>OU026149.1:67405825-70399808 GCA_907269125.1 Eristalis pertinax
TTATCTTAACCGCATGCAATACTCTGTTTGTCAATTTCATCATGCATGACAAATGGTGGAATGCGTAGATGACGATAAGAGAAAGAATCGTTGACACATGCCACAGGAAAGAATTTAAAAGTTGCAATTAAATTACAACCTCCAACGGAATTAGTACTAAAAATGACTGCAGTCCCAGTCGATGGATACATGTGAACTCCAAGCACGCGTGAGTGAAACACAATGCCACACAATAAGCTAGTTTGACACAAAATTGCATTAACAGGAATTGCAGTGCCAAGAAAAGGAAGCTTCCAAGTCATAGTCAAAGCAAATGTCTCTCCTTCCAAACGTAGCTGATTGGATGTAATTCCTGACTGACTGACGCCCCCCATTTGTAGTTCCCCGAAGACGTTTGCAGATCTTGATTCTCCCCGTAATCCCTCTTTTATCAATGATTCCGTGCAGTGCTCTTCGTTAGAACTTCACTGGATTCCATCGGATTAAGGCCGTATGCTAACTCCGAGAAGGGTTTCTTCGGAACTCTCGCCATCCCCACGTCCTCAATGGGGATCCCAAGGAGACCCCGAATTGATTTGATCCACTTTCCTCGGGTGAACCTGTCATTAACCCAATTCAGCGCCTCATTTTCGACTTCAGTTCACTTTTCACAAAAGCATTCGACTCCCAATGTGGGATCCGTTTTTCAGGTCCCTTCGCTGTCCACTGATATTTTGAGAATTTCCATGACCATCTGGGGGGCAATTCTCCTCGCATTTCCTGTGGCTAGCCCAAAACACCACTCGCCAAGGCATCCGTCCGTCAACGACTCCCTGGTTGTGGACCCACTCGCCTCGTGTGTAATCCCTCACAAAGCTGCCATCAAGATTCCATTACCCGCTGGCATTGTCTTGATAGAGGGCACGTGCTGCACTCTCCCTCCCCCCCGCCCCCCGCATTGTGGTACCTAAAATTGGAAACCAGAGGACGTCCACACACCCTCCCGTCCACCCAACCCATTAACATAAAAAAGGACCTAGCAACTTCCATGTGAAGGCACTCGCTCGCTCAAGGAGCAAAAAAAGGATAACAACAGCACATCAGCAGCAGCACCATACAAAAAAGAGAGGAGTACTCATTTGAGTAAACAATCGTGTCAGAGGCATCAGCCCCCTTGCCACGCGACCTGGAAGGGACACCACGTGACACAATAAATATCTCCGCCAGGATACCTCTCGCATCGACCGTGGCCGGGGTCGTGCGGGCACGGCGGAGCACGGAATCGATATTCGATTAATAAACTTGTGTCGCAGCCCTTGTAAGGGCAGCGCTGAGTGCTGCGGCACCAGCCTACCGGGCGATGCTGTTGCTGGGGTCTAGTGGATCCGATGATGATGACGATGATGATGCCACCGACATGACACAGATTTTCACTATATCGCAGTGGATATGACACTTCCGGCCCAAGAGGATGTAATGAAGGACATCGTGGGGAATTTTTATTTTTCAACAATCACGTGCGGTTAGGAGGTTGCGCCATACTCGTGGTCGTCGTCTGTGAATCAATCGATTGATACGCACTTGAGGGCAGTTATGCGACGGCATTCCCCCGAGCTGGGCGATTGTGTGTTTGTGTTTGATGCCACGGGTCTTCATTGTCTGCCGAAGGGGTGATCGATTGGGGCAGCAGATTAAGATGGCAGATTGGGACGTCCTGTGGATTCAGCTGATTTGGAGCAGTGCTCATGCGAGTGTTGGTTAAGTGCGCGCCTATGTCGGTCTTTCATTGCCATCCAAAGAGGGGACTGATGTGTCGTGTCGCGGTGTTGGCTTCTTGTGGGTGGAGGGGGGGGGTGTCTTAGGGTGGTCCCCAAGGTATCCACCTGTAGGCACGACATCTCTGACGAACCGCATTCAAGGCAACGACTTTTTGTAGTGAAGGCCACTTCGAGTCATATTTTGACGTCAGACTCCTTGAAGGTCCAACCTGTGATACAGCCCATGGCCTCCCACCTCCAGCTGCTCACTGACACCACATGATGAAGAATAAAGTGGCAAGAAATCTGCTTGTGCTTCAAGCTAGCCCCCTTTTGCTGGAGAGCATCCACGACTAAGCGACTAAGGGACCTCAGGTGGACTCCATGGAATGAGACAAGATCTGTGTACACTGCTTCACTCCAAGCTGGCTGAGGTGCCTGAGTGGTTGAATCCAAAGGCGCTCCTGGCTTCGGTTGATGTGCAGATTCTCGCTTGTGTCATACTCCTTCATTTGTTGTTTCGCAGACAGAAACGGGAAAGTCTGAATCTGAATGAAAAAAGCAAAGGGGCTAGAAGGGAACCGTCTGGTACACCATTAGAATGCTTGGAACAGCCACTCCCACTGCCCTCGTTGCCATTTCGAAAAGAGTCACGGTACCGGGGGTCTACTCAATGGACTCAGGTCTGCCGGTTGCTGTCGCCATGCTGGATAATGTGTCGAGTAGGAGGATGGCGGCACGCTTGCGGTAGCACGGCTCAACTGTTTAAACCCAAAAGGCGATGTATCGTCTATATGGTGCATGTTGCTTAAGTCGAACAAATCGTCGACGCCTAGCATCGAATAGCAGACGGAGACGGACACTGACACGGGACGGGAGTGAGATGATCTCGATTTCATCCTTGTCCATGCAACAATGTGGTCGAAGTGAAAGCCTTTGGGATCCCCATTGTGACTTAGAGAAGGACTTTCATTAACTTACCTGGTTGCTATCAAGGCAACAAGGAAAAAAGCACAGGGGTCAATACGCAACCCTCTAGCATACCATCAAAATACTCGTGATTTCGTTGCAATGACCAAGGTCTCGGTGGGAATTAATGGAACATAGCGCCTGTAATATCCACTGTTCAAGCAACGTAGTCACAATGGAACCCTTAGGGACACCATTTAAATGCCAGGTAGAGCGAGTAAGTTCAAAATAAAATAAAAGGAAAAATCCCCTCTGTGCACCACAAGCAAACTTCAACTATCTCACAAAACAGAAGCAAATTGCCCCCTTCGTTAACTTTAACGAATAAAGTTAAACTGCTGCCCGCGCCCCCGTCCACAAAGTGTGTGCACTGAAGCGGTCGAAAGTGCACTCCTAATTGAGAGTGAATACTTAATCCGACGGCAAAAAGTTTATGCGCTCTTTTTGTTTTGTTTTTTGAATGATTTTTGAAGCAAACCACTACTCATCGTCTGTCTCGTTCGCTTAAACAGGATAATTTGATTTTAGTCTCTCTTGTAAAGGCCCCGTCCCGCGCCACCGAACCTCCTGAGTGAGATGAAAAATTGATGGCAAAAATTTTGTGTAGAGGGTCCAACACGAAGTGGATACGTAATCGAATTATGAATCCTTTTTCATCGTGCTTCTCTCTGATATCGTTTCCTGTGCTTTCTGCATCAGTTGGAGCGGCTTCTCGCCGTCATAACGGATTTTTAATTGAATTTTTTTTCCCCAATGGTGGATGGTGACACGATGGCGTGGAGAGACGCGATGGGCGTGGCTGATGGCAGGGGGCACCTTGCCTTGATAGATTTAATTTATTTCAGCAATTAAGCGGTGCGCGCCTTCGCTTAAGTGGATGGAGTCTGGGCTTGATGTCAGGATCGGCGATGGGGGTAGATTGTGATGGATTTTGAATAAATTTCGCCCCGTTGGCCTCGAGTCGAGTGTGCAGAAAGGTCTTTGAATTCAGCTTCTTTCCTGCGGGGCGACGCTGCGTCTCGTGCGTCAAAGGATGAGTCTTCTCCGCACAGCTTCACTAATCGCCCGTCCACCCCGTGGGTTATTTGTTCTTAAAATAGTTTCTATTTCTGGATCATCTCCACTCCACCCACTCGCTCTGTCAGTGCCATGTCCTCGGCGACGTTGTTGAGGTCTGCACGGTAACGTTGTTTCATCACAAAACCACCGCCGGGCTCTCAGCAAATGGTGGACCCCACATCGTCCCCGTTCCCATGATGACGATGCTACTCCCTCTCTCTCTCTCTCTCTCTCTCTCTCTGTGTAAGAAGAACCCATTCAGCTGTGTTATTGGTTTTTTCCACTCATTGAGAAAATATTGTACACCGCCACCTGAAGGCGGTCCATCCCTCTCTTCCTATCTCTCTGTCTCTCGCCTCTCCCTCGGTTGAATGATGATGATGGTAACGGTGGCAGTTAATGTCTGTATCTCGTGTCAGTTGGGTGGTGGCGATTTAAAGTCGTCCGCACGCATTAGACTGCCATCGCCGTGGCCGCCGCCGGTGCTTTCGTGTTGTCCTGCAATAAAAAGCCCGACTTTAATGAATTTAAACCCCCACCCATTCTCACCCACCCACCAGTTCAGTCGCTTCCGGTGTTTATCAAAAGATATGAGCTTCTCCCCCCTTCCCCTCCCCACCGCCACCCCCCTTTCTGATGAGGATTAAAGTGGAAATGAAAAATGATTTCGCCTTCAATTCGGCGAGCGGCGGCGTGGGTGTATCCACTTGTGGAGACCGTGTAGCGTGTGTGCTCAGTGTTGTGCTCGTCTTTCATTTTGTGTAACAAGGACTCTGGCAGGATGTTTGTGATCAGAAGCTGTGTTGATCTACGTGGTGAGTGTCTAGTTATGGTGCAATGTCCTTCCAAATTGCAAGGGCTGCGCTGGGGGATAATTACGTATTTTTTTTTTTTTTTTTTTGTTGTCTTCCTGTCGTAGAGGGAGTCGTTGGCATTGAGGTAGGACGTCGACAACGACGACGACGACGAGTTAATGAGTTTCCTAGGGGATAACGTCGACTTAATGGACATTGGGTGGTAGTTAATGGGGTAAAGTGACTTTTTTGATGGCCATGGAGGTTGGGGAAAATAAGTGGTGCCAAGTTAATGAGAAGTTTTCGTGAGTTATTGGCAGACGATGTCATTCAACTGAAAGTCTGAGTGTCGCCGTGTGAATGTGTGTTCAAATGATACTTATTTACTTTTTATTCAATAACACTTAAATTGCTTGTCTAATGAAGATTTGTGTGCTTTTTTTTCTTCTTTCTTTGCCATTCTCTTTTACGAATTCGCTCCAGAAGAAGACTGGCAGAATGAAAAATCCGGACGCAATCAATCAAGTGAACAAGGTGAGTGGATAACATCAGAGTCATTTGTTAAGTGGTGTGGCGTGCTGTTGATGAAATTTAAGGGGGAGGGGACAAGTTGGGAATTCCCTGAAATGGTGCCAAGCGGCGCATTTTAACTGATCAATTATGACGAAATCTGAGTCAAATATGCTACTGATGGCATTCTTATAAGATTCAAATTTGTATTTTTAGCTTGAGTAGTTTAGCCATTGTTTGGACATAATTTAGTACTTTTTTAGTACATCATTAAAAATGCAATACGTAAGGCTACCGCTTAGCGCCTCTTCATTGAGTTCAGTTTCATGTTTAAGCAGCAGTTTAACCATAATTCGAGCATCATTTAGTTCTTCTTTTAGTACTTCCTAATCTTAACTGCATGCCATACCCTGTTCGTCAATTTCGTCATGCATGACAAATGGTGGAATGCATAGATAACGATAAGAGAAAGAAACGTTGATACATGCCACAGGAAAGAATTTAAATGTTGCAATTAAATTACAACCTCCAACTGAATCAGTACTAAAAATTAGTTCTGTCCCAGTCGATGGATACATGTTTTGTCTGATTTGTTAATTGGTGTGGCGTGCTGTTGATGAAATTTAATGGGGCTGGACCTTGGGAAACTGAGGAGAATTCCCTGAAGTGGTGCCAGGAGGCACACTGATCAATGATGACGAAATCTGAGTCAAATATGCTACTGATGGCATTCTTATAAGATTCAAATTTGTATTTTTAGCTTGAGTAGTTTAGCCATTGTTTGGACATAATTTAGTACTTTTTTAGTACATCATTAAAAATGCAATACGTAAGGCTACCGCTTAGCGCCTCTTCATTGAGTTCAGTTTCATGTTTAAGCAGCAGTTTAACCATAATTCGAGCATCATTTAGTTCTTCTTTTAGTACTTCCTAATCTTAACTGCATGCCACACCCTGTTCGTCAATTTCGTCATGCATGACAAATGGTGGAATGCATAGATAACGATAAGAGAAAGAAACGTTGATACATGCCACAGGAAAGAATTTAAATGTTGCAATTAAATTACAACCTCCAACTGAATCAGTACTAAAAATTAGTTCTGTCCCAGTCGATGGATACATGTTTTGTCTGATTTGTTAAGTGGTGTGGCGTGCTGTTGATGAAATTTAATGGGGCTGGACCTTGGGAAACTGAGGGGAATTCCCTGAAGTGGTGCCAGGAGGCACACTGATCAATGATGACGAAATCTGAGTCAAATATGCTCTTGATGGCATTCTGATACGATTCAAATGCCCTGGTCTACGATCTGACAGACTAACTTAAGTCTACAGAGGATAGACGGGAGGAAGACGCAACTTTTGAGACACCCACCATGCCGCGACGCATACACTTACATGGTGGGCCAATTACAAGTTTCTTTTTAAAAATACAATAAAATGAACAAAATTACATTTTTTTCACGTACTATGGCTTTATTAGGAAGAACAAACATTCCCATTAGTAGTAAGTACATAAACATAAATATAATAAATAATCAAGTGGCTGCGTCAACTGACTTCGCAGTAGCGCCTTATGTCACCGCAAATTTTCGCTGACCTGGTATCGGGCTCTAACTCACGGATTGCTTGGATGTTATTGACCTTGAGTGCTTGAATCGTTGCGGCCCTTCATGGTTCCCCACAAAAAAAAATGCCAGAGGGGTTTAATCGCAGCTCCTTGGCGGCGGGTAACACGATTTCAAGAATTTGATTGTGGCGTGGGTTGTGTGACATGACCCGTCATCCTGCTTGAACCACAGGTCGTCCAAATCCATGTCTTCAATTTCAGTAAAAGAAAAACATCGGTTAACATGGCTCTGCACCGCCCACCGTTGACCGAAACGTTGATTCCGGCTTCATTTTCGAAGAAAAATGGTCTAATTATGCTACTACTCCACAATTCGCGCCACATTGTCACTCTCTGTGGATGCATTGGATTCTCGATGATAACGTTCGGGATTTCCGAGCCCCAGATGCGGCAATTTTGTTTGTTAACGTAGACGTCGAGATGAAAAGATGCTTTTTCGCCCAAAATCGTTGTCCAATTCAAGGCTGCTCTAATGCCCAAACTGCGAAGTGGACGGTCGCGAGCCTTCAGCTGCTGTGTCAATTGGACCTTTTAAGCGAATAATCCGAGATCTTTGTGCAGAATTCTCTTTTCCTCAGGCTAGTGGGTGAAATGTTGAGCTGTTGGCATCGATGGCGAGTTGATGTTCGTGAATTGCGTCTCACACTCTCGGTCGCAGCAGCCACATTCACGTCTGACGACGGAGACCGTGCATGTTGTACCAGTCTCACGAACTTTTCCCACAGCAGTCGCGGTGGGAGCTTCCTTTCGGCCGAAACTTAAAAAAAACGCACTCTTTGGGCTACACAGGCACTGGCTTTGGAAAGTTTTCAATATTTCCCAAAGTTGCTCATTTCGTTCGTGACCTTCTGTCAAGATTTTGACCGGCAAACAGCTGTCAGAGACAAAATAACCTATGATTGAAAAAAAAAACCACTTGACGGCCCACCCTGTAGAAGGAAATCGCCCATATCACTGCTCTTCAAACTACCATCTCCTTCATTCTCCCATCCTCAGCAGATCGCAACGGACATCTATCCCTCCTTCCCATTGCACCAGCAAAAATGGCACACCTCAAGGTAGCTGCCTTACGCCACAGCTCTTCCCAATCTATTTCGTTTATCGCTGATGCTAGGACAATTTGCATCATTTATTTACTCAAACTCGGTCATCTCAATCAGGGGCTGCCATTTCCATGATCGGTTGCCATCCCCTTTTCATCGGATTAATCATTCAGCTCCACACATCAAACTCATAACACACACACCCAGCCAGCCAGCCAGCCAGCCAGCCAGGCAGCCTCTCTCGCTCCCTGATCAGATCTGAAGTTCAAGCGTATGGAAATCAATTTCCCTCGGTCCATATGCCACTCTATAGCCAATAACTGAATATACAGCCCATCCTCTCCACCCCAAGTGGGGTGGCGGCGAGTCACTCCCTCTAGGACGTACCACTTGCGTATTCATTTCCATCACATTGCCTGAATAATTCATCATCGACATCGAAACAAAACATTCGCCGAAAGCCAAGCCATGCCATGCTATGCTACGCCTTCTCTGGCAATATTTAAATAAACCGAGATTTCGTTCTTCGTTCAGGTGCTGTGTGTGTGTGTGTGTGTGTTTGGATGTGTAATCAACATCAGAACTCAATAGATCTAGCTTCTGTGAACGCACAGGGGTTCGTCAGACTGCACACGCAATTTCAGCCAGCTGCGAGTGCCACCAGCCTCTCGCAATTGTGGGAAAAGTCAGCCATCGAGTGGGTTGGGTGGAATTAAACAATTCCACTTCCACGACCCAATTTGAATATAAATTCGTTTCGTTCGTCCCTTTTACGTACGCCGTCGTCGGCGCAAAGGAGAGAAAATGGTGGATTGTGGCGAGGAACCACTTGAAGATCGAGATACCATCCGGGTGTCCTTGCTCCGGCTCGGCCAGCCTCTACCGCAACGTCAACATCTTATTGAAGCGCCGCTAAGGGCGGAAAAAAAATTAAATTTGCATATCCATCATATTATCCTTGTCCTCTCTTTGTTCGGCTGCGCGTTTCGCGCTCGACCCGCACCACCTGGCCCTGAGGCGGCGCGGCGCTCTGTTGACTTTCGTTCCAGACGAACAACCTTTGCTCTCCGCTGCTGCTGCTGAGTGGTGGCACGCTGAGCAAAGGATCAGCGTCAGTGTCCTTGTCGCCATTGCAGTGATTTTCTTCGTCTTGCCATTGTGTGCGGTTTATGGAAACTCCGGCTAATATCCTTTTATTCCCTTCTTAGCTTTTTTTTCGGCGGTTTTTCATCTAGGACTGGACGAGGGAACCTCATTCGGTTACGAATTATGCATGGCAACAGGGGGGTTGCATGAGAAGATGGCAAGCGATGTCCTTAAGTCGTCCTTCTTCACACATCGCCTGACTCCTTGGCTGTCTGTCTCCCTCTCCGCGGGTTGGCTCTCGCTTGTATACGCGCCCCCATTCCCCATTGCCGCCGGTCAGGAAGTTACGTTTTCGTAATTGCGAGATCCTTGCTAAAAGGGATTCAAGATTCAGGATTCAAGCTTCGAGATTCTTAATGAATTTCACTTCAAAAATGCTCCACTCAAAGTGAGTTGACGTGGAATGCTCTGGATTTCAAGGATCCTCGCAACTGAAACTTTACATCGTCATCTCGGGCCCACGGTACTGCCATTCGTCGTATCCTTGAACGCGGGAATTCTTCGATCAACTTCACAGGGACGCATTTTGAAATTCCACTTCTGGTTGTTCGCTTCTTGATTAGCCTCCGCTGCCAAGTGCGAAAAGTTCATTAGAACTATCCGCTCCCTTTCAAAAATGCGACACCCACCCACCCTCTCTCTCTCTCTCTCCAGCGACTACTGAAATTAATCGATTCGATTTGAACGGAGAGAGAGGGCGAGAAAGGGAGAGCGAGAGAGGTCCCCCAAGGGGGTTGAAAGTTTCCTTTTTCCAATGAGCATCGGTCGTTGACATCGGAGCGAGAGCTGGTTCAAAGTGAATTCCCTTATTTTTATACCATTTTAATCCTTCTAATGAGCCTTAATGTCATCGCCAAGGGTATGAAGGAGAAGCACTCGGATTAGACGACGCTTGCCGGGTGGCCGAGGGCCGGGGGTGTCGAGCAGATTGATGAGGTCATTGTGTCGATGAGTTTGAGATACTTCTTTACTTCTGTGCGCCCAGTAAAGGGATTTAACTTTTAATTAGAAATGAGGATAAACAGCTCCGTTGGACGATGGCGATGGCGTTGAGATTACTTAAAAGTTGGTCTAGGTTTGACGATTTCACTGTCAAGTGTCATTGTGGCCCTCTGACTGGGGCTGACTGTTTTTCTATCAAACAAAACAATGCTGTCATTGGCGGTGGTGAACTTTTGTAATCAGTTTCAATGAGTCTCCCTTCGATTTGCTGCGTGGGCGCTGTCCTTTCAACTTCGTTGACAACGTTGTCCTTTGACGTGGTCTTGTGCTGTGGAAAGCAGTTTGAAATTTGATTGAAAAACTGATGTGAAAGCGCGTAAATATTCAATTTCGTTGCTTAAGTCAAACTTGTGACGAATCTAGATTTTTTCCCATCATTTTGTAAGCCCAACATTCGTGACTCGAGCCAGGCTTTTGTTAGAGTTTATAAGCCGGGCTTTGCTTTTGCAGTTCGTGACTTGCGCCATGCTTTTGTCGGAGTCTATAAGCCGGGCTTTTCTTATGAAGTTCGTGCCTTGCGCCAGGCTTTTGTCGGAGTCTATAAGCCAGGCTTTGCTTATGTCTGAGCTTATAAGCCAGGCTTCGTCTTTAACATTCATGACTTGCGCCAGGCTTTTGTCGGAGTCTATAAGCCGGGCTTTGCTTTTGCAGTTCGTGACTTGCGCCATGCTTTTGTCGGAGTCTATAAGCCGGGCTTTTCTTATGAAGTTCGTGCCTTGCGCCAGGCTTTTGTCGGAGTCTATAAGCCAGGCTTTGCTTATGTCTGAGCTTATAAGCCAGGCTTCGTCTTTAACATTCATGACTTGCGCCAGGCTTTTGTCGGAGTCTATAAGCCGGGCTTTGCTTTTGCAGTTCGTGACTTGCGCCATGCTTTTGTCGGAGTCTATAAGCCGGGCTTTTCTTATGAAGTTCGTGCCTTGCGCCAGGCTTTTGCCGGAGTCTATAAGCCGGGCTTTGCTTTTGCAGTTTGTGACTTGTGCCAGACTTTTGTCGGAGTCTATAAGCCTATGAAGCTCGTGACTTCCGCCAGGCTTTTCTCGGAGTCTATAAGCCGGGCTTTGCTTTTGCAGTTCGTGACTTGCGCCATGCTTTTGTCGGAGTCTATAAGCCGGGCTTTTCTTATGAAGTTCGTGCCTTGCGCCAGGCTTTTGTCGGAGTCTATAAGCCAGGCTTTGCTTATGTCTGAGTTTATAAGCCAGGCTTCGTCTTTAACATTCATGACTTGCGCCAGGCTTTTGTCGGAGTCTATAAGCCGGGCTTTGCTTTTGCAGTTCGTGACTTGCGCCATGCTTTTGTCGGAGTCTATAAGCCGGGCTTTTCTTATGAAGTTCGTGCCTTGCGCCAGGCTTTTGTCGGAGTCTATAAGCCAGGCTTTGCTTATGTCTGAGTTTATAAGCCAGGCTTCGTCTTTAACATTCATGACTTGCGCCAGGCTTTTGTCGGAGTCTATAAGCCGGGCTTTGCTTTTGCAGTTCGTGACTTGCGCCATGCTTTTGTCGGAGTCTATAAGCCGGGCTTTTCTTATGAAGCTCGTGACTTGCGCCAGGCTTTTCTCGGAGTGTATAAGCCAGGCTTTGCTTATGTCTGAGCTTATAAGCCAGGCTTCGTCTTTAACATTCATGACTTGCGCCAGGCTTTTGTCGGAGTCTATAAGCCGGGCTTTGCTTTTGCAGTTCGTGACTTGCGCCATGCTTTTGTCGGAGTCTATAAGCCGGGCTTTTCTTATGAAGTTCGTGCCTTGCGCCAGGCTTTTGTCGGAGTCTATAAGCCGGGCTTTGCTTTTGCAGTTCGTGACTTGCGCCAGGCTTTTGTCGAGGTCTATAAGCCGGGCTTTGCTTTTGAAGTTCGTAATTGTCTGAGGTTTTAAGCCCGACTTTGGTTTTGACATTCGTGGCTTAGACCAGACGTGTCATCGGCGTGGCGATTTGGAAACAAAAGTGTGTCGAATTTGCGAAGAAGTTCGAGCTCTTCAAGTTTGTAAGTCGGCCTTTTCTTGAGACTCGAACGGACATCAAGCCAGGAGCGAGAACATGAGAACATATAGGACGGTAATAACAGAGGCTGCAGCAACACTTGTACAATTGGTCTAATAAATGCCGCATCCATAACCATAGATGGCCCAAGTCTAAGGTTGGCATGTGGCGCACTTGCTGGCCACTTTAGACACTTCCCAATTCAACAACATTCAACAGAAGCCAACGAAAAAGCCAGCTTAGGGCAGGCCTCGTTTTGGATGACAAAAGGCAACGTCTTGGTGGTCTACAAAAAGTGACAATAGGCCTTAAGTCGAGCTTAGGGACGATCTGGGCAGATCTCAAAGGCAGGCAACATCGCGGTCTGAGTCCTACGCCAGCTCTAGCAAGGATAAGGAGGAAAGCACTTTTTCGCAGAGCTGGATGACTTATGTGGTGTTGAATTGAAAAACCTCTTAGGGTTCATATGTGGACCTGGTTGGTTGGACTGGATGTAGGTCTCACGGTAGTAAGCCATCTCACTCCGATAAAAGCCTGGTGCTGGTCGAAATGAGCCAGGATCATAGCCTTGCCAAGTGCGTCTTTTTCTCTCATTTTTCCCCGTACGGTGCTACAGTCTGTGAATGTAAGCCTAGCTTGTACAACTCGTGCTGACCATGGGTGATCTTTGTTTTTCAAGCGGATGTCCGGGCAGTCAAGCAAGCGGCCAGAATGATATCAATGTTGGCAAATTCCCACAAGCTGATGTTATAGTCCTTAATTGACAGTCAAGCAACTTTGGCAATCGAAAGGAAGTCGGTGCTGGTCACAGGCTGCCGCAAAGAGCTCAAGGTTCTCAGCGCACAGCACTCGATTACTGTCTGCTGTGTCGCGGCAATGAGGCAGCGGACGAAATTGCCAGGAAAGAGGCAGAAACTGGCATCCTATGCAATAGACCACCTCTTGTTGATGTCTCTAACTCTAACTGTCTCTAACCACAAGTGAGACCACTCGGTTCCCTTGCCCAAGTTCAATCTGACTTAAGCTCGCCAAAGTGGTTTGACAACTGGAAGGCGCCTAGAGTTTTTTAAGTGTCAAGCCAAGCTTAAGCGTTATAGCCCAAGTCCCTTGGGCTCCGTCAATTCATGGTTGCGAAGATATTAAACAAACATGGGGACCATGCATTTCCGACTTTAAGTCGAGCTTGATGTAAAACAAAGCTCAACGAAACTGAACTATGAATTATAGTTACTCTGTGGAATTGAAGCCTGCCTGCAAATGCTTTGAGCCTCGATCGAAGCAAACTTAGAAACACCGACAGGGTGTGTAGAAAGAGGGAACAAAACTTCGAAATTCAAGGCCTGACTGTGGAAGGACTGAAGTCCTGCTGAACAACGGGAAGACTGATCGGAGATTAGGTCGGAAGACAACACCCGCTGTGACAAAGCAGAATACTTTGGTTTAAAGTGAACTTCGACGAAGACAGTCGTCCTACATAAGTCCTAAGTCAAGCTCTCCACTAGTCGGTGGACTTGGCTTGATATGGACTTCGTCATGGTCACTTTCAATTGGATCCGATGTTGACTTCAAATCATCGTTGAGAGGATCTTCGGCGCAATCTCTGTCATTTTCTTGGAAATGCCGGCTTACCGAGCCACAGACTTTAATCGTCTGGAACCTCGTGACACTTGTCTGGCTGTCCTTAGAGGAGCTGCAGATGTTGCTTCGAGTACTCAGGGCTTTCTGAGATCACCAGCAGGAGCTTGACGATCGGCTGAAGATTGGCTTGCATGCCATGAAGATCGACTTCTTGAGTTCGGAAAGTCGGGCTTCACATCCAATTGTCCCCGAATTTCAACGTTCAGCTTGGCAGAGTGAGTAGCATAGAATGCGTGACTTAATGCGAAGCCAGGCTTATGCTTCTCCCCTAAATCTCACCACAAATCGAAGCCAATGCCAGGCTCGATCTCGTTTGAAGGGAGTTTGCCTTGAAGGGCCTTGACGTCGTTTGTCCTTATCAAGCGCTAGTCCATGTTCCAGTCTCAAGCCCTACGTAAGCCGTGACAATGGCTTAAACGACAAAATTACCCCCTTTCCATGGTTACCAGCAAACAGAGAGAAAACGGAAACGGGTGAAATATTCGAAATTTGCATCTCGACTACGGTTGCCAATAAGTTCAGGCCATCGTCTCGTTTTCTGGTTTCCTGATGCCACCCTCCGACAACGAAGCTGCAATCAATCAAGAGGTGAATAACCGATTAGTTGCCATTGCGAACTGCCTTCCATTCGTTGCTGCTACTGCTGCCTCGTGCGTCATTCAGGAAATTGATCGAGTATCCTCTCGACGTTGTGATGCAGCAGCCCAGACAGAGCCAGCCACAGACACAGACACCAACCGCGCCACTGCTGCTGCGAATCCAATAGATACAGAAGCAGCACTTGTCGTCGTCGGTTTCATGTGAATGAAGATTGGTGATGAATAAGGATAATCGATTCAGAAAAAAAAGGACTTGTTTGTCGTCAGCGCACCACACACGTTTCGAGTGTCACTAGAGTCCCCAGACTGAACTGCCACCCCTCCCCAGTGAGACAAGGAGAAAAAGGATGCTAATGACTCAGCGGTTTACCTCGATGAAGGTGTCCTTCAAGACGATTTACTTACAACTGACGTTGATGCTGATGGCTGATGCTGATGACTGATGCTGATGCGCTGGAGTGTTGCCGGTGGCTGGGGGGGGGGGGGGGGGAGACACCATTCCATCATCATTTCGCAAGGATAATGGACAGTTTTGTACGAAAAGTGTACAATGCTCCTTGTCATCATCACCATCATCGCCACCATCGCTGATGTGTGTTGTATCCCCTCACAATTAATTGCCGCAAATGACAGAGTGCTCTGGCGTATCTCTCGCCCTCGCTTTCTCTCTCTCTCTCTCTGCTTGTCATAAACATCCAAAACAATTGATTACTCCGTGGTGGCGGACGGGAGGGTGAGGGGGTGGTCTCTCGCTCGGTCTGTCGAGCTGCGTTAAACCCGTGCGCTCAGCCATTATGGTCAATTAATCTAAACTGACTGATGGCGAGCTATTTTTGTTCCGTGATGAATAATTATTATTGGTTTAGTCGTGTTTGGTTAATAATGATGTCCTGCTGGTTGTGGAGATGGGAAGGGGGGGGAGGGTTGGCACTGTCAACTTGTGAATCTATTTTTGCGGGGCAACGGATTAGAATTCAATGAGGTCGAACGCTTAATGTGGTCGATTTGTTGCAAGTTTATGGTTGAACATGTGTCAGCAGATGGAAGGTGGCGTTGCGAGAGCGGTGGAGGGTTTGATGAAGGCCATGGTTGTCTGGTCACGAGACTGGAGTGATGTGTGTCGTGCTACACTGCCCTTGAGGCATCGGCTTTTAGCTTCGTCGACGACATTCCGAACGCTTCCTCGAGGTCAGGCAGTTAGGCAGAGCAGCAGTCCTCGCTGGATTCATCGCCAAAACCGTTTTGACATGGAACCCTGCGCGAGTAGATGACACAATCATTTTGTTCATTTCGACGAATCGACAGTAGTTCGCACTTGACACGTGACTCATTCTTTTCTTCGTTAGTTTGTTCGATCGGATATTTCCGAGACAAATGATATCACGTTGACATTATCATGGACATTCTCAAAATAACTTTTATAGATCAGCTGTGTCCCATGTTGCTTGTTGAGAGAACGTCCCGTGAACTATCTGTAATTTCGCTTCTCCATGGTGACCAGATAAGAACGACAGGAAGAGAAATTTTAATAAAACAACAACGGTGTGAGATGGAAAACTAATTCTGGCTTTATTTTGAAGCTACATTCATGCCATTATATATGGAATAGCAAATTATTCATAAATGACCGTCAGCGCTTTAAGGGGTCGGTGAAATTCTTAGGAACTCCTCGATCCAATATGCTACAATATCTCATTATACCGGCAATGGCGTCTCTAATTTTGGCCTCTAGCTCGTTCAAAGTGGTTGACTTGGTGTCGTAGACTGAGGATTTAAGAGAAAATAATCGAGTGGTGCCATTGATCGCGACGGCCAGTTGATGAACGCTCTCGAATTGATGAACTCTCCAAATTTCTCCTTCACAACATCGGGCGTTGCCACGCTTGTATGGCACGTAGAGTCATCTTGACTGGAACCCTAGCTCGGATATATCGGCGTTATTCAGCACTGACTTCATTCCAACCGCAAAGTAAGTCGGATTGCCTCTCGGGCGATGCCCAATTCAGATGAACGACATTTCTGGGTGTTCTTGCAAACTGTCCTCTACGGCGGCTATGCTTTCTTCATTTCGCACCAAACTCTGTCTGATTTACAGCTCAATGTCCAAAGGAGTGTAGTAAGGCTACAACTTTCCCACGAATTGTCTGCACACTTAAGCCATGAGGATGCGTTTCGTGTTTACAACTAAGTCAGACTTTCAGTAGGTGGTCTTGATGTTTTTTTTTTTTTTTTTTAGTGCTTTTCGAACTTCCGGCGGCCTTAATGCGATGCATGATGAAATGGCAGAACTTAGTGAATATTTGGGACAGGTGGATGTCACCGGTAACTTCGACTGCTGCTGAAAGTTAACTCGTGGAAATACTATCATTGCTATTTGGTCACGTTCCCTACTGTGGCATGTCATGCACCGTACCTCTTGCAATGAACCACCGACCTTTGAATTTGTCTAGAGTAGGGCTCTGCTGTATATCTAATCTGGGATCACTGGGATGTTAACACACATGCTAGTCCGGCTGCTTCGTAGGACAGCGCAGCAGCAGCCTCAGTCTCTTGGTAGACGATGTTGCTCGTTCCATCTTCATATCGTCTACAAATGCATCCGTCGTTGCCTTTCGCTGGCATTTTTTGTGACAATCGCTGAAGCTTTGCGGTATTCACCTCCATACTTGTTGTACTCCATCTGGAGATCCTCTTGAATCAACTGGAGCACAACTGCCAGCAACACCCTTCAACGAAACAATCAACGTCCGCTGCCATGGCTAGAAGCACCCTGATCGACAGATGTGTCCAATTGCAGCCAGAGAATACGTTGAAGGCTGTTGTGCCCTGATCACTGCTTCCTCCACATTCCGCGCACTGCTGACTGATGGGTCTTTGTCGTCCGCTAAGGTCTCTAAACCGAGGACAGAGCACAGCTAACACCTCTTCTGCTGCCAGTCCGTGACGTCAGAGAGTGATGAATTCAACTTTAAATCCGATAATTTTCAACGAAAACTCCTGGAAGACCACATGAAATTGATGAAATCACTGATGGGACAGTCGAAGCGATCATCTGAAGGGGTCTCCACTCCACAAATGGGGAGGGAGGGGTTTGGAAAAATCGAAATAATGCCTGATTTCGCCGAAAAAATGCCGTGAATTGCGAAATGAACCGAGTCGACTGCGAGGGGAAATTTTGAGAAAAGCGTTTTTCTTTCGAAAGTCCTGCGTGGGTTTTGATGAAAATTCGATGGGACGCAGTGAGGGGATCCACAAAAAAGGGGACCCCTTCAAATGCGCCAACCACCCAGAAGAATGACTCCGAACCATCGCTTATATGGAAGTCCACCATCGACCAACTCTACGTCGGTGGCCTATGGACCCACGTGATTGGTCGAACACAGCGAGCCGTTTTCCTGGTATTGAAACAGAGGCGGCGAAAATGGGTTTCGCAGTGAATGAGGGCAAAACGAAGTGCATGCTGTCATGGAGAAAGGACGCACAACATCGACGACTCGTCACCGTTGGCACGTTCGTCTACCTTGGCTCCCAAGTAAACAGCACGAACAACATCAGTAGCAAGATCAAACGCAGACTAACTCTTGCCAATCGCTGTTTCTTTAGGCTGCAGAGGCAATTGAGTAGTGGAGCCCGCTCTCGAAGGACCCTGTACCCAGAAGTCTGGCCAATCTCATGAGCAGATGAAGAAGTCCTTGATCTTTTCGAGAGAAAAGTTCTGCGTTGTTGTCCTGATGGTTTTTGGAGAAGAAGATTCAACCATCAACTATACGGGCAGCGGCAGCGACATGAGCCTCGTCAGGCGTCTACGGATTCAAAGAACACAGCTCCAGCCCGAAGAGTTTTCGACACCGAACCAGTGGGGCAACGCAATAGAGGACGCCCACGGAACCGGTGGCGCACTGGACGCAGCTGGTTAAAGATAGTGCCAGCTGGAGAAGATTGTTGACTGAGACCCAGGCCCATCCCGGATGTAGCGCCATTAGATGAAGAAGAAGAAGAGTGGGGGGAGAAGGAGTGTGAAGGTTGTGTTGAAAATTTGAAGAAAATCGACGCGGAAAAGTCGAGTCGACGGGTTTCATGGTTTGTGGCTGGTGGTGGCTCGATGCTGTCAGTTGTGGTTGGACTTGTGGCTGGTGGCTGGTGGTTAGTGGCTGGTTGTTGGTGGCTGGTTTTCTGGTGGCTAGTGGGTGGTGGCTTGTGGTGACTGGTGACTGGCGGCTGGTTGCTGGTGTCAGGTGGCTGGTGGCTGGTGGCTGGTGGCTGGTGGCTGGTGACTGGTTGCTGGCGGCTGGCGGCTGGTGGCTGGTGGCTGGTTGCTGGTGGCTGGTGGCTGGTGGCTGGTTGCTGGTGGCTGGTTTTCTGGTGGCTAGTGGGTGGTGGCTTGTGGTGACTGGTGACTGGCGGCTGGTTGCTGGTGTCAGGTGGCTGGTGGCTGGTGGCTGGTGGCTGGTGGCTGGTGACTGGTTGCTGGCGGCTGGCGGCTGGTGGCTGGTTGCTGGTTGCTGGTGGCTGGTTTTCTGGTGGCTAGTGGGTGGTGGCTTGTGGTGACTGGTGACTGGCGGCTGGTTGCTGGTGTCAGGTGGCTGGTGGCTGGTGGCTGGTGGCTGGTGACTGGTTGCTGGCGGCTGGTGGCTGGTTGCTGGTGGCTGGTGGCTGGTTGCTAGTGGCTGGCGGCTGGTGGCTTGTGGCTGGTGGCTGGTGGTTGGTGGCTGGTTTTCTGGTGGCTAGTGGGTGGTGGCTTGTGGTGACTGGTGACTGGCGGCTGGTTGCTGGTGGCTGGTGGCTGGTGGCTGGTTGCTAGTGGCTTGTGGCTGGTGGCTTGTGGCTGGTGGCTGGTGGCTGGTGGTTGGTGGCTGGTTTTCTGGTGGCTAGTGGGTGGTGGCTTGTGGTGACTGGTGACTGGCGGCTGGTTGCTGGTGGCTGGTGGCTGGTGGCTGGTTGCTAGTGGCTTGTGGCTGGTGGCTTGTGGCTGGTGGCTGGTGGCTGGTGGTTGGTGGCTGGTTTTCTGGTGGCTAGTGGGTGGTGGCTTGTGGTGACTGGTGACTGGCGGCTGGTTGCTGGTGGCTGGTGGCTGGTTGCTGGTTGCTGGTTGCTGGTGGCTGGTGGCTGGTTGTTGGTGGCTGGTTTTCTGGTGGCTAGTGGGTGGTGGCTTGTGGTGACTGGTGACTGGCGGCTGGTTGCTGGTGTCAGGTGGCTGGTGGCTGGTGGCTGGTGGCTGGTGACTGGTTGCTGGCGGCTGGCGGCTGGTGGCTGGTTGCTGGTGGCTGGTGGCTGGTTGCTAGTGGCTGGCGGCTGGTGGCTTGTGGCTGGTGGCTGGTGGTTGGTGGCTGGTTTTCTGGTGGCTAGTGGGTGGTGGCTTGTGGTGACTGGTGACTGGCGGCTGGTTGCTGGTGTCAGGTGGCTGGTGGCTGGTGGCTGGTGACTGGTTGCTGGCGGCTGGCGGCTGGTGGCTGGTTGCTGGTGGCTGGTGGCTGGTTGCTAGTGGCTGGCGGCTGGTGGCTTGTGGCTGGTGGCTGGTGGCTAGTGGCTGGTGGTTGGTGGCTAGTGGGTGGTGGCTAGTGGGTGGTGGCTTGTGGTGACTGGTGACTGGCGGCTGGTTGCTGGTGTCTGGCGGCTGGTGGCTGGACGACTCTCCACCTCGGAAGATCTTTAGCCGGTCGGTTGTAAATTACGCACGCCAAGTTGGCTGAGGTCCGTGCGCTCTGCATGGGCCACCCTAGAGAGACAAAAAAAAAATTGCAACAAATTCATTTGCGTGGTCTTGAGAACATTTTGTCGATTTTTTCCCTTATGTTAGACTCCAACCAGCTGTTGGTGTGAGAGCATGCTAGAAGGTTAGGAGCCCTTATGAAGTTTTTCTACAGGAGTAGCGCGGAACAGGGAAGAAGTCAGTCTTGTTCAACGATGTATGCGCCTTAAGCAAGCCTTCATATCCGTCTTCCCTCAATGCCATGGTAGCTCAAAGCCTAAGCCAAGCTCTTCCAATCCTATCTGTGCCCCGTTTCATTTTCCAAGGAGGACCGTGGTTTCCTTGAAGCACCTCTCGCATTTCTGCTTCTCTACTGGGCGCTTGGTCGCTCAAATTCTTTGCTTCTGGGAGCTTTATTGTCGCGATGCCGCATTCGCATTCAGTGCCTGAGGCGCCTCTCGTACTTGAGCTTCTCTGCCGGAGTCAGATCGTTCCTTTTGGAAGCTTCATTGTCAGTGTCATCGTTTCCATGCTTCTTAAAGCTCCATTGGCAGCCTCATCGTTCGCAAATCGTATCTAATCTTGGCCACCTCCAATCAGTCCACCATCTCCCACGCTTACAACAAATTGCTCCGCCCCATCGCATGACTTGTCTAAAACCACTCCACACTTCAGAGATTTCAAATATTGCCCCGAGGTTCCACAGAACCGAATCCGAAACCCATTCACTTGCATTCTCGGCAACTTTTTAGTGGCCTCCCACAGGGTTGAGCACCGATGCCGTTGCTCTTTTGTGAAAAAGTAATTCCGGTGGAATTCTGTCTCCTTCGCAAGCTGACATCCATCCACAACAGCATCGCATCAGACACAGGCACGCATCGCATTCCGTCGCCCCTTTTGAGAACTTCCACCACTTGTGATCGGATGTGAGGTAATTCCAGGCACATCCTGTACATCTCCTGCAATCGATTGCGATGAAACACGCAAAACGAAAGTTTCCCCTTTGAAAGCAAACACATCGACGTAACTTCATAAACAACGGTCAAAGGCGTTGAAAGGATTCCTTCTTGCCTCTCTGTCGCTCTCGCTCGGAGTCGTTTGGTCTTTTCATGGAAATTAAATTTCTGTCGATTCGGAGAAGGAAGAAGTTTCTGCCGGTCGGAACGGTGGGTGTTGTGTGCATCGAATGAAACCCCTTTTTTAATTATCCTGCCATGGAAATTTATGCTTTCTTCTTCGCCCGCAATTTCCGCACCGCCGAACAGACTCGCAGGACGAGCAACTTTTTGAAGGAGGATTCCTTTTCGAACGAATTAATTTCGTTTTTTGGCTTTGGCCGCTGCGTGTGGTTTCTTTCGTTGAAGGAGGACGAGGATGGCATTTTTTTTTTCTCGAGCCTTTTTGTGTGCTGCTCCAGATCGCACCTGGGGACATTGTCTGCTGCGCCCGGGATGGGGTCAAGTTGAGCGCTTGCAGCGCAGCGGCAAGCCAAAGTGTGTCATTGTGGCATCGTCGGTCCAGTCTGTGAAGTTTAGAGCACTTGGAGCGGCTAATTTTGTGTCTGTGAGCTCGAAAGTCTGTTGAGCACTGAGGACGAGTTTAGTTGGGTGTTTCCAATTGGAACGGAATGATTTTGAAGGGCGAACTTAAAGGGAATGCATTCACTTTGGGAGCCTTTTACAAAATTTCTTTCACTTGTAACTTGGGAGTCAAAGAGCCGCTGTCTATTGTTCTGATGTCAGTTCCTGAAATTCACAAAGTTGTGGTCGGTCAAAGGTTTGTCCGAAGGCTGCAACTGAACTGTGTTTAACGCTCAGCTGACCTTGTTGTGCAATTTGAGGTGGAAGACGAATCATAGCGCTTCGTGGATAAGCCTTAAGTGGGCCTAAGTGGGCCAGTCCCATAATTTGATTGACTACATCATGGAACCCATTAGACTTAGACACGTCCATTCTCTGGACAAATTAAGAGTGCATTCCTTGATCTTTGAGGTAGCCCTCCCCTTTTTTTTCGGAGAACTCTGAATTTTCGATGTAAGTGATCTACCAGAGAACATGTTTGGCAACTTTAGAAGCATCTAGCTCGGCATTTCTGTTATCCCCATAAGGATTTACCAAAAACTCCGAAATTTCAGAGTCGCTCATGTAGACAGATTGGATTCGACTTCTTCACCACTTTGATAGAGAGTTAGCCGATCTTTAAGGAATTCCCCACAAAGTGCTCATTTTATCGCGGAAATTCCGAAATTTCGGAGTCACTCTACGTCGGTGGCCTATAGACTGGAAGTTGTTGACCACTCCTTCACCAGCTCGATATTGAATTCCTCACTCTTTTCCCCATAGAATGGCAGTTTTTTCATGAATACTCCGAAATTTAGGAGTCAGACAACTTTTGAGGCCGGTAGACCGTAAGTTGAATCATTTGTTTGTTCACCACAGCACCTGCAGCAGTTTTATGGAAAATCGGCTGTTAATAATTCCTCACTTCACAGAACTGATTCCGTCTTTTTCAAAGACTCCGAAATTTCGGAGTCACTTTAATTTGGAAATCCGATCCTTGGAGATTGTAGGCTGTGTATTTTCATCACTCCTGGTTTCTCTAGATTCTTTTTCAAAGACTCCGAAATTTCGGAGTCACCCTTATTTGGAAGCTCGATCCGTGGGGATTGTAAGATTTATATTAAACAGTAGCCTTAAATGATTTCCCATATAACGAACTTTCTTTTGCACCCACTCCGAAATTTAGGAGTTAGTCACATTTGATTACCTGAAAAATGTTTGGACCATCTGTCACTTATCTCATTCGGCAGGAAGTTCGCAATTAAGAAAAATCTCAACAGGTGTACTTTCGCGAAAGCTCCGAATTTTAGGAGTCAACCGACAATAGACTTCAAAGAACGATAACTCGTTGATGAGAGTAACGCTTCCAGGAACACTTCAATTCAATCCACCAACATTAAGAGGACCCCCCTCCACTCGAACAGCAGCGACCGACTTCAGAATCGAAGTAAATCCCACCTGATGCCGACGCCCTGGCGAGTGTCTTTTTTTTATTAGACATCCTTCCTCCGTCACACACGACACTGCCCCACCTCTGGCCAACCTGTCACACTAAACCTTCGGGTCCCCTCGAACCTGTCAATCATTCTTTCAATTATCCATCCATTCAGGGGCGGCCCCTCCAGCGTCTTCGCTGAACCGCAAGCCGATTGACAGCGTCAACATATTTATCACCGGTCCCCGCCACCCCCGCAATTGATCTCACGTCGCAGCAAATCACGTCGCCAAATTGGTGCCGTGTGTCATTGCACACGTCCCCGCTCGTCAGCGGCGTGGGCGAAGGCAGTCAAAAGGACATTTCACGCCCGCCTCACGGTCGTTTCCTGGGATTTCCCTCGATTTATCTGCGCACACCCATCTCGTGTGCTCATCTGTGCGTCCCCCCCCTTACGGGAAGGAACTGGAAAATTGCAAACTGTCATGTGCCTGCGACAAGGAGGCAGCAATAAGCCCAAAATCACAATGGGGAGCCTTCCTCAGCGGATATCGTTTGGATTTTCTGCCACACCGGCACAAAGTTTATTAAAAAGCACACCCAAGGCCCCGCAAAGGGCACGCTGCCAAAGGCGGCCACGGCGACCACTTGAGTGGATCTTTGTTTGCAGCCGGAAACGAGGTCACCACAAGGCAAGACGTTCACAAACCGGATGGTCGAAGATTCGAGCGGCCAAGATGTCCGATGTATCGATTGAGTCGGCCGATTACACACATCTGCCGGGGGTTTCGTCGATCTCTCTGTGTGTGTGCAATTTAATTGGAAATCCCCTCCGCTGTGTCCACCAATCAAAGTCCGACAACAATGCACAGGAAGGCACCACCGATGACCCCACCGACGGGAGGCGACCAGTCGAAGATGACAAATGGGTGTGCATTCAATTGCTGTTCAGTGAGCAGAGAAAGAAAAGCGGAATGAAAGGAGGTTGTGTCGCCAGAGGAAGGGTATGTAATGGACGCATTTGCAATCCCTTCGAGTGTGTGTCCGAGTGGAGCTGCCAACACGCCTCCGCTTTGCCGTGCATCGGTGCATTCCCGTCAAAGGATGGGTGGCATGTCAGATTCTTGGAGTTTTCGACATCCAATGGACAGAAACAGAGTCTGAATGACGGCGAAGTGATTGGGAAAAGTGGGCATTTGGTAGTTGAAAGGGCTGTCAAATGGAAGAGAAGAAGTCGCTTTCTGATGCGCTTTGTTCAGCAAATTGACAGCGTTTGGGGTTGGATGGGGTTTCTTTTCCAGAGGCGTCACGTGGAGGCATCTAATGGAGGCCTGGAGAAGATCTAAACGACGTTGCCTTCGCTAAGGAGTCGGCTTAGGAGGGACAAAAGCAAGGAAATCTGGGAAAAAAATCGGGTTCTTTAGTGAAGATTGCCAGTCAGGGCCAGTTGCGTGGTGATGATGGAGGGATGAGACCGAGTTTCCAGTCAGTTTTGGCGCATGGATCAGGCCAAGATTGTCAACACACTGGCGGAGCGGCTGTCCGACGGAGGACCTGAAGGGGTTTCAAGCCGGACTTACCACCCACAAGGCACTTCAAAAAATCAATCGATGAATGAGACGACGCCCCAACTGAGGGGAAGACCCCTTGCACTCGGTACTTCATAAATACTCCCTCATACGTGGCCCCATCCCCATTTGAACCCTAAATTCATGGGAAAAAACGCAAACAACAACGTGTTCCAAAATAGACCACCTCCCCCCATTTTTGCATGAAAGGACGTCAGATCGAGCTTGATCGAGGATCAGACCTAGCTCACCAACCAGAGGCTGAGCATGGTTCAGGCTGAGCTTACTAGTCAGAGCTTGACCTGGGATCAGGCCTAGCTTACCAACCGGCGGCTGAGCTGGGATCAGATAAAGGGCTTCATCGAGGACTGATCTAGAGCTTGGATGGCAACAATGGCAGCTCGGGATTCCCATCTGACCCCAGTTTCACACGCCAAGTTGTTTGATGTCATTCTCCACTTCAGGCAACCCCTCTTTCACAATCCCACTGGCGTAAAGTCAAACCACGATCTTCCACCAAGACGCCTCCACTCCTCGCCACTCATTGACAGCCCGCCTCGTCTGTCTTCCTGGTCACTCATCTGCTCACCATCTGGAGCTCGGCTCAGCTCCGTTCGCGCCTCCTAGCATGGGACCCTCTGCACATCCATCACTCCCCAGTCCACATTCAACACCCACTCGCCTCCCGCCGCATACCCTTGACCCAACCACGACGCCCCACCACTCCACGCCGACTGCACCTCCCCGCTCCGCCACAATTAATGCCCATTCGCGATGCTAATCACTCCCGCCCGACTGAAAAGCTTCAATTGTGCAAATTAAATTCTGACAGACGCGATATACAAAACATTCCTCCTTCAATTCATTAGCGTGCCTCCGGCGGGGAAGGGGGGAGTGGCACAGCGAATCTCTGGCAACATCTGGCCGCGATCTCTTTGAAAAGATCTCAAGTAGCCACAGCCACCGCATCACCGCAGCGAGTGGCAACGGACACGCCGCCGGCCGTTCTGCTCTCAGAATTTTGTTCAGTTTCGCTTACGCGTTCGGATCGTGCTGGTCGTCGTCGTCGTTGTAGTATCGCCCTCAGACGCACTCTGTATCTGCGTCATCATCAAGAAACAGTCGCGTTTCCTTCGAAATTTCGTGCTCCTCCGCCGACGGGTGGGTGGCCATTGTTTACGGTTCGCGGCTCCCTTTTTTTCGTTTCACACGTGCTTGCCCTTCCTTTTTCACCGCCTCCGTCGTCTCGTCTGTGAGCGCGTGTTAACTAGTGCAACACCGCGACTTCGTGTCTGGTTTTCGTTCGTGCATCTGAGTGCACTTCCTGCCTCCTTTTTTTTCGCTTGTTTTGATGTTCGAGTGGAAGTTCTTGTATTTGTATGCGCTAAACGGAATAAACAATCAATTGGAACAGCAGCAGCAGCAGCTGGGGCAGCTGGGCCAGGACTATTCGGATAGAGGTGAGAGATACGTGATGCAAAGAGGGTGGTCTATTTTGGAACACAACACGTTGTTGTTTGGGATTTTTTTCCGTGAATTTGGGGTTCATAAAGTGTAGGGAGCCATCTCCACAGTTGGGGCGTAGTCTGGTCCATCGATTGATTTTTTTTAAGCACTCGCTTAAGGGGGCTTGATGAAGGTGCCAGCGGAAGTGACGACCTGTGAAAAATCCTGTCCCGTCCTCTGTCTGGTTCAGAGCTTGGTGCGAAGGCTAACGACTCAACCGCTGGGTGTTCGTCGGAAACAAACGAGTGTAGGCAGTTTGCCTTTGGTAGTCGGACTGAATAGCGCCGCAGTGGAATAGGACTCGCTTCTCGACTTCTCGACGGATCCAACTCATGATCTTCGAAACAGGCTAGCAAAAGCCCTGCTATATGGAACCGAAGCGTACGACGATAAGTGGACCAATGCTAATCCACTTTTGGCAGAACAACTCAACGTCGCCTATGTGATTCACAGTGATTGCGAGAAACAACTATACGAGCTCTACCACGATGTGGAAGTTAGTCCAAAAGACAAAATTCAATCGACTACAATGTCTCTCTGGACACCAACGCTCCAGCTCCAACCGTCTATCGTCTCAATTTCGCATTTCCGCGTGGATTTTCTTCAAATTTTTGATGCAAACATCGCAATCCCTCTCCCCTTGCTCCATTCTACCTGATTTCCACCCAATACCGCGAAGGATCTTCCAAAAAAATCGCTTTTTTCCAAAATTGGCCTTCCCGTAGCAGAAAATTCGACTCAGTTCATTTCACAATTTAGCGCATTTTTTTGGGCGAAATCATAAATTTTTGGTCGTATCGGCATGGTCGATGGCTCTAAAGAAGCGCCTTTGCAACGCGGTTATATCCGTAAAATGGCGACAGTGATCATTTGCAACCCCGAAAAACGCTTAGTTTCCGAGATATGGCCCATTTTGTAAAATTCAGCATTTTATGGTCACTTTCTCCAGCATTTCCCCCCACTTTCTACTGGTCGTAGCAGCATGTTTGTTGGCTCTCAAGAAGCGTGTTTCCGTGCTGAATCCAACGAGACCAGCCGCATTCAAATCGAGCAAACCGTCTCCGAGATATGGCCAGTTTTGTAAAATAAACCACTTCAGGTCAACCATTTCAACGAGACATGAGTTTTCTGTTTGGTTTCAGACGTCGTATCTGCTTGCAGTCATTAATCCCACGCTCCCACTAGACTGTCATCAGTTTAAATGGTCGTTGCCTACTTGTGAGACAATACCATCGTCGAATACCAGGTGGAGCTTGCCGACTAGAGATGGGACAGGGATCAGAACGAGCTTAATGGCCAGAGCCAGCCCAGGGATCAGGCTGAGCTTACCAATCGGAAGCTGCCCAGGGGGGATCAGACTGAGCGTAGGAGCGCTCGGAGGCTAATCAGGTATCAGATCGGGCTTTTCGGGCCAGACTTACCGAGCATATCGAGCCAAGCTTACCGAGTCGACATCAGTCAAGCATCTTATCGAGCCCATCTTACCGATCTCTAGATGGATGCGAGGCCTGACAAAGCTTGGGTTACAACAAAGGCAGCTCGCTTTCCCGGTATTGCACCTCAGACTGTGTAAGATCAGGTCTTCTCTAGGAAGTCGGCGGAGTATGACGCGTCGTCCTAAAAGTTAACCACTGCAAGTCCGGCGAAGCAACTTCTGCCCACTGTGACCTCAACCCTCTTCTGCTTCCTTGCGCTGCGCTTCAGACCAGGCCGCACCTTAGCCTCTACCAACAAGCGTACATGGACACTCAATCCCCCAAAGGAATGCCGAGGCTCCAGTATACAACTCATCATCGAGCACGAGCTGTGGGCTTCCTCACTCCATCGTCTACCATCGGCATGTGCCTCGTGTGCACGCCAAGTTGGTCAATTTAGACGGCGAAAAAGCACTCGTTTTGATGCCACAGATGTGACGGGTCTCCACGGGTTTCTAAAGCCATTGCCTGCTATCTCTAAGCTGGCTGCCGACCTTGATGGAGTAAAGCGACTTCTTTATCGTCCTCCTGCACAGTCTTATGGGTTTGAGGAGCATGAGGGTGGTGGGTGGGGTCCTTATGGTGGCATGCGGATTTCACTCGCTGGACATGCACTCCCATGGAATTTGTTACACTTCCATTTCGGCGTGATGAAATTCCCATCTTACGTCGGTCCAGAGTGAGACTTTCTGCCTGACAGCGACGCGTCGTCGTCTCCGTCCATCAGTCCGCAGCAGTCGTTCTTCCTCATTCTCAGCATCGACTCTGACTGTGACTACCAGTGACGCTACTAGTTTCCTTTCCGGCAGGCCTGTGTGCGAGTTTTAGTTTTAGTCTTGTCATGTCATGTCATGTCAGTGTGAGCAGCCGACTATTTCACGGACATCTCTCGGAGATCGCTGCCGTGTTGTCTTGTAGGCTTTGCATGTGTCTGCCTGCTCTCGTGGTCTCATAGAAGTCAGGACATCAGTGGCAGCTGACAATCGACTTCGATCGCTTATGCAAGCGGCCCGTGTCAGACTCGATCGGCAATAGCATCTCGTTGCGATTGTTGCTTTCCGACGTCAAACCTTGTTGTTCTTCATCGGCTCCGCTGTTCTCTCGATATAGGTTGGCTCGGCATTATTCGAGCTATGGTCTTATATCACTTTGCAAATGCGTCGTAGGACCATGTGGTCTTCGGAGTGTTTCGACGTCAATCTGGTTGGCGACAGGTCTCTTTGTGGATGCTGGAGCGTGGCAATGGCGACAGAGTGGTTCCGCCACGTAGCAAGGTTCACTAGACTACGTTCGTTATCGGATGTGGTACCGTGCAGGCTGTGGCAAGCATGCAAGACGTGTAATCTGTGTGCTCCTTACCCAGTCTAGCTTGGTCCCCTAGGACGCCGTTGGCGTTGATGATGAGTCATTGATCGCATGCTTATTTCTGTAGATCTTGGAGAAAAAGCCATAATTTTCCATGAACTTCTGCAAGTTTATAATTCAAGCTGCAAGCTGAGACTGCAAGAGATGGAGCATGAGCGGAAATCAGTCTGATGTTGCATGAATTTTGAATTGAGGCGGGTGGGTTTAAGGTGCTCCATCGTCTGCCTTGAACAACGAATCTAAATGAATGCCTCTCTTTCAGATGTCGCAGTTCATCATCCTCGTCTTCCGATAGCTTGAACCTCTGCCTGCGCTTATAATTCAAGCTGCAAGCTGAAAGTGCCCGTGTGGAGGATTCTGTTGGACGGTAAATGGCTTCACTGGGCTTGCTTTTGATCCCTGTCCCTTGCACCCACACTTTAGGATCTGAGCTGCCTTCTAGAACTGCCTTCTTTTGGGTTCTACCAGCAGAATAGCACGCACAACACAAGTGGTTGCTGTTGAAGCTAGACCATGGCCCTCTACGTGCTGTACCGCCACCCAAATTGTATTATTATGGTTCCTTTGACGAGGACTTAGTTCAACTCAGCCTCATTCGTCGTCATCCAGCCACCTCTGGCTTCACGTGACAATCTTCCCGAGTGGCTTTCGGCAAAATCAAAACCGAGCCGGCCCGATGTCTTCGCCAAAAACCCACATATTCAGCCTCAATCTTCCACCTCCCACTCTAAGGCCACCACTGCAAATTGACACATTTCCGCAAAAGGCCACGTCACTGTCCCCAAAATCATCGCCCTGATGGCCGTCCCTGAAACTTGTCATCTGTCTGTCGGGAGTTTTTATGCCCCACCCTCTGGCCACTTCGCGGCGTGCTTGTGGCCGAAAACGCACAATAACCGTAAATATCTGCAAGTTGTTTCCAATTTCAAATTAAAGCCTGGCCGCTCGCCAATAAGTCGAAAAATGTTCGAAAGGGAAATGACCAAACGACCGCTGCCGCGCCACTGTCGTCGCTCCGGATGTTTCCTCTTACGTCAGCGAACGCCGCAGGCCATTAATCTTGCGAACGCATGTTCGGTTTATTTATAAAAGCCCACGATCTACCTCAAAAATTCGGAGCGCGCAACTGTGCTCTTGAAACACAGAAACATCGACATCGACGATACGGAGAAAGAGCAGAACACTGCGGCGCTCCGCTTCGTGTGTTCATTGGAAAACTGTAACGCGTTTCCTGCCCAGCCGACGAGTGCACATGGGGACGAGGATTTCGGATGGATTTTGAAGGGCATCATGTTTTTGACAGCATTTTCCACACATTTCAAGTGGATCGCGGTGACATATAGTTGTCACCTGCCCCCTCCCCCCGGGTGACACCACAAGTGGCGACAGCTTAAGCATCGAGTGTCGTATGATGCAGCAGCGTACCCAAAGCCTTTGTGTTCACAACGATTTATGCATCGATGGGGCAATGAACGAAGCCAATTAAGATTTGGGTCACAATCGGAGCCAGAAGCACTCGGGGCGACATCGCATGGGATTCGGAAAATGATGGCAGAACGAGACTTACTGGTTTATGGGAGCGATAAATGCTTTGTAGCCGACGGCCACCGATTCACATGTGCGAATGAAACGTTCGTCTGCAGGGAATTGACTGCCGCGCCCATCGGCTGTAGGAACGACAACAGCGGTTGCGGCATTAGCATAGGGAAATTGGAGAATTTTAATGAAGCGCAGTCGTTTCGAGGGATTTTGTTGGTTTCTGGAATTGGACGACGCACATGCCGATGGAGTGAGGAAGCCTACAGCTCGTGCTCGATTGATGTTGAGGATGATTGGGGAGGGGTTTACTGGAGCTTCGGCATTCCTTTGGGGGATTGATTGTTTTTGATTGGGTGTGATCCAGTCGGGGGAACAGATTGACCTTTTCGGTCATATTATTGACGGCACTTCTATTTCGAGATATGCACCGTATGTGGGCTGGTGATTGCTTTGATTGACTTGATAGGCGCTGGCCTTGAGTTGCATTTCCCTCAAATTGGGAGGAATTCTGGCACGTGACGCGACACAGTCTAAGATTGGGTCTCGATGGCATGGGGGCGTCACAAAAATATCATAACGTGCGAAAATTTTAAATCTTGAAAATTTTGTTCAAGCGTCACGAAAATATGGTGACAACTGCTAAACATATCTCTTCGAGCGTCACGAAAATATCGTGACGTGGCAAAATGTGAATCCTAATTGAATCAGTTTCCGGTTTCGCTTAAATCTTGACAAATTATATTCAAAAGCCACGAAATCTGCTAAACATTTCTCATCGAGCGTCACGAAACTACCGTGACGAGGGTTACAAATGTCTTCTTGAGCCTCTCAATTTCATTGTGACTTAACAGCTGACTGCGTGGGCGCCTTTGGTTCGACATTTTTTTATCGAGCGTCACGAAAATATCGTGGCGAATTGTGCGTACATTGGAACGAACAAAACAATTTTTTAATATGAAGTGTCGCCTCCACATTGAGGAAAGTTTGCCCAAGCAGCACTTCGTTTTGAAAAGTCTGCCGTATGTCACGTAACGTGACGAAGACACAACAAATCTCTGCTTAAGTACCCCTTTGATGCAAATTGATGAAGATGCCGCCTGAGACATGCTTTTCGATGAACAATTTTTTTGAAAATGATGTAAAAAAGAGCTTGTTACAACAGTTGCGTCACGTGACGAAGTCAAAAAAAGTATATTGTTGATACGAATTTGACGGCCACTCTTTCAGCATTGTTGACATTGAAAAATATGTGTATAATTCAGAAGCAGGGGGCATAGTTATGATTGTTGCGTCACGCGAGTAACGTGACGATTAGCAAAAAATCCTTACAATAGCACGCATTTGTCGTAGAAAACCATTAAAGGAGTTTTCATTGAAAAATCTTAAGAAAATTATGAAGTAAGGCCTTAGTTACGTGACGCAAGTAACGTGACGAAGTTAACGAAATCTTTCTATGAGTATATTTTTAATACAAATTTGACTTGAGCACTGTTGACATTGAAAAACATGTGTAGAATTATTAAGTTGGGGGCACAGTTATAATTGATGCGTCACGCGAGTAACGTGACGATGAGTGATAGCACGTTTTCGGTACGCATTTGTCGGAGGAATCCGTTAAAGTGTGTGTTTCATTGAGAAATTTGAAGAAAATTATGAAGAAAGGACGTAGTTACGATTGTTGCGTCACGCAATTAACGTGACGAAGTTTACGAAACCTTTCTATGAGTATATTTTTGATACGAATTTGACTTGAGCACTGTTGACATTGAAAAACATGTGTAGACTTATGAAGTTGGGGGCATAGTTATGATTGATGCGTCACGCGAGTAACGTGACGATGAGCGATAATTATGAAGAAAGGACGTAGTTACGATTGTTGCGTCACGCAATTAACGTGACTAAGTTCACAAAATTTGTCTAGGAGCATATTTTTGAAAAACACGTGTATAATTAGGAAGTTGGGGGCATAGTTATGATTGTTGCGTCACGCGAGTAACGTCACGATGAGTAGAAGTATGTTTTTATAAGAAGTTTTTGAAGGATGCCGTTGAGGCATGTTGTCATTTTAGATCTCGTGAACAATTTAAGAGAATGGCCTTAGTTCTGATTGTGATGCGTCACGTTGGTATCGTGACGAAGGGGACAAAAATTGTTACACAAGTATAGTTTTTGAGGCAAAATTTGTTGAGGGACATATTTTCTTTAAAAAATCTGGAAAAAGAGCGTAATTTTGATTGTTGCGTCACGTGAGCAACGTGACGCTAAGCATAAATATCGACCAAAATGTTTATTTTTGATACAAATATGGCTGAGATGTCTTTTTAGACGTAGTTTTTTTTATTTTAAATGTGTGTGTAAAGATCAAACAAGAATAAGAATCAAGAAAATCAAGACTCAAGATTCAAGAATCCCAAATGACGTCCACTTAATGTAAACAAAATCCATTCAAAGCAAATGCATAATCGATCACTTTTCAATTTTTTCTGTCATTTCAGCATCGGACGATCGCAGACGTAACGCCCGCCGTGAAGATCCCCGACGCCACACCTTGGGCGGTGATATGCTACAATACGGTGGCGGCAGTGGTGGCGGCGGCATTATTGGCGGTGTTAGCGGCGGCGTCGGCATTGGTATGCCCGGTGGCGGTGGCATGGGCGGACAAGGTCAACCGCAACAGCGAGCCATGGATCTGGAGGTAAATCGACGATACATACTACCTAACCCTCGACTTGTTTATGTTTCACAAATTACAAATGTTTGAGAAAAAAAAAAAAAAAAAAACGGAGAGAAGTAAATAAATGCTAATGAGAGAAGGGAGATGAAAAAATAAGCACAGAAAAGGAAAAAAAAAGAGTTTTGTGAGATGTGTGTGTCTCTTTGAGTGTGTCGGTATACATCATTTTTTTCTGTTGGTTTTCTTCTATCACATTTTTTGCGCACACAACCACCCACATGACTACGCCCTTCTGCTCATATACCACATGTTGTTGTAATAACCTTTATTTCCTTCATTTTGTTCTAAAAAAAAAAAAAAAAACAAGAGACCACACAGAAAATACAATTTTAGTTCATAAGTTGATGAAAAAAAGAATATATATGAAAATTAATTATTTCCTCTCTTTTTTGTTGTAATCTATTCATTATTTTGCTAACTAACACTTAGATGTATAATTTAATTCAATACATAAAATGAACAATTTGTTGTGATTTTGTATACTAACCCTGACACGATTTTTCGTTTTTCTTCTGTTTTTTTTTGTTTATAAAATATATATATATATAAAAAATTAAGTAAAATCTCTGCATACACACACAGCGAAAGAAGAAAATTGTTTTTGTCATTTGATTTTCATTTTGTGAAATACTAATATTTACATAGACTTATACAAAAAAAAAATATACATATTTATAGTTTTTCTTTTCTTTTTCTTATTTTTTTTTTTGTTGTTGTTTTAATTTGCAAGAAAATGTATTCACTTAGCGTATATATGTATACATATATCCTGTGCATTGCTTTTAACGAATCCTAATTTAGTTTCGAAGTTTAATTAAGAGAAGAAGAAAAAAAATTAAATTTTTTTTTTTGCTTTCCTTTTCGCTGCGAAGCAGGCTAGGGCTAGGAGTTAGGAATTTTTTTTTTTGTATCATAAGACATATCCTTATAAAATAAATACTTTACTATATACATATTCATATCCTATATAAATATATATGATTTTGCTGCAATAAATGATGCTTCGGTGAAATGTTCTTTAATTTTTATTATTTCTTTTTTTTTTGATTCTTTTCATTTTTTTTTCTGTTGATACTTTTGATTTGATTCACATTTCGAAGTGGTTGAGGGGTATCTGTTGCGTAAATACACTTTCTATAGACACACATACATAAATTCGATTTGATTTTGCCATTACACATACTTACACTTATGCACGTATTAAAATTACTCCTGTTCGATTACACTCTACATTACCAGGGTATCATATTCTCGCGGGAGGACTGTTTAGATAATTCGATTCATTGTAGGCGACCAACTGCGTGGTCGTTCATTCATGACGGCTTTGATCCACACTAACTCATCACGTCTAGTCAGTCCTGCCTGCGGTCTTGTCAAGACGAAGCTGCCTCTGCCCATCTCATCTTTCCACCGCCCTCTACAAGGAGCATTGATACATAATCGTTGGGATCAGAATACGTTCCGATCTTCAGCCAGATGAACCAAATTTTGAACATCATGTCGGTTTGAACCTTTTAGTACTGAGCGTCCCCTCTGTCTTATGGTGTCCTTTGTCGTCACATTTGTTGAGTCTACCTCGAGGTTTGCCCGAGATTTAGATCGTTTGTCAGTAAATTTGACGCCTTGGGCATAATTTCTGACCGTTTTCCCCCTTCCCCCTGACGGGCCATGATTTGAACGGCTGTGCTTAATTTGTACGCTTTTGCTACGTTTTGTCTATCATTTTGACGGATTGTTCAACATTTTGACGGATTGTTCAATATTCTGACGAATTGTTCAACATTTTGACGAATTGTTCAACATTCTGACGCCTTCTCTAACATTCTGACGGACTGTCAAATATGTTGACAGTTTTCCGATAGTTTGTACTGTCTGTCCCTACTTTTTGACGGTCCCTCATTTTGACAGTCTGTCCGTACTTTTGTCGATTTGCCACTGATTCTGACGCTTTCAATATCACTACTTCTGACTATGCCCCTGATTCTGACGTTGTTCTTCATTTTGACGGAGGTTCGAGAGGTTTCGAGAGTCTGTTTGGACCTTTGACTACTTGTCCCTAATCATGAGTGTTGTCGTGAGTGTGTCCCAAATTGGCGCTTCCATCATAATTTTGACGGTCCTAATTTAAACGAAGAATCCGAAATTCTGACGGCAGTTCCCAAATTGTAGAGGCTTGTCCCGAATTTTGACGTCTTGGCCAAAAGTTGGGCGTTACGTTTGGAATTCTGACGGTTTGTTGACTGGCTGTCCATTATTCTTACGGTCGTGGCTAATTCTGGCTGACTGGCCATACTTCTGACGGTCTGTCCATTTATTTGACGGTTCTTTCACAATTTCGACGGTTGTCCCTATATTTGACAGCTTCTTCGAAATTTTTGCTGTGAGTCCAGAATTCTGACGGTTTGTCCCAAATTTTGACCGCTTGTCCGCAATTTTCGAACGCTTGTCCACAATTTTAGCAGTCTGTCCAACATATTGATGCATTTACAACATTTTGACGTTGTCCAACACATTTTTTTGGACTTCCTCTCGGTGCTGCGCTACAGTCCGACAAGGCTCGCCAACCAGCGCGAACTCTGGCCAGCTGTCTCCATTTTCGCACCCCAAATTGGTTAGGGCCTTTTCCACGTGGGTGCGCCATCTTTGAAGCGATCGTTGTCCCACAGTTTCGGAGTCGAAGCGTGGACGACCCTAATTTCGACGGCTCTTATATTGAGTGCTGTTAGCAATTTTGACAATTCATTCCAAAATATTGGCGGCTTTGTCCAACATTGTGACGGCTTTGTATAAAAGTTGGACGTTATCTCCGAATTTTTAGCAATTTTCAGGACAAGCCGTCAGTCGTTAATGACTGGCTGCCCTTAATTGTCGACAGTCTTTCCGCAGTTTTGACGGTCTGTCTACAATTTTGGCGGCGTGTTCATAATTTTGACGGTGGTTTCCAAATTTCAAGTTCTGTCCCTAGTCTTGACGGCGTTATCCAAAATTTGAACGTTATGTTCGAAATTCTGACGCCTTGTTCTTGATGATTGCCCGATCTTAATTTTCGACATTTGTCTTGTCCACACTTTTGACCTTTTGACGGTTTGTCCACAATTTTAACGTCCTGTCCGGAAATGTTGACGGTTTGTTTATCATTTTGACAGAAGTTCCAAATTTTGACCATGTGTCTGTAATTTTATAGCCATGTCCATCATTTTGACAGTTTATCCACAATTTAGACGGCATATCCAGCATTTTGACAGTTTGCCCATAGTTTCGACAAGTGTCCCAAATTTTGATGGCTTGTTAAAAAGCTTGAATTCGGGCGGCTTGTCCTTGATTTTGCTGACTGTTCTTAACTGTCAACGGTTTGTCAGCTGTTTTGACGGCATATAGGCAATTTTGACGCTTTGGACATCATTTTGACGGTGAATCCAGAATTCTGACAGTGTGTCCCTGATGTCGACTGGGCGTCCTGAATGTTGACAGTTTTTCCGTCATTTTGGTCAGGTTTCTACCGCTTTCCTCGAGAGTTCAGAATTCAGCCCTCAATATTGTTTCTATCGCGGCTAGCTACGTTTGAGATCATTCTGTAACTCTGGCTATGTCACCCAAAAGATCGTCATTCAAAGGCCTTCACATTTTGTTCACCCCATCAACTGGCCTCGACACCATTGTGTGCCCTAATTCCGCTTCTTGGCCACAGTCCAGTTCCACCTCATTATCGGCCGAACAAAATCCACGAATACCGCCAACAACTATTCATTTGACAAGCTGTCAAAACGGAGCAAAAACAATGTGAAAGCACTCAACACAGCCCTTCAATCACGAACCAATTGACACTCGAACACAGAACACATTCAATTAATTCGCCGCCCCCAAAGACACTTCACAGTTTTTTGTTCCTTTCAGTTCTGTTAAGTTTTCAGTTTCATTTCAGTTTCATTTTAGTTTTTTTTGTGTTGAAAAACGATGAAAAATGAAAAAGAAAAAATACGAAACAAACCCCAACTCCCCTCATGACTATTCGCATTTTTTTTGAATATCATCTCTTGTTTATTTTTGTAGATGGGTACACGAGCTCAAAAGAATAAAAAGGTAAACAAAATTCATTCTCCATAACTAAGACCGTTAAATTTACGAAATAAACACAAAAAAAAAAAACTAGTAGAATCCATCATTTTTTTTTTTTAAATTCCGTCTCCCTTGCATGACGGATGGTTTGACACGAAAAAAAATAAATACACACAAACTGCATCCATCCGTATTCAAAGGATAAGTCCCCCTCTTCACAATAAACTCTAATTCGATACCAAATACCGGAACACAAGTGCATCACTCTAGGACTCCACTGTATTGAGTCACATTTGAGTAATTTTTTTTTTTTTTTTAACTTTTCTTCCCTCTTTTTTTTTGGTTGGTTGTTGTTTATCCTTTTGTTTGACGATTTAACGATTTGTGTTCGGTACGTTTTTGTATTCAACTTTATTTAGTTTTTCTTTTTTTTTCTCGACTGTTTCTCCTTTTTGGTTCGGTTTCATGCTTTTTTTTTCGTTTCCTCATTTTTGTGAGGTCGTTGTTGGTTGGTTTTTTCCTCTAGTTTGAATGCCGGCGTTTTGTTTGCTTGGTCCTTGTTGCTGGCACAATCCACTTGCTTGTTTTGAGAGCGTTTCGGTGTATTTTTTCGGTTCGTTTTTGTTGTTTTTTTTGAATTTAGACTGGTTTTGATGGGAATCAAATTGTGTTTTATTTTTTTTTGTTGGTTTTGAAGTGTTGCAAGGACGTTGATTGAAGGTTGCTGTATATTTTGCATGTGTGGATGGAGTTGATTGTGTATTTTTTTTCTGTTTTTGTTCGAATAAATGTTGGAATTTGTGAGTTATTGGAATTTGTGATTTTTTTTTCGTTTAGTTTGAGGTCGTAATGGCTGTCCGCAGACATTACAGGTGTTCGACAGTCGGTTAGTCCGGTTCCGCAATTTCCTTAGACTTACTTCCTTCTCAGGCCAGCGACCCATAGAGAGTCTGAGCTTGAGCTACAGCTGTCCTTGGATACCCTGCTTCCAGTCATCAAGACAAATGGGAGATGATTCTAGTGACTTCATTTTTCCTTCCTCTGATAGTCGGTGCTTGTCCAGATAATTTTGCCTTTTGTGGGCCAGTGCCTCACGGAATCGCAGTATGTGCTCTGAAATTTCATAAGACCCTCCACAGAATCTGCAGAGACCTTCTTCGGATAGTCCTAGTGTTTCCTTAAGTGCCCCCTGAGTCTGCACGGCCTGTCTGTTGCTGACTGTCTCTTTCTTTCTTTCTCAAAAGGGGCTTGTTTGATGTCAAGGGCTTTGTTCCTTGTTTCTCTCCGGCTTCTTCTTTCTAGATCCCATAATTCTTCTGTGAGGACATTATCTCCAACAGCGCATAATGGTCTGGGGCCGGTGAAGGACTTCGATGCTCCTTTCCTTGCCAGGGAGTCGGCCAAGTCGTTGCCTTCGATCCCCTTCTGCGTCTCCTACTCAACTCTTGAAGCATTTGCAGGCAGGCCTACATGAGCTTAGGATTTGATGATCCAGGGGTCTAGTGTCATGTTTGCTGCTCGAGTTCAGTGTCATGATACCTGTCCGACATTATTCCTTCGTCGCAGTTGATATAGTTTCTGTCATTATCGATTTGAACGCATCTAAAGATTTCTGGCTGATGCTGGTGCGTATGCCCATAGGGCCGTGGACCAAATACCCCTGACCCCAGTTTCTTCATCAGTTCTTCATCCGTTGTGTGCCATTCTACCGTATTGCTGCTCTGCCTGTGGACTATGGACTCATTGCTTCAGTCCTTGTTGATGCTTAATCACGTCATCCTTCGGAATGCCCAAGAGTGGTAGCTTTTTGACTTGTGCATCGAATTGTCTCGATGTAATGCACTTGTCCTGTCCCTGGAGCGTTGGTGTCCATACTCGATGTCGAGCATGCCGAGCATCTTTGCCTGACTCGGCCACGCTCGGTCCTCTCCTCCATCCACCTTCCTATCCATATCTCCGACGTAAGGCACCATGAATCAACTCAGCTTTCCTTAACTTTCGGCTCCATACACAATGACGTGTGGAGCATCATTTTGGTCCTTCGAGTCAGGAGCTTTAAGCCCAATTGTGTCGACAAACCGAAGTAGCATCAGCTGGAGATGTCATTCGCGCCTAATCCTCAGACATTTAAATACTTTCCTTGGTTAGCAGTGCAAGTTCCTTAAAGGATCGAGAAGCTGGTCGTTTATCGGAAAACTCCTAAACTTGTCGCACATGTATTCTTTGGGGTCTCATGTTCAAAGCGATCAATGTCCAGACTAGAAGCACCTAAGTTTGCTAGTTTGGTCCTCAAAGTCCACGCGGATGCAGTAGATCCAACTCCGTAAACCAGTTGGTGGCTCAAACAGCTTTCCAGTCGCTGACTCGATTCAGCTTTCCTTTGTCAAAACAGCCTCATAGCCATTAATGTACCCTCAATCTGGGCAGAGTCAGAAGTATACAAGGAAAATACACTAGATTCGTGAACAGTGATCAGTTCTTTGCATTCGGAGAGATGTCACAAGGGTGCGAGGACACTACTCCTACTCTCTTGAGGACTCGTCTTTTTACAAGAAAGTATTCTAAGATTTCCGACGAAAGACTAAAAGACGTTGTTGCAGACCTTGTCGATGGCCTGGTAGATCCATGAGATCCATTAGAGCGTTGACTCTCCTAGAGAACCCGAATCGTTTGTATGCATCATTCCACTTTTTTCAGAATTGATAGATTTGTCCCATCCGTTAAGGCTTGTTGCAGCAGATTATGCGGGTAGCTTCAGTGTCGAACAGGTAGACGGCGCGGCGGCACAATTGCGGTCCTCCCTCGAACACCAACCTTATTCCCTGTGACTCCAATTTATTCTTTTAGAAAAAAAAGCTGAAGCCAGCTGCTTGCCGCAATCGAGTCAAGGGCGATCGAGCATTCATTGAGTCTGCCTTGATTCGTGCCTCATTCAGTCGTCAGTCAGGTTTCATCGAAATTGGCTCGAATGGAGCGGAAATGGAGTTGGAACTCTCGATCAGTCTGCTAGACCGAGTCTCCATGCCTGCATGGTCTTAGGAGACGCACAAAACTCTGTTTAAGAGACCAGAACTCCTCTTTTACAGGGTGGGCCAAATAGAAGTTTCTTTTTAAAAATTCGATAAAACGAACAAAATTCATTTTTGTTCCAAGTATTATGTCTTTATTAGTAAGGACAGACATTCCCATTAATTACGATGAATACAACGTCGTTCAAGTCACTGCCCCGGCTGGCTTCGCAGTAGCGCAGTCTGTCGCCCCATTTTTCCAAGACCTTGTTGACCCGATTTCGGGCTGTAGGCCTGATATTTGTCTTAAGTGCTAGAATTGCTTCTGTAATCCACGGTTCCCCACAATAAAGAGTCAAATCGCAGCTCCGAGGGGGCCAATTGACATCGCCAAGACGGCTGATAAGAATTTGGTGCACAAAGGACCGATTGTGGCATGGGCTCTGTGGCATTGCGCGCCATCCTCCATGAACAAGAGGTCGTCCAAATCCATACCTTCAATTCCAGTAAAACAAAAAGTCGATTAACATGGCTCTGTAACGCCCACCGTTGACCGAAACGTTGTTCCAAGTCCCATTGTCGAAGAAAGCCACAGCAGCCACATTTTCGTCATCTTCTCCATGAGTGCTCTTTTCTGAGCCTGGCGTCGTGTAAGATGCCTTCAACTTTGTCAATTGTCCCCCCCCAATGAGGGAACCACTTCACCTCCCTCACTTCTTTCGCCTTCATTTCGCATTGGAAGTCCGCAGGGGATCATTGTAGGGCCTATACTCTTGCTCTCTCGAGATTGCCTTCAGCTCAGTCCAACTTGTTGGCTTAGTAGTTGGAGTCCTTGTTAATTGTCGTGTGAATACTTGTGTAGGTGTCCGACCTCCCTCTCATCTTCCACCAAACAGGCGCAACTTTCCTAGAAATGCTGTCAAAAATCTGTTGAAACTCAAGTGATACGGCACACCATCGCGTCTGTACAATTTCCATCATACTACGCTCCAGTTTTATCCAAAAAAAAGGCACCCATAAATCCTTCCAACTCAAAAGCGAGAAGCCTTCGCTTACCACGTTCCTCTCTTGCCAAGCCCCAGCTGATCCAGGATCTCGGATCTACTCCTAAACTTCTACCACATTTCATCTTGCTAACCACTCATGACTAACATTTAACAAGAACCAGATTGGGCCATATCACCCAAGCTAACCTAACGCCATCTATCGGCGTGGTTCACGTCTGGACTAATCTCTGCCGCTGTGTATTGGATGCCTTACTGCTTACCGAACGCCTGTAAATAACACCCTTTTTTTTTGGATTTTTTTACTGTATGTGTGTCTGTTTGGATTTTTGATGCATGGTTGACTGAAGTTTGACTAGAACCCAGTATCCCCAGTCCTTTGCAACTAACTTCACACTTCCCCCTGGACTTGTTCTTTTCAGTTTTGTTGCATGGCGTTACCTTACATTTCCGGTTTCCATTCGGGTTTTGCTTTGTTTTTCTTTTAACCACGGAAGCTAACGCTCCGTGCTCCTTACTCCAACACCCTCAACTTCTACTTCTATCTCCCCAACACTGTCACTTCACCGCTTAGACTTAGAGATGAGACAAAGAAAATAAAAAAAAAAAAAACTCTTGCGAATTGTCGAACATTTTTTTTGAACAAGCCTCCCCCTCCCTCGTTGCCGATCTAGAGTCAACCGATGCGCGGTTATGCGCCCATTAATCAAGGACCCCTCTTCGATGAGGACCCGGGAATTATGTCAGAGGTGGAAACAGCTAGCACAGGATTTCGCCGAGGCGGTAAGCAGCGCTCATCGCTGCCAGTTGTTCGAACACCATCGAAGACTTTGGAGAGGCCTCTTGGTGGGTGTAACGATTGCGCACAGCCGATGGATATTCATATATAACATATGTTTGTGCGTCTGTGGTATGAAGATTTTTTTAACGGAGATTCCTTGTAGGATTAGTATTCTTGCAATACCGTTCCGAGACAAAGAGGGCCCTGCTCCCGAACGAGATCACCTCGATCGACACCGTTCGTGCGCTGTTCGTGCGATCGTTCCCGCGCCAGCTGACCATGGCCTATTTGGAGGGACCGAATGTGAAGATTTACATTCACGACGCGAGCAAGGATATGTTCTACGAGCTGGAGGATGTACGATCTCATTTGCGTGAGATCCGTGATCGATCGGTGCTGCGATTGTTCGAGTCAAACGAGGTTGCTGCTCCGCCACAGGTGTTGCCCGGTGGACCGGGCATACCGCAGCCATTGCCGCAGGTCCAGTCAACGCATTGGGATCAGGATCAGGTAAGTGGAAGAGTTGTTGTGTTTTGTTTTTTTTTCAGTGTTTTGGGGGAGTTGTCAGGAGTCTGGTCTTAGGCCTTAGGCCTTGTCTGGCTTTACTGCTTGATCTCTCAAGAGGAGACGTAAGTTTCTTAGAAAGGATGGTCTATCATGTCGGCCATCGTGTCTATACCTTTTTCTTTGGGTGATCAACGATCGAGAGGACGTATATTTTACGTCCATCACACGATCTCGATCTTGATCAGTAGTTGATCGTTCATATCCGTAGAGTTGGCTCAAGTGGTGATCGTGATGAAGAGCTTTTATTTGGCAAGCCACAGGTTTGAGGATCAGTTCGTGCCTTGAACTGATCCTCAATAGCTTTGGACGGCTTCACCGGTCTTTCGCCTTTAATGTAACGATCTAGAAAATAACCCTACTTCACGATAATTCCATCAACTTACCATTTTCCTGCACGATCGCCTCAACAAGACCAGAGAATGATCTTGTAGAGGTGATCATGCAGCACGCCATTGCCTGGCTTCTGCTCACTGGTCCTAAACGATCGCGAACGTTTTTTGGATGCCAGTACTCCAGTACTAGACAGTTTGCGGCACGATCACCTTCATCGAGAGCTGGCCGCCTGCATGGAGAACATGGCCAGCTAAAGGCCTCTGGTCTTTGATCAGGCTCTGCACTGTTGAGTCGATCGTATTTTGCGGCACGATCACTTCGATGAAACGAGCATATGAACGACTGTTGCTATTGATCAGGCACTTGAATGCCGACTGGGGCAACATTTTGCCGGACGGTCGCCTCTAACTGCCTCAAATCAGGGGAAGCGATAATGTCGACTAGGGCGACATATTGTGGCACGATCGCCTCTAACTGCCCCAAGTCACCAGGGAAGCGATCATGTGGGGGTCCTTAGACTCGTGATATTTGAGTGATAGGCTAGCTCTTTGATTCGAGCGAAAGATCAGTCATCGATCAAGCCCTTGACTGTCATCTGAGGTCCACGCGATCGCGTCTAATTGCCAGTAATGTGGCTTTCAGCTTTGATCATAGCCCGTAGTCGATGATGTTGTTGACTGTGAACTAGTCATGTCAACGATCATGTCAAGCGGCCATAGAAGGCGCTCTGGCTACCAGAAACGATCGGAGGCCAGTAAAGCAAAAATTCGGGCAAAGCCGAGCACCTTCTGCTTGCTCAATCGACGCGCGGTCGTAAGCCGATCGTCGTCTGATCGTCGTAATTGATTCTCGATCAGCGGAGAGCCTTTAGTGGCCAGATGATCTTGTCATAGTTCCTCTAATCCTTCCCCCAGCACGATCTTGCTCTGAACCCAGCCAAAATTTCAACGATTGCTTGGTTTTCCACGATCAGTGCTGCTGAGACATTGTTTTTTCACTGATCGTGCCAAAAGTGGGGGTCATCGTGCTTCACGATCTTTTCAAAAATAGACGATCGCAAGGCTCGATCTTTGGCCAGATCCTTAGCGCTTTCCAAGAGACGACGGCTAAGCACGATCACTTCGCAAGTCTACAGAGTTACTGGCTAAAATATGAAAATCTTCATCTCCATCGATCACTGATCACTCCACGATTGCTCCCCAGCCATTACCTAGTCAAAAATCTAATAAAATCCCCCTCTTTTCTTCTCATCCTTCCAGAGTTACTTCAGCGAGCCGGAGTTCGATTCGGAATATCAGCATCAGCATATCCACAAGTCAAAGGTAAGTGCCCGGTCCCCCCAAATTCATTGTTTGAAACGTTTATTCATCCTCAAAGGCATTTACAAAAAGCAGATAACATCTCAGGACTCCTTAACCTACGAACGGACATATGTGTGGTGGCGGGTGCATGAATCTCGCCCTTCGACGCACGGTCCCTTATTATTTTTTTTTTTCGCTGACTAGTGAAACTACGTACCTAAGCTTAGCTTAAACCTAAAAGTTGCCGCATCGGCCGACGCTTTGGCCCTGCAGCGCGTTCTCCATGCTGGGCATGGCGTTCTTCCAGGCGAACACGACGGCGCCTTGGAATGGCTCGATGTCGCATGCGCCGCACAGGCCCATCACCGCCTTGACCTCCTCCTCGGCCGGCTCCCGGTCGTGCTCCTTAATCTCGTCCTCGATGTCGTCCAGTTCGAGGTTCATCTTCACTCGCAGGTCCTGCTTGAAGGTCTTGCCGCCGAACTCGGAGAGCCCGTCGAACTTGAAGCTCTCGTCGTCGATGATGGTGCCGTCGTCGAGGAAGACCAGGCCGCGTTTGTTCAGGATCTTCGGCTTCCTCGAGGTTGGTGTGGTCTTCTTGGGTTCGTCGACGCTTCGCTTGAAGATCAGCCTACTGCCGGAGTCGTCGCTTGTTAACAGACGCCCTCCGAAGACTGCCGGTCCCGAGGGGCCGCTCATCAGCTGCTGGGCCACCAGGCGGTTGTTCGCGTGGAACTGGCCGTTGATGAAGTTCGTGCTGAGGGCCGGCCCGGAGGCTGCAGTCTGTGTCGGCTGGGCGAAGTTGATGCGCACCCGCGAGGGGATCTGTCCGTTGGCCAGCAGGTTGTTCATCGAGGGCGGTGGGTTCATCTGGGAGAGAGAAACTTTCAGGCAAACTGTGCGCGTGATTTGAACGCGTTTCCACTTACCGCTGGCGGCGGCGCCTTGGTGGTTGTCAGCTCGCGTCCCTCGTGGTCGAAGTGATGAACGTGGTGGTGCTTGTGGTCCCGGTGGGCCTTGCCCGCACTCAGTGCCACGCGATACATCTGCACCAGGGTCAGCTCGAAGTGCAGTCCGTAGGCGGCCTGCCCCGTTGCCGATGGTCCGCCTGCGTAGAGCAGTCCATTGCCGGTAATCTTATGCGCCACCAGCTGAAACGAAAATAAAAACAAACAAGACCGGTTTAGCGCTCGCTGGCAAGTGTTACGCAACGCGGAAGTCAATGGCACCCCGATTCAGGAAAAGAGCGCTTCAGCAGGTTTTCCTCACGACACCCAGACGGTGGCGCGGCGCGCTGCAACATCGTCGCCAGCATCCGGCGTGACAGCCGCGATACTGGGTTAGATAGTCACTCAGTCAGTCTGCTGGACGGAAGTCTGTGTGCAGGAGCAGATCGCGCACCATCACGCGAGCCGATGACGGCAAGGAGCATACCAGATGGTACGGTACACGATTTAATGCAGCCACGTACTTTCGCTTTCCGCGAAGATGATTGCTGTGGTTGCTGCTGATGATGGTGGTGAATGCAGGAAGGAAGCGCCGAAGATGACAGCCAGCTGAGACGGGATGACACATGTCTTGGCCGTGGGTACTGATGCGATGGGGGGGAGGCTGTCGGCAGAGGTGTTTGGCGTGACTTTTGACCAATTTAAGGGCAAGTCGTGGCGTCGTGATAGCGCCTGCGGAAGTGCTTTGACAACAGGTTGTGGATGCATGGGAATAATGGATGGACTGCTTGTGGTGTTTGGGTTTTTTTGGGGAATTCTGAGCTGCTGCTCAGCTTCACTTTACGGGAGAACTCGTCATCGTCCATCCGCCCATTTGAAAGATCAATCCACATTCCTTCGAACCTCGCCAAGATGTGAAGCCAGACGTGGCACCCACGCTGTCCCATCTTGGCAGCGCCCATCCGTGGATGCCCCTCCCCACCGTTTGTCACGTCTCCCTCCAGCTGCGCCAGGTGATGTAGTGCCGGACTAGTTAACAAATAGTTTGCATTTCTCAGTGCGCTCATGATGAACGAACTTCACCTTGCGTCCTCCGGCCACCCAGCAAATCCACCACCCTTCTCCGCCACCGGAATGTGCTTAGAGAAATTAATTAAAAATTTCCCCGAGAAATTCATTATCTCCTGAATTTGATTACATTTACACTGAATAATTATCTCGCGCTAACTATCATTGTCTGGTGGGCTGGCTGCAGCCACCGTTGGCACTGAGACCTCTGTGAACTCCCAACCCCCTCCCCCACCCCTCCACAGTGACACGTAGGGTCGCGCAGTTCAACTCCGTCCAACCACCCACCCCCCCCGTCACAAGTAAGGCGGCTAATTAATTGTGAACGCGAAGTGAAATGTCTCAACTTTTCCTCTGCCAACTGCTGGCGCAAGTGTGTGCCGCCAATTCTTGGGCAGCCTTTGCTGCGCGGTTCTATGCCAGAATCTAATTAAGATCGTAATCCTTCTGTTGACTGGGCCAGCGCCAGTGTGAGCGCGGTGAATCGAACCAACGATGTGTACGATTCGATGTGCCACTGATTTTTGAACAATTCGAATCCCTGGGCGGCTGGAAGATTTACGAGACTTAACCTCGCTTGACCCGTTCGAGCGGCGGGGCGCCACGTCAGATGGCGGAAGTGAGCCAGAGTTGTTAACTTTTAATTGAGTTGAGCTTTTTTTTCTCATTTTTTTTTTAAGTCTTTGACGGCGGTTGAGGGTCGCTTTGTATCGCAAGTGATTGGTGGGCCAGGGTGCCGGTGATGACCTTCGAAGGCGAATGCAATTTAATTGGGTTTCTGTGTGGAGGATGTGATTTTGTGATGTCAATCGTTACTTTTCCTTCGCCAGTCGACGCTCATCGGCTGGCAGAGGGTCATGGGGGCAGTGTGCTGGGCGATGGTTGGTAGCAGAGACGGGCCAGTGGGATGAACGTGGAGGGCGGGGGGCGTAAATTGGAATTGCTGTTGGTTTTGGAGGCGGTCTTTGACTTTGGGACTTAAAGAGAGAGTGCCCGATTTAAAGGAGAAGCCCGTCTGTTTTAGGTTTGTCACTGATTGGGAGACCGTATTGGTTGTGAAATGTGGCACACAGCTAGCGAATGGAGGGACCCATGGCGCTCAGGTCCAGTGCGAGATGTAGGGCCACGTGAAGTAGAAGAGGATCGCTTGAGATCGCCAAGAATTTCCGAGACCCATCGAGCCCAGGTTCAGCTCGAGCTGTAGGGAGTACGTAAAGCAGAAGAGGATCGCTTAAGATCGCCAAGAACTTTCGAGACCCATCGAGCTCAGGTCCAGTGCGAGATGTAGGGCCACGCGAAGTAGAAGAGGATCGCTTAAGATCGCCAAGAATTTCCGAGACCCATCGAGCTCAGGTCCAGTGCGAGATGTAGGGCCACGCGAAGTAGAAGAGGATCGCTTGAGATCGCCAAGAATTTCTTGGACCCATCGAGCCCAGGTTCAGCTCGAGCTGTAGGGAGTACGTAAAGCAGAAGAGGATCGCTTGAGATCGCCAAGAATTTCCGAGACCCATCGAGCTCAGGTCCAGTGCGAGATGTAGGGCCACGCGAAGTAGAAGAGGATCGCTTAAGATCGCCAAGAATTTCCGAGACCCATCGAGCTCAGGTCCAGTGCGAGATGTAGGGCCACGCGACGTAGAAGAGGATCGCTTGAGATCGCCAAGAATGTCCGAGACCCATCGAGCCCCGGTCCAAGGGAAGCTATAGGGCCACTGAAGTGGAAGAGGATCGCTTCCAGAGTTCTTGGGGAAACCCTTCTGTTGCATCTTGACGCTTGGAAGTCACCCAAAGTGTCTGATCAGCTCGATCAGCGGGACAAAATGTGAGAAGATTACTCATCACTCAAGCCTGAGATCTCAGGCTGATACGAAGTCCAATCGTTTCACGACGAGATCATTGACATGATCGTACAACGATGGGGGAGCTCACTGACAATCGAAGGTTGCGGTGATCGTGTGATCTTGTGATGATCGTGTGACATTTTTGGGACATTTTTTTCGCACATGACGCCTCCCTACTGCATGTTCGTCGTCACGCTACCAACTTTCTCGAGTTCCTGACAACGTCTCAAAGCCTGGTACAATCATGAGGGAACCTTAGCATGCGCTTGCCAGGTGGTTTCTTTAGAAGCGATTTCCAAACTCAACCTTGCCTGTGGCGGCTCTGGGAACATCGGGCGCTGAAGTTGCCACAAATGCAATCCACACTTGTTCTTCTTCTCGATTTGAGGGCGACTCAGATCAGTCTCCAGCACCACTGCTCTAAGAGCTGACTTCCCACAGGCGCTGTAAAGTCCTCATCGGGTTGACCCCTGGCACCACTAGGCATTGCTACAAACCGAAGCGTCGGACTTAAGACAAAACGCGGCGTGCTGCAGAGGACTCGTTGGTGGACAGTGTAACCCCAAGACTGTAGCGTCACACGAGAGCCCAAAATAATGGAATTTTTCGACAACAACTGAAGAACTGCTTATGAGCATCCAGCTCAGCTGTCCGCTTGTCTGTTTTTCTATGAACACCAGTCAGCTGTTAGGCCGTTTTTGGAAGCTTGGGGATCCAGCAGTCTTCCACGTTCACCAGCGTGCTTCCAAATCGCCTGTCAACAGCAACAGCCAACCCCACACACCGTCAACCAATTAGTTTTAAAATGCCAACCGACACAAAGCGAATGCACCCGCAATTGCTTCAAACTGCACTCGCATCAGTTGACAAATGACCGCTTTAACATGTTGACAACCGCCGTCAGCTCAATCGGCGAACGCGCATCCCCTCCTGTCACAGCAAACCGCTGACAACTTTGTCAGCCCACCCCGCCGTCATTTATTCAAAATTGATTAAATTAATTGAAACAAATTTCGCATCCAGAGCGGGGGGAGAGCGCGAGATAAAAACAATCGCATTCAAGCGCAAGCCGTCAAGCTCCTTAATTAATAGCTCGCACTTGTGTCGTACCTGTGTCCGAGGGTACACGTGCACACAGACAATGCTGCTGGCGGCGGCAAATTAACATTTCTCTGCATCTGACAGAGAATTAAGTGCATTTTACTGCGCGATGTTATTAATATTCCAGCGCGGGGAGTGCGATGCACAGACATCACATAAAATGGTTGAAACTGCTGGTATCTCTGCGCTCGTAAAAGATACAAATGGAGGAATGCATCTGCCTCGGTGACCTGTCTCGCGGAAATGGCAAGCTCCTAATTCGATTCATCGCAACACTCGAGCTGGCCGAGAGACGTGGAGACGTGGAGACGTGGAGACGCAGAGACGCAGAGGCGACCGCACCATACTCGACTGCATCCGGGACGTGACCAAGAACTGACAATGGGATGGTATTCGCAGTTTAATTCGACGTGGGATTCGCCGATGCTGCGGTTGTGGCTGGAAAACGAGTGAGAGCCCTGGGTGCAAAATCTGCTTTGTCAGATTTGTAATTGCCGCCGCTTGACAGATTCGGTTCCGAGCAAGGGCTTGCACCGGAGCGCTTGTTTGTCGATAAGTGGTGTCAAGGTTCAAACCGATGAGGATCTCGCAAATGGAATTGGTTTTGAATTTCGACGGAGCTCGGGGGACCATCAGCACTTCAGCACCCCACATCGAGGAGAGGAAAATGCATGGATGTGCATTTGTGGGTGACTCACCGCCTGATGCCATCCCATTTTAGATGCGCTCAACGACAAGGTTTTGGAAGCGATTCTTCTTCCCTATCACCGAGAGAGAGAGAGCGGCGGTTTCGTGTCTGGGATCGAGGCAGACACGCACATGTGCCCTCTCCACCGCAGCACCTTAACAACAGAGGAACCGATGGTCAGTGAAAGTTTGTGACCAAGAGCATGGACGTCTGATCCACCGCCAAGTTCTGCTGGCACTGCATGATCACGTCCTCTACAAGTCTCCTGACAAAGGAGGTCTGACTGTAGACCACGGCATGCACTGCCTGACTGATCGTGTAATGTGCTAGTATTGTTGGCGCCCTGAAGCGATCCGGAAGTACGCATGTTCGGGCCGAAATGAGAAGATCAAGATTAGGCAGGCTGCAGCGTCAAACTCTGAATGTGTCAGCATCAAGCTCGCTTTAAGAACTCAAGTGCAATCATCTGGTTCCTCATGTGGGTGCGGTGTGTTCACTCGCTTTCGGCACCTGTGCCCTGAGTCTCAACCAGAAAAACTGCAGCAAGTTCGATTTTTTCCAGCTCTCCGCAGTTTCGAACGTCAAGTGTCCTCTGTTTAGTTGCACCCCAAGGCTTGGAGGCGAAGTTTGCTCAACAAGATCGCTTATTTAATGTCACACCGACATTGACCGTGATCAGTGTGATCGATGCTTGCCTTGTCATCATCTTCTGCAAAATACGACCGCTCCCCGATCTCCACAAGATCACTCGTTCAAAGCCTCAGCGATCGTGGCGAGGCTTCAGTTTGATTGATCAAGTGAGCAGTTGTCTGAGTGCATTGATTCATGCTAAGACAGTGGTGTCTTCGGGTCCTTCTAGTGATCTCGTCTTCGACTGGAACAGCGGAGCCCTGGTGTCGGTTTGAAGTCAATGCGATCACTTAACAGCATCAGTTGAGTTTCAGCGAACTTGACTGCAACTCGTGTGGAAAGCTCCAAGATCACTGATCAAACGTTGAAGGGAGGATCATGACTTGAGGTGCCATGCAAGATCGTGACTCAAATTGATCACTAGCATGTCTGTGGCCCAACAGGTTGGTCTAAGCGAGCCCAGGGCAGCCTGTCTGAGGATTTGAGACTCGTATGGCTCTCGTGGATCTTCCTGATCCCTGTCCAGATCACTTCTTAAACCTCTTTCTATGGACGAGTCGCGATCGCTGTGAGATCACCTTCAAGATGGTCACATATTCTGCCTTTTTTTTAGCGCCAGTCTCGTATGCGAATGATCGGCGCTCGCGGTAAGATCACTTGCCGATCAGCGATCTGACCAACAACCTCTCGTAGACTTTCTATCTAAGACAACTTACAGCGATCTGGTGTTCAACACGATCAACATTCCATGCAGTACGCTGTTTCACTATTCTTAGCTGATCTTTTGGGAATGACGAGGCTCAGCTGGGCGTCCAGTTCTTTCCCTGTCCCGTCCTCTGCGACACGATCAGTTCGTCGTACCGATCGGTGATCTCACCCAGGCGCTGCTGGAGACCATGATTCGTTGTCTATTTGTGCTGAGCGTAAGATCATTTCCCCGATCGGTGGACGATCGACACCACGATCAGGACACCTGCGACATTCAACATTTTGCCACGATTGCCTATAAGCGTCTTGCATCAAGTTTTGCCTCGCCAACCCCAGAAAGCCTGTCCGAAACCAATCGATTGGCCCCATTTCCGTCGTGACTACACCATCAAGTCCATAATTTCCCGAAATGTCATGCATTTCTATCGTATCTCCCGGGTGAAGCGCATTCATTTCAACAGACCCCCCCCCCAGTACAAACAGGACAATATTTCATACCACTTGCACTCCTGCCGACCACCCGACCGACTGACCGCACTCGAAACCCGTTCCACGACTTCCTCGTGTCCAGCTGGATGCCGCTGAACCTCTCGTCGATTTCCCAATCGGCTTATGCAGCGGATGCCAAACACCTGGTCACGCCGATAAGTGTCTACTCGCGTTTGCATGTGCACAGCGACCATTTGTGTCCCGTCTAGACGCTCGTTGGAGCGCAACAATTACGCAGCCCAATTGAGAATTAGTCGGAGCGCGTGTGGAATGGTGTGCATATGAAATGGTGTGCGTGTGCCACTCAGTGTTTGTTCGGCGCAATTACGCGCAACGACTGCGTTGCAAAATTGACGGGATTAATTGCACTCAGCGTGACATCAGGAGTGCCAGCAGACTGTACTCACCGCATTGTGGAAGCCTCGTCCGATGCGCTCCGCCTTCAGCCAGACCTGCCATTCGCCCGTCTTGCCGTTCCACGACGTGCAGATGTGGTGCCACTGTCTGGTGCGCAGCGGATAGTTGAGCCTGTGGACAAACAGCGATGACTTGAGAGGGATCGAGATTGAGGGGATTTAGAAAGGACTCACCTGTAGACCTGCTGTCCCCGGATGGCCATGGACACGAAACTGGAGTTCTTCGCGTTCGCCACCCAGAACTGGAACTCGCGCGGCTCGTCTTTGGCTGAAAAGAAGGAAGCGGTGAGTCAGAATTCTAAGATCTGGGTGAAGGGCGATGGCACGTCACTCTGATGCAATCGGCGAATTGAGCCATCGAACGTGAAACTGGATCGACGGCTACACTTTGTGAGCTAAGCGCGCCGTGGTTTTAATTGCCCATAAATGCGGCACGGACTGCCACCTGAGGCGGCATGATAGGCTCGGTTGGGGTTTAATTGGAAGCTTGCGTGTCGCTTGGGGATTTCCTAGTCGTCAGTTGCGGACGTTTATCGCGTGTAATTGATGCTGATCTTGATGATTGGCCGAAGTTTATGACGCCGACTTTGACAGTTGGACTTGGGTTTATGTTCATGTTTCGCCACACCTGGCGTCAGATCTTGACTCTATGCAGGATCCAATGACGCCTCTTTTGAGCCATCAACCATGCCGCTACGATCAGAGGAGGAGGGGACGAAAAAGCGTTGGAAAAGTGACCTGAAATGGTTTACGTCGGCGCGTCAAACATCATATCGAACAGCTGAGTGGCCATGGGCAGAAACCAAGTCTCTGAGCAGCACTCTCCTCCACCGTTGGTTGACCTTGCATAAGCGAGCAACGAACTTTATTGTTCTCGACGAAAGTTGATCCGCTTTCCGTCTCGCAGCAGGCGACTTTCACTGGCAGCCGCCACGAGTGACCTTTCGAATCGAATTTACGACGGCTGTTAACCCTGATTTACATTTCGCAACGCCAAGCTGAATAAATCAAAGAACATCGCGAAGAAACTCCTCTCATTGTCCACCACTTCTTTGTTGCCATCCCCATGGCCATCAAATTCGCCGTCGATTCCGAGTTTGACGACGTCTCCATTGACTGACTGAAAACCGGCCGCCTTGACCCACATGCAGCGCTCCTCAATCTCAAGCCACAACCAGTAGCTATCGGCTCCAGTTGGACACGAATTATTGCCTCATCCATGCTCTCTCATTGAGCCCCCTGCGACCCCGTCGTCGTCGCGATGATCTAATGCTTTCGAATTTCGCTCAGCCAAGGCGAGCCGGGCTTGGGTTATAAATTAGATAAGCCAACTCAATCGGATGCAAATTCAGAACCGAGCGAGCATATTGACGAGCACCACCATTCTGCCACGAATTAATTGCCGCATAGACGCATATCTTACGTGGCTCATTATCATGCGGGCGAATTCGATCATCGCCGCCTCTTGTGGGCCTAATCGGATTTTCATTATTCATCCTGCCGCACATTCGAGGCCAGAAATAGGGTCGTCGCTGCCGGTGATGCTTTTCATTTGACATTCAGGTCGCCTTGGTTTTTGTTTCCTAAACCCTCCCCCCCCCCCCCCCCCCCCACGCGGATTAGGAGATGTGAGAATTTGTGAAATTTCATTTACTCCCGAGATCTCATTAAGGACATTTACGAGGCGTCTGCGAAGTGGGAGAGATATCTGCGCGATTAACTTCGTTTTCGTTTTCTATGCCTTGGTCGGTGGGTGGGGAGTGGGGAGATGGTGGCGAGGCAAGATTAATGGCGGCGCTGTGGCGGGACTGAGAGATAAATGCGAAGCGAACAATTAATTGCCGAAGTTTTTGAAGAAGATGAGCAGTGGCAAGTCAGTCGGTGATCTCTGGCGGGTTTCAAAACATTCGCCGAGATAACACGGGATGTTCCTGTGTCAGGATGGGTGCTGTGAGGATGTATGACTCACTCCGATGATTCGTCGTCCTGCCTTGTCGCAACAGATTGCCGGGACTACATACAAAATCTGGCACTTGAGGTCGGTCATGAATTTCTGACTGGAACATCGGCTAGTGAAGCTGACATGGGCATCGGGCGATGTTTGACGGTTTCCATCCCCGTCTCTCGCTTTACGACATAGAGGCATGGACATTATCCAAAGCGGATGAGGAGGTTCGAAGGACCAAGTTCACGTCCAGTCCGGTTGTTGGGCGCACACTCCGGTTGTTGGTCTCTTCGAGAGAAAAGTTCTGCGCGCGATCTGTTGGCATTTGGAGAAGTCACCAACTGTCCAGGCGTATACGCTTATAACGCCTAAGGCCATGTAGAGCGCATGGACAACTTAGCTCCGGCCCAAGGAATCTTCGACTCTGAGCCTGTGGGACAGAGCAACGGAGGGTGCTTGGTGTGCGGAAAGTCATGTTGGGTGAGGCCCAGGAATGTAGCGCCTTAAGAAGAAGGAGAAGAAGAAGAGGAAGAAAAAAAGGAAGAAGAAGAGGGAGAAGAAGGAAACGAAGCAGTCTTAGAAGCAATCTCACAAGTGAGTGAGTGACCAGAGAATCCTTCGAAAGGGGGTAACAACCTTCGATGGGAGTCGCACAGAAGGCTGTCGTTAGAGTTTAAGACGACCGTTTCGACGTGAGGATCTCCGAGAAGGCTAATTTCTAAACCGAACAACGGCGAGAGGCTCCGAGAAGGCTCATGTTTTCCAGAAAACGGCGAGAGACTCCGAGACGGCCCTTGCCTTGCCTCAAGCCCCATTCGTCAAACCCAACACCGGCGAGAGACGATCATTAGATCTTCGCAGCCCCTTGTCCCCAGGAAGCTTGCTGCGAAGACCCTGAGTCTCAACCAAGTCTGTGCTCTTTAGGAAAATCGAAATCTGCCACCTCCTCTCCATCAATTGCAACGAGGTCTACTAAAGCTGGGCTGTGTGTGCGCGCCCAATCGCCTTTCTAGACCTCGATGGGGCTTTGAACAATGTTACCCAGAGACTGTCGAAGAAAGGACTTTAAGTAGCCACAGGTGGAGAGGCTCCAAGGGGATCCTGGAGGCACTCATTTCACGTTCGTTGGAAGAATCGATTCGAAGACCGTTAGAGGGTTCATAAAGCACTTCAAACACGGCGAGGTCTTCAAGCACTACAGGGACAGCGTACACAGGGATCGAGGCTGCTGACGAAGAGCTTGATAAGTGAGGAGTAACCATCCCGACTGAATCACAACAAACCGCCGCGTATTCGGCTGTTTCTCTATGAATTCGATACCAAACGACTGACTAACCACGATTTTCGCAGTACCCACAAATCCAAGCAAATAGTTGCACCAAAGTACAAAGTACCTTCTTTCTTGCTATCCCCTCGGGACACTGTTTCGTTGAGCACTTTCTTCCCACACTCGCAGGCGTGATCTCCACTGATACGTCTCATATCATTGGATTAAGGCACCATGTCTTCTTGGACATAAAACGCTCAGCCATCCCTTCTTCGAGTCTAGAAGCACATCTTCTCTTCAAAGTTCCATGTGCCTCTGGAACATCGAACCTAGTTCTCGTTCGGTCAAGTCTAAGCCTTCGTCGTTGTCTAAGCACTCCTAAGCTGCCGTGACACGATGAGTACCAGAAAGGTGTGAAGAGGAATCTTCTTTCCTCTGTGAGCGTCTTCCCAATGACCTTACCCTTAGCTCTCCTCTATCAATCGCTGAAGTCATAGTTGGTCTAGGGGACAACCAAATGTCTTGTCTTGTCTTCATTTTTCTAACTTACCATTTCGACGCCTCTGTCTGCATTTAGCCCTGAACTCGTCACATACGTCGCTTCTTGGTCACAATAGATCCAAAGGTTGCGGTGCAATATACCCTCAACCACAAAAAAAAAGACATAATAATACGTCGCTCCCTTGTCCAAAGTCCCTCAAAACTTTGTCTTCAAGGCCTCTAGCTGAGGTTCAAAAATATGCTTCGATGAATCAAAAATTCTCTCTGCCTTGGATTTTTGCCCGAAAGTTCTTGAATTGAAATCCAATCTACCCTCTGCTTGGAGTTTCTCCTGAAAGTTGACTTAAATTATCGTCCAATCCACCCTTTTGCATGGGATGCCACACGATTCCCCCGTTGGACCCACACTTTCTCTCGCAAGTTGACTTAAATTATCGTCCAATCCACCCTTTTGCATGGGATGCCACACGATTCCCCCGTTGGACCCACACTTTCTCTCGCAAGTTGACTTAAATTATCGTCCAATCCACCCTTTTGCATGGGATGCCACACGATTCCCCCCGTTGGACCCACACTTTCTCTCGCAAGTTGACTTAAATTATAGTCCAATCCACCCTTTTGCATGGGATGCCACACGATTCCCCCGTTGGACCCACACTTTCTCTCGCAAGTTGACTTAAATTATCGTCCAATCCACCCTTTTGCATGGGATGCCACACGATTCCCCCGTTGGACCCACACTTTCTCTCGAAAGTTGACTTAAATTATCGTCCAATCCACCCTTTTGCATGGGATGCCACACGATTCCCCCGTGGGACCCACACTCCTACCTCTCTTGCTTGCAAGAGCTTGTCAAGAAAACGCTCTCACATCATCGACTCCTACGGAATGCCTCACAAGTCTCACCTCAGGCCCATTCTTTCTCCTTTTTGAGATCTTTCGCCAAAATCATCGTCCTTCACACGGAGTGCCACACATTTCCCACTTCAATTCCATGCATTTGTCTCGAAAATTCACTCAAATCGTCATCATTCCCCATGGAGCGTCGCACGTCCTTTTCTCCCATATTTTGCCGTCATATGTTCAGTTTTTCTCCCAAAACTGTTTGAAACCCTCCCAAAGTGTACTTGAAGCACATGGACTGATGGACCATCCCACCATCGATTCCCCTTTAAGTCGCAACCACCTCCGCACTCGGCTGTTGACTTCGAGATCGTTCACTTGCACCGTCGTCTGTCCATCGCCTCCGTGCATCCCCCCTCCCACATTGTCACTTACGATTCGGCTTCAGCATGAAGCCTGCCATAAAGTACTCAACTCAAAGAAATACCATTCTTCTCGTTTCAGGTAAGCAATTTACATTTCATTATCGATGTCCCGTCAAGCAGTGGGGCGCTCTCTAGAGCCGTACGGTAAGTGCATTCAAATTCGATTTGAAAGGCATCCTTTTGTCTTAGACGCCCAAGTGGAAGCTGGAGAAAGTGAAGAGATATGGATTTTTCTTTGCTTTCGTCGCTTTTTTTTTTTGTTCTTGTTGAAGTGCATTTAAATGGTGAGCCCTTGCGAAGGATTCCGCACGAAAGATTGAACTTAAATCGATCATTGTGTGTCCAGAAACGTGGGTTTCTCTCGCCCCCTCCTCACCGAGAAGTGATTCAATATCTTGCCTCAATATCCGCACATAATCCTTGCTGGCGAGGGAAGAAAAAAAAAATTGATTTCATCGCAGCATCAGCTCGGGGATATTGATTTCTTTCTCGGTCTGTTTTTCTTCATCGCTGGCTTTCCTCATTTCGGGATAATAATCTCTAGACATTGTAAACATGACATCACTCAATTTTTCATGCCGAAGCTCTTCCACGCCGTCAGTTATAATCTTGCCACGGAGAGAGTGTGTGCTGTGCCCTATTGTAGGCCTCCGCCTCGGGTGTGCGGTTGCATTCAGGTGCGCATTAGCTCATCGAGGACGTAAACAAAAAAAGAATGGAAGATGCGGCGGGGGGGGGGGCTTGAGGACATTTATTAGTTTCTCTTATCCGGCAGATGAATCTTGTGCCGTGCCATTCTCTGGTGCTTCCGTGTTCGTGCTCTCTCCTCCTTTCAGGTGCTTAATGGCTTTGGTACAGAAATTGATTTTTCCTGCAAAGCAGACAGACAACTGTGCGCCCCCCCTGCATGGCTCCGGCCAGCTTAGATGACTATTATGGAGAGCTACGCTCTGTTTTGCTTAACACCGGAATTATTTATGAGTATTTACCTCGTCTGGTTGGGGATGGGGGTCTGGGCGCGATGGAAGTCAAAAGTTTCTGCGACGGAATTCATTGACACCTGATCCGGGTGCGAAGCAGCGTGGCCATTGGACTAGATTTCGTTGAGGCGAGCCTGGGCGGAAATGGATGGCAATGGAGGTGGGTTTTGAGGGATTTAAGGCGGCGGTTACTTGGATGATGACTGAGAGTCTGATGTAATCTGCGGCGGATTTGTGTGGTCGAACGGGAAGTGAAAAGTGGTTGAAAGTACATTTTGGAAGGCATTGAAACGAATTGTTGGTCAACTTTTTTGGTAACAACAAATCAAGCTTTGGACGAGGTGCTGGAGTGGACCAGATCATTACTCAGATCTACGAGAGACTGTAAAGCTTGATAAGGAGGGGATCCAAAGAATATGGTTCATAGAGCCCCGTGGAGCCATTTTCTTCTTATTCTTCTCCTTCTTCCACTTCTCCTGTCTCTTCTTTCTGTTCCTGTTGTTATTGACCCTCTTTCTCCGTCACCTCCGTCTTATTCTTCTCGGTCTCCTTCTTGTTCTTCACTTTCTCTTGTTGTTCTCCTTCCTTTCTTCCTGCCCTCTCGTCCTCTTCTTGATCCTCTTCTTCTTCTGCTTTTTCTTCTTTTTCTTCCTCCTCTTCTTCATCTTCTTTTCCGTCTTCTTCTTCTTTTTCCTCCTCTTCTTCTTCATCTTCTTTTCCGTCTTCTGCTTCTTCTCCGTCTTCTTCTTCTTCTTCTTCTTCTTCCTCATCTTCTTCATCTTCTTTTTCGTCTTCTTCCTACTCTTCTTCTTCTCCGTCTTCTTCATCTCCGTCTTCTTCATCTTCTTCTTCCTACTCTTCTTCTTTTCCGTCTTCTTCTTCGTCTCTGTCTTCTTCTTCGTCTCTGTCTTCTTCTTCGTCTCTGTCTTCTTCTTCGTCTCTGTCTTCTTCTTCGTCTCTGTCTTCTTCTTCGTCTCTGTCTTCTACTTCGTCTCTGTCTTCTTCTTCGTCTCTGTCTTCTTCTTCGTCTCTGTCTTCTTCTTCGTCTCTGTCTTCTTCTTCGTCTCCCTCTTCTTTCTTCTCCTTCTTCATCTTCTTCTTATTCTTCTTCTTCCTCTTCTTCCTCTTCTTATTATTCTTCTTCTCTTTCTTCTCTGTCCTCTTCTCTTCTCTGTCTTCTTCTGCTCCGTCTTCTTCTTCTTCTCTTTCTTCTTGGAGTATTTTCTTGAAAATACTGAAAATATCGTAAATTCCACCCTTTTACATGGGATGCCACACAATTCCCTCATTGGACCCACACTCTTATCCCTCTTGCTTGCGATTTTGCTAGAAAATGCTTTCATATCGTTGTCTTCTCCTCTTTCTTCGTCTCCCTTTTGCTGCCACCCGGGCTAAGACTGAAATGCCGCTCCTCCTCGCACAAGACAACGTCTCCTCGGAAGTTGTTCTAAGAAGCGGATGTCCCTAAAATAGTTCCGAAAACCGGATGTGTACCCTTTTATGACTCAAGCAACGAGGTCAGTCGGTGGCGGTTCACTCGGCGTTGTTTCACGGTGCCGACAGAGTGTTGTGTAGAACAGAAATCGATCGAATCAAGCGAACAGCGGATCCAAGCAGGATCATCCAAGCAGTGGGTCACAGCTGATTCAGCGAGCGGAAGCCTCTAGTACTCAGAACTCCTAAGTTCTGAAAGTCTTTCTCAAAGTGTATCCTTACTTGTCACGACAGAGACTCCATCAAGTGCCACCACATTTTCCCAAGAAACGACCATCGAATGGGACACCTCTTGCCGCCCAGCCAGGCATGGCGACTCCCTTTCTTGAGAAAGATTAAGGAAGCCTAATGGCAGCTTTCTAATCGCCTCTCCATCCCTCCCGGCGTCGTCGCGGTCCCTTCACTGACCTGATTACCGCGCCACTCCACGTCCATTTCCTTCCATTACCGAGTGCAGTGAAATGCATCGCGAAGGAAATGAATCCCACAAGGACCTCTACTCAACCGTTCGGCGCCACAAAAAAAAAAAAAGAAAAACAAAAAATCCCCCATCTCTTGTGACAATTAACTCCCCAGCTAGAGTTCTGTCATGCAATCCATCATCCGCTCAGATCACGGGCGCGGATTACGTACGCGCCTCGTAATCTGCCATAATTCAGTGCATGAGTGCGCCTCTATGCATCTGCACTGATGTGCTGTGCCGTGGTAGGGGGTGGGGATTTCGTAAATTACCATAACAACGTCGTGCCTCCACTGTTGCATGCGCCTTAGCACGTCAAGCACTTAATAGGGTGTAACAATTGTTGCAGCTTAGGAGAGGCTCCCGCGAGTGGCAAGCAGAAGAATGCGCTGAACGCGCGAAAGGCCAGCCAAACAGTCAAAAAGGTAAACAAAACGAACGTCGAAACAGACACACACAATGGGGCAATGTGCTGCTGCTGCTGCTGCTGCTGCCTCATTCACTGCGTCTTGCAGTCTTGCCAAGCCATGTTCACCAACGACACTCTGACAGTCTCACAGAAACACACACACACGCGGGGTAAGACGTTTGCCCTGCACTGCATCCTTAGAATTGAGGTGACACACATGTTCCACGGGTGGGCGGCGGGGAGGCAGCTGAACTGGTTGCCGTATTTGCGGAACGGACGCCAACTTGTGACCATAAGCAGAATTAATGCGTCGCTTATGGCTGTGTGTGCGCGCGTGTGAACAGTCGGGATGTGCTGCTGCCATGTGAACCGAGGTGATTTAATCAAGTTGCTGTCGCCTTAGACACGGAGAGGGTGGGGTGGTCGATTGAGTCGTAATGAAGAAAGTGGTTACACAAGAGAATGCCGAGCGGGCGGAGTGGTCGCTACGTGTTCATGGACTGATTGTGATGACTTTGCGGTTGCGAAAGGAGAAAGGAGACGCCAACTGGCCGCAGAGTGCTCCAATTTCACGCGTACGGTGCACCGGCACAGTCCTCGGGTTGACGTTTCCCTGAATTGTGTGTCGACGAGCAGGGGTTTTGTTGGCAAACCAACGGTTGTCTGATTTACGGACAAGACAGGAGTGTCGAATTGCGCACACATATTCCATCAGACATTGTGTTCTATGAGATGGATGGACTTTTACGATTGGAAACAGCCTCGCGCTGGTCACCCACTTAAACCCCGCTTTCGCACCCATCTCCTTTTCATCGTGTACCCACCAAACTCAGGCAAGTCCGGGCCCTAAAACGCCGCGAAGAAGAGCGCTTGAGCTCCGTCTGATGAATACGGTCCGAGGAACTCCGTGAGAACAGCAGACTAGCGCTTGCCACTAACGTCGGGGCCCCTTAAACTCCGCCAAAGCGAGCTCTAGGACTTCGCTTGATTCATACGGTCCGTGGAACTCCATGAGAACAACAAACTAACGCTTGCCACTCACATCGGGGCCGTCGTTTGATCAATATGTCCGTCCGTCCGCTAAAACTCCGCGAAAACCTCAAGCTCATGCTTTCTAAGTCTCATGCAAGCCAACGCAATCCACGTCCGCCCCCCTAAACCACCGTGTCCACATCACAAATTCACTTTCGTCACTCGCTGGAACTCCATCACCGCACCAAACTCGGTCTGCTCCGTCTCCCAAATAGACTTCCATTTCCCCACTAGACCGTCATTCCTCCTCACTTTCGCTCCGTTGCCAATGTCACGCACTGGCTGGCCATGTTGTAAGCTGTTCAAGGGCGGCAATGTGTGTGCGAGTGTCACCTAAGAGCACTTGTCAGCCACTTGATCTTGATGCAAGCCCACTTGGCTTTCTCGACATAATTCGGGGCACTATGACACATCGGCATTTCCCGCGATCCCACTTAACCCGCGTCAGTGGTCGTTGGTTGGATGCCGTTTGTTCACCGACACTGTCACTCAGCGCAGGTCGTGGACTCTGATTAAATCGGACACACATTTCTGGCCGGAGGCTCAACGGCCGTGTAATCGGCTTTAGAAGCCCTTGTGAAACCTTGGACTGGTGGCCGAGATGCAATCAAAGCTGGTTTCTTGATCCAGACGTGGATTTTGTGAAAGGCTGCGGTCAGGTGAATTTTGTAGCAGCAAATGAATTTTGACAAGAAGCTCAAGTTGGCCATGGTCCGGCCTAGTAGAGCAACCAACTGTGTCCTCTTGACTTGTAGCGCGGTGTGTCCAGCAGAAGGGAAAGGACATGATGCAGCAAAACTTATCATTCGTGTGTAGACTAGCCAGCAAGTCCCCCAAACTGGTCAACGATGACCAATATTGCATCAAAATTATCGCCAGCCGTGCTGCTGCTAAGACTTAGTACGATCAACGCTTGTGGTCCTTCGAAGTACATCACAGCCGAACAGTGAACCACCGCAGGAAACAACGCTGTTCACTTGTTGTGAGGATAACATGCCTCTGACATGGTGGACATATGCTGCGACGTCAACCAGCCTTGTACTAAAAAAAAACACCCTCAAACCATGCTCCTTTCGAGGACATTTGTTGGTGGTTCTGCTTCGACCTGGTCTACACTGGTTTGTCCTACATTTTGCGTCTATCGACACTTGTGAAGCATGGCTTATCATTCAAACTCAGATCAACAGAGGAAGTAGCTTTGTCCCCAATTCTAACTCATTTTGTTGGCATTTTCGATCCATCATTCGAATTCATTAAACGGCGTCACGAGGCAGAACTCTGTCACTCTTCAGACAGACCAACAACCGTGGTTCTACGGAAGAAGGTCTTAACTTAAAGAAGCCAGACAACTTGTCCAGGCGTGATCTTTTAGTCTTCACCAAGGCCACCTTCGCAATCAAGACCACCACTACGTCTCATGCTCTGCCCGAATTCTGAGAGCTTCCTTAGTCATCCTGCGAGCGCCTGGACATGAGTCCTAGTCCTAGGATCATGTTTTCCTTGGCGAACCTTTAATCAAGGGTGGCGGACGCACCCTAAGCATTTTCTTATATTTCCCAGAGGCCGCAATAGCCACAGCGTCTGCATAAGCAATAACCGTTCACCCAGTCTCGAGAGTCAGATGAAATTCATTCACTACTAGATTCCACAAGAGAGGAGAGAGCATTCCACCTTGTGGCACAGATCGTAGTGTCACCAAGCTTGGAGCTTATCACTGGCAAGCAGCCTATTCTGGAAGGTCTCCTAACTTCGAGCATTTGGCCCTTTTAGTACCGGTTTAGTACTCGAAGCGCCCGACACTTTGCCGGACTTAGGATTCTGCGTTGCTATCCTGCTGGTGCCACTGCAGGCGGGCGCAGAGGATGATGGGCTCAGCGTAGAGGTTGGTGTTGGATTTCATCGAGTATTCTTCTGTTTTGGTTGCAGGGTGCTAGGTACCTCCATGGCCAGCACGAGATGAAGAGGTCCTCATTCGTTAGCCCTCGACATAACATTCCATGAAGTTGTCTTAGGTACGTCGGTAGGAAGTGGCATTAATGCACTAAGACCAAAGTAGGCCCATTGTACCGCCACGTGGGTGTGGCCGTGGTTTGTTGCAACCAGCTGGTTTTCTCAACAAATTTGACAAGCGCGTTGACTGGTATTTTGCTGAAGTGGTTTAGACTGTCGATGAAGTGAAGTAGGAGCCCGTGGAGGTTTACCTGATTGAGGCAAGTGCAATGAGGTGTTGGAGGCCCAGTATTTTCACGTGAAGGCCTAGTAGGCTGTGTCGGGTAATTATTAGCACTCCAGTGCTAATTTTCGATCTCTTTCTGCAGAGAATATCCCTTGATCTTTTTGGATCGAGATTTGGCCAGATTTGCTTTAAGATTCGACAAGTGATGCCTGTCACCAATCTGGCGAGGATTTTCCTTGCGTAGAGACTTTTGAGCTGTAATTTGAAGGTACTAGCAAATGGCGGTGAACCGGTGCGTTTAGCTAGTTCATGAGCCTTGCAGTGCCGCGGGATGTCTCTATGGCCTGGCGGCCAGCACAGGCGAACGCCGCTCTGTTCGGATATCTCTTCAAGAGATGCGCGGCAGTGGATTACTAATTTAGAGTTCATTCATCATCCCCAGTGTCGGGATTTAAATGATGCTTGGCTATCAGTGAAAGTGCAGATATTGTGGGCGGTTGTCATGTTCCATCTTACCCAGGACAGGGCTTCGCTAATCGTCATTACTTCCGCTTGGAAGATGGAAGATGCTGCAGTGATTGGGTAGATAGGATCCATCTGTATAGAAGTGCATGGCTTTACCAAAGGGAATGGTGCCGCCAAACGACAGGTCTCTGTCCGGAATCAGAGTTTTAAGTGTGTTCTCTGGGAAGTGTCGTGGTGAGGTGTAATCTAAATGAATTGAGGTACGATTTTGTTCGTCAGTCGCGCCACTGAGTGCACGCCTTTGAACGAAACGCGCTGTTTGCTTAGCAATGGGGGTTAAGGGGGTTAAGGTTCAGGCGAGTTTCCAGTGCATCAGTGGGAGCAGTTCTAAAGGCTCCAGTGATGCAGATACAGGCCTGTCTCTTCCTTAGTTGGTTGAGGTGGGTACCGTAGTTGATCATGGGCCACCACACTACCACGTCGTATAAGAGGATGGTGTCAGATTGCACTAAAGGCAGCCCTCGTTTTGTGCTTCTATTGAAGCCAGTACTTGCGTGTATAGCTGTTCGAGGCTTTGTGAAATTAACCCTCCGACGATATGGGTCATCTGGCAAGAACCTTCTCCCACGAGAGCCACGATCGGGGCACTTTTAACTTGGATTGCCTCAAAGTTGCTTCTCATCAATTCAACAGTGGCACTGTCTGAACAGACGAAAGCAAGCCACCGCGTCTTGTGAATCGAACAACACGCCTCTGGACACGTCGATCAATGCCTCTTGGAACAGAGGCAACTGCTCTGCGGGCAGCGAGCAACCCAACGCCGCCATCCACTTGACTAGAGGTGGAAGCATTAGGTGTGGGTCCTGCATTGGCCTCCTTAGCTGCTGGTGTCGTGGAGATATGATCCCCCGATGAAGGGGTTTTTTCCTTGCGTCGCCTCTGTGAAATGTGCATTTGTACCGCCCTCTCGCGGCTGAATTGAGTTTGACGTGAGGATTAATCGAGACATACATGACCGAATCTAAGCTGTTGGTCGGTAGGTTTAGAGTTGACATCAACCAGAGTAAGTCCGAGCGGCGATATATTGAAGCAGACATGGGCCTCGTTTCCTTGTCGAATTTATCTTGCCTCGAGATGAGGTCCTAAGTCACATTCAATTGGATTGGCGGTGGTCTTGGGTGTGCTCTGGTGGAGAGTGAGCCCGAGTGCGAGGTCGAGGAGACTGTGTAGGCTAAGCCTTCAGGAGGTATCAACTTTTTGTCGAATTTGTCGTAACTTCGTAGCGTCACCTCGCATAAAACTGAGGCTATTCATGTGCCTTATGGTCGTGGATTCCTTCAACGGCCGTGTAGCAGGACGTTAATCGCTATGACTCTTAGATTCAACTGATCTCGATATTTTCCAATTGAATTGATGAATATGATGAAATTGATTTTAAAAAAAAAAAAGTTGAGGACCCAGCATTCAACCTTGTGGCTACACCTGAGTTCGATAAGCTCTAATAAATTCGAAACTCAGTATCAATCTTGCGGAAGCAAGAATTGCCCAGATTCCATCCACTTTTGAATGGAAAAGAAACAAATAAAGGCCTCAATGGTCAACCTTGTGTTTGGAAGAAAAATTCCCATTTCTCGACAGATTTGACTTGGAACTGGAAAACGGGTCAATTTAATTTAACCATAAACAATTTAAGGCCAAGAGGGAAAATCTTGTGCGATTTAGGAAACTTTGTGGTCCATCGTCCACTCACACCCATCTTCTTGGTGGTCAAGCAGAACAGATTCTCATCACATTCGGCGTTCCAACCTGAACAAAGACCCTCTGGGTCCAACAGTGAAAACAGTCCCCACCCCAGTCATTCCCCAGTCAGGTCCCAGAGGGCAACCTTGAGGCGGTCCAAATTCTTGACTTACTTAATCTGAGACTGAACCAATGTTAGACCAACCAATGGCTACACTCAGAGTCACCAGAAGTTAGATTTAAAAAAAAAAACATATTGGACCCCACGAGAACGGTCAAAACAAAAACAAAAAAAACGAAGCCCCAACTGGTCAACCTTGAATCATTCCACTTTTCTTACTTCACTCAAACTCCTGCCATTCCAGCAAGTCCATTCAATCCATTCAGAAAAATAACAAGGCCTCAACACTCAACCTTGTGGGGCACCCTCTAAAGTGCTTACAAAACACGATCACTTAATCCACTCAAAACACAAACTCCCGTACCCATTAATCAATCTTGTGACACGCCACATGAATCCCCCAAGTAATCGCTGCAAATTCTGAATGCTTTCGCAATCCAAAAACTCCAACCACAGCACATTTCCTTCCGATGACTGTGCACGCGTTGCACACGTTAGTCATCTCTCGCGACCACGGGCAACGCAGCCTTGACGCCGCGCCACAGCAGAACATTCTCGTGAACTCATTCTGGTTCCGAGCTGCTGTTGGCTAATTAAATCACAACCGATTAGCGCCATCCGCTTGAACAAAGAGCACAACAAGTACACAACACTCACCTGCATACGTCAAGATCGTGTGATCGCCACTGTGGTTGGTGAACCGCATCCAGTAGCAGATGGTGAACTGCTCCAGCTCGGGCATCTTGTTGCGGAACTGCACGGTGCCCTCGTAGTCGAACGCGTACTTTTTCACACTGCACGGGTCCTCTCCGAATATCGCGCTCGTCAGCCGCCGTGGGTCCTGGTACTTGTAGCCGAACGTCTCCTCCAGTCCAGTGCTGTCCGGGGCGTGAATGGGCGGCAGCTTGCTGTTCGGCGGGAATTCCAGCGATATGTCACTGCTGCCGAGGGTGTTGATCGAGTGCGACTGCGACCCGAAACCCGGATGCGACTGATGGAGGCTGTAGGTGGACGCGTGTCCCAGAATGGGCTTCCAGCAGTGGCCAGGCGAAAGCGTTGTCAGCAGCACGACGACGACAACGACCACCACCACGGCAAGTGAATGCCCCGAAAAATGCATCATAACGGAGGACAAGCGCACAACTCGAATGAAACACGGAAAGATACTCGCGAGGGTAAACGCAACCGATCTCGACCAGGTACAGCGATTAACTAAATTTTGCGACGCTCTCCGGCCGACGAAAATCTGCACACAAGCCGTGGTATCCGCGCTGCTGGTGGGGAGCGCGCACCAGCTGGCCGAGAGTGGGGACAACGACGACAGCGGCAGCGACGACGACGACGACAATGATCGCTTGCGATGAAAATAGAAAAACACTTGTGCCTTCGATCGATCAATGGAGTGTACGCGCGCCAGGCAGGTGGAGGGTCCTCAATGAAAACGAAAGTTTGGCACACAATGGCGCGCATGGACGTGGGGTAGCTGGAGAGGGGTGGACACAATCGCAATTGCAATCGATTTTCCACGATCGCTGGAATGTGCTGCTGCGGAGGGGCCCGCTTGGCGGGACAATAGGAGTGGCATTGTGATTGACGCGCCGTGTGAATGCAAATCCATCGGCGAGGAATCAATCACGTCGAGCCTCACAACAATACATTTCCACGCACGACTTCAGATGTGATGTGTGCAAGGGGCGGGCACGGGGAAATTAATGACGACCACGGCAGATGGAGAAATGAAAAGTTTTGAAAGCCCGCGTCCGCCATGAAGTCGAGTCATTAATTTTCCTTAAGCTGTCGTTAGGTAACTCAGCTTCCATCATCGGTTGCATCGGCTGTGAAGACGTGAAGAAGAAGGCCTTGGCTTGGGCGCCCTCTAGGAGGATGATGCATTTGATTTAGGGCCTGACACGGCGAGTTCCATTGGCCGTGGCGGATGACCCAGAATCGTCGGTGGCGTGACGGTGCCGTGGGATGCATCGGCGGCGTAATGGGCCATGACAGAGGGTCTGAGCTTGATTGAGATGAGGGTCTGCTTGGTGTAGCGTCACCATTGTCAGCCAAAACGTCGGGGGCGCACCGATCACCGAAGCAACTAAATGCAGTTTCCTGGCTTCGGAGTTCTGGAACTTGCCAACTTTGCCGTGCCGCAGTGGGAGGAGCAGGAACTGCGGCTCTGTGACTCTCGTCGTTTTCCTTAATTAACACAACTTGACGCAGTTCGCCGGCTCAAATGGATTTTTAATTGTTTTCTCCGTCGCACAAAGACGACGGTTTCGTCACTTGCATATGCATGCCGCCCACGCCGCCCATCCCCAAGCTCCTCCCACCACGCATCAAAGCAGTGCCAAAAGTGAAATGCAAAATTTCAAACTTTAATTGAGAAAGTTTTCTGCTGAAATGGCTTGGTTTTCTGTTTGTGGGGGTGTGTCCGGTGGTCGGGCGGTCACCATGAATGGGTTTGTGGTGCGATGAGGGGTGGTGGTCGGAATGGGCGACGAACTCCTTGTCATCCGTTTGAGTGAAAGACAATCGGCGAGGCTGTCGCAGCAAAGACGTTTTGCGTGGCGAATGGACAAGGGTATCCTTCAGTGTCTTGCACTAAGTCCTTGCTCGTATCTAGACCACCAATGTCATACCAGCCCCTCAGCCGGCTCCACTGACTGATCATAGGGTGGACAAAATTCCACTCAACATGTCCGCCGATTCAATTGGAGGTTGCAATATAAATTGAGAAAATTAACCTCGAATCTTAAGTGAAACCACTGAAGCCAACATTAATCGTTATCTCCAAAGATCGCCATTTAATCCTGATTGCACGAAAATTATCTCTCGATCTGTCGTTCTCGATGGCTGGGAATAGAACAGACAACGTCCGTGAGAGCTAGTCAGTGATTCAGTTTGAGCTATCATTTTCGATTCCAAATATAAAACGCAAATCTACATCAAATTGCATCAAATGTACGTCCATTCTATTCTCCAAATCTTGCCATTAAATCCTGACATAACAAATCACATCTGCCGGTCTATCACTTCCGATGAATGACAGCCAAGATGGATTGAGTCCAATGATTCACTTGGAGGTTGCAATTTCAAGATGAAAACTTACTCGGAAGTTTTCACCAAACTACTTGAAATCTCCATTCGTTGTGGTCGTCAGAAACTGAGATTTAATCTCCAATTAACAAAAGGTGTCCATCGGTGAGGCATCGCCGACGAATGGAGGTGTAGAAACCAAGCCTAATCGAACGAACTCAATGCTTCATTTGGAGGTGTCAATTTGAAAACGCCGAGGAGCTCATAAATTTTCAAGAAACCCTTCCAAGTGGCCGCTTATCGTAATCTTCATAATTTGCCATTTTCTGTAAGGTCAAGAGTAATCTTTTTCTGGTCACCCACAAATGGGGGGCCAGCCATTTCCGATTCCGACGTCAGTCATATCATGTGGATGGTGATTCTGTAGGAGGTGTCAATTGGAAAGCGGCGAAAAGTTTGTTAATTTCCACGAAACCCTTTGAAATCGCCGCTTACCGTAATCTTCATAATTTGCCATTTTCTGTAAGGTCAAGAGTAATTTGTTTTCTGGTCACCCACAAATGGGGAGGCATTCCGATTCCGACGTTAGTCATATCATGTGGATGGTGATTCTGTAAGAGGTGTGAATTTAAAAGCGGCGAGGAGTTTATTAAATTTTAAGATACCCCTCGATGTCGCCGTTCATCGTAATCCCCAGAATTTGCCATTTCTTCAAAGGTCATGAGACATTTTTTCCGGGTCACCACCAAATGGGGGTCATTCCGATTCCGACGTCAGTCATATCATGTGTATGGTCATTCTGTAAGGGGTGTCAATTTGAGGGGAGTACATTTATCACTTTTTTAAGTATAAACTGGGGAAATTGTACATCACCGTGTAGACAGAATAGTGACGTTTTTAAAAAGTGCAACAAATTGGTAACAGACATGAAGGCGTCTACCAAAATCGGGTCGCTATTGCCGATACGACTGGAACTCCGAGACGCGTCACCTTTCAAAATGTCATGGTGTTTCCTTAGCAAATGAAAGAATGACACTGAATTTTATGGAGAAACAACAAAATGTCATAAATCTACCATCTGGACAGGCTGCCATCTCAAATTCCTTCGCTAAGACAAATCCAGCAGCTCCCACGACAATCCACGCCACCATCCAGCCACCAGCTGCTGCCGCAAATACCCCGATTGGCCACACCCCAACCCTGTGCAGCCTTCCCCTTTACTGAGACATTGAATCTATCGTCCAATCCCTCGCTTTGCTGATTCTGGCAGCAGAAGCATTTAATCCGACACACTGCCCAGCCGTCTGACTCACCGAACCGACATTCCATCACGGACTGCCTTGGAGAGCCGAACAGAATACGCGCGCACTCTCCATGGCTGCTCCACGCCAGCCCAATGCAACACGATAATCCGCTTACCGCCGAAACAGGGCCGAAATCCCATCCCCGGCCACAGCAAGCCTTTCAAGCTTCGCATTGTGTCACAGACGCACACACGCAGACAATCCATAAAAAAACAAAGCCACTTCGCGATGCAAATCATTATTAATTGACGTCAGTGACATCTGTTGTTCGGATCGGGTTAAAGGCCAACATTGAACGGGGCACGGGCGGAACGCCGCGCTGCTGTCTTAGATACGTTCGTACATCTCTATCTCGGCAATTGCATGTGCGTTACGTCGCCGTCGCGTCGTGGCCGGTCTCATAACTCATACTTCTCAAAATGAATTCCTATTCCGATCTGGGGGGAGCGATAATACCCAACCGGAGGGTTGCGCAACCGACCTGACCCGCCACCGCCGTCGTCGTCGTGTGTAAGTGATCCATTTTTCTTTCTCGCCGCACCGCGCCGCGCCGGGGGGAACTTTCAAATTTTTCGAGTTTCTTTTGTCGACTTAGTCGATCGCGCCGATAAGTGACGGAGATTTTTAAATGGATTTGCAAATTGTGTCTGTGTCATTTGTGAGATTTATGCGCTGCGCCGCCGATTTGGGGTGAACCGTACCGGACGCGTGGAGGCAGGCAGCTTTACGTGTCGGACAAGCGTGTAATCGTTGCTGCTGCTGCTGCTGCTGCGTGGTGCCCGGTGAAAGGTACGAGGCCCGCAGTGAATCTGATAGTGTTCTGGTTATCGGTGTTCATCTGGCGAGTCATTGCATAATCGATGGAGATCAGATGGAAGGGGGCCTTGAGCTACTGCCGGCGCGGCGGTTGGAAGTCCCCAGAGTGGGAGTGGCGTTGGCCAAAAAGTTCACTTTCTCTGGATATTGACGAGATGACGACGTTGTTCAGGTTATTGGGGGTACAACTGACTTTAAACTAGGGCCCAGCGAAGGCTGGATGGAATCCACTGGAGCGATTCAACGCAGCGAGGAGTCCTTGAAGGGCAACGGGACAACCAGGTCGGAAGAAAGCCAGCAAGTGACAGCACAATGGACCAAGCCGACCTAAGTGGAGCTTGCCGGTCTAAGACCTAGAAGGTAGCCACAAGGTGAAGATTGCTAAACAGCCGTAAACGAGATCGGTAGGGAGTCCTGCTGAGTTCCTACAGGTCTCTGATGGCGTGTCCTTCTCGAATTGAATCTATTTCTGGGCAGCCTTCAGACTTCAGAAGTCCCTTTTCAGAGCTTCGTTCAAGCGACGTGTCACGGAGATTCACCTCAAAAATGAGGTCTCTTTAGACAGCGGTGGCTTGTCTAAAAGCCTTCTAGGCTCCTTCAACAGGAGGTACCCATCGTCGTCCCTAGGCAGTCAAGAAGCCGTCATGTTGGTGGATTTCGATTAGCATTTCTTGGGTCTTCTCCATTGTGGTCCGAGTATTGGCAAGGAGTCTACATAGGAGCCTGAGTCAAAGGAGGCCTCGTCTCTTCCACGTCGTCTTTCCTCAGCTGCGGCGCATGCTTTTCTAGGTGTTCCCTGACCATCCATGACTTCGTCTGCGGCATGGATGCATAAGGGATTGCCTGAGATTCCCCTAGCTCCATGCAAAGAGGCTCCATTTCCCTCAATCCGAGGCCTAATCCCAGCCAAATGCAACGTCTCCCGTGCCGTGCCCGACGTGAAGCATCCCGTTTGCATCTCATTTAGGCAACTCCAAGCCGCCACCGTACGAGTGTCTCTTTAATGCACTCGGCCCTCCTTGTAGCGGCAACGACTTAACAAGCACCCTCGCGGAAGACTCCGTCTTTGTGTCGAATTTCTGATGCAAAAATGCTCCTCCGCCCACCTCAGCACCATGCCACGTGATTACATCGCGGTCAGCTCGACATCAGCTCCCGTCCACCGTCTCAGTTGGCACAGGAATGCAAATTCAAGCCAGGCGCTTGTCAGCCACCCCATCTCGTCAGTTGCACCATTTCGCCGAGTTCATCGTCCTCGCAGCACCGCGTTGCATCCACTCATTTGCCACCTCAGCGCGCACTTAAACAGTGAATTACGGTGTCACAAGTGCGCTGCCGCTGCAGATGCCACAAAATGTAAAACATTCGCATCACCCAAATGAGTGGCACGCTCGCTTGCTCGCTCGCTCGCCAGCTCTGGATTTGCATTCGCCGTGGAATGGAATGAAATTAACACGGCAGAGCGCCAAGCGACAGACAATCGTGTGTTGCATAAACACAAAGAGCGTTGCTGAGAGAACGGACGGCGGACACAATAAACGCCGCGTTTACCCAACGACGGCGGAGATTAATTGTCTTCTTAGGCGAAAAATGGAGCGGCCGTGCTTCAATTAATTTAAATGACTGGCAACACATTTTGTTCGCATTGTCCACCGTTCAAGCTGCTGCTGCCACGAGCTTAATGACGAGTCTAGATGTTGGCATGGGACGGAGGGAGGGGAGGGGGAGGGGTTGTGTTTGGCGGATGCGTCTTTGTGGAACTCGAGTGCGGACCACCTGGACCCAGGCACCATGACTGCCTCGGCTGTCCAGGCAATCGGAACCAGACAGGCAATCGGAAAGAATTTCACACCCAATCGCTGCGGCCGCAGGCGATTTCATTGCTTTCCACTCGACGACCGCCACAAATGTCTTAACCTCTTAATTGCGAACAAGTAGATATCCGCAGCGCTCCGCACGCTTGAGTGCGCCGATTCGTGCGTGCGTGCCGGACGCCAATTGCCTAATTGATTGCCCACCGAAATAGTTTCGCTTCACTGTGCCGCAACCAGCTGGTCGCGGTCCGGTCCGGCACGTCAAAACTGACCCATTTTTCATCTCTCTCTGGCGCTGCGCCCCCTCCCCCCCCCCCACCCTCATCGTTCTGGCAGGATACACAGTGCCTGGCTCACAGTTGACAGGATAATTATGTGCCGTGCCACCAGTCACCGAGTACGATGCAACGTGTAAGTGTCAGCGTCTGTGGGTCACCGTCGCACTGACTGACAGCCCAGATTGATGTGCATCTCGGAGACCCGAATTTAGACAGGGGCGCTGCTGCCGTGCCGGTGTCGGATGGTGCTTCATCATCAAGGCTGGCAGCATTCTGCTCTAATAAATTACAACTGCAGCGCGCGTCATGCATAGACACTACTGCATCCGTCGCAGAGGCTAGCATGCCCCCCCTTCGACACACACTCGGTTATGCAACGAGCGACGACGAGTGCTCCAGAGAGGGGGGGGGGGGGGCAACAGAATCCAAGCCACAACCTCAAGAAAAGTATCGGTATCCGTCGATACTCGAGGATTTTGGACGCGAATAAACGCGAAGACTCGATCGAATGGAAATTGGAGCGCACTCGAGTCGGCTGTTATGCAACCTCGTCGCGGCGCAGCTGAGAGACAACAACAGACAGCCATCCAGCCAGTCAGTCGGTCGGGGTGATAGATGCAAATGCAAATCGTATCTAGAGAGGTATCCGATTTCGGTGGGAAAGGTGAAAAAGAAGCGAGTGCACCGGTGAGACAAAATGCATCATAAGCGAATTTTGCCGTGCTGTTGGATAATCGCCGGATGATTGATGGTTATCGGTGCGATAACGATAATCGAGGAAATGAAAGGGAGTCGAAATGCGGGGCGGATTGCGAAAATGGGACGCCGCAGGGCTGCGCGATGAGGACGCGACTGGTAATAAAGGGTTTCGATGATGATTTCCTCATGGATGAATGTGCCGATGGCTGGCTTTCCAGGTCAATGAAGAATGGAACCATTATAGGGCTGCGTTCGAAAAAGCCTTCATTGTCCACCAATCAAAGTTGATGGCATGCGGTTGTGGACTTTTTGAAGCCGGATCAAGCAAGGCAACGAGGTAATGGAGGATGCATTGTAAGAAGAAATTGGATATAAATTCCAAACAACAACCAAGAAGAAATGATGCCATTCTATGACTACATTTGAGACCCAGTTAATTCTCTTACTAATCATTGCTCAGCGCTTTAGATTAGAATGATGGCCATGAGTCCATTGTATTGAGTCCTTATGCGGTTGTTGGCGTGAAATTGGTTGCAATGAGTGTAACAGGCTATGATAGAAAACCACTGTAGTCAGAACCCCAGAACTTAGAATTGCACGTCTTGACAATCATGAGTCAGTGAAGATGGAACGATGCATCGAAACAAATGAGGCATGATTGACTGAGTCATGTCTAAGTCCTGTCCAGAATGCATCGAAATCCATTTCGGTGCTCGACTGAAGGTTGCCGTTGATTCGCATCTGAAGTGGGTGACGATGGCGTTTTTAGTACTTTGTACTAAATGAGTACTAAATTTGTACTAAAATGCCAGACCAGATTTCACTCACAATACAATCCTACTTTTTCATATCCCACTCTTCCCTCGATGATGTTCTGACTCACTCTTTTCCCCTCAAACTCTGACACCTCGGAATGCTTCTTCTCTCTACGCCACTAACGTCCATCAGGCAGTCCTAAACAGTTCCCCTCCCACCCTCTGTAACATGCCACAGCAAACTTCAAATTTGTGTCCAAAAGTTTTACCACAGCACGAGCATTAACCACGTTTGGCAACATAAACCTCAAAACCATCGCCAGCCGATGCAATGACTTCCAATTCACCAAACCGATTCCCTAAACGAGCCAAAGGAAAAACCCAGCCCGGACTGGTTTACATCCTCTGACGCACGCAATCCCACACACACGTCGTGACGCAGCGATTACACTCAATAATCGACTCTGAGTCACCGGGTCGCTGTTAACCTCTGACTTCGTCGGTCGAGTCCGCAGCCCGTCAGCCGTTTGAAATATTTATGCATGCCCGACGCAGCAGGCCCAACGTCCTGACCAAGTCTATGCGAATGCGAGAGACTGACCCAGTTCCTGGGTTTGCATTAAATTAAATTTGTGTTCCACTGGAAGAGAGTCCTCTGTGCTGGCTCGGTTCACATAATTAATGGACGCGATGCACTTTTGCTACGCTCCTAGGATCATTGATTATTAATTCATTGCAGTGGAATAGCAGCGGAGTGCCCTCATGGTCGAGCTCCGTGGGACACTGCCCGCCCTGGTGCAGGTGGTGGAGCATGGACGGCTGGTGTGCTGGCCACTTGGAAGCAATATGCTGCCGCAGTGGATCATTCTTCTTGTTGCTCTTGCTGTCTCTTCCATTTGCTTTCATTTGCCTCCATTTGCGGCGATTTATGGTCCGAAATTGTTTGCTGTTTGCCATTCAATTTCGGTTGTGTCTCCGGACGATCGTTGGGACCCGGGTGCGGGTGGCACTCCTCGAACGGTGATTACAATCGACACAACCTTGGAGTGCCCCGCCCGAGTGCTGTGATGCAGTGGGCGTGTGTGCTGCCGGGCGGACCTTGTCATTGGGAACGGGATGAGGGGCGTTATGAGTGGTACTTCATATGACGACGGCCTGTCGGAGTGTACAGAGAGAGAGAGAGATGATTGACACTCGTCGATGGGGCGGGGTCGATGTGGATTGGAATGCCTTTGAGAGATTGGAGCGGGATTTTGCCTTGTCTTGAGAGGTAGGCGTTCGGGTTGCAGACATGACGGTTCAGCGAACGTCATTCCCTATGGGTCCGTTGTCAGTCAGTTGAAGTTTAACATTATTCGTCGTTTTCGAAGTAAATCTGATGCGATGTCCATTGCTTATGATTGAATCAACAAAACGGAAAATCTTGAATTTCGACTCCGGAGCCAGAGGGAAAGAACCCTTTTACTGTGCCTGCGTGAAATTGGTTGTAATGAGTGTAACTGGCTTCGATTAAAGGCGACTGTAGACAAGTGGGACACTAGAAGGGCACATTTTCACCTGAGGTCATCAATGTGCTCTATGCTGGGCAATCATGATTCAGTGAAGATGCAACGATGTATCGAAACAAATGAGGCATGATTGACCGAGTCATGTCTAAGTCCTGTGCAGAATGCATGAAAATAGATTCCGGTTCTCGTCTGAAAGCTGGCGTTAATTCGCAACAAAAGCGGGTGACGATAACGTGTTTAGAATTTTGTACTAAATGTGTACTAAATTTGTACTAAAATGACAGGGGATGGTGATTTGTACGATGTCATCAAAAAATGACGCTGTTTTAGCTTCAGTTCATCAGTTGGCGACACGTCGGAGGCAAGCATCTTTCTGTGAAAAGAACCAACGAAGATCCTTGAACAGATGAATGATTTGAAACGCGTTAGTCTTTTGTCGAAGTGTGAATTATTGGCCCTTGGTCGATTTGCTGGGCTAAAAGCGGCACAGCTACAGATGGAACAGGCGACATTCAACCAAAACGATGGAAGGATGGACCACATAAAGACGATGATCCAGTCATCGTCCACCCAAAGTTGGAATATGATCAACGGCAGACTCCCTTAGAGAACACCGCCACCTGCTTGGATGTGCATCGATGTCAAACGCAAGTTGTGGCTCTGTTGTTCATTCTGATCTGGCCCCTATCGGGATTAGAGGATCTTCTGTAGGATCAGTGGTCTCATTGCATAGGTGATCAATCTTCTAGAGTACCAGAAAGTTCACCAGTCTGTTCCTTGAAAGGAATAGAAAATGGACCTTCTCTCGACGTTACTCTGCCGCTTGTTGTTGCTTAATCGACTGTCGATGGTCGATGCTTCCGTAACCACTCCAAGCCAAACTTGTCCCCGTTTGACTCCTTTCTTTCCCAGAAACCAAAAACTTGTCCTCGTTTGACACCTTCCATCAAAGAGTTCCCCAGAAACCACCCAGAATCAGGAAACAGCCAACTCGCCGTCCGCCCCAAGTGGCCACTTACATCGGTCACAGAGTACTCCCCCGGCCGATGGAAAGTGAAATGATCCGACTCTCTCTCTCTATCTCTCCTTGCGGCCATTCACTTAATTGCCCATCAACGTAATTTTAAGGGCCGCCGACTCATAAACACGTAAGTGTTACACAAAAAAAAAAAGAGATATACATTCCCGCCCGTTAACCGACACCAGGTGTCAAACAAGTTCTTCGCTCTGCTCCGCCATAAGTCCGGCAGTTGACCAAGTCGCAGTGCGATGGATTTACGTTGATTTCCCTTTAAAGTGATGTGAATTTAAAAAGTTTAAGGTGAACTGCTCCTTCCTTGCGCGCATTCAAAAATTGACCCAAAAATCCAGCCAACCGGTGGTCGACGAAATTAAGTGAAGCCAACTCAACTCGACTCGAATCCACTCAACCTTGTAACCACGAGCGGGGGAAACGAGTCCCGCAACATGGCTTAATGGAAATGTTCACATCCCCATCCCTCGGAGGGTGCGGGGAAAATAAAAATATGTTAACTAATCTCGGCTACATTGAAAGTTTATAACTACGTCCCGCACGCCCACGCTCACATGAGGGTGACCTCAAAAACGGAAAAACCAACTGCAACCTCGGAGGAAAACTGAAAACAAACGAGTCCTTGGCAACTCCGCCCGTCCGCCCTCAGCTGCTGCTCCGGTGTGTAACAATGGCATAAATTGAAAGTTTAATAATGAATCCTTCTCGTTGTTCTCACACACGACCAACAACGGCAGCAGCAAGAAGAAGAAGAAGAGGAAGAAAAAAAAAGGACACACGCCGAAGGCGGGCAACATGAAGGAAGGTAGCAATTTAAAACTTAAGTCCGCACAGCGGCGGGGTGTGAGGCCAGATCTCATTATCTGGAAGGTCTTCGGGTGGAATTACGTGCAGTCACTAAATAGGCATCGGTTGAGGGTGGAGATCTTTAGAAAATCCCTTCATTTATCCGTGAAATCGATTTCCTTCTGTTTTCGGGGCCGACTTCGATGGACTGCAAGGACACCCGGCCTCTCCACGTGATGTGATGGAACTAATTAAACGATGATTAGTGTGTCAGTAGGCGGCGGCGGTAGCAGCACAGTCGGAGATAGTGGCGATGTGTGGCAATAGGTGCTGCCTGCTGATGTGATGTAATTAAGCGTAAAAACTTGTTAATTGTCCTGCATCCACGTACCATGTCATAATACACACCATACCCCCGCACCCGCACAGAAAGAGGGACAACGTAAACATCAAAGCAATGTAGGACTTATATATAATTAAGGACATAAAGACATAATGACAGATACGTGTTCGTGTTCGTGCTCCACATGTGGCCTCACGCAGGGGAGTCGTTTGTGACCGCTAATTTTATGCGGCTTGTTGGTTTCATTGAAATGAATGACATTTGTGAGCATCCCAAATGGAGAATGTAGGTACTTCTGGATGGGAGGGAGAAGGGGGCTCATGTATGCAGATAATTCTGTGTAGTAGGCTGATGTAGGTCGTGTCGGGGGTAGGGTGCAAGTGTTTAATCTCCTTGACGCGTGACTTGAGTGGAATCTTAACATTTTCCCAGGTAAACCGAAGCATTCCTGTTTCCTCGGCTCTGCCACATTTCGCGGTGGCTTTCGAACGAGAGTGTGCGGTAATCTTCTGCTTCTCTCATTAATTTTATCTCGCTCCTCACTGTGGTCGGAAAATGTGACCTATTTTTGTCGGAATGAGGTTGAAGGACATTACCCGAGTCATGTGCTGTCAATTTAGACTTTTAAGGACTTAGGCGTGTCCCCTGCAACTGCCACCAGGAAGGAAGGCGCATTGCATTTTCCCTTTTGGGGCATGGCTACGTCGCTTCAGACTCCCATGAGATCATGATCTGGTTGAAACTAGTGAATTTTCTGAGGCAGTTAGCCTGCGAGAAGGAGAAGACCTCACCGCGTACTCTACGAGCTGATGTAGCCGTCGAAAATCCGTCGCACTGCACTCGCACTCGGCCACATTAAGCGCATGGACGGACTCGAATGGTCCAGCAAAGATCATCTTCGAATCCGGAGGCTCTCGGTTTCGTGAAGGAGAGAACGACCGAACCAGCAACCATGTCATCGCGGAGACTGCTTGGTGTTCATGCAAGGAAGACAAGCTCAAGCTCAGACCATGCATGGGCCGCCACAAAGTTGACCAGAAACTTGAAGTGAATCCAAAATTGGTTCATGTGTCGACATGGGCGACTTGTAAGCACCCAAAGTCGTCGCTTCGGACTCGCATGTCCAGTTAGGGACCAGCCACAAGTGAGCACTTGCGACTTTCTGGGATGATCAGAATTTCTCATCTCATCTGGGCCTCATCTGGGTCCACTAAAGTGGTCGTGTACTCCAGTGCCCTCGATTCTCTGCTCAACCACCTCGTCCTGAAGCTGCCAAGCCGGATGGAATCGCATTTAAGGCACGCCTCGGAAGTCATGATGACGGGGCCATTCGTGCCACGTGACCAAGCCTAGCCCTTTTGGTCGGAAAAACCAGCTGACCAACAATGAGTTCCTCGTGAACTGCCGTATTCCTCACCCTATCAGGGAGAGTAGCTCCCACTTCAGACTCCCTTTCCATTATGGAACCCAAACGAAGGTGACGCTGAACTATTCCACACATTCCGTGACCAACTTGAGGTAGTCCGACTTGTGGTCTAGTGCTCTAATGTGAATTTATGATACGACAGGCCTCTGGAATAGCAACGCTTTCTGACGGTTACTTCTGAGTGAACACCCGCTCTAGTCCATACTTGAGCCATCAGATCGTATGTCCAGACCTGGGGCGAGACCGAGACGTCCGCCTTGAAGAGGGGTGTAGTCTGTCGTGTCATCTATCTAGCCACGTCGGTAGGAGGTCCAAAACACCACAGTCTAGACTTTTGTCTGCCATGTGTCATGTTTCTCTGTGGGAGCGCTGTATGTTCGTGGATTACGGAGGCACAGGTTGGCAGGCAGACGGGTTTATTTGAGACTTGAACTGCCTGAAAGTGTAGCCTGTTATGACTCTGTACCATATTAAGGGCTGGCCGCTAAATTAACGAACCATAAGTAAGATGGTCAGATTAAGTTCGAGACCTTATCTCATTGCTTAGACCACAGTGCTCGCCATAGTGTGGCCATGGAATCGACTGTATTTCATTTGCGACGGACGCTGGAATGGCAGCAATATTCTCAGCACTTCGACTTCGACGAGTGACATGGGAATATTCAGCAGCGAAAACCTAGACTCACGTTCGTCCTATGAATCCGTCACTAACTTGGACCTACGCTTGCACGAAGCTGTCAAGTCCCAATTGGAATCTCTTTACATTGCTGACGGTGCGCAGTCTCCGTCCGTCAATTGGGAGTCTGGTCGTCTCTTCTTGCATGTCTTGTGCGGTCCGAGTGCGTCTCTTTAAACTCTCGTGTCATTCTGATCAAATTCTGACGCAGCGAAGGCATCAACCAACAATTTTGATCAGAAATCTGGACATTTGTCATGGTTCGTGGTCGATCGTCGATTCGCAAGACAGTACGTCAGTTTTCTGCTCCAAAAAATGAGATCACCCACGCAGTGGTCAAAATTGAACGCCCAACAATTTGATCAGAGATGAGTTTCGCTCGAAATCAGACTCAAATTAGCATCGCTTGAGCCTCGGAACTTCAAGATTTCAATCAGAATGCTCCAAAAATGTGTCGCAAAGTAGGACGGGCGCTGCTTGAGAGCTCTACGAGCAGAAAGTTGTCCGGTGGAAAATGATGCAGCATGAGTGGCAAGGAGATAGTGAGACGTGCAGAAATGACGTTCGAAAAATCGACCATTATGTTGGAAGAACATGTCAAGTCCAAACCAAACCAAGCTGAAGTGTGCAGAGATAGGGAGTGGCGACTTGCATCGGAATAACAGTCGCTGTGCTGAGAACATGTCGAGCGATGCCGCTCGAAACCCCGCTGCCAGGCAGAATAATCCATCCAGTTTAGGGGATGATGGACAAGAATTCCAACAAGGCTGCTGGCGCCGATGGACTGCCTGCGAAACTGTTTAAAGCAGGCAGCCATGAGCTGGTATGGCTCTGGTCGGATGAAAGTATGCCCGACGGATGGAATTTCAACACCGATTCAGAAGAATGGAGACCATCTTAACTGCAGAGGTGTAAGTCAATCGATTTTTTTGAACATCATTCTAGAGTAGATGTCGTGCGCAAGTTAGGCATCGCGGCTAGAGCCACGATCTACCACAAGTGTGCTGCTTATTGACATCATGGGAAGTACCATAGTGGACGGTCAGTGGGGCTGTTGTGAGCATCGAGAAGGAAGCGCCTAAAAACGGGCCCTGGTCAAGTGAGTTCGAGTCTCGATCTAGCAAGCAAATAAAATACAGAAGAAAGCTTAACCCATGGATGTCTACTGAAATAATCGACAAATGTAGAAAAGGGATGAACTTTACAGAAGCTGGAAAATCAATCGACTGAACAAATCTTATGAAATGGAGTACAAGCCCTTCTGAAACAAACTTAACAAGGAAATAATGACTCACAAATCCTGTTTTAATAATTCATTCACTCAGTGATAGAAAATCGCCAGGCTTCGACGGAATAAGAGCCGTTGATATAAAAAGACACTCGGGCATATTTACCCCAATGCTGTGCAAAGTCGTTAACCTTAGCTTAAATTAAGCAAAAATTCCTGCAACTTTGAAAACAGCTGTAGTCAGGCCAATATATAAAGGAGGTATCAAAAGCGAGCTCAGCAATTACAGGCCTATATCAATATTGCCGATAATTGATAAGTGCCTTGAAGAGGTCGTAACAATGAGGCCTCAAGATTTTATAGATAAAAATTCGATTATACATACAAGCTAGTACGGCTTTCAGAAAAATAAAAGCACTGGTAAACTTTTAGGGGAATTTGCCAATTGTGTTAACGAAGGCCTAAACAAAAGCTACCATATACTTGTGCGGTTCGTGGATTACAGCAAGGCTTTTGACACACTGAACCATGTTAAACTAATAGAGGCACTTGAAAACATTGAAATGAGATGTCTGATGGCAGACTGGCTAAGAGAATACTTAAAACAACAGACAATTCTGTGTCAAAATCAACCAGACATATAGCCAAAAGGAACGCGTGCAATATGGAGTCCCTCAAGGTTCAAAATTGGGTCCGCTCCTCTTCATTTTATACACCAACGAATTGTTAAAAGTATTCAAACAGGCCATCCCATTCGCGTATGCAGACGACACGGCGATTGCATACGGCAACATTAATTATGCAGGAGGAGTTTGATGATGCAGTGAAATGGTGTCATTATCACGGTCTAAAGATCAACGCTTTAAAAACGAATATGATGCATATACGAAATCCGCAGTTCAAGGCTACTCATCAACAAATTCTTTTTAGAAATGATTCCTGCAGTACCTCAGTTAGCTGCCCCATTGAGATAGTGGAGAGATACAGATATCTTGGAGTCACCATTGACAGCAATTTTCCGTGGGACAGGCATATCGTAGCCTTAAAATAGCCTTACCCATCTCAAGTTCCATGCCACGACGTCTGTGTTAAGACAAGTATACTATGCGTTAGTAGAATCGAAATTGAGGTATGGAATACTTGCATGGGGAATCGCATCTGCAACACACATAAACAAAGTTAAGAAACTACAAAACATAGCATTAAACAAGATAGTGTACGATTCATTGAGAGAGTTGAATTTCCGGGCAGACAATGCCAACCCTACTGAGGAAAACCGGAATAAGTTTAAACGGGCCAGAAATGACTGCAGTCCAACTATCAGACGTTATGATCAAAAGTTGAGGCAAAAAGTGCTACAGTGTCCCAAGGGTAGCAAAAACTTTTGGTCATTTGTAAAAAAAAACATAGGGAATTCCGCCTCGTCTTCAATTCCCACGCGCATCTACAATGGCACTCCAGCTGTCAGCTCATTGGACAAAGCCTATCTGCTTGCGGCTCATGTTGCAGGCAGCTCAACACTGCCAGATTCCTATATGTCTCCATCTGTACTTGAGAGCGTTGATTTCAAACAAATGGGACAAATCCACTTCCGCACTCGTACAGTTGCAAGAGCACTTAAAGATCTCGACGTGCACAAATCCGCTGGCCCGGATGGTATTTCCCTTCTACTTCTGAAGAGGTGTTCTTCTGCGCTGGCAAAACCATTGCGGAAGCCTTTTCATCTATCCTACTCTTTAGGTCTCTTGCCGAGCAGATGGAACACAGCATTTGTCCAGCCCGTCCCTAAAAAGGGGGAAACTTCGTACCAAACCACAGCAAAGCTCTTACAAATCATCAGCTTATGAAACATCTTGAATCGCGGAGGCTTCTTAATGAGCCACAGGTCCACTGGTGGTTGTTATAGATTATCTCACCGAGAAGGCGACGGCAAGATAATTGCGCTTTGCTAGTTCCAAGGCAAACAAATAGATGGCGCTGTTGGTTGAGCGCCTGCCGCTGGTTTGACGTGTCCCCGGTTCGAATCCCAGTGAAAGCAAAGGCTTTATTCGGTATTAGTCTGACTATGGGTAGCACAATGGACCAACATGGTCTACATGGTCGTGGCCAGGGATCGCACCAGTGGCTGTACTAATTTCCCCCCTTATTTGCATTTGGGAACATCGGACATTCTCCAAGACTCACGATCGTTCCGTCAGCAGTTTCTGTGTCATAATGGTCTGAGTGTGTGACTAATTGACGTCCGATGATAATGCAAGAGCTGGGCAAGATCTATGGTCCCTTTTTGTTTCGAGGAAGAGCCGCAGTCCTTGTACTACTGCTCCAACGGCAATGTCTAGCGCTTGCAAGTTCGCCCACAGAGCCCATAGATCTTGCATTCTGACACCATCCCTGAGCCGGAATTCAGTTCAAATTTTTAAACCCGCGACTGGCTTCGTCATTTCCTTGCAATGACCTGGGATCCAGCACTGGATACGCAGCCATTCTGCGTTTTGACGATAAGACCAGAGCCGCGACTCCCTACAAGAAGGACAACAGGCTCGTGTCAGCAATCGACTCTTTTGCCTTTTTTTTCTACGGAACATGTGGCAATGATCCGGGAAAGGACATAATGAATGCGATCTTTGGTCGAATTTAGGATCCCTGTCGTTGCCATTTTGTGGAGTCAAGCGGGCACTACGGGGATTGAGCCGCGAAAGGATCTAGAGGAGATCGTAGGTCTTAGGGAGCCATCCACTTTTACACTCGTACAATTGCAAGAGTACTCAACGATCTCGACGTGGTACTCTAAAGTGGTGTTCCTCTTCGCTGGCAAGACCTCTTCGTTAGCTTTTTCATCCATCCTACGAGTAGATGGAAAACAGCACTCGTCCAGCTTGTCCTTAAAAAATGCGAATCTTCATACCGACCCACAGCACTTGCAGCCCTTCCTTCAAAGGTCTTATAAATCAGCAGCTTATGAAACATATTGAAGCGCGGAGGCTTCTTAATGAGCCACAGGTCCACTGGTGATAGCTCACCGAGAAGGCGAAGGCAAGATAATTGCGCTTTGCTAGTTACAAGGCAAACAGATAGATGGCGCTGTTGGTTGAGCGCCTGCCCCTAGTTTGCCGGGTCCCCGGTTCAAGTCCCAGCAAAGGTAAAGTAAGCAAAGGCTTTATTTGGTATTAGTCTGACTATGGGTATCACAATGGACCAACGTGGCTTAAATGTGATTTTGCTGGCAGCCCAGCTGTCTAATCTAACCAAACCTAGTTCCAAGGCCTTGCATCCAGCCAAACGACAGGCACCTCTTCTTCTCTGGATTAGAAACTACCTTTCGAACCGTTGTTTTGGATGGATTCTAGTCTGATATGGTGTACCCCAAGGTTCTCTCCTGTCACCGACACTCTTTTTTCATTTTTTTTATAAATGATCTCCTGTCTGCTACTTCTAATCCAATCTAAAAAATCCTTCGCTGATGACAGCACCCTCAGCTTTTCACATTCGTTGCAAGACTCACGACCCCGCCCTTCGGCCGTAGAATTGGAACGGCTGCGTATGTTAAGCACATTGAATCTGATCTTGACATGAAATGAAATCCGATCTTGACAGCATAATTAGCTGGGGAAACAACAACAGAGTGGCATTCAATGATTCAAAAACTCAATGCTGTCAGTCAAGCGAACCCCTTGATAATCAGCCATTGTCCATGAATGGCGCCTTTGTCGATGAAACCTTAGTTGGAATGACCACGTATTTGAGTTCGCCAAAAATGCTGCGAAATGTCTAGGTTTCCTTAATCGATGCAAGAAATATTTCACCGCCTCTGTTTTGGCTTTCATTTATAAGGCGTACATCCGCCACAAGCTTGAGTACCACGCTCCTGTCTGGTCTGGTGCCCCCAAGGCCACCCTGCACCTACTAGATCCAGGGTGATCCAGAGATCCAGAATCCAAAAGCGAACGATAAAACTTATAGTGTTGTCTCCTGTGAGTTATATCGTTCGCTTTTATCGCGGAGTCATTAGACTCGCTCGAACATCGACGTACCGTCTCTTCCTTGTCCGCATATAACATACGATGCTGAAGTGAGTTAGCATTCCTCTTTTCCATGAATTCACCTGCAATACTCGTCTCGGACTCAGGAACGCTCATCAGTTCACCCTTAAGCCTACTTTCGGACGCACAGTTAAATTGAGAGACTCGTTCTTCAGCCGCACTACGCGCATATGGAATGCGCTTCCTAGCCAAAAAGCAGATATTTAAGACCAATGTGCACAGGTACCTCCTCTCCCTTTCTCTCTTCCATACCATCGACCCTTGCTGTGTCTTGACCCCGGACACTTAAAGGTATTAGCAATCCCTTGAGCGCAAGCAAATTAAAAAGAAAAAAGGATTCATCACACCAATTCAACATGGGATCAACACAAGAAGACGGACACAAGGTATGCTTCAAGAACCTCGATTCTACAACAATCGCATATCCATTGTAAAATATTCTCTGAAAATAAAAACTGAGAATTGAAAAATTGTCCTGATGGCTAGGACGCAGTGGGGCGAATGGACGCCAATGCGTATGCTTGAAATAGTCGACGACCCCAACACCGAGGGGCATCGCGGTAAAGGAAAACCACGCCTCCAGTGGCGTGAAAGAGATCTCAACTGTCAATCAGTTGTTCGTCCTTAACCGGAAGCAACTAGTACAGGACCGAGATGGATGCAGGGGCGGCTTGGCTGAGGCTCAGGTCCAGCGTAGATTGCAGCGCCAGTCGAGGAAGACAACGAAGACTCCCTTTCGATGGCGATTGCTCTCCAACTTCTCGTGACCTTTTCTCTGTTCGACTAAAGAGATGCTCAGAAAAACCACCCTTTTTCTTCTTTGTCAGACTGTCTGCACTTAACAAAGTGCGCCCCACCTCCCCCTCCGCCCCCTTGCCACTGACTTCAGTAAGTCAAGGCTAATTTGAGTCGCCTCCACCAGCATCGCTCGGCAGACGATTAATACAAAAGCACTAAGTGCTGAGGAAATACATCTTTTCACCGACAAGTCACGTTTCAAACCAATTTCCTTTCCTACCTCCACCCCCATGTCCTCTCCCGCCCAATCGATTACCCTTCCACCACCAAAAAACCCTCTCGAACTCGAACTTTTCGAAAAAAAAAAAAACAAAAAAACGAACGAATTCAATTAAAACCATCCTGACAGGATTTTTATACATTTTTTCATCCATTTTTTTTTTTGTTTCAGGGCGGCAAGCAGGCTCCGTACTATGTTGGAGCATCGCAGACATTACCCCGTGGCATGTATTCAGATCGGAACAAGGCAGCTGTCGGTGAGTACATACACGCACAGCGCCGGTGCACACATAGAATAGCGAGCGTTTTAATGTCGTGAACGTATGTTTTCGAAGTGAAGTGTTTTTTTTTTTTTTTTTTCTTTTTGTTTTTATGCGCTCCTGTTTGTTCCTTCTTACTTTACTGTGTTTAAGCGTGTGTCTGTGGGGGTCGGTCTATCTCGTTTTGTTACTTGTGCATTAATTTTTTTTCCGGAAGTATCGTTAAATGTTTGTTTTTTTTTTTTTTTTTTTGTTGTTTTTTGCTAAATGAGTTAATGGTGTCTCTTTGTTTTAAGAGTTTTTGAAATGAAAACAGGGTGTTTTTTTATCCTCTGCACTCGATGGGGGGAGGGATTTTTGTGTGTTTCTTTTTGCGCTTAAGTTTGCATGTTGTGTGTGGCTAGAATGTCCTTCCTACGCCCTTTTCATTTCAATGGCAGCGGGATTTTCGTTGTCGTCGTCCTCATCGTGTAGTGTGGAATCATTTGAAGTCATTTGTGTGTTTTGGGATGTTTGAAGAATGATTTTGATCGTGATGGCGGACATTTCCGAAAAAAAATCCCGCCGCAGAGGATCTAAGGGATTTTAATCGTGATGGCGGACATTTCCGAGGATCTAAGGGTGGTCTTCTGCGGGACTACAACACTCGAGGTCTGTTTTTTTTGTCGCGCCAATGGCTGTGGTAACCTTTAGTCAGGATTTGCAAGCCAAAATGATGCCAGAATTGCGCCCACGTACTGGTGGATAGAACGCGAAATCAAACGCCGGTGATTTGGTTCAATGAACTTTATTGATTCTTTATGTGATCCTGGCCCTGACACTGTTCCCGAACCGATGCTACGCCTTGGCCATCCTGTCGCCCTTCTTCCTCGCTGCTTTCCTTCGTCCGAGAGTTCGCACTATCGCTCCATCCTGTCCGATGCCATTACGATATTTAGCTGCCCCTGGTTTCGCTGTATCTCTTTCATCACATAGCAGTCATTAGGTAGCGCCTTCCTTGGTTCCAGGTTCCGCGCCTCGCCCTGTCTGATAGCAGAGTCCTTTCGATGTTCTGCGCTCTCTGTCATCGCTTTTGTGGACGCACTCTCCTTATTGCCTGTCTGCTTTTCTCAGTTACCCCGCTTCCACGTTCTCTAGTAACAATTCGTCCCGTCTCATGATTTCGGCACATCCTTCTGCCACAACCAGTGCTCGGCACGCATTTACCCCTCGTCACCACTTTCACCTGACGTTGGTCCAGTAGCTTGCGACCACTTTGCATCGAGTATGACTGGCTATGAGGACCTCGCACCACGAATTCTGAGTTGATCTCGGCGTGCACTCTCCCTACGGTCTGGCAAGTCTCTCCTCCGAATTCGCTTAACCGCCTTTGATCGTCCACGGACACGGATGCCGTCCTCATCATGCGACACAATCACTTCCCATGTCGATAAACGCTGTAACCTGGTAACCGTTCACATTGATCCACTCCCTCGCCTCGCCTGGGCTCTTACGAACTTTGTCTCTTGACGGTTTCCGGTTCGCCGAAGGTGGATCCTTTCCATTCATAGCTGCTTCATCAAAGCCTGTGCACCGACGTCATCTTCCTATTTCTTCAGGCAGCGTGAAGGAGTACCGGAAACCGGAGCCGTAGCATCCATATTCTTTAGTCTTTTTTAGCATCGTTGGTTGAGGACGACTTTCTGACGCCACATTTGTGGTCCGAGAGTGCTCCATTTGCTTCTGCGACCCATAAGGGGTAGTGTCCGTGCCCTGACTACTAATGATATCAGCGTCGTCCAGACGAAGATATCAGTTTCTCGCTGAACCCAGAGCATCGCTATGCCCGGGGATTCGCTAGAGATTCGGCCAGATTCCTTGGCGTTTTCTTGGACTCCAGACTCCAGCATCATGTCCAGGTGCGTAGCATCAGTTTCAATGTCAGAAAGTTTCGATGGGCTTGCGACAACTGGCGACGGACTTGTCGTGTGAAAATGACTCTAGTCATCTCGAAGTGCCAGAGACATTGATCTCAGGTCAGCGTGCGTCGACTATAGGGCTCCTCGTTGCTGTCCCAAGGCACCGTCCTCTATCGACTGGCTAGATATGGCAGTCCATTTGGTTTAATTTATCGCAGTCACCTCAGCCTGACGACGTCAGTACTCCTAGTGCCAATGACCTTCTAATGAGGCCTCGGAAGACCTCCTGTGTGGAGAAAGCCACTCTAGATCAATGGAAGGGCAATGAAATTCATCGGAAAGAGGTGTCTCTAGAGGCGTACCGAGTTAAAGTCAAAAATGAAAAAAAAAAAAAAACTCGGCTCGACGTTAGAAGACGTTTGCGGAGCTCTGTCTCCTAAACGGTTGAACCGATTCGGTTGAAACTTGGGCAATTGATTGCCAATGTTGTAGATTAGGTTATCGTGGTCCAGCCCACACTGTGTGAACTTGGTCCTACCCAAAGCCAACCTTCCCAGCCAGTGCTGCCATAATCGCCTTACACCCCAATCGAGTCAACCAAATCCCCCGAGGGAATCAAAATTCCATCTAAATTCAATGTAATCTGTTGCCGGGGTCCCCTTCCACATTGACCTCCTCATCTGACAAAGCCCACCGAAGCCACCTCCACCTCAGCACCGACAAGCACAACATCTGACAGCTGTCACAAATGACTGATTGGGTAACCGCAGCAAAAAAAAGAAGAAGAAAACACAGATGTCTTACCAAGAATTGAAACGCCCACACTTGCGATTCACGAAATCCTTGGCCTCTCTGAGTGCGCCCGTGTCAAACAGAGATTAGAGCGCCACAATACCCCGGCCCGGTTGCCAGAATTTTGACAACGTAATCGAAATGTAATTACTTCCGACATTAGATCGAGGGCTACCTGCTGGCGAATGGCCGCCCCCGCAACCACCTGGCGGGCGTCACAGGAACTGCACCAAAAACAAATTCACTTAAGAGACACAAGAAATCATAATTAATGCACAAGGGGTCCGTTTCTGCCGACTCCGGAGCCCATTTCCTTGTCGAATGTATTGATTTATGTTCCATCGTGGCCTTCACCAGACGAACGACGCACGATGCGAGCAAAATTCACCGTTGTGTCGTGTCCTTTGCGCTTATCCTCGGGATATGTTGTGCGAAAATATTTTTCCTGTTTTGCTCCGGTCTTGTAGCTTGTTTTCCAGGAGAAGACCTGCGGGCGGGTGCGGGTGGTGGTGGCCGAAGTCAACATAAAAATTGAATGGAGGAGCTTGAAAGTGAAAGGGGGAGTCGGCCCGAGCCAAACGTTGCCACTATGCAAACATCATCATCAGGATCTCTGGAAAAGTTGAAAAATATTGTTTTTCCTTCGCGTCGCTCTGTGCTGTGTCTTTGGCATCCTTTTTCCGGCGGCTTGGCGATGAAAGCTCTTTGAAGTGGTGGAGCGACCGGGGCAGAATACAGAAAGAATTTAAATTTATAACAAGCACAGGCACACATCCACGGAGCATATGCACATGGTACGACATCAGAGCTGCCATGTCCTGGAATACATTCGAACATTGTTTCCGGGTTCTTGTGGACGGGGGACTTATTTCCGGTCATATTTCCTCCGCCTCATCTTGTTTTTTTTTTTTTTTTTTTGCTTGTTTCCGATGCGAGATTGGAACGAGATGTCGGGGGACGGTCGGGCGCAATTATATTTTAATGGGATTGTGACAGCATCAGCCGAGGGGATGGCGGTTGCTGTTGTTTAACTGAAGTCAAAGTTGAGCTGGCTGTCGGGGCAAGGTGACGGCTGAGGGAAGTCAACCGCACGCTGTGCTGGGTGGAATGAGGGCTGTGAAGGAGAGCTTAAAGACTTTGCTTAAGACTCGTGCGATTTAGGGGGTCTACGAGATCAGCAAGGGGCCCACAACCGACGACAGAAGCAGAGGGGCTGCAGTTTGTTGTGTTCTGAGGCAAGGACAAGGTGAATGGCTACTCACTTGGAGTCGCGTTGGCAGACAAGCGACGTTCTTCGACAATACAGCGCCAGAAACATGACACATCAAAATCGAGTCGTCTCCACATCCGTCGTCAAAATCGATTCGATGCCACATTCGTCGTCAAAATCGATTCGATGCCACATTCGTCGTCGATGCCACTTTGTGGTCTTTGCGTGTTGAATCCAACGCAACAAACCGCATCGCAAACGACCGAGCCATTTTCGAGATATGGCCAATTTACCAATCAAAACTACTTCAGGTCTCAAGAAGCGTGTTTCAGTGCTGAATCCAACGAGACCAGCCGCATTCAAATCGAGCAAACCGTCTCCGAGATATGGCCAGTTTTGTAAAATCAACCACTTCGGGTCAACCATTTCAGGTGACTTTCTCCGACATTTTTTTCTACTTTCTACTGGTCGTATCGGCATTATTTAATTATAAAAGAAGCGTCTTTGCGTGTTGAATCCAACGCAACAAACCGCATCTCAAACGACCGAGCCATTTTCGAGATATGGCCAATTTACCAATCAAAACTACTTCAGGTCTCTTCTTCGGACGATTTTTTAGACACTATTTTTTACTAACTTTTGACCTATTGGTCGCATCGGCATGGTTGGTGGCTCTAAAGAAGCGTCTTTGCAACGCGGTTATATCCGTAAAATGGCGTAAGTGATCATTTGCAACCCCGAAAAACGCTTAGTTTTCGAGATACGGCCCATTTTGTATAACTCAGCATTTTATGGTCACTTTCTGCAGCATTTTTCCCTACTTACTACTGGTCGTAGCGGCATGATTTATGGCTCCCAAGATGCGTGTTTCAGTGCTGAATCCAACGAGACCAGCCGCATTCAAATCGAGCAAACCGTCTCCGAGATATGGCCAGGTTTGTAAAATCAACCACTTAAGGTCAACCATTTCAGGAGACCTTCTCCGACAATTTTTTCTACTTTCTACTGGTCGTATCGGCATTATTTGTGGCACAAAAGAAGCGTCTTTGCGTGTTGAATCCTACGCAACAAACCGCATCTCAAACGACCGAGCCATTTTCGAGATATGGCCAATTTACCAATCAAAACTACTTCAGGTCTCTTCTTCGGACGATTTTTTAGACACTATTTTTTACTAACTTTTGACCTATTGGTCGCATCGGCATGGTTGGTGGCTCTAAAGAAGAGTCTTTGCAACGCGGTTATATCCGTAAAATGGCGTAAGTGATCATTCGCAACCCCGAAAAACGCTTAGTTTTCGAGATACGGCCCATTTTGTATAACTCAGCATTTTATGGTCACTTTCTGCAGCATTTTTCCCTACTTTCTACTGGTCGTAGCGGCATGATTTATGGCTCCCAAGATGCGTGTTTCCGTGCTGAATCCAACGAGACCAGCTGCATTCAAATCGAGCAAACCGTCTCCGAGATATGGCCAGGTTTGTAAAATCAACCACTTCGGGTCAACCATTTCAGGTGACCTTCTCCGACATTTTTTTCTACTTTCTACAGGTCGTATCGGCACTATTTGCGGCACAAAAGAAGCGTCTTTGCGTGTTGAATCCAACGCAACAAACCGCATCTCAAACGACCGAGCCATTTTCGAGATATGGCCAATTTACCAATCAAAACTACTTCAGGTCTCTTCTTCGGACGATTTTTTAGACACTATTTTTTACTAACTTTTGACCTATTGGTCGCATCGGCATGGTTGGTGGCTCTAAAGAAGCGTCTTTGCAACGCGGTTATATCCGTAAAATGGCGTAAGTGATCATTTGCAACCCCGAAAAACGCTTAGTTTTCGAGATACGGCCCATTTTGTATAATTCAGCATTTTATGGTCACTTTCTGCAGCATTTTTCCCTACTTTCTACTGGTCGTAGCGGCATGTTTTATGGCTCCCAAGAAGCGTGTTTCCGTGCTGAATCCAACGAGACCAGCCGCATTCAAATCGAGCAAACCGTCTCCGAGATATGGTCAGGTTTGTAAAATCAACCATTCGGGTCAACCATTTCAGGTGACCTTCTCCGACATTTTTTTCTACTTTCTACTGGTCGTATCGGCATTATTTGCGGCACAAAAGAAGCGTCTTTGCGTGTTGAATCCAACGCAACAAACCGCATCTCAAACGACCGGGCCATTTTCGAGATATGGCCAATTTACCAATCAAAACTACTTCAGGTCTCTTCTTCGGACGATTTTTTAGACACTATTTTTTACTAACTTTTGACCTATTGGTCGCATCGGCATGGTTGGTGGCTCTAAAGAAGCGTCTTTGCAACGCGGTTATATCCGTAAAATGGCGTAAGTGATCATTTGCAACCCCGAAAAACGCTTAGTTTTCGAGATACGGCCCATTTTGTATAATTCAGCATTTTATGGTCACTTTCTGCAGCATTTTTCCCTACTTTCTACTGGTCTTAGCGGCATGTTTTATGGCTCCCAAGAAGCGTGTTTCCGTGCTGAATCCAACGAGACCAGCCGCATTCAAATCGAGCAAACCGTCTCCGAGATATGGCCAGGTTTGTAAAATCAACCACTTCGGGTCAACCATTTCAGGTGACCTTCTCCGACATTTTTTTCTACTTTCTACTGGTCGTATCGGCATTATTTGTGGCACAAAAGAAGCGTCTTTGCGTGTTGAATCCAACGCAACAAACCGCATCTCAAACGACCGAGCCATTTTCGAGATATGGCCAATTTACCAATCAAAACTACTTCAGGTCTCTTCTTCGGACGATTTTTTAGACACTATTTTTTACTAACTTTTGACCTATTGGTCGCATCGGCATGGTTGGTGGCTCTAAAGAAGAGTCTTTGCAACGCGGTTATATCCGTAAAATGGCGTAAGTGATCATTCGCAACCCCGAAAAACGCTTAGTTTTCGAGATACGGCCCATTTTGTATAACTCAGCATTTTATGGTCACTTTCTGCAGCATTTTTCCCTACTTACTACTGGTCGTAGCGGCATGATTTATGGCTCCCAAGATGCGTGTTTCAGTGCTGAATCCAACGAGACCAGCCGCATTCAAATCGAGCAAACCGTCTCCGAGATATGGCCAGGTTTGTAAAATCAACCACTTAAGGTCAACCATTTCAGGAGACCTTCTCCGACAATTTTTTCTACTTTCTACTGGTCGTATCGGCATTATTTGTGGCACAAAAGAAGCGTCTTTGCGTGTTGAATCCTACGCAACAAACCGCATCTCAAACGACCGAGCCATTTTCGAGATATGGCCAATTTACCAATCAAAACTACTTCAGGTCTCTTCTTCGGACGATTTTTTAGACACTATTTTTTACTAACTTTTGACCTATTGGTCGCATCGGCATGGTTGGTGGCTCTAAAGAAGAGTCTTTGCAACGCGGTTATATCCGTAAAATGGCGTAAGTGATCATTCGCAACCCCGAAAAACGCTTAGTTTTCGAGATACGGCCCATTTTGTATAACTCAGCATTTTATGGTCACTTTCTGCAGCATTTTTCCCTACTTTCTACTGGTCGTAGCGGCATGATTTATGGCTCCCAAGATGCGTGTTTCCGTGCTGAATCCAACGAGACCAGCTGCATTCAAATCGAGCAAACCGTCTCCGAGATATGGCCAGGTTTGTAAAATCAACCACTTCGGGTCAACCATTTCAGGTGACCTTCTCCGACATTTTTTTCTACTTTCTACAGGTCGTATCGGCACTATTTGCGGCACAAAAGAAGCGTCTTTGCGTGTTGAATCCAACGCAACAAACCGCATCTCAAACGACCGAGCCATTTTCGAGATATGGCCAATTTACCAATCAAAACTACTTCAGGTCTCTTCTTCGGACGATTTTTTAGACACTATTTTTTACTAACTTTTGACCTATTGGTCGCATCGGCATGGTTGGTGGCTCTAAAGAAGCGTCTTTGCAACGCGGTTATATCCGTAAAATGGCGTAAGTGATCATTTGCAACCCCGAAAAACGCTTAGTTTTCGAGATACGGCCCATTTTGTATAATTCAGCATTTTATGGTCACTTTCTGCAGCATTTTTCCCTACTTTCTACTGGTCGTAGCGGCATGTTTTATGGCTCCCAAGAAGCGTGTTTCCGTGCTGAATCCAACGAGACCAGCCGCATTCAAATCGAGCAAACCGTCTCCGAGATATGGTCAGGTTTGTAAAATCAACCATTCGGGTCAACCATTTCAGGTGACCTTCTCCGACATTTTTTTCTACTTTCTACTGGTCGTATCGGCATTATTTGCGGCACAAAAGAAGCGTCTTTGCGTGTTGAATCCAACGCAACAAACCGCATCTCAAACGACCGGGCCATTTTCGAGATATGGCCAATTTACCAATCAAAACTACTTCAGGTCTCTTCTTCGGACGATTTTTTAGACACTATTTTTTACTAACTTTTGACCTATTGGTCGCATCGGCATGGTTGGTGGCTCTAAAGAAGCGTCTTTGCAACGCGGTTATATCCGTAAAATGGCGTAAGTGATCATTTGCAACCCCGAAAAACGCTTAGTTTTCGAGATACGGCCCATTTTGTATAATTCAGCATTTTATGGTCACTTTCTGCAGCATTTTTCCCTACTTTCTACTGGTCTTAGCGGCATGTTTTATGGCTCCCAAGAAGCGTGTTTCCGTGCTGAATCCAACGAGACCAGCCGCATTCAAATCGAGCAAACCGTCTCCGAGATATGGCCAGGTTTGTAAAATCAACCACTTCGGGTCAACCATTTCAGGTGACCTTCTCCGACATTTTTTTCTACTTTCTACAGGTCGTATCGGCACTATTTGCGGCACAAAAGAAGCGTCTTTGCGTGTTGAATCCAACGCAACAAACCGCATCTCAAACGACCGAGCCATTTTCGAGATATGGCCAATTTACCAATCAAAACTACTTCAGGTCTCTTCTTCGGACGATTTTTTAGACACTATTTTTTACTAACTTTTGACCTATTGGTCGCATCGGCATAGTTGGTGGCTCTAAAGAAGCGTCTTTGCAACGCGGTTATATCCTTAAAATGGCGTAAGTGATCATTTGCAACCCCGAAAAACGCTTACTTTTCGAGATACGGCCCATTTTGTATAATTCAGCATTTTATGGTCACTTTCTGCAGCATTTTTCCCTACTTTCTACTGGTCGTAGCGGCATGTTTTATGGCTCCCAAGAAGCGTGTTTCCGTGCTGAATCCAACGAGACCAGCCGCATTCAAATCGAGCAAACCGTCTCCGAGATATGGCCAGTTTTGTAAAATCAACCACTTCGGGTCAACCATTTCAGGTGACCTTCTCCGACATTTTTTTCTACTTTCTACTGGTCGTATCGGCATTATTTGTGGCACAAAAGAAGCGTCTTTGCGTGTTGAATCCAACGCAACAAACCGCATCTCAAACGACCGAGCCATTTTCGAGATATGGCCAATTTACCAATCAAAACTACTTCAGGTCTCTTCTTCGGACGATTTTTTAGACACTATTTTTTACTAACTTTTGACCTATTGGTCGCATCGGCATAGTTGGTGGCTCTAAAGAAGCGTCTTTGCAACGCGGTTATATCCTTAAAATGGCGTAAGTGATCATTTGCAACCCCGAAAAACGCTTACTTTTCGAGATACGGCCCATTTTGTATAATTCAGCATTTTATGGTCACTTTCTGCAGCATTTTTCCCTACTTTCTACTGGTCGTAGCGGCATGTTTTATGGCTCCCAAGAAGCGTGTTTCCGTGCTGAATCCAACGAGACCAGCCGCATTCAAATCGAGCAAACCGTCTCCGAGATATGGCCAGTTTTGTAAAATCAACCACTTCGGGTCAACCATTTCAGGTGACCTTCTCCGACATTTTTTTCTACTTTCTACTGGTCGTATCGGCATTATTTGTGGCACAAAAGAAGCGTCTTTGCGTGTTGAATCCAACGCAACAAACCGCATCTCAAACGACCGAGCCATTTTCGAGATATGGCCAATTTACCAATCAAAACTACTTCAGGTCTCTTCTTCGGACGATTTTTTAGACACTATTTTTTACTAACTTTTGACCTATTGGTCGCATCGGCATAGTTGGTGGCTCTAAAGAAGCGTCTTTGCAACGCGGTTATATCCTTAAAATGGCGTAAGTGATCATTTGCAACCCCGAAAAACGCTTACTTTTCGAGATACGGCCCATTTTGTATAATTCAGCATTTTATGGTCACTTTCTGCAGCATTTTTCCCTACTTTCTACTGGTCGTAGCGGCATGTTTTATGGCTCCCAAGAAGCGTGTTTCCGTGCTGAATCCAACGAGACCAGCCGCATTCAAATCGAGCAAACCGTCTCCGAGATATGGCCAGTTTTGTAAAATCAACCACTTCGGGTCAACCATTTCAGGTGACCTTCTCCGACATTTTTTTCTACTTTCTACTGGTCGTATCGGCATTATTTGTGGCACAAAAGAAGCGTCTTTGCGTGTTGAATCCAACGCAACAAACCGCATCTCAAACGACCGAGCCATTTTCGAGATATGGCCAATTTACCAATCAAAACTACTTCAGGTCTCTTCTTCGGACGATTTTTTAGACACTATTTTTTACTAACTTTTGACCTATTGGTCGCATCGGCATAGTTGGTGGCTCTAAAGAAGCGTCTTTGCAACGCGGTTATATCCTTAAAATGGCGTAAGTGATCATTTGCAACCCCGAAAAACGCTTACTTTTCGAGATACGGCCCATTTTGTATAATTCAGCATTTTATGGTCACTTTCTGCAGCATTTTTCCCTACTTTCTACTGGTCGTAGCGGCATGTTTTATGGCTCCCAAGAAGCGTGTTTCCGTGCTGAATCCAACGAGACCAGCCGCATTCAAATCGAGCAAACCGTCTCCGAGATATGGCCAGTTTTGTAAAATCAACCACTTCGGGTCAACCATTTCAGGTGACCTTCTCCGACATTTTTTTCTACTTTCTACTGGTCGTATCGGCATTATTTGTGGCACAAAAGAAGCGTCTTTGCGTGTTGAATCCAACGCAACAAACCGCATCTCAAACGACCGAGCCATTTTCGAGATATGGCCAATTTACCAATCAAAACTACTTCAGGTCTCTTCTTCGGACGATTTTTTAGACACTATTTTTTACTAACTTTTGACCTATTGGTCGCATCGGCATAGTTGGTGGCTCTAAAGAAGCGTCTTTGCAACGCGGTTATATCCGTAAAATGGCGTAAGTGATCATTTGCAACCCCGAAAAAACGCTTAGTTTTCGAGATACGGCCCATTTTGTATAATTCAGCATTTTATGGTCACTTTCTGCAGCATTTTCCCTACTTTCTACTGGTCGTAGCGGCATGTTTTATGGCTCCCAAGAAGCGTGTTTCCGTGCTGAATCCAACGAGACCAGCCGGCTGGCTGGTGCCCTTCCGGCTTAAGCAGTTTATTTGGACCGACAGCCAGGCTCCACTGTGCCCTCGATGGGTTCCCAGTGACGTTCTAAGCTCTTTGACCAACAAATACGATCCGTCCTCATCGACATTCACACTCACCTTCAACTCCAACCTTCAAGCGCCCTCCTCAACAAACACTGTCCCCGCTTGCAGAAGACAACCTCCAAGTCTCATTGATTGAACCGCTGACCTTTCGTTCCGAAAATAACCGAAATGCAAATGCCGCACGATGGCTCATCAAGCCTGGCCACTCACAACCGCACTCAAGGAGGCCATAAAACCAACATCGGTTACCCGGACACGGGATTGGCATATGCCCGTGTTCCCACCTCGTACCGAAGGCATGTCTTAAATATTTAACGATCCTCCTACGACCCCCCCCCCCCCCCCCCCCCCCTCCCCCACCACCATCTAATCCCTACTAAGAGACGTTAATTGCTAGGATTCCCGAGCAGACAAACGACGCAGCGCGGCGCCACCCGGGTGTGTGTGTGTGTGTGTGCGTTTGCACGTTCGTTAATCAAATTCCCATATTCATTTGAATGCCATCCCATCCACCTGGCCCCTTCCCGGCGCCTGCCAGCATCGCCGCCCGCCAGCCAACATCCTTCGCCTTGACAACACAATATTCCTCGTTTCTTATCTCGTAAAATCCCATTTACGAGCAATCATCTTATGTTTCATGTTTCAGTGTGCGTCCTGGCGGATGCCTGGGCCGCGCCGTGCCGCACCCACACGCCAAATGGGACGAGAGTCGTAAACATTCACCGAATTCCGTGTGTGTGGGTGCTGCGTCAGATTCCTCCGCCCCCAGCGCCCACGCAGATGGCCTTCGTTCATGCGCTGAGCGTCAACTTCCCAAAGCCCGTTAATGCTCTGCAGGTTGAGACCTGTCGATACCGTCGCGTCAGCAGTCATCGGCGGGAGATGATGTCCGGAGCCTTTAATGCCAATCGATTGGTCCTGATGCGTCGTCCTCACTTAATGCCCCCCCCTGACGGGGGCGGCAAAAAACGCAACGCTGTCCCGGCTGCGGCCCAATCGAACGGATTTAATTGTGATTGGGTGTCTCCAACGCCAAAACGGGGTGGGGGGGGGGGGGGGGGGGGAGCGGGGGACATGTGCGCTAATTAATTTCGCTGCTCTATCCCTGCCGCGCCGCAGTGCACCGCAACAGTGTCGGTCGTCGGTCAAACGGGCGGAAAGGAGGAGGGGCAGTGTAATTAAACTCGCCACAAGGCGTTTCAAGTCGTTTTTGTCTCTCGATTGAAAGGCATATTCTCTAATTGAAATGCGTTTCCGATTGGTATTGGCCGCCGGCGGTGGCGGCGGTGACGCAAAAGTGTCTTGCGACACGCTCAACCGCATTGAGGTCCGGAATGTGTGTTCATTTGCGGTGTGTGCGGCGCTACTGAGGGCAGACAATCGGATCAGATCAAGTTCCCACGGAGCGGAGCGATTGGAACGAGTTCATGAGTAAGGCGAGTTGCACGCACTTGGCCATGCTCGCGTTCGAATTCTATGAGAACTCGGTTGTGAGAGGGGGGGGAGGGGGACATCGGAATGGGCTCACGGGGAGGCTGGTTTCAGGGCACGCTGGTGAAGGTTACCACAGAGCAACTATTAAGTTTGCAACTACGACCAGTGGAAGATAGGAAAAGGAGCCTCAAATGGGTTATTTTACAAAACCGTGCTTAGCTCGAAAACGGTGCGTTTTTCGGCGATTTCGCGTCTAAGCGGACATTTAGAGGATGGAATGACTCTTCGTTTGAGCCATCAACCAAGTCGCTACGACCAGTGGAAGATAGGGTAAAGCGTCGGAAAGCGACCTGAAATGGTTTTATTTAAAAAAAAAATCGCTCATATCTCGAGAACGTTACGTTTTTTGGCGATTTTGATTTTTCTTAAGATTTTCACGGATATTTAGAGTATGGAATGGCGCTCCGTTCGACCAGTAGAAGATAGGGTAAAGCATCGGCAAGCGACCTGAAATGGTTTATTTTAAAAAAAATCGCCCATATCTCAAGAACGTTTGGCGATTTTGCTTGTATTTAAGATGTTTACGGGTATTTAGAGGATGGAATGACGCTTCTTTTGATCCATCAATCAGGCCGCTTCGACCAGTGGAAGATAGGGTAAAGCGTCGGAAAGCGACCTGAAATGGGTTAGTTTGCAAAATTGCCCATATCTCGACAAGGTTGGGTTTTTTGGCGATTCTGCTTTTCGCTCATAGTTTTTTGCGGATATGTAGAGGATGGAATGACGCTTCTTTTGAGCCCTCGCCCATGCGGCTATGACCAGCGAAAGGTAGAAAAACTTGTCCGAAAAAGTGTGCTAAAGCAGTCTTCCGTTCCCCCCCACACCCACCAAACCACCCACCGCCCCCCTTCTCCTACCCAACTCTGCACACATTTTCACCCTGATTTGCCGTCGATGATCATGACGTTTTCTTCATTCATCGCTTAAATGTTCGTCTTTTTTTTTGGCATTTTTTACATTTTTTACATTTTTTGCATATTTTTGTTTTTCTCAATGTTTCATAAGACCTTTTTTTGATTGTACTCGTAAATCATTTCCGTTGTTGTTCTGTGTGTATATATTGTTAATAGGAGCTCCAGCGAAACCAATGAGATCGTATGGCTCAAGGGGTAGCATGGGGCCCCCATTTCCCTATCCCCCGGATCAGCTGTACAGCATCCCAGGTATAATTTTGATTTTACGCCCAAAAAAAGACACAAAACAAACAAACAAACAAACAAATCATAAAGCATCACATCACGTCACACACACACACACTCCATTGGACCCTCCTGTGGACACGCACACGCTCTGTGCGTCGTTTCACATTAATTTTCTCGTTTCGTGTTGTGTTGTGTTTGTTGATTGAGTTCATCCATTGGTTTGCGGCAAAATTTTCGAGTTTGATTTCCGTTTTTCCGTTCAGTCTCCGTCCAAAATTTTGTTTGTAGACTTCCGTTTTTGTTGTTTATCGGACTGCATCTGGAATGCGTGCAAGTTTCCCATTTACGCTCTTAACTAAAACAAAAAATCTTGTTTATTTTTGTTTCTGTTTAGATGGCTACACCAGTTCGCCGGAGAGAGGCACTCGGGGTAGCTACGAGGAGCCCTACTACAGTCAGTATGGGACACGAGGCACAGCTGTGGCACCGATAATCGACGAGGAGCACGGGTAGGCTGACTTCAGGGGCTTGTGTCCTTGAGAGGGTTTTCAAATCCGTTTCATGTTGTTTTGTTTTCTTGTTTGCAGGGAGGTGGCACTCAGCGAGGACCAGTATGCGTTGTATGGAATGAAAATGGGACCCGGGAGAATACCGCGGAGTGCCAATCAAGCGTACGATCCAACAAGGTGAGTGAAACAATGATTTTTACTCTTTTCTGCGAAGTGCGATGCGGGGGTGGTGGGAGAGGAGTGGGGGAGGGGGGGGTGAAATGTGTTACACGTGCTGCCCGAGTGGCACTTAATTCATCTTGAAGGCGTGTCGACTTTAAGCACCTTCGAGCACCGATTTCAGGTGGAATTCTTATGAATTTTGGAATTATTTGCACGGATTTGGCGTGGTTGTGGTCTCATTTGGGTACCGGCGTCGATGAATATTATCCTCATTGAACTTATTCCGTTTGATCCAGGTGCGATGGTTCCAAAATGCATCAAAAGGCCTAAATTGTCCATAACTTCCAGATTCCCTTGACTTCAGACTAAAGCGAGGCCTCATTGGCAAGAAGCCCGCACCTTTATGAACAGTCAGCTTTTTGGAGCTCATGTGATGATTTGACATTCCATCGATAGGCCTAAATTGTTCGACCAAATCTTGACCGTCACTAGACTTCCCTTGCACTAAACGAAAATGGATTCACTTTCCCGTCCCCAAGTGGATTTCGTCCCGATGTCCAAGGCAGACATTCAATTTCTGTCCAAAAATTGGCAAAAAAGTTAAAAATTTCGACCAAATTTTGACCGTCCTTAGATTTTTCTTTTAACAAACGAAAATGGACTCCATTCCTCATCCGCAAATTAATCTCGTTCCATTGTCCAAGGTAGACGGTCAAAAATGGTCAAACATTTGGCCAAATAGTATGAAATTTTGACCATCTTTATACATACTTTCCGTGCACCAAACGAAAATGGAATCCATTCCTCGTACACGTCCCGTTGTCCAAGGCAGACAGTCAATCGAAATCGAAATTTTGACAATTTGGGTAAAAATTACGAAATTTCGACCAAATCTTGACCGTCACTAGACTTCCCTTGTACCAAACGAAAATGGACTCCATTCCCCGTCGCCAAGTCGATTTCGGCCCGATGTCCAAGGCAGACGGTCAAATTCGTTCCAAAAATTGGCAAAAAAGTTCGAACTTTCGACCAAATTTTGACTGTCCATGACTTCTCAAGCAATGGCGACCTCCCCAAATGCCACTTATCTTCTCATTTCCAAATTACTCACCCTAAAATTCCAACTATCCGGACGACCTAAGGCAAGTCGCCCAAATTTGTTCAAAATTTTACCAAAAATCGTTCAAAATTCAGCCCACCTTTCCGCGTCGTATGCCTCCACATCGAAAATAAAAACACTTTCAAGGCTTCCGACCCACCCGAAAATAAAAACACTTGTAAACACGAAAACCTTGCATCACACGTCGTATTTCACATTTAATCACCCCCCCAAAGGCACCGCAAACAGCGCGCCCCCTCCGCACGGAAACCACACACCAAAGCGGAACTCCACTCAACTCCACTCCCATTCGCGAGCCATTAAGCCAGCTGTTTATTGCTCACTGACACTGTGACATCATTTAAGAGCCCCAACGTAGCCTTCGGCGAAGTACAGCAACGTCTTGTACAAGTCTTCCGGATCGGGCCCCGCCATGCCGTCCACGTAACTGGCTGCATCCGCGCGGGACGTGCTGTTCGCCATTCGGCGGCTGCGTCGGAAGATTTTGATTTTCTTCACCTGGCCGCTCTTGGTGGTGGCCGTGGCCGTTGCCACGGGATGAAAGTAAGTGGTTCCTACAAAGGCAGAGTGCAATGAACACAAGTCAACGCAAGTCATTAGTGCGCCGCGCCTCACCTTTACTCTTGATCGCTTGGACGATCAGGCACAATAGGTATCCGCCGAACGAGAGGAAGGCCAGGGCGGTGACGCTCACTTGGAACAATGTGTGCAGCTTGGTGGGCTTCTCGGTCCATGGCTCCGGGTAGGATCTGTCGTTTGGTGAACGGTGAAAATGAGTGGTGGGTGAGGAGAGGGGGGGGGGGGGGGGTGGTTACCTCGCGTGAATCAGCGGTAGAGCCGATGGACTGCCGTCACTCCAGCTGACACTGGTGCTGGCTGCTGCACCTGTGCGGTTGTCCGCATCCGCTGGGGGACGGTCTTCAGTCGAGCACGAGAGCAGGTCCACGGAGTGCTTCAGTCGGAGGAGCTCCGAGATGCTCATGCTGTTCAGGCAATTCACTTCAGCCGCCGCTCGACTGCCGCGACTCTGAAGGAGGCTGACGACCAGGAGGATGCTGCCGCAGAGATTCATATTTCGTGTGTTCTTCGCGTCACGACTGCACTGCACCGACTGACTAAACGATGCACCGAATGTACTCGAATGTGCGCCCCGTCGGGCGTGCAATCCATCTTCTAATCAGTGCATAACCAGATTTTCTCTCTTTTCCTTTCGCAGGCCGGAAGACTTGCATCGCATACGCGTCGAGCATATGGAGCGACAGTTGGCCAATCTAACCGGGCTCGTGCAGAAGGCCCTGGTCAACCAGAATCCCCAGATCGGCCCCAGCGTGGCCGCCATCAATTCGAACTACTTGGGCGTGCCCACTCAGTGTCGAGGTAAGTGCGCTTAATTCATCTCCGTTCAGACGCCTTCATCATCTCGCTTAACATTTCAATTTGTCTTAATTTTTTTTTTTTTGGTTTTGGTTTTCGTTTTGAATTGCTTTTTTGTTTGGTTCAAGTTGTTTTTTTAAAAAAAAAAGATACAAACGTACTAACATTCACTTTCATCCATCTTTCGCTCTCACCGTTCATTATGAGTCACGTTCACATGAAGTTTTAGATAGTTATCCATCCAATCTCACTCATATCCATACACACGATCGAACACAATTGTCTGCGGGCAAGACCACTGTCACCAACCCCCCCCCCCCCCCCCCCCCCTTGTGATTGCTACCAAATGGAGTTGTTAACGATGTCCATACACGTCGCTAAACGCTTTCAATAGAGCCCTTCTTTCCACGTTTCTTTTTCTTCGTTTTTTTTTTTATTGTTTTTCGAAATTTAAGCGAAGCTGGACGAGAGCTTTGAAGGTTTTTTTGTGAATTTTTTTTTCGTTTTTGTTGTTCGATTAGTCATCGTCTCGTTTTCGGGACTTCGATGGTGGTTCAGGCGTCCATTTCTACGTCATTTCACAGTGATCCTGAACTAGGCTAGGTTAGGTCAGTGGGTCAGCTCCGGCAGGTCATTGAGGAAATGTTCCCCCATTGTTCTGCGGCCCAACTCAACAGTGGCAGAGATGCTGAGGAGTATCCTCTTCAGATGGTCTCTAGCCAGAGTTAGAGCTCCAACTAGCATCCACTTTGGGTCATACCAGCCGAGTTGTCCCACAGAAGGTGCCAAGATTTCCACCTTTATTTGGCTAGCCACTTTCTTCTTGACATCTGCAAGAGGTGGATGAATGCATGGTGTCGATTTTCAGCCCCTTTCCTGGCAAGCTCATCTGCTGCCTCATTTGCCGGCTATCTACCTAGAACCAGGTGCTGCGCGTGCTGAGAACCATGACTTCTTCGCGGCAACATGCGACCAGCTAGGACTTGATCTGTCCGCTTGACTGTCAATTAGAATGGCTTCCTTGACTGCCACTGCCTTAATCCCGAGTTCTGATAGAGCAGTGCATGTTTAACAATTCGGAGAAAACGCTCGCACTTGTGCCATTGTCCATCTTCGATCCATCCGTACACACATGGATGGTCGAGCTGTTGGTGGGTTCCTTTGGAGCCCACTCCTCTCTACGGAATGCACTGGAATGTGCAATAATCCATCTTCTAATCAAACCTCTCTCCTCTGAGCGCTGCTTGCACCATGCAACTTTAGGTGAAGGCAACATACTCACTTCAAGCTGCGTCCACAAGCGAGTGCCCTTCCCTGCCCAGCTCGGCACTTTCTTCGGCCAGGTAACCATTATCCACGAGACTTGATCCCCGACTCACAACACTCGGCACGCTGCCTCCCATCATCCAGACCAAGCTGTCTTGCGTCCGCGACGACTTTCTCATTATACCGGCGGTCCGGCCTTGCTCTCCTTCTCGAGTCAGGAGGCTTTGATTCGAAGACCCTCTTATCTTGGGCGTTGGTCGTCGCATCAGTCGATGGATCTGATCCGTCAACATCTCGGTACAGCTCCCGATGGTGTCTTTTCCCTGCAGACGGGACCATACATCTGAGGTGGACTTTTTCTCTAAGAAAGCATCAAGAATCAGCTCTGCTTCACGTCCAACTTTCCGTCTCAAATAGCCGTGTTTTTGGAGCCTTACCGTGGTCTTTCGAGTCAAGAGCCCAGTTGAGTCAACAAACCGAAGTGGCACCCATTGCCAAGGGCTCTACTTCGCCGGATCTCCCCAAAGATGTCGTTTGTTGAGTTCACTTTAGCCCCCAGGAAGACACACTCCTGTACCACGTCACGATTGTAGCTGTCGATCGTAATGATTTGGCCTCAGTTGGTTTGTGTGTGCATCGTCTTTTCCTCATTAACCTCAAGACCAGTGCTTTTCTCCTCTTTTTCACTCGCCGTTAAAGCAGCAACTTCGCCACGTTCGGAACGCGCTACGATTTCCTTCTGAGAGAGTGCTTTCAATTGCGTTTAAAAAAGTCCTCTAGACACCGTGGTCGAGTTCCTCCACCTCAACTGAATGCGTCCATTTCTCGTCATCCAGTCCTCCGGACACATGTCGACGCAAGGTGGCGACAGGGACTGCAGCTCAAAGTAGAGCCCTGGAGCAACCATTCGTGTTGAGCGTCTCATTATTCTCTCAAACTTTTGCACAAGGTGTCGTTTTGTGGTCACATCTCTGATACAAGCCAGGGGGGGTCTCGGCCTCGCCGAAGCCAGAGTAACTCTTGCCAAAGGCTGTGTCTTCGCGCTCAAGAGGCAATTTAGCAACAGCGACGTCTCTCGAAGGATCAAGTGCTAGCTGGAGACGCATGTTGGCTGACTCTTGCCAAACGCGTTGTCTTCGCGCACAAGAGGCAACAGCGCCGTCTCTCGAAGGATCAAGTGCTAGCTAGAGACGCCTGTTGATTAAGGCCCGCACTGCAGTGCTAGTCGCGAACTGTAACGTCTCCCATTTTGAAGATCCTTGTCAAGATATCGTGTCTACCCCTCTCTCATGTTTCATCATCGCCCAACATCCTGACTCCGAGTCAGTCTACTTCTTCGCCATCTTTGTGTCCTGGGCCAGCACGCTGGCTGTCCCCCGCCACGTCACTTTCCCCACACGACCGTCCTCTGTTGCGTCGCAATCGAACACCAAGTAGCCCCCATTGCCTTTCAAATATCTGCCACCTTCACTTTCGTCACCTCATCCACTTCAAGGAAGTGTGCCATCCAACTGACAGATAAGCCATCTCCCACAACAGTCACCTGACCCATGCCGAGGAAGGTCAAGTCAACGATTGCCGCTAATGATGCAACCGCTTTTAGCCAAGTTCAGACGTCGTAATGGCCTGTGTGCGCGCCTTTCGCCTGCCCCGCGCCACGCACAATCACTGTCTCGTCGCGTCGTCTTATCCAACAGAGCTCGCAATTGTCACCAGCATTCACCAACAGTCATTCACCACGCGCCATCCGTCACTCCATTGATGTGTCACATCGCGTAGTGTGTTGCGAAAGTAGTTTCTCCTCTCCTCTCTGTCTCGCTCGCACTCACCGCCACGCTGTCACTGGCTTTGGCTGAGATTTGTGTTATTTTTTTCTGTTCTCTTTTGTTGCGTTCTTTGTGAAGTTTGAAGTTTGACTTGTTAATTGTCATCTAGTTTCTTAGAGTACCCGTGATTGTGTGTAATTTTCAATTTCATGTGTTTTTTTCTTCATTTTTTTGTTCACATTTTTTGTAGCAATTATGTTTTTTTTTTTTTTTTTTTGTGTTACGCTACAATTTGATGCGGCGCGGCGTCCCCTCCCACCGAGAGAGGGAAGTTACGTTCCGCTGTTTGGGGAGCTTAAAGAGACGGCACGCAGCGGCGTGAAGAATAATTTGTTTTTCTTTCTTTTCTTTTATTAAATTCACTTTTGTTGGTGTCAATGTTATACAACTTATTCAATTCGCCGGAGCTCGATGGGCACGAGCCGTGCGCGCATACTCTGATAGGCATTTGTGTTGTGCGGTGCGGTGCGATGCGCCTGTTATTTGCAAGCGGAGCGTGCCTTTGAATGGAGGATAATTGTTAATAGCTTCGTGATTAGGGTAATTTAAGGCGGGCGCAACGAACTGTGCATCGTCGAGATCGACGACGACGTGATGTCGGATGGTACTATGGGTGGTCTTTGAGGAAGGAGGTGGTGGCTGCAGTTCGCCGGGGAAAAGTGACGTGAAACGGTCGGTCGGAGATCAGCTTAAAATGAGAACGTTCACGTTGAAGTTTGAGGAAATGATCTTCCTTGTTTGCGAGGAGCAATCGACAGATTTTTTCTTGGCACTTTCACATGGCGATACGGATCGTGGTGGCGTCAAGGAAGCCCCTTGCTCGCCGAGCTTCAGCGTCCAGGTGGCATTCTTGTAGTCGGACGGCTCAGCTGTCCAAGCAAGGGAGCTCCAGTGGCCAGGCGGTATTCTTCTGGTCGCACGGCTCAGCTCGCCGAGCAAGGGAGCGTCAGTGTTCCGGCGGCATTCTTGTGGTCGCACGGCTCAGCTCGCCGAACAAGGGAGCTTCAGTGTCCCGGCGGCATTCTTGTGGTCGCACGGCTCAGCTCGCCGAGCAAGGGAGCTTCAGCGTCCAGGTGGCATTCTTGTAGTCGGACGGCTCAGCTGTCCAAGCAAGGAAGCTCCAGTGGCCAGGCGGTATTCTTCTGGTCGCACTGCTCAGCTCGCCGAGCAAGAGAGCTCCAGTGGCCAGGCGGCATTCTTGTGGTCGCACGGTTCAGCTCGTCTCTTTCTCGGAAATGCCAAGCGACGATATTCTAACGCAAGTCGTAGTGCCAGTCTTCGTACATGGCCCTGCACTACCTCAGTCTGGTCTCAGTTGTGACTTAATTTTGCGATCAAAAAGACAGAGCGACAAGTCGGACCATTCCACAGCCCTACTCCGACCAAACTTCACGCCCGCCACCAGCTGCCACCCTGTCGACTCTTCAGTGAACTTAGACGTATCCACTTAGCTTCCGTTAAAAATCTCTTGTTTTCCATTTTTTTTTTCTTTTTGCTTTAATTTTTTGAGAAAAAAAAATCAATATTAGTCAGAATTTCTGTTCGAAAATAAGATTACAACAAAACCATATCGCATTCGATTACTGCATCATTGCTTGTTATATAACCATCGCAGGTTTAGATGATATCGACGGCCACTCAAGTGGCAGCTCAACATCAATCCAAGGTGAGTCTTCATGTTTATCTTTTTTTTCTTTTTTTTTTCCCCTTCGTTTCGTTTTTGACGGCATTTTTGTTTTCCTTCTCCGACCAAAGTGGTCCGAAATGATGAATCACGTCGAAGGGAACGGCGGCGAGCTTATGCTAGACGTGCGCTCGGCAATTCATTCATTTTTCTTTTTGAGTTTATTTTGCGTTTGTTTGAAAAATATATTCGTTGGTAAAGAAAATTCTAAATTTAACCAAAAAAAATGTGAAGGCTTGATGTGATTGTGAATAAAATGCAAGGAGACTGTATTCATTTTTGGGAAATCTAATGGGCGTCAAGTTTTTCAGAGTTTTCGTCGTCAAAATGATATGAAATCTGCAAACACTTTAAAAAAAAAAAATTAAACCACTTCAGGTCAACCATTTCAGGTCACCTTCTCCGTCATTTTCCCTACTTTCTACTGGCCGTATCGGCATGACTTGGGCCCGAAAGAAGCGTCTTTGTGTGCTGAATCCAACGCAAAAACAAACCGCATCTCAAACAACTGAGCCGTCTCCGAGATATGGCCGATTTACCAATCAAAAGCACTTCGGTTCACTCTTCCGACGGTTTTTCGACACTATTTTTTACTAACTTTTGATCTATTAGTCCTAGCGGCATGGTTGATAGCTCTAAAGAAGCTACTTTGCAACGCGGTTATAGCCGCGCCGGTTATATCCCCAACCCCGAAAAACGCTTAGTTTTCGAGATAAGGCCCATTTTGATTTTATGGTCAGCATTTTGCCCTACTTTCTACTGGTCGCAGCGGCATTTTATGGTCACTTTCTGCAGCATTTTTCCCTACTTTCTACTGGTCGTGACGGCATGTTTTATGGCTCCCAAAAAGCGTGTTTCCGTGCTGAATCCAACAAGACCAACCGCATTCAAATCGAGCAAACCGTCTCCGAGATATGGCCAATTTTGTAAAATAAACTACTTCAGGTCAACCATTTCAGGGCACTTTCTGCGGCATTTTCCCCTACTTTCTACTGGCCGTATCGGCATAGCTTGTAGCATGTCTCCGAGACATGGCCTTCAGTATGAAGCTGGAAAATAGTGCTGCCAGACCCACCACAAAAACTCGAAAGCCTACTTTTCGCGTCTTTGGGGCTAATAGATGAGTGCAACGATGTCGTTTTCAACGATGTTAACAGTTTCAAAGAATTGTGATGCCAAACTCCTCAAAATTTGGGTGACTTCACACCGTACCCAAGTCGTCAAAGTGTCTACTATTTTTTTTCCAGCAGTCAGTTTCGACTTCAGACTGCTCACTTTTTCGGTGGGACCTCATATTCTTTATTGAAAGCAAATTCGGGGAAAAGGGTGCTGCCAAATTCGAAGAATTTCACAGGCCCCAAAGTGTCCGTCACTAGGAAGGTATATTTTGTATTCTATTTTCGGATTCTCTCCTCTCTCTTCAACCTTTCTGTGGCTTTAGCGCTGAAAAAAATTGAAAAAAAAAGTGGTGCCAAACTCATGAAATTGTCAGTGACATCAATTAATTCGACGCCGAAGTGTGAATGTCTTGCATCATTTTGGAATTGTAATAATGTTTCATGCTTCCTCGGTTGTTTTTTCTAAAGAGCAGAAAGTGCTGCCAGACTTTGAAAATTGTTTGTTACCATAACATAACGATGTCGTCGCTATCTGCCTGATCACCTGATCAGCTTCATTTTTCCACTGAAGTTGTGCCAAAACAGCAGTCCTTCAACTTTGGTTGTTGCTAATTTAAATGACGCAATAAGTCGGACAGGGTGACTCTTGAAACACCACCTGGCGCTGGAGTGGTGCTTGGGGCGAAAAACAGAATAAGGCCGTTCTCTCTGGATATCAAAGCCTCGATTGATGCTCTCATCTGTTCAAGAACAAGCTTAATGAGTGGCGTTGGCAGCACCAGACATTTTACTTGGAGAACCAGCTTCCCCCGAGAGGCTTGATCCATCCAAGAACACAAGTATAACAATCCCTAGACAACTTCTCACTTCGCCATGACAAACCCTGCCTTCTGGAAAGGCTTCCTGCTTGACCCCAAAAAAGGTCTCAAAACTGTCGCTTCAACGCTCTCTCTCCCGTCATCAAACGCATTTGCCCCGACTAACGAAACAAGTTTTTTTATTCGCGTCTAATTTCCAATCACCGCCCACAGTCATTCACTCATTCACATCACATCATCTTGCTCATGTTTCTAACCCCCCCTACCAGTGATGCCAAATTTGAGTTATAAATCGATTTATTTGTTCACAAAATTCATCAAAAAAAAAATTCTTTTAATTTATACAAACAAAATTTGTAAACAATTCTATTCAATATTATTCACTTTACAACAACAACCACAACAACAAAAAAAAATACTATATGTATGTATATTAGCAAACGGAACTGGTGAAGATATGTACATAAGAGAAAAGGCTCCAAAACTCGGCAAAAGCTCATGTCGTAAGTTTTATATTCTTTGCAAAAAACCAAACAATTCTAGTGATGTAAGAAAAAAAAAACAAAATAACCAATTTTTAGTTCCCTACTTTGTGTTCGTTTATCTGTTCCTCTTAAATAAACAAAGTCAATGTTCTTAGTTTTTGTGTTCATAGACAAGTTAAATGTAGTTTACAAGATCACCTAAAGCACCTAAAGTAATTAATCATTTATTTGTTCGTCTATCTTTTTCGGTTCATAAACGACAAAAAAAAATATCATTTAATTTTCTTTTAACAAAAAAATGGGATTAAAATTTAAATTAACCAAAATGGTGATGTGACATAAATTCTATTTCTTTTCATTTTTTTTTTTTTTTGTTTTCTCAATTTTCCATTGTATGATGTGATTTATTTTTAATCGAAATTCAAAAAAAAAAAACCAAAAAAATATCAAAAAAACATTCACTTTCCAGATAAATCAGTGTCGTTTGAAAAATCCGTCTCGTTTAGCGATGACATTCAAGGCGTTCCGAAGTCACATAGTCCACAACATGCTGGTAAATCGCTTTCACTTAAAATAACTGCAGTTTAAGTTGATGATGCGTTTTGTTTAAAAAAAAAAATATTAATTATAATAGTCAACCACAAAATTTATTATTTATTTTTGTAAATTTCCGTTTTTTTCTCTTTTTTTTTTTGTCTTTTTGATTATTTATGTGTGACAGATTTTTGTAGACTTTAGAATATTTTAATTTTTTTCTCTGTTTTCTGGCAAAACGCGATGCTATTGTAAAAAATAATATATATCTCTTTTTTTTTTTTGGAAAAAATAAAATCAACAATTTTAAGTGCTTTTGTAAATTATGTGTGTGTGTGTGTGTTCAGTCGTTGTTGTGTGTGGGGTGTGGTTTGTGGTTCATTTGTCCATGTGAAGTCGCTTTTTTCGCACTCATTTAATTTTTCTTCAAGTGACAAGGACATTTTCGTCATGTTCTGCTCTACAAACCGGCTAGCTTTTCCGTACTTCTTCCATAGCTACATGAGGAAGCAGCTGCTGCTTCCTTCATATTTCATCTTATAAAGCCAAGTTAGTTCCTCACATCGGAGCCACAATCTGAGCTGATGCTTCATCCTTGGCGATCATGCTGCTTCCAACCAAGTTGTCGGTGTCTGCGATCTCTTGGTCATTTCACTGCCGGGACGCTGCTCCTATCGTCTAAATAACAAGAGGCCTGGGATAGAAAGTCTGTGGACCCGGGATCTTGACTTCTATGCAACTTCACATCAGACATCGTCTCAGAATTAATGCAAAAATGAGGGCTCATAGTCTCCCCAAGGGCTGGCAAGGGCATTGCACAGATGACAGACATTTTGTGTTGAGTGGCGCACACTTGTTCAGCTCAAATTATGTGTCTACAGTCGCCAAGGGCATTGCAGAGAAGACAGGCATTTGGTGTTGAGGGGCGCATAAGACTATAGACCTTGGATACACTAAGTCAGCACTAAGTAGTCGTCTCATGATCGGTGCCACTGCCTGAAAGGTGTTCCCATAGACGTCGGTCCGAATATTCAGATTGTCGTGAGCCGGCATGGAGTTAATTGATGGTCAGCCCACCTCCTCCCCGGACTGTAACATCATACGAAGAAAAAGGAGGCAGACTATGAACTCGACAGAAATCAGCCATACTTCCGCAGGAAAAGGCCTCGTGGAGAGTTAGAGTCGCAGCTCATCAAGGTCAACCGTACAGACTCCTTCCTGAATGACAGGATCTCTTCAGCACCAGCAAGGTGTGCTCCGACCCATGGGAAGGAGTACGGGCTACCATCAAATTGGTGTTCGTTTCTGAAGACAGCTACCAGCGAGGTCCATGCTCTGTAGCTAGTGAAGCTTTTTAGTTTCGTCTGATTGCGTCTCCATAAATGTCCTCACGTCACCTCTTCCATGCATCAACTATAAGACGGATCAACTCTAGCAGCACAAGCTTAGACTGTCTCTGAAAGCCCTTCTGTATGCTTAGAGGTAGATCACGTGCCTGCCATCAGTTCTTGAGCTTCAACCCGCGACTGCCTCCGCGTTTGCTGTTTAGAATCAATTTGTCTTCCGACGATCACGATGGCGGGATCCAGGCTCACGGCATAACGACTCCAACTAACTCAGATGACTGCAAATTCTGAAGCCTGTGCGTTTCCTGTTCAATCTCCGACTACGTATACGAGTATGTGAGCCTCTTCTTTGAAGAGATGATCACAGGCCATCGTTTGAGGAGACCCCCACTTGGATCTTCCTCCATGTCGCCCCTTCAACTCCGTCTTCCACTTCTCCGATGGTTCAAAGAGTGGTGAAATTTTCTAGATTTTGTCTAAGAAAAGCGAAGGCTCGAGTTTAGTCTGATACTAGGTCTCTAAACCGATTCAACCCACAAACCACCACCACTCCACCCCACTTTCTGCAGCGGCGACAAGCTTACCATATCGCGGCTCAAGCAACCAAGCTCAGCTAACTCGCTCCCACCCCGTGCTCAGCCAGCGAGAGCTTGGCCTAATCTTAAGTCAAACGTGCAAAAATCAGCATCGAATGCATAAAACCCCCTAGCTCTTAAGTTTTAATTTTAAACGAAAACTGTGTGTGTGTGTTTCATTTTCAAAATTTTTATTTTGTTCGCTAAAAAAAAAATAAATAAAAAAAAAAAAAACGCTTCAAACTCGAGCAACAAAGCGCTCGTCAAACGCACATCAAAATATTTTGAAATTCCATTTTCTTTTGTCTTTTTTTCTTCTTTTTTTGTTTTCTTTTTTTTTTTTTTTTTTTTTGTTTAAATAAACATGTCCTTGTGAATATGAAACCAAAACGTTCTCTTTCTTGTCTTCTCTCTCTCTCTCTCTCTCTCTCTTCATGTTTTTTCCTCATCCACACTCTGCATTTTATCTGTGTGTGCGTGTTTTGTTTCGTTTTTGGGGTGAATTTTCACACGAAATTTTGAAAAAACAAAAAAAAAACAACAAACAACAAACAATGAATTTTTCTCACACGTATAAATAAATGTATAAAAACAAAACCACAGCCGATTCGAAACCACCAAAGCCAGCTATTAAGTCATCAACACTTCCACGTACTTCGTCGCAAGGTAAACAAAATTCAAATGTTAAACTTTTGAGCACGCTTTCCACTAAACAAAAAAAAAAAAAAAAAATGCCAAACTAACGCTCTCCCCGACAAAGACACCAGTGCCAGTGCTATGTGATTAATTGTGTGTTCATTTCCATTTTGTTTCACCAATCAAAAGCAGAAAGAGACCGCCTCAAACCGCCACCGCCTCCGAAACCGCTCGCATTGGCATCGACACACCCCACTTATCGGGCGGACATCGCCCTGGCACCCGAGGTCTACAATCACTTGCGTGGTCTGCAGAAGAAGGCCAAGGATTTGCGCATGGAGGTGCGCTCGCTGCGTCGAGTCTCGCAGGCACAGGCCGTGGCCGTGCGCGAGGAAATTAAGGATACGTTCATGAGGATTCGGGCGACTTTGCTGGCTAGCAGTGGCAACTACTGGGGACAGGGCGATCAGGAGAAGACTCGCATTTCGCGCGAGGAAGAGCTGTACAAGCAGGAGGTCATACGGCTCGAGAAGGATCTCAGCGACTTGGAGTCGTCCGTGGAGGGTCTGCGCGGCGAGGTGATCAATCGGAGGACCCGCGTCAATATGGCTGCTGTCGAGGACATGGCATTGGTGCTGAGCAGAGCGAGGTAAGTTTTTGTGGCGTTCTTGGTTCTGGCCCAACATCGCCTGGTTGCACCATGTCACGACTCATGCGTTTCTTTTCCCTTTTTTTTTTTTTTTTTAGCAAAACCGTGGCCGAGTTGAAAATGCGTTTCCCAAGCCTTCAGAACGGCCTGCGAAACATTCTATCCAACGAAATGGAAAAAGTCGTACGCGAAGAAAAGTTCCTCAAAGAAGAGCCCGATCGGTTGGAGTCAGCCCTGCGAAGATGTAAAAAACTCACAGGCACCCTAGTAACATTGAAGAGGTTAGCTGCCTACCCCCCTAACCCCCTCCCCCTCCCCACCCGGTTTGATCATGTAATTTGTTCTCTTAAAATCTCCCCAGATTGGCTAGCGTTCAAGAACAACGATTACCAGCTAACGAACCAGCAACCGAGGATCCGCCTCGTTCTGCCGAAATATCCTCAGCAAACAAGGTGAGTCTTTGGAATCCCTTCACTCAGTGTTGCAATGTCTTTTCATTTTTTTTTCAAACAAACCAGAAAAAACATTGTCTTTCTTTTTCCTTTCTTTTCTAATTCAACTTTCCTTAGTTTGAGAACAAAAAAAAAAAAAATAACCAATATTTTGAAAAAAAAAAGCAAAAAAAATAACCAAAACTTTCTTGAACTACTACTATATACAAAATATTATAATCCCCCGTATGATATATTCTAAATTGTGTCATTCGATTATGATTTTCCTTTACAACAAACCAAAAAAAAATATATATTTATATTTAACTAACCAAATATTGTTGCAGTTGACTTATTTTTCAAAATTAACCAAAAAAAATATACGTTTCCTTTGTGTTCTGTCTTTTTTTTTTTTTTTTTTGTTCTTTTGTCTATTCAGTAGATGAATTCAAATAAAGTTAATCCTTTGTTACGGTCTTCTGTTCTTAGTTAAAAATGTTAAAAGAAAAAAATTAAACAAAAGAAATTTTTGAAAGAAAACAAAAAAAAAATATGTTTGATTTGAGATTTAAATTGGTATTTATTTTTATTTGCAATTGGCAGCACTTACTAAGCAAAACTAGTATAGTTTCAATTATTTATTTCATTTCATGTTTGTTTGGTTTTTCTTTTTTATTTAAAATTTTCTCTTTTTTTTTGGTTTTTTTTCTTTCTATTGAATTATTGGCAAAATCATTTAAGAACAATTCCAAAATAAAACAAAAAAAAAAAAAAAAACTCCTCCCTCATTGGCCATCGTTTGCATCAGTCATTTAGTCATTTATCATGTTTTCTCATTACTGTTCGATTTAATTTATTTTTTTTGTAAATATATAAAAAAAAAATATACTTATACTCACTGCTCATTGGAGGATGTCTTCTTTTCATAGACGTCCTTGTTTTGGTTTGTTCTCATTTTCCATTTAATTGCATGATCCATCGTAGAAGGTTATTTATTATTTCCTTTTTTTTTTTTGGTTCACGTCACATTTTTTTGTCTGCAATTAAATTGGTTTATTTTATGAAATCATTGTTATACAGTCGCCATAGTTAATCGACAGAGAAAGCACAGGCTTTCGGTAGTTCAGAGGATTCAGGGATGATCTTGGGGACTTTTTTTTTTGTCGGAGCTTTTTGATCACTACACTGAAGCACTCAGACTCAAAAACTGGTCCTACCAGGCAGCAACCTGCGATTACTCAAATTTCTTGGTCTTCTGGGGGAACATCAGCGAGCGCTTCTGTGATGAGGAGCCTCCATCATCGGCACCAAATAACTGCCACCTGATCTGAGCAAAGGTGTGACTGCGGCAGAGGAAGTGCTCTGCAGTGTTGTCGCCTTCTCCACAGGCGTCACAGAGGGTCTCGTCGCTTAGGCCAAGCACATTTAGGTGTTTGGCGAGGGTGCAGTGGCCCGTTAGTAAGCCGTCTGCAGTCTTTTCTGTTAAGAGATAACAAGAATGCCGCGGATTTCTTACAGACATTAGGGAGCATGCGCTTGGTTTGTCTACATCCTGGAGAGTCATGCCACCTCCGGTTGTGCTCTCGAGAAGCCCGCGTCCTCGGGTAGTCCCAACGCAGGTTCGGATCCTAAGAGTATCTCCTCTGATCCTTGTCTAGTAAGTTCATCGACTTTCCTCTGATCCCGTTGTGGCCCGGGACCCAGATAAGTCTTAGCGAGTTGAATCTGCCGACCCAATTCACAGACTATCCTGGAAGTGGTTAAAGGGGTTGAGTAGGGCCTTAAGACACAGCTTGGATGTCGCTACAGACACCAATACTTCGCCCCTTCCACCTAGTTCGTGATAGTTCGCATAGGTTTCCGCGTGGAAGACCAACGCAAATTTACCTAACGAGATGTGCAGTCTAATGTTGTCGCCCTTCACGGAGGCACCAGCGCCAGACCCTTCGTTGGTCTTGGAGCCATCCGCGAAGATTCGACTACATTCATTTCCTGGCTCAGATTATGGCCAGAGCCAGTCCCGAGGGAAAGGCAGGGAAAGTCGACTTTGTATGTGCGTCGAAGCTGGAGTCAAAGGCAGTACGATGCGCAAGGTCATCGAAACTCCAGCGTGAGTTGTACCAAATACCACTTCTTTTTAAACGGAAGATGGCCCTGATGGTGAAAGTTGGGGACTTAGCAAGTAACTTTGTTGATTAGGTTTTAGGGGGTCTGGCTGCGGGGCATCTTATGCAACTCTTCTGATCGAAGCGGTTCTCTTTCTGGACGAGTGGATTCTCCCTTCATGCCAACCAAACAACTGCCGTTTCCTCATTAATTCGTTGTTCACTTGTTCACTCTTGTCACAGATTTCTTCTTCTTTTATTCAGTCTGTTCAATGCAGGCCTTCTGTTGTGGTCATCTCTAAAAATTCTCGACCATCCTTCGATCGCTTGGACGGACAACCACATCACTGTCGCCATCCCCGCCTAATCCAGATCTCATTCGATCTCTCCAGGTGGCAGTGATCTTGATCATCGATCTGTCTCTTATTCGCAAAAGCCCCTTTGTCCTCTTCCCGTGACCGTACATCATTCTTTCACGAATTGAGGGAATCCACACATCATGCCTCATTGTGCTCGGAGCTATACGCTGTCAGTGATTCGATGTTGGCGATGCTGTGAAAATGAAAGTTGGTGCGTCCGGAGTTGAACCAAGACATTGAGCAAAAGAGTCGATGAACGTACCTCGTCACTCTAGACGTCCACAAGTGCCCATGGAGAGTACGTATTAGCTTCGCCGATGCTTCAGAGAGAGCGATCATAGCAGAGATTCATATGCCATGAAGGCTGATGCTACTTTCGACCATCACCGCGCTGCATTCTTGTCACGGTGCTCATCCCTATTTCCTTTTCATACCACACGATCCCTTTGGAATTAGGCAATGGATGCAAGATAGAGTTATCTCTCTACATGGCGGCATGCATTCCATTCACTTTGGACTGCCGGATACTGCGCAAAGTCCAATGAGACGAGACCCTCATACTCCTTTCGAGAACATCATTATTAAGGCTTGATTAGATTTTCATCACTCGAAGTCAGTCGAGTGCAGAGCTGTCTCTAGAGAGTCCCTGGAAGTTCTAGAGTTCATTCCAGACGATAGTGTCCCTGAAGTGGTGGTTAATCATCTCAAATCCTTCGGTTTGACATCTGCGCATTTCTCCATCCCTGTCCTGAGTATGATCTCCAAGTGAGCCTTGCTGACAGACAGTCTGACATCCCTGGAAGGTCTGGGGGATCCGCCACCCCTCTAAAGTTCTCCAGGGGAGATGCCAACACGTATCCGGGTGTACACTGGTCATGTATGGAGCGTGAGTATGGTCGACCTTAAACCAGCTTGAATCTTAAAAGAAACATGATTCAGATTAACGATGGTCCTTGGAGAAATCCTTGGATTTACGTGATCTCCTGCCATCAAGCTTATGCCACGAAGCAACGCCTTAAAATAGGTGTCTTATGCTCACGCTTATGGGCGTAAGTGAGGTTTGAGGCCGGTCTAGACCCTCTGTTCGTCTTTCGGTTGCAGCATCCGGTTGTATCCACAACTCCTCAACGATTTGAATCATATTCCATTCGTGTCGCCACGACCTTGGGTCTAAACCACAGCCACCACGACGCTCCAACAACCAATCAGGCTGCAACCGCAAAAAGTCTCAGGCGTTCTTGCCCTCACGTGGTTCCAGAATACAGCCTCGCCTGAAGCTTTCGGCCACACGACCGAAGACAGCTTGCCCAATTTGTCGCGCAGTCTGCTTGAATTGCTGATCAAGATCATCTACGATCTCCTTAGCCGATCTCCCCGCAACTTTGGGTTTTAAGCCACTGCTCCCAACCGATCAGGCCGAAACCAATGTGGGTTTTAGGGGCTTTCCTGCTCTCGTTTGGCTCTGGTCAAGCTTTTGCAACCAGTAGCCTGCCACAACATCCAGGACTAGCCGCCTTTTGTGTTGTTGTCACTCTAGGTGCCTCATAGAATCCATTGTCTATGAGCTCGTAACCGTTTCAAGAACGAGCACTAGCTCAGGTAGAGCCTAACTTGCGATCTTAGTCTCCTCTTACGATAGGCATGCCTTACCTCGGACATTTTCGAACCTCGTGCCCAAAAGCGGGAGGGCAGGAGCACAGAAACAGAGTTTAACAGAAACTATGTCGCAGCCTGTCCTCCAGTTCGTCTGGCCTTGGACATCAACCAACTAGCCAGCTGGCACCAATAAGAAGCCCCAAGTTGACTGATGTCCCTCTCCACTTGTGGCTACGAACTATTCTGCGAGGCGAGGCAATCAGTTCCCCTTCAACTCGAAGTTAGAGCTACTCATTCTGACAACGTTGCAGTGCCACGTGGAGTGACCAACATTTAAAGGGGTTGGCCTTCCATGCCATCACTGCTTCGGGTGATCATCAGCCCGAGGTGAAAGGCCACAGGAACCGGCAGGCCAATGGGATGAAAATTCATTGAAAAGGAATGCCAAAGCCTATTAAGTAGCAATACCATCCAGACAAACGAGGAACGAAAGCCCCAAGAGTGGGCCAAGCGACAAGTCTTACAAAATTCCCCGAATCGTCTTAAGCAACAATCCGTGCCCAATCCTCACCCATCAGAGGACAAACGAAGTATTTAGGGATTCTCGAAATTATTTTCCCACTCCCACTGCCACCCATGTGCAGTGCTCGTCCATTGTCTTCAAGATAAACTATTCCATTGCCAGCTCTGCCTTTTGTTTCGCAGAACCCAAGAGCGATGGTATACATTGACAACTCCCTAATAGTTTCTCAGGGCTGTCGTGCTCTCTATCCCCGGCAGTTTCACCCAAAAATCCAAGAATATTCAAGTTGCTTGCTTCTTTTTCTGTTTCTGTTTTGGCTTTGTTGAATGAGAAGAACGAGATCTATCCGACGCAGACAATCATCGATTGTTTGTGTAGCTCATGCAATTAAAGACTAACTTACTTGCCCGTGAATTCCATTCATTTCATTGATGAGCAGTTTAGATGAAGTTTGTGTTCGTGCAAACATCGGGGGGCGGGGGCGGGGGCGGGGGCGGGGGCGGTGGCTTTTCATGTTCACAAGAGCAATTGTGAATGCTCTGAAACACACACTTTCAATTAAGGATTTCAAATTCCCTCCCACTCTCCCCCGACTCGCAAGACATTAGCAATTGATTCAATTCCCACCGAAGTGCACTCGCAGTTCGTGTTGATTTATCCTTTCATTGTTGTTCCCTGCCGACTGGCGGCTACCACGAATCCTCCCAGCTATCGACTGCCGAGACAAAGGACACGTTTCTCCTTTTTGTTTCCATCCGTTTCTTTCATTCATTCATTCACTCCCCCGCTCATCCCATTCATTCATTTACAAACAAAAAAAAGAAAACAAAACAAAAATACCCATCATCAACAAAAATAAATAAATTTTTTGCAAAAATCATTTCTTTAGAGGATCAAAATCGTTATCTTCAAATACAGAAATTATAAAACAAAACAAAAAAAAAATACAAGAACAACAAAAAAAAAAAAATTTATAAGACAAGTGTATAAATTTGAAAATCAAACATTTCCAATGAATTTTACTTTAGGGGGTAACCGAAACTTGATATGTCCATGAATATGTATGTTTATATATTTACTAAGTGTATCTGTGACTAATTTTAAGAAAATGTTAAATGTTTTTTTTTTTTTTATTTTAATTTTTTATTTTTTACAATGTTTTTCATTAAATTATGAAATTTTTCAGTTCTTGTGTTTTCACATATGTTTAAGTTGATGCGTGTGTATGCTTAAGAAGCATTTGTGTTAGGTTTAGGGATTTAATAGAGTCGAAGATAATATTTTTTTTTTTTAACAAATAGTTTCTTCAAGTCGTTCGTAGGGCTGTCTATGGTTAGGCGTGAAGGATATTTATCAGGGAGTGCTATTAAAGAGGGCAGAAGCAACACCATTTTGCTGGAGGAACCTTTGTTGTTGTTTTTTTTTTTTTTTGGCTGACGTCCTGGAGACTTTTGGCTATGGTCGAGAAAGGAAAGCCCTTCCTGTCAGCTTCTGGCTGAGTTACCGTCTACTCATGCGACACCAGGAGCCAGTGTTAAAAAACCATACGATTGTCAGACTGTGGCTAACATGGGTCTCTTCCACTGACACTGTCCAGTTTTTCACGGCACAACTCGGCTGGAGCTCCTTTCAACTATTCTGCGCCACATTAGAGCTTCCTCTTCGTCTCGCTTTGGAGCAGTTTCGATTGAGAAATGTCAACACCGTAACGTGCGATTAATTCCTTATGACTAACCAAACAGGAGGTGAACAGTGAAGCGAGAGGCAGTCAACCACTTTTTTTTTTGCCACAATATTCATGCTTTAGTTGAAGTGGCGTTTCCCCATTAGACTACATCATTCTGCCCTTCTTTCCACAACCTCAGAGGAATTGGAGCAAAATCAGCAGGTCTTGAAATAAAAAAAAAGATGATCCATCTTGTGGTCACTTAATGAATGACAGATGGTCTTCTGGTCACGCATTGTCAGAAAGGAGACCGCAGAGATCGACACCAGAGACCAAGCCAGCGCTAAAGAGCAGTCGGTCGCCAACAGTCAACATCAGTCACATTAAACAAGAACAAAAGATTGTGTGGTGGAATCCAAAGAGGCCTTGAGCACAGGCTCGTGACACAGATCGCGGTGCGATCTTTTGATTCGTCGAGGGGCATTATAGTCCCGCGTGAACTTGTTGCCTGATATGCTTCTTCATTGCTGGGCGCTCTTACTTTGTCTCACAGATCTTTTCGAAGCACTTGTTTGATGTGCCCGATCTTGACTGTCTGCGAAAGAGCTGAGCTGAGTTGGTGAAGGGATCCTCATGGTATTCAGGGGCTGCACCCAAAAATTATACTTGTCTTTCGCCAGCTTCTCCAGTTGGTTCTTGAGCTCTATTCTGTGTCTCTGCAATTATTCCTGGATTGCACGCATCCAAGACCAAAGTTTAACGGGTGAACATATTTCTCGAAAAGACCACCAAGGGGTGCTGCTTTTAGCCTTCAATGTAGACGAAATCTCTGCGTCGTCGACCAGACTGCGGTGTTCAAGGACTGGCACAAAGTCAGCTCATAAATAACTCATCTACCAAGTTCCCCTCATGAGCTTGCTTCCAGCCTCTCGCCACAACTTTCGAGCATCATTTAATCCTTTTCCTCCGGAGAAGCCGGGTATCATGCCTTCTCTGCCGTCGTAGAGCTCTCGACAGTGTCTCGTAGTTCGAGGAAGTGTTGTCTTGTAGGCTACCAGCACTCAGTGGCAGTGGCCCTCAAGTTTACTCGCAATTTCGGGCAGTCAACGCCGATCTTACAGAGAATTTCTAGAGGCTACTTGGTTCTACAGTCCCTATTGTACATCTCAATACCTGGAGAAGACCCTGTCACTCACCACATCGAAGCTATGGCTATCCATTGCGAAGCTCTGATGTTGTGCGTCCTTTTCGGGGGACACAATTCGATCACCGCTAGATCTATTTAAGCTGCTCGGCTCCAATGCCTCATTCAGGGCTCACTTTTCTCGAGCAATTCAAAATTCAAGTCACAATCTGACGAATTTTGACTAAACCAGCAAAAGTGGTGAATAGCGCGTTTTATAAAAAAAAAAATGTAAGCTCTAAATCATTGACAGGAAAATATTTGACCACTCTTGACGTCTCCCTCAGTGCCTGCCCAGCCTAGTCCTGCAACATCAAGGTTTACTCTGTGACGTGGTGTCACGTATGAATTAAGATTGGCCTCAGTCGCATTTCTTACGGTTAGCTTTAAGGCCCAACTATATTTTTTTTTCTTAAATCTACTTCAAATGTAGTGAAAGTTCTTGGGGCAGCAGATAAAAGATATATAAGAAAAACTAAATAGAATAGGAATACGCTTTGAACTCACCACAGTTGTACATTCAGTCCCTTAGCTCTTTAGGCCGTCCACAAGGCGAATGTCAAAAAAAAAAAAAAAAATAAACATAAACAGAAAATAAACACAAAAAAATAACAAAACAAATCTCTTGTTAATTAAGAACCTCAAATGTGGCAAACAGTCTATAACCATACCCATTTCTGGTATCGTTTTCTTTTTTTATAGTTCAACTGGCGATGGAGTTCTAACTTCAAAGAAGCGATTACTGAGTAATAATTCACTTCAATGTTATGTTTCTAAATTTTTTTTCTTTGCCCTTTCATTTCTTTCTTTTACTTCTTTTCTCTTAAAATCAAATACGTCTTAAAATACAATCGGATTGTCGTAAAACTACATTTCTTTTTTTTTTTTTTTTCACTCTGAAATTACTATCCATATGTTATTATCCTAATTTGTTGACGTGCATTTACGTATACTCTCTATATTCACTCTCTAAACGCAAGAAAGACATAAAGCAAAATCTGTAAAAATGAGAAATAGCTCTAAAAGATACATTATTCTTTTATGATTTGACAACACAACAACTGAACTGTTCTGCTTTTTTTTTTAGTCTCTCTCTCTTTTTCGGTTTTTCTTTAGATTTTTCTCAGTTTTTTTCAGTTTTTTTTCTTTCAAATCTTTTCATCTTCTACACATTGGTAACATATTCAAGACAGATCGCGTCACACAATCCAAAAATACAAAAATTCCAAAAAAAAAGTCAGATTTTATTCTTGTTTTTTTTTTTTTTTTTGAAACCTTAACTCCTTGTTCATTGCATTTTCTTTGTACCAAAAATAAAAATTCTTAAAGATCAACTAATAACACCACACACCTCGAATGTATCTCAAAAAGAATCTAATAAGCATTCCCTCATATTTCACTCTCACTTAAGTCCCCCTTGAATGTGATGTCTGTCCGCCCCCCCACCCCCTTTTACCGTTTTCTTTTTAATCTTAATCCGTATCCAATCTTCTTTCAATGAGAACAAAATTAGTTTTATTTTTGTTCCCCTCCCTTTGTCTCGATTCAGCTCAACTTGACTTTGAAATTTAATTTTATTCATAATTTAAATTTTTTTCAATGTGAAATTAATTATTGTCCGCACAATCAAAGAGTAAATATTTTTATGTATATATACAGAATTTATATATATATGTACGGCACATTCTTATCTTTAGGATGTATTGGAGTATTTTTTCAAAATTTTGTATATCTCTTCTTTATTTTTGTTTTTTTTTTAAGAATTTTCAAATTTGTGTGTATACTTTTGTTGAACAGGACGGAATGTATGGGAAATTTCTTTTAAAAAAAAGGGGGGTCCATCACGAGTCATTGGTAGAGGCTTACAGACGTTTAGCTTATACTTTCGATGTCAAACTTTCAATCGTGCTCTAATGCGGTGTGTTCGCCGGCAGGGTTTACTCCTTTGTTCGTCTTGAGGACGGGTGTGTAACCCACGTTACATGCACCTATTGAGTACGAAGCCAAATTGCAGCCGTTGTTATGTCAAGAACTTTATTGAGGCGTATTGTCGGTATCTGCATATAAAGAGAAGTCTGGTCTGGTCCCAAATTATGGGCAGCGTTGCTTCGTGAAATGATGTGCCTAGTCAATGTCCAAGAAGCCTGCCGAAAGACGGCTCAAAAATGTGTACATTGCTTTAAGTGTAGGCCGAAGTTAGTGACGCAAAGTGTGATTGCATAAGTGTATGGTTTTTAACTGCCCGAAAAAGTCCATCAACCAATGCAAAAGTGTCCACCTTTTTTATTGAGCTGATAGATCAATGCTTGCCATTTAGATTTTCTTAAAGATTTTTCTTGCAAATGTTGACGTGGTGTTGTGTCGACTCCTACGCACTTGAATCTCGGTGTCTGGGTTCGTTACACAATACGAGCAATCATAATTTTCACGGCTTCACCTCTTTCTAGTCACTGAGGTGTAACTGTCTAAGAAAAACTTCTCAATCATGGCCCGTTCGGAATCGGCAACAAACTGTAGATCCCTTCCACTCGTGAGAGATCAATAGCACACCCAGCACGAGTGGTTGGTGAGAAGCTAGGCCCTGGCCCTCTACGGACTGTAGCGCCACCCATATTATTATTGTTAAATGTTGACGACGACTACGTTTTAAATGATCCGTGAGGAGAGTCGAAATTTCACTCACTTTTTCGAGCATTTACACGTGTAATGAAGTCGTATACCTCCCCGCGCATGGCCAACCAGATTATGCTACCACTTGATTCAGTTCAGTTAATACGACATTTACGTGAAATGTAATACACGTGTAATGACACGTCTAATCGACACGAGAGTGAATTGCTCAACGAATTCATTTTTCAATTGGGCGAAATGCACGCGTCCTGTGTAGCATACAACGCCGTCTTCCTGGCACCTGTAATATACGTGTAATGCAATACACGTGTAATGATGAGTCATATCCAGCAATATGACGTCTAAAACGAGATATAAATTACTCAACGAACTCATTTTTCAATTGGGCAATTGGACCTGTGCGGCTTATAACGCCGTCTTCCTGGCAGCACACGCCGATCAAGATCAGCTGCTGCACTTTGTTCGAAATGATCAATCGAACGTGCGATCCATTAACGATGCACCGTGATAACCTTGCGAGAAGCAGTCACGGAAGCGGCCATACGAAGGCCCAATGTGCTACTCCGCCTGCCCTGAAACCAGTTGTGCTTGCTGTGGAGCGATTCAGTTGGTCTGACGCTGATAATGCGCAGCTCGCTCACATTGTCAAACGGAGTAGGAGATGGAGGATTCCTACGTGAAAAGTCAAATGGCATTTAGAAGTTTTGTTGTGTGTTTTTGTGGATGTCTCCTAGCCACAGCTGCCGCTTAACAGACTCTGCCTAGTTACTGCGATAGCAGGGCATGTCGCCATGTCGTTGACTATCGTCTCCTATTCCTCCTCTTCTCTAGAACTCCTACAGAAGTCAATGTAGGGTGCACCAAGCCTCCGTCCAAGGCTTTGGACGCGGAAATAAGGGCACAAAACCAAAAAGAGTTAACGTATGTCCTCGACATCTTTCGGACGAATTCTAACGGTTTTCGTGGTCATTAGCCATTCGTCAAGTACACCAGTCGCACAGAAAATCCACTATCTGACCGTTTGAACGCGTTTGTTTGCCATTGAGTGGCATATCTAGTTTAACCTCGAAATATGGTCTTAAGAGAAGCAATCAACTAATCAGTATATAGTCTAGCCCGAGGTATGCTGTTTCTAGTTCAGATAGATTTGGTAGCTTGTCGCGTCGGCAAAGTCTTAGAAGTAGTCCCGCCCCGACTGGCTGCTTTTAAGCATGTACTTCTCGAGCTGGCGGCTAGGTTTCTTGGGAATTTTTGACTCAGAGCTGGTGTATTACTTTTTAGGTTTGATTCACGTCGTCGGACAGCATTTAGAATTGACTCGTCTCGTCATCTTATCCATTTGTCTGCTCAGTTAGTGGCATTATTGGTTTCCCGAAACACTGTACAAGTGCTTTGCAGGACGGAATTTGATGTTTGACAACATTCACGTCGTCGGACTCCACCAACAGTTGACCACCACGTCATCTCCTCCATCCTCTTCTGCTCAGGCAGTTCCAACAGTCCGACCGTGCATCGTCCTTACCGAGGCACCTCAGAGACAAATCGCGGGATTGATTGGTGGCACGTATTCGAGTAGTCTTTGTCGCATGACACAACTTCTAGATCCGGTGTCGCAACAAACTTGGAAGACGTTGCTTTGGCGTGTTCTGACACGCTGACTTCTATACCGAACGCTTTCCAGGCAACAGTTGAGATTAAGTTTTCTCCCGCGAACGAGTTTTAATTGTACGCCGCCAAGCGGGCTCTCAAGACTTCGCTGAGAAGTCAAGTTTTCTATTTTGCTGCATTCGCAGGCGAAACAAAACTCGTATGTGGGAGTGACTTTGACTTTCGCTGAAACTGATTAGCCATACAAAGAAGAAGTTCGACAAGGTTATTGACCAGAAGGAAGCACCTCGGTGCTGCATTCGCAAAGGAGGTGCACAATTCGTTTTCTCTTCTGCACAATTCACTCCTCCTCATCCTCGTTTTCGGCGGCTTCTGCAGAAAGACCACCGAACTGGTACCCTTTCTGTCACAATGTTCCCTCGTAGCACCCAACAAAGCTGCCAAGTTGGCTATTTCTCTCTGGGGAGATGACCAAATGCACAGGGATTGAGAAATGAAACGCTGTTGAGCTTCCACACAGCGGATGTGTGCGCCAATAATCGCGCATGTTTCGAGGCTCCAACCAAGATTGATTTGACAACACCCATAAACTGCGTACCATCATCCGTTTCATCATTAGTCCATCCATTCCTGGAATGGAGTCGGTGACGTTCGCCATCAGAGTTAGGCCCTAACTTTGTCTCCCAGTGTGGCCTCATGTGTTTGGTCACTTCTTGGTGGATTCCAAGCTCTGTCATCTTCAGTCCAAGCCACCATTGACCGTAAGTCGTTCCTCAAGGACGTATACGTCTGCCTTTTCAATGCCCTCGTGGTTTTCATGTCCTAGCACAGTCTCAGGCACCACTGGAGTTGAATGTAAGGCCGTTTTAGGGCTTTAAGCAGTACAGCCTCGCACCGATATGTTCCATCATCCATATATGTTCTTTGCAGAGCTACAGCTTGTCGTCTTTCATCTGGAACCTGGACAGTCTATACCTGCCATTGGAGTGGTTGTCATCGCTCCAGTTTGTTAAATTTGTTGATGGCCTGCTTTTTTTCGCATTATTCCAACAAATTACAGCACATGGCTGGTTTAAGGTGGGTAATTGGCCGTGCCCTAAGGCCGTGGCTCAGTAAGACCAACGTGTTGTGTCCATTCTAGGGGTTTGTTTACCACCATGAGACCTACTTCAGTCCTAAAACCAACCTGATCCACAGGAATTCCAGGAGGTTCTTAAGTTTCACGCCGCTTATGTCTTCCAGATCTGCGAAGAAGTGCTTTCCTAGGAGGTGTCTCCTTTCCTTTGCTAGGGCTTCGCAATCGCAGAGCTCTCTGCAGCTTCTGAAAAAAGTAGTTATGCGGTATGTTCAGGCGAATTGAATGCGTATCTATGGCAGTGTCTGGTCTGGGCTACTATTAGCATGCGTACGTCCTTGCGACAGAAAGCGATTAATGATGTTGATCTCTTCCAGCGTGGGCTGATCTCTGAGCAGGCTGTCTGTAAAATAGATTAGACTGCCAAAGGGGAGAGATCATGCTCTGACTTCGAGCAGTCGGGTTATGTTGGCCTGTGCACCCAAGGCATTCCAATGAAAGCCTGGAATAGGCGCCTAATTTAAATGTGTTTCTCTCAGCCGGAGTTCCAATGAAAGCCTGCGAGAGTCGACGAATTTAAAATCCTTTCTCTTAGCCAGAGTGGACTATTTTGTTAACTCATGCTTTGGGTGTGAACATGGTTTAAAGTCTCCTGCTTATGCACATCGTAGTAAACCTTCCCGGCGAACAGCTTGTGTTCAAGAGCCTAACTTAAGGTATATCCGTTTTCATCTACCGTCGCTCTCTCCACTCGTGTCATTGATTCTACAAAAAAACAACATGCTCCACTTTTGAATAAAATAAAATAACAAAAAAAAAACTATAAATATTATCTACCGCCTCTCCTTAAATTTAATTTATTTCCTTTCTCTCTGCAAAAAAAAAAAAAAAATAAAAACAATCCAATTGACCAAAAAACCACCCCCAATCCATTTCTCTCTTATAGTAAGGTACGAATGGCATTGGAAATGATTGAATTTCATTTTTAAGAAAATACAACATAATTTGTGTGTGAACCAAAAAAAAAACCCGTGTAATGTGTTGAAACAAATTAGAAACTAAACCGAATCTGTACTAACCATAGGCAAATATCAGTTAATTCATTTCTCTCATCAGGATATGAAAATTTATTTAGTAAATATAATTTTTACAAAAAAAAATTAAAAAAAAAATAAGAAAAAAACGTATATATAAAATATCAAATTCACGAATTCTACCTTACTATAGTGAGGATTTTTTTACCTTACGTTTGATTATGGTTATTTTCCTCTTTTAGTTGTGTTTTCTTTTTTTTTTTTTTTTTTTTTTGTTTGTACATATATATATATATTTTTTTGTTTGTAGATATAAGTATATTATGTATATAGTTCGCTTCCTGCTTGCACGCTTCTTTTTTCGGAAATAGCTTATAATTTTTTGTTTTAATTTTAACTTTTTTGTTTTTTTTTTTGTTAAATGGACGAAGACTTTATAAATATATAATCAAATGCTCTAAGTTGTTGGTTAACGTATTTCTTGAACAAACTTCTCTTTTTTCTAAATGTTACTTGTGCATGTTTTTGAGTATTGCCATGGGATTTCTTCAAACTACTTAAACTCTCGATAAATATTTATAAAATTAATGACTACCGGCGCTGTGCGATGAATTGCGGTGGTTGCGGTGCGACGGGGGTTTCAGCTTCCCCATCCCATCCGTCACTACAGCAATTCAGCGGCAAAAAAAAAAAAAAAAAAACATGGAAATCTGCTGAAAAGCTCAGCATTTCAACAGATTTCCAACGAACTCCAAACTAAATGTGTCCAAATAATAACCTTCAATCGATGGTCTACATGCTGTTAACTGTTAAACAATTTCATATTTGTTAGTCGTTGAAAATCCTCTCTCGCAAGGCACACACTTAACTCAGCTAATTTGACAAAATGTTTGCAATAATCAACAGCCAATCCCAAGTCCCAGGCTGGGGACGGTCACTGTCGGCGGGGGAATCCCACCCGAAAACGCACTCGATGCTCTGTTAGACGAACTTCAAACCTTCGCCAAGCCGCTCAATCAGAATAACGATGTAAGTAGCTCACATACACACACCATCCCACAGTCCGTCATCTCTCTTTTGTTGTTTTTTTTTTCAGTTACGCCCTGATGACTCAACATCGGACGACAGTTCGCAGGCTATACACAGCACTGTGACCACCCAGCTATCTCAGGCCAGCCTTTACACTCCCAATGAATTGCAGACACAGCTGGCCAATGCAGCCGCAGCTGTGGTCGCCGGCAACAGCAACACACTCCATGTCAACGCGAACATCGGCAGCCTTCGTCGCTTGCACTCGTATCCGAGTGGCTCCGACACCGACACCAGTCCGCCGCAGCCAATTCGCCCCACGGGCAAGCCACCAGTTCCTGAGCGCAACGCCGAGCTCCTATCGAAGGTGGGCAACAAGCGGATCCCACCACCGCCGCCGCCACGCACAAGTTCGCGCAGCCCACTGGCCAGTCCGACGAGCCCCAATATCCCGCAGCGTCTGCCATCGCTGAGCGAGTCCGCCGGCGACATATCCATTGGCAACGGCGACGGCAGTGGCAATTCCAGCGGCAACGAGTCCGGCAACGATCATGTCCAGCGGCAGGTGGCCCTCGAAATGCGACACCAGGAGCTGCTGAAGAAGCAGAAAATGCTGCAAGAGCAGTACGCTCGCTTGCAGCAGATGAGCAAGAACTCCGTGGCCCTACCGCCGTCGGACATAATGCAGCTGAAGAAGACGGGCAGCGAATCGAATTTACCCCAGAAAATGGGCCTCAACATGGCCGTGACCGGCTCGATGAAGAATCTCAACACGGAGCTCAGCGTCTCCGAGAAGAACGAGAAGAATCTGGCCAACAACGTCGGCGGCCCCGAGCCGCTGGTGGGCAATGGGGCCGCTGGCGGGGCCCAGCAGCCACAAGGCGCCGGCCCGCAGACCACGACCACGAGCAAAGTCTACGAGACCGACATCCTATAACAAAAGGCGAAGTCAGCCTGGAACGAGACCGATATCGATAACTAAGCACTAAGCACTAAGCACTGGACACTGGTGGCTGGACAGACGCATTCACACTCTTATTCAAATATCTCTCTCTCTCTCTCTCTCTCAAATACACACACTCATGCAAGGCTAGCCCGCGTTGCAACACACCGGCAGATGCAATACACACCCGAAATCAATTTAGAATGTTAACTCCACAGAGCATAAATCGTTATTCCCCTAAGATATAAACAAATATTTAAAAAAAAAAAGAAAAATGAAGAAAAAACAAAACAATTCACGTAACTAAGAAGTAATTAATGAAAGTAATTATAATTGTATATGTATATAGGGTATAGACAGGATCTAAGCATAGATGTGTAATTACAGAATGATCAGATCACGCGACGACGACGCGGCAGTTCTGCGTGGCAATAGAATGAATTCATAGCTTAGCACGGCGTTAGGACTGCTTTCTTTTTAGGTTTTCTCTGCTCCGCTTCTGTTGTGAAAGAAGGGACTGTGAGGAGGAGGAGATTGTGCACGGACTGACTCACCGAGTGATCAAATCGCGTGTGAGTCAAGCTGAGAGTGCCACCGTCAATGCAGCAGTCTCCTCCGCCGCATAGTCGAACTCTCTTAAAATGTTCCCATTTTTTTGTTACTTTTTGTTCGTTTCGTTGACTTTGCTGCTGGGACGTTGATGGAGTAGGAGATGTCTGTTAGATTGGGCAGAGACACTCCTTGGGCGTCTCTGGATCAGTGGACACGCTCGGGCGTGCTTCAGATTGATGAAGATTTAACTCACTTGTCTACTAGAAATTCTTCGACGGAATCTGCGACGCTCATCTGACGCCTGATCTCTCGGTTATCACTTAAACCTGCAGTTCGGCTAAGTTTCGATTCTATATTCACAGTAAGAACTGTAATTGCGATTTTTGCGATCACAGCGATTTTAAACTGCTATTTTCTAAAAGAGCGAGTGAAATTGAGTGGACTACGATTACTAATTATTTTGTGGACAGTTCATTGCGTTGAAGCCCGGCAAATCACGAGAGTACACAGACATGTGCTCGTATCGAGAAATACCGTAGACGTAGCGCACAGCATCATTGAAAGCTGGAACGGTGATTTTTCGAGAGGTATAGAACTTTGAAATGGAATAAAACAAAGATGATTTTCTTAAATTGACAGGAAATTTGCTTCATTCGAGAGATAATCTTCTGCCATTGTAATTAAAATATGATTTCTGGCTTACGACCCCCAACGGCTGGCTCGGACGTGGTCCAATCTGGCGGACCTATTTCCGATGACTTTTTCCAACATTTGTGGTCGTACGTCGGCGAATGTTGTCCTCCAAGTGGTCAATAGTTTCGGGCTCATCGACGTCGACTAGCGACTTTACATATCGCCACAGAAAATAGTCAAGTGGCGTTAAATCGCACAATCTTGGCGGCCAATTCCCGAGTCCGTAACGTGAAACTATGCGGTTACCAAACGTTTCCTTCGATAAATCAATTGTGGCACGAGCTGTGTTACATGTTGCGCCGTCTTGTTGAAACCACAGCACCTGCACATCATGATGCAGTTAATTTTGATGAACGAAAAAGTCACTGTAACCTTCTGGCCAACATCGTTCTTAAAGCAGTACCGACCAATTATTCCACCAGCCCATAAAGCACACCAAAAAAAAAAAACACCAAAATTTCAGTTTTTGTGGATGTAACGGTGTCTCAACATACACTTGAGGACTATCATCGCTCCAAATACGTCGGCTGACCTATCCATTCAACAAAAAGTGAGCGTGGTGAAAATGGACGTATGATGGGCGCCATGATTTTCAAAATAAATTTGCACAATTTTGAAGAAGCGTTGTTCAGGCGTCAGTCTATTCATGTTGAAATGCCAAACGAAAATAAAAATAAGTCACTTGACAGGTGAACAAATGGCCGCCAGTTAAAATTGTGTTGCCAACTTAAATATAAGTACTTAAAAACACCCTTTATCTATTTTCTCTTCATCCCTGGACTCTTTACCCTCACTGAACTAGGATATTTTCATATTTAGCAAATAAAACTTTATATAATACTACAGCAGTAAGATTGAAGAGAGTGCTAACTTCTTAAGTGTTGCTTGCGGAGTAAAATCGGCAGAGCCACAGTTTTCGCAAATATTCGTAAATACGGCCAATTGACCATGAGTGTGTGCCAGATCACAAGTTACGACACTTCCAAGAGCAGTAGTAGACTCGACTCGCCTTAAATTGAGAGTTGTGCGGTAAAAGATGCGATTGCGATTTTATTGGGTTTAATAGTAATCCATTTCAGACTGACCAAGAGTCGACTCGTTTTAGATCGTCACGCATTAGGGCGGCAAGTTCATGTAGGTCAGCAAGCGGCTTGACAATAAGTAGCTGGACGTCGTCAGCGTATAGATGTACCGACGAGTGTCTGCATACAGAAGGAGGATCATTTATGAAACATGCAGAACAGTATTGGTCATAATACTGAGCCCTGTGGCACGCCGAAGTGAACATCCAAAAAGGACCAACTATGTTCCCTCAAAATTACCCTTGATGACCCACCAGAAGGAGAACTTCTCAATAAGCGAACCGCCCTTTCACTGAAACCGAAATTGTTTTTTAATTTCGAACATAAAATATCATGATTTACTTTATCGAAGGCCTTCGAGAAGTCAAGCAAGCAGAGAAGAGAGACTTTGATTTCGTCGAATGATTGGTTGTGGAACAACTTTGGTTAGCTCTAAAGCCCTACGGCAGGATATCATCATTTCTCGAGGACCTTAGACAAGCAGGGCTCAATGCTTATTGGACGAAAATCGGCTGAGGACGCTGAAGAAGTTTCGGCAAAACTCTGACGGAAAGGTGGACGTGCGTATGCACCAATTTATTACGTAGGTAAGATGGGAAACAATTTGTGGTAAAACAAGTTTAACAATAGGATTCAATATGCCGTCTTCACCAATGGAGTCTGAGTAGGCAGCGAATTATTCAGTATTACGAGGGAAGTCAAGCAGAGTGGACATATTTATAAAAAAAATAGACGCCGACTGTTCAGGACCTTGATCTAAGCGAGCCACGAATCCAAGACAGTCGACGGTGTCCCGACGGCCTTCTGTCCAGCATGTTGATCTAAGCGAGCCACGAATCCAGAAAAGTCGCCAGTGTCCCGACGGCCTTCTGTCTAGGACGTTGATCTAAGCGAGCCACGAATCCAAGACAGTCGACGGTGTCCCGACGGCCTTCTGTCCAGCATGTTGATCTAAGCGAGCCACGAATCCAGAAAAGTCGCCAGTGTCCCGACGGCCTTCTGTCTAGGACGTTGATCTAAGCGAGCTCCGAATCCAAGACAATCGACGGTGTCCCGGCGGCCTTCTGTCTAGCACGTTGATCTAAGCGAGCCATGGCAGCAAGGACGCTTTCGTAGATCCATCGCTCCCCAGCCATTGGAGTTCACAAGCACGCAAGCTGACCCCCAACGCCCTGTCTCATTTCTTCTCAGACTTCAAAATAAGACCGCAATGCCCTGGATTTCGAAAACTCAAGATTCCTGTAAAGGATGTCGGACTACATGCACATCCGTCGTCCCTTTCACAATGGGCTTGAAAAAGAGCCACTAAGGCGTGGGTATGATTCCAAACCGTGGTTGTGACTGTCAACAAATGTGAACTGGGATGATTCTAACCCACAGCGACAAGCGATTTTTCAATCACTGTGAAAAAATCGCAGTTTGTGGTTTTTTTTTTTTTGCTCAACTCAACATCAGTTTATGAAGATGGACCGAATAAGTAAAATATTGTCACAATTCACAAGGACGGGGACATAGAACAGGGCCAACATGCTCTAAGGAGGACGACTCCGCACTTTGATTCGTTTTCTTTTTTGCTCAACTCTATTGTAAATGAGCCGATTGAGTAAAATATCGTTACAATTCACCACAGCGAGGACGTAGAACAGGGCCAAAATGCACTAAGGAGGACGACTGCTCACTTTGATTCCACAGTGCAGAGTAAGGATTTTGCAGCCTTTCCTGGCTCATCTTCCAACTGTCACAGCGGCCCAACTGGACGTACCTACGACCTCTGTGCACCCGTGGTTATGTGTTTATGCCTCTATTATCAGAATGCAAAGGCAGGAGTGAGTCCGACGACATCGAAATTTTCAGTGCTCTGCCACTTCTTTTTTCTCCTCTTTTGATTTTTTCTGTTTCTTTATTTAATCCTTTCTTCTTTCTTCTTCATCACTTCTCTCTTATTCCTTTACTGTATTTTCGTCTTCAAGTATGCCTATTTCTGGGTCATCAACCCTTTTCAGATCCTTTTCATTCTCTTCCCATTCGCCTACTCTGCCTTCTCTTGACTTTTCTTCCTCTTGGTCTACTTTGTCATCTTTCACGTCTCCTTTGAATGACGATTATCACAGTTGTCCTCTGATGGGCGAGGTTAGGTTAGGCTAAAGGCAGTCACAGTGAGGCACGCCGATTAACTTCTCCTAACATCGGAACCAGTTGCTGGTTGCAGTGAAGCGGTTTAGCTGGCTTATGCTGACTCTGCTTAGCTCATTGATATTCTTTAAATAGTAGGCCCATAAGTGTGGGAACCTACGACTAGCCAGAGCGTTGCACGAACAGAGTAGGTGATCTACCTCTGGTGGGTCATGTATAGTTTCCTTCCTCTGATGCTACAGTTCGAGCTATTCTCATACTTCAACCAGCAAGCCTGCATCCAGCAGGATTTTTCGCTGGCTGTCTGCAACGTTTGCTAAGGCCCTTCTCCGCAATCGCATGGAGACCTTTTTCCGCGGTAAGACAGATACTTTCTCATCCGTTTCACATCCCATGTCCATGTGCTTATGCCTCGTATCGATGGGAATGATTGCCTTTGAGTCCAGCGAACGTTTTATAAGGACCCTTGGATGGTCGTGCCTCCACTGAATCTTCTCCAGAAAACAGTGCTTCACTTTCTGATGCTGAATGTCGGGGTTATTATGTGAATTCGATACCGATCCTTCTGTCGGTTTGAATTTAACCGGCCTTAGAGCATTGAACAGCATGGATTTCACCGCCGCCATAACAAATTTGACAGGAATGACAACATGACAATGTATAGCTGTCAAATTCGGCTTTGAAATCGGCTTATTGGTGGTGGGTGTCTACCTAAGGGGCCTTTCCCACGATCGGTGAACTCCACTTCGCAGGGAACTGATATTTTCTTCATCACGCCAGTGCTCCAAAAACCGGAAATAAGTTGATGACAAGTGAACTGCTACAACAGCGCACTCTTTGTGTGTTGTCGTGGCTTCTACGTAATTCAAGGCGCCACCTCGTCTGAGTCACTGACAAGGACTCAAGGAGTATGGTTGCAAGGAAGATAATATTCGTAATGGCATCATATCGTCTGGAAGACAGTAATCAACAACAACGACCCAGCAGCACAATGAACGACAAACCAGATCCCCATTCAACTTCTCGCGAGTCAACTAAACTTTTAATCGTTTCTCTAATTATTTGACAAAACCTATAGCTCCACACTCTCTCTCTCTCTCTTAACTATATACAATGGCAATTTCTCAAAACTATATCCACCCAGAATATTCCAGACCTACATATTCCCTATCTATCTATCATAACCCATTTATAGATCAATAATCAAATCAAAAGAAGAATAAAGAAAAAATTATAATAAAACCTACTGCATATGTGTAGAATCTTATGAAAGTCATATGAATTAATGGAAAACAAAAATTATGAAAACACAGGAACAAACAAAACACTTTTTGAGATACGATATTCCAAGGTATCCGATGATTTTTTTTATTCTTTTCTTTTTTCATAAGAAAAAAAGGAAAAACAAAAAATTCAAAATTTATATATGCATATATATAGCACACCACACACACAGATGTTTTATAGTAAATATGAATAATGAATTTTTTCCATTTTTTAATGAAACAAAAATGAAAAGAAAATAAACAACTTATCGATATAAATGTTTTCACAAAAAAAAAACAAAAAAAAAAAAATAAATAAATGTTCTAATAACGCGGAGGACGGGGGAAGAGCAATTCCTCGTGAAAATAAATTACAGGCACTTTTGAAACACCACTCTTTTCATTATATCCGTTGTACAACACTCGAATATTTTTATTATTCTTTTTTTTTTAAGGAAATTAAAAAAAATTATAGCATCTTATTAACAAAAAATAAAGAAAAATAAAACTCAAATAGAGAAAACAAAATCAAAATAAACTTACAAACTTTGTAAATAAATCACGTAAGGTATAGAGCAAAAAAAAAAAACGAACAACTTCTTATTCATTGTTGTTTAATTTCGTTTCGTTATTTTTCTTCTTGTTTTGTCAAATTTGTGTCACTTTCGCATCGTTTATTGTATTCTCTTTTGTGGATTAAGTGTACATTTGTTTTGAGTTATCTCTTATATTCTAGATATTGTGTAGATAATAATAATGAAATGATGTAAACCCTAGATATTTATATATGTAAATTTTTTGAATTAATTATAAAACAACAAAAAAAAATATAAAAATACTTGTGTTCTGATTTTTTTTTTTATATACATACATATATACAAGAAAAAAAAATATATATGAATATATAAAGTTGAATAGATATAAAGACGAGGAGATTAAATGAATAAAAATGAAAACCACACATACACACATATGATTCACACGTATTTTTATTACCTTTAAAGTAAAATGCAAAAGAAACAAAAAAAAAAAAAAAAAACAGACAACAAATCAAGATGAACAAGAAAAGAAAATCGAAATAATTTGATGTAGAAATATTTATGAGTAATATACTATTAAAGAGAAAACAAAAACAAAAAAAAAAAAAAAGGAAATAGAAAACAAAATGTGAATGGTTAAGAAATGTAACCGTAAAAATTAAACGAAATAAAACTGATATTATGAAAAACAAACATTTTGGGTTTCGGCTTAGTTAAGGCCGCAACGACGCATCTTTCTGTTGAGCCATTAATCATGCCGCTACGACATATAAAGGGTGATTTTTTTTTTAACTATTATCTTTTTGGCAACACTGGTTGAAGCAGCTTCTTTGGGCTAAGAAAGCAACTGGTAAACAAAGCCCTCTCTCGAACAACCAAGATAACGCTCTACAAGACCTTAATCGTCGCAGTCCTGCTATATGGCGCGGAGGCATGGACTTTGTCAAAAGCGGATGAAGCTGCCCTTGGTTGCTTCGAGAGGAAAATTCTTCGTGTGATTTTCGGTCCCGTCTGCATAGACGGTGAGTGGAGGAGGAGATATAATGACGAACTATACGGGCTGTTCAGCGACATCGACTTAGCCAGAAGAGTGAAGATCCAAAGACTGAGATGGCTAGGTCATGTAGAGCGGATGGAAACCAATACTCCGGCCCGAAAAGTCTTCGAATCCACCCCCGAAGGACGGCGCAGTAGAGGAAGACCGCGACTCAGGTGGCGCACGCAAGTGGAAAGGGACCTCAACCAACTATGCGTGCGAAACTGGAGACAGCTAGCTAAAGATCGAGCTGGCTGGAGACGCTTGTTGGTTGAGCCCAAGGCCCACCCCGGACTGTAGCGCCACCTTAAGAAGGTTGAAGCAGTTTTTTACGTTCGCAAGTTTGTGCAAAAAATTCGTGAGACTGGTGGGCAACACGCATGTCGATGTCCCCGTCGACGAGGTTGCCGTGGCCGAGAGTGACGACGCAATTGCGGAACATCAACCCGCTATCGATCTCAGCAGCTCAACATTTCACGCACTAGCCTGAGGAGAAGAGAATTCTGCGCAAAGATCTCAGATTATTCGCTTGCAAGGTCCAATTGACTCGGCAATTGAAGGCGCGTGACCATCCGCTTCGCAATTTGGGCCTTAGAGCAGCCTTGAATTGGACAAAGACTTTGGGCGAAAAATCATCCTTTTCTGACTAGGCGCATTTGCATCTCGGCGGCTACGTTAACAAACAAGCTCGGAAAACTCGCACCTTAGTGTCGATACGCTAATTCATCCACAGAGAGTGACAGTTTCGAGCGGATAGTGGAGTGGTGACATCATTGATAATTATTTTTCGAAAATGACGCTGGGAACAGTGCTTCAGTCAACGGTGGGCGTTACAGAGCCATCTTAACCGACTTGTTTTTAACTGAAATTGAAGACATGGCTTTGGACGACATCTGGTTCATGCAGGATGGCGCAACATGCGGCAGAGCTCATGCAACAATCGACCTTTTGCGCAGCAAATTCCCAAATTGTGCTATCCGCGGTCTTGGCGGTGGATTGGATGATTCAAGCACTTATGGCCGATATCCAAGCAATCCCTGAGTTACAGCCCGAAACCTGGTCAACAAGGTCTGCGAAAATTGGAGTGACAGAATGCACCACAGCGAGGCAGCCACTTGAACGAGTTTGTCTTTCATAACTAATGGGAATGTTTGTTCTTTCTAATGAAGTCAGGGGTGCATGGAAAAAAATCTAATTTTGTTCATTTTATTGCATTTTTAAAAAGAAACTTGTATTTGGCCCATTGTGTATTTGGCCCATTGTGTATTTTCAAACAGTCTAGCCTACCTTAAGGCGCACATTGAACTCTAAGACTGTTTGGAAATTTCACACAACACAGGAAACACTGACAGAGAGCTGATCTGTGTGTCAAAACATGAAAAGTACGAAGGAAATGAAAAAGACTGACATACAAGTCAAGGGAAGGTGCTCAAATACACTTCATTGGACCCTCCTCTCCTCTTTGTGGACACAATAGCGCAGCTCTCCAACCTCCATCTGCACAAATCGATGATTAAACAGAGACACCAGTTCCGGAACGACCAGGAGGGCGGACTCAAGGAAGTTCATGGAACAAAACCTTAATCCCAAGCGAGCCAACTAGGACTACAGTACGGACGACAGGACACGGATCATGCAATTCTGTGTTCATTGTGGCCAGGCTAATGAAACTATGAAACTTTCCAAGCCTCACAGGGAATGACTGTCCAGAAATCCCGTCCCAGAGATGTTTTCCAATTTCTGAAGGCAGCACTCAAACGCTAGATCAACAAAAGGGGGTACAATAGATCCCAATGCCCGCAATACTGGTGTCTTTTGTAACACACCCCGATCTCTTTAATTCGCCGCAAAGGTGAGCGCTGCTTTATCCAGAATTTAGGCGAACATGGGAGGACGCAGACAACAAAGGAAACTGTGGCTGAGTTCATAGACGCTTTTCGACGCATCGTGTAAGCATCACAACGTTTGCACTGATTTTTTGATGTTGCGATACATCAGGATAATCTGTGATGCGCTGGTTGCTTTTGTTTGCGCAGCGGCTGCTTTCATATGGCGTTTTAGAACGCTTGACGTTGCACTACTGCGCCAATACTGCGTTAACGAACTCAGCCTGTGTCTGTCAAAGATGGTGCAGTCAGTCACAATGTACGCAGCACCAATATGGGCGAAAGCAGTGGCAATCAAGTCATACGCAAAAAGGCTTAACTCAGTCAACCGACCGGAATGCTATTAGCAGACATCGTGGCTAGTGAGCTACAAAGGACCTACGAGGCCAACATTCGGGAACCTGGAGCTGCAAAGGAACATGGCTGAGGCTCGAACCTCCATGGGTTGCCAGCCTGATAATTCAGTAAGTAGGACCTTCAGAAAAGCAAGACAACATGGCAGGAAAGATGGAACCAATCCTCAAAGGATTAGATTAGATAGCAGCTCTTAACCGGGCATGGCTGCTTTCTAGCGTACCCACAGTTTTGATCCGAAGGAATCTCCGCTCTGCTTAAACTGCGAAGCGGCCAGGGAAGATGTGCAGCATGCATTTTTTTCAGCGCCCACATTTCATTACAGAGCGCAGAGAACTAGAGGAACAACTAAAAGCATGGGGGATGCGTGTGCAACAGTTGGCAGCAAAAATCATGAAGGAACTGCAACGGTTTGAGAGGGGGCAGAGAGAGCAGACGTGCCGTCAGCTTTGATAGTTTGGGCACCGGGCGTGCCTTGAATCGCATCGGGTGACCGCATGGCAGACCCAGGGCGAGGTGGTTGAACTAAGTCCAAAAACTCGCCTGGTTACTCTTAGAAATAGCTTCGGACGACTTACAGCCGATGGCGGAGCATAGACTTGCCTAGAGATTTCGCCCTCGGAGAGGATATGTGTTTGGTCAGGACAACGCCACGTTGATAGCGACCAGAAGCTCCGGGAGCTTTGTTGGGCGGTCCTTATCCATCCACCTGCCAGTCCGGAGCTAGCACCATGTTGATTTGACTTGTGAAACGAGACTCTCTCAGCTCGTCGCTTGTAGGGACGAGGGCGTTTACGAGAGAGTGAGGGATAGGTAGGTAGGTCCATTATACAGCCACGTGGGTGTTCAGATGCAGTTCAGACGAAAGATGAAGGGGTTTTATGACAGCCATTTGGTACTCTCAACAAATTTGGCTGGCACTTTGACTGGTGTTTTGCTGAGGTCGTTTAGACTGTCGAAGAAGTCGGAGCCTATTGTGGTTTTCCTGATTGAGGCAAGAGCAGGACAGTTGCAAAGCAGGTGTTGAATGTTTCCTCGCCCTCTTCATCTAGGCAGCTCCTGCAGAAGTCGTTGGAAAATGGACATAGTCGCTTTGCGTGAAAGCCTTGGAGGCAGTGATCCGGTGATTACACCCACTGCAGTGCTAGTTTTGGATCTCTTCAGGGAGATAAGATCGCTTGAGGAGCAAAATTGAACCGGATTTGTTTTGAAATTCGACAGGTAGAACCTGTCGACCATCTGGCGTTGACTTTCTTTGCGTAGAGGTTATTGAGCTGTAGCTTGAAGGTAGTAATAGGGGTACCTATGTTACAAGAGATACTATTAACTGGCAGTCTAGTGGCGCGTTTTGCGACTGCATCAGCTTTGCAGTTTTCTCTGGATGTCTCTATGGACTGGCAACCAGCGGCAGTCGATTACTAATTTAGAGTTTATAGAGAACGTTGCCAGGGATTTAATTGCCGAGAGGGACAACGACATTACTATCAAAATTGCGCACATTTAACCTAAATGGGACAGCCTTAAATTACGTGCAAAAATAATGGATTTCCTTTTACTACCCCTAATAAAGGGTGATTTTTGTATCTATTATCTTTTTGGCAACACTGGTTTAAACAGCTGACGCGCGTTTTGTGTTTTGTTTCACTGTCAAACATCTTCAGTTTGGTCTATAATTTAACCATGAATCGTCTTACAAACGAACAACGCTTGCAAATTATTGAATTTTAGTATCAAAATGCGTGCTCTGTTAAGAAAGTTCATCGAGCGCTTCTTCCATTTGATGGTCAGTTTAATTTGTGGCTCAATGGGAATTGTCGATTTTGGAGTGAATATCAGCCAGAAGCATTGCAAGAGCTACCAATTCATCCAGGAAAAGTCACAGTTTGGTGCGGTTTATGGGCTGGTGACATCGTTAGACCGTACTTCTTCAAAGATGATGCGAATAGTAACGTAACTGTGAATGGTAAGCGCTACCATGAGATGATATCCAACTTTTTTTTGCCCAAAATGCCCCATTCGACAAGACGGTGCCACATGCCACACAGCACGCGCAACAATGGCCATGTTGAAGGGCGAGTTCGGTGAACATTTTGTTTCAAGTTCGGGACCGGTCAATTGGCCGCCTAGATCGTGCGATTTAACGCCTTTAGACTATTTTTTGTGGGGCTATGTTGAAGCTCATGTCTATACAGACACGCCCGCTTCAATTGACGCATTGGAAGACAACATTGAAGCATTTGAGATACCGGCGGAAATGTTGGAAAGAAAAGAAATGTTGGAGAGAGTATGCCAAAATTGGACTAAGCGGATGGACAATTTGAGGCGCAGTCAAGGTGAACATTTGCATGAAATAATCTTCAAACGTTAAATTATATGGACCCTACTATCGATTCAAATAAAGATTTCATGCATTTTTCTGAATTTTATGTGTTTTTTTTTGGAAATACTTTCATATAGCTTTTAAAAAATCACCCTTTACAAGGTATGCGAAAACATGGCTTCGATAGACGTTCAAAAGACCTATCTGACCGTGCCAGCATCTTTTTGCTACCCCCACCAGGAGCTTGGAAAATCACACCTTTTATGGACCCAGGCATATCTCGGGAACGGTGCGTCTGCGGTCGGAGGTCGAAAGACGCACCGATAGGGATGGAAAAGACCTATGTGACCATGCCACAAGGAGCTTGGAAAAGTGGTCGAGAAGACTTAACGAAATTCAAAATCGTGAATATCTCCAAAACGGTGCGTTTTTCGGCGATCCAATTCATCTCTAGTGCGAATTTCGCCATAAATGCGCGTTGAAAAGGCGCTTCTTAAGCCACCGAAATTTTTGAAATGCGACCAGTAGAAGGGATGTTATGTAGGAAAACGTCTAGGGATGTCCTTAAAAAGTCCTTAAAAGCAATTATTTTAGCAATACTAAATTGGGCATATCTCGAGAACGGTGCGTCTGGGGTCGGAGATCTAAAGACCCATCGAGGGGGGTTGAAAATACCTATCTGACCGTGGCAGCATTTTTTTTTTGCTGCCCCCACCAGGAGCTTGGAATATCACACCTTTTATGGAATCGGGCATATCTCGGGAACGGTGCGTCTGGGGTCGGAGGTCGAAAGACCCACCGAATGGGGGGGAAAGAACTATGTGACCATGCAATTCATCTCTAATGCGAATTTCGCCATAAATGCCCGTTGAAAAGGCGCTTCTTAAGCCACCGAAATTTTTGAAATGCGACCAGTAGTAGGGATGTTATGTAGGAAAACGTCTAGGGATGTCCTTAAAAAGTCCTTAAAAGCAATTATTTTAGCAATACTAAATTGGGCATATCTCGAGAACGGTGCGTCTGGGGTCGGAGATCTAAAGACCCATCGAGGGGGGTTGAAAATACCTATCTGACCGTGGCAGCATTTTTTTTTTGCTGCCCCCACCAGGAGCTTGGAATATCACACCTTTTATGGAATCGGGCATATCTCGGGAACGGTGCGTCTGGGGTCTCCAGTAGAGAGACCAGTAGAAAGTAATTAGATACGTAGAAAGTAAATAGATACGTGTCGGCAAAAGGGCCTTAAAAAAAGCCATTTTTTTTTTTACAAAATCGGGCATAGCTCGAGAACTTTGGTCGGTGGTCAAGGAAGTCCGGAAGCTCAACCGAACACTTCCTCTGTGGCGTGTTGATGAGAAAGGTATTTTCATAAACAATCGACGCAATGTAGTGTGAAAGCTTTAGATAAGGAGGGAGTGGAAGAAATCTTCTTCTCTTTGGTTGGTATGTACCGATTGGTATCCTCCAAGGAATGCCTGTCAATTTTGGCGCATGAGCTCTTCCGGGCCAATGTTGCTGTGGGAAGGTGAATCTATTTACCGTTAGATGGCTTCGGAGAATATGGTGTTGGTTGGATGCTAATCGGCAAGTGGTTGCGGATGTTTGTGGAAGCTGTACTTAAGGGGATGACTGCACTGTGTGTCTGCTATGATTTCAGCGAGATACTTATTAAATGTGAAATAAGACAAAGTTGCTCAGTCTATGGAGCAAGTCCTGGGAGCAGTTCCGGGAGCAGCTCCATTTATGGATGGAAATTCACAGAGGAAACTTTTAAGTCCACTATTTAGCTAGGTCCAAAGGCTCAATCGTAATTGATAAAGTGAACTCTTAGAACACCAAGTGTTGATTAATTTCGCCCCCACTTAAGTAAGGCAAATCTGAACGAAACTTAACGAAACTGAACGAAACTGAACGAAGAGGTTATTTCGGTCACACAGTTTCAGTTTATTCACAGAATCGCTGGCGATTAGTTAGCTAGTAGCCCGAACCTAGGATGTTGGTGTCTAGATGGCGGCTGATTAGATATCCGGCTGGTTGGTTGTTTGTGGCCAAGGCTGGTGCTGGCTTATTTCGTCCTTTACAACATCAGTATTACAAGTGGAATACTCACAGACATGACGAAAAAGGTGTTGTCTACAAAGTTAGTGCCACCCCAGGGCTTTGTTGACTCGACAAAAAAAAAATGTATGGTTGTGGCTAGTTGGCTTATAGCTGCTATGCTGCTGGTAGTTACGTGACCGGTCCGCTAGCTCGTTTCGTTACATTTTTGCCATGTGGACAGCTCCACCAGTCCATCTCAACAATCAAACTCTCATCTCCGACTGTCCCTGGCACGCAATGACCCACAGAAAACGTCCCAGCTGAGGAATTTCCCTCGCATCTGTCACTCCAGCAACCAGCCCACAGCCACCAGTCAAACCAAAACAAATCGCCCTTCTCCCTCACTCAGCCACCCTTCCCAAGCAGCAGCCAACCGTCACTCACAGCATTTCCCCTCACTGTCGTGCAGCGCACTCTCAGTATGCAATCATTTCTCAGGCAGCCAGCCGAGGAAAAAAACATTCCTCCACAGTGCAAGAGTCTCGTTTTCCGTAGTCGACCATTAGGAGCGCAGTCGAGGTGAATCGCGTTACTCCGCGGAAGTGCTTTTGTGGTCTAAAAAAATAAAAAAAAAAATAAACCAAAGCCATTTTCTGGTCAAAACGCAAAAAAAAAGGAATTAAATACTCGTCCCTCTGACAGTCTGAAGAAAAAGAAGTCCACAAACGGTTCGCAGGACACGCTAAAAAAAAATATCGACGAAAAAAAATAAGAAAAAAAATACAAATTAAGAAAACGACGTGAAAATTTTTTGGGGAAAGCAGGAAAACAGGAAAACTCCGTGCACGCGTATATGTAGGTTAGAAAGGAGTGGTATAACCGTTTGTTCGTGTCCTTTTCTCTTACGCTCCCCCCAATCGTGTGTGCAGTGCGGCTTGTCCTCTTGCTCGTGCTCGTGTTGCTTCCCCCGAGTGTTCGCTTCGCGTCGCAGGAATATGCAAAAAAAAAAACTGTGTGCGGGCTCAATTGGAAAAATTAAAAATTAAGTAAGCCCACCAGCTTGCAAAGCGCCCGTCCGCGGCTGAATTGAATGTCCTCTCGTTAATGGTGTCCCGGTGATTTCGTGGTGAATTCACCATCGGTGCTGTGAAATACTCGTAATCCTTTCATTCGCTCTGAGTGCGTGTGTGTCCTGTGCCGAAGGAGCAGAGTTTAAAGGAAGGAAGAGGGAAAAAAATTGCAGTCAAAGTGCCACAAGGTCCTTCGCCGAGTGAATGTGAAAGTGAAGAAGGGAAGCAAAAAAAAAAAAGGAAAATCATACCAAGGATATGACGAGTTAATTACACGATGTAAGCGCACGCCACACGACGAATGAGTGATTTTCTTCCGTGCTTACACAACAGCTAGGCGCACATACCTCCGAACACACACACACACACAGCCAGCCACACATCCACTCACACATTCAGACAAATGTACACTCATGCATAGCAGGAGGACGACAACGAGAAGGAAAGCGAAGACAGTTGGACACAGCGGCAGCAAGGTGGATTGACACTGGGACGGAGTCTTGCTGCGGGCGTGAGTGTAATAAATCAGATTTACTACCCACCCACCCACCAGCTCGCCACATCGCCACCTGCCACTTGAGGACGGCGGCAGCCAGCAACAGAGGCTGCTCGGACAGTTGTTGCACCTAGGAGAGTCGGGATAATAATCGTAAGTATGCTTCAGCCTGATCGGAAGTGATTTTGTATTTGTTCAAATGTCTGAAGGGGCACCCCCAGGTGATGTGGGGGTGAAATTCTGAAGATGTGGGAAGTTCTTGAGGTTTGCATGTTGCGCTTGTATCCAGACTCTAGTCACGGGCCTTTGCGATGTGATGCGGCCCATTCAGTTGAGGTGGCGTTTGAGATACTCCATGGAGCCGTGCGTTTCGTCGAGAGTCAAGTGAAGTCAGCGGGGCTTCGTAGCGGAAGCGTGGGCTTACGAAAGCGGTCCATTCCTGGTGAGTGTGTGGAAGGCGATGGGATTGGTATTCAGTAAAGACTGTGGCCGAAGCGAAGGGATGGAAGGTTTTGGGTGATGCGGGGAAAATGGAAGTCTTTGTGTGGTCCACAGTCGGCCACGAGTTCAATGTCCGAAGGTCAAGACGACAAAGCTGGCGTTATGTACGAGTGTTGGATTGCATCAATTCTTGAAGCGTCACGTTGCAGTTCAATCCGTCAAACCTCCCTCCTTCGCGTTAAGAATCGTGTCCGTAACCAAGAGCCTCCCATCTGCCACTCCTTCAGCACTGATCATCAGAACCTGTTCCCTCCTGCAGCCCTTGGCCGGCAAGAAATTTGTTTCTCAAAAGTAGTAGGCACCGTCCTCCAATCTGAGGTGACTCAAGGTTCCATCTTTGGGCCCTATCTTTTTTGCAAACTCTTTGACACTTTTGACGGCTTTCAGAAGCCTCCGTCTCTGACTACTGTTCTTCTCCCAGCAGCGGACTTGGAGTTAAGAAGGCTTGATACCACCAGTAGGGTCATGGTTTCGTAGCGAAAACCGCTGGCATTTTTGGCTTTAATGTGAACTCGCCTTCTGGCCGCTGTTCTCCTTAAAAGTCGATTGGCTTCAATATTAGCTCCCGGACTCCCTGTCGCCTGACTGTTTTCTTAACAGCGTCTTCAAGCTCAAGCAAGAATGGCTCTTCTTCTTCAAATGGCGCCTAAGGCCTCACCCAACGAAAGCCAAGACTCCCCTATTAGCCAACCAACACTATGGTCAGCACATGCTTGACTTACTGCTGTCTTCATCCTTATCAATGAATGGACTGTCCAAATGGGCAGCTGGCAGCTAGACTTTGTAGTTTAAGGTGTTTGACCGCGAGCTCCAGGAAATCGATGAGCAGCACAGTCCTGGTCTCTGGTGGACTCAATCTGGTTCTAATCTCAAGTTTGTCACCACAATGAGTAGGAATTAGTAGATTCATCTTCCATCGATGCCATTTGTCGTAGTGGCTCTGCCAAGGGTTTTTCTTTTTTCAAGAACTCGCCCAGAGACCGCAGCTGTTGCCTCCCTGTTGCAACATTCCAGTCGGTTAAGGTTCCCGATTTCGATTCTACTCCGACTTCAACTGATTCTTCGGATCTTTTATACCACTCGAGGGACCCGGCGCGGAGCTGGGGACATTGCTATTATTGAATATGTGTCGAGAGCCGAGAGCAATAATATCCACAAATCGAGAAGATAGGAACGGCGCCCTCTTGAACTATAGCCAAAGAGGCAAAATCCACACATGATGAAGAACAGGCTGCTTCTGGCCGCCTTCTGGACTGTAGTGTCATTCAAAACCTGCCAAGCGGCAAGAAAGGCCATAGCATCCGACATTCTGACGTCAAAGCTGGTTGGACTGTGCAGACAGAGCATCTGTGAGATATCCTTGGTGGACCTTGGTGACCTCTGCTAGATACCGGGGCGTACTGTAATCTAGCGAAACGAAAAGGCGGAAGAAAGTGCGTAGTTGGGAGAATCTCTAGCATTCATGCGCCACTCAGCTCGATAAGGAAGAAGCTAGAGGACGAAGCCCTAGATAGAGCCAGAGCTCGATGGCTTAGCCTGAGTACGGAGGCAACAACGAGGGCTCTATGGCCGATGCGGAGCAAAAAGAGCATCATTGATCGGCTGCAGTCCGCTAATAGGAGTCCTTCCCGAGCACTGTGTCATAGGCGCACATGCAATGCGACTTCTGCAGAAGCTGCAGAGACGAGGAAGAGACAGATTCCATCCAACATCTGCTCTACGAACGCCCAGCGCTAGCAACTAAAAGAAGGCAGACTTCTTCGTAGAACTAGACGACTTCTGAATCCACTCGGATTCGCATTTGAAGGAGGATCTTCAGTTCAACAATGCTTAAGTTGAACCGAAAAACCTCCAAAGATTCAAGTGTGGATCCGGGTGGATGAAGAAGTCGGTCTCACGGCGGTAAAGCACCCTTAAAGCGAGGGCACAATGGACGAGTACAAGTTGGTCTAAGTGAGCCACGGCCTAAGGCCGACTGGACACCCAATCGCCTACCTACCTACCTAAGGTCTCCTAGTAGCCCTCCGCCGGATATGAGGTCTTTTTTACATCTCTGCTCGTCTTGGTTCGAGTTGAAGACTTTCCGTCGGTTAGCGCCGTCATTGGATACGAACACAATTCGTCCGACCAGGTGGAAGCTTTGGTGGCGGTCCGAATTCAAGGCCTTTGGACAGGAAAGACCATGTAGACCGAGTTGGCTGGCATTGAATTTGAAATTCCTCCAAGGACCATGAAATATGCACGATCGCTGTCATTTCTCGAAGTTTAAAGCATTTAGCGAATAATTGGGTCCTTGGGCTATGTACGGTACGTACTGGACTGCAAGCCACTATCCATGGGTACATTTTTGAGGTCCTCAACCAGTTGTGGCATGTAGTCCAGTGCGTCCCTATTTTGACAGACTGCCTTTAGCGTGAGGTTGCCTACAAATGCCTCAGCCTAGACCAAACTTGGATGTCCAGAGAAGAGGCCGGGTTTCACATGCTTAGGCGTTGCATCAGCAGACGCCTGACCAGGCTCAAGTCCCTGTGGAGCCTTCGAAAGGTCATGGACGTCTGCATCCGTTGCTCATGCTAGACCAGCTCTGGAATGATATCGAGCCTTCGATAGAGGGGCTCTATTACTCAGTAGATCACGTCTCTAGCTTTGTTTACTCATCTTCGTCGCCATTCGGACCACAAGCCTGCGGCGTCACCGAATCCAAGCAGATTCCCGTCAAGGACTTGTGTCTGTCTGCCTTTCGAACGACTCGTGCAAAGGTCTCTCAGTCCCATGCGTGGCTCATGTCATCATGTTCAGCCACTTGTAGACCACCTCGAAGCCCTGTCGCTCTCATCCTCCATTCTAGCTCCAGGAGGCCTTTCGGAACCTTGTCCACAGCTGCCACAGCTCTCTCTCTGTCCTTGTCCCCGTCTGCCCCGATGTATCCTGTTGTTACTGAGCCATACTCAAGTCGACCACACACTCAGAGAGTGTAGGACCTAATTTAAAACAGCGCCCCAACCCTTGTCTTTCGCCACACCTTCTCAAGATTTACTGCAGTCACTCCACCCGGCTCCACCGCTCAAAGGAATCCCTTGTCAGTTGACACACACTACCACGCACACACACGCGGGCGAGATGCGCCCCGAGTCTCTCTCAAATTAAGGACATTCTTCTGTTTTGTGTTGTTTGCCCGTCGAAACAAAGGGACCACAACCACCACCTTCATCGCATCATCACATCACCACATCGCACCAACAACACAGCCCTAGGTAACGGAATAATTACACAAGTTCTCGTCTCTCGGTGCACCAACAGCGCTCCACCGACTGAAGAGCGCGACAGACGGCACAAGATGAGCGTGTTACCGCACAATCTTTCGAGATTAATTCGCCGGTGCGCACACAAACACCAGCCGAGCGATCGGATTAAGCCCTGCTCCTGCGAAAATTCAATTAAAATTGGCTCCTTATCAGGTGCCGGGCGCCAGTCGCTGCGCAGCGCCGACCGGAATGGAGCGGAGCTTGCCAGTGCGATGGAAACTCATTACAAGTTTTCTTTTCAATCTTTTTGCGAACAAATTAATCTGATCCTTGCGTGGGAACGGGCTGCAATAAAAGTTAGTATGTCCTAGAGCACTTCAGAGGGATGGGGGCCATGCACGGATGTGGCTTGGAAAAGGATGCAGCCGCCAACCGGGGCGAAGGGGGATGGGTGGGTGTGTAATTATGGTGAAGATGAATAACTTGTCCAACGCTCTGATGGCGAGCCGCTCTACCGGTTGGGGCTTGGTTAAATGTCTTGCCACTGGGCTCTCACTCTGATGGGCTCCGGACAGGGGGCACGTTTAATCGATAGTTTTAAGCGCAAGGATGGGGGATGGGGGACCTAAATCGGTTTTTGAGGAGGAGCTCAGGTTAATCCTGTTGCAGGTGGTGGCAGCTGCAAGAGGGATTAGGAAAATAAACGACTTTGGTGATGCTGAAGAAAAGAAAAATGAGCTCTTCTCTAGGTGGTGCTGCATGCAGGCAAAAGTTGTGCGGTTACTCGGGCTGATGGTGGGCAGGAGAGCAGTCATGGGACGGAGTGGAGCTGCCTGCGGGATGACTGTGGGCTCGAGCCGAGTGGTTTCAGCTTGAGCCAAGTCCTAGACCGGAGTGGATTCTATTTCAAGCTGGCTGTGGGCTTTAACCGCGCCGAGTCCTAGATCAGAGTGGATTCTACTTCCAACCGCCAGTGGACAGGAGGCGAGTCCTGGATCAGAGTGGATTCTACTTCGAGCTGACTGTGGACAGGCGCCGAGTCCCAGCTCAGAACTTAGACCGACTGTGCGTAAGCGACGTGTCCCTTCTGCTGGCCGAGTGTGGACAGAGTTACCTTCAGGCTGACACTGACCAGGAAACGCGTCCTCACTGGAAATCGAATTGTTTTGACAACTGGTCCCGATTCTCACAGTCACCTCCACCTGGACCCCATTTCGCCCTTTCGCCCTTCCTCCCCCCAATGGGAGGTCGAGCATGACACCAACCGGCAGGACTCCTCATTTGCACCAAAACCGAATCGATTCCACTCACAAATGCGGCATATTTAATACGATTGCCTTTCGCTCACAAAACTTAGACCCCACTGCGCTTGGCCACGTTTTTTTTTCCGCAAAACTTTTACATCCAATTCCGCCTCCCCCACCCCCGCCGCATCGAATCGAGGCCGCTTTTTTGTCCATCGCCCGTCGCAGACTGATGTCCCATCGTGCATTCAGGTCACCACACCATCGTCCTTCGGTGACGACTAGGATTGCATACATTTTTAACGAGGCTTTCGGGGAAAACAGAATAACATCCATCAACACGCTGCATTTTGTATATCCCCGAGTGGCACTATACCATCGAATGCAAATCCAGCGTCGGAGGTCGGCCGTCGGGCGCCAGGCGTCAAACTCACAATTTTAATTCATTTCAGTCGAAATCCAAAACGAAATTAATCGATTATCGAAATTGAATTCGTTCGTCCCTTCAATCGTCCTTGTTCGGACTGACGTCACCGAGGGGTGAGACGACAAAGTGGCAGTCAACATTAAGTGGCTGCTTTCTTCTCTTTTTTCTTTTTTTTTTTTGCGCTCAAAGTGAGGATAATTTACTTGCACTTGAGCATTGGAGAGAATTTCAGCTCTTCACAAATGTTTGCGCTTGTCTTCAATTTCAGTGTAAACAAGAATAAAACCGTCGTCAGCTGAAGAGCATAAAAATCAACAACTTCATCTACAGTCTAAGTCAACATCTTCGCCTTGGCCGTGTCCTTGCCCTCGGAACGGGCCAACGGAGGGCGAGAAGCTCTGCGCCATATCATTGCGAGTTTTCGCATAAAAATTTATCATCGCTCATTATCCTTAAACCGACTGAGCGACTGACTGCGAGTCGCACGCTAATAAATCGTCCTTAGTGTCACAGACCTCCTGCGGTGCTCTGGAGTTTCCGTTCTCGTTTCTCTGAAAAAACGAGGAGGTCTTGGCTTGACACTGACAAGTCTATTAACAGTTAACGGTACGTATTCAGAGGATCTGATGTGACACCCCGGTGAAGGACTCTCCACCTTAGAAGAGGTCTGATGACACTTGCTACACTTGCACACACGCTTTACACGTTAATGCTGCCAAGTTGACAGTCTCCTCTCTCCTCTTCCAGGGTTGTCTCTCTTCTTTTCCTTTAATTTCCTCCTCAGCTTAGTGAGCACTTAAAAGGTGCAACATCGCTCCGTCCCACCGAACGGTGGGGGAGTTCTCGAAATGAAAGAAAAAATGCTCACATGGGCGGACTTCAGATGGGCTCAGCGAGAGCGTGCTTCGGAGGCGTCTGTGAGAGGCTGTGTGACAGGAAGAGTGCAACGGGAGTTTTGTGCCGAATTGCAGTGAGTGTCGTGCATGTTTGCCGGTAAATTGACCTCGAAGTGTCATTTGTGGCAGATGTCATGTCGTCAGTGCCACCTGTCAGATGAGTGACGCCATTAAACTGTCATTTGGGGTGTCGATTGAGCTGGAAATTAAGCGAGTGGCTTCACTTGAATCCTGGAGATCCTCAACTGAGTGAGAACCACGTCACTCGGAGGCATTCCCCCGCAATTGGCTTGTGTTCACCGTGGCTCCATGACAACTCGTCAACTTTGGCATTTTGAAGGGAACTTCGATTGTTGCGCTGTGTGCGTGGCTGACATAAGTGCGGCCGTAGGCATAGGTGTGATGTCATTCAACTCGCCTATCGATTTGTCATCGAGTCGAGGTGTTATTTCTTTTGTTTATGGGTCGTTACGCGGTGTGTGAAAGGAGAACGATGAATAGGAGGCGGATGGGGGCTAAATGGAAGCTTACATCACGTCTGCTGAATCAGATGCCGTAAGTCGAGAAATTCACAAGAAGTTTGAAGAGCTAAGATGACTCAAGGAATCGATGTGAATCACCACAAGGACATGTGTTGTGAGTAGATGGCACGAAGTTCGTGAATACGACTGGAGTTTCAACCCAAGCATCTTGTCCCTTGTCAGGAGTTGACCTGCCACTCAAGCGTGTCCAGACTCTCTCTTCGGGATGTGGTGTCTCCCTGGCTTAGATTCGAAGACTCTCTGGTCTGAATCAATGGTGCTTGGTTCGGTCTTCGATGAAACATGTGAAATCAGACGAGTGTGAATTTGAATGCGTGATCTTTGATCGATGAGCGATGATATTAGACGGCGAAGCGGCATTGATCCGCATTCGATCTTGTCTTAAATTGTGTAGTTCATCATCACAGGACCTCAACCAACAAACTTGTCCAGCTGGAGGGACTTCAACCGACCTCTGATCACGATCACGATCGCTTTCGAGCTGTATGCTGTTACGCACTCCAAATTGGTTGCTAAAGGCTGACGTGTTCTCTTGCGACGTTCCACTGGCTGGGCGTTGATGTCGTTTGAGGATCAAATCAGCTCTTACCGTCCGTAATGTGACACGGAGGAGGAGATCGACAGCTGGGCGAAGCCAGTGACGAGGAAAGTTGTTCTTATCAAGCACGCTCACGGAAGCCCTATTTCGATCGCCAGGCCCATTAAAACGCATACCTCTGCTTGATCACCATAAACAGCGATCACGCATCTGTGCGTCACCCTAAATGCACACAATTACCGTCGTCCATAGCGTGTACTGCTGCTCCATTAGCTGCTCCCAACTAATCAGCCAAGTGATTGTATTTATTGAATTTCATCCCAGAAGTATGCAATAGCACTGTGATCATGATCAACTGGTATGAGAATATGCTAAAATGAAGCAGACTAAGCAAAGCCGTGAACCAGAAACCCCGACTGAGACTGAGACTGAGACTGAGACTGAGACTGAGACTGAGACTGAGACTGAGACTGAGACTGAGACTGAGACTGAGACTGAGACTGAGACTGAGACTGAGACTGAGACTGAGACTGAGACTGAGACTGAGACTGAGACTGAGACTGAGACTGAGACTGAGACTGAGACTGAGACTGAGACTGAGACTGAGACTGAGACTGAGACTGAGACTGAGACTGAGACTGAGACTGAGACTGAGACTGAGACTGAGACTGAGACTGAGACTGAGACTGAGACTGAGACTGAGACTGAGACTGAGACTGAGACTGAGACTGAGACTGAGACTGAGACTGAGACTGAGACTGAGACTGAGACTGAGACTGAGACTGAGACTGAGACTGAGACTGAGACTGAGACTGAGACTGAGACTGAGACTGAGACTGAGACTGAGACTGAGACTGAGACTGAGACTGAGACTGAGACTGAGACTGAGACTGAGACTGAGACTGAGACTGAGACTGAGACTGAGACTGAGACTGAGACTGAGACTGAGACTGAGACTGAGACTGAGACTGAGACTGAGACTGAGACTGAGACTGAGACTGAGACTGAGACTGAGACTGAGACTGAGACTGAGACTGAGACTGAGACTGAGACTGAGACTGAGACTGAGACTGAGACTGAGACTGAGACTGAGACTGAGACTGAGACTGAGACTGAGACTGAGACTGAGACTGAGACTGAGACTGAGACTGAGACTGAGACTGAGACTGACTCGTTTTAAAACGCCTTTGATCTTGTCATGTGGGGAACTTATGAAAGCATTTCCAACGAAGCACCGCACGTACGTACATCCAATCAACTTTGAGAGCGTCATGCCGTGTCCCCTCGGTCTCACGAATTTAATCCCAATCACCTTTCGGCTGAAAAACCTTCTGCGAAAGTATTCAAATAACATTTAAGGCGAAAGGATACTTCAGCCGAACAATGCCTTCGTACGTCCGCTCTGCTTCACTCTTTTCGTTTCAAGTGGAACTTCAAAAGTTTCTCCCTCTCTCACTCTCTTTCTGTGGCTCTTCATTTTAAATTCCTCAAGGATTTCCACACTCACCGTACGGCGGGTGTAGTTGGAAAGTAAGTTTTGCGGCACAGAAGGTATCCACCGGACGACGACGAGGACGAACAAAAGTGGAATAGATGACCGGCCCTCCCCTGGACACATCGACTCATTCAACTGGTTGATTCGGGCGAAGGAACGAAGGGGCTCTCCTTTAAATGGAGTTTGAAGGATCTATGGCTGAGTGGAAATTTATTGGAATCCAAAGTGGATTGGATGTTGGAATTGTTTCCCTGGAAATGCGACTCTCACTCGTCGTCGTCGTTTCAGCCTGATTGCCCTGCACACCAGCGTATTTGCTTTTAATTGGATGGCTGTTTGGTCGGTCGTCCTTGCTCGGGCCGCTCGGATGCAGCAGCAAGATGAGGAAGCATAAAAATGGGAGCTCTTGTGAAAAATGTATTTCCGCCTTCTTTGATGTCTTTATGTTCGGATGTCGGAGCTAACTCGTCCTTATGGGCGTCGTACCGGAGGTGGTCGATGGAATGGCGCCCAACAGTTGACCTCCGCACAATGCTCGTGCTGCTCATACCATTCGACAGATAAGCTGAAGCGGATGATGTTCAGTTTGATGAATCGAACCGGCAGATGAGGTTTGGCATGAATCGATGAGAGGGGGGGATGCCATACTCCCACTGTCCACTGTCCACTGGCTGAGGACTAGTTTCCGATCCTGGACCTCGGTTCAACTCCGCCACATCGGCTCTAACCACGGACCAGCTTGTTGGATCTGAAGTCTCCACGGAGTCAACCCGAAGCGAGCTCTGAAGAGTCCTCCCACCAGCTCCTAGACCCGCCCACAGCAAGAAAGTCGACTAAGGCTTGGCTCAGCCACCCCGATGTCCTCAAGTTCTAACCTCCGGCTATTTGCATTTCAAAGACCTTTCCCCACAAATCCCTACCCACCTCCATGCCATGCTCTCAAGCCCATCACACAACTTGACCTCTTCCACTGCATCTTGCATTCATGCACTCCATCAAGTCGGCTCCTCTGCGTTCCCCCCCCCCCCCCCCCCAATCAACGTTTCCCATAAATTTTCCAGCCCTCCAATTACTAATAAATGACTCAATTAAAGTCTCGCTTCCAAAATTTATTCGACACTCCTTCGTCGGCCTCCATCAGCCTCCTGCTACACTCGAGTTCGCACTCACTGGCCCTATTCCCTCTCGCACACACACACACACACGACCCAATGCCATTTGCATAGTGAACCAGCATCAGGCAGCAGTTAGCAGGTGGGACTGCCACTGCATCGACCCCATCCCCCCTTTGGCAGCTGCGTTTGCGGCTTGCCGGCGGTAGAAAGAATTACAAATGAAATTGGATTACGTTAGGCGATGGGGGTCTGGCAGCCACTCCAGCCTGTCCCCGGCCACCCCCGTGATCGGCAGGACTCAATGGAATTTAATTAACTCAATTTCACACAAAGATGGATATGAATTCGTTAATTCTGGCGACTGGCTTACGGCATGCGAGAGCCTGACTCGTGTGTGCGGTCGGGAGCTGAAGACTCTCTCCGGTGTAGGTGGCACCCCTTTCGGCTGTTAATTGGGGATTAATGCGGATTTAACGAGCCTGGATTCTGGGTTAATTTCGCTGGATCCCATGCGGAGGCTGTGACTGATGGCGTGTGTGTGTGCGTCTGTAAAGTTTGTGGCCGGCCGCAGACACTGCAGTGCGCTGTGAGTGAGACAAATGAGCTGGAAGGCCTGAGTGTGTGCAACTTGGGGAGATATTCATCACAAAGTGAATTGGGTCATTCTGTGGGGTGGTGGGGGAGCACTTCACAGGGATCACCGGATTTGGGGTGCCACTCTGAAGGACCATTCGTTTCGAGACCGGCACCGATTCGAAGGGACTGTCGAACAGCCTCTAATGCACCCGAATTTGTGATGACCACAGAAGGATGAAACTCTAACCGAAGACGTAATGTCCATGCCATCAGCTGGTCACTGAGATTAAAGCTCGTCCAGAGAATGCTCATTTCACCGAGTCCACCATCAGTGAAAACCGATGGACTTAGACAGGATTTGGAGCTCAGTTTGGGACGCCTTTCGACGCCTGTCAAGATGGTTTAGGCTTAGGTTTGGCTGAGGAAGAGATTGGGGGACGACTTATGGATTTGTGCGTTTCTTCTTCTTCTTATTCTCCTTCTTCATTGTTTGGCACTGCTGATCGAAAGGGTGGGCGGGGGGTGGGGGGGGGGGAAAGGGATCAAGCCTTATACTAGTTGCCTCCGCTTTTGCCCATCAAGGTGAATGACGTCCTTCGTCAGCTGTGTGTCCCTGAAGCTATCGCGTCGTCTGCTGTATGGTCATTGAGTGGCCATGGCCCTAATCTTAGCCTCTATCACAAAGTAGTCTACTTCCATTTGAAGACACGCCTTCCTTAATAGACCTACACCTCATCGATCTCATCGATCAAAGGGTTTGTGTTCCTTGCTTTCTCGTCCAGATGTAGAAGCTGGCCTCTGAGTTCCGATGTTGCTACCAGAGTACCGCCACCCCATCGTCATCCCGTCTGTCGCAAGACAGAAAAAGCCATGCCCACCGAGACCTTGATGAGCTCGCAATGAATTCTATAAAAGTTCCTTCCATCAGTCAAGGAGTCAAGTCAGGCATTCCTCCAGTGCTTCTACGAGTTCTTCAGCCTTTGGACATGCTTTGGATCGGTGCCTCCACATCGTGGTAAGACGGACTGCTCTGTCAGCAGGTGTATGGTGTTGTTCATCCCATGGGTTCACGGGATCTTTCAAAACAAGGATCAGAGGAGGTACTCTCAGAACCTGAATCTGCGCTGAGACTGCCTGCCTCCCCCTTTATTAGGGCTTCCATCGACGGTTGGACGTGACGAGAGCACTACCGGTATGACTCTATAGGACGTGGTCTGTAAGCAATCCGCGGCATTCTTGTCATGTCTTGACAGGTAAGGCGGCCCAAGCTATGAAACCCTCCGTGAAGTCTGTGAAGAAGGCGACGAGACTGCAGAGCATTTCTTCCGCCACTGTGCCACCTTTGCTCGGATCAGGTGCTGATGAAGTGAGACCTGATGATGGTAGGCTCCTCGCCACAGAGGTGCTGCTTGTCGACCAAGAAATTCCAGCAAAATCCAGTTGCTGCCTGGTATGGAAAATGGGCAAGTTTTTAAGTCTGAGTGCTCAAAAAAAGCACCAAGCTTTGCAGTTACATTCAAGATGACATAGGCTAAGCCCTAATGACTGACTGGTCCGCATTAGTCTTGGACTAGGGCCACGCAGTCAGGCGTACGTTTCCATTCGGCCAGTCACTTATTTCCTCCTCCTTCAATCACAACCCGTCTAGTTGAGCTCCTGGCTACGGTCTCGTACTGAATGCGTCCAGTTTGATCCACCACTGGAGGTCTCTCTTCACGGTCGTTGCACATGGCTAGACTGAGGTCGTTGGTCTCACCTAACAGTTGCTCCGTCCATCAGTTAGCTGAGCCGTAGTACAGGTAGAAGGGGGGTAACGCGCTCCATATACAGGGTGGGCCATCTAGTGGTTTTTTTCTCAATCAATCGGTATTTTGACACTGACAGCTGTTTCCGGCCGAAATCTTGACAGGAAGTCAGTATCATACCTCCGCGGAACAAAATGAGGCGCTTTACTCTAAAATATTGAAAAGTGCGTCCAAAGCGAGCACTGTGTGGCACAAAGAGTGCGTTTTTTTGAAGAGAAGAAGTTTTGGCCGAAATGAAGCACCCGCTGCGGTGGGTGTACGCAAGTTTGTGCCAAAAAGTCCGTGAGACTGACATGCTAGTGGACAACAGTCATAGTCCCCATCGTCGTGGCTGCTGTGGCCGAGCGTGTGAGACTCAATTCACGAACATCAACTCGCCATCGATCTCAACGGCTCAACATTTCACGCACTGGCCCGAGAAGAATGCTGCTCTCAGATCTCAGATTATTCGCTTACAAGCTTCAAATGACTCGGGCAAATGAAGGTGCACGACATTTCGCTTCGCAGATTGGGCCGCCAATGTATCTACAGAGAGTGACAGTTTGGAGCGGATTGTGGAGTGGTGGCAACATCGGACCATTTTTCATCGAAAATGGCGCTGAGAACAACGTTTCGCTCGACGGTGTCATGGCCTTACAGAGTCATTTTAATCGTATTTCTTTCCTGAAATTGAAGACATGGACTTGGACGAGCTCTGGTTCATGCAGGATGGCCCGCCGTGCCACACAGCCCATGCCACACAGTCCATGCGTCACATTCGATCTTTAGCGCACCAAACTCCCGAAATCGTGTTATCAGCCGCCTTGGAGATGTCAATTGGCCGTGCCTGAACCGTTAAGGACTCGAAATTGATTCAAGCACTTAAGGCCAATATCATCCAAGCAAGTCGTTAGCTACAGCCTGAAACCAGGTCAACAAGGTCTGGGAAAATTGGCGGTGTTCGAATGCGCCACTGCAAGGCCGGCCGAGGCAGCCACTGGAAAAACTTTGTATTCATCGTAATTAATGGGAATGTTTGCTCTTACTAATGAAGCCATAATACGAGGGAAAAAATTCAATTTTGTACATTTTATTGCATTTTTAAAAAGAAACTTGTATTTGGCCCACCCTGTAATCACTTCTAAACGCGGTGCGAATGGGTCTATTTAGTAGAATTTGACGACCCTGTCTTGATCCAGATGGTCTGTGGGATGAGCAGACGTCACATTTACTGGCTTTAGCTCAGACAGTCTCGAGATGGACATCATGGCGTCCCATTTACCCCAGTGACGAGTAAGAAACAGTCACATCCGCCATGTCAATACCCAAGGCATGGGATTCCGGAAGAAATTGTTGATTCCATCACTCCTCCCAGCCAGCTGAGACTACCACACATCACAATCAACAGTCATTCCAATCAACCGCTATGTCGTTTGAGATACGACCTCCGACGGCTGCCTAACCTCACTCAACCGGGGATCATATGCCGCCAACGAGAATCGCATCCAATTCGGGAGGAATCATAACCGACGACGACGACGCGGATGCACGAAGTCACTGGAACGCCAAATAAGCCACGTCGTAATGTATTCATCGACGAAACAAAAGAGTTCACGAGCCTGAATGCCTTCATCCGACCGTGGTGGGCTTCATCCGACCGAAAATTAAGAGATTCAAGATGTTCGCTTGGCATTCCGCTCCAGTGCCAGTGCTCCAGCGTTGCAGTACACAAACACCTATAAATTCACCAGAAAAAAAAAATGAAAATGAAAATAAGGATGTACCCATGTCCTGGCGGCTCAAGGAAAAAATACCGTATACATCCGACATTATCCACTGCCAAGGTGTTTAGCATATCCTGGCGAATATACTTCACTCGATGTGTTTGTGGCTCTGAGAGGAGGTGGAAGAGGGGGAGGATAATGTGGAGGAAAACGTGGAAACACCACACAAAGGACGAACTGGAGAAATTTTATGGTAATCGGATGAAATAAAAATTTTCAAAGATCTAAATTTTCTTTTGATTAAATTTTAAACACCGTGCGGCTTGCTCGGGGGCTGTGGAGTAGGGGACACTGGAGCGGAGGAGTTCCAGTGCGGATGTGATGTGAATTTTGTGTCCTCTCCGTTTGTCTTCAGATGGGCGTCGTGCGTTGAATGGGTAACTGGACGCGAGGAGTGCGAGTCAATACGAGTCACTGGGCAAGGGCGGCCGAGATGTGACCATCAATCATCTCCAGCGATCGAGTGTGGGCTTGAGTTTGGCCGCCCCACAAGGAGTGGCCTTCTTCTTGTGACCTTTTCTTGGCAACGAGTCTCGGTTCATTTGTTGATTACTCACGACGTACAAAAGGCGAAGCCCGAACCGAAATCGCTTTGTTTTTGACAAATTGCATAGCCCCCCTCCCCACATCGCCACGACTGACCATTACTGACTGGGTTATGAGTGGAGGCATAAACAAAAGAAATCGAAATGCTGCCATCCTTGTCTTGACCTCGTCACCATTCCAACGAGAGACTTGATTGATGGAACCAACTCAAGCCAACTGCGAGTGCCAACTGCTGCCTGCTGCCAGCACGGGCTGACCTTGTCCGGCCGGAAGTAGGCTTGCAAATGCCAAGAATTACAGCAATTACAGCAAAAACCGACATAAATCAGCGCACAGCCTGGACCCACTCCCGCTCCTGACTTATTCATTGACCTGTCAATTCGATTACGGCAGCCATCAGTGGCGACCGTACCCACCTGGCTGTTGCTTCACATGTCCCGGCACCGTCGCTGTGTCGCCAGTGCGGTGCGTTTATGGCTTTCCGGCGGATTTCTTTTTGCAAACTAATTAATGCCTAGGCAAGGAAAAAAAATGAATTTTCTTCCGCCCTCTCTCACAATCCCTATTGGCAGCAACCCCTATTGAGGCATGCTCCCTTGACTGAGTTCGAAGCCTACGGCCCCCGTGGCAGAGGGGATCGATCTCAGCCGCGGTCGCTCGGAGTCTTCATCCGTTTGCCTCTCGTGAGGGTGGCTATGAATAACTCAATTTATCACGAGAATTGTCCTCGTAATTGAATTGAAACCGTAATGAGTGTGTGTTGGCTGTCGGCTTATGCTCGTCCAAGTGGAAAGCCGAGGACTTCTGGAGGGTGTTCGAAAGAAGTGGAAGCATGACAATTAGGTGATTGCGCTTGCTTCACATCTGCCATAGCACACCAAAAGGCACACGCACACGCCGGCAAAGGGTGGACGGAATGGATCATTTGATGATGAAAGGGTCATGGAGATGTGTGGTATTTGGTGCGATTCAATTGGAGGTTGCAATTTCGTTCCTTTGTCACTTCCGGTGGGAGAAGGGCGGCATTTGAAAGGCTTAAGAATGTTTTTGCTGACAAATTGCCATTTATAAAGTCAAGAACAAGAAGGACGAATCGACAGAGGGCTCCCGCGGCTAAGGTGGCGCACCCCGTTGGAGAAGGACCTCAACCAACTTGGCGTGCGAAACTGGAGACGACTCGACAGAGGGCGCCCGCGGCTAAGGTGGCGACCCCAAGTGGAGAAGGGACATCGCGCGTGCTGAAGAGTCTTGTTGGTTGAAGACCTGGTCCACCTCGAACTGCTGGGCCGCACAAAGAAGAAGAGGAACCTGAGAACTGTTGGCAGCCATGCGTTGAACATGCCTCACGGGCTGGGTGAATGGGATGCCTCAAAGTTGCTCCATCACCCTCTTGCTTGTTCAGAAGGCCGGTTCTTGAGATTCCACGCTTTTCGTCCGTCTATGCACTGACTTCCGTTGCACATCGTCTGAACTTTCAGCTGCATTTGGGTGATTCAGTATTAAACGGTGTTTCGTTAAGCGCTTCCTATCTTTAAATTTGAATAAAACAACGTGTGTGTGAGATATGATCAAACTTTCTTTTTCGTTTGAAAGACCAATCGATGCCATTAGGTGTGGAATATAAAATCGTTCAAAAGACCACCGTGGCTTGGCTGAGTGGCGCTCATCGGAAATGTCCAATTTGGGGCATAAATTGGACGGTTGGCATGGTTTATGTTGCTCTTGATGGCCTCTGTGGCTTGTGGCTTCTGCGCATAGACCTGCGACTTCGGGAAATTCCACAAGAAAACCCCACGAGGTGGCCAATTCACATCGCCTCCACTCGAGGTGACCATGGTCGCGAATGGCTCGTGCAGGATTTTCCGATGTCGCGTGAGCTGTGTGGCACGTAGCGTTAGGACCACATGTCGTTGGTGTCCATATCATCGAGTTCAGGCCAAAAAAAGTTGGTAATCATCGACCTATAGCGCTCGCTGTTGAAGACGATGGCCAGGCTGACGTCGTTTTCACAGAAATGTGGAGCGATGACGCCGCCAGCTCAGAATGCACACCAAACAGTGACATTTTTGGGATGTATTGGACGCTCTTGGATCTCATGTGCATAAGCATCGTCCCACAATTGACAATTTTGTTTGCTGACGTACCCATCCATCCAGAAATCGGTCTCATCTTATGGCGACCGGGCGCCACTTTCCCCGTACAGAGCACCCAATTTTATTTACACTCGTTACACACGCCTTGGTGATTTGGCAAAATAGACTGAACAAATGGCAGCCAATTTGACAGATCTAACTTCAGCAATATGGCCGCTATCAACTGTCAAAGTTCGGAAGTTCCTTAAGGTTGCAATTTCATTCCGCTGACACTGTCTTCCTGCTTGAGACAGAGTTCACCGTCACATAGAAGACCGCTGGTGACCCTCATTTGCTGGACCTCGTCACGACCAGACTTGAACTCTTGGCAATGGCCCCACGCATGGTCTAGAGTGTGTTCGTTCACCATTTTGACCATGTGACAATGTAAGTGTGTCTCCTAGACCGACACAAAGTCACTTGCAGTGGCAGAAGTAAACAATTCGAAGACAATTTTTTGAAAATTGCGCACAATTCTTACGTGATTCATTTGGAGGTTACATTTTCGTGACGCCACCATTTTCGTTGTGTTGTGAAAAATAACTGAATCTCTTCTGTTTCGGAATGCTGAAATGATGCCATTCGCGATGATGTATAGAAAACTTATGCAAGTCACTGGCTGACTTCATTTTTTGGGAAGAACGTGCAACACCTATGTACCTGCGAGTCATTCACTTGGAGGTTACATTTTGGACACGCCACCATTTTCGTTGTGTTCAGAAAAGTGGCTGGATTTCTTCGGTTTCGAAATGCTAAAGTGATGCTATTTGTTACAATATATAGAAAACATATGCGAGTCACTGGCTGACTTCATTTTTCAGGAAGAACGTGCGACGTCTGTGTTCCTGCGAGTCATTCACTTGGAGGACTTTTTTTTGTGGTCCGCTTAGAGGTGTTTATTTTGTCTTGCTCGCATTTTACCAATATTGGCAGCAGAATTTTCGAAAAATATTGTGCCGAATGTGGATGATTCGTCATTTCCATGTGTGTATAATATGTCTAGGTTCGTCTTGGAGACAGTTGAAAAATCGCATCGTCAACACGGAGATCAGTTTCTACGGACGAACTATGAAAAATGTCTTCAAAATCGATGAGAACGACAGTGACGTTTTGGTAACCACCCCTTGGCATTCCCATGAAAAAAATGTCATGTATTACAATCGCCACTGCATCTCTTAGCACTTCAGGCACCAAATTGTTTCGATTTTTTTCCCAAATTTCTCTGGAAGCCAAAAAAAAAACTGCATTTCATCGCAAAAACCGAGTGGCCTCGACAAAGGAACGAGGCCATTCAACTACAAAGTATCATATCGGCTGACAGCAATTAACCCCACAAGGACCATTTAACCGGCGAGCGACGGCCAAGCGTGCAAGCCAACTCTCTCGCAGAATTACACTGCTGACCACGGTGGTTCAACTACGTAAGTAGGTTGTAAAAAATCGCCAAGGACCTGGTCATGCGACCCACCAGCGCCAGGCTAACGTGTTTCCCACCACTTAACCCGAGCGAGTGAACTCCGAAGCGGCGTGTATTGAGCGCCAAAGGTTGTAAACTATCGATTTTATAATTAAAGCCAAGAGAGAAGGAACCAGCTAAGGCAGGTGTTTGTCGGCCCGAACAGACCAAACGGGTGGCCGCCATTGAAATCGATTTTAATTCGTTCCATTCTTTGAGGCATTCAGCCGAACAGCCAGTTAGTCAGCTACCCCTTCGCTCTCTCCCTCTCTCTCTCTCTCGCACTCTCACTCCATCGCTCGGTCAGTCTGTGAATTGACGATGGGTTCTATCTTCGGGACTCCTTGGGGATGTTCCTCCCACTTTTTAGTCCGGTGGCACGCGGGAAATTAGCTTCCCCTGCGAGTGGCGGAAATGCCTCGCAAATTAAATTCATTTCCATTTCTCGACTGTTTCCTTGGGAAATCGGAAAAACCCATCAATGTTACCAATCAATGGGGGGAGCGGGGGCGAAAAAATGAACCGAAAATGCAATATTTCATGCTTCCACTCGGACCGCATTCCTTTGTTGGCGCACATAAACTCCTGCCGTTGCTGGTGGTCGGTCAGGGGGTGGGCGGGCTGTTTGGCAGCAGAAATTAATTAGCTGCGTCCGCGTTTTCGTGAAAGAGCCAAAAATTAACAGAGAATGCCGTCCTGCACTGCAGCGGCAAAGGTTCGAATCGGAATTGAATGGACGTGGTGGGGGGTCAGCGAGGGTGGCGGGCAGTAAAATTTATTCCCGCACAGAGGAGTTACGTCGAGTTGAAATAGTTTCAAAGGTATGGAAATTACAGTTGATGGGAAAATGAGCGCCGCCGGTAGGCAACGACGGGTGCAGTGTGGCTGAGTGGGTGGTGGCGGCGGCAGGGTGGCTCGCTTGAAAGGGATGCAATTGTGACGTTGGAAGGGTAAATGTGGGTCAATCGATTTTTTTTCCCTCTAGTTTTGTGTTTTCATTAGAGCTCCTTGCTTCCACACACACACACACACACACACAGACAACCGCACACCCGCACAATGCAGAGAAATGTTACAACGTTGCAAATGTCCTTGCTTGGCAGTTAGTGGATGATAATGGGAGCGAGAGAGGATGGCTCATTTGAGAAAAGACGAAATCCATGTCGTGTTGTCGTTTGTTGACTGAGGGTGGACGAGGAGGTGTAGGTAGGATTAATGGAATTTTGTGAAGCTATTGTGTCGAGGATAACTTGTGAATGGATTACAAGAGGCTACCGAAGAGGCGGGTGGCGGGTGGGGGGCTAGCAACACTGTGTAATTGGATACAACCTTCAGGGTTGCACTCGGTTGAGGTTTGGGGAAATGTCTCCGACGCCATGTTCCACTATCTTGCAAGTCGTTCACAGGCTCCCACACACAATTGATTGGTGTTTGCATAGAAGGAGATTTTTGCTTAATTTTGGTTTGCTTTTCTTCTTTGGGAGGATGGATGACGCGACGGGCCTACGCTTCTTTTGAGCCATCAAACATGCCACTACGACATATGCAGGGTGGGCCATCTAGTGGTTTCTTTTTAAATCATGGATGATTTTGACATTGACAGCTATTTCCTGGGCGAAATCTTGACAGAAAGTCAGTACCATACCTCCGCGGAACGAAATGAGACGCTTTACGCTAAAATATTGAAAAGTGCGTCCAAAATGAGTGCTGTGCAGCACAAAGAGTGCGTTTTTTTGAAGATAAGAAGTTTTGGCCGAAATGAAGCACCCACCGCGGCGACTGTTGTACGCAAGTTTGTGCAAAAAGTTCGTGACACTGGTGGGCCAGTGGACAACACTCTTGTTCCCCGTTATCGATGAGAATGTGGTTGCTGTGGCCTCTCCCGAAGATCAGGCCGGGAACAACGTTTCGGTCGACGGTGACCGAATGCGCTGCTGCGAAGCCAGCCGAGGCAGCCCCTTGAACGACGTTGTAATCCTCATAATTAATGGGAATGTTTGCTCTTACCAATGAAGCCATAATACATGGAAAACAATTTAATTTTGTTCGTTTTATTGCATTTTTAAAAAGAAACTTATATTTGGCCCATCCTGTTGAAGGTATAAAAAGCGTGTGCTTTGGTTTATTTTACAAAATCGCCCATATCTCGGAATTGCTCGTCATATTCACAACCACTAGGTACTCCTAGGTCTCCCACTAAGGCGATGTCACACCACTGGTCACACAAATGACAACGATAAGCACCGTCTACCCATCGTCTTGTGTAACGCGCATTGTGCTCCCCTAGACAGCGAAACATTTGAAAGCGGCTTAAAATTGTCATAAGCAATTTGGTGGCTCATAATGCGCTTAAGACGCGAGTTCTCTTCTCTCTCTTCCTCCCTTCCGCTCTGATTTATCGCCTCCGGAGGTGGCAAGTGCCTCAAGTGGATGAAGACACATGCGAAGGCAAGTGACAATTTAAGGCGACGCTGAGACGTCATAAGTCGAACGTCTTAAGTTCATAAATCAGAGGCAAGTCATTGTGTCTCTGAGAACAAATTGATCATAATCTTCCCCTTCTGTTGACGCCCTCCATTTTCTTCAAAATGTCCCTCCATCCACTCATGCAATCTCTCTCATTTCAGGCCAACAACTGCAGACATCCGATTGTACCAACAAAAAATGTCTCCACCCAGCGAGTGCTACACAGTTCGTCAGCAGCAGTCAGACCACCGTGACCATCATCCCATCGGCTGCATCGGCACACAGTCATGTCCTCACACCGAACTGATCAAAAATTAACGCAATCCACCGCAGCGCAGCGCACCACGCGTGCGAAAGGACACACCACACGAAACACGCTCCGATAAACATTCAAAAGGATGACGATGTCCAGTCCTTGGTCCACAATCGAATTGGGACTGCCTTAAAAGTCACGGTAATGAAATCCGGTTCTCTCGCGGGTGTGCCCCCTTGAAAATCTCAAACAAACACCGAAAACGAAAAAAAAAAAATAACGCCTCCCCCTCACCCGCTAAACTGAACGAAAATGCTTCACCACAAGACAGCGTTGCACATGTGGTGAAAGTGACTACATTCCACAGTTGTTGTGGATCCATAGGAAGTCTGCCAGATTCGATAGAGCAAACTTCAGTGCGTATGTGTGAATAGTAGTGCGCGGTGACACTGTGTTGATTAATTTGCCTTAAAAATGCCGGGCGGACGGAGAGGACTGGTTGCACCGCAGAATACATTCTTGGAGAACATCATCAGGCGATCGAATTCACAACGTGAGTACAAATTGCTTCTTTTTTTCCAAGGGTTCTGGGTTTGTCTAGCCATGGGAGGCTGAATCTAGTGCTTTTTATGTTCCAGGTCGATTCAATTTGGCCGCCATTTTGGTTTCGGTTGACATTTGTTAGTGGGGACTTGACAGACGTCGAGGGTGATCGATCACAATTTATTGGGGGCCAAGGAGATATTTGATAAAACATGTCTCTGTGTAAAGTTGTGGCAATTTGTGTATATTCATTCAATGTCACATCGTGGAAAAGGATCGATCTCCGCCGCCTCTTAACCGCAGTCTGGTCTCGCGAGACGCATTTCAGCGTTTTCCGCACTCGGTGGCAGTGTTGGCTACGAAAAATGAGTGGGGTACCGCAGGGATGTATATTGACACCTACTTTTTTTGTTTATGACGTCTATCTGCCAACTACTCTCGAGATATGCCCGACTTTCTGACTTTCTGCTTTTTTTAAGAGTCCTTTTTAAGGACCTTTGCCTTCACGTTTTCCTACCTAACTTTCCTCCTACTCGTCGAATATGAAAAATTTCGGTGGCAAAAGAAGCGTCTTCTCAGTTCTGTCCAAAAAATGTCGGAAATGTTCGAAATATCTCGGAACAAAAATTGTCCGAGAAATGTTGAAAATGTTCGAAATATCTCGGAACAAAACCTGTCCGAGAAATGTCGGAAATGTTCGAAATATCTCGGACAGAAAATTGTCCAAAAAATGTCGAAAATGTTCGAAATATCTCGGACAGAAAATTGTCCAAAAAATGTCGGAAATGTTCGAAATATCTCGGAACAAAAATTGTCCGAGAAATGTTGAAAATGTTAGAAATATCTCGGAACAAAACCTGTCCGAGAAATGTCGGAAATGTTCGAAATATCTCGGAAAGAAAATTGTCCGAGAAATGTCGGAAATGTTCGAAATATCTCGGACAGAAAATTGTCCGAGAAATGTCGGAAATGTTCGAAATATCTCGGACAGAAAATTGTCCGAGAAATGTCGGAAATGTTCGAAATATCTCGGACAGAAAATTGTCCAAAAAATGTCGAAAATGTTCGAAATATCTCGGAACAAAAATTGTCCGAGAAATGTCCGAAATGTTCGAAATATCTCTCTCAATACGCTTCGACCGCCCTCCCTCTGTGCAGTGAGTGACCGTGTGGGTCCATCGTACGCAGGCCATGCTTGGTGACAGTGGATAGACGCGCGTCCAGCCTCATAACTTGAACCTCTCCCTTCCTTCAGAAGTCTGTGAAATGAAGGTGAAGCTCGCTCGCTCGCTCACTTGAAGTTTCATGTGACCTGCCCTCACAATCCACAGCGCCTCTGAAGACCCTTTCCCCTCCGGCGTAATCTAATAACCCGCGAGCAACATATTTCATGCTCAATTCGGCCGAATCGTCCTTCAAAACGAGTACCGTCATAATCGCCGTCATAAAAATCAATGAACGCGTGTAAACGACTAAACAAATGACGGCGCACATGAATCATCAGAAATTATTGCCAAAAAAAGATCACAGACCACCCACCACCCACCACCCACCACCTGGACCGAGCAACCCCCGGATGCCATGCTCGTTTCCAACTTCAATCGGTTCCATCACAACGTGAAAAATGAAGCCCATCAGCGAGGCGAGAGGACTGCCAAAAAAAAAAAAAAACACACTTCAGGCCCATCCCGCTCCCTGCAGCTAAACTGCCGGCCATAAAAGGATAACCGTCCGATGTGGCTGATTCCATGCAGACTGCGGTGCGCTCCTGCTGGCGGACTTCCTTGTTTGTTTTCGGCTGCGACTCCGTGTGCTCTGAACAAATGTTCAACGGGCGCGGATCCACCGGAGGGGATGGTGGGATACTACCCAGTGACCACCGTCCACTCCAGGGATTGAAGGCGAATTGTGATTGCCGGTGCGCGGTGCGTCATAACATCGGAATTGCTAATGGGGGCGTGCGTTGAACGCGACTTTTGCCATTTTCGGCGATGGCCAATTGGTCTAGGACGAATGGCCACTCATTGTTGTCCTCGTGCACAGCTGCTCTCGACGGACGAACAAGGGGCGGCAGCATCCACCCCACCAACAGACGACTGTCTGAAGTGGATAGATAAGACTCGAACGGACTTGGGAGGAGAAAGACAAGTTGTTTATCCAACCATCGCTCATTATGCACGAGCTGTGTGTCCTTCAGCGAGCGGCTAAGGGTCTCTTCATCGGTTGATGGATTGGTCGTTGAATGGGTGGAGGGATGGAGGGGTGGATGGAAGGGCTGGCTGGCTGGTGGGGGAGGGTGCATTGTACTTGAGTGCATTATTGAACCACTTTCTGTGAAACAGCTAATGAGATGTGGGCATGCTCTTGCAGGCAATGGTTGTCTTTTGAACGACGCGCTTTTGTTCTAGAAGAGCTTTGACGAGAGATTGATGCAGTTAAACACTTGAGATCTGTCGGGGGGGGGGGGGGGGGGGGCGGTCGCCTATGCACTAGACGATGGCTTAAGAGGTTCACACTCTGGACAGGATCGTATGGGCCACGCTGAGTGGGGATGTGTGTCTGGGGGTCTTGCAAGAGGTAGAGACGGCTTTTTTGTGGGTGGAGCTGATAAAAAATTCTGGGCATACTCACTACTGGAACACCAACCACTGGCCTTTGGGGAGCTGTTATTGTAGACCGGCTGAGCCCGCGCCAACGCCAGGCGCGCAGGTCTACTTCAACGACTAGAGTGGGCATGCCGAAGAGTCGCTCACTTTGTTGCTCTGAGCTCCGAGATTCGTGGGCTCTGGCAATGCCTCACATTGGACCCAACATTGCTGCAACAACAACAACGAACCTCCCCCGATGGACTGGAAAACCAATTAAAACAGCTCCACCCTCCCCAAACAAGAACCAGCAAGGGGCATTCGCAGGTCATCTCTGCCAGGTCGACGGCCGGGCGCCCGAAGCTGTTCCCATCACCGGAACAACGTCAGCGTAATTGAACGAGCATAACAAAGCAGCACACATTAGCAGCTGAGACAAAAAAAGAAGCAATGCTCATGAATTATAAATTCCAATCTCGCGCTCCAGCGCGAGAGCCAATGGCGAACGGAAACAGGAAGTACAGTCAATTGCCCATCAAACATGAATGACGCCGCTTCCGCACTCAGCGAGCGTTTCCCTTCTCCCTTCTCCCCTCCCATCGTCAGCAGCTATTAACCTAATTAGATTTGCATTTAAAATTCAAGCGTCGATGGAAATACGAAAAAAACATGGAAAATTGAAAAAAAAAAAAAGCGTCGAAAGAAAACACCAGAAACCGAAGCTCTGCTAAACAACGCAATTAAAGCCACCACCTGCCTAATCACATTCAGTGCGAATAGAGGCCATCGGATGGGGCCTAATGGCATTACACCGTCGATGCCGTTGCATTGCATTGCATTACACCGCCACGGTGGGGGGGGGGGGGGGGGGGCGTACGCAGCGCCGTGGATTAAGGCGGGGCGAAAGCACACCACAGCTCTAATTTATGTGACATTTAGTCGGCCGACCCCTGTTCGATCGGGATTGGGGGTCTATGCCGGGCGCGACTGCCTGACTAGCTGACTGACTGGCTAGCTGGCCGGCTGGCCTAATCCAATTTGTCGAAATGACATCAGGCGATGTGGCCAGTATGCCGGTACAGATTTGCTCAACTCGATAGTTTGACTGTGAATTTTGATCACATTCAGTGTCATCCAGAGAGAGACAGAGAGAGAGAGAGAGAGAGAGAGAGAGAGCTGGAGAGCAGCGTGAACGACCAGAGGTGCCTACGCATCATTACACCCGAAAACAAAGGGTCTGCTGTCACTTCCGCTGCGTGTCCAGCTATTGGGTCGATTATCGATCTACACGCCCAGTGGTTGGAACGGTTTTATTGCATTTGATTACAGCGACGAGTGTGTGCTCGAGCACACATTGTTGCGTTTGCACTTAATTAATCGATTGTCGGTTGGAAGTATGGCAACGGCATCGATGAACGAATGGCCTTCGAGATGCGATAGCGGGCCGATTTACGAAGACTAATGGCAGGCGACGGGCCACAGCTGAAATTGGGAGTCTAATAGGTCCTCGATTGGAGTTGGAAGCTTAAGTGAGGAAATCCAGGCGGGGGAACGGTCAAATGAGGCTGTGATGCATGGCCGAAGACTTGGACGATGGGGAATATGAAGAGGGATCCTTAATGGGGTACGATTTTGGGCTTCTCTTGATGGAGGGTCCTTCAATTCGGAGTCGCCTTGGTACGAGTATGTAAAGCTGAGAATAATGTCATCAGCGAAGGAGTGCTGTACCTGACAGGAGGGCATTTGCACAAATGAGAAAGAGTATCGGGGTCACAGCTGAACCTTGGGGAACTCCAGCGTTTATTTGGTGGATATCATTGGGCAATTGATTGGTTCCATTTCTAGGTCAGACGTGCCATCAAATCACGAGGACACCATCCTGCCGGTCTTTAACAAGGGACGCATGTGCTCTGCTACAAATGCTGTTTTCCATGTCAAACTCATTGCCGTCTGTAGTCTGTTGGTGGCTCATTACGTCGTCTCGCCAAGTATACACACGCACAAGCAGCAAAATAAAATGTCGGCAATAATGTCAATTGCTTGCAAACTTAAACTTCTCAAATGGGTCTAGGGTCATAAAGCCACAGCAACTCGAGCGCCGAACACAGAAAGTCCTTGACTTCCTCTAGCGATGGATGGGGCCTTTGTCTTTGCGAATGTGCGCCTCTTCTTCGTCGCAGCCACCCTCCGATGGTGATTGTGTACGACTTTTGTGCCCACCTACATGCGAGTGAACACCAGATCGATACGATTGTTGTTTCTTTCTGCTCAACAGAGGCCCACCTACTACACAGCACATCAACAGTCTAAGGCAATCCTTCATTCCAGCTCCGGTCCCAGTCGAAGTTCTGCAAAATTACCATCTGTCTGCCCTTAAAATCGAATCATCGTACAGTCCATTACGCAAAACACTGGAAAACAGCTTCCTTCGCCCCCCCCCCAGCACTCCTCTCACTGGATTCCTCGTTTCTTTTTGTGTGCACAGTCCACAGTCTAAATTAATTTAGTTAGAATGTCCTGCACCAGTGTCCTGCGCATCCATAAATTCCGGCACGAAACGGAACGGAAGCACTCTCTATGCAAATGCGTTTTGCGAGGCAATTAAAGAATTAAAACTTCCAGAACGACGCTCGTCTTGCTCCTGCAACCACACAAAAGTACACAAAGCAAATTAATTAGCGTATCCTTCTCCTTTTTCCCTTCCGCCGGCGACGGCCATTATAGAGTGGCTCTCGCGTTGTTTTCCATTTGCACGAGTACTGTGTGTGTGTGTGTGTGTGTGTGTGCGTGTGTGTGTGTGTGTGTGTGTGCGACCTCCTCCACGGGCCAAACCCGAGCAGCTCTTCATTTTTAAATTACCACCAAGGACCCAGTTAGAGAATGGGAAACAACAAACAAGACGAGGAGGAGGAAACCACAGAATTCTCTTAGCCGCACTTGGTGGGCCGGTAGGCAGTTAATTTGACACACGAGTGTCCTCTAGGTCTGCGTGGGGGGGGGGGAGGGGAGGCGCCCAGAGTGACCGAAGTGCTTAACTGGATGCGTTGATGTTCCACTTTTTTTCCTTGAAGGAGTACCCAATAATTTAGAAGGCCTCATTCATTTTGAATTCGCCGTACCAGCCCCTGCTCGTGATTATCCTCTCCTCTGCCGAACCGTGCATGTGCCGATGGAAATTACAACAGGATGGGGAGGGGGGTGGGGGGGGGAGGCAGTGCAGCGCCATGAGTTGTGCGGTACCGCAGCGCATTGTTGCGCACAGCACGCTGGCCCTGCTGCTAGAAACGAGGATAAGTGTTTCGTGTAATCGGCGGTGAGTACATTTCAAATAATTGTCTCCCAGATGCACAATGCCGGCAGGCTGACGGGGTGGCAAGGAGGCAATGAGGCAAGAAGGCTGAGCAGGCAAGGAGGCAGGGAAGCAAGGAAACACGAAGGCCTCGGCGAATGAATCTAGAGCAGGGAGCCTCGGTTCGCGAGCTTGTATGCTTGTGCTCGATGAGCTGGTGTGGATGGGGCGTCACTCATGAATGGAATGCAAGGATTAATGCACTGATGACGTCAAGGCGTGCAGTCGTGTAGATCGAGAGGGGGGGGGGGAGGGGGGGGAGGAGGGGACACGCGATTTTGCCGCGTTTCCTGCCGCTGGTGAGCTGGAAGAGGTTAATCCGTGGGAGGGGAAAAATGTCCACACAAAAAGTTCAGTCAATGAGTTCAGTCCACGACGGTGGATCGCTTGGGTAGGCGGCAGTGAATTGAGGTTCAGACAACAGCCAGTTCAGTCAATGAATGTGTGTTTTCTCAGAGATAACGAAGGATGACGCCCTGAATCGCTTGCTTAGCTTAGAAACGCTGCACTGGCTTATGAGCGGCGTTGGCTTTCAAGCCGTCTACGGTCTCGAGGGGATGTGTAAACCAGTTCGGAACGTTCTTAAAGGCCATTTCGCAGTCAAACACTCCAGATAATGCCTCCGCCTCGTTGTGCCTTCACATCTTTCATAGCCTGCAACGATCCGACTGGGCCAGGGTCTGCCTCGATAAGTGACAAAGTGTGCGTCTGGTTCCACTCATATTAACCGCCTCGTTTTTTACTTCTCAAAAATCACCGCAAACCCACTTGAAAGTGGACAGTTCAACAACGGCGCTGGATTGAAAATGCCACCTCTTGTTGGATGAGCCGACAACCGTTGGCTATCGTCTGCTTCTTGTTCTTGCCTGGATGTCCCTAGAGACGAAGGGATATCGTCATCTTCTCCTTCTTGTTGATCGTTCTCTTCTCCTTCTGCTTGATCGTCCTCTTCTCCTTCTTGTTGATCGTCCTCTTCTCCTTCTTGTTCGATGTCCCCTCAGATGTTGGCAGTCGTCGTCCCTCCCAGGCTACAAGCGTGGCGCCTAAAAGTGTCCGACACGCACCGACATCCAGTCGACGGCATAATCGATTGAAATTCACCTCAAATGAGACTGCCAGCGACTTCGAAACAAATGCCACGTCGTCCATAGTAGCTCACACCAGAGAACCGAGCATAATCCCCCTCAAAAGCCCCAAGCTCACGTGTCTCATTCGAGGCCACTTCCCATCGATGGACAAAATTACATCACGCAGCGGTCCTCCTCTTCCGACAACTGCCAGCCGCAGAATTGCCCATTTAGTCATCCATGTCAAAGATTTACTCATTAAGTCGTTACCCCCCCTCCCCCCTTCATCCTGTCACCGTTAAAAGGACAATTAATTTGCATTTTTTTCATCCGTTTATTCGGTTGTCTCCCGCGAAACCCAAAGCACATCGGTCCTAAAGTGATCATTTACAATTCAGAACGTACAAGACAGCAAACGCATTTGCGACAGGATGCCCGTGGCGAGATGGTCAAAAGCAAACCGAAAGAAAATGTTGTCGGAGCGGGCATGAATTTAATTGCGACGGTTTTTCAATTTTTGGTAACTTTTTTTTCCCCGCTGTTCCGGTCTCGTGTATCTGGGTGCTGAATCCTTATCAGCCGGACGGCTTCTGCAATTGAAATGCTGAGTGGATTGAAGGACCGAACTCGGAAGCGGGTGCGATGCCTTAACACGCGCGGAAATTCAATGGGATGCTGATGAAACTGATTAGTGCTCACTGACCGGCTAGTCTTTTGTGGGAAAAGGGGGTTGGAGGAGGGATGGCGGACGGACTCAAGTGTGGGGCACACAGGGAGGGCAGCGATAACAAGCAAGAGATGGCATTTTTGTCAAATTCAACAAGAGTTGTTCTACATTTTACATATTTTCGAGTGTCTGACCTTTAGACTGGATTGTAGGGAGTCATACAGCCCATCATGGGCGGCAACCTGTTCTCGGCTGTGATGCTGACAGATGCCGAGGCGGACAGCCAAGCAGTTGGAGCCGATCTGGACCTAGGTGGATCGGTGAGGGAGCAAAATTGATTTAGATGGAATCCGATGGTTGACCGGTGTTGAGACAGGCTTCTCTTCTGATCGAGACACGCAACCAGCCAGTAAACTGTTGGAAAATGTTGACCAAAGTCTAGAGAAAAGAGGTGTCCCCTAACTAAGGAGAAACTGAGCTTGAGTTACAGCTGCCAACCAACCTAGACCGTCGCCTGTTTTGCGTGCGGTTCAGCTTTCCCCTCCTCCTCGAACCAGGGCACTCGGAATCAAGCTCTCGATGCAGCTCCGAAGTTCTCCATCGCGCCAGGATATAGTCGGCAGTTTAGGGAGCTCTTCAAAGAGCCATGCAGAGCCTTGGTGGTCATCGCCTGATGGTATTCCTGTCCGATGGCACATTGTTTTTTTTAGCCAGGACAACGTTTCCGTTTCCACCGTAGTCGTAGTCAGCCGCACCAAGACTTCGCCTGTCCTCTGTATGCCTCGATCTAGAAAACAGCTTTGATGCGTGGTTTGATCCAAAAAGAGGCCATCACTTGGTTGTCACTGCGATGGCATCTAACTAAGACGCTTCTACCCATGAACAGCCATCGAGTTTAGACACCGCTCGAGTTGCTGGTGGCTTCAAAGTTGCATTTAGATTGGTGCCTTGGAGGCAAGTTAGTAGGTGGAGCGGACTGATCGAATCTACTTAGACTGGAGCCATGGATGAACCGAACTAAGCTCGTGCGTGCTGAGGGAGTTTGTTAAGCTCTCGCGCAACTGGGAGCGCTTTTCGTTTCGGCTGAGTCAGAAAATTGAATCAAATAAACGAAAAAGAACAATAATGGCATAAAGTCGCAACCCTGCGGTACTCCTGTGATTAGATCCTTTTGAATTGTATTTGGCCGACTCCCAGTCAGATTTCCGATTCTTTTGTCAGTGGCCACGACTTTCACCTAAAGTCGCAGTCCTAGCGAGAGGTTGGACTCCTAGCCAGATGCTGGACTCCTAGCCAGATGCTGGACTCCAAGCCAGATGCTGGACTCCTAGCCAGATGCTGGACTCCTAGCCAGATGCTGGACTCCTACCCAGATACTGGACTCCTCGCCAGATGCTGGACTCCTACCCAGATACTGGACTCCTAGCCAGATGCTGAACTCCTAGCCGGATACTGATCTCGTAGCCAGATGCTGATCTCGTAGCCAGATGCTGGACTCCTAGCCAGATGCTGGACTCCTAGCCAGATGCTGAACTCCTAGCCACATGCTGGACTCCTAGCCAGATGCTGAACTCCTAGCCGGATACTGATCTCGTAGCCAGATGCTGACCTCGTAGCCAGATGCTGGACTCCTAGCCAGATGCTGGACTCCTAGCCAGATGCTGGACTCCTAGCCAGATGCTGAACTCCTAGCCGGATACTGATCTCGTAGCCATATGCTGGACTCCTAGCCAGATGCTGGACTCCAAGCCAGATGCTGAACTCCAAGCCAGATGCTGGACTCCTAGCCAGATGCTGGACTCCTAGCCAGATGCTGGACTCCTAGCCAGATGCTGATCTCGTAGCCAGATGCTGGACTCCTAGCCAGATGCTGGACTCCTAGCCAGATGCTGGACTCCTAGCCAGATGCTGGACTCCTACCCAGATACTGGACTCCTAGCCAGATGCTGGACTCCTAGCCAGATGCTGGACTCCTAGCCAGATGCTGGACTCCTAGCCAGATGCTGGACTCCTAGCCAGATGCTGGACTCCAAGCCAGATGCTGGACTCCTAGCCAGATGCTGGACTCCTAGCCAGATGCTGATCTTGTAGCCAGATGCTGGACTCCAAGCCAGATGCTGAAATCCTAGCCAGATGCTGGACTCCTAGCCAGATGCTGGACTCCTAGCCAGATGCTGGACTCCTAGCCAGATGCTGAACTCCTAGCCACATGCTGGACTCCTAGCCAGATGCTGGACTCCTAGCCAGATGCTGATCTCGTAGCCAGATGCTGGACTCCTAGCCAGATGCTGGACTCCTAGCCAGATGCTGGACTCCTAGCCAGATGCTGGACTCCTAGCCAGATGCTGAACTCCTAGCCGGATACTGATCTCGTAGCCAGATGCTGATCTCGTAGCCAGATGCTGGACTCCTAGCCAGATGCTGGACTCCTAGCCAGATGCTGGACTCCTAGCCAGATGCTGGACTCCTAGCCAGATGCTGGACTCCTAGCCAGATGCTGATCTCGTAGCCAGATGCTGGACTCCTAGCCAGATGCTGGACTCCTAGCCAGATGCTGGACTCCTAGCCAGATGCTGGACTCCTAGCCAGATGCTGGACTCCTAGCCAGATGCTGAACTCCTAGCCAGATGCTGAACTCCTAGCCAGATCCTGGGCTCCTAGCCAGATGCTGGACTCCTAGCCAGATGCTGGACTCCTAGCCAGATGCTGGACTCCTAGCCAGATGCTGAACTCCTAGCCAGATCCTGGGCTCCTAGCCAGATGCTGGACTCCTAGCCAGATGCTGGACTCCTAGCCAGATGCTGGACTCCTAGCCAGATGCTGATCTCGTAGCCAGATGCTGGACTCCTAGCCAGATGCTGGACTCCTAGCCAGATGCTGAACTCCTAGCCAGATGCTGGACTCCTACCCAGATACTGGACTCCTAGCCAGATGCTGGACTCTTAGCCAGATGCTGGACTCCTAGCCAGATGCTGGACTCCTAGCCAGATGCTGGACTCCTAGCCAGATGCTGGACTCCTAGCCAGATGCTGGACTCCTAGCCAGATGCTGGACTCCTAGCCAGATGCTGATCTCGTAGCCAGATGCTGGACTCCTAGCCAGATGCTGGACTCCTAGCCAGATGCTGGACTCCTAGCCAGATGCTGGACTCCTAGCCAGATGCTGGACTCCTAGCCAGATGCTGGACTCCTAGCCAGATGCTGGACTCCTAGCCAGATGCTGGACTCCTAGCCAGATGCTGGACTCCTAGCCAGATGCTGATCTCGTAGCCAGATGCTGGACTCCTAGCCAGATGCTGGACTCCTAGCCAGATGCTGGACTCCTAGCCAGATGCTGGACTCCTAGCCAGATGCTGGACTCCTAGCCAGATGCTGTACTCCTAGTCGGATGCTGGACTCCTAGCCAGATGCTGGACTCCTAGCCAAATGCTCGACTCTCAGCAAAAATACGTTTTTCCGTGTGCCTTGCTTCGAAAGTCATCGATCTTGTCAACCGAAGGGTGTGTGATTCATCGACTCTTGCTCATTAGCGGCAAGTAACGAAATTGTTGTGACCACTGCAAGTCATGAGGAGCTCTCAGTTGGCTCGTAGTGTAACCGGACAAGAATGACGAGGACCCACAATTGTTCGACGACACCGAACAGCGCAATTTCTGAAGCTTCCATGGCCACTGGAGGTAAAGCCCTGAAGTAAAACCTTGTGTTTGGCCAACCAAATTGACTCAAATCCGATCCAGGGGCATTCTTAGTCAGCACCGCCAACAAATATGCGTTCGTCCTTGCCTTTCCACCATCGCCTCCTTGAGCTCCGCCAGAATCATCTGTACTCTCCCCCAAAACGCAGCTAACCCCAGAGAACAGAGTTTAATCCTGCACTAGTCCCAGTGCTCAGATGCTCCTTCCGAACTTGCTCCTTCCCAACATTAGCTGACTAAGGTAATCCAAGTTCCAACCACGCGCACCGCACACTCACTTCTACTCACAAATCTCCCGAGAGTCCTCCCGTGTCAATCCGTGTGACCTCGGCAAAGGAACGAAAAAAAAACCAGCGCACCACAGCGACAACGTCGCAGGATATCGGGGAAAGTTGAAAACTCGCCGGGATCATTATTTATGCAGTCCTTGTGATTAAGTTTGCTCGTTAGTTCGGGGAATTGAAATGTACTTCACGTGACCGTCTGAAATGTAATTCCTTGTTTGACTAAGCGCACGGCGGTGCCGTCGACAAGGGACACGGGAGCTGCCCACGGGGACGAGGGGAATTTGCTGCGGAAGCATGTCCTTTTCACCGATTGAGCAGGTATGGCGGGGGAATGGGGCGTTTGCCGGAGGAACTTCGGTGGTGTCAGGGTGGGGAGGTCATCTTATCCTTGGATGTCCTTGAAAATTATTTCCTGGAAGTGGGAGAGGGAGAGTTCTTTAGATGACGAATTTTGATGGAAAGGCTGTTGTGGGAGATGTTAGCGACGGCAACTCACTCTGGCTTTCAATGTAGCATGAATTCTGGGTCTTAGCGTGCATTTCGTGAAACGGGCTACGCGACGGTGGATTTAACGCCAATTAGGGTCTTCAATCGACGTCCCTCGTGGTGTCGTTGACGATGCCAACTGCTGCCTGTTACGACAAACCAAGCGGGCTTCATAAACGATCTTGTTTGACCACGGTTTTCTCTACGACTCGGGGCATGCTCCCATTGCGGAGAGCTGCCGAAGAAGTTCTTGGTCTTTCTTGAGAGAAACGTTCGATGGCTTGAGTCCAGTCCAGTCGGGCATCGGCTGCTTAGGGCGACAAGTAGAGCAGGGCCTGCCCAACACATGATCTTGCTTCCAATTTCAACCGAGTTTAAGGTCATTGGATGCAATTTGTTCACTCCCCTCCTGGCTGCTTAAGAGAATGTCCATGATTTCGGTGAATCCGGCAGCAGTTGGACCGGCCCAGGGAATCCTTGCCGTGGGATCAATGCCAGCAGAACCACGTCCCACTTGGTCTTCAAAGACTAGTGCGAGAGACTTGTAGGAGTTCGGGGTGCCTGCAGAAGCTTGTTTGGCGGATAAGACTCAGCAAGTCTCGACTCAAAGAGGCGCCAATCGACTGGCCGCTGATCGTCAGCTCGATCGTGCCGAAGACTACGCGACGTTCTTCGCTAAAAATATGTGAAGCTTGCTAGTCTTCTCCCGAATTTGGTCTGTAGTCGATTTGCCAGGCCAAGGAAGCCGGAAAGCCGCTCTGCCGCGTGCTGCCAAGTGATTTGAAGTCGTTCGAAGAGCTTAAACAGCCTTTTGTGCCCCTCAGCCACCTGACTCGCCTTCGAAGTGACGTCTAATCATGGAGCTCTTCATCAAAGTTAAAGAGCCTGTCGTACAATGTCAGGGGGATGCATGAGATCACGGCATCCGTTCATTCGGGGAGCTACAAACAGGTCGCATGGCCTTCTTCAACTGGCTCACTCTAAGAAGTCCTTTCGGAAGCATTCATTGAGGGAGCAGCTCAGTCATGCCTCGAGTCACCGCCTGATTATTCAGTCAAGTGGGTGAGGCGCTAAGTGAAGCCATCTATACATGCCTTGTTTCTTCTTTCAGTGGTTTGTGTGGCTGAGTCCAGCCCGGTCTTTGGCCCTCTAGCACAGATGGGAGCTTCACAGATGGGAGCTTCAGACTCGTCGATCAACGTCTGCACGGCCTGATGGTGGACCTGTTACAAGAGTACAGAGACAACTCGAATATATGCCAACTGAGTGTCGACTGATGCCATCTTTGACACCTGGAAGCATCCCAAGCCCCCTCGAGGGACCCTCAGACCCTCAAAATGCCCGCAAAGTGGACGGAAGGTCTTTGTGTGCTTGCCTATGACACCCCATCTCTCATTTAACAGAACACGACACCGCTCCGAGGTCCTTCGCACTGAATGCCACGCACGTTCGAGATGTGAAGCCTTCTACCCACTTGCGTCTCTAAATGATGCACACAATCTCAAGTGACACACTCCCGAGTGTGGCTCTGCTCCTCCATCAATCATCAATGAAACGCACCCTCCTCCGCCGTCGCCGCCGACTCATGCTCGCACTCAACCGCAAGTCATGAGGCCGAATGAAAGGCATTCCTTTACATCACCCGCCATTGCTGAAACCTCTAAGGCCACCGGGTGATGATGGCACACCACAAAAGAACGAGGAACAGCACGCTCTGGTGCCTCCCAAGGCGCCTTCTCCCTTTCATGAATGCGCTGCATGGCCCGACTGTATTTTTTCCACAACTGAGCGCAATGCATCGACGGGGAGGTGCTTGTTGTTGCTGGTGGTGGTGGGTGGACGGAGAGGGTGGCAGAAGGTTGAAGAGGTTTGCAACCCCACGCATTGTTGAATTCAATGTCAAAGGCTTATACAAAGTGCCAACACAGAACCCGCCACCGTTGCCTTCTGTCGCCAGCAATCCCTCGCTGCTGCCACTTGCACTTCGACGTCACGGACGGTGGATGAGGTACAACATGGCGCGGCGGATTGCCACTGCCAGTGCTCGACGCTCGAATTGCATTCGAATTGTGCTCGTACGAGCGCAGGTGATGACTTAGACAGCTGCTGATGCCTGACGTGATGAATGTCAGTGGGAGACGTGGAGCCAATAACACACACACATGTACACACCCCCCATCCATTCCTCAGTACACCACCGCAGTGTGTGCTTCACTTGACATTGTGCGCTTAATTGTTGTGAGCGACGATGCCACTGCTGGCTGGTTGGCTGGCGGATGAATGGAAAACCGAGGGGGTGGTGGGTGGCGGCTGGATGAAGTGAATAAGGCACGAGGCGGCTTCTTTGGTGGCAGACGTGCTGGAAATTTAATTTGTTCCCTTGTTCAAGGGTGGGGGAAAAGCGGCGGTGGAATGCACACCATTCGGAGATGCCTTCGTGATGTTTCAGTTCGCTGTCTCCTTTCCGACGCAAGGACTCGCCTGTGCGTCGCTCCACTTGACATTGGGGACGGTTGGAATTGTAAATCACTTCCAGGCTTGATCTCTGTTATTTTTTTTTTATTCTCCACGAAATCTTGGCATTTTTCGCGTTACTTTGGTGAGGGGGTTGGTGGCTTGGCGTGGGTGAATGAATGACGGCGCTTGCCACACAGCGAGTGAGTGTGTTTCATTGTGTCAATGAAAGGACAATGCGTGGAAACAAATAACCTCGAGTGTGGTGGAGGGGATCCATTTTCGAAGGACGATGTCGGACTGTCTTCTTGGATGTGTGTGTGTGTGTGGGTGGGCGACTGGGGGAGGGGTCGTACTGAATATGAAAGGAAATGATGTAATGCGGGCGCTGAGAGGTGTGTCGGTGGCACAGTCACAGCGGCTCTGAGACCGTGTGTTCCGATGTGTCATTGGGTCTCCTTAAACGACGGAAATACAATGGGGTTGTAAAAATAGCAAGGATTCTTGTTGATTTCTCGACTTTCCGCTGTCGGTCGATGGTTGTACGAGGGGTTTGGCATGGTATTGATTTTTCGTCGGTTGGCTCGTGGGCGGCGAGGAACTTCGACTGACCTTGACGCTGGGCGGCTGTGACACCATATGGCTTCTTCCAACGTCATCCATGTGTGACTAGTCCTTCGAGGGCTCTGTTGCTCGGCTGAATCTTGAGCCCGAGAAGCCACAGAGTACCTCTGGCGGACATTGGTCAACGTCACTGTCCAGCAGTACGGCACAGATACACGGCCAATGTCAAAGGCGGTTGAAGAGCCTTGCAGAGCCGCCTCCATGTTAATAGCTCCGTGGGCTATTTATTACAGACCCGAGATATGCGAAGACACTGCCTACCTCGAGGTTATAGCCGTCCATTGCGGCGGCATTCTCGCTGGGTCGACGATGGCTTGCGTCGACCTCTGCATATGCTTCGTGTAATCCTCGTCTCAGATGCTGAGGGCTGCAGATCAGGCCTGGGTTGCAGGCGGAACCAGAGCAGCCCTCGTTTGCTTACAGCTGAGGGCTTTGGACTGAGGCTGCATAGCTGTTCAGCCCAGCGACCGATGAAGTGGCTGAGCCTGAAAAATCCCCATTTCAAGCGTCTTAAGGCAATTCAACGTCTCATTGACGCCTCCTTCTGTTCGTTCAATCATGTTAAAGCGATCCGCGGATGGTGGGACTTTTCGAATTTCTCGCCCCTAGCGTTGACATGTGAATTTTTGACGAAAAAGCTCGCGTAGGCAAGGGTGGCCAGGGCTACTAGGTGTGCTTAGGGATCTCACTGCAATACAAAAGTCAATCATAACTCCTGATGCTCTGGAGATCAAACGCGCGTGCCCCTCCATGATGATGATGATGACGATGAGTCACACGAGAGGACGATTAGAAGTCTCGGTGCTTTCGTCATCGCACTCGACGGAGCAGTGCCAGTTCCCCATCGTCATTCATCTCGTCATGCAGCCTCTGTCTGTAAGATCATTGGTGGGCGTTCCATGGCATAGCTGTCGACAGAGTGTCAAATATTCCGAGAACGCCTAACAGACTCAACTTGACAGAGTTCCTTGGGTCGACTGTAGCCTTTTCTTACAAAGAAGAAGAATGGGACCGATAGAATGTGCATCGATTATCGGGCACTGAACAAGACAACAACAAAACAGAAATTTCCGATGCCTACTGTGGAGGAAATATTAGCAACTCTATCTGGAAATACGTATTTTACAACACTGGACCTTGCATCTGGATACCATCAAGTGCGGATAGCCGAACAAAGCCGAAAATACACCGCGTTTGCTGCCGAGAATGGTCTGTACGAGTCTGTGCGCATGCCGTTTGGTCTAGTGAATGCTCAAGTTAAGGCGCGCATGGACAATGGTGATGTTGCCGTTTACTTGGACGATGTTATAATCGCCAGCAAATCGATAGAGGAAGGATTACGAAAGCTCGAGAAATTTCTGGGTGTGCTGAAAGAGTCAGAGTTGAATCTCAATACAAAGAAATTTTGAGAACTAGTATTGAGTTGGTCGGACATCGACTGGATGGAACGGGAGTACGACCTAGTGAGCGGAAGACGATGGCCGTAACAGATTTTTCCCAACCGAAAACCGATTTTTCCTAACCTTACCGGTTATTTCCGGAAATTCGTGCCGAATTATTCTCAAATCGCATCACCTCTTACCGACTTACTTAAACAAGACAATAGTTTTGTGTAGATGGAGGAACAACAGACAGCATTCGAAGAACATAAATCTGCACTAATTATTCCACCTGTTTTAGCTCTTTACGATGTGGAGTGTGATCACGAGGTTCATACTCACGCCTCAGCCGTGGGACTTGCCGGTGTACTGATGCAGCGAGGGAAGGACGACAACAAGCTGAGACCAGTGGCGTATTTTAGCAGAAAGCTGACGGAGGTAGAAGCAAAATACCACAGCTACGAGCTAGAGGTTTTGGCTCTGGTGGAAAGCTTGGAAAGGATATACTTGTTGGGCAAGGCATTTAACTGTGAAGCCATCGTAGCGACCCAAAACATGGGTCGAATGATACCAAGAGTTGCGAGGTGGTGGCTCAAGCTACAAGAGTTTGAGTTTACAACAATTCACCAGTCAGGGAGGAAAGCGGGGTATGTGGATGCCATGAGTCGAGAGCCAGTAGAGGAAGAACGGGAGATGGAAGAAGCATCCGCCAACGTATTAAACATCTGCATTACCGATGATGACTGGCTTGCAACAATGCAGTGGCAAGATAAAATCCTGCGAAATATTATCAAGCAGCTGCAATCAACAGCTGTTGGCAGTGAACAGAGGCAACTGCATAAGGAATACAAGCTGGAAGGTCAACGGTTGTACAGGTGTGACGGTGATCAGAGAAGGTGGGTTGTACCGAAGGGGGTGCGATGGCGTGTGTTACGAATGTGTCATGACGAGGCTGCTCACATGGGATATGAAAAAAACTCTGGAGAGGCTGAGAAGGACATATTGGTTTCCCAAGATGAGGAGCTTTGTCAAAAGGGTACGTCAAAGGATGTGTAGAATGCACCTATGCTAAGAGAAAAGGCGGAACGAAAGAAGGAGCGCTGCATTGTGTGGAGAGGGTACCCGTACCATTCCATACGATCCATATGGATCATCTTAGGCCGTTTACAACTGGACGTGGGGGAACTAAATATGTGGTAGCACTAGTGGAAAACTTCAGCAAATATACCATTTTGAAAGCTGTAAAAACGACCAATACAAAGGGAGTGCTAGCAGTGCTCAATCAGGTTATCGAATACTTCGGGATGCCCAAGTGCTTGGTAACCGACAGAGGTACTGCTTTTTCGTCAAGCGAATTCAAAAAATACTGACATACTTACGGGGTACAACATATTACGACGACTGTTAGAAGCCCAAGGGCCAACGGAGAGGACCAACCGTACAGTACTTGCAGCGCTTAAGTGTAGTCATTCAGCTTGAAAGGTCTGGGCGCAGCAGTTGAGAAGTATTCAATGGAGCTTGAACACGGCAAGAAATATGATTAATGTTCGCCTATACACCAAGAGGAATCGCTGGAGCTAAACTTCTGCTAGAACTGGAGCGTAGCGGATACTGCAACCAAGAGGAAATGGATCGTTTGCGTGACGGCGCCCTGCAACGCATTGTAGTAGACCAGCAGAAGCAAAAGGAACGTTTCGATAAAGCGCACAAAAAGCCAGGCACGTACGAAGTGGACGACTTAGTCCTGATTGAACGGGAGCCCACTGCAACAGGTGAGTCAAGGAAACTTGATCTAATTTACAGGGGCCCGTACATAGTGGCAAAGGTGTGAGAGATTTCCGGATCAGCGACCGCAGGAAGTCTCGAGGACGAGTCTTAAGCCAGGATGAACGAGCTGTAACGCCCTTTCGAAAGCGCCTTGGCACTTTGTGTGTCATAGACCGCTCATGCCGGTGCCCTTGAAACTCGCACATTCGAAGTTGTGGGTGACCGTTTGATCGGGTGTGTTCGGACAGGAGGCGAACGAGAAGGGAGCAGCTGGTGAAGACCGAGGAATGGATGTTTTTTAGGAAGATTGTGAAATAAAGAAGAGATTACTGAAGTGGCTTGCGGATTTTCATTTTTTTTCTTGCTCTACACTATTAGGAAATGTTTTAAATTCAAGACATTAAATCCTTAGAAACGTTTGAACATTGCAAGGCAAAATCGATTGTGTATCAATTGTTTGTCAAATGCAAATATCACTCAAAACTGCACGAGTACATTTACGTGCATCTAGTGCAATCGAAGGTATCATTCATTACTTCATGGAGCTGAGTCAGCTAATGCAATGCATGCCATGGCGTCAAGCTCCACATTAGCTTCTGCGTCATCTACTCGACCATCCTCATCGTTCAATCAATCACATGCAGAAGTGACCGAGAGCCAATCAGTCGGTATCAAAAGAGCTGCAACACGCAGCGCAGCGAGTGGGGGTCTTCTTCTCGACGTCAGTCATTCTCTCGGTATCCTTAAGCTTACCTTGGCTTCAACTTGAACTTAGCCAATTGGGCCCACATCTTTCCAAGATGACCATGAGAATAACGTCACCGTCAATGGCGCCCGCTGTTGTTTGGCCAAAATTTTCGAGTTGAACTTTTTCCAGGCAGACTTGGTTCCACGAAGACGGCACAACATGCCACATAGCACGCGAATCGATGGACCAGCCAAGGAATGCATTCGGTGAGCAATTTGTGCCTCGGTTTGGACTGATAATTTGACCGCGCCTAGATCGTGTGATTTAAGGCCTTTAAACTACTTTGTATGGGGCTACGTCAAATCACTAGTTCATGTGGAGCAGCTGTGTACATCTTCGAATGATAAATCAGAACAGAATGTGCTTCAAATACCAAGCCATCCCTTGGACTGCTCGTCGCTTGCAAGGTGCTACATCTTTGCGGGCCCATCCGATGAGTTGGTGTCATGAAGCCACTTGGACGGTCTACGAAATGAAGGTAAACTCAAGAGCGCTTGTGCATGTTGCCACAAATGTACACAACTGACCCAACGATAAGAGAACAGCGCCGACGGAGCAGGATGGTGTCATCGAACGGCCAGAACTCCGGCAATACACACAGTAACGCCCAACAACGAGGCGACAAGTCACACTCAGCCGCACCCAAAAGGAACCCGTGCGCATCACGTGGGCATAGAATCCATGGCATTGCTTCAGAGTACAGTGAAATCTCCCTTGAACGGTCAGCAATGGTGCACAATTTTTTGTCCGTCTAAGGGAGGTGTCCGTTTAAGTGAGGTGTCCGTCTAAGGGAGGTGTCCGTTTAAGTGAGGTGTCCGTCTAAGGGAGGTGTCCGTCTAAGGGATGTGTCCGTCTAAGGGAGGCGTCCGTCTAAGGGAGGTGTCCGTCTAAGGGAGGTGTCCGTCTAAGGGATGTGTCCGTCTAAGGGAGGCGTCCGTCTAAGGGAGGTGTCCGTCTAAGGGAGGTGTCCGTTTAAGTGAGGTGTCCGTCTAAGGGAGGTGTCCGTCTAAGGGAGGTGTACGTCTAAGGGAAGTGTCCGCCTAGGGGAGGTGACCATCTAAGGAAGGTGTCCGTTTAAGTGAGGTGTCGGTCTATGTGAGGTGTCCGTCTAAGAGAAGTGTCCGTCTAGGGGAGTTGTCCGTCTAAGGGAGGTGTCCGTCTAGGGGAGTTGTTCGTCTAAGGGAAGTGTCCGTCTAGGGGAGGTGACCATCTAAGGAAGGTGTCCGTTTAAGTGAGGTGTCCGTCTGAGGGAGGTGTCCGTCTAAGGGAGGTGTCCGCCTAGGGGAGGTGTCCGTCTAGGGGAGTTGTCCGTCTAAGGGAGGTGTCGGTCTAAGTGAGGTGTCCGTCTAAGGGAGGTGTCCATCTAAGTGAGGTATCCGTCTAAGGGAGGTGTCCGTCTAAGGGAGGTGTCCGTCTGAGGGAGGTGTCCGTCTAAGGGAGGTGTCCGTCTAGGGGAGGTGTCGGTCTAAGGGAGGTGTCCGTTTGAGTGAGGTGTCCCTCTGTGGGAGGTGTCCGTTTAAGTGAGGTGTCCGTCTAAGTGAGGTGTCCGTCTAAGGTAGGTGTCCATATAAGTGAGGTATCCGTCTAAGGGAGGTGTCCGTCTAAGGGAGGTGTCCGTCTAAGGAAGGTGTCCATCTAAGTGAGGTATCCGTCTAAGGGAGGTGTCCGTTTAAGGGAGGTGTCCGTCTGAGGGAGGTGTCCGTCTAAGGGAGGTGTCCGTCTAGGGGAGGTGTCGGTCTAAGGGAGGTGTCCGTTTAAGTGAAGTGTCCCTCTGTGGGAGTTGTCCGTCTAAGGGAGGTGTCCGTCTAAGGGAGGTGTCCGTCTAAGGGAGTTGTTCGTCTAAGGGAGTTGTCCGTCTAAGGGAGGTGTCCGTCTAAGGGAAGTGTCCGTCTAAGGGAGTTGTCCGTCTAAGGCAGGTGTCCGTCTAAGGGAGGTGTCCGTCTAGGGGAGTTGTCCGTCTAGGTGAGGTGACCATCTAAGGAAGGTGTCCGTTTAAGTGAGGTGTCGGTCTAAGTGAGGTGTCCGTCTAAGGCAGGTGTCCGTCTAAGGGAGGTGTCCGTCTAAGGGAGGTGTCCGTCTAGGGTAGGTGCCCGTCTAAGGGAAGTGTCCGTCTAAGGACTTCATGTCCTTCCTCTGGATAGGCTGCACCGCAAAAAAGTGCTTTCAGTTTAAGAGAGTCCTCCTTGTGAAAACAAGCCAACTATGGACTTGCGGCAATAATCAGCATAATCGATTACTTGGAAAAGAAATATGATTCCGGTAGCCTCACCGCTACAACCGACTATATACTGACTTCTCTCTCAAATTACCAATCCTATTCCCCAGCAGAGACGAGTTTCATTAACGACCACGAGATTGTCCTCGTCACCGACTTATCGAAAATGGACACTAGGACCGTATTATACTCGGACACTCTGTTCAGAGATCACTTACATCGGTTATCACCGTATTTGTAGACAGCCAGGCCGCACCGTAAACCGAATTCGAAGGCTGTCATGAAATGTCGCAACTCACTGAGGTCCATCAAGTCAGCACAAGGTAAAACTATACTGCTGTCCAGGCCACAGCTCAATAAGAGGGAACGAAAGAGCGGCCGAATTGATCAGACAAGGGTCTGAAATGGACATTAGCGAAGCGGACAAATCTCAGCAACCACCGATCAGTGCAGAAGCCACCTCGTCTTGGCTTGCAAGGAACGGCAGTCACACGACAAGATCACCATGGCCAGAGCTTAATAACGGCAAAACAAAGAAGCTGCTGGCGTTGGAGCGAAATTCGATCCGTATGGCCGTCGGTGTGATCACAGGACACTGTCCGATCGGCACAATGCCCGAAAATGGAACCAGGAGTCCAGCGATCTAGAAAGAACCCGAGACGGTCCAACATTTGGTTTACCACTGCCCAGCTCTCCACAATCGGCGGAAATAGCTTCGCTGGCCCATAGACGCACCGAATGAGAATATATCGGGACTTTTAAAAAAAGTTAGGACATGCGCGCGAGGGAGAACGAGAATTATATTCACATCCCTTGGCGCAAACCTTAAAAAATAAGTGGGGGCTGTGATCTGCTAGACTTCCTTTGGCGTCCCTGTTCCTATGGCGCTGTTACATTGCTGGAAAGAGGTACATTTGTAGGTCACACTCCGGCACTTAGACCAGGTGCAACCATCCAATCAAGCTGAAGCCAGATAGAGCGACGTCAGTTCATTCGACGAGGACTTACTGCGAGTCTGTCGTTGGAAGCGAGCCGTGCATTGGTCCTTTCGTCGTTACTCCACACAAGCCCATCTCTCCCATCGTCCCCCTTTGTCACAACCGGTTGGAGTCCACGTATGAAGCGAACTTCCTGTCATTTGATTTGACTAAAGACTTAAAGATGCTCGCCACAAAAAAACCAAACAAAATTCCAAATGAAATCGTTAAACAAGCAATCCCTTATCCGGACACGTCCGCTTTGTTTACCTTCAATCTCTGCCCGCTGTTCATCGATTGACACCGATTGACAAATGGTCCTTCTCGTCGTTGTCGCGTCCCCTTCAGTCCTTGTCCTGCCACACCGAAGCCCCACGCATCATTATTATTCATTCCGTTCTGATCCAGGCCCCAAGGAACCTATCAATTCATAGCCGAAACTGAATTACTTCAGCGAACGGCGACACAAAACTTGATAACGTTTATCCTTGTCAGTCGTTGCGAAACATCTATCTTAACCCGTATGACATGTGCGTAAGTTCGACGTCCCACTGACGTCAGCCGGGGCAACAACAATCTCTGACAAATGAAAGATATGTTATTAATATCCTCTCGTGCACGCGAGCACAATTCTCGTTCCTTGTTCTTCGTTCCTCCTGCCCCCCTTCCCCATTCCCCAGTGCCCTTCAGGATAATAAATGATGCACGGAATGCCTTGCGTATGCCTGAGACCTCCTTTGTCAATCTCATCATCTGCCCCGACGCCACCACCACCACAGGCTTAGAGCGAGGATGTCTTTGTCTTTGGCTTAGGCGCCCGTTGTTAAAAGTGTGGCCTCTTAATTTCCGAAAACCCCTTTATTGCGAGGCGAAACAAATGTCCCTTGTGTAAATAAATCCTTTAACTGACTGATGTAATAAAGTTGCGATACACAATGTGTGTCCTTTTCGCTTTGTTTTGGATTTTATCGTGATCGTAAAAAAATGGAAAAAAAGCTGGGGGGGAGGGGGGGACTGTAAAAGACTTAAGACCCGACCATTGTCCCGGGGACGGGGATAACGACGCCAATTAAACGGTTATTCCCCGAAAATATGACGGTCACAAAATGAAGTAATGGCACTTGATGAATTAGGAAGCCACTAATTATGACGGAAATTCAGAAATTCACGCGACAGAGTGGCTCCCGAGGTGGTGGACGCCTTTGAAGCTCAAATGGGAGGCAGGGTGTGCTGCTGAATTGAAAAAAAAAACGTTGTGTGGGCCATCTGGTGGGTTTTTTTTAAATCATGGGGTATTTTGACACTGACAGCTGTTTTGCGCGGGAAAACTTGACAGCGAGTCGGTTTCATACCTCCGCGGAATAAAATGGGCCGCTTAAATATTGAAATGTTTGTCCAAAGTGAGCTACAGTCCGAAACGATCGACAAGGTCTGGGAAAAAAATGGCCGTGACAGAATGCACGGCTGCGAAGCCAGTCGAGACAGCCACTTGAACGACGTTCAATTCATCATAATTAATGGGAATGTTCGCTCTTACTAACAAAGCCACAAGACGAGGAAAAAAATTGAATGTTGTTCATTTTATTGCATTTTTAAAAAGAAACTTGTATTTGGCCCACCCTGTACTGTGCTCCCTTTGTTGATCTAGGACCTTAGAGCAGTGAAACCTCTCTCAAAGGAGTCTCAGTTCGTGGTACAAAGCAAGCGTCAAACTCCTGAAGACTGATATCAGAAAAGGACTCCTGATTCAGGCAGATTTTGACAGCTACCCCAAGGCACTTGTCCACAATTCGGAAAGGCGAATGGAAGCTGGGAAGTGCCCAGGCTGCATTGAAGGGTCTTCAGATAATGCTGACTCTGTCATAGCAGGACAGGGAATGGAGCAAGAGAGGATCAGCATGGGCGTTTGGATACTTCTCCCCGAGACCGGAAAATGTACAAATGTCAGGGAATTCAATCATCTTTAGCCAACGTCTGCAGGCCGGTAGGGGTTTAGGGGTCTGTAGTAGGCTCTGCTCTGTGATCACCTGTTTTGACGGTCAATCTCTGTTCATTATCCCGAGTCCTGCTTACTCTTGGACACTCGACTGCATCGTCTCACTGGCCACAGTCCACAGTGCCTGCAGATGACTAAGCCGCTATAAAAAGACGAATGTTTACTGAAAGGAGTGTGTAACCATCGTTCTGTGTCTGGCACCGTCCAAGTCGTCTTTTTTCCAACTTTGTTACATCCGGCAGTCTAGTTGGCATCGTCACTCGGCACAGACTCGAAGATCACCATGCCCCTGTGTAGACTTGACTTGCTTTCCATGGCTTGAGAGGTGATGACGACGCATGGAATGCATTGGGTATCGACGAAGACGACGACGAATTGCCATGTTTTAGTTCAGCTGTCAAAGCAATCGATCACATCCGACTGTCAAAATGTTCAGTCAAGGTTGCCCTGACCCGCATGCATCGTCTCTCGCTTGACAAACTACCGAAATTCCTGCTCACCGTGGCTTCAGTGTGCAGACAGCTTGTCGCAGAGTGGAAATGTGTGAGCGGAAGTACACCGTTTTTGGACCTGAAGCCATGAAAGAAGGAGGAATCGGCGCCGATTATCTGCCTTGGGCAACGCTAGAGAGTCAATCTGGCTTATTTAGCGGTTGGCCTAGAGCCTTTGACAGTTCTGCCGCAAGAACTGAAGCCTGGCGATCTTAGACAAGGTTGTGAGTTCCCAACCGAAAATCCGGTTTTTAGCCAAAAACTCATTTCCGTCCTACGAAACCCATTTTTGGCTGAGCGACCGTCATTGGATGGAACACAATCCTCAAGCATGAATGCATCTTCAAGGACTGAGTCTTTGATCGAAGCCAATTTTTGTATAAATCAGGACGGGGACACCGTTAACGGCAATGACCTTGACTAGAGAGGGATGTTGAACGACTCTCTGTGGCCAGAGACGACATCGATGAATCCAAGCCATGGTTGCAAGGAGACGGCGCTAAATGCCAAATAAGCTAGGGAACGTCCGAAGTTGTGAAGGAGGCTTTTGGCGACTGGATCATCTCGAGACGAATGGCCGTCATGATGAGGTGACTCTGGGGCTATGACACGTTAACAACCCAGCCACTTTGAGCGAGCTCAAGGACAACATTCGACACTCCCTCTAGCTCTTGCCGGAATAAAGCCGCACATATTCGACCAACACCTTAAAGCATTGCCAGCGAAATTGAAACCATACAAAATGGCATGAATGTAGCTTCATCATGAAGTCAGAATCCAGAAACTATTTCACACCGCTGTTGTTTTGTTTGAATCTCCTTTCCTATCGTTCTTATCTGGTCACCCTTTAACAGAGTGGCCACTGGACGGCTTTGACTGCTTGAGGGAAGTTGATTGACGAAAAAGAGCAACAACTTAGATGTCATATGCGTCTTCACGTCGTCATGCCTTGCCTGCCGCCGCATTCGAAGCGAACTTGGACCCAGTTTCTCCGGCAACCACGTCGAAAGGAGCTCCAGTTGAATGCCAATTAGATTCCATCAAATGTTGAATATTGGCGTGCGCACGACTTTCGAATTGGGCCTAGATCAAGTCATTTAAGCCCACATGGTCGTTGGTGTCGATGCCGCCTACTGTCGAAGTCAATCCAACCCTTCTCCAGCCCAATGCCATTCCTTCGACGCCTCACACTGCATATCTCATGGTCGTCGCCATTTGCAGCACATTCACGTTCGCAAGGAAAACGAATTTGAGCCAAAGACCTGCTCACAGTGCTCCCAGAGCTCGCATTTTCTTCGAAATTAACCTAGCCTGCACTTGCCGTTGACGACGTCGTCAAGTTTACCCCCCTCCCCTTACCCCCTCTCTCTTGAATAACAAAATAATGTCCTCATGAATTCAAAAAATCACCACCCACTGGCGAATGGAAAACGCATCCAGGACAAGTCACTGTCGGCCCCAGCTCGCCTGGCCGCCCATCTGCTCGTCTCCTCGTGACAAACTCCCTCTCCACCACACCCCCCCGCGCACTCACCGAAATTATGAATATTGCAACACGCGAAACTACGCCCGCGGGGGTGAAATTAAAATTAAGTGCTCGTGCCGCCGTCGGCGGAGGCGGGCGCTTTACGGCACTCTTTTTTCCAGTTTTCTTTGCTTTGTGAATTCACACTCTGATCGTTTTTGTTTTTTCTTTTTTCTCCTTTCAGCGGACAGTTCCTTCTTGCTGGCCAACGCCCAAATCGTCGACTTCCCGATTGTCTATTGCAATGAGTCCTTTTGCAAAATCAGCGGCTACAACCGTGCCGAGGTTATGCAGAAATCGTGCAGGTAAGTCGTTGCCACCGGCGCGCCGGCAACGAGGGCGACCCACTTGATCCTGACTATTGATTAAAATTTGCATTCGCGATGAGACGCGGGGGCGTTACGTGTGATGGCGATTTAATTATGCATTAAGGCGCCTCCCCATTATTGGCTCCGCGTGTCCCGCTCACCCTGCAATTAGACACCGGCTCGGGTTGGAGGGGGATGAACTTCCACGCGACTGTGCTTCATAAATATTTCCGCTGCGGGGATTTTATGCAGCGCCATTCGAAGACCAATGCTGGAGCCATGCTGGGGTTGTCATTGGCGGCTTTAATTATAACCCACTGTCGGAGCGGGTCTGTGGGTCGGTAAGCCCTGGAATGGAGGCGCTGCCTTTATGTGGCCCGGTTGACGAGGGATCACAGTGTTAACTGGAGCGTTACACCGAAGATGAGCGGCGAGCGTTTAATATTGCATGCGCTTCGGAATGGGCTTTGAAATGGATGACGAAGGATTTAACGACGCGCTGGATGGATAATTTAGAGGAAGTTTCGTTGAAGGAACGACGACGTGTTGAGTTGATGCATTTGCACGCGAAATTGACACATTTGCGGGGCGATAAAGTTACTTCTTCGTCGGGGGAAGCCCAACACTGTGACTGACGCAGTTTGAGGAGAGATTTTAAACATTTTAATGACCGCTTTCTGAGCCCTTAACCGGGTGGGCCATCTAGTGGTTTCTTTTTAAATCCTGGGTTATTTTGACACTGATAGCTGTTTTGCCCTCGAAATCTTGACAGGAAGTCAGTATCATACCTCCGCGGCACGAAATGAGTCGCTTTAGGCTAAAATATTGAAAACTCTGTCCAAAGTGAGCGCTGTGTAGCCCAAAGAGTGGGGGTTTTTTTTTAAGGAGAAGATGTTTTGGTCGAAATGAAGCACCCACCGCGGCGACCGTTGTCCGCAAATTTGTGCCAAAATGTTCGTGAGACTGGTAGGCTAGTGGACAACACTTATGGTCCCCGTTGTCGATGAGAATGTGGCCGCTGTGGTCTTCTCCGTAGATGAGGCTGGGAACAACGATTCGGACAACGGTCGGCGTTACAGGGCCATGTTAACGGACTTTATTTCTTTCCTGAAATTGAAGACATGGACTTGGACAACCTCTGGTGCACGCAGGATGGCGCGCCATGCCACACAACCCATGCCAAACAGCCCATGCCACACAGTCCATGCAACAACCGATCTTTTGCGCACCAAATTCCCGAATGCGTGTTACCAGCCGTCTTAACGATGTCAATACGCCGTGCCTCGGAGCTGCGATGTGACCCTTTTTTTGTGGGGAAGCGTGAAGAACTCGAAAACGATTCAAGGACTTTAGGCCAACATCATCCAAGCAATCCGTGAGCTACAGTTCGAAATCATCAACAAGGTCTTAGAAAATTGGCGGTGATAGAAAGCGCTGCTGCGAGGTCCGCCACGGCAGCCGCTTGAATGACGTTACATTCACCATAATTAATGGGAATGTTTGCTCTTACTAATGAAGTCATAATGCGTGGAAGAAAATTGAATTTGCTTCATTTTATAGCATTTTTAAAAAGAAACTTGTAATTCGCCCACCCTGCAGGACCAGAAATGGTTTATTTTACATATCTCGAAAACGGTGCGTTATTCGGTGAGCCTCCCATACGCTTACGGTTTACGGGTACATAGAGGAAGGGCAGAGGCTTCATTTGAGCCGTCAACCATGCCGCTACGACCAGCAGAAGGTAGAGAAAAGCGTCGGAGAAGTGGCCTGAAATGGTTTATTTTACAAAATCGACCATATCTCGAAAACGGTGCGTTTTTCAACGGTTTTTCATTTTGTTCAATGCAAGGCCTTAACGGGTACACGGAGTAGGGAAATACGCTTCTTTTAAGCTATCAACCATGCCGCTGCGACCAGCAGAAGGCAGAAAGAAGCGTCGGAGAAGTGGCCTGAAATGGTTTATTTTACAAAATCGACCATATCTCGAAAACGGTGAGTTTTTCATTTTGTTCAATGCAATATCTTAACGGGTACACGGAGTAGGGAAATACGCTTTTTTTTAGCTATCAACCATGCCGCTACGACCAGCAGAAGGCAGAAAGAAGCGTCGGAGAAGTGGACTGAAATGGTTTATTTTACAAAATCGACCATATCTCGAAAACGATGCGTTTTTCGGCGATTCTCCTATTCGCTTACGGCTTACGGGTACATGGAGGAAGGAATGACCCCGATTTTGTGGCATCAACCATGCCGCTATGACCGCTGAAACCCAGATCTTTCCATGAGCTTCTAAGGTCGCACAAGTTCAATGACTGACCTACTTTCACGCCAGCATCGTCCTGCGAAACAGAATTCAATCGAACCCACTCCCTCTCTCAGGCCGGTCAATTATACAATCGTTCTCTCCAATTTCGGCACGTCGAACCATGGGCATTAATCCTGAGAATTGAAAATTCCACGTTTCCCCTTCACAGCGCTCGGGAAAATCGACGATAATTCAAATTTTTTCATTCAATTTCGATCTGCTGCAGTTACTCTCGTCCCTTGGGACAATCCGATTTTCCTTCCACCTCCCTCTCCCCCTTCTTACACAAAATTCATATTCCAAGTCCCAAGGATGTGGGTGGTGACCGGTGGGGACTCAGTGCCACCGCCTGGCCAGAGGTAAGTCGCCATACAATAAATCCTAATTCCGGCCAAATCCCCTTAATCTATTCCAAACCAATACCTAACCCCCCTCCTACCACCCACCCCCCACACTCAGGTACACTTCCCAGGACGAAATCGATTCCACCACCTTGAAGCCACCCCGCACCAGGACCAAACGCAAACACAAACAAAAAACGATTCGGTTTCTTTTTTGTCGAACTCAAGGAGGAAGCCGAGGGGGAGAGGAAAAATGCCAACATTAAATATGTACGTACGAGTAAGTGCCGCTCCAGCTAGACCAGCGAAGGTCCCTCTGCCAGGGCGCTACGATGACGCTTTATTGTTATTTACAACGCACTTGTAAAATTCGGAATGTGCTCCCGTAACCTCAAAACGTCGATAAACAACCGCAGTTTATGGAAATCAGAATGACTTGAGCGCACGCAAAATGTATTCCGACGGAATATTTACACAATTCCGTGGGATAATGGTCGATCCGAAAGGATGCGGCGACGTGGAGGAATGGACACAGACTGACGAGTGGTTGCATCACGAGCGAATGGAGAGTTGAACGACGAATGAGGACACAATTAGAGGGACTTATGAGGACCCTCATCCCCCCCCCCCCCTTAAAACGCGTGGAAGGGTGCGTGTACAGCAAGGACGTGGCCCGGTGTTTCGTGGTAATGGTGATTAATTTCATTCGCGGGACCTGTGCTAATGAGAGCACTGTGATTACATTTATCGGGTGGCTTTTCGCCGAGGGAATACCGAGGAAATTCGAAGAAATGCTATTTTTCTTTCAAAATTTTCACACGCAATCGGCGACTTAACACGCATTTCGGTCGTCGACAGAAGGCGAAGGCATGTGTGCTGTTTGATGCGTGATTCCTTTGACCTTAGCCGCACTCGCACGCAAGGACCTATTCCGCCTTCAAGGCGCTGCATGTGGTTCTTGATGGTGAAGCTTCATGTCTGATTGCCTGATGTAAAGTCATTCATTTGAGCGTCGAGTTGAACTCGACAAGCCATTGAAGGGGTGTTCCTCAGTACGTTCTGCTCTTGATGCTGTCCCAAAGCGCAAAATGCCAACATTTTCCATCGAAGTCTCATCTCTGAAGCTACAACATTTGATAGGCAGCCGTTCGGCGAGCAGTTCATCATGCGTTTACCTGGAAATTGATTCCACGATCTGATCTACAAACTCGTCGATAGAATCCAATATCTTCCAATGGGCGATTGTGGAAGTAAAGCTGAGATCGGAGAGCTCTCGCTGCGTCATCAAGACCGGAAACGGACTCAACGAGACCTTCAATGTCAAAGGGGCGCTGTCATGTGACTTCTTCAACATCATCCTGAAGAATATCGTACAAGACGCACTCGCAATCACTGGAGGGCGTCGATCGACATTGACGTGATTGACAGTACACAGCGAGTCGTCATAGAAGCGATGCCAGCGCGCTGGTATTGAATCGGAGGCGGCCAAAATGGGTTTTAGGGGCAAAACGAGCGAAGTACACACACTATCGACGACTTGGCAGCAAGGTCACCATAGCCAAACATACTCTCGAGGCAGTTAAGGACTTCGTGTATCTTGATAGGGTTCAAATCGATGTGTCCATCTCCACGGAGTACGAATACCACGAGTACCGAAATTGAACGCTGCAACTCTTGCCAGTCGCTGTTTCTTTGGGCTCAAGAAGCAATTGCGTTGTAGAGCCTCCTCTCGAAGGGCCAAGCTGCAATAACCTGTTCATCTCAGTCCGACGCTATGACGCAGGAGCAATGGACAGTCTCGAAAGCAGATGAAGAAGCCCTTTTTCTGCGTCATCCACGAATTCATCGCCTAAAAGCCAGCCGGAAGAGCCTTCGACTCCACACCCCTTGGTACAACACAATAAAGGACGCCTACGAAACTGACTTGCGCATACAAGCGGAGAAGGACCTCAGCCAAGTTGTCGTGGGAAATTGGCGGCAGCGACTGGGAGGAGGCCAGCAGGTCCCAGGTCCCAGGTGTACGTGTGGGCACCTCAACTAGAAAAGCTACTCGCGTCGCTATTGTCCACACTCGACCATCGGATGAACCGTGTGATCACTTCAAATGAGTGCTGGTGATGTACAGACCGAGTTCTTGAGTAGTTTCGTTACCATGGACCAAACATGGATCCATCGCAACACACAAGAGACTAAGGAACGATCGAACGTCGTACGTACTTCAGATTCAAATCAAGTCTGTGCTAGAATACCGAGCTGAGGTAGCGTCGCTAGAGGGCCAGCTTAAAATGTCCCCAATCTGGGTTCCATGTCGCTACAGTGACTAGCGCAGGGATCCGCTCTTCAGTGCTCGCTTGCAGAGGAGGTGCACATTTCACTACAAGCAGTCAAGGCAAACATCTCCACGCACTTCCTTGAAACGGCAAACCTCAGACGGGCCAGACTGAGAAGAATGGCAACATGGCCCGAGTGCAACCGATCAGAAACAAAGGATCTCCTTCCGCGAACTGGGGATAGGAGATCATGTCGTCAAACTAGGTGCCCACAAAACACACATTGGTCGCATCTGGGAGGGAGACCGTGGCACATTTCATTTGCGCCTGCCCGGCTCTTTCTGGACTCAGATAGCGAGCGCTTGGTAGGCTCTTCTTCGAATCTCGGCAATGACCACCTCTACCCACCTACCACCTAGTCAATTTAATTCATTTAACAATCGCGTCAGCCTCGCCCAATCTCCTGCCAAATGCAGATGGCAAGCCGTCGATTCTGAAGCTCCAACAACACCGAATGCCTACTAAAATCGTCTCACATCCGCATTTCCGCGTCGATTTTCTTCAAATTTTCGATGCAGTCTTCGTCTTCCTTCTCTCCTCACTCCATTCCAACCGACTTTCATCAAAACACCCGAAGGATTTTCGAAAAAATCACATTTTTCAAAATTTGCCTCTCCGCAGCGAAAACAGTCGACTCAGCTCGTTTCGCAATTCACTGAATTTTTTCGGCGAAATCGTGCATTTTTTCGATTTTCCAAGAAAACCTCCGCTTTCTAGGGGGAAATACCTTCAGATGATGGCTTCGAATGTTCCTTCAGTGATTTCATCGATTTCGAGTGGTTTCCTAGCCGTTTTCGTGGAAAAATGAGGATTTAAAGCCGAATTTTCGCACTCTGACGTCATGGACAAGCACCAGGTGTGGGTGGGTGCCTTTGCTAGTTTTGCGGAATTCTCTGAACTCTGAGCGTGTCTTGCGAGGACGCACATGGCAGTGGATTGCTTCTCTAGAATACGTTCCAGAGAAGGTGTTTCAGTCGACAAGTGGCCTCGGAATGGTGGGCGTGGCTAGAGTGGTTGAGAAGAAATGGCGCTACGTTCAAGCTGATGACTAGCGATGGACTTGCATGTCTCGCAATTGATTTTCAGTCGTCTTGGGCTTTCTTCCCTTGGTCCAACGGTCCGTGAACTCTACGAGTGGCATCAAGATGTGAATTTAGACCGGAACCGGGTCACATCGAGCGCATTGACAACAATACTCGAACTTAGGAGGTCTCCGAAGACTCTGAGACGAGAAGGAGAGGAGGAACGAATCCCCGGTATGAGGACCTAGACCCCGCGAGCCTGTCGATGTGGCATAGGAACCATGCCAGAACACCTTCAATTTCAAGTCAGTCGACATTAAACAACGTAAACTGATGCGTCACAAGCAACCACTTATGGAGTGAGTCTGTTCGAAAGAAGTCGGAGAGGCACGTCCTCGTTGACTGTCTAAGATGGCGCAGAAATAATGAATCACATCATTTTTCTTATGGCGCGCTCCTTAACGCATGCCCCTGTCCGACGAGATTCATCCAAATGAAGACTGCGAACTAGGTCCGCCCAAGAAGACGGTTGATTTTGCCTTTTTGAAAACAGCCTCTCTCTGCGTCTCCTTTTTGCAAGAAAATGTCGACATGTCAAGTTCTTCCTTAAAGAAAAGCTGCATAAGGATCAGGAGCGCGCTCACGTCAATCCCCTTCGTAGCTTTGAACATATGCCTTAATCTTCCCCGATATCGGGCGACAGGTAGCCGGCTGCACGACGTGTGTGAAAGGACACCGACGTCCTGCTACCACAGCATCTCTCCCTACTCCTACTCCTGATGCCTCACTACCAGACGCTGGATGGTCCTCTGCTAATCCTCACAGAGCAATGGAAGATAGGTGCAGGCGTCGTTTGCCGTGTACCATTGTAGCGCCTTTCACTCAGAAATAGTGGCGATCAAGAATGCTTTGTCTAGACTAAGGAACAAGGTGATCAAAGAGTGATCAGGTCACTGGTTGTCGTCACATTTAACTCGAAGACTTCCCCGTCGTCAATGTCTTAAGGAGATGGACGAGGATTTTTGCCGAAATTGCGAAGCTAACGATAAAATTCACTGCCCATGCCATTGCTACCGCAAAACATCGTCTAATGCTTGACGCGACTGTACTCAATCTAATCCAAGGGGATCACGCAGCTCGATCAGACGAAGCAGGTCGAGTGTCAGCAATGTCAGGACTCTCATCGGCGTTATCACTGGTCACTGAGCCATTGGAGCTGACGCTCTTAGATTGAGACTGCGCTAGAGGAGGAGCCAACTATTGCTCCCTCCTCTCGAAGGAAAAGTCAGGATTACTTCTTCAATCCACCTAGCCAAGCTAAGGGGCATTAGTCTCAGCCACCTAGTTTGTGGAGTAGGATATGATTGCTGCATGTTGGCAGTCAGCCACCTTAACCAAACATATGGTAGACCAAGCTCTTTTCCGTCCTCTTCAACATTCGTCTCAGAAGTTTACTTAAATAAATGACAGCAATTCTTTGAAGAGGCTGACGAAGGTGCCATTGTGTAGAGTTGATTCATGTCAAATGCATTCCCCTTTACATCATCATTCCTATGAAGTCCACTTAGAGAGGAAGTACTGACTATATCTCCTCTGCATCAGAGGCAGATCAACAGAGACTGCGCGAAAGCGCCCTTGAAACGCCATTGAACCGAAAGAAAAAAAAAAAAACTTGGATATTGAAGGAACATTTGACAAACACATCGCACGATGCGATTATTAAAGCTCGGGACAAGAAGGAAGTAAACCCAACAGTATCGAAATGGATGTATGAACTTTAGAGCACGAGAACAGGCATACATCAGAAGGTATAATAAAAGTCCACACAACAAAAGGATGTCCTCAAGGAGGAGATTTATCTCCCCTGATGTGGACTCTTGTTGTAGACGAACTTCTGGAGATACTGACAAAATACGGCATCAAATGTCAAGCATATGCTGATGATATAGTCACATAGCCAGCGGCAGGAAGGAGGAGACCCTGTGTTATATCAGCGAATGGGGACTAAAAATTACTAAAGAGTGTTGCCTGTCAGATGAACTAAATCTAAATCCGGCAAAAACCACCATAGCACCTTTCACAGGGACAATACTGGCTCCAGTAAAAGAGGAAAAATACTAGGGGGCGTTCAATATATTCTCGGTATCGATATGAAGGAAAATGCGAATACAATTTAAATTGTTTTTATTTTTCAATATAATCTCCCCTAACATCAATGCATTTGTTACATCTTGAGATAAGCTTTTTTAAACCCTCAAAAAAATAAATTTCCTCTTTCTCTGCAAAATACCAATTTATTGGCGACTTGATTTCTTCATCATCCGAAAATCTTCGTACACGTAGACATTTTTTCAAATCCGGAAACAGGAAATAATCACTAGGGTCAAGGTCTGGACTATAGGGTGGGTGTTGGATTTCTTCGAAACCACAATCTCGCGCAGCAGCCTCGGAAACTCGCGCCGTGTGAACAGGAGCGTTGTCATGAAGAAGCAACACACCCGCTGCGAGTTTACTCCGTCTTTTCTTTTTAATTTCCTCCCACAAATTATGCAAAGTGGAAGCGTAGGATGTGACGTTGATGGTTTCACCTTTTTTTTTGTACTCAATGAGCAAGATTCCCTTTGAGTCCGAAAAAACTGTGGCCATGAGCTTCCCGGCAGACGGAGTGACTTTGAACTTCTTCGGGGGGTTTGTTAATTTTTTATGCCACTGCATGGACTCTTGTTTGCTTTCAGGGTCATAGTGGTGGACCCATGTTTCGTCACCAGTAACAATTCGATCCATAACACCGTCCGCGTTCAGCATGCCTTTTTCACTTTTTTCTGAGGCGCTGTGAGCATTCGTGGCACCCACCTTGCACTGACCTTTGAAAGGTTAAGATGATCATGAAGAATGGTGTGAATGGTACCAATTGAAAGCTTGGTGATCTCTGCCACCATTTTCACCTTTATTCGGGCATCCTCAAGAACAAGTTTTTCGACTTCTTTGATGCTTTCTCCCTTACAAGCAGTAGCCGGGGCGCCGCAGCGAGGGTCGTCTTCAATGCTCTCTCTGCCTCTCTTGAACTCACTTGACCACTTTTGCACAGTTGATAATGAAGGTGCGGAATCCTGGTAAACAGCCACCATCTCTTCATGAATAGTTTTTTTTACTTTTTCCTTGCTTAGTGAGAAATTTAATTACAGCGCGATGCTCAATTTTCACCATCATCGTCTCAGTTGCCATTATGATTCTGTTTAACTAGAACAAATAATCATATTTATATGAAATTTTACATGAATGCACTAAAATAATAGTATTACTTGATAAATAAGTCAATTTATATATACAAGCAGAGCTTCACCCCGATACCGAGAATATATTGAACGCCCCTCGTATCTAGAAGTCATCTTAGACACACAGAAGAGATCACCAGGACGGTGACGCGTGCTCTAATGATTTGTACAAGCTTAGCGGGCACATCCTCGTGCTGTAGTCCAAGTATCGTAAAATGAATGTAAATAGCTATTGTATTGCCTGTATTGCCAACCTGATCAGCGCAAGAGAGACACTCAACAAGGTTCAAAGGTTGGCACGCCTCTGTATCACAGGGGCCATGAGAACTTGCCCAACTGCCGCCTTGGAGGTGCTACTGGAGCTGAGTCCACTCGTAATCATAAGAATGGCAAAACAAGGAATAGGAAAAGACAGGAGACATCGAGACAATTCTATGCACAAGTCAAAAAAAACTACCACTCCTGGCCATTCAGAGGGATGACGCGATTTCCAAAAGGAGTTTACCATTAAGACTGTAGCAATGAATCCATAGTCCACAGACTGGCAAGCAATACGATAAAATGGTATACGGATGGATCGAGAACTGATGAAGGAACAAGTACTACGACCGCATTGGCAAAAGCACCAGTATCTTTCAAGCAGAAGTCTATGCCATAGACAGATGCGCTCAGATCAATTTTGACAGGGGCTATACCAACTGTGACACAGCATTAATGTCCGACAGTTGTGCCGCTATCCTAGCACTAGGCTCCTATATCATCAAATCCAGGCTCGTGTGGGACAGAGGCTACAGAAGCTTAAGAAGCTGAGTAGGAGTATGGACCATACAGGGGCCACACAGGGCTAGAAGACAATGAAATGGCCGACTTCCTGGCTAGGAAAGGAGCATCGGAACAACCATTCTGCGCTGTAGGAGAACACGTCCTCAGGGAAGAGTTCAGGGAACTAGAAAGAAGGAACCGCGCAGATTCATCGAACAACGCTCATGGTATGAAGCAGGCCAAGAAACTCTTGGGTGAACATAACCGCAAAAGGTTTGACATGCTTCAAACACCAGAATGAGCCAAAAACAACCTTCGTACGCTAACAGAGCACTGTAATCTCAGGGAGCACCTAAGGAAACTAGGAGTATCTGAAGAAGGTCTCTGCAGATTCTGAGGAGAATCTAATCAAATTCCAGAACATATACTGGAATTTTGTGCGGCGTTAGCCCTCAAAAGACAAAGATATCTGGGAAAACACCAGACCACACACAAGCAGTTGAACAGCTGAACCTGAACGGCAAAATAGGGATTGAGATAAACACAGAAATTGATGACAGAGGAACAGACAATCCGCTGCTGTCGGAAGTTTGCTATCGCGATGTCTTATGTGTCCTTTCACTCAGAGTCATCAAGCAACCTTCGTTTGCTACAACCCCCATCACTGTGTGGCACCAAACTGATGCTGATTGTCAGCGTAAATGCTAGCTGAAATGACGACTACTCCTTACTTACTTACTTACTTAAGGTGGCGCTACAGTCCGGGGTGGACCTGGGCCTCAACCAACATGCGTCTCCAGCCAGCTCGATCTTTAGCTAGCTGTCTCGAGTTTCGCACGCATAGTTGGTTGAGGTCCCTTTCCACTTGCGTGCGCCACCTGAGTCACGGTCTTCCTCTACTGCGCCGTCCCTCGGGGGTGGATTCGAAGACTTTTCGGGCCGGAGTATTGGTTTCCATCCGCTCTACATGACCTAGCCATCTCAGTCTTTGGATCTTCACTCTTCTGGCTAAGTCGATGTCGCTGAACAGCCCGTATAGCTCGTCATTATATCTCCTCCTCCACTCACCGTCTATGCAGACGGGACCGAAAATCACACGAAGAATTTTCCTCTCGAAGCAACCGCTTTTGACAAAGTCCATGCCTCCGCGCCATATAGCAGGACTCGGACGATTAAGGTCTTGTAGAGCGTTATCTTGGTTGTTCGAGAGAGGGCTTTGTTTACCAGTTGCTTTCTTAGCCCAAAGAAGCAGCGATTTGCAAGGGTTATTCTTCGTTTGATTTCAGCGCTGGTGTCATTGTCTGAGTATATAGCGGTGCCTAGGTAGACAAAGTTTTTGACTACCTCAAAGTTATATCTGTCTGCTGTGACGTTCTGACCGAGACGTCGGTGTTGGGTGTCCTTTCTCGTTGACAGCATATACTTGGTCTTACCCTCGTTTACCGCTAAACCCATCTTCGCGGCCTCCGTTGCAATACCCACAAAAGCGCCATTGACATCACGCTGCGTTCTTCCAATAATGTCAATATCGTCGGCATATGCGAGTAGTTGGACGGACTTCTGAAAGATTGTTCCTCTGGTGTTGGCGTTCGAGTTTTGAACAATTCTTTCAAGAACGATGTTGAAAAAGTCGCATGACAGCGCGTCGCCTTGTCTGAATCCTTTTTTGACATCAAAGGTCTCGGTTAGGTCTTTACCGACCTTGATGGAGCAGCATGCATTCTCCATCGTCATCCTACACAAACGGACGAGTTTGGTAGGAATGCCAAAACTAGACATTGCTCTGTATAGCTCGTCTCTATAGATGCTATCATACGCGGCCTTAAAATCGATGAAAAGGTGGTGGATATCGATTTGTTGCTCCTGGGTTTTCTCCAAAATCTGCCGTAGTGTGAATATTTGGTCGATGGTGGATTTTCCTGTCCTAAAGCCACACTGGTATGGACCGACCAGGCTGTTGACGAATGGCTTTAGGCGTTCACACAGTAGTGGCAGATAAGATTTTATATGCGATACTTAGGAGACTGATGCCTCTGTAGTTGGCGCAGTTCAAAGGGTCTCCTTTTTTATGGATCGGGCAAACAATGCTGAGGTTCCATTCATCGGGCATGTTTTCCTCCGACCATATTTTACAGATGAGTTGGTGCATGCTCCTTACCAAATCATCGCCTGCGACTTTAAAAAGCTCGGCGGGTAGGCCGTCAGCTCCCGCAGCCTTGTTTGGATTTCAGTTTAGATATGGCAATCCTCACTTCATCCGGGTCGGGTGGACGGAATTGTTGATCTTCGTCGTCCCTTTCATTGGGGTTGAATGGTTCGTTCTGCCTGACAGCGGGATTTGGTTCTTCGTCGCCGTTATACAGTCTGCAGAAATGGTTTTTCCATATCCTCAGCATCGACTGTGACTCTACTACGATGTTCCCTTGATCATCCTTACAGGCTTCGGTTCGGACTTTATAACCTTGACTGGTTGACTTTACCCTTTGGTAAAACTTCCTCACCTCATTCCTGCAGTAATATCCCTCTATTCTGCCGATCGCGCGCTTCTCATGCTCCTTCTTTTTTCTCCTGAGAAGCCGGTGTTCGTCTCTCCTCTTCTGCTCGTAGAGATCCCGAGCAGCTCTTGTCCTTCTTTGCAGTGCCGCTTTGTATGCTTCCTGCTTGGCGGCATTCGCCTGCCGACACTCGTTGTCAAACCAGGGGTTTCGTTGTGGTTTTTGGCAATGCTGCCACTGGTCTTCAATACTTGATGTTGGCGGCGTAGGATTTCTTAAGAGGTTAAGGGAGACACGATCGGAAAAGGATTTGGCTATCTCTTGCGATTGTAGCCGGCTGACGTTGAACTTCCTCACAGTATTTCTTTGTCTTTGCGGTGTTCGGCATATCCGCAGCCTTACCTTGGCTACAACAAGGTGGTGGTCCGAATCAATGTTGGCGCCTCGGAACGTTCGGACATCTATGATACTGGAGGAGTGCCTTGCGTCTATCGCAATATGGTCAATCTGATTGACGGTTGATTGATCAGGAGATCGCCATGTTCCTTTGTGAATATCGAGATGTGGCGACTACTCCTTCATTGGCTCAAAACATACGTCCTTACCTTCCTTCGTTGAATCTATTCGGATGACGATAGAGGCCTGAACAGCGGTTAGTCGTAAGATGCTCAACTTGCCTCCTTCCTCAATCTCTCTTCGAGAAGAATCTCTCAATTAGCACTCGCTCCGGATTATCTGACTAACACACGCTAGATGGCGCTCTCACTTGTAACAGCCAGCCAGAGTGAGCAACAATGTCAAACCTTGTTTCGCAGGCACTTGGGATTTGAAACACCAGCTCCATGGCAATTCTCTGTATCACTGAACGCCAAAGTTGAGCTGGCTGATTGTTGGTAGCAGCCAGAGTAGGCCCGTTGTGTTGCCATTCTATTCCGCAAGCCAATAAGCGCTTTTGATGAAGCAGAGGAGTTGACTGACACCAAGTGAAGTTGTTCAAATATTGGGCGTCTAGGTGACGTTTTCTACGGGCGGAGAGAGAGAGAGCACTGCACTTGCGTAGAAGGTGTGCAATTGTTTATTTCTCCTCTTCGTCTCTGAAGTCGTTAGGGGGGGGGGGGATGCCTAATCTGGATCCGGTTCCGGTAATAGTTCTGAGCTCAAGTCTACTCAATCTGATCTGGCTGCGTAAGCATTTTGGGTCGCTGTTCTGTAATGAGACAGCTAGTGCCAGTGGTCCATCTACGTTTGGTGCGAGTAAGCGTTTCAAGCTTTAGTAGATGCTTTGCTGTGGCGACGGTAAGAGTGCGGAACTAGAACCCCTTCTAGCGAGTTCGTCCGCTTCATAATTCTCTGTCCTAGTTCTCTATCTCCTAAAATACCGCAGGGTCCCGCAACTCACTTAAGTTCGATGCTAAAACACTTGGCCATCTCGTTGAGAGATAGGCGGCAATTCAGGGAAGTCTTTGAGTTAAAAACGACGATATCTGTGCTTCTGGCTGGTGCCCATAGTTTCTGCCGGAAGAACGCTACAGTGACCTGGTAGTCGCAATGACAACTCAGTGTTTAGAGCCTTAGAGTAGACGCCCGCTACGGCAGAGGACCATCCAGCGTTTGATGTTCACTGCACTCGCAGTATGATCTGTGGGCGAGTGCTGGTTCCGAAGTTCTTCTCGAAGAGTAGTCTGGGTGTTGGGTGGTCGGTGCTTTCAGGCAGGGACCGGAGCGCGGATTTCCTTCCACATATGCAGCGATTTCAGTCTTATCGCCGTGCTGGCGGCAGCAGTCAGCCTGTCTGTCAAATAAGTCCATCGGTGGCAGGTTGAGGAGTATGTTCGGGGTCCACCTTAGCGCTCCGAACGCCAGGTTTGGCACTAAACCTGAAGGAACCCCGAAAAGACTTCTTCTTACTCTCGAAAGCAAAGTGAAGACAGATCACAGACTGGGAAGGTTACAGTGCTGGAAGCAGCCTAGAACACAGCATGCAACAATTGACTGACCTCCACATCCTTTCGTCGGAAATCATCCGAAATCCCGTCCACCACCCAGATTTCCGGGATTTTATGTATGCGTCCACCTAAAGAGCATCCTTCCATCATCATTGTCGCAAAGGGGGGGAGAGGGGGCAGCGACGGTCGCAGCACATTCCATAACGAACCACGAAACGAACTAATGGCGAAAGCATGTCCTGGGTGCAGGCGCATAAATATTTACGTCCAACCGTCGTGTACAATGTAATGGCGTATCCCGTCGCTCTTGGGTAATATTCTCCTCCGCTTCTGCATTATAAAGCGAAAGGGCGCCACAGTCTCCACCGCCGTCCTCGCAGAAACTTTCATCTCGCGGATGGCTGTTGCTGTGGGACTTCATGTTCTACACGGGTTCTCCACTCCTCTCAGGGCACTTCAGCAAGCGCAAAGGGCTGCTGTGTGTTGTGTGCTCTGAAGTTTGAGTCTAGGGCATGCAGGAGATTAGACTTACTGCAGCCATGAGTGCATGTTGCTTGCAAATAAGGACAATGCTGTTGAATTGCTTAATGTCGGGGAAGAGGAAGCGAAGTGCTCTGAAAGTTGACTGGATGTCTTATGTGTGGACGGTGTTTGGCTTGCACCCCCTCAAGGCAGGGATGTGACATGGTTACACATGTACCGTCATAATTCACAGTCGCACGCACTAAGCGCACCATTAGCCGGGCTTTCTTATTCATTATTCAACTCTTGGTTGAGACGGTAACGATGGGCGGCTGGTGGTGGGTCTTGTAGATCTGAAAGTTCCTCGGAATGGAGTGCTCGTCGAGTGGTCAAGTCGCGGGGTTTAGATGAAGCTAAACATCGGGGGAAAAGTGAAAGGGCTCGGTTGTGTCAGAGGGACTGTTGGATGGGTCATGGATAAGGACTCTCCTGGTTTTTCTTCGTAAACCGAGTTCTTTTAATGCTTTCTTTGAATGATTCGTCCGGGAAGTCGAATTGCACTCCGTTGACTTCTGCGAAGCTCTATCTCCTCATCGACAGCACGGATTTGGATGAAACTTCGGTTAAATATTCCTTACGATCTGGATTAAGATATAGGCTCCTTACTAAATTTGAGTTCAGCTCAAAAGCAACCACAAGACGCAAATGAACGAAAGACGGCAAAACTATTTCACCGACTTCTGGTGCTATTTCAGCATTTTCCCTCGATTCCACCAAGTTATTGCAACGCTCTCTGCTTCACAATAAATTGCTATCCATCACTCTCCACGTCCGTCATGTGCCAACAGGCCAAATGTCATCCACGGCGAAATGGCGCCCAACCGAAATCGACCAGGAACACAAAAATCACCCGCCTTCTAATGATAACTGACTTGCTTAAGGCTCGCAGCAAAGTCCCAAATTCATCCTCAGTCTGATGGACACGTCCAGCGAAGGGATCCAACTGCCACCCCCCCCCCCCCCCCGGTTTCAAATGAAAACCCGTTTATAAGCCCTGACATGTGCAAACTGACAAATCCTTCCTCGATATCGTTTTCAATCCGCTCGTCAAGCAAACCCTCATCACCAGTGCGAAAGCGGACGTCTCAAATGTAAAATCAGACCCGTCCACACATGCCCCGCTGGCCTTTTAACCTACTTCGCCGATCATCATTCTCCCCCGGGACGCGGAAGGTCCCTTTCGGTTTCCCCAAAGCGGACTCAAACCGACAGTCGACACACGAGCGAGTGCATCAATTAACAATAGCATAACGCGTTATTTTTAGAATTGACCTACCCTCACTGGCCCCAGTCAGCTGGTGGTGTCCAACAAAATGGTGTATGCGCCGCGCCGCGCCGCGCCTCGCCGTCAAGCCACCGACCTCAAACGGCAGAGTGGTTGAATCAATGCAGATACAATGGGAATGACAGAGGGTGCGGCGAGGGAAACAGCACGTCCCCTGTGGGGCCTCAAGAGCGGAACAAAGAATCCGAATCCTTAACCTCACCCAACAATGTGCCAGTCGCCCATCCTAGACAATGGAGGCGCACACACTCACCGACGACGACGATGACAGAGGAAAGCAAGTCGTTGCCGGGCGCAGTTTGACATAGAAATTGAAAAGCAAAACAATTCAGCGAAGGCAAAGGATAATAAGGAGATGGAGCCTATTCCAGTCCACGACAACAGCGACAGTTGTGGTGTCTATTCTTGTCGCCCCCAAACGCGATGCGGCTGGTAATTTGATGTGGTTTGGGGTGCCATTACGTGCTCGTGCTCCTTGAAGGCGCTGAATGGCTCCGGCTTTATGCGACGGGTGGGGGGGGGGGGGGGGGGGGGTTGGGGCCTGGGCTTCAAAAGCCAAAGACTACTGCTGCAGTAATTAGGAGCGCCTTGTTTCTTGTGCGGCCCTAAATGAATGACACAACTGGGTGCACGAGACTGCTGCTGCTGCTGCTGCTGCTGCTGCTGCATTGAATTTCTTGTGAAGACGGACCGATGGCTTGGGGGACTTGCTGCACTCGGTGTCGGCCAGGAGTCAGGGGGGGGCTTCGCTTCCGTGGGGAATTCGATAGCGTTAGTCACGTCGTTTGTTGGCCGTGTTGATGTGAGATGTGCTGCGTTGACGGAATACGAACTGAGAGCCAGTTAGAAGACGGACCTGGGATGGCTTTCAATGGCGCGACCTCAAAGAAACTTGATTACTGATCGTGTGTGAACGTGAGTCATTCTGTGGAGAACATGGACCTTTGAATGTTGCCAGAGTCCACAAGTGAGTTACGTGGTCGCTGTAAACTGCATGACGCGCTGGTATTCATCTCCAATCTTCCCCGCGATTTGGGCTTAAATCGCTGCCACCACGACGCTCCCACAAAGGTTTGAACACTTGGTCATGCTCATACCGCCGGCTAGTTTCAGGGGATCCTTGTGGAGATGTCAATCGAAGCGTCACAGCGAACCTGCGCCCAGTGACCTTGTCTTGTCGACCACAATGTACGCCTTACTCCGTAGAAGTACCACCTTTCTAGGTTAGGTTAGCCTTTGCCGAAGCCTTGGAGTTCACGCCATGTACAGGGTGGGCCATCTAGTGGTTTAATTTTAAATCCTGGGTTATTTTGACACCGATAGCTGTTTTGCTCTCGAAATCTTGACAGGAAGTCAGTATCGTTCCCCCGCGAAATGAAATAAGTCGCTTTGGGCTAAAATATTGAAAACTCTGTCCAATGTGGCTGCTGTGGCCTTCTCCGCAGATGTGGCTGCGAGCAACGTTTCGAGCAACGATGGGCGTTACAGAGCCATGTTAACCGACTTCATTTCTTTCCTGAAATTGAAAACATGGACTTGGGCGAACTCTGGTGCACACAGGATGGCGCGCCATGCCACACAGCCCATGCCAACCAGTCCATGCCACACGGCCCATGCCACAATCGATCTTTTGCTCACCAAATTCTCGAAATCGTCTTATCAGCCGCCTTGATGATGTCAATTGGCCGCGCCTCGAAGCTGCGATTTCCCCCCCCCCCCCCCCCCCCTTTTTCTGTGGGGAACCGCGAAAGACTCCGAAACTATTCAGGCACTTAAGGCCAACATCATCCAAGCAATCCGTGACCTACAGCCCGAAACCATGTCAACAACAAACTTGGAAAATTGGCGGTGACACAATGCGCTACTTCTGGGACAGTCGAGGCAGCCACTTGAACAACGTTCTATTCATCATAAATAATGGGAATGTTTGCTCTTACTAACAAAGCCATAAGACGTGGACAAAAATTCTATTTTGTTCATTTTATTGCATTTTTAAAAAGAAACTTGTAGTTGGCCCACCAGTCATTAACTCGAAGCCCTGCTTTCTTGAAAGGATCAAGGCGCTCTTCTGGGTTCTGCCTTGACTACCGTCTGTGCCGCGGTATCTAAAATGTGAAGCAGCCGTTCCGTTCAGTATTCCAGTGGTGTCAAGCACAATCTGCAGATCAACAGGCGTTTCTTTGACCATTCTAGCATCGTCCAACCGGATGGACAAACAGGGACATCGTTATTTGTACTGCCAGGCTCACTGCCTTTCAGTGAGAAGGCCGTCCACTTCAGAAGTCAATGCATGGTGGTATGGTGAAGCTCAGTACTGCAGAGGATATTAGATAACCCATTGTGGAGCTATGCCAACCAGGGATCGAGAGATGTCATCATGCTTTGGCAGTCGTTTGTGTTTTAGTTGGAGACTCAAACAAATCGTCTCCTCTATTGAATGCTCTTGAGCACTGTTGGGCTCGATGGATTACCCTCGTGCGGTTCTGGCATGACCGTGACGGGGTGGCTATACCTACTACCTTTGTGGCCCTAATTATCGACATATGTCTTGTCCACCCCTGAAAGGGTCGTCTTTGTGTCATTGCATCGTGGACATCATCATCTCGGAGGACACTCACTCCTGAGAAGACGTGTAGTGTCTGCTGACTGCTCAGGTCGGTGGTCAGCTCACAAGAAACCTGTGCAAGTTTGGACATACGCACAAGACAACAGAGATCAAAGCTAAGATGCAAGAGCACCTCCCACGCTCTCACGCTCTATGGCAGCGTTGCCAATACGCTTCATCGTTTAGCTTGGTTTTAACCGACGAAATAAGGACGAAGGAACAATTGTAGGTGGCGCTCTCCTAGAAGTCTCTCAGGCCTTCTACAAGGTGAGGCACGACGGAATGAAGTACAAGCTAAGTCACATCATATCAATTAAGCAGATCATAGAATGTCGTGTCGTATATGAGAGTCGCGACATTAATACTAATAATGGGGTCCCGCACGGCAGTGTGAATGGTCCTACTTTAGTTTTGTTGTGAACTAGGAACATTCCCCTGACTGAACCGATGTCATGTTTATATATTGCGCGCGCTCAAGGTATCGCTAATATCCTTGTGTCCGGGGTCAAGACACAGCAAGGGTCGATGGTATGGAAGAGAGAAAGGGAGAGGAGGTACCTGTGCACATTGGTCTTAAATATCTGCTTTTTGGCTAGGAAGCGCATTCCATACGCGCGTAGTGCGGCAGAAGAACGAGTCTCTCAATTTAACTGTGCGTCCGAAAGTAGGCTTAAGGGTGAACTGATGAGCGTTCCTGGGTCCGAGACGAGCATTGCAGGTGAATTCATGGAAAGGAGGAATGCAGGTCGCTAACTCACTTGTACATCGTTTGGAAGAGATGGTACGTCCATGTTCGAGCGAGTCTAATGACTCCGCGATATTGTTGTCTCCTATAAGTTGTATCGTTCACTTTTGGATTCTATCTAGTAGGTGCAGGTTGGTCGTGGGGGCCCCAGACCAGATGGCTTGGGACGGATATACGCCTTATAAATGAAAGCCAAAACAGAGGCGGTGAAATATTTCTTGCATCGATTAAGAAAACCTAGACATTTCGCAGCATTTTTGGAGAACTCAAATACGTGGTCATTCCAACTAAGGTTTCATCGACAAAGGCGCCATTCATGGACAATGGCTGATTATCAAGGGGTTCGCTTGACTGACAGCAGACAGCATTGAGTTTTTGAATCATTGAATTCCACTCTGTTGTTGTTTCCCCAGCTAATTTTGCTGTCAAGATCGGATTTCTTTTCATGTCAAGATCAGATTCAATGTGCTTAACATACGCAGCCGTTCCAATTCTGCGGCCGAAGGTCCGGGTCGTGAGTCTTGCAACGAATATGAAACGCTGAGCGTGCTGTCATCAGCGAAGGAATGGATTGGATTAGAAGTAGCAGACAGGAGATCATTTATAAAAAAAATGAAAAAAGAGTGTCGGTGACAGGAGAGAACCTTGGGGTACACCAGCATTAACCATATCAGACTAGAATCCATCCAAAACAACGGTTCGAAGGGTAGTTTCTAATCCAGAGAAGAAGAGGTTGCAGTCGTTTGGCTGGATGCAATGCCTTGGAACTAGGTTTGGTTAGATTAGGTAGCTGGGCTGCCAGCAAAATCGCGTGCACACTTAGACCATGTTGGTCCATTGTGATACCCATAGTCAGACTAATACCAAATAAAGCCTTTGCTTACTTTACCTTTGCTGGGACTTGAACCGGGGACCCGGCAAACTAGGGGCAGGCGCTCAACCAACAGCGCCATCTATCTGTTTGCCTTGTAACTAGCAAAGCGCAATTATCTTGCCTTCGCCTTCTCGGTGAGCTATCACCAGTGGACCTGTGGCTCATTAAGAAGCCTCCGCGATTCAATATGTTTCATAAGCTGCTGATTTATAAGACCTTTGAAGGAAGGGCTGCAAGTACTGTGGGTCGGTACTAAGATTAGCATTTTTTAAGGACGAGCTGGACGAGTGCTGTTTTCCATCTACTCGTAGGATGGATGAAAAATCTAACGAAGAGGTCTTTCCAGAGAAGAGGAACACCACTTTAGAGTACCACGTCGAGATCGTTGAGTACTCTTGCAATTGTACGAGTGTAAAAGTGGATGGCTCCCTAAGACCTAAGATCTCCTCTAGATCCTTTCGCGGCTCAATTCCTCTATTGCCCGCTTGACTCCACAAAATGGCAACGACAGGGATCCTAAATTCGACCGAAGATCGCATCACTCATGTCCTTTCCTGGATCAAGGCAAAGGAGTCGATTGCTGACATGAGCCTGTTGTCCTTCAGTCGCGGCTCTGATCTGATCGTTAAAATGCAGAACGGCTGCGTATCCAGTGCTGGATCCCAGGTCATTGCAAGGAAATGACGAAGCCAGTCGCGGGTTTAAAAATTTGAACTGAATTCCGGCTCAGGGATGGTGTCCGAATGCAAGATCTATGGCCTCTGTGGGCGAACTTGCAAGCGCTAGACATTGCCGTTGGAGCAGTAGTACAAGGACTGCGGCTCCTCCTCGAAACAAAAAGAGACCATAGATCTTGCCCAGCTCTTGCATCGTCATCGGACGTCAATTAGTCACACAGTCAGACCATTCTGGGACACAAAACGATGCGGGAACGATCTTGGCGAATGTCCGGTGTTCCAAAAAGCAAAAAAGGGGAGAAATTAGTACAGCCACTGGTGCGATCCCTGGCCACGACCATGTAGACCATGTTGGTCCATTGTGATACCCATAGTCAGACTAATACCGAATAAAGCCTTTGCTTTCACTGGGATTCGAACCGAGGACATGTCAAACCAGGGGCAGGCGCTCAACCAACAGCGCCATCTATTTGTTTGCCTTGGAACTAGCAAAGCGCAATTAACTTGCCGTCGCCTTCTCGGTGAGATAAGCTATAACAATCACCAGTGGACCTGTGGCTCATTAAGAAGCCTCCGCGATTCAAGATGTTTCATAAGCTGATGATTTGTAAGAGCTTTGAAAGAAGGGTCTGTGGGTCGGTACGAAGATTCGCCCTTTTTAGGGACGGACTGGACAAATCCTGTTTTCCATCTGCTCAGAAACAGACCTAAAGGGTAGGATAGGTGAAAAGGTGTACGCAATGGTTTTGCCAGCACAGAAGAACATCTCTTCAGAAGTAGAAGGGAAATACCATCCGGGCCAGCGGATTTGTGCACGTCGAGACCTTTAACTACTCTTGTAAGTGTACAGGTGCGGAAGTGGTTTTGTCCCATGGTGAAATCAACGCTCTCAAATACAGGTGGAGACATATTGGTATCTGGCAGTGTTGAGCTGCCTGCAACATGAGCCGCAAGCAGATTGGCTGTGTCCAATGAGCTGACAGCTGGAGTGCCATTGTAGATGCGCGTGGGCATTGAAGACGAGGCGGAATTCTTTATGTTTTTTTTTTTTTGCAAATGACCAAAAGTTGTTGCTACCCTTGGGACATTGTAGCACTTTTTGCCTCAACTTGTGCTCATAAGAGAATTTCACACGTCTGATAAATGCATTGCAGTCATTTCTGGCCGTTCGATGCTTCCCAGCTCTATAGCCTACTGGCTTTGCTGTCCGGGTGCGTCCTAGGACTTCAAACATTCATTCTACGTCCGTCTCATCACCATCTCTTGTGGACTGACTCGGTTACCGCCTCTCAAACTGTGCCAGCACGATAGAGGATGTTCGGAGATTCGGCTGTGCCCATAAGTGGAATGCAATGGCATACAATTTGACATGCAGAACGTAAGACTCTCGTCTATCTTCTACTAATTAAGTAGTGTCCACGGTGAGAATGTGGCTCCTTCTCCCCCGATGAGGCTGGCAACAACGTTTCGGTCGACGGTGGGCGTTACAGAGCCATGCTAACCGACTTTATTTCTTTCCTGAAATTGAAGACATGGACTTGGACGACGACTGGCTCATGCAGGATGGCGTGCTAAGTCAGACAGCCCATGCGCCACAATAGATATTTTGCCGAACGTAAGACCCTGGTCCAGCCTTGGGCGTACAGCAACCACTCATGCTGTGTAGGCTACTGTTCTCTCACGAGAGGATGGAACGTACTTTGAGCAGCAGCGACATTTGAGCTGGCTTTCTGTAGACAAGTACCTACACCCCTTGACTCGAAAAAGATTGAAGCCATCAGTTCCTTGAGACGGGGACTGAACTGAGAACTCAGCGACGCCACTTCGGCCACTACAGCCACCAAAACAACGACCAGAACCCCCATGTCCAAGATGACCACTTCCCCAATTGCCAAACAGGCCCTCCTCTGGTCACTGGCCACGCCTTAGAGAAGAAACTTCTTGGAACGCAAACTTTCGCAGCCCAGATCGGTCTGTCTGCGGTTAATGATCCGTCCAGTTCGCACCACAGCCGCCCACTCTGGCCTCTCGAAAGTCCGGGTCCTCTTCAAAAACAAACTTGCCCGCAAATGGCAAATGTTTGCTTTTCAAAAAAAAAAAAAAACAAACCCCACATGACCTCCGTCCGTCCGCACACAAGCTCCCCGCATCACTCCCTCGGGACATGAATCAAATCGACTTCGACTTCGCGGTCTGAGTGCTCCTCTTCGCGTCGCTTAAGTGTCTCGCCGCAAGGACTTTAATTAAATTCTGTGACACAGTTAACCCTTCCAGTTTAAATGATAAACGACTTCTGCAACTAGACACACACACACACATGGATGAACTTTCCGGCAAAAAAAGGAAAACTTTTCCCAGCACATCCCGGCTTCCTCGGCATATGCAAACGTTTGCACAAAAAGTCTCCGCTGCATGAGATACAGTGGCGACTATTGATTCTGACACAGCTGCACTGTTGCCCTGGCCAACCACGGGACGATGGGAGAGGGGTCCAGTCCAATTCCCCGACAGGGAAAAAAAAATAAAGGAAATATGTTTTAGTTCCAGGAGCGGTCGGTGTGCTTGGGCGACTTCAAACGGAATCGAGTGGCAATTTGAACACAAAAACACATGCTCTCCGGGTTCGTGCCGTGGAACTGACTTGTCGTCGTCCTGCGGGCTGCTCCTCGCCTGGAGTGAGACTCCTCAAGTAGCTTCATCTTTGATGCGAGCGTAGAGAGGCGCGTGGGGTGATTAATTTCGAGTGGAACTTTAAGAGCATCAAGATTCGTTGCCGCTTCTGGATTGTTTGTTTGTTGATTCCTCTCGGCTTTGGGCAATAAGCCCACAATCCGGGGATGAGTCGTGGAATGTTGACCTTTTATGGGACACGCTTTAATGAGTCTGTCATTAATCATCCAGTTGGCAGTGGGCTCTGACGGGGATTCGCTCGCTCGTCGATGGGACGGGAAATCTGGTTGAAGTTGAGCCGATTTAGTCGCTTGGTTGGATGGTTGACTTACACGATTTTGACACACATGATGGGGCAGGTTGGTGGCTTGACGATGACGTGCGCTTGCCGCTTTTATGGTTACTGCCGAGATGGAGCACTGAGCTTGATTGCTTGCTAGGGAGGAGGTGGGCGTTAAAGGGGGTTTAGTGGCATTCGAAGGATCTTCAAGGGGAGACACATCATTTCTTTAACAAAATTCGAGGTTGGGTGACGGGGAATTTTCGCATGTGACTCAGGACAACGGCCGATGACGCAATGGTTGGATTCTAGACATGATGGTGCTCACTTGGATTTAGGTTGGTGCTTGTTCTTCTTCCCCAGCCAAGTGAATGGGGCTGGCAGACCGGGAAAACATTCTTCCTACTCACGTTTATTTTTGACCATCCATTCATGGCGTTGGTTGGTCTGAGGACCTTTGATGCATCAATTGTGGATGCTTCCGGGTTGAACTCAAATTTACAAAGCAGCCTATATCTCAATCCAGATCATGAGGAATTTTTGTCCGAAGTTCCATCCAAATCCGTTCTGTCGCTTAGGAGATAGAGACCCGCAACCATAGCCTCAGTCACATACAGAAACACTTGCATTCCACTGAAAGACATCGATTATGGACCATAAAACGGACTCGGCACCCAATAAAGTTGAAGTTCCATTCCCCGGAGGAGATAGTGGAGTGTCCACTGAGTCATCTGCGTAAACAATACTCATTCAGAAATGGATCCTCATGGAATTCAGTTCGATGACAGCGTGTCACTTAACACGCCAACGCCCATGAATGACTATCCGAAGATGGTTAGCACTCAATTCCTCGTCCCATTCAAGACCACAGCGCCATTGTTGGGCGCTCATTACAAAGTCCCGAATCAAAAATCCTAGAACCGCCCGTAAAAGGCAACAAAATTCACTCGCTAATGAAATCAAAACCCGGTTCTCTCTCCCTTTAGGGCCAAATCCCAGCGGGAGCACTCCTAATGCACCACACGCTATCCCAATCCCTTTTCACGACGACCCTCACCCTCACCCCCACCCTCGTCGGAGCACTGTTTCGTATGCAAATGCCAGCATTTATCGCTGCCGTCGCTGTGGCAGTGTTTTGCTCTAACGCATGTCAAATCCAGCGGCGATAAAGGCTGTAAGCCTTGAAGCGCGATACACCACTCGCCATAAAACATACTGGCCTCAGCAATATTCGCAAAGTGATGCAATAAACCAGATGGCCTTCCCACCATCCCACCAAACCCACCCACCCGCTGGCTCTTCAATGAGCATGCCATAGATTTTAAAGTTATCCAAGTGCAAACGAAAAATGGGAAAAAACTGAAGAAAGAAGAAGCGCACTGGGAAGAGCACAACACAGTTGCTGCGTCATAAATAACGGACGGACGCAAATAAAAGCAAAATATTTATGTTGTGTCACTCTATCCATCCTTAATCCGGTGAAGCATCATCCTTTCGCCTGGCATCCGACTCGGAGCGACCGTGGGCGTGGGCGAGTGGGTGGGTTGATTTTAATTAACACCAAAATAACGATACTTGTGCTGCACTGTGTTGTTGTCCTGGGAACAAGCGACGAGCGATAACTATCGTCAGCCGGCGTCATCGGCGTCCTCAAGTTCGACAGAAGCCGTTGCAAGGCACTTGACATTTGCCATCATCTTGCGTCGAATTATGCACTCGAGCGTGACTTGTGTCAAATTTATTATTTCCCACCCTCCCCTCCTCACGATGCGATGGAATGCAACTGACGCCAGTGTGGTGTGACTCTTAATGGTGCCCCCCCTCCCCCTCTGCCATCCGCACCGAACGTTCCATGCATGCATATGCTAATTGCAATTGAATACAGATGCCACCCAGATGGGGCGTGTGAGTGGGTGTATGCGCCATGGTGTCAGGGTTATCGGCTGCCTCGGCATATGATTGCAATCTCCGATGGACTGTGGGAGGAGACGGAGACCGACCGGTGCGTGCTTAAGAATGAAATGTTCGGAGTCGGAGCTCGGGATCGGGATTAGAGAGAGGATTGCTCTGAATAGAGCTTCCAATGAGTTGCAGGCAGCGAGAACGCATTGTTCCGTGATGATTCACAATCAGTGGCACAATCAGTAAGATTGTAGGTAATTTTGGAAATTGAAGAAGTTTTCGAAGTCGACATGTTTGCGGAGCTCTATCGTCTAAGCGGCAGCATGAATTCGGTTGGAACTTCGTAGACTCATATGTAGGATGAAGGATGCAGATACGCGGCTGTTCAGCCATCAACCATGGTGCTACGACCAGTAGAAGGTAGGAAGAAGAGGGAAAAGGGCTTATTTTGAAAAATCGCCCATATCTCAAAAACAGTTCGCTTTTCGCCGATTCACCAAAACTGAGTGCGTGCTGAGTGCGAGTGCCCACAATCCGCAAGCGTTAGAAGCTTTAAGCCCGAATATTCAAGAACGTATAACCAATTTTGTGTGTGTAAAATCACCTTGCATAAGACGTACCACCATCGTATACATAATGGCAACATTCAAGCAACATACTGAAATCAAAAGTTGATTAAAAACTAAATCACAACACGCTTTTAATCTATCTTACTTTTGACACCACAAAATGGATAATCCCCAATACAGACATCATTGAATTTCCATCGGTTTCGTAAGAAAAATGCCGGAAATTCTAGGGTTTTTTGTGAATTCCCATGCAGTTTACACATGTCCTAGTCCTTACCAATCATTTACCTCCTTCACAGGTCCTTGAAATCCTCCAAATCGAAGTTGGCGTCTTGAGAGCGAACAAAGTCCACCGATTCATTAACCATTTTACTGCATTTTCTCCGCTGAAAAGTGCCATTTTCTCAAAAATCGATTTTCGCCACATTTTGATGTGGGAATTGCTGTGGATGAGCGCGGAGGACTAATTGCAAGCGATCTACATTCAAGTTTTCTCATTCTTTGCCGTCCATCGGTTGATAGTCATTTTTTTTCAATTTTTGATGAGGAAGCTGAATCTCATTTTCAGTCTGTTTCTGAGCAAATCTGGCAATGATGCGCCGGAATTTCAGTAAATTCTTGACAGATCGGGTTGACAGTGTTGCCAGGAGGCAGTTTTGACTTGTCTAGGAACAGTTTAGAACTCACTGCGCCACGGTGGCCAAAAAAAAAAAACAACAAACTAAACAATACGCACGACGTACCAACTACAACAGGAGGTTTTTTGGGAATAAAACGGTCCAATGAGGTCGGTTTCAAATTTAAGCCCGCAAATGCTTGGACTTGGACTTCGTCGCGTTATCGTTGAGCGATGACAGGAAGCGCCGTCTGTCGAAAGCAGCGAGGAGTCTCATGTACTTAGCCCGCTTAGCACTCATCTCTCAAAATGCCCGTTTCGGTACACAGATGGCGCCACAAACGCAAAATCTCAAAAAAAAAGAACAGACCTTCGAACAGAATGCGTCAACATTTCAAGGCATTCTCACCACTAGCTCAGAACTTGCACCTTCCACAGCAGATTCGGTAAACAGATGGCGCCACAAAAGTAAGGTGCGAAAAAAAGAACCAAACTTCAACCGGAATGCGCCAACATTTCAAGGCATTCCTCCCAACCCTCACAACTTTCACCCTCCCAGCATAGTGGGTACATAGATGGCGCCACAAACGTAAGGTGCGAAAAAAAGAACCAAACTTCAACCGGAATGCGCCAACATTTCAAGGCGTTCCCATCACTAGCTCAGAAGTTGCACCTTCCACAGCTGACTCGGAACACAGATGGCGCCACAAACGTAATATCTCAAGAAAAGAACCCACCTTCACACAGAATGCTTCAAAATTTCAATGCATTCGCACGATGAATCTCACAACTTTCACCCTACCGGCTGATTGGGTACACAGATGGCGCCACAAACGTAAGGTGCGAAAAAAAGAACCAAACTTCAACCGGAATGCGCCAACATTTCAAGCCATTCCCGCCACTAGCTCAGAACTTGCACCTTCCACAGCTGACTCGGAACACAGATGGCGCCACAAACGTAATATCTCAAGAAAAGAACCCACCTTCACACAGAATGCTTCAAAATTTCAATGCATTCGCACGATGATTCTCACAACTTTCACCCTACCGGCTGATTGGGTACACAGATGCCGCCACAAACGTAAGGTGCGAAAAAAAGAACCAAACTTCAACCGGAATGCTCCAACATTTCAAGGCGTTCCCATCACTAGCTCAGAAGTTGCACCTTCCACAGCTGATTCGGTACATAGATGGCGCCACAAACGCAAAATCTCAAAAAAAAAAAAACCCAGATCCAAACAGAATGCGTCAAAATTTCAAGGCATTCCTCCCATGAGTTCACATGAGTTGCACCCTCTTAGCTGGCTGTTGTCCTCTCGGTCTCTGCGGAAGATGTTCGAACGGCTGCTTCCCACTCAGACTTGACTCAGGCTCTGAACCAGACCGACATGCGTCTGTTCGTCGAGCCCGTTCGTCAAACGCTTCAATGAATCCCCGCTGAGACGGTCCGATTCCTCGACTTTAAGATGGCAATTAGGAATCTTCCAGCACACCTCTCCCCCACTCAAGCTCATCCCCTCATCGTTCCTTCAAAACAACCCTTGACTAACATACTTTCCTTTTTCTTCTTTTCAGATGTGGCTTCATGTATGGTGAGCTGACAGACAAGGAGACAGTTGCACGGCTCGAGTACACTCTGGAGAACCAGCAACAGGATCAATTCGAGATCTTACTATACAAAAAGAACAGTGAGTACCCCAGTGTCCTCCCATCCCCTAAAAGAGGCTTTTATGAACTCCCCCCCCCCCCCCCCCTCCTACAAACGTAGGCTAGTTCTTCTCTCTCAGTACAGTTCTTCATCGAGGCAGGTACTTCATCCTTCGTCATCCCTTGTACTTGTTGTCCCAGTCATCCTCGTCGGATCGCACAATGGTCAGCAATTTGTGCCCGCAACATGCTTTGTTTAGCCGCTGAGCATATTCGCCCACGATTAGGTTCTGTCGACGGTGCATCCCCGCAATTTTAAGGTCAGAGGATATCCCCGATGTTTGCCCTACGATATTTCATTAGCCCTGCGTCCGACCGAACTAATGAGGGACGCATTATTAACCGGAAGTAATAATGATTTCCTGCTTGATCCTAGGCGGTGCGCCCCAAAAACAGACAAACAGACCATCGAATGGCTTGTGCTGATTTTTCGGTGTTAATGAGGAAATTATGTGGGTCGTCAGTGCGGCAAGGATGCGAAGGCAGTCCATTGTGCTGACGCGTCTTGGGATGAATGTAAACAACCCGATGGGACAAGAGTCTGGTGTTCGTTGATTAGGGAGCTTGAGGTGAGGGGGTATTTGTGTTAAGGGCTGTGCTGTGCGGAAGTCAATATGTTTGGAGCCATTTCGAGGTCACTCCAGTGGACGTCCACACGTCCTTGGAGTCAGACAAATGCCTCGACTATTAAACTCTTCCCTCAGACTGGCTTCAAGGCTGTCACGCATGACCCATAAATGGGTTCCCCCTCTCCTGAAGACACAACCCTTCGCCGGGTCTCATCCTTCGAACGAACAGCTCACAAACACAAATCGATGCGGAGGGGGGGATTTTCCAGTCGGCCAGTCTTTAATGAACCCCTTGTGTGGCGTGTGTATGCGCCCCCATCGATTTACGACCACAATACGAGCCGGGACAGTGCACAATCAACTCGCCCGATGATCCCCAAAAGTCCGTTTTATGTTGTCCAACTCGGCATCCATCGGTCTACCGGCCCCCCCTCCATCACCCGGAGTTAAACATCGTAACTTTCAGTTTTTTTTTTCAGCTTTTATTTGGACGCAAGCCATAAAAGTCCATTCCGGTGAGTCTGGTGTATCCCCTGGTTTTCAAACTGCCTCCCGCCCACGTTCGACGGCCGCACTCAACCGTGAAATCAACGAACGAACGAACGAACGAAACAGAGTTCTCCTTGAGGGACGAAGTAGAAAACAAAATATTTGCCCATCAGACTGGAGAGATGCTGGCATCGTCATCATCGCCCAACCCCACCCCTCGGGGGTTGCGTCCACCATCCGGCTGCTGGTGGAATGTGGGACAAGCTGTGTTGTTGTCTCATCAACGGGTGCGCTCGCTCGTTGTTGTTGTTGTTTACAACCCAGGTGCAGGCAATGCCTCTGTTTACTTAGTTTCTTGTTATTCGCTGAAAACGGCGACTGTAACCTGCATCTGGTCGGGTGGAGGTGGGCGACGAGGTAACAGCGGGTAAAGGCCATTATCCGGCGAGATTGCAATATATCCTTTCAATTTCCGTCCCTATTGCAGTCATCTCATGAAATTTTATGTCCTCTGGCGGAGCTGCCATTTGAGGAGCGAACGATACGATACCGAGGTGGTGTCCATCTGGACGGTTGTTTTGCTGTTTTTTTTTTTTCTTTTTTTTTTTTTTTATCTGGATTTAGAGATATTTTCCAATTGAATGCAGGTTCATTTGAGGCGCATGGCGATGGCGAGCGATTTAGAAATACAATTTCAAACTGAAGTCAATAAAAGCGTCCGATGGAGCAGCAGTCGTCTCTAGAATCGTGCGTTGAATGGCTCTCGAATCCGTGGAGGAACTCGAGACTTAACTGCAAAAATCACGTTTAGGCCATGAGCTACCAGTTTCGAGTAGGAAATGCCAAGCTGTTGGGCAGACTAGGTACGTGATAGGGTGCCCTGTTGGCCCTTAAGGCCGTGGGCTCACTTAGACCGACTTGTTGGGCCCGTAAAGATGCCACAGCGGGTCCTCTAACGTCGTCGTCTAATGAAGTAAGACCCAACCAAGTTGACGTAAAGCTAAAATATCGAAAACGCCTTTTCGTGCGTCATTGCGCTTTCGGGGCATCTTTTCGTGCTTTTATTGGGTGCCGCCGGACACAATTGGGCTGAAAAGATGAGCCGCTGCATCGTCCATCAATGGCACGTAACAAACGCCAGGCTCACCGTTCGTGATTAAGTGCCCTTCGTCGTCCACCGTGACGTTACTGAGGTACTCGTTCTGTGGCTCCATTCATGATTAACCATCGATTTGTGAGAGCTCGGGAGGAGCTGCAAAGACTTGAAGAGGTAGCCTTGTGCCGTCCCACTTGTCGCACAGAGCGTGGCGACTGAAGTTGTTGAACCTTCTCCACGACTTCGTCCAGAGCAGAGCTCTTAGCCAAAAAAAAACTCGTCCCACCACCATCAAGGAGGTCCCCGAAAAGGCGCTTCTTAGCTGAGCTAGAGGACTTGTGCGGTGTTGAAGCCTCCTAAGGTGAATCTGGATGGTTTTAGAAGGTCTCACTACCATGAAACCATTCCCTAGGAAGGTCACAATGGACCCAACATGTTGGTCTAAGCGATCCACGGCCTCAGCGCCGTAAAGGCATCCATATTCATCGGAGTCTCACTTATACGAATATGAGGGAGAACAGCAAATTTTCCGTATAAGTGAATATTATTTATAAGTGAAAGGTAGCAGGGTGAAAAGAAGTATCGCCGAAGAACGAGAAGTTGTTCGTATAACTGAATATTTCGTATAAGTGAGTTTCGTATAAGTGAGACTCCACTGTATTTAAGTTCTAGGACACAGGCGTTTGATGTCCAGCACTTAGACTCTCTGAGCCTGATGGCGAAAGGTGGAAGACGTAGCATTGACGTCAGACCGTCTACCGGTGGCCACCTTAGAGCGCTTGCGGTGCCTATTGTGCATTGTTAAGTTTTGCGATTGGATCGGCCACTGTACTAGTGGTCCATCCAACTTTGATTGGCGGTCTCACTTTCCTTTTGATTCTTAGCAAGCGAGGCACTGTTTCACATCAAAACTCTTCAGAGCCCCCTCAACCACGACCTCTTAAGTCTGTCTCTTGAGTTGCATTAACCCCCCCGGCTGGCCCGTTGATATTCTTCCCAAAAAAAAAAAACCCTCCACATCAAGTAGTCATCACTGTGTGTAGCAAGTTGAACCCCCATTAAAGGCTGCGCCGTTAGCCCATCCGCCGGGCAGTAGATTTGATGTAAGTTTGTATGTACACGCGCTATAACGTAGCCGGCTAGTGAACTCCAACACAGACCCCGCACTGACTTCTCTTTGTTATCTTTCAGATTTACAATGCGGCTGTGCTCTGTCGAAGTACGGGGAGGTTCCACCAGGTACCACAAGCCCAAACGAAGGGACACGTGCCCTCCACATCCACCTCCACCTCCACCCACTCTCATGATCAAAGTCATCTCATCCACCCCTCTCTCCCTCTCTGGTTAATTGCGTTCGCTCCGAAAACTGTGTGTGGGCCTTCTCTCGATGACACACCGATTCAAAGATTCCGTCGAATGTCCTTTTTTCCTCGTCGATTTTCCTTAGATCCCATCACTCTCGGCTTCAGGGCAGTAAACTGCATTTAATCCATCACCAGCTTGCTGCCGACGACGAACAACCAACCGACGGACGAGACGCGACACGACGCACGGTGGGAATTGAATGGGTGTCTGTTTGGCTTCGTGTGTATCCGACAGCGCTGTCGTCGTCGTGTTGCTGTGTGTGTGTTTCGCAGTGTATCCCTTGTGCATCTGGGGTGCCCATGTAGAACAAGTGGAGAACGATGATACACCGGAAGGTCCTTCAGATGCATTCACCTAGGCGGATACTTTATTTCAGGATGTGCATTCAATTGCGAGCAGAATGAAGAAATCCCCAGGAAGGACGACGACGGAATCCGGAAGGTACTTGTACAATAAATGTCATTTTCTGTCAATGGATGCTGAGAGGATTCGCATTTCCCCTGCCTCCCCATCCTCAACCCACGGAGCGGCAGGATTCAGTTGATTTTCTGCTTCCCTTTGATGCCGGCAAGGAGCCGACTGAAGTGCGATATTCAAATGGAAGCTGGGGCGAGGAATGAAGGATTTCTTACACGCGAGAGTGTGAAGATTCGCCCAAAGTGGATACGCGCCGGCGAAGTCCCGGCAGACGCCACGTCTGTGGGCCATCCGAGATAAGTTGAAGAGTAATTGGCGTGGCATCGGGAAGCATAAAGTTCTTGGGAAACTCGTAAAAGTTGCCAACTGGCGGGGGCGCACACATGTGCCGGAGTGCGCGGCGGAACTATGAATTCCTCCTGGGCTAATTGGAGATGACGCGAGAACATAAAGCGATGATTTCGTGGTCCGCCGGGCGATGACGATGACGATGACGACGACGCGATGGCGGCACGGGTGGAGGAAGCACTTTTTATAATACCCTTATTGACTTTGGGATGCGTGATGCGATGCTGGCGTCATCGTAGATTAGGTTATCATGCAGAAATGTGGGTGACGGGTGGTGAAACCACGCGCTGATGCTGCAGTGGATGGTCGATACGAAACAGGGTCATAAATCTATGTCAAAAAGGGGAGGCGGAAGAGGAAGATGGAAACAGCTGATACAAGGATTTGTTTTTGTGAAGAATGTGTGGGAATTCCGAAAACATAAACAACTTCTTTGGCATCGAATTTATCGCTCAAAGTTGGTGGCGGATGGTGTGACAAAGAAAGAGGAGGAGTCTTGTGAAGTTTTACTTACTGACACCGCTTCCACGTCAACTGTGGGTCAAACAAATGGGACCACGTCGTGGACGTTCGTTTCGTGGAGGTAAGCAGAAGGATGGCTGGACGCCGTCGGACTTCGGAAAGCCTCCCGATTCATTCCGACGCTACCAAGCGGATTTTGGATGCTTAACTACAAGCTGTATGCTTAAGGACAGCATTCGAAAACCAAATATGTTGAAATTGTGTCCCAGTCGACGAGGCGGTGAAGTCCATAGCGGTGAAGTCCAAGGCGGCGAAGTCCAAGGCAGTGAAGTCCAAGGCGGTGAAGCCCAAGGCGGTGAAGCCCAAGGCGTTGAAGTGGCAAGCGTTGAAGCCTAAGGCGGTGAAGTCCAAGGCGGTGAAGCCTAAGGCAGCGAAGTCCACGGCGGTGAAGGCCAAGGCGGTGAAGTCCAAGGCGGTGAAGCCTAAGGCGGCGAAGACCAAGGCGGTGAAGCCTAAGGCAGCGAAGTCCACGGCGGTGAAGGCCAAGGCGGTGAAGTCCAAGGCGGTGAAGCCTAAGGCGGCGAAGACCAAGGCGGTGAAGCCTAAGGCAGCGAAGTCCACGGCGGTGAAGTCCAAGGCGTTAAAATCCAAGGCGGTGGTTGAAGCCCAAGGCGTTGAAGCCCAAGGCGTTGAAGCCCAAGGCGTTGAAGCCCAAGGCGTTGAAGCCCAAGGCGTTGAAGCCCAAGGCGTTGAAGCCCAAGGCGTTGAAGTCCATAGCGGTAAAGTCCAAGGCGGTGAAGGCCATTGCTTGGTGAATTCTGGAATGTCTACCTGGTTTAACAGCTGTTCGTCTCAAGGGACATGGACATTCCGCCGTGCACTCATGAAAAACGGTCGAAATCTTCGATTTTGTTTGCCGATCAGGAGTTGAGTCATCCTAACCAGTGTCTCTTGGTCATCCTGCGGTGCTCCAAAAGGGACTCGTGGGCCGGATGCCCGAAAGCGAGGGAAGCACGATTGTCTTCCTAACCTTGGGACCCTGGGATCGGAGAGGATGTGATTGGAATTGCAGATCAGTCTGGCTTTTGTAAGGAGTCCCAGACTAAGCAGAGTTCCAGTTCCATCTGGCCTCCGTAAAGCTGTCCCCACCAGTTTTAAAACGACGATAGTTACAGTCTGTGTCCCCTTATCACCCACTTTCCACATCGACCACCTTCTAATGGCGCTACAGTCGAGGATGGAGCTGGGCCTCAGCTCTCTCGCTCAGCCTCCAAGATGACGGCGGTTCCCCTTTACCCACTGACCCGTAAATCATCTCCGTTTCAACCACAAGACCATTGCCGTGGACGTCATCGACTCCCAACCACTACCGGGTGTCCATCTAATCCACCGGCTGGATGCATCGGCCCGCATTCGGTGCATCGGCAACGTCCCCATGTCTGACAACTCGACGTTCATGTGGACCGTTGCCGTATGCGCGCCTACACAATGGCCACTACCTTATTCAACTCAACTCGCTTGAACACGGACGACAACGACTATGATCGATTGCCATGTGGCCTCAATGAGTTTCCGCAAAGCGCCCATATTCACAAATTGCACGAAACCTCGACGACAACATGCAACCACTCCCCCTCCACCCCCCCGCCCCCTTCCCACCCACAACTCGGTTGCAATGACATTTCTATTTTTAGCCGTGCGCCACAACTGTGAGCGGAAATAAAAACAGAACGCCCTCGTCCTCGGCAAGGATGTACTAAAAGTTTGGTCCCTCACCTCAAGGTTGCCATCCATGTTCGTTCGATATTAGCACTCAGCGGCAATGGGGCAGCAGAGGCAAGCAAGCGGCTGTTGCACAAATGTTGAGCGATTGCTATTGTCGATGCCAACTGAGGTGGAGGAGCTGCTGGTTTCGGTGGAAGGTGGATTGCAATCCGCCGGGAGCAGAAAATCATCTGCTGCTGATTGCGATGACGGACGGATGAGACGGATGAGTCTCGGGGGCCTCACGTGAAGGGGCTGGCGAAGATTGAAGTCAATCGATCATCGCCGTGCTGTGTTGTTGAACGGAAGACCAGCGATGTGGAAGCGGCAGTGGCAGCAGTACGGCAGTGCTGTCAATTTGAGAACAATGTTCTTGTTTTTTTTCGTGGTTTAGGGGGAGGATGAGGGAGATTCGTCCCACGACTGCAGCAACTCCAAGAGAAAACACCTCATTTGCACGTCACAACTGGCTCCTCAACTGGCTAACATAACCTTTTCGCATCGGGTTCGGCGACCGATAAATTGATTACAACTCCTGCCGCCTTCAGAGACCTCCACCGCCTCCGTCAGACTCCCCTGGCTCTGGCTGGAAATAGAACAACAGAAACACAACCAATTCAGTGGCAGCAAATAAAATCCCACGTCAACATGAAATACATTGCACCTTGGGCACTCCACATGAGCCCAGCCTAGCCCAGCACACAACAATCCCGGAGAACGACGACGATGACGGTAATGATGACTGCTGGCCAGATGCCAAAACAATTGTTTGCCACCGACACCGACAGGGACTCGTGTAACTGAGTGAAACTCCCGAACGTGTTTATCATTGCTCCCTATTGGCATATTGCAACTGCCTCTTAGCCCAGAGGGCGGGTTATGACTCATGCCCAAGTCCCTTCGGGGGGCTTTCGATTGAAAAGTGTACACGGGCTCGGTCCTGTCGGGGCGGTTGGCAGTTTGTCCTGGCCTCTCTTTTGCATTTTGCGGTGTCCGTCAGTCGGTTCGATTGAATGATGCATTGCACGAGGTGGTGGCTGGTGAATGGGCTTAGATTGCATTTTTAATGGTTTTCGCTGACAGAGGCGAATGGGCGGAGTGACGGAGCCTAAGTGGAAGTTGACGGTGGCGTTGGCTGATGCATTGGATGTGGGGGCAAAGGGTGGCAGAACCAAGTGTTCTGAGTGTATTTTAAGAGAAGGTATGGCCTTTTGTGGCAAGTTAAGCAAACTCCATCGATTTCTCTGCAACCGTGGAGAGTAAGAATCTGACATCCAAATTGATGGAAACGAAATGAATCGAAATCGGTCTTGGTGTGAATTTTGGATTTATTAGGAGAAAATGGCAGCATTTCAGCTTTAAGAAAAAATCAAAGTTTGTCTGAATTGTGAATTCTAAATGGACTTTAGAGCAAACCGCAATTGACACCTCCTAATGAAACAACGGAAGGAACACAGATTGCCGTCGGTCGAAGAACTGATGGACTGATGGACTGATGGACTGATGGACTGATGGACTGATGGACTGATGGACTGATGGACTGATGGACTGACGTACTGATGGACTGATGGACTGACGTACTGATGGACTGGTGGACTGATGGACTGATGGACTGATGGACTGATGGACTGATGGACTGATGGACTGATGGACTGATGGACTGATGGACTGATGGACTGATGGACTGATGGACTGATGGACTGATGGACTGATGGACTGACGGACTGATGGACTGATGGACTGATGGACTGATGGACTGACGGACTGATGGACTGACGGACTGATGGACTGATGGACTGATGGACTGATGGACTGATGGACTGACGGACTGATGGACTGATGGACTGACGGACTGATGGACTGATGGACTGATGGACTGACGGACTGATGGACTGATGGACTGACGGACTGATGGACTGATGGACTGATGGACTGATGGACTGATGGACTGATGGACTGACGGACTGATGGACTGTTGGACTGATGGACTGGTGGACTGATGGACTGATGGACTGATGGACTGATGGACTGATGGACTGATGGACTGATGGACTGATGGACTGATGGACTGATGGACTGATGGACTGATGGACTGATGGACTGATGGACTGATGGACTGATGGACTGATGGACTGATGGACTGATGGACTGATGGACTGATGGACTGATGGACTGATGGACTGATGGACTGATGGACTGATGGACTGATGGACTGATGGACTGACGGACTGATGGACTGATGGACTGATGGACTGATGGACTGACGGACTGATGGACTGATGGACTGACGGACTGATGGACTGATGGACTGATGGACTGATGGACTGATGGACTGATGGACTGACGGACTGATGGACTGACGGACTGATGGACTGATGGACTGATGGACTGATGGACTGATGGACTGATGGACTGATGGACTGATGGACTGACGGACTGATGGACTGATGGACTGACGGACTGATGGACTGATGGACTGATGGACTGATGGACTGACGGACTGATGGACTGATGGACTGACGGACTGATGGACTGATGGACTGATGGACTGACGGACTGATGGACTGATGGACTGACGGACTGATGGACTGGTGGAATGATGGACTGACGGACTGATGGACTGATGGACTGATGGACTGACGGACTGACGGACTGATGGACTGACGGACTGATGGACTGGTGGACGGACGGACTGACGGACTGATGGACTGACGGACTGGTGGACTGATGGACTGATGCATGTAAGTAATTTCCAGGACCAACGTTGGGCGCCATTTGAAAAAAACAAGTGTAAGCTGGCAGGTTCAACCACGACACGCTTGTGGTTGCACTGACGGCATCTGCTTTCAACAGCATCCTACGCCCGAGTTAATTGATTTTCCCTTTGAAACACATCTCTCCTCCTTTCCCATGTGCCAGCTGGACACCGCCCGTCAGCCTTCACTTGTTGCTCCCGTCGCTATGAACAATTACCTTCCACATTCGACGTTCAGCAAAGGCCCACCGACAACCGGAGCTCCTCCATATTCGCCCTAACATCTCGGTGAAATGGCTCATCCGGCAGCCGCGCCACCAATCCTCCCCCAGCCCGAAGTTCAACAAAAACCAACAAGAGAAAACCCAATCAAGAAAGTTTTAAATAAAATATGTCTCGTGTATTCCGCGAGCGCACACGCTTCGCAAACTTTTATTATCCTTTCATTTGTTCACAGTTCCTCCTCCTAGTCGTAGTGTGTTCGTTTGGCTCACTTCTTCTCTTCTCTTCTCTTCTCTTCTCCCCACAGAGACTCCGCTATGGCTGTTATTGCAAGTGGCGCCGATCCGCAACGAGCGGGACCTGGTCGTTCTGTTCCTGCTGACGTTCCGCGATATAACCGCCCTCAAGCAGCCAATCGACAGCGAGGACACAAAGGGAGGTAAGCAAGCGCCCCGGCCGAGCCAGAGACAAAGCAAGCTTTGTTGTCGTGTTTTTCTTTTCTTTTTTTTTTTTTGTTGTTATTGTTTTACACTCGTTTTTGTTGTGTCCTTTTTGGTTTTCGTTTTCGTTTTCTTTCGTTTTTTTTTGGTTTCGTTCCACAATCCACAGCAGTGGCGATTGTGTTTGCATTGTGTGCACTCTGTGTTGCATGTGCGTGTGTGCATCTGTGTAAGCGCACCATAAACCAAACATTTAAACGCAAAAATAACAAAAAAAGCAAAAAAAAGAGTCACAACTAAATAAACACTTTAATTTTCGTTTAAAGCAAAATGATGATGATGATGAGATGTTGTGTCGTGTCGTGTGTCAATGTTTGTTTAACTTAAGAACTTTTTGATATTTACTCTTCAAGTTTTAGGTCTGTCGAAATTCGCGAAGCTGGCGCGATCGGTGACCCGGAGCCGGCAGTTCAGTGCGCACCTGCCCACGCTGAAGGATCCAACGAAGCAATCGAATTTAGCTCATGTAAGTGAGGTCCGCGTGGAGTTGGTTGAGTTGGTGGTGGTTGTGGGTGTGCTGCCAGTGGGAAAAGTTTTCGCTCTCGTCTGCGGCTTGGACGTGTACACGTGGGTATCTCGCTGCTTTCTGGGACTCGCCACCAAGGAAGCCAGTCACTGTTTGCTTGTGGGGAAAACTTTCTGCTGCCGGGAGAGGGTAATTCAATTTTAGAGGTACACAAGTCCGTGCTCGTTCTCTGCGGCGCGGCATGGAGAAGTATCCCGCATGGAATTGAGCTCTCCTCGAAATTGCTTGTGCAGCAGCGCGCAAGAGGGTGCGAAAGACATGATTGCACACGACTGATTTGTTTGCGGAACTTCTTCAATTTCAGACCAGAAATGAATGTGGGTGCAAGGGTAGGGGGTAGTCTGTCTGTTTCACTTTGGAGGCTCACATTGAATCTGTGGGACTTGGTTAAGCAACCACACGCATTTCGTGGGATTCACAGTGATTACTAAAGGACCTTTGTTTCACTCCTGATTGAGAGTGGAGTTGTTCCTTTGGGAATGTGAGGCTTTTTGTGGACCAGGAATGTGACCAACCCCGCCAACCGACAAGCTACGTGCAGGTGTGTCTAATGCCCAGTTTCGTCTTGATCGCAACTTCAACTCAATCGTTAAGTCGTCCTAATCGCAGCTTCGTCCCAATCGCTACCTAATCCCAATCGCAACTTTGTCTTAATCGCAGCTTCGTCCTAATCGCAGTTTCGTCCAAATCGCAGCTTCGTCCCAATCGCTACCTAATCCTAATCGCAACTTTGTCTTAATCGCAGCTTCATCTTAATCGCAACTTCGTCCAAATCACAGTTTCGCCCTAATCGCAGTTTCGTCCTAATCGCAGCTTCGTCCCAATCGCTACCTAATCCTAATCGCAACTTTGTCTTAATCGCAGCTTCATCTTAATCGCAGCTTCGTCCTAATCACAGTTTCGTCCTAATCGCAGTTTCGTCCTAGGCACAACTTCATGTCTATTGCAGTTTCGTCCGATCGATTTTGCAAACTTTCCATGACACTACCTCCAGCTCGCCGAATGGCAGCCAGTCACAGCTCTCGTCCACAATCGAAACCGCCGTCTCAGCGTGTCATGGACTTCTGACTGATGGTCACAACACCAGGAAGTTGGCAGGACATGGCAGTGGCTTCTTCGTTGCCGCCTTGTTTGCCACCGACCTCATTGTAGCCGTTTTTCAATGCCAGTCGCCTCGTCATCGATCATTCGACAGACGAGTCTCCTACACAAGTCCTAAGCATGTCGATCCTGGCCTTTTTTGACGCACATGTCGTCCACATCCATGGGCACCGAAAATGGGGTGGTTTCTGATGCAAAATTGATATAAAAAGCAGCTCTTGTCTCCACTTGACAGAGCCCACTGATCAGTGAGAAGGGCTGACTAAGGAATGGCCTCCAAAACTCTGCCTCCTGTCATAAGTTCCTCGAAACCTCCCTCAAGCTCTCAACAGCTGTCCACGTACATTGCCTGTCTCCTAAATGCTTACGACTTCATTCTACCACCCCACCCCCAAGCTAACGTATTGAAGTGCCGACCTTGCAAGTGTCCTTCATCCTTTTAGCAGAACCACCAACACCCTCCCCCCCCCCCCACCACTCTCGTGTACAGGTCAATGTAAACATGAATTTGCTGCCTCCGAGGCAAGTCCTCAAGACGAACTCATGTTTACTCAGGTTAATCGAGTATCGCTTAAGTCAAGGCACGTCTGACGTCGTGGCACCAGCGCCACCACCCAACTCAGCACCACCCACCACTCATAGGTCTGCGTAATTACTTATTTATTACAAAACACGATTCTCCACTTTCATTCCACGCCACGCCACTCTACGCGCCATCCATAAAATCCTGTGCAACCAACGCAACGCACATACGTACGCATCACACGACAGATGATGTCACTTAGCGCCGATATTATGCCACAGTACAGACAGGAAGCCCCCAAGACACCACCGCACATCCTGTTACATTATTGTGCATTTAAAGCAATTTGGGATTGGGTGATATTATGTTTAACATTTTATACCGCTATTATGGTGAGTATGGCGCGCATACCCGTGGGCGGCGACGGGCGACAAGTCCGGCGCTGATCAGATGCGATTTGTTGACCTGTCGTCTGCCAGCCACCGTGGGCACCGTCACCGTTTGTCGCGACACGCCGGTCATCTCTCTCTCTCTCTCTCTGTCTCTTTACAGGTGCCATACAATGTAGCCTTTAAAAATAAGACCTCAGAAGACGTTTCATTGTTAGTAGTCGATTCAATTGTAGACGTTATATTCTTTATAGATATTGGTAAGTAGACCCGCTGTGTGTGTATTTGAACGAGGACACGAATGGGGATGGCAGGGGGTCAACGCATCGTCGGCTACTGGAGCTGTGTTTGACGGCTGCTAACTCTCTTGTCAACTCGGCAGGGGACGGGATACACAAGTGGAATGTGACGTGTTAAGCCCCGTTATTGACGCAGGTCTATGGAGTCCACTGGCTTAGAGAACTTCTTGAAAACTTGCGACACCTTCATGATCATTTCAACAGCAGCCAGCGATCGCAGAAGAAATCACACAAAGCCTGGCGGTCCGGCGCGAGTGGATGAAGGATGTGGCCCTGGCTTTGGCTCTGCCTGTGGCTCTGGCTTTGCCTATGGCTCTGGCTTTGCCTGTGGTTCTGGCTGTAGCTCTGGCTCATCCTCTGGCTCTGCCTTTGACTGTGGCTCATCCTCTGGCTCTGCCTATGGCTCTGGCTGTAGCTCTGGCGCATCCTCTGGCTCTGCCTATGGCTTTGGCTCTGCCTGTGGCTCTGGCTCATCCTCTGGCTCTGCATTTGGCTCTGGCTGTGCCTACGGCTCTGGCTCATCCTCTGGCTCTGCCTGTAACTGTGGCTCATCCTCTGGCTCTGCCTATGGCTCTGGCTGTAGCTCTGGCGCATCCTCTGGCTCTGCCTTTGACTGTGGCTCATCCTCTGGCTCTGCCTATGGCTCTGGCTGTAGCTCTGGCGCATCCTCTGGCTCTGCCTATGGCTCTGGCTCTCCCTGTGGCTCTGGCTCATCCTCTGGCTCTGCATTTGGCTCTGGCTGTGCCTACGGCTCTGGCTCATCCTCTGGCTCTGCCTGTGACTGTGGCTCATCCTCTGGCTCTGCCTATGGCTCTGGCTCTGCCTGTGGCTCTGGCTCATCCTCTGGCTCTGCCTATGGCTCTGGCTCTGTCTGTGGCTCCGGCTCTGCCTATGGCTCTGGCTCATCCTCTGGCTCTGCATTTGGCTCTGGCTGTGCCTACGGCTCTGGCTCATCCTCTGGCTCTGCCTGTGACTGTGGCTCATCCTCTGGCTCTGCCTATGGCTCTGGCTGTAGCTCTGGCGCATCCTCTGGCTCTGCCTATGGCTCTGGCTCTGCCTGTGGCTCTGCCTCTGCCCGTGGCCCTGGCTCCGACTCTGCCTGTGGCTCTGGCGCTGTCTGTAGAAAATAATTTCGGTCCTTCGAGCCGGACACCTCTTGACCGACCTTCTTTTGATGAGCGACTCTAGCGACGTTCCAGCCACACGCTTTCTGCCGCAATCAAGCGGATCCCTATCCAGTGCCACCTGGACTCGCCAGATATTTCCTCAATCACGTGCATCCTCTCCGCTAGCGGAAGCCCACTCCCGTGGAGCTCAATATTTGTCCAGTCGACGCGCCTGTGTTGCTTCAGCCCCCCCCCCCCCTTGGTGTCCCCTCTCCCCCGCCTGAAAACTCCTCTAACACCTCCACACTCGTCCAATTGCAGTTTTAAATTTTCACACAACATTCGTTGGACCCGGCGGTGAAGTGGTCAGCGATCCGAAAGTCATTCGCATGAATTACCTGAAATCCTGGTTCATCATCGATCTGCTCAGCTGTCTGCCTTATGATGTATTCAATGCCTTCGATCGGGACGAGGATGGCATTGGTTCGCTGTTTAGTGCCCTTAAAGTCGTTCGTCTGCTGCGTCTGGGACGAGTCGTACGCAAATTGGATCGCTACCTCGAGTACGGTGCCGCCATGCTGATCCTGCTCCTGTGCTTCTACATGCTCGTCGCCCACTGGCTCGCCTGCATTTGGTATTCGATTGGCCGTAGTGATGCTGACAATGGGGTGAGTATCGATACATCGGCGAGCGCTCGGTGGTCAACTGATCGATTCGTCCTCGCATTCGCAGATACAGTACAGTTGGTTGTGGAAACTGGCGAACGTGACGCAGAGTCCGTACTCGTATGTGTGGGCGAGCAACGAGACCGGGCCCGAGCTGATCAACGGCCCCTCGAGAAAGAGTATGTATGTCACGGCATTGTACTTCACAATGACCTGCATGACATCGGTAAGTTTTTTTTTGTTTTCCGTTTGCCTAGTCTTCATGGAGAATTTGAACAAACAATTTGCTGTGTGTACTCATGTGTGCTCTTCATTTTCAGGTGGGCTTTGGAAACGTCGCCGCCGAGACGGACAACGAGAAGGTGTTCACCATCTGCATGATGATAATTGCAGGTGCTGTGCTAGACACGTTCCGTTGCCACGTCCACTTAAAGAAATACACAAACAAACAGAAAACAAATTTGAATATACACCGATAATCACCGATACTCATTCATGTTCATTTGTATCCGTGTATCTGTATCTCTGTGTGTGTGTGTTCTGTTAACGTATAACACCGCTAGAACTAATAAACGCTAGATCATGTAGTCAACCCCTCCTTTCTCATTCCCATCACTGTCGCGAGTAAATTGCTAAGTAGTCCCGTCGATGTTGCCGCCCTTGAGATGTGACGACACTTTTGGTTTGTTTTGTGATGTATTTTATCGCTCTGTGCACTCCTTTCAAGCGCGGCCATGCTGAAACATTGTTCCTGAATTTCACACCACAGCCGGGCAGTGTGTGAGTGCATTCAGAGGGGAGTCCGTTGTCCGTGGCTTCCGGAATATCGATGATTTTTGGGCGATGTTTAGACGATCGGGGAAATTGTGTGGATGTGGCGGCTTCGTTTTTGCCAGGCCTACGAGATGGGCCTCGTCTCTTGGAAGACACACTTGACACGCCTGTCATTATTGTCCATACTCAGAGATTTGTCTTTTTACCCAAGCCGTAGAAAAGTGTCGAAAAATGTGACCTCAAGCATTTCCTTTAGAAAAATTCTCTCAGTTCGACAAGTGATGTTCCAAAATTTGCACACAGCCCGTCCTTGGCACCTTCTCTTCGTCAATCGTTAGCTGAAACTACATTGATTCGAGACCGCCCTTCCCACCCACCCCATTAACCATCCACCATCCAACATGCTACTATTTCTTCATCCCATCTCAGAGTTTGGTAACATTTGAACTTCTTTGAACTATTTAGCAACTTACTACAGACTCAGCATTCATTCATCCACTAGGTTAACAGCCCTTCAGCCACACTCTTCCCCCCTCCCCACGCCTTCAGTAAATCGATGACATATGCAGCAAGCAGGAGAGTGGGCTCCTTCAACCAAGTGCCATGTGAATTCTTCGCCAAATCTGATAGACTCTTCAAGACTGGACGTCACTTTTCAAGTGACAGCTGTCAAAATTGTCCGAACTCGACTGCAAGTCTCAGCGTCTGTCTCGTCCTTCGTTTGTTTTGAATTCTTCGCCTCATCTGACGGACTCTTCAAGACTGAACGTGAATCTGTGAAATTTCAAGTGACAGCTGTCAAAATTGTCCGAACTCGACTGCAAGTCTCAGCGTCTGTCTCGTCCTTCGTTTGTTTTGAATTCTTCGCCTCATCTGACGGACTCTTCAAGACTGAACGTGAATCTGTGAAATTTCAAGTGACAGCTGTCAAAATTGTCCGAACTCGACTGCAAGTCTCAGCGTCTGTCTCGTCCTTCGTTTATTTTGAATTCTTCGCCTTGTCTGACAGACTCTTCAAGACTGGACATAAATCTGTCAATTTTTAAGTGACAGCTGTCAAAATTGTCCGAACTCGAGTCGGCAGACAAGACTCAGCGACTATCTCGTTCTTCGCATCTTGTAAATCCTTCGCCTCATCTGACGGTCTCTTCAAGACTGGGCATGAATCGGTAAATTTCCCAGTGACAGCTGTCAAAAATTTCTCCGAACTCGAGTCGGTAGAGAAGACTCAGCGTCTGTCTCGTTCTTCGTTTGTTGTGCATTCTCAAGACTGGGCATGTATCTGTCAAATTGCAAGTGACAGCTGTCAAATTTGTCCGAACTCGAGTCGGTATGCAAATCTTCTCTGCTGTCACGCTTGAAATCATGACATCCGCTGACAATACTGTCAATACTTAATGAAGCGACAAAATGTCCACTGTCGCCCTGTGAATCCAGCCAGTTTATCTCCTCAATTCCGCAAAAGGACTCCGAAATGTCCAGCAGTCATCTCCTGTCCGTCAATCGCTCCCCATTTCGGTGCCCATCACCCGGAGGTAGTCTAATAAACTCCTCAAATTCAAAAATTCAAATCCGGCAAGCGACAAAGTGTCTGTGCGCCGTTCCATCTCCTGAATGGACGAATATTCAATTACCCGCCCCCAACAGAATCCAATCTCGACCGCATTCCCATTCGGAGCAGCAATCAAGGCGGACAAAGCTCCAGAATGCATTGTGCGAGCACACAAAGCACTGAATTGAGTCCCGAGGCGGCCCGAAGCTAACCTTAACTGCATTAATCACATGGCAGGAGTGGGTGAAGGGCCGGCCACCCCCTGCTCAGCACATGTCATCGGCTTGGTGTTTATTACTGTTCTAGCTGTCTGTGTTATATCCTTTCGGTGGATTTTATTCTCTCTCTCTCTCTTTAAATATTCCCCTCTCTCTCTCTCTCTCTCTCTCTCTGTCAGTCTGTTTTATGCGCTCTTTGTCTGTGCTTTTTGCTCACACTTGTTTTTTTTTTGTGGTCAGTGGAAGGAGTTAATTATTTTTAACTTATCCCCTGGCATGCAGCTCTTTTATACGCCACCATCTTCGGTCATGTCACCACCATCATTCAGCAGATGACGTCCGCGACCGCCAAGTACCACGACATGCTGAACAATGTGCGGGAGTTCATGAAGCTGCACGAGGTGCCGAAGGCCCTCAGCGAACGGGTGATGGACTATGTTGTGTCAACGTGGGCGATGACCAAGGGACTGGACACCGAGAAGGTAAGTTGCGTGTCAAACCCCCGTCGATCCCAGCAACAAATGATGATGCAACATTGTCAATCTGCGTGTTTTGTGTATCTTGTAAGCAGGTGTTAAACTACTGTCCGAAGGACATGAAGGCCGACATTTGTGTGCACTTGAACCGGAAAGTGTTCAACGAGCATCCGGCCTTCCGTCTCGCATCAGACGGCTGCCTTCGGGCGCTCGCCATGCACTTCATGATGTCGCATTCGGCGCCGGGCGATCTGCTCTATCACACCGGCGAGAGCATAGACAGCCTGTGCTTCATTGTGACCGGCAGTTTGGAGGTGATACAGGACGATGAAGTTGTTGCCATTTTGGGTGAGTCAACACACGTGCACACAACCCCCTCTCACACATCCACCACTGACTGCATGCACCATTCCACATCAACAGGCAAGGGCGACGTGTTTGGGGATCAATTTTGGAAGGACTCGGCCGTCGGCCAGAGTGCGGCAAACGTCCGGGCGCTCACCTACTGCGACTTGCACGCGATTAAGCGGGACAAGCTGCTCGAAGTGCTCGACTTTTATTCGGCCTTTGCGAACAGTTTCGCCCGCAACTTGGTGCTCACGTACAATCTGCGACATCGGCTGATATTCCGCAAGGTGGCCGACGTTAAGCGCGAGAAGGAGCTGGCCGAGCGGCGGAAGAACGAACCACAATTGCCTCAGAATCAGGATCATTTGGTGCGGAAGATATTCTCGAAGTTCCGGCGCACGCCACAAGTGCAGGCCGGCTCGAAGGAGATCGTGTCCGGAGCGAGCGACGTCGAGAAGGGCGACGGCGATTCGGATCGATCCAAGGTTTGTCTGTTGCTCCAGCTCGTATTGGATTACAAAATTGATGTGTACTTGTTTTGGTTTGTTCTTTTGTTTAATTAATTCTTGTCGATGTTTTGGTTTTTTGTTTTGTTTCGCACGCAACGGCTGCTGGAGGTAGGAAGGACTCAAGGATGGCGGACATATTGAACTGGTTTTTGTAAGTTGGAGTTGTTGCAGTTGGACGCACTGAACAGTGAATCATTTTTGAGCTTGTCACGCATTTTTTAAATGATGCATCATTCGATCCAAAAATCTGTTGGGAAGAGGGTGTGGAAGCTGGGATAGGGGTTGGAGCAGAAGAATCAAGCGGAAAAAGCTCCTTGATGTCATGCGAGCGCCGCAAAAGGGCCCAGAGATGATCCGAAGACGGGTAGTAGCCAAGCTTATCTTCGATTTTTGACATCAATTAACTCGTCTAGTTGTCAGCTCCCACGATCTCTCAGCCGTTGTTGCTGTCGTGACCTGGGATCGCACCAGTGACTGTACTAATTTCCCCCCTTTTTTGCATTTTGGAACACCGGACATTCTCCAAGATCGTTCCGGCATCGTTTTGTGTCCCAGAATGGTCTGACTGTGTGACTAATTGACGTCCGATGACGATGCAAGAGCTAGGCAAGATCTATGGTCTCTTTTTGTTTCGAGGAGGAGCCGCAGTCCTTGTACTACTGCGGCAATGTCTAGCGCTTGCAAGTTCGCCCACAGAGGCCATAGATCTTGCATTCGGACACCATCCCTGAGCCGGAATTTAGTTCAAATTTTTAAACCCGCGACTGGCTTCGTCATTTCCTTGCAATGACCTGGGATCCAGCACTGGATACGCAGCCATTCTGCGTTCTAACGATAAGACCAGAGCCGCGACTCCCTACAAGAAGGATAACAGGGTCGTGTCAGCAATCGACTCCTTTGCCTTTTTTATGGAACATGTGGCAATGATCCGGGAAAGGACGTGAATGATGCGATCTTCGGTCGAATTTAGGATCCCTGTCGTTGTCATTTTGTGGAGTCAAGCGGGCAATACAGGAATTGAGTCGCGAAAGGATCTAGAGGAGATCGTAGGTCTTAGGAAGCCATCCACTTTCACACTCGTCCAATTGCAAGAGTACTCAACGATCTCGACGTGGTACTCTAAAGTGGTGTTCCTCTTCGCTGGCAAGACCTCTTCGTAAGCTTTTTCATCCATCCTACGAGTAGATGGAAAACAGCACTCGTCCAGCTCGTCCTTAAAAAATGCTAATCTTCGTACCGACCCACAGTACTTGCGGCCCTTCCTTCAAAGGTCCTATAAATCAGCAGCTTATGAAACATATTGAATCGCGGAGGCTTCTTAATGAGCCACAGGTCCACTGGTGATAGCTCACCGAGAAGGCGAAGGCAAGATAATTGCGCTTTGCAAGTTCCAAGGCAAACAGCTAGATGGCGCTGTTGGTTGAGCGCCTGCCCCCAGTTTGCCGTGTCCCCGGTTCAAGTCCCAGCAAAGGTAAAGTAACAAAGGCTTTATTTGGTATTAGTCTGACTATGGGTATCACAATGGACCAACATGGTCTAAGTGTGCACGCGATTTTGCTGGCAGCCCAATTACCTAATCTAACCAAACCTAGTTCCAAGGCATTGCATCAAGCCAAACGTCTGGGACCTCTTCTTCTCTGGATTAGAAACTACAATTCGAACCGTTGTTTTGGATGGGTTGTAGTCTGATATGGTAAATGCTAGTGTCCCCCAAGGTTCACCTCTGTCACCGACACTCTTTCACATTTTTTTTTTTATAAATGATCTCCTGTCTGCACCCTCAGCTTCTCATTCTCTTACGGTCTTACGACACCACCAAGGAAACAAGTGAAGTAGGAACTCAACCATTTCTGTGCTCGTAACTGGAGCCAACAAGCCAGTGACCGCGTTGAGGATCATGTCCACTCTGGGCTGTAGCGTCACACAAAGAAGACTGCGATCCACGGAGGTTCTGAGCCTGACCTACAGCTGCCGACTTGCACCTTGTTTCCTGTCATCAAGACCAAGCTGTCTTTCATCCACGATACCAGATGTTCGGTATTTCTATCCTTCTCTAGTCACGAGGCTTGAATTCGAAGACCCTCTTAGCTGGAGCACTGGTGTCCATACACGGTCCATCCTCGGTGTGGTCGAGAGCATTGTCGCCAATGCTTGCATGTCCATCGAAACGCATCCACCTCCTTTTTGGTATATTGCCTGAAGTCGAGAAGAACACATGTGAAGACCCATTTCGCCCAATTTGTTGATCATTGATGGCTACTGGTCGACGAGTCAGTCTCAGTCTGTCATCCGCTTCAATATGACAGGAAAAACTCGCCGTTCGACCTCTCCTACTACTGTCCATCATGTTCCACTACACTTTCTTCCGAGGAGCACTTCGTGGTCAAAATTAAAAAAAACTGGCGCCCGACAAGGGATCATTCCCCAAAATTGCAGCAGTTGCCTTGGCAGCACTTCATCATCCAGACATCTCATAAGACGACGAACGCAAGCCCATTTAAGCCTCCTAAGCATCAGCTTCCCTACACTTTCGTCTAGGAAGCACCTCGTCGTTGAAATCATAAAACTGGCGCCCAACAAGGGGTCATCCTTTATCATTCTCCAAACTACAGCAGACGTCCTTGAATCACTTCATACTCCAGACATCTCCACAAACGACGAACGCAAGCACATTTAGCATCAGCATCAGCATCTCCTGCTCAAAATGAAACATTTGCCTGCCTCCAGCAACCGTTGGGGCCCTCTCAACAGCTGCGATAATAATCCAACAAGCCCGTGCGTATGAACGTCAGACTTATGCCGACTTTTATATGCTTTTTCTTCTTTTGATCTCCTTGATTCCTCGTGATTCCCTTGATCCCTTGATCCCCCCCCCCCAATCCCCCAATCCCCCACTGATCATCCAAACCATTCCCTCGTTCTGTTCTGTAAATCCCCTCAATTGGTGTGTATATTGGGTCTTATTTGGTGTCACATAAAAATTACAAAACGAACTGATGAAAATCGAAAAAAAAAAAAAATACTAATTGAAAAATTTTCACTCATTCAAACCCATTGCCCACCCGAATCCCTATCCAAGAAGCTGCCAGCCAAGCTGACACTTACCGAGGACTCACGCATCCTAACGGCCGCAGTTCCTTCGCCATCACCCTCACCATCACCATCATCTGGCCCACCGTCAGCCCGTAGTACGCGCGCTAGTAAATGGGGTCGCCTGCTGGGTAGCTCTAGTGTTGATTCGGCTAGCGATACAAGCACCAAAGTAGCAGTCTCTAGGAGTCTGAGCGCCAGGGAGAGCCTTCGCGAGAGCACCGCCCAAGGACGTCAGAGTAGCACATCGAGTAGTAATGGTGGACAAGGGAACAAAGTAATTTTTTTTAATACATTTACTCTCTCTCTCTCTCTCTCTCTCTGTTTCTCTCTCTATCTCTCTATCTCTCTCTCTATCTATATATATATCTCTGTCTCATTCTAAGTGTATCTGTGTAGAATGTGTTGTCATGCTAGTTAGATGTGTCGTAAGATGTGCTTCGACGCGTTGCACTTGTAATCGAATCTGTTTTTCTGTTTCTTCTTTCTCTCTTTCCCCACCCGAATTGTAGGTATTCCCGAAGGCACCGAAACTCCAGGCCAGCCAGGCCACCCTAGCCCGCCAAGATACAATCGATGAAGGTGGTGAGGTGGACTCCTCGTCGCCACCGAGTCGCGATAGTCGCTTGGATGCGGCTAAAGAGCGCAACCTAGCTTTAGAGCGTGAACGTCAGATCGAAATGGCTTCATCACGCGCCACCACCTCGGACACATACGACACCGGTCTCCGTGAGCAGCCGCCGACACTCGCGCAGCGCGACCTCATCGCCACCGTGCTCGATCTAAAGGTGGACGTGCGACTGGAAATGCAACGAATGTCGCAGCGCATCGGTCGCATCGAAGACATGCTGGGCGAGCTGATCAAGCGTCTGGCAACGCACGACTCATCCGGCCAGACAACGCCCGGCGATGGCATTGTTCTCGCCGGCATCGAAGGTTTTCCCTCGTCCACGGTCATGTCCGTCTCTGGGACACCATCGAGTACCGCAACCATCGACACGGTGATCACCATTTCAACGGCAACAGGAGCGACTGTCAGCACGGTTAGTGGTGGCGGAGGTGGTGGCAGCGCTGGTGGAGTATTGCCTCCGACGTCTACGGCTGCTACTGCTGCTGGTGCTAGTGCAATCAATGTGCCAGCTCCGCCTACAACTAGTCAATTGAGTTTACTGAATCCGGCGGTGTCCAGTTCCGGGGGCAATGGCCTGGGACCAATGATGCTCAAGAAGCGACGTTCTAAGAGCAGGAAAGCCCCGGCGCCCCCAAAACAGACACAAACCAGTCCCGAACAAGTTCGACTGCTGGAGGCAGAGCTGATTGCCGTCACCGAGAAAATGTCCGGTGGACCATCATCATCATCGTCATCAGTGGGACAACAGCAGCAATCATTGGCTGGGCCGACAACGACTGCAGCTGCAACAGCGCCCAGTGGCTCATCGTCCAGCAGTGGCGGTGGCGGAGGTCGCTCCAAGCGGGAGTTCCTCTAGCCAAAAATTCTGGTACGCCATCAATCGGATACTAGCAGTTTTGAGCAGTAATTAATTACAACAACAACAAGAGAAGAAAACAAAAAAAAAAAAAAACAAGATGGCGTGCATTTTTTGTTCGTTTTATGGTAATTTCTTATGTTTTTTTTTGCACTCCTCATCGGACACACCCTGTAAATATACACACGCAGTCACCCGGTGATGAGGAGATGTTTACAAATTGATTTGTGATAACCGTTATCAATTCTAGAGACTTAGACTTAAGCTAATCTCCCCCTCCCCCCCCCCCCCCCCCCCCTCCCGTCCCCACAAACTGACACCCACCCACACACATTCACCGCATGACCTCTCAGCATTTAGCCTTAAGGACTACCAACCGAGAACACCATTTGCTTGCAATAACCGTTAACCATAAGGATACGCGTAAATTAAACAGGAATTGATATTGACATCCTGCAGGACATACACAATTTTTTTTTGTTTTTTTCTTTGACTCAGCATTGAACTGGCGTTGAATAAAATTTTGAATAGAAATTGTTAAGAAAAAAAAAAGAATTAATTGATAATTTGCACACTGCCAGCAATAAGTGGATTTAATGACGATACAAAACAAACAAAAAAATGATACTATTAGCTTGTAAAATTAAGATAATTACACGCTTCAACATTGAGACATAGTCCAGAAGAGGGAGAGATACTTTTTTTCAAAAAAAAAACCGTCCATAGTCCTGCGCTGTTATGCCTTTTTCTTTCGAACACTAACTCGGATCGGGGTTTCAGAGATTTCGCGTCCGCTTATTGAGCTTTTGAGTGGCGCTGGGTTCTTGGACTGTGCAGAGTGGGTGGGGAAATGGAAGATGATGTTTGTTCCCTTCTGCTGTTCGAACGAGTGAAGGGAGTTTGTTGAAATTTTGACTGAGATTGAGAGATTTGATCAACCCTCTGTCTCCCCTTTAAGGCGATCTGCATTCTTTTGAAATTCACTCTTTTCAATGAGTTCCGTGGTCAAGGTTGCTCCACTGAAGACCACAACGTTACCACAGCTCATAAAGCGTACGAAATCGTGACCAGCAGTAAGCACATGTCACATGCCTCAGGATGAGTCACATCCTTTATTGGTCAAGCCACACGCGGACACCCATCTCGTGCAGGACTCCGCCAGAGAAAGAACACCTAAATGGCCACGGAAGCTACATTCGACAATCCAAAAGCTGTCAAAAGTGTGACGCGATCCAGTCCGAGTGCAAGATCTAGCCTAGCCTCTAGTGCCACGATCAGGGTTGATAAAGGAGGCAACTCGACTGCGTTAAAGTGTCATCCACTACAAGTGGACTCCATTTCTCGGGGTTCAGCCTTCGTTTCTCAAAAGTCTTCTTAGCGGTAATGTAGCCCATTCGTTGGTCTAAATTGGTCTAAATGGCCAGCGTTGATGCCTCCTATCAGTCACTCATCATTCTGCCATGTTCCCTTTCTTTCTGTCCGCTTGCCGGTCACGTTTTAAACAGAAACAAACAAACACGAGTCCTTGTCTGATGAGGCACCAGCGATGAATTTGTTGCACCTCCTCGTAAGTTCTTCGTCTCCATGACTTGAGGCTGAGGTGGAATCATGTTTAGAGAAGACACACCTTAGTTTTTTAACACCTCGGCCCTCAGGGCAATGTTTGACTGAAGAGCTACACAGTCAATTAGTTTTTTTTTTTAGTACTGCTTAGTACTATGTTTAGCTCCTAATCAACTCTGGTCGCTTTTAGTTGCCATCTTCAGATATGCGTCGTATTTTCTCTTTCGCCTTGAAACTCGCTGCTGATTCAGTTTTTAGTACTGCTTAGTACTATGTTTAGCTCCAAATCAATTTTGGTCGCTTTTAGTTGCAATCTTCAGAGATGCGTCGCATTTTCTCTTTCGTCTTGAAACTTGCAGCTGATTCAGTTTTTAGTACTGTGTTTAGTACACTCTACCATATTTGATGGAACGCTATTACAGACCCTTTGGATTGTATCTCGGACCGGAAATGACACTTCTACTCCTTCTTGCACCAGAAGAGCGCCTTAGACTATGCTCATACGCTTCGTGTTCCCGAGCTCCAAATCAATTCTGATCACTTTTTGTTGCCCTCTTCAGAAGTGTGTTTGTCGTTGTTTATCCTTGATCTTCAAGCTTAGACATCTTAAGTGTCACACAATGGTGCTGATTCAGGTTTTAGTACTGTTTAGTACATGCCAATTTTTTAGTACATCCTACCATCTTTGATTGACGGTGTTACCAAATTGTCCTGTTCCCACAATCGGACCGGGAATCTGTCAGAATGGTGACTCGGATTCATGATTATGCTGTTGGTGTGCCCAAGTCAGTACAGTCGGGGGAATTTTGCTTTCATCCACTTTAGGTGTACGTCTGTTCGTCGTACTCGAACTAGCTGAGTTGTTCGGCTTATTGTCCAGCTCTTCTTTTGATCCTTCGCGCCAAGTGGTTTGTCCCAAGTTGTATCGACGAATCAAAGTACGAACGTCTGCCGAGGCATAATTCAGTGTCAATTTCCCACCAAGATGTCATTTGTGGAGACAACGCAGATTGAATAAGTCCCACACCTGGAACCAGTTGGCGCTTCCAACTGGCCAAAAAGTTGTTCAGCTGACTTATACTGATGTCGTTCAGTTCTCCCAGATTGTTGAACAATTAGGTTCCTAGATGAGGGTTCCTATGGTTAGACAGAGCACTGTGGTCTCCTCCTCGTCTATGCAGCTTCCGCAGAAGTCATTGTATGCGACACCCTTCCCACGGACTACGGCACAGGGCCCCAACTCAAATCAATTTAAGACGAAGAGGGAATGTATAGTCTGTTTGAATTGCCCATTAAGTAAGCGTCGTTTCTCTAATGCTGGCAAGTAAATAATTCAAGGATACTTCGAAGAATGATGTTGTTCCCTTACAGTGATTGAATGATGAACTTCTACTCAATCCTCCTCCGCCCCAAGCCCACACTTCTCTCACAACCAGCCCAACGCCACTAGCTTCTCAGCAAAATCCGCCACACTTTTGCGAACCGTTTCTCAATCACTCTACACAACATTCCATCACCTTGTAATGTAAAGAAAAAAAAAAATCAAACAAATTAAACTTAGACTAAACAAAAATCCAAAAGCAATACATTTAAATATAAAAGAAAAATTAAATTAATTTATTCGCTCTAAAAAAAAAAGAGGCAACAAGAAACTAAAAAAAAAAAAACAAAATAAAATAAATTATATTTAGCGGAGTTTATTTAAATTACAATATTTCCGTTACATTGTAAATATCGTACACATACATGAATTATAATTAAAAGGATATAAGCATCAATTTATCTACAGGTTAGCAGCTTGCAAAACGAAAGACAATCGAATATTTAAATTTAAACAAACAACAACAAACAAACAAACAAAAAAAAAAGAAAGCAACAAATAACAAGAAATGGAAACAATTTATTGCATTTTTTTACAAAACAAAATGCTTTTTATAAAACCGAAGAAAACAACAAAAAAAAAACAAACAATCTAACAAGAAAATAGAAAGCAATGTGAGAGGCGTTTATGAAATTAGGACTTTAGGGTTTTTTTTGCCTTCTTTTTGGTTACTGACAGTTGACATTTCTCGTTTTTTTTTCGCAACAGAAATGAATGCTCGTGGGTGGCAATAAGGCCAAGGAAGGTAGGTAGGTGATAGGGTCCCTGTCGGCCCATTAGGCGATGGCTCACTTAGACCAACTTGTTGGGTCCATTGTGCCCTTGTTTTGGGGTCGTTTGCCAACTTGAGACCTACTTTAGTTCTAAAACCACCCGGATTCACAAATGAACACCGGTTAGGTCCTCTAGATCTACGAAGAAGTGCTTGTCCAGGAGCTTCCTCGTTTTATTTACTCCTTTTCTTGGACAGTCGCAGAGCAGATGTTGAACAGATTCTCAAGTTGCCATCTTCATGTTTTCTCTTTAGTCTTGAAGCTCAGACATCTTAAGCGTCACATAATGCTGCTGACTCAGGTTTCGTAATGTTTAGTACACGACATCCTTTTTAGTACATCCTACCATCTTTGATAGACGATGTAACAAAATGGTCTTGTATCCACAATCGGACCGGGAATCTGACTTCTTCTCCTTCTTGCACCGGAAAGGCACCATTTTCGAAGATAGTCAAGCCTTAGCGGCTAAAAGAGGTGGCCTCACTTCATAAGATTTCTGCTTCTGGATTGACCTGGGCCTCACCCAACAAGCCGCTCCAGCTGGCACCATCATTAGTCAGCTGCATCCAATTACGCACGCTAAACTGACACCACTTGTGTGCACACTCGGCTTAGTGGCCATCCTCTATGGCATTCTTCCATTTGTCCTGTGGTGTCTAAGATTCTTCAGCGTTGTCCATGCACTCTACACGGTCTAGCCATGTCAAGCATTGAATCTGTAAACCGCTGAATAGATTCATGTCGCACTAGAGCCCATAAGTACGTGCTGAATCAAGCAAACATCGCAGAACTTATCTCTCGAAAATACCAAGAGTCTGTTCCCATCATCAAGCCGAGATTCGGTTGCAAATTAATTTGGGTCGGCGGTAGAGCATCACATTGGTCGTACCGATGCATCATTCCAGAAGAGAGTTGGCATGATATCATGGCTAAATGCTAACTCACGTCGGCAGCATGGTTGGTTAGTTGACTTTCGATCACATGTCCATTGGGATTCTAGTGATCTAGATTACATCTTTCAATTTCAAAAGTCGGCGTTATCTCGCATCAATGTGTAAATATACATGTGACCGATCTCGGCGACTGATGTGGGTCGTCAATCAGGCAACAGTCATCACCAGACTAGTCCGTGTCGGGCTTAAGCGTGAGTCGATTTTTGTTTCATCACGTGGATCGTCCGATGTTCAATCCACCAGACTGTCAACGAGTGTGTCGCGTTTAGCCATTTGTATCGCAGAAGAAGTAGACTTCAACGGCTGAGGGCTGCCAGAGCCGGACAGCATCTGCAATCGATGATCTTCGTAACTCAACAGTTGGACTGACTTGTGGAAGATATATGCCTTCCGCGTTTACAACAGACCGCCGCACTACCGTATCCAGTACCAAAAGACATCAAAGAAAGGCGATGAGCTCATCTCGTCGCCGCTGGCTTGGAGTCTTTGCACAGAGCAGCACGGCCAACGTTTTGCTTGAATGCCATCGCACGCAGCCTTAAAATCAGTAGAGATACACTGTGTCTCGTTTCCAGACTGGCTGGTCTCCTCCAGGAATTGCCTTAGTGTGAATATTTGGTCTCTAGTCGATTTGACGGGCCGCAAGCCGCACTAGTACGTGCCAAGATGAATCCCAGGCTATTCCGGTTTGACGAGACTATTCACGATTTTCTCTTATTTATTTGGCGCTACAGTCCGGCTTGGACCTGGTTATCATCCAACAAGCCTCTCCAACTAGCTCAACCTCTGGCTAGGTGTCTGCAATTTCACACGCCAAGTTGGTTGATGTTCGTCCACTTGGGCACGCCAAGTTGTCTAACACGTTCGGAGTCGACGACTTTTCCGGGCCGGAGCTGAGTTGTCCATGCGCTATATAGGACCCAGCCACATTAGCCGTTGGATCCGTAGACGGCTGCCTATTGCTCATGTCGCTGTACAGCGTACAAGATCCTCCAAATCCCATCAATGCGGTACAGTGCGTGCGGTACAGCAGGATTGGGATGATCAGTGTCTTGCACAACGTCAGCTTTGTCCTTCGAGAGACGGCTCTACGAATCAATTGCCTCTTGAACCCAAAGGAACAGCGGTTGACAAGAGTTACTCTGCGTTTGATCTGGGTACTGTTCATTGCGAAGCAGAGTTAAGTGAAATCTCTGACTTCCTCGAAGCTGCCCCTTGTGAGATTCTGTCCAACATGTCGACGTTGTACGTCCTTTCTTAAGGACCTCATACAGGATCGGTCTTATCCGCTTCCATCGCAATGTGGTTTTTTGGGTCAAGAATTAGCCTTAAAGCTGTCCCTTGTGGGATGCCAAACAGATGCTCAATACTGGCCACCAAACTACGACCAGTGGAGTGTGTCATCCCCTGACTTCTGGAAGATCGTGCATCCAGTGGTGGCGTGTGAGCTTTCCATGGTCTTTGTTGAAGAAGTCACATGACTGCGTGGTGTTGTGTCCAAAACGTGGGGGATTCCGTGAATTCGTCACTGAGTGGCTTGTATTCTCCAACTTGATGAGTTTGGCAGGAATGTCATCACTTGACATGGCGGTGTGGCTATAGAGTCTCTAGACAGTTCTTTGCACGTGGCATTGAAATCGACGAATAGGTGGTGAATGTTGAGGTTTTGGCATTTTTCGGGATCCCGTTGATGGTGCCTCTGGTCTGCACACGAAACGACGGAGATGGAGACTCATTCCTCGATAGTTGGCGCAGTCAAGGGGGTCTCCTTTTTTGTGGATCCGGCAAATGATGCTGAGATTTCACTCATGCTTTCCTCGGAGCATATCATACAGATGAGCTGGTGCATGCACCCACTCAGATCGTCCCTAGCTGACTTAAAGGTTTCAGATAGGACAGACTGGTTGCCTGTTATAGGAGACGCCAGCCCATTGGGTCCACGATCGACCATGACATTCGCCAGCCTTGACCCAACCTACCACAACCCACGAGCATACAATTCAGACCCTTTTCCCTCGTGTATAGTATTTTCTCAGCCCGTTCAACAAATTCAACTACACACAAACAATACAAAGAAACAATACTACATTTTGTACCTGTTGACACGTAATATTTTCAAATAATTTTCTACCTGTACATACTGTAAATAAAATTTAATTAAAACAAAAAATATGCTACATCACTAACAAAGCGAAAAAAAACCAAATAAATAATAAATTGTCCATATTTTTGTTGAATTTCATTCAAAAAAAAAATACACAAACTAAACCAACTCATTATCAAATAGGGGAAATAAAAAAAAAATACCAGAAACAAAAAAGAACGTATATCATTCAATTATGCATATGGATATATATTTAAAAAAAAACAAAAATACATATATCAGCAACAATTACAATTAAAGAACGCCTATAAGCCTTAAACATATTAAAATAGATCCTCAAAGATATGAGATTAAATTTAATAGACGTATAGAGACGCTGACTTAGTAAATTTTAGTGAATTGTAAAGAAAAACAAAAAAAAAAAAACAAACTAAAAATATACGCTCTCAGCTTTAACAGACACAAGATGAACAACAAAACCAAGATGAATAAATTAATTCTATTGTTTTTTTTTTTTGAATAGTAAAAGTAGAAATGCTGAATTTGAATAAAATAAATGAAAGAAAAAATTATATACTTCGCACGCAATGTAAATAAATTAAAACTTAAAATAGCTTAGCTTTCGATATAAAATTAATAACAAATACAAAAATTATACATATACATATATATTCTTAGGTGAAAATTGCAAAAATAAAAAAATAAAAAATTGCCTATATAAAAATAAACAAAAAACCAAAGACACAGCTTAGGTTAATAAAATTCAAAAAAAACAAAAAAAAAAAACAAGAGATACTCATAAATAAAATGTAGTTAAGCTTTTTGTATGCTACAACTGACTACAACAAAATGAGAGAAGAAAAAAAAAAAGAAAAGAAAAGAAAACAAATTTTGTGAATAGACCGACAGTTGTAAGGAACACAACGCAGAGAGCAGGGGATCTCATCAATCCCGATTGAGTTGAAACAAACCGAAAGAGTAGTTACTTTGACTTTGTGTCTCATTTACAGAGGATGTCCCTTTTGCTTTGTGTTCGTAGATGAATTTAGTGAGTTGTTTGAGTATTTTTTTCCATTTTATTTTGTGTTCTTTTTTTTTTTTTTTTTGAATGCAAGAGAATGTGAAGAGGATATTATACAAGCAGAGCCATTACTTAATAATGCTACACACTGCGCTGTTTTCAAATGTGAATAAACAAGTCATTATAAAAGAAATTGTTTTATAAAAAAAAACCGAATGTGTTTTCTTTGTCAGCTGACGGTAGCCGTATGTAGCAAGTGGTGCGAGCTCACAGGCCGCACAGGCGTTCAAGAAAGGAGACCCCCTTGACAGCGCCAACTATCGAGGAATGAGTCTTCATCTCTGTCGTTTCGTGTGCAGACCAGGGACACCATCAACGGGATCCCGAAAAATGCCAAAACCTCGACATTCACCACCTATTCGTCGATTTCAATGCCACATGCAAAGAACTGTCTAGAGACTCTATAGCCACACCGCCATGTCAAGTGATGACATTCCTGCCAAACTCATCAAGTTGGAGAATACAAGCCACTCAGTGACGAGTTCACCGAATCCCCCACGTTTTGGACACGACACCACGCAGTCATGTGACTTCTTCAACAAAGACCATGGAAAGCTCACACGCCACCACGGGATGCACGATCTTCCAGAGATCCCTTCAGCGGATGACATGTTCCATCGGTCGTAGTTCCGTGATCGACCGATTTTCGCATCGAAATAGGCGACAAACTTCCCGAAGAGGCACTTCCCTGTTTGGGATTCCACAAGGGGCCGCTTTAAGGCCCATTCTTGAACCCCAAAACCACAGAGATGAGTTGAGAACTGATTGTTAACTCTGCATTCTGCAGTAAATTCAGCGTGTACTCGCCGAGAATTTCAAGCTTTCCGCATGCGGCTTCCGTAGTGGTAAGAGGTGTACGCCCCCTTTTTGTGCTCAAAGTCATTTGAGCGTCCTTAGCTGTGCTCCCAAACAATGACCAGAGCATAGTCAGCCGTCACTGGTGCACCTGCTAACATTGCGATGGAAGCGGATAAAACGGATCCTGTATGAGGTCCTTAAGAAAGGACGTACAATGTCGATGTCTTGGACAGAGCCTCACAATAGGCAGCTTCGAGGAAGTCAGAGATTTCACTTAACTTTGCTTCGTAATGTACAGTACCAAGCCCAAAAAACGCAGAGCAACTCTTGTCAACCTCTGTTCCGTGGGCTCAGCAGGCAATTGATTCGTAGAGCCCTCTCTCGAAGGACCAAGCTGACGTTATATAAGACACTGATCATCCCAATCCTGCTGGACCGCACAGAGGCATGAAAAAACTCAAAAGCGGACAAAGAAGTCTTTGGTTTCGCCGAAAGAAATGTTCTGCACACGATCATTGGTTTTGTGTACAGTGCCATGAGTTTAGACAGGCGACAGGCGGATGACTGTGTCCGTGGGGCTGGCAAACTGGAAATGGACTTCACGGAGATGGAGATGTCCAAGCTCGTCGTGAAGGATTGGAGCTAGAGGCAGCGCCCCACACAACCCCTTACAGCGTCAATGCGGGTGGCTGGAAATGCTCTAAACATGGCATTCTATCCGTTCAATATGGGTTCACGAGTTCAACAAAATTATTTATTTACAAAAATGTCCTTGTTTCTTCATCATCATCATCATCTTCTGACCTTCATGTTCCACTAAAGGGGTCGCGGGGGCAAACCACGCACGAGAGATCTCCAGGCAACTCTATGCTCCGCCATCGACTCTAACTCATCAGGAGCAATGCCCAAGCTTAACCCGGCGAGTTTTTGGACTTGGTCCAACCACCTCGTCCTGGGTCTGCCAAGCGGTCGCCTACCTGATGGAATCGCATTCAGCGCCCGCCTCGGAAGTCGTGATGATGGCGACATTCGTGCCACGTGACCAAACCACCGAAGCATAGCTCTTTCCGTTCGAAGAAGCAGCTGCTCAATGTTGAGTTCGCCGCGCACTGCCGTGTTTCTCACCCTATCCCGGCGAGTAATTCCCACAACAGCACGAAGAAATCTCATCTCAGCAGCTTGCACTCGCGATCTTATTCTTTCGGTTCTTTACCCAAATTTCATGACCATAGATGAGAGTTGGAACAAATACTGAGTTGAAAACCGCTAACTTGGCTTTGACACCAAGCTTACAGAACTACCAAGCTGTGTCAAAATTGACCCAGGTTGACCAATCCTACAGGAAAGCTCAGCATTACTCCTTCCATCATTCGTGAAAAAGACCCCAAGATACTCTCCACTAACATGCAGAGTGCATTGAAGAGGCGTTCTGGAAATGACCATAACCTCCGATTTGTCCACGTTAACCCTCATTCCAGCAACAGCACATACGGCCACAAACCTATCGAGTGCGCGCTGGAGTTCCGTCTGGGAGGATGTGAGGATAACCAAGTCATCTGCAAAAAGAATATAACTTACCCTCAACTCTCCCAATGTGGAACATTCCTCACCTCGGCTGCGCTGCAACATCCAGTCCATATATACAATGAAAAGGAGAGGTGACAAGACACACCCTTGGCGAAGTCCAACGCCCACGGTGACAGATGTTGATTTAGCACCGTTTACCCGAACACAGCTGCTACAGTTTGTGTATAGAGACTGAATGGCCCTCAGAAGAGGACCATTAATCCCACACTACTGCAGGACACTCCAGAGTTTACCTCGAGGGACTCGGTCATATGCCTTTTCCAAAACTACAAAACAACTGTAGATGGGTTTGACATACTCCCAAGCCTTCTCAAGTACCATTCTTAGAGTGAAAAGCTCGTTGGTTGTACTTCTGCCGGGACGAAAGCCCCACTGTTCATCCCCCATCCTGGGCTCGACCATAGCTCTACAACGTGCTTCCAATACCTTAGCATAGACTTTCCCGGGGGTACTTAAGAGAGATATGCCGCTGTAATTGGAGCAATCTCTTTTGTCCCCCTTCTTAAAAAGTGTTTGTTTGCCAATCGCCAGGTGTCTCACCGCGATCCCAGGCAACTTTAATGACACGAGAGAGTCATAAAACTCCTTCTTTACCCATTGCCTTAAGCATTCCTGGCCGGATTTCATCCACACCGGCGGATTTGCCAATTTTTAGCGATTCAATCGCCAAAATGACTTCCTCCACCGTCGGGCTATTCTCCGCCCCACTCAAGACTACGGCTCTGTCATCCTCAGTGCCCTGTTCGGGATTGAGCAGCTCCGAAAAGTGCTCGCTCCATTTGCCCAAGATCTCCGCCTCTTTGGAAAGCAACACCCCATCTTTGGATTTGACTCCTTCGATGATGTTGAATTTCCTTCCTCTAAGCCGACGAATGGTTTGCCAGAACACCTTTTTCGCAGATCTATGGTCGCTTTCGAGCTTCTCGCCGAACTCCTTCGATGACTGCTCTTTAGCTGCTCGCACAGCTAATTTGCAAGTTCTTCGCGCCCCAGTGTACCGGGCACGAGAAGCAGAGTCCCCTTGAGAATCCAGTCTCTGTAGGTCTTCTTCTTCTCTCTGATGGCTTCTTGAACTCCTGGTGTTTTAAACAGTCGCCATTCTTCCTCTACATGCGATGGAACAGTTGAAAGTCGCTCAAACTTTTCAGATATGTGCCGTGCAAAATTTAGCTGCAACTCACTGTTCTGTAGTTTCTCCCACCATCATCTCATCTCATCTCATCTCATCTCATCAGCTGACAGTCACAAACCATCAGTTTCACACACGATGGTACCACAACGAGATCTATCAACGAATTCTGTTGAAGACTCTGACGGTACCACGTGTATTTATGGATGCCTTTGTGTGGAAAGAAGGTGTTCATTATGGAGTTGCCATTTGCACAGCAAAAGTCCAACAACTTCTCTCCGTTCGCGTTCTGATGAGGATCACCTTTCCTCCCAATCACACTCCCCCAGGTCGTTACGTCCACAACCCACATGAGCATTGAAATCACGCATCAGGATATAGGAATCCATCTCCGCTATCCTATCAAGGGCAGCATCAACTTCATCCAGGAAAGCCGCATACTCTGACTCTAAATTCGGTGCATACACCTGCACCAGAGCCAAAGTTTCAAGCTTGAGCTTTAAGATCGCGACTCTCTCTCCTAATGGTATCCACTCCAATACCCTGCCTGCCAGCCTGGGACTTGTGAGTACCCCCACTCCCGCCTGTGCAGACATTTTCTTCCCGACAGGAAGAGTTTCCACCCGTCCAAAAGGTCCATAGTTCTAGATCCCCTTTGCTTCGTCCATTCATGGCACACTAGGGTAGGCATTATCCGAGGCCAATTTATTTCTGCGTGTCATGAGGGGGGGGGTTTTGCGTTTCTTTAGCCAAGTTTCGGTTGCATGAAAATAAACTCGTACACCACAAACCTGTTGCCCACCCGCCACTACTAGGAGGTCAGCTGCCGGGGGGGGCCTTGTTCCTTGTTTCTTTATTTCTATTAAATATGGGGTTTCTTTGTTCTTGGCTGGTTTGGAGTGTTCTCTTTAACGGCTGAATTCAAAGATGTCGTTGCATACCCTGTGGCTGAATTTTGAAGCTGTTTTTTCCCGTTGACGCTGTTATAACATATGGACAACTTTCTCCTCATTCCGCTTGCAACGCTCCATTTCTCCCTGGTGGCTGTATTCGCAAGCAGCGGTTCGTGCATAGGATTCTTGCAAAACATATGACTAGCGCAGGCGCTGAAAATCTTAGCCGTGACAACCAATTCAGCGCTTTTTAAAGCAAAAGCGCAAGTAAAAAGCTCCGCCTTAGTACGTCCATGAATGAATTACTTCACATAGAGAAAAGCACAGAAAAGGTGACCTGAAACGGCTCATATTGCGAAAACGGTGCGTTTTTCGGCGATGCAATTCATCGCTTGCGCGAATTTCGCCATAATTGCTCGCTGAAAAGACGCTTCTTTAGCCACCAGCATTTTTGAAATCCGACCAGTAGAAGGGAAGGTCGGTAGGAAAACGTCTAGGCATGTCCTTAAAAAGTCCTCAAAACCACTTATTTTAGTAATACTAAATCGGGCATATCTCAAGAACGGTGCATCTGCGGTCGGAGATCTAAAGACCCATCGAGGGTGGTTGGAAATACCTAACTGACCATGCCAGCTTTTTTTTGCTACCCCCACCAGGAGCTTGGCAAATCACACCTTTTATGGAACGGTCCTAACAAACAAACAAATCACAAGCGTTCAGCTTTATGAGTTACAAAAATTAAACCAGATCACATGCAAGGGGAGTAGAAAGCAATACAATAAAAAGGGCACTAGACTGGGCCACGACAAGCACCCCTTATCTGTAGTAAGCCACAAGGATGACTGTAAACCGAATTAACCCCCAGTGAAATGATATCCTCACGCCATCGCCCTCGCCCTTGCACTCCCCCCCCCCCAACACACACAATGCTTTATCCCTAATTATTTACATCAAAATGGAATGCTATATGAGATCCTTGAGAGCAACACAATGTCGACACTTGACAGCCAAACAAACGAAACTCAATCGTCGCGATGTCCTTTGCCAACCGAACCGACCCTCCCACCCGCTGACATCGTCAAATATTGCTTTCTTTTCTCCGGCATGAGGCTCGGTGCTAATAAAAAATTCATTAAACACAGTTCCACTGGCAAAATGAGAACTTCCAGCCTACCCCCGCCGCAGAGTTAGTGATTTTCAAAAGATAACTCGACACAAAAACGCGCCGCGGAAACGAAACAAAGAAAGAATCCCGAAGAATGAGCAAAAATCCACCAAGGACCACGCTACGCGGTTGAACGAAGCAGATTACCGGGGCATAATAAAAAGGACCTTTTGCTCCTTTGCAAAAAAAAAAAAAACAAAAAAAGGAAGACAAAGACGAAAATTAATAAAACGGATCGCAAATAAAAACAAGAAGTAAGGACCCCGAGTGGTGATTTTACACAGAAATTAGTAGAGCTGCGCTCAAGTGGCGCACGGATGGTGGATGAGGGTGCGGGGGTGGCTCACGGACCGTCCGACCGCAGACGATGGCCTCCACTGCTGTTGCCTGTTGGCTGTTGACCAGGTCTTTATGTGGCCGACATTAAAAAAATATTAATATTTTAGAATTCGCCCAGTTTAGCCGGGCCCTCCTCAAGTGGCTGATGTGGCAAATTATATCCTTGAATTAGGATCAGCTCACGGGAAGCGGGGGGGGGGGGGGGAGGTGGTTGAACATGTTGCGGAACTCGGTTGCGTATCACTTGCATTCTCTGACTCAATCACAACTAGGACGTTCACCTAACTAACCCTGTCACCGTTGCGGTCGTCCGCTCCCCCGCCGCCGCGATGTGATGCTGCCCCAGAGGACATTGAACGACACTTTAGAACTTAACTGAAATTACGTACAAAACTGAAAACGTGATGCAAAAAGAAAGGACTAAGGAGCGAAGGAATTGTGCCCGCACCGCACAACCACGAGCATAATTATTTTCCCTTCCATGAGTTGTAGCGTAAAACTGGGTACACTCTCTGAAAAAGGATGGCACGACCGGCTGGCAAGAACAGATTTGTAGCAGTCCTACCGTGCACAGACGTACACACACACACACACACACAGATAGTCCTTATTCCACACAGAGTTTGAAATAAAAAAAAAAAAAAATTAAGGAGGTAAAATCAGACAGGAGGAAGGCGACGTCGTGCTGTAAACTCGACAAGTTGATGGCGATGAAGATGGCAGCAGCGAACAGAAGACGACAGGAATGTGAGGAGGCCGGTGAGGAACCAGGACAGGATCCAGGAGAACGACGAACGGTGAGCACAGCACAGCACAGCGCCGCGCCACGCAGACACACCGTTGAAGGAATGAAAAATGAATTTGCTGGGATCTGTCGAAGTTTTTTTTCGTTTTTTTTTTCTTTCTTGTGAATATGATGTGAACTGACTGAAGAAGGACGCGTGCAGGAGCGCCACGGAGTGAGATGACACACACACACATCGGTCCTCCACAGTTCCGTTTAAGCGAATGACCTCATTTTCGATAGTCGACGGCAGTGTGTTCGAGCGCCTCCTCGAAGGATTCTGACTTTGTTTGCTTTAATTTTCAATCGGGTGTCTTTAAATGTTGAATCTTCGTCTTCAACCCCTCCCCCTCGGCAAGGCGACAACCAAAAAAATACCGGCCCGTGACCCGGTATATGTGACGAGAAGTCATGGGCGCAGTGACTGAATCTTGAGTGAGTCCTTGACCTGCACACTTGCCACAGACATGCCAGGGAATTGTGTTGTTTCACACGTGAACTTGCGTGCAACCGGTCAAGGGGGTGTCAGGTGTCAGACTTTGAAACTTCTCCTGGGAGACGTCTTTAAGTCTACAAGTTGGCAAGGACGATTGACCTCAGAACGGGAATCAAATGGACATCTAAAGTGATTATGGAACGCCTGACTGATGAAATCCAGGTGTCTGATGAAATGATGGAAAGAGGGAGCGAGGAGGGGGGCACGCTTAAAAGTAAGCCCATGTACTCCACTTCGCCAGGGTGGGCCAACTACAAGTTTCTTTTTAAAAATGCCATGAAATGAACGAAATGAATTTTGATTCCACATATTATCACTCTATTAGTAAGAACAAATATTCCCATTAATTATGACCAATGCAACCTCGTTCAAGTGCTGGGCAGCCATTGGCTGGATTCGCAGTAGCCCATTCTATCACCGCCAATTTTCGAAGACCTTCTTGATAGTTGCGGGCTGTGTTGCAAAGTAAGCCATGCAGTGGAATCCGCTTACCCAGGCAGGCACAGTGTAGCGGGACGCAAACGTGGCGCAGAAGAGGAATCTAGTTCTTTCGGCAGTTGAGTTGAAGAGAGCTCAAACGCAGAACTTCGAACGAAATGGCGCCCAGGCGTGGTTGACGTCTCATGCCCCCCCCCCCGATGGGTTAAACGACATAAGTTGTTGGCATTCCCATTTCTGTAGAGCTTAACTTTATGTTCCAACCCACTCCCCGCTTCATCACAATCTTCAACGACACACTTGCCGCCGCAGCGATGCCAATTCCCAGATCGCCAACACAACAACAGACAACGTGATGCACATCCCCTGAAGAACCCTTCAGCCCAATCACTCACCTAGCCCGAGTTACCTACTATCAATTAACAGCAGATCAACTGTTCAATGGTCACCACCAAGTGGTGGGCAATTTATATCAATTTACAAACGTCCGGAATGTCTACAAAATGGACCGTTAAACAATCCGAGCTAACAATCAATATTTCAAAACCCAATCTATCGAGAATCACAATTCATTATCATATTACCGTGATGTGAAATATAATCCAGACTGCTGCAAGTGCCCCGACTGCCACCATTGCCCTAACCTCCTACCGCCCCCTCAAATCGTATCGAATCGAAGTACATGACGGCTGGGAAACTCACAAGGATAATTCCTTTGAGCGCACTATAGGCGAACGTCTCGCTCTCTCTCTCTCTCTCTCTCTCTCTCTCTCTGTAGCGATGTACAGTGTACACATGCAGAACACGCCCGCCACTGGAGAGCCTTATGGGCTATGCCTTGTACCGTGTACACTGTGTACACCCCTCAGAGTGGCTCCCTTTTTCGTATTCTGTTTGCCACCTTTCTCATGGTTTTGCTTCTCTTCTACTTCTACTCCTATTACTCTGCAGTCTGCACTACATATTTGCCTTTTCCTCTTCGTTTTTTCTTCAACCACCCCGCCCCCCACTTCAACCGTCCATGCAGCCCTGGTGGTGTTCACAAGGCTTGCTCGTTTTCAATTTATTCCGCTCTGGCTACGAAATAAAAATAGGGTCATATTTTTATTTGTTTCCTTTCGGTCGCCCTTTCTTCAAGCAACGTGGTGCTGCTGTGTGCGCTCGTGTATCCGTTCCATGCACACACACACACACACACACCCACCCACCCACACACGAACACTCTCTCAGAGGTCTCTTCCTGAGCTGAATGCTCCTCGCTCGACACGACGTCTGACGACTGTCGACAGAGTGCCAGTGAGAGTCTTTTGCCCTCTTTCAAGTCGGTTCTTTTTTGTTTTTTTTCCCATTTTTGCGAGAATACCCACACCAGCATGGAAAAGGACGTGAAATGTGTTCTCTATAGTGATTCCGGCGAGTGGGTGGCTGGCACGGTGAATGGGTGGTGGCCATAGAAATGAGAACGAGCGCGCCAACGGACTATTAAACAGGAAGTGTTTAATTTTTTCTCTCCTTTAGTCCATCCGAAACGAAGGTGGTTTGCTCTGGGGAACACTGGGGGAATGGGGGTGGTTCTGGCTCTGGCAGCTAAATATCATTGACCGAGTGTAGATAAATGGGACTCTAATTGTTTTTAATTACGCTCGGTGTATTTATGCTATTAATGGCCGGCGATACGGAGGGTGGCATAATTGACTGTTTAGTTCCATTTGAATGGTGGGGCTTGAGTGAATTGGGTGACAAACACTGCGACGTGAAGTGACGATATGCATTGGGTAAATTTTTTGGGGCGAATTAGGATATCACCCATCTCTTGGACCGCTTGTGCTCGCAGTGATCTTCGTTTTTTTTTTCGGTTGTCTTTGATTCCCTCGATGGCACGTACTGCGACGCTAACCGTGTGGGCGACGCCAATCGGACGCCCCATCCGGACGCTCCATCCCCATCCAGGGTGTGTACAGTAACAGCGCTTATACCAGGTGGGCCATCTAGTAGTTATTGACACTGACAGCTGGTTCCCGCTCGAAATCTTGACAGAAAGTCAGTATCATACCTCCGCGGAACGAAATGAGTCGCTTTACGCTTAAACAACGTTGGGAAAGATTGAAAACTTTCCAAAGAGAGTGCTGTGTCGCCCGAAAAGTGCGCTTTCTTTGAAAAGAAGACATTTTGGCCGAAATGAAGCACCCACTGCGACTGCTGTGCAAAAAGTCCATGAGACTGGTGTGCTAGTGGACAGCACTCATGGTCCCCGTCGTCGTACGTGTGCGCCCAGATGAGAATGCGGCTGCTGTGGCTGAGAGTGTGCGACTCAATTGACGAACATCAACTCGCCATCGATCGTCACAGTTCACCATTTCACGCACTAGCCTGAGAACAACGCTACACAAAGATCTCGGATTATTCGCTTACATGGTAGCGATTGACCAATTGACTCAGGAATTGAAGGCGCGCCACCTTCCGCTTCGCAGTTTGGGCCTTAGAGCAGCTTTTTGGGCGTAAAATCATCTTTTTTTTTTGACGAGGCGCATTTTCATCTCGTCGGCTACGTTAACAAACAGAATTGCCGCGTCTGGGGCTCGGAAATCCTGCACGTTGTTGTCGCGAAGCCAATGCATCCACGGAAAGTGACAGTGCGGAGTGGTGGCATCATTTTTCTTCGAAGCTGCGGCTGGGAACAACGCTTCGGTCGACGGTGGGTGTTACAGAGCCGACGTGCTAACCGACGTTTTGTTTAACTGAAGCTTAAGACAAGGATTTGGACGACCTCTGGTTCGTGCAGGACGGCGCGCCATGCCACACACTACACAGCCCATGCCACAATCGATCTTTTGCGCACCAAATACCGGGAAACGTGTTATCAGCCGTCTTGGCGATGTCAACTGGCCGCGCCGCGGAGCTGCGATTTGACACCATTTTTTGTGGGGAACCATGAAGAACTCGAAAAGGATTCAAGAACTTAAAACCTATCACATCCAAGCAATCCGTGAGCCTACAGTCCGAAGCCATCGACAAGGTCTGGGAAAATTGGCGGCTGCAAGGCCAGCCGAGGCAGCCACTTGAACTACGTTGTGTTCATCAGAATTGATGGGAATGTTTGTTCTTACTAATGAAGCCATAATACGTGGAAAGAAATTTAATTTTGTTCATTTTATTGCATTTGTAAGAAGAAGCTTGCATTTGGTCCACCCTGTAGCCTATGTAGCAGAGACCCCTATAGTCAGCCCATTGTTCGATATAAGTTGTTGACGACGTCAATGCAGGGGGATCTAGCACCAAAACCAGCCAGTTGGACGTCGAGACTTGAATTTAAGTGCTCTTTGATCCCCATTCCAGAACTATTCGAAGAACGCATATATCTCTCCAGTTTCCGTATTCCATCAAGTTTTGCTTTTTCGTTTAAATCTCCCATGAACGGACAGCAGTGGTGCAAAGAATGTTGTCCGTCTAAGGGAGGTGTCCGTCTAAGAGAGGTGTCCGTCTAAGGGAGGTGTCTGTCTAAGGGAGGTGTCCGTCAAAATGAGGTGTCCGTCTAAGGGAGATGTCCGTCTAAGGGAGGTGTCTGTCTAAGGGAGATGTCCGTCTAAGGAAGGTGTCTGTCTAAGGGAGGTGTCCGTCAAAATGAGGTGTCCGTCTAAGGGAGATGTCCGTCTAAGGGAGGTGTCTGTCTAAGGGAGATGTCCGTCTAAGGGAGGTGTCTGTCCAAGGGATGTGTCCGTCAAAATGAGGTGTCCGTCTACAGGAGATGTCCGTCTAAGGGAGGTGTCTGTTTAAGGGAGATGTCCGTCTAAGGGAGGTGTCTGTCCAAGGGATGTGTCCGTCAAAATGAGGTGTCCGTCTACAGGAGATGTCCGTCTAAGGGAGGTGTCTGTTTAAGGGAGATGTCCGTCTAAGGGAGGTGTCTGTCTAAGGGAGGTGTCCGTCAAAATGAGGTGTCCGTCTAAGGCAGGTGTCCGTCAAAACCAGGTGTCCGTCTAAGGGAGGTGTCCGTCTAAGGGAGGTGTCCATCTAAGAGAGATGTCCGTCTAAGGGAGGTGTCTGTCTAAGGGAGGAGTCCGTCTAAGTGAGGTGTCCGTCTAAGGGGGATGTCCGTCTAAGGGAGGTGTCTGTCTAAGGGAGGTGTCCGTCAAAATGAGGTGTCCGTCTAAGGGAGATGTCCGTCTAAGGGAGGTGTCTGTCTAAGGGAGATGTCCGTCTAAGGAAGGTGTCTGTCTAAGGGAGGTGTCCGTCAAAATGAGGTGTCCGTCTAAGGGAGATGTCCGTCTAAGGGAGGTGTCTGTCCAAGGGATGTGTCCGTCAAAATGAGGTGTCCGTCTAAGGCAGGTGTCCGTCAAAACCAGGTGTCCGTCTAAGGGAGGTGTCCATCTAAGGGAGATGTCCGTCTAATTGAGGTGTCCGTCAAAATGAGGTGTCCGTCTACGGGAGGTGTCCTTCTAAGGGAGGTGTCTGTTTAAGGGAGATGGCCGTCCAAGGGAGGTGTCCGTCAAAATGAGGTGTCCGTCTAAGGGAGATGTCTTTCTAAGGGAGGTGTCTGTCTAAGGGAGGTGTCCGTCAAAATGAGGTGTCCGTCTAAGGGAGGTGTCCGTCAAAATGAGGCGTCCGTCTAAGGCAGGTGTCCGTCAAAACCAGGTGTCCGTCTAAGGGAGGTGTCCGTCTAAGGGAGGTGTCCGTCTAAGGGAGGTGTCCGTCTAAGGGAGATGTCCGACTAAGGGAGGTGTCCGTCAAAATGAGATGTCCGTCTAAGGGAGGTGTCCGTCAAAATGAGGTGTCCGTCTACGGGAGGTGTCCGTCTAAGGGAAGTGTCTATCTCAGAGATGCCGAGGCGTGCCTTAAATACAACCGCTTGGCAGACGCAGGACTGAGGTGGTTCAGTAAAGTCCAAAAGCTGCGCATGGGCATAGCTCCTGATGAGTCAAAGTCGATGGCGGTGGATCGAGTGGCCTGGATATCTCTCGAGCGTGCTTTACCCCCGATTAGTGGATGATAACGCAACTCTTTTTTTTCCTTGAGTCAAGTCAAGGCACCCATGTACACAGTTCACTCCTTTTTCCTTGAGTCAACTTAGAATCCTCCTCCACCCCAGAGGCACCCCTGACAACCCACAAACACCTCTCTCTTGCTCCCAATTCGAATCTCTAAAAAGAACTCGACCACCAAACAGTCTCCACCTTCGTACTCCATTCCAACCAATTGCACCATCACTTGGCTATCCTACCAGCACACATCTCTGCGGAGAACCACCTCGCCAAGTGCCAATCACTCCGAGTCGCCAACGAACGAACGGTGACGACGGCAAATTGTCATGCCATCACAATTAGGCATCCCCCGCTCGAATCATTTTGTCCATCAAATTGGATCGATAACCGAAAGAAACGAAATCGCATTACAACGTCACGACGACAAAGCAGAGCGAACACGGTGTGAATGACCGGCACGAGTCACCGTTGCTACACATCTCCTCGACGACGCCGCACCAATAATTTCCGAATCTTCGCATGTATTAGCCCCAGACCAGAGGCCTCCAGAAGGCACACCATATTCCAGACCCAGCCCGTGGATGCCGCTGTCTTCGAAGTCGTCTTGTTGCTGTTGCCGTTGCGGCGGCTGCTGCTGCTGGTGGTTACCCTTGTCCTTCGTTTTCCCTCTTCCTTTGCTTCTGCTTGATGCGGCGATGGCGACGGCTACACATGCGCACGCCGAATTCTGATTATAGGATACAATAAATGCACGCGAGATACATTAAGTGCAGCGCAGCAGACAGAAGCGCAGATGTTCGCGAGGTTAGGGTACTCCGGTCGACACCTGTGATATTTGTCAAGACAGACCCCACGGATGCTTCCTCAAAAATAAACACACACAGCAGCGCCCGAGGGCGGTGAACCCAGTGATGACACGAATTTCATCAACCACCGTCGCATCTGTAATGGATCTCTATTTGACTTAATTAAAGAGAGCAGCATCCCGCGGCAGAGCGGGTGTAACTCGACTACCTGATTTGAACGGCCATTCGGCCACCGTTCGGAGCGTTTAACTTCGATGCCATTACAGTTGCGCCTGTTGGCGGGGCTTCTGTTTTATGCACTAACTCCGTATTATCCCTTGAAAGGATGCCAACTGAAATTGCCCTCGTTTTTCTCTCTCTCTCTCTCTCTCTCGCTGTCGTGTCGCTCGCCCCCCCCCCCCCCCCCCTTTTCTATCTCGTGTTGCTCACCCAGTGGAATATGTTGTATATCAAAGGGTTGCGGTTGCTTGTGCCAAAAAAAGAGGAACAGCAACTATGCAGCAAGTTTTTGATTTATTTCGAGTGTCCCTCTGGTAGCCCTGAACTTGTGTTCGTTCGGCTAATTGTGTGTCGTTTTTGAAATTTATTATTTTTTTGGCCGATGGAAGCTGACTACGATGACGGTAGCCAGGGGGTGAATGCGGAGAGTGAAGGCAAAAGAAATAAAAGCCCATGCTTCACTTATCTACTCTTTTTCACGAGCGATGGGAGGAGTAATGCGGGGCTTTCCTGCGGGATCGGTCAAGCTGCGTCGATTTTTGAAACCGATCTGTAATCGAAAGGCCGTGCTCGGTGTCAAAGACCTCCTAATCCAAGACTCGCCGACACGTGAGGAGCTCAATGTTGAGCAGCTGCTGGCTCTAACTCGGGCTCTAATCCTGGGACGGAGTTCGTGCCTGGGTCTGGGCCTGGTTCCATCTCGGGTCTGAGCCTGTCTCTATCTCTGGCGGCGACGGCCTGCTTGGCTCTGCTTCTGGCTCTAGTTCTGGGTCTAAGTTCGTGCCTGGGTCTGGGCCTGGTTCCATCTCGGGTTTGAGCCTGTCTCTAGCTCTGGCTGCGACTGCCTTCTTCTGGCTCTATTTCTGGGTCTGAGTTCGTGCCTGGGTCTGGGCCTGGTTCCATCTCGGGTCTGAGCCTGTCTCTATCTCTGGCGGCGACTGCCTGCTTGGCTCTGCTTCTGGCTCTAGTTCTGGGTCTAAATTCGTGCCCGGGTCTGGGCCTGGTTCCATCTCGGGTCTGAGCCTGTCTCTAGCTCCGGCTGCGACTGCCTTCTTCTGGCTCTATTTCTGGGTCTGAGTTCGTGCCTGGGTCTGGGCCTGGTTCCATCTCGGGTCTGAGCCTGTCTCTATCTCTGGCGGCGACTGCCTGCTTGGCTCTGCTTCTGGCTCTAGTTCTGGGTCTAAATTCGTGCCCGGGTCTGGGCCTGGTTCCATCTCGGGTCTGAGCCTGTCTCTATCTCTGGCGGCGACTGCCTGCTTGGCTCTGCTTCTGGCTCTAGTTCTGGGTCTAAATTCGTGCCCGGGTCCGGGCCTGGTTCCATCTCGGGTCTGAGCCTGTCTCTAGCTCCGGCTGCGACTGCCTTCTTCTGGCTCTATTTCTGGGTCTGAGTTCGTGCCTGGGTCTGGGCCTGGTTCCATCTCGGGTCTGAGCCTGTCTCTAGCTCCGGCTGCGACTGCCTTCTTCTGGCTCTATTTCTGGGTCTGAGTTCGTGCCTGGGTCTGGGCCTGGTTCCATCTCGGGTCTGAGCCTGTCTCTATCTCTGGCGGCGACTGCCTGCTTGGCTCTGCTTCTGGCTCTAGTTCTGGGTCTAAATTCGTGCCCGGGTCTGGGCCTGGTTCCATCTCGGGTCTGAGCCTGTCTCTATCTCTGGCGGCGACTGCCTTCTTCTGGCTCTATTTCTGGGTCTGAGTTCGTGCCTGGGTCTGGGCCTGGTTCCATCTCGGGTCTGAGCCTGTCTCTAGCTCCGGCTGCGACTGCCTTCTTCTGGCTCTAGTTCTGGGTCTAAATTCGTGCCCGGGTCTGGGCCTGGTTCCATCTCGGGTCTGAGCCTGTCTCTATCTCTGGCGGCGACTGCCTTCTTCTGGCTCTATTTCTGGGTCTGAGTTCGTGCCTGGGTCTGGGCCTGGTTCCATCTCGGGTCTGAGCCTGTCTCTATCTCTGGCGGCGACTGCCTGCTTGGCTCTGCTTCTGGCTCTAGTTCTGGGTCTAAATTCGTGCCCGGGTCTGGGCCTGGTTCCATCTCGGGTCTGAGCCTGTCTCTAGCTCTGGCTGCGACTGCCTGCTTTTTCTGGGTCTAAGTTCGTGCCTGGGTCCGGGCCTGGTTCCATCTCGGGTCTGAGCCTGTCTCTAGCTCCGGCTGCGACTGCCTTCTTCTGGCTCTATTTCTGGGTCTGAGTTCGTGCCTGGGTCTGGGCCTGGTTCCATCTCGGGTCTGAGCCTGTCTCTAGCTCCGGCTGCGACTGCCTTCTTCTGGCTCTATTTCTGGGTCTGAGTTCGTGCCTGGGTCTGGGCCTGGTTCCATCTCGGGTCTGAGCCTGTCTCTATCTCTGGCGGCGACTGCCTGCTTGGCTCTGCTTCTGGCTCTAGTTCTGGGTCTAAATTCGTGCCCGGGTCTGGGCCTGGTTCCATCTCGGGTCTGAGCCTGTCTCTATCTCTGGCGGCGACTGCCTTCTTCTGGCTCTATTTCTGGGTCTGAGTTCGTGCCTGGGTCTGGGCCTGGTTCCATCTCGGGTCTGAGCCTGTCTCTAGCTCCGGCTGCGACTGCCTTCTTCTGGCTCTAGTTCTGGGTCTAAATTCGTGCCCGGGTCTGGGCCTGGTTCCATCTCGGGTCTGAGCCTGTCTCTATCTCTGGCGGCGACTGCCTTCTTCTGGCTCTATTTCTGGGTCTGAGTTCGTGCCTGGGTCTGGGCCTGGTTCCATCTCGGGTCTGAGCCTGTCTCTATCTCTGGCGGCGACTGCCTGCTTGGCTCTGCTTCTGGCTCTAGTTCTGGGTCTAAATTCGTGCCCGGGTCTGGGCCTGGTTCCATCTCGGGTCTGAGCCTGTCTCTAGCTCTGGCTGCGACTGCCTGCTTTTTCTGGGTCTAAGTTCGTGCCTGGGTCCGGGCCTGGTTCCATCTCGGGTCTGAGCCTGTCTCTAGCTCCGGCTGCGACTGCCTTCTTCTGGCTCTATTTCTGGGTCTGAGTTCGTGCCTGGGTCTGGGCCTGGTTCCATCTCGGGTCTGAGCCTGTCTCTATCTCTGGCGGCGACTGCCTGCTTGGCTCTGCTTCTGGCTCTAGTTCTGGGTCTAAATTCGTGCCCGGGTCTGGGCCTGGTTCCATCTCGGGTCTGAGCCTGTCTCTAGCTCTGGCTGCGACTGCCTGCTTTTTCTGGGTCTAAGTTCGTGCCTGGGTCCGGGCCTGGTTCCATCTCGGGTCTGAGCCTGTCTCTAGCTCCGGCTGCGACTGCCTTCTTCTGGCTCTATTTCTGGGTCTGAGTTCGTGCCTGGGTCTGGGCCTGGTTCCATCTCGGGTCTGAGCCTGTCTCTAGCTCCGGCTGCGACTGCCTTCTTCTGGCTCTATTTCTGGGTCTGAGTTCGTGCCTGGGTCTGGGCCTGGTTCCATCTCGGGTCTGAGCCTGTCTCTATCTCTGGCGGCGACTGCCTGCTTGGCTCTGCTTCTGGCTCTAGTTCTGGGTCTAAATTCGTGCCCGGGTCTGGGCCTGGTTCCATCTCGGGTCTGAGCCTGTCTCTAGCTCTGGCTGCGACTGCCTGCTTTTTCTGGGTCTAAGTTCGTGCCTGGGTCCGGGCCTGGTTCCATCTCGGGTCTGAGCCTGTCTCTAGCTCCGGCTGCGACTGCCTTCTTCTGGCTCTATTTCTGGGTCTGAGTTCGTGCCTGGGTCTGGGCCTGGTTCCATCTCGGGTCTGAGCCTGTCTCTATCTCTGGCGGCGACTGCCTGCTTGGCTCTGCTTCTGGCTCTAGTTCTGGGTCTAAATTCGTGCCCGGGTCTCTGGCGGCGACTGCCTGCTTTTTCTGGGTCTAAGTTCGTGCCTGGGTCCGGGCCTGGTTCCATCTCGGGTCTGAGCCTGTCTCTAGCTCCGGCTGCGACTGCCTTCTTCTGGCTCTATTTCTGGGTCTGAGTTCGTGCCTGGGTCTGGGCCTGGTTCCATCTCGGGTCTGAGCCTGTCTCTATCTCTGGCGGCGACTGCCTGCTTGGCTCTGCTTCTGGCTCTAGTTCTGGGTCTAAATTCGTGCCCGGGTCTGGGCCTGGTTCCATCTCGGGTCTGAGCCTGTCTCTAGCTCCGGCTGCGACTGCCTTCTTCTGGCTCTATTTCTGGGTCTGAGTTCGTGCCTGGGTCTGGGCCTGGTTCCATCTCGGGTCTGAGCCTGTCTCTATCTCTGGCGGCGACTGCCTGCTTGGCTCTGCTTCTGGATCTATTTCTGGGTCTGAGTTCGTGCCTGCGTCTGGCCCTGGTTCCATCTCGGAGCTGAGTCAGCCTCTGGCGCTGGCTTAAGCACCTAGTCCTACGCCACTGCCTCTGTCTCTGACTCAAACGATAGCACTTCCAACCGCACCTCCAACCAGCCGCTGCAACTGCAGACCTTGATGCCTTCTCACGTCAATCACAGAACACAGCGACGCACTCTTCACTTGCGACCCACCACTCTGGCCATGACTCGACATGACTCTGCGTTCGTCAGAATCGCTGCTGAAATGTTACATTCCTCAGTGGAAATGCTGCCGACTGCGCCACGTGCTGCGTCACAAGCAACTTCGAAGGGAAAGGGCTATGCCTCGATGGTTTGCCACGTGGCACGAATGTCCCCATCCATCACGATTCCGAGCCGTACCTTGAATGCGATTCCATCAGTTGAGTAACCGCTTGGCAGACGCAAGACAAGGTAGTTGGGTCACATCCGAAAACTCGCCTGTTTTCGCTGCGGCATAACTCCTTATGAGTTAGAGTCGATGGCGGAGAATCGAGTGGCCGGGACGTCTCTAGTGCGTGAAAGAGTCAAGAAAGCAGCCTCTATAGCCTACACCTCTAAGCAACAGAATATGCGGAAAAAAAATGGGGACCCAAGCCCAAAAGCTTGTGGCGACTGTGCCCGACTCCTACGCACTTGAACCTCGGCGTCTAGGTTATGTCAAATAATGTTAACGGCCGCACCTCTTTCGAGTCACTGACAATGTTGTCAAGCTTCTGGTCCGTTGCGAGCCGGCAATCGGCATAAAACTGTAGCTTCCTCGTCTCCTCGTCAGAGAACAATAGCACACACATCATCGAGTGGTCCTGTACAACATCATCGAATGCGGACTAACAAGGACTAAGGAATGGTGTTTATGTTGTTGCAAGATCTGAACAGGTGCCGAGGTTGTGTAGCGTTGTTTCTAGTTCTTCGTCATTCCTGCAGCTCCGGCAGAAGTCGTTGTAAGGGGCTCACATTCTTCTTAAGTGTGACCTCATCATGCTGTGCCTGATTATCTTCCTGTTAAGGAGTGTTAGTCTGGCAAGTGTTTAGTTCCATTTCTCTCCGTTTGGTGAACAGTAAGCAACAGGGGGTCTCCTGATTAATTGCCAATGGCAAGCCCACCATGGCTCTGGGTGGCTCATCGACTCTTTCATTGCCCAGGAATACAACTATGCCCAGGGACCCAGCGCCAGCAGACCGCCCTGAGAGATAGACGGCGAAGTTCTACGATTTTTGAATTTAATCGACGGCGTGTCCAGCAGAGCCTTGATGGCCGCCTGACTGTCGATAGACAGCCCGTCTATCGGAATCATGGTCGCTAAGTGGGCAGCCTCCTGGATAGCTCTAACTTCTGTCTGGAACACACTGCAGTGGCAATCGAAGGGACAGCGAGATGTCGTCCTTCTTTGAACCATCCGCGCATACTTCGGCTTCAGCGTAAGGCGCTCTTCGTAGTGCCTGAGTCCACCTCAAAAAAGCAGTCCCTTCCTCTTTTGCATCGTTCCCACAGTTAATTCCCGCCTTTTTCTGCTTTCATAAACTGCACACCCTTGCGCCATCAGTCCAATCGAGTTTAACAGCTTTCCTTGCGTAATTAAGTTAAGAATACCTTCACCCGCCTACCTACACTGCTCCCATATTTAATGCATTTTTTATTAGAATCCTCACACCAGCAGTTAAGTCAAACAAGGGAGAAATAACAAAAAAAAAAAACCAACCCCCCACCATCACCGTAGCTAACCATACCATCAGTTTCCGTCATAAAATGGAGCATTGCCATGATTAACCCGAAAATTGTTCACGAAACCATCATTAGTGTCGCACTAAATATGATCTCTCGCTCGTCCAACTTCATCACAAACTAACACCCTCCTGCCCACCCGTTCGTTTGGTTTTTAGTCTCTATTCCCCAGTCGGCAACGTAGACGACGACGATGACGACCTCCAGCAAGACCACCCCTTTCCAGCGTAGTACACCACCGCCACCAGTCAGCCAGCACAGCACGGCCGTCGTCACCAGCAGCTTTTTGCAGGCGGCCAATTATAATAAAATTTAAAAGCCATGGAATTATGGTTCCCATTTGCCATGCCTCGCCACGAACGGCGGCAACGACAACGACAACGACACCGTCGATGTCGAGGACGACAAGAACGCCGAGAAGAACGGTTCAGTTCCGAGTTCGGTTTGGTTTTAGGTCTGTCTCTCCTCTGATTCTCTCCTGTAAACGTGAACATGTGTAAGCAACCCCATTATTTCCTCAGCAGAAAAAAAAAAAAACAGGGAAGAAGGAAACGTTCGTACAAAAATGTATTCCACCCTTCTTCGTCCCGAACATTCCGGCGCGCTCTCTCTCTCTCTCTCTGGGTTGTCGGTCGGTGGGAGCATAGTGACTGTGTGTGTGTGTCTTGGGGGAGGGGGGAAGAGAAGAAAGAGGATGTTTTATGCGGAAAGGAAGTCACGAACAACGATGAAGTGCCTTCAAGCTTAAAAGCTCATCGCATATTTTCCCGGTGTCATGAAGGTTGATGTTTTCCACCGCCTTGACTGTTATTTTGCCACTGAACGGGGGCGTGGGAGATGCAGTCAAAATTAAGGATAAGGGCGCCCAGAAGGGTACGAGTGATATTCGAATCGTCGCCGCATGAGAAAAAAAGAAATCGTTGAAAATGGTTCCATCTTGGATATTATTTGTTCGTCCTTAAGCCCTACTTAGGCGCTGAGTGAATGTGGGCACCACCGGATGTGCGGAACTCGTTCAACTCACCGAGACACCGACCACGAGCTTGTTGCTTTCGACATTTTCGGATTTAATGCCCTTGAATCGTCTTCACTCATAGACCAGCCACACAGTCCTCTTGTCGTAATAAAAATAAATATACATCCCCCGTGGGCCGGGCTGAAACCGTTTACTATTCTGGGAAACAGCCCAGTTATCGCACCTGATGGCGGAGAGACGCTAAAGGGAACGCTCCACGCAGTGGAGAGGAGATAAAGTAAATATTTTAATTATGACTTGGTTGCAGTGCCGGGTGCGTGAGTGTATGCGTGCGCGTTCGTTGTGCTAAACGATTCAACTGGAAGAGTTTCAAAAAGGAAAGGATCTCCATCGAAAAGAGAACGAACGCCCGAAGGGAGAATGTGTGTGTGTGTACGTTCTCCGTACGACACTAATGTGCGAAGGGGTTCGAGGATATTTGCCTTTGTAATGATTTGAACCCTCCTTTGGTGTTCTTGAAAGGATTACTTTTTTTTTTTTGTGCGGCGTGCCGATTTTTATTTAACGTCTCCGTATCACGGGGAAGGCGTTCGCTGCCTCATAGGGGTGACTCTGGTCGCTGTGGCTGTGTACTGTGACGGTGACGATGTTGGCAGTGTTGGATGTGTATTTCTTTTAATTGTTTTGAAAGGTTCTTTGTCAGTGGAACGCTGGGTATTCGTAGCATTTCTGACGGGAGCAGGATGTGATTGTTGGTTTCTTTGATGCCCCCCCCGGGGCATTGTTTCTGTTGCTGTTGCTGAGGAGATCTGATTCTGGATGAAATTTGTGCATTGCACCTTCTTTTGTGTGGTTAGACGGTGGCTCACTTAGATCATCGTGTTGGGCGCCATTGTGCCCTTGGATGGATGTTGTATTTACTACCATGTGAACTGCTTTTGTTACCAAAACACATTCGGATTCACCGCACAAGTCATCCAGCTTAGGCCAAAAAAGTCTTTCATCAGTGTTAACATGTCCCTTCTCATCCGCACGGTGCGACTTTTTGCTCACGATTCCTACAATTTCCTTTGTGTCATCCCTTTTGGCTCACCTCCCTTGCCCCCATAACATTGAAGAATCGACGACGAATTTAGCCGTCCTTTGATGAGGACCAGATCCTGACTGGCAATCAGTCGCCTGAGTGAGAGTTGTTGCAGGAATTCTCTCATATCTACGGCACATATACATAAATGCATCGTAGCGCGTCATTATAAGCTACTCGGAGTTTGTGGCGAGCGAGCGAGTCCCAGGAGCTGTTTACTAATTCAGCGTAAGTGCTTGAACAAGTCTGCGACGTGTCTCAAGAGGAGTCAGTCGCGCCTGTGCCTGTCTGCGACAATTATGGATGTGTGCTTAATCGCGACCAATTACAACATTTATATATAAGTGCCGACTGATGACAAGACCAAGGCTGGTTACAGATTCCACCAACCGAAGTTTAGTCCCAGCAATCCAGATATCAGGTATCAGTTCAGGCTCTATAGACCTGTTAGCAATAGGAACCGCCTGGCACTTCGATGGATTTAATAGAAGTCCATTTCGTGATGCCCAATCAATTATCGCACAAAGATCAACATTATGGCAACGGGCCAATATCCTAGACTTCCTCTAACGGTGGCGATACCTTAACATGCTGACATACGAGGGGCGTTCAATATATTTTTTTTTTTTTTTTTTAGTTCGTTTTTGTTTTATTTTATAATTCATTTTTCTTACATGCTAGACAAAAATAACTAATACTAGCTTAACTAACTTAACAATCGTTCTTACATCTAACCTACTGACCCTATACGGGTACTCTAAGCTATTCTGAACTAAATTTTTGTGCCTTTCGGCTTAGACTATGGTTTTTTTTTTGTTTTTTTTATTTTGTCTGAATGTACTTTCTGATTAGTTTTGCCAAGAAAACTGGTAAAAAACTTGGCATTATATATCTATCTTAACCTATCTTAAACTTACGTAACCTAATATAAAAACTTATGAGCTAACTTAACTATGTCCGTAACAGTACGGCACGTGCACCAGGGTGTATATGTTATGTATATGCCTAACATATAAAATTTATACGCCGTGGTGCACCTTTTTTTTTCTTTTCTTTTAAAATTTTTTTTTTTTATTTTATTTTTTTTTTTTCCTACGCTACCCTAAGATCTATGTAAGTTGGCCACGGCCACTATGGTCAACTACCGCGTCATTTTGAAAATCCAGCGGCGGCGGGGGCTGGTTTTGGTGTAGCCACCAGTAAAATTGCCGTTCTTTGGCAGACTCTCTCCTGTCTCGAGCAGAGATCGCTCTACTGAACCGAAGGAGATCCTCGTGAATGCGAGCGACATCCCGTTCGTATTGGAGTCGCCTGTCCACTGTTCGGCGTACGACGTGGAAGATGACAGGACATCCTTGTGGATCCTGTATTAGGCCAATTGTGTCGAGATAGAGGAACGCTTCAGGAGGAATAAAGCCGGTGAGGCGCACTCTCTCATGGTACATAACATTGGGGTAGTAAGCCCCAAAGATCAGACTGTTGGAAGAAGTCATAGCTCGTGCAATATGCCTTCTGATCAGTTTAATAATAAAATTATCTATCCTGTTCAAGTTTGCCTCGTTGTACAGGACCTCGTTAGGATAGAACTTCTTGTACTCAGACTCGGGTGTACGATACAACCGGAGACAAGTGCGAAGACACTGTCTCTCGAACAACCTCATCTTTTCCATCTGGGAAGGACTCACATTGAACCACAGTGGACAACCGTAGGCCATAACTGGGCGGATGAGGGACATGTAGCAGATTACCTTTACTCTGGTGTCAAGTTTGCTGCTGTAAAACAACCCCCCTTGCCACAGCAAAGGCCTTTTTAGCTTTCGCCAGAGCAATATCTATATGTTTGTCAAAATACAGATATTGATCCAGCCAAATGCCAAGATATCTAACTACACTCTTCACATCTAACGGCCGTCCCTGCGGGTCAACTATGCCGAACTTGCGCCAGTTTGTGCGCGTAACCCATGCTGCCATGTACAGCGGGGTCCTGAAAAGGATAGTTTCGCACTTCAGGAAGTTGATAATCAACTTCCAGTCGTCGCAAAATCTCTGAATTTGTTCGAAGTCACATTGCAACAAGTTATTTATTACTTCGACCTTCGGAGCTGATCTGTACGCTACTAGATCGTCGGCGTACGCAATTAAGTGCGGCATGGAACCTATAAGATCTGCAGTGAATATTGAGAACAAGATCGGCGAACCAACCGCTCCCTGTTGCAGACCATTTTTGATGTCAAAGACCGTGGAAGAAGTTACGTCGCCACTTTTCACGACGAACTTTCTACCTATTATCATGTCATAGATCATGTATAGCAATGATTTGCTTATGCCGAGCCTGACCAGCTTGAGGAAGAGGCCCTCTAACCAAACGGTGTCGAACGCTTTCTCCAAGTCAATCAGACAAGCATCCGTGCATTGTTTTTTGTCTTTGTTCCACTGAATGTCGGATACCAGTTTGGACGCGGCATGTATAGTTTCATGCCCCGCCCTGAATCCGAACTGGTTGTCCGGTATGATTTTATTTTCCTCAACCCATTGTTTCAGAACTCGAATGACTATCTTTTCAAAGACCTTGCTTATGCAAGGAAGAAGACTAATCGACCGAAGATTTGTCGGGATAGATTTGTCTTTGTCCCGTTTAGGGATTGGTTGCACCACAGCTGTTTTCCAGTGTACCGGGTAATAAGCATTACTCAGCGCTGTGCGTTGTGTAAATCTGCACGGCTTCGGGGGGAAGATAGCGAAGCACAATATTTGGTATACCATCGATACCCACCGACTTTTTCTTCTTCAGCGAGTTAAAGATACCCTGAAGATCTTCTTGAGAAATCAAGATGTGATTTCCATCATTGGCGACGGCATTATTTGCCGTGTTATCGTCACTGAACCTGGTAAAACCAGGATTCTCAGATCGCCATTGACTTATCTCGTTTCGGAGCTCGAAGTGGTTTAGCGAGGCTCTATGCTCCAGGTCGTGATTCGGTCTACGAACCTCGTTGACCGTATACACTCGCTGAAACACAACACCAATTGCTTTCACCTTCTCCTGGGGATCTTCAACTACGAAGAAGTCGTTGTCTAGCACTGCTCCATCTGGATCGATGCCAACTGAAGTCAGTAATTGTTCGTTATTTGTCGTTCTGGGAAGTCTAACGGCCTGAATGTCGTTTTGATCTTTCCTCCGGAATATTTTATTAACTTGTGGGAACATACCCGGGTTGTTAGATCGTACAGCCCGGATTTTATTGCCCCAATGCAAGCTTATAGCCAAGCTATAGTTCATACGTATTAACTGTTGGAGGTTCTTGATCTCCGACTTCAATTCCCTGACTGCCGCGTCTTGTGGATCTGTAAACCGTCTGTGCAAGAGTTTGAGTCTTGACAGCAGTCTACTTTTGTGCACGTGAAGTGCATCGATGGTAGCATTTCGATAAACATCGCTGTCATTGCTTTTTACTACCTTCGGAATAGTCTTGTCCATGGTACGTTTAATTACGTCGTTCATTTGTATGAGGTACCTGTTAACCTCTTCGTTCGTCAGGTTTCTGTTTGATGGAGGATTGATCCCACTCGAACGTAGTTCTGTGGATAACGTCCTGGAGAAGCGAGGCCAGCGGACCTTATTGAAATTATAAGGATTCCTCTGGACATACTCCTCCAGTTCTTCCACCTCGTTCGGGAGCTGAATAGCTGCGAAGAGTCCGCAGTGATCACTCTCGTACTCAACCGCAGTTAAACAGTTCCGCGTGCGTCTTTCCACGTCTAGTATAGTCAGTCGTCTGTCGATCAGCAACAGATCCAGATAGGACCCGGATCTAGGGTACGATGGCCTATCAGTTGCAAGCAAATCTAGCTTGAACTCAATATTGTGCTCTGCCAACCAGTTATACAGTGGGGTCCCCCTGTCGTTATGCACTCTATTGCCCCATTCTCTATGCTTGGAGTATGCGTTCAATATATTCTCGGTATCTGCATTCATGTAAAATTTCATATAAATGTGATTATTAATTCGCGTTTTGTCTCTAGTTGAACAGAATCATAATGGCAACTGAGACGATGATGGTGAAAATTGAGCATCGCGCTATAATTAAATTTCTCACTAAGCAAGGAAAAAGTCAAAAAAACTATTCATGAAGAGATGGTGGCTGTTTACCAGGGTTCCGCACCTTCATTATCAACTGTGCAAAAGTGGTCAAGTGAGTTCAAGAGAGGCAGAGAGAGCATTGAAGACGACCCTACTGCTACTGCTACTACTACTGCTTGTACGGGAGAAAGCATCAAAGAAGTCGAAAAACTTGTTCTTGAGGATGCCCGAATAAAGGTGAAAATGGTGGCAGAGATCACCAAGCTTTCAATTGGTACCATTCTTCATGACCATCTTAACCTTTGAAAGGTCAGTGCAAGGTGGGTGCCACGAATGCTCACAGCGCCTCAGAAAAAAGTGAAAAAGGCATGCTGAACGCGGACGGTGTTATGGATCGAATTGTTACTGGTGACGAAACATGGGTCCACCACTATGACCCTGAAAGCAAACAAGAGTCCATGCAGTGGCATAAAAAAGGAACAAACCCTCCGAAGAAGCTCAAAGTCACTCCGTCTGCCGGGAAGCTCATGGCCACAGTTTTTTCGGACTCAAAGGGAATCTTGCTCATTGAGTACAAAAAAAAGGGGGAAACCATCAACGCCACATCCTACGCTTCCACTTTCCAACACCCACCCTATAGTCCAGACCTTGCCCCTAGTGATTATTTCCTGTTTCCGGATTTGAAAAAATGTCTTCGTGTACGAAGATTTTCGGATGATGAAGAACTCAAGTCGGCAATAAATTGGTATTTTGCAAAGAAAGAGGAAATTTATTTTTTTTGAGGGTTTAAAAAAGCTTATCTCAAGATGTAACAAATGCATTAATGTTAGGGGAGATTATATTGAAAAATAAAAACAGTTTAAATTGTATTCGCATTTTCCTTCACATCGATACCGAGAATATATTGAACGCCATTCGTACAGATGGGAGATCATTAATATACATACAGAATAGTAAAGGGCTCAAAATTGAAACCTGAGGAACACCATGAGCCATTTTTACAAAGCAAAGTGCGTTGGCTCTATCCAAGGCATCGTCCTGGCCAGTTTTCCTCTTAAGCAGCTAAGCGGTGTGAGTGCGTAATGGGATTGCCCGCGATTCACTCCGATTCAGATCAATTTTTCTGCAGGTTGTCCCGCTTTTTCGTTTCTCCAGTGTACCCTCTGGTACCCAGCATAAAGGCTACTCTTCACTGACGCACTCTGTCTTCACAACCTGACTAGTATCGATGTCAAGATAGCCGAAGCTGTCGGTAAAGAGAAATGGCACATCTTGCTCGTGCTCATCGTATCCTGATAAGCCACAAAAATTGAGCTTAAAGCAATATTGGTTAGCTCCTGCAGACCCTGGCAGAAATGTTCTCTATCTCAACCGGCCGTGGATAGAGAGGAGTATCCTCTTTGTTCGAACGAGGACGCTACGCCATTAAAACACAGACAATCAGACTCCTACTGGCCCAGAGAGTGAAGGTTGAGATCCCAATTAAAAAACTGCCAGTTACCCGGATATCTAGCCAGTCGGCGTCACCTTCAACCGCGATACAATGCGATCGTGCTGTACGGGCTCTAACTGCATGTGAAGTCATGCATTAGTCGCATTTGGTTTTCATGATACTTCGGATCGTTGAGCGATAGTTCCCTCAATCGACTCAAATATCAGCAGAAGCTACCGTCTTGAGCTAAAATGAACAACAATCGACTGAATCAGGACCCAACCGCAATCACCTCGATCTGTGCCTCGGAAGGAAGCTTGTCTATGTTCTGGAATTGTATTAGGTTCTTCAGAGACCTCCTTCGGTTTCCTTGGGTGCTCCCTGCGTCTACAGCCTGTTAGGATGCGGCGGTTGTTCTTGTTCATCCTGAGACTGTCTCAAAACCTTTTCCGATTACATTGAGCAGGCCATGGGCGTTGTTCCCGGTTTCTTTCTAGTTCCCTGAATTTTTCTCGGAGGACAGCACAGAATGGTTCAGGGCCAGTGAGGGGTAACGCTGCTATCCCTTTATGGCCACGTATCCAGCAGAGTTTTACTCTGTTTCTCCTACTCAGCTCTTTAAGCTTCTGTGTGCTGTAGAACGTAGCTGTCCGACATTATTGCTATGTTTTCTGTCACGATTGACTTGAACGCATCTGTCTATGGCTTGAAAGATGCTGGTGCGTTTGCCCATGGATTCGAAGTATTCTGTCCGTGGACCTAATCCCCCGGCTCCTGTTCCTCTGTCAGTTCTTGATCCATCTGTTGTCGGGCATGGTTGCGTCTTCTCAAATCAAAAGATTCATCAGACAACAAAAAAATGCTTTCCAATTCATATGCAGCTGCCGAAGAAGCACCACCTTCTCCTCCCCCTGACTGCCTGTGGTCACTCTGAAGACTCTATACCCAAGCCCAAGGAGAGGACTCCTTCCTCTACAGTCACTCTTGCCGTTCTTTCTACACTTCCTCCGCAATTCCATGAGACGGGGGGTACCTATCTACTTTCATTGTTTTTAAAGAAAAATCTCACGATTCCATCGCCCATCTCTTCCCTCGTCTTCTTCTTCAAAAATAACTGCCGCTACGCATCGGAAATACAAAAGAAAACACCCTATTAGGTGTCAGTCACTGCTGCACGCACATGAATCCGAAGTTCGAGAGATTCCCCAGACAACACGACCCTTATGAATTATTTCGCAGTCACATCCGCATATGTTCACATTTAGACACACAACCGAAGGAGTCAACAACAACAACAACAACAACAGCATCAGCCACCAGCAGGTCCGCATATCATGTCCGATTAATAATGCCTTTCGTCGAATCCATTGTTTGCGCGAAATCGATCGAACAACGCACACAAGCACATTTCATAAATTTCGCCACAATTAAGGGGGTTCCCGTGGTTTGTCTTGGCCTCCGTCTAGTGACACATTAAAGGGAAGTCAAGAGACACACAAAAGGGAAGGAAACAAAACCGAAAGCAACCCCCATAGGCCGCCTCTAGCCTGACGTTGTAATTTGGATTTTCTGCGAAGGACGAGTGTGGTGTGGTGTCCAGCAGCAACAGCAGCGTTGTTTATTCGCCTTCGGAGATTAATTTCGTTGTCCTCGTTTGCCGTTCGTCCTTTTGTGTGTTCCCGGGCGAAGTCGGAGATATGGGACCCGGCCAGTGGCCACAGATGCAAAAACTCAAACTCATTCGCTCTCCCGTTCTTCAAAGACAAAAGAGATACATTCGTGCCGATAACTTGACCCGGAATCGGTATCGTTAATCATTACGGTCCTTCTGCCTCCACTGTGGCAGTGACACCAGCACCGGCACCGGTAGCATACCGCTCGCCATTGAGTGACGATGCAGTGCGGTGTACGACACCGGTTCAAACGTTGTGCACGGTTGCATAATTATCATAATGTCTCATAAAACTATAAAAAGACCGAAGACCGAGGATCTGTTGAGTCCATCCCTGACTACCAAGCAGCAGGCCAGGCAACCGGTTTAAGCTGCTTCCCGTCGCACACACAAATTCTGCACAAATTCTGTACAAATTCCAAAATCTGGCTCGACTCTGTGCGGTGCTGTGCGGTGCTGCCGTGGCCATGCCCTCGTATGGTATCGGTCTCTTCCTTCGGGGAAAAGGGTTTATTGGCAGAGCCCCTCACCTCTAATTTCCCAGCAAACAGACTGTGTGTTGGGTTGTGTTGTGTTGTGCATCTGCCGCTTGACACACACACACACACACACACACACACACACACACACACCTCTCCCTCTCCCCAAAACAAGACTGGTGCTGGTGCGCTGCCTCTGCTGGTTCTGGTGGCTTGTGCTGACGACTGCTGCTGGTGCTCCTGGTTCAGTCAGTCGGTCGGTCTTCTTGGAGCTTCTCCTCTGGTGGGGTTTTCACTCATTCACTCACTCACTCTGTTGCTCGAATAGATTTGCGATTTACTTACTTCTTTTTCTGCGTGTGTGTCTGCGTGTGCACATATTTTGGGGGGAGGGGGGCGCTACATCAGAGGCTGTGCAACATTTGTGCGACGTGTGGAAACATTATGAGGACAGACAGGGGGGAGGGGGGCGGGAGGTCGATAGGGGAGACAGATAGATACATAATCGCACATGCAACCGAACACAAAAAGGGAGTCAAGCCAAACTGCGAAGCGATATAATGCGGTTTTCCGAACCGAACGTGTAGTGCGATAGCAGCGCCTCCGCCAGTCACAGTGCCAGTGCCATGCCTCGAAATGTGGATAAGTGCCTGTGCATGGGGTCGTTATTACACTCACTCACTTCACACCGATGTGTGTGTACTGTGCAGCAGCACGGCACTCGGTACTCGGTACTCGGCACCCTCCGCTCCGCCAAATTCATTCATTCATTCACTGCGTGTATTTCTCCCTCTCCCTCACTGTCTCTCTCTCCACCCCCTCCACTCATTCGGTGCATTTTCAATATTTTATTTATGAAGTTTTAGGGTTAATATTGAAATTGACGGCGTGGAATGAAGTACGTCTACAGGGTGGGCCATCATGTGCTTTTTTTTTTTAATTCAAGGGTTTTTTTGACACTGACAGCTGGCAGCTTGACAGAAAGTCAGTATCATGCCTCCGCGGAACGAAATGAGTCGCTTTACGCTTAAACAACGTTGGGAAAGATTGAAAACTTTCCAAAGAGAGTGCTGTGTCGCCCGAAAAGTGCGCTTTCTTTGAAAAGACGACATTTTGGCCGAAATGAAGCACCCACTGCGACTGCTGTGCAAAAAGTCCATGAGACTGGTGTGCTAGTGGACAGCACTCATGGTCACCGTCGTCGTACGGGTGCGCCCAGATGAGAATGCGGCTGCTGTGGCTGAGAGTGTGCGACTCAATTGACGAACATCAACTCGCCATCGATCGTCACAGTTCACCATTTCACGCACTAGCCTGAGAAGAACGCTACACAAAGATCTCGGATTATTCGCTTACATGGTAGCGATTGACCAATTGACTCAGGAATTGAAGGCGCGCCACCTTCCGCTTCGCAGTTTGGGCCTTAGAGCAGCTTTTTGGGCGTAAAATCATCTTTTTTTTTGCGGAGGCTCATTTTCATCTCGTCGGCTCGGAAATCCCGCACGTTGTTGTCGCGAAGCCAATGCATACACAGAGAGTGACAGTTTGGAGCGGATTGTGGAGTGGTGGCATCATTTTTCTTCGAAGCTGCGGCTGGGGACAACGCTTCGGTCGACGGTGGGTGTTACAGAGCCGACGTGCAAACCGACGTTTTGTTTAACTGAAGCTTAAGACAAGGATTTGGACGACCTCTGGTTCACGCAGGACGGCGCGCCATGCCACACACTACACAGCCCATGCCACAATCGATCATTTGCGCACCAAATACCGGGAAACGTGTTATCAGCCGTCTTGGCGATGTCAACTGGCGGCGCCAAACTGCGACTTGACCCCATTTTTCGTGGGGACCCGTGAAGGACCCGGAAACTATTCAAGCACTTAAGGCCAATCACATCCAAGCAATCCGTGAGCCTACAGTCCGAAGCCATCGACAAGGTCTGGGAAAATTGGCGGTGACCAAATGCGCCACTGCCATTCCAGCCGAGGCAGCCACTTGAACGACGTTGTATTCATCACAATTAATGGGAATGTCTGCTCTTACTTATAAAGCCATAAGGCATGGGAAAGAATTTATCTTTGTTCATTCTGTTGCATTTTTAAAAGAAAACTAGTACTTGGCCCACCCTGTAGATGTAGCAAAGACCCCTATAATCAGCCCATTGTTCGATATAAGGTGGTCGATGGAGGAGGATCCTGTCTGTTCGACGTCGAGACTTGCACTTTTAAAAATAAACTTTTATTTGACCCACCCTGTATATATCACACACAGGTTCTACACACCTCCAACCTTTTCCTTTCTTTTTTTTTTACCATGGAACGCAAATTGTGTTCAAGGCGGGATAATTAAAAATCAATTTGGCAAGGATTAGTCTTGAATAAGTGGTCAAGTGGTTGTCCACTTAGACAAGTGTTGGATGTTGACTTGAATTAGAAGCAACCGAAGCACGTCATGTGCGTGGTTACCCTTCAGATGGGACGTCTTGACGTGTGAACTTCTACCCTTTTTAGCTGCAAAAAAAGCCATTGGATGCAAATGGGGACTACAACCACGCATCGCTGGACTGGACTTTCATCTCGATTGGCAGACCGACACTTCTGTATGGTGGGCGAAGTTGGGTGGACTAAGTTGGCACTCAATCGAGTGCAGAGACTGGCCTGCATATGCATCAGCGGAGCGGGTGAGAAGTACTCCGTCAGTCGCACAGTCGCCTGAGCAATAGCTTAGCCTGGGTCCTGGGCACGCTGCTTCCAGTCACCCAGACCAAACTTCCGCGATGACCGGAGATTCGGTCTTCCCCTTCTTCTCAAGGCAGGAGGCTCGGCGATTCAAGGACCCTTTTTGTCAGAGCATTGTTGTCCATGCGCTCGATGTGGCCGAGCCAGTGTAGCCGACGTAGCAACAGCCTTCCGGACTACATCCACATCTTGGAACAGCTCGTAGAGTTCGCGGTTGTCTCCTCACCTTCCTCCCAGACAGGACCACATATGCGACGTAGACCAAGAGTCAGATCTGCTCTTTTGCTCATCGTCCCAAGTGTGCATCGACTGCCAAAATAAGCCCGAATCGATTACCAACGACGATTCTGCTAGGATGTCGTTTGTGGAGTTCCTCCCGTCTGCCTCTGGGGTAGACAAACTCCTTCACCACGTCAAGAGTGTAGCTGGCCGATTGTTATGTCTTGCCGCAGTTGGAGTGTGGCGAAACATTTCCTAGTCGACAGCACTTATTTCGTCTTATCCAGACGCCGCAAAAGCTTCCACTGCTGCACGTTGGAACCCGGCGATCTTGGCCATGTCACCTGCGAATACAACAGTTGGACTGACTTGTAGCCTCCCTTCTTTACAGCTGCTCGCCGCACTATCTTCTCCCTGTCAAGTAGCCGATTGAAGAAATCGCAGAATGGCGCATCCAGAGCGATGATGTCGAACGGCGCAGAGGTCCTTGGACCGAACTGCACGTTGCATCGCGGGTGTCGACCCGAATTCAGCCATCGCTCCTTGCGATAAAGGCTGTCGTATGCTCGGTAGACTACGGTGGAATGGGCACCAAGCTCGCATGAGCGAAGAGGAGCCAGCTCGGGAAACCCTTGGTGGCAGATTGCGGGGTAGAGCCTACTTGCGCTGGAAGGAGGGGATAGACCAGAACGCACGCGGGGATGCCAAACTGGATGAGATCGGCCCGCAATCGCAATCGCACTCGACTTGTTGAAGGAGGCCAGCACCGATTTCCGGTTGTAGTGCCGATGCGGCTTTAAAATCGATGAAAAGGTGGCGCGTATCGATTTGAAACTCGCTGGTCTTCTCCAGGTTTAGCCTTCGCACGAAGATTTGGTCGGCAGTCGTCTTGCCGGACCGGAAGTGCGGTGCAAAACGGCTTTAGACAGACCTTGTAGGCGACGTTGAGCAGGGATATAGTTGTTGCCAGAGGTAGGCTCGCCGTTTGGAGCCCTGATTTGGCAGCCATGGTGCAGGCTGCCTATCAGAACATCGCTACCGGCCTTGAAGAGCTCTGCTCCGAGGCCATCTCAGCCACCGACTTTGTTGTTCTTCCAGCCTTTTAATGGCTGTAACGGCTTCTTCAAAGCTAGGTGGGAGGTGTATTCTTGATTCCCTATCATTCTCTCCTGGTCAGGCCGGCTATGCAGTTGTTGGAAGTGCTGCTTAAACACATCCAGTAACAAGGTTATCCTCGCAATTTCGAAGAGCCTGGGTGTCTTTCCTAAAGCCTTTGCCTTTGGCTTTTGTCTTTTTTGTATAAAAGGCCCCTATTTCTTGTCTGCCCCTAGACTCGTTGATGTCCTTGAGCTGCGAAGTTGCGAGAGAGAGAGAGAGACCCTTTCTTCAGGCGTAGCAGCTTCTTCCCCTTCAGTCTTAAAATCCGTTGCTCCTCTTGCATTGCTCATGTTTTCGTCGGTTGCACGTTTCTTCTGCTCGCACTCGCCATCATACCACGGGTTCCTTGTCGGAGGTGGTAGGTAAAGCCGAGCGGCAATGCAACCACATCGCGTAGGCATACCGGAGAGTCTCCCGCTTAATTGCTCTTCGTAGGCTCTGCCAATGGCAAGGGGTCCAATGTCTAGACTCCTCTTTGTTGTCTAGCTGCACCAGCCTTCTGACATTGGACAGTCGAGCTCTGAATCGCGCTGCCACGAGGAAATGGTCAGAGTCGACGTTTGCCCCTCTAAGTGTTCGCAGCACATCCAGGATATTTGACACATGTCTTGCGATTTGATTGGCAGTTCGACCGTCCGAAGATCACCAGGTTGCTGTGTGAATTCTTTTGCGAGGGCACCTTGTGCCGCTTAGTCAGAATGATGTTGCATGAGGCCTTAAAATCGATGAATAAAGTCGTATCGCGTGAAATGGCAATCAAATGAATTGCAGACACCCCCTTCAAGTCCGCACACACACACACACCCACTCAATCCAGAAGCAAATCATCATCTTCATCAAAATTGAAAAACAACCTTCACTCCCTTCAATTATTCACGACAAGAATCTCTTCGGTACGCAATAATTTAACAGCGGAAGTGACAGAATTGTGAGCGCAGTCATTAGGGGTGGTTTGTTTTTTTTCGACCGAATTCTTTCATTATTCGAGAAGGGAACCCCTTTTTTCACAGTCCATTATCCTTACACTTTGTGTGTGTTGTTTATCGTTTTTTTGTTCCTTGTGCTCTCTATTGTTTCGCGGATCGGAAATATGCGTGTGTATGTGGGGAATTGATTGAGTTATCTTGCAGTTTTTTTTTTATGGTGTCAACTGCAATTAGGAGGATTGTCATGTCCGCTTTTTTTTGGAATTCAGCGTGATTCGACGAAGTAAACAGATGATTTGGTGGATTATCGGAGTTCATGGAATCAATTGTCGACGAGGCGAAAGAAGAATGAGATGATTTAGAGCATAAACAATATCAATCAGAGATGGCTGCCTCAACCAAGTCGAATTGAATCCAATCAAGGTCAGATCATGGAGGGAAATGCACGCAAAAACAAGAGAAGCCACTTAAGTCCCTTGTGTCGCCATGTCATATTAATTGTTGATCCAAACGGCTACTCATGGGAAGCCCCCTGTACATATGTAGCTTGTCAAAGGGGACGAGCTTATACCATTCTGCATCTGAGTGCTTAGACAAGGTCCGATATTAAGTACTATTATGTGCGATTTTTTAAAAATTCCCCTATCCTTTGAAAATCAAACAGAAATAACGGTAAATTTCTCCGTTTTCCAACTCCATGCTCTAGCCCAAATCACAAGCTACAACATTGACCTTCGTCACTTTGTCGTACGACGCACCGTTTTCGAGAAATAAGCAAGCAGAAGTTGACCAAAGTAGGGGGTCTGGTGGTATTTATGCCACTTTTGATTGTGTATATCTCGAAAACGGTTCGTCCTACAGCAAAACTACAAAGGTCGATTTTATAGCTTATACCTTCGACTAAACGATGAGAATTGCGAAAACACGATCAATTTACCGTTATATGTGGGAGATTTTTAAAAGATTCCCATATCCTTTGGAAATCATACAGAAATAACAGTACATTTTTCTATATTCCAACTTCATCCTCAAGATCAAGTTACAAGCTACAACATTGGCCTTGGTCACTTTGCCGTACGACGCACCGTTTTCGAGATATAAGCAAGCAAAGTTGGTCAAAAGTGTGCAGACGCCCTGCTAAAATGTCTGCTGGCCTGGTGTCCGAGGATTTGTAGGAAAAAAAATGGGGTTTTTTTTCCCGAAGACGACTGGACTGCGAACAACGAAATTTGGCACGCAAGGCAAATGGAGTAGAGGCTACATTTTGGTGGCTCATGTGGAACGTGGGTGCCGCGCGGCTGAGGTACGGTGGGAGGCCTGTGCAGCAAACAAAAAAAGGCGAAGGACATTTGCCTATTTAGTGTGCCAACAAAGACTCAAGCTCGGCTCCAAGAGCCTTCAAAGCTGCCGATGCGCCCAGCCATCGTTGACGTTGTAGGACGGGAATAGCTTCGGACTGAGTTCGCTCACAGAAAGGACTCCGCTCCGAAGGACAGCAGTTGGAACAACAAGCACAAAGGTCCTTCTCCGGATCCATATCGAACGCAGGCACATCTACTGGGCGACCTTGAATCGCCGAGCCACCATAATCCTCGAGCAAGGAGAAGAACATGAGCAACATGCAAGATCTGCAAACAAGACCATCGTCCAACGGCTTGCCAGAGTCTCGGGCAAGTGAACGGCAAGTTGTTGTCCTTTGGTACGACAGCGTCTACAAATTTGCGTCGCCTTGAATGGTTGCCGATTAGGCATGTGTCCAGTCAAGTGGCCCGGTAACCAAGTTTGAACGATTCAGTCACGTCCTCCCGACTTTGCACTTTGACAGCTGCCCGACTGTCCCTGAAACTGCTTACATCTCCGACGGATGTGGCTCCATTTTAGCCACGACACTGCGTTCCAAATTAAACATAAATTCAACCTGAATCAGATGAGGGATCTGAGAAGACCCCTCCTATCAACAAGAAATCGACACAAGACACAGACGCTAGGTAACCTAGGACTCCTCATCCTTCTTCTTTCTTGGCGGGGTTGGACCTGGGCCTCATCCAACAAGCCTCACCAACTAGCGTGATCTCTGGCTAGCAATAGCCAGTTTCGCACGCCAGATTGGTTTTTGACTTGGGTGCGCCACCATAGACGCGGCGGGCGTCCTCTGTTGTACTCCAGGTTCGAAGTCAAAGACTCTTTTGGCAGCGGCTGAGTTGTCCATTCGATCTACTTGGCGTTGAATCAGATGAGGGATCTGGATCCATTATTATTGCTTCGTTCGAAGCACCAACTGGTGTGTGGTTTAGGATCCGGCTAGATCCATGTCGTAGCACAACAGGTCTGCGGCTGATTTTCATCGACTCGAATGACATCTGATGTGAACTAGGTTCTGGAACATCCCAGACCACGGTTCCGAACTCGTCCAGGAAGCGAGCACATCGTTAAGAGTCACGGTTCGTTCTGCAGCCGCCGATGCAGGAATTGAAAAAGCGATTGTGGTCTATAAGCAAGACCTCTCTCGTCGTCGTCGTCGTTCCACTTGTCACCATTTGTTCCTCAATTTGCCTCTAAATGCTTTGAATTCAATCACAGTGACCTCCTCCCGAATCCTGCCACCTTAGGCGTTGCGTGCGTTCACGCTCTAGGGCTAGGCTCATGTTGCTATACAGCCCTTGTGTAGTTCATGGTTGAATCTTCTCCTCCAGGTACTGTCAAGTCAACGCAAACAGGACCAAAGATCGCACGCAGAACTTTTCTCTCGAAGAGACCAAGCTCATTCGACTTTGAGATTGCCCATGCCTTCGCACCATACAGCGGAGGACTGGGACAGATCAGTGTCTTATATAACGTCAGCTTGGTCCTTCGAGAGATGACTGCACGAATCAATCGCCTCTTGAGCCAATGTCACAGACAGCGGTTGGCAAGAGTTAGTCTGCATTTGCTGATGTTGTTGATCGGATTTTTTTACTGCGGAGCCGAGGTAGACGTCGATATCGATGTCGTATGTCCTTTCTGATGTTGCCCCCATTCATCGCCAGACCCACTTCCGTCTGAATGCTAGCAACTCCTACTCAACATAATTTACGAGTTTATGAGTCCATCTGCCCCATTAATTTGCACGAAAACAAAGCAATTCACGTTAACTCACGGCGTGGAGCTCCTTTGCAAATGTTTGCTTTCAGCATTCATTCCCTACAACAACAACAAAAAAAAAAACGGAAGAAGAAAGCTAATATTACAGGATGGGCCATCTAGTGGTTTTTTCTTAAATCATAGGTTTTTTTGACACTGACAGCTGGTTCCCGCTCGAAATCTTGACAGAAAGTCAGTATCATACCTCCGCGGAACGAAATGAGTCGCTTTACGCTTAAACAACGTTGGGAAAGATTGAAAACTTTCCAAAGAGAGTGCTGTGTCGCCCGAAAAGTGCGCTTTCTTTGAAAAGAAGACATTTTGGCCGAAATGAAGCACCCACTGCGACTGCTGTGCAAAAAGTCCATGAGACTGGTGTGTTAGTGGACAGCACTCATGGTCACCGTCGTCGTACGGGTGCGCCCAGATGAGAATGTGGCTGCTGTGGCTGAGAGTGTGCGACTCAATTGACGAACATCATCTCGCCATCGATCGTCACAGTTCACCATTTCACGCACTAGCCTGAGAAGAACGCTACACAAAGATCTCGGATTATTCGCTTACATGGTAGCGATTGACCAATTGACTCAGGAATTGAAGGCGCGCCACCTTCCGCTTCGCAGTTTGGGCCTTAGAGCAGCTTTTTGGGCGTAAAATCATTTTTTTTTTTCATCTCGTCGGCTACGTTAACAAACAGGGGCTCGGAAATCCCGCACGTTGTTGTCGCGAAGCCAATGCATACACAGAGAGTGACAGTTTGGAGCGGATTGTGGAGTGGTGGCATCATTTTTCTTCGAAGCTGCGGCTGGGAACAACGCTTCGGTCGACGGTGGGTGTTACAGAACCGACGTGCAAACCGACGTTTTGTTTAACTGAAGCTTAAGACAAGGATTTGGACGACCTCTGGTTCATGCAGGACAGCGCGCCATGCCACACACTACACAGCCCATGCCACAATCGATCATTTGCGCACCAAATACCGGGAAACGTGTTATCAGCCGTCTTGGCGATGTCAACTGGCGGCGCCGAACTGCGACTTGACCCCAGTTTTTGTGGGGAACCGTGAAGGACCCGGAAACTATTCAAGCACTTAAATGCCAATCACATCCAAGCAATCCGTGAGCCTACAGTCCGAAGCCATCGACAAGGTCTGGGAAAATTGGCGGTGACCAAATGCGCCACTGCCATTCCAGCCGAGGCAGCCACTTGAACGACGTTGTATTCATCACAATTAATGGGAATGTCTGCTCTTACTAATAAAGCCACAAGACATGGGAAAAAAATTAATTTTGTTCATTTTGTTGTATTTTTAAAAGAAAACTTCTACTTGGCCCACCCTGCAGATGTAGCAGACACCCCATAGTCAAGGTGTTGATGTGGTCGCTGCAGGAGGATCCAGCGCGAAAACCTGCCTATGCGACGTCGAGAGTAAAAAAGAAATTTGCATTTGGCCCACCCTGTACTTGAAACTTAGTCAAACCACCAAATTGCCAAGGCTCACGCACAAAACGTTTTGTAGCGGCCAACAAATTTTCCCACCTGATTAATGTCAACTGGCGACAAGTGCGGTGACACTTTTGTCTCTTTTTTTGGGGTGTGTTCGATGATCCATCGTGTGGGCTTCTTCCGGAGCGGAGGAGGACTTCGAAATGAGCCGAGCTCCGAACAAGATACACGATCAGATTGGAGATGTAAAATGACTGAAATCGAATGCATATCAAAGCCCGGGCCCGTCATCATCGTAAAAATCGTCGTCATTGAACTACCTCTTGGCTCTGGGGTCCCTTGGTGTGCGAGTGCCTGCATCGTGTGTCTTTCTTTGGGCACTCCTAATGGTCTTAAACAAGTTTCTTCAACTTTAATACAATTTTATTAACATAACGACGCGGAGCGGGGAAACGAGAGGTGAACAGAAGAGAGAGAAAAAAAGAAATCGAATTACTTAAAGATTTCCCGCAATTCAAAGTCACTTCTATGCGAATTGAAGTGAACACAAAAATATGAATACCCCAACCGTCTCTCACCAACACACACAGCGCTCGGCACTCACACAGGCCCACACAGCTGCAACCAACACCACTCAACTCTCGAGCAGCTGCCAAAGAGAGACCACACGATTTGAGTCGTTTTGTAGCGAAGAAAGTAAGAGCAGCTAAACGGGGGGCTCTCTTTACAATAATTGCTCAGATAACCTCGTCAAATCATGTGTATCTGTGCGAGAGTCAGACAAGAGAAAAGCAAAAAAACGAAAATATCTATGGCATCGATGGCATTCTGAACTTCACTCGTTCGACGAGACGCACACTCGTTGCAAGTGTCGTTCTCGAACCGTTCTCGGGAGTGTGCTACGGACTGTGGGCCTGCGGTGAGAGGGAACACGCGGTGGGAACTCGATGTCGTCATGTTTTTCTTCTCCATCTCTTTCTCCTCCCCTTCTTCTTCTTCTTTTTTTTATAACATTCTGTAGACACCCGCCCGATGCCGCTGCCGTATCGGTGGCCCTTCCTCTGGTGTGCGATGTCGGTCTGCAGCATTTGATTGAGTTTCCATTCGTTTCTGGATTCGCACAACGCTCGGGGATGACTGGAGATGTGAGAACTCCATTCGTCAGTCCATTAAATTGTCATTATCGTCGTTGCAAAGGGGCGCGCGATCGCTATTCGCCCGCACTTGTGCTACCCTAAACCTTGTCCATCCATCAATCAGTGCAGTGAGTTGTGTGCAAAGGCGACGCTAACTAATTTTCCTCGTCGTTTTTCCACCGCTTTGAATAGACACACACCACGAGAGGCATAACCTCACTTCACTGCAATTGTGGCGTATTGGAAGAGTATCTGTATCTGTATCTAGTGTCTGATCATCATTCATCCACCGAAAGTGGGCCAAGTAACATTACCTCACTCTCTGCTGCTGTCCGCCGCGCCGAATGAAACGAATGAATGCTTTGTTTAGGCCTGGTGCGGCTAGTGGAGAGTTCGCGCGCCGCGGTGCTACTTATTCGTACTTAACGAGTTAGAGTTTGAGTTTCGAGTTAAGCTGTTACCACACACTACCAGTGACGACGACTTTTACCCGATTCTTTGCCACCGCCGCCGACGACGACGACGACGCGGTGCCAGGAGGCCTGCCTTACTGCGGCCGGTGGTAGTTTGAGCTTTGGTTTCTATTTTTTTTTTCCCTATCGGAGAAAGATTTGACGACGACAGCAACGATTGCGGCGTGATACACCGCCAACCAGGTACGTCCGTACGTACGTACAAAAGCGATGAAGGAGGAAGAAGAAGGGACAAAAAGCGGAAATAATGTGTGGTAAAGTTGTGGGGCGACTACACTTACTTCTCTCATCGTGTGCACGGCGGCGGTGGCGGCTTGTTATGGTGTCTCTCGGGCGTTTTCACCGGCAACACACAATACACACCCACCGTTTGAAGTCGTCTCCGATTGCTGGTGTGGTGTTTTTTTTGGCTCGGGCTTTCGTTTGATGATGGAGAACTTTGTTGAGTAAACTGTTTTTTTTTTTAACGTCCACCACCTCCTCCACATCAACTCGCCCCTGCCCCCCCCCCCCTCCCTCCCCCGTTATTTCCCAAAGCTTGTTCTTCTTTTGATTGGTTTTCTAATGCCCGCCGGTGGATATTTGTTTCGAGTTTTCTTCATTTTCCTTCGTTTGCTGGACACAAACGATTTTCCAAATGATTAACGGTGAGGATTTTCTCTCTCTCTCTCTCTCTCCATCTGTGTCTCTCTCAGTCAGTGTCTCTCACCGTACCCGGCACACGAGGTAATCAAGTGTAGTTTTGGTGGTGGTGTGGTCTTTTGATGTGTAACCACCGATGGCGAACGGCAGAGGTTGACCGGCGGCGTGGCAAGACATTGCGAAAATGAAAACAGAAACTTTATGGTCTGCCTTTGGAAGCCTTAGTTGATTAGGTTTGGTTTCTGCTGTTTTGATTGTTACGACACGGCATGACGGTGCAAACGGTGGGTAAGGGTCCTTAGGTATTCGAAGTAAAGTGTCCATCGGCCAATCAATTGGGCAACTGATGTCGGGGAGACCGACAAGAGACAAGGTTGGACCGAGTCTGGGGCCATGACGAGGCACAAAGTTCGGCATCGTTGCAAGGATGTCGCAGAGACAAAGTTGGACTGAATGGCAGACAAGTCGAGCCAGAGATCTCGTCGAACACGGTGGCGTCTGAGTTTCTTGCGTTTTTAGACCCCGATGTGGTCAAGGATGCGTCGGCTTTTTCGAGGGTTATTAGTGCTTGATGGAAATGAGAGAAAGCCTCATCTGATCTAGATTATTGCTGACGCCACTAATGTGCTCATGGATTCGTCGATGATCAGCCCTTAGCAAGTCAGCAAATTGAACCCACTCCATTATTGTGTATTTTGTTAATTTTCGTTGAGTTTCGTTCATTTTTTAGAAATGCGAATTAATTCAGTCTCTCCGTAAGTAAATGACAAAATGTTTGATGATCGGGGTGAACTTGAGAGAAAGCTTCAAGCTCGCGTTGACACGTCGCTGTCTACACATCTGACGACCGAGAGACTATAGCTCATGACACTGATGTGCTCACGGACGCGTCGACGCGCTTCGGATTGAAAGTTCGCGAAATGGGTGGTTGATTTTCGATGTTCTGCGGAACTTGAGAGCAGACCTGAAGCTGAAGAATTTCGTTTAAAGCTGATGAAAGACTGGAAAGCCAAGGTAACGTTTCGATAAAGCCACAAGATCTAGTTGACAAGGCGGCGTCTGATTTTCTAAGGCTCTGGCTTTGACAAGGTAACCTACCCTTGTTTCGATAAAATCTCAAGCTCCCGTCGCACATCTTAGGCTCTGGCCTAGGCTGATGCGCAGGGGCTTGCAAGCTAGCCACCAGTTACGGTATCCAATGTGCTCAAGGAATCGTGAATGGTGAACGATTTGCAAGTCAGTGGGCTGAAGTGTCAACGATTCAAATTAACTCCAGCTTATCTCGGAACTGGACGAACTTCTCGCAACTTTCCACTATCAATTCTCATTTACGTACGAAGAGACTGAATTATTCGCCTTTCAAGAAAAAATAACGAAACTCAACGAAAAGTAACGGACGAACTTCTCGCAATCTTTCCACCATCAATTGTCATTTACGTGCGAAGAGTGAAATTATTCGTCTTTCCAAAAAAAAAAAAAAAATTAACGGAACTCAACGAAAACTCAACAAAATGAACCATAATGGAGTGTGTCCTTTCTGTGTTCACTCGATTACGATACGTGTAAGCCTCTTTACGCCCATTATGGGGATCTTTTCTTAAAGCTGACTTACTTGAGGTAGCAAAATTTAACAAAACTGAACGAAAATTCACCAAGTGAACCATAATGGAGTTTGTGAACTCGTTCGATTGCTCGAAGTTGCCTTGTGGAAGCCTCCTTATATCCATTGTGGTTATCGTTTCTGTACATTCGCTCAGCAAAAGTAAACGAAACTTAATGAAAATTAGCAAAGTGAAGTGTAATGGAATGTGCCCTTTCTATGTACTCGCTCTATTCCTCGAAGTTGCCTTGTGAAAGCCTCTGCATGTCCATTGACTTAGTTGAGGAGGATAGTAAACGAAACTCAACGAAAATCAACAAAGTGGATCGAAACGGAGTGCTTCCTTTCTGTGAACCTGCTCGATTGCTCGAAGTTGACTTGCGTAAGCCTCCTTATGTCCATCGTTTGTGTACATTCGCTCGCAATTGAACGAAACTAAACGAAGCGTGTGTCTATGGACACAGTACATTGTTTCCTGTTTTTTTTTTTTTCACTCGATTGCTTTCAATGATTTAAGCCCCCTTAGGTCTACTCCATGTCCTGGCATTTAGTGTTGGTCCCAAAGCAGCTGGAGGGAAGGGAAATTTGACAGTTGGCGGCAACACACCCAATTTATGAAGCTTGTAATACAAGATGAAACAATTCCAGCGATGCCACTTCCTTGTGCTCAGGGACTGCACGCCGAATTCCTCCAGTACCCTGACATTGATACGTCAAGTGTCAAAATCAATTCTCCAAATGTCACATTTGACTTAAGACATTTTTTTTCTCACGACAAGCCCAATTATTTCGTCAAGTGGGATTAAAAAGAAAGAAAGAAAAAAAAAGGAAAACGATGAAAACATAAAATAACACCCCCACACTCGCATACAATCCAAATTGACAATGTGTATCAAACATAAACCTTTTGACACGTGTAAACATTAAAAATGAAACCCACTCTTAGCTGTAATTATACATACTAGGTGTAAAGACATATTTTCCCTGTCATTAAAGCAAAGCACATTTTATAGCCCTTTTTCCGGACATCAACACACTCTCAACACCAAACACACACACACACACGCACTCGCAAACACATCCATGCACGCAGTAATGTGGCACATATGATGCAAAACACCACACAGAGCCTATTAAATTTTCATAACTGTTTCTGAGATAAAACGAAACAAAAAAGAAGAAAGGAAAAAAAAGAGAGGCAAACTCTCTCTCTCTCTCTCTGACCATGCTGTTCGGATTTAAGAGATTTAAGAGAGGAGCAGTGTTGTTGAGAGAAGAGAGGCAGTTCTTTGTTCGAGGCAACAGAACAGAGCACATCTGAATTCTGAGCTGAAAGTCGAATGGGGGAACAACAACAGCAGATAGATGTATCTACAGATAGATGTGTATTGTGTGCTAATGTATACGAAAATTGGTGTGCTCCTGTTGTGCGGGATTGAATGAATAACAAGAGGAAAGCAAAGAAAAAAAAAAAACATAACAAATCCGAACGGAGGGCGCCATAGAGGGGGAGACGACACACACAACAAACATCGAACAACAACGACGACGACGGCGATGGCAATGGCAACGGCAGCTCACCATCATCAGCAGCAGCAGCAGCAGCAGGAGGAACGCTGAACACGAACGACGACGCAAGGGTGAAGGCGACCGAGGCAAAGGAAGAAAACAACAACGACCGACGACGAGCAGGAGAGGAACGCTTTAAGTGGATGTGGGTAGACAAATTATAATAATTTGAAGTTCGTTGAAGAAAATGTTTATGATTATGAATCTTCTTGTTGCGCTTACACACAGACACACACTCACACGCGCGCACACTTTTCGCTCTCAAAAGAGTTTCTAATGATTTTCTGACATTTTTGTGATTAAGTCAAGCCGGGAAACGATGCTCGACGACACACATTTTGTTTGTCTGATGTAATGGATCAGCGGATTGATAGTGACACGTTTAGCGCACAGACTTCTTGGAAGTGCACTGAAAACCGATTCATAAACGAAATCCGATCCTAGACCAGACGCGTAAACAATCGAATTCGCCTGAAAACGTTGCGATAAAAGCCGAACCATTTGATTTATGAAACACCAGACGTGACGCAACAAAGGATCAAAATTTTCCAAGAGTGCACCCCAATCTTGGATATTCAATCAGAAGCAATTAATTTCTGTATCTCTCTCTCTCTCTATCTCTGTTGGCTTTGTGTGTTTAAGCGGAGCGCACATTTCTCGCCGCACACTCGGGGAAAACTTAAAATTCAATCGCCCATAAAAAAAAAAAAACAACAAAAAAAAATAAAATGAAATCGTAAAAGTGGAGGAGAGAGACCAACTCTAAACAAAAGAGCGAAGAACGAAAAACGAAAAACGATCGTGTGCCTTCTGTCACGACAGCGGCATAAACTTCATTATTACATCTCGCCAGCCAACTATGAGCGCAACAACTCATCACGCATACAAATGAAAAAAAAAAATACCCCACTGCCGCTGGACTTCGTGTCGGATACGGACGACCGCGACGACGATGGGTAGATACCGTAGTTGGGCCCCGCATACGACGAAGTACGACGGAGGGCGCCGCATCGGCTATAAATCAGATACAGACGAAGAAATAAAAACCTTAGTCCCGCCTTCACTCGCTGATGGGGTGCAACATACAAGGCTTTTGTTTCAAAGACCCCCCTCTCCATCCCCTCACCATCCCCCTCCACAGCAATGCTCATCGTTTTTGGAAGGCTGACTGTCAAGTGAACGATTAAGTCGGCGCGCTCACCAAACACTTGCCTGTCCGCGCTAATTGCGAAAATCTGTGCACTCTCTCAGTGACTGACTGGCGAGCGAGACTAGGCGACTCTCCAGCCGTAAATAAAGGGGGGGGGGGGGGGGGCATCTGCGGCAGTAGCAGCTCTCAGAATGTGCACTTCATGCGCGCATAAATTTATCGGATGTCCACAAGCAAGCGCGCAAACAACAACAGCGACGACGACGACCGATTGCGATAAGAAAAGCAAAAAAAAAAAATACCATAAGACAACAGAAACTGGGTAAAAGAACGATCGTCACGTCGCGTCGCACGTAAGTTCTCTTCTCGTTCTTACTGGGGTGACTCAATCAGGTCTGCGAGATGTGGGGGAATTTCCAGATTCATTCGAGTTCCTCCTTGTTCTCTGCTTTTTTGTTTTATTTTCACACGTGAGTGGGTATGTTCGCCCCGTCAATTGTCGTGCGTTAATTAATCACACAAAAACGGCAAGGAAGGTGTGATTTGGCACATATGTCAGGTTGCCGTCCAAAGGAGGAAAATCAATAAACCACACCCCCCCCCCCCCCCCCCCCCCCATCCCACACACAGAAGGACCCTCAAGCATTCATAACCCGCTCCAACTTTAATGACTTTCTGGGGAATGCCAACGGGTTTACGGGCGGACGCCTAGCGTGTGTGCGGGGGCGCATGGAATGGTGTAATGATTCGCGCAACGCAATGGAGCCGCTTAATTGAAAGGAAACAGAAAAAAGAGGGAGAAAGGGAAAAAAGACGGCGTGCCCTTTTGCAGATGACATGTGGAACCCACCGCCCCCCCCCTTCACCCATGATTGGGTCGATGAATTGGCGCCGACAGGTACTCGGCGGTTGGTGGAGTGTATCCTTTTAGTGGACTTGTGAGCTAAGCGATTGACGACTAAGGATGCTGTGAAAAATTGGACAGGGGACCCTGAAAAAAGGGCCGAAAAAGGCCTGCAAAGTAATCAATCAAAGTCAGCGAGCTAGTCAATGGATGTGGGGTATTCGTTAAGAACTCAGATAGAGAGAGAGAGATGGAGAAGTGGTTTTACGGTTGAAAGGGAAGAGGGACTCACATTTTTGCAAGAAACGCGATAAAGCCACCGAGCGGCCGGTGATACTAAACGGGATGTCATCTAACGACAAGGTAGAGTCTACAAAAAATGCGCAAAGATTGAGGGTTCAGAAAATGAGTCACCCGGGACCCAAGGAAACAAAGGAGGGACTGGAGATGCGAGAGCGTAACAAAGGAGTCACTGGTCGGTCACAGAAACACAGTCTCTATGATTGACGTCAATCAGTCGCCAGACTCGAAAAAGAAAAAAAATGTCCAATCATCGTCGTCGATCATGCCAGAAAGTAAAAGCGAAGCCACTGGACGTCCCTTGAAACAAGAACGTGTCCAAAGTCTCCATGATTGACGTCAATCATTCGCCAGACTCGAAGAAGAAGCCCAATTAAACAAGGGAGAGGCTCAATTATCGTCGTCAATCATGCCAGAAAGTAAAAACGAGGTCACTGGACGTCTGTTGAAACAAGAACGTGTCCAAAGTCTCCATGATTGACGTCAATCATTCGCCAGACTCGAAAAAGAAGCCCAATTAAACAAGGGAGAGGCTCAATTATCGTCGTCAATCATGCCAGAAAGTAAAAGCGAAGCCACTGGACGTCTGTTGAAACAAGAACGTGTCCACAATCTCATTGATTGACGTCAATCATGCGCAAATCTCAAAAAAGAAGTCACCAGGGCCCAATGAAGTAAGGGACAGTGTGCATCATCGGCGTCAATCAGGCACTCAAAGCGACAGAGTCTAACCAGAAGTCACTGGACGTCACTTGAAATAAAGAAGAGTCTCTATGATTGACGTCAATCATGCGACGAGTCAGAAAAGAAGTCATCCCGGGCCCAATGAAGCAAGGGACGGTCTCAATCATCATGCCGAAAGCGAGAGCGTAACAAAGAAGTTACCGGACGGCCAATGAAACCAGCAAGACTCCACAGTCTGTTTGATTGACGTCAATCATGCGACAAATGCAAAGGAGAAGTCATCAGATGGCCCTTAAATCAAGAAAGAGTCTTCAAAGAGTATCAAAAATTGAGATCAATCATGTCGCCAGCTGGACCATGAAACAAGGAAGAGCCTCAATCATGCTCGTGGTTTCAGCTGAAGTCATCGCAAACGTGACAAATGAGAAATGCCACATCTGCCATCGTTCAACCTTTCAAACCGCTAGACCTTTGGCTTCCCCAGACCTCCCCCAGACCACCCCGCCCCCTAAAAGGTTAAGACTACAACAAAGTCTAAGTAGAAAATTAATTGCTCATCGTTGCCAACCCCCTACCCCCGTCGAACTCTAATCCCAATCCAGGCGATATATTATGAGCCCGACTGTCATTACCATAAACATCAATACTCGCCGAGTGAGGCGCTCAGGCCACCGCCGCCTGTCGCATCTAAAACGAATGATATCCGCAAAAAGTGGGCAAACTTTCGTGGAAACTTTTCGACTCCTCCTCCTCCTCTCTCCCCCCCTCCCCCCCCATTGACCCACGCCACTGCCCTGAGCTCTGAGTTGAATCAACAAACTTTAACTCAACTGGCTTACGGCTAGTCGGCTCGACGGCCTTCCATCGTGGAAGGGACATCCACTCCTTTTCAGGCCGACTCAAAATGCGAGCATAGCGATAATAAACTAATTAATAAGTAAATCTTCCACTCTGACACAGTTAACTCCCACGGGGGACGAGCGAGCCAGTTTTCACCTCAATATCCACCGTTAACGTGAAATGGAGAAGCGCATAAAGGTCAACGACGACGATGATGATGTGAACGTGGGAGAGTGCCGTGCGAGTGGAGGAGGAGGGACGATGGTGAAGAAGGGACGATGAAACGAAGGGGATAACGAGGAAGACGTTCAGGAGGACGATGACGACGAGAACGAGGAAGAGAATGACGATGAGGACGACAACAACGACGAGGAAGGCGAAGACTATGAGGAGGACGATGAGGAGGATCACGATGAGGAGGACGACGACGACGAGGAGGACGACGATGGGGACGAGGACGATGAGAAGGACGACGACGAGGACGACGATGGAGACGACGACGACGATGGAGACGACGACGACGACGACGATGGGGACGACGACGAGGACGACGACGATGATGATGGGGACGACGAAGAGGACGACGAAAAGGACGACGACAAGGACGACGACGAGGCCGACGATGGGGCCCAAAAACGACGACGGCCCAAAAACGACGACGGCAACGACGACTAGGACACCGTCACACCAACGATTGGTGAAAAGCACCGTCGAACGGGGACATTTTGCAACGACGGCACGAGGGTTGAGCGAGAATCCAAAAACATTTCCCGAAGTTTATCCAGCCCCCGTGATATATGAGCACCACCGGAGAGGGAGCGAGAGAGAGTGGGTGACTGTGGGTGCCCTTTCAATTCTCGAGAATAATACACAAAATACATTCTGCAAGCAGACGACACACACGCGCGCTGCTTACAGGGTGACATTTAAAGTTCATGCAGTTCACCCATGGGAAGGAAGGGGTTTATATTTTTTTCAAGTGACCTCCTTTTTTCATCGAATTGACCATCCATCAAGATGTAAATTTTGCAGTAGAACACCAGCCCCGGACGGTCGAAACGAAAATCAGGACAGCGGGCCATCGGCCAGCTTCGCGAGAGAAATCAATAAAATTGCCTACCCACTGCTGCACTGAACGGAAAAAAAAAAACAAAAAACAAACAAAAACGGCGGAAAGGCAATGTAGCACCGAGTGGGAGTATGTCTCCAATTTATTTTTTATTTTTTTTGCTGCCTTGGCTCTCGTCTCGTCTTCGGTTCCTTCCACAATTTCTATTTTATTATTTATCCTTCCCAGTGGAGGTCTTACTGAAACTGAATCTCCACCGTTGCTGTTGCTGTGCTACTCTCCTGGAGGGTTGCATATGGAGTTGAAGCAAACCCCCCCCACCACCCCTCCCGGCACATCACGACGACATAGGAGTCAATTTCATTTGTTCACCATCGTCATCGTCATCGTCTGTATGGGCGACGATGGCGTGTCAGCGCGCAACGAAGAAAATATCAAGAGAAAATGGGGGGGAGGAAAAAAACGAGCGGTCACAAGGAACGGAAACCGACTGTAAGAGTATAAGCTCCAGTTTGTGGGCCCCCCCAGACCCCAGGATGAAATTCATTAAAAAGAAAATAATTATTTGCCACCCTTTTAACCCTTGTTGCTGCCGACAAGTTCTCACTCATCTCTCAGGAGGCGAGGGCGGCGGCAACGACGCCCACACTCACTCTCTCCGCCTCATTTCGTTAGCTACTGCTGTTGCCTCTGTTGTGCCGCCATCTCGCACAGAAAGGGTCAAAACGTTGGCACCGCTATCCGTGTGTGTGGCTGAGGGTGCCTTTTGAGTTTGCTGAAAATCGAGGACACACACAGGGGTGGGGGTGAGAAAAGTAATGCAAATGGGGACTGTTATCCCTGTACTATCTATTTGTCTACATCTCTATCAATTGCTGTTAGCCTTCCTGTGTGTGTCGGTGGGGGCTCGAATGGGTGCTTTTCTTCGTCATTTTTTCGGTTGGATGTTGGATAGTCGGATGGCACAGCAACGCGCGCTTGGTTGCTCTGCAAATAGAAGAGATTTTCTTCCTTTTTTTCGTTTTTTTTTGTTCGTTTCGTCCTGTCGTCCTGGGGGGAGGGGTGGGGAACAGCATACCATGGAATAGACAGACGTCTTTGGCCTGAAAGCATATTTCATGGAGCAGTAGTGGCCTTAATGGAATTGAGTGTAAATCTGTTAAAGGGGGGCGCTGAAGGATGGACGGCGAGAAATGGCGAAAGTTCCCCTCTCCTCTTTATTTTGAGTGGAAAAGCGTTGAAATTGAGGTTAATATTGGCATTTCGGGGAAAGCGGCAGAATCGGACTCCGGATAGAGTTATGAAGGGATCCGTGAGAAAAGGATTAGAGGCGTCAGGAGGGGCTTCATCATGTGCGAGTGTCCACAGTGGGCCGTAATTCGAGGTCTAGAGCAGGGAGCAGGACGTGGTTGAGAGAAGGAAGCGTCGCTGAGTTTAGACCGACCGACGAAGCAAATAAAAAAATACTGGCTCAAGGCCTACATGTGGTGGTTACGGTCGCGGGAAGAGTTGAAGCAGCTGAGACCCTGTTGTACATCCACTCAAACAGAACCAACGCCTATACCTGGTGACAGGTTCAACGGCTGAACCATGAGCAGAACCAAGCACAGTCGTTTCGTGACTAGGCAGAGTCAACAGATAGGCAACGAGAAAGCGCATCCAAGAAATGGTTGAGAGGAGGAGTCCTGAGCAGAAACGCTGACTGCCGACAGCCGACTGCCGACTACCGACTACCGACTACCAACTACCAACTACCGACTACCGACTACCGACTACCGACTACCAACTACCAACTACCGACTACCGACTACCGACTGCCAACTGCCGACTGCCGACTGCCGACTGCCGACTACCGACTACCGACTGCCGACTACCGACTACCGACTACCGACTGCCGACTACCGACTACCGACTGCCGACTGCCGACTACCGACTGCCGACTACCGACTACCGACTACCGACTGCCGACTACCGACTACCGACTACCGACTGCCGACTACCGACTACCGACTGCCGACTGCCGACTGCCGACTGCCGACTGCCGACTGCCGACTACCGACTACCGACTGCCGACTGCCGACTGCCGACTGCCGACTACCGACTACCGACTACCGACTGCCGACTACCGACTACCGACTACCGACTACCGACCACCGACCACCGACCACCGACTACCGACTACCGACTACCGACTACCGACTACCGACTACCGACTGCCGACTACCGACTACCGACTACCGACTACCGACTACCGACTACCGACTACCGACTACCGACTACCGACTGCCGACTACCGACTGCCGACTACCGACTGCCGACTACCGACTACCGACTACCGACTACCAACTACCAACTACCAACTACCAACTACCGACTACCGACTACCGACTACCGACTACCGACTACCGACTACCGACTACCGACTGCCGACTACCGACTAACGACTACCGACTACCGACTGCCGACTGCCGACTACCGACTACCGACTACCGACTACCAACTACCAACTACCAACTACCAACTACCGACTGCCGACTGCCGACTACCGACTACCGACTACCGACTACCAACTACCAACTACCAACTACCGACTACCGACTACCGACTACCGACTGCCAACTACCGACTACCGACTACCGACTACCGACTGCCGACTACCGACTACCGACTACCGACTACCGACTACCGACTACCGACTACCGACTACCGACTACCGACTACCGACTGCCGACTGCCGACTGCCGACTACCGACTACCGACTGCCGACTACCGACTACCGACTGCCGACTACCGACTACCGACTACCGACTACCGACTACCAACTACCGACTACCGACTACCGACTACCGACTACCGACTACCGACTACCGACTACCGACTGCCGACTGCCGACTGCCGACTACCGACTACCAACTACCGACTACCGACTACCAACTACCGACTACCAACTACCGACTACCGACTACCGACTACCGACTACCGACTACCGACTACGGACTACTGAATACCGACCACGCCCCACTGCCAAGCCTCCCTTTCTAGACATTTGCACCCACAAACAGGCCCGAATCCCAGAAACTTGACAATTCTTGATCGAATCCCCGGCGAATCAATGCAGAGGTGTCATCGGCCAGTTGGGTGTGTTCGTTTTGCAGAACAAACATATGCCTCGTGGAGTGGCAAGACCTGAAAAGCCCTCCCGTCTTCACACCTGACAGCGAGCGGAAGCGACACAAAGCCTTGCAACAGCCTTCTGCCGAAAAAAAAAAAACAATGAAAATCAAGTTCGAATCTTATCCCACCGACGCGACGGCTAGAGTTTCCCCCTCTGGCCGGAGTTCGTCCGCCGAAAACACACAAAAAAAGCAACGACACACCGCCGCGCGCCTTTGAAGCCCTTTGCCATCTCAAGACGAAGAGAGGGTTAACATGATTTCGTGTTTTCCTCGCGAACAGAGGGAATCTTTTATTTAGAGTTCATTGTACCCCCTGGGTGCTGTCAAGGAATATCCTTGAATCACCGACTTTGTCAGGATAGCACAGAATGCATACCAATCCGCGCACACAAATCGGCGAAGGACCGAGCGAATTGAAGCGATTCCCGAAAAACTTGCGACGGGAAAAAATTAAAAGATATTTCGTGTTGAATTCAACGACAACGACGACGTGGATGGCCAAGAGCGGGAGCAGCAGCAGGCGGAGTAGAAGGAGGCGACAAAACAAGGCGCAAGAATATGATGTGGTGGACAGAGCGAAGCAGAAAGAAATGCTTATGTCCTGACGGTTCAACGGACGACAGTCGCCAAGCACACACAAACACACTGGAAAGTGTGTGTTAAGGGATGTCTCAAGCGACGGCAATTGGCGGGGCACTCGGCGTTTTTGGGGTTTCCGGAGAAGGACGACGACAAACAGAACTCCTGGCAAAAGGGGTAGAGAGCCTGTTCTGATTGCTGGAACATCTGTTGCCAGCCAAAGGAGAAGACAATGGCAGCTGGGGGGACTGGCCATTGAAGATGATTGCTGTTGAGGTTGACAATGAAAGAGACTACGATGTAATGGCATTGATTTCGAATGGAGGTGGCAATCAAGGGCATCTGTCGAATGTCGTTTGGATGGAGTTGTCGAGGGCGATGGGATGGAATGGCATTTTGCGTGGTTGTTGCGATGGCGGCGGAATGGTGAGGGGATGACGACGACGATGGCGACAACCACGACGAACGGTGGACAACTGACGATTGACTGATGACTGACGACGAGTGATGCCTGATGACGATTGATGACCGGCGACGATTGATGACTGACGACGAGTAACGACTGATGACTGACGACGAATGATCATGACTGACGACGATTGATGACTGACGGCGATTGATGACTGACGACGATTGAAGATAACTGACGACGAGTGAAGACTGACGACGATTGATGACCGGCGACGATTGATGACCGGCGACGATTGATGACTGACGGCGATTGATGACTGACGACGATTGAAGATAACTGACGACGAGTGAAGACTGACGACGACTGATGACTGACGACGATTGATGACCGGCGACGATTGATGACCGGCGACGATTGATGACTGACGGCGATTGATGACTGACGACGATTGAAGATAACTGACGACGACTGTTGAGTGACGACGACTGCTGATGACTGAAGACGATTCATGACTGACGACGACTGGTGATTGACGACTGACCAGGACTGAGGACCGACAACGACTGATGACGGACGACGATTGATGACTGACGACGACTGAAGATGGCTGACGACGATTGATGACTGACGACGAATGATAGCTGACGACGACTGATGACTGACGACGAATGATGACTGACGACGACTGATGACTGACGACCACTAATGACTGACGACGAATGATAGCTGACGACGACTGATGACTGACGACGAGTTATGATTGACGACGACTGAGGACTGACGACGATTGATGACCCACGACGAGTGATAACCGAAGATAAGTGACGACTGGAGACAACTGACAACGATTGGCGGAGATGACAACCACGCGAAGGTACAATCGCATGCCGAGAGTGAAGTCAGCGTTCTTCTCAACCATTGCTCTCGTAGAAGACCGTGTAAAACTTCCTTAAAATGCAAATGTCCTTCCTTCCTCACTTCACAGCACACAACTGCGGTTAATCCAGTAAATCGTTCTCTCCATCAGGCTTGCCACCGTTCTGCGTCGCCCCAGAGCCCTGGCGCCGTCAATAGTGTGCCTAACGACACGTCTAAACACCTTCAAGTTATCAAGTTTCAATTTTTAAATTGAGCCATAAACCAAAGTATCTGACGTTTCCTTCCCGCAGTCGCCGTCGGCTACACACGACTGAATAGTCACGCAAAAAAAAAAACAACACCTCCTCCACCCAACCACCCACCGACCACTTTAATCGATTCCACCTCTGACCTAGAAGGAACCGACGAACGAAGGAACACAGCCCACAGGTCGGCAGGTCAAAACAGTGCACATCCACAAAAAAAAAGGGGACACAACAGCCACCAAAGGGCCAGCTCGAGAGTGTGCTCGCTTATAAATTAGTTATTCATAGAGACGACGATGACTATCAATTGCAGTATTTAATTTTGCCGAGAAGTTTGATTGCTGGCAGGGGGGAGGGAGGGGTGGTGCGCGCCTCCAGGAGAGAGTCACATTGCGTGACGAAAGGATTTTAGTTCTCGGTCGCCACCGCCCGCACACAGCTGGAGGCGGAGTGGAGTGCTTTGCCATAATTTAGTTAAGTGAACCAACACATTCCGTGGCGAGGTTCTACGAGTACATGTTTTTATTTTTCGCTTTGCCTAGGCTCCCCGCTCTCACTCGGCAATTACATTAGCCCCCCCTCCCCCACCGACCACCCTCCATGTACGGAGAGGGAGAGAAATTATGATCTCAGCAGTGACATTAGTTTGACAGAGACGGAGTGTGAGGCGCGAGAGAGAGAGAGAGTGAGAGAGAGAGTGAGAGAGAGAGGATGGCACACAGAAGCGGCAGTGGCAACAGTGGTATTGTTTCATGATTGCCCCGCAGGGGACGGTGGTCTAAGGGAGTCTATTAATAGAACTTCGGTGGGGGGAGGGGTGGGCTGGCTTTAATGGAAAGAAAATGCGTCCGAGTTTTGTTATCTTGGCGATTAGCAGGGATTCCTTTGGAAACAGTTCGGATTTCAGTTTCTGTTGATGAATGGTTGAACAGAGATTGGGGGACGCGGCAATGTCGACCAAGAGCTTCTGACTTGGTGTCTGTATAGTTGACAGAGCGTTTGTCAGCGCTGACATCGTGGACAGGCTTCAAAAGGGGAACCAAGAAACAACTTGGATTCCTAAAGAGGGGTCCACATTGATTGGCAAATCAGTGTAATGAGCGCCTCAAAAAAAAAAGCCTTGCGTTCCACAAGCCAAGAAAGTCTAAGAATCACCGCCAAATCGTCGCCAGAGCACAAGATAATGGCAAAAAAAAATCCACCGAAAAAATACACAAAAATGACGAAGAAGAGATTAAGTTGGGAAGACAAACAAACACTTTCGAAGCCACTGCAAAGACAACAGATCGGCGACGACGATGAAGAACTGACGAAACTGAAGACCGAATGTTGATTCGCAGATCAGATGACCGAGATGTCGGCACCAAATTCGTCCAAAAATCGGCCAGCACACGCACACGCGTCAATGGGAATGTCAATCGGTTGCGGTAGCTGACAGCAGCGCTGTGAACTGTCATCGGCCGGTTGGGTGTGTTCGTTTTGAAGATCAGCAGTTTGTGACGTTGGACGAGGTGTGCAATGAATTTAACGAGAGCGACGATGGAGATGAGAGGAGAATGGATGTCGTTGTTCTGTACTCTTCGTGGCCTGTCTCTGTTCCTGTAATGGGCTCTGTCCCTCTCGGGAACTTCCTCCTAGCTATGTTCAGTCCCTGGCCCTGGCCTGGTCCCCGTCTCTGTATCTCGCTCTGGCCTGGTTCCTGGCTCTAGCCTTGTCCCTAGCTCTAGCATTGTCCCTAGCTCCGACCTGGTCCCTGGCTCTAGCCGTGTCCCAGGCTCTGTTCCTAGTTCTGGCCTGGTTCCTGGCTCTGGCCTTGTCTCTGTTCCCGGCTCTGGCCTGGTCCCTGGCTCTGGCCTTGTCCCTGGCTCCGGCCTGGTCTCTGGCTCTGGCCTTGTCACTGGCTCCGGCCTGGTCCCTGGCTCTAGCCTTGTTCCTGGCTCTGGCCTGGTCCCTGGCTCTGGCTCTGGCCTTGTCTCTGGCTCTGACTCTGTTCCTGGCTCCGGCCTGGGCCCTGGCTCCGGCCTGGTCCGTGGCTCTAGCCGTGTCCCTGGCTCCAGCCTGGTCCCTGGCTCTAGCCGTGTCCCTGGCTCCAGCCTGGTCCCTGGCTCTGGCTTTGTCTCTGGCTCTGGCCTTGTCTCTGGCTCTGACTCTGTTCCTGGCTCTGGCCTTGTCCCTGGCTCCGGCCTGGTCCCTGGCTCTAGCCTTGTTCCTGGCTCTGGCCTGGTCCCTGGCTCTGGCTCTGGCCTTGTCTCTGGCTCTGACTCTGTTCCTAGCTCTGGCTCTGTTCCTGGCTCTGGCTCTGTTCCTAGCTCTGGCCTTGTCTCTGGTTCTGGCCTTGTCTCTGGCTCTGACTCTGTTCCTGGCTCTGGTCTTGTCCCTGGCTCTGGCTTTGTCTCTGGCTCTGGCCTTGTCCCTGGCTCCGGCGTGGACCCTGGCTCTGGCCTTGTCCCTGGCTCCGGCCTGGTCTCTGGCTCTGGCCTTGTCCCTGGCTCCGGCCTGGTCCCTGGCTCTAGCCTTGTTCCTGGCTCCGGCCTGGTCCCTGGCTCTAGCCGTGTCCCTGGCTCCAGCCTGGTCCCTGGCTCTAGCCGTGTCCCAGGCTCTGTTCCTAGTTCTGGCCTGGTTCCTGGCTCTGGCCTTGTCTCTGTTCCCGGCTCTGGCCTGGTCCCTGGCTCTGACTCTGTTCCTGGCTCTGGTCTTGTCCCTGGCTCCGGCCTGGACCCTGGCTCTGGCCTTGTCCCTGGCTCCGGCCTGGTCTCTGGCTCTGGCCTTGTCCCTGGCTCTGGCCTGGTCCCTGGCTCTAGACTTGTTCCTGGCTCTGGCCTGGTCCCTGGCTCTGGCTCTGGCCTTGTCTCTGGCTCTGACTCTGTTCCTAGCTCTGGCCTTGTCTCTGGCTCTGGCCTTGTCTCTGGCTCTGACTCTGTTCCTGGCTCTGGTCTTGTCCCTGGCTCTGGCTTTGTCTCTGGCTCTGGCCTTGTCTCTGGCTCCGGCCTGGACCCTGGCTCTGGCCTGGTCCCTGGCTCTGGCTTTGTCTCTGGCTCTGGCCTTGTCTCTGGCTCTGACTCTGTTCCTGGCTCTGGCATTGTCCCTGGCTCCGTCCTGGTCTCTGGCTCTGGCCTTGTCCCTGGCTCCGGCCTGGACCCTGGCTCTGGCCTGGTCCCTGGCTCTGGCTTTGTCTCTGGCTCTGGCCTTGTCCCTGGCTCTGGCTCTGTTCCTAGCTCTGGCTCTGTTCCTGGCTCTGGCTCTGTTCCTGGCTCTGGCTCTGTTCCTGGCTGTTCCTGGCTCTGGCCTTGTCCGTGGCTCTGACTCTGTCCCTGGCTCTGACATTGTCCCTAGCTCCGGCCAGGACCCTGGCTCTGGCCTGGTCCCTGGCTCTGGCTTTGTCTCTGGCTCTGGCCTTGTATCTGGCTCTGGCTCTGTTCCTGGCTCTGGCTCTGTTCCTGGCTCTGGCTCTGTTCCTGGCTGTTCCTGGCTCTGGCCTTGTCCGTGGCTCTGACTCTGTTCCTGGCTCTGACATTGTCCCTGGCTATGGCCTGGTCCCTGGCTCTGGCTTTGTCTCTGGCTCTGGCCTTGTCTCTGGCTCTGGCCTTGTCTCTGGCTCTGGCTCTGTTCCTGGCTCTGGCTCTGTTCCTGGCTGTTCCTGGCTCTGGCCTTGTCCGTGGCTCTGACTCTGTTCCTGGCTCTGACATTGTCCCTGGCTCCGGCCAGGACCCTGGCTTTGGCCTGGTCCCTGGCTCTGGCTTTGTCTCTGGCTCTGGCCTTGTATCTGGCTCTGGCTCTGTTCCTGGCTCTGGCTCTGTTCCTGGCTCTGGCTCTGTTCCTGGCTCTGGCTCTGTTCCTGGCTCTGGCTCTGTTCCTGGCTCTGGCTCTGTTCCTGGCTGTTCCTGGCTCTGGCCTTGTCCGTGGCTCTGACTCTGTTCCTGGCTCTGACATTGTCCCTGGCTATGGCCTGGTCCCTGGCTCTGGCTTTGTCTCTGGCTCTGGCCTTGTCTCTGGCTCTGGCTCTGTTCCTGGCTCTGGCTCTGTTCCTGGCTGTTCCTGGCTCTGGCCTTGTCCGTGGCTCTGACTCTGTTCCTGGCTCTGACATTGTCCCTGGCTCCGGCCAGGACCCTGGCTTTGGCCTGGTCCCTGGCTCTGGCTTTGTCTCTGGCGCTGGCCTTGTCTCTGGCTCTGGCTCTGTTCCTGGCTCTGGCTCTGTTCCTGGCTCTGGCTCTGTTCCTGGCTCTGGCCTTGTCCGTGGCTCTGACTCTGTCCCTGGCTCTGGCCTGGTTCCTGCCTCTGCTCGGCATTGTCCCTGACTCTGCCCATGTTCCTGACACTGGCCTTGTCCCATCCCTGCCCTGTCCTAAAACATTTTTCGAAGACTGTCCTCGTTTTCAGAGAAATGGTGCTTGATCGGTAGTAGAACGTAATCAGCCTCTGCCGCTAGTTGTACTCCAAGCTTAGCCTCCTCCTCGCCATCTTTCACCATCTCTCTTCCCCTCCCTCGAATGCCTTGTCCTCCACCACTCCACCATTTCCCAGCTCCACTTCAGACATTCTCAGCCGTCAACAGTTCCACCAAATCGTTCACAGATCCGCCACGCGTTTCACACCCCACCATGCTTCCGTCCCGCTCCTGGCGACACGCGATTACCGTTCGCAACTTCAGAGGAGAAGGCAAAAAGTGAGCACACACAAGTCCACACACGCAAAATATGTCACAACACATCTACGAATCTCTGGGTTTCAGGCCCAGCGCGCTACCATTGCGCCACTCTGCTGCTCGAAGGATCACCGGCGCTCCTTCATTGCGATGACGCGCGTCGAAGGATCAACGAATGTTTGCAACAAAAGAGCACGCAAATAAAAAAATGAGAGAAAAAAAAAGAAAAAAAAAGTACATGTGGCCCATGAGGGGATCGAACCCGCGACCTTCGCGTTATTAGCACGACGCTCTAACCAACTGAGCTAATGGGCCGATGAGATTCCTCCCCCCTTAGTCGCCATTCGGAGTGCTTTGTCACTAAAAATAGAACAGTTGCTCGTTGCTGTTGCTGTTGCTTGGTTATGCCGGTGGCTGCTGGTTGGTGCCTGGTGGCCTCGTTCTTAAGGCGAATTTGAATGAATGCTAAAATGTGAGGAAAATTAATATCTTCCGCTTGGCGTGTTCCTCAGTGTCACCTCCCTCTCCCGACACCAGTTTTGTTTTAATGACAAATCGAAGGACAGGCAAATCCTTGGGAGAAGTCCTTAAAGCTGACTTTAATTACAGAACGCGCCCACGACGCTACTAAAACCAAACACAGCAAGCAAACGCACTGACTTTCTTCTCATCACTCTCTCGTCGGCGGCGAGGAGGGGAGAAAGGGGTATCTGTCAAAATTAATAGCGCCGCTGTCAGTTGGACGACGTTCAAATTAAATCCTATCGACAGCCCAAGACAGTGGATTGGGGTCGATTTTTGTTCTCAAATTCGCATGACTCACCCCAGCGGCGGCTAACACATGAGCACCTGCTTAAGCATGGTCAACGCACAGCAGAGTGGCGCAGTGGAAGCGTGCTGGGCCCATAACCCAGAGGTCCGTAGATCGAAACTACGCTCTGCTAGCCGCACACCCGCCGACGCGCGGGAAGGTGTGACATTTACTTTTTTTTTCCTCGTTCGCTCCAATCACTCGCATAAATCGCGCATAGTTTGCGCAGTTAATCGCCATCGAGAGTGGTCGTGCATGCGGCTCATTCGTTGTCGCCAGTTCAAGTCCGCAAAGGCATCAGTTTAATTACCCTAGAGGATGTGTGTGTTGCGTTGCACTCTCAATGTTTACGTTTAGATACCAATTTTAGGATTACATCAGCCCCAAGTATCTCCACTCCATCGCCCCATGCCACCGTCATCGTTGTCGTTGTCGTTGTCGTCGTCATCATCCTCCTCGCACGGCAGCAGCGCGGGTGGGTAATAAATTTCCATTCGGAAAGCTCATAAATTACTCGAAAGTCAAAAGCTTTCGGTTATCATTTTGCCAGATTGAAAAAGTTTACAACCCCCTCGTGTGTGTGGCGCTCTTGAAGCTGTTTGACAACGACGACGGGGCTACTGTGACTACTGAGCTGCACTGCAACAGCATGTGTGTGTGTGTTTGTGCCGCGCGTGGGATGTGTGTAACTCGAACGTCACGAACAGTTGGCCTCAACGATGCTTTATTTAAAACCCTCCACTTCGGCAGTGGGCTCGGTGAGAGTTCAGTGGGTTCTCGTTGGGTTCGACTGGGTGATGATGTTTTTTGGGGCGGAGGACATCCTGTGCGCACACGAGGAATACGAGGAATACGGAATACGCCGGAATGTCGGGCGGTTTTAAAGTATCGTAATGTTGTCGTATTTTCGCTTTGATGGTGGCTGGAGAGGCAACACAAACACGAGCGCAACCGACACAGCTAAGCAGGCACCAGCCACCAGACGCACGGTGAGAGACGGACGGAATTATGTTGTTCGGGAGTTTAATTGACTTTTTTTTGCTTCTTCTCTGCTTTTGCTCCTTGTTTGTTGGTGGTGTCTTTAAGGGGGGGGAGGTCGGATGCCGGATGGGGCCGGATGGGTAGTGAAAAATATTGAAGATGGTTGCTGACTGCTGAGGGGTAGTCATGGGCCTTCGTTGATGAATGAGATTAGGTGACGCGTCATTTCAGCCATCAACCATGTTGCTACGACCAGTAGAAGGTGCGATGAAGCGTAAGAGAATGAGACCGGAACGAGCTCATTTTGAAAAAAATCGCACATATCTCGAAAACGATGTTTTTTTTTTGTTTTTTAGTGCATTATTCAATTTCAATCCACTAAAAACCAAAGTTTGTTGAAACATCGCCCATATTTCGACAACGATGCATTTTTCGGCGATTTTGGCCCATTTCGTTAAGGTTTCTTACCACCTATACGCAGAAAGGGTAGACGCCTCTTTAAAGCCATCAACGGTGTGATCATACGGACCGCTTCGTTAAGTTTCGTTAAGTCTCGTTAAGTTTCGTTAAGTTGTATATACAGTGGACTCTCACTAAGGCGAACACCCCTAACTAAAATTTCTCTCTAACTTTTTTGGCATTTCCTTCAATTTTGCATACAACTCCCTCTAACTCGAACTTATTTTGATACCCCATGGGAATTCGTCTTAAGGGGAGTCCATTCTACTTGTAACCACGCCGCAGAAGATGTTGAAAAAGGTGACCTATTCTTCTCCCCTCATTTTGCAGATCATCGTCGTCGACTGTTTGCCCCATGTCGCATGCGCCAAAGGAGAATTAGAGCATTAGCCAGGAGCTCACAACATCTGAGCATGCCACTTCCAATAGGAATTCGAAGAAAATTTATTGCCGATGTTGCTTGTCCCGAAAGCACTTCATTTTCAAAAGTTCCCTGCTTCTCGCCGATTAGACAGTCGTCCGGGACTCCTGCCCTTTGATTGACAACAGTCCTTGCAAAGGTGCCTGCTTTCTAGAGTAGCCACCGAAAAGGTCGACACGACACCACCGCCACGGAAGGCAAGTTTCCTCAAAATTCTCCCGGTCACAACCAGCGCCGCCCTTTGACCCCCTAAATTGACTTTAATACCATCTCCATCGTAACCTCAGAAGGTCACTCCATCCCCCGGCAACACTTCACATTCCATCCCACGCCAACGCCCACTTCGTGCCAAATCATCGCAGAACATAATTTTCAGTCGGCAAAAAAAAAAAACGCCAACAAACATTATTCCTTGCCACCCACTTGGTAGCACTCTCAGCTTCACAGACGCACATTAATTTAAATCTAATGGCACATTAATTCGATACTTAGTTGCAAGCACAACAGGGCAAGGCAACATCCCTGCCGACGACGAGCAACCGAAAAACCGACAACAACGCTCTGCGACTCGGCAGAATTTAACTTTACACTTGAAGTTGTGCCGCCTCTCGTGTCGTCTCTCTCACACGACGATCATCTGCCTCAACTATCAACTTTCAAAATCAAATCAATCAGTTTTGCATAACATCCACATACGGTGGAGTGTACTCGCATTAAAATCCACCAGCCACCCATCACCCAGATCGCAACCCAACTTAAATTCGACCTTAATCACTTTTAAGAACCGTACACCGTACACAGTCCCCCCTAACAACAGCGTCCTCCTTTAATAGTTATTTAAATGACTATTCACAATGTGCGATGTGAGAGCGGCGCACAACGTGAGCAAACAATGAGAGTCCTTGTGGGGCCCCACTCATCCCTTGCGCGGGTGTATGCTTCGCTGGCGGACGTGGAACCGTGTGTTCGTGGGCGACATTCGGAGGAGATGATGTGCGATTATCCTTTCATGCCATCCTTGTTTTTCTGTTTTTTTTTTTTTTCTTCTCTTGTTGTTCCCTGTCAACTCACTCCACGAGATAAATCATAAAACAGATGACCAATGACGCTGTGATGTGTGCGTGAGCGTGCGATGATGATGACACAGTTTAACCCTTTTTTCCCAAGGATCAACGTCGACGACGATGCCGATGATGGGGTTGGCGTGGGTTGGGCGTGTAATTAAGTGTATCCGCAGAATACGACTAAGCAGCATCTTTTCGCGGGACTTTTTGACCTTTTTCCGCCTGCTTTCGTGCTTGCTTGTGTGTGGGTGGCACCTTTGCCACCTATTTGCATCTAGATTGTTGCTAAACTCAACTGCAAACGTGGCGGGGAAGCATATGCGTGCGCTGTGGCGGGGGGTGGTGTGGTTTCTTGAAAACTCCATCAACAAGGACAGGCACTGTCGTCTCCATCGGAAGAGGGAGAGACTGAGAGAGAGAGCGAGAGAGAGAAAGGAAAATATGCTAATAAAATGGATTTACGAACATTGTCGCCGCAAAGAGATGGAAAATGGTAAAGGACGAGTACGAGGATGGGGGTCCTGATTTTTGCATCTTGAACGAACGAATATACACAAGTGATAAAGCAGAATCTCATGGATAATCGCTCGCTGCCAGAGTTAATCGTCAATAATTTGTTATCGTTTTTCGTTTTGGCTGGAAGAGTGGATCTACTAAGAGATTCATACATGATTTGCCGTTCGTTCGGGGGATGAAGAGTGTGCGAGATTTGAGGAGACTTGCTAGCTTGCCAGAGCGGTCTTGACAAGCAGTTCTTTGAGGCAATGGAAGGCTCCCGCACTCCTTTCTGGACAACACCAAGAGCAGCAGTCGCCAGACTAAGGCGTTCGCTCATTCGTTCAGATTATTGAACAAAATGCCAGTCCAATTGCTTTCAAATAAAATCGTCCTTTTAAGGACGACACGAACCACATCATTAAGAACATTATTCAAACCAATGTCTGTTGAAAAATCGCCCATATCTGGGAGACGGTGAGTTTTTCGGCGATTTTGGGTGCTTTCGTTAAGGTTCCTTACCATTTATACGCAGAATAAAAAGACGCATCTTTAGAGTCATCAACGGTGCGATCATAAGGGCCTTCTCCTTAGGTTTTATATAGTCTCGTTAAGTTTCGTTAATTTGTATACAATTATAGCCATGCCGATACGAACATTAGAACGTAGGAAAAAATGCCGAAGAAGGTGATCTGAAAGGGTTGATTTTACAAAATAGGGCGTATCTCGAAAATGGTGCGATTTTGGCTTCTTCGGTTATCGTTTTTATACGCAGAATGGAAAGACACGTTTTTAGAGTCATCAATGTATCAATAGGACGACTTTGTTAAGTTTCGTTAAGTTTCGTTAAGTCTCGTTAAGTTTCGTTAAGTTCTATATACAATAGACTCCCCCTAAGTCAAACTCTCCTTAAGTCGAATTTCTGTCTAACTCGCCATATTTTGGCATTTCTCGCAATTTTCCATACAACTCCCTCTAACTCGAACTGATTTTGATATTCCGTGATAATTCACCACCGCACTTGTCACCATGCCGCCACGACCAGTAAATGAGCAGATAGTAGGAACAAAAAGTGTCGAAAAATGTGACCTATTCCTCTCCCCTCATTTCGCAGATCATCGTCGTCGATTTCGCTCTCTTGTGATACGTTGCATGCGCCACAGAGAATTAGAGCATTAGCCACGAGCTCACAGCAGAGATTTCCCCCGATTTTCTGCTTCCAAATTCGCCTTACCATCGTGTGTCATGATGTAAAGCGGCAGCCAACAACTCATACGTCACTCAGTTGCCATATTTCCTTGAACAAGTTAATACTACACAAAGCAAAACCAGCTAATCGTCTTACGTTCGTTCGAAACTTTCAAAAAGCGAAGAAAAAAAAATACACGACAAAATTTGCATTTCCCAAAATAACTCTACACACCGTCGTCGTCGTCTCTACAAACGTATGTAAGTATGTTGCTGGTGCTGGCCCAAGACCGTATGTAGAGACAACAACGAAAATGGTAAACAAATTAAAAGTGAACGATCTTGAACTCTGAAGACAGAGCAGCCAGCACCAGCAGCAGCAGCATAGGTTGAGCTGTGTGAGCTGCAAATTACTTACTTATTGCCAAACAACAATCGAAACTCGGCTCCGCCGCCGGTGCTGGTGGTGGTGGTGGTGCGCTATCAAGGTCTCCCCAGACTTCGAATCTTGATTGATATTAGGCGCTGTTCGAGTTCGAGTTCGGATTTGAGAATGATTTTCGATAGAAGTCTGGCGAGCACACAGCGCTCGCAACGAGATATAAGCTGACGAGGTCAGGTGCCGACACAGAGAGCCCTCCCCCCGTAATGAAGTCGTCGTAGTTTTTTGTGACATATTCTAGGTCAAGAGCAGCAGAGGAGGATTGAAGGCTGACGACGACTAAGTGAAGCACAGACACACAAAAAGTCGAAGCAAAACGGAAATGCTGCAAAAAAAAAAAAAAAAAAGAGAAGACAAAAAAAACCGTATCAGGGACTAACGGAGTCAAACGACTGTTTCGTAGCAGGTAACAAGTAACATCGACAACAACAAACGCTGCTTCGATTAAGGTGTCAATGGTCTTGTTGCAGGTAGCCCTCTCAGCTGAACAAAAACGAACAAAAACGCACGCCTTCGATAATGAAACCATGTAATTACACTCCACACAACACAGTGTGTGCTCGCTGGTGGTGTGTCGTCACACAGCGTTCTCCGTCACATTCGTGAGTGCGGAGGTCGGCGGCGGCGGACCTCGTGTTGTCTCTCTTCGACTGCGGGCCGTCGCGAATAAGCCCGCAAAGCGACAACGGGAAAGAAACTCTCATCGCAGGCAAGAGTTTCACCCGCAAGTGATTTCGACTCGTCGACTTTTGTCCAACGACGACGACGATGGGACGGAGACGGAACTCATTTCACTCTCTCTTGTCAGTCCACTCCGCTCTTTCGTCGTAGAGAGAGACTCAACTCAACTCAACTCAACCCAATGGTCTCTTTTGAATTGCCTGCGACTGTGTGAGTGTGCGAGAGAAAAAAAAGAACGAAGAGAAACAGAGAACCATCGAGCTCCTCGCCACACATGACACAGCACAGAGCCGAGAGCATACCATAATCAGTGAGCCAGCTATAAGCGAATATGTGGATTATTCAATTGGGAAACGAATTCCTTGCCTCCCATGCCGCGCACCGCCGTCTCCGGTGTCCCTTGGCCATTTGTCTGTCATGTAATTTGACTTCTCTCCGCTCAGGTTGTGTGTGGACAACACACAACGCGGGCAGGTGAAGGTACACTGTACACACCAAGCACCGAGCAACGAGCACCGAACAGGCGGGCACTAAGGAATGAGATTGCTGCCATTGCCTTTGCCGCTGCTGCTGCCACCGCAGCCTCTGCTTCTGCTGCTGCTGCTGGTGGTGGTGTTGGTTCGCTTGGGCTCCGACTTGGTTGAATGGCTGTGTGTGTGTGTGTGTTGGCGCGCGCTTTGTTGCTTTTTGGGCGCGAAATGCGCTTAATTTATGTAAATATTTGAATGGATCGCTGTGTAGTTTTCTAGTTCTTTTCAATTAATTTCTGACGTTTATTTCTGTCATCGGGAATGTTGAGATACGATGTGAATGGATGGGTACACGGATTAAGTCCGATGTGTGTGCGGGTGTGAATGTTTGTTGATTAGGTCTTATCGAAAAGAAAACGAGCAGTTTTTTTTTTTTTTGGGGACCAAAATATTTGTCATAACTTCTGTCATCGCATGACAATCTGTAATTGATGCTTGTTTACGCTTTGACAGGTCATCAAATTGATTGGAGACAATCGAGGTTCTTCAACTTTTGTGTGTGTTTTGGATGTGGGGGTGTGTGTGGAGAGATTTAATTCGAATGTGGGTGAGACTGAGGGGAAGCTTGGAGACTTGGAGATGGAGTTGGATTTGCATGCATGATCTGATCCCTTGGACGGACATTTGACAACCATTGGAAACTTCAGTTGACTAAAGCAACGAATGAACGAATGCAGAGAATTGTGACGCCGTGATCATAAGAACCACTTCTTTAAGTTGTACACAGTGTTGTAGACATCAGCTGGAGCGAAATGTTGTTCGAATGCAGTTTGAAAGGATGTTCTGAGCCCTTGGACGGACATTTGTGTGGTGTCAATCAAAGGACACTTCTGTTGACTAAAGCAATGGAACGAATGCAGAGAATAGTGACGCCGTGATCATAAAGACCACTTCGTTAAGTTTCGTTAAGTCTCGTTAAGTTTCGTTAAGTTGCAAATACTATTTGTAGACTTAAGCTGGAGCGAAATGAAACGCTTTCTACCTTTGTACGTTCGTTAATATCAGTTGGTATTGAAAATGAGGAGTAAGTTGAACGTGAAAGGTGGTCGTCGTCGATGTCTGTCTCAGAGAGATTTTATTCTGCTTAAGAAATGTCTACATTTTTGACTGGAGAAGGTGATGGCACTGACTTATCATCGAAACTACAGTGGACGCTCCCTAAGTTGAAGTCTCCTTAAGTCGAACTCCCGCAAACTCTAACTAATTTCGATATCCCGTGAGAATTCGACTTATTGGGAGTCCATTAGGTCCCTCCAACTATGATGGACAACGAGACCGAAGCTTATTTCCACTGCGACATCTTCAAAGCGATGAAGAAAGACCTTCCTAACCTTCATGCCCTCCAGCTAATCCTTCGTGAAGTCATTGTTTGCCAAAAGCGTGCGTTCAATAAAACTGAAGTCATATCAATTTAACAGCTCCAAAGCCCCGCGCATGGACGCATAAAATGCAAATCAAGCCCCCTCCCCACTCGATGACGCCTAAGACATCCCCTAATTGCCGACGACACACATCCACCATCGTTTTGAGCACATAAATAATTTGTGTGAATTCGACACAACTCAAGCGTAAAGTAACGAGCCAGTGGCCATTTGTGTAAGCACTAGCAAACTACCAAACACGTCCGTCTTATGAAATAAACACCATAACTCACCCGCTCAACTCGCCGGGCTCACATAAAAGAAAGTCCCATTCATTTGAGCTATTAAATCCGAAAAAGAATTCTCACACACCACCCACCCACCAGTGCCCACCACCCCGAAGTCAGTCAAACGCTGTACACATGCCAACTAAAATGGACAACCGCCATTAAACAAAACACTTTCAATAGAGCATGGGGACGAGGACGGGGACGAGGACCTGAAAAACAGCAAATCTCTGCAGCAGCAGCAGCAGCACCGCCAGCATGTGTGTAACACGAAAGGCCACCGATGCCGATGCCGATGTGTATGTCATACACACACCTACCCTCCGAGAGATTCATGTATCCATCCCCCATAGTCGGCCACCACCCACCCCCATCGGCATATAAACCGCTCAATGGGCCTCTTGAAAAATCCTTTTATGTATCTCTCGGCGAGGACGACACATCGACACCGACTTCGACATCTGAAAACCATCCCATGAGCAACAATAGCGCACACAACAGTCGACTGCCTCGAAGCGAGAGAGAGACGGAGAGATGGAGAGACAATGCGAGTGATCGAAAGAGACAGCGAAGGACATCCAGCCAGCAGCCAGCAACCCTTAGGGCGCATTTCGTGTAGACACTGTAACCCGCCATTAACTTGGAGCGCGTAAAATGCCGCTGCTGCTGCTGCTACCGCCTCCGCCGCGACCAGTCAGGATTCCAGCTTGTGCCTGAGCCCTACAGAGAAGCACACGCCCGACCTCACTTTCAAAAATTATCCGCCCTGTCATTTGCCATTTTGTTTAGAAGCTCTCCACTGATTTATACTAGTTCGCCGTAAAGAAATAATTAATTACCTCCAAAAGTGGGGACCCACCGCGCCAGCCGCCTGTGCACACGCATAGGACCGACGCCGCACATTTTCAGAAGACGACGCCGAACTGCGGAGTGGAAGACTCTGGCTCTCCCTCAAGTGTAAATGTTACGATCGCATTTCGGGACCGCATTCGAACCGACCAAGCAACGACGACGAGGACAACGAGGACTGTGACTCGGAACGAGGTGGTGGCTGCTGGGGCGCACGATAAATGAGTTCTCCATTTCGGCGGGCACGACGATGCTGGGAGCATGATAGAGGCAATGCTGGATTTGGGGATGCATGGATGTGTATCTGTGTGGAGAGGGGCTAACGGGGGAAGGGTAGAAAGAAGGACTGGATATTGCCCTCGTGGATGGATGGTGATTTCCTTTTTTTACGGGCTCAACCGAACAATGGAACGGATATTAAGCGCTGAAGTCCTTGGAAATCGAGACGTGGACTACTGTGACTGCTGCTGCTGGTGGGTTGGGGGTGGTTGAGCACGAATTTAACATTTCTTTGTGTGTCGAGAATGTCGGGCAATAGGATGGGAGGGAGGGGCTGATTGTTGGATGAATTCGAAATTCGCCTTGGATTTGAAAAGAAACGCCATTCCGTACGGCTGATGTCCGAAGAGTGACGGGGACAGGGCGTTAGGAGAGAGGGTGGATCGTAGCCCGACTTCCGAACTTACTCGGACGACGCCCTCCTTGTCTGAGATCCAAGCGACGGCCACTGGGCTCCACTCGCTAGGCCAAAGAGTGACAAGGGCAGGGCGTTAGGAGAGAGGGTGGATCGTAGCCCGACTTCCGAACTTACTCGGACGACGCCCTCCTTGTCTGAGATCCAAGCGACGGCCACTGGGCTCCACTCGCTAGGCCAAAGAGTGACAAGGGCAGGGCGTTAGGAGAGAGGGTGGATCGTAGCCCGACTTCCGAACTTACTCGGACGACGCCCTCCTTGTCTGAGATCCAAGCGACGGCCACTGGGCTCCACTCGCTAGGCCAAAGAGTGACAAGGGCAGGGCGTTAGGAGAGAGGGTGGATCGTAGCCCGACTTCCGAACTTACTCGGACGACGCCCTCCTTGTCTGAGATCCAATCGACGGTCACTGGGCTCCACTCGCCAGGCCAAATAGTGACGAGGGCAGGACGAGAGACGGTGGATCATGTATTAGATCCAAGCGATGGCCACTGGTAACCACAGTCGCAGCCACCCTCCATATCCGCAGTCAATCGCACTTTCTGACAGCCCTTGGTTGCCCCCCCGCCCCCAACAAACAAACAACAACATTGCATCAACACACATTCAAAGGGGGTCATTGAAAGGTACAAACTGGAGATTAGGCTAACCTCAAAACACATGTGAATCGGCTCTCGCCAGCAGCAAAACAATCCCAGTTCCAAGTCCGAGCCCCAACCGCTACGATGCGAGCCGTAACAATAAACAACACGTCGCCGTCGTACTCGCTCGCGACCGCACTTGGAGTCCGACTTATCATCGTCAAAGCGCTGCGCCAGCGACTCATTCAATTAATTGTAAACATTCTCGACTCGCTCTCGCCCACTCCCTCTCACCCAGTCTCAGTTTCAGCCTCAGTCTCAGTAACGGGCGCCAGGCGAGGTAGTAAACAAAATCGATTTCTAGGTAAAACCCTCGAATCCCAATCTAGTCACTGACAGGCTCTGCCCTGCCAGCGCGAGCTTATCAGACGGCTACACTGCAGCGGCAATCCAAGCCTGCGCTGATAAACAGACGATGCACACAATCGCCTTCTCCTTTTGATTCTGCTCCAACTGGTGGGTGCTCACAAAATGCGTATGCATCCCGGTGACAGTGTCCCTGTGTGCGACTGTGAGCTGGGTTCAGCTTGAATGCAACGTGATCTATTTTTAGCCGCAACGATACGATAGCCGATGTTATTTTTACAGAAACTAGATCACCATCGCACTTGTCAATGAGTAATGGATGCGCAGTTGAAGTCGGCGATGCCGCGCGTTGCTGTCCCTCCTCGCCTGGGCGGATATGCATTTTTCCCCTCTCTCTCTCTCTCTCTCTCTCACTCGCTGCTGTTCGATCGGCGGAAGGTGGCGAATGACGATGGCGGAGAGGGGAATGCGTGTATTTGTTGACAACATCGATTAACCACACGGAGCCCAGACAGTTCATTACTCACAGGCGCTTGTTGTTTTGTTTTGGTCTTGAGTGTGGCTTGGCTGCCATTTGTTGTGGGACTTCGACTTCACAACGGCGATAGATAAGAGGGACTGTTTTGAATTTTTGACGATGATCATGTGTTTGTTGACATTTGACGGTTCTCTCTTAGTAGCCGGGGACTGGGTGGGGGAGGGGGGGGGGATGGGGGGGATGGGGGTTGTTGCTTCTAGGTGTTGCTCTACGGCCATGACCAATGACTGCCCGAATTGATGCTCGTACGTCTTCATTTGAGGAGCAAATGCTACAAATCATAGACGAAGAGGTGGGGGCCTGTAGTCATTAGCCATCAACCACCCTCCACCCTCCACCATCCACCATCCACGATCCACCATCCACCATCCACTATCCACCATCCACCATGCACCATGCACCATCCACCATCCACCATGCACCATCCACCATCCAGCATCCACCATCCACCATCCACCATCCACCATCCACCATCCACCATCCACCATCCACCATCCACCATCCACCATCCCCCATGCACCATCCACCATCCACCATCCACCATCCACCATGCACCATCCACCATCCACCATCCACCATCCACCATCCACCATCCACCATCCACCATCCACCATCCAACATCCACCATCCACCATCCACCATCCACCATCCACCATCCACGATCCACGACCCACGATCCACCATCCACCATCCACCATCCACCATCCACCATCCACCATCCACCATCCACCATCCACCATCCACCATCCACCATCCACGATCCACCATCCACCATCCACCATCCACCATCCACCATCCACCATCCACCATCCACCATCCACCATCCACCATCACCATCCACCATCCAAAATCCACCATCCACCATCCACCATCCACCATCCACCATCCACCATCCACCATCCACCATCCACCATCCACCATCCACCATCCACCATCCACCATCCACCATCCACCATCCACCATCCACCATCACCATCCACCATCCACCATCCACCATCCACCATCCACCATCCACCATCCAGCCACCATCCATCCACCATCCATCCACCATCCAGCCACCATCCAGCCACCATCTAGCCACAGGCTCCGAGCTGAATGAACGATCGAAGGCATCGCTGAACGCCTGATGTCTCCGTTCTTTCTTTGTTTGATGGCGCTACAGTTCGGGATGGAGTTGGTCCTCCACTGGGCCTCCTGTTGGAACTTCATTGTCATACCGCCGAGTGGTGGTCTAACGAATGAGTACCAATGATTTGCCGCCCAGAGTCCCTGCTCCTTGGCTCGAGAAGGAGAAGAAGACCGAGAGCCGCCGATATAAGGCCCACGTAAGCCTCGACCCAAGACAACTGGGAACGCAGAGTGACCAGGTTCGGAAAAAATGACAGACACCAAAGCTAAGACCCGCCACAGTGGCGTCAAAGGACGTGAAGACTTTGACAGAGATTTGGTAAAAGGCTGAGTCTGTGGGACGACGCAGAGGAGGCCCGCGTTGAATGTGACAGCTGACAAGAGATCAACTTCCTTACACCGCTGTGGAGAGTTAAGCTGGCCGGCGATTGTGCCAGTTGAAGAGGCTTGCTGGTTGAAGCCCAGGTCTGGCCCGAAACTGAGGCGTCACATTACGCAGAGACCGACAGAGGAGGGTTCAGTTGGGCGGGGACAAGGATTTTCCGTCGGCTTTGGCCAACCAACTCACAAGAAGAAGCAGGCAAAGACCACCGCACATCGAACACCGACGCCATGACGACGGCGAAACATGAAATTGATGGCACTTAACACGAGGCTCATCCAATGAGCTTGTAAGAACAGGTTTTCACGAACCCCTCATAAAAACGAGGAGATAGACTGGAGGTCCCTGCACAGAAGGTGCACTTGACGATCTCCAGAAGAAGAAGGAACCTCGTTGAGCGGCTATCTTTTGGAAAAGCCAAGAAATCTGGACAAGACTGAACTGAGTGGCGTTCTGTCGGGAACCTAGGCAGCAAGGCGTCGCTTTCCAGAGCACTAAGATCTGCGACTACTGCCTTTGATGCTTCTTCTGCCGCCAGTGACGTGGTGCTGGACGTTACCGGTGGTTGCTTGACGGAGCTACGGCTTCTACCGCATTTGACCAAATGCCAGTCAATTTGTTCAGTCTCCTGCTCTGTCGACTGTGAGCTTCTCACTCGTAAGGGGTAAGCGTCCACTCAGGAAGGGCCCCTCTCAAGACCCACACAGACTGTACCAAAAGAAGCTCGCAACCTCGATGGAGAGATGCCTTTCGGGTGAAACGAGAGCCGAAAGCAGAAGGACACGATTACCGCGGCACATTCCTTGTGCGAATAAGTGGTCCTCTTAAGATTCCCAGCTCCCTGCCTGCCTCCAGCAAAGCGCGACACACCCTATAAGACAAACAGTCGGCCCAACTGTTGGCTCGGGCCCGCGGCGTGTTTGCCGGAGATAGGGGCTCGTTTTGAAAAACAAGTTGTTTGCAAAGTGAGTCAACAGGCCGGACCGCCGAGGCAAACAAGGAATCGTTGTCCAGCTTTGATTAGACGCGCTGGGCCTGCCGAAGCTCCTCATCGACTCGCTCTCTCTCTCTCTCTCTCAAAGGGAAGCCAAACAAAGGCGGCATGGCCGCACACACACGAAATTGACGTCAAAACGAAACCAAGATCGTTCAGCGACGAAACCAGATTGAGGTGGTTCGTCAAAGTGACAGAGCCGACTGAGGAATGCGCTGCAAAGATGCAAAGGTCGTTCCAATTGAGCCGCCGGCAGCTGACTGAGCATTGTCACGTCACACACACGCCGAGCCGTACCCCTGCCGTACTCCTGCAGTCACCACGCAGCGAAGCGATGGACTCTGGTCGACGCATTGAGCGTGGCCATAAATAAGGCGAATTATTGCCCCACAAGCGTGTCGTCGAAGGCAATTCATCACAATCAGCATTAAGTTGGTCTTGACAATATAAGTTTCTGAGGGATGGGGGGATGAGGGGATAGTCTTTTTTGTTGGTCTGGATACACGTGCGAAGAGATGCTGCAGAGTGCGTGAAAGTGGGTGAGAATTGATTGATTTTCTAGACGATTATGGGGATGCTTGTGATGGTGGGAGGAGGGTGGCTGAGGATGGTTTATGGGGCGTCGTCGTCTAAATTAGGGCGAGACAATGAGAAGGCGTCTAAATTCGTCAAGGGAAGGGACTCGCCTCGATCCTGCTGACAGAAGTCGATCCAAGTATCGAATGAAGCGCCAAGACGTTCAAGAGTAAGCCCATTTTCGGACTGATCGACACCCAATGCCCGAGGACACGATCAACGACGATCGACAGACGGGTGAAGATCACCGCTCAGCGCTTTTCCAAGCAGGCTACAGCCTTGAGGTTTTGGAACGTCACGAGCGCCAAGGCGGTGAAGACATCCCATAAAGAGAATATGATCACCTGACAAGATCAACGAATGGTTGGAGATCACCTCCTCGCCTCGAGTCTTACCAGCCCCAATTCAGGGCGTCACGATATCCTTAAAGGAGGACAACAAGGCGATCGTCATTGAAGCCAGGAACTCACGATCACTCCGACCGTGCTGATCCTAATGATCGGAGAGCTTCTGGATTCCCGACATCCTGCAGTCCACGCGACATCAGCGAGAGCCTTGCGTTAAACGTTCGCTTAAGGCGGTTGATTGCCATCAAGGCCCGTGGTCTCAAGAGAGCCTTCACTAGAGCATCGGTCTGGCGTTCCTTCCAGATCTGCATTCTATGGACGAGCACGGCTCGTCTTCCGTTCCAGTCTCACTCCTATTCCTCTTCTTGCGCGCCGACGGAGCATTGAACGGTCCGCGTACAGAGAAATCGCTCAACTTCGTGGAGTAAGTCGATGCCCTGTTGGAGGACCAAATCAAGCCCTCTACGTGTGGACAGACACCACCAGTCGTCGTCGGGCAACCGTGGAATGTGGATCGTTCGCCCTAACAAAAGTCGATCCAATGTGACTCGTTCTGTCTGGCAGAAGTCGTCCCGCGGTCCATTACCAGAATGACGGTGGCACCAGAAGGACGATGGCACGAGAAGGATGGTCGCACCAGAAGGACGGTGGCACCAGAAGGACGGTCGCACCAGAAGGACGATGGCACGAGAAGGACGGTGGCACCAGAAGGACGATGGCACGAGAAGGATGGTCGCACCAGAAGGACGGTGGCACCAGAAGGACGGTCGCACCAGAAGGACGGTCGCACCAGAAGGACAGTGGCACCAGAAGGACGATGGCACGAGAAGGATGGTCGCACCAGAAGGACGGTCGCAACAGAATGACGGTGGCACCAGAAGCACGGTCGCACCAGAAGGACGGTCGCACCAGAAGGACGGTGGCACCAGAAGGACGGTGGCACCAGAAGGACGGTGGCACCAGAAGGACGGTGGCACCAGAAGGACGGTCGCACCAGAAGGACGGTGGCACCAGAAGGACGATGGCACGAGAAGAATGGTCGCACCAGAAGGACGGTCGCACGAGATGGACGGTCGCACGAGATGGACGGTCGCACGAGATGGACGGTCGCACGAGATGGACGGTCGCACGAGATGGACGGTCGCACGAGATGGACGGTCGCACCAGAAAGACGGTCGCACTAGAAACGGTCGCATCATCTGACGGAAGTGGTCTGGGAAGTCGACAGTCTACGAGTCGCGAACTGACTTAATTGCGACGATTCCACCTGCTGACCGATGGACGGACGCACTAAATCTACAAGAGATCCTCTTTTGCTGACGTAACCCTCAAGCTGAGCAGTTGAAAGGCAACGGTTCCCGGCCACAGACGCCGTCCGTGCTATCTGCCAAGCTTGCTCCCAGCGCCCGTCCGTGCTTTCAATGAACCCCTGATCCCTTGCTCTTATCAGCCGCCGAAGCCTTTGCACATGTCACAAGTCAACGGGGATGTGACGTGTGGATTCGGTGATCTTAGGCCCATTCGTAGCCAACGTCGAACGCGCACCTTGGACTGGAGAAGCCACCCAGATCAGCGGGTTGTTTGTGACAAAACCCGCGATCCACTGATCGAGCTAGAGAGAGAGAGAGAGGGAGAGAGAGAGAGAGAGAGAGAGGGAGCATCGGGTAATCAGGAGAAACGCAGCAGCAGCCGCCGCTCCGCAGCTGATTATTTTCATGTTGTTTTCCCCCGGAACAAGAAAAATAAAGAAATATCCACAAAATTTGTAAAAATAAGAATTCTTTTCTATTTTTAGAAAAACACTCATATCAACTCCCACTCTCGCGCACTTGCTCTCTTTTGTGGGCCAATTGCGTTGCGCCCCAACCTCCCCTACCCCGCCCGACGCACCCAACCCCGGATGTGTGGAATGTTGTTTATTTTCTTTTTTTTCGAAACTTGCTGACCTTTTTCGCTCCTTTTATGAGATTTGTGTGTGTTTTTTTTTTTTCGGAACACTAAGAGAGAGCTGTTCATGTTCACAGTAAGGGGGCGGATGGGAGGGTGTTTTGAGGGAGCCACACTACGGGCGGGCGAGTAGTGACCAGTTGTTGTTATTGATGGTGTGTTACGCGCTTGTTGTTGCTCCTCGTTTTTGTTTTTGTTTTTTTTTTTTTTTTTGCTTTTGGAAAAACAGAACAACACTGAAAGTGGTGATAAGGGAAAAAAAAATTGTTGATCGCGCGCGTCCACCAAACGAGTGATCAGCATTTGAGTGAGTGACACAACATGCCGATGGCGAGGGACAACCACACAACGCACACCACTAGAGGCAGCATTGCTCACCACCACCATCACCACTGAGAGACAGTGACGACCACACGACACACATCCTCATCGGCTGACCGAGGGTGAGTGCGAGAGGAGACTGGGAATTTAGAAGGGAGCGACTCGGGACGTGTCGCATCGATCGGCGGCTCTAGTTTGAGTTTGATTTCGTGTCCGTACTCTCCCTGCCTTCCTCCCAACCTTCGTGAACAAGTTCGAACTGCGCCTGCCTGCCTGCCTGCCTGACACTGACTGGACTGTGTGTTTAGAATTTCTCTTCTTCTTCATCGTCGTCTTGTTGTTGTTGTTGTTGTTGGGATTTCATTGCATATAGATTATTATTTTCATTTTCGCCTACAAAACGGCCTCTGTGTGTCTGTGGGCTATTATCACGACGGCTGTCAATCAGTAACGACACAAAACTCGAGAGCGGGGTGGTTCAGAAAACGAAAAAAAAAAAAAAAAACAGAAAAACAGAAAAACAACAAAATTGTGTGTGGGAATCATAAAGTGAGATGTGTTGTGGTGCCGTTGATTCTTTTGACATTTGGCTGTGAAACAAGCAACAAGTCGGACTGAAAGAAAACTTTTTTTTTTTTCCAAAAAAAAAAAAAAAACATATTTATTTTGTTTTATCTCAAGAGAGTGAGATAGAGAGGAAGAGAAGGAGTGAGAGAGAGAGAAAAAAAAGTGTGTGTATGTAATTTAATTTCTTATTTCTCGTTAAATCTTGAAGAAAGTTCCGTAAAATGTGAATGAATCGATAATTCAAGTGTTCTTCGTGAAAACAAAACAAGACACATACACACATACACACACACACACACACGCCCAGACTCGCCAACACACAACGCAGTCAAAAAAATTGAATTAGAAACAATCGCAGGTGAAGAAGATCAAGTGTTTTCTGGTTTTTTCTGCATTTTTTTTTTTATTTATTTTTTGTTTTATCGAAAAAAATTCAAGTGAATGTCGAAATCTGTGCCGATTGAGTCGTACGCGTTTCGCGTTACATCCAAGGACACCCGTCGTTCGTCTCGCACGCATAAATAAGTCGAAAAAAAAAAAAATCTAGAAAATGTAAAAATCGACATCCGTATCCTTCCACAATAGTTCCTCGCAGTACAAGTTTTTGTTTAAACACAAGAAAGAGAAAAAAGAATTTGTATCATTTTGTGTGGCGTGTGTGAGGCAAAGAGGAAGACAAAGCAGACACATAATCCACCTGGCGCTTGGGAATATAATGCAAAAAAGGTTCAACGCCGCAACATTCTTGGGAAACATCACACAGATTTGGGGAACAAGGAAACACATCAAAAGCAGAGGTAAGTCAAATTGGACTCATTGCATTTGGCACGCACGCACACACATACGCGCACGCACGCTAGCGTACTGCTGTGACCTTAATTTCATTTCCCGCAAACAATTGTTTGCTTGTTTGTGACCTCAATGCGTGCCCGCGCCGCTCTCTGTCTATCGTTCTTGTGTAAGTGGGACACTCAGGGCTGTTGTAAGTGATTTGTTTTTTTTTTTTTCTTCTTTCGCTCGGGCGAAGCTATCAGCTGTTTGATGAAACCGAGTGACCAACAATTCTGTAGGGGGATTGGACTCTGAGAAGGCAATCTGTTGTGATTCAGTTCGTTTTTGGGGCTCCACTGACAAATTTTGAGTTTTTTTTTTTTGTTCAAAATTTCGTTCTGTCCAAATTTGATAGCTCGGCAGAAGGCCATCTTGAGGGCCAATGGAGCATCAGCTATGGCCTCTGAACCTTACTCAAACCGAAGGCCAAATTTTTTGTTCAAAATTTCGTTTTTGTCCGAATTTTTTTTTAAATCGACAGAAAGGGCGAAATTTGTTTCGATTATTAGCATAAGAGACTCTAGAGACTCTAATTGTCGCCCAATTGCCGAACAAAAGCTTTGATCATCACTCATGGAGAAGCCCAAATGTTTTGTTCAAAATTTCGTTTTTATCCGAATTTAGTTCATCGACAGAAATGATGAATATTCATTCGTTCAAAGCGACAATGATTTCTGACCGTCATTCAGTCACACAATGAGAGATTTAATCGTCACTCCATCCGTCCAAATTCGTTTGGTCCAAATTTGGTAAATGCACGAAAATTCGTTCGATCATTGGCATAAGACGCTCATATTGTCGCCGAATTACCGAACAAGAGGTTTGATCATCATTCACACAGAAGTCCAACTTTTTTGTTCAAAATTTCGTTCGATCCAAATTTCGTTCATCGACAGAAAGGATGAATTTTCATGCGTTTAATGGGATGAGATGCTCTGATTATCGTTCAGTTAACGAATGCGAGCTTTGCTCATCACTTGATCACGAATTTTGGGATTTTTTGTTCAGAAGTTCAAAATTTCGTTTGGTCCAAATTTTTTTAAATCGACGGAAAGGATGAATATTCTATCCTTTTAAGGAACAAAGAGCTCTGAGTGTCGTTTAGTCACCAATTGAGAGATTTAATCGTCGCCCCGTCCAAATTTTGGGGTTTTACTTTAGAATTTAGTACTTCAACGGAAAGAATAGAAATTCTTTGGTTTTTCTGAAAAGAAGCAATAATTCCCATTCAAGACCTCCGAATGACACCCAGTTGTAAGCCAAAAAGTTGACTTTTTGGTCAGAAGTTCGAAATTTTGGTCAATCGGCTAGAATCTCTGTCGAGGGTAAGAAGCTCCGGTGACGATGAGTAGCTATGTCGCTCTGTTATCGTATCAGTAGCCTCTGGTTAACACTCAGTCTTAAGCCCAAATTTAGACTTTCGTTTCAAATTTAGTAAACCGACAAAAAATGTCGAAAATTCTTTCATTTTTAAGGCAAGACGCTATAGTTTCCCTTTAAATACAGACGCCAATCCGCGATGGTCTCTCAGTCTTAAGTCGAATTTTTGACGTTTTTTTGTTCAGATGTTCAATATTTCGCTAGAAGCTTCATTAAGCTCTGATCACCAGACAGTTAGAAGGCGACATCTGGAAGAAGTCCATAAAGAAGCCAAGATTCATTCGGTTTCGGGGACAGACGCTCTAGTTTCAGTGCCCTTGCCGACCAAGTGCTCTGAGTTCCCCTTAATTGCCAACCAATTGGTCTGCTTTCAGTCCCCAAGGACTGCCAAAATTCCGAAACCGATCAGAATGTTCCGGATTTCAGACCGGATTCACAAAGAACCACCCGATTCGGACCCGGGACATTTTGTAAAAGTGACAAACCACATGGCCTGTTGCCCGTTATCAAGTCAAACTTTCCGACTATGCTTGTAATCAAAGTCCCGACCTGTTAATCAGCGGCGTATGTATCTCCCCCGAAGGTCGAGCATTCTGTTCCGCGGCACGTGTGCACGCGCATCACTAGGCCTAAAGATCGCGTCTAGCGATAATCTTGCCATGACTGGGAAATTTCGCTCTGCCATTGTGGGTCAGTATTGGTTTTTTTTTTTTTGGCCCAATCACACTTCTGACCTGTAGTCTGTTCGAAAAAGAAAAAAAAAATGCTTATCAAAGCACCCACAAGCAATCGAATTTGGACAAACAAACAGCTGGCTTATCAGTCAGCATTCTATTTCCGAGCAGATGTCAACGAATTAAGGTTCCTTTGCGGGGCCCTTCATTGCCAGACGCAGACCTCCTCGCAATCAGCAGAGAAAAACCACATCTCTCTCTCGAGAAAAAAAAAAAAACAAAACAACACCAAATTAAAGGGTACTCCTATATCGGTTAAGGTTAACGCGGTTGCCCAAGATTAGGCTATAAATAGATAAAACTAAAAATAACCATGTGTACCATGCTCACGCTAACGCCGATAAGTGGTTGAGGAGAGTCGCGCTCATTTAGATTGCTACACATCACTGCCACTGTTGGCCCTCTGGTCACTTTCTCTCCCTCTCTCTCTCTCGTTCACACTGCCCTTCTGTTTGTAACACTCTCGATCGGCGTTGAAATAGAAAACAACACAAAAGTTGACAGATTGTGGCGCCGTCACACAAAGCGAACACAACCCCCGGAGCTAGCTGAGCGGAATCAAAGAAGTCATCGTCATTGATCCAGTCCAAGTGCCACATCATAGAGAGCGAGGGAGAGATCAAAAATATGTGATGTTTTTGTTGGTTGTGGCCCAAATGATAACGACAACGACGACGACGACAAATGAAAACAACAATCGTCTGCGGCGCGGCGTGGCGGTCGCATTTGGAAATGCCGCCTTCCGTCACTTGTTGTCATTCATTCTGCGGTTTTATCGTCTCCCTGTGCAGATTTTGATTCACGTCTGTCATTCAACTTGTCAACTTTGACATCTGACATCGACTGTCATCTTGCGTGGGCTTGTCGCTGTCAACAAACAAGCACAAGTTCGATGCGCTTGACTTGAATGCGAAGGTTTTGAATTAGGCGAGGTCGTCATGTCGAAAATGGCTGATAGTGTTGCGCGAACCGGAAATAACAACACGCATCGGGGCGCCGCGTCGTAAACAACTGTCAAGTGACGTCCCCACTCGCAACTGATAATCATTTTGAAGCACCCACGAACACATCATCTAATCACGCTCCTCTTTCAGATGATCAACACTCTGGCGACATATAATCTCCTCTTGGTCTTCACCGCCATACTGTCAACATTCAGTGGATTCCCGATGTATTCATGCAACGATCACATGCGGAATATCGAATACAAAATCTATTGCAGCAACAATCTATCGAATGCGCTGGAATTGATTTGCGGCGGAAAATTCTATTCGTTCTCAAAGAAATATCGTAAGTACACGCTAGGGCTGTGTTCACGAGCACAACTCAACTCATCAAATGTGATCTCTTTTCTCTTCCAGCTGAAGCAATCGGCAGTTCGTCAGCGTCGCGATTCTATCAGCAGTCGATGTTGCTGCGCAAACTTATACCACAAGACAACCATAAGCCCCAAGGTGCGACGGGCTCCACACACGAGTGTTGCAAACGTCCGTGCGGCTACGCCGAGCTCAGATTGTACTGTGCGGGTAATTGATCAATTTTTTTTTTTTATTCGCAACAGCAATAGGATTCCAATGAGAAAGCCTTTGTGATATTATATGAAAAAAACAATTTACAAAAACAAAACAAAAAAATACCTGTCACTCTCTGTAATGTCCGCCAAGTGCGTGTGATTTTTTTTTTTTTTGTTTCATTTTAATTTTTTATTTTTTATTTTTTGCTGTCCACACATCATCATAATTATAATTTTAAATGTTGTATTCAATGCATTATTGGAGTAGGTGTCATGCGTGTGTATAAAATGTTGTATTTAAAGTCGCTTAATATATATAAATATTCGTCAGTCATTTGAAATGTCATGCGTTACGTCAGTGCTGTCACATGTTGACTTTTATGTTTTAATTTAGGTGAAGATTTGATATGAAATTAATTACAATAAAGTATCTTAATGTAGTTGTATGCATTATATAAGTATATTGTTTGGTCTAATTTGGGGGCGTGTTCAAAAAACCATTTGTCATCTGATGACAGGAAGGGGATGCATTGGAGATGTGTACTTTATTCTCGGCGTTTCTCGCCGCGCATTGGCTTAAGCTCAGAGTCATCAGTCGGAGAGGAGAGCATGCAATTGAAGGAGCATGTTCACGAGGTCGAGTTTTTACAAAAAAAAAAAAACAAATCTTCAAAATTGACTGAAGGACTCTGTGATTTAAGATTTTCTTATTTGAAGCCATATGGAGTCATGTTCTGACTGCGTTCTGCGACACAATGTAAAGCTGTCAAAGGGATGTGTTCACAAAGTGGCAATCGGAGTTTGTCCCCAAAGGAGAGACAACAATTTAAGGCCACCAACTTGGATTCCCGGACGATAAAGGTTGCGTCGTATCAGAAATGCATGCTAAACCGTCAAAGGGATGTGTTCAAAAAAAGCCACTTGATGGAAGTGGAATGAAACGCGTTTCAAATCAGAGCCATTTTACGAGGAATGATGGAAGTTGAACGAAAGACGATTCAAATGAGAACCCTCAGACGAAGAAAGGTGCATATTTAGGGGGTATGTCCACCAATTGGCAATCGGAGTTTGTCCACAACGGAGAGACAACAATTTAAGGCCACCAACTTGGATTCCCGGACGATAAAGGTTGCGTCGTATCAGAAATGCATGCTAAACCGTCAAAGGGATGTGTTCAAAAAACGCCACTTGATGGAAATGGAATGAAACGCGTTTCAAATCAGAGCCATTTTACGAGGAATGATGGAAGTTGAACGAAAGACGATTCAAATGAGAACTCTCAGACGAAGAAAGGTGCATATTTAGGGGGTATGTCCACAAAGTGGTAATCGGAGTTTGTCCACAACGGAGAGACAACAATTTAAGGCCACCAACTTGGATTCCCGGACGATAAAGGTTGCGTCGTATCAGAAATACATGCTAAACCGTCAAAGGGATGTGTTCAAAAAACGCCACTTGATGGAAATGGAATGAAACGCGTTTCAAATCAGAGCCATTTTACGTGGAATGATGGGAATTCAACGAAAGGCACTTCAAAGCAGAGCCATGAGACAGAGAAAGGTGCGGATTTACGGGGTATGTCCACAATGTCGATGTGAACTTTAACTCTAAACAGACGTGGACGTCAGCAAAATTGAAGGGAAAGGAATGTCTGGAATCGTCTTCGACTTATTCAGTCTCCCTTCCTTGACATTTGGAAGCAGGCGACAGAGAAGACACGCCACTCGCCGTGGATGAACGACCGATCTCGCTGTTTTAGTGGATGAACGAATGATTGTCTAAGAGAGAACAGCGGATTACTTCTCCTTTCAGAGCCGCATCTAGACAAGGTCTGGACAAGGACTCAACGGACACCTCCTTCAAATCCCAACCGTGCCTCACTTCCTAAGCAACTTCCCATCATCATCTCACGATGAACGCAGAAAAGCAAGCAGATTTCTTTCAGAAAATCAGTGAATAACTCATCAACATTCCACGCGGATCCCCGATGAGCCGTTGGAACGTCTTAAGGACTCCCAAATGGATTTCGACCGGCGCGACGTCTTCAAGCCACCTCCTCCCCATCCTCTCCCCCTTATCATTTTTACAATCATCCACAGATGCACGACGGAACCAAAGGGAATCCAAAACAAGACCCAGAAGGAACGTTTACAGCGTCGTTTAGCGGAGCGCTTGCACCAGCTACGGCTTAATTCTCTTAACCATTCATCTTGCGGCGAATGTGTCCAACACACTCGCACGCGTAGCCGACGGCGAAAACCTGACTTTTTTTCCCCGCTTGTGTTCCAGTTGAAAGAAAGCGGAAATATGGTTGCATGTCGGCCAAGCACAGAGAAGTGGGTATATCTTCGATTGGAGTGTGCCATCTCAGGCGGAGTGCTGCTGTTTTATGGTCATCGGCATTCATGCGGTGCAGCACGTAATTACTGTGTGCGCGCGGGCACTCTCGGGTCTTGGGCCCAGTTAGCCAGACACCAGCGGTAGCACCAGCAGAAGTCAGCAGACGTGTTGGAACGGTGTGCCGTGGACCCATGGGCAGGGAATGTTTCTTCCCCTTTGTTTGGGAGGCAACTTGGTTGGTGACCTCTTGCCCGCATCGATTGAGAGAGAGGAAGTGGTGGTGTGGAGCTGGGGAGCTGATGGAAGTGCCCTGGAAGCGAAGGGGTAAGGCTTAGCTGACGTTGTCCCGATGACCAATCTTTGACTAAATTGTTTCGTTCTAGGGTCGCTGACATGATGTCCTCGACAACGAGCACCTGTTCGCTCGCAAATGAAGCATGGAATGCGTGGGAATACCGCCTGGCCTGGGTGAACCCGAGGCTTGGGCAAACTAGTGAGTTCTTCAACAAGCCTCCTTCAACTTCTGCTCCAACTCGTTTAACTCTCGTCCCTCTTAGCAATCGGCGGCACTTGAGTTAGGAAGCAGCGACCTGCCTTGTCTTCCGCACCCACTTCGGCCACGGCGCTTGTTGGATCAACCCTCGGAGGCGTCAGTTCAAGACCGAGGCGATGTAGAGGCATGCCATGAAGTGGCCGCAGCGCCTGCTGACGTGTGTTATAAAGCTCCAACCAAACGAGAGGAGAAGGCCCATAAAGCGACCAAAATGTCGTCGAAAAGGGCCTCGAGACAAGGGCAACGGTGTGAAATGGTTCACAAATCTGTTCAAGAGATAGTTGCGTGCCTGCCAGGCACCGCCGCCTTTGAGCAAGAGACACGGCAAGCAGAGCCGTGGGAGCACGAATTAGTCACGTCTGAGGGCAGCAGTGGACGTCTGAAGGTAGGAGATGCCCGGCAGAGCCTTCGGATCACGTGATGGGAACCAGACGCCTGGGAGTAGGTGAACCCAAGCAGAGGTTTAGGAGCAAAAGGCAAACAGACGTATGAAGGACGTTCTGGACAGGCTGGCGCCTAAGAAGGAGGAGAGACCAGCAGAAGTTTGAGAATAGGAGATGGACAAGCAGATTCCTTAGAGCAGGAAATGGCAAGCAGGCGCATAGGAGCAAGGGAGGGCGTATACAGCCGCCTAATGTCAGAAGGGGACATGCTGGCGCCAGAGATGATGCATTGCCGAACAGGACACAGTGAGCAGTAGAGGACCCCCAGCTGTCTATCGTCAGGCCAGGACCAGCAAGATCCAGACGCCGACAAGCATTGAATCTCTCCAACCAGCTCCTCCGCCCCGAGCACACAGAGCGCTCCCAACTCCGGCCATGTGTCCTTCGGTTAGACAGTGGCTTGTGTCCTCAGCCATCTCTCGAGAGCACATTTTCCCACGATTTGAAGCCGACCTCCAACCGGTCAGCACATGTCACGTTTGCCGTCATATGCCCACCACCAAAATGGAGGCGGTTTTAATCTCTAATCGCCGTCACGTGTCCTTTTGTATCGCTCCACCACGTTTGACCATCGCTCAGTCGCTCGTTCCTTTCTTTTTCAATTTCGCAGGTTCCACAGCAGAGACGCACTCGCAAATGTTTGGCCATCGAACAAATCTAAGCCGCTCGCCTCGCGGAGAGGAGGGAGCAGTGAACGCAAACAAACAAACACACACACGAGAGTGTGCTGCAGGAAGCCAACAAAGTATCGAAATCCAACGCAACACCTGGCACACAACCGAATCGTGCACCTCTGCCATGCAAAGTCAACCCTCGTTTGTTTGGCTGCCAGCACGAAGGCTTCCCGTGTGTGTGTGTGTGTGTATGTGTTTATGAAGAAAGGACTCCGAAAGGAAGAGGAACAAGCAACAACAACAAAAAGGATATTTACACAAAGTGAAAGCACAGCATGAAAAATGAGTTTCACGGAGTTCTAATGGATTCCAATTTTATGAACGGCGCTCTGTGTCGGTCTAGTCCCTTCCTACGACTGCGGATGTGTGTGAATGTGTCTGTTCAGGAAGTGCGGGGTATTCCAAAGCAAATGCGAAACATTCGTACTTATCTGCGAGAGAAGGGCGGAAATAAATGGCAAAAGGACATCTTTTTTTGCTTTTTTTTTTTTGGCTTGTGGCTTTTTTTTTGTGTGGCTCCTCGTGTGGAGTCCTGTTTCGTGGGTGGATAATCATTGTAAATTAAATTAAGCGAAATAAAATGTAATGTGTGGCGTTGCAAAGAGAGAGTGATGGAGGGAGAGTCATTTTTGGGAGATTACCGTGAAATAACACTCTGCACGTTTCTGCACTTATTCACGAATTGACCGCGGCCAGGTGTGGGGAGACGCACGAAAAGTGGATGCATGTCCGACGAGGTTATCCTCGTCCTCTCCCAGGCCGCGATCGATGTCAAAGCCTTGCCAAGCGGGCGACAAGAACGATGTGACTTCTGTCAATTCTGGTCTTGCAACATTTGAGATTCACACTGCTTCAAGGCGACTTCGAAATTGGCCCACTTTCTTGCTTTCTTGCTCTCCTCCGACCTCAGCTTCCTTCAAATCCGATGCTCTGTCGCATCTGCAACCACAGGGAGACCCCTCGAACTGAAAGGCGCCTTTACATTCTTGCTGAAGTGTTTCCCTCAATATTAGGCTGCGCCCACAAGAAACCCCGTGAAAAGGCGCCTTCTTCTCCTCCGACCTCAGCTTCCTTCAAATCCGAGGTTCCGTCCCATCTGCAGCCACAGGGGGACCCCTAGACTTTGAAGGCGTCTCCATATTCTTGCTGAAGTGTATCCCTAATTATTAGGCTGAGCCCGCAAGAAACCACCTTCTTCTCCTCCATCTTCTGCATCGCATCTGCAGCCACAAGAGGATCCCTAGAACTTCAAGGCGTCTTCAGTCTTCGTTCACCTTCTTTGTAAAGTCAGAGGACCAAACCGAAAATTAGGCTGCACCCACACGAAACCCCGTAAAAAGTGACTTCTTTTCGCCCGACTTCGACTGCCTTCAAATACGAACCTCCGTCGCATCTATAGCCACTGGCGGACCACTAGAACTGTAAGGCGTCTGCCGTCTTCATCGGAGGGCCAAACCGAAAATTAGGCTGCACCCACAAGAAGCCCCTTAAAAAGTGACTTCTTTTGGCCCGACTTCGACTGCCTTCAAATACGAACCTCCGTCGCATCTATAGCCACTGGCGGACCCCTAGAACTGTAAGGCGTCTGCCGTCTTCATACACTTTCCCGTTGTCGGCAGAGTTTTTTGGCCCATGTGCAGCCACCAGAGGACCACTTAATCCTACCTCTTCACATCTGACTTCATCTTCGTCCTTAGCTTCGCTCAAATCTGAGTCTCGGCTGCATCTGTACCCACAAGAGGGGTCTTCAGATTCATGGTTAAGCTGCACCCACAAGAAAACACCGTAAAAAGTGACTTCTTTTCCTCCGACCTCAACTATGTCGCATCTGTGTGGCCACAAGAGGATTCCTATAAAATCAAGGCGTCTTCAGTCTTCGCACACTTTCTTGGTGAAGTCCGAGTGTCAAACCGAAAATTAGGCCGCACCCACAAGAAACCCCGTAAAAAGTGACTTCTTCTCCTCATCCGTCACATTCATGGTGAAGTGGATATTAGGCTGCACCCACAAGAAAACCCCCCCTTAAAATCGACTTCTTCTTCTCCGCCTGTCAACTCACTCAAATCAGAGGCTCTCCTAGAACATCCTCCTCCCCCCCCCGACACCTCTTCACAATTCCCATCGGTGCTGTTGACCCGGAAAGCGAACGATATCAATTTCCGTGAAAGCATGCACACGCCCAAGCACACACAACCCTGTGGGATTCCACCAGTTTAATTCCATTCCAAGCCGTGACCACATCCACCTCTCTCTTCCTCTTTCCACTTGTTCTCTGGTTATTTTCGCTTTGTTTTTTCGGTGTTTGCGTTGCCATTTGTGTACCTTCTCAAATCGTTTTGTCGCGGTTCTATTGGCTAGCCTGCGTATTGGCATATCCATCAGATACTTTAATTTGCACTTCATTTGATGCGCCCCCCGTTCTCTTGGGCGCCAATTTCATTGCATTAACCACGACAAGCCGCTGCCATGCACCGCAAATGCACACAAACACTGCCTCCTTCCACGCAGGCGAGCGTGTCCATTTAAAAAAGAGCCACCCCCTCCCACCATCGCTCGCCCCCGGAGGCATGGGTAAATGTTTGGTACGAAATTACCATGTTGTTGATTAGATGCAATTTAAACTGAAATATCCATTAATTGTGTGATACAGCCACTTAGGGAGACAACCAGAACCACCGATGGGCCAATGGAGGGTGGGTTTGTAACCCCGTTTCTTTTTGCGGATGCGGTACAAATGGCCATCGGTCCGAGTGCACACACGTGGGTGCTTGAATATTCACGCCCTAATCGCCTCTGTTGGACTGCTTTTATTTCGTTTTCTTTTTTCGGTCATGTCTCGCGTGTCCTGGGCACGGATAATGCCAGGACAATGCCGGAACACTGCCATATGTTGAGTGTATTGACGTTTTGTTGGCGCGGCGACCCATTGTGGGCTGGTTGAGTTGTTGCGTTTGCGAAAAGTGGAGAGTTGGTGTTGGTTGTGAGGCGGTCTTTGGATTTGAGTGTTTGACCTCCTTCGGCGGGTAATCGATCGGAATGATTGGTTTATTTGTCGTTCGACATCGTCGCGCCGGACTTGGGAGATGTTTTGGTGGGAATTTGAAGCAAAGGAGCTAGGAACTAGGCACTCAACGACGTGCGGGGGCACTTTGGCATGCCAACGGAGGCCAGGACTTGCAGTCGAAGACTTGTCGAATCGCGTCCTTGACAGCCAGGACCACTCTGCTTGAAAAATGCTCCCACAGTCCGGATGCATATAGTCAGGTTCACCCTCAAAGGCCAGCATCACACACCCAACTTAGCATAAATGGCCTCAGGCAACAAGCAAACTTCAGACGAGTCTGTCCGCAGCTTCGGCAGATACTGGCGTTCCTTCTTAGGGGACAAGCCCCTTTAACAGTCCTTCCCGTCTGTCGGCAGCTTCGGCAGGGGTCCTTCTTGGAGGGACACTGATTCATTTGTTGGACTGCCACGCTTGATTGCCGTCAGTTCCAACCAAGACTCGATCTCTCGTTAAACTCGCGATGACCTTTCGATTGCGAACCGTTCTCTGGACTCGACGACGAACGGTCTAGAACTGCGTCCCTCCTCGCAGGCTGTGCGTTCCGTGCTTCGACTCCAAACTGAGAGTTGAGTGTGACCTGAATTTGGCTTACAATCATGTCACATCTCTGTCACTCCGTCGCCGTAATTCACGCATCTTCAGGTCCACCCTCGATTGCAGCGCGACTCAAAGAAGAAGTCAGGAAGTCGCATTGGCCAGTGAGCAGTGACTGTCGAAGTCACGCTGCACTCACAGCTCCGCGACGACTTTCCGCCTTTGGAGCATGCTGTAGATCATCCTCCACCCAACTAACACATTTTCAACCAATTCCGAGCCTCACACGTCGCAACAACACGAGCTATCCACCCGCAAAGCCAAATCTGACGTCAGAGTCCACAAAAACTCAATTCTCATTTTTTCACTGAAACCCGTCAGGAAATCCACTAAAACAACTCAAATCACTGAAGAGACAATGAAAGCCATCATCTAAAACCATTTCCACAAGAAAATCCATCAATTTTGGGAAAATCGACAAAAATGCGTGTTTTCGCCGCAAAAAATGCAGTCGATTGGAATCTGAATTGAGTCGACTTTCTTCGCGGCGAGCGTGTAAATTTTGAAAAAGCGAGTTTTTTTGAAGTTTCTTTGGGTTTTTGGATGGCAATCGGGTGGAATGAGATGAATGGAGGGGAGGACGTGAAATTTGCGTCAACAATTTGAAGAAAATCGACGCAGAAATGGGGTTTTCGGAGATGTAGAGGGATGTGAGTTAGAACGGCTATCCAATTTGTGGTGTCAATTTAACGTGGCTGCTTCAAGGAGATTATCGATGTCGAATTGACATCGGAGACTGTGTGTGGTTAGGGTAAGGAGTGCCATTTTGGAATATGGATAGTTTAGTAGTCGATGAATGTGCTTAATTTCCGAAAAAAAACTGCTAGAAAATAGGGATTCTGGAGAGAGACTTCCCATATTGTCAAAGCAGTGTTGTGCTTGCCGAACTGCCCTTAATTGATTCCTCGTGCCTTCTTTACCGTCAGAATGAGGCGAATGGAGGGGGGACATGAAATTTGCATCAAAAAATTGATGGAAAGCGACGCGGAAATGAGGCTTTGGAGGATAAAGGTCAAGGCTTGGGAACTCGACAACTTTTGAAATTTCACTGTGCAGGGCCTCTTAAAGCAATCATCAATCTGTGAATGTGGAAAAATTCCCTAAAAGGGACATTTTAATCGTCGTGGAGCTCAGGAACGAAGAAGGTTTACAAATTACTGGATTTTTTCATCAAAATTTCGTGTGGATAATGGCAAGTTTAAGAGCGTTGACAATGATTTTGGCTGTAATTTACGATTCGGGAGCAAGCAATTCATCAATTGATCGTCGCCCAATTGCTACCGCTTATCGCTCAGTTGGTCGTCGCTTAGTCGCTCAACTGCTCTTCGCCCACTTTCTCGTCGCTCACTACCGCATCGCTTAGTCGCTTATCGCTCAGTTGGTCGTCGCTTAGTCGCTCAACTGCTCGTCGCCCACTTACTCGTCGCTCACTACTTCATGGCTCAGTCGCTCATCGTTCAGTTGGTCGTCGCTCAGTCGCTTAGTCGCTCAACTGCTCGTCGCCCACTTGCTCGTCGCTCACTACCGCATCGCTTAGTCGCTCATCGCTCAGTTGGTCGTGGTTCAGTCGCTCAACTGCTGTTCGCCCACTTTCTCGTCGCTCACTACCGCATCGCTTAGTCGCTCATCGTTCAGTTGGTCGTCGCTCAGTCGCTTAGTCGCTCAACTGCTCTTCGCCCACTTACTCGTCGCTCACTACCTCATGGCTCAGTCGCTCATCGTTCAGTTGGTCGTCGCTCAGTCGCTTAGTCGCTCAACTGCTCGTCGCCCACTTACTCGTCGCTCACTACCGCATCGCGTAGTCGCTTATCGCTCAGTTGGTCGTGGCTCAGTCGCTCAACTGCTGTTCGCCCACTTGCTCGTCGCTCACTACCGCATCGCTTAGTCGCTCATCGTTCAGTTGGTCGTCGCTCAGTCGCTTAGTCGCTCAACTGCTCGTCGCCCACTTGCTCATCGCTCACTACCGCATCGCTTAGTCGCTCATCGCTCAGTTGGTCGTGGCTCAGTCGCTCAACTGCTGTTCGCCCACTTTCTCGTCGCTCACTACCGCATCGCTTAGTCGCTCATCGTTTAGTTGGTCGTCGCTCAGTCGCTCAACTGCTCGTCGCCCACTTGCTCATCGCTCACTACCGCATCGCTTAGTCGCTTATCGCTCAGTTGGTCGTCGCTTAGTCGCTCAACTGCTCGTCGCCCACTTACTCGTCGCTCACTACTTCATGGCTCAGTCGCTCATCGTTCAGTTGGTCGTCGCTCAGTCGCTTAGTCGCTCAACTGCTCGTCGCCCACTTGCTCGTCGCTCACTACCGCATCGCTTAGTCGCTCATCGTTCAGTTGGTCGTCGCTCAGTCGCTTAGTCGCTCAACTGCTCGTCGCCCACTTGCTCATCGCTCACTACCGCATCGCTTAGTCGCTCATCGCTCAGTTAGTCGTAGCTCAGTCGCTCAACTGCTGTTCGCCCACTTTCTCGTCGCTCACTACCTCATGGCTCAGTCGCTCATCGTTCAGTTGGTCGTTGCTCAGTCGCTCAACCGCTTAACTGGCCTTGTCCAACTGCTCCTTGATCACCTGTACGTCGTCACTTAAGTGTCTCTGACTTAAAACTCGTCGCTCAGTCGCTCAATCAAACGTCCTTGTCACTGCATCGCAATTCACGACCAACACCGCGTCCAATTCAAACCTCAAACATCAACATCTCATCGCTCCACCTCTACCTGCTCACAAAATGTTCACCTGTTCCACCAGACGGCACCACTAAATCCCTGCACATCTGTCCCTCGCCACACACACTCGCCCAGCAGCACTCCGTGCGTCGCTATGTCCTGTGCACCAGAAACCAGTTTCCCCAACCAACCGAGAGGGGAAAAAAATCCCCACGAGCATGCACAGCAGCCACAGACGGAAAGGAGATCCAGTCTTACGTTTCGTCCATTCCTTTGCTGTGTTCGAGGTAATTTCTCCTTCAATCTGCTTCCCTCTCTCTAATTTGATGTCCTTAAAGTATCAATAGACCGTCCACGCCACTCACACACACACGCAACGGAACGAGAACAACAATCAAAAAATGCCCATTTCAAGGGATGAACTGGCACTGGCCGTGGCCGGCGAACAAGGAGGACATCGGGATACGAACGACAATTTATTCAGTTAAGTGATACATGATCATAAAATTGTCTCTCATTTCGTTTCGAGTGATTTAATTTTATGATAGTTTACAGTTATTCATCCCCTTTGATCCCTTTTCTGTGTTTTTTTTTTTTTTTTTTGTATCGACACACACGAGGGATGGTTGCTGCTTGTGGAGAAGGGTGCGAGAAGAACAGAACGGAACAGAACACGACACGCACACAATCGAATGAGCAGTATTTTGCTCCTTTTCAACAAGTTTTTGGTTCGAGGGGGTGGAGGCAGCGGCCAATTCCAGTTCATCGACAAGCAACGAATAATTAATGACAAACAAATCCTTTTGAGGGAAATAATTGCGCAGCAATTCATCGCCCTAAAGTCCGATTAATAGGATTCCATTTACACTCGGCATCTGTAATTCTCTTTGGCCTACCAAGGGAATCCGCGGTGAGAGAGGGGGGCAGGAGGGATTAGGACACACTCGCTTATTCGGTGAACAAGGAGTTGCGCGCCAAGGACGACAACGGGGAGTGGAGGTGTCTTATGATAAATCGGCGTGTGGATATCCTAGAGATACGGAAGGATTTCAAATCGAGATCGATATGGATGTGGACATGTGTTGATGGGCGCTGAAGGGGACGGAGGGGACGCGTGTGTGTGGCTTAATGCGACTGAAATATGGATGCAGACACTTTTTTCGTCTTTCGCCAGCGTGCGTGTGCGTGTGTGTGTGGAATGGTGATTTATGCAAATCAGATATGGATGCAGGAAATGATGGTCATTATGGGAGGAAATACAAGCTACACGACGGGACGATGATTTGCCGATGAAACCGAGAGGTTGGCAGGAAGTGCGCGTGTAGCGAACGAAGGGCGTCTTGAAAGTGGAGGTGGTGCAGTGTCCACACAAGGACACGCTGGCACGAGGAGACTCGAATCGGTGACTCAGTGAACCTGCCTTTGGGGTGATGGACGGGAGGAGGCGACTGAGGCGTTGCTTTTGATACCAAAGGCCTTCTCCTTCAAATGTACGATTCATCGCGTGCTGTTGTAGCATCAATTCATGCAAGCTTCAATCGACGACAACAGAAAGGAGTCTCTGACGCCTCTGGAGTCCTTACAAGCCTCTGGAGTCTCTGACGTATTTGGAGTCTGTGACGCCTCTGGAGTCTCTGACGCTTTTGGAGTCTCTACAGCCTCTGGAGTCTCTGACGCCTCTGGAGTCTCTGACGCCTCTGGAGTCTCTGACGCCTCTGGAGTCTCTGACGCCTCTGGAGTCTCTGACGCCTCTGGAGTCTCTGACGCATCTGGAGTCTCTGACGCCTCTGGAGTCTCTGACGCCTCTGCAGTCTCTGACGTATTTGGAGTGTCTGACGTCTTTGGAGTCTCTACAGCCTCTGGAGTCTATACAGCCTCTGGAGTCTCTGACGCATCTGGAGTCTCTGACTCCTCTGGAGTCTGTGACGCCTCTGGAGTCTCTGACGCCTCTGGAGTCTCTGACGCCTCTGCAGTCTCTGACGCCTCTGGAGTCTCTGACGCGTCTGCAGTCTCTGACGCCTCTGGAGTCTCTGACGCTTTTGGAGTCTCTAAAGCCTCTGGAGTCTCTGACGCTTTTGGAGTCTCTACAGCCTCTGGAGTCTCTGACGCCTCTGGAGTCTCTGACGCCTCTGGAGTCTCTGACGCCTTTGGAGTCTCTACAGCCTCTGGAGTCTCTGACGCATCTGGAGTCTCTGACGCCTCTGGAGTCTCTGACGCCTCTGGAGTCTCTGACGCGTCTGCAGTCTCTGACGCCCCTGGAGTCTCTGACGCCTCTGGAGTCTCTGACGCCTCTGGAGTCTCTGACGCCTCTGGAGTCTCTGACGCCTTTGGAGTCTCTACAGCCTCTGGAGTCTCTGACGCATCTGGAGTCTCTGACGCCTCTGGAGTCTCTGACGCCTCTGGAGTCTCTGACGCCTCTGGAGTCTCTGACGCCTCTGGAGTCTCTGACGCCTCTGGAGTCTCTGACGCCTTTGGAGTCTCTACAGCCTCTGGAGTCTCTGACGCATCTGGAGTCTCTGACGCCTCTGGAGTCTCTGACGCCTCTGGAGTCTCTGACGCCTCTGGAGTCTCTGACGCCTCTGGAGTCTCTGACGCCTCTGGAGTCTCTGACGCCTCTGGAGTCTCTGACGCCTCTGGAGTCTCTGACGCGTCTGCAGTCTCTGACGCCTCTGGAGTCTCTGACGCCTTTGGAGTCTCTACAGCCTCTGGAGTCTCTGACGCCTCTGGAGTCTCTGACGCCTCTGGAATCTCTGACGCATCTGGAGTCTCTGACGCCTCTGGAGTCTGTGACGCCTCTGGAGTCTGTGACAACTCTGGAGTCTCTGACAACTCTGGAGTCTCTGACGCCTCTGGAGTCTCTGAAGCGTCTGCAGTCTCTGACGCCTCTGGAGTCTCTGACGCCTCTGGAGTCTCTGACGCCTCTGGAGTCTCTGACGCCTCTGGAGTCTCTGACGCGTCTGCAGTCTCTGACGCCTCTGGAGTCTCTGACGCCTTTGGAGTCTCTACAGCCTCTGGAGTCTCTGACGCATCTGGAGTCTCTGACGCCTCTGGAGTGTCTGACAACTCTGGAGTCACCACAGCCTCTGGAGTCTCTGACGCCTCTGGAGTCTCTGACGCCTCTGGAGTCTCTGACGCCTCTGGAGTCTCTACAGCCTCTGGAGCCTCTACAGCCTCTGGAGTCTGTGACGCCTCTGGAGTCTCTGACGCCTCTGGAGTCTCTGACGCCTCTGGAGTCTCTGACGCATCTGGAGTCTCTGACGCCTCTGGAGTCTCTGACAACTCTGGAGTCTCTGACGTATTTGGAGTGTCTGACGTCTTTGGAGTCTCTACAGCCTCTAGAGCCTCTATAGCCTCTGGAGTATATACAGCCTCTGGAGTCCCTACAGCCTCTGGAGTCCATACAGCCTCTGGAGTCTCTGACGCCTCTGGAGTCTCTGACGCCTCTGGAGTCTCTGACGCCTCTGTAGTCTCTGACGCCTCTGGAGTCTCTGACGCGTCTGCAGTCTCTGACGCCTCTGGAGTCTCTGACGCCTCTGGAGTCTCTGACGCATCTGGAGTCTCTGACGCCTCTGGAGTCTCTGACGCCTCTGGAGTCTCTGACGCCTCTGGAGTCTCTGACGCCTCTGGAGTCTCTGACGCCTCTGGAGTCTCTGACGCCTCTGTAGTCTCTGACGCCTCTGGAGTCTCTGACGCGTCTGCAGTCTCTGACGCCTCTGGAGTCTCTGACGCCTTTGGAGTCTCTACAGCCTCTGGAGTCTCTGACGCCTCTGGAGTCTCTGACGCCTCTGGAATCTCTGACGCATCTGGAGTCTCTGACGCCTCTGGAGTCTGTGACGCCTCTGGAGTCTGTGACAACTCTGGAGTCTCTGACAACTCTGGAGTCTCTGACGCCTCTGGAGTCTCTGAAGCGTCTGCAGTCTCTGACGCCTCTGGAGTCTCTGACGCCTCTGGAGTCTCTGACGCCTCTGGAGTCTCTGACGCCTCTGGAGTCTCTGACGCGTCTGCAGTCTCTGACGCCTCTGGAGTCTCTGACGCCTTTGGAGTCTCTACAGCCTCTGGAGTCTCTGACGCCTCTGGAGTCTCTGACGCCTCTGGAATCTCTGACGCATCTGGAGTCTCTGACGCCTCTGGAGTCTGTGACGCCTCTGGAGTCTGTGACAACTCTGGAGTCTCTGACAACTCTGGAGTCTCTGACGCCTCTGGAGTCTCTGAAGCGTCTGCAGTCTCTGACGCCTCTGGAGTCTCTGACGCCTCTGGAGTCTCTGACGCCTCTGGAGTCTCTGACGCCTCTGGAGTCTCTGACGCATCTGGAGTCTCTGACGCATCTGGAGTCTCTGACGCCTCTGGAGTCTGTGACGCCTCAGGAGTCTCTGACGCCTTTGGAGTCTCTGACAACTCTGGAGTCACTACAGCCTCTGGAGTCTCTGACGTATTTGGAGTGTCTGACGTCTTTGGAGCCTCTACAGCCTCTGGAGTCTCTAAAGCCTCTGGAGCCTCTACAGCCTCTGGAGTCCCTGCAGCCTCTGGAGTCCCTACAGCCTCTGAAGTCTCTGACGCCTCCGGAAATGAAACAGAGACGGCATGGCGCAAACAAGTGAAGGAGGACCTCATGGACAACTGGGGACAACTTGAGTTTCAGGTTAACGTCCAATGCCCACCGCAGACTATGATGCTCCACGAAGAAGGAGAAGACGACTGTCAAGGCTTATGAGACATAATTTAAGAGCCACGTCAGTACCAAAAGAGATTCTTCCGAGGTCCTTGAGGCCTTGAAGTCCATCAGAAAAAAAAGTAAAAAATCGACCATCTCCTCGTCGGGCAGACAGTCGCCTCGCTTTCAAGAGTGTAAGTGGGGGTCCTTGTGAGAATGCCATCAGAAAAGTGGTCCAAATTTGGGTGCAGCTTCAAAAGCCTAGAAAATCACCACAAAAAGTTGGACAAAAACAAAAAACGTCAGGATCCAACTCCGTTATCGGCTCGAAAGGACCACTTAGGTGTACAATTTTGGCTAAGTGTCAAGAAAGGACGAACAATTTGGAAGAAAAAGCCCAAGTATTTGCCGAGGGTAGCCCAGTTTTTCTGGCTGCCAGTTGAACTCGATAAAAGTAAAGATCCACCGACGCTCTTCGGCACACATGACCAGCAGGTCCTTGAAAACAACTCAAAATTTGAAGCATTTTGGAACAAAGGACCCGAGACCAATGTGCGGAGCCTCAGTTCGGTGGAGAGCACTTAATAAAGCCGCCAAGCACTCAACCGCGTGCAACGAACGGCTTGCATGTCCACATCAGAGGAGCGTTAAGATTCACTCTGCATCCTGCTCCTTAACATCCTTCTCCCTCCGCTGAACCTTTTCGGCCACCAGGTACCAGCCAGCCCTCAAGACACTTCGTCTGTGGTCCGCACTCACCATCGCCCACTCAGTTGTTCTAAAACGAATTCAACCTCCTTCCCACCGTCACCTAATCGTCTCCAAACTTGGTCTTCAAACCGTCGCCATTGCCTCTGCAAAGCCAACTGAATCCCAAGTCGAAGCTGTAAATGCTTTCAAAACCCAGGTCAGCGCGTCAAATGTTTCCGAAACACCAACCGAAGCCTACACAGTCCTCGTCCTGACTCACGGATCAAGTCGCAATCCTCCCTTGAGCCATGAAGCATTTTGTTCCACAAACGAAAACGCAAACAAAAACCAGTCCCCCGTGACAAATCAGCAAAAAACAAACCCAGTTCTGGTGAATAATGAAAAATAACAGCCATCATCCCTCATTTTTAAGATCACCCGATGTGCCAGGAAACCACCACCACCAACGTCATCGTCACCATCGCCGCTGTGTACACCACTTTTTCACCAATTCACCACCACCACCACCAGCAGCGAGAGTCGACATCCATTCACCACGCTTCCGACATCACGTAGCACAGCCAGCGAGCCAGCGCACCAACGACTCATGCGCCTGGTGAGTGCCGAACGCTGAGCTATCGATTTTCAGGCGAACCACCACCACCACCACCACCACCAGCCATGCCATATGCCGGCCGATGTACGTGCACTCGAATGTGTGCGCCATCACCAGACCGAGCCCGAGTCACCACCGAACACACGGTCGCTTCGCTGCAGGCATGTCGTACATCGGGTGTGCGCCGCGCCGGCAACCACATCCGACGTCGAGTGCGACCAGCGGGTTGCGAGTAGCGAGACCAGAACAGCACAGCACCGTTTTGAGAGAACCGATTTGCCGGTCTGCTCACGCTCGTGGCCCGGCGCACGAGATCCGGAGAGTCAGTAGTCGACAGACGGTTCGAGAGAACGAACGTACTGCGTGCCCTTTCACCGTTTGCCCCTTCAAATCTGGTGCTATTTGTTTTTGTGTCCGTCTCCTTGTCCCTGTGTGAGTGTGTGTGTGCGCGCGTGTGAACATATGTGTGACAAAATGCCATTCGTGTGCGACATGTGCCCGAAGTCCTTCTCGGTGAAGCGGTCACTGATAAGGCACATCGACTCGCGGCACAAGAAGATTAAGGTGTTCTGCCTGCAGTGCAACAGGCCGTTCTCGAGGTCCGACAGCCTCGCGCACCACGTCAACACCATGCATCCGGTCAAGACGGAGCGAAAGGTGGCCGCCGAGCCGAAGCGCAGGCAGAAGAAGACCGTGAAGGCGATGCGCGACAACGTGCGGGTGAAGAGTGAACGAAAGCGCGTCCAGCCGCCCGAGTCACCAGCGTGAGTTTGACAGCTCGTCACGAGCCAGTGCCCCCTAGTGAGTGATTTGTTTTTTCGTTTCGCAGGTTCCCCGCCCCCGAGGAGTATTGCCCGCCTCCCAGCCAGGTCGAGGGGCTAAACAGAATGCCACAGGAACAACCGCCAGTCATACCGAGGCCGCCCAGGGTGGACTTCACGCCGCAGGAGCAGCTCCAGCCCAGAGTGGAGATCAAGTCCGAGATGCAAGTGGAAGTCGAGCCGTGCATCGTAATCAACGGCGAGGAGGAGTTCGGCGCGACAACTACGACAAAGACGGAGCCGCTCGACGATATGCTCGCGTACGCGAACACACAGCAATCGCCCGACAAACAGAAACGGTTCACCGCCACGGACGAGCTGGACTACACCGTTCTGGACCTGATGCAGCAGAGCGCCATCGATGCCAAAGACGAGGACCGAATGTTCCTGCTCTCGATTCTGTCCGACTTCAAGCGGGTGCCGCTGGAGAAGAAGCTGAAGGTGAAGGCGCGCATTGTGGGCGCGATTGTAGACGCTTTAGATTAAGGAACCGTGTAGGCTAAGTAGATGCTCAATAAATTGTATCGTTTCGTGTTTAAATGTCAATTTTTCGTTTCAATGGACGGGGCGGCGGTGGCGTTGGTTTCTTTTTTCAGCGGAGACCCACTGCTTCTATGGAAGCCAAGCCAAGCTTAAAGGGCAAGGAAGTGGAGTTGGCATGGAATTGGCGACGGCTCAAGAGTGTGGTGAGGAATGGGAACGAGCCCGTCTTGACCGGATGCCAGGCTTAGGCAAGGCGGAGCTGGTGTAGAATTTGTAAGCCGGTCTTGGTCGGTCGCCGGGCTTGGACAAGGCTGGCGCAGTCTGAAGTCTAAGCCGGGCTTGAGCCGTTGTCAAGCTTGGACGTATCTGTTGAGCTGGGCTTAGACCAGGCGGAGTGGACTGAGCTGGAATCTGTTAAGCTGGACTTGACATGTTGCTGGGCTTAGACAAGACGGAGTCTGAGACTGAGGTGAACCCTTTCAAGCCGGCTTGGCATGTTGCCGGGCTTAGAGTCGACGGAGCGAAGGAATGTCGAAGTCGGGACGGCTCAAGCTGGGATTGGTACCGTGGAACAGGCCTTCAACTGGACCGCATTTGACTGAAAGTCTTTGAGAGTGCCGCAGGGGTGGCTTAAGAAATGTGCAACAGTCAAAGTTAAGCCTGGATTGTAACCGTTGTCGAGTCAAGAGAGAGAGGGTCTTCAGCTCAATGTGGTCTCGCGGCAATCAGTGGCCGACAGCTTAGGCTTGGCTGAGCACAGCTCCAGCTTGAATCCCAACACGAATCTAAGCTTGGCTTGCTAGCTCGACAGGCACTCTCGCGCAACGTCACCCCCTAGAGCCGCACTGTAAGCTCAAGCTTGGCTTGTTTGCTGGCCCGACAGACTCTTGGATCAGCTCGCTACAGGTTGCTCCTCGTCCAGCCAGTGTGTCCTCGGGCTACGGCGCGAAATTAAGCCTGACTTGCTAGCTCGACAGGCACTCTGTGATAGCCACCAGCGCGACTAGGCCTCCAAGAGCCACGTTTTAAGCCCAAGCTTGGCTTACTTGCTGGCCCGAAGGACACTTGGTTCAGCTCGCACCTCATCCAGCCTCAGTGTCCTCGGGCAACTGAAGCAACGAAGTTAAGCCTGGCTTGAGTGCTGGACAAGGACAGCCCACGACATCGTCGCCTCTCCCAACATCCAGTGCGTCTGGCAGAGCAATTAACGCGTCCAAACCACCTCAAGGACCCTCTAGACCCATCTACGCACACAGCACATCGACAACCTGCGGCACAGCCGTAAACATCGACTTCCGAGAAAACACCTCAGCAACGCCCAACGCACTCACGAGTGCAACCCCGGATCAACCCTTGCTCTGGACACCTACACTAGCACGCATCAAGGAGCGCAGGCACAGTCCCATTCATCGCGTGGGAAGGAGTGCGGGGGAAAGAAACAAAATAATTCCCTGCGGTTCGTCAGAGAACTGAAACAATTAAGCGACATCAGGCAACGCAGCAGAACCTTCGCGCGTCGCCACAACAGTTGACGCGGGGCTAATGTCGTTTCTTATCGCTTGACTCGCCTGTTCGCCAAGGCCTTGTGTCAAGTCACGCACACGGCGGCGACCAGAAGCGAAAAAATAAGAAAAAAAAAAACCGTACCCGCGTACACGCACACATTCGCGGGTCGGGCACCAACACAGGCATCACGGTCGCCGCCGCCGCCATCAGCTGACGGCATAAACATCACCCTCCTACGGCCGGGGAACCACCTTCATCCCCGCCGCCGCCACCACCACCACCACCAGCAGCAGCCCCGTCCAACAACAAAAACAACGGCAAGCGGCGTCCGCGACGCAGCAGTAGCAGCAGCGACACACAAAGCCGGTCGTTTGGTCGTCCACGGTCGTCGTCGAGCGAATTCGACGCGTCGTTCACGCTGCACCAACACAGGCGCAGCTGTGCGGACGTCGTCGGTGTTCGGGGAAAAATCGATTTTTCTTCGCGCGCGCCTGTATGTGTGTGTGTGTGTGTCTGTGTGTATGGGCAGCGCGCCTGGCGTGTTGCTGCTGCTTTTTCACCCCTCTGCACCGCCGCGTGGTTTGTTGCTGCTGCTGCTGCTTCGAATAGCCAGCCGCCTTCTCGCATGCGATGTCAGGCAAAAAGAACCGCTACGCCACTGTTGTTGCCTTTGTTGTTGCCATGTGTCGTATGGCACCGTGGTGTGATGCGCTAGCGTTTCACGTTTTTGCCGCAGAGTGATTCAGTTGTGCTCGAAGCCCGGACGTGTATAGGTACTCATCAGTTTGTTCTACCGGCCGAGCGAGAGAGACGCGTTTCGCCTTGTTTTTCTCTGAATCTCTGGATTCGCACGAAATAAGAAGAAGACGACTTTTGCGCGTTTCACCCCCGTTCTGTTGAACGAAAATGACGCACACCGACGAGCGCGACGGCAGCGGCGGCGGCATCCAATACGACAAAACCTCGTCGGTCCACGCGATGACTCTGATCCGCGAGGTGAGGAAGTACGAAGTGCTGTACAACAAGCAACTGCTCGAGTACACGGACCTGCCGAAGAAGGAGGAGATCTGGGAGCGCATACATCAGGCGCTCTTCCCGAACTACGAGGCCCTCAGCGAGAAGACACGCAGCGTCATAAGTAAGTGAAGCACAACGGGTGGCGGCCAGGACCTTGGTCTGATTTGTTTCGCTTTCTTTTTTTCAATTTCCAGAGATAACGGTGCGGAAGCGCTGGAAGTCGCTGCGAGACGCCGTCGTCAAGGATCAGAGAGTGCGCTCGGAGAACCCTGCGTTGGGCAGCATCAAGGCGAGGAAGCAGAACCCGCTGGTGAAGGAGATGGGCTTTCTCCTGCCGTACATCAAGACGCCGCGGTAAGTAGTGCTTGGGGGGCGGGGTCAGGCGGGGGTTTTGTAGGCTTCCTTCGGGCCGGACTGTGGATTCAGGCTTGTCACCGACTCTGGCTCGCGACTTCAGACGGACCTTGGACCTGTCACCGACTCTGGCTCGCGACTTCAGACGGACCTTGGACCTGTCACCGACTCTGGCTCGCGACTTCAGACGGACCTTGGACCTGTCACCGAATCTGGCTCGCGACTTCAGACGGACCTTGGACCTGTCACCGACTCTGGCTCGCTACTTCAGACGGACCTTGGGTCTGTCACCGACTCTGGCTCGCGACTTCAGACGGACCTTGGACCTGTCACCGACTCTGGCTCGCGACTTCAGATGGACCTTGGACCTGTCACCGACTCTGGCTCGCGACTTCAGACGGACCTTGGGTCTGTCACCGACTCTGGCTCGCGACTTCAGACGGACCTTGGACCTGTCACCGAATCTGGCTCGCGACTTGACAGGGATCTTGGGCCTGTCACCGACTCTGGCTCGAGTCCTTTCAAATGTCAGCCACTTCAGAGGGATCGTGGGCTCTGTCTTAAAGTTGACTAGCGTCCGGACGAGGATCGTAAGGCTCTGCTTCACGTCCATCTGCCCATCAGTCAAAGTCTCCCAGCTTGTCCCAGTCACAGCAAAAATCTAACACCACTCTCTCTCTCTCTCGCCCTTACTCTCTTTCAGCTACAAAACCTACTACATGGACCACAATGACAGCTTCGACGATGGCAATCACTCGCCAGACTTCCAGAAGCTCCTCAACGACAACACCTCCATCGATCTGACATTCCAGGACGAGACGAACGACGTCAAAGCGGACTATGACCACGAGGACGACGATGACGATCTGATATCCAGCGACGCCCTCTATCCGTCGGTCCGTCTAACCACCTCCGAGTCGGAATCGGGCGAAGTCGAGTGGCGCAACGGTTATTTCGTCTCGACGGCCGCTCCCGATACCGCCCGCCAGCCGGCAGACTACACCGAGCCGCCGCCACCACCACCACCACCGCCGCCGCCGCCGCCGCCGGTGACAACAAAGTCCGAGCCGGACACAGAGAACAGCTTCTACAGTCCGTACAAGAGGAAGCGCTCCGACTCGGAGACCGATCTGCAGGCGAAGATCGTCGAGCTGGTGGAGCGATGCAACAACGAGTCACAGGACGAGGATCGGATGTTCCTGCTCTCGCTGCTGTCCGACTTCAAGCGGGTGCCGCTCAACAAGAAGTTGAAAGTGAAGTCCGCCTTCGTGACGGCCCTGTCCGATGCGCTTGGATAGGCACCGCCGAGTGGGAAGCACCGAAAACTTGAAAAGAATTCCAAATGAACGAGTGAGACGCCCAAAGATGTACGCTTAGATTTAGTGCAGAAATAAATTAAGTAAATTATGAACTTTTGTCGTAAGTTTTCTTCTGTTTCACGGGCTGCCGCAGGGCGGAGTCTTAGGGACGCATCTTTACTTGGACTGTTGCTGATTAAGGCGCCTACTTGGACTGTTGAGTAGACCACTTGAAGGCGACGTCGAATCGAACACAGAGAGTGGACGTAAATTGTTTCACGTTAAGGGCAGTGTAAGGATCTGTGTGACTCTGGTGGGAGTGGCTGGAGCCGCCGATACCGCTCCGATCGACGCTACAGCACAAAGGACCTTAGGAACACAGAAAGACGATGCAGCAAAGCGAATAAGACCGATATAGCAGCGACACGAACCACAGCTTCGACCACAGACACTAGATGGCGTTACAATTGAAACCATGTGGCCAATGGGGGCCGCATGTAACCGATGGTGACGACCTAGAACAAGAAGAGATTCTCTGCCGAGCCTTGTCAGATTTTGGCAAAAGCAAGCCTTTCCTCCGCCAACTGATGCCCGTTCCCTTTGAACGTCAGCTTCACCGTCACACCCACCTATTGGCGTCACCACCGCCAGACCACACATGTTCCAATAAACATCCCAACCACCGGCTTGACGTCACATTTGAATTTCCCTAGAGACCGTCTTCGAAAATAGCAACCGAGTGCCCGTGGGCGCTGCAAAACGCAAAATACCAGCCCCCCCTCATCCATCCCCTCACCAGTCACGCCACTCTGTACTCATGTCCACGAAGAGGAACCTCTTTCTACGTAAGCAAACCACGACCCTCATCCGTCAGTGTGCGCCCACCGCCGCCATCATGGGGGGTTCCCGAGTATTCCAAGTTTAGACGACGCTACGCAGTGTTGTCCTCTAGATGAACCTCATCCAGTGACGTCACATGATTTAACCTCTCTCCCCCCCCCCCCCCCCCCTCATCGAAGGCATAAAAGTGCTTGGCCCTTGCTCCAACTAATCGCGAGCTTCACGAATCAATGAACTTTAAAAGCAAACGAGATCTCGGGGGCCACTCATGCGACGTTGCCTAGCGTCGCAATTTGCTTCGTCGACGTCGCAACGTCATTGATAAGCGCCTACGCATTAATCATGGGGAGCATCGGTGTGGAGTGAGGGGGGGGGGGGGGGGGGGGAGGGAGAGAGGAGGCCAAACACGTGTAGGAAGCGGCGAACAGCTTTTAAGCTCTCCGTGACGTCAGAATGAAGATTTGTAGGCGTTTAAAAATAAACTCATCGAATTATTTGAGCGTGTGTGTGTGGATGTGTGTGTGCATGCATCTGATGGGGTGCCGATGGGGGACCGACGGGCTTTGACGGAGCCGATGACGGAAGATAGTTCGATTAACGAAGCCACGTCATAAGCGGGCCACCACGACGTACGTGCACGTGTGCGGTGCTTGGGGCTGGACGAAGATGCTGTGCGGGTGGTGGGCGGTGCGGGGAGATGGATGCATCGACGGAGTGTGTCGTGTGTGAGTCTGCAGCAAGGCCGAGCGCGGTGATGCTTATTCCGTCGTGTGGGAATGGAAATGTGCCTAAACGGCAACGCAGTGCTATGGGCTCGGCCACGTGACCTCGTTTGGCATGATCTACATTTTGATTGGGGTTCAAGGTGCCTGTGGACGTGAGCTTCTAAGAGGGAAGGAGTACTCCGCTGCAAATGGGGGGAAGATTCGTGGGGGAAGTGGTGGCTTGACTTCGAGATCAGCAAAGGCTTCAGCGGGAAGCCTAGGGATTGGGTGGAATCACGATTACGACAGCAAACTGACGCATCAGCAGCTCAAGTCATGCATCGCGAAGACAGTTGACGCCAAACTTAGAGTTAGGAGCAGACACAGGGATGCAGACAGAGACAGAGCCAGATTTACAGGCAGAGCCAGAGTCACAGGCAGAGCCAGAGTCACAGGCACAGCCAGAGTCACAGGCAGAGCCAGAGCCACAGGCAGAGCCAGGTCCACAGGCACAGCCAGAGTCACAGACAGAGCCAGAGTCACAGGCAGAGCCAGAGTCACAGCCAGAGTCACAGGCAGAGCCAGGGCCACAGGCACAGCCAGAGTCACAGGCAGAGCCAGGGCCACAGGCACAGCCAGAGTCACAGGCAGAGCCAGGGCCACAGGCACAGCCAGAGTCACAGGCAGAGCCAGAGCCACAGGCAGAGCCAGGGCCACAGGCACAGCCAGAGTCACAGACAGAGCCAGAGTCACAGGCAGAGCCAGGGCCACAGGCACAGCCAGAGTCACAGGCAGAGCCAGGGCCACAGGCACAGCCAGAGTCACAGGCAGAGCCAGAGTCACAGGCAGAGCCAGAGTCACAGCCAGAGTCACAGGCAGAGCCAGGGCCACAGGCAGAGCCAGAGTCACAGGCACAGCCAGAGTCACAGGCACAGCCAGAGTCACAGACAGAGCCAGAGTAACAGGCCGAGCCAGAGCCACAGGCAGAGCCACAGGCACAGCCAGAGTCACAGGCAGAGCCAGAGTCACAGGCAGAGCCAGAGTCACAGGCAGAGCCAGAGTCACAGGTAGAGCCAGAGTCACAGGCAGAGCCAGAGTAACAGGCAGAGCCAGAGTCACAGGCCGAGCCAGGGCCACAGGCACAGCCAGAGTCACAGACAGAGCCAGAGTCACAGGCAGAGCCAGAGTCACAGGCAGAGCCAGAGTCGCAGGCAGAGCCAGAGTCACAGGCACAGCCAGAGTCACAGGCACAGCCAGAGTCACAGACAGAGCCAGAGTAACAGGCCGAGCCAGAGCCACAGGCAGAGCCACAGGCACAGCCAGAGTCACACGCAGAGCCAGAGTCACAGGCAGAGCCAGAGTCACAGGCAGAGCCAGAGTCACAGGCAGAGCCAGAGTCACAGGCAGAGCCAGAGTAACAGGCAGAGCCAGAGTCACAGGCCGAGCCAGGGCCACAGGCACAGCCAGAGTCACAGACAGAGCCAGAGTCACAGGCAGAGCCAGAGTCACAGGCAGAGCCAGAGTCGCAGGCAGAGCCAGAGTCACAGGCACAGCCAGAGTCACAGGCACAGCCAGAGTCACAGACAGAGCCAGAGTAACAGGCCGAGCCAGAGCCACAGGCAGAGCCACAGGCACAGCCAGAGTCACAGGCAGAGCCAGAGTCACAGGCAGAGCCAGAGCCACAGGCAGAGCCAGGGCCACAGGCACAGCCAGAGTCACAGGCAGAGCCAGAGTCACAGGCAGAGCCAGAGTCACAGGCAGAGCCAGGGCCACAGGCAGAGCCAGGGCCACAGGCAGAGCCAGAGTCACAGGCACAGCCAGAGTCACAGACAGAGCCATCGATCGGACGAGTCAATCTGCTCGTCGAACTCTGCAGACGCTCCTTCTCCACTAGTGCAGTTCCCTCATCTGAACCCCCAGCCACATGCACACAGTCCGCCCTCACAGACCCACAGTCTCCGTCGTCATCACTCAGCCTCTTCCATCAACCGAGATGAGAGGAAATAGCTGCTTCGTGTCTCTGCAAGAACCGGGCAGGTTCCGAGCTCCGAGTCTCCCCCTCTCCTCTGCAGCTTCTACAGAAGTCATTGTAGAGCGCTCATTGTCGTCTGGCATCATTGCCAATTATGCAGTGTCAGGGCAAGGTTGCGTCTGTCCGCTATTTCCCTTACGATCACCTTGGAGTTCATCGATGGCGTTCCCAGAGTCTTTATGGGCGCCTAACTGTCCATGTGAATAATAATAGATCTTCCGTCTATCGGCGTCATTGATAGGGCGGAGGGCTTCCTCTTGAATAGCTGCTACTTCTGCCGGGAAAACACACGAAAGCTCAGGAGATTAAGAAAGCTTTTGAGGGCCGCCGTGGGGGTTGATATGAGCGCACCCGAAATGCAGACGCATGCAGATCCGCAGTGCCGTCCACCACCACACTATGTCTCCGTAAGTCAGTGCGGGTCTGTGAGTTATTCTAGGTCGCACACCGCCTCCACCTCCACCCCCGAGAGGGGGACTCCATCGCAAACTCATCGCCGAAATTAACAATAAATCTGTCAAAATGATTAAAACTTTCCTCCGCCATGGGAGCCACACGTACACACACATCCACGTCACCAAACAGAGTGTGGAGTGCGGGGGGTGGGGGAGAAAGAGGAAAAAAACAGCCCATCTCTCGTGGCCTCAAGCTATCTCCATTAATCAATAACAGATACCACCTCTCGACCGACGAAAGGTGTGCGTGTAGCAGATTGATTTTTCGACAAGGGCCGCTGTGTGCTCGGGTTCGCCCGACCCGCCCGACCCGCCCGACCCAGGCCCGCTCTCATTATGTATTCGCATGAATTGTAATGGAATACTTAGCAGGGGTGCCGGAGATTATTCGATCCCGTCCGTGTCCTCGTCATCGTTCTCTTGCTCTTCCTCTTCCTCCTCGTCATTGTCGTTATGGTTGCTGTCCTTACCGCCAACCACCACCGAGGGCGAGAGCGCACAGGGACCGCGCTTGTAACTCGGGCAACCTGTGTGCTGTGCGTTAGATACTTAATTCCGTTTTATTATAATTTCTGGACCGACCCGGATTAACGCACTGTTGCCGAATCAAGGCAATTAGTGAACACGGATTACTTTATCGGCGGATGGTTGAACTTTTCTTGTTTGCGGGGCCGCACGCTGGGATGCGATATGAGGCAGGGAAGCGTTGAAAAAAATAAGAGGAACATGGACTCGTTGAGATGACGGTTGCGGTGACGGTGTGTGTGTGTGCGACTGGACTGGGACTTGTGACGACGATGCTAAGGAGGACAAACGAGAGGTACATTCAAGGGGTTAAACGCGGAGTTAAATCATCGTCAGAGGGGGGACCAGGTGCAGGGACAGGGCCGATGGTAGAGCGACAATAAGAGCAAGAGCTGGAGCCAGAGCCACAGGCAGAGCCAGAGGATGTGCCAGAAGATGAGCCAGAGCGACGGCCATAGCCAGAGGATGAGCCAGAGCTGCTGGATGAGCCAGCGCCACTACCAGAGCTACAGGCAGAGCCAGGATGAGCCAGCGCCACAGGCAGAGCCAAAGGATGAGCCAGCGCGACCGCCAGAGGATGAGCCAGAGCCACTGCCAATGCCATCAGGCAGAGCCAGGATGAGCCAGAGCCACTGCCAGAGTCACCGCCAGAGCCAGAGGATGAGCCAGCGCCACTACCAGAGCTACAGGCAGAGCCAGGATGAGCCAGCGCCACAGGCAGAGCCAGAGGATGAGCCAGCGCGACCGCCAGAGGATGAGCCAGAGCCACTGCCAATGCCATCAGGCAGAGCCAGGATGAGCCAGAGCCACTGCCAGAGTCACCGCCAGAGCCAGAGGATGAGCCAGCGCCACTACCAGAGCTACAGGCAGAGCCAGGATGAGCCAGCGCCACAGGCAGTGCCAGAGGATGGGCCAGAGGATTAGCCAGAGAAAGAGCCGAAGCCAGAGGATGAGCCAGCGCCACAGGCAGAGCCAGAGGATGAGCCAGCGCGACCGCCAGAGGATGAGCCAGAGCCACTGCCAATGCCATCAGGCAGAGCCAGCGCCATAGGCAGAGCCAGAGCCACTGCCAGAGCCACCGCCAGAGCCAGAGGATGAGCCAGAGCCACAGCCAGAGTCACCGCCAGAGCCAGAGGATGAGCCAGCGCCACTACCAGAGCTACAGGCAGAGCCAGGATGAGCCAGCGCCACAGGCAGAGCCAGGATGAGCCAGCGCCACAGGCAGAGCCAGAGGATGGGCCAGAGGATTAGCCAGAGAAAGAGCCGAAGCCAGAGGATGAGCCAGCGCCACAGGCAGAGCCAGAGGATGAGCCAGAGCGACCGCCAGAGGATGAGCCAGAGCCACAGGCAGTGCCAGAGGATGAGCCAGCGCGACCGCCAGAGGATGAGCCAGAGCCGCTGGATGAGCCAGCGCCACTACCAGAGCTACAGGCAGAGCCAGGATGAGCCAGCGCCACAGGCAGAGACAGAGGATGAGCCAGCGCCACTACCAGAGCTACAGGCAGAGCCAGGATGAGCCAGCGCCACAGGCAGAGACAGAGGATGAGCCAGCGCCACTACCAGAGCTACAGGCAGAGCCAGGATGAGCCAGCGCCACAGGCAGAGCCAGAGGATGAGCCAGCGCGACCGCCAGAGGATGAGCCAGAGCCACTGCCAATGCCATCAGGCAGAGCCAGGATGAGCCAGCGCCACAGGCAGTGCCAGAGGATGGGCCAGAGGATTAGCCAGAGAAAGAGCCGAAGCCAGAGGATGAGCCAGCGCCACAGGCAGAGCCAGAGGATGAGCCAGCGCCACTACCAGAGCTACAGGCAGAGCCAGGATGAGCCAGCGCCACAGGCAGAGCCAGAGGATGAGCCAGCGCGACCGCCAGAGGATGAGCCAGAGCCACTGCCAATGCCATCAGGCAGAGCCAGGATGAGCCAGCGCCACAGGCAGTGCCAGAGGATGGGCCAGAGGATTAGCCAGAGGATTAGCCAGAGAAAGAGCCGAAGCCAGAGGATGAGCCAGCGCCACAGGCAGAGCCAGAGGATGAGCCAGCGCCACTACCAGAGCTACAGGCAGAGCCAGGATGAGCCAGCGCCACAGGCAGAGACAGAGGATGAGCCAGCGCCACTACCAGAGCTACAGGCAGAGCCAGGATGAGCCAGCGCCACAGGCAGAGCCAGAGGATGAGCCAGCGCGACCGCCAGAGGATGAGCCAGAGCCACTGCCAATGCCATCAGGCAGAGCCAGGATGAGCCAGCGCCACAGGCAGTGCCAGAGGATGGGCCAGAGGATTAGCCAGAGAAAGAGCCGAAGCCAGAGGATGAGCCAGAGCCACTGCCAATGCCACCAGGCAGAGCCAGGATGAGCCAGAGCCGCAGGCAGTGCCATCAGGCAGAGCCAGGATGAGCCAGAGCCGCAGGCAGTGCCATCAGGCAGAGCCAGGATGAGCCAGAGCCGCAGGCAGTGCCATCAGGCAGAGCCAGGATGAGCCAGAGCCGCAGGCAGTGCCATCAGGCAGAGCCAGGATGAGCCAGAGCCGCAGGCAGTGCCATCAGGCAGAGCCAGGATGAGCCAGAGCCGCAGGCAGTGCCATCAGGCAGAGCCAGGATGAGCCAGAGCCACTGCCAGAGCCACCGCCAGAGCCAGAGGATGAGCCAGAGCGACGGCCAGAGCCAGAGCGACGGCCAGAGCCAGAGGATGAGCCAGAGAAAGAGCCGGAGCCAGAGAAAGAAACCAAAGCAAGCGTTCAAGCATGAGTCAGAACCCGATCCCGATCCACGACTTGGCCAGAGGCAGAGTCAGGGCTAGACTCAAAGCCAGTGTGATTGCCAATGCCAGACCTTGAGCTAGATTCAGTGCCTGAGCCAGACTTATAACCCGTCGGCGAGAGATTCAGAGTTGAGTGTATACCCAGCCTACACCCAGAACCTAAGCCGGATCCAGATGCAGGCCCGCACCTGACCCAGCAGAGTCAGAGACAGAGCGCTGGAGTCTGGCCCAGAAGTAGAGCTCGATCCGGAGTCCGTGGAAGACATTCTCCACCTCCACCTGCTTCACTCCACTGGGTCTCTCGGCTCCATCTCGGGTCTGAGCCTGTCTCTAGCTCTGGCGGCGACTGCCTGCTTGGCTCTGCTTCTGGCTCTAGTTCTGGGTCTGAGTTGGTGTCTGGATCCGTCTCTGGTTCCATCTCGAGTCTGAGTCAGTCTCTGGCCCCAGCCTCTGTCTCTGACTCAAACGATGACACTTCCAACCGCACCTCCAACCAGCCGCTGCAACAGCAGACCTTGATGCCTTCTCACGTCAATTGCAGCGCACAGCGACGCACTCCTCACTCGGCATGACGCACCGTTCGTCAGAATCGATGCTCAAATGTTACATTCCTCATTCCTCGGCTGACGTCCAGCGCTTCTCGGTACGAACCTCTCACGACTGCGCCACGTGCTGCGTCACAAACATCTTTTTAGTCAGAAGCTTGAGCTCACCCCGTCGTCCACCCTCCCACCGCGCCCATGATCCGACTCAGTTTCAGTCACAGTCGCAGTCCCACGTCCGTGTTCACTTGCAGGCTCACTCGATTAGCCAGTGACGCGGCAAAACAAGCACGAATTGTTCTGCGAACTGTTTCGCTTGCTGACGCGGTTTTGGGCCTTTCCCCGGCTCCGCACTCAGCTCGCATAAATTAGCGCATTGCCAAGCGGTAACAACAACAACTACAAACGGGACCAGCATCGATGTGCGCCGACAATGTTTTCACTTTGATCGGTGATCGGTGATCGTTTGGCACTCGATCAAGCTGCGACTGTCATTTGTCGCACGAAAGTGAAGTTGTTTGACATCAATTAAGGAACGCAGACGGCGACAACAGTCTCTCTTGACAGATTGCGAAATTGCCGCAGCCGAAGCCGAAGGCCGACTGGATTTGCATAAGCGAATGCGTGCAAAATTAATGCGGCTGGGGCGGGGGAGAGAGAGAGAGAGAGAAGCTTTTGAAAAATTATTTGCTAAACGACAGACCTTGACACTGACCTCGCGTCCGATTGCGGAGCGCAGAGGAGATTGTCGCATTGGTCGGGGAAGTCGTGACTCGTGAGCTTGTCGGTTGGTTGGTCGGCGTTCTTGCCGCGGGTGCTGTGAAGAGGGAGGAGGTTGCCGCGGCAGCGAGTGCTGGGAGTGAAGGTTTGACGCCGGATGTGGTTGGGCGGACTAGAGCCACGATGGGGGACAGAAGCAGAACCAAGCAGACAATCAGTGATAGACTCAGATCCTAGATGGAGCCAGACCCAGGCCCAGACACGTACTCAGATCCAGAACAAGAGCCAGGCAGTCGCATCCATCGTCAGCGACCGAGATGGAGCTGCATCTGGAGCTTCGAGCTTGACCCAGAATGGAGCCAACCAGACGTTCGCAGCCAGGGCCAGAGCTAGAGCCCGAGTTAGAGCCAAAATCCAGACTCCGACCCACACCCAGAACCATAGACAGTGCCTCGCGTCCCATTCCGCGCCGGAGCCAGAACCAAAGTAGCCAGCTTGAGACGAGAAAGTGAAACTGTTCTGGCCACAATGCAAGGGCTCAGCTCATGTGTTGACCACGGCAGCACTCCCCCTTCTCGAAGCACTTCACTCTCGCGCTCGCCTGCCCACCACTCGATTGCATGCACTGCTGCTCTTCTCGCCACGATCCCCGGCAGACACTTTCACTTTTCAACCTCTTCACGATCACCCGAGCGCCGATTGAAGACGCCAATTAATTTGGGACTAGACGAGGCCTATTGCCTGACTTTTCGACATCGACATCGAAATCGATACTCCTCGACTCCTCCACTCGGAGGTGACGGATCGCACTCGAGTGCCATGCATCCATTGTCGGCCGCCGCCCGAGTGCGGACAAGTTTCCGAAATCCAGAAAATCGAGATCACACTTCGACGGTGCGTTGCATTGGCCAACACAGCGGCGCGGCGCACCGCCACGTTACGCTGTCGCTGAGATTTCTCCGCTTTCGGGAGGGGACCCATTCGGTGGCATTACTTCCGCTTAGCTGGCTGCGATGATCGCTGCGGCAGAAGCCAGAAGCCGATGCGCAATGAGGTAATGTTAGCTGACCCACTTCGTCGAGGGGGAGGGGGAGTCGAGGAAAGCGACCAGCAATTGCAGACACCGTTGCCGTGTGATGGCTGTGTGTTCCAAAAGATCAATGATCGCGACGGTGCTTCCGACCTGCCCCCGGCAGGCAATTGTCGCCGAAAATGAGGGGAAAACGGAGTAGCAGGAGGATGAGAAGCAGGAGATTGCCGCCCATTTCGCGATCGGAATCGAAGAAGTGAAACAGTACCGGTTTCTGTTTATTTTTTTCCGCTCGATCGCGAGAACCACCTGAGCCGTGGCCGACGTCAGCATGCAGCGGAGTAGCAGCAGCAACCGGTTGGTGCCTCCCCACCGCTTCTGTGTCTCTCTCTCTCGGGTGGTTGGTCATGGGAGAGCGAGAGATGACGGTGACGATGAAGACGCCGATGACGACGACGACGACGACGACGACGACGACGACGAGTGAGATCGTGGCGGCGCGTCGCTGGTGATGATGATCTCGCCACGATCACCACGCGACACTTTTACTTTCGTTCGTATGCTGCTGCATGGAGCTGGAGCCGTGGCCGCGCCGTGAGTTGCTGCAGACCGTGAATGGGAGGAGGTTGGATGGCAATTTGTCGGAACTCTTTCTTTTTTTTTTTCTCTACGTCCCCCCTCCCCGTCGGATGGTTGCAGAAGATTGATAAAATGCGCTTTTGGATGGTTGCTTGCTCACGCAAGGGAAACCAAGTTCATCATTCCCCGACGAAAGTGACTTTCAAACGAACGAAGCGGATTCAGTGACGATTGCCACGCACAGAGCTAATAGAGTGCGGTTATGACTGCTGGATGAAAAGTGCCCTAACTAGACGGGCTGACAGACAAGCAGACAGACAGCCAGACACTCGGTGCTGTTCCGAGTCGAAGTTGAAGTCGCAGATTGAGAGACGACGAGGGACAAGTGGGACGGTGGCAATGATCGCGGCGGAAGTTGGATAGAAAGCGACACCCATTGATTGAAGTGGCATGTGACTGGACAAGAAACGGGGTGCGAGAGGGGGTAGGGGTACAAGGGGACAAGAAGGGAGTTGGCTCGGAAAGGATGGGAGATGTGTTCGAGAAAAAAAAAAACACGGAAAAATGCCCAAAAACTGACTGAGGGCTGAAATAAAAATAACAAGTGAATGCAAAAATTGAAGAAAAAAAAATAAAGAATGCGAAAAAAACGAAGAAAAAACAAAAAATGTGAAAAAAAAACCAACAAAGGGGACAAAAAGTTAAAATAGAAAAAAAAAATGCGCAGATTTGCACTCGGCGGAGGGTACTAGGTGACTGAGGAATGCCCCACCCTCTCTGAGTGGGACTTATAGAATGTGGGTCACAAAAAGAGCCCAATTCATTGTTTTCCCATTTTTTTTCTCCAAATTCGACTCATTTTTGGGGTTCTTTTTACAGTCGGGGCGTTTGGGGGTGATGGGGAGAAGCCTCATAAGAGGGCTGGGATGGTCTTTGAAGCCTCGTTTGAAGGATTTTTCGACGACAAGGCTTAATTTACGAAAGAACCAAGTGCTTTTTCAGTCACTTGAGGGGGTCCTTGAACAGATAGCAGAGCTGAAGCTTCAGAATTGTATCTTGCTGGCTACCCTGACGGAGAGGAGGCTACACAGGCGGCTACACTTAGTGCCTTACCAGCCGGCGCGATGGATGATTTTGTGTAAAACAGTGGGAATGCCCGTTTGTGTCCGTTTCAGACCCAAGATCAGACCTAAACCTCATGAACTCAGACTCGTTCCACTGGCCGTTCCTAAGGGACAACGACTGACAGATGATTGTCCACTTGGAACGTTAAAGCTGGTGGAGATGAAGACGGCAGACTTGAACCTCAGAAGGACAACAAAACCAAGAGAGATCACAGAGCCGACGGCAGACCTGCACCTCATCCGATGGCCCGTTCCTCGAGGGGTGCAAACGGGCGATTGTTTGTCGATCGCAGTCGATGAAGCGTGTCTAATTGAAGTTGAACATCAAATCTGTTTTAAGCGAATGCTGGTGCATCCAAGAGTAGTAAAGAAACGAACTGGAGGTGAGAATAAAATCAGGAACCGTACGGACTGCGACCAAGCCATCTAGTCATTCCTCAACGAATCGAACGACGAAGGAGGTTAGATCAAGTCTTGGAAGAGTCTTCTAATCAGAGCCAGGGAGCAGAGAACGCCTTCATCTAAGGGGCCGCACTCGACTGGAGAAGGCGAGAAGCGTCTACGGATCCAATGTCCATGGTGGCTTGGCCATGTTGGGTGCATAGACACCTTGGCCCTGGCCCGAAGAGTCGTCTACCCCAAGCATGTGGGACAAGGGGGCAGAGGAAGCAGCGACTGATGCAGCGGAGGAATCAGCGGAGGACGCAGCAGAGGACGTTTTAGAGGACGCAGCAGAGGACGCAGAGGAGGGCGCTTTAGAGGACACAGCAGAGGACACAGCAAAGGAAGCACCAGAGGACGCACCAGAGGACGCACCAGAGGACGCACCAGAGGACGCACCAGAGGACGCACCAGAGGACGCACCAGAGGACGCACCAGAGGACGCACCAGAGGACGCACCAGAGGACGCTTTAGAGGACGCAGCAGTCGACACAGCAGAGGAAGCACCAGAGGACGCACTAGAGGACGCACCAGAGGACGCACCAGAGGACGCACCAGAGGACGCAGCGGAGGACGCAGCGGAGGGCGCTTTAGAGAACGCTTTAGAGGACGCAGCAGAGGACGCAGAGGAGGACGCTTTAGAGGACGCAGCAGCGGACACAGCAGAGGAAGCACCAGAGGACGCACTAGAGGAAGCATCAGAGGACGCACCAGAGGACACTTTAGAAGACGCAGCAGAGGACGCAGCAGAGGACGCACCAGAGGACGTACCAGAGGCCGCAGAAGAGGACGCACCAGAGGACGCACCAGAGGACGCAGCAGAGGACGCAGCAGAGGACACAGAAGAGGACGCTTTAGAGGACGCTTTAGAGGACGCAGCAGAGGACGCTTTAGAGGACACTTTAGAGGACGCAGCAGTGGACACAGCAGAGGAAGCACCAGAGGACGCAGCAGAGGACGCAGAGGAGGGCGCTTTAGAGGACACAGGAGTGGACACAGCAGAGGAAGCATCAGAGGACGCACCAGAGGACACTTTAGAAGACGCAGCAGAGGACGCAGCAGAGGACGCACCAGAGGACGTACCAGAGGCCGCAGAAGAGGACGCACCAGAGGACGCACCAGAGGACGCAGCAGAGGACGCAGCAGAGGACACAGAAGAGGACGCTTTAGAGGACGCTTTAGAGGACGCAGCAGAGGACGCTTTAGAGGACACTTTAGAGGACGCAGCAGTGGACACAGCAGAGGACGCACCAGAGGACGCACCAGAGGACGCTTTAGAGAACGCAGCAGAGGACACAGAAGAGGACGCTTTAGAGGACGCAGCAGAGGACGCTTTAGAGGACACTTTAGAGGACGCAGCAGTGGACACAGCAGAGGAAGCACCAGAGGACGCACCAGAGGCCGCAGAAGAGGACGCACCAGAGGACGCAGAAGAGGACGCTTTAGAGGACGCAGCAGTGGACACAGCAGAGGAAGCACCAGAGGACGCTTTAGAAGATGCAGCAGAGGACACAGAAGAGGACGCTTTAGAGGACGCACCAGAGGACGCACCAGAGGACGCACCAGAGGCCGCAGAAGAGGACGCACCAGAGGACGCACCAGAGGACGCAGCAGAGGACGCAGCAGAGGACGCACCAGAGGACGCACCAGAGGACGCACCAGAGGACGCACCAGAGGACGCTTTAGAGAACGCAGCAGAGGACACAGAAGAGGACGCTTTAGAGGACGCAGCAGAGGACGCTTTAGAGGACACTTTAGAGGACGCAGCAGTGGACACAGCAGAGGAAGCACCAGAGGACGCACCAGAGGCCGCAGAAGAGGACGCACCAGAGGACGCAGAAGAGGACGCTTTAGAGGACGCAGCAGTGGACACAGCAGAGGAAGCACCAGAGGACGCTTTAGAAGATGCAGCAGAGGACACAGAAGAGGACGCTTTAGAGGACGCACCAGAGGACGCACCAGAGGACGCAGCAGAGGACGCAGCGGAGGGCGCTTTAGAGGAGGCTTTAGAGGACGCGGTAGAGGACGCCCGAGTAGCATCTTAGGTGTCCCCGCCTACAAGTAGAGACGGACATCAACCAACTTCGCTTTAATAAAGTCTGATTGGTTGAGACCTAGAAGCCGGGCGATTTCCGAAACAATCCACGAGAGTGGGTCCAGCCATCCACTGTGATAAAGACTGTGGAAGCGGCGCCCATGTCCACCTGGGACTGCAGCTCGCCTCGTAAAAGGAGTCGATCCAAACAACGCCAAAGGCTGGTGAGTATATGCGTCCCTACACCGCCGACTAAACGGAACTGCTCAAAATATAGATCAACGTTAGTGGGATGACATTTTAGCCTTTCGATTGTGTACATCTCGAGAACGGTGCGTCCTACAGCAAAATGGTCCAGGACGATTTTGTAGCTTACACCTTCGACTAGAGGATAGAAATCATAACAGGATCAATTTACCGTTATTTATGGGAGATTTCTAAAGAATTCCTTTATCCACTGAAATTCATACAGAAATAACGGTACATTTGTCCATTTTCCAACTCCATCATATTCAAGATCAAGTCACAAGCTACAACATTGACCTTGACCACTTTGTCGTACAACGCACCGTTTTCCAGATATGAGCAAACAAAGTTTGCCGAAAATCCGCAGAGCCCCTGCTACAATTTCTGGTGGCATGGTGTCCCAGCTGCGATTTGTGGGGAAAAATGGGGTTTCCCTTGCATCGTGAATTTCTCCAAGACGACGTCAAGGGAGTGTAGCGAAATTTGGCACACAAATTGAGGGGAGTTTGGCCAACATTTTGGCGGGTGGTATGGGGGGAGTGGTATGGGAACGATATGCCAGCAGTGTGCGGACGGTACGGGAGACGGTATGTTTGTTCACTTTGGTTAGTAGCGACACGTCTTTAGGGTCACAACGATTTCTAAGAAGGAAGAGGAGGGGGAAGAGGAGGAAAGTAGCAAGGCACAGACCAGATCTCAGGCCCAAGTCGGCCTCAAAATGGACCGCACTTCTGTTTGCAACGTCCTTCTCTCCAAAAATGGGCGAAGCGCCGTGCATCAGAAATGAGAAGCAGTCGGGTACGTCGACAGCAAGGCAGAGTGGCCCGCCAAGACGGAGGCTCTACAAGATTTCGGTTTGCGGTGACATTTGCTGGCTGACTCTAGGCTGCTCAAGCGCCAGGAACGTACTCCGGATCGGCCAGGGACGGCACAAGACGAGAAGCGCCCTCAAAAGTACACTTCTAACACCACCAACATGATATTACCGAAAGACGTCACACATAAGCCAGCCTAGGCTGACTCAGTTGACTTATCCTGACCCACATCCTCCACCATCCCCCTCATCAACATCGCGGCGGCGGTAACAAACATCATCGTCATCGTCATCATCATCGCCAGTCAGCGCTCGTTAAGAGCACAATTGACCGCCATCCGAATGTGTCCATGCTGAACCTGAATTTTCCCCCTGCGTCAAGCGTATCACAACATTGTCGGTGCATAAGGGACGAGCATACATTTTCAGGGTAGTCCATGACACGACACCCCTCGTTCGCCATTCAAAATTGGCCCGTTGGCCCATGTGTTCCTTCGAATTCTTCCATACGTCCTTCCTCTCGCACACAGGCGCTCAGCCAGGAGCAGGAGTAGCGGAGGAGGAGCATGAGGGAGAAAAGGACTAAATCGACCTTTTTAAATATTTTACTCAATCAATTTAATAAAGGAGTCGATTTAAATTACACAACAAGCCGAGAGACCCCGTGTGAAGGACATGAGTCCCTTCCCTTGCTGTCCTTCCCTTGATGTCCTTCCCTTGCGCTGTTCTTTCCATCTCCTGTGTGTGCGCGCTTGTGTTTATATGCGGTTTGTTGAAGGGAGCGAACGAACGATGATGTGTTCAGGATATTTGTGCATACTCACAGCTTTTCGCAGCCACAAGGACCGAACGTGAGACAGAGAGAGAGAGAGAGAGAGACTGCCGTGTATTACCAATTCAATTATCAAGATTGCGAGGGAACGACGGATGAAAGGAAACACGTAAGGACCCCGAGACCGGTGTACGAAGGCAGCTCGAACGCCTCTTTGTTTTTTTTTTTTGTTTTTGTTCCGTCTCGAGTGAGAGGGGTGGAGGATGGGACATTCGAAATGCATGAGTGGAGGAACATCGGTGAGACGCCTTCAGATTTTCCTTAAATCTGTGCCCTGGTGAGTGGGAAGAGATGCCTGGGTGGCCTTTGAAACCGGGCACTGGAGGCAGTCAAGGGGACTTGAGGAAAGTTTGGTGATCTCCGTGAAAAGGGAGTTTGCTTAGACTTCGGGTAGCGACATGCACGACTATGAGTTTTTGACTTCTTTTGAGGAGCCTAGCGACTCGCACGTCATCCAACGCAACGGAGGCAATGAACTTAGCGCAACTAGCGCCAACTGGAGGTGGTGCGCAGCGGAGAGCCACAAGAAGCCGACGAACCATCGGCAGCAGAAGAGACACCAGCAACTGCACGCAAATGAACCCCAATAGCATCGATGTTTGCAGCAACAAAGGCGCCACCAAGTGTCATCAGCAGCCCAGGAGTCATCGGTGCCACAAGAGTGACCGGCAGCAGAGCCAATCAACCAGAAGAACAAACATCATTCATTCCTGCTTTCTATCAATGAGGAGAGCTTGCCAGCACTCGAGAATGCGGATAACTCGACACTTTCCGATTGACGGCTCAAGAAGACGATTCAGGCAGATGCCCGGACAACCTGGCGATCGTTTTCGACAACAGAACAACTCTCACGTCCAGATTAACCTAGCCTAGCGGTCGAAATGTGCGTCGGCAAATCTGGTAGTTTCCCTCAGGAAGGCAAACATCGACGTGGGCAGCATGGAAGATGCCGAACACAATAATATCCTCATCGCCTCTGCCTATTTAGCCCGCGGCCCAGAGACACCACCAGAGGAGGTTGAGAGTTTGCTAAATCTGGCTAGACTGAGCAAGATCCTAGCCGAAGGACATTCTTGCCTGAACTTGAACTTTTAAGCCTCACTTATTGCCCGGAATGCACAGATCCTGCCCCGGAAGTCTCAACTCCGACTCGCGGCTCCCAGGTGGAAAGATGGCAAAAAATGTCAGCCAAGTTCGGAGGCGATGTTCTCAAGGTACTCATTGATTGGGAGAGGGGGACTGAAAGGATTTTGACGCAGGAAATGATCGGCGATGTTGGCAAAGACCCCTTTCAGAGGGATCTCGTCAAGTGAGTTTGCAGAAGGGTCTGGCATGCGATCGCTGCCTGGTTCTAGCAAGTGCCCTCTGAGCTGTGTTGTTGCAACTGCGACAATGTGTGATGTGGATGAGCTTCTAACGGCCAGTGTTCTGTTGCACAGCTTGTCAAGCTGGCCCATGGAGACGTTAGCCTGGACTGCTTCCAGTGGGATGTGCACCTCCTCTGCAAGCGAGCAGATCGCCGCCAAGTCAGTTTCTCGACCATCTCATTTGCTGCCACGTCACTGTCGGCATTCCTGCACTAGTTCTGAATATGAACCACCAGAGGCAATGGGTTTTGATTGCTGCTTGGCTGGATGACGAAAGGAGATCTCTCGGTAAGATGTGCTGAGAAGGTGGTTCTTCGTCAGAGTGTGCCAAAAGCCACCCACACCAGGGACGTGACTTTCTGATCTAGTTCCGATTCCACAAACGTGAAGGCGTCCCTTCAGCTGCTGTGCGACGCGTGGTGAGCGCTCTCGTCTGCTTTCCAATTGCATTTCTTTGGTTTTTTTTTTCTTTCGACGCCACACTGGAGCCGCTCAGACTCAAAACTGGCTGTCACCACATCAGCACCGAAAAACTGCCACCTGATCCGAGCCAGGCCGTCCCAGTGGCAGAGGAAGTGCTCTGCAGTGTCGTCGTCTTCTCCACCGGCCTCGCAGAGGGTTGCATCGCTAAGGCCAAGCACATTTAGGGGCTTCGTCGATGGAAGTCCCTTCGGCTTGGTGGCGGGTTTCAGTCTGAGCGGCGGTCTCTTGAAGAAATGAGTTGCTTTCCGACATCCGGCGACCTCGCCCCCAACACAGTCACTTCGGAGCATTTTGGGCCTCGAATCAGTCCGTATTTGAATCAAGTCGGTCGGTCTTGGCTCTCGAATGTTGAATTTGTGGCGACTGTCTACAGCTCAGCTTCGTCCAAAGTGTGTATAAAGGCGATTGTGTGCCGTGGTCTCTTGTACTTGAAGCTCAGCGTCGTTGCCATCTGCTTGAAGGACCGTTGTCCTCTTCACTTTAACCGGTCTCTGGGGCACTGCAGCTTACAAAGGGTGTCATGATTGGCGGAACTGGTGCCAAATTTGACCCGATCTGGTCCCAGTTGATGCCACAACTCGTTGCCCAGCCATCAGGACATTCTGTCCGCGTCGTCTTCACTTCTCTCGAACCAGACTCATCTGAAGTTCGATCGAATTTGAAGGCTATCAAGCGTGGCAGTCCAACAGATGAACCAATGTGCCCCAAGAACGACCTCCAACAACTAGCGAAGCTGCGGACAGACTGGAAGGACTGCTGAAGGGGCTTGTCCCCTAAGAAGGAACGCCAGCAACTAGCGAAGCTGCTGAAGGGGCTTGTCCCCTAAGAACGACCTCCAGCAACTAGCGAAGCTGCGGACAGACTGGAAGGACTGCTGAAGGGGCTCGTCCCCTAAGAAGGAACGCCAGCAACTAGCGAAGCTGCTGAAGGGGCTTGTCCCCTAAGAAGGAACGCCAGCAACTAGCGAAGCTGCTGAAGGGGCTTGTCCCCTAAGAACGACCTCCAGCAACTAGCGAAGCTGCCGACAGACGGGAAGGACTGTTGAAGGGGCTCGTCCCCTAAGAAGGAACGCCAGCAACTAGCGAAGCTGCTGAAGGGGCTTGTCCCCCAAGAAGGAACGCCAGCAACTAGCGAAGCTGCTGAAGGGGCTTGTCCCCTAAGAAGGAACGCCAGCAACTAGCGAAGCTGCTGAAGGGGCTTGTCCCCTAAGAACGACCTCCAGCAACTAGCGAAGCTGCCGACAGACGGGAAGGACTGCTGAAGGGGCTTGTCCCCTAAGAAGGAACGCCAGCAACTAGCGAAGCTGCTGAAGGGGCTTGTCTCCTAAGAACGACCTCCAGCAACTAGCGAAGCTGCCAACAGACGGGAAGGACTGTTGAAGGGGCTTGTCCCCTAAGAACGACCTCCAGCAACTAGCGAAGCTGCCGACAGACGGGAAGGACTGCTGAAGGGGCTTGTCCCCTAAGAAGGAACGCCAGCAACTAGCGAAGCTGCTGAAGGGGCTTGTCCCCTAAGAACGACCCCCAGCAACTAGCGAAGCTGCCGACAGACGGGAAGGCCTGCTGAAGGGGCTTGTCCCCTAAGAAGGAACGCCAGCAACTAGCGAAGCTGCTGAAGGGGCTTGTCCCCTAAGAACGACCTCCAGCAACTAGCGAAGCTGCCGACAGACGGGAAGGACTGCTGAAGGGGCTTGTCCCCTAAGAAGGAACGCCAGCAACTAGCGAAGCTGCTGAAGGGGCTTGTCTCCTAAGAACGACCTCCAGCAACTAGCGAAGCTGCCAACAGACGGGAAGGACTGTTGAAGGGGCTTGTCCCCTAAGAACGACCTCCAGCAACTAGCGAAGCTGCCGACAGACGGGAAGGACTGCTGAAGGGGCTTGTCCCCTAAGAACGACCTCCAGCAACTAGCGAAGCTGCCGACAGACGGGAAGGACTGTTGAAGGGGCTCGTCCCCTAAGAAGGAACGCCAGCAACTAGCGAAGCTGCTGAAGGGGCTTGTCCCCTAAGAAGGAACGCCAGCAACTAGCGAAGCTGCTGAAGGGGCTTGTCCCCTAAGAAGGAACGCCAGCAACTAGCGAAGCTGCTGAAGGGGCTTGTCTCCTAAGAACGACCTCCAGCAACTAGCGAAGCTGCCAACAGACGGGAAGGACTGTTGAAGGGGCTTGTCCCCTAAGAACGACCTCCAGCAACTAGCGAAGCTGCCGACAGACGGGAAGGACTGCTGAAGGGGCTTGTCCCCTAAGAACGACCTCCAGCAACTAGCGAAGCTGCCGACAGACGGGAAGGACTGTTGAAGGGGCTCGTCCCCTAAGAAGGAACGCCAGCAACTAGCGAAGCTGCTGAAGGGGCTTGTCCCCTAAGAAGGAACGCCAGCAACTAGCGAAGCTGCTGAAGGGGCTTGTCCCCTAAGAAGGAACGCCAGCAACTAGCGAAGCTGCTGAAGGGGCTTGTCCCCCAAGAAGGAACGCCAGCAACTAGCGAAGCTGCTGAAGGGGCTTGTCCCCTAAGAACGACCTCCAGCAACTAGCGAAGCTGCCGACAGACGGGAAGGACTGCTGAAGGGGCTTGTCCCCTAAGAAGGAACGCCAGCAACTAGCGAAGCTGCTGAAGGGGCTTGTCCCCTAAGAACGACCTCCAGCAACTAGCGAAGCTGCCGACAGACGGGAAGGACTGCTGAAGGGGCTTGTCCCCTAAGAAGGAACGCCAGCAACTAGCGAAGCTGCTGAAGGGGCTTGTCTCCTAAGAACGACCTCCAGCAACTAGCGAAGCTGCCAACAGACGGGAAGGACTGTTGAAGGGGCTTGTCCCCTAAGAACGACCTCCAGCAACTAGCGAAGCTGCCGACAGACGGGAAGGACTGCTGAAGGGGCTTGTCCCCTAAGAAGGAACGCCAGCAACTAGCGAAGCTGCTGAAGGGGCTTGTCCCCTAAGAACGACCTCCAGCAACTAGCGAAGCTGCCGACAGACGGGAAGGACTGCTGAAGGGGCTTGTCCCCTAAGAAGGAACGCCAGCAACTAGCGAAGCTGCTGAAGGGGCTTGTCCCCTAAGAACGACCTCCAGCAACTAGCGAAGCTGCCGACAGACGGGAAGGACTGCTGAAGGGGCTTGTCCCCTAAGAAGGAACGCCAGCAACTAGCGAAGCTGCTGAAGGGGCTTGTCTCCTAAGAACGACCTCCAGCAACTAGCGAAGCTGCCAACAGACGGGAAGGACTGTTGAAGGGGCTTGTCCCCTAAGAACGACCTCCAGCAACTAGCGAAGCTGCCGACAGACGGGAAGGACTGCTGAAGGGGCTTGTCCCCTAAGAACGACCTCCAGCAACTAGCGAAGCTGCCGACAGACGGGAAGGACTGTTGAAGGGGCTCGTCCCCTAAGAAGGAACGCCAGCAACTAGCGAAGCTGCTGAAGGGGCTTGTCCCCTAAGAAGGAACGCCAGCAACTAGCGAAGCTGCTGAAGGGGCTTGTCCCCTAAGAAGGAACGCCAGCAACTAGCGAAGCTGCTGAAGGGGCTTGTCTCCTAAGAACGACCTCCAGCAACTAGCGAAGCTGCCAACAGACGGGAAGGACTGTTGAAGGGGCTTGTCCCCTAAGAACGACCTCCAGCAACTAGCGAAGCTGCCGACAGACGGGAAGGACTGCTGAAGGGGCTTGTCCCCTAAGAACGACCTCCAGCAACTAGCGAAGCTGCCGACAGACGGGAAGGACTGTTGAAGGGGCTCGTCCCCTAAGAAGGAACGCCAGCAACTAGCGAAGCTGCTGAAGGGGCTTGTCCCCTAAGAAGGAACGCCAGCAACTAGCGAAGCTGCTGAAGGGGCTTGTCCCCTAAGAAGGAACGCCAGCAACTAGCGAAGCTGCTGAAGGGGCTTGTCCCCCAAGAAGGAACGCCAGCAACTAGCGAAGCTGCTGAAGGGGCTTGTCCCCTAAGAAGGAACGCCAGCAACTAGCGAAGCTGCTGAAGGGGCTTGTCCCCTAAGAAGGAACGCCAGCAACTAGCGAAGCTGCTGAAGGGGCTTGTCCCCTAAGAAGGAACGCCAGCAACTAGCGAAGCTGCTGAAGGGGCTTGTCCCCTAAGAACGACCTCCAGCAACTAGCGAAGCTGCCGACAGACGGGAAGGCTTGCTGAAGGGGCTTGTCGCCTAAGAAAGAACGCCAGCAACTGTCGTCTGAAGTTTGGTTGGAAAGCGTGGCAGTCGAACAAATGAACCAATGTCCCCTTGTCCACAAGTGAAAGGGACCTCCAGCAATCGACTGCAGTCGATAAGACAACACTCCACACAGCCACTTAATTAAATTTAATCCACTTACGCATGGCCACAGCGTCGCAATTAACAGCAAATCAAAGCTAATTAAACCGAAAACCTCCTCGCCGCGCCGTCCGCATCACAGACAAAGTAACTCTCATCACCAGCAGCAGCAGCAGCAGCAAGAAACACAAACAAAACGACGAGGGAGTCGGTAGACGAGGAGTGACGAAGAGGAGAAGGAGATGAGAAGGAAAAAAAACACACAAAAACCGATAAAAACAACTCGAAAACTACCTTCACTTGTTCAAGAGATTAATCCCAACCGACGGACACATATGGTTTTGAAATATTAAATGAATTTCAATCGTTTGCTCTCGAAAAACGCCTGCAATTGTGTGAGTGCCTCACTCACACTGGCGAGGTGTTGCGAAAAGGAAATGCCAAGAGAGTCTTAGAAGAGCACTGCTGGCACAAAGAGAATCCGTCGTCGCACACCACAATACGTCGCACACTCCCATCGCCCCACACACACACACACACCGCCAGCCACCGGTCCACCACTACCAAGGTGAATTTTTCGAAAATGCGGCCAACGGGCAACGATACTGCCATCGGAGGCGATAAAACTTCAGTCGCCAGCAAATCTCTTGCGGCGACGTTAGCCACGGGCTTTGTCGAGTGGCCGCTGGCTCTGCGTCGGTTGGCCCTCGGTGAGAGGGAACACGCGGGCGGCGCACACAACACAACAAGCTCCAGCTCTACTCTCGGTCACTGCCATTTTATTATCTGCCTTCTTCTTTTTTTTTCTTCTCTTTTTCTGGTTTTTTTTTTTGCTTTAATTTCATTTCGTTCTCTGCTGTGGTGTTGCTTAAGCTTCTGCTGCTGGTGCTGCTCACTGCTGCTGCTCCTGTTGTTGTTGTTGTTGTTGGAAAATTAACTGAACGTTTGTCGTCGTCGGATGGACGGTTGGACGGTTGGTTGGTTTTTCAATCAAGAAATTCATAATTTTACTGTCCGTGGGGGGGATGGTGAACGCGGGAGAGCCAACAACTATTTGGCGCGCGCGCTTGTTCTCTCTCTTGTGTGTGCGCCGCTCTTCAGTCTTCACTTTCGCGGTTCACCCAGGCCCCCCTCTCGGTTGTTTTTTTGCCGTTTTCTTCATCTTTTCGTTGAAGTAACACATTTTGTCGTGTTTTTTTTCTAATTGAAGGTATGTGAGAATATCGCGCGCAGTCCGTCTATCTTGGCCTCGTTCTTCTGATTCTCTTGCCCATCTTGTCATTGTTTGAGGATGTTGAGGGGGACACGTTTCTAGTCGAGGCTCCTCAATTGTGTGGTCAGGTTGAGATTTAATTGTCTCTCTCTCTCTCTCCGTCTCCACCCACCCCCTGCCAGCGACGATCATTCAAAAGAACACAGAAATGTCGTGAGGGGAGGGCGTTGCTTCAATAAGCCTTATTAATTAATGTATTTACCGCTATAGGCCTGCCACTGGATTGAGGAGGTTGGCCTGTGTGTGTGTGTGTGTGCGGTCGCGTGTTGATGTTCACTTTGGAGGAGGGCCGCTACTCCTTTCGGCGAAGTTTAATCGGTGCACAAAAATTCGATTGAGCTGTCAACAGCGGCGAGCAGATGTGCGTAATTAGGCGACGGACTGCGATGGGAATTGAAGTTTGAGAACGATGCACGTCAGTTTTCCATCGACTTTAAGGACGCTGACGTGAGCATTCAACGGAAGGGAGTTTTTATCGATTTTAAAACGGCATACGAGAGCACTCGCACTCATCGTAAGGAACTACTCAGTTCCTACAGTCGTACCGTTCATATTCCACACCATTTGTCGCTCCTCTTCCTAAACACCGCCAGTCCCGAAAGCCAATTGCCTCCCTAGCCCACGACATCCGACCAAGAGAAGTCAAGTCCGGCCCACAAATTGGGCAACCACTTGAAATCTGGGGTCTAGGGGCTGTCGTCGACATTGGCAATCAGATCGAAAAGGTGGGCCTAAGTCCCAAGCCCAAATCGATCACTTCTTCAACCAAAAAGCCCCCATTTCTCGCCTTGATTCCAAGAAGATTGACCGTCGGATGGTCTGGTGTACAGCCTATGGCGGAATTGAGACGGTTTTAGACTAGCTTCTAGGACAGTCATTGGTCCCGGCTGCGTTAGTAGATAAGAAGATGCAATACCGGGGCTGTATAGGGGCATGAGTGTCGCCAGGCGTCTACGACGGCTAGCTCAAGTGGAGAACCCCCCAAATCCGCGAAACGAACCACCCACAGAATCACGAGGGTGTCCTGCAGAGGCGATGGGACTTGAAAGGTCTTTAGAGAGACTGTCTTGGCGATGGCATGAGGACGAGAAAAGAGTGAAAAAGGGACGGTGTCCTTCTCGTCTCTTGTTTTGGATTTTAGTCACCTACCTCGGGTATATTCTAGCCCCTGACCCGAAGGGGGAAGCCTGTCCTGAAGCACCTTCTTCCTTCAAGGGAAGGAGGATTCAAGCCAGGCTTAGACTTAGAGCCATTAGCCCTTCAGTCCTCGCAAGCGCCTGAGAATTTAAGGAGCTCACGATGATGAGCCCGCTCCTCAAGGGAGGCAAGTGCCAGTCCAATGCTCTAAGACTGTGGATCAGTTCTAACTAACTTCGCTCCAAGAAAGCAGCTCCAACTCATGCCATCCTCAGCTTGTCAAGGTTGCCAAGCGAGGCTCAGTACTTATAAGCAAGACATGTGTTCCCTTCAAGCAATCGCAGCTTGACTTCTGTCAGAGCAAACTAGACAGCTGTAGCCAAGTCCAGCCTTAAGGAGGCTCATTGGTTGATGGGTGAACGAATAAAAGCCCAGAATGTCTGAGATTCTAGTAAAGAGGAGCGAAGGCCACGTCTCACTGGTGACTGGACCCACGGCGATGGCACGAGGAATCAATTAAGCTCAGTTCACTAGTACAACACAGCTCCGACAATAGAGGACACCCCTCTACTCAGTGGGATGTCTTGGATGCCTTGTTAAGCCAAGGAACCTTCATCAAACCACCAGACTCCTTCTAGTTGCTGGGGAGATGGAGGTGGAGATCAGGTGATGGTATTTGGAGAGCTGGCTTGAGGCAGTGAACTGTCGATACGGAGGAACAAGACCATTCTCGTCACTGACCCCACCATTTGCCCATATTTTCCCTCTAGACCCAGAATTTCGATGACGGCGTCTGTAACAGAGACAGTCTCATCGAATTCGTTCACATTTTTGCAAATAGAACGCTCAGATGGAAGAACATACATGCATGTGTCTCCTTATCCTCAAAAGGCACCTTCTACAAAATCCCTATTTTCTAGCAATTTTTTTCGCAAATTTAACCCCTTCACCGACTATCAAACTATCCATATTCGAAAACGGCACTCCTTGCCCTAATCACACACGACCTCAGATTTCAATTCAATTTCGATAATCTCCTTGAAACAGCCAAATCAAATTGACACCACAAATTGGGTAGCCGCCACATCTCAAATCTCTCTACATCACCCAAACACTCATTTCCGCGTCGATTTTCTTCAAATTTTTGACGCAAATTTCATGTCCTCCCCTCCATTCATCTCATTCCACCCGATTGCCATCCAAAAACCCAAAGAAACTTCGAAAAAACTCGCTTTTTCAAAATTTACACGCTCGCCGCGAAGAAAGTCGACTCAATTCAGCTTCCAATCGACTGCATTTTTTGCGGCGAAAACACGCATTTTTGTCGATTTTCCCAAAATTGATGGATTTTCTTGTGGAAATGGTTTTAGATGATGGCTTTCATTGTCTCTTCAGTGATTTGAGTTGTTTTAGTGGATTTCCTGACGGGTTTCAGTGAAAAAATGAGAATTGAGTTTTTGTGGACTCTGACGTCAGATTTGGCTTTGTGGGTGGATAGCTCGTGTTGTTGCTACGTGCGAGGCTCGGATTTGGGTGAAAATGTGTTAGTTGGGTAGAGGATGATCTACAGCATGCAAGGCGGAAAGTCGTCGCGGAGCTGTGAGTGCAGCGTGACTTCGACACAGTCACTGGTCAATGCGACTTCCTCACTTCTTCTTTGAGTCGCGCTACAATCGAGGGTGGACCTGAAGATGCGTGAATTACGGCGACGGAGTGACAGAGATGTGACATGATTGTAAGCGAAATTCAGGTCACACTCAACTCTCAGTTTGGAGTCGAAGCACGGAACGCACAGCCTGCGAGGAGGGACGCACTTCTATACCGTTCGTCGTCGAGTCCAGAGAACGGTTGGCAGTCGAAAAGTCAGCGCGAACTTAACGAGCGCGAGGGTATCGGTTGGAATTGAAGGCAATCAAGCGTGGCAGTCCAAAAAATGAACCAGTGTCTCTTAAGAAGGACCTCCAGCAACTAGCGAAGCTGGCAACAGATGGGAAGGACTGTTGAAGGGGCTTGTTGCCATCTATTCGACCCTTTAAACACTTCCTGGCTGCTTCTTTGAGTGATGCTGGAGTCGAGGGTGGGCCTGACTATAGACTGCCGGGTCGTGGGAGTATTTTACAAGCAGAGACGCGACTAGAACAAGCTGACATCGCCATTCTTTGAGGCATCGACTCCGATTCCGTGGGACAACGCGGAAAAGAATGAAATCGCCTCCGGTGGAGTGCCCAGCGGAAAAGAGAACTTGAGGTGACGACGTTAGTTCAGGAGTCTAGAACTTGCGACCGTAGTCAAATGGGGCGTCAGTCAAAAAGGATGTCAAATTGGAGGCGCCTACCTCTAGAGTGTCTTCTTTCTGTTTGCTTGGGTGCCGAGCTACAGTGGGTGCCGAGGTACAGTGGGTGCCGCACGAATACCCTTTGAACCGAGAGATTAAACGCAGAGTTGGTCTTGTCAAAAGGAAGCAGCTGAGCCATCTCTGGAAAGCTTGAAAGCCCAGCTTTATGCCGCGGAGACATGGACAACCTTAGGAGGAGATGAAGAAGCCGATGGTCTGTGTTCTCCGTCCAATCTCTGGTCGTGACTGCGTTGATAGCACTTGGAGATGAATCACGGACTGTGCAGCCTAAGGTGCCTAGACCATGTAGAGCCAATGGACAACAGTGCTCCTCAGCCTGAAGTTGGAATAAAGGATCGCCACGAAACCGGACCTACGTCAGCTCGAAGTGCGAAACTGGAGGCAGCTGGTTAGATACCAGCTCTCTAGTTCAGACCCACAAAGAAAGAAGAAGAAAGAAGGCGTGTGGGAAAGAAGGATGAGGCCCAGGTTCATCCCGGCATGTAGCGTCACACAAAGAAAGAAGAAGGGTGGCTTTTTTTTAAATCAAAGCTTATTTTGACAGTGAGCTGTTTACCGCTCGAAATCTTGACAGAAAGTCAGTATCATACCACCGCTGCACGAAATGAGTCGCTTGACGCTTGAACAACGTTGGGAAGGATTAAAAACTTTCCAAAGAGAGTGCTGTGTCGCCCGAAAAGTGCATTTTATTGTAAAGATGAAGTATTGGCCGAAATGAAGCGACTGCTGTGCGAAAAGCTCATGAGACTGGTATGCTAGTGGACAACACTCATGGCCTCCGTCGTCGTACGGGTGCGCACAGATGACAATGTGGCCGAGAGCGTGAGACGCAATTCACGACCATCACATCGCCACAGTTCATCACTTCACGCACTAGCCTCAGAAGAACGCTGCACAAACATCTCGGATTATTTGCTTACATGGTCCAACTGACTCAGAAATTGAAGACGCGCTACCTTCCGCTTCGCAGTTTGGGCCTTAGAGCAGCTTTTTGGGCGTAAAATCGTCCTTTTTTTTGACAAGGCGCATTTTCATCTCGTCGGCTACGTTAACAGACACAATTGTCGCATCTGGGGCTGGGAAATCCCGCACGATGTTGTCGCGAAGCCAATGCATCCACAGAGAGTGACAATTTGGAGCGGATTGTGGAGTGGTGGGATTTTTTTTCATCGAAAAATGAGCTTGGGAACAACGGTGGGCGCTACAGAGCCATGTTAACCGTTGTTTTGTTTAACCGAAATTGAAGACATGGACTTGGACGACCGCTGGTTAATTCTGGACGCGCCGTGCCAAACAGCTCATGCCACAATCGATCTTTGGCGCATAAAATTCTCGAAATCGTGTTATCCGTCGTCTTGGCGATGTCAACTGTCAGCGCCTCGGAGCTGCGATTTGGCCCCTTTTAGTCTGTTTTTTTTGGGGGAACCATGAAGCACCGACGTTATGCAGACATTCATTCCAGCAATCCGTGAGCTGCAGCCCGAAAATATGAATAGGGTCTTGAAGGAGTCTGTCTTGGGGTGACTACTGCGAGAACCAGCCGAGACAGCCACTTGAAAGACGTTTAATAATTTGAATAAAAAAAATAATAATAATTTCATAATTAATGGGAAGGTTTGTTCTTACTAATAAAGCTGCAATACATGGAAAACAATTTAGTTTTGTTCATTTTGTTGCATTTGTAAAAAGAAACTTTTACTCGGCCCAGCCAGCACAATTCAAAAAATTTCGAAGAAAAAAATTCGTTAGGACTCAAAATTGCATCAAAATCCCGGTGATTCCTCCGTCGACTCCACGGTGAACACGATGTCACCAGTATTCGAAGTCCCCCTTCGTCACATCTATCTTTACGGCAAATTTAATTACAATCTCCCAAGTGACCTGCCTCAGCTGTCGCATCAATTAACAGAAATCCACTGTCAACACACGACGCACACACGGACTCGGTGTCCGTGAAGAGGCACTTAACGTGGAGCAAAGGAGCTAGATCGAAGGAGATGGATGAAGAGGAGGTGGAGGAGGAGGAGGAAGCGGAGGAGGAAGAGGAAGAGGAAGAGGAGGATGAGGAGGAGGAGGAGGAAGTGTAGAAGAAGACAGTGCCATAAAAAAAAATGTGTAAAAACCCAATCACTCTGGCCCACTTCAAAGGCCATATCCACCTATCACGCAGCGTCACCACTTACAGGTCGGTCGATAAAATCATCATCATCATCATCCCGGGCAACAGCAGCCACACCACAACAATTCAAATCTGTTCAGCTCGAGGCTCGATCAGATCGGGCGAACGACAAGCCGGCGGCGACCATTTCGATTGCCATTCAAAAGCGACGTCGTAATTACCCCTAAACACAGAATCCAACAAAATACTTCACAAAGCATACGTGACACATCAGCTGTCATTAGGTGAGGGCATTCCCCGTGCCCCTGGTCCCTTTTGTTTGGCCTCCCTTTGTCCGGTAAATTTATTATATCGGCGTTCTCCCCGAAGATTCCCATTGATTTTGAACTATCTTCGCGTTCGGATTTAATTAATTTTCTTGTCGAATCCTAATCGGATGCAGGGGGCGCGGAGCTCCTCCGGCACACGCACACATCTTCGGCTTTGGATGCACATCTTGAGCGCAACGCATCGGCGAGGGGGAGGCGGTTGTCGATGAAGAAGTGTCTCCCCCTCCGGGCGTGTGTGTTTGCCTACATGTGCTGGTTCTGCTGCTGCTGATGGTGCTTGGGCTGGTGCTGGAGCTGCTGCTGCGTCGTCATCGTCGTTGTCGCTGTTGTCTTTTGTCGCGTCGCAGTCGTTGTGCTGTCGTCGTCGTCGTCGTCGTCGTCGTCGTCCTATTTTTAGAGTAATTGGAAGGAAGAAGAATGGTTTGGTGTTTCTGTTCGTTTGTTGTTGGCTGTGCTTAGCTTGTGTGCTCCGTAAGCCTGTCAATGTCCTGCTCAGCAGCAGCAGCAGCACCACTCTCTATCTCTCTCCTTCTCTCGCTCTCTTCATCGCGTCGTCGGTTTTCCTGTTTCCAAGGGGCGACGGAGTGTGTGTGGCTTTTTTTCTTCTTGTTGTTCGGGCTTCGTGGGGGAGGCAGGCAGGCACACAACGGAGGAAAGAAAGAGAGAGAGAGAGAGAGAGAAAGACGCACACGGGGCTGGTGTGTACATTTTCCGGTAATAAATACTTAACGGTATTAGATGTCAACGGATATGGATGGATAAACAACTCAATGAGCAGCTCAACTACTGTGTTCGAATTGCGCTGTTTGGCGAGGGGTGCGGGGGAGTCAATGACAATGGGTGGGTGGGGTAGGGTGCTCTATAAGAAGAACAAAAGGCGATGCTTCTTAATCGAGCACTGGAGGGTGACACAAGGGGACGACGAGGCAGTGGATGGGGTGGGTTTCTGGAGGTCATTTTGGAGAAGATGGTCAGATTGAATTGAATTGGTCACACCTCGTGAGAGCAAGTGGCGATGTTCAAGCGGATCTCAAGTCAAGTCTCACTGCTCGTTGAGCAACTGCGGCTGTTCTGCTCGACTTTGTGACCTTTTTCAGAGACTACCCTCGATGCCTTCACGGTCCAATGCCAGTCGCCTCGCTGGACAATCGACAAAAGGTGTCAATTCGAAAGTCTCGTCAGCTTGGTCCGCCACTTCGTTGCCCCTGGAGCATAAAGACGCTTGAATTGGCAAGCGTTTGGCTGACGTTGTGGCCAAGTCGACGATGTTGTGATCGACGACGGCATGTACTTCACTCGGATTGCCAAGGGTTAAACTGAAGAGCTAACGATTGAGACGGCCAGGTGATGTAGAGCGAATGGAACCGGCCCGGAAAGTCTTCGAATGCATCTCTAAGGGATCACTACTGCTCCGTCCCTTAGAGATGCTTTCGAAGACCGCGATTCAGGAGTCGCTCGCAAGTGGAAAGGGACAAATCAACCAAACAATGGAGACACACAGTCTGGAGACGCTTGTTGCCTGAGGCCCAGGTCCAGCCGGAACTGTAGCGCCACCTGAAGTAAGAAAACTGCAACAGAGGCCGGCATTGATTCGCGGAGCTGTGCTGCACGATGTCCCTGCTCGAAGTTACATCGACTCATTGCGACGATTTGGCCATGTCGCCGATCTTTAGTGAGGCCGGCGTGCAGTCTGTCTTGCCCTTAATCTCCCCTTGAACCCAAAGGAATACGGAACGGCGAGAGCTAATGCTGTAGAGGAGGTCTCTGCGCTGACGCCGTGGCCAGGCCGACGATGCTGATGCGTCCGTTCTCGAATAACTTCACTTGGATTGGCACGAGTTAAACTGCAACAGAGCTCGTCGCTGATGTTGTTGACGGAGCCGACTTGCATGGAGGCAGTGCTGCCCATGGCGACGTCGTCGTTCTTAAGCGAGTGCACCCCGTCTCGCCCTTAATCGAACCTAGAAGAAACAGAGACCGCTTCAGAGGAGGTCTCTGCCCGAAGCCCATGGCGACGCCGATGTTGCCGCGTCCCTTCTCGAAGACGGCATGTACTTCGCTTTGTCCTCATCTACCGCCAGACTCACTCTAGATGGTTCCATCGGTACATCGACGACTCGCTGGCGCTCCTCCAACCAATGACGTGGCCATGAATGCTCGTAGTTTGCCTGATTTCAGGAAGATTGCGTTTAGTCGTGTCGCGACTTTAAGGAGGACCCTCAAGCCTCAATGGCAGGTGAGGCCTCAATGACGGCTCCACTTACGGCCACCAGATGGACGGACTTTTGACGGACTTCGATACACGGTGCGGTCACCAGACGCCACATTTTTACCCAAAATCCACCCATTCGGCGGCCCCATATGGCAACGCGATTGCAAACAAGCTCCAGCCCAAGCGCGTCGCAAAAAAATGCCTACCTACCCCTAGTGAGACGCACCCTCAGACGCACCCACCCGTCGTCACAATGTGTCCACCAGGACCCACATCTTCCTTCACTCATCCACCCATCCACCCCAACTCCTCAAGCGTCCCAGTGCGATGCAACTTCATCGTCGCTTGAATTGAATAAATCAACAATTTTTGCGATTAACAGGGCAAGACCGCTGCCGACCGTTGACAAGGCAATCGCGCGTACATCTCATGTTCCACTTACTTCCACTTGTTAGTTGTGGAGGGGATGATGGTCTCTTTTGTCATGTGAGTGAACTCCTCGGGCGCAGTGCGCATGGATGGATGACATGTATCTCTAGAGCTACTGTGGCACAGCGAATATCCTTCTGTCGAGTTGGACCAGAGCCAAAGAATCTATATCCAAACACAGGCACACACCGTCAATTGGAAGTACGGTTCGGTGGTCGCCTCCCTCCCCAATCCACGACAGATTGGATGCAATAAGGAAAGCCAAAAGACGACAAAGCAGAAGAAGGCAAATCATTTAATGAAATCATCCCTTAAGGATGTGTTGTGTGTGTGGGTGGCTGTTCGATATCAGTGTGGGGGGGGGGGGGGCTCAATGAAACACCTTTTTTTTTTGTTGTCTTCCACCGATCCACCCAACTTCGTCGTCGTCGTCGTCGTCGTGTAGCTTAATTGAAGATTAATTAGGACAGCACCACGGTGGTTTGGCTAATAAAGTAGAAAGTTGCCGTCTGCCAAGTGTGCTGGCATCGGTGTTGTGCTTCAAATCTCTCTTGTGTGTGTGTGGCCCTGGCTTCCTTTTTTGATTGGACGCGACATTGTTTTGGACGCCTGCTGACTGCGTTTCCGGGTTTGCTCCCCTTGTTGAGGGACGAACAAGGCGACGTTCATTGCCTTCTATGAGTCCCCGTCAGACGTCCGTCATCTCAGGGGGTCCACAGGAAGTCTAGACGACATGTCTGATGGCCACTGATGCTCAGCTTTGCTTCTGTGATAGACTCCAGGGCCTCAATGGTCTGTTCACTGCTGCCTATCCTGTCCTTTCTGATCGCCTCCGACGCCACCACCGTCACCCACTCTAGCCGGGCGAGCTGTTGGGACCGTTGCATGGTTCTATGAGCCTCCGTCGCATCAAGTCTCGGTCTCGTGAAGACACCCCATCATCTCAGGGCGGACCACTGGGAGTCTCGGCGATAGAGGTCTGATGGCCAGGTTTGCCTCTATTAACGACTCCAACGCCTCAAAGCCGCTCGGTCCTCTGATGCCCCACCTGGCCTCTACGACCGACTCCGACGCCTCAATGCCGCTCTGTCCACCGCTGCCTACCATGGCGTCTATGGTCGACTTCGACTTCGACGCCTCCACCGTCACCCACTCCTTAGCCCGGCGAACTTTGTGAAAAACGCTCGGAGCATCTTACGCGCCTTCTTCACTTCTCCCCTCACACACACACCCCACGACCCTCCTCATTCGACGACACAATGGATTTCGAAGGAAAAACTTGATTAAAAATCATTTAAAGCCTTCAACCCCCTTCCTCCAGCATCCACGAAGCATGCCAAAGCAATAAAGAGAGCCCACACACTCCCCCTCCCCCAAAGCCCAAAGCAGCAACCCCAGTTTCTCTCCCTCTCCCTCTCCCTCTCTCTCACTCTCTACAAGGACACATCACCCCAATGGCATGCCATAGCATGGCACACACTTGTAATTTTTATTGGAATTATGCACAATAAACACTCAGGCGGGCATCGCACAGCCCAGCGCCGTGCTGTTGCAACGGGTTGCGCCCCTCTTATGTCCATCGATGATGTCCCCGCCGGAACCAAGTGGTCTCTTGATTGTCGTCGCCATTGCCGTCGCATTGATGGCGGTTATGTTTGCCTTTGTCGAACTCCGAGGAGGGTTGAAGTTTTGACGACGATGCCATGGCCTTGACTCGGAGCGAGAGAGTGAGAGAGAGCGGATCGAGCGAAGGGATGATGCTGAAGACGACCACCACCGATATGGCGCGACGCTGATGACGATGATAATGTCAATGGTGTTGCTGCCGTTGTTGCTGCTTCTTTCGATTTCCTTCGCCCTCGGGGGGTTGTTTTCATGCTTTTGCGCGCCCCTTGACGGAAATCACATTTGAATGCAGCACAATAGTGTGCACACTGCGGCGTGGAGTGCTTTGATTTTTAATTTAAATTTATTGGTCGTGCTTAAGCGCGATTGTGATGGGAAGCGGTGTTAATGGGGTGTTCCATTGTTTTACTTATCTATTAGGCCGATGGGGGTGAGGGCCAGCCACGTAATGAGATATGAAATTGAAACCGTAAATTGATTTGGGGTTGGTGCGTGAGCCGTGGGCTGTGACTTCCGTTTGAGATTGAATTGGACTCTGGATGGTGGGGGGAGATGGCGAAATTGTCACCGGCATGGGGAGGTGGTTACGAGAAGCAGATTCTTACGCTTCGCGGCGAGGGGAATCAATCTAAGAAGAGGGTGGCGTTCGGAAATGACCGAGAAGGTGTTAAAATTTGGAACAAAAATGCGAATTCGTTGACGTTTCCTGTCGCAGCACCCCTCAGAGAAGGAATCCAAGTCCATTTTGGCCCGAATGACTAGAGGAGCCTAAGAAGTAATTCAGAATGTTGACCATTTTGGAGCAAAAGTTACAAATTTCTTTCGCACACCCCTCGTATCGCGAACAACTTCAAAAATCCACAATGTGGCCGGCGTGCGGTGTTTGTGGTGATGCTTCGCTGTTGCCCTGGTAGACGGTGGTGCGATGTGGCACTGGTTCAGAATCAATTCGATTGACGCTGCTCTAGGCCCGCTTGGGCTTCCATCTTTCGATCTGCTCTAAAATCCGAGCTCATTCCATCTTCTCTGAGGCTTCCTCCTCTTTTCACAAGCCGCTGTTGCTTAAGCAGGCGGTTGCTCGGCACCCTCTCGGAACGGCGGCGTGGGGAGGCAGTTTCGTGGATCTCCATCAGAAAGTCTGCAGGCTTCCTTGCCTAAGGCTAAGAACTTGCTTGGTCTTCCATGGATGACACGGTGCCACAAATTGAAGCTGTTGCGGAGCTCTTTAAAACGAGATACGACACAAGGTAGTGCGTCGACAAGGTTTGGGGACAGGCACAAATTTTGGAAACAATTTCGAACAAAAGTGGTCGAAATTTCGCTCGAACTCTGGACAGGTGGCAGAAAGTTAAGTGGTTAGTAAAGTGTTTAGAAGGAGGTGACTCATACTAAGCCGCGTCGACGGGCTGTGGAGATATGCCCACATATTGGGCTTTTCTGGTCACTTGCTGCCAAAAATCGCGTTTATCCCCAAGTTTGAGGCAATTTTTGACTCGTTAGCTTATCAGGCCAGCAGAGGAAATTTAAGGGCAATGATTTTGCTTGGAGACGAGGAGGTCTAAAAGGCCTAAATGCATAGAAGGCCTAAATGCATAAAACTCCTAAATGCATTAAAGGCCTAAAGGCCTAACGAACTAAAAAGCCGAACAAACCAAAAGGCCTAAAGGTCTTAAAAGGCTTATGTGCCTAAAAGGCCAAGCAAACTAAAAGGCCTAAATGCCCAAAAGGTCTAAATGCCTAAAAGCCAAAATACCTAAAAGGCCTAAATGGCCTAACGATCTAAAAGGCCGAAAGATCTAAAAGCCTAAAGGCCTAAATGCCAAAAAGGCCTAAAGGCATAAAATGAACTAAAAGGCTTAAATGCCTAAAAGCCTAACTACCTAAAAGGCTTAAAAAGGTCTAAATGCCTAAAAGGCGTGACGAACTAAAAGGCCGAATAAACCATAAGGCCTAAAGGCCTACAAAGGCTTATGTGCCTCAAAGGCCAAGCAAACTAAAAGGCCTAAATGCCTTAAAGGTCTAAAGGCCTAAAAAGGTCTAAATGCCTAAAAAGCCTAACGAACTAAAATGCCGAACAAACCATAAGGCCTAAAGGTCTACAAAGGCTTATGTGCCTAAAAGGCCAAGCAAACTAAAAGGCTTAAATGCCTTAAAGTCTAACTGCCTAAAAGGCCTAAAAAGGTTTTAAATGCCTAAAAGGCCTAACAAACTAAAAGGCCGGACAAACCATAAGGCCTAAATGCCTACAAAGGCTTATGTGCCTCAAAGGCCAAGCAAACTAAAAGGCCTATATACCTAAAAGCTCTAAATACCTAAAAGGCCTAAGTGCATAAAGGGCCTAAAGAACTAAAAGGCCTAAATGCATAAAAGGCTTAAAAATGTCTAAATGCCTAAAAGGCGTAACGAACTAAAAGGCCGAACAAACCATAAGGCCTAAAGGCCTACAAAGGCTTATGTGCCTAAAAGGCCAAGCAAACTAAAAGGCTTAAATGCCTTAAAGGTCTAAATACCTAAAAGGCCTAATTGCATAAATGGCCTAAAGAACTAAAAGGCCTTAAAGTTCTAAAATTAATTCAAAATGTTGGCCAGTTCGGCGCGAGGATTCGGAATGCCTTGGGAACTGTGGTATGTTTGATCTTTTACCACAATTTGGAACGACCACCACATCGCCCAAGTGTCAGGGAAGATCCCACGATTTTGGTACCATTTCGGGCCTCTTCTGGTCGAAGTGAGGGGGCAAGTTTAAAGTCTTACCACATTTAGCAGCTCTCCTTGAGATGTCTTAAATGGATCTACATCGCCAAGTGTCAGAGAATTTTGGACACATTTTGGCCCTCTTCTGGTCCAAGTGAGAAGTCACCATTTCTAGGGGAACCGTGGCGAATTTGATATCATACGTCAACTTAGAGCAACCCTCCACCAAATCATCAAGTGCCAGTCGAGATTATTGACACATTTCAGGCCGTTCTGGTCCAAGACCCACGTCCGCCTCCAAGTTTAAGTACTCAACAAACCATAAACACTGAAAATTCGAAGCGCATTCCTGGTCTCCTTGTGACCACCCGGCGTTTACCACAAAAAATCCCGTCAAATTCGATCAACTCTTCCCCACCCGCTGCTCAACTCAATTAGTCCCTCTACCACACCGTCGATGGTTCCCCGAAAAAAAAAAAAAAAACGCCCCCGAAGCCACAACAAATCTGTCTCTCTCTCTCAGGCAGTCGAACAGCAACGACGCGACCAAAAATCCATTTTTTTCTTCTTTCTGTCCGCCGCCTCCCATGGAAACCCTCTAAATTACAGAGTCTTGTACCTGTCGGTGGATGTTTCCCTGCATCCATTTGGATCACAAACTATTAATGACCGGGTATCGGATTGCAAGACCGACCGACAATCGACCATAAAACCCCGAAAACAACGGAAAAAAAATGAAGAAGAAAAAAACGAACGAAACCAAGTTCAAGGCACAGTCTAGAACAGTTAGTCCCGGCGAACAAGGTTAATAGCCTTTGAGAATTTTACAAGGCTGCTGCTGCGATGAGTGGAGACAAGAGAAAGACGAGAGAAAAGAGTGGCAGCGCAAAAATGATGAAACAAAATCCGATGGACACCTCTCGTCCTCCCAGCGACGTGTGTCTGCCGAAAAAAAAAAGAACTACTATTCCTCCACCTTGGAACCAGATTAACTGTTGTTGCGACTGCTGATGGGTGAGTGAACGAGGTGTGGCGGGAGGGAGAGGGGAAGGATGAGCGCAGAAAAAATGTGTCTACAAGCATCTGAGTGTATCTATTCGATGATCCAGTGTAGAATAAGAAATTTTGATATTTTTTCTTGTTTCTTGTCTCTCCCGCCCCTCCTTAGCGCAACCACCCGCCCGGCAGACACCACCACCAGCTCCGGCATTCACCCGAGGGTGAGTGTAAAGAAATCTAAGCCCAAATTAGACTAAGAGACTTCCTCTCGTTCCCGCTGACTGGGTGTGTGATTGTCTACCCACGGCTTGTGGAGGAGGACAGCACAAAATCCATTTGGCTGAATGTGTGTTCTTTTTTTTTTGTCCTACGGGGAGAGGGGGTTATAGGGGGTGACTTTATTAAAGCGATATCTAAAGGGTAATAAATTTTGTATCCATTTTGGCAGCAGAGCCATCGAATGGGTGCACCCACCGAGAGGCGGCACACTCTTCTCCCAGTGTGACCCGTCGCTCGTAAGGACACGCCAGGATTTCGGCATTTCGGAGATTTTCGAAGCACAGCACAGAGAGAGAAATGAGCAAATGCGAAATCCCCTCTCAGTGTCTAAATGGTGGATTGTGTTTGCATGTGATCAATTTTTGTGGAATTCTGCGGCACAGGCATGTTCATTGGCTGAAGGGACTGAAGATACTTTATCACTGAGGACGATGTGGTGGCGGTGTTATCCTTTCGTGAAACGAATTTGTTTGCTTTGGCAACAAAATAAGCAAAGGACGCCGTGGAAGTTAGTTTCGTTGGCCGAGAGAGGTAACATTTGTATTTTTCTTGTGGAAACTTGTTGAAATGCGGGACCGGCTGAACTGGGCGATTCACTGGTGTGTCAATGGATGAGAAATGCTCTGTCGCCTAGTGTGGGAAGAAGATGGATGAGATGGCAGGGATTGTGGGGCGTTGCGGAGGGCAACCGGCGATGGCGAGTGGTCACGCCGGTCGTCGGTGGCTGGGCCACATGAGAGTGGGGCGGGCATTTTCTTCGCTTTGAAGTGACTAATTAGGCGACTAGCTGGATGGGCTGGCGTGTAGAGGAGTTCTTGAAGGTTGCTTAATGTGGTAAGCCTCTAAAGACGCGTCTCTCTCTCTCTTTGAAATCCCCGAAAAAGATGTGGACAAAGCAGGCCCTCGTGCGGCAAGCTTCTTAAACAACTCACCAGATCTGGAAGTCTCACAAAAAGAAGCGGACAAAGTCCTCCTCCCTGCGGCAAGCCTCTGAGGACCTCATCACAAAGTACCCCTCCCCGCGGCAAGCCTCTGAAGAAGCTCATCAGTTCTTGAAATCCCCAAAAAAGAAGCGGATAAAGCACCCCTCCCTGCGGCATGCCTCTTGAAATCGCCTAAAAAGAAGTGGACAAAGTCCCCCTCCCTGCGGCATGCCTCTAAAGGAGCTCATCACTTCTTGAAATCGCCTCAAAGGAAGCGGACAAAGCACCCCTTCCTGTGGCAAGCTTCTAAAAAAGCTCATCAGTTCTTGAAGTCCCCCAAAAAGAAGCGGATAATGCACCCCTCCCTGCGGCAAGCCTCTGAGGACCTCATCACAAAGTACCCCTCCCCGCGGCAAGCCTCTGAAGAAGCTCATCAGTTCTTGAAATCCCCAAAAAAGAAGCGGATAAAGCACCCCTCCCTGCGGCATGCCTCTTGAAATCGCCTAAAAAGAAGTGGACAAAGTCCCCCTCCCTGCGGCAAGCCTCTAAAGGAGCTCATCACTTCCTGAAATAGCCTTAACAGAAGCGGACAAAGTATCCCTTCCTGTGGCAAGCTTCTAAAAAAGCTCATCAGTTCTTGAAGTCCCCCAAAAAGAAGCGGATAATGCACCCCTCCCTGCGGCAAGCCTCTGAGGACCCTCATCAGTTCTTGAAATCGCCTCAACAGAAGCGGACAAAGTACCCCTTCCTGCGGCAAGCCTCTGAGGACCTTATCACAAAGTACCCTTCCCCGCGGCAAGCCTCTGAAGAAGCTCAAAAGTTCTCGAAATCCCCGAAAAAACAGCGGACAAAGTACCCCTTCCTGCGGCAAGCCTCTAAGGAAGCTCACCAGTTCTTGAAATCTCCGAAAAAGAAGCGGATAAAGCACAGGGGATGCTCATTCTCCCGAGTTTTAAGGAAATTTTGATAAATCGTCGTGGCGGCAACCGAAAATGAACCAACAAACATCAGTCGTTCACTGCCATCCACTAACAGACCTCGCTCGTCATCAGTCGCTCCTGTCTCCCTCAACCTTCTTCGCCTGGCTCGAATTCAAACACCGAAGGCAAGCTGGCCTTGCACTCTATATGAACGAACCATCATCTTAGGCGTGCCCACTGAACATCGTTTGCCATTGCCACAAAGTCGATGTGAAGGACAGGTGACGCTCAAAATACTAGAAGGACACCAATGAAGCACGTCAGTAGCCCAGAGAAGCACCGGAGGCACCCTTCACCGACCAAAGGAATCCTTTAAGTGGAAAACCCTAAAGCCTCCATACAACGCCCAGTTCGGGCAAAAGTTTATCCAAGAAACCGCAACCAAACGCCCGTTCGCTTAGACGCACCTTCTCACATTACAACAAGACCGAAGGAGCATTTACTTTAATAACCCCAAACAGAATGTATAATCACCAGCGCGGAGCAGGAAGACAACGACACAGGACTCGGGACTAGGGACAAAACAAAAACTTAACAGTTGCACGGCAGCAGCAAGTCCTTTCGCATAAATAAAATGCAAATAAGGAAGTTTCAAAGTGCTACACAGAGCGACGAGTATATCTGTGGCCCCATTATGCACCTCAAAACACCCCCTCACACGCATAACCTTTTGCAGAAAGTTACTCCTTTCACAACGACGACGACGACGAGGACGACGAGGACGACGAGGACGACGAGGACTACTGTCAGTCGTCAGCGCGGTAGGGCATGGGGCTTAGGACACAGGGAAAGAGAATCTGCGCTGGATATTTATCACCACACACGACGATGCTTGCCGTTCTCTGTTTCAGCTTCAGGATGAGCAAGAGGTGGAGCAGGAGCAGGAGCAGAAGTAGAGACGGACGACACAGGGACACAGGCCTTTCGCAGAGCCAGCAGCAGCAGCAGCAGTGACAGGAGCATGAAGCATGCATAACAAAGTCTATTCTAGCCGTACCGTCGCAAGGCACAGGACATGAATGTGCCACACTGCAATGCTTCGGCTTCATTGTGGACGAACGCACGCACAACTTCCACTTTGAAGCTCGAAAGGAAATCATACCTCGACGAGCTCAGATACTCTCCGCTCCGCTCGTTCTGATCGTCTCCTCATCGTCGCCTCCTCACCGTCGCCTCCCCTTGGCATATGTGTGTGCGTCGTTCTAGCTGGCAGCGTGAAAAACATTTTAATTAAAGCTTTTAGTGAAATGAATGGAAAAGGGCACAGCAACGGATGGATGATGAATGACGACGAAGTGAATGCGAATTTCATGGGATTGCCCCCTCGGTTGTGGTGGCGAGAGGCTGAGGGGCTGAGGCGGCTTGATAACTTGATAAAAGCGCTCAAAGATCTGTTTATGACTTTGTGGTCACCCCGCCAGGATGCTGCTGCTGCCGCTGCCGCTGCCCGCCCTTCACTCAAAAGCGATGTTAACCGTTTTTTGTTTGATGTGATTAGTCGGGTGGGAGGGGTGAGTGGTCGCAAGCACTGTGTGTGATTGAGTCCGGTTGATGCCGCAACGACCAGCAGAAGGTAGGCGAAAAGTGTCGGAAAAAAAAATGACCGGAAGTCGGTTATTTTTTGACAAATCGGCCCATATCTCGTTCGGTTTGGATGTTGCATCGGATTCAGCACGCAAAGACGCTTCTTTTTCTGCCCTCAGCAATGCCACCACGACCCCTAGAAAGTAGGGGTAAATGTCGGAGAGGGCGACGGGAAATGGTTGTTTTTACAAAATGGCACGTATCTCGAAAACGCGGCGTTTTTCGGTGCGGTGCGTTTTGAGGTTTGCTACCTTTTTGTACGCAGGATGGAAAAAAGCTTCTTTAGATCCCTCAATCATGCCGCTACGTCCAGCAGGCCAGAAGTTGTTAGGAAAAGAAATTCGGAAAAAGTGACGGCAAAAGTAGTTCATTTTGACAAATCGGCCGCATCTCGAAGACGGTTCGTTTGTTTTGAATGCGGTTTGTTGTGCTGCCTATTCGCTGTCTCTAAGACTCTTCTTTAGAGCCTTCAACCATGCCGCTACGTCCAGCAGGCCAGAAGTTGTTAGGAAAAAAAAATTCGGAAAAAGTGACGGAAAAAAGTAGTTCATTCTGACAAATCGGCCGCATCTCGAATACGGTTCGTTTGTTTTGAATGTGGTTTGATGTGTTGCCAATTCAGTATGCAAAGACGCATCTTTAGCGCCTTCAACCATGCCGCTACGTCCAGCAGGCCAGAAGTTGTTAGGAAAAGAAATTCGGAAAAAGTGACAGCAAAAGTAGTTCATTCTGACAAATCGGCCGCATCTCGAAGACGGTTCGTTTGTTTTGAATGTGGTTTGATGTGTTGCCAATTCAGTATGCAAAGACGCATCTTTAGCGCCTTCAACCATGCCGCTACGTCCAGCAGGCCAGAAGTTGTTAGGAAAAAAAATTCGGAAAAAGTAGTTCATTTTGACAAATCGGCCATATCTCAAAAACGGTTCGATTGTTTTTCGATACGGTTTGTTGCATCAGATTCAGCTCAACGAACAGAATGTAGGAAAAAGCACCGCGAAAAGAGAGAAAAAAAAAAATTAAGTCAATGGCCCATGGGGGGATCGAACCCACGACCTTCGCGTTATTAGCACGACGCTCTAACCAACTGAGCTAATGGGCCAGTTGACAACTCGCTGAACCTATTCTCAGAGTTTGCCAGCCAGTCAAATTGGTTTTCTGGTTCTCGACGCGACGACATTGACGAGTCAGGGGCGATCCATCAAATCTGCCGAGATCACACGGCGCGTCAGGATTTTGAATGATCCCCCCCCCCCCTCCCTTCCACACACACACACACACACATACTCCCCCACCAGTCCTTTGTTTCAACCATTGACCAACCAACCGGGGAACAGAATCACCGATTTTATCGGCGGACGACATCGCTGACCGCGTGACAAAACCGATAAATTGCCGTTTTGTTGATAAACACTCCAGCAGGGGCGACGCACATACACACACGCACACATGTGCGTGATTCCTGGTTGCGGCAGTGGTGGCACTCACTCACTCAGAAGTATTCAAAATATCTATGAACGGCGATTGACGATGCCGCGCTCCGTTGTTCGCCTCTTAGCATGGATTCCTTGCCCCATTGCCGATGCCGCCGCCGCTACCGCTGCTGATGCCACACACTCCAGGCCATGATTTGGCTCTGGTGACGTGAAATGATTCTCTGATGAGTAATGGAAATTGTTCAGAAGACATTATACACATGTAGGCGAACCATCATCCGAGTCCCATCTGTGGGGGGTGGGCGGAGGGAGTACCAGATTGAACCACTGACAAATGCGTTGTCTATCAGGGACTGACGACCTGGCGAGAACGCTGCAGTCGTCGAAGACAAAAAAAAACAACAAAAAGAGGAGAGAAGACACAAAGATTGATAAATGACCCAAAAACTGTATGCTCGCTTGCTCGCTTGCTGGTCGATGTGAAGACGCGTCGCCATGACGTGGTGATGGGCGGTGGTTGAGGACGAGGATGTGGCAGCAGTAGCATCGCTCGGCAGTTGCCTGTGGTGTACTTCAAAATGAGAAACCTGAACTGAATACGAAAACAGGAAGAGGATGTTTATGAAAATGCGAGCATAAAAGTGGGAAATTACCAGCTTTTTTTTTGTTTCTTTGGTTTTTTTTTTCTCCTCTTTTTTTGTGCGTTTGTGTGTGCGGCTGTGTCGCTTGTTTGGATTGATCGGAAGTTGTGTGTGCTGGGGACAACGTCGAGATTAGATGACTGAGCATGAGTCGTTGTGTTGAAACAACAGGCCGATGGGAGCAGGGTGGAGGAGGAGAAGGAATACCCGAAGGGAGTGTCGCCGGCAATGGCTACACACATGCTGCTGCGGGGGGGGAGGGGGGGGGGGAGGTCGAGGTGGAAACTTGTGCCGGCAGGCAGGTCTAATTACTTGCATGCGACTGGCGTGGGTGTTGTGGAACATGATTTAGGGAAAATCATCCATTTAAGGACGACAAAGAGGTCCTTTTTTCCACATCTATTTTCAAATTGGTTATACCCCGGGAACTTTGGGCATTTTAGTGATCGAAGCAGGTGTCGAAGACGATCATTTTGAGCCCTCAGTCGGAACGCTGAACTTTTGTCACTTTCTTCCGAAAAATGTGCCATCTCTTGAAAACGGTGAAATTGGCGTTAGGTTGGCCTTTCCGGGATCGAAGCAGGCATCGAAGACGGACGTTTTAAGCCCAAGAATGTGAGGGTAGGTGCAGACGTCTGCCCGCATGAGCCATGAGGCCGCGTCGCGGAGGCCATAAGATGTCACTTTCTTCCGAAAAATGCGACATATCTCGAAAACGGTAAAACTGACGCCAGTCTCGGCTTTCTGGGATCGACGCAGGCGTCGGAGACGGACGTTTTGAGCCCAAGAACGTAACGCTAAGGTCAAACGCCTGCCCGACTGAGCCATGAGGCCGCGTCGCGGAAGCCATAAAATGCTATAAAATCCGGAAAAATGCGCCATATCTCGAAAACGGTAAAACTGGCGCCAGTCTCGGCTTTCTGGGGTCGACGCAGGCGTCGGAGACGGACGTTTTGAGCCCAAGAACGTAACGCTAAGTTCAAACGCCTGCCCGACTGAGCCATGAGGACGCGTCGCGGAAGCCATAAAATGCTATTAAATCCGGAAAAATGCGCCATATCTCGAAAACGGTAAAACTGACGCCAGTCTCGGCTTTCTGGGGTCGACGCAGGCGTCGGAGACGGACGTTTTGAGCCCAAGAACGTAACGCTAAGTTCAAACGCCTGCCCGACTGAGCCATGAGGACGCGTCGCGGAAGCCATAAAATGCTATAAAATCCCGAAAAATGCGCCATATCTCGAAAACGGTCCAACTGGCGTCAGTCTCTTTTTCCGGGATCGAAGCAGACATCGAAGACGAACCCAATGACGTGGCTCTCAGTCTAAGCGCTTGCCCGCATGAGTCGTGAGGCCGCGTCGCGGAAGCCATAAGATGCCACTTTCTTCCGAAAAATGCGCCATATCTCGAAAACGGTAAAACTGGCGCCAGTCTCGGCTTTCTGGGGTCGACGCGTCGGAGACGGACGTTTTGAGCCCAAGAACGTAACGCTAAGTTCAAACGCCTGCCCGACTGAGCCATGAGGCCGCGTCGCGGAAGCCATAAAATGCTATAAAATCCCGAAAAATGCGCCATATCTCGAAAACGGTAAAACTGGCGCCAGTCTCGGCTTTCTGGGGTCGACGCAGGCGTCGGAGACGGACGTTTTGAGCCCAAGAACGTAACGCTAAGTTCAAACGCCTGCCCGACTGAGCCATGAGGCCGCGTCGCCGAAGCCATAAAATGCTATAAAATCCCGAAAAATGCGCCATATCTCGAAAACGGTCCAACTGGCGTCAGTCTCTTTTTTCCGGGATCGAAGCAGACATCGAAGACGAACCCAATGACGTGGCTCTCAGTCTAAGCGCTTGCCCGCATGAGTCGTGAGGCCGCGTCGCGGAAGCCATAAGATGCCATTTTTTTTCCGAAAAATTTGCCATATCTCAAAAGCGGCGCAACTGGCGTCAGTCTCGTCTTTCCGGGATAGAAGCAGGCATCGAAGACGACCCCAATGACGTGACTCGCAGTCTAAACGCTAGCCGGAATGAGACAAGAGGCCGCGTCGCGGAATCCATAAAATGCCATAAAATCCCGAAAAATGCATACATATCTCGAAAACGGTGCAACTGACGTCAATCTCGCCTTTTCTGTGGACGCAGGAGTCCAAGACGATCGTTTTGAAACCAAGAACGTGACGCTAGGTCTAGACGCTTGCCCGCAAGAGGCTTGACCTTCTGTCAGGGAAGAAATAAGATTCCGAAAAATGCCCATTTTTTTTTCCCGAAACAGGCGTCGATTGCACGGTTGTCTAATAGATTGCACGCTTCAAACATGAATTGACTTCACGAAAGTCGCACTTAAGGCGGACGACTGAAGGCAAATGTCACAGCTCCTGAAATAGTCGACGATTCTTCCGAACACCCTGCGGATTCCGAAAAGTCGACCCGAAACATCCCGAGCACAATTTCGATGCGGAAACAACAAGCGCAAGTACATGTGTCGAAGGGATGTAGTTCTTCCTCACACAGCCCACCCTCCGTTTAGAGCATTAATTCAAAATGGAAAACCGACTGGCAGGAGAAGAAGGACATGCTGTCGACGAGACGATGGATTGCTGCGAGACACGTAATGTCTTGTGGCTTGTGCCCGATGTGGGCGCACTGACAAAACACAGATGTATCGTCTACGTACGAACATGACAAAAACGATCTTGATTTAACCTTTTGAATAAATGAATTGCAATTGGCACAAGGACGATGTCGTCGTGCTGAAGGCGAAGTCACAAGGATGTGTGCTTGAATTCCCACAAGTGCTTCGGTCGTTCTGCATTTGTCTGGTTGGCTGTGTATGTGTGTCTTAATCGATTCGAAGAATCGTTCAATTAGAGCGGAGGTTAGCTTTGGAATTGATTTTGTTTGCGTCATTTTTATTCATCACCAAAAATTGTCTATCTCCTCGGAAAACCCACTCGAACCTCTTGAGCATTCCTGCCCCTCTTTCAACTCACACAATCTCAGTCACATTTCAACTCCCCCCGCCCGTCCCCCGTTCGCATATGACTGACGATCAGAAAATGAAAATGCATTCAACAGCAGCGCACAAAAAGAAAATAAAAGAGAAGAAAACTCAGGCAAACTCTGCCCAACATTAGCGAAGAACGACGACGGTGACGATGAACGTGACTACGTGCAGAAGGATTCACATTCCATGGACAGACACACACACACACACCCATACACCGTCCCATCGTCATTCTCTCATTATGAACGAAAGTAGCAGCAGCAACAATTATTTTCATTTGAAACGGTGTACAGTGCATGTGGATGGTCGGTCGTCTCCCTTCTGGTTCTGTTTCCTTCATCTCCTTGTTCGGCGTTTACCATGTCCTTATTCTGTTTTTTTTTCCCCTTCTTCTGTTGTTTTGATATCCTTTGTTCCCGATCCCTCTTTTGTGTGGCACAGTTGGAGTCACACAGAGAGGAGGACGAGGACAGAGAGCGAGAGCGAGAGAGACAAAGTACGATGGAGGGTTGCAAAAAAGTTTACCCCCAAAGTGATTCCCGTTCTGTGAGCCAGCACATACAGCACAGAGAAGCAAACGAACAACGGGTGGTGCGGAGGGTGCTTGTGAATTAAATGAAAATATTCTGTTAAACGCGAGGCGATGCAGTTTTGTGGGGAATAGGGGCCAACACACAAACGTACGGGATCAATGACCAAATGGGTTAAGAGAGCCCAAACCACTGGATGCAGCAGCAGATGGAGTAGTAGACCTGCGTTAAAGTGGGTCAAAGGTGGGTTAATTAGTGCCCAGAGATGCCTGTTTAAGGATCGAAGGACTATCTATCATGAGAGATTGTCAAAACGAAACCACCTCCACTCCCTCCCACCGCATTCAACCAAGGACACACACAAACACACACACACACACCAACACGAGCTCGGCACTTGTGCTGACGCGGAGGACGAGCGACGTTGGAAAATGTTAAGGATGAGCTGATATCCTTTGCGGAATGTGGGATTCGCGTGTGTGTCGTTTTCGTCGTTTTTTTATGAGAAAATAGCGTTCCGTTGAGTGGATAGCTTAACCGAGGGATGATTGTCGCCCAACGATTGTTGCATATACATACATACGCATTCTTTCTGAATTGAGGAGCTCTTTGACTAATTAATAAATCGCACACATCGCCAAAGTCATTTGCATGGTTAGTCAGCGAATCGGAATATACTTCAGGCGACGCATGTTTTAATTGGCTTCAGCAGAATGGATGTACACCCGTTGACTCATTTTCATTTAGAACAATTTTTAACTATGATTCGTTCGAATGGATTCAAATTGATTTGGGTGCGACGAAATTTGCAATTATTTAGTGAGTTTTTCGAAGAAAAATACGTTTGTGGCGCCATCTATGTGAACGAAAATGAATAGTTAAGTACCTGAAGCACACAAAGCACTTGGCTTTGGGAGGCTTTTAAGATAAGGGACCTCTATCTGGTTAGCTAGACTACATTGGGTCGTTTGTGGCGCCATCTATGTAACTACCTGAAGCACACAAATAACTTGGCATAGGGAGGGTTTGTGGCGCCATCTATGTAACTACCTGAAGCACACAAATAACTTGGCATAGGGAGGCTTTTAAGAGAATGGACCTCAATCTGGTCATATATATGATGTTACGTAGTTTGTGGCGCCATCTATGCCAACGAAAATGAATAGTTAAGTAACTGAAACGCACTCACCATTGGGAGGCTTTTACGAGAAGACACTTCTATCTGGGCAGCAGTTGAATCCTGTATCGTTTGTAGCGCCATCTATAAGAGAAAAAAATGCAATTATTAAGCACATGATTTGCACTATTTATGTATTCACTGTATTACACAAGGGAGAATATTATGAGCAGATTAAGAGGTGTTTGACGACATCGGGTTGTTTGTGGCGCCATCTATATGACGGACAAAACGTATAACCAAGACCATGGGTTACACCAGGGAAGGTAGGTTGAGAATTGTTAGAGGAAATGAGCTACAATCTGGACATCTGTTTCATAATAGGCCGTTTGTGGCGCCACCAATTTGTTTAAGGAATGAGTAACTAGTGCCCAGTTATACTAGGGGACCTGTTCTCAGTCGATTGAGACGTTTTGGGGGAAGAGCGTCTACGATTTGGACACCTGCTCGATTATGGACCGTTTGTGGCGCCACCTATTAAGGGAAGAAATGAGTAACTAACGTCATAGTTATACCAGAAGACCTGGTCTCAGTCCATTGAGACGTTTTGGAGGAAGGGGGTCTAAAATGTGGACATTTGTTCTTTAAAGGGCCGTTTGTGGCGCCACCTATGTGTGTATTTTTGGAAAAGAAATGTGTTTAACTAAGACTATGCGTTACATTAGGAATGGAAATTACTCTGAATCTGGAAAACAGGAGATATTCTATAATGGGCCGTTTGTGGCGAAATCTATTTCTGAAAGGTAATGAGTAACTACCGCCAGAGACACACCAGGGATCGTACTCTCAATTGATTGAGATGTTTTGATGGAAGGCGACCGCAATTATGGCATCTGTTCGATAATGGGCCGTTTGTGGCGCCATCTATTTCTGGAAAACGAACACCTGAGGCACACCAGGGATCGTACTCTCAATAGATTGAGATGTTTTGATGGAAGGGTACCGCAATTATGGCATCTATTCGATAATGGGCCGTTTGTGGCGCCATCTACGCAAATAAAAACCGCCTTAAAAAGAATCAGGAATGTGTCTGATAGACGACGATAGAAGAATTCACTCCTTGCAGTCTTTAAAGTGACATGGCATCAAGAGTTAAGACGACAACCACTAAAATGCGGCCATAAGCCTAAGAGGTCGAGGATTCCCCCTTGCAACGCCATTGACAACCTAATCCCATCGAAGTTTTAATGAAAGTTTCACCAGCAATCCGCACACCCACTCAACCAGCCATCTCATCGATGCCACCGCACTCATGTAAGCAATCTGCCAAATAAGGGAGCAATATATCATCCTTTATTCCAAATAAAATCTAATATCAAAAAATACGGGCGAACAGAAATGAGGACGAGCAGAAGAGGCGGAGGGAGGAGGCCAACGAAGACGACCAGAAATAAAAGAAACGAAATCATAAGCACAAATGAAACCACTCACTCGGCATGCAGGGCACGAAATTCTGTGAGCTTCCCTCGGTCTTCCCCTTTTTCGTTCGCTCAGTCATCCTGCTGCTACTGCTACTGCCACCCAGCCTTTGCATCTTCACCACTCACCCAGTCGGTATCCTTTCACTGGGAAGAAGAAGTTTCCGAAAACAGGAACAAATTTGCATTTCTCTTTATGCCCTGACCTCCCTCTGGAGAGAGTGAGAGAGTTCGCTCGATTTTTCTTTACTTCGGTATTTTTTTTTGATTTTTTTTTTGATATTCCCATCATCATCGTCGTCGTCGTCGTCGTTGGCAAGATGAGATGGCGTCGCGCGGCGCGTTTTATTCATGCAAAGCGACTACACATCGACGATGACTGCATGACGATTTGTCTAGTGTTCAGTGTTCACTGTATCACGGTCCTTCGTTCCTTCAAAATGTTGGTGGCAATGGGAAGACAGTTAAAGACTACGAAAGAGGGGGGTGGCGGTGGCCGGGCGGGGGCCCGAGGACGACAGGAGGAATGGACAAATCCATGAAAATTCCTACAAGTGGTGGTGGTGGTGTCGGGGTGTCGATGGTGCTTCAATGTCGGTGGCCCCCGAAGGGAGACGACTGTATCCACTTTGCATTTTCATTTTTATAAAATACCATTTCCTTTTCCATTCACCCCTCCCCCTTACCACCGCCGATCCAGCCGCTGAATGGCAGGCCTCTCTCATCGGTCGGTTGTGGGTGTTGCTTCGCTCGTTCGCTCATATTTCTCTCGTTTTAGCCCAATTTGTGTTCTCCTCGTGTCTACGACGACCGTGGGGAGGGGGGAGGGGGCTCCATATTCGTTCTGCTTGGTCCGTTTTTATTTCTCCTCTTCGTAACAATAATTGCTGTGCTTCTGTGCGCCTCTGTCCGTCTCCTCCACCATCACTTGCTTGCGCTACACTTTTGGGTCATGGCTTAATTGAAATTCAAAACGAAACGCGGAACGAAACCCCGCTCATAGTGCTCCCTCTCCCCCGGCCGTCCCGTAGTCGTATTGAACTCTTCAATCCAGAGGGCGACAACGGCAAGGGGACGACAGTCAGGTGGAGTGGCAAAAGATTTACATTGTAAAAGTGAAAGCTTCGATTAATAATTTATTTTCCAATGAATTCCACGTACCACCAGCCGTCTAGTCCTTCGTTGCTGCTCATCCTTGCCACTCACACACAGGCACACACACGCGCGCATAGTCACCCTTATCCGCAGTAACCATCGTCGTCAACCACCACACACGAGAGTATCGCGTTTTTATTACACCCCATTGGGTAATTGAGGACATAGTTAAGTACTCTGGTTGGTGGTGTCGCGTTACTCGCCACTGTGCGTGATGTAAACGCATTTTAAGTGGAAAGGAATTTGAATGGTGCCCTCTGCCTGTGTGTGTGTGTGTGTGTGTGCTTCGGAGTGATTTAGAAAATGTGTTCTTTTTCGTTCGACTGCCGCGCCTGTGTTTCCACTTTAAAATAAATAATAAATTGAATTTCGAGTCGAGTTCAGCGAGATGATAGTTTTATGCCCATCAGGTCAGGTCGCGACCGATGAGGGTGGCAGCAATTGATTTCGACGCCTGTTTTATGAGCTGATTAAGTCAACGTCGGGCAGAGGTGTGCAATTAACTTTGTGGTTGACGGGTGATTAGGAATTCATCGGTGCTGGATACTGAGGACCGAGGTGGATAGACACGCCTTTCGATGGCTTAAAGGTCCGGTTGAGAACTTGCTTCTAGTGCCAAGGAGGAGTGGTCCGACCTTCGAGGTCGAATTATGGACCATCCTAGTCGATGAAGGCTCTTCCTTGTAACCACGCGACGTCAGAAGAGCTTCTCCTCTTTCAGGTCGACCAGGCAGACACCTGGTGTGATCTACCTCAGGGGACACACTGGACTCCTGTTCTTTTAGCCATCCGCCAGCGTCGACGCTTTTTTTTGTCTGGCCCAGCTCAGGGGACCCACTGGACTCCTGTTCTTTTGGACGTCCGACAGAGTGGACGATTTTTTTTTTGTCTGGCCTACCTCAGGGGACCCACTGGACTCCTGTTCTTTTAGCCATCCGCCAGCGTCGACGCTTTTTTGTCTGGCCCAACTAAGGGGACCCACTGGACTCCTGTTCTTTTAGCCATCCGCCAGCGTCGACGCTTTTTTTTGTCTGGCCCAGCTCAGGGGACCCACTGGACTCCTGTTCTTTTAGACATCCGACAGAGTTGACGCTTATTTTGACTGGCCCATCTCACGGGACCCACTGGACTCCTGTTCTTTTAGACATTCGACAGCGTTGACGCTTATTTTGACTGGCCCACCTCAGGGGACCCACTGGACTCCTGTTCTTTTTGACGTCCGACGGCGTTGACGCTTTGAATCCGAAGCGGTTCATTTTTTTGGGGATTTTTTTCCAGATCGAGGGTTTTTCGGGGCATCTAGTTGAATGATGTAGGAACCGTCCGTAGTAATGGTGCATCCAACACCCTGTGGGAGGAGGACATGTCCAAACAGGTCAAGTTTGAAAAAGTCGATACACACCCACTCCCTTTCATCAAATCCACCCCAAATCGTCTTCATCATACCTGCACCATCCATTCACACTTTCCGTGGATCTGTCCACCAATCCAAGTGTCATTCGATCACATCATTGACAGATCTGCTGACAAAATGGGTGAAAATGGGTGAAAAGTCGTCAAAATCAAAAAAGTTCCCCTTTTCAGTCGAAATACTCAAACGAGTGACAAAAACCGAACGCACGTCACTTCGAGTTACTCAACCACGCTCATCCAGATCATATGGCAGTCATTTGAAAGCAGACTTATAGCCTTTTCGAGAAATTGCCACTTTTTAGCCGAAAAAATGCAGTAAAATGGGTGACGAACGGAGTCGAATTTTCCCGATCGGAGGGAGGCAAATTCAATTTTTCCATTTTAAGGACTTTGGACGAACTTTGGCGGGGGAACTACATCGGAATCGCATGTGCAGTGCGTGGGCTTCACAGGGTGGCGGTGAATTGGAAATTTTTCGTGAGCGACGAGGTGAAGGATGATGTTGTTCGGTCCAACTCAGTTGAAATGTGTGACAATACGGTCAGCTTATGCTCTAAATAGTAGGCTTGATTTGTGTAGAAGGACTCGTGTCCTGAGAGGGTCCTAGGCGCTTTTGGGTACTGACTTGAGTTGCTTCGAAACTCAAATCGGTAGGTGGGCTTACTTCTATGTCTCTCTCTCTGGCTCATGGAGGGTCCAGGGATGACGGTGCTGGGCACGCTGCTCCAGTTCCAAGCTGTGGACTCAGGTCGCGATGTCTTGGTACTGCAGACTCGGTCATTCTCTTCTCGAATCAGGGTGGTGCTCAGACTATAAGACCTTCCTAGCTGGAGCATGGGTGTCGATGTGATTGATGTGGCACAGCCGATGAGTTCGCCACTAGCCAGGATGCCAGTTGATGCTTCAACGTGGTGCCTAAGGGAAGTCCCTCAATGAATTCTCACTTCAGTGAGAAGAAGCTTCAGCTTGGCGGGCCTTTCTAAGCCATGACAGAGCCACTCTGAGTCCCTGATTCAATGACGCTACAACGGAAAGTCAAAGCAGCGTCCCCAGAAGCTCATCCATATCCGTCTTTGTTCTTGAAATGGCAGTTCAGTCTCACTCCGTCGTCAATCATGGAGTCGTCCCAGAAGACCATCCGTCGTTCTTCTTCTTCTTCTTCTCCCACTAAGATCTTGCTTCCGACAGCTTGCTCCTCTACTAGAACTCAGCAGAAGTTGTTAACCGGACGTCAGTTTTTCTTGCCTGGCCCACCTCACGGGACCCACTGGACTCCTGTTCTTTTTGCCATCCGACGGCGTCGACGCTTTTTTGCCTGGCCCACCTCAGGGGACTCACTAGACTCCTGTTCTTTTAGACGTCCGCAAGCATTGACGCTTATTTTGACTGACCCACCTCAGGGGACTCACTAGACTCCTGTTCATTTAGACATCCGACAGAGTTGACGCTTATTTTGACTGGCCCACCTCACGGGACCCACTGGAATCCTGCTTTTTAGAATTTCGCTTTTTTTGTCTGGCCTACCTCAGGGTACCCACTGGGCTCCTATTCCTTTTCAAACACAGACGATTAGACGGACTCTCCTACACATTAGCTGATGTCGAGACGATAGTGTATTCTAATCAGATAAGTGGATTCAATTAGACGGCAGCTAACTACATTTGAATTGATGCCTCCTTGTCGTTTGCCTCAAAAGGACACTCGAATGGTCAAAGACCCTTCCCTGCTCCTTTGCGAACGACCAAGTTTAGTCACAATGCGCCTCATTAAGTCGAGATCGAAATGCAATTCAAGTGTAGTTTGCTGTTCGGTTCATGGACGCCCCGGTACTCCTCCGAATACATTCGAAATTGAAATCGCGTTAAATTTACGACAAAAATAAGCCGAATAAACTGAGGTAGGCGTCACCTCGCAGGCGCACGAAGGGATCATCAAGTTCGTTCATTTCTAATCCCTCTCAATGCGATGTGCTTGCGCCCCCTTGAAGGTCGACGTAACAAACAACACTTCAAGTGGTACCTTCAATAACAACAACGACTGTCTCTGCACCCCCCCTCCCGCCATTGCAGAGAGAGAACATGTAAAAATTGATTTAGCTCCAGCCATCGCGCTGTCATAAAACATCTTATAGATTTGAATGAAATTGAACGTCCGACACTCGGAGGAAATCCTCTCCGCGCCGCACTGAAATGAATCCAATATCCCCGGCAAACTGTTCACACGTGCAACTGGGAAGAAGTCGTAAAAAGTCCCCCAATCACCGTCCCACCACCCGCCGCCAGCGTCGCACACAGAGCAGCAGTGGCAGCAGCTACAGTCGGATCCTACAAAGTTTCAGTCAGCCTCTGCGGGTGTGTGCGTGTGTATGCGTGTGCATCTTCTTTCCTCGTTTCTTGTCTGTTTTCCTGCGTGTCTTACTCAACCAGCAAAACAAATTAAATTTCAACTACTTTCACTTGAGAGAGCACTCACTGCTCGCTGGTCGCACCTCATCCTCGCGTAACCGAGTTGTTGGCGCTGCTGTGTGTGTCTACATTGTAACGGTTTTTTTCTATGAATAAATCTGTAATTTTCTGATTATGAAATCGAATTGAAACCAAGCGCGCAGCCAGCCGCAGGAGAAAAACAACAAAAGACAGAAAAAAAAATCAGCACCTAATCACCGGCGAAGGTTAGCTGCGCCGAGCTGAGAGCTGAGCTGAGCTGAGCCGAGCGGAGCCGAGTACACACTTTCAGCGTGAAGTGGCGCATTCTCAGACAATCGCGGTGAAAAGCCGTTTTCTCGTCGTCGTCGCCTATTTTTTCTTCCATCTTCTAACCAAAAAAAAAAAAATAAAATCGAGGAAAAACTCGTCGTCGTCGCCGATTAATTGCGTTGAATCGAGACTTGTCGGGGGGGCTGGCTGGGCTTGCATTTACAAATCATTTAATGAGAACTTTAAACTCACTTGACTGAGCGGCCTTGTGTCGTCGTCGTCGTCGTCGTCGTCGTCCACTCGAATCAGAGGCCTGGCGCGGAAATGATGGCTTTTTTTTTTGTTGCGAACCGATGACAATGCCGCTGACTGGAGGGCTCACAAAAGCGTGACGAATTTTTGGGATGACGCTGAATGGGTGGGTGAGTGGTGGGGCGGGGGGGGAGAAGGCTGTGTAATGCGGTAGAATTGAATATTTAAATTATTTTGTTTATGTTTTGAGCGTAATTTGATTACATTCTTGCCGAGTTGAGGGGTTAATGGTTGGATTTACGAGCGCGTTACTTGGGATTAATTGCTCGAGTCCACATGAGGTTTGGCGTGAGAGTGAGGGAAGCGGTGAGGACGTGGGTAGGCAGGTCATTGAATCGGGAAGAGACATGCGATCTGGACCGTCTGCTGATGACTGGTTAGAATCAAACAGACAACGACGGGGACAACATTTTTGGCATTGGGCAGGAGCTGCGTCGCTTTTATTCAGCCAGTGGCTGGAAGGACGAGGAGAAGGACGAGGAGGACGAGGAGAAGGACGAGGAGACGGACGAGGAGATGGACGAGCAGAAAGACGTGGAGACGGACGAAGAGAAGGACGAAGAGACGGATGAGCAGAAGGACTAGGAGAAGGAAAAGGAGAAGGAGGACGAGAAGGACGAGGAGAAGGACGAGGAGACGGACGAGGAGAAAGACGAGCAGAAAGACGTGGAGAATGACTAGGAGAAGGACGAGTACAAGGACGAGGAGAACGACTAGGAGAAGGACGAAGAGACGGATGAGCAGAAGGACTAGGAGAAGGAAAAGGAGAAGGAGGACGAGAAGGACGAGGAGAAGGACGAGGAGACGGACGAGGAGATGGACGAGGAGATGGACGAGCAGAAAGACGTGGAGACGGACGTGGAGACGGACGAGGAGAAGGAGGAGGAGAAAGACGAGGAGACGGATGAGCAGAAGCACTAGGAGAAGGACGAGAAGAAGGAGGAGGAGAAGGACGAGGAAACGGACGAGGAGATGGACGAGGAGAAAGACGAGCAGAAAGACGTGGAGAATGACTAGGAGAAGGACGAGTACAAGGACGAGGAGAACGACTAGGAGAAGGACTAGGAGAAGGACGAGGAGAAGGACGAGGAGAAGGACGAGGAGACGGACGAGGAGATGGACGAGGAGAAGGACGAGGAGACGGACAAGGATGTTGACGGGGGCGAGGAAGAGACCGAGGCCGACACCTAGGACAAAGCCTAAGGCGAGGCTTGTACTTCAAGCACAGATGCTCTAGAGCATGAGCACGTGCAGGTGCCGCGTTGCGAATTTGAAGGCACGGCGCTGCTGTTTATTACGGTAAGTGGCCAGAGAACTGCCCCCAAAGCACAATGAACGGGGAAACTCGGCTTCTTCTTCTTCATGAGCAAGCAACAGAGGACGATTGCGTCTAGTTGCGTAGCCGAAGTGGGACAACGAAGCGGAAGACGACTGTGTTTAACTGTGTGCTGAGCTAGTGGGACAAAAGGCACAAGGGACCCAACAAGCTCGTTTAACTGCCCTGTTCGAACCGACAGGACACCCTATCACCTGCCTAGCTACCTATTTAGTGGGACAATGCAACAGAGCACGACCGAAGACTTCGAAGAAACAACGTCTTCGAGGCTGTTAACGAATGCAGTAGAAGACACTGGAGTGATGCAAGATTGCGTGGCTAAGGACCTCAGCTGGCAAAGGACTGAGCGGAGGGGCTTGTTGGTTGAGGCACGTCGTCCAACAAGAATTGGTCGTTTGAAGCTCTCCGAAAGCCGCCTATCCGACCTCCTTTTTGTGGTAGAGCCCTGCGAAATATTGAATGATTTGAAGAAAAACGGACGCATTATAGTCGTCGCACACAAGAGACACCAAGAAAGGCACGGGCGTTGAAGGTGTGTCACTGATGTGAACACGGACATCATTCACTTTCATAGCTCCCACTTCATGGTTCTCCCCAATGTGCGGAACAGCAAAGGCGTGTCAGAGAAGAGGAGAAGACAAACAGGGACAACTACCCGGTACCACTGGCATACCGCCTACCACCACTCATACAGCCCGATGCAGCTCAAACTCCGTTCAACATATGTGTCAAATCTTTGCGTCGACACGCGGGGAAACCCAATTTGTCCACACAAGCTGGGAGACCAGGCCACCAGAAATTTTAGCAGGGGGTCTGCACACTTTTGACCAACTTTTGCTTGCTTATATCCCAATAACGGTGCGTCGTACTACGAAGTGACCGAGATCAATATTGTAGCCTGTGACTTGATCTAGAGGATAGATTTGGAAAATGGACAAATATACCGTAAGTTTTGTATGATTTTCAATGAATAAGGTAGTCCTTTAAAAATCTCACGCAAATAACGGTAAATTGATCCTGATACAATTTCTATAATCTTGTCGAAGGTGCAAGCTACGAAATCACCCTTGACCATTTTGCTGTAGGACCCACTGTTTCTGAGATATACACAATCAAATGTTGGCATTAATACTATGACATCCCTAGTTTTGACCAACATTTGTTAGCTTACATCTTGAAAACGGTGCGTCGCACGACAATGTGACCAAGGTCAATGTTGTAGCTTGGGACTTCATCTAGATGGTGCAGTTGGAAAATTAATCAATTTAGCGTTTTTCTGAGTGATTTTCAAAGGAAAAGAGAAGTCTAATGAAAAGTCACACAAATAACGGTAAATTGATCCTTTTATATTTTCCATCCTCTAGTCGAAGGTGTATGCTACAAAATCGACCTCAACCATTTTGCCGTAGGACGCATCGTACTCAGTCGAAAGTGGCACAAATGTCGTCCGACCTACTATCCTACTACCATGTCTGGTGGCCTGGTGTCCCAGCAGAATTTTTCGCCGAAAATGGATTTTTTTTTTGTTCGATTGTATCTCGAAAACGATGGATCGTAGCACAAAATGACCAAGCTCGATGTTGTAGCTTGTGACTTGGTCTAGAGGATGACTGTGGAAAAAGAACATATTTACCGTTATTTGGATGTGATTTTCCAAAGGATAAGGAAATTTCAGTGACTCAGCATGGCAATGTGAAAAATATGTACCCGCTTTCTAGCACTCTTTCGAGACACTAAGTGTATCCCAATCGAAGAGTCCATTTGACTCCGCACACCTCTTTATCCCAATTCCCCGTCACGACCGACATCCACACACCAACCACCGCACCACCACTCACAACGTCACATCAGCAACCTCACACCAAATAAAGAAGAAAAAAAAACCACCCACATCACTCTACTCCGGCATCAGACAGTGAATCACAACACAGCAGAGTGGCGCAGTGGAAGCGTGCTGGGCCCATAACCCAGAGGTCCGTAGATCGAAACTACGCTCTGCTAATGCGGTGTTAATTTTTTTTTCTTTTTTTTTTCCAAATTCGAGGCAGTTGATGTCGGCGATGGTTGGTCGACCGAAGACCGTTGCAAATGCAAAGAAACTGAAGTGGCATGTGAGGCAAACCAAGCCCTGATTGAGAGCGTTCACCTCACAAGGGCACCGCCAGAAATTCGATGATGAACTGCCTTCAACTGGGCTCCGGTGTGCGAACAGCGGCCTTGCCCAACACGAAAAAAAAAAAAAAACACCTTTACGACAGACCTGACCTTGTGTGCGTGTGTGTGTCAAACAAAGTTCTGTCAGTAGCAGCGAACAAGCGAGATAATGAATGATTGCGAGTGACACTGCCCGCTGCGCCCTTGCCTTTAGCTACTCAACAAGAGATGTGTGCGATTACGTTGGGAAACCTTTGGCAGTGCACAACTGCAAGTGCAACTGCAAACTGGAAGATTGTGTGTTGTTATTCATCGCTCCTCTCTGGGGCCCTCCCCCTTCCCCTCGCCGCCAACAATCGCCAGTAACTAGCCGATAACTTGTCGTTAGGCAATCGATTGAGTTCTGGCTTGTTATACAGATTAGCTAACCGATTTGTATCGCTTGTGGCAGGCAAACATACCGAACACACACACAAAACGGAACGGAAAAACTGAAATTTTCTTTTCTCTCCCTCGCTCTCTCGTGGTCTCAGTGGCTCCAGCGAGAAACACACACCGGGAAGGGTGGCGGCGGTGGACTGGTGGCACGTCAAGAAGGGTGGTTCTTGCATAGTCTGCTGGAGACATGCCACTCAGAGAGGACGGGAGCGAGAGCGCGAGAGAATGCGAGTCAAAGTCGTCGAAGTCGAAGTGAGATTTGCGATTTGAATTTCGAAGTGTTTTTGCTTTCTTGTGGCGTTTCTTTGAAACTTTTTTCTGTTTTGTTATCGTTATCGAGAAGGGGGCGGTGGAGAGCGGGCGGCGAGGCGGCCGTGTGTGCTTGGAAATCGATTATGTAAGTGTGCCCTATTGCATGGGGGACGACGACGCAATGCACTTACAGATGCTGGTGGGCGTTCGAGAAATGGTGGGCAATTGCTTGCGACATTTGGGGGGGGGAGGCGAGTGGGATGGGATTGGTTTCGCAAAGTAGGTGTAGTCACATGAGATTGGGGAGCAACCGACGGTGGTTGAGGACTGGTGTCAAACGCGAAAGATGGAGCAAAGTGAAGTCGAACCCGGAACTTCTGCCACGGTGGAGTCGAACTCTGACACTTTTGCCTATGGACTCAAGACTGGAGTCGAACTCTGGCACTTTTGCGTGTGGGCTCAAGACTGGAGTCGAACCCGATACCTCGAGCGAAGTGGAGTCGAATCCTGGAACTTAAAACTGGAGTCGAACCTGGAACTTCTTCCAAGGTGGAGTCGAACTCTGGCGCTCTTGCTTGTAGACTCATGACTGGAGTCGAACCAGAAACCTCGAGCAAAGTGGAGTCGAACCCTGAAACTTAAGACTGGAGTCGAACCTGGAACTTCTTCCAAGGTGGAGTCGAACTCTGGCGCTCTTGCTTGTAGACTCATGACTGGAGTCGAACCAGAAACCTCGAGCAAAGTGGAGTCGAACCCTGGAACTTAAAACTGGAGTCGAACCTGGAACTTCTTCCAAGGTGGAGTCGAACTCTGGCGCTCTTGCTTGTAGACTCATGACTGGAGTCGAACCAGAAACCTCGAGCAAAGTGGAGTCGAACCCTGGAACTTAAGACTGGAGTCGAACCTGGAACTTCTTCCAAGGTGGAGTCGAACTCTGGCGCTCTTGCTTGTAGACTCATGACTGGAGTCGAACCAGAAACCTCGAGCAAAGTGGAGTCGAATCCTGGAACTTAAAACTGGAGTCGAACCTGGAACTTCTTCCAAGGTGGAGTCGAACTCTGGCACTTTTGCGTGTGGCTACAAGACTGGAGTCGAACCCGAAACCTCGAGCAATGTGGAGTCGAACTCTGGCACTTTTCCACGTGGACTCGGAGGGACTTGAATTCAACGAAACTGAATCCGCAACCAATTGGCAGTCGTCATCCCCGATCTAATGGCTCTTAATCCTTCGTATCCTTACCGGAAACCTCTCCTTCCCCTTATCGCATCAGAGTCCTTCGAAATCAACCGCCCCACCCCATGCCAAGGCAACAAAATTAAGCTCTTTGTTGCATTCAAACGCATGTCGCACTCGCAAAACCCCTTCTCGCATCCTTTGAAGTCATCACGGCAGGCCGTGCACACTGCGGGCGAGGAAAACGAAACGGAAAATGTCATAATATCTGGAATTAGGATTAAAAACCATTTCACTTCTAATTGAATACAAAAGGATTAACGCAGCAGTACTTGACATTGAATGCACACGTGTTTGAAGTGGGTCGCGTGTCGCCGCATCACCCAAGAGAGCGGGCGAGTGTGTACTCGAGGACTTCGTCTAAACACAGCCAAGCACATCCTGTGAACAAAATTGTGTTGTATACACACACAAGCGGGTGAATGACGCCGAGACCTTTTGGCTTCGGTTTGTTTGTACAGTTGTGGTTGATTGTCGGTCTCTCTCTCGCTCTCTCCCTCTCTCTCTCTCTCTCTCTCTCTCTCTCTGATGTGTATCGTCGCTCTTTGAGTGTAAAGCACTGCTCAAGAGCAACTGAGAGAGGGGGAGAGCCACAGCCAAAGGACGAAAAAAAGGACGAACCGAACGGAATGAAAGAAAAAAAAAATCCGAAAAAAAAGAATACGGCAAGAAGTAGAAATATTATTTGGATTAGATTTCACCCCTTTTCGTTAATTGCTAGCAAGTTGTTTGAACAAGTGTCACTCCGGAGCGGCTGTCGGTCTGCATTGGCCCGCGCAAGCATCGACCATCGGCACAACGAGCGACGGCGAGTATAATCGCTTAGAGTCCTCCAGAGACTAGGAGAGTAATGCTTTTTTTTTCGCTTGAAATATGAATATCTTTATGCGACAACGAGGGGGAGAGTCAGCCACGATGTGTGTGTGTTTGTGTGTGTGTATCTACGGATGAAAGGACTCGCCGGTGGGTTGGGTGGGTTTCGGTTGGGTGGGTCGTTTGGTTGGTTTAGGCAGTGTTGTTGTCCTTGTGGGCGCTTTATTATTATTTATGGGTTCCGAAAATGTTTGTGTGGTGCGTGTGCCGAAATAAATGATTTCGGATGGTTTCATAAATGGTTACTTATGTCGGTATCGCTCGGGAGAGATTGATGATTTATCATTCGGTGTGGAATGGAGATTGTGCCCCCACCCCCCCACCCACCACTGTACATGTAAATTGTTATTGATTAAGTAATAAAATAATTAAACTGCGCTTCGGGGAGGTGCTTGTGGTGTGCTCACACACGGTAGGTGCGGATGTGTGAAACTGATGCGCTGATGGGAGTTGGCGTTGTCATTCAGAAGCATCACGGATGTGCATGAATGATTTACAGCGGTGACTGTGGAGTGGGGCAAGCTCAGCAATGCCGCTGCGACCAGTAGAAAGTAGGGGAAAATGTCGGAGAAGGCGAACTTTTAAAAAATGGGCCGTATCTCGAAAATGGTGCGTTTTAAGGCGACGTAGTTTTGATTTTATGCATATGTGCGTTGAAAAGAAGCTTCTTTAGAGCCATCACGGCCAGTCGGTCAGTGATCAGGAAAAATTTCTGAAAATGTTACCGGAAGTAGTTTATTTTGACAAATCGGCCATATCTTCGGAGACGGCTCGCTTCTTTTTGATGCGATTTTTTTGCTATAGATTCAGCACGGAAAGACGCTTCTTTAGAGTCCTCAAACATGCCACAACGACCTCCACAATGTAGAGGAAAATGTCGAAGAGTGTGACCGGAAATGGTTGATTTTACAAAGTCGCCAGTATCTAATTTTATGTGTATATGCGCGTTGAAAAGACGCTTCTGTAGAGTCCTCAACACTGCCGCTACGACCAGCAGGCCAGGAGTTGTTAGAAAAAAAAATTCGGAAAAAAAATGACCGGAAATAGTTTATTTTTCGGCACTATCTCAGAGACGGCTCTCTTGTTTTGGATGCAGTTTATAACGTCAGATTCAGCACGCAAAGACGCGTCTTTTGTATTCTCAGACTTACCGCTGCAATATGTAGACAGTTGAGAAAAATGACGAAGAAGGTGACCGGAAATGGTTGATTTTTTCTTTCGAAAACTGTGCGTCTGCCGTCGGATCTTGCTTCTTGACATCCATAGAGGATCCCCCTAACGCATGCCGATGAAATTCATTGCAAAAGTCCCCCCTCAACTGAATGAAATCTCACAAGTGGCCTCGTGAGAAACTCCCTCAATTGGGAGTGCATCACATTTTTTGTTTTCTTCTTTTAAATAGGTCAACGACCGGACAAATTCAATTAGCACACCAAGAATTCAGAGCACGGCGCGGTGCCACTCCCTTAACACGCGCCAAAAACAGAGCAGCAACAACAGCAGCAGTGGCAGTAGTGGCAATTTGTAGCACCGGCATGCCTTTACAATTTATCAACCGCTCAACAACTTAACCCCCTTTTAAAGTTAATCTCACACAGCCAACTCGAAACGTAGTTTCCATGCCACCGGCGACTGCAGTTTAATCAGGAAAAACCCCACACTGACACCCGCCCGCCCAAGTGGGTGGCCACTCGTCCCATCGACGGAGGCAAAGTGTGCGCCCTTTTGGAAATAAATCAGCCATATTGTGTCCATCGGTCATCATCGGAGAGGTTCGAAACAATTCCATCACAGTGGAAATCGTTTTTCCTCGATTTAAGTGAATATACCGGCAGAGTGGCACACAGCTACAGCGGCGGCCTAATAAAATATTTTTTCAACCCCTCTTGCCGTGTCGCACCCTGGCACACATCCACCCAGAGAATGGCAATCGTTATGCTTTTTTAGAAAATTCGCATGTTCATTTACCTGTGATTAAATTCCCCCACGCACCCCCGACGGGTCGACCGAGTGGGCCATCATAACTCAGGACCGCATATAGATATTCATTTGGGATTCTGGCTGCTGGCCTACCCTGCCTGCCTGCTTGCCTGCCTGCCACACACAGCCGTTGCGTTGTCTATGAACCAGTCAGAGTCAGAGAGAAGCCAGCAAACAGGTCAAAAACGCGTATAAATCTACACACATATGCGCCCGCCCATACCGCCCGCACACACGAACTCGCATCCCTTCGTGTGGTATTCTGAATTCACCCCCTTTGAATAAATTCTCTCCGTTTCCTCTCCCCGTCGCTCTCTCGCTCTTGCTACCCCACGGGTCCTGTGTGTATCCCAGCAAATACCATTCACAAATAATTGATGATGATGCCAGCCAGCCAGCCAGCCAGCCAGCCAGCAGTGTCCTACTCCTATTCCCGACACCCACCACCCACTCGTTCTGCGCCCAGTTCAACCCTTTGATGGAGACGGGCGATGGCTGTGTGCGTCGGAAACCCTTCGCAGAGCGCACACAAAACAGGTTATACTCCATTCGATCCGTTAAATCGAATATAATATGGTGTGAGCCCCGTTAACTGAGGTGAGTCTGATGATGATATGGCATGAACAACTTGCGGGTGCATGTGCAACACTTATCCTCTTGCGCCGCCAGTGTGCTACAGTCAGAGTCAGGACAGGAGTACCTTTAGCTCGGCAGCTGCATGGCGTGTGTGTTTACTTAGGCGGGGTGGGGATGAACATTTCGGAGCCAGCATATGGCGGGTGGGCGCTAGACTGTTTGTCTTTTGAATGATTTTCGAAATGATGTCGAAATGAATTGGAAATCCGCGTGAATTTCACGTTTTTTTTGTTGTGTTCTCCCAGACGTCGCTGATTGAGGGATTTGGTGGCGGGGGTCCGGGCATGGGTCAGTGGATCCTATTTGCGAACGCTCCTGACAAGGGGATTAAGGGAATTGAATGGTGGGTGGTTGGAGATGAATGGGCTTCGAGAGTGGAAGGTGCCTTGATGAGGTCTGAGAACGAAGAGAGGATGAGCCCTCAAAGACTCACAGGAACTTCGATTCAAGCTCATTTGGGTTGGAAATGCTGATTTAAGGCAGCTCTGGCTGTTGCGAAGAGTCTTTAGCTCCGCCCCCATAGGACAACGTGCAGGAGACCGATGGTGCACCCACGTGGAGAAGAAGAATACGTACCTGGGGGGTCCTTAATGATCCTTGAACGATCTCACGCCATGATCGACTCTGCTTTGGAACGGCGACAAGCGACTGCAACACCCTTTAGAGGACTAAGGCGGTTGTAGATCAGTCAAAATGTTGCTGATGCGGCTCGAAGGACCAACATTGAAACTCCGACAAAGCTACCTACGGCAGCTCCTCGGCTCTGTTTGAGACCTGGACAAGCTTAGGCACGTTTCTGATGCCTAAATCTGTTTCAAATCAAGCGAAAGGTTGTAGATGCGGCTCGAAGGACCACAAACGAGTCGGGTTTTCAAATGAAGCCATCTTCGTCGGTAGCTTCCGACTCTTTTCCTACCTTCCCTTGGTCGTAGCGGCATGGTTGGTGGCTCAAACGTCGCGTCTTTTCAGCCTCTGGACGGTTCTCGCCCGACCACACACACCCTCGATCACGAACAGTCTTTCCTGAATGAAGGAACTGTGCCGAGGTACTTTCATTTGACAGCCACTTCAGCTCTGAGTGTCACTGAACCTCTTTAAAAATACATCTCGGCTTAACCGCTGAGACAAGAGGCTGTGCTTCCCATCCAGTGGATCCGGCTTGCAGGACCATAAATGCCTATGGGTCCCAAACGAAGCTTCCATTGTGAATCTCTGACGACATTTCGACGACCAGGGGCTGACCAAGACCTGACTGCCCCCTGCCCCCCTCTTTTGAGGCCTGATTCCAACTTCCCAAGTCCCGCTCGAAGGACCATAAAAACCCAAATGAAGCTGACCTTTTGGGAATTCTCTGCCTTCGAACTCCAACCCACACTTGGCCTCGAGCAACTGGTGCCGTCAAAGACGCCAAGACACTGCCCTGCGCTTCCCCCAAAGTCTGCTGCACATCAAGACAAGACAAAATGTGGAATGGAAAATGCCAAAAAAAAAAAAAATACCGAAACCGGAAATCCCTTGAGTAGCCATCTCTTCGCTGTTCAAATCAGCTTTACGCCCTATTTTACTGCACTAATCAAAGTGGCAATCTCCTACAACCAGTCTGAAGGACTCTGCAAAGGCCCACCCACTGACTCCATCATCCGCCCACATTTCCCGCCCCTTCCCCCTCACTACACCCCCACCCACGCTCCTCACTCCTCCCTCTCATCTCTTCTGAACTGAACAACATTGAGCATAGATAAAAGGACTGCCATGCGCGCCAAATATTTGCCGTTCGACTCCTTTCGCCCGGAATACATTTTTGAATCCATAAACTCGCTCCATTCATTCTGCTGCCAGCCCCTCCCTCCTCCCGGCGAGCGCCATCATCGACTATCCGGCAGCAGCGAGAACCCTCTCCTATATCCCTTGTCCCGACGGCGGCAGAGCAATGCCAGCAACGGCAGCCACCACATACTTTACCACGGCTCACTTGGCGTAGCGTTCTCCTTTTTTTTCTTCTTTTTTTTGTTTCCTCTCTGTGTCCCCCTCCCTCTCTCTCCTGGCTGTGTGTGTGTGTGTTTCTGTGCCTGCTTCATTCTCTGTGCCGGGCGCATTGTTTCACAGCACGGATGTGGGAAAACGGAAAAGCTTTTATGAAAATGTAATAAAAATGTTTTCTAGTTGAAATTGTTGTTGGCGGCGGCGTCAGCAGCGTCGGCGACGACGACGATGACGAGGACGAGGACGAGGACGACGATCATGACGGAGGAGGGGTTTGGTTTTGATATTTTTTCCCGTTTCCGGCAGAGCCTCGGTCGTACTGTTCGTCGAGGAGATTCAAGGAAAAGGACGATAAGAGAGAGAATATGTGTGACAACGGTCCGAGGGAATTTTTTCGAAATTTATTGCGTTTTTCCACAAGAAGAAAATGAGAAGAGCATGAACGTGGCATGGGGGAGGGATGGGCTATCCTATCGTAACCCACTCCACCCTCGTGTCGCATCCTATATCGTGGCTTTCGTTCGTTGCCTGGTCCGGTGATTGATTAATTGTTGCAAACCAGTCTTCCCCCCGTGGACGCATCGTGTGTTATGGTGTGGGGGGGGAGGGGGGGGGGGAGGGGTGGAACATCTATTTTCGATACATTTTGGGAAAGGAGGAAGCACTGGCCTTGCGGATCAGACCGAGAGACGTGGGGGGCGTGGAACAAACGAACACGAACTTAGGGAACGTCGAGAACTGAAACGAACTGGAAGCAGCCCGTTGCCTTGTTGGGTCCGAATTTAGCGTCGAATCTGACAATGGCACACTCGGACAGCCTCAGCGTCCGGCTCAGTGGCCCACTGGTCGCCTTGGCTTCAGACAGAGGACTCGGGAAGTCTCAGCGTCCGGTCCAAGTGCCCCCTCGTCGCCTTGAGTTCAGACAGTGTACTCGGTGCAGCCTCAGCGACCGGCTCAGTGGCCCACTGGTCGCCTTGGCTTCAGAAAATGGACTCAGGCAGCCTTGGCGGCCGGCCCAGTAGCCCCTTCGTCGCTTTGAGTTCAGACAGTGGACTCGGGCAGCCTCAGCGCCCGGCCCAGGTGCCCCCTCGTCGCCTTGACTTCAGACAGTGGACTCGGGCAGCCTTGGCGGCCGACCCGGTGGCCCCTTCGTCGCTTTGAGTTCAGACAGTGAGCTCGGGTAGTCTCAGCGCTCGGCCCAGGTGCCCCCTCGTCGCCTTGACTTCAGACAGTGGACTCGGGCAGCCTTGGCGGCCGGCCCAGTGGCTCCTTCGTCGCTTTGAGTTCGGACAGTGGGCTCGGGTAGCCTCAGCGCCCGACCCAGGTGCCCCCTCGTCGCCTTGACTTCAGACAGTGGACTCAGGCAGCCTTGGCGGCCGGCCCAGTGGCCCACTGGTCGCCTTGAGTTTACAAATTGAACTCGACGCAGCCACTCGTCACCGATTTGAGTCCGATTCCGGTCTTCGCTTGAAACGTGGACTCACCCAGCACCACTCGTCGCCTTGCTGCATCTTGCTCGGGCACCTTTAGATCGAAAAAGCTGCCTAAGTCTAACTCGGCCGCGCAACAAATTAAGAAAGTCAACACCGCACTCATTGCCCAGTGGAGCCCATTAAGGTGCCACCCTTTTCACCACCCAACCGCAAAATCGTTAAGAAACCACGTGCAACGAGGAAATAAATGAAAAGTCCTTGACATCTTTCTTAGCCACACTCCAGCACACTCCATCCATCCGTGACCAGTCTTGCATGAAAAGTTATCCAACCCAACGCCCGTCTGCCTTGCCCCGCACCCCGACAACGACAACCACAACAGCGCACGCATTAGTCGCGAAACTTTTCCTCCTCCTCTCTGTTTTTTTTTTTTTTTTTTTTTGCCGCAACCAGAAAGACAAAACTCAATCGTGAAAGTTCGCCCTTAGCCTTCTCGTCCTCGTCCGCCTCCTCCTCCTCCCCCACTCACTGACAGACCATGACTTAGCCCTCGTCCATGGCACCACCCTCAACTTCAAAGGTGATGCGAAAAAATGAAGAAAAAAAAAATAAAGAACGGCTGTACATGTATAAATTCGCCCATAAACCTGGTCCAAGGGAATATAATACGAATTCATGGCGATAAAAATTCATTCCACCAACCGCCCGCCCGCCACCCACACACTTACAAGGTCCTTCTGTTCATCGAAGCCAGACCAAGCCCCCGCCGCGTCTTCAGTTCAGTCAAATGACTTCGATAGCTTAATGATTATCACGATGAGTGGGGACGGTGGGGTAGGGGGAGGGGGAGGCGAACGAGAATAGGAAGAAGCGCCGTCGAACAATGTCAATACGAGGACGACACCGTCGATGCGGATGGCAGGCTGGCTGGCAGGCTGGCAGGCAGACAAACCCAGCGCAACGAAATGAAGAGGGAACGAAAAATCATAAAAATGGAAAATAAAATTAAAATAAAAGAAGCCACGCAAAATGAACTGAGAAAATTGCGCGTCGTTTCATCCACGCGATGTCCTCACCCAACCCCACCACCCACGCGCCCAGACTCGTTCAACAGAGTCGCGTATCCTTTTTCCAGGAATAGACGAACAAACTCCTCGGGTGGCGGCGGCGGTGGCGCTGGGAGAGGAGTTCCTTCGTACACGTACACGTCTCTCTTGACTGCTTCCTTCCTATTAAGTTTTCACGCCTTTCTCGCTCTCGCTCTTCACGTGCACCCGCCTGTGTGTGGGGGGGAGAGCTGTGTGTGTGCGTGTACACCTTCAGCATCAGCATCAGCTTCAGATTCAGGAACCGAAAGTGCAAATGGAAAATTACAGGATAAGACGCCGACGCGACGGGTGGACCGATGGCGGAGGTGGGAGCAGCAAAATATTTAACTCTCGACTTTGGAGTGTACAACAGGACGAGGCGGGGAGAGAAGGATGAAAGGACTAAAATTCATCGAAGAAGAGAAAGCGTTTTTTCACCGTTTTTTTCACCCTCGTGGCAAGTCATAACGACGACGAGGACTGCGGACGTCGACAACGACGACGACACCGACCGAGCAGCGAACTTCAACCGATTCAACGTGGAAGGCAGAGCATTCGATCGAGGAACGATGAACGACGATGCTGCTGGAACTGCGAGAACCTCTTCTTCCTTTAACCCTCCCCCGCCCAATCACCCACCTCCAATTTTAGGCACTGACACCGCATAATTCCTGTTGTTGTTGCCAGCGAACGTCGAGCCACTGGAGCATCCGTAACCGACAACTAGGCTGTGCCAGCAGAGATATACACTAACCCGGCGCGAAATCAAAGTGAGAGTGAAAAGAGAGGAAAACAAACCCTCAGCAGCAGGAGCAGACATCTGTCGCGTGTGCGAGGGAAACAGGATAGAAGGCGGATGATAAGGAACGATGATGATGGCATGTCGTACGTATGGATTTCAATATCCCGCGGTTTTCAAAGGATTTGTTATGTGGCCGGGGGTTCGGGTTGTGTGGGGTTCCTGTACAAAATGGTTGCACGCCGAGGGAGTGGGAGGGGGGGACATCGGTGAAAAATTTATAGGAGCCATGAAATGGACCCGATTAAGGAGGCGGGCAGAGGGTGTCCACTTCGATGGAGGACGTGACAGAGCGAATTTGATGGCTAATGCGGAGGGGGTGGCGTTAGGGGGGAGGCATCAGATGGGACGTAGAAGTCTTGGATTGCCTGCTTGGCTGAGGACACGGCAAGATGACGCAACAGCCAGGCAACAATAGGCAGACAGCTCGACAGCCTCAAGGCGGCTAGCGCCTTAAGGAGGACAGCTGCTTTAGCCCGACAAACTTAAGGCGGCCAGCGCCTTAAGGAGGACACCTGCTTTAGCCCGACAAACTTAAGGCGGCCAGCGCCTTAAGGAGGACACCTGCTTTAGCCAGACAAACTTAAGGCGGCCAGCGCCTTAAGGAGGACACCTGCTTTAGCCCGACAAACTTAAGGCGGCCAGCGCCTTAAGGAGGACACCTGCTTTAGCCAGACAAACTTAAGGCGGCCAGCGCCTTAAGGAGGACAGCTTCTTTAGCCCGACAAACTTAAGGCGGCCAGCGCCTTAAGGAGGACAGCTGCGTTAGGCGGCCAGCGCCTTAAGGAGGACAGCTTATTTAGGCGGCCAGCTCCTTAAGGCTGACAGCTGCTTCAGGCGACCAGTTCCTTAAGGCGGACAGCTCCCCTAGCCGATAGGCCGGCACACTTAAGGCGGACAGCTGCTTTAGCCCGACAAACTTAAGGCGGCCAGCGCCTTAAGGAGGACAGCTGCTTTAGCCCGACAAACTTAAGGCGGCCAGCGCCTTAAGGAGGACAGCTGCTTTAGCCCGACAAACTTAAGGCGGCCAGCGCCTTTAGGAGGACAGCTGCTTTAGCCCGACAAACTTAAGGCGGCTAGCGCCTTAAGGAGGACACCTGCCTTAGCCCGACAAACTGAAGGCGGCCAGCGCCTTAAGGAGGACAGCTGCTTTAGCCCGACAAACTTAAGGCGGCCAGCGCCTTAAGGAGGACAGCTGCTTTAGCCCGACAAACTTAAGGCGGCCAGCGCCTTAAGGAGGACAGCTGCTTTAGCCCGACAAACTTAAGGTGGCCAGCGCCTTAAGGAGGACAGCTGCTTTAGCCCGACAAACTTAAGGCGGCCAGCGCCTTAAGGAGGACAGCTGCTTTAGCCCGACAAACTTAAGGCGGCCAGCGCCTTAAGGGGGACAGCTGCTTTAGCCCGACAAACTTAAGGCGGCCAGCGCCTTAAGGAGGACAGCTGCTTTAGCCCGACAAACTTAAGGCGGCCAGCGCCTTAAGGAGGACAGCTGCTTTAGCCCGACAAACATAAGGCGGCCAGCGCCTTAAGGAGGACAGCTGCTTTAGCCCGACAAACTTAAGGCGGCCAGCGCCTTAAGGAGGACAGCTGCTTTAGCCCGACAAAAAAAGGCGGCCAGTGCCTTAAGGAGGACAGCTGCTTTAGCCCGACAAACTTAAGGCGGCCAGCGCCTTAAGGAGGACAGCTGCTTTAGCCCGACAAAAAAAGGCGGCCAGTGCCTTAAGGAGGACAGCTGCTTTAGCCCGACAAACTTAAGGCGGCCAGCGCCTTAAGGAGGACAGCTGCTTTAGCCCGACAAAAAAAGGCGGCCAGTGCCTTAAGGAGGACAGCTGCTTTAGCCCGACAAACTTAAGGCGCCCAGCGCTGCGTTAGGCGGCCAGCGCCTTAAGGAGGACAGCTGCGTTAGGCGGCCAGCGCCTTAAGGAGGACAGCTGCTTTAGCCCGACAAACTTAAGGCGGCCAGCGCCTTAAGGAGGACAGCTGCGTTAGGCGGCCAGCGCCTTAAGGAGGACAGCTGCTTTAGCCCGACAAACTTAAAGCGGCCAGCGCCTTAAGGAGGACAGCTGCTTTAGCCCGACAAACTTAAGGCGGCCAGCGCCTTAAGGAGGACAGCTGCTTTAGCCCGACAAACTTAAGGCGGCCAGCGCCTTAAGGAGGACAGCTGCTTTAGCCCGACAAACTTAAGGCGGCCAGCGCCTTAAGGAGGACAGCTGCTTTAGCCCGACAAACTTAAGGCGGCCAGCGCCTTAAGGAGGACAGCTGCTTTAGCCCGACAAACTTAAGGCGGCCAGCGCCTTAAGGAGGACAGCTGCGTTAGGCGGCCAGCGCCTTAAGGAGGACAGCTGCGTTAGGCGGCCAGCGCCTTAAGGAGGACAGCTGCTTTAGCCCGAAAAACTTAAGGCGGCCAGCGCCTTAAGGAGGACACCTGCTTTAGCCCGACAAACTTAAGGCGCCCAGCGCCTTAAGGAGGACAGCTGCTTTAGCCCGACAAACTTAAGGCGGCCAGCGCCTTTAGGAGGACAGCTGCGTTAGGCGGCCAGCGCCTTAAGGAGGACAGCTGCTTTAGCCCGACAAACTTAAGGCGGCCAGCGCCTTAAGGAGGACAGCTGCTTTAGCCCGACAAACTTAAGGCGGCCAGCGCCTTAAGGAGGACAGCTGCTTTAGCCCGACAAACTTAAGGCGGCCAGCGCCTTAAGGAGGACAGCTGCTTTAGCCCGACAAACTTAAGGCGGCCAGCGCCTTAAGGAGGACAGCTGCTTTAGCCCGACAAACTTAAGGCGGCCAGCGCCTTAAGGAGGACAGCTGCTTTAGCCCGACAAACTTAAGGCGGCCAGCGCCTTAAGGAGGACAGCTGCTTTAGCCCGACAAACTTAAGGCGGCCAGCGCCTTAAGGAGGACAGCTGCTTTAGCCCGACAAACTTAAGGCGGCCAGCGCCTTAAGGAGGACAGCTGCTTTAGCCCGACAAAAAAAGGCGGCCAGTGCCTTAAGGAGGACAGCTGCTTTAGCCCGACAAACTTAAGGCGGCCAGCGCCTTAAGGAGGACAGCTGCTTTAGCCCGACAAACTTAAGGCGGCCAGCGCCTTAAGGAGGACAGCTGCTTTAGCCCGACAAACTTAAGGCGGCCAGCGCCTTAAGGAGGACAGCTGCTTTAGCCCGACAAACTTAAGGCGGCCAGCGCCTTAAGGAGGACAGCTGCTTTAGCCCGACAAACTTAAGGCGGCCAGCGCCTTAAGGAGGACAGCTGCTTTAGCCCGACAAAAAAAGGCGGCCAGTGCCTTAAGGAGGACAGCTGCTTTAGCCCGACAAACTTAAGGCGCCCAGCGCCTTAAGGAGGACAGCTGCTTTACCCCGACAAACTTAAGGCGGCCAGCGCCTTAAGGAGGACAGCTGCTTTAGCCCGACAAACTTAAGGCGGCCAGCGCCTTAAGGAGGACAGCTGCTTTAGCCCGACAAACTTAAGGCGGCCAGCGCCTTAAGGAGGACAGCTGCTTTAGCCCGACAAACTTAAGGCGGCCAGCGCCTTAAGGAGGACAGCTGCGTTAGGCGGCCAGCGCCTTAAGGAGGACAGCTGCTTTAGCCCGAAAAACTTAAGGCGGCCAGCGCCTTAAGGAGGACACCTGCTTTAGCCCGACAAACTTAAGGCGCCCAGCGCCTTAAGGAGGACAGCTGCTTTAGCCCGACAAACTTAAGGCGGCCAGCGCCTTTAGGAGGACAGCTGCGTTAGGCGGCCAGCGCCTTAAGGAGGACAGCTGCCTTAGCCCGACAAACTTAAGGCGGCCAGCGCCTTAAGGAGGACAGCTGCTTTAGCCCGACAAACTTAAGGCGGCCAGCGCCTTAAGGAGGACAGCTGCTTTAGCCCGACAAACTTAAGGCGGCCAGCGCCTTAAGGAGGACAGCTGCTTTAGCCCGACAAACTTAAGGCGGCCAGCGCCTTAAGGAGGACAGCTGCTTTAGCCCGACAAAAAAAGGCGGCCAGTGCCTTAAGGAGGACAGCTGCTTTAGCCCGACAAACTTAAGGCGGCCAGCGCCTTAAGGAGGACAGCTGCTTTAGCCCGACAAACTTAAGGCGGCCAGCGCCTTAAGGAGGACAGCTGCTTCAGCCCGACAAACTTAAGGCGGCCAGCGCCTTAAGGAGGACAGCTGCTTTAGCCCGACAAACTTAAGGCGGCCAGCGCCTTAAGGAGGACAGCTGCTTTAGCCCGACAAACTTAAGGCGGCCAGCGCCTTAAGGAGGACAGCTGCTTTAGCCCGACAAACTTAAGGCGGCCAGCGCCTTAAGGAGGACAGCTGCTTTAGCCCGACAAACTTAAGGCGGCCAGCGCCTTAAGGAGGACAGCTGCTTTAGCCCGACAAATTTAAGGCGGCCAGCGCCTTAAGGAGGACAGCTGCGTTAGGCGGCCAGCGCCTTAAGGAGGACAGCTGCTTTAGCCCGAAAAACTTAAGGCGGCCAGCGCCTTAAGGAGGACACCTGCTTTAGCCCGACAAACTTAAGGCGCCCAGCGCCTTAAGGAGGACAGCTGCTTTAGCCCGACAAACTTAAGGCGCCCAGCGCCTTAAGGAGGACAGCTGCTTTAGCCCGACAAACTTAAGGCGGCCAGCGCCTTTGTCGGTTTCAATGGCACTTTGAAGCGTCATCGCTTCTTCGCAAGCCCCATTGGCAAAAGGCCCAGAATGCGCAAAGAGACGCGCAACGCGTCTTTTCCGAAATGGTTAAGACCTTCGCTCAGATTGGCCTCATTAACTGGCAGACAGTGACTAAAATGCCGCACCCCAGGACTTGCACGTCTGATGTACTTGACGTTTGACCTCCCTCCAAAGGGCCACCTCACTGTCCCCCGATCCGACGACGCATTCGCCCTGATTTGTAATCAAAAAAATTCTACCTTTCCCAGCGCCTACACAAACTGAACCCTCTGCACTCGACATTCCAAAGGTCAACACCAACAACGTCCCTCCCCCTGCACCATCAGCTGTCGCTCCCAATGCAGCAACAACTTCACTTAACGACCGTTTGACGAGACCACCGTATTTAATCGTCCGACCGTTTTACGATCAAAATTCGTTTGAAACCATCACGCGGCAACACGAGCATTCACGGGCATTCCTCCCGAGCGCCTCGATATCGACGACGACAACGACATCGACCACAGCACACCAGAATCGGTCGCGCCCTATCGTCGCTCCGAATCTCCTCCGGACGGAATTTATAGACCCCGCCGCTGTCGTTGTCAAGCACCTTTTTCTTTTCAGAAAATTTCAATTTACAATTGTTTTCTCCTTCATTAGGAATATTTTCTTTCTTTTTTCGGTCGATTTTACGAGCTATCTGTCGCGACGCAGACAAAAAAAAAGAAACAACAGAAAAAAAAGAACACGCCACACCGTGTGCAGCCGCACTGTCGACCGGGGGCGGAAGTAGATTTCCACCGAAAATTGATTTTAAATTACGCCGCGTACTCTGATTGCAACATTCTGTCACGGGGTATCGATGGAACGGACAATTTATGCACCCTCAACGTTGGCTGACACACTCAACCTCTGACCTAGGATCGAGCCCGCCGCAGAAAGGGAACAAAACCATCCAAAGTCAAGGTCCAAGTCGGACTTCGTCGACGGTTTGTAATTACCCAGGAATGCCAGCACCGCCACCGCCAACGACCACCTGACAAACGTTCCAATTTTCCGCTCCACGAAAATGCCACGACACGGAAATCGTTTCCCCGGAACGGGAAGGGGGATTAGGAACGCAAAAAGAAAAAGCAGCAACAATTCCCAACTGGCACACTGTTGAGGAGATTAGACGTGGCAGCGGAGTGCGTCGCTGATGTCACCTCCTTCGCTCGGCACACTTGAGAGACACGAGTCGTCTCCTGATGGCTTTGGCTGAGTTTTTTTTGAAGTTGAATTTCCCCACTCGATCCTGTGACCACTGTGATGTGCTTGCCAGCGTGGGGTGGAGGCGCGGGCGGGCGGGGTGGCTTCAGAGTCAATGCGAGAAATACTCGAATGCAAATTGGGGTTGGTTTTGCCCCACCATACCGTTATCGTTCGCATTTGTTTTGTCCTTTTGTCGACGACGACGCGAACGAGGACGACGATGACGATGAAGGCTGTGCGGGTGCCACGAGGGGGTGTGCTTTGCTATTATTACTTTCCGAGGGTGAATTAGTTTTTTCTTCTTTTTTTTTTTTTTTACCCACGCTTCTGTTGTGCTGTCCTTGAATTTGCCAGAAAGAGCGTGAGCAGCGGCAACGGCGGGCGGGTAAATTATTTATGTTTTCTTATATTTCTCCATTAGGACCGTTATTTGTTGGCCATGCTGAGAGGAGTGTACTCTGAAAGGGGGGAGCCTGGCGAGGGGGGGGGGGGGGGGGGGGGGTAACTGTAAGCGAGCGTGTGGGAACTTGTAATCCACTTAGACACTTCAATTACAACACAGGATTCCGAATGGGGGAATTGTATCCCCAAGCGGATGGTCGATCTGGTGGGGGGGGGGGGCAATGGATTTCAGAATTTGTGCAGATTTTGAGGCGCGGCAAGGTGACGTCATTGTAGGCTGCGAGATTTCAGATTGATGCAGTGCGGAGGAAGTGATGGGGTAGGGGGAGGGGGGGGGGGGGGGGGGTTCTGGCGGGGGGAAAGTCTGACAATCTGGGGGTCCCCCAACAACCAACCAGCTCCCCGTACTTCATTCATCTTCATTCCACTTTGCGGAAAGGGCATCAGCGTGCGACGATCCACACCCGGGCGCCATTTACTCAAAAAATGCCCACTGTCCTTCGAAAGCTCAACAGACGCACGGTTCAGGATGCGGTCCGTACTGGATATTTTGATTGGGCGCCCCTCGCAGCCTTTAGAGGTGCCATGTGCGGAACTAGTGGGTTTTCCTGGCCTCCGGCACTTCAGGAGATGTTGTGGGGCCCCTAGGGGCGTTGCCAGTCGGCGAGTGGGCACCGTTCTCCTGGTGGATTTAAATTTGACGACATAATGGTCCCACAGGCTGGCCAGAGATCAGGGATAACGTCAGTCAGGTGGCTTTGGCACACCGTTCGCGACAGTGCTGATTTTTGAAGTGGGCCACCAGCCAAGATCTGATCATCGGCACGGTACATGGTACACCGGCATCCACAGTTATGGCTTTAGTTCACTTTTAAATGCAAATTAACGCCATAATTCAGTTACGGTCTTAGTTCACTTTTAAAGGCGAATTTACGGCACAATCGAAAGTTGCGGCTTTAGTTCACTTTTAAAGGCGAATTAACGCCATAATCCACAGTTATGGCCATAATTCAGTTAAGATCTGCACTTATTTCGAACGAAAAACCGACTGACGGCTCGTTGAACTCAAGTTCTGCTGGTAAATTGGGCATAAATCCGCTCAAAGTGATACCCCAAGTCATTCATTCCCACATCGCCATCACTAAACAGTGGCAACGACACCACCATCCATTCTTCTTGGAAGGAAGAAGCCGTCACAAGAACCACGACTTCATTTTCGAAAAGGTCACCTCGTTAGATTCTCATCACTCAATGCAAGCAGAAATAACGATCTCTCGGATACAGTAACCCCAAGATAAGACAGCAAACAGCAGAACCACTTCCAACAACAAACCATCGGACAAGAAGACGACGACGACGACGACGACGACGACGAACACGGCGAGTGAGTGAGTGAGAGAGTAAGGAACAAACAGAAAGAAAAGAAGAAAATGAAAAGGCCGACAAGTCACGGTAATAAAAGAATAAAACCAAAACCTGAACAAATACCGAAATACCTGCACCGACAGTGCTTCGGCTCGCTTGTCCGCTTTGCGAGCAAGTTTTCGACTCGAGAAACAGCTGTTTTCTTGTGGCTCCTATTCCCCTGCATTCTCGCTCTCTCTCTCGCTCCCTCCAGTGGCCGTCCCCTGCTGCGTATGGTTTCAGGTGCAATTTGTCGTTTCCCTCCGCACGTCGGCGATATTGTCTCGTGGCTTTGTTGTCTGTCCCATCGTACGCCAGATGGGACGACAACGAAAAAGTGCTGATCGCCGATCATCAGGAGATCCGTATCGGAATGGTAGACCGAAGAGAGAGACAGAGAGAGAGAGAGAGAGAGCCGGGCTCTTAAGAGACTCTTAAGAGAGACTTTCCGGCGAGAGACAGAGAACAGTCGTCGTTATTGGGGTCAAAATACTCTAATTCGGGCTTTGAGCCTCCCGTCGCTCGAGTTTGTCGGCTAAGAAGGTCAACGGAAAAGGACGGGCCGCCCTCGGTGGACCGTAGGCAGCGGTCCACCGAGGGCAGTACATGTCCCCCCCCCCCCACATACACACAGGCACACCGATGAGAGTGCAACAATTTTGCGCCAGGAATGCCCTCTGGCCACACGAGGGAAATGATACGCAAAAGGAGAAAAAAAGAAAGGTTATGAGAACCAGGCAGACCAGGGGTGACGGGGAGGAGGTACAACAAAAACCGGTAACGGTACCTTGGGCAAAATTTAATTGTAGTGAATTAGTTGGCACAAGCATGTGTACGGCAAACGGCTAACAGCGAACGGCAAACGGCAGCCACACCGCACCGCACCGTGGACGGCGCACACAAAAAAACAAACGATTCAAACACACAGATACCCTCCGAGTCCGATGGATGGATGGCTGGCTGGCTGGCTGGCTGAATGTGTATCTCTGGACGCAGCAGTGGTCTTGAATCAGGTTTGCCTTTTTCCATTCTGACGCAGAGCGTATCTCTGTGCATTGGTTCCGCGACGGGGGAGGGGGAGGCACATTCTGTGTCTGGGTGTGTGTGTGTGCTCGCTGTAGTTGTTGCGTTTTTTTTTTATCTTTTCCTTTTGTGGTTATATGATGGTGTTGTGTGTGCGGTTACATAAGGTTATAGATGCGCCGTAGGCAGGTGTAAATCAGCTGATGATAGTTTATGTAGATTAAGACTGTTTAGAGATGTATCTCTCTATCGGTTTGTTGTTCAATTGGGGAGGTCGTCGCTGGAGTTGGGCCGTCGCTTTGGGTGTCGGCCGTTTGACCGGCGGGACCTATTGAATGCTCTCGTCGATTGTCGATTGTCGATCGGTCGTTGTCGTTGTCGTGACTTAAGTGTGGGAGAAGATAAAGAAGTTATGCCAGACACACCGGGAACCGGTATGTGTTCTTGTTAATTTAAAATTAGAATCATTGACGCGTTTAAGGTGAGAGAGATACACGCGAGCGGAATGCTTGTTGTGTGTCGAATTGAATGGGGTTCTGTTAAGTGGATGAAGTGGTGAAGGGGAGGGGGAGGGGGACTTTCAAGAACAAATGATAATCTTCATCTTTGAGTCGCGATGTAAGACCGGATGTGAACGGTGCTTGACACTGAGCAGACCAACGGAAGCATGGCTGCGAGCGTTCGTTGAAGACAACCGATTGTGGAGACGCCGAAGCGAGAGCCCGACTGGTTTTTGAGGCTTATTTTCGCGCGACTGTAGTACATGTTAGCGACACTTTAAGAGACAGAAGGTTTCTCAAGTGGCACGCCCACAGCCGGGCGCCATTCCCTGTAAGACTCGGGTTCGTTGCCAGGGACTTGCAGTTCACCCTCTATTCAGTCTTGACTTCATCTTGAAAGAGAGGCTAGCAGCAGTCAACCGAAAGGTGCCGGAATTGGAAAGTCCACAATCGGGCGCCATTCACGGAACAACTAGAGTTTCTTTGCAAAGACTTGAAACCCAGGATCCACTCTAATCACATCAGAAGTCATCGAATTGAAGCGACAAGCAATCGTCTAAAGGGTTCCAAAATGGCCATGCCCGGGCGCCATTTTTTGTAAAGTTAGAATTAGACTCCAGGGACTTCAAGACTGCATTCGACGATGATTGCAATCGTGTTCCTACTTCGTCTAAGCAGAAATCTAAACTGTCTTCGAAAGGTCCCCAGAAGATGGAGGTCCACACCCGGGCGCCATTCAGTTTGACCTTTGAATTAGATCGCAACGACTTGGAGCACAGCATAGCGCTGCTCTCCCTAGTCTTAGCAGAAGTCTTGAAATGAAAGCGACCAGCAATGCCGGAAAAGTATCAAGGGGATGAAAGTCCACACCCGGGCGCCAGTCACTGCAATTTGCGAGATCCTATCCCTTGGGCTCTGCTCAGCATGTCGCTTGACGCGATTTTCAATGGGGAAACAGCTAGAAGACACAACTCTCAATGGGGAACGGAAACAGGGCTTGGCGTCCACAATGAGACACGGAATTAGTGCTTAGCGTCGAAGGCAAGAAACAAACAAAGACCCTGAAAGGCCCACACTTTGGCCCCGACTCCTTCACACTTAAGGGCCGCCGAGTTGCGCAAACCTTGGCGGAGACAGGCCAGGCAAGAAATAAAATGCTCCTCTTGGCAATGCTCCTCAGCTTCAACCAAAGCGAATTCCAATGATGACTTGAATGCACAAGGTGGAGCCCTCCTCACAGGGATCAGGCATGCAGCCAACTCAGCGATGCGAGGCTCATCATGACTTGACATGGAGGACTTTGAGAAGGTTGGTCACGATTGGCGGACATGAGTGAGTACAACTCAGAATTCAGGGAAAGTCGGCGACAACTGGATCGCAGTGAAAGCTGCCAAGACTCTTGCCTAAGCGGCCAGACCCCTGAAATGGACAGCACATGTTGCGGTCTCTAAAAGCTGAAGGTTCACACCCGGGCGCCATTCAGTTTGACGTGTGAACTAGATCGCAACGACTTGGAGCACAGGCTCTGCATTGCACTCCTTTCATCTCGTGGTGTCTTGAACAAATATCTCTCTAAGGCTGACTGGTAACCCTTTCTGTTCGCATACTTTACAGGGTCTCCTGGACGGACAGCGGCTTTCTTGCGTGCGACCCATGCAGTGCCTAAACCTAAGCAATAGCTGCGTTCTGGACTCTCAGCTCGAACTCATGCAGACCCCAGTTGTCTTACGTCCCCGATCAACTGGCCCTTGAGTCAGAGCTTCGGTCTTCCTCCCCATCTCGTGTCAAGAAGTTCGAGTTCGAATGCCTCTCGAGTTCGTCGTCCCCGCCATCCAAAGGACGTCAACGCCACAAACAACAAATGACGTTGAAATGACTTTCAAATTCACCTTCCACGCATAATTCGATTGCGTCTAGACTACACAACAACCCCCCCCCCCCCCCCCCACGTTTCATGTGTATTCACTGTTTATTCAATCAAAAACCAAATCCCAGTCTCAATCACAGCCAATCAAAGTCTCTCTCAAGAACAACAACAACAACATCAAGGGATGACGACGACGAACGATGATGATTACCTGGCACAACAACGCGTCAAATGTCATTCGCATTCGCCTGCAACGCAGCCCAACGCGATTAACAGCGAAAATCTATTCAAAGTCGAATTTCATTTCCCACTCGCCGTCGCGTCGATGTCCTTTTCCCTAATTTCCATTCCCTTTCACGCGACAACTCCCATTGTCTTGTTCGCCTTCGTCGTCGTCCTCCATGCCTTCCTCCATCTTCATCTGGTTTTGCTGTACCTGCCTGCGGCGTTCCTCAATGAAATGCTACCGTGCTCCTGCCGCTTCCTTGTGAGTCCTTGTAGATATTTACTTTTCCTTGCAAATACTATTCACACTTCCCCTTGGCTGATGGTGTGTGTGTGTGTGTAGAACCTTGCTTACAGACGATTTATATTCCTCCTGTCTTGCTCGTGCTCGTGTTGGATGCGGGTCTGAGAAAGGGGGGAGGTTCACGGGGTTGATTTGTTCACTTTTTTCGTTTCGTTTCCGCTCACAGTTGCAACAGATGTAAACAAATCGATTGTCTCAATCAAGGACACTCGTTTGATGATGGAAACAGGGAGAAGGTGTTCGCTGTAGTTGTGCAGGAGTTGAAGGACTAAAATATTCATCGTTGAAGGGACTCTTTAGAGATGTCCTTCGGTCGCAATTAACGGCGGAGTTGAGGTGAGTGAGGCGGGATAACTGGTCAATCAACTTCCAAAAGGTTCTACATGGTCTTGCGGCAGTCGGGCGTGTTCGCGGACGGTTTGAGTGGAATGTGGACACTTGCGGACGGTGACGACAGCGATGTGGATTCAAGAATCGCGAAAACCGAGCCAAGGAAGCAGGGGACTACTGCGTTTAAAGTGAAGCATAGAAGTGGACAGAGACCTAAACCAAGTTGGATAGCGAAACTGAAGGGAGACGCCGAAGGTAGAGGAGCTCGAGCGGTCGCAGAAGGAGACGTTGAAGCCAGAGGAGCTTGAGGAGACACAGAAGTAGATGAAGACGCCGAAATCAGAGGAGCTTGGGGAGACGCTGAAGCCAGAGCAGCTCGAGAAGACGCAGAAGGAGAGACCCAAGGCAAAGAAGGTCGAGGAGTGGCAGAAGGAGACACCACAGCCAGAGGAGATGGGGAGACGCAGAAGGAGATGCCGTAGCAGGAGGTGCTCGAGCAGATGCAGAAGGAGACGCCGAAGCCAGAGGAGCGCGAGGAGACGACGAAGCCAGGGAAGCTCGAACAGTCGCAGAAGGAGTCGTCGAGGCCAGAGGAGCTTGAGCAGTCCCAGAAGGAGACGCCGAAGTCAGAGGAGATCGGGGAGGAGCAGAAGGAGACGACGAAGCTAGAGGAGCCCGATGATTCGCAGAAGGAGACGACGAGGCCAGAGAAGCTTGAGGAGTGGCAGAAGGAGACGCCGAAGCTAGAGGAGCTTGAGGAGACGCAGAAGGAGATGCCGTAGCCAGAGGTGCTCGAGCAGTCGCAGAAGGAGTCATCGAGGCCAGAGGAGCTTGAGCAGTGCCAGAAGGAGACGCCGAAGTCAGAGGAGATCGGGGAGGAGCAGAAGCAGACGACGAAGCTAGAGGAGCCCGATGATTCGCAGAAGGAGACGACGAGGCCAGAGAAGCTTGAGGAGTGGCAGAAGTAGACGCCGAAGCCAGAGGAGCTTGAGGAGACGCAGAAGGAGATGCCGAAGCTGGAGGAGCTCGAGGAGATGCAGAAGGAGATGCCGAAGGAGATGCCGAAGTCAGAGGAGCTTGACGAGTCCCAGGAGGCGACGACGAAGTCAGAAGAGCTCGAGGAGATGCCGCAGCCAGAGAAGCTTCAGGAGTCGCAGAAGAAGACGCTCGAGAAGCCGCAAAATACCGTCTAGCCTTGAAAGGCCACTGATGCAAGTCTCTGCCTTCTAACGGCCTTCTATTCTCACCAGTTTGGCACCCACGTATTCGCAATGGCTGCAGGCGGGGGAGCAGACAGACTTCAGAAGTCCACACCCGGGCGCCATTTGTTGGAAAGTCACACCTGGTTACAAGGACTTGATCCCGAGATGTTGCAATCGTATCAATCGAGCTCCGATTTGAGCAGGAATCGTTAACTCAGCGAGACGTATCAGCAAGTGTTGATGAAGCATAAAGTCCACATCCGGGCGCCATTCATGCGAAAGCTAGAATGTCTTTTCCACCGACGAGCTGGTTCCAATCAGGTTTTGCAAATGGCTTGAGAAGAATCCGCATGAAGTCGCCTCAAAGTCACACCTGTTGTGACACGAGGTCAAGCCAGTAGTTCCTCAACGGGGCGGTAAATCCAACCCAAGCCATTCCCACCGACAGCCTCGTCATTTCGACTCCGCCGCTTATGAAATCCCTTGTCAGATGTAACCACGTACCTCCTGTAATCCATGTCAAAAGACTTTCGAATAACTAAAGCCGACAGAGAAGAAGAATAAGAAGACGAAGAGAAGAAAAAAAACGAAAACATCTTGTTTTTTTTTAAAAAAAGAAATAATGTACGAAACACTGTTATCTATCGGTATAATAAAAAAATCTTGACCCATAACGCTCTCCATCTGCCAAACGAACAGCCAGCCACAGATACAATCATCCACAAGTAGATACTTAAATCTAAACCGGAACAAAGAGGCAAATTAATTAAACAGAAAAAGCACCAGCACCGAGGGCAAACAGAGTGACGAGAGGAGCGCTGACGCGAGCGAGCGAGAAGAACGAACGATACCCAAAACGTATCATCGAAATTCACACAATCCACAAGATGCAAAGATACTCACTCAGTTTCGAAATCATACCACACCAACACTTCGTTGACTCTCTGCCACCGTCACGCACACACTCATGCACTGGGTGGCTGCTCTCTTTCTGTGGGCTCTCTCTCGCTCTCTCTCTCTCTCTCTCTCTCTTAATCCACTCTTTGACTTCGGAAACTCACTCAATCGCTCGCTAAACTGTCACTTATCCCCGCACGCCGAGTGTGAAGAATTGGTTTGTTGTTGCTGTTCGACTGGTTCGTCGGTTTGTCGGTTGCTTTATGGTTCTCTCCCGCCGTTTCGTGTTATATCTTGTATCTCTTGCTCGGCCTTTATTGTCGTTCAGTTTGAATTGAATTTCGTATCGCCGATGAATTTACGAGACCTTCTGTGTGTTGCGGCACAGAGCATACCTACTAGCGCTGGCCGCCGCTGCTTAGGCGCACATTAACGCATCGCAACGCTGAAACGGCGTGCGTGTGTAATCGTGTAATCGTAACCTAATTAGTGAAAGTAGTTTCACATGCCCGTGGCGGTGACGGTAACGGTGGCGGTGGCATTTTGTTGTGCGCTACCACCGCTGAAGCTCGCATTGTTTCGCAGCTGGTTGCGCCGCATTGCCTGGCCTGGCTAGCAAATGAAAGTTTCACACACGCTTTTTCCGCATGCGTGTGTGCAATGTGAATTTAAATTCGAAGACCGCTAAGCCACTTGTGCGAGGAGGGCTCGTCGCAAAAAGAATAAGCTACCGTTGCTGGCTGCCCAATCGAACGTCCTTGGGGGTGAACGGTTTCTTTCTTGTGTACACAACACACCTCAATCGCAATTCCACTCCTACTTCACCCCTGTCGCTGCTGCCGCCCCCATCCATCCAGACACAGATACCCACTCGCATTCGCACTCATTTGCCTGCGAAGAGAAGAGTCGCCGTCGCCACCGAAGGTTGTCACTACTCTCAGTCTCCCTCTCCTGGCGGCTGTGTCTGTATGTGTGACCTCTCTTCTTGTGAATTTTAGTCGTTTTTTTTGTTGTTGTTTTTTTTCGGGTTCTTTGTCTCGAAAAACGGCAGCGCGCGCTATCAGCGCTTGTGAGACGAGCGTGAACTCTGGATACGACATATTTTCGAGCAGATGATGACGATTATTACGGGGGGCTAGCCAAGTTCCAGTCGGGAATATAATTATTCAATTATCTGCGGTGGCGAGGGGCGACACACACATATTCGACGTAGTCAACAAATTAAATGGAAACGGATTGCCGCCGCCGCCGGGAGAGGGCGAGCAAATAATTTATCGCGTTTTTTGCCCAACAATTATGTCATAGCAGCGCAACCTAGCTTGAAGGCTTATGAGTCGCTTGCGACGGCGGGGGGGAGCCTGAAGGGGTCTGTGAGACGAGAGATTTCTTTGGAAAGCACAACCTGATTGCGCGATGTGCTTACAGTGGGAGCTTCGGAGAATTCGGAAGAAAGGTTGCGTCAATTCTGGATAGATTCTGGTTTTGAGATGCGAATTCGAGTGTGTGCAGCGATTGGGGAAACCGGCAATACCGGGTGCGCAATGGATGGCATGGGACTACAGTGGCATTGAATCGAAGGCGAATGTGTGTGTCCTGTGTGCTCGGGATTCGGGGAAGTTTCGTCTGCCTAGTCGACGGTGTATGGCGCCCGGTGGTGGGCTTTATGTATCCGGAGCGTTCTCTGATGCCTGAGATATCTTGAGCACTAGATGATTGACATGATCTGAAAGCGTACTCGACTTCGCTGGTCCTCCGCTTCCGTAAATTTTCCGATCAATAGCGTCCGGTGGTGGACTTTATGCGACTGAAGCATTCCTTGCTTCCTGATGCCTCGCTAATTCTTCTCAAGACGACTAAAGGGCACAAAAGAGACGTGCGTACAGAATCCGACTTCACAGGACATCTGACTTCCGGTCAATGGCGCCCGGTGGTGGTGCATTCTCTGCTTCCTGATTTCTCGCGAATTTCATGATTTCTCCATAAAAAGGCGAATCCTCGCTTCGGCAAATTATCTTTCCTGTAAATGGCGCCCGGTAGCGGATTTTATCTGGAGCACCCTCTGATGCCTGATTTCTTCTTTTTTTTTTTTTGCATAAAAATGAGCTCCAGTCAGAAGCCGACTTCGCAGAATCCTTTGCCCAGGTGTAGATTTGAAGCCAAATTCAATTGCATTGCCATCGACTAGGAGTTCATTGAATGGTAAGACCCCCTCCCGCCAGCAGAGAAACATCTCACTCTCACCCAAAGCCCACAACAATACGTAGACAAGAACCGACAAGAAGAAAAAAAACGAAACAAATAAACCAGCATGAACCATCAAATTCCAAGAGCATATGCCCGAGAATCAATTAGCACCGCCCTAGATGCGTTGCGGCGCGGCGGCTGTTCAACGGCTCACCGCCGCGCTGCGCCGCTCTACTGTCTCATCGTCATCCTCATCGTCGTTCACCTAATAACATGCAGCGTGCTACCACACTTACACTTCGTCGCTGCTTCGACGTCCTCTCTCCCCGTTCACAAATCATCATCAATGTGTCACACTACACCACCAGCCGCAGCAGAAGCAAAGGCAAAGGCAATGGCAAAGGCAACGGCAGCAACAACAGCAACTCAGACCGCTGCGAAGTGTATCTTTGTTTGGATCTTCTTCTTCGTGTAGACTGACAAAACTCACAGGCAGGGTCCATCTAGTCAGGCAGTCAGTCAGTCAGTCAGCCAGTCAGCCTACTGCCCCGTCAGTTTTGTTAAGCACGCGGCTATTGGCCCCTCGCTGCTGCTCCGGTCATCTATCGTGTTTGTTGCATCTTCGTCTTCTTCTCCGTGTTTTTTTTTTTTTTTTGTACGATTTTGATTATCCCATTAAGTCGGACGGTTGTTTGTTTGTTTGTTTGTTGCTGTGTGAAAGATGAGATGAGACTCCTTCCAGCAGGACCGTGCACCGAGCAGCGAGCGAGACCTCTCGTCGTACGGTGTGAGGGTCATTTACCATATTTCCACGATGGTCTCGCCTCCCTCTTCCTCCGTCTCGCATTCCATCAGCTGAGCGCTTTGTGCTTGCTCGGGAAACAATTGAAAACCAACCGAAAAATGACGAGAGTTTCCTCTCGCTCGACGCACGAAGTGTCATCGGGCGATTAGAGGAAGGCGCTTCGCCGCTCCTCCTCCGCTCGCTCAGAGTTCCGTCTGGCACTCTGTGCATATTACGATTTTTATTCAATGGAATTTTTCCCTCCCGTGTCCTGCCGTAACCCACCCTCCTCCACCGGACCGACACCAACCGACGTTCAAACGCAAACACACATCGCGCGCATTGTCTCAGCGTCCTCTTCGCCCAGAATTATTCCAATTCCGATTCTGAATCTGATTCTGACTGACTGACATTCGGTCGTTTCACAAACACACACGCGTACACGAGTGCCTGTGGATTTGGATTTCATTCCACGGCACTGGCGATGAGCTGGGTTCTTTATTTTATTATCGTCACGAGTCGCTCTGCCTGAGTGAGTGGATGTGTGTTTCCATTTTTTTTTTTTTTTTTTGTTTTTTTATTCGTTCTGTTCATTTTTACGATTATTATCTCCGGTGTGTGTTCGGATTTGTGTTTGCGCGCTAAGTGGGAACGCGATGATGACGCCCGATGGCGCGGCTGTGATGATGGCTACTGCAGTTTTCTGACTCTCTTGTGCTGCCGATGCTGTGATGCTCTCCTACAGAGGGTTGCATTCGGTTTCGGCTGCCCGTGCAGGGGGGAGGGGGTGGATGGATGGACGAGTGTGTGGTTTGTTAAGGGAGCGGGACTAAATGGTTGCCCGTTGTGGTGTTGGAGTATGGAATTTTGAAACAATTTTCGAAGTGGAAATGGTTAACAACTGTTTGTGCAGCACAAAAAAAAAAAAAAAATGCCACGGAAAACTGGGAAATAGTTGGCGGAGTATAGTTTTTTGCTTTGATGGGCGTTCACTTTGAAAGGCGGGTGACGACGGATAGGCGGCAGATTTAGAATGTCTAAATTGAGGCAAAACAGACGATCCACTCTAAGGACACTTTAAGGGGGGACGATTATTTTGAAGCAATGAGGCTGACTGTAGAGAGGGGAGTCACATTTCGGCGAATATAGGCCCATTTTGAAAAGCTAAGGCTGTCCTGATAATTAATCTGACTTCGGGAAAGACTGAACGAAACTAAACGAAACTTAACGAAACTGAACGAAGTGGTTATTATGGTCACAGAGTACAAATTATATGTATTCCCATTTGCTTAGGCCGATTTAAGACTCTTTTTGTGTCCGTCGTGGTTAGGCCTTTACTTTGACGAGTCAGGTCAGGCCACGTCGGAAGCACTTGCGACAAGCGAAACCAGAACTATGTTGATGGCAGTGTAATAAAGGATTCAGTTTGTTCAGGGCGACGATTTGAGACAAAGCAATGAACCAAGATCATGTCAAACGCGGATTCAAGACAATGTTAGAAATGTTGACCGTCTGGCAAAGCTCATTTATGTCCTTTCAGGGCACGGCGGCTATCGAGAATGTCTGTATGAACGTGGAAATGATTATCTGCTCGCAAACTAGCTTAGGCATCCTTCACTGAAGTCGTGCACAAAAATTAGATGTTTCTGAAGATGGTGAAGTTGAGTGTACTAAATTTCAGTACTAAATTGGACGCTTTTGAAGAGATGACCTTACAGAACAGTTTCATCCATCTGCCTGCTCCCAGAACTGACAAAATCACCACCAAATCTCGCTCACATCCCCAACCCACACGCAGGACCGCCCTCAGATCGAATTCAATATCCCTCAGAGGTTACATCTTCGTATTCATTTTTTTAAGTATCGACAAACACAACCAACCTCCAATCCCACCCAGCCAACGGCTAAGTGACACCACATTAGCCCTCCGCAACCCTCGTCGCCTCGTCGCCTAGTCACCCACTCCGTCGAATGAAATATGAAAATGAAAATCGAAACGTAAGGCTGCACTACACTTCCCGACCCCAAACCCATGTCAAGTCCACATTCAGTATCACCCTCAATTCACATTCTGCGGGTATATTCCGACTCACAACGAGAACGATAGAGAGAACGAGTGAGAAGGAGAGGGAGAGGCAGAGACGGAGCCAGAGCAGCAGCAGAATTTTCTTTTCGTCCACCCTCCGGTGCTTGGTAGTGGCTTGTCACTTTATCGACTTTCTCCACCCTTTTCGTCACTGCCTTTTGGGTAATTATACAATCAACAAACGGAACAAAGTCAATTCAATGGAATAAGACCCAGTGACGGCGATAAAAATCGAAATCGCTTGTAATTTCAATTTTCGGTCTCTCCCTTCTCACGGCATGTGCGTGCGTGTGTCCGCCCGTATGTGTGTGTGTGCGAGTGTGCGAGAGTGCGACTGAGTGTGTTTAAAAATAGAAGCACACACTCGACCCCGAGTGTTGAATCGGATTGAGATCTTCGCCCATTCGATCGATGATAATCGAGGGCTTCACGGTGATACTCATCTCGCGGCTAAGTGCTGCTGTATGGCAAGCGCAAAACTCGCACTTGTTGTAGCAACACGCACACGAAACACACTGAACGGAGCGCGATGAGGGCGCGTTCATAATTTATTCCCGAATCTCATCGTTCATCTAGTTAACACACAGCGCGATACGCCGAAACATAAACTCGAGAGAGTGCGGCGAAGTGTGTTGTTCGTCAACTCAGTGTCGTCGTTCGCTCGTGTAATTAATAGCGTTTGAAGAAAATTAATTAATAAAGAGTTTTCATGCGATACACAAAACGTGTGTCGTAAAAGTGAATCGCTTCACCTTATCCGGGCCAGTGGAGAGTTGCCAACAACTAACCAGTCAGTCAGCCAGCCAGCCAGTCAGTTAGTCGGCCAGTCAGTCAGTCACTCAGTTATGCGGTTAACTACACGGACACTGGTGTGTACACGCGTCAAAATCGTACATTTTCCCCCGCCGCGCCCTTCCATCAACTTTTATGCTCTGTTAACAAAACGGTGGTCGTTCGCCAACGCCAACGACGACTACGACGACTACGGTGGCAGTGGCCCCATGGAAAAAATGACCCGAAAACCATTTAAAAACACACATGCGAGTGTTTGTTAACGAGCTCGCGAACGCCAATCGACCGACGAGGAAACTATCATCGCGGGCACATTGAACGGCGGACGTAAGGCAAAAATCCACTTAACAACCATTAGCGCGTCGTAATTATTCAAATTTGCGATACACATTTATGCTCGGTGGCAGTGGCATTGCCTGAGTTTGGGCGAGGTTGGCTGGCTGGCTCTGGACGGCTCTAATCGATTTTCAACTTTGACTTGGCGGCGGCGCATCTTCATTTTGGAGGGCGAAGTCTCTGCTTTGGTTTTCTTTCTTGTTTTCATGAAGGAATCATAGGCGAGATGATGATGGATTGGAGAGGATACTTGTGAAGTGTTATGGTCAATGGAAGACAGAAGACAGATTTGCGTTGGCACTGGATCATGATTTCAGTTGATGATGGCAATGAAAAATAATAGTCCGATTTGAACAGATTCTAGTACTAAATGGGTTTTTATCATATGAGTACTAAATTACTTGGCAATTGCAAGAGCTCGAGATCAGACGACATATTTTAGTACTAAATTATGTGTACTAAAATTTAGTACTAAGTAGAAAACAAGCAGCTGAACTTGATTCAGTTGAGGGACTCTTACTCGGTGGATCCCTGCTGCAAGACGAATGCAAGCTCTCAGTGGGAGCCATGGTTTTTCGCAGTCGAACCAATGCCCATGAACAACAATCATTCAAGAGAAACGACCCCAGAAAGGCCAAAAAGACAATCAATCTCATCAAACAATAAGGCGTCGCACCATTTGAAGCGTTAATCATTTAGTACACACCCACACCTCGTAAGCTAACAAACATTTAAGGTGTCACTAGAGACAAACGTTTAAACCACATTCCATCACGCTGCCATCAATCACTTTTGATTCCCAGACCCTCTCCCCTCCTCCCAATCACACAGGTAGCCACTTAAATTCGATGTAAACCACTTTTTCGACAGCGCACAACAACAAAATGCCTCTCAGCACATCTAATTGAAAACTCGACCAGCAATCGGATGCCGGAATGCCCCGGAGTACATAAAAGTCAAAGTAGAACACGAAATTGAAAGTCAAATCGACTTGACCACAGTGCTACCTACAAATACTCTCTCGACACACACACAGAGTCACTTCACTTGCTGATACCAAGCAAGTTTGCCTCCTCTGGCACCGTAGCCCCGCCGCCCCATTCGCATGACAACCTCAGCTTCAGGTCCAAGACCCCATCTGAAGCAACATCAGCATAAAACGGTTCATCATTTGTCTTCGTTTTTGTTGTTTAATATTTCCCCGTCCGAAAAAAAAAAAATAACAACATACACCAGCGACCACAACAACTACACATCCGTTACCTAATCTTATTTCAAAAGCTTCTCGCTTGCCTCCCTTGCCGCTGCGAACTCCAGACCAGGCCAGGCCAGGCCAACAGCGCAGCGAGCACTGTGTAGAGAGCGATACATTTGCATTAGCGTACTTCAAGATATGCGCCTACTTGCACTTGTGGCGCGCGAACAAGCGAGCGCAAGCAAACCGACCAACAGATGAACAGACGAACAAAAAGAAAAACCGAAGCAGCTAAGACCAGGGTCGTCCGTCCAGCAGCTGGACGGCAGCGGCGACGGTGTAATGGTACGGCACGTCGCACAGATACCGGCACTCACCTGAGAGAGTAGACGGGGCTACGGCCCGAAATCGGAATTAGCATTCAAATGGCAGTGTGTGTGTGTGAGAGTGCGGGGTACTCGCTCTTCTCTGAGTCTCCTCGGTGTGCACGCATACAGCGCAGCGGCAGCGGCAAAGGCAGTCGCAGCAAGTGATTGTGAAACGCGAGTGGATACCTCATCGCCGTCGTTGTCGTCGTTCATGTCGTACGAACTGCTTGCAATCATTGTCGTCGTCGTCGTCGGATGTCGGATGGAATGGCGAGATGGTCATTTGAATTGCGAATGCATAACGCATATTATTACTGCGAGCATACCCCCCTCGCAGCACCCCCCACGCTAGCGATCCACCAAGTAAGTGAATTGTAACGACGACGACGACGACACAGTGCTTGGATAGTTTTGTCTTTTTGCCGCACCACCGGAGTGTGTGTATGCGTGCAAGCGGTTTTATTGGACGACATTTGGCCTAAACTGGTCGATTGTGGAACGGAAAGGCGGCACTCGTCCGCGTCCAGGCCCCAAGACGGGGCAGAGCGACGCACGGTGACCACAGAGATTCGGATTCGTGTGAGTTCCGCAATGAAATAGAAATCGTTGCGCTGCGGGACGAGAGCTCGTTGAGTTGAAGTTGTGTGACAAAGCCGCACGACACCGCGCTTCTAGATTGGACGGAGGGAACTTGGCTTGACGGCCCGGCGGCGGTGCGCGGAACATGGTAATTAGTTGGACTTGGGTGTTAGCGCACTCTCCGGGTGGCGCGAATGGGAGGTGTTTGTCTGGGAAACTTATCAGCCGTATGGGCGCTTGTCCTAGTTCTTTTTTTTCTGTTTTGGTGAGAACTGAGACGGAAAGTGTGACATTTTGCTGATTTGTTATGTGGAAGTGGGGGCTTTTGGGAAGAATTGTCATCACCAACCATTCAGAGGTAAGTCAAAGTTGAAGTAAAAGTCTAAAGCGTCAAGGAAGCGAAGCGACATTGTGACCCTCGGAAACTTGGCTGCGACAGACGAAGTCAGTCTGAAGCGTTGATGCTACGAAGAGAGTTGTGACTTCCTCAAGCTTGATTGGGACCAACGAAGACAGCTCGAAGCGTTGAAAAAACAAAGCGAGATTGTGACCCTCTGAAGCTTGATTGGGACTAAAGAAGCGTCAAGGAAACGAAACCGACTCACCTTTGATTGCGACAAACGACGACGGGCCGCAGCTAGCGTGCGCCCTTAGAAGACAACAGGGACACCCTGGAGTCGAGCAAAATGTGGCACCCTTGCATTTTAGTCGCCTCTTACGACAGGCATTCGTACCCCGGGCCTATTCTAACCCCGTACCCGAAGGGGGGCCTTCTGGAATGCAAAAACTAAAAAAAAAAATATCGGACCAACTGCTCCACCTTCTGGGACTCCATCAAATATTCATCAGGCGGGAAAATTCGCACACCTCGCCGGGCAGAGAGCATAATCAGAGACGTTGCAAGAGGTAGGGATGCTCCTTCAAGAGAATACTTAGCAAAATCCTCCAATTCGACATCAAGGAGAACTTACGCAAATCAAAAAGATACCCAAACTTGAACCAACATCAAAGTCGTCCCGACCTCTCACAGAGTTCATCTCGAGTCTGTTGAACGAAAATGTGAACTCCATGATAGGACCATGATTGGCCTTAAAGAGCCCCACACAACAGCTCAGGCAGTTGAAGACTTTTATGACCAGTCCTCGCCACTTGAACGATGATTTCTATGGTTTGCCCATCTCCCCCCCCCCCCCCCCCCCCCCACACACACACACACAGACACACAGAGCAGTTAATTCTCACGCATGACGCATCCCTTATCAATCGCAACGATGAAAGGATACAACGGCCCAAAGTGCTCTCCGATCACACACACCGTAGACTCTTGAGTACTTAAACGCTGCTGCCAATCGATTTAGTGGAAAATGCCTATTATGTGTGTGGATGCCAAGTGTATTTGCGAACCCGAGACCCGACAAGAAGGTGTATCCATTCATTCAATATTCGGAATCCCCCCAACCCACACATCACAGAGAAACAAACTTCGGGCATCCCTTTGAACAATGGCGCACTGGCCCACCGACTACTGAGACTCGGTCAGGGACCAGAGGATGGTTGATTGAACCTTCGTCGCTGAAAAGGGGGAACAGAATGGGTCTGTAACCCTCGCACACACAGTCGCCCTCTGAGGGTATGTCAAATGAAAATAGTCACATTGCGTGGACCCGACGATTAGCATAATTTTGCATGGCTTCGGGAAATCAATTTTCATCGTCGTTTGCAGTTTAAAAGGTGTCGAGTTTCGTCTCACACTCGTACACAGATTCTCGGCCTTTTATTAAACGATCTCTCTCTCTCTCTCTCTCTCTCTCCACCCCCTCCCCCATTGTCGTCACACCCCCACTCGCCGCACCATGAACGCGAACTACTGCTCAGTACTCAACCCCGACTCAATGTCAGTTTAATTAATTCGCGCTCGTGTTGTTATTGCACCGTGATGTGATGTCTGTTTGCGGATGCAACTTCACTGTTCCAACGTGATGCGTGTGTGATTATAAATTCTGAAACGTTCATCTCTCTCTCTCTCTGTGTGTGCTCTGGCTGTTCAGTGGTGTATGTTTTTTTTTTTGCGTTTTCGGGGATGCCTCTTGATTTTGTTCATTTTTAATGAGCACGCGGGGAATAAACTTGATTTTTAAGCTCATTACCCGATGCGACCGTGTGTACAGCGTGAGAGAGAGGGGTGACCGGGGAGACTGGAGGGATGGATGAAATTTAACGTATCTCTCACTCGGTTTTTTTTTTCCGGGATAATTGGCAGGCATGACGTGGTCACAGAACAGAAGTTGATGGGTGCGAGAATATTAAGTGAAATTGCCTCCATATCGGGCAGAGAGGCAGATAGAGAGAGAGAGTGAGCTCTCTCGAGCAGATGCGTGGATTTAAGTTGATTCATGGCAATTGACAGAGTGGATTGGAGTGCACTACTGGCTGTGGGTTATCTGTTTCGGGGCTTAAGTGTGTTTAAAGGGTTGCGACGGATCAGCATTGAGGACGTGTGTGGTCTTTTTTTGCAAGGAAATCAATTAAAACTCAGCTGATGCCCGGGATGTGGCGTTTAATGGGACGCGACTGACTTCAAGTCAATCACAATGCGACGAGTGACGAGTGACACGTCTCATTTGCTGTGAGTACGCATCTTTTGGGTCAATTTGGAGGGCTGGTGGGATGATTCTGCAAGTGGTGGGACAACAATGCACACCCTGGGCACATTTCAAACCCCCTGTCCGAAGTGGGAGGAAGATCTGTAGTAGACAGCTCATTCCAACATTTGAGCAAAAAACATAGGCCCAAATGTGCCACCGTCTGGAACTCCATCAAAATCCTCTTCTGAGTGAACAAAATTTCAATGTCTGGCAGTGGAACATGCTTTAGGAACACGTGAAGCAAAGAAAAAGAGCAAGGACCTCCTGGGCTCATCCAAAAGTGTGACTCCCTTGTGGCAGGCATGCATATCTGGATGTCGAAGGGGCGGATGCTCCGTTTTGCAGTCGAGAACATATGAATTTCCTCATTTTCCAGATCGTCCCCTGCGACTGGTGATGAAAAAGAAAGAAAAAAATATGTGGCCCAAGTTTGCAGCCTTCTGGAACTCCATCGAATACACTCCGGAGTGAAAAATTTCAATGCCTGACAGTGAGCTGCCATGCTTAAGGAACACGTGAATTGAAAAAAAGCGTCTTCATTTACCACGCATGCATATCTCGAAGACGAACACGGCAAATAATGATGTTTTGCAGTAGCCGACTTATATGCGCTCTGGCAAGAGATAGGGGCCCCAGTTCACCTCCTGGCAATGAAGGAAAAAATAAGGAAAAAAAAAATGTGGGCCCAAGTTTGCAACCTTCTGGGCCTCCATGGCATACACTCCTGGGTGAAAAATTGCATTGTCTGGCAGTGTGGTCCCATGCTTTAAGAACACATGAACTCAAAGAAAAATGAAAGGACTTCGTGGAGTCATCAAAAAGTGTAGACTTCCTTTGGCGGGAGTGCACACCTCGAAGCCGATAGTCTGTTTTGGAGTAGAGAGCATACATATGTACTCCCGCAGAGAAAAAAAAAAAAGAAAAAAAATATATGTGCCCAAGTGCTCAACCTTCTGGAACTCCATCATATAATGTCACCCTGTTTGAAAGTACCAACAGCAATGAACCCTGATGCTGTACCAAGACGTGATTTCCCAGCAAAGCACGGGAGGACGTACCTAAGTCAACCAAAAGTTGACCCCTTGCGCCTTACACGTGCCTGCCTTGAGTCCGTCTTTAGCTCTGTGCCTCTTATCTGTCACATTTCAGAGCTGACAATCTGTTCTAAAAAATACTGACGCCCAGGCTGATAAAGATGAAGTGAACAAAAAATATAGGCCCCAGTGGTCAACCTTGTGGAACTCCATTAAATCGCTCTACACCCAAATTGACTTCCAGAAGTCAAATCAATCAAAAGACAGTTGTGCCCCTCTGCCGGACTCAAATGCAAACATCGGTTGCATCACCGCCTAAGCGCTCTCCTCTCACTCAAGCATTCCTTCATATTTACATTTTCTATTCAAGTGTTTGACGCCTCTTAATGACAGCCCAGATTACCGAACAGAACGTGTACTTCAAACGTGTCATTGCTCCCAGCAGCGAGCGCGAGCTGTACGCTTCCAAAAATGAGAAGAAAAAAAAAAGGAAATATGATTCATTCTTGTTTATCACTCGCTCGCGATGACTTAGATTTTTTTTTTTTTTATTTTGGCACAAGTCTTCGCGAACGGCGAGATAAATCATATTTTATCACACTCATGACTCACTGGGAATGGGAACACTAGTATCGCCACCACCACCATCGGCACCACCATCATCGCATCGTCCTCCAACCAGCCAGCAACTCTTCGCAGCACACAACGACGTCTAGACAAATGCTGTGAAGTAGTAGCGAAACTGGTCCTTGACCTGCTCTTTAGGGCAACGCACAATGAAATAAGCCTTTTGGGGGGGAAGGCTTTTTTTTTTCGCTCCTCACTGGTGACGTCTTCCCATTCAGAGTCTGTCAAGACGGTGGAGCGTCAAAAACTCTCACTGTCAATGATAAACACGGTGTGCGGTGTGTGCACACAGCAGCGACAGCGACGATGACAGGCGAAGTCGTGTACAGAGCGAGAGCGAGCACACAGTGCCAGCCAGCAGTCAGCCAGCCAGCAGCAGTGGGGGAATGAACTTGTGCGAAACAGAAATGACCTTAGTCAAAGTTCATTATCGGTCATTGCGCGATTACGCGCTCCGCTAGCGTATCCAGTCGTCGTATACGATATGCACACATGTACATGATGGTGTACCCAGAGAGTGAGTGAGAGTGAGAGAGAGGCAGGGGTCTTAAGCGAGCGAGTGCATGAGTGTGTAGGGCACACGAAAATCCACACAACAGGTGTAACAAGCGACGAGAAGAAAGCTCTTCAACAGCTGCTGCTGCTGCTGCTGTTTGCGCTGTTGCTCTGCTCCGCTCATCGTCATCGTCATCGTTATCGTTGGCTACGGTGTGCCGGTGTGCCGGGGTGCCGATGTGCCGATGTGCCTGTGTGCGTATGCAACACACTATGTCGTAACATTTGCTTGTGGAATTTTCGTTGGCTTGTCGCTATCGGCGGTGAATTCGGTTTTATTGTGCTGTTCGGCTGGTCGTGTGTGCGTTTCTGTTGGTTGGCCGATTTTCAAGGCCGTTCCGAGGGAAAAGTTACTTCAAGTGGGAGTCTTTCAAACCGACGAGGTCCAACCAAAAAAAAAAAAAAAAAGTGCCAAAAAACAACGTCTTTCGCAGTAGCAACTGTTTGTGACGTGCTTTCTTCTCTCGTTCTTCACTGATTTTTTTGTTTTTTTTTTTTAGGAGGTTACACGACAACGATCGTGGACTACCTGTCAAACCGGTATCTGTTGTGTGCTGTGCCGTAGTGTAAGGGAAGGTAGAGCGCGAAGTGTAGTTGTTGTCCGTGGCTGCGTCAAGCATCAGGTTACACTGTTGCTGTTCTTTGTTTTTCCATCCCAGGCACACACACACACACACACACACACACACGCACCGAAAACCCCCCCATTCCCTGCTGCTTCATGACGACATGGTGGTTAAATTTCTGTTTCTCAGTTAACTGATTGACAGGTGATTGATTTAACTAAATTATTCGAGCAAACAGAAAAAGGAAAAAAAAAACAAAAAGAAAATTGCCCCCAAAAAAAGAATGAACACGTGTCACGGCATCCCGAGGCGACGCTCTGCGTATTGTTCCACCGAGCAGCGGAATTCGCGTGTATGTCAGACATTCGGTATCACACCTCATTTTTGTTGCCTTGTTGCCGCTACTCGCTCGGTAGATAAGCAATTAAAGCGAAATGGAATGCATTAACGTCAAATCAGGTACACGTGTGTCTGCTGTTGTCACGAGCGTGTACAGAACTGATGAGGTAAAGAAATGAAAAAAAAAAAAAAAAACCAACAGAAAATAGAGAAAATTTTGCAAGAAGTGGAATCGTTACGAGTTGACGATCGTAATTTGCATGCGGAATGGATTAGTGTTACGATTTATGGTAGATTTGTGGTTATGGGTGATATGGTGATTTGCGTCGAGAACGAATTGCCTTCGATGACAGTTTGATGGGGTCTTACGTGCGCTGTGACGGGATGGGTCGGTGAAGTCTGGAACTCCATCAAGTATGCCACCATCTGGCAGTGAGCTCCCATGCCGTGCCAGGGGACTCCACAACAACCACGACATCTTTCTGCTCGTGAAAAGAATGCGGGCCCAAGTGGTCAACCTTCTGGGACTCCGACAAAAGTTCTCATTTCTTTAAGATCTCAACACCTCTCATGCCGTGCCACCGCGTGAACCTGTATGGAAGACCGGGAACATCGAGGACTCCACAACATCTTCCTGCTCGTGAAAAGAATGCGGGCCCAAATGGTCAACCTTCTGGGACTCCATCAAATGTTCTCATTTCTTAAAGATCTCAACACCTTTCATGCCGTGCCACCTCGTGAGCCCATAGAGAAGAACAGGACCTCACTGGAGTCACCCAAAGCCCAAGGAGCCCTTGCATTTTAGTCGCATTTTACGACAGCCATGCATACCTCGGGCCTATTCTGACCCCGTAATCGAAGAGGGACCTACTGGAATGCAAGCCTACATGTAATTTCTCATGAAAAAAAAATATAGGCAGCAGTGGTCAACCATCTGGGACTTCATATTTTTTTTCCTTTGTCCGAAGTTGTGTCCAACATACATCGCAAGCCCCCTCTAGATAAACCAAATTTGGGCCAGATAAGCTACTGGTGAAAAAATGCGGGTCCAAGTTGTCAACCTCGTGGCACTCCAACAAATATGCTCATCTGTCTTGCTGATTCCAATACGCCACAGTCAGTTCGTGTCTCACAGTCGCAGCTTACATTGACGGACCATATTTCGGACACCGCATCAGCAGCGATGCCGTATACCGCCGAATGTCAAATTCAACTGTCTCTCCTGGATGCTGTTACAAAATGATTGAAATTGCTGTCGGCGTGCGAAAAACAAGCATTTTAAGGCACTTCCACGAGAAAAAATCATGTATTCGTGGGTAATCGGAAAAATGATCGAATTCGGGATCTGAACTCGGGCGACTTTTTCTGCTTAGTTCTCTCTTGTAAATTCTTGAGGTTTTTTTTTTGAGTGAAATCAGGGTAAAATGGGGTGAGTGGAGAGGGAATATGATGTGTTGGTCACAAGAGACCGCTTTCGCGCCAATAGGGAGATGATAGATCTGAAAAGTGGACTGAGGAGGAATGCAGAGAGTCTCCCTGACTAGGAGGCATCGATATTTCGACAGACAAAGTCTTTCTTAGTCGAACAACGACGGTGACATCATTTGCTTCGGCCTAAGGAAGGTGTTCATCCAGAATGATGGAGGGCACTATAGTCCCTCCATCCACCTTCGATTCTTAAGCAACAATAGGGGTGGAGGGGACCTAGTAGAGTCTACTAGAGCTGGAGCAGTTATTCTGCTTCAGCACTGTTGATGACCTTAACAGAAGCACCAAACACACTGGTCCTCCGCAGGGCCTCTACATGACTGCCTTCAAGCTACACAAAGCTGGGTGCGATCGCCATAGAAAAGGGTTATGGACGTTTAAGGATGTCTAGACAGACTGGAAGTCAAATAGTCTCCAAGGCAGAGGCAAGTTGTGAGACATAGGATGGCGACTAGTTCTGAAAATCACATCGTCAAGTGCAAATTGACGTTCCTCTGTCTCTTCCCGATGTTCAGGGCAAGGTGTTCATGGTGGCACCTCTTTCTGTCGGCAAGTAAAGCCATAAGACCCACAAGTTGACCGTCCGAGGCATGTATGTCACAGTGAAATGACCAGTTTTCGAGCTAATGAGCGCCTCATAAACAGACTGTGATTGAATTGAATCGGGGAGAGATAGAGGGACATTCATTTACCTTGGAAAATTGGTCTTTAAACAATGTGGCCACTTGTCGATGTGGCATTCAGAACTAATTGCCAACCCTCTATCAATCGATCAGCCGCTCAACCGACGGCGATGACTAAAAGACATCACGTTACGGCGTGATAAATGAATCTTTGTTTAGACTCCTCGACGTCAAGCGACGAATTTATTGAATTTTTATTTAATTATCCCAAATGACTCCCTATTCAAGCTTGCCGAGTGTTTAGACTTGCTCGTCAGTTGCTCAGTCTCGTCGTTCAATCGCTCACTGCACCCCAAAGACCCATTCGCAACAGCTTCCACTGTGCATACACCACGTATACGAAAAAGTGAGAATCAACAAGTAGAGTGTTCCCTCTAAAATGTTCCCCACATGGTTTGACTTCTGTTTCACGCCTCGTAACGAGGTTCGTTTTTACAAAAATCGAAGAAAACGACAAAAAAAAATCAAATGAATGTCAAGTCAAACGATGAAATGTCAACATCAGACAAAAGCTGGCGACTGACATTCCATCCACAACAGAAAAAAAAAAAAAATCCACCAAAAAACTCCTTCATTCCGACGCAACTATTCCATCCTCGCTTCCATCTATTCGCTCCCCCTCCGCCAACCCTTCGGGACATCGCTTTGCAAAACTTTTGACACAGCGAAACCATTTTACATCGGAACTCAAACCGTTTTTGTCTTCGTTCCGCGAAAAGAACTGAAACTAAAATTCCCCCGCAACGACTGCTAATTTCTCATTAATTACTTCTTCATCGTTTTTTTTTTTTTTCTCGTGTTTTTTGTGTTTCATCAAATCGCTCAAATGCAAATGAGAAACAGTCGCTTTCAAAATTCCATTTCATTTCGTTGACTCTGCGCCTGCCTCTGCTGTGCTCTGCTTTTGCTTTTGCTTTGCCTCGCGCTGGGGCACTCGTTGAAAACTCAACTATTTGTCATTCAGAGAATTTTCTATTTAAACGAATCGTATCGCTTTCAATTCGCAAAAGCACAGCGAAACGAACGAATCAGCGACCGAACGGGGGGAGGAACGCGAGCACATTTAAAGCCGCGCCATAAATGACAACAACGACGACAAAAAAAGACCAGCAAAACAAATGATAACAAGTGGCACGGGTTTTTGTTGTTTTCTAGGTTTTCTGTTTCCCCCCCTCCCCGTCGTTTTTCTGGGTGTCAGCAAATAGCGGTGGACAGAGTTGCTAGACGGTGTTTGAAAACCTCCACCACGCCACGATAAACCATCACACTACGACCATAAGCATCATCATCATCGCATCATCTACCACCACATGCTTCAACTTCGTCCAGCAAAGCGGCGATCAGACCTCGTAGCTCTCCCCACAGCTCCCAACGGCTAACTACAAATATTTCGAGCAAGTGAAATGAACGTCTGCTTTATTTCACTCATCCACTCGACTATGACGATGGCTACAACAACTACGGCGACGATGGCGATGAAAACGACAGCATCTACAACAATGACGACGACGAACGACGAACGACGACGATGTAGCCAACAGTGGCTACGACGCTGGCGTTGTTCACTCTGCCGTGTATCCATGGAATTGAGAAGCAATGAAAGGAGGGCAGACACCAAAAGGGAAGAAGATTTAAATTTAAATTAAAAACTACACAGCACCGTCAGAGAGAGCCAAGCACACACAGATACACCAGCCAGATAGCTTTGGCTTCCGACAAATTTATGACACAAGGGCGATAGATATAAATGGTTGCGCTGTAAATTTGAGCATACTTTTTCGTGGCAATTGTAGCCGCCGGGGCTTTTGCTGAAGATTCAATCCCGAATGTGGAACGGGAGGTCGGTTCCGGAGATGCTGGGCTTGTGGACGGGCCGAGACGTCGACGGGTTAATGCATTTGAGTGACGGGAATGTGTGTTCGGGTCATGGATCTGGTCAAGGTGTGTTTGGTAAAGTTTCGTTTTCTGTGGAAGTTCATGGTGCGGGTAGCGCCCTTAGGCGGAACCTGTGGAGGCAGTGATTGAGCGACTGAATGGGTGGGAGACTGGGCGACGGGCCATTGGGCGGCAAGCAATTGGGCGACGATCATTTGAGCGACGAGCCCGCTTGGGCACAGAATAGAGCGATCAGCAATGGAACGACGAGCACTTAAGCGACGAGCAACAGAAGCTCAGCGACGAGCATGTGAGCGACGAGGACGTGAGCAACGAGCACTTGTGCGGCGAGCAACAGAAGCGACTAGAAACTTAGCGACGAGCATGTGAGCGACGAGGACGTGAGCAACGAGCACTTGAGTGGCGAGCAACAGAAGCGACTAGAAACTTAGCGACGAGCATGTGAGCGACGAGGACGTGAGCAACGAGCACTTGAGCGGCGAGCAACAGAAGCGACTAGAAACCTAGCGACGAGCATGTGAGCGACGAGGACCTGAGCGACGAGCACTTGTGCGGCGAGCAACAGAAGCGACAAGAAACTCAGCGACGAGCATGTGAGCGACGAGGACCTGAGCGACGAGCACTTGTGCGGCGAGCAACAGAAGCGACTAGAAACTTAGCGACGAGCATGTGAGCGACGAGGACGTGAGCAACGAGCTCTTGTGCGGCGAGCAACAGAAGCGACAAGAAACTCAGCGACGAGCATGTGAGCGACGAGGACCTGAGCGACGAGCACTTCAGCGGCGAGCAACAGAAGCGACAAGAAACTCAGTGAAGAGCATGTGAGCGACGAGGACCTGAGCGACGAACACTTGTGCGGCGAGCAACAGAAGCGACAAGAAACTCAGCGACGAGCATGTGAGCGACGAGGACCTGAGCGACGAGCACTTGTGCGGCGAGCAACAGAAGCGACTAGAAAATCAGCGACGAGCATGTGAGCGACGAGGACCTGAGCGACGAGCACTTGTGCGGCGAGCAACAGAAGCGACAAGAAACTCAGCGACGAGCATGTGAGCGACGAGGACGTGAGCAACGAGCACTTGAGCGGCGAGCAACAGAAGCGACAAGAAACTCAGCGACGAGCATGTGAGCGACGAGGACGTGAGCAACGAACACTTGTGCGGCGAGCTACAGAAGCGACAAGAAACTCAGTGACGTCTGTGCAAAAGATCGAAGGACGGCAGAGCTACGGACGACCTTTTATTGAGCGACGTCGCTTGTTTGTAAATTGACTACAAAACGACGTCGCTTTGATCCGTGGCATCGGCATCCCAGCCCATGTCCAGCTCGAACTGTAGCGCCGTAAGAAGAAGAACATCGGCCTCCAGGACCTCGTTCGTCATCGGCAGTCGTTCAAACTAGTCGCTCACTGCCTGCCCTGCAGCTTTGGGCGAACAAATGCCCCTTCAAACCGACAAGTCTCAACTCCGCCTTCGGGGTCCACCAGGGCAATCCTCTCTTGAACCGACCTGACCCCCTGTCCGACCTCACCGTCACACCGAATCAATGCAATCGCGACGCCACGCAAAGTCAACCGTAAAAAGTTCACAAAATTCCGATAAAATTTATCAAAATCAATAAAACTCTTCCTCGCCTCAATCGCGCACTGTCGGCAATCAATTTTTCAAGCGATTCGGAATCCCTTTTGCCGGCAGACGACACCCACACAGTGCCTGTGCCTGAACAGCAAACAGAGAGGCGAGCGAGAGAACAGAAAAATAAGGATGAATATCCAAACAGAGGCAAAAAGCAGTCCCTCGCTACCCGTAACATAATCAAAGTTCACCAGCCACCTACGCTCATTCGAATACAGCTTACAAATGAGCACTCTTTTACATCGACTACAAAAACAAACGAAAAAAAAACGACACAAATACTCGGTACTCGCACGTAGTTGCACATCCACACATCACAGCATACACCACCATCCGCACACATGGCTAAATAGGTGGACTGCAAACTCTGAATGTCTAAATACATCATTCAGCGAGTGGCGAATGGCGAATGGCAATGGCAACGGCAACGGCAACGCCAATCGCACGACACATAAACCAACAGAGACGACGACGACGATGACGACGGCGACGACGACGAGGATGGGGATGATGATGATGATGATGAGCGAGCAAGCGAACGATGATGATGACGATGTTGGCGGATAGTGGGCGCAAAATATTGCAGTGAACGGACGAGAGAGCGCGCGATACGTAACGAGAGAACTTCTGAAATGAATAAATAATGCTAATTAATGCCATTTAACTTTTGTTTGTTTGCCCCGCGCGCTGTTGTTGTTTTCTGTTGAACACCGGACCGTTGCACTGCTGCCGCTACTGTTTCGCTACTGTCATCGTTGCGTCCACTTGATGTCATTTGCCATTTGGCACTACGATGATGGACGTGAAAAGGATTCCATTTTTCATGCACACGCACCACGCCTGAACTGAATGTCAAACTTTTGAGGCAATGAACCGACACGGCAGCACAATCTCGTCTCAAATTCCATTTAGAGTCCAACATTCGACCTCTGTGACACCTTCTCTCTCATAATCATCTGAAGTTGAACTGCATTTTCATTGTATTCCGGCCGAGATCCTGCATCATTTTCAATTCCATCGTGTTGCCCTTTCCTGTTATCGCCTCTCTCTCTCTCGCTCGGCACTCCCTCCGCTCGACGAATGTCCTTTCATGGGCTGTATGTGCTGTCGAATGACAAACACACACACACACACATACACACACACACAGCGCCATGCACAGACAGTTCAGAGGACGATGAATAAATTGTGAAACAATTCAATCCAAGAGCGTACGGCTTTCTAACTAGAACCTAACGTGCCACACAGCTACACGAAGGGGGGGCCGGGCGCACAGTGTTGGAAACGGATGAAGCTCTAGATTCTCATTCAGCTTCGCGTCCCGCAGTGCTTGCTGTGTGCTGTGTGTTGTGTGCCCCTCTGTCCTGTGTGTGCCACATGAACACATTGTAACATCAAATTGCAGGAAGAGCGCACTGAAGCTCTGACTGCATATGAAGCAACAGCAGCGCATCGGCATCCATGGTGAGCACAGGGCAGGGATTCCCTATTGTTTTCGGGCGAAATACGGGTGTGTTCATCGTTTGTGACAGGTGACGTGAGTGAGGAGAGGCAACGAGAGCAGAAAGCAAACAACGAACTAGAACACTCGAACAGGATTTATGAGCGATTGAGTTGTTTTCCAATTCAGAGATGAGGCGCTGTTCAGATGAACTGACAGATGGATGCACTGATTCAAGCCATAAGCCAGCCGATCATCGCGTGAGCACCCGAGAAAGATGCCCCTTTTGACCACCAACTTAAGTGAAACACCCCACTTTTTGATTCTCATCACTCCATGTGACCATCAGGGCAGTGTGTTAACCCCACGAATGTTGTTGTCGCGCAATGAATTGTTTATCGACAACGCAATACCGTTTGGCCAACAACAACATCTGCTCGAATGTAGGCGCGCACGAATGGTTTTCGTAAACAAGCTTATTTTTCTATTTCTCTCCTCCCGCCCGCTATAAGACATCACAACAAACAGAGCAGAGACGACGGAAAAAACAGTACAAAGTGCGACGTTTTGCTATTCATGTGCGCTTCATGAGAGATATGCAAGCAAATTGTAAACAATTTCACGGGGCCACCTCAACCTCGGGAGGTGTGCGGTGTCACAATTCGTCATCCTGTTGCGGGTTGAGTGGAGCAGGGCAGCAGAAGTGACACACACACACTCTCTCTCTCTCTCTCTCTCTCTCTCTCTCTCTCTCTCTCTATCTGTCTGTGTGAAGGTCGTCGTCGTGGTGCCTCCCCATTGTGGCCCATCGTCAGGTGAATGGGACAACGTCGCGAATGGAAACAAAGAAAACGTTTGAAATATGCAAATCGACTGATTAATGACGGATCCAATCAATTGATTGAAGCTCGCGTCATCGGCACCGTCACCGTCACCGTCGTCGAAACCATAACCGACGGCGACGACGACGACGACGGACATGGATGAGGAGGGAAGAAGAAAAATGAGGACACGCCAGATGAAGTCAACAAACGGGGCCAAATGAGTTGACGTGGCCGAGGCCGCTTTTTGTTTTAGACAAACATGCTTTGGCACTGAAATTCCCCTAACCTTTGACAAATCACACCCAGATAACGGTAAATTTGTCCGTCTTCCAACGCCATCCTCTAGATCAAGTCACAAGCTACAACATCGACCTTGGTCGCTTTGTCGTGCGACAAACGGTCTTCGGGATATAAGCAAGCAATTGTTGGACAAAACTAGCAATCGGATGGTATTTATGCTACATTTGATTGAGTACATCTCGAGAACAATGCGTCCGTCAGAAAAATGGTCAAGGGCGATTTTGTAGTCTACACCTTCGATTAGAGGACGGAAATGAAAACTAGATCAATTTACCGTTATTTGTGTGATATTTTTAGTGGATTCCCTTATCAATTGAAAATCACACAGAAGTAACTGTACATTTGTCCATTTTTCAACTCCATCATCTAGAACAAGTTCGAAGCTACAACATCGACCTTGGTCACTTTGTCGTACGACGCATCGTTTTCGAGATATAAGCAAGCAAGTTTGGGCAAAAAACCGCAGAAATTTCTGGTGGCCTGATGTCCCAGCTGGGATTTGTGGGAAAAAATGGGGTTTTCTTGCATCGCATATTTCTCGAAAACGACTCGACGGGGAGGAGCGAAATTTGGCACACAAATTAAGGGGAGTTTGGGCAACCTTTTCGTGGGCGGTATGGGGGCGATATGGGGAGAGGTATGGAAGCGGTATGCCGGCGGTACGGGAGGCTGAATTTTTTCACTTTGTTTAGTAGCGACACCTTTTTGGCCTCAAAACGATTTCTATGGTGAGAGGAGTAAAGTAGCAAGGAACAGACCAGATCCCAGGTCCAAGTCGGTCTCAGGACCGCACTTCTGTCCTTCTCTACCAAAACGGGGAAGCGACGCGTGGCAGAAGTGCAGCACAGAAGGAGAAGCAGACACGAGGCAGTGTGGCCCGCCAGAATGAAGGCTTCACCAAACTTCGGTTGGCGGAGACATTTGCTGGCTGACTCTAGGTCGCTCAAGCGCCAGGGAACGTACTCCGAGACGAGAGTCGGGATCAAAATTACACCTACAACACCAACAACGCGTAGAACATGATCTTAGCGAAAGATGCCACACTTAGGCCAGTCTAGGCTGCCTCTGCTGGCTAATCCCGATCCCCCATCCTCCGCCATCCCTCATCAACATCGCGGCGGCAACAAACATCATCGCCAGATGAGGGCTCAATTGCCCATCATCCGAATGTTCATGCTGCACCCGAATTTTTCCAGTTGTTCGGGCACACTTCCCCTGTCCTCCTGGCCTGTCCCTGTCCTTCTCCTTGTCCCAGTCCCTTTGACATCTCCACTGCTTACGACACGCTTCGTGCTTGACGAAGCACCAGAACCGCTCTTGTCAAAACCATCGACTTCCCTCTCAGTCTCCTCTGGCGGGCGGTGCCCTTTTCTTCGCGGGATAAGGGAAGATTTCCCCGAAATGACAAGGTTGCATCATACACAGTCGTCCAAAGCGCACCCTCCTCACTCCCTCGCCTCCTTTCCCTTATTTTACGGTAAACATTTCATAACGGCAATTATTTTTATCAATCCAATAATGAAGCCTCGTCAAGCACAGCGGCACGAACCCCACGCTAAATCCCCCACGCCGCGCCTCCCGCTGGTTGCGACAGCTCTGTCAATCATCGAGAGTTCTGTGGCGACAACGGGGCTGGGTCGGAGGTCGGAGCGCCAGAAAGGGTCGATCGATTGACCGATTGCATAATGAACAAGAAGGTTCTGCTGCTGTTGCGCTGCCGATGGACAGAGACACTCTTTGGCACTGCCACTGCACAACACTGGAGCAGCGCAGGCAAGTGTGCTTTGACGAGAGGAACGGCGTTGCCGACGACGTAGAGCATTGGCACTCTGCGCGCGCCATGAACTATTTGCTCTGCCTGAACGGTGCACGGGAAGTTGAGTGCCTGGCATGGCCAGGCTATGCATCGTGTACTGGAATCAATCGTCCAATTTATCCGATGACTACTAGATACGACAGAGTGACGAGTGTGGGAGGGGGCGTGTGGCCCCCCCAGTGGTTGGCAATGAAGTTATAATTTCGTTCGATTAGGCGGCAAGTGGGGTTTTTGATATTTTCGAGAGGCAATCTTCGGGCGATGATGGGACTGGAGCTCCTTCATGACAGTCCCTTCATGATCTAGTCCCCACATGAAGGCTGCAACGACGTTGGGAAGGTGACCTGAAAGGGTTGAGCTGACGTAGCCATCTCTCGGCGACGGTTCGTTTGTTTTAGACGCGGTTTATTTTGCACCAGCACGTGAAGACTCTTATTTAGAGTCCTCATGCCTGCCACAACGATCTCTGTAAAGTAGGGAAAAATGTCAGAGAAGCTGACCGGATGGTTGAGAAAATGGCCCGCATCTCGAAAACGGTGGGTTTTCCGCTGATTTTGGCTTCCTTTGATCCTCGGCTTCTTGCCATTTATACACAGAATGGGAGGAAGCATCATTAAATCCCTCGACCATGCCGCTACAACCAGTAGGTCAGAAGATAGTAGGCTTCTTCCTGTGCCCTCACACGAACAGAGCATGTTGTGGAAAAGGTGGCCTGAAGTCAGAATAAATCCCATCACAAGTGTGTTCACAATTCACAGCAAACTCGCGCTCGCCAATTCTCGGTCCCCAGGCTGTGCCTCTAATCACACCTCAGCATGAAGAGAAAATTCAAAAATAGGCGCGCCATTCATCGATTTCGAAACACCCTAGATTCATTCAGTGATCTCACCCGATTTCCGGTTAATCGATTGCACACTCACCACCGCGCACCCAACAGCCGCCCCCGTCAAAGCTCGTTTAAAATTAGACACGCCGCGACGTCAAGAGCAAAGCTACACAATCAGCTGTCGCCTACATCCATTCAAAACCCTTCCCCCCCCTCCCCCCGTCGAGCTTCGCAAACAACAAACTACAGCCACGCGTTCTAAATTTAACCATTCTCGGTCCGAAAATAACAGCAATTACTTTCATTATTTCATATTTTTGTTCAGCCGCGTTCCGATTGCGCAACAGCATCGCACGGGCACCAGGGGCCGCGAGATGTTCTGCACTCGCACTCGAGGCGCGGCGGCGGGCGTCTCTCGCGGAGTAGCTGCTGCGCCTCACGATCTTTATCGCGACGAGCAGCGAGAAGCGCACGAAAAGAGAAGGAAAACAAAAGGAATTGTATCTGAAGCTGAACAATGTGACTGACTCTGCTCCTCCACCGCCGCCGCATCGTGGGAAATCGTGGCGCAGCGATAAGAATGGAAATTATTTGCTTTCTTTGGATTCTCTGGATTCGGCTCCTTCTCCTCCTCCTCCTCTGGAGACCACGGTGACGACGCGACAGTGGCGACCACGGTGACGGAGCGGCAGAGACCTTGTATCCGAAGTTCGGTTGCGGTGGTTGCGGTTTGTTGTGCTGCGCGCGTTCGCACGGATTGAGTCGTTTTTGGGGCGATTTTATGGGCTTTTATGCAAATGCCAGTGATAACCGATTAAATGCGGGTCTCTCCGCGATAGTTGGGCGAATAATTAAAATTTTGTCGTCGTTTTTTTTTTTCTTTCTGTTCGTTCGTTTGCTCGCGTTGCTGGGTTTGTTTGATTTGACTCGTGAGTTGGGCTGCGTTGCTGCGGATTAATGGGAACCGTGGAACATGTGTTTATTTATACGGGAATCGTTTTAAATGCTAAGTGACAAGGGGCAGTTGAACGACCACCCGGCGGTGAATGAGTGCCTGATTCTGTGGTCGCTCTGTTATCGCTTCAGTTTTGGGGGGTCGCTTGGGTGCTTATCGCGGACGAGAGAGAGGGGAGCTTAAAGAGGAGACACAAATGAGTCTGTCAGTGACAGCAAGCCGTCTCTGAATGTCAACGAAAAAAGGTTGGTTTTGGATTTATTGGGAAAAAAAAGGAGATCACTCACCGTCTTGATCCTTCTTGCTTCACTTGGCCGCTTCATGCAGGCAGTCAGCTTCTTCTTGTTTCACTGAAGCGGATTAATGCACTGAATTGATTTTGGCTACACAAGCCTGACGGGACGGCGCCCGATTTGGGAGGCGACTGCAAAGGGGACACACACGCACACCGGAGCACTTCGAGGTAGAAACGAGACCGAAACCGCGACGTCGAGCCTAACCGGGCACCAACTTGTGCACTAACGACTGAAAATACACGTCGATTTGAAGGACATTCACGCGAAGAGAGTGTGAGATTCCAAGCGGACCGGGTAACTTTGGCGAACGCGTCTTTACTGGAACTCTCTGAGATAGCCGATCGCGGGCGGATTACGAGATCGGTCACTCGCGAGGAAGAACGCACCTGATAGACACTTATTTCGACCGCACTGACCACGATCGCGGGAAGAGATCACTCGCGAGGGGATTTTTTCGGCGGAAATGATCGATTTTTTGGGCGTTACGATCGCACTTGGGGATGACATGGATTGAATTCACTCGCGAGGGGCTTTATTTTACCGATTTTCTGATCGATTTCGAACAGGCGCACTTGCTAGGGGCTATTTTGGGGAAAGGACAGGAGACCGATGGGCCTTTTTGACGCGATTGGCAGATTTTCTTGGCATTACGAGCTCTTTAAGGGGCGACGTCGACGGGGTTTCACTCGCAAGGGGCTGCTCTTGGCGACTTCCTGGTCGATTTCGAATAGCTTCACTCGCGAGGGGCTGGTTTGGGAAAGGATTGACAGATTTTTGGCAAATTGTCCTTTTTTTGACGCGAGTAACCGATTTTCTTGGCATTACGAGCTCTTTAAGGGGCGACGTCGACGGGGTTTCACTCGCAAGGGGCTGCTCTTGGCGACTTCCTGGTCGATTTCGAATAGCTTCACTCGCGAGGGGCTGTTTTGCGAAAGGATGCGCTACCGATATAACCGATTTTCTTGGCATTACGAGCTCTTTAAGGGGCGACGTCGACGGGGTTTCACTCGCGAGGGGGTTCTTTTGAACAGATTCACTCGCGATGGGCTCATTCGGCCTGCTTCCGTAGGCAAGGGCCGGCAGACTGGGGACGAAGCACAAGGGATTCACTCGCGAGGGGAAGGGCTTTGTTTTGAAAGGAATGACCGATTTGTGACTGATTTTCGCGCCTATCAGGACTCTGGGGAGGACATGGAAGAGATTCACTCGCGAGGGGCGTATTGGACGACTCGGGTGAGATTATTTTACTTAACTTTTGGATGGGACCACTCGCGAGGAGCTAATTAATTCGGAAGTGGGGCACGAACTGAACGGAATTTGGGGCAATTTCGGCACATGAACAAGGCCAGAGGCGGGCGCACTTTTAAAAAAACCGAAAGAGACGAGAAAAATACGAACTTTTTTGGACACGAAGACCAGTTGGGAGAAATGAGCGCATCTGGCCAGGAAGACGGCTAGGAAAAGACGAACTTCTCTGGAAACGAAGACGACTAGGAACAGACGATCTCTTTACGACTCGACGACAGCCGACAGCGACGGCTAAAACGAGACTACCGAACTTCTTGGGTCCCGGCGACGACTAGAAGCAGAGAGAACTTTCGAAACGCCCAGAAAATGCTTACATTTTTGACACAGACGACATCTAGGCGAAGACTCACTTTTTAACGACGGAAGTCGATCAGAATGAGACGTTCTTTTGAGGGACCAGATGGTGACTGGGCGACTCGACCACGATCAGAAAAAGACGATGATGGCTAGAAATGGGCACATTTTCGGAACCGGAAGACGGCTGCAGAAGGACGCGCTTTTAGGCCTCGAGTTTTTAGGGCACGATGGTGGCTAAAAATGGACACAAATGACCCGCTTTTTAGGCCTCCACGGGGACACGATAACGGTGGACGGACAAGAACTCGAAAGTGGCCCGAAAGTGCAGTTTTTTGTACTTGAACCCGGCCAGAAAAACACGGACATCTTTGCATTGGAAGACGACTGGAAAACGACGGAGACCATGGGACCCAAAATCTGCCAGAAGACTGGAAAAAATCGAATGCTTAAGACCCGAAGACTTGACTAGAATGCGGGGCAGTTTTGAGGAACTGACGAGGGCTAGGAACAGACGTAGTTTTTCGAACTCAGTGACGGCTACTAGCAGGGTTACAGAATGCGGCTGTAGACACGGACCCAGAGGCGACTAGAAACAAGGTCAATATTGAAGACGTGACGATGGACTGAAAAAGACGGACTCGTGGGCTTCGAAGACGACCAGAAAAACGCAAACTTTTTAGGGATGCTGGTGCAGTCAAAAAGGTCAAAAACACACTCTTTATGCCTCGGGGGCGACTGGAATATTATAGCATATGATCGTAGATGGATGGCCCGACGGAGTACTGGACAAAGAGGGCCAAGGAAGGCTAGCAATTGAGACATGATTTCGAATCTAAATGCGAGCAGATGAAGGCACATTTTCAAACCGTTAAGGACAACCGGAGAGACTAGCAATTCTAGGAAAAAAAAAGCCCGAAAGGACGACTAGGAAAAGACGCAAATTTTAGAACCCGACGGGCGGCTAGAAAGCGACGCAAATTCTAGAACCCGACGGGCGGCTAGGAAACGACCCAAATTCTAGAGCCCTACGGACGGCTAGAAAGCGAGGCAAATTTTAGTGCCCGACGGACGGCTAGGAAAAGACGCCAATTTTAGAGCGGACGGCTAGGAAACGACGCAAATTTTAGGCCCGACGGGTGGCTAGGAAAAGACGCAAATTTTAGAACCCGACGGGCGGCTAGGAAACGACGCAAATTTTAGAGCGGACGGCTAGAAAGCGACGCAAATTCTAGAACCCGACGGGCGGCTAGGAAACGACCCAAATTCTAGAGCCCTACGGACGGCTAGAAAGCGAGGCAAACTTTAGTGCCCGACGGACGGCTAGGAAAAGACGCCAATTTTAGAGCGGACGGCTAGGAAACGACGCAAATTTTAGGCCCGACGGGTGGCTAGGAAAAGACGCAATTTTTAGAGCGGACGGCTAGTAAACGACGCAAATTTTAGGCCCGACGGGTGGCTAGGAAAAGACGCAAATTTTAGAACCCGACGGGCGGCTAGGAAACGACGCAAATTTTAGAGCCCGACGGACGGCTAGGAAACGACGCCAATTTTAGAGCGGACGGCTAGAAAGCGACGCAAATTCTAGAACCCGACGGGCGGCTAGGAAACGACCCAAATTCTAGAGCCCTACGGACGGCTAGGAAATGACGCCAATTTTAGGGCCCGACGGGTGGCTAGGAAAAGACGCAAATTTCAAAGCCCGACGGGCGGCTAGGAAACGACGCCAATTTTAGAGCCCAACGAACGAAATTAGATAATGATGGGCTTTTTGGGATGGACTGACGATTTGAAGATGGAGCATCGTTGGACGTGTAGAAACCGACTGTTTAAGGACCGTTGGTGGTCCGAATATGGCCCCCTTGTTTGGACACGAAATCAAGTAGATTTTACTGCCAGAAGATGTCTAGAAACAGAGGCACACTTCTATGAATGCGATGAAATTGGCGAATATCCCAAGACGAGGCCTCAATTTTGAGATGAAAAGGACATATGCCACTCCCAGACACGGCCCACATTTCTAGGTCGACGAGGCACACCGAGAAAGGGTCACCTTTTGCCTCGCCATGGCCCAGCCACAACAACGGAGTCGATGGGACGAGGCAAAGGATACACACCAGCAGCCCGTGAGAGGAACGAGTAATTGAATTTGAAAACCGATCCGTCCCTGATGGACCCATTCCTACCTCCCTCCCCTCGACTGTCGTCTTCATTTCAAGCACACCCAATTAGCCATTCGCTCGCTGCCCTCGATTCGTGGCCTCAGTCCCCCTCCCCGCCACCCGCAAAACAGGCCAAATCCAAACTTCAAGAAAGTCAAACGTTCCTCATCTAAGGACACACACGCCGCGCAGCACTGCTCAAAGAACCTCGCCGATAACCCACTTACTTCGTCACTCCGCACCCGGCGACTTCACTTAATTCAAAATAATTGCCCCGACGATACAGCAGCGACGAACAGGAGTCGCATTTCAAAGCATGCCCCTCCGTCACGTGACGGCGGATCTGCGGTGGCTTAGATGAAGAAATTCCCATGACCTCATTATCGCATTTATTCAACTATCCTTGGCACACATAGCGGGCCCAGTTCTCGTATCCTCGCATCCGACGAGGCTGTCCTCTTCAGTCGTTCTCGTCGTCGTTTTGTGTGTGCGCTCTCGCCCAAGGCACTTCCAAATGTTTCGTCGGGCCTTCCCTTGCTCACCTCGTCTAAAGCCAAAAATCATTTCTAAATAATAAAAGTTTCCTGATGTCAGAAACTACTTCCTTTCTCTCTCTCTCTCTCTCTCTCTCGAGTTCGTCTCTCCCACATTCGCTGAGTGCGACGACGATGACGACGCTGATGATGATGATGATGACCTCTTTGTGGGACGTCGATGAAAAATCTGCTAATCTCTACATCCCACCAGACCCCCCCTTCGTGTGTGTGTGTATGCCTGTGTTCGAGTAACAAGCCCCCCCCCCGCCATACCCCACCCACCCATCAATTGAGGACAAAGGCAAACAAAAAACACACACAACATCGACCTGATTTACTTTGTGGCGCTTTGTGTGAACGTTTGTTTGCCTGTTCGACGCTCTCCCCAACCGTGAATGGGAATGGTTCCAGGTTGTAGGTCGATAAATCCACCCCTAATCGAAAGAATCGATTTTCCAACACCTCCGAGCGCCGAGCAGATACCGACACCGATACAACCAGCCCAGCCACCACCCCTCGATGAATAGGTTCAATGTCTGCCGTAGCGGCAGAGGCTAGGCGAGCATACCACTGGACTGGCAGCACCGAAGCGTTCCAACACTGAAACCGCATAATCATGAAATTATTTTGAATTCATTATCGTTCGCAATATGGGCTGGATGGGGTGGGTGGTGTGGCCAGCCAGGCTCAGGCCATTCGCAAAGCGATCCAACAGCAGCCGCCACAACTAGTCGTCGTCGTTGTCGTACTCGTCGGTTCGACAATCGACAGTTCAAAGCGTTTACATTGTTGTCTGGGGAATTTTTCGAGCCCTCCAGTGGGTGGGGAGAGGGTGTGGGGGAGGGGCATCCATATCATCAGCTTACATGTGTGTACACACATCGGATACACGCCGCACTACTCCTGGTTGCCGGCTGGCCACCAGTGACACCCATCCGACCAATTGCCCATTCCCCCCCCCCCCCCCCCCACCATCGTTTGCCACTCCACCACGTCACCACACACACCCCCGCCCAACCGTTGGCATAAACTGCTATTAAATAATGGAGGGTTGAAAATAATTAATTTATAGTTCTCCCAATAATGATAATTGAATGGATGCGGGGAGAGAGGGCCAGGCTCGCACGACGCACACACTTGGTGGCGTGCAACATCGAATCGGTTGCAGCGGCTTTTCGGGATGAAATTTTCTGAGAATTGCGATCCGATGCGGTGGACTGGCCGGCCGTGCTGCTGTTGCTGCTGCATCTGTTGTGTGCGGTGTTTGCTTAGGGCAAGCGCCCCAGCGGCAGCGGCGGCGTCGAATGGATTTGCGATTTTAATGTGATTATGAAAGTGTGGCAATTGGAATCTCGCTCGCGCCCTGTGTAAGCGGTTTTTGAGATTAGAGAGAAGTGCCGCAATGGATTGAACAGCACTTTGAAAAGCTATTTTGGGGATTCGGTGGTGCGAGGGGAGGAGCTTTTGGGGGCTGTTTGTAAATGACCATGACAAACTATTTAGTGGCTGAAGGGGACTAGGAGCAGATACTTTGAATTTGGTGTCGCGTCAATTAGAACGGGCTCCGTTCATGACACTTTGTCTTCGAGGAACTTGAAGCTGACCATAGGCGCTGCAGAATAGCAGGGGTAACAGCCGGCAGATGACTGTGACTTAGGCTCTTACTTCAGCTACAATATTGGCGATGTCTCGTAGCGGTGTACCCAAGAAAACATGGGAACATCTTTAAATTGATTATGTGCGCTGTGGACAACCAGGCACTTCCTACTAATGCCCACAGTAGCGGTAGACAGTCATTAACGCCTGCTGAAGGACCCCACAAGTCTAGGAGTCACTTCTATCCGCCGATGAGTAGCGATCCTACTTTCGTGTGCTGAAGAGACCCGGCCTGCTTCCAAGGACACGCAATCAGTTTCTACTAAGCTTCCTAGCTTCTCTGGAGCATCGGCCAGTATAAAGGTTTCCACCGAGCACCGCCGAGCTTCTAACGAGTACCTTCCAGCTTCTACCGAACACTCCCCCAGCTCTTGCCGAGCACCGTCCAGCTTCTACCGAACACCGCCCGACTTCTACCGAGCACCGGCCAGCTTCTACCGAGCACCGGCCAGCTTCTACCGAACACAGTCCGGCTTCTACTTAGCACTGCCAACCTTCTACAGAACACAGTCCAGCTTCTTCCGAGCCCCGTCCAGCCGAGATTGAACACCCCCCAGCTTCTACCGAGTACCGGCCAGTTTCTACAGAGCACCGGCCAGTTTCTACCGGGCACCGTCTAGCTTCTATTGAACACCGGCCAGCTTCTACCGAGTACCGGCCAGCTTCTACAGAGCACCGGCCAGTTTCCAACGAGCAGCGTCGAGTCTCTACCGAGCACCGTCCAGCTTTCAGCCTCGCCGAGGTTCTACCGAGAACCGTCCAGCTTCTACCGAGCAACCCTCAGCTTCTACCGAACACCGTCCGGCTTCTAACGAGCGCCGCCCAATCTCTACAAAGCACAGCCCAAGATCTACACCCAACGAAGTACCGTCAAGCTTCTAGGGACTCTGAGCACCATCAAGCTTCGTCGAAGCACCGCCAACCGCCCAGTTGTCTGCCGGAATCGGGGAAGTTGTGTATACTTGAGAGGATAACGCTTCCACGGCGGTTTCCAGACAAGTCGAGCCATTCTATAAGACTCCGCCTGACTCAGCGAACTCACCAAAATTCTGGCCACTGGACACTGGACACAGGTGCATATGCCCGGACTCAGCCCGCAAGTCTGGATGCGGTCACAAGCCTTCAATTGCGAACCAAAGCAAACTCACTCGCAGACAAAATGGCGCCCCAACGACAGCCCATAAAATCGAACACAGGAAACTGGAAAAACAGCAATCTCTCCGTGAATCAAAGAGAGTCCCCCTTCCAACTCACGGCACACATAATTGACAACCGAAAACGATGTCCCTGCAGATAATGTGTCAACAGGCCCATCTCCGTGACCAATAACTCCGCACTGATTTATTGCATGACTACGGAGTGAATTTATTCAAACTACCTTCTCGCACAGACACACACGCACACGTGAGCCCTGTTCTCAGCCACACCTCGGCAGAGCACTAATCACCCTAATGCCCTTTATTATCCCACAAAAAGTAAAACCAAGAATTCCACCGGATACCATTAAGACGATAAGATCCAGAATTATATGCCTAGTTGTGTCACATGCAGACACACACACACACACATGAGCAATAAAATGTCCTTCCGTGGAAAATGCAAAATATTTCACTTACTGCACCCCTTTCGCTCGGATGTCTGTCTCTCACTCTCTCTCTGGCTCTGTCCTCCTCTGACAACAATTCAACCAAAGCCATGGGAATGCCAACTACACTCCACTGGATAGATACATTTACCTGAGCAAGGTTCTCTAAATGTTTACCGACAAGGCGACCCGCATGCTTTTTGTTGTTGCGCTGTCCACGGTAAACACACGCACACACCCAAGCACTGAGTACGTGTACTCTGGCTCATCCACTCGCCGTACACCGTCATCCGTGCGACAATGCAAAACAAAGGAAGTGGTGAGTGATCCCGGTGTTCCTGCTGTTCCTGGTCACCCTCGTCTATTCATTCCTAAAATATCCTTCTTTCGCCAGTTTGCCGAACTTCCTCTCTCACTCATTCGTTCGCTGCCTAGTCAAATAGTCGGGAAAAAAACGACGAACCCCGTCGCACACAAAAGGGTGTTATGAACCGGCTTGTTGTTACCGTTGAAACAATGCTCTCTCGTGTGTAATTTATGCGACTGACCTGCCACCGGCGGCGGCGGCGGCAATGGCAACGGAAAGACAATAGAGATTAAATGTAAATCGAAAGAAAAAAAATGAAAAACGAATTAGTGACGTTTTATGCGATGAATATGTTTCAATTTGACACCGCGACGGAGGGCTGACATTTGACGGGACTGTCAGATTTGACAGGTTTCGATATTCGAATTGGTTTGTCAATAAATTCCGTGTAATCCACGGCACGCGTGTCGACGATGCCGATACAGATACGGATTGGAGTTTGAATAAACGAGGTTGTGGTCGGGTGGTCGGATGGGCAATCATCCATTTGGATGGCTGATGGGAGCGAGAGAGAGAGGGACCACTTGGGAAAAATACGGGGGAAAAAAATGTCGATTGCGGCGTGTCGTGTCTCTGATGGGCTGTGGTGATGTGGGTTATTCTGCGTTTAGTCGGAGTTTATACCTCGACTCTCAAGTGAACAGAACGAGTGCGCTGTCGTCAGGCATCTTCCCTTCAATTGCCTAGGTTCGACTGGCATTTGCCGAGGATCCTCTGTGCTAGACGGCGAGGCGTCAATTTCGGACGATAAATTGACTGAGGTGCCTTTCGACGGAGGTAGCTTTAGACGGAGGTCCCTTGTGTCAAAGATGATGCCAATATCGCGAGTTCAGCTGAATTTAGGGGCATCTTTCAGTGTGGCCCGTTAACGGTGGTCAGGTCCTTCTTTAACGCGTTGCCATGAAGACTTGAAGAATCGCCATGACAGCTCAGCTTGAAAAATGCTCCCATAGTCAGGAAGTCTAGTCAGGGAGGAGGCAGGTCCACCCTGAATAGCAGCATCACACAAAAGAAGACGCCAGGAAGTCGCATAGACCACTGAGCAGTGAATGTGTCGAAGTCTAGCTGCACACACCACCTCGCGACGACTCTCCGACTGCCGACCAATCTGTGGATCATCCTCCACCCAACTAATCCACTTTCACCCAAATCCAAGACATCACGTTCTTCTCAAAAACAAGCCAAATATGACGTCAGAGTCCACAAATCCAAATTCTCATTTTTTTTCCCCAGAAACCCGTTAGGAAATCCACTAAAACAACTCAAATCACTGAACACACACCGAAAGCCATCATCTAAGACCATTCTCACAAGACAATCCATCAAATTTGGAAAAATCGAAAAAATCCACGTTTTCGCCGCAAAAAGTGCACTCGATTGGGAACTGAAACGAGTCGACTTTCTTCGCGGCGAGCGTGCAAATTTTGAAAAAGCGAGTTTTTTCGAAGTTTCTTTGGGTTTTTGGGTGGAAATCGGGTGGAATGAGATGAATGGAGGGGGAACATGAAATTTGCGTCAACAATTTGAAGGAATTCGACACGGAAATAGGGGTTTTCATATGAAGGCTAATCCAACATGTGGTGTGAATTTGACTTGTCTGATTAGTGAGATGAGTGAAACCGAATTGACATCTGAGACCATGCTCGGTTAGGGTAAGGAGTGCCATTTTGGAATATGGATAGTTTAACAGTCGGTAAAGGTGCTTAATTTGCGAAAAAATCCCTGATAATAGTGATTCTGGAGAGAGGCGTTCGCCACTGTAGGAGCAGTGTTGTGCTTGCCGAAATGCCCTTAATTGATTCCTCGTGCCTTCGTTAATGTCAGAATGTGGTGAATGGAGGCAGGACATGGAATTTGCATCAAAAATTTGTTGGAAATCGACGAGGAAATGGGGGTTTGGAGGATGAAGGTGATGGACTTCAGACTCGACAACTTTGAAAGTTGACTGTGAACGGACTCGTGGTCAGAACGGACATGATCAGTCTGTGAATGTGGAAAGCTTCAGTAAAAGGGGAATTTTTGTCGTGGAGAAGCTCATGAATGAAGAAGGCTTCCAAATGATTCAATTTAACGAGTGGATGGCAGCTTTAAGAGCGTTGACAATGATTCTGTTTCTAATTCTGGACTCGGGAGCAAGCAAGTCATAGCCTTATGAACTCGTTAATGCCAACAACGAGAACAACGGTTGGAGGCTACTTTGAGAAGGCTAACAATGACCTTTTGTCGTTGTTCTTATCGCAGGAGGCAAATAATTCATAATCTAGTGAACAACGACGTGTCCTTCAAGGCTGTCTGAGGTAGTAAGAGCACCAAGGACGCCATGATCTAGAAATCGACGCAAACGGTGAACAATCGAACGCAAACGGCCTTTACAGCAGCAGCCAGAACAGGATCTACGTAGGTGATAGGGTAGTAAACCTAATCCTTTCTTGCCATTCCGACATGGACCACAATCAACAAGTGCCTAGTGTCTGAGATGGTGCTTTCCTAGCTGTCTCCCTGGGCCTGAACCATGAAGCCCCTGCTGCTGACACGGTCCCTTCATAATGAGGTCTCCAATTCGGCGCAAGAAGCAGTAGAACTGGGCCTCAGCCAACAAGCCTCTCCAAGTGCCTCCTGTTGGTTCCAGCTCCGTGCAGTAAGCGCTGAGACTCTTGGTCTCAACAAGTCTCTCTAGCTGGCTGGCTCCAGTTTCGCACAAAAAGTCATCATCTCCTTTTGTGGATCAGGAACCACCAGGCGTCCTCTGCTGCACAGCCTCTCAGGCTCAAAGTCGACGTTTCTTCGTGACGGAGTCTAGTTGCCTGTCCACAGGCTCTACACAGCCATATGCTCTTGACAAGACGCCACTCACGACTCAGATTTCTTCATCAGTCAGCTCTCGCTCGACTCAGTCAGACCCTAGTTGACTCTCCTCTCCCTCCAATCACAACTAAGATCCCCTGGCGACAACCAAAGCTGGAAACACCACACGCGTGCTCCAACCCCCAGTCGCAGGAGTTAGACGCCACGAAACTGATTGCTCTAGGGCTGCGAATGCCTCGTCACGGATGTCAATGGACGACAAATGTGAACTAGCAAGCCCATGACTTCTTAAAGTTGCCACACGCTGAGCTTGAGCCCGAGTCAGAGCCCGGAGCCAGAGTCAGAGCCCGGAGCCAGAGTCAGAGCCCGGAGCCAGAGCCAGAGTCTGGAGCCAGAGTCAGAGCCCGGAGCCAGAGTCAGAGCCCGGAGCCAGAGCCAGAGTCTGGAGCCAGAGCCAGAGCCAGAGTCTGGAGCGAGAGTCAGAGCCCGGAGCCAGAGTCAGAGCCCGGAGCCAGAGTCAGAGCCAGGAGCGAGAGTCAGAGCCCGGCGCCAGAGTCAGAGCCAGGAAGCAGAGTCAGAGCCCGGAGCCAGAGCCAGAGCCTGAAGCAGACATCTCCTTCTTTTTCTTCTTCTTCCGCTTCCTCTTCTTCTTCTGCCTCTTCCGCTTCAAGTGAACCTGGGCGTCAACCAACGAGCCTCTCCGTTTAGCGCGATCTCTGGCTCTGTCTCCAGTTTCCTTTTCTACTTGGGAGCGCCACCTTAGACGCAGGCGTCCTCTGTCCGTCCTCTGTTGTCCCACAGGCAGCAGGCTGTTCAGCATCAGCGATTGGGCGTAAAGGCACTATCCGTCCATGGACACAGATCACCGCCATTCAATCAAAATTCCCAACGTCCAAGCCGAACGCCCATCCCCACAGCATTCGACCGCGGCTCCCTCCTCACTCATCTCTCCCGCCATCGCCCCGGCAGCGCGCTTGTCCATTTGGCCGGCAACCGGGTCCGGCGTCCTCTTCTCGACTCGATTTCAAATTAAGAGCCGAAAACTTCAGATAATTCCGTTCCTTTGCAGCAGCGAGACACGCCCCATTCATCCTAAATATGATTAAATTGTTAAAATCCATTAATTGCTGTCACTTATCGCCGTTCTTCATTCCCCTCACGTAGGCGCGCTGCGCTCAGTGCTCTCTTCTCGGTCGTTTCTTCGGCCTCTCGTCTCACGTCGTCGTTTTGTTATTTTTAAGATTTTTCTCCTCTGTCGTCGTCCCGCGCACTCGTTGTTCATTGTTTACACAAAGAATCAGACGACCGAGGGGCGAACAGCGAACACTGAACAAGCCAAGAGACAGCAACAACAACATAAGAAAAAAAAAAAAACAGAAGAAACCACTCGCATAGCACGGAGGAATCAACCTCAATCCAATGTGAAGACGAAGGCAAAAAAAAGACGAAAAGAAGAACCCTTCCTCGTCCCATTCGTCAACTCCACCGCCACCATCGGCAACAGCAACACAGCAACAACAACAAACAACCGTTCTTGTTCGAGCTTCTCCCGTGTATACACATGCATACATCACACACGAATGTTTATGCTCTGCTCATAAATTATGACATCTCAGCGTAAAGTGTGCGCTGCGGAGCACCGAGAGGGACGATGAAGAACGACGACCGACGGGAGTATACCGTCAAGTACCGAACGAAGGCGGGGAATAGCTAGCAGCAGCAGCAGCAGCAGCAGCAGCTACACCGCCATAGAGTCCCAATAAATTTATGATTTTTATTATGGGGATATGAGTAGACATACGTTTAGCAGGGCCCACAGAAGAGGCCGTCGTCGCAGCTCCCCAGCACCGCGGTGCGATGTGGATTTTCATTAAAGAGGGCGCTAATGGAAGGCGACATTTATGAATCGCTAAGAGAGCCACGGACGGTCTGAAAGAGAGAGAGAGAGAGCGACGACGGGGGTTACAGAGTTTGTATTCGGTTTTTTTTTTATGTTGAATGATGTTGGGTTCGTCTTTATTCATTTTTTTTCGACACAAATTAAACGCTGAACACGGTGGCAGATGGAGAGAGAGAGGGAGGACCAGGGTTGTTCGCGCTGTTGACTGTTGCTAGCGGCGGCGGCGGCGGCGCGTTGCTGGTGATGGTACACATTAGACGAAATTTGATTAAACCGCACGTCAGGGGGAAGTGTGAGAGCTATGCATCAGACTCTGCCTTTAAATGGATCACAATGTCGCCAGCTGGCGACACAAGCACACACACACAAGACTCACGGCTTCGATGTACCCCAAGGAGTTCAGTTTGAGACGAAATTCAGACGATAGTGGAGAGGTACACGCCCCCAGAGGTGGTTATCTTTGAACTAGAGTGGAGAAACATCGGTATTAAGAGGCGTCAAGATCTTAAGCTATTTGCTGCTGACACTGTGTACCGATCCAATCACACAAGACAAATTTAGTACTGATTGATAAGAAGGCAAACGACGAAAATCTATTGAATCTCAAATTCAGACCTGGAACGAGATGACTGGTCACAGAAATTTCGAAAAATGTGTCAGAATTAAACCGGTATCTGGTTCATGCAGTCCATTGACATCAGATTTAGTACAAGACACAATCCTCTGTCACAGGTCCTAAAAGTTGTTAGAGCCTCACATATGTCGAATAATTGGTAAAAATTGAGGAGCCGGACCCCATACAAGAGGAAATGTGACACAGAACTGAAGTAAGAAAGAGCGCATCGTCGGTAGCTGGAAAAAAGTACTAAAAATTGCGAATGTTGGTCAGAATTGAACTAGAATTTATTAAAAATGCTTGTAATTGAAGGCCACGACCAGGACTGCCAGCTGCAATAAGAACATTCGCATCGTTAGTGGCTCCAGAAAAGTACTAAAAATTGTGAGAAAAATCCTCCGTGCTATGCGAGTGACAGAATTGAACCAGAATTTGCACAAAATGCGTGTAATCGAAGGCCAGGACGAGGACTACAAAATGAAGTAAGAACAGTCGCATCGTCGGTAGCTGCAATATGTACTAAAAATGGAGACATTTGTTAAAGGCCAGGACCACATACAGAGGAGACTTGGCATAAAAATGAAGTAAAAACAGCGAGAGTCTTCAGCACTCTCTCCGAGAAATTCAACACAATTCTACTAGGACTTGTTCTAAATTTTAGAACACTCTGGCCAGTGTCGAATAAAGAAAAAAGCGAAGAGTTCGAAATTTTGTGCAACATCGACAAATGAACTGGCACCGCATCGTCACTAGCTCCAAAAAAAAGTACTAAAAAATGCCAAAAATGACCAAATTTAGGTCCAATTTTGATCAAAGTTCTCATCGTCTGCAGTCTTAAGTAGCCAGAGGAGATTTTTGAACAGTCACAGCTTTGTCATTCGCTTCAAAATGTTTGAGTACTCAGAAGGGATACAGAAGTTGGTCAGAATTTCGACAGACTGTCGTCTAAAGCGCATTGATGAGATGTGGTACTAAAACTTAAGCAAGGACAAGCACCACTTCGTCATTGTCTTCCCAAAAACTAACAACAACTTCGAATTTGAGTCAAAATTGAACCACAAGTTGATAGTCAACATTTGTTGAAACTATGGCCGAAGTCTTTTCGAGTGACTGTACATCTCGACGCACTGCGAAGGGGGCTTTGTGAAGGTCAGTGACCATGGTACTGTATTTCGTATGAGGAGACATACAGCTAAGATCCATCCCCTCCGCTGATAGCTAATCCTCCATATCCTACTCTCTACGTCCTTTGGAGATGAGTAGGATTAAGGTGTCAGGAGAACCGTGTTGAGGTTCAGGAGCTTGACAGGGAGCCTGCTGGAAAAACTAGCTCAGGCGACCCGCCAGTCTATTCATCTTTATCTGCGTATTGCGGAGCTCCACCTTTTCCAGCAACTCGTAGGAACTAACTGCTCTCCCATCGACTGCGAAATCGAACCTCGGTGCCCCCAAGTGCTCCAAGTCAGCTCCTGAAGTACCGAAGTCTAAGAAGGCGGCCAGCTTCAAAGGAAGCCAGGACCGTACACACGCCAGAAAGAGTCACAAAACTGCCAAGCTGTCTTAAAAAAACACAGAAAATTGCGTCCCGTGTCTCGCATCCTAGAACGCTTCAAGGGCAGCCTCCCGGAGCAGCTCTCTGAAACTAAAACGAGGTCTACCTTGTACGCCGTTAGTGGCCCAGGCTATGGACATCTGCCCAGGACGGCTGCCCTTCAAAAAGTTCTTGGATTAGACGAGGCAAGCGCTGCGACTCGGACTTCACGAACAAACGTGCCGGATCGACAGAAGAGTGCCTAGAAAGGAAATGATGGCAACCACAACCAAAAATGGCACTCCTTCCAGCTTTTGGTCAACATTTTCCATATCGGACCAAAATATATCAGAATCCAATGCAAAATGTGGTCAAAGTTGGGACAGATGTACGCTAGGCAATTCAGTGGAAGCAGCTATAGCGCACGCTGAGAGTCAGACCCCAGCTCATGGGCCGCAGGCCTGATAAGTGCGTATTCAGATGGACCTTGGATCCAAGAAGTGCCTTCGACTAATCAGACTTGCGCCTAGTCTTTGATCAGGTCTGCGGGTAGACGCGCCAGAGCACGGCTCTCTTAGGTCCAAGTGGACCCATTACGATGCATAGTCTTTGTTAAAAATGATCCAAATCGACCCCACAGACAGATGAGCTGGCAAAATGACCCAGAAAACAATCAGAATCCATAGAAAATGAATGACTCTTCCAGCGTCTCATCGGGAAACCTCAATAAATCACTCATACCCTTCGCCCAGGCTGAAACTAGCGACCGTCTGCAGATGTCCAAAAACTCCCCACCCCCCGCCCCCACTCCTCTCTCTCTCGACGCCATTCATTTAGATCAATTAAAACTGATGACACATTCAGTCGGCTCGCATTGCATAACCACCGCGCCACGCCATCGTCGACCTCAAAGGGCCCATAAAACGAGTGCGTGATTGGTGGGGGGGGGGGGGGGGAGGGGGCAACGGGGGGACATCAGTTTTAAATCAAATTCAATTCGTTTTCCGTTTACAAACAAACAAAAACCGAGTTTTTTGTCCGTTTTTATCATAATCTCATTTGTTGGGCAACACAACAGCAGCAGCAGCAGCAGCAGCACAGAGAGACGCAGCAGACGTGGAATGGCAGCAACAGCAGCAGGAATCATTTGATTTTGTAGCGCCCCTAATCTGAACAATTTTCGAGAGTGCACTCATTACTTTGATTTTTCGTTCTCCTTCTGCTGAATAGGCGAACGAAGAAGAAAAATAAATGAAGACGCAGATAAACTCAGAAGGAACAGCCAAGAACTCTAGACAACGACGACGACGACAACAACGATGGATATGACGGGCAACGAGACCAAGCAGCAGCAGCAACAGCATCAGCAGCAGAAGCAGTCCAAAGCGGTAGAGAAGCTTAACAAACATCTGCGAGCGGCGATGATGATGATGATGATGGCTCTTCTCACGCTGACCCATTAACCGAATTCCCTGAAATGAATTTCACGAGTGTATCTCTCTCGGGTTTTTTTTTTCGGGTTCATGTTGTGATGTTGTTGGAATGTACATACACAAGCCAAGTGAACGATGAGGAGGAGGAGGAGGAGGAGGAGGAGACATGCACACGAGGAGCTGCAGAAGTTGCGGTATCGGGCAATTGGGAAAATTAATGCCCCAAACGGAGGCCGGGGTAATGATGCGCGGTGGAGAGCCACTGAGAAGGTGTCTATTTTTAATTTTCTTACATTTACGCGGTGCGGCGAGCCTGCCAGAGCCAAGCATCGTCGTTGTTGACGGTGTGATGTTAATTTGGGCAAATTATAGTCATTCAGTCGGGAATGAATGGAGGGGGCGGTGTTTTGGGGGGAGAGGGGGGGCTCGGGCTGAGTTCGAGATAAGAGGCGGAATTCTCATATGGAATTTGGAGAAAATGTGGGGTGCCGCAAGATTGGCTTTTGGGACCAGTACTTGTTTGTTGAAGCTTAAGGCTTGTGGTGACTAGCGCTATAATCTGGAGGGGCGATAGAAGAGATGGAATGTTCGAAGCTGAACAGGCATGGAATGAGGAAACAAGAATGACGTGCCACAAGGTTCCCTTCAAGGACCAGTCCTTGTTTGTCAAATCATGAAGCTCGCCTCCAGTCGTTCTAAAACTGAGAAGGAACGCAATAGAGATGGAAAATGTGAAGCTAGAGAGACAGGAGGGATTTCAAGACAAACTAAAGTTGCACAAGGTTCCCTTCAGGAACCAGTCCTTGTTTGTCAAGTCATGAAGCTCGCTTCCAGAAGTCGGAGGGGACGCAATTGAGACGGAAAATGCGAAGCCTACGTGAAGGGAGGCATTTCAAGAAAAAAACTGTTGTTCCACAAGGTTCCCTTCAGGAACCAGTCCTTGTTTGTCGAATCATAAAGCTTGCTGGCAGTCGTTCTAGAACACGAAGGGGATGCAATAGAGTTGGAAATGTGAAGCTAGAGAGACAGGGGAAATTTCAAGACAAACTGGGGTTCCACAGGGTTGACTTCAGGGACCAGTCCTTGTTTGTCGAAGTATGCAGCTCGCCTCGAGACGATCTAGAATTCGCTGAGAATGAAAAATTGAACGCTTGAGAGACAGAATTGCTATGGAATTCGAAAAAAAACACTGGGGTTCCACAAGATTGACTTATGGGACCCCTCCTTGTTCGTAGATTTTTTTTTTGTCAAAGCCTGAACACCCCCTCGATGTGTTCTACTGTCTGTAAGGGAAGTGGGAGAGCTGCAAGATTCACAACTCCGAAGAAGCCTTCGTGGTGCCACAGGGTTCCATGTAAGGACTCGTACTTGTTTGTCAAAGCATCAGAATTCGAATGGGACGTCAGAGAGCGAGATGGAAATTGTGAAGCTTAAGAGAAAAACCTGGGGTTGCTCAAGGTTCCCTTCAGGGACCAGTGCTTGTTGGTGATTTTTTTGTTGTCGCTGCTTAGAGCTTGCCAAAAACCTGGAGAGGAGGTGAAGGAAATAAGAAAATATGAGACGTTCTATGGAATTTGGAGGGAAATTGAGCAGGCGCAAGGTTCATTTGAGCAATCAGTCCTTTTGTCGAAGCTTACGATACGTCTCGAAGCTTGCCAGAGTCTAAGGGGAAGGTGAACGAATTTGTAGAAAAAACTGGAGTACCACAAGGTTCCGCTTGGGTGCCAGTTCTTGTTCGTGGTTGGTTCAACAAAATTGAAAAAAAAAATAAATACTAGACCGAGAGCTACCTCGTCGATAGCGAATTTGAACAAATTAATGGCAATCTCTGGTCGATCATGGACACGGTGCGTTTCTCAGTCAGAGCTGATTTGAGAACCCCCTTCCAGCTGCCCCAGGTTCTCATTCAGAGCTGATTTAAGAGCTCCCTCCCTCTCTCAACAGCCAACTCATTTGCTCAACGAATCAAATCTGCTGTCCCCATCAACGGCAGCCCATCCCTCATTCAGAGCAAAACTAATCCAGTCCCGACTGCCGATACCTCGAGCTCCGTTCGACTCTCAATTAAAAACGTCTCAAAATGCTCAGTCTATTAAAGAACAAAACAAATCCACAATGTTTTGTGACAAAAGCGAAACAATAAAGTCCACCGAATAACAGGCAGCCACACACACAATCACCACTTATCGGGTGGTCCAGGGAGACCCGACCGACCGACACATCATCGCAACGTCGCAGCCCATAAACCAGACCAGCACACAACAGATATTGCCGCGCGCCAAGGGACCACAGCACACAAAGATCCGCTGCCCATCTTCGCATTCACAGTCGCAGTCTGAGGCAGCAACAGCAGCAGGGAGCAGGCAGCAAGAAGCAACCATCAAGACGAGACAAGAAGGAACTCGTGCTGTTTAATTTCATGCAGATATGCCCCCCCCCTGCCCCTTCTGTTCCTCTGGAGGTTACGAAATACTCCACACTGCACATGCCTCGGTCGGATCCTGCTGCTGCCGCTCCATCCAAACGACTGTCTTTGTTTGTTGTTCTTCTTCGGTTTTCCTCTGTTATTCGATTTTTGTTTTCGTTTCACTTTGATTTGCTTTCGAGCTACTCAATGTACTCGTCCTCGCGTCCTCGCGTCCTCGCGTCTTCGTTTTCGGAATTTTATTCCCCACGTGATTTATGGGACATCAACATTTTGTCATTCGGTCGGTCGGTCATCACGTCGCTTGCCTGAATATTCATTCGTTAAATAATTTTAATTATTTTATCGCGCTGTCAGTATGTGTCGTTAAGTGATTTTCTGTTTTCCTTCTAGCCTCTGCCTAGTCCGAGCCACTGTGCACTCGTTCATTTCTATTTTTAAGCGAACACATGATTCACTTAGTCACCCGCTGCTGACTGACTGCTTTGGGGTGGTGACGATGTCTGTATGTGTCGCAGGAAGAGTCGATTCGATTTGCTGGACTGGACGCGCGACATACCAAACGATGACGCTCTGCCTCACGAGCACATTGTTATGTGCACACACGACGACAGCGACGACGACGACGACGGCGGCTATTTTTGACGATTCTAAATGTCAATATTCTAAAAATGAATGTACTCGCACCTCCGCGCTACCTCACCGCCTAGCAGCTCGCGCGTACATCTGAGCGAATGTTTTTGAAATGAATTCGTGGGTATTTCGGTATCGCGCTGAGGTATTTCTGGTCCCTTGTGCACGTGCGATTTGTCGATCACGAGAATCGCATGGGCGGGTTGGCTTCTGTTCGCTGGGGGTGTGGTTTTGAGCGTGCCCGCGCGGGTGGGTAGGATGCGGGCCGAGAGAGACAACGTCAAACCGAAATGTAATCAAATGTTTTTGTGGTTGTTTTTTTTTTGAAACAAAACGAAAAAAAACGCGTATTTTCGAGCTTGTTTCGGCTGCGTTAAAAATAACGCGATTTTGGAGAACATTTTCGCAACCAATTAGTCATGGTTTGTTTTTGATTTTGAGCAGACCCCGAAAAAATGTAAAAAAATGTGTGTTTTTCAGGGATTTTCACACACCAGCAGCAATGTTTGAGGTGAAGGTCTGTTTTGAAGTGATTACTGGACTGGACGAGGCCTGCGAATGGGGCCGATGGTGCTGGCAGCCCTGAACTGAATATTTGCCGATTGTAATGGCGTATTAGGCTTGTGGTTTGACGGATTCAGTGATGCGTCATGGGTGGCAGAATGGGGTGTTGTTGGAATTTTGGTTTTTGCATGGAATGCGACTTATGTTGTGCCTGTGGAATTGGAGGGCCTATGGAAGGCAGGAGAGTGGAAGCATTGGAAGGAGAACGAATGCTTGTCACCACAAGTAGGGACGATGGAGGAGAGTGGAATGAATGGATGATCTGGAAGCATTGGAAGGAGATCGCAGGATTATGTCGCCACAAGTAGGGACGGTGGAGGAGAGTGGAAGAACTGGAAGCATTGGAAGGTAATCGCAGGCTTATGTCGCCACCAGTAGGGACGAATGAATGGAAGCACTGGAAGCTGATCGCAGGCCTATGTCGCCACAAGTAGGGACGATGCACAAGAGTGGAATGAATAGAAAAACTTGAAGCACTGGAAGGAGATCGCAGGATTATGTCGCCACAAGTAGGTACGATGGAGGAGAGTGGAATGAATGGAAGAATTGGAAGCACTGGAAGCTGATCGCAGGCCTATGTCGCCACAAGTAGGGACGATGCACAAGAGTGGAATGAATAGAAAAACTTGAAGCACTGGAAGGTGATCGCAGACTTATGTCACCACAAACAGTCCAGATCGATAATGATGGCTCAACTCTGAATACCTGATCGAGAACCTGAGGAATTCCAGGCCGAAGTTCATGGACATAGACAAGAGATCGCAATAAAGAAGCACTTTTCAATTTCAGAAGAGCACCTAAGAGTTATATGCCACAACCAGAAAGGATAATGAAAATGGTTCAAAGGGCTTGACGATCACCTTCAACGCGACCAAAAGACTCTGAGCAAGAACGAGCAGCCGAAGACCTAAGTCGCCGCAAACATATGACTGATGACGTTAAGGATCCGAACAGCTTCACCATATCCTTCAGCACGGGCAAGAGATTGCAAAAAAAAGCCTCTATTTTCTTCGTAAACATGGGAAAGCACCGACTTATGCCATCGCAAACAGAGCAATTGCATTGTTGAAAGCGATGCAAGAGGTTCAAGCTGTTTGACCGATAGATGTCGTTGCGGAGCTGATTCTTAAATTTCGATCGAGTTTTAATTCCGAAGTGGACACTGTTCCATACGGTCCATACGGCCGTCGCTCGCTTAGATCAACGTCCTAGACAGAAGGACGTCCAGAGCACTGTGCACGAATCCCGGACAGTCGGCAGTCTGGGACGGCCTTCTGTCTAGGACGGCCTTCTGTCTAGGATGGCCTTCTGTCTAGGACGGCCTTCTGTCTAGGACGGCCTTCTGTCTAAGACGCCCTTCTGTCTTGGACGGCCTTCTGTCTAGGACGGCCTTCTGTCTAGAACGGCCTTCTGTGTATGACGGCCTTCTGTCTAGGACGGCCTTCTGTCTAGGACCGCCTTCTGTCTAGGACGGCCTTCTGTCTAGGACGGCCTTCTGTCTAGGACGGTCTTCTGTCTAGGACGGCCTTCTGTCTAGGACGGCCTTCTGTCAAGGACGGCCTTCTGTCTAGAATGGTCTTCTGCCTAGGACGGCCTTCTGTCTAGGACGGCCTTCTGTCTAGAACAGCCTTCTGTCTAGGACGGCCTTCTGTCTAGGACGGCCTTCTGTCTAGGACGGTCTTCTGTCTAGGACGACCTTCTGTCTAGAATGGTCTTCTGTCTAGGACGGCCTTCTGTCTAGGACGACCTTCTGTCTAAGACGGCCTTCTGTCTTGAACAGCCTTCTGTCTAGGACGGCCTTCTGTCTAGGACGACCTTCTGTCTAGGACGGCCTTCTGTCTAGGATGGCCTTCTGTCTAGGACGGCCTTCTGTCTAGAACGGCTTTTTGTCTAAAACGGACTTCTGTCCAGGATGGCCTTCTTCCTAGGACGGCCTTCTGTCTAGGACGCCCTTCTGTCTAGGACGGCCTTCTGTCTAGGACGCCCTTCTGTCTAGGACGGCCTTCTGTCTAGGACGGCCTTCTGTCTAGGACGGCCTTCTGTCTAGGACGGCCTTCTGTCTAGGACGGCCTTCTGTCTAGGACGGCCTTCTGTCTAGGACGGCCTTCTGTCTAGGACGGCCGTCTGTCTAGGACGGTCTTCTGTCTAGGACGGCCTTCTGTCTAGGACGGCCTTCTGTCTAGGACGGCCTTCTGTCTAGGACGACCTTCTGTCTAAGACGGCCTTCTGTCTAGAACAGCCTTCTGTCTAAAACGGCCTTCTGTCTAGGACGACCTTCTGTCTAGGACGCCCTTCTGTCTAGGACGGCCTTCTGTCTAGGATGGCCTTCTGTCTAGGTCGGCCTTCTGTCTAGAACGGCCTTCTGTCTATGACGGCCTTCTGTCTAGGACGGCCTTCTGTCTAGGACGGCCTTCTGTCTAGGACCGCCTTCTGTCTAGGGCGGTCTTCTGTCTAGAACGGCCTTCTGTCTATGACGGCCTTCTGTCTAGGACGGCCTTCTGTCTAGGACCGCCTTCTGTCTAGGGCGGTCTTCTGTCTAGGACGGCCTTCTGTCTAGGATGGCCTTCTTCCTAGGACGGCCTTCTGTCTAGGACGACCTTCTGTCTAAGACGGCCTTCTGTCTAGAACAGCCTTCTGTCTAGGACGGCCTTCTGTCTAGGACGGCCTTCTGTCTAGGACGGCCTTCTGTCTAGAACGGCCTTCTGTCTAGGACGGCCTTCTGTCTAGGATGGCCTTCTGTCTAGGACGGCCTTCTGTCTAGAATGGTCTTCTGTCTACGACGGTCTTCTGTCTAGGACGACCTTCTGTCTAGGACGGCCTTCTGTCTAGGACGACCTTCTGTCTAGGACGGCCTTCTGTCTAGAATGGTCTTCTGTCTAGGACGACCTTCTGTCTAGGACGGCCTTCTGTCTAGGACGCCCTTCTGTCTAGGACGGCCTTCTGTCTAGGACGGCCTTCTGTCTAGGACGGCCTTCTGTCTAGGACGGCCTTCTGTCTAGGACGGCCTTCTGTCTAGGACGGCCTTCTGTCTAGGACGGCCTTCTGTCTAGGACGGCCGTCTGTCTAGGACGGTCTTCTGTCTAGGACGGCCTTCTGTCTAGGACGGCCTTCTGTCTAGGACGGCCTTCTGTCTAGGACGACCTTCTGTCTAAGACGGCCTTCTGTCTAGAACAGCCTTCTGTCTAAAACGGCCTTCTGTCTAGGACGACCTTCTGTCTAGGACGCCCTTCTGTCTAGGACGGCCTTCTGTCTAGGATGGCCTTCTGTCTAGGTCGGCCTTCTGTCTAGAACGGCCTTCTGTCTATGACGGCCTTCTGTCTAGGACGGCCTTCTGTCTAGGACGGCCTTCTGTCTAGGACCGCCTTCTGTCTAGGGCGGTCTTCTGTCTAGAACGGCCTTCTGTCTATGACGGCCTTCTGTCTAGGACGGCCTTCTGTCTAGGACCGCCTTCTGTCTAGGGCGGTCTTCTGTCTAGGACGGCCTTCTGTCTAGGATGGCCTTCTTCCTAGGACGGCCTTCTGTCTAGGACGACCTTCTGTCTAAGACGGCCTTCTGTCTAGAACAGCCTTCTGTCTAGGACGGCCTTCTGTCTAGGACGGCCTTCTGTCTAGGACGGCCTTCTGTCTAGAACGGCCTTCTGTCTAGGACGGCCTTCTGTCTAGGATGGCCTTCTGTCTAGGACGGCCTTCTGTCTAGAATGGTCTTCTGTCTACGACGGTCTTCTGTCTAGGACGACCTTCTGTCTAGGACGGCCTTCTGTCTAGGACGACCTTCTGTCTAGGACGGCCTTCTGTCTAGAATGGTCTTCTGTCTAGGACGACCTTCTGTCTAGGACGGCCTTCTGTCTAGGACGACCTTCTGTCTAAGACGGCCTTCTGTCTAGAACAGCCTTCTGTCTAGAACAGCCTTCTGTCTAGGAATAAAACTCGGGCAAGACTTGAAAAACTGGCTCAACCACGAGTCCAGAGTCGACAGTGTCTTCACATCCGTCTGTCTAGGACGTTGATCTAAGCGAGCCATGGCAGCAAGGACGCTTTCGTAGACCCATCGCTCCCCAGCCAATGGAGACCACAAACACGCAAGCTGACCCCCAACGACCTCCCTCATTTCTCAACGGACCTCCGTCGAATTAGTTCAAGTCAGGCAACAGAAATTTAAGAGAATAGGCAAGAGTCCATCAGGGAACTGAATTTGGGCCGATACTTGTCTCCCGCAAAGGGACACAGCCACACCAGCTTCAACCACAAGCGCGTCCCCCATCGGGCATTGTGACATGACAACACCCGTCAAAGACCTTCACTCCTTTTCCGCATGCGATCCTCTATAAATTTCCAATGAAACACTTAGATTTTCGATGAGTTTCACTCGAACTCGAACTCAAGCCGAACTCCCCCGAGAATTGGTAACATCTCACCATCCCCACCGCCCCCACCAGCCCCATTCAGGGATATCTTAACAAACCGAGCCGAGAGGTTTCCATCAATTCCACGAGAGGCCTAAGTGAAACCCTGTGTATAGGCACTTCCACGAAATTCCATTTTGCTGCCGTTAACCCTATTATTATACAATCATCGTGAATTCAAAATTTATTATCAAATTATAGGGTAAAAGCACTGCCATAACTCCACACGCACACCGAGATACTGACGGCGGCGGGAGGAGGCAGAGAAAGATAAGGAATCCTTACAATTACCCACACTCACTCCGCTTGGAGAGTAACCCTTCATGAACGCCAACAAGGACTGAACACCCCTCAACTGGTGGGAAGGAGAAACAACAACAACAACAACAACAACAACAAAAAAGAGCAGAAAAAGGAACAAGAAACCGAAGGAAATGGAAGCCTCCCAAGCATCCCGAGCCACCCAAGCCCGACCTTGCGAACTAGAAATGTTCAGCCCGACGCCCCGCGATGAGTTACACCGTCGCGCTGCGTTAAAGGTGGAATATTCCATTTTGGCGAAATAATCATAAATAAGTCGGTCATAGGCGAAAAATCCAGCCACACATGCACACGGGGACATCAGAGGACGATCAACATGCGAACCGCGTCGACTGCCGACCAAACCGAAGCCCGTGTCATTTGAAGAGGAACACACAAGCGAAGGTTTTAACCCCAATTCGCGCGTGAAAATCATTCCCTCCTCTAATCACTGAAATAAGTATGTTTACTGGCACCGCGCGCCGACTGTGACTTTCTAAGGATTCGCCATCGTGTCGGTTGTGTACCAACACAAAGCTAAACGCGCTTCCTCATCGCATCGCACCGAATGGCAGCCAGAAAGAGGAAACTGAAAAATCGTTTGCCAGCACACCAGCGCACACAAACACACACACAGTAAGTGTGCACAAGGAGAGGAGGGTGAAGACTGCAGAATCAATATGTTCACGGGCAGGATGATGATTGCGTTGTTGTGCTCTTTTTTTTTTCGCCTTATTCTGTGTGCCGAAGGATGTCTATCGTTCGATTTGCTTGCGAGTGTGCGATGCGGGCCCGCACACAGAGTGCACACAAAGAGCATTTAAAAGCGACTCCTTCGGTTGGCAAGCAGAAGATTTGCGCCGGTAATCTGCTGCCTGACTGGGATAAGAGGTATCTCTCTTGATCGGTTCTCGTATCTCTTGTCACCCTTGCGACCGTGGAGAGTAAAGGACTAAATTGAAATGTTCCCACACAGGTTTTCTTCGTCGTCGTTGTCGTTGTGGTCATGTTTATCGTGCGATTTGGCAGCGGAAGGGGGCTATATTGTCGTTGTTTGGGTTATGATGGACGGCATCCGATTAGAAATGACGGATTCATTAGATACCGGAAGGGTGTAAGCGCTTGCTTGGGGTTGGATAAATCGATTACATGATTGGCGGACGATGGTGTGGAGGGATGGAGATTTGCGAATTTGGGGGTGATACTGCGAGGGGGGGGGGGGGGGGGGGGGGGGAGGAGTTGCCTGTTCTCTCGAGGCCCTGAATTAGAACGGCGTTCATTTGAGAGACATGTGCGGCGAGTCATTTGTGTAGCGTCGAGAAGAGAGTGAAGAAATTGCGTCTAATGTGTGCTCTCATGTTCACGGAAACGGGTATAAAAACCCTTTCAAGGCCAGCCGTCAGGCTCCCGAAGCGTCGTGGAAAGCAATGAAAGGTCTAAAAGTGCTTCGTCCATCTCACGGACGAATTCAGCAAGCCTCAATTTTCGGCGTCACACACATTCGACCAGTGGGCGATGGTCAACCAAATTTGACCATATTCCCACCGGTCTGTCGTGTCGACTCCGTAGTAGATCAGGTCCACCATGAATTGCAGCGTCACACAAAAGAAGACGCCAGGAAGTCGCATTGACCACTGAGCAGTGAATGGGTCGAAGTTTCGCTGCATACACTTTCCCGCGACGACTCTCTGACTGCCGACCAATCTGTGGATCATCCTCCACCCAACTAATCCACTTTCACCCAAATCCAAGCCCCAGACATCACGTTCTTCTCAAAAACAAGCCAAATATGACGTCAGAGTCCACAAATCCAAATTCTAATTTTTTTCCCCAGAAACCCGTTAGGAAATCCACTAAAACAACTCAAATCACTGAACACACACCGAAAGCCATCATCTAAGACCATTTTCACAAGACAATCCATCAAATTTGGAAAAATCGAAAAAATCCACATTTTCGCCGCAAAAAGTGCACTCGATTGGGAACTGAAACGAGTCGACTTTCTTTGCGGCGAGCGTGCAAATTTTGAAAAAGCGAGTTTTTTCGAAGTTTCTTTGGGTTTTTGGGTGGAAATCGGGTGGAATGAGATGAATGGAGGGGGAACATGAAATTTGCGTCAACAATTTGAAGGAATTCGACACGGAAATAGGGGTTTTCATATGAAGGCTAATCCAACTTGTGGTGTGAATTTGACTTGTCTGATTAGTGAGATGAGTGAAACCGAATTGACATCTGAGACCATGCTCGGTTAGGGTAAGGAGTGCCATTTTGGAATATGGATAGTTTTACAGTCGGTAAAGGTGCTTAATTTGCGAAAAAATCCTAGATAATAGTGATTCTGGAGAGAGGCGTTCTCCACTGTAGGAGCAGTGTTGTGCTTGCCGAAATGCCCTTAATTGATTGCTCGTGCCTTCGTTAATGTCAGAATGTGGTGAATGGAGGGAGGACATGGAATTTGCATCAAAAATTTGTTGGAAATCGACGAGGAAATGGGGGTTTGGAGGATGAAGGTGATGGACTTCAGACTCGACAACTTTGAAAGTTGACTGTGAACGGACTCGTGGTCAGAACGGACATGGTCAGTCTGTGAATGTGGAAAGCTTCAGTAAAAGGGGAATTTTTGTCGTGGAGAAGCTCATGAATGAAGAAGGCTTCCAAATGATTCAATTTAACGAGTGGATGGCAGCTTTAAGAGCGTTGACAATGATTCTGTTTCTAATTCTGGACTCGGGAGCAAGCAAGTCATAGTCTAATGAACAAATCTGAGCCAACAACGAGAACAACGGATGGAGGCTACTTTGAGAAGGCTAACAATGAGCTTTTGTCTAGTGAGCAACGACGTGTCCTTCAAGGATGCCTCGGGTTGTAAGGGCACCATGGACGTCGAAAGGGGCGTAACGGGCTATTTGACGGAGGGTCATAATCCTTAGACATTTCTGACGATGGAAGGTGGTTCATCTTCCGAAAGGCAACGTCCATCAATCGGTTCTCAAACAGGATTCTGTGCCAGCTTTACCTCTCGCTCGCCACGGCGCCGAACTCACACGCAATCGTGACGAGACCGCTAATTGCGTAGTCCACAAGGATGACCATGACTGCCCCTGCTTCAGTGCCATGTGTCTAGGGTAAGGAGTGCCATTTTGTAACATGGATCGCTTAATTGTCGCTGAATGGAGTTTGAAGGTCCAATCCGAGGCGTACGCGTCCACTTGGCTTAGCCCTGCCGCAGGGAGTAGACAACTCAATTGATTCGTTGAACATCTCGAGTCGCCTTAAGGACCAATGAAGCCGTCTGAATGTTCATACAGAAGTCATTGCTCGAGTTGACGGTCAGAACAAGCCGCTCGTCAGACAAGGAGTCGACTTAGTTGAACAGAAATCCCCACTTGCTCGACTCGACTGTCAAAGACTGCGGCTATTGATTGGTTGGACAACACGTTGGCCGGCCAGTCGATAAGAAAAAGTAATTTAAGATCCAACGCCGATAAACCCCTCATCTCAAGAAGGCACCCGGGCCACCACCGTCATTCAGAGTCATAAATAAAAACAATTAACGAACAGCACCCCCGCCAGAATCAGGTCACTAGGCAAAGTTTAAACCCAAAATAAGGTCACGTACAGCATCGGGGCATCAACATCGGCATAAGCGTGAGCCATAACCAAGGTAACACTCATCAATAAGAAGAGACGACAACGACGACGACGACCAAGACGAACGATGACGATGACGAAGTCGTAACATTTACGACAGCCACTTTACAATGCTCTCCGACATCGTTTAAAAACTTCATCTCTCCGTCATACGCTGGCGATAATAAATTAATAAAATATCCTTCGCGTCACAAAATGTTCACTTCATAAAGTTTTCATCGTTTTCACCACCACCGACCCTTCAAACTGGCTGCACTCGCTCACGTTACACGAAAATCAAGTTAAGTGTATGCGAGCACAAGCCGTTAAGCCATGGCCTCCGATGGTGAGAGAGAGAGAGAGAGCGTGAGCGAGGGCGCCCCCATTCATCCCCGAGAAGGTATAGATTACAATATATTTCAAAGATAATTATACTTTTGTTCGGGCTCCGTACAGCCAGCCAGCCAGCGCGTATCTCAACTCAGCCGACCGGGTTGTGTACATTATTTTACAAGTCCCCTCTCTCATCGTCATCGTCATCGGCATCCTCAATCCTCAATCCTCAATCCTCATCCACATCGTCGTTGTTGTCGCTGCTGTTGTCCTTCGCATTTTGCGTGTGCACTCCTCGGTGTAATCCTTCGTCGTCGTCGTCGACAAGGGGGAGCAGAAGCAGAACTGTTCTCTTCCAGCAGAGAGAGCACACAGAGGGTTAAGGTACTAAACGAGCCGAAGAACTCACCCCGTGTCATCCGTGGCAGATCGACTACGACTGCCGGCAATGGGGAGTGTGTAAGTAAGCGCAACGTTTGATGAAGAAGTCTTGCTGGCTTCGTCGATACGATACACCTTCTTTCGCCGCCGTCGCCGCCGCCGCGTCGTCTCCCGTGTGATACAGGTACGCGGTGGCGGCAGCGGCAGCGGCAGCAGCAGCAGCAGCATACAATGCGGCTCGAAAAGACGAGGAAATTTCCAGTCGACTTTGGAGAGTGCCACTGAAAGATATAGACAACCCAACGGACGAGGAGGAGCGCACAAGCTGTGCTGGTTTGGGGCTGTGGATGGAGAGGTGTGGGGGGGGGGGGGAAAGGGGATATAAGTTGAAGGGATTCTATGGCAGGAGGTAGCCGAGCACGTTCTGAAATGTTAATATAAAGCTTCGACTAAAGTTGTTCGTTTGTTCAAAGGACCCGACACACAGCGCTACGGTTGCGAATAAAATGTGATGACGACACAACAACGACGACGATAGAGCGGCGAATAAGCCAACGAGTGAGACAAAGAGAGAGAGAGAGAGAGATAGAGGGAGATAGATGAAGAACATGGGCAAAAGACAGAGGCAATGGCAAAGGCAAAGGCACCAGCCAAAGGACGAAGAAGAGGAAAGAAAAGAAATTTGTTACGAGTGGAGGACTACGGTTCGTATACAAATGTTTGCACACTCTGAAGTCCTTGGCTTCCTTGTGCGCTCTCGCTCTCTCGTTCTCACTCACTCTGGTCTCTCTCTCTGTTTCCCTTCGGTCTGTCTCTGCAAACCTCCGCGCGGGTTTCTGTATAGATTTCGTTCGTTTTCTGATTTTTTTTTTCCCTTTTGCCTGCTTTTTGCGACCATCATCGTCGTTCGGCGTCCGTCTCCCCAACCATTCCAAGTCGACCGCCTATTTCCCTGCCATTACTAATGCTACGGCATCGGTTTCATCAGGATCGTCAGCCTCGCAGAGAGCCGATGGGCGTGTGTGGACTGCCGGCGAATGAATGGATGTGTGTATCTCAGAGGCTGTTGGTTAATTTTGCCCCGATTTGCGCGCGCCTTTGTGAATGGGAACGATGATTAATCCATTCAAGAAGTAGTTTCGGGGGTAATTTTGTTATAAATACAAGGTAATGGTGTGAGGTCGCCCGTGGGGGGGAGGGCTGAGTCTTTTAATCGAAACAAAGGGGCCTTTGTGATCGACTGTGGAATGCGTGTGATGACAGAAAACCGATGACCCATTTCGATCAATTAAAGTGACGAGGGGAGGGAGTGGAGAAGGAATAATCGGGGGAGGTGGTGTTTTGAAGGTTTCTACGGGAAGACTGAGTGGAGTTTCGAAGGAGGATCGTCGTCGTTGAACATTTCGGACGATGGGTGGTGCTCTATCTTCCGAAAGGCAACGTCCACCAACCCGTCCCCAAACCCTCGCTCGTCACGGCAACAAACTCATACGCAATCGTGATGAGACCGCTGATTGCGTAGTCCACAGAGATGACATTGACTGCCTTGAAGCGGCTGCCTATCAACATCGACCGGATCACACTCAGGGCGACGGCCCATGGAGGGTGTGAGCCTGTCTTCATGATGGTCTCTCTGGTGTGGTCACAATCAGGCCAGCTGTCTGATGTGACTGCAAGCTGTTAAGAGTGGCAGGCGCATCAAGGAAAAGCATGTATCGTGGCTACAACTACATTTCCTCCCATTGTCACATTTTCTGCAACAGATGGACGATTCGTTGACGGCTTAGATGGCATACTGGACAGGCTGAACTTAAGTTTATCCAAGCACACAGAGAGGCACAGAGCTGAAGCAGAAAAGGGCCAAAAAAGCCCGGCTTCAGGACTTAAGCCTGGCTTCACAAAAATCTAGAAAAAGTCTCCTGAAACTCCCTGAGATCGGCAGATCCCCCAAATCACTAGATCTCCGGCTTCATCAACCGATTTGGGGTTCAACCTTGGCTTGAAACCCTTGCCGAGGTGTACTACGAAACCTCCTACGAAGGACAGCCCCTTCGACAAACAGACGCACCTTTCGTTCGGCCTCCAATGTCGTCAGAGCCAACTGACAGATACAAGGCGTAAGCCTGGCTTGAAGAACGTTGCAAGATCTCTTGAGATTTCCTGTTGCGCATGGCTTCCTTAGGCGGAGAGAGCGGAGTTCATTGAATCACCAATGCCGGCGAGCACCGGCCAAGAGACCACCGTACTGCCGGACCAAGCCTGGCTTGAAAAAACTCTGATTGAAGAGGGAAGCTACCGCTGGAGTTGGCCGCAGTAGATAGGCCGTGGACGGCTAGCCCTAGAGACCACTAGCTTTGGGGACTAAGCCCGGCTTGCAAAACCTTGGCGGGACTTGCAATGAAACCATCCACTGGAGCTAGCCGCCGAAGATCAGATGGAAATGGCAACGTCGTCAGAGCCCTAGATGCTGGAAAATTTGGGAACCCAGCCTGGCTTGAAGAACTCTTAGAGATCTGCTTCGATTTGGGGTGAAAGCTCCCTAGGAGGACAGCTCCCTTCGGTGGACAGGTCCCTTGGGCGGATAGCTCCTTTAAACGGACAGCTCCTTTAAGCGGACAGCTCCTTTAAGCGGACAGCTCCCTTGGGCGGACAGCTCGTTTGGGCGGACAGCTGCTTTGAGCGAACACCTCCCTTGGGCGGACAGCTCGCTTGGGAGGGCTGCCTTGAGCGAACAGCTCCCTTAAGCGGACACTCCCTTGGGCGGACACCTCCCTTGGGCGGACAGCTCGCTTGGGCGGACAGCTGCTTTGAGCGAACACCTCCCTTGGGCGGACAGCTCGCTTGGGAGGGCTGCCTTGAGCGAACAGCTCCCTTAAGCGGACACTCCCTTGGGCGGACACCTCCCTTGGGCGGACAGCTCGTTTGGGCGGACAGCTGCTTTGAGCGAACACCTCCCTTGGGCGGACAGCTCGCTTGGGAGGGCTGCCTTGAGCGAACAGCTCCCTTAAGCGGACACTCCCTTGGGCGGACACCTCCCTTGGGCGGACAGCTCGTTTGGGCGGACAGCTGCTTTGAGCGAACACCTCCCTTGGGCGGACAGCTCGCTTGGGAGGGCTGCCTTGAGCGAACAGCTCCCTTAAGCGGACACTCCCTTGGGCGGACACCTCCCTTGGGCGGACAGCTCGTTTGGGCGGACAGCTGCTTTGAGCGAACACCTCCCTTGGGCGGACAGCTCGCTTGGGAGGGCTGCCTTGAGCGAACAGCTCCCTTAAGCGGACACTCCCTTGGGCGGACACCTCCCTTGGGCGGACAGCTCGTTTGGGCGGACAGCTGCTTTGAGCGAACACCTCCCTTGGGCGGACAGCTCGCTTGGGAGGGCTGCCTTGAGCGAACAGCTCCCTTAAGCGGACACTCCCTTGGGCGGACACCTCCCTTGGGCGGACAGCTCGTTTGGGCGGACAGCTGCTTTGAGCGAACACCTCCCTTGGGCGGACAGCTCGCTTGGGAGGGCTGCCTTGAGCGAACAGCTCCCTTAAGCGGACACTCCCTTGGGCGGACACCTCCCTTGGGCGGACAGCTCCCTTGGAGGACAGCTCCCTTGGGCGGACAGCTCCCTTGGGCGGACTGGGACTCCCTAGCATTGACCCGAATTGAGAATTTGTCAAAGGCCCGAGAGACCAGCGACTTAGAGGATCAAACATGGCTTCAATCAGCGGACAAGTTGAGTCTCCCTTAAATGGGGACATTCGGCGGACCACACGTTTCAGTTTGCACACATTTTATGCTCTCATGGGCGCGGAGGGAGAACTGACCCAGCATGCTGGCAACCAAATTTGACGCCTAAAACCACCAAAATCAGGTGCAAGCTCTATGATCCTCGGTCTCGACCGGCGCTAGCCACGATAAGATCAACACCCCAGGCAACACAGGCATCTCCGTCGAAGCAGCCAATTCCCTAATCCCTTCTCTCGCATAGATGACGGCAATAAAACGACGAAACGAAACCCGAAAATCGAACAGAACAGCCTCTTCATCTCCCTTGCAACCGAATTTCCCCGAAAAATATCTAAAAACTGCAATAAAGCGACGAGAAGAAGTGAACGGCAGGCCAGCTGCATCACATGTGCACCACAGCATCAACAGACAATGCCTGCGAACCCACAAAAGGAACAAAATCACCGTGAACATGAACAGCGACACACAATGCCAATGACACCGACCTAATGGACTCCCTTGGCCCGGGACGACGACGCCCAATTAAATCAGAAAATAAAAAAAAAAAAAAAAAGACGACACACCATTCAACATTTCTGAATGAATCACTAGGCCAGGTGAACGACCAGCCATTCCAAATGGATCGCCTGAGAAAAGCGCATTCAACGGAGTTCAGGCGAAATGTTAAGTGCCTCCCCCCCCACCCCCCCACCCCATCCCACCATCCACACATCACACAGGTATCTCGTGCAAATCAGAATCGAAATAATGTTGAGAATGCCAATAATAAGCGCTCAGTGTGTGAAGTGTTAAAGTAAAGTCTCAACAAACCGGACCGGCCCTCCGTCGGTTTGTAATCTCCTCTAGGATGGATTAGCGCGACGAGGAGCGCTCTCCTAAGTTCGTTTGCACAGAACACACGCTGCCCGGTGCACAGATGACGGTGATGGGATTCTGTCGAGCCATTCGCAGGCTCAACCTGCAACGGAGTGCATTCTGCAGGGCAGTACGGCCTCGGCCCGAACGAAATTGCTGCACAAATTATTGCCGCACACACATAATTCGAATGATTGTAGGCTTCCTACCAGCATGCCCTGCGTTCTCGGGCGATGATGGGTGAGCGACTGGACTGTGTGTGGTGTGCTGTGTGTCATCGGTCATCTGCCAGAAGGGAAGACGAGCGACGACGAAACAAAAAAAAAAAACCGAACAAACTCACTTCGATTGCACATTTTAATGGCATTCCACAGTCCACCCCGCGAGTGCGCCAAGGTTGTTGTAAAACAATGACCAACAGATGGTGGGGCATGAACAAAATCACGTACTCTCTCGCACACACACACACACACACACACACGCCCCAGTCGAGCACACTCATTTCGGTTTCGATTCGATTCGTGCGTGCGTCTGTGTGTGTGTTTAAATTCATATCAAATCCGACAGATACACATTGTAGCCGCTGAGGTCAGTGCGGTGTGGTCATACGGAGAATTTGACATTGGACACGGGAATTGTTTTATTGTCTAGCGAATAGATACGGGCCTGGGGTCCACTGTGCCGGAGATACGTTTCGCTTTTTGTATTCAAATTGTTGCTAAATGCTTTTATTAGGCCTCCAGGAGGGAGGGGGGTGGGGGAGAGGCACGGACTCGGTCTTGTTTACAGTCTCGGTGAACCGGAAAATTCCTTTGCCCGCACCGAAGGGTTAAACGGAGACTGGTCGAAGATTGAAATCGTGTTTAGATCATTTTTTTTCGTGTTTTTTCATGAAAATCAAGTTTTTCCTTTTTTTTTTTTTTGGGTATCCATTGTTCGCGTGGTTTTATAGAGTGGATGGGCACAGTCTACCGAGGGCTTATGGGAAGTACAAGAGCGTGACGGAATGGATGTAGCTCTTGCCAAGGAGTTCCAGTTTGCCGAAGTGCTCAGGTGTTCAGATGATGTCATGTCAGTCCTAAGTGAAGCGACTGATTTGAAGCGAATTTTAGCATCCCTTGGCTCGGCGGACAAGGGTTCCCTGTTCTTGACGTCATTGGAAAAAATGGCCTCCCTCAAGGTTCGCATAGTTGGCCGATTCTGTTAACAATTTAGACGAGTGGTCTCATAAGCTCTAGTAGCATCCCAAGAATAGACAGTCCGCAGACGTAGAACGAGCAAGAGTGGCCTGTTCTTGACGTCAGAATATTTGAAAAACGCCCCCCACAAGGTTGCGTTTTTTGGCCGATTTTGTTAAGATTCTACGGGAGTGTTCTGATCAACTCGTTTCATTACGCAAATGCATACGAGCTTGGGGAATGGTGTACCTGCAAAATAGTTGCCAAGCCAGGTGTTGACAATTTGGACTAGTGAGCACATTGCACCGCAAGATTGAGAGCTCACTTGAGGAGATCATTCCTCTCCGGGCTTGCCTTAGGCGACTCGCACGCTCTAAGAGTGTCGTACGGCTTGTCCTAGATTAGAGCGTGTCCTAGGCCTTGTCTTAGAGCGTGGCTGCGGCCTTGCCTTAGAGCGTGGCTGAAGCTTGCCTTAAAGCAAGTTTTAAGCCTTGTCTTAGAGCATGTTTTAGGCCTTGTCTTAGAGCGTGTCCGAGGCCTTGCCGTAGAGCGTGCCTTAGGCGTTGTTTTGGAGCGTGGATGAGGCTTTGTCTGAGAGCGTGGCTGAGGCCTTGTCTGAGAGTGTGGCTGAGGCCTTGTCTTAGAGCGTGGCTTAGGCCGTGTCTTAGAGCGTGGCTGAGGCCTTGTCTTAGAGCGTGTCTTAGACCTTGTCTGAGAGCGTGACTGAGGTCTTGTCTTAGAGCGTGTCCTAGGCCTTGTCTTAGAGCGTGACTGAGGCCTTGTCTTAGAGCGTGTCTTAGGCCTTGTCTGAGAGCGTGACTGAGGTCTTGTCTTAGAGCGTCGCTGAGGCCTTGTCTTAGAGCGTGGCTGAGGCCTTGTCTTAGAGCGTGGCTGAGGCCGTGTCTTAGAGCGTGGCTGAGGCCTTGTCTTAGAGCGTGTCTTAGGCCTTGTCTTAGAGCGTGACTGAGGCCTTGTCTTAGAGCGTGTCTTAGGCCTTGTCTGAGAGCGTGACTGAGGTCTTGTCTTAGAGCGTCGCTGAGGCCTTGTCTTAGAGCGTGGCTGAGGCCTTGTCTTAGAGCGTGTCTTAGCCCTTGTCTGAGAGCGTGACTGAGGTCTTGTCTTTGAGCGTGACTGAGGCCTTGTCTTAGAGCGTGGCTGAGGCCTTGTCTTAGAGCGTGTCTTAGACCTTGTCTGAGAGCGTGACTGAGGTCTTGTCTTAGAGCGTGTCCTAGGCCTTGTCTTAGAGCGTGGCTGAGGCCTTGTCTTAGAGCGTGTCTTAGACCTTGTCTGAGAGCGTGACTGAGGTCTTGTCTTAGAGCGTGTCCTAGGCCTTGTCTTAGAGCGTGGCTGAGCCCTTGTCTTTGAGTGTGGCTGAGGCCTTGTCTTAGAGCGTGTCTTAGACCTTGTCTGAGAGCGTGACTGAGGTCTTGTCTTAGAGCGTGTCCTAGGCCTTGTCTTAGAGCGTGGCTGAGGCCTTGTCTTAGAGCGTGTCTTAGACCTTGTCTGAGAGCGTGACTGAGGTCTTGTCTTAGAGCGTGTCTTAGGCCTTGTCTTAGAGCGTGGCTGAGCCCTTGTCTTTGAGTGTGGCTGAGGCCTTGTCTAGAGCGTGGCTGAGGCCTTGTCTTAGAGCGTGGCTGAGGCCTTGTCTTAGAGCGTGTCTTAGACCTTGTCTGAGAGCGTGACTGAGGTCTTGTCTTAGAGCGTGTCCTAGGCCTTGTCTTAGAGCGTGGCTGAGGCCTTGTCTTAGAGCGTGGCTGAGGCCGTGTCTTAGAGCGTGACTGAGGCCTTGTCTTAGAGCGTGTCTTAGGCCTTGTCTGAGAGCGTGACTGAGGTCTTGTCTTAGAGCGTGTCCTAGGCCTTGCCTTAGAGCGTGGCTGAGGCCTTGTCTTCGAGCGTGTCTCATGGCTTGTCTTGCAGCCAATAGGTCTCGCAAAGGCCAAGTTTGAAGGAAGTGGCGTTGTCCTTGAGTAGAGTGCTTAGAGTGAGCGCAGAGAGCCCAGTATGATCGCCGCTTCAGTACGGAGGAGCGATTTTCTCGTCGCATTGACTACCGTCATGTAAACCTTCTCAAACTCAGTCACTTGACAGGTCCTCCTTCACTTGTTGCAAGCACCGAGCGAGTGGGTACAAGGCGCTACAGTCTACTGACATGCAACTCAACACAGTCTCCTGACATCTCTGTCCCCTCATCGATGTCTTCGGAGAATTCACCGTCGAATCGCATCGTCTACCGAATCACTCTTACTTTCCTCGAACTTTCTCCGTCTACCAACTCATGTATCTTCAAACAATCCCACGACAGGCCACGAAAGACACAACATTTTCCTCCATTCGCCTTCCTCGCAGACGGGACCATATGACCGACGTGGAATTTTGCTCTCGAAGGCAACAAGAATCAGCTCATGTCCCTTATTGAATCTGCTTCTCCAAATGCCATGAACGCGGGCAGGCCCAGAGACTGCACAGGGAGCTAGTCTTAAAACCGTCTTACCAGCGTCCAGCCAATGCGGCGGTCAATCATCTTGGAATCGTCGCTAGAAATGGGGGCTTTTTGGTGGAAGAAGTGATCGATTTCTTTCCCTGGTTGTTGCTATACTGCGCAGTGTCGGCTACGACAACGAACGCTCGATCGAGGGCTTCCGACTTAGCCAACATGATTCAGTGCCGTGAATCGAGTCGGTTTTAGTTCTTCTCTGCGACTTCCGCAAAACCCTCTCTAGACTGACACCGCAATCAGGCAAAATTTCCCAAGCAACAGGACAAAGGACTCCTTCCTCCTTCCAGCCTCTCACAGCACCCGTATCGTCATCAATCTCGTGTTAAAATTATGACAAGATCCCCGAAACGACCTCGTTATCACACGTAAAGTGCATTAAAGGAAGTGTGTGTTTCCCACACACACACACACGAGCATTTTTCCTCCGAAACTGATTAAAGGCAATCTTCTCAAAAAAAAAAAAAAAACACACAGAAACACAGCAAGAACCTCAGTTTCACAAAGGAAAAGAAAAACAGACAAAAAAAAGGGGAAACAGCGAGAGAGAGAGCGAGAATCAGGAAGGAAATGAACGCGCTCAACGATTCATGTAAACCAGGGGGAAACCCCCTTATCGGCATTTCACAATTCACCCTCTTCCGTATGTGTGGCAGCACACAGCTGCTGCTGCCGGGCGAAGTTGAAGCCGAAAAACGAATCCTTGCACTTCACAGGGCACCACACAGGTTATGCCCCGAACATTACTTTAATCTGTAATTTGTATGCCTTTTTATGTAAACACAGTGTTCTTGAAAATGGAAGACAAAAACGTAAAAGGCGACGAGAAGGAAGAGAAGAACACAGACTCAGCGGCGAACAGATGGAGGAGGAACGACAGAGAGAGTGGTGTGCACACCACAGCACAACACAGCACACAGCGCGCTACCTGAGCCTGATGACAATGATTATCGAACGTCGCGGCTTAAGCACCTGGCGTTACCCGCCAACAACAACGCGCTGTTTGTGTTACAGTGAACAGTGCCCCGCCTGTGCCACAAGGGGCAATGATTCTTATGTAATTCATGGGGATCCATGCGGCAATTCAAAGTCTTTGCGCGATGATCCTTGTGCCACGCTTGTGGTGGGTTGGTTGCTGCTGACTGGATGGATGGAGTGCGTGAGAAAATCCACTGCCGCCGGGTGATAGATGGGACGTCAATAAGGCGAGAATCGATTCGTGACATGTATTCAGCTGGCGACGTAGTGGACAGGTTCCTGTTCTGTCCTTCTAGGGGCGAGATGCCTGCGTTTGCGGCACGAGCTACACTGGTTTGTTTGTTTTTTTTTGCAAAGAGGAGCCATCTGATGTTTGGAGCGGTGAGGGAGGGAAGGGCACTTAAAAGGGGGCGGAAAACATGGCCAATTGAGACCTAACGGGTCGATGGCTTTCCATTCTGTCTTTAACTCGCGGAAATTGTTAACAGAATCGGCCAAATAGGCGAACCCTGAATGGGGCCATTCTTTAATTGGACAACAGATGAGGCCACAGCGGGCATAATTGGAAAGATTGTTCAAAATTGAATGCATTTTCGTCCAAATGATGAAGTTCTAACAAAGGTTGGGCCTGAGGCTCTGATTCACGGTGCAGCTCAGTTCTGGCCTGTGGATGGCATACGTCCAGATTTCAAGCAAGCTCCCTGTGCGTACACGACGCTTGTGACGCCGGTCCCTCCAACCGGCAGCCGTCCAGTCAAAAAGTTGCCCTCCCTTGAATCACCCCCACTCCCCCCATCATTCATTTGATGTCCGACATCCGTGAACCCAGTCGGGGGACAGTTTAACTCCCAAACAAACGGGCACTTCACTCAGAACTCAATTTAACCTCAAAATTTTACAACTTCCTCTTAACAATGTTGCCACGTCTCCACGTCCCCTCCACCGGTTAGGTTTCACCCCGTAAATATAAATTATTTCTAAATGACTACCCATTTGTGCCAAAAATATCGTCTAAACGACTGAGTCGTCGACGACGACGACGACGACGATGGCTACGACGGATACGACTACGACTACGACTCCAACTCCAACTCCAACTCCAACGATGACGATGGAATTGCTTACCCAAAGCGGGGTACCGAAATGTAATGTGAAAACCTCTAAAGTATCTTTCTCTCGGTACGGTGTACGTGTGCCTGCTTCTGTGTGCAATGCCGTCGTCGCCGGTGCGCGCACCCACCCGTGGTAACAGCAACAGACAAAAAGCAGAAGAAGAACTCAAAAGTTGCCTTGTGGTGGGTGAACACGAGAGAGGCTACGAGTGCGGGTAGCATCGCGTAAGCATTCCGAAAGAAAGTTCATTTCGTTTTCATTTCGCATTCAATTTTCACCTCATTAAAAATGCAAACCCATCCGATGCATTTGTTATCTCCCTCTCTTCACTGACGGCGCCCCTCCCCTCCCCCCTCCCTCCCCGTCCACCGGACTGCTAATAGTGCGACGAGAGTACTTTTGATTTTACACGGAAAAATAGGTACATCGTTGAATTTTTAATAATTTCGCTCGTGTGGAATGTTTGTTTTGCTGAATATCTGAGTGGGGTTGGGGGGAGGGGGGTTGCGCTTGAAAGAAATGCCGCCTGTTAAGGGAACTTTGGCTAGTGTTTTTTTCTTCTCTCGTTTTGCAAAATCAATTAGCGAACAGGGCAGCAGCAAATGGAGCGAAGGCGAATCGAGGCAAAATTGTGTCTTTCGTGGCCTCGATGCAGGAGACGAGGAAAGTGAGAGTGATTTGACGGTGAAATCTCGGAAGAGTGTCAGGAGACTGGGTTGATTTGCAGGTTGTCCACGCCTAGTACCCACACAAACGCGTACTCTACGAGCTTTAGCAGGATGTGGACGTAGTCCGGCAAGCGAAAATCCGCCGGCCACATCGAGTGCATGGACAACAGAGGGAGTCTTCGAATCCGAGCCTCCTGGTTCGACAGAACCTCCGGTATAAAGACCAAGTCATCGCGGACGCATGAGACAGCTTGGTCTTGACGGCTGGAAGCAGCGTGCCCAGGACCGTCAACGAAGGAAGGCAGCCCGGACCGTATGGGTAGTCGGCCTATTAAGTAAGTATGTTTAGGGACATGACGATGGACAACGTCTAAAATGGCTAGCTCAAGTGGAAAACCCCCCTAATCCGTGAAACGTACCTCCTACAGAATCACGAGGGTGAGCTGCAGAAGCGATGGGACTTCAAAGGCCTTTAGGGAGATTGTCTCATAAGGACCTTCGAAGCTTGGAACCTGCCAGAAAACAGGCACTGTCGTACTTGCCTCTTGTTTTGGATTTTAGTCGCCTCTTACGACAGGCATGCCTACCTCGGGTATATTCTAGCCCCTGACCCGAAGGGGGAAGCGAGTGATGAAGACTCGAACTTGTGTCCGTTAAGACACCTGATTCCTTCAAGAGAAGGTGGATTCAAGTCAGGCTTAGTGCAAGTCAGGCTTTTCGACTTAGAACCACAGCCCCTTCAGTCCCCACAGTCGTCGCAGGCGTGTGACAAAATTAAGGACCTCCCCACGATGAGCCCGCCTCTCAAGGCAGGCAAGTGCCAGACCTCTACTCTAAGCCCGGCGCCAAGCTAAGCTCAGACTGTGGACCAGTTCTAACTAACTTCGCTCCAAGAAAGCAGCTGCAACTCATACCATCCTCAGCTTGTCATGGTTTCCAAGCGAGGCTCAGTACTGGATGCCTTGTCAAGCCAAGGAACCTTCATAAAACCACCAGACTCCTCCAAATTGCTAGGGAGATGAAGATGGAGATCAGGTGGTGGTATTTGGAGCTCAGACTGAATCGCCTGAAGCACCAGAGCGGCGGTGATGTGACGATGAGGAGGAACAAGACCATTCTCCTCATTAACCCCACCATTGGCACATATTTCCCCTCTAGACCCAAAATTTGGATGGCGCCGCCTGTAACAGGGACAGTCTCATCGAATTTGTGCACAGTTTTGCCAAGTGTAAGCTCAGATGGAAGAGCATACATGCATGTGCGCCCTAATCCTCAAAAGGCACCTTAAACAGAATCACTCTTCTGTAGCAATTCTTTTGCAAATTTAACCGCTTCAGCGGCTGTTAAACTGTCCTTATTCGAAAATGGCACTCCTTACGCTATCCACGCCTAGTCACAGATGTCAATTCGGAGTCACTTGTCTCACTGCAAAAGCCAAGTCAAATTCACACCACAAGTTGGAAAAGCCTCCCCTAAACCCCCATTTCCGCTACGAATTCCTTCAAATTTCTTACGCAAATTTCATGTCCCCCCTCCATTCATCTCATTCCACCCGATTGAGATCCAAAAACCGAAAGAAGCTTCGAAAAAACTCGCTTTTTCAAAATGTACACGCTCGCCGCGAAGAAAGTCGACTCTGTTGAGTCCGCAACCGACCTCATTTTTTGCGGCGAAAACATGCATTTTTTTCGATTTTCACCAAAATTGATGGATTTTCTTGTGGAAATGGTCTTAAGTGATGGCTTTCATTGTCTCTTCAGTGATTTGAGGCGTTTTAGTGGATTTCCTAACGGGTTTTTGTGAAAAAGTGAGAATTTGGATTTGTGGACTCTGACGTCAGATGTAGCTTTGCGGGTGGATAACTCGTAGTTTTTGAGAGGAATGCGATGTGGAGTGCTCGGAAAATGGATTAGTTGGGTGGAGGATGATCAACAGACTGTCCATCAGTCGAATCACCGAAGACGGCGCACCGAACAAGCGAACGAACACATTTTTCCAACTCCAACTCCAAAAAAAAAAACACCAAATTTCCGACATTCCATTGAAGAATCCCGTTTGTCGAAGCAGAAGCACCCACGTTGACCCACAAATCCCAAGCGGCTTGGCCAGAGACACTTCCGTGCTTCTCTCACGATTTCTCACGCTTTCATTGACGCCTCAAATAGACACATTAAGCACGCATTTTCCCAACAACAACAACAGCAACATGAAGAAGAAAATAACCACTCAAGAGAGCAATTACACGAGTGCCACAGCAAAGGAGCGAGGGGTCAGAGAAACATCTCGAACTTCCGAAAAACGCCAAAACGTGAGCTGCACTCGTGGAATGTGGAAGAGATTCAATCATCGCAACGACCAGCAACAACAACAAGCTGAAACAGAAGAAGAAAGAAGAAGAAAAAAAGTGGTTCATTCGAAGCCAAAGTCGAGACCAGTGCAGTGCGCGAGAAGACCACTGCCGGTGGGTACTGCTTAACCTACATGTCGTACCGCGCCCGACCACTGAACCGAGTGAATGGAAAGGCTACTGCCGCATGCCGATTCGTTCAAGGCGCCACTTCACTCCCATGTGTGCCATCGTCATCATCTCGCTCAGCAGCAGCGCCAACCATCCATCCATTATCCTCGCATGGAGCGGTGGTTGAGGGGAGGGGGGGGGGGGAGGGATAACTCCAAAGTAAAGTGAAGTGAAGACATTGTCATCGCAACCACCCATAATCACCACGTTTCGCCCCCGCCAACAAGTGAGTCTGACCTCAATTCGGAATGCAAATGATTCCCGAGCAGCTTAATTCAATCATTTCAGCAAACCATCCACCATCCACTCCTCCATCCCACCCCCTTCCCGCCATCCATCCATCCACAAGCAGCAGCACAAGGAAGGATTCATCTTGAGCGTCGTCGTCGTCTGAGAAAATCTTTAGTTTTCCCGCATCCTCCAAGGCGCGCGTGTGTGTGTGGAATTGAGGAAAACTTTTTCAACTTTTCAAGTACTTCTCTCTCTCGCTGCGAGACCGTTGTTTATGAGCGAGGGCGGCCATGTGGGCGGCACGGGAGGGATGCTCTGTAATATCTCTTTCTTGGTCGAGGAACGACGAAGGATGGATGAATGCTTTGTCTATGTGGGCTGTGGGGTGGGGTGGGGGTTGGGAGATGGCTGGTTGTTCTGTATCTCCTTTCATTTACTATATGTAGGTGAATACATTTCTTGAATGAGGAAACGTTTGCTGGAACAAAAGATCCAAAGAAACAGTCATGCCGCACACCACCGTCTGTTGCTGGTGGCACTGTACCCACCGCCGCCACCCATCTTCACCGCCTCACTCCCTCGCTGGTGGGGGGACTCTGTTTCTCGAGGACTCCTTCTCTCTCTCCCTCTCTCTCTGTGTAGTGCTCTGTTGCTTGTTTAAGGTTTATGAATTTCTTCTTGTCTTGTGTTCAAACGCCCCCCCCCCCCCCAAGCCCCACATCACCCACCACCTACTTCAAGCACCTGTTTTCCTGTGTCGACTTTGCCAGAAGGATCGCAAAAAATCTGTAAACAGATGGAGAGAAGGAGAGGAGAGGCGAGAGAGACGAGAGAGAGGAGGAAAACTTTAAGAGATGTCTCCTCGGAATGGCTTTCGTGTCCACCAACACCTCCGTCGAAAGTGCAGAAATCAATGTTAACTCCCCCTCAGGGGTTGTGGAGGGATGGGGGGAGGGTGCCTGGAGGCGAACAACAAGAATGTCGAGGTTCAATGTTGTGGGTGTCATGGGGGGCGGCGGCGACTTCGCCGTCGAAGCCTTTAGTCGTAATCGATTCAATGGCTTTCCGGGGATATCCAATGATTAGGAAGTGGAGTGTTTTCAGTTCGGTAATGGGAATGGGCCTTCTGTGTGTGCTGTGCTGACTGAAGGCGGGTGTGGGCCACAATTAGGCAAGTGGGCCACGGCGGAAGGGGTAGATGTAACGCCTACACAGCGAACCACAAGATATTGTGGGTTGAGGTGGTTCTTCAATTGTGTGCCACGGACGTCCTTCAAAAAGTACCAACGAACGAGTTAGAGGCTAGCAGACGTGTTCATTGTACCATGAGCCATAGAAAATCCTGAGAAATCCGCGCGGGTTGACGAAAAATGTAAGAAAAGTCGTCCGACGCCGCATTAAGACCCGCCGCGGGTGTTGAAGCCCACAAGAAGAAGAACAGCGACTTGAGAGACCAAACAGGGACCACTCGCAGAAGAAGAGCCATGGTATTTTGAAGAAGACGAAAACCCGCCCGCGCGGACTTCAACAAATCGCCTGCTAGACCACCAGTGACTAAAGAAACCCGAATTGATCAGGACAGCGTCTGAAAAAAACAGCCCAAAAATAAAACCCCGCCAAATCCCAGATTCGAAAAAAAAAAGCCCGCGCGGGTTTTTTTCCAAAACGGATCCCAAGCAACAACAGGGGGACTCTAACCACAGCGACTTGAGAAACCCGGCATGGACTGAAAGAAGGAGTGACGAGCTGGCTGACTGGCTGGACCGCCTCGCTTTCCGTCCGATGCGGGTTTGGCGGCACCAACAGACCGCTTACCGGAGGACAACATTGACTTGACAAACCAAGGCTTGGACAGGGGAGTCTCAAAGACGGGGCAGTGAAGAATTTGTCTGAGCCTCTGGGGCAGACTGATTGGTGGAGATAAAAAAAAAACCCGCCCTCGCCGCCTGAGCGGGTTTATAGACTACCTATTATATACTTAATACCTATTATATACTTAATGTCAGGGAATCATTGAGGAAGAAGGAATGAGCCATTTTCTGAGGCTTGTGGAGTAGTATGACTGCCGGAAATCGAAGAAACGCCCACCCGCTCCGCGGGGCGGGTCTGGAGGAGCATAAACAGGACGACTACTAGAGAAACATCGACTTGTCAAACCAAGGCTTGCACAGTGAAGCCGCAAAAGTGGACCCTCTGGGGCAGACTGACTGACGGAGGTAAGTAAAACACCACCCGCCCCGCCTGAGCGGGTTTTTTTTACTAGAGTCGAGCAACATCGCCTTGATATTAGAAAAAAGGAATGAGTTGTTTTTTGAGGCTTCTGGAGTAGATTGGCTGCCGCAGATCGGAGAAATGAAGACCCGCTCCGCGGGGCGGTTCTAGGGGTGCGTAAACAGGACGCGTCCTAGAAAAACATCGAGTTGTCAAGGCATGAACAGGGAAGTCGCAAAAGTGGATCCAGACTGACTGACGGAGGTAAAAACCCGCCCGTGCCGCCTAAGCGGGTTTAGTGGCCGCTTACTGAAGCAACATGGTTTTGACAACCTAAGGCTTAGCCAGACTTACTGGCGGTACAACGAGCCTACCTTGGCCTCCACGAAACGGCAACAGCGACTTTAGAAAACAAGACGAAGCCCCGGAGAGGATGGAATGAGCACTTCTCTTGGGATTTTAGAGTACATCGAGGGATTGCAACCGAAGCGGGTCTAGAGCAACGACAACCGACTTAGAGACCGTCAGCTTCTGGACCAGTGTCCCATCGCACGACCGTCGACGAGTCTCATCACCACAAACTCTGCCCGCCAGCCACATCGTGTAACCTTCGAATGTCGCACAGCATCCGCAAGTCGATGGCCACAACCAACCACAAGATCCTTTCAGACTTTATGTCCCGTCGCCCACAGGAGTGTCTCCGTCCGGCACTTAAAGTCAATCACTTGCGAGAATGCCGGCGCACACGCGCACGCGTGTTCAAACATTTCAGAGCGCAGTCCACCAGATCGCTTTTTTGCCCGTTGCCAAGTGATATTTTATGTTTTAAATGTTGCCACAGCTTATTGGCCTCAAACGACGCTGGTTACTAAATCAGAAGCAGTCGCTGAGGATGAGGATGAATATGAGGCCCGCAATGCAATCACAAACAGAGAGATGCAACGCCAAACAAGTGCAACAAGTAAGAATCAAATCAATGCCTCTTAACTACTTTTTGCGGTTATGACCAGAGAGGCTTAATGGTTTATGTGTCATCGTTCGACTCCTTGTCCTCGTCCCCGTCCTCAGACTCCCGGCCATTGTCGACGTCTCCGTCTTCGAGTTGAAGTCTGAGACTGATGCGAGGATGAGTTTCCAATTATTTGCAATTTATCAAGTCGAGGAAGGACAAAAGACACGAACCGCCTGCCGGCCAAATAGACACAGTCCCAGGGCGAGGAGGAACGTTAATTTATATCAAGTAATTACCGACAGTGCCCTGGCAACATGTGTGTGCGCCCTTTCGGGGAACGAACGACGGCAACGGCGGCGGACACAGATTCTAATGCGCGGCTGTTCATTGTGTGGACTTTTGGCGAACACAGAGCAGAGAGGTTTTTATTGCGGTCATTACCAGCTAGGGCATCGACAAGGAGGGACAGAGACATTTCTGAAACGTAGCGGCGGAGACAATCGCGGTCGGGGACTACAGAGTGTCGTTGGCTGAGAGACAAAGTCTTTGTGGGTGAACACTAGAAGCTTTGGCCATTAACTGTCGCTGACGACGACGAGTTTGCTTTCAGTTTCGTCGTGAGCATGCATCTCTTCGGAACACTGAGAAATTTCCAAACGAGTTGTATCTAAATATAGGCAGGCCGCAAGATACAACGAAACAAGAAAAAAAAAAAAAAAAAAGAAAAGGCACAAGTTACACAAGCGACGAAGCAAGACAGCGAGACCGAACGAGACACACTGAGTGCGACGAGTTAGGTAGGGAGGGAGACAGATTGTGTGGATTTTTGTGGTAAATTGGATTGCTCGAGTGTACACAAGCGATTAACGATGGGGTGACAATTAATTGAGGGAAACGCTTCCAGTGTTTGTGCGGGCTTTACGAACCGTTTTAAATGATATTGAACACGATCTGGGAAAGCGCTGGACGGGGTGGAGGGAGGGGGGGGGGAGGAAGCGAGGGCTTGGTGTGAAGGAATGGCGATGAAACTGGCTAATCTTTGAAGGCGGCCGAAATTTTCGGTAATGTTTGCGGAGCTGTGGCGTTCGCTGGAAGAACTTAAGGGCTCCACGGGCGACGTCAGGTAGTCAAGTTGGTCTTCAAGATGGTGATGGAATGAAATTCCATTCCCCTTCGGTCGACAGCGTGGCGATTAGGGACTCGGAAGGGAAATTTCGGTCAGAGAAGAAGAAACTCTCTCTGTCTCTCCGCGACACCCAGCTCGTTGATAACACCAGCCAGTGTTCCAACAAAACGCGTCCACACACAATTGACAACTCCATTTAGACAACACCCCCCCCCCCCCCCCCCCCCCATCCCCCGCCCGGTGCTCACGACTGAGAAAAGGACAATGATTCGAATGGAAAATTACCCAAGGAAACCAAAAAAAAAAAAAATCGACAAAGGCTCTACAGCAAGGAAGAAAGGACACAGTTTTTCCCCTTCTTTTTTGTTGGAAAATAACTGACGTAAGCCGACAATTCCCTTCCCATCGGCTTTTGTCACACAGTTTGTAGCGTTCCCTTGTAAATTCCCATTAATCCTTTTTATTATCCTGACACACATACGCTCACGCGGTCGTTGACACAGAGTCAGAGAGACGGAGAGAGTGTCACAAGATGGAAAAAGTGTCTTTTAAGGTTCGTCCTGTTGCGGTTACCTACTTTCGTTCACACACACAGAAATTCAGGTCAACAGTGAGGCATTGAGGGGCGCATTCAGCGCGGACTGGCTGGTCGCAGGACATAATAATTCCCAATGTCGCAATTTAATTGGATTATCCACAATGTTGTGGCATTTACGATGACGGGCATTGTAATTAACACGAACTATGGGCCACAGAGAGACAGAGAGAGAGAGAGAGAGAGAGAGAGAGAGCGAGACAAGATGTCTATCAGGAGTCTGCTTTTGAATTATGCAAGCCGTTCTGATGGCCTCTTCTGATGGCTGTCTCGCATTACAAACGATGAGAAGGGGGGAAGGCCGGGGGGTGGATGAGGGCATCGACTTAGTCAGCATGATTAATCGAAGAGATTTGGACATCGACACTAAGCGCTTAATCGGTGAATGGAGTGGCAATCAGACTATTGAGCAATCAGACATTGTTGCCAAGGTCGTCTGCGCGGAGCGTCAGCTTGGGCATGGTTTTGACGGGGAACTTGTGACCTTGACTTGGTCCATTCAAGTACCGAGAGAGAGGCTCAGTTCACAAGGATCAGTTGTGTGTGTGTGTGTGTGTGTGTGGATTTGCATGCATTAAGCCGCCTTGGATCTTGGTTCAACCCATGAAGTGGCTTAGTCGTCCATAAGTCCATCGAAAAGTACCTCGCTCCCGTCATTTACCCTTTATAGATCCCCGAAGCCATCTTGGCCATCTTTGAGTCGTGCATCGCAAAATCCCGACACAGTGTGGCCCAAAAGCCATGCGGTCACCTTAAACCAGCTCTAATCTGTTCCCCCATGCAGTCGTGGTGGAAACACGTAAACACAACCCCACGCCCATCCCCGGCGATTTTATTGCTGATAGATTTCTCGATGCATCGCCACAAGACCGTGTGTATTTTGCGGTTGTGACATTACTCGGCCGCCATCCATCTTGGTCCTTTCAGTTTTCCTCGTTTTTACGAGTCGGTAATGTAATATCGGAGCCCCGAGCCGAGGGTATGCTGACTAGATCCCCTTAAAAGGGTAGTTTCTTTCGAATTCATTTCAATTCCTTTTCGTTCGTTCTCCCCTACTGTGTCGTGACAGGATAATAAAGGCACACACGCACACACTCAAGCACGCCCGTGTGTTGTTGTCTTCCAATCACCACCACCGAGGGTGGAATATCCACAGATGTGCCATAAAGTTTAGATGATAAGAGATACGGGTTATATCGGCAAATATTATAAGAGCACACACGCATATGTGTGTGCGACGGTGGTGGTGGATTCACTGAATAGGAGGAACCCTGGCAAATAATCCTGTCAAGGGTATTACGCTGGTGACTGTTAATTTACCTAACTATAAGCGGATAGTTGCTTTTTGAGGGTTACACTCACCACACACACACACGCGCGCTCGCAAACACCCGTAAACACACATCCTTGGCCATGTCCATGTCCCCTTCGGTGTGCTGGCCTACCTGCACGTGTGTGTATTGTTTTTCTTTGCCATCGAATTACAGGTTAAATATGCGCTAGATGTTTGATTAAATTACATTGATTGCCGTGAAGGATAATCGCCGGAATGGGTAGATGGGTGGGTGGTCAGTGCTGTTTCCCCCCCCCCCCTCCCTCCCACCCCCTATGCACAGCGATCGATTGTCTTGGGGGGTTGGTCTCTGTGTCTTAAAAAGGGCACTCACACATTACATAACCGGATGTGCGCATTAACTCGGATAATAGACGTACTCTCTCATAATTAGTCTGATTGAGTGTTATACCCCCCCCGCCCCACACACACACATCCCCAGACATACTGTCCTCCTCGTCTCGTCACTCTGTCGCTGGGGAGGCAGAGCCAAACAGAGATGATTTGCAATTTGGTTTCTCGGCATTGGGTCGGCGATGGAGTTTAATTACAATTCAGAGGATTTTTGTGGCGTAACAAGTCGGTGACAAGGGTTTAATTGGCCACGATACGATGCGAGTATGGTTGATTTTTATTGAGCATCATTTGATTAAGACGATTGACCGATGGCCTGTGCGTGTGAAATGAGCACATAACACAGCACAGCACATAGAACGATGAATGTGCGTCGGCCTGAGAATGAGATGAATTTATGACGGATTTATGGTTGAGTTCAAAGAAATTCAACGTGTTCCCAGGTAGGGGACCTGTGCTTGAGTGGCGGACAGATGTGCACCGGAACACATGTCTGATGGAATATGGGACGACGAGAATGAAGATGGGAGTGCATGTGTTTGTTTGGAAAATGAAGGAGATTACGTGAAGTGTGCGTCAAAATGAGACAACAAGCAGCAAATTGATGACTTTGGATGAAGTATTGAGCTATGTCATTCGAAACTCGGCGAATATGTCAATTATGACAGTTGGAGCTCCTCAAATTCGAGCTTCTAGTTCACGATCTCGCACAATCGCCTCTGAGTTTAGATGTTCGTGGCCATCGAAACCCGTCTAATATGTCAATTATGACAGTTGTGACTGGTGACAGATGACAGTTGGGGCTCCTTAAATTCGAGTTTCTAGTTCACGATCTCGCACAATCTCTTCTGAGCTTAGATGTTGGTGGCCATCGAAACCCGTCTAATATGTCAATTATGACAGTTGTGACTGGTGACAGATGACAGTTGGGGCTCCTTAAATTCGAGTTTCTAGTTCACAATCTCGTACAATCTCTTCCCCCCTCCCTGCAACAAATTGCAGAGTTTGGATATTTGGTGGCCATCGAAACCCGTCTAAGATGTCATTAATGACAGAAGGCTCCTCTCAAATTCGTTGTTCGATAAAACCTGCGAACCCACACACAAACCCCCTCAAATTGTGCACTCACCATTCAAAACATATCCAAGAGCCCTTAAAAATCACCAAAAAACAAATATTTCTGACGGCTGTCATTTTGACAGAAGTCTTAAAATTCCCACAAAAATCGTTCAAATTCCCCCGCATTCCATAGACTTTGCAGCCAACAGTCAAAGCATGCTACGATCGACCTTCGAAGTAACAACAATCAAATATGTAGCGTCAAAGTGTGTCATAATGACGCATGAACTGTCAAAAATTGCGTAAAACTAGCACAATTCACTCCAAATGCAACGTCTTTCGGAAGAAAACGCCGTCTCAAAAGCCCTACTCAATTGTGAGACAATTCGCAGACGGTGAGTTCTACTCTCAGATGTCAATTATGACAGTTGTCCATCTGACAGATGACTGCGCGCAACTGAAAGTCCTTCAAATTCGACTAGAAAATTTCGGAAACCGAGTGTCAGTCGAAATTTCAATGTCAACAAACTAAAACGGAAACGTCAAGTTCACAATAAACCACACAACTGTCAAAAACCGCGTTCAAACCCATCCGCAGTTCAAAGAGTCCCCACTCGGAGTTTTAAGATCAAGAAAGTCGCGACGCGAACTTTAGGAAAAGTTACGACAACGTCACAATGAACTACAAACTATCGTGAAGCTGTCAAAATCAAGGCGAAATGGATGGATGCAGAGTGGGGGACGATTCTTAAGGCTGACTGAATGCTGCGACATGGCATGTACTTGGAAAAAAGGGTGGACTTTACGCTTTAATTGTCAATTGTGACAGTTGTCTACCAGACAACCATCTGAGATAATGGTACGCAACCGAAAGTCGTTCAAATTCGACCAGAAAATCCGGAAACGCAATAAAAATTAACTAGTTTTGTAAGAGACCTCGCTAGAAACTCTAAAGTCAAGAAAATCAACGTCAAGGACTGTCAAAGAATTTGTGAAGCTACCAAAATCGAGACCACTAGACCGCCTCGCTGTTGGTACTGCGTGTGGAGACAAAGTTTTGAAGCTGGTGGACATGCTTTCCTCAACGGGAAGTTGTGGAATTTGACGCTAAAATGTCAATACTGACAGCTGTCTACCCGACAACCATCTGACAGATGACCGAAAACACATGAAGTCTCTCCTATTCGACTGGAAACTTGGGAAACAATTGAAATTGCCGTAGATTTGCTTAAAGGCACAGCAGACTAGAGATGTTAGCGTCGCAATCATCAAGAGACTACAATGAACCACACCGACTACCGTAGTCCAGTCGAATACACCGTCTTTCGGAAGGAATCGCATGTTTTTTTCACCATAAATTCGAAACTCTCTTCAAGCGACAACGTCGAGGCAACAGAAAAAAAAAGGCAGACAAAATTTGTAAAAAAAAAAAAAAAATCACAATAAATCGCCACTTCATAGCGTCCCCCCGAAGTCCACGAAGTCGAAGTCAATTTGCAACAAATTCACCTAAGCAGCAGCATTCGCTTGCCCATTAAAATGAAAATTAATTACTTAATCTTCCCAGTACCCACCCACAATCCGCTTCAAGAGGGTGCCCCCTTCCCCCCGCCGCGCACCGACACGCCGAACATCGGCGCACAAAACCAACTCAACCAACACTTGATATTGTTACAGCACACGATTAATTTACAAATCCACAAAGTAGCATAACATCATTATATCCCATAAAACAGAAATAATACACACTGAAGAGCCCAGAAAGAAGGGAAAAAAAAAATACGCCAGAGAGCGAGATATACGGCCGCGTAGCTGTGTGAGTATCTGCGGGTGTATCGTCGTGTCATGTGTGTGCACGCGAGCGACAGCGACGGTGCGACGACGGCCAGAGAGCGGTGACTTTAGAATCCCCCAGCACACAACACGAATCAACATAATTTCCATAAACCTTAGCAAAACATAAGCGCGCCGTTCGCTCTTTTGCTTCGTTGTTCCCCCCGCCGACCGACCCCTTGATGGAACCACTCATTTCCATTCTCATCGTCGTCGACTCGGTTCACACATGAAATTCGCTCTAACTGTTGAAATGCACACAAGTCGTCGTCGTCGTCGTCGTCGAGTTTCGAGTCTCTTTCGAGTTCACGATTTTGGGTCAATTAACCTTTGAAAGCGGTCTCTCTTAGCTCAGGCTCTCTTCTCGACACGCACACAACCTCGCTTCAGCACACACACAGTCAAGAGAGTCAACTCTCGGACATGGATTCAGATTCAGGGCTTTATACTTTTTATAGAGCGGTATTTCATAGATTCTTTTGTATCTTTTATGTTGTTCGCTGTTACTTCTGACGTCTGTGGGGATTTTTCTTTTCGTTCGTTCGTTCATTCGGTCGTTCTCTCTGTACACTTGGCCCCTTCTTTGTGTGCACAGCAAATCCGACGAGAAGGTGGAACGAAGAAGACGCAACGAAATAAAAAAGCAAAGCAAAAAAAAAAACGTTGGCGGGACTTTGTTGTTGTATCCCGTGCTTGGACTGTTTGGGAAATAATTAAAATGCATAAAATGATACTTAGCACGTTAAATGAATCATTTGTTTGTCTAAACAGAGAGAAACGAAGAACGGAACAACGACGAAACACGGTGATCGACGAGAGCCTAGTGTGTGCACTTGTGTGTCGACACCAGAAGCACACACACACGCGGGGGCGGTGGAGTTCATTGGGGCTGGCCGAGAGAGGGGGAAATGCGGGGTTTTGTTACTGTTGGGAAATCCAATTCAATGTCAGCTTTAAGGTTCTCGATGGAATGTGATTCAATTGAACGTGGCGCGCTGCTGGTGAGTTTAGTTCAGTTACACATTTTGGAGGTCGCTTGTTTTTGTATCGTTTTGGTTGGTTTTTTGGTCGACAATGCGAAATGAATTCATTCTGACAGCTGCTCATCATTTGGGGCGGAGGAGTGCGAGTATGGCTGTGTGAGACCGTCGAAAAGTAAGGAGATGGAGTGTTCGTCTGTCAAGCAGAAGGGAACTGTCAAAGACTAGGACTGACAGTAAATGAAGAAACGTCAAGAAGGAGGTAACTGTCAAGAAGGAGGGAACTGCCAAGATGGAGGGAACAGCCAAGATGGAGGGAACTGTGAAGGAGGAGCGAACTGTCAAGGAGGAGGGAACTGTCAAGAATGGGGGATCTGTCAAGAATGAGGAAACAGCCAAGAAGGAGGGAGCAGTCAAGACTTAGGGAATTGTCAAGAAGGAGGGAACTGTCAAGGAGGAGCGAACTGTCAAGGAGGACCGAACTGTCAAGGAGGAGGGAACTGTCAATGAGAAAGAAACTGACAAGAAGGAGGGAACTGTCAAGGAGCAACGAAATGACAGTTCGGTTCCTGTCAAAGAGTAGGTAACTGTCATGCAGAAGAGAAACTGTCAATGAGTAGGAATCTGGAGCATGGCACTGATTAAGAAGAAAAAAAACTGTCAAAAGGTAGGTAACTGTCAAAAAGAAGCGTACTGTCAAAAGGTAGCCAACTGTCAAAAAGAAGCGTACTGTCAAAAAGTCACAAACTGTCAAAAAATAGACAACAGCCAAAAGATGGCGAACTGTCAAAAAGTAGAGAAACGTTCAAAAGGTAGAGAAATGTCAAAAAGTAGCGAACTGTCAAAAACTAGCGAACTGTCAATACAAAAAGTAGCAAACTGTCAAAAAGTGGCAAACTGTCAACAAAATGCCTGCCAATCATGGCCAACCGTCGGCAATCGAAGGAGACTATGAGTCGACCAGGGTTTTAGGATGCAATCTAAAGATTTGGGAGGCGCATCAGAGACAAGCGTCTTTTGTCTGGTTTCAGGAAGACATCAAAGTAGACTCCAAGGGAACACGTTCCTTGTCGTCAGAGTCTTGATGGAATATGTGCGCTTGACGTGGTCTGACACTTCCTTGGCTTCCTTGAGACACATCGTTCGAACGCTGCTTAAGAGGGCGGCGATGACGTTTGGCGACTGCTTTCACTTTGAAGTCGTCAGAAGATTCCCTCGAAGCAGCAAACAAGGTAGGTAGGTACACATCCAAAGCTCATATGAGCTTAGGGACTGGCAAAGGTGAGGGGGATTGATGCAGAGTCATCCTCTCGTCATCCACCTCGGCAACGGGGAGGGGAATTGATGCCGAGGATGAATCTCGGCAACGGAGAGAAGAATTGATGCCGAGGATGAATTTCAGGCTCCATCTGAGGTTTTCTTTCTAAAAAGAGCCACCTTCTTCTGATGCTTTCAGAGACCAAGCCTGGTATTGCCTATGACTTGAACAAAAGCCCCACCGTCCCACAAAACACAGAACTGTCCATTCCCCTTCGAAAGAGTTCTAGCCCAGCGCCCATTTGTTTCAGAACGCATTCCACTCCGTCATCATTATTCATCCTCCACCGATGCCGATGCCGATCTGAATAAACAATCATTCAGCCGTCAAATTCCCCCCTAATCACCAATAATACATCACATTCCGACATGTATTTACATACACTCTCCCCCCGTCCACTCCAGTTTCTCCCTAATTTTCCAAAAAATAAAAGATGACACTCCACCGTGGCCCTTATCTCGCGCTCTCTCTCTCTCACACACGCACTCAGCCACAGCCAGATCCCATCCGTCGTCTTCCAATCGATCGATTGATGATCGGTCCCATCAGTCGCTCGATCTCTCTATCGGGCCCCCAAGTTCCGTGTCGCGTGGAAATCTCGATGACAAGAGCGATTTATGCACCACCAGCAGACGACAAAAGAGCTCGGCCTCGCCACCAGTGGGGTCGAGCATACCGCGCGTGCAGGCTTGCCGTTCACTTTGGTATTTTCGAAATTGCATAACTAACTCCGTTGTTCACTTTTACTTCTCCGGCCGCGTAGACTTTTACTTTGCGACACCGTGCTGATCCTGGCACCTCTACGCTTCCAGGACGATGATCGAGAGGGCCACAGCAAGGACCGTGAACCCCGTAGACCGATGAGAACGAGGGGGAGAGCGAACAAAACTGGAAATCGAACAACAAATCTGCCCTGAATGCCGAATAGAGGTTAAGTAACTCAACGGTCACATGTTGGTGTACTGCTCTACTGTCACTTTGACAAGTCTCTCGTGGCGTGTGAATAACCACCAGTCGGACCGTCAGTGACACCGACGACGCCGCGCGCGCCGTCAGTCCACAGATTCGAGACCCAGCGAGACCAGTCGAAGCCAAGATACATTGTTGTGTGTCGAAACCGATTCTTCTTTCCTCCGTTTCTCCATTATTTCACGATATTTTCTTCGGTGTGGGTTTCCCTGCTTCTCTCTCTGTCTCTCCATCTGTTTCTCTGTTTTTTTTTTTTTCAGGTTCGGGGGAACCCATTAATTAAGGCCGTCGAGTATGCTGTGCGACGTAACAAATTAAGTTAGACTGGGCGAGAGGGTCGATACCAGCGGAGGCAGTCGACTGCGCTGCTCCTCGCCGTCGCATAGTGCCCTCCCGCGCCAGTGTCGAATGGAAACTGAGGTTTTGCGTCCGAAAATAGGCTCTTATTGGTATGACGACGATGTGTTTCAAATTCAATTCAATGTTATGGCATGCGGATGGATGACGTTGACGAAGTCTCTTTCGCTCCGTCTCCGTCTGTCGCACACTGGGGCCGGGGTTTGGCTTTGTGTCCACACTTCGGACGTGGTGTTGACGAGTGATTTCTTTTTTATTGAAAACGTCTGCTCGGGGAGGGTGTTCGAAAGGGTCTTTGATTTGCGATTGAGTGGAGGTAGGTATCACTCGGAGGGATATGCGACGAGCTGAGCTGGGAACGGCGGAAAGGGAAAGTTGACGTGGTGTGCTGATGGAGCGACCTCAAGCGCGTCTTGAGCCTGAAGTCGGGTTGAGGCTTGACGTCGTGAGGTCGGTTGGCCGTTAGCAAACTCTTTTGGACCATAAGCCACCGAGCCAGACCGAGTCTGATGCGAAATAAGCCCGCCGTGGGGCCAGTGTCGAAGAAGAAGGCATCGCCAAAGAGTCCACCCGCTGAATTTGGGCCTACATCCATGTAGGGAAGCCGGACGAGCACAGGTTGGATCAGAGGCTATGTTGGTTCGACCTGGCATGAGGGGGACCACAAAGATTGGCTCCTGGGCGCAATTTATGGCAGGGCTGCCTCGTAGGACCTGTTTTTCTTTCGAAGACACGATTGCCGTCAATTTTAACCGACTATCGACATCGATATGTCCGAGCTGTGGTTCCAACTAGACGCCGGGACATGCCATTCAAGCGATGAAACGCTCGACGTTCTGTGGCCAGACCTCGACAACATCGAGATAACCGAGCTTGGTTCCAACAAGACGCTGGGACATGACATTTAAGCGACGAAACGCTCGAAGTTCTGAAGGAGTCACCTCACGGCGGGCTTTCTTTAATTGCCCGCCGCGTTGCTATGACTTATCACCACTCTAACGGCCTCAGTTTTACCTAGCAAAGCAACAACAGATTGGACCGAGTCATCGAAACCAGGCGCGATCGCCTGAAACACTGTACTCACTTCAATGACTTGCTATTCCAGACAAAATGGCATGAATGTAGCTTCAAAATAAGGCCACATTTAATTTCGTATCTCACATCGTTGTCGGTTCATTTGAATTCCTTTTCCCATCGTTCTTATCTGGTCACCCTGGTAATAGGTCTTATGTGACTGACACAGCTGAATTTTGGCGTCAAAGTGGACCTTGGCGTGCCAGGATCCAGGAATTTTTGACTCAATGATGTCTTTCACACAAGACTCAACAAATTTGGACCAAGTTTACCCATCTTAACGTGTGTAATACTAGAGCAAGTGTCGGACCAACATCTAAGCCGAGAGGGAGACTCAGTGGTGTCTGCCTCCATTTAGGCCGTACATGGCCAAAAGGAAGGCGACGAGGTCCAGAAGAGGCGAAGTCAGTTGCTGCCGGACGAAAACGCTGACGAGAGCAGTTTTCTTCTAAATTTCTGACGGGTGCAGGAAGCAAGTACATAGAAACAGCGAATCCTGTCACTTGGACCGCATGAGATCAGACAAAATGGAGCACATTGCAGCTCGTGATCAGACAGAGCGTTAGACAGTGTCAATCAGTACAAAGATGGACCAAACGCCAAGAACCTTGCTAACTTCTTGAATCAATTTGGACTAAATCCATAGATATGAGGACCTTTCGTGGTCCACAGGGACGCAACTTTTACCAAATTTAAGCCCCCTTGGCCCCACCATCTCGCCAGGAATCTAAACTGTCCGATTTCGCATCGAAATTCAAAGAGAACCAGTCCCAAATCCACCAACAGACAAAACTGGATCAGCTCTCGTCCATCGAAAGTCAGCTGATTTTTTTCCCCCACTTATGTAAGCCATCCAAAGCGTCGCGTTGACGATTTCTAAAGAAAATTCTGAACAATTCCACTCAATTAGCATTCACACCACCCATGAACAGCGAAACCGATTAACAGGCTTCACCGGAAGAACAGATAACAACCAAAAAAAAACGACCCCTGCCAGCCAGTCCGGAAGAGCAAGTGAGACAACAACACCCGACGAACGAGTGACAAGGAGAAGCACAAAAGTAAACAACATCATCATCATCTACCTACCAACTGACTGCCGTTGTTGTTGCTTCTCAGCACATAACCATAATAATTCGCGTGCTATCACACAGATACATCCATTCAACAACGGAGAGATATAAATGGTCTATCGTCAAAAAGTAAACCAAATCAAATTCAACTGTATTCATCATAAATTCAAGCGAAATCGACCAAGTCGACGGAGGAAAATGTATCTAGATACAAGTTCTTCGATGGATAATTATAACCGCACTTCTCTCCTCCCTCTCTCCCTGTCGTCATCCTTCTACAAGACTCACAGTGCATGCAATCAGTTTAGATTTCAATTTCGATGTATCTTAACTGACAATCTATCGATGATCGTCGCGATATCAAACAGAACAGAAGGTGCAACCGGAGTTGTGATATCTGAACTACATCAGTTCTCCCTCTCACCCCTCTCAATGAGGCAGCGTTTTTTTTTGCGAAAAAAAAAAACAAACCAAAAAAATCCATACTCAACTCAAACTCACACACGCAAAACATAGAATCGTGAAAAACAAGAGAACCACCAGGCGATTCGACTGAAAGAGAACCGCAAGAGAAGAGCCGAATCGTTGGCTCTTCGATGAACACAAGTGCGGCCGGAGGGGAGAGTGCTTTGACATGAATTTCATTGAAAATCGACATAGAATGCGTGTGAGATATGAAAGCGATTGTGGGGGGATTTTTATTCTGTTTGATGAAACAATTCATGACAGGACTTTGTCAGACTCCTGTGGGACGGGGGAGGACTAGTGTTACACCATTACTCTCTCTCTCTCTTTGTTGTTGTTGTTGGCCAACTCTCTTCGCCTGTGATGGTTGAGAGGGGGAGCAGCAGTACGTACTTTGAAGCAGAATTCGATTATGCAAAATTATGTAAAATGTTGTTGCCTGCTGGACTGCAATGGAGAGAAAAACCTTTTGTCGTCATCCTTTGGGAGACCGACGATAAACACAAAAACGAAAACTGATTACAATCGATTCTACCATATGGTCGCCGAAATGAAGGATCTATGCTTCTGTTATCGGGCCGCGCGCCGTGGGAGAGATTCATCATTGTTCTTGTGTTACTTTAAATGGTGTTAATCGTCAGATGAAAAATAAAAAAAAAAATGTGACGCACACAAATGTATCTCAGGGCAACAGCGACGACGACGACTTGTGGCATCCGATGACGATGTCGTGCGTCGCGAGACGTAAGAACATGATTTTATATGCTGATTTAGTTTGTTTGCTCGCGAGCAAAAGAACCAGAGAGAGAGAGAGAGTGTATGTGCCTGACTGACTGTGTGCGTGTGTGTGTGTGTGAGTGTATCTATGCTCATTCTCTGTTCATTATTTTTATTGAGCCAAAGATACTCCATTTGTTTGTTGTTGATAATCTCAAGAGTGTTGAGTCGGACAAACAAAACGAGACTGATGACGACACGCAAGTTTTACAGAAACGAACAAAAAAAAATGCTTGTTGCTTAGCTCGTAGATACAAAGATACAAAAATTCTTCTCACTTTTCGTTTTTCCTTCAAATTCCAAGTTAGCCGTAGGTACCAGGAAAACATTCCGAATGTCGATTCAGCTGAAATGCATGAGAAAATTCGCCTCAAACACCTTGTAGATACATCGAGTATCTGGAGGGCGGGAGGGGGAAGTACAGTGGCTTATTTTCACTTGATTTGTGTATCATTTCTGTGTCATAACACACTCTCGCCGTCGTGCGTCGCACAAAATGAAGCAAATCGGTTACAGTTGTCGCAGAATCGTCGATAATCGCTTGTGACACTGGCTTGCTGTGCTCGGAATACACGCTTGGCACATGGTCAATGTGCGCACCTTGAGACACCATCGGGATACCTGATGAAAAATCAGCGGGGAGAGACGTGGCGAGAGAGAGAGAAATAGAAACCATAACCACAGCGACACAACGACGAGCACTGAGTACGAGATAGTTGTGTTGTGCTGTGTAAAGATACATAGATAGATGGAAAGATAGAAAATTATGACCTGCTTCTGTTTCCTCGGTTATGTTTTTTCTTTTTTGGAGAAAATCTCTTTTTTTTTCATTCATTTGTTGCTGTTGTTGTTGTTGAGTCTCCCTTTGACATTCTCTCCCCCCTCCCCGCTCAACGTGACCATCGTTTTGGCGAGAAAAGCAAACAATTTTTCTCGATTCTTTTTCTCCTCGAGCGAGTGTGTTTGCGTGTGTGGGTGGGTGTGTGCTTGCGTGTGTGTATAGCGCGGGGAATTTCGGGAATTGTTGTGTTTATCTTAAAAGTGAATTTCGTGTGATAGCTACAGCAACAGCACACGACGAGTTCAAGTTGTTTCTTTTGCAAAATTCCCAATCGAACGGCGAGCTGACGAGCGAATGGGTGAGAGAGAGAGAGAGAGAGAGATGATGGACTTTGGATTTGTGTTTATCGACTTCTGGGGGTTGGACGTGTGTAGTCTCTTGTGAAACGACAAAACGATAAGTGAATTGTTATGAATGAATTATTGGATTGATAAAGTGTCGATTTCGCCGCGATTGAGAGATTTATGAACTTCAAACTTGCGATGACAGTTAATTTGGTATATTTTTTTGGTTTTTGTGGAATTTGGGACAGAATTAAATGGGTTTTCAATGCGTTGTCAACAAATTCTCGATAATTTCGGTCAGGTTCGCATTTCCTTTTGTCACACATTTCCAATTCATATCGAGGAACGATTGGTAACAGGAGTCGAGTTCGGACTTCCGGTTGAGAGCAAGCTATCATCTTTGACACGACTACACAATCTCCACGGCCTCGTATCTCGTGGAGTGACGTTGTGTGAGCATTGCTGAGCCAGTGCCTTCGACTAGATGAGGTAGCCATGGCTTAGAGGTGCACTTGGCTGTCACGGAGTATGAATCGCATGAGGCCACTGGTGGGAAAGCAAGGACTACAGCGAGCAACTCTGCCTCATATCACGTCTCAGCTTCCTTGCCAATACATTATCACAATCTCGCGACTTATTTAATGCAGAGGCTTGCGTTCCTACAGATGGTGGAGGGAGTCCCTCGTTGTGGCCTGGTAGCGGATCCAAACAGCCATCTCTGCAAGAGATCTAGCGAGACTCTCTCGTCCGCTTCGCTTCAAACTCAACGGCCACCACTTGGAGAGTTGAGCAACAGCCATCTGGTGGTCTGGTACCCAACAAAGGTTTCGATGACAGATTAGAGGACACTTAAAAGTGCTCTGTCACAAACGACGGCCTGTTTGAATCAGTCGACGACTAAAGGCGTCCGCCCACCTTATCTGCAGCTCCGCGGCTTTGACGTCCATCTCTTAGCTGCTTAGGAGCGTACTTTCGTCTCCCACATCACCTGATCTGATCTGTATCCCTTGGTGTCTTAGAGAGTCAGAGGAGCCTGCTTTTTCTGTGAATCGTGTCAATTAAGCGAGCTAGCCTACATTAGCCTAGTTTCATCGTAGACTCCAAGTGGTCCCCTCTAGTGAATAATGGCAGAATGCCGGTCTACACGCAGTAAGGTGTCAACTGTAAGTTCTGACTATCCAACAGTCTCAACTTTTAGAGAGACTCTTGCACGTACTAGCGCCTGATTTGTGTCATTAAACTCCATTCGGTGGGTTTGTCTGGCTCCAACTGTCCCCACGAGTCGCTAAATCGTTGTATTCCTCTCCACGCATGTCCCAGCCACCCTAACAAACCCATACTCATCATCAATCCCTGCAAAAGATTCTCGCATTGCAACAAAACAGCCAAACTGATTTCAATTCCCTTCCCTTCACTTTCCTTCAAACAAACGCCATTTTCTTACATTTTCCGCTCGAAAATCGCTCCAAGACCCAGCAGCAATCAATTTTCAATCATTTGCCACTAAATGCACCCATTTCCCACTCACCTCCATCCACACATTCGCTTTAAAAGTCGCCATCTTCAAAAAAACCAAAATTGACTCCTAGCGAGCGAACAAAGTCGACCGGAAAGCGTACACAATTGACTGCATTTTTTCGTGAAAAAAGTGTCAAAAATTTTAAATCGATTTATTTGCAAAATTTCTGTTGAAAATGATATCCTTTCACTGGTGGCGGGTGGGATTGATGGAATTAAAGCGGATTGTGTTGGAAATTTGGCTTGGATTTGGGAAAATTGGGAGAATTTCGGATTTTGCTGCTGTTGGGCATGTCATGGAATTTTGCATATCTGGCAATGATGTGAGGAGTTTGAGGGGGATTTGGATGGGAGGAGGGTGTGATGAGGGTCTGCTTTTATCGGAGACCAGAGTGGAAGGCCGTTTGATTAACGACTTGTCCATAACGTCGCACTGGGCTGCTTCAATTTTGAGGGAGGCAGTGAGTGATCCTGTAGCAGTTCACTGAGTTCTGTTTCACTGACAGAGGCATAGAATTGGAGAAAAAGATGGCCTTGACTGTGGGGTAGTTGATTCGAAAAGAAGGTGCTTGAAGAAACTAGAGCCTGCACCCCAAGCTAAGGAAAGACAAGAACTCATTCAGCCAGAGGGCACAAGACTGACTTAAAAAGCCGCTTAGAGTTGATTCTGAGAGTTGAGGCTCGATTTGGGATCCCGATTAACCTCTGAACACGACCGACAATGAACACAGATGGCAGCCAAGAAGCTTACACGTAATATCAATCGATTGAATCGCCATTTGAAACTCTCTGTGATTACGGCGCCGCGACGACTGCACAGACAATCGACAAAAGATTGAAGGCGTTGTCAAAAAGCCACGAAAAGAGCTGATACTGAGGTGCACGGACAACGCTCCAAGGTCTACGAGAACAGTTTGCCAGCCCTACGTACGAAAAGCCACCAGGAAAGGCGGGGACATGGAAACACGCCTGGGAGCCTACAATGCAGCGCTGCATCGAATCCGAGAGCTGTTCGCGAGCTCAACGGACAGAAGAGATGGCATGAGACGCACCAGGCGCATGGAAGCAAGCCTGGAAGCATACAAGGGTGTCACGAGGAACGGCAGGAGCGCGGAAAGAAGCCTGGCAGCCGACAAGGCAGAGCAGCATCGACTTCGAGAGCTGTTCGCAAGCTCAACGGACAGAGGAGATGGCATGAGACGCACCAGGCGCATGGAAGCAAGCCTGGAAGCATACAAGGGTGTCACGAGGAACGGCAGGAGCGCGGAAAGAAGCCTGGAAGCCTACAAGGCAGAGCTGCATCGAATTCGAGAGCTGTTCGTGAGCTCAACGGGCAGAGGAGATGGCATGAGACGCACCAGGCGCATGGAAGCAAGCCTGGAAGCATACAAGGGTGTCACGAGGAACGGCAGGAGCGCGGAAAGAAGCCTGGAAGCCTACAAGGCAGAGCTGCATCGACTCCGAGAGCTGTTCGCGAGCTCAACGGACAAAGGAGATGGCATGAGGCGCACCAGGCGCATGGAGGGATGGGCAGACTACGACTACGAGACCACTACAGGGAGAGAAGAAACGTGAAGTCAACGCAACGTCGACTTGGGTGAGTGCCGTTCGCGAGCTCTTCGGACGCGATTTTTTAGAAGAAGCATGCCGGAGCGGGCCACCTTTAGACGTCTAGTCCCCAGCAACGGCGCCCCCCATTCACTCCAAAGCGACGCTTCAACAATTAATCGGTTGTCCCCCTCCACTTCCTTTTACAGATGTCAAGTCCCCCCCTCCCCCTTCATTGTTCACCCTTCAGCAGCACAGGAAAACGCACACATTTTCTATTCCTGTCAAAATCCAGCATTGCCCCAACCCCCCCTCCCACCAAGTACATGTGTCAAATGTCAAGAACTGTTCGTATGTCAAACCAATACCCAGTGTATCATCGTCAAGCGCTCCGCTCCGCTCCCCGCTTTGCCGACCCACCATTTAGCGCGATGCATTGTCGAAATTATTTTTAATTTCCCATTCAACGGAATTAGACTTAGCCGCTGCCTAAAAATACCTCGCCGCACCAGAAAAAGACATTCGCTCGCTTGTGGTGGGCTGTACGGCGTGCGCGCGTTTGTGTGTGCACAGGTGGCGTGTAGAACGCGCAGAATTTAATTTGCTCATGTGTGCTGAGCAGAGCGCTCAGTCATATTTCGCGCTGATAATTACCAACGACGCGACGCGAGAGCGAATAACGTCACACGAAGGGCAAGGGAGTGGACGACGAGGAGCTGGTAAGACGAAGCGACGCAAGTGTATGAACTACGAGCTACGAGAACGAGTGCGAGACGCGAGTGTACGTCGTACGAGTGTCTATTGAGCGCGCGTAGTGCTGCTAGTTGATTTGTTTGCTTTTCTCCCTCGCCTCGGCGGTTTCCTTTTCTTTTTCAGTGGCTCACGAGGCTATAAATAGTTCGCCAGAAAACTGAGGCAACCTCTCAGCGTGAGAGAGGGTGCGGCGGTGGCGGACGGCGGCGGGCGGTGGCAAATGGAGCGCGGAAGAACTTAGCGTTTAGTTCTGTTGTTTAAATGGAATTTAATGGCGTTATGATTTTATTGGAATATCTTCTAGTTCGCTGTTAGCTGCGACGGACAAATTGTGTGACGCTTCACTTTGGGACGACCGCGACGACGACGAGCGCATATGACGGGAGCGATTAATTAGGAAGGGGATGGTGGACGGAGGAAAGCATTTCTAAATTTGTTTACACACAAAATCGACAAATTTAATTGTGTTCTCGCACAAGTGACAGCTGTCAGTTTAGGGTTGACAATGCAGTCAATTCCTCTCTGCTCTCTCACACACACAGTGTGTCCCTCTTTCCAAATTCCATTTATGAGACACGACGTATGACACAGGCTTGTCCGTAAATGGTGTGAGAATGTTTGGACAGATCATGGATGTCTTCCAGTCGAGGCCGAGCAAATGACGTGTGATTCGAATTTATGCTGGGAGTCTCTCGGAATAAATGATGTGATGTTCGGGAGAGTGAGGAGAGGAGAGGGATCTCTTCTGGTTGTGGCGACGATGAATCTCAAGTCGTTTATAGTCGCTTTGAGCAGCCAAGTGGAGACCCTTTTTTGACGTCAAATGCAACGCTGCTTCTGTCAACTTCCGCTTCTACTTTGTGTGACGCTACAGGGGGACGGTGTGGAACAGGGCTTCAATGAGCACGGCTTCAAAAAACGCAACTGAGACGGGAGGGAGTGGTATAGGGCCTCAGCTCAGTGGAAAAACAACACCGTCACCTAGATGCACTCATTCTCGAGCTGAATCGAACACAGGCTCTAGGGATCCCAGTCTGGGCGGGCTAGAACTACAGATTCCCCAGTCCAGACACCTAAGACACATCATTGTCTTCTGGCCCGCATGATCCACTACAGGGGTCGCACGAGCGATCTCCGAGAAACTCGATCGTCCGCCATCGACTCTAACTCATCAGGAGTTACGCCCAAGCGCAACCTGGCGAGTTCTTGGACTTGGTCCAGTTAAGACTCAACCGAACTGTGGATGTAGTCCGTCTGCACTGGTTTGGCCACATCGAGCCAACCAGGCTGGTTCGAGACGGAAGAGGAAGACCGAGGTCATCATCAAGACCAACGCACGACAGCTTGGTCTTGACGGCTGGAAGCAGAGTGCCCACGACCGTTGGCATCGATGGAAGGCAGCTAGTGGGACGTCTGCCTGAGAAGCAAGCAAGTAGGGCATCTATGCTTGCCTGGCGAGGGCACGCTTTTCCCCAAGCCACTGCGCCCTCTTTTGACTGTCCTTCTCGCAGAACACATGACGATCCATCAGAGGCATCCTTAGAGCAACTCAGAGGCATCACTCGCTCGAAAACGAATGGAAGACGACACCTGATTCACAGTCTGGAGGCACTGAGTCTGAGGAACAGTTCGAATTGACCAGGATCTCTGCCCAAAGGTCTGTTCTAAGCAAGAGAGCAAAGGCCACGTCGACCATTTCACCGGGATATCTGCTACAACGTGACTTGTAGGGAAGGGATGAGAGGCCACATCGATTGACGGAAAAACTTGCCTTTCCTGTCTTCTTCATCACCGGACTGTCTAAGGAAGGGAGCCAAGGTCCAGAAATAGGCACTCAGACTTATGCCTTGACGAAGCTTGATTGACAAACCACACTGGACCGGGCATTGACTCGCGTTGCTCTGACAAACCTTGACAAATTTGACCAAGATTTGGGACAAAGCCGTAGACTACAAGCATGTCAGTCATTTCCTCCACATTTTCCGTCTCCGTCTCAGTCACAGTCTCAGTCTCAGTCTCAGTCTCAGTCTCAGTCTCAGTCTCAGTCTCAGTCTCAGTCTCAGTCTCAGTCTCAGTCTCAGTCTCAGTCTCAGTCTCAGTCTCAGTCTCAGTCTCAGTCTCAGTCTCAGTCTCAGTCTCAGTCTCAGTCTCAGTCTCAGTCTCAGTCTCAGTCTCAGTCTCAGTCTCAGTCTCAGTCTCAGTCTCAGTCTCAGTCTCAGTCTCAGTCTCAGTCTCAGTCTCAGTCTCAGTCTCAGTCTCAGTCTCAGTCTCAGTCTCAGTCTCAGTCTCAGTCTCAGTCTCAGTCTCAGTCTCAGTCTCAGTCTCAGTCTCAGTCTCAGTCTCAGTCTCAGTCTCAGTCTCAGTCTCAGTCTCAGTCTCAGTCTCAGTCTCAGTCTCAGTCTCAGTCTCAGACTCAGTCTCAGTCTCAGTCTCAGTCTCAGTCTCAGTCTCAGTCTCAGTCTCAGTCTCAGTCTCAGTCTCAGTCTCAGTCTCAGTCTCAGTCTCAGTCTCAGTCTCAGTCTCAGTCTCAGTCTCAGTCTCAGTCTCAGTCTCAGTCTCAGTCTCAGTCTCAGTCTCAGTCTCAGTCTCAGTCTCAGTCTCAGTCTCAGTCTCAGTCTCAGTCTCAGTCTCAGACTCAGTCTCAGTCTCAGTCTCAGTCTCAGTCTCAGTCTCAGTCTCAGTCTCAGTCTCAGTCTCAGTCTCAGTCTCAGTCTCAGACTCAGTCTCAGTCTCAGTCTCAGTCTCAGTCTCAGTCTCAGTCTCAGTCTCAGTCTCAGTCTCTGTCTCTGTCTCTGTCTCCGTCCTACCACGGCCAGCGAGCCTCCATTTTCTGACATAAATCGTCCCAGCAAAGACAAGACGCACTAAATGACGCGCTGGCTAGGAACAGCTCTCTAAACGTGCGTCGGTGTCGTGGTGTCGTCTTAGACGTCGACGACGAGCCAAGTCGGCTAACCATTAGCGTGCCACCCTCATCGACATCGCAGTAGGTTCAATGTATCTGCCAAACGTTTGAATCGACCCCGATCAAGGCATCCTAGATCCCCGTGGCAACACAACGCCCCCGGTGTCTGTTGGCCGTCAGCACCTACGTGCGACGTGGCTTTCGTGTCTACGCACGGACCTAAGCCAGCCCAAGGCGTGCTTCATCTGATCAACTAAACCATGTTCCTGCATCGGAAGACAGTGTTGGCGGGCTTAACTCTGTTCTACAGTGCCTCCGAAGGCCGCTCCGTCGATATGAAACCTTGAGTGGTTTCCGCTTGACGGGTGGCCCAGAGACTTCGGGGAATTACCACGATTTTCATTTTGGATCGAGGATCTTCAAGGAGACCTCGACCAATATCGGGCTGTATTCTATTGTAGTTTGGAGTTACGACAGGAGGATGTATGGTTGACCATAGTCTGACCGGAAGCACCTGAGATGTCGTCCTTCTTCGTCCCAAAGTCAAACGACAGCCCGCAGTTGCTCCAAACAGTGCACAAATTGCAGTTCGATTCCCCTCTAAGCATGAAAAAGTCCGTGGTATGCCCCAAGGCTCTGTTTTGTCACCGATATTCTTTCTTTTTTGTAATTAAATTTAAATGTAGACCGGGGTGAACGGAGCCGGGCTGGGCCACGTCAAGCGCAGATGGTCATCGAATGCGAGCCTCCTAGTTCGAGAAAGGAGAAGAAGATCGAGTCAAGGCACTATGATGGATGAAGTGCAGCAGCTCAAGCTGAGACCACCCACCGGTTGATGGCCCGAGAAGCATGTATGCTCTTGTGGTCGACGCTGATGAGCCTGCTAACCTAAAAATCGCTGTCCATCAGAGAAGGCAATTCCACCAAAAAGTGCAATTTTTGTTAGATTCGGCTTCGTACGAGGCACCACACGAAGGGGAACCGTCTAGGAGGTCGTACACTAGCAGGCTTTACTCCACGCATTGTATCAGATGAGGTCATGGGGGCGCCTCTGCCGCTGTCGCCGCAGTCTATGGCCGTCTGTACCCAACTTCAATTGCCTACGGCCGTCTTTAGACGATCTCTAGACGATTCAAAAATGTCGCAGCAACAAAGGAAGTGTGTATTTCAAACTTTCGCACACTTGGGACACGCCATTATAGCCTTAGTTCGTGACACCTTCGTTCCAGTTTTCATGTTCGAAACGACTCAGACGGGTGAGCGGACCTAAGCAGCCCTAAACACGCCAAACTTCGCCTAACGCCCACCACGTCTCACATCTCTTGTAGCCACACTTCTATTGTCGCAGCAACATTGTCGCATCGTCTAGAGACGGCCACAGACGACGACGACGACGATCCAATTGAATTTGTTACGACAACAGCCCAGGCATGCAAGCAAGCAAGCAATTTAAGCGAACGATGAGTGAGGACTTGTCTCGGGCGACTGGAGGAGGTTCGGCGACTGAACCTTTCTCAAATCGCTCATCTCCTCTCCCCGCCAAGCTTACAGTCAATGACTGACAAATCACCGTGACCCCCGAGACGAGCAAGACCATCACTTGCTTCCGCAAAAGAGCCAACGCAGCCAATTTCCTTCCCGCCGCAATAAAAATCAATTAACTGGCACATTCGGCCCCGATATTAGCACGAAATCCTCACGCAGCCAGTCGCTCAGACGCTCAGTTCTCTCTCGTCAGAGTTAATCGGCTTCGTTCGCTTGAATAATAACGATGACATACACAACAAGTCGTCGTCGTCGCGGTCGTAGTCACCGCACATAATAATTCCGATTCAGAATGACGGCCGCTGAGTGGCGACACGCCAACTACAGCGATGGATACGATACCCCGAGGAGATCACGACCAAGCTTAGAGATGCGATCTGAGAAAGAAGGGGGGAGAGGACGGGGGGATGGCCAGAGAGGGCGAATGCAATGCGAGCATAATAATAACATCCGTTTAGTCATCGCGTCACCTTATCTACTACGAGACGTCAGAGCGCGCCTGAATTGTGTGTTACCCTTGACACACACGTCGTTCCACCTTTCTGACAAAAAAATTTCCCTCAAAAACCACACGAAAATCCAAAAAAAAAACAAACCGAAACAGACCGAGTCTCTTTGCGTTCAGTTCACACATATGGTCATGGACGGTGTACACGGCAAAGGGGGCGCGCGGTGTCGTGTAGTCGTACACACAGAGCACTCGGAGCAGTAGAGGACTCTCTTGAGAGATACTCGTCGTCGTCGTATCTCGTTTTGGATGGATAAAGTATCTAGAGGTAGCCGAACAACGGCCGAACAACGGCCCAACAGCCGAGCGCACACAAAACGAAACGAAACGAAAGGAATCTCTGAATTCTAATCTTTTCTGCAAAAAAAAAAAAAGAGAAGAAAAAAACCCCCGAACGTCGAACGGGTACAATTTTCTTGTTTTCCACTTGATTTTCATTTCGCTGCTTCCTCCGCGGTTCGACGAACGAACGAGGAGAGGAGAAGCGCAGGAGGACACGAGTTGATGATGATGATGGCGAGAGGATGAGGATGAGAGGCGCACACATACAGTCACGCACACCAGCACACGATCGAAAGAGGGGGGGGCGAGGAAAAAGAGGAACTCATTCAACTCGAGGTCTTTATGTGGACGCTGCTGCTTTCCAGCTGTTTATGCGTTCGTGTGTATAGTGTATACACGTATATTCTCCTTCTTACGGATAATGAATTACGAACGATTATCCGTGAGATGGTAGAGAAGTGACACAAAACGAGGGAAGGCCGAATGGAAATGAATGAATAACAGCAGTAGCACTAGCAGCAGCGCCCAGAGTCGAGTTGAGTCGATGCGGAGGCAACAGCAAAAGCAACCAGCCAGGCAGGCAGGCAGGCAGGCAGGCACAGGCAGTCTTGTAAAAGAGTGAACCGATGGGGGTGCCGGGAGGAGATACACAGCGAACGGCAACGAACGAACGAACTTATTATGAAAATGAAAATTCTTGTAACGGGCGAATGTGGAAAATGTTATAAATACCCCGTGTGCTAAGTATGCGAACGCGAGGCGATTACGCGGAATGTTTGAAATGGTTTTCAGAACGATTCCGTCGTTGTAATGAAATTCTTTTTGGCTTAGCTTGGCTTAGCTACTGAATGGATGGATGGTTGATGTTGGAGAGGGGGTGCGAGGTAGGCTAGTTGTTCGTGGGGGGAATGATTGAATTGTGTGTGGCTGCTTTGTGTGGCGGCGCGGAGAAGAGGCGCGTTTCATTTGTGTGACACTTGTCACTTGGGATGCATGAGGATGCTGCTGAGGCGATGGGTCTTGAAAGGCCTTTAGGCAGACTGTCTCGGACATGGCATGAGGGCCTTCGAAGCGTGGATCCTGCCAAAAAAAAAACAAGGAAGAAGAGACGATGTGGTACTTGTCTCTTGTTTTGGATTTTAGTCGCCTCTTACGACAGGCATGCCTACCTCGGGTATATTCTAGCCCCTGACCCGAAGGGGTAAGCACCTGACGAAGACTCCAACTTGTGTCCTTTAAGACACCTGATGCCTTCAAGAGAGGGTGGATTCAAGCCAGTCTCAGTGCAAGCCAGGCTTAAGCTTATAGCCGCTGCACCTTCAGTCCTCGCAGGCGCCTGACAAAATTAAGGAGCTCCCCACGATGAGCCCGCCCGTCAAGCGAGGCAAGTGCCAGACCATTGCTCTAAGCCCGGCACCAAGCTAAGCCCAACCAGCCTCACCTTATCAAGTTCAGCATTTTAGGTCACTTTCTCCAGCATTTTTCCCTACTTTCTACTGGTCGTAGAGGCATTTTTGAGAGCTCTTAAAAAGCGTGTTTCCGTGCTGAATCCAACGAGACCAGCCGCATTCAAAACCGTCTCCGAGTTTTGTAAAGTAAACCTCTTCAGGTCAACCATTTCAGGTGACCTTCTCCGACATTTTTTCCTACTTTCTTCAGGTCGTAGCGGCATGGTTGATGGCTCCCAAGAAGCGTGTTTCCGTGCTGAATCCAACGAGACCAGCCGCATTCAAATCGAGCAAACCGTCTCCGAGATATGGGCAGGTTTGTAAAATCAACCACTTCGGGTCAACCATTTCAGGTGACCTTCTTTGACTTTTTTTTCTACTTTCTACTGGTCGTATCGGCATTATTTGTAGCACAAAAGAAGCGTCTTTGCGTGTTGAATCCAACGCAACAAACCGCATCTCAAACGACCGAGCCATTTTCGAGATATGGCCAATTTACCAATCAAAACTACTTCAGGTCTCTTCTTCGGACGATTTTTTAGACACTATTTTTTACTAACTTTTGACCTATTGGTCGCATCGGCATGGTTGGTGGCTCTAAAGAAGCGTCTTTGCAACGCGGTTATATCCGTAAAATGGCGTAAGTGATCATTTGCAACCCCGAAAAACGCTTAGTTTTCGAGATACGGCCCATTTTGTATAATTCAGCATTTTATGGTCACTTTCTGCAGCATTTTTCCCTACTTTCTACTGGTCGTAGCGGCATGTTTTATGGCTCCCAAGAAGCGTGTTCCCATGCTGAATCCAACGCGACCAATCCCATCTAAATCAAGCTTCTCGGACATTTTTCCCTAATTTTTACTGGCCGTATCGACATAAGTTGAGGCAGCTGGTTAAAGATCAGGTCCCCTAGAGTGGCTTGTTGGTTAAAAGACTCTCCGGTCTCCGGTCTTGGCGCAAGCAATTCTAAGGCGTTGGACCCAAATTCGCCACAGAATCAGCAACGAGTGCAAAGAGACTACAAAATTAGCTTCCCAGTGCTTCAAGGACTCAAAGAACAGTCTCTCGCATCAGACAATCCACAAATTGCACTCCAATGCGTGCTTCTGTTTACCTTGCCATCTACACACTTCATCCCCCATCGCCACTTAGTCAGTTTAAGCGCCGAAATCAATCTCTCCACGGGAGGGGACACAGCAGTTCGAGCAAATCACGTTGTAATGAATGCGCGCATGCACATGCACATATCCCTGTGGCTCGCATTTATCCCGCTATTAACGCATCGGAAGCGATAAACTGCTGATTAAACGGTTAAGGAATGCTATCCGACACAGTGAGGACTGCAGCTCGATGCGAATGGATACGCATTCAAATGCAACCCCACCTCACACGATAATCGAATCGAAATCGACATCGCCGTCGCCGTCGACAACAATGAGCAACAATGCACACTTCGCCACTTGAAGAGATTCAGAGTCGGAGTCGGAGTCGGAGTCAGTGCTAGAGCGACCGAGTCACCACCACTGTGCACAACATCTCACCAACAGCAGCAGAAGGCACCACCATCATCAGAAGCAGCAGCAGCGACGAGGTTTCGTACGTCACAGGCCCCTCGCCCACCCCACACTCCACACATCAGCAGCAGCAGCAGGCGGTGCGACGGCAAACGACAGCCGCACTGAGTTACTGGGGGAAACAAAAAAAAGCAGAAAAGTAAATCCAACCAGATACAATTCTCCACGTTCCAATGAACGTACGGCCGTATGCAAGCGAGTATCTCTGCGAAACGGCGAAACGACGAAACGGCGAAACGCTCGGTACAATCTGAATTCGATGAAACAAAACACGAAAAAAAGGAAAATAGTACACGGCACACACGAAGGACCGGGAATTAAAGGAAATGAACGTTGAAGGGGCTCTCTCGCTTGCAGGCGCGGCGACGACGACGACGACGATGACGATGATGAGGACGACGACGCGCCAAAGCCAAAGCTGCTGCAGTCGTCGTCGTCGTCGTCGTAGTCGTCGATGTTGTACCATCGTACCTTCTGTTGAACGGACGGACGGATCGGCGCGGGAGAAGCTTGAATGGATATCGCCGTATCACGTTATTACATGACGTAGTGTGAGTTCGGTTTTACTTTGTTTGCCACCAAACATGTACGACCGCAGCACGGCAGCAGCGCTGTAGCGCGCCAGGAGCAGGTTCTGCGGGAACGTGTTGTCACCCCACGTTGCAACCAGAAACAGAAACAGAAACAGACAGACAGACAGGCACACACGTAGATCGAGCCAGAGCGAGCAGGAGAAGGAGCTTAGCGCGAGTGAACTATTTGCGAGGAGTACTTCTGATTGCGCCATCAGCCGTCATCTGCCCGACACTGAATCATATTGTAACCTCCGACGTATGCGTCTTATCTGAGTTCGCCATAAACTAATTGACATCCAGAACAATGCGACAAGTGATAAGCGACTGTGAGCGAGAGTGACGAAATTGGAATTCTCGTGACGTGTGGAGGGTGGTGACGGCGTTTATCGTCGTGTGAATTAAGAATCTCAAGGAATTCTATCAGATTCTAAAAATAAAGCGGCAAAAATTGCGAGAAGCAGCTACGGAATGATGTAAGTGACGAGATGGGGTGGAGGAGTCAGTTCATGCCACGCGGGGGTCTTACAAACGCCAACAAGACCGTGAACCAATGGGGCTTTCTGATGACAGGCTGACAAAAGATGGGCGCTCACAGTCTAAGCTGAGTTTTAGTACCGAGGGGCTTCTGGGAAAGTTGAAGAATCTCTGTTTGATGAGCCGTGGAGCATGGAAACGTGTACAATTTTGCTCCCAAGTCCAGATCAAGCTAAGCTCAAGCAGCTGATGACATTGCCAAGGCTTGCTTCGAGAAGAAAACAGGAGCATTTGAGGGCAAAAACTTCTTATTAGGCTCAGTCGGTGTTGTAAAGTGCTTCTGGCCAGGCTTAGACTCCAAAGCTCTTTGTCTCGAACAAAATGTGAAATCTAACGAACTTCCCTCTAAGTGATGAGCGTCTGAGAATCTAGCCAAGACCATCGTTGCCCTAAAGCCCGGTCTAAGCCAAGCTCTGGCCAATCAATCAACGTGTGAAGAGAAGTCCTCGCTTCAAGAGAACCGCAAAGTTTTTGCGAAAAAAACACGCCCCAAGTGCCTAATCCTCAGTTTCCCAAGCCTGGCTTAGGCCCGAAATCTGTTGAACTCGAACGAGTGACGCTTCAAGAAAAGAGAAGGATTTTTAAACAAAAATCTCGTCCTGGGCTCAGCTAAGTTCTTTCCAAGCCCGGCTTAGGGTTCAAATTAACCGGTTTAAGCCTGGCTATAAGGCTCTGACGAATTTCCAGCTCAGACGCCATCTTATCTCAGTCGCTAAGTATCTACATGCGAGATTTTGTGTGTAAAAATTCGATTCAAAACCGACTCCGTGAGAGGAAGGGACAAATGATAGCCCCTTCTGGGAACCAACCCACTCCCATGACCTCCTGTGTTGCTGAATGCATGGGTGTTGTGGCATGTTTGGTATCGTTGAAAAGGTCTTGAAGTGATTTTTTTCACTGTACTCAAAAGCTTCCCAAATATTGCTCCACATTTAAAATATTTCCTTTTTTTTGTATCAGCAAAAAAAAAAGCACGTTTTTTTTTCAAAAATACAGACAATTTTGCGGAATTTGTTGGAGGACTTTAGCGCGTCTTGTCTCATTTGAAAGAGCTCAGCGTTAGCTCTAATTTGAGGTGTCACTTAAGGATGTACGAAGATATTTGAATTTTTTTTTTTTTTTTAGAATTATAGACTTTTAGGAATTATTCACATTTGAGAAAGCACTACCTTGCGGCTTGGGTTATGTGAAAGAGCTCAACGTCAGGCTGCACTTGAGAGATAGAGAGCGACTGTGATTTCGACTAGCTTGGCGGGGGATGACGGAAGTCGACGAGGTGGTGGGAGTCATTTGAGGCGCTTCTAGTGAAGCCCAAGCTTGGCATTCACTGTTTACAGATGCAACGCGTCGATCTGAGGAAGGACGCTCCATATGAACACAAGAACTTCGCGCCACTCCACCCAATGCAAGGCAGACAAAATGGTGGGCCTGCTCTCAAAACAGAAGAGGTGATTCAATAAGAGGTTACATTTTCAAGTTGATGTAGTCCTCTGATTTTAGAAGACATCTGAAATATAATTACCACCTCGGCAAGCTGAAGAAATGCCAAATGAAAGCTGTAGTTCGATAGAAGAATACACTCAACCTCTGCCGCATCACAATCTCCACCAGTTAAAGTACAATCGTGGCGCATTTTGAAAGGATTCCGAAAACCCAGCGTTTCACTGCTCTATTCATCTCACCCTATGTCTGATACAGTCGTTCAAGCTCACTTCCCGCTGAATGCAAGCTAAAAAATTCGTTAAAATCAACTTTTAAACAACCACACGCCAAGAACTCATATTTCTTCAAATTATACGTGTTTTCGTGCCTTTTTTGCGCGTTTCAAACGCCAGTCGGCGAATTTATGTCGGTTTTGGTTAAATTCACACATTTTGCGAGAAGTTCTTGAAACCGGAGAATTGAAAGCGGTTCCTTCGGACCAAGAAAAGTCGACTCAATTCGTTTCGCAATTTACTGCATTTTTTCTTGTGAAAAATGTCAAAATCTGAAAAACGGAAATGAGGCCCTTTCACTGCGGTTGGGTGCCGTTGACAAGATCGAAGGGAATTGCATTCACATTTCGGCTTAATTTTGGGTAATCTTGTAAATTTTTGAGAGATTTGTTGAACATGCCTGTCAAACGGGACTGCATTTGGACGAAGATCTGTGATTGGCGTCGCGAGGAGGGAATACTGGGAGGTGTAGTCAAGTGGTTTTAGGCATTCGAATGGTGTTTTACGGCGCGTATGTCTTCGACAGGAGTGGACAGAATGCGATCTAGACTTACGGTGGAAGGCATTAGAGAAGAAGAATAGCCCGCCTGGTCGGGAACACCGACGGCAGCAGTCGAGGTCATCCACTCCCTCCCTAATCTCGATGCTATTCTGTTGCAACAGTGCAGCCTTATCGGCAACAGAAGGCTCAGAGAGGGAAACCTTACAGTCACGCTGCCAGGCTTAGAAGTTGGACAGGTGGACAGTTGGACAGTTGGACAGCAGCTATAGCAACAAACCGCATCCAAAACAAACGAACCGTTTTCGAGATATGACCGCTTTGGCAAAATAAACGACTTCAAAGTGCACTTTTCCGAAATTTTTTTCAACAACTTCTGAGTCGTGTCGAAGCGGCTTGGTTGATGGCTCTAAGGAAGCGTCTTTTTAAAGCGCATATATTCGCAAGATGGCATAAGAGATGAATTGCATCCTCGAAAAACGCACCGTTCTCCAGTTATTGGCGATTTTGTAAAATGAAGCATTTCCGGGTGCCTTCTCCGACATTTTTCCCTACTTTCCATTCGTCGCACAGTGGGACGATCCGTAGCAATAATCAAAAAAAATCAACTATTTTAGCAGAACATGAGATTTTTTTGTTTTATTATAAGCTATTAGTTAAATCACGAAAGAAACTTTGAACAAATTTGCGCCTTTTTTAATAATTGACATTTTTGTAGGTGCAAGTAATGCAATCAAGTTATCTTCTAAGTTCTAAAGTAAAGCAAAAATGGGACCAATGCCAAAGGAAATAGGACACGTGCAACACATGCAAGTCAATGAACAATGGCTAAACCTAAGCTAATCTGAAGATTTGCTTAATCATTTACATGATAATCCAAATGCTCCAGGGACGAGCAAAGGAAGACCGTCAAAGTATTTTGAAGAGTGTAGTGAAGAATATTACGAAATATTAAAAGGAAAGTGGTTTGAATACTATGTTTCAAATAAAACTAGTTTAAATCGTGAACGGTTTTTGAGATTCACGAAAGAATATGAGTTCTTGAATAGATTTTTATATAAACAATACATTTTGTCCGTAGAAACTTCGGTAAGGAACAATGGTGCATCATTTTGGAATTACGTTAATTCAAAAAGAAATTCCTTGGGCTTGCCCAAGATAATGGAATTTGGTAACGTAACTTCAACAAACTTGGATGAAACCTGTGACCTATTTGCCAACTTTTTTGAGTCTGTCTATAATGGGTCTCCGGTCCAGACAACGATGAACCATTACTCTAATATACCCGAGGTTCTGGATATAGGTGTATTGGAATTTACGGATCCGGATGTAATAAATGCCTTAACTAATCTTAAAGTAAATTACAGCACAGGCCCCGATGGGGTTCCGGCTGGTATTTTAAAAAAAAGTTGCAATTCGCTTTATCGTCCACTAAGAATTATCTTTAATCAATCCCTAAAAATGGGTGCATTTTTAAATGAATGGAAGTATTCTTTTCTGACGCCTATACATAAAAGCGATTTAAGGCAAAAAGTATAAAACTATCGACCAATATCCAAGCTTTCATCGATACCAAAGTTATTTGAAAGTATTGTAAAAGAAAAATTATATTTCATGGTAAAAGAAATTATTTCTAATAACCAGCATGGCTTTATGCAAGGCAGGTCTTGTACAACTAATTTATCATTATTTTCAAATTACATTTATACAAATTTCGAAAATCAATTACAAGTTGATGTACTTTACACCGATTTCTCGAAAGCCTTCGATAAAGTACATCACACTTTGCTTTTAAACAAACTAAAGTCTTTGGGATTCCATTCGTCAATGTTAGAGTGGTTTTTCAATTACTTAAAGGACAGGAAGCAATTGGTAATGATCGATAGTTTTCGATCTCGAGTAATAAAAGTTACATCGGACGTTCCACAAGGTAGCCATATGGGGCCATTACTCTTTCTATTGTTTATAAACGATGTTCACGAAATTTTCAAATATTGTATAATCCTAACATTCGCAGACGACTTTAAATTGTATTTATCTATAAATAGTTTAACTGATTGTAATCATTTCCAATTGGATATCCATGCACTAGTGGAATGGTGCAAGCACAATGGACTAGAGCTGAATATTCAAAAATGTAATATCTTTACGGCATATCGAATTACATCCCCGATTGTCTATGATTATTTCATAAATGATCATAGACTTAGACGCCTAGAAGAGCTTAAAGATCTGGGTGTAGTTTTTGATACAAACTTAAATTTTGCAGTCTAATGCTATGTTAGGTTTTCTGAAAAGAAATAGTAGAGATTTTCGGGATATAACTAGTCTTAAGTCCATCTATTGTTCGTTAGTCAGATCGTATTTAGAATATTCTTCCATCATTTGGGATTCGCCATATGATACACAAGAACTCAGATTCGAAAGAGTACAAAAAAATTTCACGAGATATGCTGTCCGTAAATTGTATTACCTTCGACGAACTCCCTAAATATGACGATAGATGTAAAATAATAGGCTTGCAAACCTTAAGTTTCAGGCGTAAGGCAGCGTCAGCCATGTTCATCCGCGATATTATTAATTGTCGTGTAAATTCACCAGACATCGAAATTTTCCACTAAAAATCATATAGCCGGTATGGTCAAATTTGAGGTTTTTCCTCGTTCACCTTCCAACTGCCATAGTGGCCCATTATGACCTACCTACGACTTCTGTACACCTCTGGTGATGTTTTCTCGCGCATATCAATCGATTCAGACATTATGGAGAGCATTTGAAGACATCGAAATTTTCCACTAAAATCATATAGCAGACTACTTTTTCTCATGAATATATATGCTCCCCAAAGATCTCTTCGGATGAGAAATTTACTATATGATAAGAGGCATAGAACCAACTATGGTTGTAATGAACCTATTACAAGGTGTATAAGCACTTTTAATGAACTTTGCAACGAAATTGATTTTAGCTTGTCTCGATTGGAGTTTAAAAAATTGCTCCATGCACTATGCTATAATTAATACTGTTTATTGTATATATATGTTTAAGAACAGTATGGCTGTACGAGAAAGCCGATTGGAGCGGACTCAACAATTTCTTTCGGAATTTTAACTGGTCATTATGCTTCCTCGATAGTGACGTGGATGCCGCTGCTGATATGATCACAAACATTCTTCTGCTGGGCATGAGATCCTTCATTCCGCATAGAGTGAAAAGTATCAAGCCCAAAGAAAATGCATGGTATGACTCGAGCTGTAAAGAGGCTATCAGGTTGAGAGAGTTGAATTTCCGGGCATACAAAGCCAACCCTACTGAGGAAAACCGGAATAAGTTTAAACGGGCCAGAAATGACTGCAATGCAACTATCAGACGTGTGAAATTCTCCTATGATCAAAAGTTGAGGCAAAAAGTGCTTCAATGTCCCAAAGGTAGCAAAAACTTTTGGTCATTTGTAAAAAACATAAAGAATTCCACCTCGTCTTCAATTCCCACGCTCATTTACAATGACATTCCAGCTGTCAGCTCTTTAGACAAAGCCAATCTGCTTGCGGCGCATTTTGCAGCCAGCTCAACATTGCCAGATTCCATTATGTCTCCACCTGTACTTGAGAGCGTTGATTTCACCATGGGAAAAAATCCATTTCCGCACTCGTACAGTTGCAAGAGTACTTAAAGATCTCGACGTGCACAAATCCGCTGGCCCGGATGGTATTCCCCCTATACTTCTGAAGAGGTGTTCTTCTGCGCTGGCAAAACCATTGCGTAAGCTTTTTCATCTATCCTACTCTTTAGGTCTCTTTCCGAGCAGATGGAAAACAGCATTTGTCCAGCCCGTCCCTAAAAAGGGCGAATCTTCGTCACCCACCTCGTACCGACCCATAGCACTTACGTCCCTTCTTTCTAAGGTCATGGAAACGCTGATAAATCGTCAGCTTATGAAATATCTTGAATCGCGGAAGCTTCTTAATGACCGGCAGTACGGTTTCCCTGTTACTACGTCCACTGGTGATTTGATAGCTTATCTCACCGAAAAGTGGAACACATCTTTGCATAATGCAGGTGAAAACAAGATCGTTGCACTTGATATTTCTAAGGCATTTGACAGAGTTTGGCATCAAGCTCTTTTGTCGAAAATGCGTGCATATGGTATCGATGAATCTCTTCTTCTATGGATTAGAAATTACCTTTCGAACCGTTCAATTCAAGTTGTTTTGGATGGGTTCAAGTCTGATATCCACCAAATAAATGCTGGTGTACCCCAAGGCTCTGTTCTGTCTCCGACACTCTTTCTCATTTTTATTAATGATCTCTTGTCTGCTACTTCTAATCCAATCCATTCCTTCGCTGATGACAGCACCCTCAGCTTTTCATATTCGTTCCGAGACTCACGACCCTGCCCTTCGGCCGTAGAATTGGAACGGCAGCGTATGTTAAGCTCATTGAATTCCGATCTTGACAGCATAATTAACTGGGGAAACAACAACAGAGTGGAATTCAATGCTTCTAAAACTCAATGCTGTCTGCTGTCACTCAAGCGAACCCTTGTTAATCAGCCATTATCCATGAATGGTGCTTGTGTCGATGAAACCGGAAAGCTTTCCATCCTTGGTATGTGTATCAACAGAACACTTAGTTGGAACGATCACATATTTGAGGTCGCCAAAAATGCTGCGAAATGTTTAGGTTTCCTTAATCGAAGCAAGAAATATTTCACCCCCTCTGATTTGGCTTTCATTTATAAGGCGTATATCCGCCCCAAGCTTGAGTACAACGCTCATATCTGGTCTGGTGCCCCAAAGACCACCCTGCACCTACTAGATAGAATCCAAAAGCGAGCGATAAAACTTATAGGAGACAACAATGTCGCAAAGTCATTAGACTCGCTCGAACATCGACGTACCGTTTCTTCTTTGTCAGTATTTTATCGCTATTTCAACAAACGATGCTCAAGTGAGCTAGCCAACTGCATTCCTCCTCTCCATGAATTCACCCGCAATACTCGTCTCGCCAGGAATGCTCATCAGTTTACCCTTAAGCCTACTTTCGGACGCACAGTTAAATTTAGAGACTCGTTCTTCAGCCGTACTACGCGAATTTGGAATACTCTTCCCAGCCCTATATTTCCCACAGACTACAATCCGCAGATATTTAAGACCAATGTGCACAGGTACCTCCTCTCCCTTTCTCCCTCTATACCTTCGGCCCGTGCTGTGTCTTGACCCCGGACACTTAAGGGTATTAGCAATCCCTTGAGCGCGCGCAAATTATAAAAAAAAAAAAAAAAAAAAAATTTGATCTAATCTGTGAGATGCCAAATCGGTAGATGATCCTTAGTCGCGCAGCAAAATCTGCTGTGTAAATCGATACTGAGAGTTAACACTTAGAGAACGTAGTGTTTTGTGTACTCTGTGAGGGAAAAAAAAAAAAAAAAAAAACTGAGGAAAGCTGTTCAGAGTGTTTTCATGACACTGAAAAGATACTCATCTCAAGCTAATCAGCAAGCGAACGACGGCAGTTACACCCCTGATTATGCGCTGTCGAGAATATTTTCTCTAAACGAAGAAGCAGTAGAATTGATCCCCCTGTAACCAAGTCTACCCTACAATGGGATCACGTCTCCCTTATTCGGGGACACTTGGTTACTTTTGAAAATTGTAGAAAAACAGCTAAAAGAATATCTCGTCGAGCTTTTTTTGCTTGCTAAATTTAACAATACGATAAACAACACAAAGGGTTATAAATCCGTTAAAGGAAGGAAGGAAGTATATCTTATACTTTCCGAAAGAATGCGTAATTTAAAAAGGGGAGATCAACTGTCCCCATGTTCCTCTAGAGAGAATATTTTGTGCAGTGCAGGGGCAACAATGTTGCAATTATGAAGTCGACCATAATTATAAATGTTTCAGATGATGATTTTTCGATAGACGAACTGCAAATACATCTCGGTCTGGTGAGTTTTGAAGACAAGTTCAAACCAAAAATGCCATCGGTTGTAAACTTGAATTACAACCACGCATAGTCAGGTGTTGGACATTTTGCTCGCCCCAATGGTTTCCTGATAGTGAGAGGGTATTTGTGATGTAAGTGAGGGGGGGGGGGGGCAGCAAAAAGAACAGATGCCAACAACACGCGGTGTTCCCAAGCGGTCCCCCATCCAAGTACTAACCACGCCCGATGCTGCTTAATTTCGGTGATCGGACGAGAACCGATGGATCAGCATAGTATGGTCGTTGGCAAAGTTTTAGGTACACATCACGCTCTTGTGACACAGGTGCTATGTTTAGTTTTTTTTTTTATTGATTTACTCGATATAACGCCCTTGTTCTGTGAACTTTGTTTCATATATGGGTTAGATGTGGTGGATTCATTGGACATTGGACTTAGGAAAACCATCTGCAGTTTATCGATCAGTGGACCCAGGACCCAGGACATTTTCGCTGGCAGTGCACTTACCTAACCTCCCACCTCTTGCGGAGCATGGAGTGGGTACAGATTTGGTCGTTCCTTACCCGTCTGCCAAAATAGGTTTGGTCGTTAACGATGGTCATAAGGACACGGACGTAAGCAATAGTCGATGTTTTTAAGCAGCACTTCCAACAACTGATTAACGGCCAGATCTCATCTTTTCAGTTACCGTTAGGAATGTTTAATCTTAAACACACATTGGATCCATACAGTGGACCTGGTCTCGATCTTCTACAGCTGTCACTCGTGGCGGACAGTAGTAGCAGTAGCAGTAGCGAAATTCCAGATTTACAACACTCACCCCCCCCCCTTTCCCTATTCCTAATGGTAGTAAGATCGATCTTGACTTCCGGTTCTCTAGTATGGTGAAAAGCATTAAAGAATATTATTCTCACACAGCCAACCAGAATACAAAGATCGGCCTGCCTCCGAATAACTTATTGACAACACACGAGGTCCTCTTCCTCACTCCTCTCGACCTATTCTGCAGCAATATTTCATTTTCAAACCGAAAATCTGTCATACCAACAAGATGGGCAATCCGCACAAAATATAGGACGAACTGACTACTTACCACCAATAAGAAGAACTTTAATCGGCAGTTTCCGGATCGGATACAATAGCAGGAACAAATGGTAATTGCAGAAGGGGAGTTCGCTTCATACACTAATGGCGCAAAGATGAGGGCGGATGTCTTATGTGACCCCTTCGCCTAGCACTAAGAGACGACTGCAGCGTCTTTCAAGTTGAAGTGGCTGCGATACATGAGGCAACACTGGCATTGAGAAATCATAACTTAACAGGCAAATCGATCGGCAATCGATCGAATCGAATAAAGCCCATAGCATCGGGCATTCTGACATCGTAGGTTGTGTAGACAGAGCAAGGACAAGACCTAACCGAGACCTTTGATGTCAAAAAAGGATTCAGGCAAGGCGACGCGCTTTCATGCGACTTTTTCAACATCGTTCTTGGAAGAATTGTTCAAAACTCGAACGCCAACACCAGAGGAACAATCTTTCAGAAATCCGTCCAACTACTCGCATATGCCGACGATATGGACATTATCGGAAGAACGCAGCGTGATGTCAATGGCGCTTTTGTGGATATTGCAACGGAGGCCGCGAAGATGGGTTTAGCGGTAAACGAGGGTAAGACCAAGTATATGCTGTCAACGAGAAGGGGCACCCAACACCGACGTCTCGGTCAGAACGTCACAGCAGACAGATATAACTTTGAGGTAGTCAAAAACCTTGTCTACCTAGGCACGGCTATCAATTCAGACAATGACACCAGCGCTGAAATCAAACGAAGAATAACCCTTGTCAATCGCTGCTTCTTTGGGCTAAGAAAGCAACTGATAAACAATGCCCTCTCTCGAACAACCAAGATAACGCTTTACAAGACCTTAATCGTCCCAGTCCTGCTATATGGCGCGGAGGCATGGACTTTGTCAAAAGCGGATGAAGCTGCCCTTGGTTGCTTCGAGAGGAAAATTCTTCGTGTGATTTTCGGTCCCGTCTGCATAGACGGTGAGTGGAGGAGGAGATATAATGACGAACTATACGGGCTGTTCAGCGACATCGACTTAGCCAGAAGAGTGAAGATCCAAAGACTGAGATGGCTAGGTCATGTAGAGCGGATGGAAACCAATACTCCGGCCCGAAAAGTCTTCGAATCCACCCCCGAGGGACGGCGCAGTAGAGGAAGACCGCGACTCAGTGGAAAGGGCGCACGCAAGTGGAAAGGGACTTCAACTATGCGTACGAAACTGGAGACAGCTAGCGAAAGATCGAGCTGGCTGGAGACGCTTGTTGGTTGAGGCCCAGGTCCACCCCGGACTGTAGCGCCACCTTAAGTAAGTAAGTAAGTAAGTTGGCCAGAAGACTATACAACTTTATAGAAAAACACAACAGCCTCAACAAGAATCAATTTGGATTCCGCAAAGGAAAAATTATTAACAGACTACTTGGAGATTTCGCGAACAAAATTTACCTAAGTTTGGACAAAAACCATAGCTCAGTAGTTCTGTTTATTGACTTTAAGAAAGCCTTCGACACTTTGAGCCACAGACAAATCTTAAGGCAGCTGGAGAAGATTGGTGTACGGGGTCACATCTGAACATGGTTTGCAAGCTAACTAAGTAACAGATCATTCCAGGTCAAAATTGGTGATTACGTTAGCAATGAAGAAAATATCGATTATGGTGTTCCACAAGGATCGAAGCTAGGTCCGTTTCTACTGTCAGTGCTGAAGTATAGTACGGGTTATGCGTATGCGGACGACACAGCGATCGTAGTTAGCCATAGGAGCGTTGACGAAGCGGTGAAACTTATGCAATTAGTTTTTAATAGAATCGCTGCTTGGTGTCACGACCATGGATTAATTATCAACGCACTTAAGACAAAGTTAATGCACATTCGCCCGCCGCATATTCCCAGAACGAAACTTAAGATAAAAATGCACACCATAGATTGTTTGCACAGACATGGCTGTGATGGAATAACAGAAGACGATGATGACTGCACGGTAAATATTGATTATGTATCAACGTATAAGTACCTAGGACTGACGATGGACTACAACTTCAAATGGAACCACCATATAGAGATATTGAAGAAGAAATTGTGTCACTCTGCGTACGCCCTTTTCCATCTTCGTAAACTGTGTACACCAAGACTTCTCAAACAGTGCTACACGGGGCTTGGTGGAATCACATCTACGGTATGGAATAGCAGCGTGGGGAAGAGCGTCTCAATTGCAATCGCTGCAAAAAGTGCACAGAAGACTTCAAAAGTGTTGTGGTGGAAACAGGAAGTAGCAGAGAAGTTCAGCAACAAAGAAGCCAACCAACACGCATGCTTAACATCTGCCAAATACACAATTTGGAAATCTTAGCCAACTTCGATGATGACAACACATACAGGATCCAGACACAGCAGACGGTGAACACTAGAAGGAGACAGCAGCAGCTATGTGAAGTTCCGAGGTACTGGAATGAATATGGTCGAAGGACAATTAAAGTGGCAATTCCGACAATCCTTAACGAACTCCCAACGAAGAAGGGAAGTCGCAACCTACCCAAAAGAAAAACTATAAAAAAAAGTTAAAGAAATCGATTTAAACTCTTCAAACTAAAATATTCAAATTTAAATTTAAATACGAAAATCGTAAACTATTGTATTATTATTACTATTCGTTACTTGTATTGCCCATGTTTTTGCTTCTTTAACTACACATAATTGAATTTAATGAATTTCAACATTTATAATTGTAATTTTTTGTGATTAGTCATCTGCAGACAAGCCACTCAGGCTTTGCAGATAAACGAAGATAATTGATAATGTTCGCAAGCACAATGGTAAAAGTGCTACTAAAAGTGGTGGTGGTGGTGGTGTTGTAACTTGTTGTAACTTCGTGAACAATAAACCGACCAGGGATACTAGCAGTAGTTCTTGCAATAGCAATAGCAGACGCAGAAGAAGTAAAAGGTATAGACAGAAGTCAACGAAGTGTTGAACGGAGAACCAAGTAAATGACTTTCGCCAGATTAAGGTTGTACATATGTACTTGAAGTCGAACCGCTGTGAATATTGCAATAGTGCAGATGGTCAAGTTGTCAATCTACAGATTATAGACGATGATGAGAAAATAAGCCAATTCGATTCAAAGTTTATTAGTAGTAGTAGTCCCCATCATCATGACTTCCGAGGCGGGCGTTGAATGCGATTGCATCAGGTAGGCGACCGCTTGTCAGACCCAGGACGAGGTGGTTGGACCAAGTCCAAAAACTCGCCGGGTTACGCTTGGGCATAGTCGATGGCGGAGGATCGAGTTGCCTGGAGATCTCTCGTGCGTGGTTTACCCCCGCGAACCCTTTAGTGGATCATGCGGGTCAGAAGATGATGATGATGATAGTTCTAGTAGAAGTAGTAGTAGTAGTAATAGAAGTAGTAGTAGTAGTAATAGAAGTGGTGGCGGTTGTGAGGTTGTGCGTCGACTCTAATTCAACCTACAAAACCAAACTAAAATACAGCCGGGCAGTGAAGCCAAAGGCAATACGAAACCGGAGCAATCAAACGAACAGACATCAAACGAGAAACAAGCCAACAACGACATTGCCGAACGTGGTGCAAGGTAAACTGGATTACAGGCATACCTGAATCGATCTGTTTTACAGGCAACTCCTCACATATAGGTTTTCAGACCTTCTATATAAGTTAATTAGACTATATTTTACGTAATTAATATTTTAAGTAATGTAACACAAGAACCGATTGAAAATAAAACCACTCAAAAATATATATACTCCATTGCCACAAATTGTTTTAGAGATACTTGAACAACGCCAGGCAGTTTCACATGAAACTTCAAACTCGAGAAACCGGTTATTTACATAACGACCGTGACAGGACTCGAACCTGCAGTCTTCGGTCAGCCAAGAGACAGTTGTGCTTAGAACGATAGATAGTGGAAGTTTGAATTATTAAACCACACCCCAATATATTCTCAAGACAAATGAAGATGTGTCATTTGAAGAATTTAGAGAAAGAGAAAGAAGGTTAGAGGCATTCTAGAAGCGTACCGATAGCGAATAGCTTAGAACGTAAGGGTCCATGATTATGCGGCTAAGCAACGGTCCATCGACTTAAAAAATGCAATATTAAGGAAATGTTCGATTATTTCACTGCTTAATCGGAAAAACGCAATAATTCCACTAAGGACGCGGGTGCTGTGAGGAAGGAATGACCAGGCTGATGCCGTGGTTGTGGTGAACATCCAAAGATGGACATTGGAGGGTGAAAACGATCACGTTAAGTATGAAACGTAGGAGTCTTTGCAAAGTGATAAATAATATCCCATCAACTTATAGCGAGGAATGGCAATCAAAATGGATGAAAGTGTGGCAGAGAGTTGCAACCAGAAATAAGGTATTAAAGAGACATGCAACTTCTCCGTCTCTTCCCACTCAAGTTCTTTCGTTCAACTTCGTTGATTGAATAATTTAGTCCTTTGCGATGGTCGACACTTGCTGAACTTTCTGTCACTCAAATCAAAGTGTACATTCGTGCAGTATTGGCAAACCCAGTCAATCTACCAAAAATTGACTGTGCCTGCTACCAGAATGTGATTCCAAATGCCGCATTTGTTGCTGGCTTGATGAAAAATGTGAGTTGTGGATCGTAACCGTAGGCGTAAAACAAATATTTATAATAATTTATCAGAACCGAGTTTAAAGGTTTCTACTCCTGATGTAATCAGAGATGGAATACTGCAATTTTTATTGAGCTGCTAGAGTCAAAAACCAACAATTGATGTTATTCTAATAATTCACAGTTATCACCATCCAGACCAGAAATACAGTAACTCCGTCAGCATCTCCACTAGTCTCTACCATCAAGCATCAAGTTTCAATATTTTGAAATATGCAGAAACAAACGCGAACGGTTGGTTCATTCACATCTCTGGGAGTAGTAAAACGTAGAATTTGATTGTTTTCTTATATTTCAGAAATAGTGATATTCAGTGAGTCCTAGGGATCGCAACCGTAGACGACGAAGTAACACATTTCGCTCGTGAACTACGTATTTCGACTTCATGTTCATCACAATCACGCAATGCTTCAAACATTGCGCAGAAGAAACCTCGTACACGGACCTCACAGAACAAACCCGCCCGATAACACTACAAAATGAAATTGAAATTGAATTTTAATAGGCGTCCTTACCGGACACAGAAGCCGCAGAGATGCGACTGTCCAGCCCTGGCCAACGAAAAGGAGGCAGTTCCTAGGGCCATTCAAATGACAGCGCCACGATCTATGGCACCCCGTCACGGCTTGCTTCAGCCAGCCTCATTCATCGCATAAAACTTGTTGACAAATATGGGAGAAAATTCCACGAAAATGAGTGTTCTCCTCGGTTGCCTGCATCGTCATCACTTTTTTTAATTAACATCCTCCTGGAATCTCAAGCCAACCAGCCGCTTGAAAAATCCCCGAAAACAAGATCCAACAGAAAAAACACTCTAATCTGTCATTTTCAAGCGCAAAACGCGAACGTAAACAAAAAAACATGTTTTCCCCCAAGCCCGCCGATAGTTGCTCGATTACGCGCATTAATACCGCCTCGACCCTGCGTCGTGTCGCCACTCGACACTCGCCACTTCCGACGTAATCAATTTGTGTACACATCGATCGACGTAGCTGAGCGGGCACGAATGTATCTCGATGATTTCGTTTCGATTCGTTTATCAGTCTCTCACACGGGCGCACGGCCGCAGAAAACTTAACGAAACGCGATAAGGTTAACGACAAATCGAATTCTCTCTCGCATTTGCATTCCTTTGTTTCGTAAGCAGCGGCAGCCTACATTTCACAAATCGCCAACTATTCGATGTGATTCATCGGATTCATCAGATGCAAGGCGAGATAACGAGGCGAGCGCGCGCGTGGCTTGTTGCCACTGGCGACCACGTAACTTGTTCAGATGCAAGACAAAGCTGGCTTGTGGGTGATAAGTGCATATTTGGATGTTCGGGCGAACGGGCGATATTCGATCTCGTTCGGTTGTAACGCAACAAAGCGAAGCTGGGACATTGATGAGCGCCACAAATTAACACCTGTGACCCGATGTGATGTTGTGTTTGCGGCAAATATACAGGCGCGTGCCGTCGCCGCCGCCGCCGCCGCCGCCTGTGCTGGTGCGTCACTCGCGGAGCAGGTGGCGTGATTCATAAATCCTGCCTTGACTCATTGGAGGCGAACTTTTTGTCGAGCGTCTTGAGGAAGTGTGGTTCTGCTCGGGCGGGTGCTACGCGCGTGTTGTTAGTCTTGGGAACGGTTGGGGAGAGAGCTGATGGAAGGGGGTTGGTCGTGAGGGTCGAAAGGTGGACAGTGGATTGTTGCGAATCGAAAGCGCACCCAAGTGGAGAAGGACCTCCGCCAACTTAACGTGCAAAAGCGGAGGCAGCTGCCAGTCGAAGAGGCTTGTTGTTAGCGGAGGTCCAGGTCCTGCCCGGAATGTAGCGCCAGAAGAAGACGAAGGATTGTTGCGAAAGACTGATGGACACAAAAAATTGATTTACGACGCGCCAGAGACCGAGGCCAACATGAAGGCCGTCCCACAGTCCTGATCACCAGTTCGTCTTTAACCCTCACCGGAAGTCACTGTCGACTGATTGTTCAAAGAAGGCTCTCCACCAAGAATGGACAATCATGTTGACACACCCAGCGATTGCCAAATCCCTTCTGACATCAATCAACTGGCAGGCGGTGCCAATTAGAGGCCAATTAGACAATGATGCGGTAAAGACAGAAAAAATCCAATGTATCCATTTTGTGGTGTTAAAAGTAGATTTGAATAAAATAAACTTCTTACTCCGATTTCGATCGAATTTTCACTTCAAGATATTCCTCAAATCTTGCCATTTTGAATGATATGTCAGATCGTTCAAATGTCCTTCGCGGGAGTCTTTGCAGGATACGATTAACTTTCGATGACTTCTCAGCACACATCAGAGAATATCTTGGCCATAACTTGACGAACAATCGTCTTCGAAGCGATAGGAACTTTGAGGATTGTGTCCCACCACTCATCGGTGTACTTCGAAGGAAGAGTCGTGGGAAAAGTTGTCATCCAAGTGACCGATTCCGTGGGCAAATGGGTTCAAATCTTGAGTGAAGAGGACTAAAAGAGGGTTTTGGCGAGCGATTTGGTCCTTTTTTCAGATCCTTCACTGACCGCTGCCACATTTCCCCTAGACATTGACTCAACCGAGGCAAGCGAATGAAAGAGATGTACAGAAAACGGTTGGATGGTTCTAGGGACAGGCTAAGGATCCTAGAGTCCTAGAGTCCACTTCGATGAAACAGAAGAACACCAGCGAGACCACTTGAATGCCTTGTTGAATCAAGAAACTTTAGTTAAACCACTTGATTGCCAGCTGAACCAAGGAATCTTCGTTAAAGCACCAGACTCCTTCAGGTTGCTGGGGTTTGATGGAGATCAGGATATGGTCTTTAGAGCGCAGACTGAATCGCCTGAAGCACCAGACCGTCGGTGATGTGGCGATGAAGAGGAACAAGACCATTCTCCTCACTGACCCCACCATTGGCCCATATTTCCCCTCTAGACCCAGAATTTGGATGTCGGGGTCTGTAACAGAGACAGTTTCATCGAATTCGTTCACAGTTTTACCAAAAGAACGCTCAGATGGAAGAGCATACATGCAGGTGCCCCCTACAGGCACTCCCCACAAAATCACCATTTTCTAGCAATTTTTTCGCAAATTTACTCCCTTCAGCGACTGATAAACTATCCATATTCGAAAATGACATTCCTTACCCTAAACACACACAGTCTCAGATGTCAATTCGGAGTCACTTGTCTCACTGCAAACGCCAAGTCAAATTCACATCACAAGTTGAATTAGCCTTCACATCAAACCCCCATCTTCGCGTCGAATTCCTTCAAATTTTTGATGCAAATTTCATGTCCCCCCCCCCCCCATTTATCTCATTCCACCCGATTTCCATCCAAAAACCCAAAGAAACTTTGAAAAAACTCGCTTTTTCAAAATTTGTACGCTCGCCGCGAAGAAAGTCGACTGGATTCAGTTCACAAGTGACTGCATTTTTTGCGGCGAAAACAGGCATTTTTTCGATTTTCTCCAAAATTGATGGATTTTCTTGTGGAAATGGTTTTAGACGATGACGTCCATTGCCTGCTCAGGGATTTCAGTCATTTTAGTGGATTTCCTAACGGGTTTCTGGGAAAAAATGAGAATTTGAATTTGTGAACTCTGACGTCAGATTTGGCTTTTCAAGTGGATGCCTCGTATTTTTGCGATGTCTGAGGCTTGGATTTGGGTGAAAATGCATTAGTTGGGTGGAGGGTGATCCACAGAATGATCGGCAGTCGGGGCTTAATCGCGGGACGGTGAGTGTAACGAGAGTTGACGAAAAGAAAGACGAGCCGACTGTAGACTTCTTCAACGAAGCCCTTGGCGGACAGCGACAGTGACAACATTGGTATCTGCTTAAGGAAGATGTTCGCCTAAGGGATCAGGGTGTCTTTGCAATTTCAGGGGTTACGAGAAGCAAGCCAAATTAACGGATAAGGGCTTGACAATGGTAGATTCTCTGAATTTGATTAAAAGCAGTGCAACCTTGGTCAAATGTGACTCTGTCGAAGCTCAACTAGAAGGAGGACGGAGACGACTGCACCAAGAGCAGACGAGAGGATGACATCAATTCTGAAAAGTGAGCCAAAAACGACGTACATAGTTGGAGGCAAAAAAGAAAGCCTCGTCCACTGCCACCTCCCTCAACCGAACACAATGCGATGTCAATAGCCTCCCCGGAAGAACGCAACACAGGCCCCCCCATCGCGTGTTAAACCCTTAAATTCACTCAAATCGAATCAAATGACTATCATCCCTTAATTCTCTATTCATCCAACACACACACAAAAAAACGAAATTGTTTGCAATTCTCCCCCTTTCGCGGCTCGACGGTGATTTGGTTTGTCGGTAGTTTCGCCCCTATCTCGTGTCTCGCATTTTTCAGCTGCTCAGCACTCAGTCCTTCCGTTTTCTGTTACATCATCCACAAAGGCGATGAAGATGATTGAAGGAAAATCAAAGAAGGAGGGGAAAAAAAAACAGAAAGAAAGAACAATGCACCCAAATGACTGCCTTGTGGAACTTTGTGGATCAATCGGCTTGAAATTTTCCACAGATTTTCATCCGAATAACCTTTTGCATAATTACCAATATCTAAACATTCATCTTGTCTCGACACACGGAGCCACAGCGACATCGAAGGTGATGACGACGACGACGACGACGACGACGCGGCACCGTGCCATGCCATCGAGGTACGTAAGAGATTGATGGGCGGATGGGAGATGGATGAATGAATTTGATGGAGTATCTTAATCCGATGAAGTCTTTCAAAATCATTTCGTTAATACAACAATTACTTGTGATTTCAATTCTGTTCTTCTTTTTTTTTTTTCGTCTCCCAGAAAGAAGGAACAGAGAGACCGAGATACGAACCAACAGCAGCAATAGCGCTCAAAGTACACCAGAAGTGAAGCAAGAAGCAAGAAGACAGCACAACGGTGGGGAAAAAAATGAGGAACAAAAAAAGAGGAGAGAGAGAGAGAGAGAATAAAAAAACGAAATAATTTATGACCATGGCCGCATTAATTGAGCAGCAAGTCAGCCAGCAGCGGCAAGCGAGTACACACTACACAGCACAGCACAGCAACAACCATTGCCATATAGACACACCAGAGCACAGCACAGCACAACAACGACGACGACGACACAAACGATTTCTGCCCAGTTGTTGAATTTTTGATTTCTTTCGTTTCGTTTCAACCTTCGGCTCCCTTGTGCTCGACGTCGCTCGTCGTCGACGTGGTCGCTTTGTGGATCCCTTCTTCATTCAATCTCGGGTCTTTGGCCGTGGTCTCTCTCTTGATTTTCATTTCTTTTCTAAATTTGTCGATCCAAAGGGAAAGCCAACCACACTGTCGTCACACCATACACCGCCTCTATCCGCTATGAAAGTTGTCCTTGCGCTGGCCTACCCCTCGATGGACCTTAAACGAAAGGAAAGGAAAAAAAAAATCCCCACCGGTGGCAGCAGGGAAAGCGAAAACAATCGAATCTCCCTCCGTGCGTGCGCTTCAATTTCAGTCTCGCATCTCGGGCATTTCCAAACTCTCGATGCATATGTTAAATTGTTCGATAGTGAGATTCTATATTTAGGAGGACGAGTGTGTAGGGGACACAATCGGTTCGATACCCGCTCCTGTTGCTCGCCCCACACATCCCTCGCGATGCGTCACGTATTGCTTGTGAGTGCGTGTGTTTGTTTGGCTTGTCGTTCACCCATTTTTCCACGCTAAGTACAAACAGCGTGAGGTTATCGCACCTCGGCGCTATTATCTCTCCACAGTTTTGGCTCACAAAACAAATAAAAAAAAAAATTGAAAGAAAATACCCACCATCAGACACAGAAGGAGAGGATGACGATGACAACAGTGAAGAGGAGGACGTGTACGAGTACGAGTACGAGTACGAGCACGAGGATGGGACCAAGGAACGCGAACGCGAACACGGAGGACGAAGAAGGGAGTGCATACTTGTGCAGATGATGGTGATGGCAGTGGCAGCGCTGGCGATGGTGGTGGTTTACTAGTATTTCCCTGGTCTATGGGGCGCGCAAAGCAATGTTTATGAGGTTTAATTACAAGGGATACACGATGCATCCGGGGGTTGTTGGGTTGCCGGTCGGGAAACACGGGCCGCAGTTTAAAAATACAATTAACTCGAGGGTTGTTTTCAAATGAATTCGAGAGATGTCCCTGGGCAAGGACGTTACAAATTGACCACTTAACCGGGGAGTCCTTCGATTGGTGGAGGGATGGAACGACCTGACCACGAGATGTGTTTGAAGGGTTTCTTTTTTTTTATTTCAATTTGACGGAAGTGTGTGAGATCAGAAAGGAATGGCCACGTCAGCTGTAGACCAAAAAGTTGTCCTTCAGAAAGCCAGGTATGATTTCCAGAAAGGGTACGGGGAGATTGAAGACTCTCGCGAGATGATTTCTACCAGTTCTGCAAGTCGAAGAGCTAGGCAAAATGAAGATGTGTCAGAAAGTTGAACGAATCTGGCTCGAAGGACCAATTTTTGGATCGGAATTTCGAGTTTACGTCGCCCAAGTCGACTATTCTGGGCAACTTTGAGTGTGAACTGATGGAAAAGACGATGCAACTGCTGCTGACTCCTTCATCAGAGGAAGAGGAGTCCAAAATGATCCATAATCCGGCTCGAAGGACCATTGTGGGTTAGACATTTTGATTATTTTGGGCAACTTTCAGTGCCAAATGCTGGAAAAGACGATAAATTAGCTGCTCTTTCCTTCATCAGGCAAATAGGAGTCCTATGTGATCAATTATCCGGCTCGAAGGACCATTTTTGGTTCGACATATCGAGTTAATGGAGCAAAGTCGATTATTCTGTGCAACTTTGAGTGGAAACTGCTGCAAAAGACGATCAAATTGCGGTTTTTCCCTTCATCAGGGGAATAAGAGTCCACAATGGTGAAGGATCTGGCTCGAAGGACCAATGTTGACTTGGCACTTCGACGCAAATGTCGATTATTCTGGGCAACTTTGAGTGCCAACTGTTGGAAAAGACAATGAAATTGCTGCTGTCACCTACATCAGAGGAAGAGGAGTCTTAAACGGTCGAAAATCCGCCTCGAAGGACCATATTTGAAAAGCATTCTAGACCCGAACTCATGTTTTGAGTTTCTCGCGAGCGTCTTTGCAGCAGAAACTGGAATACCAGGCCGAAAAAATGGTCTTTCGAGCCAGAACATCTCAGATTAAGCAAAGGTGAGAATGGTTAAGGGTGCACGTGAGTAACCACAGCTAAAACCACGGTTAAGGCTGCCAATTCCAATTCAAAGTCTGTGGAAGTGGGTCTTCTAAGACCCAAGGACCAATGCCAGATCTGATCTTCCTGTCAGTCGATGCAAAACAAGTTGTGGCGTCATGTCCGTCTAGCCTACCCAAAGCTCCTTTCGGACACACAGACTATTCTGAAAAGAGAAAAAATGCGACAAACCTTGACACACCACGTAACCGCAACAAAACTACACCCCATGATGCAGACCCACGTTAGAGGACGCGGAATAGAAGGACCCACCAGTCAGCGACAACATGTCACATGTCTATCCGAAAATGATTCACGGCCTAGTTGGCTGCTGATTCTCTAAACCGAGCCAGAACGCTCGCGCATCTCAAACGAAACGAGACGCCAAAGCGGAGAGTGAGAGATATGTACCACATTTAAATTCAAATAAGATGATATCAGCGACGAGGAGTTAATGTGTGTCACACAGTGTCACACGCTGGCCCTGACAGCACCGCCATTGCCATTCCATCTTATCTTCATTGGAATTTAAATGCTGAGCTAATGACGGTGCGCCAAGTGGGTGTTGTTCAGCGGATCGTCGAAACGAAGCCGGGTCTCTGAGAAAAAATGATGAATTTTCGGGGCTTTGTGTCGATTGATTGACCAATTTATGGGATTTTTCTTTTTTCGAAGATTTAACGGCGTGGCGTGGATTGAAAAGGTAACTGGCGTGTGCTTCAGCGTCACTGGAAGGGTGCCTAGAGAGATGGAGATGGAGAACAACAGCCGGACAGTCTGCTTTGGACTCTGATTGAGAATAGGAAACGAAGAGGATGGCCACGTCAGTTTCAAGGCCTCAAAGTGGCAGGAACAACGAGCGTTGAACGCCAACGATGACTGACTGATGTGTCGCTAGTAGAGGGAGAGGATGACTTGCTTTCAACTGAAGGAAAACGATGTCTGATTCAAAGATGATCTGACGAGCCTGTCAAAGGCAATGACAGCTGAACTGTCACAGATTCGTCAAAACGTGACTTTGTGGACGGCGCTAAGCTCACATTTCATCCCCTGACCGAGCATCGATTGGATAGGCTTATTGCCTTATTGCCGTCGTTTCTCTTGTCCAAGTGGACAGAAGCCTCCAACTTCATTCCCTAAGCGATCATCGACTGGATAGGCCGCCTATACGGCGTCGTTCCTCTTGTCCGAGTGGACAGCAGCCTGCAACTTGCACCACAAAACGTTGAATATGGCGCTGTGCCCACAATTCGTCGCCTTTACGCCATCGTTCGTCTTGCCTCAGTGGACAGCAGCCTCTAACTTGCGCACAAGCTCATATTTCGACTCCCGATTCATCCACTTACCGTCGTTCCACTAGAACAGTAGCCTTGACCAAGTCGCTTCCTTCACACACTCACTCCCATTAACCAGTTGTCATCGACTGGCTATCACGGCTTCCTGCTTAGTCACACTCACCTCCACTGAATCACCGTAAAATGGTCTCCAATATGGCTAGCCCCCATAACCCCCCCCCCCCCCACCTCCCTCCACCACCACCCCTCCAATTTGCACTCGACGCCCGTCGCGTCGATAAGCTTCAAGTCTAATTATCGCCACTGGCCCGGCAGAGAAAATCATCCAAAACAGATATCAATTCGTTCGTTCTTTTCACAAACGTGTCAAAGTAGCTCATAAATGCACTCCAAAGACCAGATAAACAATAAAATTAACAAGAATATAATCGAACGAACACACAGCGAGTGGAAGAGGAGGCAGAGGAAAGGAAAACGACAACAAAAACCATAAGAAATAGGTAAACACGATAAGACCAGTCCCCTCTCTCACTCTCTCTCTCTCTCTCAATCACACTCCGTCTCTCCGGCACCCCTTCGTTGTTGCGTGTATCCCTTTTTTTTTTTGTTTTTGTCGTCACTTGAGCTTTCTGGTGATACTCATTCGGTTTGTCGAAAGCTGACGTCTGAATTGCATGCATGCACCCCGAGGGGACACCCTCCGTCGTCCACTCTGACGAAATGAGCGACAGATAGACCACAGGTAGGTACCAGCCATCTCGGAGGGTTCTTGCATTCCCCGAAGACACACTGAACACCGAAATCTATCCGAGTTCCACCCGAGCACTGCATACATTTCCAAGCAAAAAAAAAAAAAAAATCAACACAAAAACCCATTGTAAGCCGCGCACAAGCGAGCGTGTTCGGATAGAGACCAGCAGACGTATCGAAGCGTATCTTATCTTCCGTCGGCGTTGATTTTTCATTTCAATCTTTTTCTTATTTTCTTCGCCTTGTTTTGTATTTCATTTGGACAGAAAATGAAGAAAAAAAAATGTCTATAAACTCTGTTCGTTGGTGTTGTTGTTGTTGTTCTCTTTGTTTTTCTGTTGTTTCGGCATGTGCATGTGTGCCGCCGGTCGACGTCGTCTCGTAATCATCGGGCACTTTGCTTAGACAAATTCGCACAGACACAGCCACAGCCACACTGTGCTTCGGTTTCTGTTTCTGTTTCGATTTCGGTTTGGTGTGCGCGCGGCACAATGTGTACCTATCTATGGCCCTGGCCGAGGCAGGCAGGCAGGCCGGCAGGCAGGCCGGCAGGCAGGCATGAGGAGGAGACGAAGCAGATATTGTTGCTACTAAATTAGTAGAATGGAGAAATCATGATGGGCACGTGTACAATGGCAAGCATATATTATATTTGTCTTTGGGCTCTTCACGTCTGTAATACGCCTTGCCAGCCACAGCCACAGTACACTACACCACACCACAGCACAGCACAGTACACACCCGGCTGAATGGGGAACGACGGCGTTTTGGTGTACAAACGAACGTATGCTCGGCGTGTGCGTGTGTGAGTCCTGTGACTGCGATTAGGAGTCAATTTGTTTGAGTCCACAAGGAGGTGGTGGAGTCCCTTAAGATGATACGTTTCCATTCATTCATTAAGTCCGCTTACGTAATGGCATACTTTCACTGCCGTTTCGACTGTTCTAGGGGGTTGCAGGGGAACATCAGTTTGACAGATGCCCTTTGGGGGGGGGGGATTTGTGCAAGAGGGTCTTTGACTTTCTCGTTTGCTGGAGAGACACATCGGTGGTTCGTTGACTTTCTTGGCATTTGTCGCGTTAAGTCGCGCCTACTCGTTCAGTCCGATCAATGCCCCAGATAACACGTTTGCGGAGAGTGAAAGAAAATTGAGCGGCAATGCATGCCTCTCTGTTCGCGAACGGAGCTGAGCCACCTAGACGGAGAGCGAGAGTTCGCAAACACGCCTAGAAGCGTCAGCTATTGCTCAGACGCAGGTCATAAACCTTTCAAATTGCGACTCTGGTCAGAAGATGCGACCAGAGGCCCACCTTCTTCTTCATTGTTTCCTCCTTAAGGTCACTCTAAACATGAGTCATTCCAGTCAAAAGCCACACTAATGTGACTCTCATAAGAAACTCTGGTCATTTGGACCAAAAAGGGCACCCAGCAGCCGATCAGGGGCAGAAACTCTGTCAGCCTTCACCCAAAAGCCGCTCAAATCAGTCCCATTTTGCGGTAGAACCTCCATAGACAGGCCAAAATCGGTCCTTCGAGCCAGATCACGAAGCAAAGCTAAGGCATCAGACCCAATTCAGCGTCCGTGAGAATGGAGGAAGGACAGGTCATCCTCAGGGCATCGAAGAATGTGGTCTGATGCCTCTTCTAAGATAGGAAGGGCTACAAAGCGAGTCTACGATTGAAGAGTGGACGAAATCCCCAAGAGCTGGCAAAGGAAGCGAATGGGGCTCAGACACCTTGGGCGTTGTAGTCCGTGGACGCATGGCTAGGCTCACGAGCAACCGAGGCTCGGTCAACTGACATCGGAGGGACCTCTTGTGGGAAGACGTTGACGAGGCTTGTTGGTTGAGGATCTGGTCCACCACAGACGTTCGTTCGAAAGGCAACGAGTTCGGTGGTCACAGTGTGGCTAGAACGACAGTCAGTGAGTCTATGAGAGTGGATCGCTTGAAAGGTAACGAGTGCGTCTATGTTTCCTCATGATCTTCGGTGGTCACAGTGTTCCTCGAACGACCACGTCTTCATCTCACTCCAACACGAACTTGACCCTAAACCGCCAAGCAGCCTCTCCACCTGACTGTGGCCACTTTCGCATGCCAGGTCGTTTCAGGACACTGCTTCATCGTTGCCCCACAAGCTCGCAACACATCAGGCGCTTGATTGTCCACGTTGCTCAATCGGCCTACAGCCAGATAAACGTCTATTGACACCGCTTACACCATCGCCTACGCAAGTCCTTCAGAATTCGCCAGCAATCTATGCATCATCCCATCAGCCCAGGCGACATTCCATCAAACCGATAAACCGACCAGATACCATTCAATTCATTGAAGAGTTCGTTTGTAGAAGAAAAAAAAAAAACAAGAAGAGAACACTTGTAATCAGGCAGCGGCTCACACACGTGTGCCAGCAGATAGCAGACTTATCAGGGACCCGTGACGCCACTTAAATGTCGATTGAAGGCCAATGCGGCACATCAACCCTTGAGGCGAGCAGATATCTCTCGACATTGCCGGCGAGGAAGGTGAGAATTAGTCCCAATCGAGGTGTGAGCGACTGTTTAGGGGATGGTGAAGGGAGAGCATTAGGGTCTTGAGATACCTCAAAGTTGCAAGGAGGAAGTGCAGTTTCTGGGCAAAAACTTGGAAGACGAACTGAGTCTGGTTGGTTCTTGAAAAAGGAAGCCCTTATCGTCATCATGGGCACCATTTGTTGGTTAGGTAGGTGGTCGAAATCGCCAGCACACTAAGACCATGGTGATCCATTGTGATACCCATCGTCAGAATAATCGTTTGTCAAAGTGAGAGTCACAGCTGATCGTCGAGAGACCACCTCCATCTCCATCTCCATCGAGGGCGTGTACTTCGGAATTCTTGGGACGCAGATAGAGGAAGACTAAGCTTGTCTTTCAAGAAGCGTCAGCTATCCAGACTAAGCTGCTGTTTCGAGAGGCACCCCCGTTCATGAGGCGCCTGCTATCCCTTAGCCTTCAACAACCGCTTGGAGTGCTAACTTCACTATGACTTCGATCAGTGTCAAGCTCACAAGCAGTAACACGATTGATCCATCAAGTGACACGAGTCGTACTTGAATGTGCCACGGGGGCCAACACACGTGTCATCTTTCACGTCCTCTATTTCACAGTCAAGCTTAAGGTCTTGTTTGAATGCGCAGATGACTTGAAAGGGGATAACGCACCGCCTTCGTCTTTTTCTTGGAGTGGCACTACAGTTCGCAGTGAAATTGAGCCTCAATCAACAAGAAAGCCTCAACCACGGCATCTAACCACCCACAATCCCAGAAGCTACAGCAGACCTCCTCAAACGCCGGAACTTGAATGAATTCACTCGCAAATACGGCACTGCGTGAGGACCATCGAGGTGGCAGTCTACAAGCGTCTATATTCGCGAGTCAACCATTCATTCTGCCTTCGTGGGCTTGGCAGTCTTCTATGGAAGAAGAAAGACTCCGTGTGGCCCGTGAAGGGGTAGTCAACCAAGTGACAAGAGTTAGCAGACGACGCAGAGATCTTGTCAAGAGATCATCGATCGCCGACAGAGGCAGATGACTGAGAGCAAGATGGATGGAATCTTGAAGCACATCCTGTCCCTGTCTACGAGGCATGCGGAATTCTGGTCACATTAGGCTGCTCTTGAGTCTAAAGCGACTACCATCAGATTAGCGAGTGTTTTCAGAGTCAGTCGTGAGCATTCGCCGTAGAACTGATTTGGTTATCAGGCATGTGTCCCTTGGTGTCCCTCTGCCTCAACAGCATTGTCCCATGATGTAGCCGGCGCTCCAGTCCGAGGTGGACCTCTGCCAAGCTTCTGAAGCAACCACTCGTGCAGTGCATGTACTGGACCTACTACACCTCGTCTCTCAAGCAAACAGAACAAAGTCGGTCTTGTGGAAGGTTCCTTCAATTGCGTACGTTTCACTGCCTTTGGACGGAGATCCCTTGTGCTAGACGGCGCGGCGTCAATTTCGTACGTTCAACTGACTGAGGTGCCTTTCGACGGAGGTCCCCGGGGCTAGACGGCGTCAATTTCGCTGACTGAGGGCGATATCTTCGACTCCACGCCCGTGGGACAACGCGGTAACACCTCCGGTGGCGTACGCAGCTGGAAAGGGACCTCAATCAGCTGGAAGCAACTAGCACAAGACCGTACTAGATGGAGATTCATGTTGGCTGAGGCCCAGGTCCACTCCGGACTGTAGCGCCAGCCAAAGAAGAAAGGGCTCTTTTCCAGTTTGGCGTGCCAACGGAGGTGAAATCTTTGGCAGTTAAAACAGACTTGACAACCAGGACACCTGTTTGAAAAGTGTTCCCATAGTCGGGGAGGGTGTAGGTCCACCCCGGACTGTAGCGTCACACAAATAAGACGTCAAGAGGTCGCATTGAGCAGTGAGCAGTGATTGTGTCGAAGTTTCGCTGCACTCACCATCCCGCGACGACTCTCCGACTGTCTACCATTCTGCGGATCATCCTCCACACAACTAATCCATTTTCACCCAATTCCGAGCCCCACACATCGCGAAAATATGAGCCATCTCCCCCCAAAGACAAGTCTAACGTCAGGGTCCCGAAATCCAAATTCTCATTTTTTTACAGAAACCCGTTAGGAAATCCACTAAAACAACTCAAATCACTAACAAAGACAATGAAAGCCATCATCTAAAACCATTTCCACAAGAAAATCCATCAATTTTGGGAAAAATCGAAAAAATTCACGTTTTCGCCGCAAAAAAATACAGTCGCTTGTGAGCTGAACCCAGTCGACTTTCTTCGCGACGAGCGTGCAAATTTTGAAAAACCGAGTTTTTTCGAATATTCTTTGGGTTTTTGGATGGAAATCGGGTGGAATGAGAGAAATGGAGGCGAGACATGAAATTTGCGTCAACAATTTGAAAGAAATCGGCGCGGAAATGGGGGTTTGATGTGAAGGCTTATCCAACTTGTGGTGTGAATTTGACTTGTCTGATAAGTGAGATGAGTGATTCCGAATTGACATCTGATACTGTGTGTGGGAAGAGTAAGCAGTGCCATTTTGGAATATGTATACTTTAACAGTCGGTGGCGGGGTTAAATTTGCGAACAAATTGCTAGAAAATATGGAATCTGGAGATGGGCGTTCTCTATAGTCGAAGGAGTGTCGTCCTTGATGAATTGCCCTTAATTGAGTCCTCGTGCCTTCATTAACATCAGAATGAGATGCATGAAATTTCCATCAGAAATTTGAAGAAAATCGACGCGGAAATGCCGAATATTGTCAAAATGGGAACTAAAGTTGAGCTCCGGATCACAGATTACGCCGAAGTTGCGTAAAGATGAGGCTGAAGGGACTAGGCTGTGTGATGGATTGCGCTTCGGATTGTCTATGTTTTTGCAAATCCTGACGGAAGAAGAGACTTACAGACGTCACGTACATCTTTGAAACCCAAACACAGATCTGTTTGTGTACGGCGGCACCATACCCTTTGGGAAAGTCATACATTGTTACTCAGATGGATCCAAGGACGGATCGGAGGGTCTATATCTGCAGCCTCTTCTAAGCGGAAGAAATGGCGATTAGCGAAGCCCTATCCGGCTTCAAGTGGAACGTGATATCTGTATACTTAGCAGCAATTAAACCCCTGACAACGTTCTCTATAAACTCCAATATAGTAGTCGACTGCCGCGCAACTCTTAACGAGAACATGCCGAATAGTTCAACATTCGCCAGTGCTGGGTGCCAGGCCATAGGGAAATCCCGGGAAACTGCAAAAAAGAAAACTGATGAACTCGCTAAACGCGTCACTAGACTGCCAGCTGAAGGATTCTCGCGCATAGGTACTCGGAGAAGGAAAAAATCAATGCCAGGCGGTCGGCAGGCTTGTCACTTGTCGAATTTTAAAGAAAATCCGGCCAAATCTCGGTCCAGAAAGATCATGTAGCCTGAAGAGGTCTGAAATTAGCACTGCAGTGGGAATAATCACCAGACACTGCTTACTAGGCCTTCACACAAAAAAAAAAACTAGGCCTATTCTCCGGCTGCTCAAGGGCAACAAAGTCTATTATAGTCTGTCGATGCGCTTTTAATCCAGAAACCTAGCCATAACATCAAGGCTACTGCTGTACGAGACCATGGTCCTGCCAGATCGGAGACTTGGGTGCTCAGTCAAAGGCACTCTGAACTCTTAGAATTGCTGGCCCTGTACTAGCGATTCCGGAGACGCTACAACCATGCGTTGTACACTATCTACCTAGAAACAGATGTGATAAAGAAGATAAAGCTCGGCAAAATCCGGTGGGCTGGGCACCTAGCTCGCATGAGCGAAGAGGATCCCGCCCCGAAACACCTTGGGGGCAAATTTTATGGAGGTAGGTAGGCTACGGGGTCCTGCTTGCTCTGGAAGGATGGCGTAAGTAGACCAGGACACATGCAGGCGACGGATGCCAAAGTGGGTGACATCGGCCAGCAATCGGGATCGGCGGAGAGACTTGTTGAAGGAGACCATGACCGATGCCCGGTTGTAGTGCCGATGATGAAGCTGCCTAGACGACGAGGAGGAGGAGAGCACCCAACACGTCCTCTGCAACACTCCTACTCTTGCCTTAACTAGGAAAGCCATCACAGGCCCCTACCTCCACGACAGTCTAAACGACGTTAGCAACATCCCGGTGAACGCACTATGTGACAAAACAGGCTGGCTGTCATAAAGAAACACCCAAGATACGGCGGTACAATGGGCCCACTTTGGCCTAAGCGCATCGTTGCCACTACCTACGGCAGACGAGGGACTTCTCCGTGTCATCGTTTCTTCAAATTCAATTGAATTGGTCTTGTTCAACACAACACAGCTGACAAATCGTTCCACAATCTCGAGGCCATTTCTGCTCGCTCATTGCCACTGGCCAAGAAGCCAAGAAACGTCGCCTATCCGACAAATGATAAGCGCCAACTAACCAACCAATACCACAGATACCACGTACAGCACACATATTCCCGATAAATCAGACCAAACTAAGAAAAATTAAAACCAAAAAAAAAAAAAATGAAGAAAAAAAATACCGAAAAATTAATAAATTAATCAAAGAAAGCAACTAGTCGCATGTGTATCGTCTTACTATGATAATTGTATGTATCTTTGAAATAAATTCACGCATCAGATACTAGTTAACCGTAATTTATTATTATCTTCTTTCTTTTTTTTCTCATTTTTTCTTCTCTTTTTTGCTTTGTCATTAGAAAATGGGTCAGAATACTGAGAAGAGAGTAAGAGAGAGAGAGAGAGAGACTGCGTGCGCGTGTGTGCGGGGAAGGAAAATATACTTTTCACTCGTTTCCATTCATTCGGAGTGAGTGTCGTATCAAACAGAAAAAAAAAAACAAGATTACATACGTTAAGCGTGTACATTTTGTGTGTGCGTTATTTTTTTTGTTGTTGTTGTTGTTTTCACGGTCATTTCGGTGGCGTACTGAAGGAGATTGTGGGGTTGTATGGATATGTGGACGAAGAGTTCATCAAAATGGTTGCAGATTTGGCGAGCAAAGGAAATTAACTCACGCGAGGAGTTGGAGGGCGATGATTATGGATTTAGGGGGAAATAAACATTGTTTGAGGCTTGCCGAGATGAAGCGAGAGGCTTGAGAAGTCGAGAGGACGACAACGACGAGGAGTAGGGCTAGAACGTCAGCGACAACGGTGCAGCAACAAGAGTCTGAGAAGTCGTGGATGGACTCTGGAAGAGGAGACGATGGCGATCGCAACAAGAACGTCAGCGACAACGACGACGAACGAAAGTCTGTGACTCCGAGGAGGGACTTCGAAAGGGGGCGACGATGACGATTGCAACAAGAACGTCAACGACAACGGCGGAGCAACAAGAGTCTGAGAAGTCGTGGATGGACTCTGGAAGAGGAGACGATGGCGATCGCAACAAGAACGTCAGCGACAACGACGACGAACGAAAGTCTGTGACTCCGAGGAGGGACTTCGAAAGGGGGCGACGATGACGATTGCAACAAGAACGTCAACGACAACGGCGGAGCAACAAGAGTCTGAGAAGTCGTGGATGGACTCTGGAAGAGGAGACGATGGCGATCGCAACAAGAACGTCAGCGACAACGACGACGAACGAAAGTCTGTGACTCCGAGGAGGGACTTCGAAAGGGGGCGACGATGACGATTGCAACAAGAACGTCAACGACAACGGCGGAGCAACAAGAGTCTGAGAAGTCGTGGATGGACTCTGGAAGAGGAGACGATGGCGATCGCAACAAGAACGTCAGCGACAACGACGACGAACGAAAGTCTGTGACTCCGAGGAGGGACTTCGAAAGGGGGCGACGATGACGATTGCAACAAGAACGTCAACGACAACGGCGGAGCAACAAGAGTCTGAGAAGTCGTGGATGGACTCTGGAAGAGGAGACGATGGCGATCGCAACAAGAACGTCAGCCACAACGACAATAGAAGTCTGAAAGCGGGCGACGACGACGCCGATTACAACAAAAACATCAGCGACAACGGCTATGGGCAACAATGACGACAATGTCGACAACAACAACAATGATTATGACAATGTTGCTGATGATGTGATGTTACTGCTGCCGTTGGCGACGACTCGGTTTAGGACTAAACACCACACATACTCGCGTATGCAAAACAATAAAAGCAACAACCAACCCAACACACAGCAGTCGCCCCGCCGAGGCAGAGGAAGACAAGAAAAACAAACCAACCGACGAGACTCTACAACTCTGTGTAGCCTGTGCAATGCAATGGCATGCCTGCCTGCCTGCCTGCCTGCATGTCGTCATGTGTGTGCAAGTAGAAGAAGAAGAAGAAGAAGAGGAATCAAACTACATGCGATGTGAAGCAGATAAAAATCACCTACTTCTTCATAAAAGAGACATATGGAAGCAGTATAAAATATACACAAAAAAAAAAAAAAACATAAAGAGGAACGAAACAAACAACAAGAAAAATGTGAGAGAACACACACACACACCCACACGCTCTGCCCAGAGAAGGAACACGAAAAAAAAAAATGAAAAGAGATCTATTCAAACGGTTCGATGGAAGCAAAGTCTGTGGTGGCCGAGTCTAGAAGATCCCCAAAAAACAGTTCGGGGCACACGGGCACCCTGCCCCCGATATGAAAGTCTAGCAAGTACTGCAGGGAGGGAGGAGGCTAAGGGTGACGACGACGGCTACAAATGATACAACAAGAAACAAAAAAAAAAAAACCAGAAACAAGAAAAACGAATGACGTAAAATGGATTGGAATTGAATAGTTTTTTTTCGAGGGAAACCCTAAGTGCGATGAACACAAGAGAGGCGGCGGCGGCGGCTCACTCGGTGCTCCCTCCCCCCCAAGTCTGTACTCTGTACACCACAGAGAGCGGCGAGAGACACACGGAATTTCTCTTAAAACCTTCCTAAGCGGGCTGGTGTCGACTGTCGGTGTGCAAAAAGCAAAAAAAGAAGAAAAAATACATTTGTACGTATATTTTTGGATTGTGGTGTAGTCTTGTACCCCGTTTTGTGTGTTTCTGTTCTCTGTTGTTGTTTTTTTTTTTTTTTTTCTTTTTGTGGCAACATTCCATGGGTTTCGAAGTCCGATGGAAAACGATTAAATAATTGAAGAATACACACGACAACCGATTGAAAACAAAGAAGACGAAAAAAAAGCGAAATTGGAATCCGATTAATTTTCAGAAAGTGACATGCTCGTCATTTGTGGCGAGGGCCTGACGACACAGAAGCCAAGCTTGCCCATGCACTTGGGCGTTCAAAATTCAGAAATGTGCACGCATTTAAATGGCAAAACAGAAGTTAACTCGTGTGGCAGTAGGTTTCTTCACCCTCCCCCTAAACAGAGACAGTGACAGAGAGAGAGAGAGAGAGAGAGAGAGAGCGGTTGTGTGTGTGACAGAGATAGAGAGAGACGATAGGGAGGGAGGATAAGAAACAGAAGGAAGGTAAGATATGAATGTGAACATTTTGAAATATGCCACAAGGCATTCGAGACAATTGCGGGGGTTGAATTTAAATTGAATTGAAAGATGAGCACAGATAACTGTGAACGCACAACCAAAAGATGAAGCTATCACAAATGACCTCAAACATTTTGACTGGCTTAGGGGGTGGATGCGGAGAAGGGGGGGTGGTTAAACATGGAAATGATATGATACGGTTCTTAAGGAGATTAATGAAGGAAGACACTTCCTGACCATGGCTGAGTTTGAGCACACACTGCTGGTGTCCACACACAAGAAGAGGAGAAACTGTGCCATTATCTCGGTTTTTGAAACGAGTTGATGGTTGACTGGGTGCATCGTATACAGAGAGAGAGAGAGAGAGAGAGAGAGAGAGAGAGAGAGAGAGAGGGGGAGCACCCTTGGACCTGGCCCGAGGAGCATTTGACTCCGGGACTGTGCGGCCCGATCTGAGTCGGCTTTTGTTTTGGCTTTTCCTCTTGTACAAGCCATGACGTGAAGGCAACGACCAGAATAGATCTATTGTACCCCCCCCCCCCCCCCACCCCCAGACATACTGACGCAGAGTAACGCTTACCAAATCGCTGCTTTGTTTAGTGTTCGAAATTAGACAGCTGAAGGAACGTACAAGACGCGGTTTTGTGTTCATCTTATTTCTGCTTTACAAGGCACGTCCCTATTGAAAGAGGATACTTAACGAAGGAGAAGCGAGTCCAAGAGCTTTAAGACTCCCTGGGCTGCAATTCTAGTCCACATCTAGGGTCTCACGATGCCGCAGATAGTGGTCTAGACTGATTTCTGACTCAGGCAGCAGTCGACACTCAAGACGGTCTCTGAAGACTGAAGCGGGTTGTCGATCCAGATCCAGAAGTCCAGATCCAAGTCCATTCGTAGACGCGATTGGGGAGCAAATACAGAGAGATGGAAAATTCTTGCTTAATTTCGGACCCTTTTCAGTCAGACGCGTGAACCAAGGCTTCTTATTTCTTTGAACACAGTCTGAACACCGCTCGCGACACAGAGATTGACTAAATCTTGTCCTTCTTCTACGGCGAGATCAATCAGGAACGTTTGGGTCACGAGATGGACCATCGGTAGAGTCGATGAATCATCATTTTCATTTCCAGACACCCGTTAGGAAATCCACTAAAACAACTCAAATTACTGACAAGCCAATGAAAGCCATCATCAAAAACCATTTCCACAAGAAAATCCATCAATCTTGGGGAAAATCGAAAAAATGCATGTTTTCGCCGCAAAAAAATGTTCGCGGCGAGCGTGCAAATTTTGAAAAATCAAGTTTTTTCGACGATTCTTTGTGTTTTTGGATGGAAATCGAGTGGAATGAGATGAATGGAGGGAGGACATGAAAATTGTGTCAAAAATTTGAAGGTAATCGACGCGGTAATGGGGGTTTAATGTTCTTGTCCAGCTTGTGGTGTTAATTTGAATTGTCTGGTGAATGAGGTGGGTGAATCCGAATTGACATCTGACACTGTGTGTGGATAGGGTAAGGATTGCCATTTTCGAGTGTGGATACTTTAACAGTCGGTGAAGGGGTTAAATTTGCGAAAAAAAAGCTAGAAAATGGTGATTTTGTGGGAGGTACCTTTTGAGGATTAGGGGGCACAGGCATGTATGCTCTTCCATCGTTCTATTGGCAAAACTGTGCACGAATTCGATGAGACTGTCCCTGTTACAGACGCCGTCATCCAAATTCTGAGTCTCGAGGGGAGAATATGGGCCAATGGCAGGGATAGTGAGAAGAATGGTCTTGTTCCTCCTTATCGCCACATTGGCGACAGTGCGGTGCTTCAGGCGATATCATCGCCTGATCCCCAGCAACCTGAAGGAGTCGAAGGTTGACGAAAGTTCCTTGGTTTAACAAGGCATCCAAGACATACCACTGAGTAGAGGGGTCTCCACTATTGTCGGAGCAGAGCTGTACTAGCCAGTTGTACTACCTTAATTGATTACTCGTGCCGTGATTAACGTCACTTTGAGTCCCATTCTACGCAAATAAACTATGACCAGTCATCAGCGAGTTGTGCCTTCCGTTCGGCTAACCGATTCTTGGTTTTCATTCGTCCTTCCATCAACCAATGAGCCTCCTTAAGGCTTGACTTGGCTTCAGCTGTCTAATTTCCTCTTCCACCAGTCACGCAGCGAATGCTCGAAGGGCACACTGTTGAAGCCCCATGCCTTGCTTCTAGAAACTAAGTCTGATTTCGAAAACTTTCCAAGCTGAGGCTGGTTTCAATTGCAGCTGTTTTCTTGGAGCGAAGTTAGTTAGAACTGGTCCACAGTCGGAGCTTAGAGCAACGTCTTGACACTTGAGAGGCAGGCTTATCATCTTCCTAATTTCGTGAGACGCCTGCGAGGACTAAAGGGGCATTCTCGTGCCCTAGTCGAAGGAGAAGCACACGATGTAGGCACTACCACCTAAGTAATGGATTCTCCGCGGCATCAAAGGGAAATATTGTACCCCTTCTATACACTGTACCTACTGTGCATGATCTCCTTTCGCCGGAATGTCAAAATGTACTTCCCTCCATCCACTGGCTCGAACAAAGCCCAAAATTCCCTCATTTCAATCGTGAACAGGTTCAACTGACGGGCATGCCGCATGAATGATGTCACATAGAGTTCCCCGGTTTGGATGGTTTAAGAGTTTTTTCCCCACATCCTCCATCTCACACACACACTCTTCCTGTCTCTCTCTCTCTCACTCTGTCGCAGGGGGAACACAATTTGACGCACATTTGTGTCGGGTTTGGCAGACATTTTAGTGTTTATTGCTGGTAAGCGCATACGATTCACAATTAGACTGTCATTTGAAGTTTTGACAGCTATCCAGCAACTGAGAGCAGTTTAGTTTGGGAGTGATCAGGTTGGATTCGGGTATGTCGGGTAGCTGCGGGGCGGCGGTCTGTGGTTTTACACGTGTACTGAGATGGACAATTGTCCTTTCGGGGGATGGAAGCGGTCTCGATCCCTTTGAGTTTGTAGAGAGGGAGCAGAGTCTTGCTGACGGAGAGTAACTCTGTCAATGGAGACAGCTGAAGGATCGTACAAGACGTGGTTTTGAGTGGTGTTTCAAAGGACTCCTGTCTCCTTTGAAACACCGCACAAAACCACGTCTTGTTCATCTCATCTCTCATTTCTGCTTTACGAGGCAGGTCTCTATTGAAGGAGAATGCTTAAGAAGGTGAGTCGAGTTGAGTCGAAGACCTAGGCCTAGACGCCAGAGTAGAGAATGTAAGACTCAATCACCAGTTCTAGGGTGATCTAAGGAGACGACTTGCCAAAGAAATGTCTGACTGAATCGGACTGAATTCAAGATCAGTCGGGGACGGAGTCAGCTCTGAAATGATGTTAACGTGACCAGAGGCGATGCTACGGCCATCTCATGCAGTTCAAGCTTAAACATCGCCTCTGTTGTCGCATGAGATGGCCTTGTTGGTGAACAACATGACTTCAGAGCTGGCTCCGGAGACCGCGCCAGACTCGATTCGAGTAGCCAGTAGGTCTGAGCTCGGGATTTTAGCCGCCTCTTACGACAGGCATGCCTTACCTCGGGTATATTCTAACCCCTACCGGACGGGGGATGCAGCAGACCACATAGAGAGAAACTGGACTACTCAGGTCCACACGATGAACCAGAAAGTGGTATAGACTAATTTCTGAGCCACAAGTTCCACACGAAGAAGCGGAGACTGGGGTGAATTCAAAAGTCGACGGGAATCGCTTTAAAGACTAGAAGATGTTTAAAATTGAATCTGAGATGGAGGGGGCGTTAGGAAAGGTTGCCATTCACTCCTCGGGGGGCGTGGTAGTCAAAACATTTACGTGAGTGAATAGACGCTTCTTTGGAGCCCTCAACCATGCCGCTACGACCGGTAGAAGGTAAAGCGACGCCTTATACCTTGACTCCAACAATTCTGCGGGACAATGATTTTGAAACGTTTCACGGAGAAACAAGGAAAGGAAAGGAAAGCCAACTCATGTGTCTCATTTAGAGACGTTTAGAGACAGCAAATGAACAGTCAACGGCTTGATTAAAAAAACAGAAGAGTTTGTCGGTTTTTTAGGCAAAAGTGGAGGAATGCCAACAATGGCTAGTGTAGACCCGTTGTGTTGCCACGCGGTTCTAGTCGATCCTAGTCTGTAAACCAGTTGATGTGCTTCTGATGAAGCGATGAAGATGACCGACACATTGCTTAGTGCGGCCAACTTCTAGTGCTCTGACTTCTCCTCCGGCGCTACAATTGCAGAGAAGGGGCACAATAGTTTCTTCATCATCCGCGTCGTCGCTGTAAGGTAGAGACAGTCTAAAGGCACCGTGCCCAGTGATGACGACGACAAGAGTCCTGAGTGTCGAATCGACTCAGTCTGTGTGATCGCGTCTGATTGAAACTCAGACTAATCGAAGACGAGGCTGTGCTCTCAGAAAACAATCGAAGACGAGGACGTGGTCTCAGAAAACAATCGAAGACGAGGCTGTGGTCCCAGAAAACAATCGAAGACGAGGCTGTGGTCTCAGAAAACAATCGAAGACGAGGACGTGGTCTCAGAAAACAATCGAAGACGAGGCTGTGGTCTCAGACGACAATCGAAGACGAGGCTGTGCTCTCAGAATACAATCGAAGACGAGGCTGGGTACTTAGACCATCTACGAATGGTGTACGCCACCGTTTCAAGCTTCAGTTGCTGTTTTCAAGTAGAGACATGCATGAACAGTCAATCTCCACCCGGAGAGATACCACTGAACTAGAAAACCTGGAAGACGAGACTGTTTACATTTCTTCTCAATCAACTCAAGAGTCCTCTCCACAAGGACTCCGTCTGTTGTCGAGGACTAAACTTCAATGTTGGCACTGTTCTCAACTCTCATTCCAGATTGTATTCGAAACGAGTTTGCTACAAGGGAACAGCTGACTGCTGAAAATTGAATCGAAAATCAAAGACATTCTCCCTAATGACCGACCGCCTCAACGCCGAACAAACAGCAGCAGTGTTTCCCAGAAGCCAACACACACACGCACACACAAACATCACTTTGTCGATCTAATTACTAAATTTCATCCGCATTTGGCTGTTTCGATGAAGAAACATCACAAATTATGGCATTTCCCCTCAAAATACGTCACCAATCATCGTGAACTGCATTCGAAACGAAAGAAACAAACATTTTCAAGTAAACTCCGTCCGAAATCCCATTAAAATGCCATCAATTCAAGGCGATAAGGCATTTCTTCAGAGCATTTTGTGTGTGTGTTTCGTTCGTTTTATTTCTTTAACTACTAATTAACTGCCAAAAATCTGTCCCAAAGTGGTTTCACACACGCACACGCTCGCATCTCCACACACCGCGCACACATCGCATCCACACATAACAAGTCAAAGTCGAATGTGTGTACACACAGTGTTAACAAAATTCAAACAAAAGATATATTCCATAAATGAAATTGAAATACATTTTCATCGTCGTCGCTGTGTATATGGATATGAATGTGAAAAGAAGCAGAAAAAAAAAAAAAAAAAACAAAAAAAGAGTCGTAACGTGACGACTCTTTAATGAGAAGAAGAAGAAGAAGAAAAAGGAAACAAAGTGGCAAGAAGACGAAGGAATAATGAAGAGTGCACTTAAATTTTCCCCTGATTAGGGCATGGTTGCGCCTCTCTTAAGTTTTGCTTCAATTTTTTTTTTATTTTTGAAAAAATGACAAGAAAAAAATACAGCAAATCAAATGAATGTGAGAAGGCAAATTTGGACGATGATTGCGGAGAGGTTTTCCGTGGAAATGTGATGTTTTCTGCAGGATCAGGGTGGGGGCGGGGAGAGGAAAAAAGTGAAATCGAACCCAAAGGAGACATCGATTGATAAAACGAAAGAAACTCAACTCTCTGCGTGGGGACTGAGGAGAGACGATCGAACTACACACGGATGGATGTGCATGCGATACGTGATTGTTTCAACCGTTTACACCGTGTTATTCACACACACACACGCGGGCCACTCAGTTGTACATGTACACGAAATGGAAACTTACGCTCGCTCTCTTACCTCACACGGATAGGAAATTCCACTCAACTTCGGCAAAGAGACCAAGGGAACAATCAACAGAGAGCTCAGAGCGAGAGAGAGACCATATTCAACTCAACACTCAATATACAATTGGCATAGTAGGTAGGAAAGATAGTCGGTTTAGATACATCGAACCGAAACATATGAAGTAGGTGCAGGAGGTATTTGAAGTCAGTTCATTGCGAACGTGAGAACCGTGAAGACGTGTTTGTTTTATAATTTTTATTTCCCCCTTTGAGAGGCGCTTTTGCACTTAGGCAAATCAAAGTCAACTTTTTTTTTTTTTGTATTCTTCTTCAACAACAACACTCACGGTTTTTATTTTTCCTTCGTTACATTTTTTTCTCGAGAATTTATCGTTTTCTTCTAACGAAAAAAAAAGAAAAAAACTAAATTGCTGCCAAGAACAACTAATAGGAAATAAATTACATCATAAACAATAATTTTTTTTTTTTTGGTGTCAACCTGTGGATTTGAAACATTTTTTCCAAAATTTGACAAGTGACAAAAATCAGAAAAAAAAGACTTGGTGCTTCTTCTGACACATGAACTGATAAAACAAACTGCTCCAAAAAAAAAATCTGTCTTCTCCCCCCTCGTCAAATTCTGTTTGATAGCAAAGAAGACGAATTACAAAAAAAAAAAAAAGATTCACAGCTGATTTGTGCCGTGTGATGAACTGACACAAAAGAAAGTGATAAAAGAGCGAGAGAAAAGAATGAAAATAGCCCCTCGCGCTCCTCCTCAAACAAAGGATAACGACGACACGCAAACACACGGTTGTCTACTGTCTTCACACTCTGCCGAATCTTGTGTGACACTTGAAAAGTCAAAACAAAGGATTAATGCGTGCGCAAGTGACTTTTAAGGATTTAAAGTGAATATAAACGATACACGAAGACCGAAAAAAAAGAAGTAACTCAATTAAAAAATTACAAGAAAGAGAGAGTAGTGTGTGAACCCCACTTAAATCATATGTGGTTTACCTTGCAATAAAGAAAAACCCCAAGTATATGCATACTTGAGAAAGAAACACGAAAAAACAGAACTAGTTTCCTTTTTGCTCGTGCTCTCGCGTATGTCCTCCCTTAAAACGTGAGCTTCTTCTCTTGTGTTCTTCCTAGTCCGTTTCTAAAGAGACTGTGTGTTTGCGCGCTTAACTTGTTGGGTTTTTTTTTTGTATTTTTTTTTTGTTGGTTTCCTTCCTCAAGAGAGTGGTTTGTCTCGTCTCTTCAATCGCCATTCATTTTGTGCAACATTAATAAATGAATGCATAACACACAACAATTAATCAAGTGAGAATCAGTGTGCAAAAGAGAAGAAAAGAAAAGAAAAAAAGATATTGTGATTATTTTGTGCGACAAAGGAGAAACTACAACTAGAACTTCCAAAGTTTCGTGTTTAAAAATGACCTTGCCAACAACAACACCAATTAACGGTACAGACGACGATTCAGATATGTTCGGACCACCACGATCATCGCCACCAATCGGCTATCATCATCATCGATCACGAGTGCCAATGATATCGCCGAAGCTTCGTCAGCGTGAGGAACGCAAGCGTATCCTTCAGTTGTGCGCACACAAACTGGAGAGGATTAAGGATTCCGAGGCGAATTTACGCCGCAGCGTGTGCATCAATAACACATATTCGAGACTAACCGACGAGTTGCGTCGGGAGAAACAGTCTCGTTACTTGGCTAATTTACCAAAGTGAGTATTTGTTTCTTCTTATCCACCCTTGTTGTTGTCCATTCCTCCACATCATCGAAATTAAGGTGCAATCACAAAAAAATGATGTGTGTAAATTCTAAGAAGTCTTATATGCCCCCCTTGGTTACGTCATTTGACGTTTTCTAATTTCTTCAAAAGAAAATGGCGTGTATCTTTAAGAATTATCGGGGAAAAAAAAAGACAAAGGTCAACATTAGAATCGAAGCCTAAAGACGAATTAATTAAATCAGTGAAAGTAAACAGCCTTGACATTTTTATCATTTTTTGACATATGAATGAAATTTTTTGAATTAACAGCTGGCGGATGCTTCTAGTGATTTCAAGAAGTTCAAAGATACATGGGCAAATCGATAAACAGAAAACAAAGGTTGTGCTTGAAAGACTTCACTTGGATGTCTAAGAAGAAGGAATTCCGGTGACAGTTGAGATTTCATAATTTGTTGTAACGCCATATTGACTCATTGTCTGGCTGTTGCCACGTACGTAGAGCATGAAAAGATGTGTTTTGAGAGAGCGAGAATGAGTGAGAGAGAGAGAGATCAAAATCGTGGAGTTGAAGGGAAATTTGTGTGGTCATTTAGGATAATCAAGTGTGGATGAAGACAAGTTTAGGACAATGGAATATTCTAGAGATGACGTTTCGGCATAAGTTTGACAGGAGGTGGAGAGATTTCAGCTAGCGAGGTGATGACGTTTTAGGAAATGTCAAAAACTTTCTAATTCATTGAGGCCCCATTCGAATGCGCGAGAATCTTGAGGCAAAGATACGAGGGGCGGAAGTTCGAAAAATGTGTCAAGTACGTGAGAAGTTCGAAGAAAATTTTAGAACTTTTTAGAACATTGTTCAAGTTTAACAAGAATTCTAGAACATTTTAGAACATTCTTCAAGTTTAACAAGAATTTTAGAACTTTGTTCAAGTTCAGCAAGAATTATAGAACATTCTTCAAGTTTAACAAACATTTTAGAACATTGTTGAAGTTTAACAAACATTTTAGAATATTCTTCAAGTTTAGCAAGAATTTTAGCACATTTTTCAAGTGTAGCCAAGATTTTAGAACATAATACAAGTTTAACAAGACTTTTAGAACGTAGTTCAATTGTAGCCAAGATTTTAGAACACTGTTCAAGTTTAATAAGAATTTTAGAACTTTTGAGATCATTATTCAAGTTTACCAAACATTTTAGAAGAAAGCTCTTGTCAAAAATTCGCTTCGTCAAGACAACTTCTTTGAACGGATCAAATCAAATGTCATCTCCTTCAGACTTTAATAAAGGAAAAATCACGAAGGGCCTTCAAGGAATTATTTAGATCCTTAAAACAAGGAGTGTGTTGCAGAAAGTTCAAAAATTTGTCACAGTTTGACAGACTTTGTTGAAAAATGACGCGATCAATCTGAAAATGATTCAAAATACGAGCTCAACCCACTTTCCCAGAAAATCGTGTCGAAAAATCCCCCCCCCCCCCCCCCCCCCCCCCCCCCCCTCCCCCCAATTACTAACATCAACCTCAATTGCGTGCAAAGCACAATCGCACGTGCACAATTCATCTCAATTTCCGTTGTAAACAGATCGCACAAGCATGCACTTCAATTTGTACACAGATCATCCCTCACTCGGTCTGTCTTCGTTTCCTTTCTTCTGACGCTGAATCCTATCAATAAATAACCCCTCAAACAGAAACAATCAAACAAAGAGGCGATCAAACACAAAAAACCGAAATTAAAAATGAGCATAAAACAATAATCGGATGATTAACCCCATCTTCTTGCGGTAATCACTTAACAACACAACAAGCAGCAGCAGCAACAGCAGTCAGCTAGTCAGCAAGCAAGCTAGCAACACACATTGTCACCTTGTTCACGAAAAACAAAACCATATGATGATGACGACGTGCCATTTCATTCTATTTCATTTTCCCTCGTTCGTCGTTTCTTCATCTTCTTTTTTGGTGGCACACTCTGTGTGCGCGCTGAGCAGAGCACGGCGGTGTGCGTGAGTGTGTATCGTTATCTGTTTGTCATTTCGTTAATTGTAGCAAAACGACTTTGAAAATTCCAACGAACAAGAAAATCTCCCCAAAATTTCCCAGCAAACTTCGAGTAAACGAATGATTTCACAATAAAACCGCTGCATCCACAGAAATTCATAACAAGAGGCGCGCACATAATCTCTCCCATCTTCTTCGTATTTTATTGCTGCCCCCCCCCGCCTCTTCTCCATCGCATTTTCATCGCCTATATTGTGCACGAAAAAACAAACAAATTAAGTAAATAAAATAAATCTCCATTCAAGTCGACAAAGTGATATGAATGCGACGCACGATTTCAAAATGTATACATACATATTGCCTTATGTGTCGCCGCGCACTTGAGTGAAACTTCTTACTTCACCTCAGCCGCTGAAGGAGGCTCGCGTAAGACAACGACGACGACGACGACGACGATGATGCCGATGACGACAACACGACATCGACGCAATCAAAAAAAAAAAAAAAAAAACGAAGAAGAAAACAGACCACGAACGGCTAGCTGTGGCTAACTTGAGGTCACATCGAAAGTCTAAACACATAACAAAACAAAATAATTAGAGAGAATCAATTTTTTGCTTGTTTTTGCCTATTTTTCTTTTGCAAAAATAAAAAAAAAAGAATATAAATTCATCGCAAATGACCCTCACGCGTTGTGTTTTGAAGTGTAATTGCTGCTGTGTCTCGACAACGACGACGACGACGGTGACTACTGCTGGCGCTGCCGCTTGTATGCGATGGATTCAGACAATAGACAGAGAGAGGCTAATTTTTGAAGGCTTTATAATTCAGTGAAAAGATATAACCAACGACGATTACTTCCGGAATGTGGAGTGTGTTGTGTCTGGTGGCCATGTCGTCAGCTGCAATCAGCTGGAATTCCTCACGGGTGACAAGAGTGAACGCGAGAAAGACCGTGTTTTCGGCTCGAGTCGTCAGTTCGTTCCTCGCTCCGGTCCCGAAAGAAGGAATCGAAATAAAACAAGGCCTCCGAGGTGGAATTCCTCACGGGGGGACGAGAGTGAACGCGAGAAAGACCGTGTTTTCGGCTCGAATCACCAGTTCGTTCCTTGCTCCGTCTCGGAATGAGGACACAGCACATTTCTCAGTTGTTTTCCGGAGAAAAACCGAATTAACTGATGACTTGTCAGCGAAGTGATTCAATGTGTTTTTTTCCCAACGAAAAGGGGCCACAGTCCACCTCATCTCCCCCTCCCCCCCCATCTATCGTCGATTTCATTCGAAACCCATAATCAAAGTCCAACAGCACAAAAGACAACGACGATGGGCTGGGTGCTGCGAGGGAGGTTGCCGTTTGAAAGGATGGATATCCAAAAAGGATTTCTTTCTTGTGCCCCTCCCCCCAACCCGCTCCCTCTGTGACGAAAGAAGTTACGATGATAATAATAGCCCGTAATAATAATTCCAAGTTTCACCCTCAAGACAACGGCAGCAGCAACAACAAACAAACACTCGCTCCTCACTGTGCGCGCGTACACAGCAAAGCCCCCATCGTCCCGCACACACACATAGAAAGTGGCTGCTACACTGGCCGATCAAGTGCGGAGCAGGGGCACATCCGGAAGTGCGGTCGGAGGTGCCACTAGTGAACAAACATCGTGTGGAGGAATATACATGTAAAAACCGTTTTACCGAGCGCACACCCGCCGCCGCCGCCCCCTCTATATTCCTACGAATTTGTCTGCTTTTTTTTTTTTTGTGTGGATAAACGATGGATGGCAGAGGAGAAGAGAGAGAGAGGATGACAGTTGTAATTGAGAAAGTGTAACACACGGGGGTTGAGTTGAGTTGGGTTGGGTTGGGTTGGGTGGTTGGATGTGCTGCGACAAGTGTGTGGTGTGTTCTGAGAAGCTTTAGTTTATCTCTTTATGCACTGACTGACTGGCTGGCTGGTGTGTTTGTTCGTTGCGTTGAGTGGAGAGAAGGAGTGAGTGCGTATGTGTGTTTGTGAGAGCTTTTCTTCTTTTACGGACGATGACCACTTTATTAGGCCGAGCCGAGCGAGTGTGTTTACATGGTAATGACCGATATTTATCGGAAGTGTCATTTAAATTATTGTTTTCTCTCAATAAGGGCAAGGGAGAAACTGAAACTGAGACAGAGAGAGAGAGAGAGAGAGAGAGATTAGAAATCTATTCGTTTTGATAATCGGTTTATCGTTGTTCTCGCGTGGAAATTTAATTACTTTACCGGCCTTAAAATAGATCTCTCTGAGGTGTTGTCAGTGCTGACTGCTGCTTCTGCCGCTACCGCTGATCTCTTGCTGTGTCCCTCTTTATAGTTGTCGTTTTTCCATTACTTTCACTTTTCTCTTTCTCTCTCTGTGTGTCGTCGATGCAACTTCTTCGGGTTTTTTTCTCTCTCCGTTGATTTCTTTCATTCGAGAGATTTCTGTGCGCGCACTGTGTTCTAATTTGCACAGTTTCAGTGTCTTCGATGACATCTGTCAAATGGTCCACATTTCTGACAACTTCCTCTTCTGAACAATGTTAGAATGTGAAATTCCATGCAAACATCATCGGATTGTGCGTTCCATCGATGTTTCATGGTCAATTTTGACAGCTGTCAGTCAACAAAAAAACAGTTTTGACTGCTTTATGAAAGTTTGATTTGACAGCTGTCACTGAGATCCCTTTCAAAATGATAAACATGCCAAATCATGTGTAGATTGTAGAAAATCACTTCAGTTAGACAAAAAATGACAGATATGTCAAATCCTGTGTAGATTTGTAAAGAGAAGCACTTTAGTGTCACTTTCAACCAGCATTTCCCTTTGTGATGCAATCGCAGACAAATTTGCATTCTCAACCTTCGCGTCCCACACCCGTGACATTGATATACCTGCCACGTCATCTCTCTCTCTCTCTCTCCCAACCACCAGCAGTAGCAGGCAGCAGCTAATTATCAGCTGTCACCTTCTGCTTGTCACTTTCGAGATTTGTTTTGACATAATTACTTCACGCTAGCTGTTCAAATCCGTGCCTAATCTCTCGATTTGCCCTCTCTCTTCATCTCTCCGTCAAAAACAAACAGACACTTTATCGTCACGACCGATCGAATCAATCTGAAATCACCGAGAACGAGATGACAGATTCCGAGGAGGATTCCAGTCGTTTTCCTTTTCTATGTCAATGTACGACATTGACAGCTCTCGTCCGCATGTGATGCGATCAGTTGGGTGGACAGTTATTTAATGTGTGTGAGCAAGATCCCCCACCCCCCCCCAAAAACAACAACACGGCTTATCACGAATGTTCAAGGTGTTTTTCGGCTTTAATTAAAATCACAAAAAAAATAGCAGCCAACAAATAGAAAACAGAAATAGGTCTGATTTTTACGCAGGGGCCTAGTTTTAACACACAGCGAGCGAGACGGCGAGAGAAACATTGAAAAGCTATCCTCATTCTCTACACACAGCATAAAAACCTCGATGAATTTAATCTTTTTTTTTTTTTTTTTTGTTTCTTGTGTTCGCCTTCTTGTTGTTGTCTTCCACTTGTGTGTTGCGTTGTGTTGTTGTGCTTGCGCTGTGCTGTGCTGTGTGTGCTCTCTGTTGTTTCTTTTGTTTGGTGTACGTTGTGTATTGATTTAACCTCAATTTTTGTGTTGTGGGAAATTGGCGATAAAAACAATGGATGAACCAAAACCAAATCAAACACAGGCACACATGCACACACACCGAGTGAGGAGGAGAATGAGAGAGACAAAATCACTTTCGCTTTTACAGTTGACAAACTAAATACCAACCCGCGCACACGGATAGACAGCAGTTTTTGAAGAAGAAAGATTTCTTTGTTTGGAATTTGACACATTCGATGATTGAGAGAGGGAGAGCGCAAGAGACTGACTTCGCGATGCATCACACACTGCAATTATGTAAGCAAGCGTTCATGATAGAATGTAGATTAAAATCGTCGTCAGAGAGGCTGCCGATTGATGCCTCCAAAGGTAGGTTGCCTCTGCCTCAGTGTGGATTTCTGTTCGTGTGCCTTTTCTTCATCTTTATTATGTATTATGTTCATGTTATGAGATAAAGTAACCCATTTGGGTAGTAAAGTAGTAATGAAGAGCTAGAGAGCTGCGCGCAGACGAACGGGCGAGAAGAGAATAGGGAAAAGGCCGTTTATTTTGCTTTTTTTTCTTTTTCAAGTGAAAGTTTTTCCTTTTATAGGTACGCTCGCAAATGTACGTGTCGTCGTTTGATGTCTGTTTTCATCGACATCGGGTCTGACGATTGTGGTCTTCGCGTTAATTGGCGGTGCATTGCAACAGAGTGTGTCTCGGGCAGACCCTGGAGATGCGTTACAATCAAAGGGGATTAACGAGCTTACGGCTTCATTTGTTGCCACGATTGGTTCTTGAACCACGAACGTGCTGGGAGATGTCCGCCGACTTGACAGAGTTCCCCAAGGTTTCACTTGTTGCTACCGTCGTCTCTTGAACCACGAAGGAAGAAGTCTTAACGTCTTGGGAACCGTCTGGCGGCTTGATAGACTTCACTTGTTGCCACAGTCGTCCCTTGAACCACGAAGGAAAGCGCCTTAACGTCTTCGGAGATGTCTGGCGACTTGATAGACTTCACTTGTAGCTAGAGTCGTCCCTTGAACCACGAAGGAAGTAGTCTTAACGTCTGCCCACTTGACAGATTTCTCCAAGGCTTCTCTTGTTGCCCTTTAACCACGAAGGAAGTAGCCTTAACGTCTTCGGAGATATCTGCCTATTCGACAGAGCTCCATAAGGGTTCACATGTTGCCACGAATGTCTAACCTCCTTGTCAGTTGTCCCACAACTTGTCCTACAAACCTTCTCTCAAGACAATCGTGCCTTCAATCATCAACGACGAAGCCTATTTCCATCCTAACTGTCTCAAGAGAACTCCGACCTTCTCATCCGCTTTATCCAAAGACCCTAGAAAACTGTTGCTATATCCCAGCATGTCCACCAACCCCTGTCATTCCCCCCAATCATACTTGAACACAAACTAAACCCATTTTTATTTGTTTTTTTTTCTATTTTTAGATCTGATACCAAACCAGAATCAGCACGCGATAATGTCTTCAGTTCATACAACAGCTGCAGCAACGGCAGCACTGACAGTTCCGAGAATAACTCAACAAAAGAATCAACAAATACCCGCACAATAAGTTCCATCGATGCCACACAGCCGCATAATCTGACTGCAATGACCAACCAAACAAGTCACTCCAACAACCACTGCAACAACAGCCACCACCACTCCAATAATAACAATAATAATTCAACCTGCTCAACATTGTCATCACGTCACTCATCCTCGTCATCCTGCTCCCACTCATCATCATCATCGAACACCACACCCTCATCGTGCACAGAGAAACGTGACCGTAAACGTTCCATATCCAGCAATAGCGTCGATGCTGACTTAGAAAAACTCGATCGTGAACTGAGCGCTATTAACGCATCAATGCCACTAATCGATCCGGAGATCACACAAGGTGCTGAACAACTCGAAAAGGCAATGTCATCCCGCAAACGTTTACGCAGCGAAGACGAAAGTGATCGTCTGGTGCGCGAGGCTCTCTCACAATTCTACATCCCACCGCAGCGACTCATCTCGGCGATCGACGATTGCCCGCTGGATAGTAAAAAGATCAAGCTGGCCGGCGATTTGGAATTGGATCTCTCGCTGGACATGAATCAAAATCAAAAGGAATTCGAAGTGATCATGGACGCGCTCAGGCTTGGCACATCGAGTCCGACACCGGCGAGTGACTCATGCGGACAGGCGGCCATGATGAGCGAATCGGGGGTTTTTCACAATTTGGTCGTGACCTCGCTGGAAACATGAAAGTATCAGTAAGAGAACAAAGTCTTTAGCAAAAATCTATCCACAACTACACATATACACACACGACATGGCATACATGCTGCGCTCATGTATGGTCGCTTCTTTTAAACAATTTCAAATTAAATTTATTATGTTTTTGATTTTCTGTTGAGAAACTACGTTCGAATGAATTTTGTGTTTTCATTTCATTTTCATTGATTTTTTCGGTTCAAATGTAAGAAATTATAAGAAGAATAACTATCATCCCCCCCCACACATGACGCTAGTCATCCCAACTGTGCAAAAGCAAAACCTCCACACTCACGGTTTCATAGAGAGACAGACAGACAACAGACAGATCAGAAAGTATTTCCAAATTCCAACTCAAATCACAAGTATTTCATTTCCTGGAGAAAAAATGTACGATGAAGAAACAGAAAAAATGTCCTTATTTTGTATTGTTTTCGGTTGCTTTTGAAGTGCAATTAGATAGAGAGAGAGAGAGAGAGAGAGAGAGTATTCCTTATTCGGTTGATATCGTCAACTAAACCATTCAAAGATTTTTTTTTTTATTTTTTATTTTTATTTCATAAACAACAGAAGATTTAAGAACAAAAGAAAGAAAAACAACAAAAACAAAAAAAAAAAAACAAAATTAATCTATTCAATTATAAATATTAATCATCAATTAGATTATTAGAAGTGCTGTGATATAAATCAGTAAGAACATTTTAACAAAACAGGACAAAAAACCACAAAAAACTTTGTTAAATCAAAAAAAAAAAATTCAAATACAAACAAAAAACGAACAGAGATTGCCCCCCACACGATCTCTGTGTAGGCTTAAAAAAAAGAAACAACAATTAAATATGTACCCCAAAAAAAATATGACAAACAACTAAAATTTAGTACAGATTATTATAATTTTCCTTGTTTTTTTTAGGTTAAGAGAAAAAATTTAAGAAAAAAAAACCCCTAATTTAAATCAATGAGAGAAAATCGAAGATGAGAATCTAAGTGAAAAAAGAATCAACTGTTTTGTTGTTGAAATCCAGGTGACAAGAGTTCGTTTTTTTTCGAAAAAAAAAAAAAACAAAAAAAAAAATCTCAAAAAACTTACAAAAAAAAAAGATAGCAAAAATCTATGTTCAGTATAAAATTGTTGCCAGCATTTTAAAAGTTTAAGTTTATCACAATTCTTTTTTTTCACATATATTCCTTTCGTATATAGATATATATATATATTTTTTTTTACTTTTCTGTTCGATTTTGTATAACTATGTTAAAAGAAGAGAAAAAAATATTTTTTTTTATGTTTTCGTTATCGTTTTCATTTTCGTTGTGTAAAGTTATGGAAATTGTATCAATGAGATGACTATTATTATTTTTTTTCTTTTCATTTTCATTAATTTGAGAGAGAAAACAAAAAAAAAAAAAAAGAGAAACAAAGCAGCAACCATTTGTGTGGTGCCTTCTCTAAGCCTATTGAAATTATGTATTTTTTTAATTATTATTATATCATTTTAGTTAGTTAATGAAACACAAAAAAGAAAAAAAAAACAAAAACAAAAACTTATGAGTTTAAATAAAAAGTATTTAAAGTTGCAAGAAAAAAAAAACAAAAAAGATACAGATGCGAATCGTTTTTATTTTTGGTTTCGATTTTCGTTGCTGAGTGTGGCGCTTTGCTTTTTGAATATTTCCGTTGCCTTTGGTTTGGTTTTCGTTTGGTTTCCTTTTTTCTTTTTAATGCGCGGCATGATTCTATGATTTGTTTTCGATTCGGACGGAGTGTTCTGAATGCAGGGCGAACGGTTGTCTGAATCGTGGTATGAATGGACAGTAGACGTCACACAGACACAGGGTGTTTTCAAACATCACGAACAGACAAAGTTTTAAATGAGAGCTAAGAGAATATCTGGGAAGCGACTGGGGAGTGCGAGGATAAAGTTTATTTTATTGGAGGAAAGATGAAGACATGGGTGTTTTAATAAACATCTGAATAACAAAGGCCTGCGTTATCCATGTTCATTAATGCAGATTTACGATCGTACTAACTTGGGTGAACTTCACTGCCTACTGTTCAGAAACGTCAATAGCTCATCATTATTTTTCGAAAAATATTTTGAACTAAGGCAAAAACTGCAGACATTCTACACCGTCCGTGTGTTCATAAACGCACGAGAAAAGAAATGCGGTTGCGTTTATGAAAACACCCATAAACTACTACTAAGACGCCAACTGCGAACTGAACACGCTATACTCTGCCAAGGACTTGACCAAAAGAATCTCATAAGCACATCAGCTGCCGACTTGATCGCTTGAAACGAAGGGGTCTGATTCTTGTTCTTTCTTCGATGACAGCCCTAAATGGGATCCCCAAGTCAAAGCTCTTATGAACACATCAGCTACCGACCCTTGTGATCAGAGAACGTTCGATTCCCGCTCATTCTCCGATGACGACCCTAAATGGCATCTCTAGTCATCTGCTGCCGACTTGATCACAAGGGAACGTGGTCCGATTCCAGCTCTTCTTCGATGACGACCCTAAATGGCATCCCCAAGCTCTAATCTGTCACACGTCGAGTCAGTCAGGTCTCGCGACTGTCTGAAAAAACGACGAGGGCTTGCCTAACTGAAGTGAGACAACAGAAATGATGCAAAATCGCAGTCAAAGTCTGCGTGTGGCTGCAGACGCACGAGTGTGTCACACGCCAGTTTTGTTGACAGAAATAATTCCCTGAACGGACTCGGGGAAACCGCCTTATCACTTCGTCACTCTTGACGTGACTCAATCTGAGAATCTGCTCCCTCTCGTTGTAGTTTAGAATTCCTGGCGTCAAAGTGAATTCTATCAAAAAAAAAAATGACGCATGCTGCTGACTAAGTGCGAGGCGTTTTTTTCTCGACTCCAAAAGGGTTATCTGAAGTGCTTGTTGCGCATGTACATGCAGGTTTATTATTATGCTCTTGCTTGTGAAATTCTAAAGGCGTCATAAGCGCGCCTGCACACTGTGGGGACGTAGATCGTGAGTTAATCATCGCAGCTTGTTCCAGCGTGAGTCGCCGTGACTTAGCACATCGGGTGGGAAGTTCGAATGGAAGTGAGTGTGTGTAGTCATGATGCCTTTAAATGTCTGTCACAATAAGTCATGATGTGAAATTAGGCGACTTCTAGACCGGCCACGTGTGCAACCAGCTGACAAGGCAACAATCCTTTCGCATTCAGGGCAGATCATCCAAAAAAGACCTTGATTTTAATATTTCTGTTTACAAACTCAATTTTCACCAGCGTGTATGCACGCGCATACATTCGAATCGCCGAAAAGAAAGAAAATAAGCAAATTATGTACACACAACAACCATGCCTCCACCTTCTCCCCAGCAGCAGCAGCAGTGTTGTTGGCTCAGTGTCGCCGTGTCGTCCGATGCGAAACGAAAGCAAGCGCGCACACACATCGAGTGAAATGAAATCGAATTAGCTATCAAATCAAATCAAATCAAATCCAGCAGCAGCAGCAAGACCCATAATAATACCGACAGATTCAAAGCGTTTGATAAGCGGCAACTGGCGGCGCACCTGAACGCGATGTTTGTGCGTGTGTCACTCGTCGTCTGCTGTTATACAACGGCTGATTTTTGAGCATTTCTTTCTCTTCGCCAACTGATAACCTAGTCATTGTCAATGCGGCCTGATTAATTGTTTAACAGAAGAAACAACGAGAGAGAGAAAAGAAAAAACATAGAATTTCTGAATTTCTCCTTTTCTAGTTCATGAATGAACGACGAAAGAAGGAATTATCTCTCTGTATCTTGTTGGCATTGAACTACTTCGTGTCTGTGTGTCGGCCGCAGAATGTGTGTGCGAGCGAGTGCCCGGTACACACGCCGTTCGGGTGGATGTGACGTATTTTAGCCTCTTTAAATTATTTGCTTCCCCTTTCCTTCGCTCGCCTGGTGCAAACAAGGAAAATGACTAGTAAAGTTGAGTGGTTGTCACTGCAGGGTAGGTGGTTCAGATCGATGGGGTATCGAGAATCGAGAAGAAGATTTTGGCCCAAGCGCGAGTGTGAAACGAGCACGAGAGGTGCTCGTGAATCAGTTTTTTGGGGTGTTCTCGAGGCCCTTCTCTGTGGAACGAGTGAAAGTGCCGGCCTAGATTGCTGGTGGGAGGGTGCGCGTGAGTCTTCACACGCGTGGAAGATAAGGGGTTTATCATTGAAGAATTAACGAGTCGCTTTAGGCAGGGAGTCAGTCAACCAGCGTGACGTTTCTTTGCGCGAATGATTCTTCTTGTGGCTTTCTGAGCTTGGAATGGACAGTGTTCCTTGTAGGAAGTTCGATTGCACCTCGATCATCGAAAAATTGGTCAAGGAATAATCCTTTCATCAGCTTTCTAGCATCTTACACAAGTTTTCTTGCGATTTAGTGAGTTTTGAATGCCCGCTGGTGCTTGTTTGGTGGTCGATCTTTGAAACCCTAACCTCTCGTGTGCACACTGGTGCTTGTTTGGTGGTCGATATTTAAAACCCTACCCTCTCCGTGGAGAACTGTCGACTGTACCATGTCGTATTGAGTTTAGAGTGCACACTGGTGCTTGTTTGGTGGTCGACGGTGGTGGAGAACTGTCGAATAGGGAGTCTGTGGCTGTTGAAAGATGAAAAAGGTGACACCCACGAATCCTATGCCTACTCATTCATGCTCAATAACTACAGTATGTGGCCAGGTTCAACTCGGGGACCGTGGTGCCAGCCAGGCTTCTGTCTAATCTGACGAGTCTCAAGAAGAATGATAAATTCCCCCGTTGTCGCTTCGTTTGCGACCAAAAACTGACTGAGAAGCTGTCCAGAAAGGATTTAGAATTGCTCATACTTAGTTCATCACACGATGGGACTTAGATCTTTGCCTAATCTAGCATTGTACCCCGAAGTGAAGCGCCTAGAATGAAGGGGAATAGTGAACAGTGATTAGAGAGAATAGAAACTTGAAGTTGAATTGATGTCCAACTTGCCCCAAGCGTCCTATTTCCATGTCATCTTCGGATTGAGGCACAAGATGAGAGTTATTCGCGCAGCGAGACCGTAATACACCAACGGCAGGTCCATCGCGCGGCTGACTGGCCTTAAGCAGCAGTCGCACTAAGGCCTGTGCATGCCCCTAAGACAGCGAGAGTCTTGACTAGATTCCTTTAACATAGACTTGACAGAAGCTGAAGCATTATTCTGGCATTGAACGTGGACTGTCAAATGTGAGAAGAGTCCCCATCCGGAATCAATTTTTGGTTGCTTTTGTTTGCGCAGTGGCTGCTTTTATATGACGTTTTAGAACGCGATGTACCCTGATATTTGCAAATTAAGAACGCTTGACTTTGCAGTACTGCGCGTTTACGAACTCATCATGCGTCTCTTCTCCTGTTCCAGTCTCACTGCCATTCCTGTTCTTAGGCGCCAATGGAGCATCGGATGGAACTACGCTTCCTACACTGGTCCTTGGACGCAGTCAGAACCAATGATCGCTCAAATTTCGTAAAGTACGTCGACGATCTGTTAGGGGACCACATCAAAGTCTTAACGTCCTCTCCTGCAAAGTACACGATTCCTCATGTTTCTGACTAGACTCTGAGTCTTTGTCGATGCGACAGGGTAGCAGCGGCCACCTTCTGATAAGCAAATGAGGTAAATTTGACGAAAAGCAGGGCTCTCAATTTGTTCGATCACAATCAGAAGGGTAACGACTCCACGATTCCACGATTCAGACACTTTAACGCGCAACCTTATGTGACTTTCAACAAATTAACTGATTTCTTTGAACAACATAACCAAAAAGACATACACAAACAAATATATAATATTTATAGAAGAAACTAAGTGCTTTTTAAACAAAAACAAAAAAAAAATTTAACTTTAAGAAGGAAGAAAGAAAAAAAGATGTATACAAGAAAAAAAAAAAAAAAAAAAAAAAAAAAACATGTTTTTTACAACAAACTGCAAGGAAAACTTGCCGAAAAAAGAACAAGAAAATTATCCAATTTTTTATCTAATTTGCATCAGTGTGATAAGTATATAGTATTTAATATTCAGTTTTAATTTGTTTCTATTTTTTAAGAAAAAAAAAAAAAAAAAACAAAAGAAAGCATATTTATATTTAAACTTAAGGAATTCTTTATAAAAAAACAAGAAACAAAACAAATTAAGTAGTTTACGCGATTTTAATAAAAACAAAAGTAATATATATATATATATATACACAGTTATATACACTTTGCCAAATGAGAAAAAAAAAGAAAACTAAAAAAAAAACCAAGAATTCTCTTCGAGAAGACGAAACAAAAAAAAAATTGGACAGAAAAAGAGATAAACTATGAAAAAAAAAAAAAAAAAAAAAAACATTTTACATATATTCTTCCTCTATCGTGCGTATTAAATAGGACCAAGGATCACATTGTTACTCTAGGACGTAGTTCATTCTTTTCGCCCATCTCCTCAATCCCATCCCAAGCCCCCCCCCCCCCAAAAACAACCCCCTTCTTAAGCAAAACAAATCTAAATCTCAATGTAAACTAGATTTAGTCAAAAAAAAAAAAAAAAACAAAACAAAAATTGTTAAAAAGAGAGATTAAACAATTCAATTGTAAAACAAATTAAACAACAACATTTAAAGTGGCTTCAATGTGTAAACGTAGAATATTTGAGTTTCTTTGTTTTCTTTTCTTTTTCGTTTTGTTTTAAATAATAAGAGAATACAAATTTATTAACAAGATAATACTCATGTGGATCAGCCATCAGCCTTATGCTGCACTGTTCCAAGCAAAAGAAAAAAAATGAAAAACAAAAGAAACCAACAAAAAATCCTTTAACAAAGATTGACAAATTTAGGGCCTTTTTTGGAACATTTAAGAGCAAACAAGAGACGTTGCGACAAACAAAGCTAAACAATTTGAATATTGATTGCAAAAAAAAAAACAAAAAACAAAAAACAGAAAAAAACTTTATGATAGTTAATATTTAAAAAAGAAAAATTATTAATTTTTTGGTTAGATTAAGAGGATAAGAGCAAAAAGGAAACAAATATTGTAGACCGATAGAGAATAGTAGTAATTAATTAATAATTAATAATAAAAATCATTGAAATACATAACAATTAACGAAATGCAAGATACAACTTGGCTTTTATTTGCTTGAGTTGAGGTGGATATTGTGGCTTAGGTAAGTGGGCTGTTTTTTGCGGCGAATTAGCCAGCACCATGCTGGTCCAGACTACTACCACTGATCGAGAAATTCAGAAATTCAGAGATAGGGCCGTTAATTTCCCTCTAAAAACCCCTCTAACCAAGGGCAGGCACTTGCCTGGATTGTGGCTTAAAGGGATTCGGATTTAGCCACGGCGAGAGGAGTCATTGGGCTCACAAGCTCCATGCGATTAGTTCAATGCCAGATTCTGATGTCGACACACTCTGCTACGAAGTAGTTCAAAGCACACGACGTCGACGACTTGGTTAAGGACAGAAGGTCGGTATGAATTGAAGGTTTGAAGCGCGTTTGTCAAATGAGGCAAGATTACGAGTTCTACTTCAATAGGTGCGACGCAAGTTTTGTATTCAATCAACGACACGATAATTCACGGTTCCATCTCTGTCGTGTCACTGATAAAGCATGGAACTCCTCCGCGGTGTAGTGCATCGATTCCTACGATGGGTGTCCCTACGTGTGCCTGCTACCAATCAGCAGTCAACCGTTCTGAACCTAATCAAACCTACGGTGGGTGTCTAAGATCAAATCGCGACACGAGCAACTTTCATAATTCACAGCTTCACCTGTCGCGAGTCACTCACCTTGTTGTGCAGACAGTGCTGGACTCCACTCCATTTTCTGAAACTAGCTCAGAGCTAAGACTGGGGACTCGTCGTCTTTGATCGCCATTCTCTTACGTGAGCTATTTAAATACAAAACTTCTGGATTTATGAGCACAAACCGGCGACACTCTAGCAGTGACTTCAATGCTCTTTCAGGCTCAAACTGATCAACTGCAGCTACCAGCGCCACCCTAAGCAAACAACGCTCCTCAACAATGACCAGCGACAGCGACAAAACAAACGACGCCCCTTCTCTTCAGTTAGTGTCTGCAATCTGTTCGAAGTCGGCATTGTAGGATCCTCCACTCATGAGGGGAAGAGAAACACAGACACAATACTGCAGCAGGTACGCGTCCAGGTCCATCTCGGTTTGAAGCAGCCCCCCAAAGCTAGAAGAATCTCTCGCACGTCCTAAACTAGACAGGCGTCAACACTTGTTCAAACACGGACAGACACATTACACAAAGACATCCAATGGGAGTCACTGGTTGTAATGAAGCTCGCCCCGACATCCAAGGAGAGTCACTCGTTGTAATGAAGCTAGTGTCTCTCCTTGGATGTCTTTGAGTAATGCGTCTGAAGCCGCTTACCGGCACTCCCTTAAACGTTGTCGAATCTAAGGAGTCACTCGTCCATCCCAGGGAGAGTGCCAATCCTGAAGCCTCCCGTTGTTCAATTGTCACCAGCTTTCAAACTAGGGGAAAGGCTTCGCAGGAATCTCGTCACAACAGCTTCCCAGGCAGTGTCTTCCATGAACTCTACTCCACTAGTTCGAGAGGAAAGCAACCCTCAAGGAGCACCAAGGAGGCAACTCCAGAAAGAAGAATCCTAGGCTGAACCAAATCAACAACCTCAAGGAGCACAATCGAACCAAAACTAAAAAAAGGAGGAATTCTAGGCTGAAACTAATTAAACCACAACTAGCAGCGCCAAACCAAAACTTCGGCTTAAATTAGAAAGAGAAATTCTAGGCTGAAACTAAGCAAAGACAAGGGCCACAACTAGCAGCGCCAGGCCACATTTTGGTGAATAGATGAAGTATTTTGTAGAACTACGCCATCTACCCACTGCCCGTGAGAAGCCAGCACACCAACCACTGCACTGCATTACCTACATGTTGGTGTCTGAGATTCATCCCGGTGCACTTCCAGTGGACTGGGGGGTATTTGATGTAAATTCGGAGCTAGGGCTGGATGATGGAAAACAATTTGACAAAAATAAATAAATCGATGTCTAATAGTGGTAACACAAGGGGCCTACTCTGGGACACTAACAACGACAGAAGCACCAGGGATGAAGTTCAATGAATGATTGGATTTAAAAAAGAATGAATGATTGGACTATCAGCCAAACTTCATGGGAATCACTCTCTGATTTGCTCCTTTGAGCTCTCAAGAGACAATGTCCTTTTAAACATCTTTCTCGAGACACTTTTTCATCATGCCTAGCCGTTCCAGTCCTCATCCATCGAACAAGGAGCAACGTTTGTCTGTAGCGACATCGGTTTAGTGAGGCTAATAAGGTGATTAGACAAAGGCATCATCAAAGGGATCCAACGCGCGGTTCTCCATCAACTGTACCTAGAAGGATCCAACAACCAGGTCACTAATTATTAAAGAAGAGCAAAGGATGTCCGTCAGCTGCTGCAGCAACTAAACGAAAAAATGACATGATAGACAAGACAAGAGGGTACCCTGGGCTAGCTCTTCAGAAGGCAGCTTTTCGACATCAACAATCATCCCAACGAGCCCATCAGGAAGCTGAAGAACACCATCCCCGGACAACGCTACATCCACGCGCTAAATCCGCTAAGCGAGAAGAACTTCCCAACGATATTTAACCTGCATGGCTACTACCAGAGCAGCGACATGGATTTGAACAACCCGATGCAAGCCTCAATAGAAAATAATCCATAAGGTCGTAGGATTGCAGCTGCAGAGATGAGGAAGAAGTGTAAACCATGCACCACACTACCTCGGCACCTGTCCAGCACTTGCAAGAGCAAGGAAAAGTACGCTAGGCAACAGTCTATTTAGCTGCCTAGACGAAATGTCAAATATAAAAAGGATCTTAACTCTAAACACAGCTTATGCCATGTGAACAGCCTAAGCCACCTAACGCGGGAAATCATACGCGATAAGATACAGCATAAAAGACTTTAGAACAACACCTATTAAAAACATGCTCGCTGAATCCGGGTTTCCACCAATACCACAGAGAGTCAAAGTACTGAAATCAAAGGTTATTCTAAAGATTAATCAGACTAAAGGCAACCTAATCAAAAACGACACCAAAAGGCTATTTGCCAGGAAACGTCCCACCAACCTTCCTTCAACCATCTTTAACTCGCTAGAATTGGTACATCAAATGCAAGTCGCAATTTGTTTGAAAAACCACGCACAAGGTACTGCCCGGTGAAAGTATCCTTCAATCTTTGCATAATTACACCAAATCCGCATGCCCAAACGAATTATAACAGAAACTGCTCCTCGGAATATGCTGCCAACACAGCAGTGGAAAATTCTATTCACCGATGGATTTGCATCCAACTGAGGCCGGAACAGCGTTTGCGGTTGTTGAAGAGAATGGTATTCTTCTGTCAAAAGTACGGCGCTTCCTCATTTCTCGTCAGTTTTTTTCGGCTGAAGCTTTCGCTATCCTGCTTGCCATAGCTCTCGCTGGAAAGGCAAAGGTCATCACATGTAATGGCAGCTATAAAAAAAAATCTCAGTCTGTACTGTCATTACTTTAATACGCGACAAATTAACAAAAAAAAAAAAACGCCGGCAGAGTCAAATTGCTTTGGATACCAGGACATGCAGGTAATATGGGGAAAAGAGCATATGGCAGCAAGAGCCGCTACCCACGAGCCTATCACAACGTTCTTCACCTTCAACATGTCGCACACCGGGGATTACATTAACAACTCCTGGAGCCAAAAAGCCAGAGAAGACCACGCCTATAAGCGTATCAATCCTGACTCCAAAGCAGCGATATATCCGCCAATATGATCAAAGCCTACATTCGCCTCCGGCTAGGCAATACACGGTTCACAAATGAACATCTTATCTCGCAAAACATCCCTCCGAATGTCCTGGTAGCTGGTGCTTTTGTTTAACTATTAATATTATAATTTATTTATCAAATAATAAAAATAAAAATTCAGAACATATCTAAATTCGTCAGAAAAACAAACTGACCATATAAGTCAGTGGACAATCCCTGCGGTGACCACTTGGATACCAGCAGGTACTTCTTAGGTGTCAGTTAGTTCCCCTGGCTTTTGCATTGCATTGCATAGCATTGTTTGCCCGATTCATAAAAAAAGGTGACCCTTTGAACTGCGCCAACTACTGCCGTACTGTGTGAACGGCTAAAGCCATTCGTCAACAACCTGGTCGGTCCATACCAGTGTGGCTTTAGGCCAGGAAAATCCACCATCGACCAAATATTCACACTGCGCAGATTTTGGAGAAAACCCAGGCGCAACAAATCGATACCCACCACCTTTTCATCGATTTTAAGGCCGCGTATGATAGCATCTATAGAGGCGAGCTATACAGAGCAATGTCTAGTTTTGGCATCCCTACCAAACTCGTCCGCTTGTGTAGGATGACGATGGAGAATGCACGCTGCTCCATCAAGGTCGGTAAAGACCTAACCGAGACCTTTGATGTCAAAAAAGGATTCAGACAAGGCGACGCGCTGTCATGCGACTTTTTCAACATCGTTCTTAAAAGAATTGTTCAAAACTCGAACGCCAACACCAGAGGAACAATCTTTCAGAAGTCCGTCCAACTACTCGCATATGCCGACGATAATGACATGATCGGAAGAACGCAGCGTGATGTCAACGGCGCTTTTGTGGGTGCGTAGGCAACGTAGGCCGCGAAGATGGGTTTTAGCGGTAAACGAGGGTAAGACCAAGTAAAGGGTGATTTTTTTAGCAATTATCTTTTTGGCAACACTGGTTTAAACTGGTTTCGTGTTTTGTTTTACTGTCAAACATCTTCAGTTTGGTCTATAATTTAACCATGAATCGTCTTACAAACGAACAACGCTACCTACCGCAACGTAAAATGTTTGGTGAATGGGCTCTTGGAAAGTTGGGCGAAGATCCACTTTTTTACCGAAAAATTGTGTTCAGCGACGAAGCTCATTTTTGGCTCAATGGGTACGTAAATAAGCAGAATTGTCGATTTTGGAGTGAATATCAGCCAGGAGCATTGCAAGAGCTACCAATGCATTCAGAAAAAGTCACAGTTTGGTGCGGTTTATGGGCTGGTGGCATCATTGGACCGTACTTCTTCAAAGATGATGCGAATCGTAACGTAACTGTGAATGGTGAGCGCTACCGTGAGATGATATCCAACTTTTTATTTGCCCAAAATGCAAGAGCTTGACCTTGCATGACATTTGGTTTCAACAAGACGGTGCCACATGCCACACAGCACGCGCAACAATGGACTTATTGAGGGGCGAGTTCGGTGAACATTTTATTTCACGTTCGGGACCGGTCAATTGGCCGCCTAGATCGTGCGATTTAACGCCTTTAGACTATTGTGGGGCTAATGTCTATACAGACAAGCCCGCTTCAATTGACGCATTGGAAGACAACATTGAAGCATTTATTCGTGAGATACCGGCCGAAATGTTGGAAAGAGTATGCCAAAATTGGACTAAGCGGATGGACCAGTCAAGGTCAACATTTGCATGAAATAATCTTCAAACATTAAATTATATGGACCGTACTATCGATTCAAATAGAGATTGCATGCATTTTTCTGAATTTTATGTGTTTTTTTTTGAAAAACTTTCCTATAGCTTTTAAAAAATCACCCAACACCGACGTCTCCGTCAGAACGTCAATGTTTTGTCTACCTAGGCACCGTTATCAATTCAGACAATGAATAACTTAATCAAAAAAAGAAATCAAACGAAGAATAACCCTTGCCAATCGCTGCTTCTTTGCGCTAAGAAAGCAACTGGTAAACAATGCCCTCTCTCGAACAACCAAGGTAACGCTTTACAAGACCTTAATCGTCCCAGTCCTGCTATATGGCGCGGAGGCATGGACTTTGTCAAAAGCGGATGAAGCTGCCCTTGGTTGCTTCGAGAGGAAAATTCTTCGTGTGATTTTCGGTCCCGTCTGCATAGACGGTGAGTGGAGGAGGGGATATAATGACGAACTATACGGGCTGTGTAGCGACATCGACTTAGCCAGAAGAGTGAAGATCCAACGATTGAGATGACTAGGTCATGTAGAGCGGGGGTGGAAACCAATGCTCCGGCCCGAAAAGTCTTCGAATCCACCCCCGAGGGACGGCGCAGTAGAGGAAGCGGATCTGCGACTCAGGTGGCGCACGCAAGTGGAAAGAGACCTCAATCAACTATGCGTGCGAAACTGGAGGCAGCTAGCTAAAGATCGAGCTGACTGGAGACGCTTGTTGGTTGAGGCCCAGGTCCACCTCGAACTGTAGCGCCACCTTAAGTAAGTAAGTAAGATAGCACAATGGATTCAAACAGGATCTCTGACAATCACTCATACCTAACATAGCCTATACCTATCTAGACGACAAGAGCTCAAAAACATGCATAATCAGGGTAAAACAGCGAGTATTCAGCGTGTCAATCCGAGCTGCGGGCATCACAAAACAGAAAAAAAAAAAAAAAAAACAAGAAAACCATACAGACTCCGGTCAGTCTGCAGCTAAAAGATGGTCCATCGTTTAAATTTGTATCTGAAATAGGTTTCTTTTTATTAATTTCCACATTCCACGGTCTCTGCCCATACACAGCAGCAGCTATTTACAATACTTTTAAGTCTAAAACCATTATTTGTATGCTTTTTTTGTTTCTTTTTTGTTTTTTGAATTATTAGTAATACTGTAACAGTATCGTTTCACATTTCATACAACAATAACATCTTAACGAACGAACGAGAAAAAGATACGATAGATAGATAGATAGATAGATAGAGAGAGAGACAGACAGACAGAGAGAGAGAGAGAGAGAGAGTCAACGAAAAGGGAAAAGAAACAGAAACAAAAACAAAAACAAACCGTTTCGTATGATTATACAATGCAATGCTGAGCAACACGAACACGAACTAATTTCAAACATGTTTCAGTTGTTCTTGTGTGTGTTTGAGTTTGAGTGTGGGTGTGAGTTGGAGTGTGTGTTTCTTCTTATTTTCTTTTTTTGTTTTGTTTAAACTTTAGGCCGAATGTTTGTTATCACAGAGTTATTAGTAGTCAAGACTTTTTTTTGTTTTTTTTTTTTTTTTTGTTTGTTTGTTTGCTTTGCTCATTCCTTATACGCTAGAGTACATAATATTTTCTTAATAATTGCTTTCGCCGCCGCGCTTCTCCATCGTTAATCATTTAGTCTAGAGATTTATGTGTCATTTTTGTTTGTGTGTGTGTTTCCCTTCTTTTGAGGGGTTTTTTTCTTGATTTTTTATTTTTTTTTTAGTTTAGTCCTTAATGTCTAGGGTATTGTATTTTATTTATATTTATATTCTTTTTTTTTGTATTCAATTGAACTGTCTTTTATAGAAATGGTATGAAATAAAATAAAAAAAAAAAAACATGGCACCTGTTTAGGATTATCTGGGATCTGGGATATCGCGCTAACCAACATTGTAATCTATCCTTTACCATCCCACCATAAAAGTATTTGACAATTGCTTCCTGATCGTTACTACGTTACACGCGTAAGAGTGTCCGGGATGGGTTAAGGTGGTTAGTGGGAAAGGGATGATGGCGATTGGAATGTCGATGGATGTGCGCTTCTTCAACGTTGTGAAGCGGAATGTGCTGAAGGGGAATGGTTTTGATCGAAAATGTTAAACAAAATGGAGGTTAGGTGCACGCTGTCCAATGGACCTTTCTTTCTATTCTTCTTCTAATGGCGCCTCAGCTAACAAGTCTCTCCAACTGGCCAGTTGCCGCTAATTTTGCACATCAAGTAGGTTGAGGGAGGTCCTTTGGCCACTTGAGAGCGCCATCAATTCCGTGGGCGTCCTCTATTGCGTTCGCGGCCCACTGCTTCAGAGTGGAATCAGTCGACTTAGCCTCACCTTCCAATCCTGTTAACCTCTCTTTTCAGGTTCATTAGGATCTCAGGATGGCTGGACAACGTGCGAGGAAGATGTGTAGCGGGAATATTCCCCGCTTTGGCTTGCACGTCACATCTACCATACCACTGATCTAACATAGACTCACGCTGGAGTCTGAAATGATGATGATGCACCACAGAAGAGATGGTTCATGCTTGGATAGGGAATACTGATCGCAATGAGTTCTAGAACGACATGGACGACAGCAGAGATCGAAAGACACAGCCTCATTGGAAATAGAAGACTGATCGAACGAGATTCTGAAACAATATGCACGACAGGCGAGATGGTTCGAACAAGTGATTGCTTGGATGGGGAAACAATGAGTTCTAGAAATGACAGAAGAGATCGAAGAGTACCTGAATTGAAACGCCACTGGGAAACCACATGCAGACACACACACACAGAGATGGCTCAAGCAAGTGGTGAGTCTAAAACGACATTCACGACAAAAGAGATGGAAACAATCAATGTCCTTGGATATGGAAGACTGATCGAACAAGATTCTGACACCACATGCACGACAGACGAGATGGTTCGAGCATGTTGTTGCTTGGATAAGGAATACTGATCGCAATTAGCTCGGGAACGACAGACGAGATCGAAGAGTATAATCTCGGCAAGGGGTTCTTTGAATTGTGACGGGATTCTGAAACCACATGCACGACAGAAGAAATGGTTCGAGCATGTGGTTGCTGGGATAAGGAATCTAAAACGAGACGCACGACAGAAGAGATTAAACCGAACCGAACCGAATCTCGTTCTCGTAAAGCGTTCGTGGACATAGAAGACAGGTCGTCCTGGATTCTGATACCACATTCACGCCAGAAGAGATCGAAGAGAGTATTGAGACATTAAGGGTACAAGTTATGAGATTCTTGTGGTTTCACGATTCGAGTGTCCAGTCAACAGCATGGTCTGCTGGTCAACGACGAAGTTGTTCAAAGAGGATGTATGATGGTGCAGCCAGTGCGGGTGAAATCGATTGAGTTCTTGATTCCGGAAAAAAAGGTGCCAGCAGCTCTTTACCTCTCGGCGACAAACTGGTGTTCTTTCCAACGTGCTTGGCAACAACTTGGCGCTGTTTTCTAGGTTCCGTCAGCCTTTAAATGTCGGTGAGTCTCTGTTAATCTGTCGAGATGTCGGCAAGATCGTCCATAAGTCTGTCGAGAGATTTGGTGGTTTGGTTGAAATATTGGTGAGTCTGTCTGTCAATCTGGGGGGATGTCGACCTCTAAATGTCGCCGAGTCCGTCCATCGTCTGTTAAACCTGAAATCTTGGAGAGACCGACAGTCAGTCTGTGTCTGCAGCTTTGAGAGTCAGCTTCTGTCCTCGTTCACAGACCCTTGGTCCATGCGTTGTTCTTGCAAACGGTGCTACACGCATAAGTGAGTGATCTTATGCGTGCTTGCTGCACGTTTTGCGAACGATTTGGGAATCAGATCTCGTCAGCACAAACATTGGCTTGACACAGAGGTTGCTGCTGTGAATTGTCAGCACAAAGACCAGCTGAACACAAAGAAAATGTCACAAAATTGAAGGAAACAGCGAAGAAAATGGTCCACCTGCCACCAGAGGTGGCGACAATCTACACAAATGCCTCGCCAGACTCGCAATTGCACCTCGAATGGGGTGCAGCTCAAAGATCACGTGCAAATAAAGCAGATAACTCGACTTGCAGCAGACAAAAAGGGCAGGAAATGGCGTCAGACGCATCAGATCATTCAGACTCAAAAGGGGATCGCAGCTCAACTGGACACCGTCTCCACGAATACGAGGCGACTGGCAAAAGGAAGATGTCCTAATTATCATTCACACATGGCACACATCCCGAAACAACAACTCATAATGTTCCCGAGAAAAAAAAAATACCTAAATCCAGCGTCTAGGTTTATCACGAATTCATCGCCGAATTTAGGGAAAACGAATGAAAAATGCCAAGTACTCACGTAACAAATCTTGAAAAGACGTGTCTACCATGTGATCTTGAATTCTTGAACCTTGTCTGATTCTTGAATTGGTCTTGAGGCTTCAAAAACTGACCGATGTTAGGTTAGTTAGGCACTGAAATGTGGGTTAGTTAGGCGTGGTGTGTGTGTGCACTGAATACGAGTTAGTAAGGTTCTTGGAATGATTGTTAGTCTTGATTGGATGCGTAACACCCCCCGTTGGAATGACTAAAGTGTTCAAAGCTAACCTAATTCGAGGAAAAAAATTACAAAAAAAAAAATAAGGTTAATCGAATAAATCAAAAAATGTTGGACACTCTTACACTCAGCTACGGCTACACATTCACAGATATCCCCAAACCCTCCCTACAACCCTACAATCCCCCCCGCACTCATTCATCATTCTTTGTTTGGACGGATTTCTTTCGACTCAGATGAATCGATGGAATATCCTTCTTTGAGCACTTATTCCGAGTCAAGTGTGCGAGCAGTCCGGTCGCCGGACTACTGCCCGTCAGCGGCAATCTCTTGGCATCGATGCTCTGCTGTCGTTTAGCTGCATTCGTCGTCGCAGCAGAGCGACCATCCTCCACCGGAATGTTGTTGCAGTTCTGTCGTTGTGTCCTCTGTTCGATTAGCTTGATGTTCAGTTTGCGAACGTTCTCTGGCGAGAGGATTGTCACACGATTTGTACGCGTTGCATTGCAAGTCTTTGGCAGATTCTCATTCTTCTCCACGGATGGCATCAGCGTTGGCGGTGGTTTCTTCTTTTGTTCCGACTTTCGCAGGCCAAAGCGGCTGGTGAACGTCAACTCCTTGCTGGGCGATGCCGAGCGATGCTCCGATTTCTTCCAGAGCGACTTTGCGCTTTGTTTCTGCTCGTCCACCGGTCCACTGGTAGAGGGGGACATCTTCTTTCTGAGGTAGCCAAAGCGTTTCTCCGTCGGGGGTTTCTCGGGAATGGCTAAGTCTGGCTTGGAAGTCTTTTGTGTGCAGCAGTCTGCTGGTGGCGGCGAGGTGAAATTCTCATCGGAGTCGGCAGCTTTTTCGCCGAGATTCGTGGAGAACTTATGCCGGCCGAAGATGGGCGTCTCGTTTACTCGGTACGCCTTCGCGTCGGCCTTGTGTCGGTTGTACATCTTCAGCGGGGACTTGTCTCTGGACGAGTCGCGGTCCTTGAAGAACGTGTTCATGGTGTTTTGCGACTTTGTGATGTTGTGGCGACTGGCCTCGTCTAGCGTTTCGAACTTCGACTTGCAGAGATTCAGTTTCGTTCGGATTTCGTCCAGAGCCGATTGGTACGACTTGTGGGCGGTTGTCTTTTGTACTTCAACCTTTGTGGGCAGCTCAGCGTCATGCCTGTCGTTGCCATTCTCTTCGCATGGCTGCTGCGGTGGCTGTGTCTGTGTCGTCGCTTCACTTGGAGCGCACTCGGGAGCGTTGTTGTTCATGATTGTGTTGCCTGCCGGCACGGGTACCCACAAGTTCGACTCGATGTAGTCCAAGCTGGTGTCGCAACTGGTCTCATAACTGTCTGAGCATTCGGTCAAGTCCTTTACGTTGTTCAGGGTCAGGCTGCCGTCGCATTCGCTGCGAATGAGGAACCCCTTCTCGCCCACCATCTGACTTTTGTACTTGGAGCGCTTCAGCAGCGTCTTGTCGTCCTCAAGGGCACAGCGGACGGCCTCAAGGACCTTGTCGGTCATGGAGTTACACTTGACGGGGGTGCTACACTTCTTCTCACGCTCCTCCTCCACGTCGGAGTCGCGCTGGATAAATCGATGCGGCTGCACGCAATGCTGGCCTTGGAGCAGTTTCTGCTGCCGTCGCGTGCGAATGCTTCCCCGGATCCTCTCCCCATTCGGCGAGAAATCCTTGCCCAGGTGCGGCGACTTGGGCATGTCCTTCGGCAAGAACATCGGTTGCGGTGTGGCGACGTTTCGTTCGTACGCGTCCGTCTCCGTTTGCCCCTCGTCCGCGTGGAGCTTTCGCTCGGCCAACAAGTTGTCGCTGCTGAGGTTGGACTTCGGAGACAGCAGCCCATCGGGAGTCGACGTCTGACTGGATTCCCGCGAAGCTTGGCTCTTAAAGTGCTCCACTTCGTACGTCAAGGCAGTGGGGATCGGATGGCCCGAGGATGTGTGCCACAGCAGGCTCTGAAGCCACACTTCTAGGACTTCAAAGGGCGGGCTAGAAAGGGGGGAAGAAGCAGAGAGTAAATGACAGTGTCAGAGAGAGGCTTGCGAATACCAACCGTTTGTCCGGGTTAAGGTCGCAGCATAAGAAGGCGATCTTGTAAAACGTCTCCGGGCACTGTTGGCAGAATTTCTCCTTAAAAAGCGGAGTGTTCAGTCCAAAGTCAGACGTTCTCGGCAGAAAGTCGGGGTCAGCTTGTACGCGTCCAATTATCTGTGAAAGAGACGACGACGGCTCACATTAGACATGAGGTCGATGGGGGAGCTCACCTCGTTCCTTACCTCACACAATATAATTCCAAACGAAAAGATGTCCACTCTCTCGTCGTACTTGTTGCCCTTCATCATTTCCGGCGCCATCCAGTAGGGGTTGCCCACGACGGTGTACCGCTGACGCCGCTGTCTGCTTCGATTTCTGCCGATAGTCCCGGTCTTGCCGGCCTTGCCTGCGCATCGATCCAGCGTGCTGTACATTGGCGATGTGATGATCCTGGCCAGACCGAAGTCAGCCACAATCACCGATTTGTCCTCCCTTACGAGGCAATTGAGGGAATTCAAGTCGCGGTGAATGATGTTCATCGAGTGCAGGTAGCTCATGCCGCACGCAATGTCGTTGGCGAACGAGATTCTCTGCTCCCACTTGAGCGGGCAGCCCGAGTCGTGGATCAGCTCCTTCAGCGAGCCACCGGCAATGAACTCCGTCACCAAATGCAGCTTCTTCTCTTTGTACAGCACTCCGATGAACTTCAAGACGTTCTGATGGTTCAACGATCGCAGAACTGCCACCTCCTTGAGGAAATTCCTCTGCGCCTCCTCGTCCACGCGGTACAGCTCCTTGAGGACCATCACTTCCTTGGTCACGCGATGGGTGACCTTGAACACCTGCCCGAAGAAGCCCTTTCCCAGCAGCTCGCCCTGCACCAGGTCGGAGGCGCGGAATATCCTCTGCGGATTCGGGTCGATGCGGAAGGACTTCGTCCGCGCCAGATCGTAGATTTCACTGTTCGGCGGATGGTTCTCGTCCAGCAGCTTGGACATGCTCGAACTTCGCTCCTTCTGATTCAGACTGCATGAAGTTGTGATGGTTGACACGCCGCCAATCACCTCCGGGCAGGCATGACAGCCCGGCGCAAGGTTGTTCTTCTTGTTCCTCAGCAAACGCGTCTTCAGGCCACTCATGTAGCCCTCATCCTTCTTCTGGAACAGTCGATCTTTGTCCTCCTTCGTCAGCCGCGGCGAATCTGCTTTGTTGCCCGACTGCAGGTACTTCTGACGTTGCGCCTCGTAGTCACTGCTGCTGCGACTCAGATCCTGCGGATCATGCTCCACCGTCAGTTGCAGTATCTTGTCTGTGCTCCGGATGAGATTGTCGATATGTTCGATTGATGTATTCCGCACGGGGGTGCCGTTCACCTCGAGGATGCGATCGCCCACTTGTACTGTTCCTATTTCTGGATGAACATCGATTCTGGAAATGAGACAGAGACGGAGAGAGGGAGAGAGAAAACACGTGTGTCAACAGAGGAATCAAGAAAGAAAAAAAAAACTCTCGCATAACAATGAACGATGACACTCTCTGCAAATGAAAACAAATCGAACGATCGAAACAAAACATCGTGCAAACGAATGAAAATCAAAGGAAAACAACAACAACAACAACAACAAAAAAGATGAAGCACAAAAACCATAGTCACATGCACAAGTGATTAGATGAGAGTTAGAAGAGAGCAATGTACCTATAGAGTCCGCAGCAGGAATCTTTCGCCGACGTTATCAGGGAGAATACATATTTCCCCACCTGTCCCAATATCCTACAAATGAAACTTACATCAAAGAGAAAAGAAATGTGTATTTATTCAAGCGCCAGCCAACAGCAGCAGCAGCAGTAGCAGTCAGTGTGTGCTTGTGTTTCTGTGTCTCTGCACGCAAGTGTCACATGTCTGTCGCTGAGTGAAGTGAAGTCAGCTGCGAATTCCCAGAAGGAACCATCCGATCAACTCGCTTCCTTCTCCGTCAACTACTGGCTGTCAACTCAGATCGCAGCTCGAATGAATTTCCATTCAAATTCAGTAGAATTTCGCACCGATAGAGGTTACTCTGGCCGGCCACTGTGTGCGCTTTCTGATTACACTCAGCCCTATGCTATGTGCCGCCCTCCCAAGCCCAACTCGGCTTGTGATCTCATCTCGCTTGTGTTTGTTAGTTATGTTAGTCATGTGCGGATGCGTATGTGTATGTGTGTGTGTTTTTTTTTTTTTTTTTTTTTAGTGTTCATGTGTTTATGGCAAAAACAACAAAACAAAAGACCCCAACTTACTCAGATATCCGAACGGCGCGACAACATACTCCGTCACCGCCTAGAAACTCATCGCTGCCATTCTCATCGTCGGCGGTCAGTCGCAACATAGACTTGGATGCACTTGTCCAAGGGATTTTTATCAATCGAATCGAGTGCAGCGGCTGACTAATGGATGACGATGCATCTGCCAGCGATGACTGTTGTTGCTGTTGCTGCTGATGAGGATATTGGTCCGGCTTCTTTTTCGGATTATACACCTGAGTCTTGTAGCATTGACCGCAGAAGAGTTTTGATCGCTCAACCAGGGCGTAGGTGTCGCCATCGCCAATGTATGTGCCGCATAGTTCGCACGAGAAACACTCCGGATGGAATTTATGATCGCCAGCGACCATTACGGGGCCGGTGATTATTGTGCTGCACTGCTGACACGACTGTCCGAACTGTGTCCAGTAGTCGTCCTTGCAGAAGAGCAATCCATTCCGTTCGAAATACCAACTGGACAACTGATCATCGCACACTGAGCAGCGAAAACACTCGGAATGCCATTGCTGGCCCAAGGCCGTCTTGTATTCGTACTCGGTTATCTGATTGAGACAGCCCGAGCATAGGATCTCCTCCGCAGAAGACTTATCTGCAAGCAACAATGAAAAAAAAAAAAAAAACACCATCATTAGAGAGCGATCCCTCCCCCCTCCCTGCACAGCACTTGTGTATTTAGTATATTACGTCGTCGTCGTCGAGTGCAACACTTGTACGGCCCGAGCCCACACGCATGTTAGTAAAAACTCGGATTTCAGGTACAATCAGGTCACAAACCGTCCCCCCGAGCGGACAATTCGACAGATCCAACACGAAATTATCATCTGCCAGAGTTTTCGCGTCGTTTTGTCGCGTTTTACTCACCAGATTTGGGGATTTCCTCCATCGCTACATTATTTTGCACACCGAATGTATACTAAATCTGACACAGACTGAGACTGGATGCGGCTGCTGCTGCTGCTGCTGCTAATGGTGGTTCGGCTGCTGCTGCCAATGATGATGATGATGATGATGGTAGTAGTGTGCCAGCAGTAAACACTTGAAAAACCGATGAACTGATGTACATTGAGCAAAGTTCTTTGAGCAATAACCACTGCAGCTGCGAACTGATGGTTTGTTTTGGATTTCTAACCCATTAACTGAGCACTGGTGCGGAATACATGAGCAAGTTTGTTAGAAAACAATTCGTTTTTTTTTTGTTTTTTTTGTGGTGTGTGCTTGATTAGTGCATACTTATGCTGTGTGCGGGAATTGTTTGAGAATGAAACTCTGACGGGCAGGTTGAGTGGTGGTGGGCGAATGTGACCGAAGTGAGCACTGAGCACGTGACGTAACGTACATTCCACTGTGTTCCATGAATAAATACCGAAATGACAGGTTTTCTCGTGATGGCGGGGATAATGTTGCCAGGTTCGTGTGTGCTGTGGAGGAAACGGAGTGAGATGGAGTTGTTGCTGAAGGTTGACGAAGGATAGTGCGAAGGTTTAAGAGGGGGTTAAGAGGTGGTTGAAGCTATTGTTTGGGATGGTGTCGTGAATCTTTAATGAAGCGGGTGCGGAAGTACGCAACAAATCTGATTCGAGGGCAGTTTGAATTCACAGACTGAAGGGTATGAACAAGCACAACTGAGACTGTGGCGTTTGTGTATGAACCCAGCAATTGAGAACAATTGAGAACACTACCAAGAGCACTACACACGCTTTGTTTCATTTGTGTTACCCCGCTTCTGTCTCACCTCCAAAAGCACCCTAAACTAAAAACCCACACCCCACACCAGTTCCCGCTCCCATTACACTTGAGTCTCGACAGCAAATTGCATGCAATCACCACTAGCCCACCACACGAGCAATCGCAACTTGGCAGCACTCCCCCAGCGCATCCGCCAACAAAGCCCACACATTTATACCAATTACCATCCACTTTTGACAGCTGGTTCCATTTGCGAAACCGCGTATAAATGTGTGTGCGAGAATTTTGCTGTCACCGCTTTATAACGTACACGTACACACTACACACCACTCCGGCGCGGTACTGTGTCCACTAGGAGAAAGAACACGTCAGTCATTTCGGTACAGATACCTGGCAACTTTCATTTGGGCTTTATTTCTCGAGCACCGTAAGCAGAGATTTAATCGCTTTTCTAGAACTTCTTTCGCCCCATCAATTGATCATTGAATCAAAAGCCACCACACACAGTCGACTGGAATAGTCTAGAAAGCAGGGAAAAACCCAGACAAAGGTATGTACGTTGTTCGTGCAAAAAAAAAAAAAAAGTTTGCAAGCTAACCTCGAAAAAAAAGAGGAGCAGAGAAGGAAAAGAGAGAAAATCCGACTTTTGAATGGAAAAGGGATCTCATGGTGGTCTTCTTTTGCAGACATGACGAGACGGCAGGTTTCAGTTTCGTGGGGCTTGCGACTGATTGCCGCTGTGGCCATCATTGCGTGCAGCCTCCCAGCGGGCACACATTCGGCGGCCGTGATGTCTGTTGATCTCGGCAACGAATGGATGAAGGTGGGAGTTGTGTCGCCCGGCGTGCCGATGGAAATCGCACTCAATAAAGAATCGAAGAGGAAGTCACCAGCTGTCCTGGCCTTCCGCGATGGAGTGCGCTCCTTCGGGGAGGATGCGCAGACCGTTGGCGTGAGGGAGCCATCAAGCGCTTACGGATATCTGCTCGATTTGCTTGGCAAGCAAATTGACAACCCACTCGTCGATCTGTATCGGTAAGTCCGGCAGATTAGCATAAATTTCAAGTCAGACGTGGCTCACTTCTCAGACGCACTTTCACTTACTTTACAGCAAGCGCTTCCCGTACTACGAGATTGTTGGCGACGAACAACGCAACACGGTCATGTTCAAGAAGGGCGACGAACTGTTCTCCGTCGAGGAACTGGTCGCCCAGATGCTGGTCAAGGCCAAAGAGTTCGCCCAGGACTCCACGAACCAGCCGATCACCGAATGCGTTCTCACAGTGCCCGGTTTCTTTGGACAAGCCGAACGCTCGGCCATCCTCGCTGCTGCCCAACTGGCCAATCTGAAGGTGCTCCAACTGATCAACGACTACACGGCGGTTGCGCTCAACTACGGCGTGTTCCATCGGGCCGAGTTCAATGAGACCGCTCAATACTTCTTGCTGTACGACATGGGCGCCCAGAAGACATCAGCAGCCGTAGTCAGCTTTCAGCTGGTGAAGGACAAGCAGACGAAGGAGACGAACCCCGTGATTTCCGTGCTCGGCGTTGGATTCGATCGCACGCTCGGCGGGTTGGACATTCAGCTGAGACTGCGCGACTACCTCGCCAAGGAGTTCAACAACCTCAAGAAGACCAAGACCGACGTGAGCAAGAACCCACGTGCCATGGCCAAGCTGTTCAAGGAAGCTGGCCGTTTGAAGAACGTCCTCAGTGCCAACATCGACCACTACGCTCAGATCGAGAACCTGATCGAAGACCACGACTTCAAGCTGCAGGTGACGAGGGAAATCCTCGAGGAATTGTGCACAGACATCTGGCCGAGGGTTGTGAAGCCACTGCAACAGGCCATCAAGGCTTCCGGTCTCTCATTGGACGTCATCACCCAGGTGATCATCCTCGGCGGTGGCACCCGCGTGCCCAAGATTCAGGAGATTCTGAAGGAGGAGATCAACCAGGAACTGGGCAAGAGTCTGAACGCCGACGAGGCCGCCACCATGGGAGCTGTGTACAAAGCAGCCGACCTGGCCACCGGATTCAAAGTGAAGAAGTTCATTCTGAAGGACGCTGTCCTCTTCCCCATTCAGGTGTCGTTCGAACGGGACCCCGGCGATGGAGCCAGTGTGCGTCAAGTGAAACGCGTGCTCTTCGGCCCCATGAACTCGTACCCGCAGAAGAAGGTGATCACCTTCAACAAGCACACCAGCGACTTCGACTTCTACGTTAACTACGGCGATCTGGGTCACCTGACGGCCGAGGAGATTTCCTACATCGGAGCACTGAACCTGTCGCACGTGGAGCTGTCCAAGGTGAAGGAGACGCTGGAGAAGAACCAGAACGAGATTGTCGACTCGAAGGGAATCAAGGCGTACTTCGTACTCGACGACTCTGGCATCTTCAGCTCAACCGGGGTGGAATTCGTGTACGAGAAGCAGAAGTCCGAGGAAGAGGATGTCGACTTCGAGGGCACTCTGGCCAAGTTGGGAAGCACCATCAGCAAGCTGTTCTCGAACAAGGACGGCGACAAGAAGGAGGAGACCGCAGACTCAAAGGGCGACGACAAGAAGACCGAGCAGGCCGAGGAAGCCAAGGACTCCGAGGGCCAAGACGAGAAGGCCTCGAAGGATGAGCAGCCAAAGCAGGCTAACAAGACCGATGACAAGGGTAAGTGTGGGCAGTCTTTTCTCCGAATCAGCCCATGCTGAAGGTGGGTCCCCCTTTTTTTGCTTTCAGAAGCCAAGAACAACACAGTCAAGATTGTCACCGTGAAGGATCCCATCGAGTACAAGCTGACGCTGCAGTACACCGCTCCTCTGGACGGCGCAAGCTTCGAGAATTCTGTCCAGAAGCTGACGGCCATCAACACCGTCGAAGACGCACGCAACCGCCTGGAGTCCGCCTTCAACTCCCTGGAGTCGCATGTCATCGAAACGCAAGAGAAACTCAGCAGGGACGAGTACGCCAACTGCGCCACGGCCGAGGAGAAGGAGAAGATCCTCAGCGAATGCTCCACCATCGGCGAGTGGCTGTACGAGGACGGAGCCGACGCTACCGCCGATGTCTACGAGAAGAAACTGGACGAGCTGAAGAAACTGACCAACGTGTTTTTGGCCCGCCACTGGGAGCATGAGGAGCGCCCTGAAGCCGTCAAGGCTCTGGACGGCATGATCGAGGGCGCAAAGGGTTTCCTCGACAAGGCCGTGAACCTCACTAAGGACACAAACCCCGAGAAGGACGTCTTCACCGAAGTCGAAGTGCAGACACTCGCTAAGGTCATCGCAGAAACCGCCGCGTGGCGAAAAACCGAAGTCGCCGCTCAGAAGAAACTCAAGCGCAACCAGGAGCTGCGTCTCACCGTGAAGGACCTCACCGACAAGATGGCCCTGCTCGACCGTGAGGTCAAGTATCTGGTGAACAAGATCAAGATCTGGAAGCCAAAGGTAAAGCCGGCCAAGAAGGAGACTAAAGAGACCACAGCCGAAGCCGCGCAAGAGGAGGAGCCACCACAGGAAGCTGAGGAAGCACAAGAGGAGGAGCCAAAGACTGAACAAGAGCAACCGGATTCAGCTGAGAACACCGTGAATCCCAGTGAGACAGAGGGCGGCGAACCATCGCACACCGAGCTGTAGACAAATGTAGAAGAAGGAGGAAAAAACCTATTTATTAAGCATTTATATACGACGTGTAGACCGTTTTTGATTTCTAGCGCTTCTATATTAGGTCTCTCTCAGAACTCTCTGTCACAAGTCTCTTGCTCTTACCTCTGTTTACACGATTCTTTCCATTCCATCTTTCCCTAGTTTGTACACACGAAACAGCATAAAAAACAAGTAAGAACATCAGCAAGTGTCGCCGGATAAATAGCAGTATTTGCGAAACAAAAAGAAGTGCCGAGAGACGTGTCACTGGCGGCGGAGGATTTCAAATTGACTCTAGTTCACGGGAATCATTTCTAAGTTTGTACATTTTATAATTTTTTTTTGGGTAGAATCAGAGCATTAAGACAACTCCTTAAGTTATTTGTAAATCTATTTAAACGAAATTAAAAACGAAAAACAAATAAAAATGAAATCCAGTCTTTCCGATGGCGGCTATCCATTTGCAGGGTGCACTGGGTGCGATGGATTGTTGCTTGTGGCTGAAGTCAGCATTAGAAACTGCCAGACTGTGTCTGATGTGGTTACTGATGGATAATTGACATCCAGTGGAGATTGGGATCCAGGATGACGCACTGGACGAAAGGGTTGTATTGTTGAGCCGACCTTAAAGCTTGGTGTTCGTCGTAAACAGCATCAGGCCACAATCTGTAGCCCAGGAGCGAATTCTAGACAGAGGCGCCTATCGTAAACGCACCCGATACTAAGATTACCACGTCGTTCGCATGCTTTCCTAATTCCACGAGAACTTTTTTTTTTATCGTTATCAGCCATCTGAGTGGTGATATAACCCCGCCTTGACGTGTACCCCGGTTGAGTGATTTGCTAACTTGGCAGTTGCCCCCCAGTTGCGACTGAATGATTCTGGTTTCTAGCATGGCCACAACGACGAAACCCTCTATTCCCAGTGCGGGAACTAGGATGTTGTGAGAGGCACCTTCGATGTCTAGGAATATTGTTTGAAGCGAATAGATCTCGCCACGATGCGCACCACCTCATGCAATGACCTTTCTGTGGATTTGCGCCGTGTTCTCGTGTGTGTACTAAGAAACAGCGCGACATTTACAAGACCATCAGACGATGAGTGGAAGTTTGAAGTCGAAGTGCTCATCGTCTGATGATCTTGCAAAAGAACATATCCTCCGTTGGCACAGCCTTAATGCACACATCTCATTCCATTCCACAGACAAGTCATCGCCTGATGTTCAGAAGGATCGCATAGAGACACGCCAAGCCATCAGAAGCAAACTCTGAGGTGTCGTGGTTCGGAGGAGAACCCTTATGTCATGGCAGACTACTTCAACGCTCAACAAAGTGCTTCGTTGGAAGATTCAGACTCAATTTAAACGTCTGTAAACACAGAAACATCTGTAAACAATCAGCAACCAGGATGCAGTGGCACTACAGGCAAGTTTAAGGACATCAAGTGCTTCGTTCGACGAATCAGAAGCAAACTTCGGCATTAGGCCGCATTGAAACATCTTGCAGAACATCAAACGTCATGAGCGCATGCAAACAACAAACGAGGGGTTAAATGAATTGCAATCAATGAAGTGTCCATAGACGGTGTTCAACATGGATGTTCCTTTCGACGTGGGCACGCCAGAGTATCGGAGCTAGAGCGCACTGAGGAACCTTAGAGGGTGTTCACGTGTGCAGATGTTTGATTACAGGCCGAGCGCACTGGATTCCCATTCGTTCAATGAACTCGCTCCTTTACTCCGGTGTGGCCACGTCAAAAGGAACATCTCCACACGTGAACACGGTCCATGGAGTGGGGCTAATTGGAAGATTGAGAAACTTTTCAAACGTATGCCGCATCTGTAAACGATGAACAAAGCAGAGAGTGCCATGAATTGTGGTCAGGGAAGTGGACGAATATCAGAAACAATCGAAGTACCTCGAAATAAAAGACAGCAACAGACAAAGTTTTCTTCGATTCCGAACGAGATGAAGCACACAAGTGGAGAAGGACCTCGATCAACTTGGTGCTGGCTAGAGAGGCTGGTTGGTTGAGGGGTCCAGGTCCATCACGGACGGTAGCGCCAAACAAAGACGACGAACAGACAAAGTTTTAAATGAAGTAAAGGCGATCAAGTGAAAGAAGGATGTCAAATACAGTAAATCATTCAAAGAAGGTTTCGATCAGCATTACCTTTTGCACTTGCGCGCGTGCAGGGTCAGGTCCTGCTTCAGTCGAGGAACACTTAAGAGCCAAGAGAATGTCTGGAAAAAAAAAATAAAAAAAACGAAAACAAATAAACACTTCAACTGGAACTGGGCGAAGGATTACGTTTATCATGCAGTTTAAATAACACCAAGCTAGTCAAAGTCAAAGCCAGCTGTATGCCTTCTACATCAACTGGTTGAAGCAAAGCAACTCCAACTTGAAGGGGAAGCACTTCGAACAAGAGTGTCCTGTGTCACCTTCGGCAATGGCATTCCTTGGAACCACCGTTGCAACAAAGAATGATCGCCTTTGTAAAAGTCGAACTGAACACAGATCAGAAGATGCGATATGGCACAGGCCCATGACTACACTTGGTCTTGAAGTCTCGCTTCGTTTACAAGGGCTATACTGCATTCTTCAACGGACGATGGTTCTGATTGATGCCGTGGCTATTTAAAATAAAGCCATAATGGCTTTAATTCACTTTTGAATGCGAATTAACGGCATGTGGGTTTAATTCAAATGTTCCTTTGTTCACGGTGCCGATCAGAACCATCGTTAGTTGAAAAATACGGCCTAGTTGTGGGCCTCTGTCATAAGACCCAGTTCGTGGCACCTTCTGATCTGTGTGTCAGTTCGGCTTGTTCACAGCACCGATCGGCACCGTGGTTCTTTAAAGAATCCAGCGTCTCCTTGTAGTGTATTGGCAGCACCACAGGAGAGCATCGGAGCGTGGTGCGTGGTGCGTAGGAGCGTGGTACTCTTCGATATGTCACGACACTCATGACATGCCCCTTAGCTCTTGCCTTTGTTGAGAGGAGTTGTGATCTGACCACTGACAGGAGCTCTTCTACTGGCGAGCCGACAGTACAGTCCTCACAAACAAAGCGAGACTACAAAACCACGTCGCCTACTTCAAATTGTCTATAGAGCTCCATCCGAAAACTGAAGGATGTTCAAGATTAGCACTGAAATCCGCACCGAGCGAGCCTTGCGCGACTCACGCCTCAGTTGACTGGCTGCCTTCCACTTGAACTAGACGCCGAGTGCACGCCTGTCTCAACTGGAAGGCAACACAAGCCGAATGGAAATTTCAAAAAGATTTCGTAGACAGAAGCACAAACACTTCATAGACCTGCTCTCGAAGTCGACAAATTGGAATTATCGTTCCTTTAAGAGAACACAGTCTTCATTGGTGGAATCAGAACTAGTAAAGTCCTCTTGAAAGGACGACAGGAGATTCCTGACCGTTCGGTTGCAAATTGAATTCAGAAAGCGTGTCTAAACATCTGTAATTGACCACAAATGCATCGTGACATTCCTAAACAAAGTCAGACTAAGCAACAAACAAATGTATGCGTCCGACCGTTCAAGTTCTTGGCCGAAAATCGATTGGATTCAATGGTCGATTGACGAAGATGCCCGACTTGATGCGACACAGTCGGTTTGATGCACATGCCTGACGACCGAACAAATCGAAACCCGCCAAAACAAGCCGTTCAAGCTTTCACACGAAAGCGGACGCGAGATCGAATGGCCAGTTGACGAAGATTCCATCCATTGCGACTGCAATGCTTTGAAATGACACGAGAGCTCATGTCAGTTCAAGATTTCACACGAACCATGTAATCGAGTGACTAGTTGACAAGGCATTCGTTTCAATTGGATTCGGAACCGAAATTCAAAAAGTACTGTAAAATGGAACGACAGCTCGCGATGCAGCAACGATTGGAAGGTTGGCGAAGATTTCCGTGAATCCAAAAAGTGCATTTGCTTCCACATTTGATGGACATGCACTACGAACGTAAGATTCTTGCAATAATCCGACAAGTCCGACAAGCTCAAGTTTTCATACGAAATTCCGATTGATCGATTGACCAGTTGACGATGAATCCACTGCGTTGCTTTTAAATTGCATTCGGTACCGAAATTCAAGTCGCTTTGAAATGACACGACAGTTCACGATTGTGCATATCCGTGAACTGAATCCATGAAGCGGCTTGCTTCCATTTGATGCACATGCACCGCGATGGTTTGCGCAAGGATTCCGACAAGTCGAAACCGTTCAAAAGAGTGGACGAATGTATGTATGAACCGTTCAAGTTCTTGGACGAAATTCGATTCCCGACTTGATGCAAAATTGAATTGTTTATGAATGAAATAAAAAAGACCACACGCAACGCGAATGTCTGTCCAAGGACCGAAACCCTCTAAAGTGGACATGTGTATGTACAACAAGCCCGTTCAAGTTTTCACACGAAATTGGATGCATTCGAATGGCCAACTTGACGAAGATTCCATTGGGTTGCGTTCAAATTGAATTCGGAACCGAAAAGCGCTTTAAAATGATAAAAGAACACACGGCAGCTCACGATTTTGTAACAATTCGGACAAACCCAAGCCCGAAACGCGTTCAAACGAGAGAAGGAACGACCGGAAGAATGCATGAATGAATCGAAATTCAAAAAGCTCTTTGAAATGACTCGACAGCTCACGATTGTGCAACGATTGAACTGAATCCATCAAAAGCTTTGCTTCCATTTGATGCACATGCACCGCGACGGTTTGTGAAACAAACAAAGGAACGCCCGAATGAATGCATGTGTAAACTGTAAAAAGTTTTCATCAAAAATTTCGAATTGAAGTGTTTTGTCTGAATGTGCATTCGACTGCCAATTCTGGAGTTTGAATTAACATTTCGAATGTATCGTCAATTTGTTCTCCGACTACTTGCAGGAAGTCGTTTTTGCCTCGCGGACGGCAAGTTCCCGACGACGCGCGATTGAACGAACGATAAGAACCGAATGCGTCGCGAAAACCGGAGGATTTAACCGATGTTGAGATCAGGATTCAAGATTGTTTCGAACGATTGGACCGACACCGATTGCGCGAAGACCTAATGTCGCCCGAGAATACAAATGCCTGCCTAAACACCCTCCCCCCACCCCTTTCGATGGTGTCCCTTCGTTGAGTTAAAACCTACGGGAGTCTCCCCTGGGGACTGGGCAATACATGTTAAAAACCTATGTGAATGACTGGGGTGGAGAGGGGGGGGGGGGGGGGGGGGGGCTAAACAGTGAATATGAGTGATATGAAATCTAATGTGAGAATGTGGTGAAATGGGAATAAGAAGTTAAAGAAATGACTGCAAAAAGATGAAATGAGTATAAAATGTAAGGAAATGAAAAAATGTGGTACAATAAAAGGGCTGTATTGCAATGAAATCGATGTAATATGATGAAATGACATGTAATATAGTTAAAAGCAATGAAATATTGTGAAATGGAATGAAATATAGTGAAAATTGAAATGTAAACCAAAAAGAAAAGAAACTCACTGCGTTGGACACAAATGTGTGCCATACGGCATACCACTGTGTCACGTTGGACCCTCTTGACTGGGCCGAGTCAGGAACCTCCAGCAAACACGAGCACCACACACACCACAGTCACACACGACGAACCCGAATCTTCTACGTTGCACAAGACCCGACTGGCAAATTTAAAAAAAAAAATTCGACGAACATTGCTCATTCACGGGATGATTCTTAAGGTCTGACCCGTTTAGGGTCCGTGTAGGTACATGGCAAGCTGTGAAGCTACTTGACAACCCGCCCCCATAAAGGAGGCGAGCCACCATGACCACACAATTTTTTTTTTTTAAGACACTAAGCACACATACACAGGTGCACTAGGCATGAGGACAGGGTAGGCTGTTAAGTCACTTAATACCCCCCTCCAATTAGGAAGCGGGCCCCCACATCAAGCACACACCTCACTCACTCGCGGCACACCGATATACCGACGGGATAGGTTGGCCAGATCCTACTGACTTCGATGCACACCCGGTTCGAGACGGAAGACGGTTCATCGTTTCGTTGTGAATGAGCACTCAGATTGGATTTTTTTTTTTATTCAAGATAGAAAGCGCGTGCGTTTACGCAAAAACTCTTTAAAAAAATACCCGAAAACAGCGAACCGAAAGACCTAAAAAACATTTGAAAAACCAAAAAAAAAAATTCGGACGAAAAAAAATTTTCCCGATGCGACATGTCCGACGGCCAAGACAATTCTGGCCGCGCGAGATTTTAAGCTCGTATTTATAACCTCGGTCCGTGACAGGCTTGAGCTTGAGCGAAACTTGAGCTTAAACGTTATTCAAGATTTTTCAGGATTTTTTTTGCACAATTTTGCACGATTTTGCATGCTTTTCGACTTGACTTGGCTTTTTCTTCCGATTTTCGCAACGAAGTGATGTGAATTTGGTATCAAAATAATTGTGAGGAAATTGGGAAGGCTTTCCAGAGTGATTGGAGCTGATCCCAGATTTCTGGGTTTCGTGAGGTGGTGGTCAATGGTGTGTGAAAGTACCAATTGTATGCACATTTTAACAAGAGTTTGAGTATAGAAGATGGCAGCTTCGGCAAGCATGGACATGCTGGAGACGATTGAGAAGCTCCTGAGAAGAAGAACAAAGAAGATCTAGCTCTCTGAGGGGAAGTGTGTGCTTGCTTCGATCAATTCGTCCTTGCCAGCTTGCCAGAGGTCTTCGAAAGTCACTAGAATGGAGGATATGCATTCAGAAACGCAGAAAGATGACCACATATGGAAGACATGCATACTTATGTATACTCTAGTGATGATCCTTTAGTCGATAGTCAAGCAACCTAGGAAAATAGGTTGCCACAAGCACTGAAGAAGTTGCAGATGCACAAGCTGATCAGTTTGCCTGAGTTCCTGGACTTTGTTGAATTGACTTTCTTTGCCTTATACATGTCCTATACGCACTCCTGTTCAAGATAAGATTAGTCTAACAACGAGAGAAGAATCTAAGACATTTTTCCTCACCAGTATTCCCATTGTGAAATCACAGACGATTCGATGGTTTTCTCTGAAGTGCACACAATTTTGAAGACTTTCTCTCGATTTTCTTGCAAACGCACACAGGGAATTCTGAAGACATCTCACTTGTTACCCACTGTGGATTAAAAGGAAGATCCGGTTTAGGAACTCTCTTGCGGAAGTTCCATCGAGTCTGATGAAATCGTCCGAAGCCAGCCGAAGAATGCTACTTTGGGTATTTCAATTCCCATCTGTTCCATTCTATGGAATGCGTTCGATACAGTTACAATTGTAACTGATGCAGTTATAACTGCATCTATGCATAACTACATATATACATATATGGATGCCATTGAATGTTGAGAGGTTATGAATTTAATTTTTTCTTTGAAATCCCTTCGAAATCGGATGCATACAAGTGAAAAAATCATGTTAAACTGTTTTCAGATCAATTACCTTGTGATTCAAATGTGTCCCAGTGTGATTTGAGAACAACAGCAAAACCACCCTTCCAACAGGAATTTCTTGGGCGAACATTTAGATTCGTTGGCTGAGCTGTGATAATTTCTTTTACATCGAATGCAACCCTCCTTGCTGGTCGATTGAACTCTCCCCAAGAAGCAACAGGTAAGTTTTGAACAACCACCGACCAGAAACAACCGTCCTCTGTCCAAACTCACCTCAGCGAAATTTTCTTAGATAGTACTAGCTCTGAGGATTCCAATTTCAACTAACGCTTTGAAATGGAGCGCAGACATTTCGTTTCATTCCGCTGAGAAACTGGAACAAGACGAGGCAATCATAGTCATGCGTGCCCGCTTGCACGTATTCGTTTGCAAAAACAAAAGCCAAACACTTTCTATATCCATCCATCTCTGATGGGGCATCAAAGTGTTGCCAGATGAATTCCAGACGGCATCCCCGTTTTCTCACCCGTTCTTGATGATGAATCAGAGCATTCTTAAGGAAGACGTTTCCGATTTTCTACTGCAATTGATTTAGAAGAACAAGCAGCTCCCAATGAATCGTGATTAGTTCGATTTCATTTAATATTCCCCACGAAACAGGCACAGATTCTCCACGATCTGGCAACACCCGATTCGATGCCAATTTCAGCGAAGAAAAAAACACACACGAAGAACCCCATCGCTTCGTGCCGCTCCGACTTGTGTGAAGTGCATGCACGGCAGGCTAATCTCATCTCACTCGCACCGGCGATTCAGTGTTGTCTCATCCAAGTTCCTTGTCATCATCGGAGACAACAAGACAGAGCTGGCTGATGTGCAAATTGCTGTTGTTGTTTCACCAGAACCAGAACAGCCGTGTCGCGAGAGAAGTGCTGGCGAAAGTGTTTATTATGCGGAGTGAAAATTAATTATACACCCACGAAAGGACTGCAAAAAACGTTTTCCTTTTTCTTTTTTTTCGGTGCGCTTAAAGAAAACCCTTTTGTGTGTTTCACAATACATTTTGAATGCTTGAAATCAGTGCAAAAAGACAGACAATTGCCCAGCGCACGTAGAGACTTTTAGAGATTTTGGATCCCTGTATCCGAACAGTGTGTGTGTGTGTGTGTGTGCAGTGCTAGAGACAAAGTGTACGACACAACAGAGAAATAAATAAAATAGAAAATAGAAATAGAATTGCAGATTAATAATCGAATATCGAATCAGATCAAAGACGAATCCCAAGAGATAGAAGAAGAAGAAGAAGAAGAAGAAGAAAAAAAGTGAATTTTCAACATCGTCGAAAAGTCTGGTGCGGCGGGTGAGAGGAGAGCTGTTTCAGCAAGCAGTTGTGTGCAGTGGCGAAGGGAAAATTCAAAGAGAACACCAGAAGTATTAAAAGAAAAAAAGAAGAAAAATTTAACAGACAACCGAGTCAGCAAAGCATTAATAGCAGCAGCAGTAGTACCTCAGATCAGCTCAGTAGAGTGTACTGCTGTGAACATGGCGTGTTTGAACACATTAAAGTTGGAAATCAAAACGCTCGAGAAGATCTTCACCCGGAATCATGAACGTTTTCAAATTCTATATTCTAGTGTCGATGAATTGACGTGCCGTTTTATCGGTAAAAATGGAAAACGTTATGATATTCATGCAAATATTACGGTAAGTTAATTTTTTTTTTCTTTCTCTTCGCACACATCCGTGAAGCTTATTCATGACAAAACATGGGGGGGCTTGTGAAAATTAAAAAAAAAAAAAAAAAAACAAAAAACATAACAGGATTATACGAGAGAAAAAAATGAAAAAAAAAAAAAAAGAATGATAGTAGAAAGGCCATTTTGTTTTTTCTATAAACGAAAGGTGGAGAATGAAAAATTGACAACCACAACGACAACGACGACGACGACGACGGCTCGGCTGCGGCAATGAAGGTTTTTCCATACATATGTTTTTCCCCTCATCGGGGGCCCTAGGTGCTGTGGTAGTGTGGGCGGTGGGGGCTACAATCTTTGTGCATCGTCCTTTTATTGCCCTTTCGTAACAATTTTTCCGAATCCCACACTCATTCAGCGTTTTTTTTTTTTGTTTTTTGTTGCTTGCTAGCTGCGCCTCCTTTCCCTTCGTTTCTCTTTCCTGTTTTTGGATGTTCGTCTCCTTTCTTTTTTTTTTTCTCTTCTTCCTCTGCGCTGTGCTGTGCTGGGCTGTACACCCCAGTCGCCGCCTCCCCTCTTGTTCTTGGTGCCTGGTGGTGTTTTTCATCATGTTTTTTTTTTTTTTTTTTGCCGATTCTACAGTGTTTTCGTTGCACTTGACACAAAGGAATCTCTCTCTCGCTGTACTTTGTTTTTGTCCGTAGTGGTTGGTGTTGTTTTTCCTTCTCACCTTAAGGTGTTCAATATATAATTTCCTTTCGCCTTCTCTTCCTGTTTTGGGGATTTTTTTTTTTTTAAATCTTCACATTAAAGAAGGCATTTCCAAAAAAACGCAAAAAAAAAAACTGTCTATTTGGGTCGAGAGAGACTATGTGAGCGTGCGTGTGTATTGATGGCTGGCGTGCTGTTTCACACAACATATGTTGCTTGCACGCCTTGTGTTGACCCAAAACGTGAGAGTCTGTCTCGCAACCTTAATTCTTAACTCTTAAGACGATTTTCAGGGATTTCTGTCAAGTTTATTCTTCACATTGCTGAAGCGTGACGATCACTATATGCCTAACTGTCGGTCGAAGGATTAAGTTGGACGAGCGGGTTTGCGGATTTGATTGATTTTGGCAAGTGTCGAATGAAATTTCAGCTGATCGTTAGTCACGTAGGTTGACTTGGAACTGCGGTCATTTCGACTTCCGGAGAACTTCACATGTGATCATCTCCTTTAGAAACAAATCTGTAACAACAGAAAAAATGGGAAGATTTCAAACAACTTTTTCCCTCCATTCTCTTCGGAGACAATGCGTTGTTGTGTGTCTTCGTCTTGACAAAAGGCCAGATACACCATCTGTTACAGGGGGGGGGGAGACAACTGCTGCGCAAATACCTAGTTTTTTTGTCCCTGTTTTTTTTTCTTCAACAAGGGAACACACAATTACATCGCGAATCAATAGACTCCACTGATTCCTTGGTGTCCGTCAAAAGAGGGAACACTTGCTTTGGAGCTGGTTGCAAACATTGGGCTGCTATCAGTGGTTTCTTCGAGTGTAGCCTGTAATCTTGGATCGACGAGAACAGATGTGATAACAGCACACAGAAACTTGATTTTGAAGAGTCCATGAGTCAAGAAAGTGCACGTTTTTTGTTTGACAGCAAGAGAGTACATCGACGTCGTCTTTGAACAGTTGAGCGTCTGACTTGCGAAGACTGTTGTGGCGATGGTGGAACGATTGAGCGTCTTGTTGTCAGGTCTTTTCGTACAATGGAGAGGGAATGGAGAAGCATCGATTTTGATGCAAGAAGCGCTTGTCGATCAACAAAGGCAGTGCTTGTTTGAGAACAAAAGCCGTGATCGGGAAGTCCGGGGAGCATTTGACAAAGTTGATGATGAAACCATGTGTCTATGCGTATAAATTACAAATTAAGCTCTTAAAACTGCGGCACTAGTTGCCAAGGCTTTGTCAATGATACCCCCGAGCTGATTGAACGATCAACAGAGCTTAGTTTCTGGATAGATCGCAACTTTATGTTTCTTAAGGTCAAAGAAAACTTCAAGCAATCGTCACCAGTCTTCACAGAAATAAGTGAAGAGGCTGTACAACACATTCTCAGCGCTTTTTGCTGACACTCGCTGAACACAGAGTCGAGTGATAAGTGTCAAATAAACGTGACCACTAACTGATGAGCTCCGTCAACCGAATATAGCCCTCAGATCAATCTGATAAATCTGGTAAGCAAAAGAATGCTTGTCGTGAACCCTTTCAACATGCGGGTAATATTTACGAAGGCATTAATATCGCATCAACTACACATGCTGTCTCCCTTTGATGGATGATTAACGTGTCCGAGAGACATGACATGAGAGTCATGACTCATTCCAAGCGATCTCACCTTCGTGCCATTGACCGTGTTGTGGAAATAAAATGCTTCCAAAGACGATTGACAGTGCTTTTGTTCCGGATGCAATTAGTTCTACAAAACCGCATATCTATCTTGTGAAGAAAATGCTCACATCTTCTTTTCCACTCGAAGACAAAAGGCGATTAGGGCCCTACTTCCTCGAACTACAACTTAATCAAAAGCACAAACTGGTTTGCAGTGTAGGAGTTAGATAAGGCCACATGCTGGTGTGACTGTTGTTTGCAGTCAGCCCTAGAAAAAAAAACACTGGATGCCGCAGTTTTTTAAGTGCCTGCCCCTGGTTAGAAAAGTCCCTGGTTCGTATCCCAGTGAAAACGAGGTTAATTCGCTTTTATCCGGTTTCCAAAGCTGACCCAGTCACCATTTGGCATTAGGATCAAATTCAAGGCACTATCACTGGAGTTGTCCCATCAGTGGCAGTAGTCTGACCAATGGACCAGCAAGTGTTCTGGCGAATTCGCTGCCAGCTCCACTCACCCAACATAACCTAACCTAACCTAACTCACGTGAAACTAAACCTGACGAGTGTGATAACTGATAACAAGGGCAATCCCCCTCCCCCCCCCATTCTGCTCTTACCTCTGGCCCCTGCAACATCCGTCACATAACAAAACAAAATTTGGTTCGTCTTTTAGGAAACATACCCATCGTCGCCGCCAGTTTGGTTTGCCGAAAGTGAAGAGACTAGCGTCACAAATGCAGTACAGATACTTAGCAACACAAATGGTCGTGATAATCACGTGATCAATCAGGTAAAACATTTAAATATTCCAACCAACACGATTTGACATTCTTTGTTTTTTTAGGTTGGAATCTTACTGCGAGAGCTATGCCGCCTGCACAATGTTCCATTACCGCCGGATTTAGACAATTTAACAATACCATTTCAATTGCCACCGCCCAGTGTATCTCCCCTACATCAAATGCAGCAGCAACAAATTGAAGATATCGACTCCGATCCAGATGAAATCGAGGATCCAGTCGGTGATAGCGACCAAGAGAGCGAGGGCGATGAGGATCTTCCATTAGAAATGGATGATGGTCGCAACACAAATAAGGTTTGTAAATCCTTTCATATTCATCTGATTAAATGGGCTTTCAATCGTTTGTGTTCGTTTGAGTAGAAGGATGAAATGGAGGTAGAACACCTTGCCACACTAGAAAGACTGCGACAAAGTCAGAGACAAGACTACTTAAAGGTAAGCTGGATCATCTTCTCAGAGTGGTGTTGCTTATGCGCTTATCATCTTTTAGGGATCAGTTTCTGGTTCAGTGCAAGCGACCGATCGACTAATGAAAGAACTGCGTGATATATATCGTTCGGATTCCTTCAAGAGTAAAATGTACTCAATAGATTTAGTTAATGATTCGATATACGAGTGGAATATTCGTTTAAAATCTGTTGATCCAGACAGTCCGCTACACAACGATTTAGTTATGCTGAAGGAGAAAGAGGGCAAAGACAGTATTCTCTTGAATATCATATTCAAGGAGACGTATCCATTTGAGCCTCCATTTGTTCGTGTTGTGCATCCAATTATCTCAGGTGAGCGCGAAGGAGGGAGATCATCTAATGAGATTTTGTTATGTTTTTTTTTTTTTTTGTTTCTGTTTCTATTTGTAGGAGGTTATGTGTTGGTGGGCGGAGCAATTTGTATGGAGTTGCTTACAAAGCAAGGCTGGAGCTCTGCGTACACAGTTGAGGCGGTAATTATGCAAATAGCAGCGACTCTAGTCAAGGGGAAGGCTCGCATACAATTTGGCCCAACAAAGGTAAGTTTTTTCATGGAATTTCTATTGTTTTTTTTTTTTTTTTTTGGAGGGACTTTGTTTTGGGCGCTCGTTGGTAGTATGTGGAACTGAATTTATATTTTTAGGCCTTATCACAGAGTCAGTACAGTCTAGCGCGTGCACAACAGAGTTTCAAATCATTGGTGCAGATACACGAGAAGAATGGTAAGTGGAATCTTTTTGACAAATGTGAAATGGGTAGAATGTGTGTGTTAACAGAGAGAGAGTGAGAGAGAGAGAGATGCGGTGGTTGGATATGCTTGTCCATCTGTCCGTCATCATCCGTCTGTCCAAGCACCTAACCTAACCTTCGTCGAAATGCCTAGGTTTGAGTGGCTAACTGCTGCTTGGGAGCAGTCAGACTTAGGCCAGTGTAGGCTCGTTGTGTTCGAATCTTCTTTGTTTGGCGCTACAGTCGGGGTGGCCAGCACGATCTATCGCCAGCTGTCTTCAGTGGCGCACATCCTTCTCCATTTATGTGGGCCATCTCGACCGAGGACGTCCTCCGTTGCGTTGTCTCGATTCGAAGGCCCGTTGTGTTAAGTCTAAAAGCCCAGCTTAAAATAAGACGTTCCTCTTGTACATGACATTGGCCTGATCTGCTTAAGATCCCAGAAGCAGGTTAGTTTGAAATTCAATTCGATCATGCGCCTGGCTACTTTTCGTTCCGTCTTGACATAATAATATGGGTGGCGCTACAGCCTGGAGAGGGCTTCTCCCTGGGCCTTCTCAGCAACCACTCGTGCTGTGCGTCCTATTGTTCTCTCACGAGTGGAAGGGACCTCGAGTCTTATGCCGACTCCGAACAGCAAAGTTTGAGGAGCTTTTTCCAGCATTGTCATTGACTCGAAAATTACCTTGGTTGTATTGGGATTTAATCGAAGACACCGATGTTTAAGTGCGCAGGAGTCAACTCATAGACCCACATCGCCACGGCTGCCACACACTTGACGGAGGCAACTTTGAAATTCAATTCGACGATGCTCCTGGGTACTTTTCGTTCCGTTTTGGCGTAAGCCTACTCTTAATCCTACGTCCGTTCATTAGGATTGGACATTAAGGAGCTTGGGTGTCTAGGTTCAATGCTGACACGACGAACAATGCTCATTCATTGTTCCACCTCTGTCGAGTCTGTGACAACCCTCAACTTCAACTGTGTAGAAACAGCTTCGCAGGTTATTCACTGCTGGCGTTAAACTGTAGGTACCCTCCAGTCGCGAGAGAACAAAGGGAACTAGGGACTGTAGCGCAACCTGTAATAAAAGCAGTTGGTCGCGATGGACATGGGATAGTACTTTATATACCATCCATCATCGTCATCATCTTCAGACCAGCATGAGCCTCTAAAGGAGTAGACCGACATCATCCACTAAAGGAGTCGCACGGGCAGAGCACGCACGATAGATCTCCAGGCCACTCGATTCTCCGCCATCGACTCTACTTCATCGAGAGTCTGCCTAAGCCTAAGCGGAATCAGACGAGTTTTTGGACTTGTTCCAACCACCAAAGCGGTCGCCTTCCTGATGGAATCGCATTCAAGACAGGTCTCGGAAGTCGTGGTGATGGGGACATTAGTGCCAAATGACTTCCAATGGTTTAGTCACTTGGCACGACCGAGGCCTCCATCAGATATGCGACAGCTTGGCATAGCCTTTTCCGTTCGAAGAAGCAGCTGCTCAACGTTGTGTTCCTCGTGCACTGTCGTGTTTCTCACCCAATCATGGCGAGTGACTCCCACAACAGCACGAAGAAGTCCTCATTTCGGGGGCTTTTATATCAGCGATCTTATTCCCTCCGTCGTTACCCGGGTCGAAATCTGAGATACCGCTGCCTGGGCACGCTGCTTCCAGTCATCAAGACCAACAAGCTGTCTTGCGTCCGATCCGATGACTTGGTCTTTAGGCCGGTGGTTCGGTCTTCCTTTCTACGTCACTGCAGCATATGTTGCCCATGGTAAGTCTCATCATCTGCCCAACTTGGACCAGATTCTTACTTAGAATCCCATTACTTCTGCTGGCCAAGACCATGCTTTGGCGCAATATGCGTGCCGTCTCTTGGTCTGCTCAAGCATCACCTTCAACAAGACATATTATCACCTTCGGACGATGCTGGAACTCCCCATGATCAATTAGTCAGTCGTTCAATCTCATGCTTCTGACATCAAGCTTCAAGAACAGAAACTCTGGCCAGTCTGTCAGAGTCTGCCGAACTACATCGTTCCATTGATGATGTCAGGTCCTCGTGTTATTACACGGAACGGCCTCCTATCTAGACAAACCGTTTCCTGCTCAAATATTCTTGGCTTGACAACGCTTCGTTCTGAAGCTATGTCCTCGAGTGGTCAAGTGAAGCAGATTTTCCCGGCTTCAGACTCGCCGATATACTTATGCTTTGAGTGCTTTGTGGTCAGTGTTGTAGCGTTGCGGATGCTTCTTCTATTCTCTTCATCATCATCATCGGCTGGGCAAATAACCTTTAATTGCGCGACGTATTCCGAGTTTTTCGAGCTCCAACTTGTCCTTCTAGCAATCAAGCAATTTGTATTGAATTGTGGAACTTGGAGTGTCACGCAGACACTAGTACTGCGACCATAAGATCCCTTCTTTTGGTCTAGGATTTAAGGCGGCGCCTTCAGAAATTTGGCAAATTTCCTAGATGGGACTTCTCGAAAGGCTCTCCCCTGTTGCGGAGGTCTTATTTTGAATCTTTCTCGGCCAAGACTTGTGCATTCGATTATCAGGTGTTTTTATTATGGTTTCCTTCGTAGCATCAAGCAAACTACGAATGCTTTGGAATCTTGAACGTGGTGTTCTTACGAAGAAGATGTTAAGTTTCAACTCATGGTGCTTGCTTTAAAATCGGTGTTGCGGATTCCGGTTTGTGGGACCTCAAGCAATGTACATAGGATAGGATAGGAATGTGGGTAGACATGCGGAAGCACGTGTTTCACTGGGTTCCGTGTGGACACTTTGTGATGCCCAGAGGGAGAAATGTTCCTCCTTGTACCCTTATCTTACTCATCGTTGTACATTCGTTGTTTGTGAAGACCTCTTTTCGTCCAGCCAGCCCGACATCCTTGTGAATCTGAAAAATTTCTTTCAGGTCCGGTTGGAAGAATTCTCCCATGGTCCTGTATCGTAGTTGGCTAAGGCTAGGGCAGTAGCAGAGATAGTGCCGAGTGTCCTCTCTTTCTTCCACATCTCGCCGCATCCACTGCGTAGTTGGCTGAGCCTCGGGCAGTAGCAGAGGTAGTGATGAGTGTCCTCTATTACTTAGACATCCTGCCGCATCCTCTGCGTAGTTGGCTGAGCCTCGGGCAGTAGCAGAGGTAGTGATGAGTGTCCTCTATTACTTAGACATCCTGCCGCATCCTCTGCGCATGTAGTCATAAGATAATCCCATTTTCATGATACTTCAGATAGCTATGCCCCGTTAGAGCTCCGACTACCATCCTAAGCTTCAACTCGTCATTCTACTTTCAAGTCAGTGTTGTTGTCAGCGTTTTGTACGACGTATTCCAAGTTGTTCACGCTCCAACTAGTCGCACTAGGCATGAAGCAATGGACATAAGAGGAGCCTAAGTTTGCGCACCCTCTTGGAAGCTATTTCAAGCTCTTCGACTCACCATTCTACCCATGACAGGACATTGTATCACTTCCTATGAACACACTAATCTAATCATCTTTTGTTTCGCAGGCTGGTTCACACCCCCCAAGGAGGACGGTTAAGAAGCAATATAAGCACGATGTGTGTGTACTCCATTATCTCTTTTTTTTTTTTTTCATATCCATTTATCTCTGTTATATTTTTTCGTTTATCGTTCGTTTTTATCAAACTACAATTTATTATTAAACAAACAACAGCAACAAAAAAAAAAAAAAAAGAAAGAAAGAAGAAAAAAAAACAAGCAAATTAAAAGCAACACAAAAAAATTGAAAACTGATTTTCTCGTTGATTTCAATCCACAAAAACCAAGGCGCAACATTCGCAACTATTTAAACAACAGAAGAGAAAAATAAAAAACAAAAAAAAAAAACAACAAAAAACAGAAAGAAAAAATACAAGAAAAAAAGAAGTAACCACTTAGCAAGGTTAATATTACTACCGATAAAAAAAATATATATATATATGTATGAATATATTATAATTATAAAACAATTGAAAGAAAGAAAGAAAAACAAAAAAAAAAAAAAATAACAAGAAAAAAAAAAAAAGAAAGAAAACGAAAACAACTACATACTTAAGTTTATCATTCAAAATCGAAGGAAAACAAAACAGCGCAGCAAAGCAAACAAAAGAAAAAAGAAAATAAAAGATGAAAGATGAAAGATGAAAGAAAAAAAGAAACAAACATACAAAATAATAATATTTAAAGTTAAATAAGTTAACCACATGAATTTGTTGAATATAAACCTACAGTAATACAACCGCGACAGACGACAGACTACAATATGCAGCCAACAAACAATAAGTAAACAATAGTTATAGTATAATGCGATTAAGCAAACGAAATGATGTATATTCGTTCATTTTCATCGTTTTCTTTTTTCACTTGATTCATGATTTCGATCATTTCTTTCTTCTGGTTTTTAGTTCTCGAACTGTGAATAGATTCTTTTTGTTCGTTTCTTTTTGTTCATCATTGCATCTCGCTGGAAGTTTGAAGGTCATGAATGAATGGCCGGCATGCAGAAGCAAGCAATCCCTTTCAACTTCCAATAAATGCTCGAAGAAAAATGTTAAATATAAAATATAAGATTATCCCATCCTGTATCCATCCTCCTCTCTCCCCCCCCCCCAATTAGATTGTAAACTCATAAGTTCAAACAAAAAAAATTAAGAAAAGAATGGCTGAAAAGCATATGACTTGATGGAAGAAAGACAACAGCAAAAGAAAACTCTAAACTTAATTAATCGAAATGCCAAACCACTGTATTTTACTATATATATATATATATATATATATATAAAAAAAATCATATAATCAAACCTCACACAGAAGAATGAAGCAAACAAGAATTGTATCATCACCTCTCTCATGGTCATCACAAAAAAAAAAAACAACAACACTGAACAGTAGTCAGCACCACACTCCTTTGAATGAGAACCTCTGAAGCGGCAGCAGGCAACATCACTTGACTATGGGTGTGTGTCTGGTTTTTCCTCTCCTTTTTGTTGCTGCTAATCAATTGTATTTTAAGTCATGAAAGAAAATGAACGTCTCGACGTGTGTTTATCGTCATTTCTCTAAACAAACAAGAAGAAAACTCAAAACTCTCCCATTTGAATGTGAAACGACATGTGTAAATATATACATACATTACATACATACATATATATATCATACTATAAATTACATTTAAAACAAATTCATGTACATTCAAAGAAAACAACAAATCTCTTAATTAATGCAAAACCTGAAGAAAAAAAAAACAAAACAAAACAAGAACCATGAATGTGCTTCTTCAAGCTCTGTGTGTGTGCGTGTATGTGCATTTATGGAACGAAAAAAAAAAGAAAACATATATATATAAACCAGAAACTGCAGATCGAAACGAAAGATGAAATGGGTTTAGTAAGAAATTTTCTGGCGTAACCGAATTTTGAGTTTCTTAGCATATAATTTTGTTTGCATTCAATAATAATTATATTGAGAAGAAATAAAAACTTTGTACATATATAACAAAAAAAAAACAAATGCATTTTGTTTCTTTCATCAAGAAGGTGGTGGGTGGGCAACGCCAAGGACTAGAGCGAGTATTGAATCAGAAAACAGGTTGAGTCTGGTCGGGGCTCAAGCAGATCCCTCTAATGGGGACGTTAGCATTTGCTAGAAGCTCCAACATAGTAACTTACAAGCAGGTTGAATCCGGTCAGAGTTTAGGATTCATTGGATTGATCGTGTGGCGCTGCATCTACTGAGGACATCAGGATTTGTAGGAAGCTCCACTATACTGGAGCTAGGTTGGAGTGGCTGACTGCAGAGAGCAGTCACACTTAGGCAAAAGTAGGCGCATTGTAGGCCCATTAGTATAGTAACTATATACAAAAAGGGGAAGAGGCCCCATCAGAATTTCCAGAAACTACGCGGCGAAGAAATTGCGGACAGCGGCCAGTGTCCAGAAACTATTGCGGGCGAAGCAATTAGTCGACAGCGGCCAGTGTCCAGAAAATATTGCGGGCGAGGCAATTAGTGGACAGCGGCCAGTGTCCAGAAACTATGCGGCGAAGCAACGAAGTCTGTCAGAAAAAGCGAAACAAAAAATCTCCAAGAAGTATGCAAGATTTCATCCACACATAAACGTGGGTCTCATAACCTGTTAACCTATTGAAGGGTTTTTTTTTGTTTTCCACCCACCACTGTGAACGGGTGCCTATGGTGAAAGGTGCCTAACAGGCGGCAAGCAACCTATAGTTGTTTCGAAGTGAAAGAATTTGTAGAACTGAACTTATTCGAATTATCTCTCCACTGCCCATGAAAAAAAATTGCATTAATCTTCAGCAGATTCTTAGCGAAACATCTAAATAACACTCGAAGAAATATATCTGAAAAAAGATGTCCACAAAAAAAGGAAAATTTATAAAAAAAAAGTCCACAATTTCTCAATAATCACTCACTTCCATCAAAAGGCTTACAAATCGAACATAACTTTTTTCCCATATGTCAAATGACATCTTTCACAAACCGTAGAGAACCGTCATATGTCAAATGACAACTGTCAAAGTGTCCAATCACTGCATCATTCCTCCAGGAAGCCAAACAAAAGAAAACAACCAAAATAGGTTCCATAGAACGCGAAAAAATTACATATTATCATAGGTAATAGTGAAGAGTGATAATTGCATAATGTCCGCAACGGTTTTGAACAGTTGCGGTCTCAAAAGCGATCCATTCGACAAGCATGATGTGTCGAGTCTTGAGAAATGCGGTGAAGTCTTTTTGGAAAAACAATTGGGAAATTTAATCTATGCTTGCACTCTGTGCGGTGATAGATTCAAGGATATTGATGTGTTCTCGAAGCACATATCAGATGTGCATATATCGGTGGATCATTATATTTCATTTGATCCCAATGAATCGGACGTGGAATCGGTTGATAAGTATGATCAGCTTGAGGAGAGCAATATGGACGAGAGTGAGGATACTAAAGACAATGAACTGGCGGACGATGGGTTTCAGTGTGCGTCCGATGATAGCAATGTTAGTTGAGCAATCATTTGAACATGTTAGTTCGGGGATAATGTATGTCTTTTTGTTTTGCAGTCATTTAACGAGGCGATATACAACATAATCGATACGACAAATACTGTCCTGGATATACAGGTCTATGATGAAAGCACTCAGCTGGAGCAGGATATAAAGGTCGAAGAGGAGGACGACTCAGAATCAGCAGATCTGCAGGCGGAAATCAAAGAGATTTTGTTGAAGAACCCAATCGAGATTGAAGAGGACTCTATTGTAGAAGTGAGTGATTTCGGAGGCGATGTGCCCGCAGATGGCGACGTCGATGTGCCTGTTGGGGCAAATGACTTAGACGTCGGAGACGATAGTGACAAAGAAATCCTACGCTCGAAGATCCGATGCAAATACTGTGGCGACCAGTTCGACTACGTGAAGGACTTGCGAAAGCACGACTGCGGCCTGAAGAAGGGCAAGAAAGTCCATCGCTGTTCGGAGTGCGGCAAGGTGTTCAAGAAGAAGTCCGGACTGGACATTCACATGATGGTGCACAACGGCGAGAAGCCGCACAAATGCAAGATATGCGGCACGGGCTACGCCTGCAAGCAGAATCTCATTGTGCACGTGCGACGACACACCGGCGAGAAGCCGTTCAAATGCAACTTCTGTGATCGCCGATTCGCCTCGTCCACCGAGAAGATATCACACATGCGTACGCACACCGGCGAGCGTCCGTTCGTGTGCGATATGTGCGGCAAGGCGCACACATCTTCCTCCCAACTGACTGAGCATATGCATCGACACCTGGACATTCGAAATTATGCGTGCGAGATATGCGAGAAGCGTTTCCGAAACTCCTACAATCTGCGCATGCATCGTCTGACGCACGAGGATGCACCGCGCAAGTTTGTCTGCGAGCATTGCCTGTCGGCATTTAAGACGCAAAGCAATCTGCTGCAGCACATCAAGATCCATCAGAAGGAGAAGAAATACGTTTGCAAGATCTGTGGGCGTGCCTTTGCCCAGCATCCCGGTTTGTATAGTCACATGAAATCCCACGCAATATTCAAGTAACTACAATAGTACAAAGGTTGCCTTGTTCATAAAATAAAAGCCAGATATTTACTAGAAATCACAACTGCTTGCATAGACTCGTTTGACATTTTCATTTGTATTGACTAGGAGATGAGGACGTCCCGCTACTTGCTGTCATTTGTCTCAGCTTGGCAGTTGGCAGTTGGCAGTTGGCCGCGCAACATCCGCGCTATCCACTGGGGGACGTCACGTTGAGTAAATCTCGGCGAAGGAAGACCCTAGAAATGTTGTAGAATTGTTGAAGAATTGTGTGTCCTAAAAAACAGAAGCAACACCCATCCCCCCCCCCTCGTAATGGAAACCACCGTCTTGCACAAACACTGTTCAGGGCTCGGCCCCAATGTTAAACATTTCATTGCATTCGAAGACGTATAAATTAGAAGTACACAGAACAGCACAAGACCACACTTAATCTAGACAAAACTCGCAAAGCTCTCTCTCTCTCTCTCTCTCACACACAGGGTCAGTAATGTTCCTTTTTGTGCCTGATAAATGCCCGTCGTCCGTTGATCTCCTCGCCGCAGATCTCGCAGGGCTGCGAGAAGTGCGTCAGCATGTGCTGGTCCAGCTGCGACTGAAAGTGAAACGCCTTGATGCAGTAGCCGCACTTGAACTCCCTCGAAGCCGCATGCAGCCGGATGTGTCGCGTCAATTCGCTCTTCGACTTGTACTGATTGCCGCACTGATCGCAGACATTCGGCTTCTCGCCAGTATGGTCCAGCATGTGGTTCTTCAGCTCGGTCGTGGTGCCCAGGCGTTTCTTGCAAATCTTGCACTCGTGACGCAGTTCGCCCTTGTGCCGTTGCACGTGCACTCGGTAGTTTGTTCGATCGGCGATTTTGAGGCCACAGTATTCGCAGGTGAACGGGCGGTCTTTGACATCGAGATGCGTATCCTCGTGGGCCTTCAGACTGGGCTTGTGCAGGAACTGCTTGCCGCAGATGCTGCACGAGAACGGCAGGTCACCCGTGTGCTTCTGATGATGCAGCTTGTACTTTGAATTCGAATAGAACACCTCGTCGCAGAGATCGCATTTGATTTCCTTGCAGCCGCGAATTCTTCCCTTCAAGAAACCGAGGTTTTTCAGGAGCAGCGCTCTGAGCGAGGTGGACGCTTCGTTTTCGGAATTCATCTCGCCCTCTGATCGGAGGGATTGTGCGTAGAGTGCTTGCAGTTTCTTGATTTGCAGAACAACCGACCGGCGAGTCGTTCGAATCGAGTATTTGATCTCGATGGTCGTTGCGATTGCGTCGTACGCTGCGTAGCGTACACGTCGATTCCGGAAATCCTGGTGAGACTCATCCCACAGGCACTGGCATCGGTGCAGGCCCTCGATTATGTCGAGAAGGATCTGCGATTTGGGAACCTGCAAGAAAACGGAAACACGCACATGAGTTCATTAGCAGTTGAGGGACGGATAGCAAGCGGTTGCAAGCGACTCACCTCCAGCAGAGCACTCGTGTTTCCCTTGAGGAATGTAAGCAGCTCGAAATACCACAGATTCGAGTTGAATTTCTCACTTCCGGTGCTGTCGTTCGTCTGGAATGTCTTCATTTTGCGCAGTTCTCGGTAGTACGCATACCGAAGGCGATTCAGCTTGTAGTTCAGCTCGGGTACGGTGAGCGAGCAGTGGAATTCCTTTTTCAGAATGTTCACCATTTGTTCGAAGATCTCGTTGCGTTCGGCTCGGTTGTGGTAGTCGGGATGTCCCTTGTCCCACAGGCATTCGTTGGTCTTGTACAGGTCTATGAGACGTATTGTGAATGGATCATTTGGGGTTATCTGTGAAAAGAGAAAGCAAATTGGGATTAGAGCGTGTGTGTGCGTGTGTGTGTTATCTGACATATGCTCTGAGTTTCCCAATTGGAAAAAAAAGGGGGAAGGGAAACCATGCATTTTTCGGCATTCCGTGTTCAGACACACCCCCATCCCCCTAGCGAACTGTATCTTCCGACTTTGACGCCAACAAGGTGATTGCCCCCTCATGTGTACGTCAGTTTCGTTCGACAGATGACGTAACCATCGCCAAGAATAACAAAAGAAAAAGCCCCACAAACCTCGTCGCCACGATTACGTGCATCCTTTCCCCTCTCACCGGTCTCTTCCTCAGCTTGGCTCTCACTTGCATTGAGGTGGGTCTAAAAAAAGAAACCAATTAGACCTTGATACGCGACAATTCACACACAGGCACTCACAAATGGATCCGCAATCAGTCCGTTGGCACTGGTCTCCAGCTGATCCACCTCCTGAAACAAGCAACATCCGATCTCGGGCAGCAAATAATTCTCATTCGGGCTGCCCTCGTAGGTGTCCATCATGTTCTCCATTTCACTGCCCACCTCGTCGCCATTCGTGTACTCGATGAGCTCCTGGAAGGCCTCCTCACCATCTTCAGCGCTCAACTGCTGCTGGTCCACAACAATCGGCCCATCGACAGCAACACTTTCGCACTCAACAGCTGGAAGGGTTATCACATCCGTCGCGGTCAAAGGTCCACATGGCGCGTGATTCACATGATCAATGAATTCGTTTAACGCGCAAAATCCTTTCCCACACACGCCACAGTTAAGCAAAAAGAACTGCCTATCGGGCGTATGAAAGATCTCGCCACATTTGATTGTGAAAAATGCAATTCGCTGATCGTCCTCCACCGACGTTGTCACGCTCATGGCTCCAATTGCTGCCCGCGAACTATTAATGGGTATCGCCCGAGTGTGGCCTTTGTTTACTACCACGGAGAAAATCTAAATTTAATGACGATACGTCACCAACAACGAATTCCAGACTCCAATCCGACCAACAGACTGATTAGATTTTTTTGTTTACCTTCTTCACATTCGTTCTCGCTCTCCCCACAGTTCACGCAGTGCTCTCGGGCAATCTCTCTCGCGCGAGCGACAGACGAGGGTTTCTGATTCGAAAAAAAAAAATGTACACGATGCGCGTATTTACGATCACGATCGACGAGCGTAGTAGATTGTTGCGCTGACTCGCTGATGAATTAAATTAAATGCGAACGAAAATTGTTTAAACAATAAAATCGGAGCGCTGGCTTGTGCAGTGTCCGATGGCTGGGAAGTGATTCGTGAGTCCCAGCCGTGCACGGGCTGTATTTATAAGGATTCTCGCCCGAGTGTCCTTGAACGGGAGGTGCGAGATCCTTGATGGCTGTGTGAAAAGAGAAATTCTGATTCAATTATGTAAATCACCCTTTCGTGTGTGGGAAATGTTTACGCAATAAAATGTGAGTGTTTGATGTCCTTTGCGCATGGCCATCGAGTGAAGGACATTCGGATCGTTGACTGGGTAATTTATTGATCAATTATCAGTTTCGGATCCCTTGCTGTTTGGATTTTGTTGAGTGCGGGGAGACCTTGAATGGGTGTCCGCTGACAAATTTACATTTCTTAACGACGACTGTGTTGAACACTGTGTCGTGGATCTTCGGTAGGCGATGGGACAGTCGTTGGCTACGGTCGTGGAGAGCAGAAATCAACTAAAACGTATTCACAGGCGCTACAAAAACAACAAGCTGCTGACAAATGTTCAGGGGCAAGAGACGAGGAAGTTGGATGTCTATTAATTAATTTCTGGTGGAAAGTCAAATGGAAACACCAGCAATCGTCAGTGAACTGCAACGTCACGGTGAGTGGCTGCAGCTTCGGAGCATAGCCACATGTTGACGTCGAGTAGCTCCGTCACGATGGATCCACAGGAACCTTCTGGTCGTAAAAAAAGGAGATCCTTATAAGCTACAGTGCCACAAGTTCATCGCAAGCTTCCACAGTAAGTAAAGCAGCTTAAAATTGTACCTCTTTCTAGAACTCTCCTAGTTCCACATTCCCTTAGACCACAGGCAAAGTAAAATCGACTGAACAGGCACGGCCCCCGTACAATCGGGCACTCAATCGATGTTCTTCTTATTCTTCTGATGGCGCTACAGCCCGGGGTGGACCTGGGCCTCAGCCAAATGGTCAGTGACCTTAAAATTACCAACTTCTGCCCTTACGACGAAATTCTATGAAAGACCGTGTTTTGTTGAAGACAACGAGCTAATCTTTACGGAGCTCTATCCACGGTCCCATCAGCTCTTCATCCTTTCTTGAGCGTCATCTGCCAAGTCGTTCGAATGTTGTACTCTTGATCCGTACGAGTCCACTATGGACTGCGAATTCGCTCGAATACTGGGCGTTGTATCCTTTCGAGCTCATCATCTGCAAAGTGGACCGAATGCTGTACTCTTCATCCTTCGGAGTCAACCATGAACTATGTACTCGTTCGATTGATGCATCCTTCAGCCTTTGGAGCCCGCCATGAACAGCGTACTCGTCCGATTGATTCATCCTTCAGCCTTTGGAGTCCGCCATGAACAACGTACTCGTCCGATTGATGCATCCTGCTACCTTTGGCGTCCGCCATGAACAGCGTACTCGTCCGATTGGTGTATCCTTCCGCCATGAACAGCGAAGCCGCTTCAATGCATCAACTGCGAAGTGGACCGATTGTTGTGCATACTCTTCACCTATTCGCAGCCACCATCAACTGCGTTAAACTGCGAAGTCATCCAAGTCATCCCATCTCATCCTTTCGCAGCCACCGTCAACTGCGTTAAACTGCGAAGTCATCCAAGTCATCCCATCTCATCCTTTCGCAGCCACCGTCAACTGCATTCGCGTTCAAATGCTGTGCACTCCGTCCATCGTCAAACTACGAAGCCCTCATCAAGGCGGCGAAACACCATCAACTGCCTCCTCGTCCGAATGTCGCCTTGTCCATTTGAACCATGACAAGACCTCCTGCAGACAGAGTTCCAACCGGCCATCCCACAATCATTCGATTCGCATCTGAACATGCAACTGAGTGCGAATTCCTCAAGACAAATGTCAAACTGGCTCCAACTCTACAGGTGTGTGCACATCTGACAAAACCGCTTCATCCCCGCTCGCATGACTGCTTCAACCCCACTTTTCCACTTCAGGGAAGTAGCCTTGGTCAACAAATTTTCTTCTATTTCCCCCCTTGTTCAGCACCCCTATCGCATTCAGTCAACAACAGAAACAACGTTCGGCATTCCGTCACTTTCGTTTGTTGTGCTGTCCGATGTCAAACTCAAATCTGTTATACAGTCCCTTGTTGGTGTGTTCTTTTGTCGCCTCAACAAGTTTGTGCTACGCGTGGTTTCTGAAAGAAAAAAACGAAAAGAACTTGAACATTTTCCTAACGGTCGTCGCTATGAATCACAGACTCGCCAGCATCGATTAGATGACACACGAAAGTACAAGTGCAGTGGAAACGTTTAAACCATGACGTCAACCAGCGACTTATTCACAAAAACAAAGCAGAAATACGTGGAAAACAATGCGAAACAACTCATTTAGCCCAGCGCACAGCGCAGTTGTATAACAGTTCAGTCCACACCGACAGTAGACATCTTCGAACACGCCCCAGCCACTGCAGTCATCGCACATTTTGACATATCGGTGGATGCGAAATAGATGTTCGCGTCTGTTTCAAATAGTTTCGTGATCTTTTGTTGCAGAAAATTATGAAAATCATTCATATTTGGCGAGTACAAAATGTCCCAAGTGAGAACCGACATATTATTGAACGGCATGCGATTGGAGATACATCCGTCGAAGCTAACAAAATGCGGTGAAGTTCACATCAACGACGACTCTACGGATGCGTTTCTGTTTTGCGCCTTTTGCTCGGATGTGGATGGGCACGATTTGAAATTCTTTAAAACACTCCAGGAGTTCATTGATCACATACGCTGGCATCGCTCGGACGATGTACAGTATCCGGAATCACCAACGCCACCATCGGACGAGGGGAAGTGTCGCTTTGAGATAATAGATGACGACACGAAGAGCAGTTTGGGTGGACCACGTCATGATACAGACGACATAGCAGACTGGATAGCACCGCCGGAGGAGCTCTTCGAGTTGAATACAATCAGCAACTTCATCGAGATTGATCCGCAGGCAGAGGCGGCGGACGCGTGCGATGGTAAGAGTGAAGAAATCGCCGAAAGTGTGGATGAAATTGCCCCGAATGCACGAGAAAATCAAACGGCCGCAGAATATGAAGTGGAAATCCCAGAAATCACTGGGGAAGTTCTCATTGAACTGCTGGACTTGCTGAAGAAGTGCCCGTGCCTGTGGCACGTGGAGACCGCCGCGAAGACGAGTGCGGAAACAATTGAGGGCGTCTATGGCCTGATGACAGCGCACTACAACAACTGCGCAAAGCAAGCGAAATCACTGGAGTACGTGCGCGGGATTTTGACGCAGATACAGGAGTGCTTCCTGGAGGACTACAAAGACGCGGACTGCTCGACGAAGGAGGCGTTGGAACGGCTGCCGTGGTACTTCCCATATCTGAAGTTTCTCCTGGGCAGGGATTCGCACGAGCTGGACCAGAGCGTAAGTAGATGTGTGCACTTGGCAGCTGGCGCGGGAAATCTAATGTCTATGAGTAGATTTTTACAGATTTCTTCTGTCCCGTGTGTGGACAGGAGACGACATCACAAGGGGATCTCTGGCAGCACCTCTCTCAGAAACACATGCGGCCGATGAACGACACTCAAAAAGAAGACATCACAACGGACGATTTTGACAAGGATTCGACGGTTGAAAAGAACGTAAGTGATCCCGCCAGACTCCACCCAGGCGACTGAATTTGATTATTCCCTTGGTTGCAGGTATCATTTAGCCATTATCCGCAGGAAATTCTGGAGAAATTCATTGAAATCTACCGATCTCAGACGCGCCTGTGGGACAAGAACAACGACGAGTACTTCTCCCGTCCGCTGCGTCGCCAGTCGTACAACATGCTGCTGAAGATCCTGCGCCAGCACGATCCGTCCGCGTCGAAGGCGGAGGTCCTCAGCAAGATCAACAAGTTGCGCACGCAGTTCGCCTACGACCGTCGGAAGATTCTGGCATCGAAGGACAACACAAAGGTGGTGGCCCAGTCGTGGGTCTACGACAAAATGAAATTCCTCGTCGGCAATATGGGGAAGAAAACGCCGCAGAAGCCGCCGCCGCCGCTGAAGGCCATACCGTGGAACTTCAAGAAGAAGGTGAAAAACGCCAAGTGCCCAATATGCGTCACGAACTTCAACGACCACTCGTCCTGGCTGAGCCACATGCAGTCGGCCCACACCAGCAGCGATTACCAGTCGGAGGACGGGTTCTTCTACTGCACGATATGCGGTTGGCAGAACAAGACCAAAGAGCTCCTCATGCGGCACCTGCGCAACAGGCATACGCACAACATGCAACGATGCACCGACTGCAACTTGGGCTTCCGACTCCTGTCGATGCTGGCCGAGCACCGGGCGAAGGTGCACGACGACTTCTCGCCGTTCAAGTGTGAAACGTGTGACGAGGGCTTCGCAACGCGCACTCGCCTTCGAACGCACTCGATCACGCACTGGAGTGCAGAGGACCTGCCGCACAAGTGCGAACACTGCGGCGCGAAGTTCTCCGATCGGAACAGCTGCAGCGCCCACGTCCGTCGCCACAAGGCGGACCTGAAGTACCGCTGCGAGATCTGCGAGCTGGCACTGGGGTCAAAGGCTGACTTGCGTCAGCACACGCGGACACATCTCAGCGATTGTCCGGACATATGTGATAGTTGTGGGAAAGCATTTCGCAGTGCGCAACTGTTGACCGACCATCTGAACGAGGTTCACGGTGGTGTGACGTTTCCGTGCGACAAATGCGAAAAGGAATTCAAATCGGAGAAGTGCCTGGCCGATCACTACGAGGGCCACGAGGTGCAGCATCGTTGCGATGTCTGCGGGGCGGTATTCTTCCGAAAGACATCGCTGCGCAAGCACCAGAGGCTGAAACACGACTACGTGCCATACGATCATATCAAATATGACTATTCGCTATGATTCTAGTTGTTGTCTGTCGTTTGTGTGTGATGTGTGCAGGCTAGACTGGCGACCGACCAGGGTCACGATCATGATGGATTCCCCCTCTTACTCCCCCTCCCCGCACCCGCCCATGAGCACTGTTGTCGGGCGTAATTTGTAGTAAAAAAGTGAAATCAAATAAAAAATAAGTAAAATCCTTTGTTTTCCCGATATTTTCAAATAAAATTGTTTTTCTTTTTTCCCCGATGACTGTTTTTGGATGCGTTTCATGGGAATCGCGTTGCGTTTGGCTGGCCGCATCGATCGAGTGACATCCGTTGGAGGGAGTTGAGTGGATTTTGTGGCGCTGTTTGCCGTTCGTTTGTCGGTTCCAGGAGATGGAGGGACGCTAGAGCGGAAGTAAATGAGTGCGAGAGAGCGTTACTCATTTATTTCTGCGCCAAAGAGGCTGGTGCGGGTTTCAAGTTGATGATTAGAAGTCTGATCCGATTAAGTGGTGGCTGTCATCGCAGGACACTGCATCAGACCACGCACTAGAAGCCTAGGCTACGGATGAGTTGTTACGCGATGCGCATTTTTTTTTGACGTTTACGAACGCAGCCCACATCTCTGTTTGTCTAGAAGCTGTTTGAGAGAAGAACGAAAACTACGAACCACGAGGGGCGACTTTTGTACGACATCTCGGATCTGTCATCTTTTAGACGCCCACACTTGGTGGCCTACATCATTCAGTGAATCATCAGAAGTTTGCTTTCGATTTGATGAAAGTCTCAAAGTGGATGACCAAATGGCTTCAACGGATGCTAGAGTGCATGTAGTCAACGGAGGACCGCTTGGTTTGTCTCTCGTTGCAAGTGACGGCGAGTTGATTGCGATCCACTTTCAAGTGTGACCGGCGATGTCTTAGCCGACTGGGAATTACGAAGAGTGTGCAACTTCTCTGATTTGTCATCTCGTGGACGACAGTTCTTGGTGTGGCCTACATGTTCAACGACCGTTTTAGCGGAACGACCGCGCTTGGAAGCATGCATTTTCAATGATCGCCTTTGTCATCTTGAAGTCGCCTGCGCTTGGAAGCACCCATCTTCAGCGACCGCTTCCGTTGTGTTGCAGGCGCCTGCCCTTGGAAGCACACATCTTCAACGACTATTATGAATCATCAGAGGTTCGAATTGTCGTCGTCTTCGTCGTCTTCGCCGTCTTCGTCTTCGTCTTCATCTTCGTCGTCGTCGCCACCAGATGCCGCCATCTTCTGCCTCAGCAGTGCCCCAAGTTTCTTTCTCAATCTCATCACTTCACGATCGACATTTTATATCCTCACGCGCCCCGTTCTTTTGCACAAAAATGTACAAAGCGGAGGCGAGCACAGCTGCTTTCGAGCGTGCTTTCAAAACAAGTCACCCCTTTAAAGCTCAGTCCGCGGTGTGTTCTCAAAACAGCCGAAGTTCAGTCTGAATTGGAAGAGAGTTATACAACCTTATATGCAGATACACACATCCGCCGGAGATCAATTAACACTCGTCCATTTCTCACACCTCCGCTCTTCCGCGAAGTGATGATGCGACCCGACTACGGCTACGTCATAGAAACTCCGTCTTAAATGAGTGTGCAACTTGTTTGAAAAACTCACCAGCCTCCAGTCCAGTCCCATATATAGTCATCGTCAAGCCGTCAGGCCGTCAGTACACTCACTTGATTCACCGGACATTTAAATGTCGTCGTGCATGCAGTGCAAACGGTGAGATACATTGTCCCGGTGCCACAGAGCCACAGAGCCACTTGTTGCCTGTGTGCTTGTAGTAATTAGCTTCTCTATCCCCACCCACACGTGCATCCGATTCCTTTGGAGACAATTTTGGCGAGAGCGCCTTCTTCTTCTTCACTGAGCCTGTCCGCCGTTTGGGCTTGGGCTTGGGACGAGATGTCGAAGCAAATATAAGCTGGTGGCCAGATCTACGGATGATCAGTTGTTTTTCGTTCGCCGTTGACGCGTCACGTCTCGAATAATTGCTTGGTTTTTGTTTTTATAATTTGTTTTGTTTTCTTTTCTTTTTGAACTACTGCCGTGTGTTGCGTCTAGAATAATGGTGAGTTGCTGGTGCGGCTTCGGCCTTGAAGTGATGTAATATTTGTTTTCGGACTGCGAACGAGTGTGGAGCTAGTGGCAGGGGGTGGAGGGGGCATTTATGATTTCTCTGAACTGTGTCCGGTGATTTATAACGTGAACAGCGGTTGATAGTTCACCAGAATTTCACAGCATCTTCTGAAGTTGATGAGAGTTTGAGTGGTTTTGTGTGGACTGTCTGTCTGCGGTGGGAGCAGAAGAGTGGGGAGGACGCGGATGTGCTTGTCAGCGCAGTGCAGGTAGAAGGACTATCCCGGAACTAAGACGTTCGGTGGATGGATGGAGGTTGATTCGCTGTTTGTGCCGAGAAGTGGTCAACATTTATTCATCGGTGGCTGTTTCTGTGGTTGCTTGCTACTTGTCCACCGTCGGAGTGTGTCGCGAAAGCTGACGAATGGGTGGCCAAAGTTAGGAAATCGCCAGCACACTTTGGTCTATTGTGATACCAATAGTGTCAGCCTACTACCACTGATGGACAACTCCAGTGATCTCAACGCCAAACGATGACTGCACCAGATTTAAAAACCGGGGTTCGAACCGGGGAACCTTCAAACTAGGGACAGGCACATAAAAACCGCTCCATCCAGCTGTCAAATGTGTGCGGGTGGCCAATGTCGTTGGAACAATGGCAAACAAGCGAAATGGCGTTCAATAGGCGGTACGCCCCTCTTTCTGTGTGCGTTTCAGCGACGGATTCCGTGGGCAATAGGCCCCATTGCCTCCGTTCCTCACTTGTGCAGTGGCTTGTGCGTTTCATTAATTTGCCAGCCGAAACCTGCGCCTTCTTAAGAGCATGCCTTGACTTCGTTTTCAGTGCAAGAGAAAATGCTTCTTCTGCTTCAGCCAGATCGAAGTTGTCTTCGAATGAGATGCTGTTTGTCTTCAGTTCGAGTGGAAGTGGTTCTTCTTCTTCAGCCGGCTCATAGTTGAGGCATGACGTGACCTAGACCGAGATGCACAGCCAAGAACTGACAGAAACCACGGAGACTGTTGACAGCTTGTCGTTCCCATCCAAACCTTGAAACATACACTGACATCCTCTGCCGCCCCACTCCAACGCCGTCGATTGACAACGACCAAGATGCAAGTCCCAGTCCCGTTTTCACAATTGGTTGTTGTGTGCGTCCGAGTCCCAGTTTGAGAGGAGCCACTCGCAGCGGATTCGGTCAGAGCCTGAAGGTGACATCAGGCTCTGACCGAATCCGCTGCGAGTGGCTCCTCGTTGTCAAGCGCCTCGATGATGAATCAAGGTGAGCAAGCAGTTGTCCGAGAACTCAGCCTTCTCGGGCCTCGTTTGCGTCTGCTGATCAGCCTGATTGGGCGTGGGAGGGCGTCGAAGAAAGTGATCATCTCAAATCTCGGCGAAAAAAAATCGATGACATTTTTTATTGCCCCCATTAAAGCGGACGGACATGTTCCAGATATGAATTCATATATTCCCCGCATCAATTAACCTTTCCGAATCGATCTTCATTTCAGGTTTCAACACCATTTACGATCGTGTTCAGCAGCCTGCTGGTGGTGCTGTCCGTGTGCTCACTGGCCTTAGGCAAGGTGGCCCCGTCTAAGCGATGTGTTGAGTGCACATACCAAAGAACCTACTACTCGGATGGATCTCCTGCCTCCTACATTCAAAGTGGTAACGTATATAGAACAATCTTCGAAATCTAACACTTCGGACTAATCACTGAGCTCACTTTGTTCTGGTGTTTGGCACTTTCTACAGACACCCACCCACCCACTCGATATGGGAGCAATTCAATGCCCACGCTTATTAATATTTCCATTTGCATTCAACATTACTGGTTATGAAGGTCAGTGAAGGTAATCGACTTCCGTTCGTTGTGGCTAACGCCCACAAGCGCGCGCAAGTCTATTTCCATCTCTGATTGAATTCTTTGTTTGTTCAAACGCAGATATGACTAATCGGGGGATAATGTCGGTCTTTTCTAGCTCGTCTGCAATCGTCGACAGTCGGGCAATCGTATGCTGGATGCTCGGGAAATCCTTGTGGAACGAATGCTGCCTGTCATGAAGCATCTGGTGGTAGACCGGTGTGCTCATGTCCTCCGGGTCACAGTGGAAATCCCCTGACCGCGTGTGTTCGTGGTGAATGCTTGGATAATGCCGAGTGCGCGGGGGGATTGGCGTGCCAGAATGGACGATGCGTTAATCCGTGCGTTGGAGCTTGCGGAACCAATGCCAATTGTGAGGTTAGTTGGGGGTTGCGTTGATTTTGGGGGGAAACAAGCTGAAACGTTTTCTTTTTGTCTCGCCAACAGCCAAGGAATCACGTCGCCGTCTGCAGCTGTCCCCGCGGATACGGAGGAGATCCATTCACTGTGTGCCGACCAGTGGATCCTGGTAAGTTGACCGCCTTTGCCAGTCGTCAGAGTGGTGTCACTTTGAGGCCGTGGGACGTCAGAAGTGTCGCAGCTTGTCATTCGAGGGCTCTAGGCTGTCCGAACTTTTGTCAGATGAGTCCTAGCTTGTCATTCGGACGCGTTAGGCTGTTCCAACTTTTCACGTTGTTGCTAGGAGGCGCTAGACTGTTCCAACTTTCGTCAGAAGAGTCCCAGCTTGTCATTCGGAGCCGCTAGGCTGTTCCAACTTTCCCAGCTTGTTGCTAGGAGGCGCTAGGCTGTTCCAACTTTCGTCGGAATAGTCCCATCTTATCATTTGAAGACGCTTCTCTCGTCTGTCTTCGAAGACGCTGCCAATGCCAGCAGAAATCAACCATTTCCCGACGTCACAGCTGATTGTCGTCTTGTCCTTGCCCATTGTTGATCTCTGGCGTGTCAGTTTGATTCGTTGAAAAGGCGTGGAATGTGCAAAAATATAACTTCGTTCTCAGCTTGCAACGAATCTGAAGCACGTCATGGCAAATCATGGGAATACCCATAGAATCGTCGCCACAACAACAAGCGCCCTCGTGCTCAACCATTGCCCAGGAATGTCAACACACAAGCCCTCCAATTCACGTTGCCAACCCACAGAACAAGCAGCACAAGCATCGCGGAAGGCATGCGCAGACTTCCGTCTAATCCCGCATGAAAACATCGATGTTTACGACTGGGCCAGGCCCATACGTGGCCATGCATACTTAAGCCCACTCGAACATGAGTTCGATTGATCGCCAGAGCCCAACATCAGTCGGCCCACACAGCAGTTCAGAAGCTCAGACTTACACGCGGCGTGTCAAATTAGAACTCCCACCCGAGGTAGGCGTGAATTTTATGACCACTGATGCTGGGAGAGCACACAGCACACGTCTGTCTTCGGATCAAGATCAAGGTTAGGTGTAAGAGAATCGCATGCATTGCATTCCGGACAGATGTGGTCTGTTGCATAAGCGAAAAATGCAAGCGACACAATGGGAATCCCAGTTTGGAACGGAGAAGGTTGAGAGAATGTTCTGTGGTCATGTGGGAAACCCACGCGGAGGTGGACAACTTGAAGGTGTGCGGATTTAAATGATGTTATGGTCGCTGAACAAGCGCCTTGGGGAGGGGCGCAAGCTCGAGGGGAATCCTACGCGGGTGTCTCCTAAATAGCGTGTCCCCCTGCTGACCATATCCACATTCACAGCACACATCGTCGGTTCCTTCATTAACATTATTCATTGCTTGCTGACCCTTTTTTAAGCCGAACCCAATACTGAACAACAGCAAAGAATACCCAAATCGCATCAGCAAATCTCCTCCATTCCCATTCGCATCCCATCCCGCACATCCGCCGACTGGAAGAACAACTGACTTAGCGACTTCGAAGCGCAAACAAAGTCTGTAATACAACTTAATGACGCACCCGACAAGCAAACATACACACCGTCGACTAAACTTTGTCCACTTTCCATTTACAGAGGAACAATGCCGACCCAGCCCATGTGGACAGAATACGAAATGCGAAATTCTCAACGGGGTACCAACGTGCTCTTGTCTATCTGGCTTCATTGTAAGTATGCCTCCCTCGGTGTAGGTGTCGCCATCGCCTTAGCGCGAGCGGCGCACAGACAGCAAAACAACAAACAAATGCTAATTGTCTTTCGGACTTGATTTCAGGGTAATCCACTGTCCGGATGCAGGCATGAGTGTGACACTGACAGCGATTGCACAGCCCGGGATATGTGTGCAAATTTCAAGTGTGTTCCGGCCTGTCAGCAGTGTGGCAAGGGAGCCACGTGCAACGGTGTGGCCGGCCATCGGGCGACTTGTGAATGTCCGAAGGGCTATATCGGCAGTCCGTACACGGAGTGCCGTCCCGAGTGCTATGGCGACGTTGATTGTCCGTCCAATAGGCCCGCCTGCTTCTATGGGATTTGCAAGAATACTTGCGATGGTGCGTGCGGTGTCGGAGCCGACTGCCAGTTGAGAGGACTGACTCCGGTCTGCAGTTGTCCCAGGGACATGACTGGCGATCCATTTGTTCGCTGCCGCCCATTCACAAAGGGTAAGCCGATGCGATAGGCTGGACAACAATGGCAACTGTTTGGGGGGTTTCCGCTTGTTTTTTTTCTTCTTCCAGAGGATCTTTGCACACCGAATCCATGCGGGACGAATGCAGTTTGCAATCCCGGACACGACAATACCGGACGTGAACGTCCAGTTTGCACTTGCCTGCCGGGATATACAGGAAGTCCTCTGTCGCACTGCACAAGGGTGAGTTTGTCGGTGACTTCTGCCGTGGGCCTACGCACTTATGCAAACATTTTATTCGTTCCCAGGGTGAATGCGCGAGCAACAATGAGTGCCCGGACAACAAGGCCTGCATTAACTACCAGTGTGTGAATCCGTGCATCGGAAAGTGCGCCTCTGGGGCCAACTGTGAGCCCAAGGCCCATCTGGCTGTGTGCAAGTGTCAGCCGGGATTCACTGGGGATGCATTGGTCTCGTGTCGTCAGTCGCGCTCCCAGCCTGTTGCCAAGTACACGAACGAGTGTAACACGTGTGGTAAGTGATTTGCTGTGACAAGAGGAGGAACAGGAGCCGCTTTTTGTTGAATTTAATAAAGTTAACTGAATAAAGGGAAAGACGAGTCATAACCTAAGTCCAGCGTGGCATCAATTGGTGCTTCTCTCTGGGAGTGGCAGTCACACTTGCTTATTTGTCTTTTGGTCTCCTTTAATCGAAATACAAACATGGTCACCGAGAGTGAGAAGTTGTGAAAGAATGCCTTTAGTCCGCTCCACCTTGATCATGGGGTATGTGCAAATAGTTGCATATCGTCCGGGCTGAAAATTGGGATACCGGCTGCTTTACTGGGTTTCTGTTGGCCTGGTGTTTCAGGCTAGCTCAGAAGGTAGGAAAACATGTCGACAAAGGTCATTAAAAAAGCTCTTATTTTACAAAGACCATATGGTCCTATGACGCTTTCACAAAGCGACCAGTAGAAGGTACGTTACGTGTCGGCGAAGGTCCTCGCATATCTCGAGAACGGTGCGTCTGGGGTCGGAGATCTAAATGCCCATCGAGGGGGGGTTGAAAAGACCTATCTGACCATGCCCCTGTTGTTTTTCTAACCCCACCAGGAGCTTAGAAAAGTTGCCGAGAAGACACATCGAAATATCTTTTCTATCATTTGATGGTCCTTCGAGCCGGATATATTGATTTATATTTCATTAAAAGTGTCATCATAAATTTGCAAAGCCACCTGACCAACAGCTGTGCAGAAAACGCCAGCAACCTAGTCTAATCTTACTTATTTACTCCTTATCTTTGTACCGAGCATAGCTGGTGCACGTCTGCCATCGGACCTTGTTTCTGGCCATCGATGCCGGATATAGTGACGTAGCTTTCCAGTCCAAATGTGCGTACATAATCGTGACGAGCATGTGACGCCAGGTCGATGCATCTTGCAGCCAAATGAGTTCAACCTTTGTCCGCACGAACGAACTAAGGCCTCTCATCGCAGCCTCATCAAATTTCCATATTTAATTCGATGTTTTCATAACTCAAGGGATTAGCCTGCTCTTCAGCATCCTCCGGGCAACACTCCGTCGCCGTTGTCGTCCATCCAACATTCCGTTCGTGTTCGTTGAACATTTACAGCGCCCTTCCACCGGATCCGTGTGGAATGTAATTTAATTACAAAATCCATGCACATCCCTTTGTCCCGACGGCCAGAGCGGACATCCTTGCCTCTGCTTGTCATTTGCATGAGCGCAGGAAAAAAAATGCGGAACGCAACTCCAAGTGACTGGGCGAACAGGAAAAAGGAACGAAACACGACGGCAGGACGCAGAGACAACGCAACGAGACAGAGACCGAACGTGTCTGTTCACCGCGCCCAGCACGAGGGTAGTTTGGCCAAGTGCCCTACAAACAAACAAAGAACACAAGACTTCTCGGGGAAGTGACACAAACATGCGTTTTCGTGGAGTCTTATCGGTGGAATTTCCTTGTTCGGAGCTAAGCCGCCGCCGCCGCCGCCGCCATCATCCCTTTGTGTGCATCTTTTTGTCGTTAATCCTTGAGTCGACACGAAAAAAGGGGTTGATCTGCATGCGAGAGCGTACGGCAAGGGCCAACGCAAACGCAAACAGAAACAGAAGCAGCATCTCGATTAGACAATAACAAAAGGAAATCCGGTTCATTACGTAACGAATCCCTGACCATACTCCCTTATTCCTGTTCCTGTTCCACTCACACAGCGAGACTGTGTCGCTGTCTCACTTGCACGCAGCCATCCGGTGTGGTGTGCTCGGCGGCAACGATGTCAGTATCCGTCGGGCGAGAGCTCGCATGCTTTTTGTTAATCAGCTGAGCTCTTCAAGAACTGGTTCCACGGTTTGAGACACACTTTTCGCTCGACTGCATACGAGAGTGACTCTCTGTGTGTGCGTGTGGGGAAGACTTTGTGATGATTCCGCCGATCAGATGTTTGTGTCTCTCTGCAGGACGGTGCGTATGGGTGTGGCAGCTGATTGAGGTTTCGGGATTCCACCGCGGGGCACATTTCGATTTTTGTCAGATGATTGGACGTGAAATTTAATACTTGCTCCGCGCCACCGTGCGCGGAGTCGCGAATGAAGGGTGGCCATAATTGAAGTCCCTAGGGCAGACACTGCGTCCTGGGGGTGGGGGAGTGGTTTCAAATTTGGGGCACTTATTAGCGCGTTCGTTGCTCGGTTGGAGCTTCAGTTTGCTCGGTGAATGTAGCCAGGTGCTCTGCCAGGAGCTTCGATTACTCGTCAAGCTTCAGTTGCTCGGTAGGTAGAGCCAGTTGCTCGGTCATCAGCGCCACAGCTTCAGTTGTTCGAGCAGTAGCTGTTGGCGCGCGGGCAGCAGCTTCAATCAGCTCGTTCAGTGCAGCCAGTTGCTCTGGCAGCAGCTTCCAATACTCGTCAAGCTTCAGTTGCTCGATAGATAGAGCCAGTTGTAGCTCCGTCTGAAGTTCCTTCTAAATTGCCTTCATTCCACACATGTTCGCATTTTTCTTCGAATGACAGCTATCCTCCCGTCGCCTGACAGCTTCACTCCACGTCGCGAATGCTGCTGCTTTTCTCTGCCATTCAACCCCAGAGACTCGGGTGCAATTCATCAAAAAAACCATCCAGCAACTACCAACTACAGCTGAGATTCATTGTGTCCCGGTGAATGACACTCCCTCCATCTGTGCACTACCCACGCACCGAGATGCAATCGTTATAACCCTAAGCGCGAAGAGCGTCTAAAAAACGGTTTTCAAAAATAAACCCCACCCCCTCCGCACGTCCATCGCGCAAAGACAACATGCAAGACGCTAAATCAACAATTTCATTTAAGCAACCCCGGGCGGGACGAGGGATAACACAAAAGCAACCACCCCCTCACCGCCAGCGCACCGTTCGTTTTACGAAATAATTTGCATAAATTACTTCGGGGATGTAAGAAGTATGATGCAAGGATTGCTGCTCGTTCCACTGCACCCACACACACAGGCGCACAGAGAGAGCGAGAGCGAGACTGCATTTTTTTTTTGTTTGAAAAACCCACCGCGAAAGGGGCTTCAAACCAAAAAACACATTTTTTGAATTTCAAAGCGCTTCCATGCGAACGAGAAGCCAACGAGTCCTGGAACTGGGCAAATATTTGTTCGCCTTCTTGAATTCCTTCTCTCCCAGATGGCGGTGAAATTTGCATAATTATTACTCCAAGGAGTGCTTTTTTCCACCGCTTTGCGTCTCTCTCTCTCGCTCACTCTCGCTCTGTGTCCGTCTCAGAGGACGATGTCGCCCGTGCTGCTGAGTGCGTTGTCAGGAGAGGGTGCTTGGCTGCACGCTTCGCGAGCGAATAGTGTACATAATTGCATTTCATTCGGGATGAAAAAATAAAAAACAACTAAAACTGAACTCGAATACAAAGTCTGGCAGAGATACACTAGCCATTGAGTGTGCCCGGGGGTGGAAATTCAGCTTCGATTGCTGAACAAATACGGACTACTCTGATGGGGGGTCCTGACGGCGATGACTGCTTTTGAATTGCTTTCCAAGTGCAGTGGGATTTTGTTTGTTGGTTTTTCGATGGTAACCACGTCGTCGTCATCGTCGATAGATGGATGGATGGATGGGCGAAGATTGGAGGTTGGATTGGAAAATGCCCGGTGCGGGTGGTGAGGATTTGAATTCATTGTGGGCATCCTTGACTGAATAGAGTGCAGTCTGTTGAGCTTGAGATGATGCAATAGGGGTCGTCGTGTATGGATTTGAAGACTTTCAACTTGTTTGTGGTCACCACTTACCATAATTGAGGTGAACGTCAGCAATAGGGAGAAAACACTCAAATGATATGCTGCGACAATAATAAGCACTTCGTTCAGTTTCGTTAAGTTTCGTTAAGTTTCGTTAAGTTCCGTTAAGTCCTCTGTTGCTCCGACAAACTGTTTCGGAGTTGATTATAGGATAAGGAGAAGCAAAAAGAACTCAGCCATCAAGGGAATTGTCATGTGACATACATGAAAACCTTCGTCACCAGCAAGCATCGACTCCGATGAAGACTGAATCTCTGTCAGGCTCCTTCATCACAAAAACGATGAACATAAGAGAATTCCAGGAAAACCAGGAAGTGAATGAAATTTTGAAAAGTTATCGACTCTCCCTCTCCCCCGGGAGTTCTCTTCAACTTTCCCTTGATTAAATTTGCATAACATGACAGAATTTCTGAATGCTCCTCCATCAAATTAAAACTTTTCTCGAGTCACGAAGTGACTTTACTTCGCTAATTAAACGCTCCCCCCCCCCCATCGAATGCATCGCAGTGGAGTCGAATCGCGTAACTGGAGTATGTGGCAATTAATTTTAAATCCTTTTCGCACTTAGTTCAAAATTTTCTTCTCCCAGCTCACTTAATTTACTGCTCCAGTCGTCCTCGTAAGCATCACCCATACACACGCCGCTCCAGTAATCAAATCCTTCTCGTTTCAATGGGAAAATGTGTCTCCTGAACCGAGAATGAGATGACAAACTGAAAAGAACTCACCTTTAAGCGGATTCGAGGGCCATCGAGAGTCCTTTAAAAATAACACACACACATGGGGCGGGGGCAATGGGAGATGAGACTGAATTTGATGTACAAAAGGCCTTAACTTGTTGTTCGCAAAATATTGCATTCAGTCAAGGATCAATAATGACATTATAAGAATATCCTTAATGACACAACAGCAGCAGCAAAAAAAGGGGTGAAAACCTCTTGCTCTTGCATCTCTATGATGCAAACAGAAGGAGAAGGAGAAGGAGGCGAAATAAACAAACACAGGGAGAGCAAATGAGAGAAAGAGTGGGGGAGAGAGGAAGATTAAAAAGCAACAACGACGAAGGAGAAGAACATGAAGGAAAACTTGGCACAGTTTAAATGTTAAAAAGGAAATCAACACCATGCCCCCGCAACATCATCATCATCATCATCATTGCCGTCATCGTCGTCGATACGGAATGCGGAGACCAAAGGAAGACCAAGAAGGAACTCAGGATCAAAGGGAATACGACAAAATATTCACAAAAACCCAAAAAGGATTTATAATTTTATGCATAAGAAAATGTCTTCATCTTTCTCTCTCTCTCAGTCTTTCAGTGTGTGGGTGCGTGTCCTTTCTCTCTTGGGGGGGAAAAAATCAATAAATATCCTTTGAGCTTGCGCCAGCCGAACACCAGCACAGCCATCTCTGTCGCACGCATCTCCATCAACCACCCCCACAAAGCTGCAGGGATACACATGGAATTGGGAAAAAAGCTCCATTTTCCAGGCGGCCAAACCCAAAAAACCGTTCGTCCTTTTTGTGCTCTCTTCTTCCTCCTTTCGTTCGCCCCCCCCATCATCATCATCATCGTCGCGAACATCATCATCGTCATCAGCTTCTCATATGATAGAATATCCCTGCCAACTGCTTGCTCCGTCGTTCAGTACGAGTAAAGCGGTCTTCAAATCTAGCAAACGCGATTCTCGAACGCGTTTTATTATTCTACTCATATAATTTATTTGCGTCGCTATATAATTTCTCTTTATTTCGTAGAACACATAATATAAACCACACAAAAAAATAAAAAAAAAATAAAATAAAACAAAATCATCACCACCATCTTAAAAAAAAAAGAAAGAAAAGTAAACCACAACCATTAAATCAAAGAAAAAGCAAACGCAAAAAAAAGTGATTATAAACTGAAGAGGATTATCCTTCCCACATACGGCTCACAGTGTCGGCAAAAAGACGAAGCGCAAAAAAAAAAAAAGCAAGGATCTCCATGTTCTCCTTCTTGATTTGAACAAAAACCAAAAAAAAAATAAAAAACACATTTATTTTCAGTTTACCTTTGACTAATTTCATTCTGTGTGAGTTTTGTGTGAGATTTTTTTAAACAAAAAAAAAAAGGGGGAAGAAAAACGCAACAAAAAAAACATAGAATTCGAAAAAAAGGACATTTTCAACATACTTGTGCGGTTTGTAATAGTGTATAATAGGCAAACATAGAAACGAAATCAAAGACTTGCAGAATACAAAAAACAAACAAAACATAGAATTGAATATTTACATCATTTGTATATGTCATTTCGTTTGTTCGTGTTTCGGTTTTCGACAAATAAACTTATTCTTAACCCTCTTGTGTTGTTGATTTCGATTTGATTTCGTGTGAAGACCGAAGGGAAAACATAGCAAAAAAGAAAAACAAAACATAGAACGATATAATTTATACAATTACAATTTTTTTTGTTCTCTCTCTCTCTCTCAATCACACTGTCTCTCTCTCTCACTGGTCGAAAGGATATATATATATATATATATATATATATATGCAAAATAGAAAATAAAATCCTCGCAAAACAGGACTACTATAAATAAATTAGAAAGAAAATCAAGGACCTCTTCCAGACCTTCCAAAGTTGACGGAAGATTCATTAGACCGAAAAAAAACGCCAAAAAGAAACGAGGTGAGACGAAGACAGGAGACAAAGGAGACCCCAAATGCCCCCTAAGGCAGAGCTGAGCTAAAAAGGGTAAGTGTGTCCATTTTGAGGATGTTTCTATGTTTCTATGTGTTTTTTTTTGTATTTTTCATCTCCACCGGGCGGTGGTCATGTTGGAACTTTTTTTTCTCTTCTGGAAAAAAAAACACACCGGAATTCAGGGAAAAGCGCGTGTGGGAGCTCACAGATAGAGAGAGAGAGAGTGAAAGGCAGTGAGACACACGCGCACTGAAGCGAGAGAGAGAAAGCTTTTCCCGGTTCCGGAAACTAACCAAATCAAGGGTGTGGTAGTTGCCAAGGATGGAACTTTCATTATTTACATCCTTTCCTCGTTCTTTTTCCCTTCCTTCTCTCCAGATTCTTCCTCTATCTCTGTGAGTTTGTGTTTTGCGCTTCGTCCGTGTTTTTTTTTTTCTTCTCGTCGTTCGTCATTTAGCATCGACTTCAGATTGTACTCTTCTCTGACCCTTCGTGCTCGAGAGCCTTGTCGTCATCATCATCACGTTCGTCCTTATGGCTTCGCAGTTCGCAGTGAATTGCAATTGATTTTGTGTTGTTTCATCCTGGCGGAGGTGTATGGAATGGGTGGAGGGTGTTGTGTTGGGAGTTTTGCCCCACTTACCTCCTCAGTCAGTGAGTGAGCGGTTGCCCTGGAAATAGAAAATTGCATTTACTTATTCCCTTTTCCTGTGGTATTTCATTTATTTTCTTTTTCTTCCCCCGCCTTCTCCCTCTCTCACTCTCTGTATCTCACTCTGTGTGTGTGAGAGAGTGTGGGTGATGGGGGAAAGAGGAAGGATATTCGCTGATTCCGTTGATTTCGCCGCTTTGGTTGCCGCTTTTAATGAAATTCTGGGCGTGGGAGTTGTCGTTTTTTCTGTCCCCCCCCCCCCGCCCCTCCAGTGAGCTGGTGGCTGTGGTTGTTTTTTTTGCGACTTTGGCGCCACCATCGCCTCCCACCCCATGGCACCCTCATGCATTCTGCCACGATGGATCCAATCGGAATATAAAGGATAATGGATGGATTGTAAATGGATTTCGGTTGCGAAAATGAAACGCTGATTGTTATTCGGAATCGAAGCGTAAAAATTGCTTTTTGGTTATGTAATTATAAAACGAATGGAATGCGGGAAGGTGGGTCGGATGGCGGTTCTGGCCACTCATACACTCACGCTCGTCAAGTGGGTCTGTTGACTTTGGGGAGTGTGGACGATGGGGGGGGGGGGGGGGAAGGGGTGCTTAAAGTGAAGTGGTAATGGGTACCTTCATGCCTGATGTACCTTCAAGTATTGATTGCGATTACTGAGAGTTCTGGTTGATGGAACGATTACGCGACACTTATTACCGGGCCACCGACGAGTCTGAATACGAGCATTGTTCTCGAAATTTCAACGCAGTCAACGTGACTTTAAAGCGTCTGAATTGTTTATGAAAAGAGAGAGTTCTCTACTCGGTCTGTCCGACATCCTTTAGCTTGAGTCAATGCTTCGTTTCGTTTGAGCACAATTCGTGTTGTGGCTGTCAATCTATTAGGGTCCAGTGGCTGACTGCAGACAGCTGTCCCCCTAAAGACCCAACCATGATGGAGGTGAGGCGACTGAATTCAGCTTCGGCAATGGGTCTAATACACACAAATTATATAGTGTTATCATAATAACAATTTCGTTAAGATTCCTTAGATGTCGTTAAGTTTCTTCAATTGCTGCTTTCTTATGTGGGAGCAAAGTCAAATACTCTCTACGTAAAATAAGTAAAAGTTGATGGCCTAAATCCGCAATGCAACACGAATGAACTCACGATGGACACTTTGACAGTTGACAATGCTTCTGTCTACTTTTGCTTCGAAGATTACGTGAGTCAATTATGGTTGATCCCATCTGAATAGCCTCTCCAAATTCATATTTCCACCAACAGAGAGCCTTTTTACGAAAAAAAAGAATCAGCCGAACCACAGTTAATGACTTTGGACATTCCCCATTCCGGCAAATCGAGCCACGATTGAATACCATTCGCTAACTATGGAAAATGACAGCTTAATCAAGACCAAATGAATTTCTCTCTCAACCTTCGTTCAGTATCGGTCACATACGAATCTAAACTACACGATGCCGGGATGTGTCCAGGGGAGGTGTGTTCCCTGCCGCCCGCTCAACCAACATTCACCGTAATTAGGTGGCTCTCCATCAATATTAATCGAACGCGCCATTTACCTCTTTGTTCAATCGTGTCCCATTGTTTATTGCCGGCCATTTTCTGTTCGATTAGGCTCCCTTTTGGTGGACAGCCTGGTCGAGGTGTAGGACTGGTTGTGGTTTGGAGTTTGATTTATTTGCTAGAGCTTGGTCTTTCGGATGGGGGTAATTATGGGTTATTGGACATTAGAAAGAGGGTTCAAATGTGGCTGTCATCGATGCGGGAATGATGGTGTGTTTGACGATAGGACATTCGTCAGTGAACCCTTCGAAGATTCCCCAAAAATTCAGAACTGATCGAAGCGTCGTTCATGGCATTTGACAGAGAGAAGCTAAACCTCCATGTAGGGCAGGCTTTTACTCGTTTTCTTGTGGCTCTAGACAGGCCCCTTGCCGCATTCAAATAAGAACTTGACTCCTTTTCGAATGGATTTTTGAATGCACACGTGCATCCAGTCAAGAGTCCCGCCGCCACTCTCCTTGAACTTTTGATGGCTGAAAAGCAACTCGATGCCTGCTGCTGACCGTACCCCTTTTGCTGTCTGTCGGCTGGAATGGCCGCGAGCTGGGGTGGCACGCGGTGGTGGCCGTTGCTGGGGTTGCAGCAATGCACGATGCAATGGCCGAGTGCAGTCCGATTGAGAGATCTAACAGCCGTAGCAGATAGACGTACACCACACCCGTTCCAAAAACGCACAGAGGGAGAGAAAGCATCCATCACGTAGCCGTATTCATCGGCAACACAAAAAAAAGAAAAAAAAACGTTAATGGACACACATGCCACAAGAGCCTTAAAAAAAGCCGGGGTAACGTGCAGCACTCTCATTAGTTGCACCGTGTTATGCAAATTTTATTAATTCTCCACGTCCAGATGAAAGGCAGAAACCCCCGTGTCCGCGTGCGCGCAACCTGAAGCGCAAGTGAAAGGGTCAAGGGTCGCAGCAGGAACGCCTGTCCATGGCAGCGATACCGGCAAATGCATATTTCATGTCAACAACGCGATTGTGTGTGTGCTTTGGAACTGACACGAGCTCTCTCTCTCTCTGCAATCACTTCGTGTGGAAAATGAAAAATTAGAAAATTTGAGGGGGAGCGAGAGTGAAAGGGTTTTGTTGTTTTCAACGCACCGCGCTGCCGAGCGGTGGTCAGACGAGGACGAGGACGAGGACGACGACGCTACGCACGGTGTGTGTTTGCTCGCGAAGGGGATTGCACACACGGGCTTTGAAACAAGAGCAATAAACGTCGGAGGCTGCTGACAGATGAGCCGATGGCTTGTCAGGAAAATCGAGAAAATCAAGTTTGATCCATCGCTTCGCAACGGGTGGTAGGGTAGGGAGTTGTAACGAAGCGCGATGATGTAAGGGACTTACACTGGATTTCAGCTTTTGCAACCCCTAAGCTGGGCGCCACGCAAAATGGCCGCCAATGTGATTTGGAAGTTTAAGGGTTCTTTTCGACGCTGCACTGCGTTGACGCGTCCTGGGTGGGGATTCGGTTGCCTTGGAGACGCAGAGATGGATCCAGCCATCCACTGTCAATAGAAATGAATCCCATTCCGCATCATTGACTTTGACAAAAAAAAAATAAAAGGATTCCATCTCATTGAACGACACATCATCAGCATATGCACGTCCTTTCGCCTGATTGCCTCTCCAACCAAAGCCTCAAAGCCTCATGCATGCGATAAATTGAACACACACAAAAATAAGGGAAAAAAAACTAGAACGACCGACACGAGGACAACACGAACGCGAAAAGCGATGATATATTGGCGCAAAATGGTGCGCCCCATTTAATAATGCACAAGCCTCTGCTGCGAGACCAGATTGCGGGGGCAGAGGGCGCCACCATCAATGCCGTCAAACGCTGACTGACGACTGTCGACGGAGCACTGTGTGTGCTCAGATCATTATCGTCGCAATCATAATCAGCGGGGCGACATTTCTATTTTGGTTTGAAACTACAACTACGAGAATCGATCGGCAGCCCAAGAGGAGGTCGTGCCTCAGGAGGGGCCCCGCAGCAGCCACTCGCCCATTGTCTGCGGCAATTTGTGTGTGTTTTCCTTGTGCCAAGGATAATATGGTTCATTCTGTTGCTGCTCCTTTTTTTCCCATTTCGAATGGAACACAAAAAACCGAACGAAACAAATTGGTATTGACGGATGGCGTGCACTCAGCCGGGACCGTGGCGAATATCGATGCGATTTAATCTTTTCAAAAGGAGCCTAGTTGGGTGTGGCTTTGCGTGGGGAAATAGGGGACGGGGGCCTTTTGTGTGGCGAAATGTCAGATGTACATTTTAAATTAATCTGAATTTGCTGTTGCTGACAGTTGACAGAGGGTGGGATAATTTGAGCCGGGACGGGGAGGGCTCGAAAGTGATGTGGACTTCGGGGCAGTAGCCTTGCTTGGGTCGTAGAGGGAGTCTGTTGTTTGAGGTAGTACTTTTTCGAAGTCTTCTGGCTTGGAATGATTCCATTGCCACTTGAAGGCAATTTTACCAATTTCAATCTCAGCTGCAACCGAAGAATCACTCTTTTCGGAGTAATCCCTTTTCGGCACAGAACTTCTGGGTCCTCACTTGACTGGGCTTAGAGACAGTAATTTTACGTCACGGTCAATCGACAGAAACTGGAGCGCTTTGATACCAGACTGAGATGAAGAGAACGTTTTTTTTCGGAGTTTTCGGAAACATCATAGTCAACCGCCATAGACTGGTGCACTTTGATTCCACAATGAGATGGAAAGGAAATTTTTTTTCCGGAGTTTTCGGAGTGACTTTATTTCTGCTAAACTTCTCATCTCCAATACAATAAGCCTCGCAAGACCCAATTAGCGACAGTCTACCGAAGTATAATGTTTTCGGAGTTCTCGAAGTGACTTAATTTCCAACATGTTTAACTCGCAATGGCTTCAATATCATCAGCACCATAGAATATACAATAAGCTTCGCAAAACCCTGATTAGCGACAATCTACCGAAGTATAATTTTTTCGGAGTCTTCGGAGTGACTCTATTTCCAACTTGTGTCACTCGAAATGGCACCAACGCCATAAGCGTCATAGAATCCTAAGGACTAACAGCATTCCAAAAAAAATCCTTGCTCTGTCCATCAGTGACGGCCTACATCAGGACCGATCGAAACTTTCGGAGTATTCGGAGTGATCGTTTTTCTCTCGCGGGCTTTTGTCTTGCCTCTATTGTCATCCATTGCATAGAATGATGATGAGTGACGGTCAATTAATGGAAGAGACTGAGAGAACAGTGAGTCCAGGCGGAAATTATATGTTTGGTTTGGTTTTTTCGGAGTGATCCCATTTCGACGAACCAAAATCGATCTCTTGGCTTGGTACTAAACGTCATCTGCGTCAGGAAGTCCTAATCAGCTGCAGTCTGCCAACAACAGTTTGGGAACAAGCCATGATTAGAAGATCGTTCTTTTCGGAGTGATCGCATTTTCACCTCAATTTTATACCATTCCATGCTATCGTCAGCATCTTCTGCGGTCTCTCGGACAAACTTAGTGACAGGAGGACAAATCTGTCCACTTTCACCGTCGTCCGAAGGTTAACCACAGTTCAAGTGGTTCCCGCTTCATCCAGCCGATCCACCGGCAGCCAAGTTGACACATTGATCTCCTCTCCATCCTCCTGGCCTCATTAAACTCATAATGTCCCATGTCAGCAGCGATCAAACAAATGCCTTCAAAGAGATCTCCGTCCGACTCTCATTTGCTCGGCCAATCAATCTTCATTTGAAATCCAACAGCGCCAGTCCTGTCACAGCACAAACAACAAAATCGGAAACCCTTTCAGTCTCCTTCGCTTGATGAGCGACGACGAGAACGAAAAAAAACACACAAAACAAAGCGAAGCCAAACCGGAGTGGCGTCTACTCCTTTGTTTTACCCTCTGATCGCTTTCGGAATTCCCAAAAAAAAGCAAATCAGAAAAAAGAAATGAATTAAAATGAAAATCAGGCAAGCCGCTCTTGCACATGGCGCAATTTAAATGTTTCCCTCGAGGGAGATCACCTCCTTGTTCATTAGACAAAAGCGAACCGGGGACAAAGACATGTTTGGCATACGGACTAGATGACAAATGAGAAGGAAGGGATGCCGAGAGTGAAATGCGTGTGCGAAGAGGGGTGCCGGCAGCGGCGATAACTCTCTTAGGTGAGCGAGCGGACCTGGAGACGGAACGTCGACAACGCGACGAGAAGTGACTGGGTATTGAATGGGTGATGTGATTGAAGGGTGGCTGGGTTTTTTTGTTCCGATTTTTGCCGAAGTGATCGTGTGAGGAGAGAGAGAGAGAGCAGCAGAGAAGAGGAGAGCTGGTTCTAGTGATCTTCAGAAGCTGGCCTGCTGGCCGTGGTGGACCATTTGTTCACTGATCAGCTCAAGGCAGCAAGATTTTGTCCAAAAAGTGGTGACTAAGGCCTTTAGCTGTGTTCATTCACCGAATTGGCATTTGATGCCGAAGTTGGGTCACAATTTGGTACAGATTTGGCATTTTCTGCAGAAGTCCAACAAAATTTTGGACCCAATCTGGTGCCACTGCTTCTGCACGGAGGTTGACTACCGAAGTTGGTCCATAATTTGCCTCATGACAGAAGTTGGTCCAAAATTTGGACCCAATCTGGTGCCACTGCCTCTGCACGGAGGTTGACTACCGAAGTTGGTCCATAATTTGCCTCAGGATAGAAGTTGGCCCAAAATTTGGACCCAATCTGGTGCCACTGCCTCTGGACGGAGGTTGTCTACCGAAGTTGAGCTGACCCACTCTAGTGCCACTACCTCTAGACGGAGGTTGCCTACCGAAGTTGGGCTAAAATGTTGACCAAATGTGGTAAGTCTACATCTGGACTGTATTCAAATTTAAGGTCTGTCAAAAATTTGGGCCCTTAGGCCAAGGCTCGGCTAAAATTTGGATCAAATCTGATGTCCTTGTGATTTCCTACAGAAATTCTGACAAAATCTTGTGCTTTTCACCAAAACTTGACACGATTCTTAGTTCTTCTACAATTGCTTAGGTTTTTGATCAAATTTTAATCGCCTCGAAGGGGCCTAAAATTGGTCCTTTTTTGAACAGATTTGAGACAAACTATCTTCCTTCGTGGTCAAAATTAGAACAGTTTCTTGTTCATCATCAATGTTTTCTTAAATTTTCGATCGAATTTGGACCACTTTTAGGGCTTAGCCGGATTTTTGACTAAATTTGGAACCAGTCTTTCAAGATCTGGAACTGGCATCAACGGCTCTTGGACTTTTGATCAAATTTCGACCATTTCTGGCGCTTCGTTTGATGTTTGACCCGATTTGGGCCCAATCTGGGGAGGCTGTGTACACTTCTTTCGTGTCCAAAATTGGAACCGAATCGTCGGCGTCAACATCTCTTGAATTTCTGATCAAATTGTGACCAATTTTGGAGTCCCTTCGAGTGGGTAGCTCCTCTGACTGTCTAGTTCCTCGGCCGTTTGTCCAATGACCTGAAATCTGGTCAAATTAGTCAGCTTTTAAGGCTCGTTGTCTATTTTTCGATTCAAAGACCAATCTCAACTCCTTCAGTCCCATCGATTCAGACATCCAAGGCACTCAGAAAAAAAATCAATAGACGCCACCACACCTGTCGAAGGCGAGCCAACACACACACACCGCACAGAGTAACACCCATCAATCGCTCCATTAAATCGCGCCCTCACGCTCATCAATCCATCCCCGAAATGTGTGCATTCTCTCAGCGGAAAGCACCACGAATTAATAGCACACTTCTGCATCAACTCGAAGCGGCAAGGATATGGGCAACACAGCACTGTCGACACATTTGTATGCACACGTCGTCTGCACTAAGGTGGGTTATAATTAAGGAGCGAAAGAAGAAGAAGAAGTAGAAGGCGAAAAAAAGGGATATTACATCACTACCGGTATTAGTTTGCGACCACCATTGTGCTCTGCAGGCCACCCCACCTCGTAGCAACGGCTTTGTACCCAAACATAACAACCTCCGTCCAACGGCAGGAAGAGAGCTGGCATATAGAAGCCGAGCAAGCAGCAGAGGCGCAGTGGCAGTGGCAGTGCCGGCAACGGCAAGCAGGGTGTGCCTTTGTATGCCAGTCGTCGCCCACCCATCCACCCTTCGGCCGGGCATGTAACTATATCAATAATTGGTACTTGCGTACTGACTCGTACTCTCCGGAGGACGAGCGAGCGAGATGGATGCCAGCTGACACAAGCCCGGCCCGGCACACCGTGGCAGGACGACGTGCAACACAACGGCGTGGAACATGGCCGGAGGACGGAGGGAGTGTGGAAGTGGACACAGAAAACAGAAGAAGAAGAAGAGGAAAACCCCGAACCGGTAACGAGACCACCGCCCTAAACGCCGGAGAGGATAAACCATGCAACAACCATCGCCCCCCCCAACACAGGAAATTTCCAGCATCCCCGTTTCTCCTTTTGTTGCACCTCGCATGTGTGTGTGTGGATCTCTCGCATAATCCCTGTCGTCATCGGAAACACATCAACACCAGCAGTGGCAGCTCCCACTCCCGCGCAGCGAATTGAGTTCAATATCCTCGAGAGCGGTGTGCCACTCGGCTGACAGGTGACAGTGGTGGCCGCTCCAAATATAGCAGCCGCCCTTCCCCACCATCGTATTCACACTCCAACACACACACAGAGCGTGTTGATGGATGTCAAGCCGGTGTAAAGTGAAGTAAATCTCGTTCCTCTGCTGGCACTTCCTATGCTCCAGCTCCTGCTCCTGGTGCAGCGCCTGTGTGTGGGTTTGTGTCCAATATGTCTGCCAGCAGGCATCTGACGACCGAGTGGTATGTAGGGCAAAAGCTCTCCTCCTTCGCATCCATCTGGAGACAGCGGAGACCGCACAGAAACAAGAACGCGACTTCTCGTCGGGGAGTCCTTAAAGAAGCACGCACCGGGGACGGGAGCTTTCGCTGCAGCAACATCTGATCGTCGTCTGTGTTTATAGCTCTTTCTCCCTTTCTCTCTCTCTCTCTGTGTGTGTGTGCCGGCTCTGGGAAATCGATTTTTCCCATGCGCACACCTTTTTCCACACTTTCCCGATTCGGTGAACCAGGCAGCTAGCGCCGACGACGACGTCAAAACATGCCCGCCCGTCAGATGTGTGCGTGCGTCAGATGTGGCGACGTCAAATAAAGGTGTGCGTTCTCTGTTGTTTTCCCATAAATGCCGTCCCATCTATGCAAGGAAATTCGATACGGGCTTCTGTGTGCGATCTCTGAAGGAAGTGAAGATTTCACAAAGGATTGCTATCCCGTGCGTCAATCCTTTTTTTTTCGTGTGTGGTGTGATGTGTAGATGCATGCCATCATCGTGGCCTGAGGATGGAGGGAGGAGTTCCTGTTTAGCTGCTCATGCTCAAGCTGTGGGCTGTGTGACTTGTAAATAAAACCCAGGCAGAGAGAGTCGACGCCTCAAATCGCAAATGCATGGCGAACCTAGTCGATGTCCCAGAAACGCCTGAAATGTGATTAATTTCCTCGAGCAGTCGACTGAGATCAGGAGGAGCAGCAAGGTGAGCAGGCTTGATCTAGAGACAACAAGGACTGGAGCATCAACAATGCCACGTCGAAATTTTCTTGATTTTCGACCACAAATGGACTGTTTCCGGGTTCATTGGCGGTTCCATCACCAGTTCGGTGATGAAATTATCGAATGATGAAGCTCCCTGGTCTAAGTTCATTCGGGTAGCGAGCGGGCACTGGACGAGCATATGTGGCGCCATCTGCATAAAGCAACTGACACCCCATTTGCAAGTTTCACAAAAGTGAATGACTGCCTGGCGGAGTTTTAAACTTCTGATAAAGAGCGGAGAAATCGATTGGGAAGTTGTGGCGGCAGAGGTCGGTCTTTAGGAGTCGTCTTGAGCTCATTTAGGATCCGTCTTGAGCTCCTTTAGGAGCTGTCTGCAGCCCTCTGTGGTAGACCCCTGTGGTAGCTGAGAAACGAAGATCGACTCCAAAGCCGTGTTAGTCAATGCAACAGATGACGCTCGGATCTAAGGTGGCGCATACAAGTGCGGAAAGGTCTCAATAAACTTGGTGAGCGTAATTGAAGGCCGCTGACTTTTTTCAAGAGTTCGTGCCATTTGGAGATGCTTTCTGGCCTGATGGCCAGGTCCACCGTGTACTGGAGCGCCATAGAAGCGAGAGAAGTTCTACTTTTCTAGACTCCTTTGTTTTGCAGTCCCTTAGCTGACATTAGACCCGCATGATCCACTACAGGGCTCGCGGGGAGCACTCAAGGCCACTCGATCTTCTGCCATCGACTGTAACTCATCAGAAGTCATGCCCAAGACCAACCAGGTGAGTTTTTGGACTTGGTCTATTCACCTCGCCCTGGGTCTGCCAAGCGGTCGCCTACCTTTTCGAATGGTGTGCCTCGGAAGTCGTGATGATCTTAGTGAGCTCGTGAACAGAAGTCTGTTATCACAAAAGAACGGGCCTGAGCCTGGAGTCGTCCTCACAAAAGTACGGCTCTGAGCCTAGAGTTGGACTTAGGTTTCGAGAGTAATCCTTATCGCGGTCTTTTTGTGTAGTTGTAGACTCAACTCAGACTCAATGAGCCTCATAGTCTAGGCTCCGAACCAAGCGATGCGAACTCAGTCGCGGGCAGACCTAGTGAAGTACGCCGTGATCATGACTTTCTCCACATCGATTGCTACTCAGTTCGATTCCAGGCGGCTTAAGTCCACGGTCGTGGTCGAATCCGAGCTCAATCTGGACCAAGGTGGCTTCGGCGTCGAACAGGGCAGGTATGTGGGCACGTTGGCTGCTCGCTTATTGCGCTTATAAGCTATGCTTAACCTAGACCATTGTGGTTCATCGCCGTCGTTCTAAATAAGCGAAACTACTCCAGCTCTAAAGGTCCTCGTTTCGATCCGGGACAGCTGAAGTTCTTAGCCGATGGAGACCGCTTCAAGGTCGTGCTCAATTGGGACCAAAGTGCTCTCTAAATATCGTCTTGTTCGATCCCGAACGGCGAACAAATCAAAAGTCAGTCCTCTCAGCATCTTGATCCCAAACCAAATTCGCCGTCAACCTCCATCAGCGCACGCTCGTTAACACTCGCAATCCAATCCGTCTCAGCCATCCGGACGCGTCCTTTATTAGTTCTGCGGCTACTGCCTCAGCCTCTCGGCTCGATTCTATTCATCGCTCTGCGGCAGGCCAAACGTCAGTCATCCAAATGCCGATTGATCGCGTTGCGCGTTGCGAACAAAGAAACCATTAAAAATGCGAAAATGCAGTTATCACCCTTGGCCCAGCCCTACCCTACCCTCTACCCTATCCGTCCCTACACGAGAAACGAGAGAAAAAGGAACAAAAAAAAAAGAAAAAAGAAAAGGACCACTTCCCCCATTCGTGATAATGAACACCTTTCTCTATCAAATTATAACCATACACGGTACACGGTAGACGGCAAACACTCTCTCGCTCGCATAACCTATGCGATCTCGCTCCCTTCCTGTCAGGTCGTAAACCATAACTTACATCACACACGCACGTACATGCACATGCACAGGCACACACTGCATCCTGCAAGTCCCCGTCTACGGTTACAGATCCTATTCGTTACACGTAACTCCTTTGTCCTCTCTTTCCGCTGCGCCGATCGTCGACGATAAATATGCGTGTTCATGCCGAGGTGCACGGGAGGAGGGTGAGTGCGAATGTGTTGGTGTCCGTGTGCGTTTGCGTTTTTTTTTTTGCATTTACATCCACAGCCCATTCGGATCGAAATTTATTGCCTCTCAAGCCATTAGCCGATGTGCTTAGGTGTGCCAGTGCACGCGTGTGTGTGCCTGAGAGGATGTCGCTGAAGTTCGTTGTCCTGCTTGACAGGGGAGGACATTGATGATGGGAATCAGCGCGAAGAAGACGTGCGCAATCAGGCGAACGGATACACGAGGAGATGCGAGATGTGGTGCTAATTCAAAAGCACGCGTGCGCGGCTGTCTTTTCACAAAAACAGGCTGAGCACCGGGGCTCCTGTCGCGACAAAGCATCGTGCGCCGTGCGATATCCGATCATCGCCCGGCTGGTGCTGTTCACTGTGTGCACAGTGCACGGGGCGGCACACGTGCTCGACAAGAAAAAAAAGGCTGAGGGAAGGGGAATAAAAAATGGAAACAAGTTGTGCGGCGGCTGAACTGTGCGACATGGCACACGTCCTGTGGGAAATGGCAACCTGCCCGTGAATAATAAACGCGATTTTGAATATTTTAAAGGGGTCAACGGAGCGGCGCTGAAGTCCCTCCAGTTGTTGTCGCGTCAAAGGGAGCGAAACGAACGAGGTCTAGTTTCAATGGTTGGCTGGGTTCAGCTGTGCTGTGGATTGGGAAGAAAGGCAGGACCGGCTGTCAGTTTCTGCTACGACTTCTGTCAAAGTTTTGAAGGCTGTCTGTGGTTGAAAAGCTGTCAGTTTGATCTGGGGCGCCTAGAAGTGAGCTTCAATTTTGGAACTGACTTTTGGCCACCAAATCAATGAATTGCTTTTATGTCTTCGGGCCTTTCTCCTTACCACATTTCCGCCTTTCCACCTTTCCGTCTTTCCACCTTTCCGCCTTTCCGCATTTCCGCAGTCCCGCCATCCCGCCATCACGCCATCGCGCCGTCCCGCCATCCTGGCTTCCAGGCTTCCCGACTTCCGGTCTTTTTGACTTCCCGCCATCCCCCCATCCCACCATCCCACCATTCCACCATACCGCCATACCGCCATCCTGGCTTCCTGGCTTCCTGGCTTCCCGTCATCCCGCCAACCGGACATCCAGCCATCTGGACATCCCGCGATCCTGGCTTCACGCCTTTCCGCCTTCATGCCTTTCCGTCTTCCTACCTTCCTTCCTTCCAGTCTACTGCCTCCCTTCTGAGTTCGTGATCAGCCGAAGACCCCATGGTTGCTGGTTGAAGACCAGGCGCACCTCGCACTTCCTTCCCAGGCTGCGTTCGTCCGACTTCGTCTTCGCCTTTCCACTCCACTCGCAAGGCTGCCTAATCCCTTGGCCGTCAATCATTTATCATTTTACGACGGCCTTGTCCAAAATTTGCGCACATCTCCGCCACACAGTGGGGTCCGCATAAATGTCTTGACAAATTAATTAGATGTCCTGTTGCCGTCACATTCTCTATTTTGAGGCGAAGAGGTCGTTAACCTCCGTGCCATCCACGTACATGTCCTTCTTCGATTTCGGTCCTCGCACACGCACACACACCCCTTCCCGTCCCTTCCACAGATGGCAACCACCGAAAATCCATAAGGACTGCCATCGCTCGGCGAGGAATCGAAAGAAACACACAAGTTTCGGTTTCGTATCTTTTTCCGCGAGCTGGTGGAGAGAGAGAGAGAGAGAGAGCGACAGAGACGGGAACCGAACAGAAGGGAGGAAGAAGCGAAGCAAAACCAGGCCTCCTCTCTCCTCTTGTAATAATCGTAAATTCTTGCCGCACACAGCCTGTTCCCGGCGAGGGTGATGTCCACATCGAGGGGTGCGGGGCTCGTTTGTGCGTTTGTGTTGTCCATTAAGGATTTGTGTCGCAGGAATCTGCTGTTTTCTCGCTCCGAAGAAAGCGTTTAATTAAAAGGATCCAAAAGCGATGGCGCTGCCTCGGGGATATGGATACATTCGCCACGTGTGGAAATAAAGTTTCACATTCCGGGCTTTATGAAGTGGAATAAGCGTATTTGTTAAGGGGGTGGCGCGGCGAAGAGGGTGGAGCTGACGGAAAGGTCACAGAGCGTTCGAACTTTTCGCATTGAGTTCTTTTACGAGTCGTGCGGACTCTTCGCCCGGATTAAGGCACTTTTCTTCCTTTGCGACTCCGAAATGGTTTATTCATGAGTTTTTTTTTTTTGTTTTTCTTTATTGCGTCAAGGACTGGATGACATTTAACTGGCTACAAAAGCTGGTTCAAGGCGAAATCAAGGCGGGGCCATGTCTCCAAGTTGGAGAGAGATTTTCGGGGAGAATCGAATGCGGCAGGCAGACCAGAGGTAGCCGGCCTGGTTGCTTCAACCCAAAGTTTGGCTTGAACAGAGAGACAGAGGTTGAGTTCCTCCCACTTAGCCATCGTCAACAAGGCGAGACTAAGGACTAAGCTGGAGTTACGAGAATTGTTCGAACTGAACCTCGGCTTGAAGGAAAGCCTTCGTTCTACTCATTCAATGGGAGACAAAGCACTGAGGAGGCTTAAGACTGAGGGAATAAATGTATGGAGGCTCATGTCAGCAACATCTTCACTCAAAGGGGTCCATCGTGACCTAAGTGAGACTTGGCTTTCGCGTCTACCCACGGACCTAACGTCTTCACTTTGCCTGGCTCAGGGCTTGAACCTTGAGAAGTCAAGTCTGCCAAGTACTTTGAATCAAAGCCTGAGGTTAAATCTTCAGTCCACTCATTCAGCGACTCAGGCGCCTCGGTGGGACTGAGACTGTCTTCAAGTTTCTTGAGTGGCCTAAACCAAACCTCGGCTTCAACACCCCGGTGAACTTTCGTTCGTCGTTTGGGAAGACGAAAGTGCGGTGGGTTTCTTTCAATTTTCTTGTCAAATCCTGGCTTAAGCTGGAGCAGGACTTCAACGAACGTCTTGTGTGGAGACAGGGAAGCTTATAAAGAAGAAGCCTGACTTAAGACCAAACTCTTTGAATTTCCCTTCAAAAATCGATTGAATTTGCCTACATTTCCCTAGAAGCGAGTTTGTCGTCAAAGCTTTGAGACCCAGAGCGTTTGGTGCGTGGCTAGGAGGTTCAATCTTCTTCTCCTGTTCGAACCAGGAGGTTTTGAAATTTGAAAGATTCTCTTTGTTGGAGCGTTCTTGTCCATGCGCTCGATGTGGTTGAGTCAGTGGCAAGACAGCGCTTGCATCCACGATGACTCAGACTTTATTCCTGAGGTTCGATCTTCGTCTCCTTCTCGAGTTCGAAGGACCCTCGCGTTGTTGTCCATGCGTTCGATGTGGTCGAACCAGTGGAGTCGACGGATGTTTGCCACATCTTTGTGCAGCTCGTCGAGGTGTCTTCCATTCACAATCCTCGCAGACGAGGCCTTTTTTCGAAGACACTGGTCATTCTTGTACTCACATCTATTCTGTAGGGAGTCTGTTGGGGACTCCCGGCCTCAAAAAAAAAAAAAGGATTTTAAAGTCCAGTTTGGCCCGCTAAGTCGACTCTTGGACCCCGCTTTGTCATTTTGGCCGTCATTTCGGGTGTGGATCGCCCTTGAGAAGGGTTTGATGACCAACTTGGATTCCACTCTGGCCACTCAAGCTCACTTTCTCTGATTTGGCAGTCCTTTCAAGTGTGGATCGCCTGGAGTATGGTCTGCCTAAGCCTCGATTGAGACTTGAAAACATAGACCAGTCGACCATCGAGCTCGGATTCACTCTTTAGAAGGTGTTACACTCAGGGGCGGCTTAAGAGCAAATTTAAAGTCATCCCCTAGCCCGGCTTATGACAGACTGTTGAACAAAAATGTACTTTAATCCACTTCAGGTGCAAAACGGTCGCAGAGAAAAAAGAAGACAATGCCAAGCAAACCACACTCCTGCCCCACAAGGACTTTGTGAACGCTTTCAATTTCCATCCTGAATGGCGGCAGATCCGTCTCCATCCAACAATGAAGTAACTTAGTCCCAAACAGAGCCTTCAGGATGTCTTCACACTCACTTTGGCACGTTTCCCTTGCGAAATGACATTCCATTAGGGACCCGCATTTAATCTCAAGGAAACCCCACCTCAATTCGCAATAATAGCGGACACTTCCCCAAATATTGGGGGGGGTCCTCTTCCCTCCCCCTCTCCCAACACAGCCGCGCCGCGCCACCGGAGAGACAACAAAATTCCAATTGGAATTCGTGAATTTGCATTTCAATCAAACGAAAGGAAGCAAAAAAAAAATGTGTAGAAACTCACACCACAAGGATAGCCGCGCCGGCTCTTGGTTTGTGGCACTTCGCCCTTTATCATCCTTTTGCGTGTTGCTACACTACTTGTGGTAGTGTCTCCCCCGCCGACGCCGCCTCCACCGCTGTGCCATGCCACGGACGACAAGGGTGCCGGCGCACACACATGGTTGAAGGGATTCTCAATGGGGTAGTGCTGGTTTACTTACCCTCTCTGACATACCTTCAACCTGATCCTTGTTCGGTTTTTTTTTTTCCTAAAATCTCACAACGAACGTTTATGTATATGTGTGTGCTCTACAACTACTAGTGCAATCATCCCCCGTCACACAATGGGGTGTGAATTGATTTTTGTCTGGCTGCTGGCTGGCTGGGCTCTCACTCTTTCCCGCATTCATTCATCGCCACTCACACACACACACATACACACTTAGTCTTTTGTTCCCGAAAATTCTGTATTATACCAACCACCGCCTCCCTTAAGCCAGCCAACCGAACCGAACAGGACCTTCGCGCTGCCCTGACTGCCGAGAGCGCACACAAATCGAATCTGAACGGCAAGCGGAAAGGACCTCAGTCGGCTCTGAGTTATTTTATTTTCCTATTTTTCCCAGAGAAATCATCACATTTTCTCTGCACATTTAAATTCTTTTATTTTGTGTTCCATTTCTTCTTTCCGTTGGTTTTGTCGTTCGTGTCCTTTTTGAGTTCAATTCAATCGGTTTCGGCTTTCGTTCCTGTCTTTTTCTTTTTTTTCGTTTTTCCGTGAATTTCCTCCTTTTTCTGTCGTCGCGCGTTCGTCTGGCTGGTCGTTCGGTCTCGTAAGACGCTGATTGCATCGTGTGCGTGTGTGAGGCGACGTGTACAACAAGGACTGTGTTCAAAGAGTACAAAATCTGGCTCGAAAATTGTGTTAAAAAAGGTACTGCATGCATGTCTGATATCCCTGATTTTTTTTTTTTAAATGTAAGTAAAGGACGAGGATGGGAATGAGAGTGGTTGTGTGTGTGTGTTGGTGAAACGAAGAAAATGAGGTTAAGTGACACTCGCTGTGCGCGACAATGAAGTTGAACGATGAGCCTCAAGTGATTTGGGGAGTGTGTCACTAAACGAACGAAAGAATTTTTCTTAAATCATTTCATTCTGTTTAAAGAGGAAATTTACACCGTGGAGGCGTTAGAAAGAAAACGCACGGCTGCCGGCTGAAGTGCGTGCGAAGTTGGCGTGTGCCTGCGTGTGTGTTTGCCGAGAGGGAGAAAGCTTTCATCCCTTCTGTTGAACGGCGATGAAATGGGTAGTTTCTTGCCAAACAAAATGGGAACGGAGTTTTGCATCCATTTGGATGTAGGAGTATGCGTTGGTAGACTACCTTTGACGTCTCCTTTCCCAGTCACCCCTTTCCTCGTTACTGGCGAAAGAAGCCATACTTTTTTGCAAACTAATGACTCCCGACTGATTGGTCGGTTTTCGTCCTGCTATGTCTACTTTGGTCGTATCTCGACTACGTCCTAGCTCATCCTCGCCCTACTTTGCTTTTATCTTAGTTCCCCCTGAGACGTTCTAAGCCTCTGAATAATGATCCATTTTTTAACGGTTGGGCGCCATCTAAAGCGACAGCTCCTAACTTTAGTCAATTTGATGCCCATTATGCGCAACTATTGGCAGCTTTTGTAGATCCATGAGCTCGCATTTCCGTCCTCTCAAACGACAGCTCTTTTTTGGCGGTTAAAAAATGCGTTCTTTCTCATCCCAGTTGAACCAATTTACATTAAAGACTCAGAGTACCGCTGCGAGAAGGCCACAAGAAGCCTCTGATTCAAGGCGCTGCGAAACATGTTGAAGAATTAGTTCTAAATGTTGTTCTAATTTTGAACGTCATTTCAAATCTGCGTGGAATTTAGACCAAGTCTTGGACCTTTTTCGATCAGACTTTAACTCAGATTAGAATTGATCACAATGTAAGCAAATTTTGTGCCGAATCTGGAATCTTGCAAAACGTGGATCTAATTTTAGACAAATTTAGAACATGGCTTGAATCACATTTAGGATCAAATTTTTTAACCGAATTCCCTTCGAACATTGCATTCTGATGCATCCAGAACGAATTCAGGTCAAATTTTAGACCAGAATTTCATTCAAGCTAATTTAGATCAAATTTTGAGTCACTTTTGGATGGAATCTCTGTTAAATTGGACTAATGCCTCTTTATGCTTTAGACTCTGATTTACAACAGGCATGCCTACCTCGCGTATATTCTAGCCCCTACCCGAAGGGGTTGGCATTTTGGAATCAAGTTTTTGAATCGATTTTAGACATCATTTACGATCAATTTCAAGTTTATCAACATTTTTTATCAAATTCAGCACAATCTTGTCCAATTTTGAACCAATTTTTGATCAAAATTGTGAACAAATCGCCATTTTATTGTGGCTCAAGCTCAGAGAAATTTGATTCGGCTACAGTTTTGGACTAGAATTAAGTCTATCTTAACTTTAGATCTCGATTAGAGCAAATTTGGAACTGATTTCCTTTGAAATTTCGACCAAAGTTGGAGCCGAATTACCGATGAAAGTTCGACCAATTTTGGAACCGAATTTAGTTCATTATGATCCAACTTTGATCTAAATTTGATTCGGCTACAGTTTTGGACTAGAATTAAGTCTATCTTAACTTTAGATCTCGTTTAGAGCAAATTTGGAACTGATTTTCGTTGAAATTTCGATGAAAGTTGGAGCCGAATTACCGATGAAAGTTCGACCGAATTTAGTTCAGAATTATGATCCAACTTTGATCTAAATTCAAATTGATAAGCATTTTGGATCTGATTCACATTTTTGACCATATTGAAAACTTATCCAAATTTGAACCGATTTTGGATGAAATTTCGATTAAATTTGAAACCGCATTTCGGTCCAAATTCAGACCGTTTTTTAATGAAATTGCGACCCCACTTGTGTCCATAATTGAATCAACTTTTTTGGATTTTCTGAATTTAATTGCAATTCAGATCAAAATTACCGGGTTTTCTTTCATTTTTCGGTCCAAAATCTTGCCCGAAATCGAAGTCCGATCGCCATTGGATCTCTCTAAACTCCTCCCCCGTCAATCACACGATATATGCGAGTATTGTCAAGAGAGCAAGCAGCTGATTGTGCTGCCTACCTGACAGTCTGCCACACGGTGTGACACCTTTTCCCAACCGGTTTGTGTGTCCAGCGAAGAAAAGGCGGACAAAAAAAGAAAGCCTATCCAGTTTACCACGAGTAAACAACACCATCTCGACAGGGATCGTTGAACAAAACGTAAAAAAGAACACAAAAATGAAACACAGAACAAACAAACACACGCTACGTATACCCACCTTAACGAGCGATAACAGATGTTTAAGACCACAAGTACCAATTAAGCAGAACTCTCCACTGCAACCTGAGAGGCCCACCACCACCATGGCATTATTTGTAACGCTCTCTTGCACTCGGCCAAAACCATATCAGCAGAACAAGAAGGACACGATGTCTTGGGGTTTTTGTGTTGTGCTGTGCGCTGCCATAACATCCAGATGTCTCACAGAACGATTATTGAATTCAATTGAAGTCGATGGAAGGAGGAAGGAAAAGAGTCAGCGAGAGAGGGAGGGGGGAAAGCGAGGGTGTGTGTGTGAGATCAGATGTTTGTGCCGGATGAGACATCAATACCCGTGGGTCGGTGTCAATTAATTATGTCAACTCGGGTTGACAATAACGAAAGGAACGAGGGAAAAAAAGGAACTGACAACAGAAAAGGTTGTTGTTAGGATGAGTTCAATGACCCTTCAACACGGAGACACACACGCTCCGCAGGAAGGATGCGGATTCGATTTCGCAGCGCAAAAATAGTTCAATGTCCCTTTCCTGTGCACATCAGTGCTGGTTGCAGTTTCCAAAACAAATCAAAAATGCAACAACGCCGATTAGGGGACGATATGTGTGCGTCTGTGTGTGTGCGCGTGAGTAGACAAGATATCCTCGACAACCGACGTGGGTATACATTACTTGCACGTTCGTCGTGAATTGACCCCTTGGCGTGTAATCTTTTTATGTCCCGTGTTCCTTCCTGTCGAAAAATTATTACAAACACGCACGCAGTTCACAAATAGAAGGGAAACAAAAAGAGGACATGTGCAGCACGGCCTCGAAGGGGGACGAATTGCATTTTGCTCCTGCATCGCACAGTAATCACCACCTCACGCGGCCCATATGCCGGGATTTACTGAACGAAACTCACCCCAGGGCGAGGATCTGGACCCTTTTTTCCTGCAATCTACACACACACAGAGACATAGAGAGAGTGAGAGAGAGCGAAGCAGAATAGAAAAAGACATGCATTCGGCATTAACGAGGAGCGGAAATCCCTAAATCAATTTAATGCACTGATATCCTTGTCCAAGGATAATGGAACAAACAGACAAAAAAGGGGGAGAAAATGAAAACAAAAAAACAAGGAAAAATGCAAACGAAGCAAACAACATCCTATATCGTCCGTCCGAGCAAGGAAAACCCAGCGCTGGTCCCTCTCTCTCTGTCGCACTCGCCCTCGTTGCCCGTCAAGTTGTCAGTGTTTGACGTTGTCGTCGTCGGTTAACTGAAACGAATGAAATTGCATTACCAGCCCATCATCGTCCTCGACAGGATGCCCCTTTCAGTGGCTGCAGGGACTACTCTGAATCCGGTTCGGTAATCCTTATTGTTGAATTATGGAAGGAAAAAAAAAGTTTGTGTAAATATTAAACTTGATCTTTCGACGTCGAGGAGGATGACGAGACGCTGATTCGGTTGAGTGCACTAATGGAAGTCCTGTGGTGGATTGCAATTTCGAAAATGTGACTATGTTTGTCGTCGCACGCAACGGTGAGCCGGGATAATGCGAGATGTAGCCGATGGAGAGGATGTTGAATTGAAACTCATTTCGGATGGAAATTAAATAGTTTTCAATCGCTGATGTGGAAGATGATGGAACCGAGTGTGGGTGTGGCTGTGTGTCCTTTGATGTTGCTGATTAGTCTGTTTCCATGGAAATGACTGGTTTTGAGTGGGATTTTCTGCTAATTTGGGAACTTGCAAGGGTTTTGCTGAAAAGACCAAAGAACATCGGCTTCTTGTCGCACCGCAGGACCCATCCCCGTGTCCAGCTCCAACTTCTTGTCTCAAAGTTGAACACAGACTAAAGCATCCGACTGATTATCACATTCTACTTTCTGACTCTACGATCGTGTCGTCTCCTCTTTTTGTTTGCACGAGGAAATGTTGCTGTGAACTCTGATCTGGTGTCGGATCACCCTTTCTAGCGAGTTCGTCAGCTTTCCAATTTTTTTTTGGAATGTCACAGACGATGAATGCTAAAATAGGCGGCCATCCCGATGGGAGGCAGGCGATGACGACATCTGTCCTTGGTTCCACTTTGTTCTTAAATCAAGACAAAGCTTCCCTGATCGCAATAGAGTCTGCTGGAAAGTCGCTTCAATGGTTCGGCAATCGAAATTATCACTAGAATAGATGCCAGCACCCACGTCTTAGACAACCTTCGACACATCTGTGACGATTTGCAGAAGACCATCAAGCGTCTGGTGGTCAGACTAGCAGAAGGATCTAGTGGCGATGCTGGCTCAGAAGTAGAGGCCAGAACGAAGTTCCTTCCCCATATGCACCGATTTAAGGCCAATAACCGCTATCTGTCTCTGCTGAGTCTATATCGGCTATAAGTCCCACGGCGAAAAATTGAGGAGCAAATTGGGCTCGTGGACAGCTAGATAGCGCCGTTGGTTGAGTGCCTGCCCCTGGTTAGCATGGTTCCCGGTTCGAATCCCAGTGAAAGCAAACAGTTAATACGCTTTATTCGGTTTTCAAATCTGGAAATGTCGATCAGTATTGGTAGTCGGACTATGGGTATCACAATTTACCAATATGACCTAAGTGTGCTGGCGATTTCGCTGGCAGGACAACTACCTAATCTAGGTGCATCTTTATTGTCTTGTGTGCATGTTCAATCTCTGATACGGTCTGACTGGCGAGCAGACAAACCTTCGAAGGAGGTTGTCGTCAACACTTCGCTGATCCATACGAAGGCCATGTCGTTGCAGACTTGCTTTCCCGGAAGTTCTTTAATGGCCGCTGTGCAGTCCGATGATTGAATCTTCTCCCCATCGACGTATACTCGATCACAGACCAGACGGAGAACTCTTCTTTCTTGATAAAGCCTTTGAGTCGCGGCATGATCAATAGCTTGTATGAAGTCAGCCTGATTCTTGGAGAGAGGGCTCTGTGAAGCAGATGCTGAGTGAGCCGAAAGGAACGGAAGGTACTCTGTGACCAGTATGGTCTCCTCAAGATTGGACAACAACGACGTCTTGTACAAGTGTCGATTTGAGCTCAGAAACTTCAAAATGCAGCTCTCTGTGATACCCTGCCAAGGGTACAGTTTGTTGTATGTCGCTTCTTGAGGACATCATGGACTTCGCTCAACTCTCCTTCATCGCCAGGTGGTCACAAAATGTCTATAATCGATCGAAGATGAAAAATGCCATCATTGTCATCGAAGCGGGCCATATTTCGGTTCAAAATGTCCATCGACTCTTTCAACAATGCCAAGAAGAACGAAGTCCAGAAGCTCAGTCGCTCTATCCCATTTAATGCTCCACAACCTGCCTTGTACTGATGGTGGCGCGTGGCGTTGTTGCACTTGGACCTACCTGTCTACGTTCGATTCCTGGTACGACAAGAAATACTTTTCACGGCCCCACTTCTTTCGAGTCAGTAACAATGCTCAAAGAGTATAACTGTCTAGAAAAAGCTTCTCAAACTTGGCCGTTCAGAGTCGGCATAAAACTGTGGGGTCCCTTCCACTCATGATAGAACAAAAGCGCTCACAACGCTAGTGGTTGCTGAGCCGATGAGCCCTGGCCCTCTACGGGCTGTAGCGCCACCCATATTATTATATTATCCTGCCTTGCGTTCCTGTGTCCTTCTGTTCCACAGATCGCATTTCTTCATCGTCCACGAGTACCCCATTCCTCATTTCCTGTTGTTCCTTGACATGTGTCACTCTCAACGACCACTCATCTGTTGTGATTCATTATCAAACCCGTCGATCGCTTGATCGCCACGACTTCTGTCTTAGATGAAGTCAAGGATTTGAGTGGATACACTGAGTGCCCCTTCAGACATCAAGTGATGCCACTTAACTTAGATAAATTTGAAAGAAAAAAATCCTAACCAAACCCCTTTCATTTCCTCTCTTTTCAGATTGATAACTTGAGACAGCGAAAAAAAGAGAAACAAAAAAAAAAAACCGAACAAAATAAATGAGAAAAGAGAAATTCTTGCAAATCAACACCACCAAACAAAACCAACTATATACATAAAATTCCACAAAATAAACCAAATATTGAATAATCCATGAAAAAATCGAATGTTCCATAAAACTGAAAATAAGAAATCACGATTCTATATATAGCAACAAGGAGAACAAAATAAAATATATATATAATCTAACCACAAAAGGATATTATAGTAAAGAAAACAATTTTGCTGTCTTTTTGCATTTTTGCAGTTTTTATATAGAAAACAAATTATACATGCATATATATATATAATAAAAGAAAAAACCAAAAAAGAAGAAAACGAAAAAAGAAACACTCACAGACACACCTACAACACATCCCCCTCCCCAATCACAACCACGAAGAAAACGACAACATTTTTGCGATATTATTTCGTTTTTTTCACTTTTCTTTCCTAGTCAAATTTACTCGACGCTCGGAAATAAATGAAAAACAAGAAAAACCAAAAAAAAAAAAACTTAACGAAACTTAACGAAAGGAATTTTCGTTCAAAAAAAATCATAATTAGTGAATTTAAACTGATAGGGAGAAGCTAAGAAGGAATAATCGATCGATCTGATCTAAAACAGAAACAAACACACGCTCACACACTGATTAAACACAAATCACACAAGCAAAAACAAAGAAGAAAGGATATAAATTAACGAATAAATTATTTATATATATATACATAGAGTAAAGTTAAAACAAAAATTCTTATAAAACAGAAGACGGGACTTGTGCAAAGCGCAATCAATATAAATATAATATACTACACATATATATATATATATATTTTTAAAACAAAAAAATTTTTAATTAAACCTAACGAAAGTGAAAACAGTATAAAATAATTACACACCTAGAGAATAAATAAATAATTTTTTTAAGGACACACAAAATAAATCCCAAGAAAGTGAGATAACTCTATATATACTATATATTTGTATAGATATATATATTGTAAGCAACTAATTTTTAAAACAAAAACACGCGATCACGTCTTTCATTTGTTAACCTGTGTGTTGTCGTAAACGAATCGAATCTAGTCTCAGAAAAAAAAAAAGAGAAAAAGTGAAAAAAAGAAAATAATTGATTTAATCGAGAGAAGAGAGGAAAACAAGAAAATGACTAACGCTATGGAAATCGCTATCAAAAATGGCAGCACCAATGGCTCCGTTGATGGCAGCCAAGATGAATCTAGAACCAATTTGATTGTGAACTACTTGCCACAGACAATGACACAGGAGGAGATGCGTTCACTATTCTCGAGCATTGGCGAGTTGGAGAGCTGCAAGCTGGTGCGGGATAAAGTTTCTGGTAAGAATTTGATTTATTTTTGATATAATTTTGGCATTTTCTTGGAGAAGCCTTCTGCGTGCCAAGTTCTTGTGGTTTTTATGTGCATTTTGATATCGCCATCGTGGTGGCATGATGCCCATTCTAGAGCCCACGGAGCTCTTGCTTCTTTATCTGGCCTTCTTGGAAGCTTTTTCGTCCAGGAAGTTATTGCTTCTCTTTCCGGCCTAATTGGTCCACCAAGAGGCCACGAAAGTCTTGCTTGTCCTTCTGGCCTTGTTGGTCCATCTAGAGCCCACGAAGCTCTTGCTTCTCCTTCTGGCCTTGTTGGACCGTTTAGAGGCCACGAAGCTCTTGCTTCCCCTTCTGTCCTTGTTGGTCCACCTAGAGGCCACGAAAGTCTTGCTTGTCCTTCTGGCCTTGTTGGTCCATCTAGAGCCCGCCAAGCTCTTGCTTCTCCTTCTGGCCTTGTTGGTCCATCTAGAGCCCTCCAAGCTCTTGCTTCTTTTTCTGGCCTTCTTGGAAGCTTTTGCGTCCAGGAAGCTCTTGCTTCTCTTTCCGGCCTAATTGGTCCACCTAGAGGCCACGAAAGTCTTGCTTGTCCTTCTGGCCTTGTTGGTCCATCTAGAGCCCACGAAGCTCTTGCTTCTCCTTCTGTCCTTGTTGGTCCGTTTAGCGGCCACGAAGCTCTAGCTTCCCCTTCTGTCCTTGTTGGTCCACCTAGAGGCCACGAAAGTCTTGCTTGTCCTTCTGGCCTTGTTGGTCCATCTAGAGCCCACGAAGCTCTTGCTTCTCCTTCTGGCCTTGTTGGACCGTTTAGAGGCCACGAAGCTCTTGCTTCCCCTTCTGTCCTTGTTGGTCCACCTAGAGGCCACGAAAGTCTTGCTTGTCCTTCTGGCCTTGTTGGTGCATCTAGCTCTTGCTTCTCCTTCTGGCCTTCGTGATCCACCTAGAGGCCACGAAGCACTTTCTTCTTCTTCTGGCCTTGTTGGTCCATCTAGAGCCCGCCAAGCTCTTGCTTCTCCTTCTGGCTTTGTTGGTCCATCTAGAGCCCGCCAAGCTCTTGCTTCTTCTTCTGGCCTTGTTGGTCCATCTAGGGTCCACGAAACTCTTGCTTCTAAAGCTGATATCGTCTGATTCTGCCTAGCTTTGAAACCGAGACTCCTGGTGGTCCCAGTGACTCCCAAAAGTCTACACTGCTCCAATTCACACTGGCTTCTAGTTAAAATTTCGCACCTAGCCTCCATTTCAAGCACTCCTCTCTAACAAACCACATCTTGCTCATTTCTCTTACAGTTCTACCAGCATCCCTAACAGCGCTCAATCCAGCCCTGCAACAAGGTACGAGTAAGTTAACCCAAACCAAATGCACTCACTGAGCACGCCCGATTGCAAAAGTCCATTAAAGCCCCCGTTCTTTCAGGTCAGAGCCTCGGCTATGGTTTCGTCAACTATGTCCGTGCTGAAGATGCCGAGAAGGCGGTGAACACCCTCAACGGTCTGCGTCTGCAGAACAAAGTAATCAAAGTATCATACGCCCGTCCAAGTTCGGAATCGATAAAGGGTGCTAATTTATATGTATCGGGTCTTCCCAAAAATCTATCACAACCAGACTTGGAGGCGATGTTTGCATCATTTGGAAAAATAATTACATCTCGTATACTCTGTGATAATATATCTGGTAAGCGAGCGTGTCCGTCAAATACGACCGCATCCTTTTTTTTAGCTTTGCATTTTTTTTATGTGTTTCCTTTTTTCTATTTTTTTTTTCTTTTCATTTTTAGTTTCTGATATATTTGGCAATGTAAGCGTAGCCAAAGTTGAGGGTACGTTTTATTTTCCATTTGTTTTTGTTGTTCGCTTTCTTTTGTGTTGCTCACAACGGGGTGACGTGAGATCAGTCGACTAATCGTTCGTTTGTGTTTGTTTAGGTCTATCGAAAGGTGTTGGTTTTATTCGTTTCGATCAACGCAACGAAGCTGAACGTGCAATTCAGGAACTAAATGGTAAAACACCAAAAGGATATACCGAACCAATAACTGTGAAATTCGCAAACAATCCAAGCAATAGTGCTAAAGCTCAAATCCCACCACCATTGGCTGCATATCTGACACCACAGGCAGCTGCGGCCACAAGGAGATTGGCCGGTGCTCTCCCATCGGCCGGAAGGATTAGGTGAGTGCTCCTTTATTTTTTGCAAAATTTTTCGAAAATATACCAAAAATAGTGAATTCGAAAAGCAAACAAAATAAATATAGTCGACACTCCGTGAGATACAGACCGTCAGCAAATGAAAAAAAAATGAAAAAGAATTGAATTTAACGGTTTTCCTAAGTTTTTTTTTGGAAAATTTATTTTGAATTTGGTATAATTTTGTTTTTTTTTTTTTAATTTTTCGTTGTTTTAGTGTGGGTTTTGATGTATGAATATGTTTTCTTGTTTTGTGTTAATTCGAGCGCGTACTTACTGCAGTTTGAGGTACAAATTGGCAGATCTGTCCGGTTTGACGGCCGGAAACAAAGCGGGTATATTTTTAGTTTTTCAAGTGATTTGAGAGATATCGGTTCGTCGATCAAATTGATGAGGTGAGCGGACGATGGATGGATGACTCGTTGGGTGGTCAATTTGTTAAAGAGTTTGCTTCAGCTCGAGCTAATTTCTTCATCGATGTTAGGAATGGCAAGCAATCAACGTCCCGGGAGTGATGGACACGAAGCTAAAGTCTCATATTTTGAGGCACAATTGAGTTGAGATTGACTTGTGATGCTTTTCTCTAGGTCAGTGGCTTCAATTTGACTGCAGCTAGACTGTATAATCATTTCTATTGTCCTTTACAACCTGAGTCTAGGAACTTTTTCGCTTCCATTCCTCCGATCTGGTAGCACTGTTTTGGCAGACATCCATCATTAATTTGCCACGATTTTTGTTCGTCCACGACATTGCCTGATGGACATTTCAATTTATATGTGAATGCCTTTAAAGTCACGAAGTTAGTTTGGAGTGAAGGGAGGATTAGAGTTCTATAGCGACTATGGATCATCTTCGATTTGAAGGCGAGTTGAAGGCATTTCGTAGACCTACAGCCCAGGATGCGACTAATGTATGTTCGTGCAGTTGCTCACCACCTCCTGTGTGTCCTACTGGCCCGATGGTTATTTTCATGTGTGATCCTAGACGTAGTCATCCATCGCCGCTACGGCGCAAACGGCCTTTTCTTTTATATATTTGTTTTTTTTTTTTTAATTTTAGTTTGTTATTAAGTGGGGTGAATATCGAAAAAAATCTGTAACTTCTGGGAACTAAAAAAAAAAAATATTTTTTTAATTTTTTTTTTTGAGTTTTTTTTTTAATTTTTCCTCAATAGAAATGGAGGATAAACTTCACGTTCTTGTTAAACGTGAATTTCCAGAGAATTCGAACAAATCCCATCGAGGTCTAACGACGAATTTCATAAAAATTTCATAAAATTTTATTTGCATAAAATTTTGCAAAAAAAAAAAAAGAAAACTACAACATAAAACAAACTGAATATATATGTAAAAACCATCAACAGCTATCGAAACCCACATTAAAATATATATATATATTTACATAAACTACTTAGTTTAATTCTTTTTCCTGATTTTTAAATACATTTTTTTATTTGTTTTTTTTTTTATCTTAGTTCGATCTGTCCTTTTTCATTTCTGATTTAATTTTCATTCTCAATTCTTGATTTACTTAAAGAAAAAAAAGAAGAACGAACAAAAAAATCACAATTAATAGCAAAAAAAAAAAAAAAAAACAAAAAAAGAAAAGAAAATTCGCCCGAAAAATATATAAATTCGTTATTTTAATTTGTTCTCTTTTATTTGTTTTCTTTTTTATATTTTAGCATTGGAAAAAGCCCGATGTTAGCCATTAACAAGGGTTTACAAAGGTGAATTAATTTATTTTTTTTAAAACAAAAAAAAAAAAAAACGAACAACCGATCTCTACTTTATGATTATGAAATATGTTGTTTTTTTTATTATTTTTGTCTTTACATTTTGTTTAATTTCATTTGAAGTCCAGTTACGTTATTCTATTCTCTATCTATCCATCTCTCTCTCTCTCTCTGTCTATCTAAGTGTATTTGATTTGTTTTCTTTTTCAGTTTAATACCGTCATTTGTCACTTGTTGTATTTGTTATATGTTGAGAAGTAATCAACGCATTTGTGCAGATTTTTTTTTCTTTTAAAATTGTGTATTTAATCTCTTGGAATGCGCAATTTGATTTATTTTGCAAAACGTACTCGTAATGATATACAACTTATATACTCAACTTCAGAAAGTTTATGTTTTAGCATTGATTTCCGATTGTATGATTAGAGGGTTGTATTATTTGTTTCGGTTTTCACTTGGTTTCCTTGTTAGTTTTGTTGGATTTGGTTCTGTTTTTTTTTTTTTTTTTTTTTTGATTTCTTCAGTTGATATTCTTTGCATCACTCTCACTTGCGTCAAAATTCAAATCGAAAGACAATTAAAACAACACAAACTTACTTACTTATTACGTTTTCTTTTCAATTTTTGTTTTCCAAAAAAAACCAACACAAACAATCTTCTTTGTTGCATTCGAAGAGGTTTGTGGAAGTGAAGTGCAAACTAAGGAAGAATGTATTCAAACGAAGTAGGATCAGCTTTTGTAGTTGAACATGTTGACTAGAAGACACTGATGTGCTTTCCTCCCCCCCCCCCCCCCCCTCAAGAATATTTACATCTTTAGACGCGTAAAACAATTTGCTTATACAACACTTTCTGTTCACTCATAATTCCTCATGATTGGCTCATGTTCTCATGTTTCCCTTTAATCATCTTCCTATTTATTCAAATCCTACATTCTCTTCTCATGTAGCGCCCTCTGTAATCAAGAGCCAAATGGGGCCCAACTTTTTCCGATTAACTTCAGCAATAGTCATCGCTTTGTTGCAAATTCAAAGTCTTGCGGTGGTCGTGCCTTGTCATTGTGACACTTCTCTGGACTCACGTTACGTTGTGGCCCTGATCGACCGTGAGACCTCGTGTTTGTCAAAACCAATCGGAATAGCTTCGTGGGATGTATTCAGTTTAATCCAATTAAAGTCTTCTGGCTCTCCAAAGAAACCTTTTCCCAGAAACAGGCTTGACACTTGAGAGATTATATTTCAAGACTTAGTTCCTTTCTTGGCCTGCGACCCATGAAGGGTGTAAGCCTGAGCTTCTCCGTCTTTCTGAGAGTCCCACGATGCAAGCCTTAGTTCCTTTCTTCGCCTGCGACCCCTGAAGGATCTAAGCCTGAGCTGCCCTCGATGCCAAGCGATGGCTTGGTCTTTATACCCGAAGTTCAGTCTTTCTCCTCTCCTTCTCGAACGTTGTTGTCCATGCGCACGATGTGGCCAGTGCAGTCTGAAGGATTTCAACCTTCGAGACTACATCCACATCCTGGTACATGCTCGTAGAGTTCGCCGTTGTGTCTTCCCCTCCATTCGCCTTCCTCGCAGACGAGACCGTATACCGGGCATGGAATTATTCTTTCGAAGGCACCCAGAATCTGCTCTGCAGTTTTGCTTTAAGTCCTCCGAGACGAATCATTTGGTTTATTTTTCCGCTTAATCTTTGGTCATGGCAATCTTTGGACTCAACCCCTGAACTTTACAGCAAAAGTGCCTAGTCAGGAGTCTACGGATGCAACGCCTAAGACAACTCGATCATTTAGAGCGCAGCCCGAAGTGCGGCAATGGAACAACGTCGAATGAAGGATGCCCACGATCCGATTGCGGACAGAAGTGAGAAAGGACCTCTCTAAAGACCATGCCAGTCTCTAAATACCATGCCAGCTGGAGGGGCTCATTAGCTGAGACCCAGGCTCATCCTACTCAAAGACTGTCTGTCACTTGCTCGAGAATTTGATGATTTAGTCGCCTTCTGGATTATTGTAAGAGGCTCGTGAGTTTCCATTCATTCGCTAGTTTGGTCATCAATTTATTTTGAAGAGTTTGGTGTCTTTGCTTATCTCGGGACAAGTACGCTTCCTGCAGATCACGAGGTCTGATCGGACTCTCCTTAGAAGATCCTTTGTTCTTGAAATGACATAAGGTCCCCTTGACATCCTGGTAGTTGGTTGTAGTTTTGCCTCTCTCAAGCTGAGTGCCTTTAAGACAAGTGATGAGATCATTGTTCTTGATCAATCGATCGCCAAGACCACGACCGAGTTCATTAATTCGCCATCGCCACTAGGAGTGGAAGGGCCTGCCTTTCAAGTCCCTAGACTTCTTTGCTTTCCTTTGACTTCTTTGCTAGGTCAACTCAAACTCAGGCCTTTCGACTCAACTTGAATTTCTCCCATTTTTGTCGTCGACTCTCCTGATTTTGACCATTTTTGAAATCCCCCATTTTACCGTCCACACAAGTCACTAGTCTTTCGTGGAATCTGATGTTGGTTGAGGTCCAGGTCCAAGAGGAAAGAAGACCAAGTCTAAGAGCTGATCAGAGAATGATCACACAGAAGTATAAACCCCCATGAACCTCGTCAATCAATCAAGGGCACATAACACTCACACATTTCATTCCACATCCAACTCAGATCATTTCCTCCCCCCCTTCCTATCCACGCATGCTATGAAATTTGTATTCAAAATTAAGTAACAAACAAAAAAAAAATGAAATAAAATATTTTTAAGATATAAAGTAGAAATTAAGCAAAAAAAAAAGAGATAAATAAACAAAAAAAAAACCATAGGTTCATAAACATAATCATTAAATCACCACGAATCAATGAATTATTTAATCTAAATTTGTTTTCCTTCTCTCTCTCTCTCTCTCTCTTCCCCTCTTTGTTCTTCATTTTCTTTTTTTTTCCTTGTCTTTCTTCCAGATACTCACCATTAGCCGGTGATTTATTGGCTAATTCAATTTTACCCGGCAATGCAATGACTGGCTCCGGATGGTGTATATTCGTCTACAATTTGGCACCAGAAACTGAAGAGAACGTACTGTGGCAGCTATTCGGCCCGTTTGGTGCCGTCCAATCTGTCAAAGTTATACGCGACCTACAGACGAGTAAATGTAAGGGTTTCGGTTTTGTTACAATGACAAACTATGATGAGGCCGTTGTTGCAATACAATCACTTAACGGCTACACACTTGGCAATCGGGTATTGCAAGTTAGCTTTAAGACAAATAAAACAAAAACCGCTTAAAAATGTGCGGTAGATCATGAGTAAATTATTATTATATATTTATATTATAAATTATTCTTTTCTTTTTTTTTTTTTTTAATTTAAGAAAGAAAATTATTTAAACTTAACTCCCCAGTTTCTGTTTTTATTTTTTCTTTTCATTTCTTTTCTCTAAGAGATGTGTCAGAGTTTTTTAGTCGTAAATATTTAAAAGAAAAAAATTTAATTAAAATCTTAACAAGTTTCCTTTAAAAAAAACAAAACAAAACAAAACAAAAATTCATTTACTTGCGAGTAACTATATATATATATATAAATATTTAAAACAAAAGGAAAAAATAGCTAAAATATGTGTTTGTTTTTTTTTCTAATTTTTTCTAAATCTAAATACTTAGTCAAGAAAATGATATAAAACAAAAAGAACACCAAAATAAATTTTTTTAATATAAATGAAAAAAAAAACAAAACAAAAATTATATATAAACAAAAACAAAAAAAAAAAAAACTATTTCTACACGTGTAAAAAAACAAAACATTTTGCATTTTTAAATGTGAACAAAAAAAAATATATATATCTAAACGATGGCAATATTTTTGGAGGTTGAGGAATTTCAAAACAAAATGAAGAAGAAAAAAAAAACAAAAAAAAAAACCAAAAAAAACTTTTACAAATTGATATAAAACAAAATGAGAAAAAAATCGATATCAGACTTTATATAAATATTAAAAAGTAAGATGAAAACACATGATATATGTATGTGCATATATATATTTTAGAGAAACTACAATAAAAAAAAAGAACACATTTTGAAACAAAAAAAAAAAAATAGCAATGATTCACCGTCATACACAAGAATTTTCGTCTGCGATCGTGTGTCTCCTTGTTTGTTCCTCTCCGCGCCACTCTCAGTCCCACGCACACATACACCCACAGACACAGTCAAACTGACAGAGACAGAAGACGAAGATAAAATAAAACACCTGAAAAGAGGACAAGCAAGACGACGCCGCCAAAAACGAAGATAAAGCATAAGTTAATAGCCCCAGCAATATTTTACAAAAGAAAAAGTTCCCCAAACGGAGCTTCACTGAGAAAATATTATTATATATATGTGTATATGTGTATAAGGAGAAAACAAAGAAAACAAACAAAAGAAAAAAAGTGAGAAAAAATTTAGAAAAAAATGAAACCATAAAATCCAGCTTCCAAATTTTTAAGATACTAGACAAGTAAGTGTTTTAATATTAGAAATTTTCTTATAGTACATTTTTACGCGCAAAACCAAACAAAAAACCAAAAAACAAAAAAAAAAAAAAAACAACAACAACCAAACAACAAACCAAAATTCCACAGACAAAAGGAAACCAAAACCAAAATCAAGAAGCAAATGAATGACAAAAAAAAAGAAGATGAAAAAAATATGTTCCTCTGTTCTCCATCCTCTCTCTGGTATCATTGTTTTCGTTCGTCGTAACTATATTTATTTTCTTTTTTTTTTTTTCAAATTTTGTTTTGTTCGCCTCCTCAGCTCAGTGGCTCTCTGCGCATGCCCCCTCGTTCAAGCCGAGCCTAGCCCAGAAAGAAAAAAAAAATGTAATGAAATGAATCAACAACAAAAGTAAATATATATATTTTTTTTCTCTTAAACTTTAAGTGCAATATAAACGACGATGAAGAAGAAGATAATTTAATTTACTAAAATGAAGAAAAAAAAAGTGAAGAAATCAGCAACGAGACTTAAACAAAGAAACTAAACATAAATTTATTGAACAAAAAAAAAAAAAACAAATCTCTTTATAAAATATTTATAAATCTACACACAAACAACAACACAGAGAAATAATTCTAGTTAAAATGAAAAAAAAAAAAAATAACATGCAAAAAACCAATTTCTACTAAAACTTAAGTTTTATTCTATTAAACGTAAACGAATGCTAATTTTTCTTAAATTTAAATAATTAATTAATTGTTGAATTGAATGCACAAAACAAAGTTAATATGAATTTATTGAAATTTACTGAAAGCACAATTCAGTTGTTGTGATGCAAATAATTGTTTTGATGGTTTGCAGATTTATCGTATTTAATGTAGGGACCCTATAAGTTAAGGCGGTTGCTTGCAAGGTGTTCGAAGAGAAGACTAATGGAACTTGAGATTGTTAGAAGGAATGAAGTTGGACCCGGGACGGTGGACTTATTCTGCTGTCACTACAACCTGAGCTGAAGTTTTATGTATTTGCATGTCGCGTGTGGCCTCTCCATTATGACGTCGCCACTTGGGCCTTGTCATTTGGGCCTCGCCATTTGGGCCTCGTCATTTATTCTTCGCCATTTAGGCCTCACCATTTAGGCTTCCACATTTGGGCCTCGTCATTTAGGCGTCGCAATTTGGGTCTCGCCACTTCGGCTTTCCCATTTGGGCCTCGCCATTTGGGCTTCGCTATTTAGACTTCGCCATTTAGGCTTCGCCATTTGGGCATCGTCATTTAGGCTTTGCCATTTAGGCTTCGTCATTTAGGCGTCGCCATTTGCGCCTAGCCATTTAGGCTTCCCCAAATGGGTTTGGCCATTTAGGCTTCGCCATTTATCCTTCGCCATTTGGGCTTCGCCATTTAGGCTTCGCCATTTGGGCTTCGCCATTTAGGCATCATCATTTAGGCCTCGCAATTTATTCTTCGCCATGTAGGCTTCGCCATTTGGGCCTCGCCATTTGGGCGTCGCCATTTGGGCCTAGCCATTTAGGCTTCCCCAATTGGGTCTCGCCATGTCGGCTTCGCCATTTATCCTTCGCCATTTGGGCCTCGCCATTTAGGCTTTCCCAATTGGGCTTCGCCATTTCGGCATCGTCATTTAGGCTTCGCCATTTAGGCTTCGCCATTTATCCTTCGCCATTTGGGCCTCGCCATTTAGGCGTCGCCATTTGGGCCTAGACATTTAGGCTTCCCCAATTGTGTCTCGCCATTTGGGCTTCGCCATTTAGGCATCGTCATTTAGGCCTCGTCATTTAGGCGTCGCCATTTAGGCGTCGCCATTTGCGCCTAGCCATTTAGGCTTCCCCAATTGGGTCTCGCCATTTGGGCATCGTCATTTAGGCCTCGTCATTTAGGCGTCGCCATTTGCGCCTAGCCATTTAGGCTTCCCCAATTGGGTCTCGCCATTTAGGCTTCGCCATTTAGGCTTCGCCATTTATCCTTCGCCATTTGGGCCTCGCCATTTAGGCGTCGCCATATATCCTTCGCCATTTGGGCCTCGCCATTCGCCATTTGGGTGAGCCATTTAGGCTTCCCCAATTGGGTCTCGCCATTTGGGCTTCGCCATTTAGGCATCGTCATTTAGGCCTCGTCATTTAGGCGTCGCCATTTGCGCCTAGCCATTTAGGCTTCCTCAATTGGGTCTCGCCATTTGGGCCTCGCCATTTAGGCTTTCCCAATTGGGCTTCGCCATTTCGGCATCGTCATTTAGGCTTCGCCATTTAGGCTTCGCCATTTATCCTTCGCCATTTGGGCCTCGCCATTTAGGCGTCGCCATTTGGGCCTAGACATTTAGGCTTCCCCAATTGTGTCTCGCCATTTGGGCTTCGCCATTTAGGCATCGTCATTTAGGCCTCGTCATTTAGGCGTCGCCATTTAGGCGTCGCCATTTGCGCCTAGCCATTTAGGCTTCCCCAATTGGGTCTCGCCATTTAGGCTTCGCCATTTAGGCTTCGCCATTTATCCTTCGCCATTTGGGCCTCGCCATTTAGGCGTCGCCATATATCCTTCGCCATTTGGGCCTCGCCATTCGCCATTTGGGTGAGCCATTTAGGCTTCCCCAATTGGGTCTCGCCATTTGGGCTTCGCCATTTAGGCATCGTCATTTAGGCCTCGTCATTTAGGCGTCGCCATTTGCGCCTAGCCATTTAGGCTTCCTCAATTGGGTCTCGCCATTTGGGCCTCGCCATTTAGGCTTTCCCAATTGGGCTTCGCCATTTCGGCATCGTCATTTAGGCTTCGCCATTTAGGCTTCGCCATTTATCCTTCGCCATTTGGGCCTCGCCATTTAGGCGTCGCCATTTGGGCCTAGACATTTAGGCTTCCCCAATTGTGTCTCGCCATTTGGGCTTCGCCATTTAGGCATCGTCATTTAGGCCTCGTCATTTAGGCGTCGCCATTTAGGCGTCGCCATTTGCGCCTAGCCATTTAGGCTTCCCCAATTGGGTCTCGCCATTTGGGCATCGTCATTTAGGCCTCGTCATTTAGGCGTCGCCATTTGCGCCTAGCCATTTAGGCTTCCCCAATTGGGTCTCGCCATTTAGGCTTCGCCATTTAGGCTTCGCCATTTATCCTTCGCCATTTGGGCCTCGCCATTTAGGCGTCGCCATATATCCTTCGCCATTTGGGCCTCGCCATTCGCCATTTGGGTGAGCCATTTAGGCTTCCCCAATTGGGTTTCGCCATTTGGGCTTCGCCATTTAGGCATCGTCATTTAGGCCTCGTCATTTGGGCGTCGCCATTTGCGCCTAGCCATTTAGGCTTCCCCAATTGGGTCTCGCCATTTGGGCCTCGCCATTTAGCCTTTCCCATTTGGGTCTCGCCATTTAGGCTTCGCCATTTGGGCCTCTCTTGAAGACCACTGAAGGCAGATGATGACTGAGCCCTTGTTCCGTTCTATCACATGACTGCGGGCAGTCTGATGTCAGTTGAATGGCAGCCCATATCTGTTCGCTCATTGAACTGACAAAAGGTGCTACAGAGCGAGTTGGAGACAGGCGCTTAACCAACAGCTATCTCCAGCTGGCATGGTCCCTTGTCTGACTTCATTCACTTTTGAGGCTAATACCAAAATCGGAGACACAACCTAAATAGTACCCCCGGCTTGATGTTTATTTCAAAGCGGGGTCATCCTCCAAGAGAGGCCCTATGGTGTCCCTGCTTGATGTTGATCACAAAGCGGAGACATTCTCTAGAAGAGGCCTAAATTAAGCTCCTGCCATGTAGAACGTGTGCAAAATTTCAGCGAGTATCAAATGAAGAAGCGACCGATGGAAGCGTAGTGATAAAGTGAAGGAGGAATATGTCTACTTTGACTGGCGAGGCTTGCTCTGGACTAACAGACGTTGCAATTTAGTTGACATTGAAAGAAAGCAATGAGGGCTTATGCAATTTTAGGAGGAACGAAAGACAGAGGCCTCTGAGATTGCTGCTACAAGTTGTTAGCTTGACCGAAAAAAACCGCCAGTGGGTGTAGGGTCACACTGAGGGACAGCAGAAAATGGCTAAGTATTGAGTGGAGGACCACCGCTGTCCTGAAATAACTTGGATTTCGTCGAACTTTGAGCAGAGAGTATGGACTAATGTGTAGATCTGGGACCAACAGTGCTAGTGAGCCTAGGATGCTTGGCGAGACTGTCTCAGAGATTTGAACTGAATTTTTTAAAGATTAGCTTAGTCATTGAATGAGGTGTGAAAGATGACTGCCTGGCATGTCCTGAAAGTCCTGAATAGCGAGTGCCATTCAAGTCTAGGCTGGGTTAGGTTTGGTGGTTAGACAAGCGGTGGGAGTCACTGCGATGCCCAAGAATCACGCTCCGCGTATAGGTCTAAGAATGCTTAGAAGTGTGTGGATTTTAGGCTGCCCGCTGGTGTCCAAGCAGGACAAGATGATTCCCATGGCTCTGCAAAGCACTTGTACTAGGAAGCAATGCTGGGTGGGCCGATAGGTTATTCTTAGGTGTCCGTAAGTGATGTTTTTGACAGAAGTATATCATCTGTGATGCAAGCTTGGGAAAAAAGAACAGGAAAACAAAAGGGAAGGGAGTCCTTCAACCGCCTTAATACAAGTCCATCCTATTCATATTTGTTTGTTTGTTTCTTTCTTTCCTTCTCTTGACTAGCCTTACTTAAATAGAGTTATTCGCACAAATTCCAAATAATTTACAAAAAAAAAAAAGCAAACAAAACAAAAAAAAGAAGAAATAATTAACATACTCATTAAGCGAAGGATGACGAAGATATATAATTCGTCCTCTCACAGTTCTCAGTTCAAATTCAACATTAACCTGTTCGTAAACAATTCAATTAACAATGCATAAGAAAAAAAGAAAAGAAAAAATATAAGACAAAAAACAAATGAACACAATAAAAAAATGCCATACACGACATAAAGAAAAAAAAAAAAAAAGACAACAAATACCTAAACTTAACTTATTTAAATGTTTCTATATTAAATAAAATACAAAACAAAAGAAAGTATATATATATGTAACTGTATATGTATATATATTTGGTGTGAATCGATGTATTTATTTTTAAAGATACACAAGCAAAACATATTGTACTAGTTGAAAATGTCCCTAATTTCTCCTTACGTTCTCTAATATCCTATTTTTTTGTTTGTTTAAATGAAAATTCGCAACAACAGCAGAAGAAAATATACCAAAGACCGCTAAATAATAACAAGGAAGAAACAAAAATAAACACGATGAGAAAGGAAATTCCAAAATGAAACAAGAAAGATATATAAATTAAATTAATTTGATTAAACTCACTAAAAGTTGAACAAAAAAACAAAAAAAAAAAAAAAAAAATACAAAAGAAACTCACTTTAAAAGACGAAGATGAAGAAGAATATGAAAATAATAATAAAATGAAGAAAAAAAATGAAATAATTATTAGTAAGAAATACATAGAAGAAATTTTTAAATATAAATTATTCTCATTACTTAGTCTAATTAAATTATATTAAATGTACTAACAATTTAACAAACAAAAGAAACCAAACAAGAAGAAAAAGGAACTAAAAAACGAAGTAAATTGATACCAAAAAAAGAAGACGAACACGTAAGAAACAAAAAAAAAAATGGAAGAAATGTTTACCAAAATTTTTGTCTTATCAATTAACTCTCACTCACTTTCTCTTATTCTCTATCCTGTAATCGAAGAATTTTGTATGTATGAATTATTTGTTTGTTTGTTTCTTTTTCGGTTGGAGTCTTATTTCACTTCTCCTTGTTCTCCTTCTGTGTTTGTATGGATATGCTCTTTTTCTCTCTCTCACTTTATTTATGCATTATTTTTTTTTTAATTAAATTAGTAGAAACTATTTAATATATACAACAGCATAAGAATATATATCTATATAAACGTTTATGTGTACCTAACATATAAAGAAACGAAAAAAACAATTTTTAGGTTAACTTTTTTCTTCATTTTTCTTCTAGACCTTAATTAATGCATTTAATTTATTTTATTTATTTATTTATTAAATCAAATCTATGTAGTTTTTTTTGCTTAACGAAAGAAAAAAAAAAATAAAATAAGCGAAAAAAAATTATGTTTTCTTTGTTTTTTTTTTTGTATAAAATGAAATATTCATGAAAACAAAAATTTAAAAAACATATTATATTATTCTAGTCGATATAATTACAATTATTATTCATTATTATTATTATTATTAAATTAAATGGAAAAAAAGAATGAAACAAGTAAATAAATAACAGAAAAAAAAAGAAAAAAAAACAAAAAATACAACAAACAACCCACACTTAAAGAATGTATTTCTTCTAATTATTATTATTATTAACAATTATTAATTATTATATGAATGTAATTTGCCCAAGTAAGACAAGAAAAAGAAAAAACAATGAAAAAAAATACCAAAAAAAAAATACATGAGAAGTAAACCAATATAAATATTATTTACAATAAAATTTTATGTGTTTATGTAATTTATGTAACCTAATCAAGCGTATTAAATAAATTTGTCTCTCCCTTACACGCCCTCCCCCCAGTATCCGTACTGTCTCCTCCACCACCTTACCCACCCTCCTCCCTCCCCCCTCTACCACAATTAATCCTATCCATCATACAACAGTGAAAAAAAATTCAAATTGACTACGATGAAACAGAAAAAAATTACACGACACCATAAAAAAAAAAATATAAAACAAGTTCTTTTTCAAGAAAAACAAAAAAACCATCGCATGAATACTATCCTTCTCTCGCTCTCTTTTCTCTAGTCAGAATTATTGTCGTCATTATATATAAATGAAAATGAAAATGCAAAACAAAACAAAAACAAAAACTCAACAAAACACACGCAAGCGAGCATCAGAGAAATAAAATGAAACTGAGAAGAAAAATAAACAGGAAAAAGCAAAAAAAAAAAAAACAAAAACAAAGTATATATTTACTAAACAAAACAAAAATTAATTTATGTAATTTAGTTCGTTTCGAAATAAAAATGAAAAATCTTACAAAAAAAATTTAAAAAAACATGTGTGGTTTTTTTTCGGTTTGATATGATGTTTTGGCGGTTCTGGGATGGACATGTTCTAGGTGTCGTAGTGGCGTGTCTGGGGACTCAAAGGAAGCGTCTTTGCATGCTGAATCTATAGCAACAAAAAGCATCCAAATCAAGCGAACCGCCTCGGAGATATCGCCGATTTTGTAAAATAAAATACTTCGGGTCAACCTTTTCAGGTCACTTTCTACGTCAAATCGCGAATATCTCGAAAACAATGCGTTTTTCGGCGATTTAATTCATCTATTACGCGAATTTTGAAATTGTTGAAATCCGACCAGTAGAAGAGAAGTTAGGTAGGAAAACGTGTAGGCAAAGGTCCTTAAAAAAGGTCCTTAGCAAAAGCTCATATTTTAGAAAATCGGGTATATCTCGAGAACGGTGCGTCCGGGGTCGGAGATATCTGGCCCATCGAGGGGGGCTGAAAAGACCTATCTGCTCATGCCAATTTTTTTTTGCTAACCCCACCAGGAGTTTAGAAAATCATTTCTTTTAGAGAACCTGGCATATCTCGAAAACGGTGCATGCGAAATCGGAGTTCTCTGGCCCAGCGATAGAGGTTGAAAAGGCGCATCTGAATGTGTGAACTTTTTTCTGCTACCCCCACCAGAAGCTGAGAAAAGTAGCGGAGAAAATCCATCAAAATGGAAAATCGCGAATATCTCGAAAACTATGCGTTTTTCGGCGATGCAATTCATCTCTTACGCGAATTTTGCCCTAAATCCTCGCTAAAAAGACGCTTCTTTTGAGACCGAAATCTTTGAAATCCGACCAGTAGAAGAGAAGTTAGGTAGGAAAACGTGTAGGCAAAGGTCCTTAAAAAAGGTCCTTAGCAAAAGCTCATATTTTAGAAAATCGGGTATATCTCGAGAACGGTGCGTCCGGGGTCGGAGATATCTGGCCCATCGAGGGGGGCTGAAAAGACCTACCTGCTCATGCCAACTTTTTTTTGCTAACCCCACCAGGAGTTTAGAAAATCACTTCTTTTAGAGAACCTGGCATATCTCGAAAACGGTGCATGCGAAATCGGAGTTCTCTGGCCCAGCGATAGAGGTTGAAAAGGCGCATCTGAATGTGCGAACTTTTTTCTGCTACCCCCACCAGAAGCTGAGAAAAGTAGCGGAGAAAATCCATCAAAATGGAAAATCGGGAATATCTCGAAAACTATGCGTTTTTCGGCGATGCAATTCATCTCTTACGCGAATTTTGCCCTAAATCCTCGCTAAAAAGACGCTTCTTTTGAGACCGAAATCTTTGAAATCCGACCAGTAGAAGAGAAGTTAGGTAGGAAAACGTGTAGGCAAAGGTCCTTAAAAAAGGTCCTTAGCAAAAGCTCATATTTTAGAAAATCGGGTATATCTCGAGAACGGTGCGTCCGGGGTCGGAGATATCTGGCCCATCGAGGGGGGCTGAAGAGACCTACCTGCTCATGCCAACTTTTTTTTGCTAACCCCACCAGGAGTTTAGAAAATCACTTCTTTTAGAGAACCTGGCATATCTCGAAAACGGTGCATGCGAAATCGGAGTTCTCTGGCCCAGCGATAGAGGTTGAAAAGGCGCATCTGAATGTGCGAACTTTTTTCTGCTACCCCCACCAGAAGCTGAGAAAAGTAGCGGAGAAAATCCATCAAAATGGAAAATCGCGAATATCTCGAAAACTATGCGTTTTTCGGCGATGCAATTCATCTCTTACGCGAATTTTGCCCTAAATCCTCGCTAAAAAGACGCTTCTTTTGAGACCGAAATCTTTGAAATCCGACCAGTAGAAGAGAAGTTAGGTAGGAAAACGTGTAGGCAAAGGTCCTTAAAAAAGGTCCTTAGCAAAAGCTCATATTTTAGAAAATCGGGTATATCTCGAGAACGGTGCGTCCGGGGTCGGAGATATCTGGCCCATCGAGGGGGGTTGAAAAGACCTATCTGCTCATGCCAACTTTTTTTTGCTAACCCCACCAGGAGTTTAGAAAATCACTTCTTTTAGAGAACCTGGCATATCTCGAAAACGGTGCATGCGAAATCGGAGTTCTCTGGCCCAGCGATAGAGGTTGAAAAGGCGCATCTGAATGTGCGAACTTTTTTCTGCTACCCCCACCAGAAGCTGAGAAAAGTAGCGGAGAAAATCCATCAAAATGGAAAATCGGGAATATCTCGAAAACTATGCGTTTTTCGGCGATGCAATTCATCTCTTACGCGAATTTTGCCCTAAATCCTCGCTAAAAAGACGCTTCTTTTGAGACCGAAATCTTTGAAATCCGACGAGTAGAAGAGAAGTTAGGTAGGAAAACGTGTAGGCAAAGGTCCTTAAAAAAGGTCCTTAGCAAAAGCTCATATTTTAGAAAATCGGGTATATCTCGAGAACGGTGCGTCCGGGGTCGGAGATATCTGGCCCATCGAGGGGGGCTGAAAAGACCTATCTGCTCATGCCAACTTTTTTTTGCTAACCCCACCAGGAGTTTAGAAAATCACTTCTTTTAGAGAACCTGGCATATCTCGAAAACGGTGCATGCGAAATCGGAGTTCTCTGGCCCAGCGATAGAGGTTGAAAAGGCGCATCTGAATGTGCGAACTTTTTTCTGCTACCCCCACCAGAAGCTGAGAAAAGTAGCGGAGAAAATCCATCAAAATGGAAAATCGCGAATATCTCGAAAACTATGCGTTTTTCGGCGATGCAATTCATCTCTTACGCGAATTTTGCCCTAAATCCTCGCTAAAAAGACGCTTCTTTTGAGACCGAAATCTTTGAAATCCGACGAGTAGAAGAGAAGTTAGGTAGGAAAACGTGTAGGCAAAGGTCCTTAAAAAAGGTCCTTAGCAAAAGCTCATATTTTAGAAAATCGGGTATATCTCGAGAACGGTGCGTCCGGGGTCGGAGATATCTGGCCCATCGAGGGGGGTTGAAAAGACCTATCTGCTCATGCCAACTTTTTTTTGCTAACCCCACCAGGAGTTTAGAAAATCACTTCTTTTAGAGAACCTGGCATATCTCGAAAACGGTGCATGCGAAATCGGAGTTCTCTGGCCCAGCGATAGAGGTTGAAAAGGCGCATCTGAATGTGCGAACTTTTTTCTGCTACCCCCACCAGAAGCTGAGAAAAGTAGCGGAGAAAATCCATCAAAATGGAAAATCGCGAATATCTCGAAAACTATGCGTTTTTCGGCGATGCAATTCATCTCTTACGCGAATTTTGCCCTAAATCCTCGCTAAAAAGACGCTTCTTTTGAGACCGAAATCTTTGAAATCCGACCAGTAGAAGAGAAGTTAGGTAGGAAAACGTGTAGGCAAAGGTCCTTAAAAAAGGTCCTTAGCAAAAGCTCATATTTTAGAAAATCGGGTATATCTCGAGAACGGTGCGTCCGGGGTCGGAGATATCTGGCCCATCGAGGGGGGTTGAAAAGACCTATCTGCTCATGCCAACTTTTTTTTGCTAACCCCACCAGGAGTTTAGAAAATCACTTCTTTTAGAGAACCTGGCATATCTCGAAAACGGTGCATGCGAAATCGGAGTTCTCTGGCCCAGCGATAGAGGTTGAAAAGGCGCATCTGAATGTGCGAACTTTTTTCTGCTACCCCCACCAGAAGCTGAGAAAAGTAGCGGAGAAAATCCATCAAAATGGAAAATCGCGAATATCTCGAAAACTATGCGTTTTTCGGCGATGCAATTCATCTCTTACGCGAATTTTGCCCTAAATCCTCGCTAAAAAGACGCTTCTTTTGAGACCGAAATCTTTGAAATCCGACCAGTAGAAGAGAAGTTAGGTAGGAAAACGTGTAGGCAAAGGTCCTTAAAAAAGGTCCTTAGCAAAAGCTCATATTTTAGAAAATCGGGTATATCTCGAGAACGGTGCGTCCGGGGTCGGAGATATCTGGCCCATCGAGGGGGGCTGAAAAGACCTACCTGCTCATGCCAACTTTTTTTTGCTAACCCCACCAGGAGTTTAGAAAATCACTTCTTTTAGAGAACCTGGCATATCTCGAAAACGGTGCATGCGAAATCGGAGTTCTCTGGCCCAGCGATAGAGGTTGAAAAGGCGCATCTGAATGTGCGAACTTTTTTCTGCTACCCCCACCAGAAGCTGAGAAAAGTAGCGGAGAAAATCCATCAAAATGGAAAATCGGGAATATCTCGAAAACTATGCGTTTTTCGGCGATGCAATTCATCTCTTACGCGAATTTTGCCCTAAATCCTCGCTAAAAAGACGCTTCTTTTGAGACCGAAATCTTTGAAATCCGACCAGTAGAAGAGAAGTTAGGTAGGAAAACGTGTAGGCAAAGGTCCTTAAAAAAGGTCCTTAGCAAAAGCTCATATTTTAGAAAATCGGGTATATCTCGAGAACGGTGCGTCCGGGGTCGGAGATATCTGGCCCATCGAGGGGGGCTGAAGAGACCTACCTGCTCATGCCAACTTTTTTTTGCTAACCCCACCAGGAGTTTAGAAAATCATTTCTTTTAGAGAACCTGGCATATCTCGAAAACGGTGCATGCGAAATCGGAGTTCTCTGGCCCAGCGATAGAGGTTGAAAAGGCGCATCTGAATGTGTGAACTTTTTTCTGCTACCCCCACCAGAAGCTGAGAAAAGTAGCGGAGAAAATCCATCAAAATGGAAAATCGCGAATATCTCGAAAACTATGCGTTTTTCGGCGATGCAATTCATCTCTTACGCGAATTTTGCCCTAAATCCTCGCTAAAAAGACGCTTCTTTTGAGACCGAAATCTTTGAAATCCGACCAGTAGAAGAGAAGTTAGGTAGGAAAACGTGTAGGCAAAGGTCCTTAAAAAAGGTCCTTAGCAAAAGCTCATATTTTAGAAAATCGGGTATATCTCGAGAACGGTGCGTCCGGGGTCGGAGATATCTGGCCCATCGAGGGGGGCTGAAAAGACCTACCTGCTCATGCCAACTTTTTTTTGCTAACCCCACCAGGAGTTTAGAAAATCACTTCTTTTAGAGAACCTGGCATATCTCGAAAACGGTGCATGCGAAATCGGAGTTCTCTGGCCCAGCGATAGAGGTTGAAAAGGCGCATCTGAATGTGCGAACTTTTTTCTGCTACCCCCACCAGAAGCTGAGAAAAGTAGCGGAGAAAATCCATCAAAATGGAAAATCGGGAATATCTCGAAAACTATGCGTTTTTCGGCGATGCAATTCATCTCTTACGCGAATTTTGCCCTAAATCCTCGCTAAAAAGACGCTTCTTTTGAGACCGAAATCTTTGAAATCCGACCAGTAGAAGAGAAGTTAGGTAGGAAAACGTGTAGGCAAAGGTCCTTAAAAAAGGTCCTTAGCAAAAGCTCATATTTTAGAAAATCGGGTATATCTCGAGAACGGTGCGTCCGGGGTCGGAGATATCTGGCCCATCGAGGGGGGCTGAAGAGACCTACCTGCTCATGCCAACTTTTTTTTGCTAACCCCACCAGGAGTTTAGAAAATCACTTCTTTTAGAGAACCTGGCATATCTCGAAAACGGTGCATGCGAAATCGGAGTTCTCTGGCCCAGCGATAGAGGTTGAAAAGGCGCATCTGAATGTGCGAACTTTTTTCTGCTACCCCCACCAGAAGCTGAGAAAAGTAGCGGAGAAAATCCATCAAAATGGAAAATCGCGAATATCTCGAAAACTATGCGTTTTTCGGCGATGCAATTCATCTCTTACGCGAATTTTGCCCTAAATCCTCGCTAAAAAGACGCTTCTTTTGAGACCGAAATCTTTGAAATCCGACCAGTAGAAGAGAAGTTAGGTAGGAAAACGTGTAGGCAAAGGTCCTTAAAAAAGGTCCTTAGCAAAAGCTCATATTTTAGAAAATCGGGTATATCTCGAGAACGGTGCGTCCGGGGTCGGAGATATCTGGCCCATCGAGGGGGGTTGAAAAGACCTATCTGCTCATGCCAACTTTTTTTTGCTAACCCCACCAGGAGTTTAGAAAATCACTTCTTTTAGAGAACCTGGCATATCTCGAAAACGGTGCATGCGAAATCGGAGTTCTCTGGCCCAGCGATAGAGGTTGAAAAGGCGCATCTGAATGTGCGAACTTTTTTCTGCTACCCCCACCAGAAGCTGAGAAAAGTAGCGGAGAAAATCCATCAAAATGGAAAATCGGGAATATCTCGAAAACTATGCGTTTTTCGGCGATGCAATTCATCTCTTACGCGAATTTTGCCCTAAATCCTCGCTAAAAAGACGCTTCTTTTGAGACCGAAATCTTTGAAATCCGACGAGTAGAAGAGAAGTTAGGTAGGAAAACGTGTAGGCAAAGGTCCTTAAAAAAGGTCCTTAGCAAAAGCTCATATTTTAGAAAATCGGGTATATCTCGAGAACGGTGCGTCCGGGGTCGGAGATATCTGGCCCATCGAGGGGGGCTGAAAAGACCTATCTGCTCATGCCAACTTTTTTTTGCTAACCCCACCAGGAGTTTAGAAAATCACTTCTTTTAGAGAACCTGGCATATCTCGAAAACGGTGCATGCGAAATCGGAGTTCTCTGGCCCAGCGATAGAGGTTGAAAAGGCGCATCTGAATGTGCGAACTTTTTTCTGCTACCCCCACCAGAAGCTGAGAAAAGTAGCGGAGAAAATCCATCAAAATGGAAAATCGCGAATATCTCGAAAACTATGCGTTTTTCGGCGATGCAATTCATCTCTTACGCGAATTTTGCCCTAAATCCTCGCTAAAAAGACGCTTCTTTTGAGACCGAAATCTTTGAAATCCGACGAGTAGAAGAGAAGTTAGGTAGGAAAACGTGTAGGCAAAGGTCCTTAAAAAAGGTCCTTAGCAAAAGCTCATATTTTAGAAAATCGGGTATATCTCGAGAACGGTGCGTCCGGGGTCGGAGATATCTGGCCCATCGAGGGGGGTTGAAAAGACCTATCTGCTCATGCCAACTTTTTTTTGCTAACCCCACCAGGAGTTTAGAAAATCACTTCTTTTAGAGAACCTGGCATATCTCGAAAACGGTGCATGCGAAATCGGAGTTCTCTGGCCCAGCGATAGAGGTTGAAAAGGCGCATCTGAATGTGCGAACTTTTTTCTGCTACCCCCACCAGAAGCTGAGAAAAGTAGCGGAGAAAATCCATCAAAATGGAAAATCGCGAATATCTCGAAAACTATGCGTTTTTCGGCGATGCAATTCATCTCTTACGCGAATTTTGCCCTAAATCCTCGCTAAAAAGACGCTTCTTTTGAGACCGAAATCTTTGAAATCCGACCAGTAGAAGAGAAGTTAGGTAGGAAAACGTGTAGGCAAAGGTCCTTAAAAAAGGTCCTTAGCAAAAGCTCATATTTTAGAAAATCGGGTATATCTCGAGAACGGTGCGTCCGGGGTCGGAGATATCTGGCCCATCGAGGGGGGCTGAAAAGACCTATCTGCTCATGCCAACTTTTTTTTGCTAACCCCACCAGGAGTTTAGAAAATCACTTCTTTTAGAGAACCTGGCATATCTCGAAAACGGTGCATGCGAAATCGGAGTTCTCTGGCCCAGCGATAGAGGTTGAAAAGGCGCATCTGAATGTGCGAACTTTTTTCTGCTACCCCCACCAGAAGCTGAGAAAAGTAGCGGAGAAAATCCATCAAAATGGAAAATCGCGAATATCTCGAAAACTATGCGTTTTTCGGCGATGCAATTCATCTCTTACGCGAATTTTGCCCTAAATCCTCGCTAAAAAGACGCTTCTTTTGAGACCGAAATCTTTGAAATCCGACCAGTAGAAGAGAAGTTAGGTAGGAAAACGTGTAGGCAAAGGTCCTTAAAAAAGGTCCTTAGCAAAAGCTCATATTTTAGAAAATCGGGTATATCTCGAGAACGGTGCGTCCGGGGTCGGAGATATCTGGCCCATCGAGGGGGGCTGAAAAGACCTATCTGCTCATGCCAACTTTTTTTTGCTAACCCCACCAGGAGTTTAGAAAATCACTTCTTTTAGAGAACCTGGCATATCTCGAAAACGGTGCATGCGAAATCGGAGTTCTCTGGCCCAGCGATAGAGGTTGAAAAGGCGCATCTGAATGTGCGAACTTTTTTCTGCTACCCCCACCAGAAGCTGAGAAAAGTAGCGGAGAAAATCCATCAAAATGGAAAATCGCGAATATCTCGAAAACTATGCGTTTTTCGGCGATGCAATTCATCTCTTACGCGAATTTTGCCCTAAATCCTCGCTAAAAAGACGCTTCTTTTGAGACCGAAATCTTTGAAATCCGACCAGTAGAAGAGAAGTTAGGTAGGAAAACGTGTAGGCAAAGGTCCTTAAAAAAGGTCCTTAGCAAAAGCTCATATTTTAGAAAATCGGGTATATCTCGAGAACGGTGCGTCCGGGGTCGGAGATATCTGGCCCATCGAGGGGGGCTGAAAAGACCTATCTGCTCATGCCAACTTTTTTTTGCTAACCCCACCAGGAGTTTAGAAAATCACTTCTTTTAGAGAACCTGGCATATCTCGAAAACGGTGCATGCGAAATCGGAGTTCTCTGGCCCAGCGATAGAGGTTGAAAAGGCGCATCTGAATGTGCGAACTTTTTTCTGCTACCCCCACCAGAAGCTGAGAAAAGTAGCGGAGAAAATCCATCAAAATGGAAAATCGCGAATATCTCGAAAACTATGCGTTTTTCGGCGATGCAATTCATCTCTTACGCGAATTTTGCCCTAAATCCTCGCTAAAAAGACGCTTCTTTTGAGACCGAAATCTTTGAAATCCGACCAGTAGAAGAGAAGTTAGGTAGGAAAACGTGTAGGCAAAGGTCCTTAAAAAAGGTCCTTAGCAAAAGCTCATATTTTAGAAAATCGGGTATATCTCGAGAACGGTGCGTCCGGGGTCGGAGATATCTGGCCCATCGAGGGGGGCTGAAAAGACCTATCTGCTCATGCCAACTTTTTTTTGCTAACCCCACCAGGAGTTTAGAAAATCACTTCTTTTAGAGAACCTGGCATATCTCGAAAACGGTGCATGCGAAATCGGAGTTCTCTGGCCCAGCGATAGAGGTTGAAAAGGCGCATCTGAATGTGCGAACTTTTTTCTGCTACCCCCACCAGAAGCTGAGAAAAGTAGCGGAGAAAATCCATCAAAATGGAAAATCGCGAATATCTCGAAAACTATGCGTTTTTCGGCGATGCAATTCATCTCTTACGCGAATTTTGCCCTAAATCCTCGCTAAAAAGACGCTTCTTTTGAGACCGAAATCTTTGAAATCCGACCAGTAGAAGAGAAGTTAGGTAGGAAAACGTGTAGGCAAAGGTCCTTAAAAAAGGTCCTTAGCAAAAGCTCATATTTTAGAAAATCGGGTATATCTCGAGAACGGTGCGTCCGGGGTCGGAGATATCTGGCCCATCGAGGGGGGCTGAAAAGACCTATCTGCTCATGCCAACTTTTTTTTGCTAACCCCACCAGGAGTTTAGAAAATCACTTCTTTTAGAGAACCTGGCATATCTCGAAAACGGTGCATGCGAAATCGGAGTTCTCTGGCCCAGCGATAGAGGTTGAAAAGGCGCATCTGAATGTGCGAACTTTTTTCTGCTACCCCCACCAGAAGCTGAGAAAAGTAGCGGAGAAAATCCATCAAAATGGAAAATCGCGAATATCTCGAAAACTATGCGTTTTTCGGCGATGCAATTCATCTCTTACGCGAATTTTGCCCTAAATCCTCGCTAAAAAGACGCTTCTTTTGAGACCGAAATCTTTGAAATCCGACCAGTAGAAGAGAAGTTAGGTAGGAAAACGTGTAGGCAAAGGTCCTTAAAAAAGGTCCTTAGCAAAAGCTCATATTTTAGAAAATCGGGTATATCTCGAGAACGGTGCGTCCGGGGTCGGAGATATCTGGCCCATCGAGGGGGGCTGAAGAGACCTACCTGCTCATGCCAACTTTTTTTTGCTAACCCCACCAGGAGTTTAGAAAATCATTTCTTTTAGAGAACCTGGCATATCTCGAAAACGGTGCATGCGAAATCGGAGTTCTCTGGCCCAGCGATAGAGGTTGAAAAGGCGCATCTGAATGTGTGAACTTTTTTCTGCTACCCCCACCAGAAGCTGAGAAAAGTAGCGGAGAAAATCCATCAAAATGGAAAATCGCGAATATCTCGAAAACTATGCGTTTTTCGGCGATGCAATTCATCTCTTACGCGAATTTTGCCCTAAATCCTCGCTAAAAAGACGCTTCTTTTGAGACCGAAATCTTTGAAATCCGACCAGTAGAAGAGAAGTTAGGTAGGAAAACGTGTAGGCAAAGGTCCTTAAAAAAGGTCCTTAGCAAAAGCTCATATTTTAGAAAATCGGGTATATCTCGAGAACGGTGCGTCCGGGGTCGGAGATATCTGGCCCATCGAGGGGGGCTGAAAAGACCTACCTGCTCATGCCAACTTTTTTTTGCTAACCCCACCAGGAGTTTAGAAAATCACTTCTTTTAGAGAACCTGGCATATCTCGAAAACGGTGCATGCGAAATCGGAGTTCTCTGGCCCAGCGATAGAGGTTGAAAAGGCGCATCTGAATGTGCGAACTTTTTTCTGCTACCCCCACCAGAAGCTGAGAAAAGTAGCGGAGAAAATCCATCAAAATGGAAAATCGGGAATATCTCGAAAACTATGCGTTTTTCGGCGATGCAATTCATCTCTTACGCGAATTTTGCCCTAAATCCTCGCTAAAAAGACGCTTCTTTTGAGACCGAAATCTTTGAAATCCGACCAGTAGAAGAGAAGTTAGGTAGGAAAACGTGTAGGCAAAGGTCCTTAAAAAAGGTCCTTAGCAAAAGCTCATATTTTAGAAAATCGGGTATATCTCGAGAACGGTGCGTCCGGGGTCGGAGATATCTGGCCCATCGAGGGGGGCTGAAGAGACCTACCTGCTCATGCCAACTTTTTTTTGCTAACCCCACCAGGAGTTTAGAAAATCACTTCTTTTAGAGAACCTGGCATATCTCGAAAACGGTGCATGCGAAATCGGAGTTCTCTGGCCCAGCGATAGAGGTTGAAAAGGCGCATCTGAATGTGCGAACTTTTTTCTGCTACCCCCACCAGAAGCTGAGAAAAGTAGCGGAGAAAATCCATCAAAATGGAAAATCGCGAATATCTCGAAAACTATGCGTTTTTCGGCGATGCAATTCATCTCTTACGCGAATTTTGCCCTAAATCCTCGCTAAAAAGACGCTTCTTTTGAGACCGAAATCTTTGAAATCCGACCAGTAGAAGAGAAGTTAGGTAGGAAAACGTGTAGGCAAAGGTCCTTAAAAAAGGTCCTTAGCAAAAGCTCATATTTTAGAAAATCGGGTATATCTCGAGAACGGTGCGTCCGGGGTCGGAGATATCTGGCCCATCGAGGGGGGTTGAAAAGACCTATCTGCTCATGCCAACTTTTTTTTGCTAACCCCACCAGGAGTTTAGAAAATCACTTCTTTTAGAGAACCTGGCATATCTCGAAAACGGTGCATGCGAAATCGGAGTTCTCTGGCCCAGCGATAGAGGTTGAAAAGGCGCATCTGAATGTGCGAACTTTTTTCTGCTACCCCCACCAGAAGCTGAGAAAAGTAGCGGAGAAAATCCATCAAAATGGAAAATCGGGAATATCTCGAAAACTATGCGTTTTTCGGCGATGCAATTCATCTCTTACGCGAATTTTGCCCTAAATCCTCGCTAAAAAGACGCTTCTTTTGAGACCGAAATCTTTGAAATCCGACGAGTAGAAGAGAAGTTAGGTAGGAAAACGTGTAGGCAAAGGTCCTTAAAAAAGGTCCTTAGCAAAAGCTCATATTTTAGAAAATCGGGTATATCTCGAGAACGGTGCGTCCGGGGTCGGAGATATCTGGCCCATCGAGGGGGGCTGAAAAGACCTATCTGCTCATGCCAACTTTTTTTTGCTAACCCCACCAGGAGTTTAGAAAATCACTTCTTTTAGAGAACCTGGCATATCTCGAAAACGGTGCATGCGAAATCGGAGTTCTCTGGCCCAGCGATAGAGGTTGAAAAGGCGCATCTGAATGTGCGAACTTTTTTCTGCTACCCCCACCAGAAGCTGAGAAAAGTAGCGGAGAAAATCCATCAAAATGGAAAATCGCGAATATCTCGAAAACTATGCGTTTTTCGGCGATGCAATTCATCTCTTACGCGAATTTTGCCCTAAATCCTCGCTAAAAAGACGCTTCTTTTGAGACCGAAATCTTTGAAATCCGACGAGTAGAAGAGAAGTTAGGTTAGGAAAACGTGTAGGCAAAGGTCCTTAAAAAAGGTCCTTAGCAAAAGCTCATATTTTAGAAAATCGGGTATATCTCGAGAACGGTGCGTCCGGGGTCGGAGATATCTGGCCCATCGAGGGGGGTTGAAAAGACCTATCTGCTCATGCCAACTTTTTTTTGCTAACCCCACCAGGAGTTTAGAAAATCACTTCTTTTAGAGAACCTGGCATATCTCGAAAACGGTGCATGCGAAATCGGAGTTCTCTGGCCCAGCGATAGAGGTTGAAAAGGCGCATCTGAATGTGCGAACTTTTTTCTGCTACCCCCACCAGAAGCTGAGAAAAGTAGCGGAGAAAATCCATCAAAATGGAAAATCGCGAATATCTCGAAAACTATGCGTTTTTCGGCGATGCAATTCATCTCTTACGCGAATTTTGCCCTAAATCCTCGCTAAAAAGACGCTTCTTTTGAGACCGAAATCTTTGAAATCCGACCAGTAGAAGAGAAGTTAGGTAGGAAAACGTGTAGGCAAAGGTCCTTAAAAAAGGTCCTTAGCAAAAGCTCATATTTTAGAAAATCGGGTATATCTCGAGAACGGTGCGTCCGGGGTCGGAGATATCTGGCCCATCGAGGGGGGTTGAAAAGACCTATCTGCTCATGCCAACTTTTTTTTGCTAACCCCACCAGGAGTTTAGAAAATCACTTCTTTTAGAGAACCTGGCATATCTCGAAAACGGTGCATGCGAAATCGGAGTTCTCTGGCCCAGCGATAGAGGTTGAAAAGGCGCATCTGAATGTGCGAACTTTTTTCTGCTACCCCCACCAGAAGCTGAGAAAAGTAGCGGAGAAAATCCATCAAAATGGAAAATCGCGAATATCTCGAAAACTATGCGTTTTTCGGCGATGCAATTCATCTCTTACGCGAATTTTGCCCTAAATCCTCGCTAAAAAGACGCTTCTTTTGAGACCGAAATCTTTGAAATCCGACCAGTAGAAGAGAAGTTAGGTAGGAAAACGTGTAGGCAAAGGTCCTTAAAAAAGGTCCTTAGCAAAAGCTCATATTTTAGAAAATCGGGTATATCTCGAGAACGGTGCGTCCGGGGTCGGAGATATCTGGCCCATCGAGGGGGGCTGAAAAGACCTATCTGCTCATGCCAACTTTTTTTTGCTAACCCCACCAGGAGTTTAGAAAATCACTTCTTTTAGAGAACCTGGCATATCTCGAAAACGGTGCATGCGAAATCGGAGTTCTCTGGCCCAGCGATAGAGGTTGAAAAGGCGCATCTGAATGTGCGAACTTTTTTCTGCTACCCCCACCAGAAGCTGAGAAAAGTAGCGGAGAAAATCCATCAAAATGGAAAATCGCGAATATCTCGAAAACTATGCGTTTTTCGGCGATGCAATTCATCTCTTACGCGAATTTTGCCCTAAATCCTCGCTAAAAAGACGCTTCTTTTGAGACCGAAATCTTTGAAATCCGACCAGTAGAAGAGAAGTTAGGTAGGAAAACGTGTAGGCAAAGGTCCTTAAAAAAGGTCCTTAGCAAAAGCTCATATTTTAGAAAATCGGGTATATCTCGAGAACGGTGCGTCCGGGGTCGGAGATATCTGGCCCATCGAGGGGGGCTGAAAAGACCTATCTGCTCATGCCAACTTTTTTTTGCTAACCCCACCAGGAGTTTAGAAAATCACTTCTTTTAGAGAACCTGGCATATCTCGAAAACGGTGCATGCGAAATCGGAGTTCTCTGGCCCAGCGATAGAGGTTGAAAAGGCGCATCTGAATGTGCGAACTTTTTTCTGCTACCCCCACCAGAAGCTGAGAAAAGTAGCGGAGAAAATCCATCAAAATGGAAAATCGCGAATATCTCGAAAACTATGCGTTTTTCGGCGATGCAATTCATCTCTTACGCGAATTTTGCCCTAAATCCTCGCTAAAAAGACGCTTCTTTTGAGACCGAAATCTTTGAAATCCGACCACTAGAAGAGAAGTTAGGTAGGAAAACGTGTAGGCAAAGGTCCTTAAAAAAGGTCCTTAGCAAAAGCTCATATTTTAGAAAATCGGGTATATCTCGAGAACGGTGCGTCCGGGGTCGGAGATATCTGGCCCATCGAGGGGGGCTGAAAAGACCTATCTGCTCATGCCAACTTTTTTTTGCTAACCCCACCAGGAGTTTAGAAAATCACTTCTTTTAGAGAACCTGGCATATCTCGAAAACGGTGCATGCGAAATCGGAGTTCTCTGGCCCAGCGATAGAGGTTGAAAAGGCGCATCTGAATGTGCGAACTTTTTTCTGCTACCCCCACCAGAAGCTGAGAAAAGTAGCGGAGAAAATCCATCAAAATGGAAAATCGCGAATATCTCGAAAACTATGCGTTTTTCGGCGATGCAATTCATCTCTTACGCGAATTTTGCCCTAAATCCTCGCTAAAAAGACGCTTCTTTTGAGACCGAAATCTTTGAAATCCGACCAGTAGAAGAGAAGTTAGGTAGGAAAACGTGTAGGCAAAGGTCCTTAAAAAAGGTCCTTAGCAAAAGCTCATATTTTAGAAAATCGGGTATATCTCGAGAACGGTGCGTCCGGGGTCGGAGATATCTGGCCCATCGAGGGGGGCTGAAAAGACCTATCTGCTCATGCCAACTTTTTTTTGCTAACCCCACCAGGAGTTTAGAAAATCACTTCTTTTAGAGAACCTGGCATATCTCGAAAACGGTGCATGCGAAATCGGAGTTCTCTGGCCCAGCGATAGAGGTTGAAAAGGCGCATCTGAATGTGCGAACTTTTTTCTGCTACCCCCACCAGAAGCTGAGAAAAGTAGCGGAGAAAATCCATCAAAATGGAAAATCGCGAATATCTCGAAAACTATGCGTTTTTCGGCGATGCAATTCATCTCTTACGCGAATTTTGCCCTAAATCCTCGCTAAAAAGACGCTTCTTTTGAGACCGAAATCTTTGAAATCCGACCAGTAGAAGAGAAGTTAGGTAGGAAAACGTGTAGGCAAAGGTCCTTAAAAAAGGTCCTTAGCAAAAGCTCATATTTTAGAAAATCGGGTATATCTCGAGAACGGTGCGTCCGGGGTCGGAGATATCTGGCCCATCGAGGGGGGCTGAAAAGACCTATCTGCTCATGCCAACTTTTTTTTGCTAACCCCACCAGGAGTTTAGAAAATCACTTCTTTTAGAGAACCTGGCATATCTCGAAAACGGTGCATGCGAAATCGGAGTTCTCTGGCCCAGCGATAGAGGTTGAAAAGGCGCATCTGAATGTGCGAACTTTTTTCTGCTACCCCCACCAGAAGCTGAGAAAAGTAGCGGAGAAAATCCATCAAAATGGAAAATCGCGAATATCTCGAAAACTATGCGTTTTTCGGCGATGCAATTCATCTCTTACGCGAATTTTGCCCTAAATCCTCGCTAAAAAGACGCTTCTTTTGAGACCGAAATCTTTGAAATCCGACCAGTAGAAGAGAAGTTAGGTAGGAAAACGTGTAGGCAAAGGTCCTTAAAAAAGGTCCTTAGCAAAAGCTCATATTTTAGAAAATCGGGTATATCTCGAGAACGGTGCGTCCGGGGTCGGAGATATCTGGCCCATCGAGGGGGGCTGAAAAGACCTATCTGCTCATGCCAACTTTTTTTTGCTAACCCCACCAGGAGTTTAGAAAATCACTTCTTTTAGAGAACCTGGCATATCTCGAAAACGGTGCATGCGAAATCGGAGTTCTCTGGCCCAGCGATAGAGGTTGAAAAGGCGCATCTGAATGTGCGAACTTTTTTCTGCTACCCCCACCAGAAGCTGAGAAAAGTAGCGGAGAAAATCCATCAAAATGGAAAATCGCGAATATCTCGAAAACTATGCGTTTTTCGGCGATGCAATTCATCTCTTACGCGAATTTTGCCCTAAATCCTCGCTAAAAAGACGCTTCTTTTGAGACCGAAATCTTTGAAATCCGACCAGTAGAAGAGAAGTTAGGTAGGAAAACGTGTAGGCAAAGGTCCTTAAAAAAGGTCCTTAGCAAAAGCTCATATTTTAGAAAATCGGGTATATCTCGAGAACGGTGCGTCCGGGGTCGGAGATATCTGGCCCATCGAGGGGGGCTGAAAAGACCTATCTGCTCATGCCAACTTTTTTTTGCTAACCCCACCAGGAGTTTAGAAAATCACTTCTTTTAGAGAACCTGGCATATCTCGAAAACGGTGCATGCGAAATCGGAGTTCTCTGGCCCAGCGATAGAGGTTGAAAAGGCGCATCTGAATGTGCGAACTTTTTTCTGCTACCCCCACCAGAAGCTGAGAAAAGTAGCGGAGAAAATCCATCAAAATGGAAAATCGCGAATATCTCGAAAACTATGCGTTTTTCGGCGATGCAATTCATCTTTACGCGAATTTTGCCCTAAATCCTCGCTAAAAAGACGCTTCTTTTGAGACCGAAATCTTTGAAATCCGACCAGTAGAAGAGAAGTTAGGTAGGAAAACGTGTAGGCAAAGGTCCTTAAAAAAGGTCCTTAGCAAAAGCTCATATTTTAGAAAATCGGGTATATCTCGAGAACGGTGCGTCCGGGGTCGGAGATATCTGGCCCATCGAGGGGGGCTGAAAAGACCTATCTGCTCATGCCAACTTTTTTTTGCTAACCCCACCAGGAGTTTAGAAAATCACTTCTTTTAGAGAACCTGGCATATCTCGAAAACGGTGCATGCGAAATCGGAGTTCTCTGGCCCAGCGATAGAGGTTGAAAAGGCGCATCTGAATGTGCGAACTTTTTTCTGCTACCCCCACCAGAAGCTGAGAAAAGTAGCGGAGAAAATCCATCAAAATGGAAAATCGCGAATATCTCGAAAACTATGCGTTTTTCGGCGATGCAATTCATCTCTTATGCGAATTTTGCCCTAAATCCTCGCTAAAAAGACGCTTCTTTTGAGACCGAAATCTTTGAAATCCGACCAGTAGAAGAGAAGTTAGGGTAGGAAAACGTGTAGGCAAAGGTCCTTAAAAAAGGTCCTTAGCAAAAGCTCATATTTTAGAAAATCGGGTATATCTCGAGAACGGTGCGTCCGGGGTCGGAGATATCTGGCCCATCGAGGGGGGCTGAAAAGACCTATCTGCTCATGCCAACTTTTTTTTGCTAACCCCACCAGGAGTTTAGAAAATCACTTCTTTTAGAGAACCTGGCATAGCCCGAAAACGGTGCATGCGAAATCGGAGTTCTCTGGCCCAGCGATAGAGGTTGAAAAGGCGCATCTGAATGTGCGAACTTTTTTCTGCTACCCCCACCAGAAGCTGAGAAAAGTAGCGGAGAAAATCCATCAAAATGGAAAATCGCGAATATCTCGAAAACTATGCGTTTTTCGGCGATGCAATTCATCTCTTACGCGAATTTTGCCCTAAATCCTCGCTAAAAAGACGCTTCTTTTGAGACCGAAATCTTTGAAATCCGACCAGTAGAAGAGAAGTTAGGTAGGAAAACGTGTAGGCAAAGGTCCTTAAAAAAGGTCCTTAGCAAAAGCTCATATTTTAGAAAATCGGGTATATCTCGAGAACGGTGCGTCCGGGGGTCGGAGATATCTGGCCCATCGAGGGGGGCTGAAAAGACCTATCTGCTCATGCCAACTTTTTTTTTGCTAACCCCACCAGGAGTTTAGAAAAATCACTTCTTTTAGAGAACCTGGCATATCTCGAAAACGGTGCATGCGAAATCGGAGTTCTCTGGCCCAGCGATAGAGGTTGAAAAGGCGCATCTGAATGTGCGAACTTTTTTCTGCTACCCCCACCAGAAGCTGAGAAAAAGTAGCGGAGAAAATCCATCAAAATGGAAAATCGCGAATATCTCGAAAACTATGCGTTTTTCGGCGATGCAATTCATCTCTTACGCGAATTTTGCCCTAAATCCTCGCTAAAAAGACGCTTCTTTTGAGACCGAAATCTTTGAAATCCGACCAGTAGAAGAGAAGTTAGGTAGGAAAACGTGTAGGCAAAGGTCCTTAAAAAAGGTCCTTAGCAAAAGCTCATATTTTAGAAAATCGGGTATATCTCGAGAACGGTGCGTCCGGGGTCGGAGATATCTGGCCCATCGAGGGGGGCTGAAAAGACCTATCTGCTCATGCCAACTTTTTTTTGCTAACCCCACCAGGAGTTTAGAAAATCACTTCTTTTAGAGAACCTGGCATAGCCCGAAAACGGTGCATGCGAAATCGGAGTTCTCTGGCCCAGCGATAGAGGTTGAAAAGGCGCATCTGAATGTGCGAACTTTTTTCTGCTACCCCCACCAGAAGCTGAGAAAAGTAGCGGAGAAAATCCATCAAAATGGAAAATCGCGAATATCTCGAAAACTATGCGTTTTTCGGCGATGCAATTCATCTCTTACGCGAATTTTGCCCTAAATCCTCGCTAAAAAGACGCTTCTTTTGAGACCGAAATCTTTGAAATCCGACCAGTAGAAGAGAAGTTAGGTAGGAAAACGTGTAGGCAAAGGTCCTTAAAAAAGGTCCTTAGCAAAAGCTCATATTTTAGAAAATCGGGTATATCTCGAGAACGGTGCGTCCGGGGTCGGAGATATCTGGCCCATCGAGGGGGGCTGAAAAGACCTATCTGCTCATGCCAACTTTTTGTTGCTAACCCCACCAGGAGTTTAGAAAATCACTTCTTTTAGAGAACCTGGCATATCTCGAAAACGGTGCATGCGAAATCGGAGTTCTCTGGCCCAGCGATAGAGGTTGAAAAGGCGCATCTGAATGTGCGAACTTTTTTCTGCTACCCCCACCAGAAGCTGAGAAAAATAGCGGAGAAAATCCATCAAAATGGAAAATCGCGAATATCTCGAAAACTATGCGTTTTTCGGCGATGCAATTCATCTCTTACGCGAATTTTGCCCTAAATCCTCGCTAAAAAGACGCTTCTTTTGAGACCGAAATCTTTGAAATCCGACCAGTAGAAGAGAAGTTAGGTAGGAAAACGTGTAGGCAAAGGTCCTTAAAAAAGGTCCTTAGCAAAAGCTCATATTTTAGAAAATCGGGTATATCTCGAGAACGGTGCGTCCGGGGTCGGAGATATCTGGCCCATCGAGGGGGGCTGAAAAGACCTATCTGCTCATGCCAACTTTTTGTTGCTAACCCCACCAGGAGTTTAGAAAATCACTTCTTTTAGAGAACCTGGCATATCTCGAAAACGGTGCATGCGAAATCGGAGTTCTCTGGCCCAGCGATAGAGGTTGAAAAGGCGCATCTGAATGTGCGAACTTTTTTCTGCTACCCCCACCAGAAGCTGAGAAAAGTAGCGGAGAAAATCCATCAAAATGGAAAATCGCGAATATCTCGAAAACTATGCGTTTTTCGGCGATGCAATTCATCTCTTACGCGAATTTTGCCCTAAATCCTCGCTAAAAAGACGCTTCTTTTGAGACCGAAATCTTTGAAATCCGACGAGTAGAAGAGAAGTTAGGTAGGAAAACGTGTAGGCAAAGGTCCTTAAAAAAGGTCCTTAGCAAAAGCTCATATTTTAGAAAATCGGGTATATCTCGAGAACGGTGCGTCCGGGGTCGGAGATATCTGGCCCATCGAGGGGGGTTGAAAAGACCTATCTGCTCATGCCAACTTTTTTTTGCTAACCCCACCAGGAGTTTAGAAAATCACTTCTTTTAGAGAACCTGGCATATCTCGAAAACGGTGCATGCGAAATCGGAGTTCTCTGGCCCAGCGATAGAGGTTGAAAAGGCGCATCTGAATGTGCGAACTTTTTTCTGCTACCCCCACCAGAAGCTGAGAAAAGTAGCGGAGAAAATCCATCAAAATGGAAAATCGCGAATATCTCGAAAACTATGCGTTTTTCGGCGATGCAATTCATCTCTTACGCGAATTTTGCCCTAAATCCTCGCTAAAAAGACGCTTCTTTTGAGACCGAAATCTTTGAAATCCGACCAGTAGAAGAGAAGTTAGGTAGGAAAACGTGTAGGCAAAGGTCCTTAAAAAAGGTCCTTAGCAAAAGCTCATATTTTAGAAAATCGGGTATATCTCGAGAACGGTGCGTCCGGGGTCGGAGATATCTGGCCCATCGAGGGGGGCTGAAAAGACCTATCTGCTCATGCCAACTTTTTTTTGCTAACCCCACCAGGAGTTTAGAAAATCACTTCTTTTAGAGAACCTGGCATATCTCGAAAACGGTGCATGCGAAATCGGAGTTCTCTGGCCCAGCGATAGAGGTTGAAAAGGCGCATCTGAATGTGCGAACTTTTTTCTGCTACCCCCACCAGAAGCTGAGAAAAGTAGCGGAGAAAATCCATCAAAATGGAAAATCGCGAATATCTCGAAAACTATGCGTTTTTCGGCGATGCAATTCATCTCTTACGCGAATTTTGCCCTAAATCCTCGCTAAAAAGACGCTTCTTTTGAGACCGAAATCTTTGAAATCCGACCAGTAGAAGAGAAGTTAGGTAGGAAAACGTGTAGGCAAAGGTCCTTAAAAAAGGTCCTTAGCAAAAGCTCATATTTTAGAAAATCGGGTATATCTCGAGAACGGTGCGTCCGGGGTCGGAGATATCTGGCCCATCGAGGGGGGTTGAAAAGACCTATCTGCTCATGCCAACTTTTTTTTGCTAACCCCACCAGGAGTTTAGAAAATCACTTCTTTTAGAGAACCTGGCATATCTCGAAAACGATGCATGCGAAATCGGAGTTCTCTGGCCCAGCGATAGAGGTTGAAAAGGCGCATCTGAATGTGCGAACTTTTTTCTGCTACCCCCACCAGAAGCTGAGAAAAGTAGCGGAGAAAATCCATCAAAATGGAAAATCGCGAATATCTCGAAAACTATGCGTTTTTCGGCGATGCAATTCATCTCTTACGCGAATTTTGCCCTAAATCCTCGCTAAAAAGACGCTTCTTTTGAGACCGAAATCTTTGAAATCCGACCAGTAGAAGAGAAGTTAGGTAGGAAAACGTGTAGGCAAAGGTCCTTAAAAAAGGTCCTTAGCAAAAGCTCATATTTTAGAAAATCGGGTATATCTCGAGAACGGTGCGTCCGGGGTCGGAGATATCTGGCCCATCGAGGGGGGTTGAAAAGACCTATCTGCTCATGCCAACTTTTTTTTGCTAACCCCACCAGGAGTTTAGAAAATCACTTCTTTTAGAGAACCTGGCATATCTCGAAAACGGTGCATGCGAAATCGGAGTTCTCTGGCCCAGCGATAGAGGTTGAAAAGGCGCATCTGAATGTGCGAACTTTTTTCTGCTACCCCCACCAGAAGCTGAGAAAAGTAGCGGAGAAAATCCATCAAAATGGAAAATCGCGAATATCTCGAAAACTATGCGTTTTTCGGCGATGCAATTCATCTCTTACGCGAATTTTGCCCTAAATCCTCGCTAAAAAGACGCTTCTTTTGAGACCGAAATCTTTGAAATCCGACCAGTAGAAGAGAAGTTAGGTAGGAAAACGTGTAGGCAAAGGTCCTTAAAAAAGGTCCTTAGCAAAAGCTCATATTTTAGAAAATCGGGTATATCTCGAGAACGGTGCGTCCGGGGTCGGAGATATCTGGCCCATCGAGGGGGGTTGAAAAGACCTATCTGCTCATGCCAACTTTTTTTTGCTAACCCCACCAGGAGTTTAGAAAATCACTTCTTTTAGAGAACCTGGCATATCTCGAAAACGGTGCATGCGAAATCGGAGTTCTCTGGCCCAGCGATAGAGGTTGAAAAGGCGCATCTGAATGTGCGAACTTTTTTCTGCTGCCCCCACCAGAAGCTGAGAAAAGTAGCGGAGAAAATCCATCAAAATGGAAAATCGCGAATATCTCGAAAACTATGCGTTTTTCGGCGATGCAATTCATCTCTTACGCGAATTTTGCCCTAAATCCTCGCTAAAAAGACGCTTCTTTTGAGACCGAAATCTTTGAAATCCGACCAGTAGAAGAGAAGTTAGGTAGGAAAACGTGTAGGCAAAGGTCCTTAAAAAAGGTCCTTAGCAAAAGCTCATATTTTAGAAAATCGGGTATATCTCGAGAACGGTGCGTCCGGGGTCGGAGATATCTGGCCCATCGAGGGGGGTTGAAAAGACCTATCTGCTCATGCCAACTTTTTTTTGCTAACCCCACCAGGAGTTTAGAAAATCACTTCTTTTAGAGAACCTGGCATATCTCGAAAACGATGCATGCGAAATCGGAGTTCTCTGGCCCAGCGATAGAGGTTGAAAAGGCGCATCTGAATGTGCGAACTTTTTTCTGCTACCCCCACCAGAAGCTGAGAAAAGTAGCGGAGAAAATCCATCAAAATGGAAAATCGCGAATATCTCGAAAACTATGCGTTTTTCGGCGATGCAATTCATCTCTTACGCGAATTTTGCCCTAAATCCTCGCTAAAAAGACGCTTCTTTTGAGACCGAAATCTTTGAAATCCGACCAGTAGAAGAGAAGTTAGGTAGGAAAACGTGTAGGCAAAGGTCCTTAAAAAAGGTCCTTAGCAAAAGCTCATATTTTAGAAAATCGGGTATATCTCGAGAACGGTGCGTCCGGGGTCGGAGATATTTGGCCCATCGAGGGGGGTTGAAAAGACCTATCTGCTCATGCCAACTTTTTTTTGCTAACCCCACCAGGAGTTTAGAAAATCACTTCTTTTAGAGAACTTGGCATATCTCGAAAACGATGCATGCGAAATCGGAGTTCTCTGGCCCAGCGATAGAGGTTGAAAAGGCGCATCTGAATGTGCGAACTTTTTTCTGCTACCCCCACCAGAAGCTGAGAAAAGTAGCGGAGAAAATCCATCAAAATGGAAAATCGCGAATATCTCGAAAACTATGCGTTTTTCGGCGATGCAATTCATCTCTTACGCGAATTTTGCCCTAAATCCTCGCTAAAAAGACGCTTCTTTTGAGACCGAAATCTTTGAAATCCGACCAGTAGAAGAGAAGTTAGGTAGGAAAACGTGTAGGCAAAGGTCCTTAAAAAAGGTCCTTAGCAAAAGCTCATATTTTAGAAAATCGGGTATATCTCGAGAACGGTGCGTCCGGGGTCGGAGATATCTGGCCCATCGAGGGGGGTTGAAAAGACCTATCTGCTCATGCCAACTTTTTTTTGCTAACCCCACCAGGAGTTTAGAAAATCACTTCTTTTAGAGAACCTGGCATATCTCGAAAACGATGCATGCGAAATCGGAGTTCTCTGGCCCAGCGATAGAGGTTGAAAAGGCGCATCTGAATGTGCGAACTTTTTTCTGCTACCCCCACCAGAAGCTGAGAAAAGTAGCGGAGAAAATCCATCAAAATGGAAAATCGCGAATATCTCGAAAACTATGCGTTTTTCGGCGATGCAATTCACCTCTTACGCGAATTTTGCCCTAAATCCTCGCTAAAAAGACGCTTCTTTTGAGACCGAAATCTTTGAAATCCGACCAGTAGAAGAGAAGTTAGGTAGGAAAACGTGTAGGCAAAGGTCCTTAAAAAAGGTCCTTAGCAAAAGCTCATATTTTAGAAAATCGGGTATATCTCGAGAACGGTGCGTCCGGGGTCGGAGATATTTGGCCCATCGAGGGGGGTTGAAAAGACCTATCTGCTCATGCCAACTTTTTTTTGCTAACCCCACCAGGAGTTTAGAAAATCACTTCTTTTAGAGAACCTGGCATATCTCGAAAACGGTGCATGCGAAATCGGAGTTCTCTGGCCCAGCGATAGAGGTTGAAAAGGCGCATCTGAATGTGCGAACTTTTTTCTGCTACCCCCACCAGAAGCTGAGAAAAGTAGCGGAGAAAATCCATCAAAATGGAAAATCGCGAATACCTCGAAAACTATGCGTTTTTCGGCGATGCAATTCATCTCTTACGCGAATTTTGCCCTAAATCCTCGCTAAAAAGACGCTTCTTTTGAGACCGAAATCTTTGAAATCCGACCAGTAGAAGAGAAGTTAGGTAGGAAAACGTGTAGGCAAAGGTCCTTAAAAAAGGTCCTTAGCAAAAGCTCATATTTTAGAAAATCGGGTATATCTCGAGAACGGTGCGTCCGGGGTCGGAGATATCTGGCCCATCGAGGGGGGTTGAAAAGACCTATCTGCTCATGCCAACTTTTTTTTGCTAACCCCACCAGGAGTTTAGAAAATCACTTCTTTTAGAGAACCTGGCATATCTCGAAAACGATGCATGCGGAATCGGAGTTCTCTGGCCCAGCGATAGAGGTTGAAAAGGCGCATCTGAATGTGCGAACTTTTTTCTGCTACCCCCACCAGAAGCTGAGAAAAGTAGCGGAGAAAATCCATCAAAATGGAAAATCGCGAATATCTCGAAAACTATGCGTTTTTCGGCGATGCAATTCATCTCTTACGCGAATTTTGCCCTAAATCCTCGCTAAAAAGACGCTTCTTTTGAGACCGAAATCTTTGAAATCCGACCAGTAGAAGAGAAGTTAGGTAGGAAAACGTGTAGGCAAAGGTCCTTAAAAAAGGTCCTTAGCAAAAGCTCATATTTTAGAAAATCGGGTATATCTCGAGAACGGTGCGTCCGGGGTCGGAGATATCTGGCCCATCGAGGGGGGCTGAAAAAACCTATCTGCTCATGCCAACTTTTTTTTGCTAACCCCACCAGGAGTTTAGAAAATCACTTCTTTTAGAGAACCTGGCATATCTCGAAAACGGTGCATGCGAAATCGGAGTTCTCTGGCCCAGCGATAGAGGTTGAAAAGGCGCATCTGAATGTGCGAACTTTTTTCTGCTACCCCCACCAGAAGCTGAGAAAAGTAGCGGAGAAAATCCATCAAAATGGAAAATCGCGAATATCTCGAAAACTATGCGTTTTTCGGCGATGCAATTCATCTCTTACGCGAATTTTGCCCTAAATCCTCGCTAAAAAGACGCTTCTTTTGAGACCGAAATCTTTGAAATCCGACCAGTAGAAGAGAAGTTAGGTAGGAAAACGTGTAGGCAAAGGTCCTTAAAAAAGGTCCTTAGCAAAAGCTCATATTTTAGAAAATCGGGTATATCTCGAGAACGGTGCGTCCGGGGTCGGAGATATCTGGCCCATCGAGGGGGGCTGAAAAAACCTATCTGCTCATGCCAACTTTTTTTTGCTAACCCCACCAGGAGTTTAGAAAATCACTTCTTTTAGAGAACCTGGCATATCTCGAAAACGGTGCATGCGAAATCGGAGTTCTCTGGCCCAGCGATAGAGGTTGAAAAGGCGCATCTGAATGTGCGAACTTTTTTCTGCTACCCCCACCAGAAGCTGAGAAAAGTAGCGGAGAAAATCCATCAAAATGGAAAATCGCGAATATCTCGAAAACTATGCGTTTTTCGGCGATGCAATTCATCTCTTACGCGAATTTTGCCCTAAATCCTCGCTAAAAAGATGCTTCTTTTGAGACCGAAATCTTTGAAATCCGACCAGTAGAAGAGAAGTTAGGTAGGAAAACGTGTAGGCAAAGGTCCTTAAAAAAGGTCCTTAGCAAAAGCTCATATTTTAGAAAATCGGGTATATCTCGAGAACGGTGCGTCCGGGGTCGGAGATATCTGGCCCATCGAGGAGGGCTGAAAAGACCTATCTGCTCATGCCAACTTTTTTTTGCTAACCCCACCAGGAGTTTAGAAAATCACTTCTTTTAGAGAACCTGGCATATCTCGAAAACGGTGCATGCGAAATCGGAGTTCTCTGGCCCAGCGATAGAGGTTGAAAAGGCGCATCTGAATGTGCGAACTTTTTTCTGCTACCCCCACCAGAAGCTGAGAAAAGTAGCGGAGAAAATCCATCAAAATGGAAAATCGCGAATACCTCGAAAACTATGCGTTTTTCGGCGATGCAATTCATCTCTTACGCGAATTTTGCCCTAAATCCTCGCTAAAAAGACGCTTCTTTTGAGACCGAAATCTTTGAAATCCGACCAGTAGAAGAGAAGTTAGGTAGGAAAACGTGTAGGCAAAGGTCCTTAAAAAAGGTCCTTAGCAAAAGCTCATATTTTAGAAAATCGGGTATATCTCGAGAACGGTGCGTCCGGGGTCGGAGATATCTGGCCCATCGAGGGGGGTTGAAAAGACCTATCTGCTCATGCCAACTTTTTTTTGCTAACCCCACCAGGAGTTTAGAAAATCACTTCTTTTAGAGAACCTGGCATATCTCGAAAACGATGCATGCGGAATCGGAGTTCTCTGGCCCAGCGATAGAGGTTGAAAAGGCGCATCTGAATGTGCGAACTTTTTTCTGCTACCCCCACCAGAAGCTGAGAAAAGTAGCGGAGAAAATCCATCAAAATGGAAAATCGCGAATATCTCGAAAACTATGCGTTTTTTCGGCGATGCAATTCATCTCTTACGCGAATTTTGCCCTAAATCCTCGCTAAAAAGACGCTTCTTTTGAGACCGAAATCTTTGAAATCCGACCAGTAGAAGAGAAGTTAGGTAGGAAAACGTGTAGGCAAAGGTCCTTAAAAAAGGTCCTTAGCAAAAGCTCATATTTTAGAAAATCGGGTATATCTCGAGAACGGTGCGTCCGGGGTCGGAGATATCTGGCCCATCGAGGGGGGCTGAAAAAACCTATCTGCTCATGCCAACTTTTTTTTGCTAACCCCACCAGGAGTTTAGAAAATCACTTCTTTTAGAGAACCTGGCATATCTCGAAAACGGTGCATGCGAAATCGGAGTTCTCTGGCCCAGCGATAGAGGTTGAAAAGGCGCATCTGAATGTGCGAACTTTTTTCTGCTACCCCCACCAGAAGCTGAGAAAAGTAGCGGAGAAAATCCATCAAAATGGAAAATCGCGAATATCTCGAAAACTATGCGTTTTTCGGCGATGCAATTCATCTCTTACGCGAATTTTGCCCTAAATCCTCGCTAAAAAGACGCTTCTTTTGAGACCGAAATCTTTGAAATCCGACCAGTAGAAGAGAAGTTAGGTAGGAAAACGTGTAGGCAAAGGTCCTTAAAAAAGGTCCTTAGCAAAAGCTCATATTTTAGAAAATCGGGTATATCTCGAGAACGGTGCGTCCGGGGTCGGAGATATCTGGCCCATCGAGGGGGGCTGAAAAGACCTATCTGCTCATGCCAACTTTTTTTTGCTAACCCCACCAGGAGCTTAGAAAATCACTTCTTTTAGAGAACCTGGCATATCTCGAAAACGGTGCATGCGAAATCGGAGTTCTCTGGCCCAGCGATAGAGGTTGAAAAGGCGCATCTGAATGTGCGAACTTTTTTCTGCTACCCCCACCAGAAGCTGAGAAAAGTAGCGGAGAAAATCCATCAAAATGGAAAATCGCGAATATCTCGAAAACTATGCGTTTTTTCGGCGATGCAATTCATCTCTTACGCGAATTTTGCCCTAAATCCTCGCTAAAAAGACGCTTCTTTTGAGACCGAAATCTTTGAAATCCGACCAGTAGAAGAGAAGTTAGGTAGGAAAACGTGTAGGCAAAGGTCCTTAAAAAAGGTCCTTAGCAAAAGCTCATATTTTAGAAAATCGGGTATATCTCGAGAACGGTGCGTCCGGGGTCGGAGATATCTGGCCCATCGAGGGGGGTTGAAAAGACCTATCTGCTCATGCCAACTTTTTTTTGCTAACCCCACCAGGAGTTTAGAAAATCACTTCTTTTAGAGAACCTGGCATATCTCGAAAACGGTGCATGCGAAATCGGAGTTCTCTGGCCCAGCGATAGAGGTTGAAAAGGCGCATCTGAATGTGCGAACTTTTTTCTGCTACCCCCACCAGAAAGCTGAGAAAAGTAGCGGAGAAAATCCATCAAAATGGAAAATCGCGAATATCTCGAAAACTATGCGTTTTTCGGCGATGCAATTCATCACTTCTTTTAGAGAACCTGGCATATCTCGAAAACGGTGCATGCGAAATCGGAGTTCTCTGGCCCAGCGATAGAGGTTGAAAAGGCGCATCTGAATGTGCGAACTTTTTTCTGCTACCCCCACCAGAAGCTGAGAAAAGTAGCGGAGAAAATCCATCAAAATGGAAAATCGCGAATATCTCGAAAACTATGCGTTTTTCGGCGATGCAATTCATCTCTTACGCGAATTTTGCCCTAAATCCTCGCTAAAAAGACGCTTCTTTTGAGACCGAAATCTTTGAAATCCGACCAGTAGAAGAGAAGTTAGGTAGGAAAACGTGTAGGCAAAGGTCCTTAAAAAAGGTCCTTAGCAAAAGCTCATATTTTAGAAAATCGGGTATATCTCGAGAACGGTGCGTCCGGGGTCGGAGATATCTGGCCCATCGAGGGGGTTGAAAAGACCTATCTGCTCATGCCAACTTTTTTTTGCTAACCCCACCAGGAGTTTAGAAAATCACTTCTTTTAGAGAACCTGGCATATCTCGAAAACGGTGCATGCGAAATCGGAGTTCTCTGGCCCAGCGATAGAGGTTGAAAAGGCGCATCTGAATGTGCGAACTTTTTTCTGCTACCCCCACCAGAAGCTGAGAAAAGTAGCGGAGAAAATCCATCAAAATGGAAAATCGCGAATATCTCGAAAACTATGCGTTTTTCGGCGATGCAATTCATCTCTTACGCGAATTTTGCCCTAAATCCTCGCTAAAAAGACGCTTCTTTTGAGACCGAAATCTTTGAAATCCGACCAGTAGAAGAGAAGTTAGGTAGGAAAACGTGTAGGCAAAGGTCCTTAAAAAAGGTCCTTAGCAAAAGCTCATATTTTAGAAAATCGGGTATATCTCGAGAACGGTGCGTCCGGGGTCGGAGATATCTGGCCCATCGAGGGGGGCTGAAAAGACCTATCTGCTCATGCCAACTTTTTTTTGCTAACCCCACCAGGAGTTTAGAAAATCACTTCTTTTAGAGAACCTGGCATATCTCGAAAACGGTGCATGCGAAATCGGAGTTCTCTGGCCCAGCGATAGAGGTTGAAAAGGCGCATCTGAATGTGCGAACTTTTTTCTGCTACCCCCACCAGAAGCTGAGAAAAGTAGCGGAGAAAATCCATCAAAATGGAAAATCGCGAATATCTCGAAAACTATGCGTTTTTCGGCGATGCAATTCATCTCTTACGCGAATTTTGCCCTAAATCCTCGCTAAAAAGACGCTTCTTTTGAGACCGAAATCTTTGAAATCCGACCAGTAGAAGAGAAGTTAGGTAGGAAAACGTGTAGGCAAAGGTCCTTAAAAAAGGTCCTTAGCAAAAGCTCATATTTTAGAAAATCGGGTATATCTCGAGAACGGTGCGTCCGGGGTCGGAGATATCTGGCCCATCGAGGGGGGTTGAAAAGACCTATCTGCTCATGCCAACTTTTTTTTGCTAACCCCACCAGGAGTTTAGAAAATCACTTCTTTTAGAGAACCTGGCATATCTCGAAAACGGTGCATGCGAAATCGGAGTTCTCTGGCCCAGCGATAGAGGTTGAAAAGGCGCATCTGAATGTGCGAACTTTTTTCTGCTACCCCCACCAGAAGCTGAGAAAAGTAGCGGAGAAAATCCATCAAAATGGAAAATCGCGAATATCTCGAAAACTATGCGTTTTTCGGCGATGCAATTCATCACTTCTTTTAGAGAACCTGGCATATCTCGAAAACGGTGCATGCGAAATCGGAGTTCTCTGGCCCAGCGATAGAGGTTGAAAAGGCGCATCTGAATGTGCGAACTTTTTTCTGCTACCCCCACCAGAAGCTGAGAAAAGTAGCGGAGAAAATCCATCAAAATGGAAAATCGCGAATATCTCGAAAACTATGCGTTTTTCGGCGATGCAATTCATCTCTTACGCGAATTTTGCCCTAAATCCTCGCTAAAAAGACGCTTCTTTTGAGACCGAAATCTTTGAAATCCGACCAGTAGAAGAGAAGTTAGGTAGGAAAACGTGTAGGCAAAGGTCCTTAAAAAAGGTCCTTAGCAAAAGCTCATATTTTAGAAAATCGGGTATATCTCGAGAACGGTGCGTCCGGGGTCGGAGATATCTGGCCCATCGAGGGGGGTTGAAAAGACCTATCTGCTCATGCCAACTTTTTTTTGCTAACCCCACCAGGAGTTTAGAAAATCACTTCTTTTAGAGAACCTGGCATATCTCGAAAACGATGCATGCGAAATCGGAGTTCTCTGGCCCAGCGATAGAGGTTGAAAAGGCGCATCTGAATGTGCGAACTTTTTTCTGCTACCCCCACCAGAAGCTGAGAAAAGTAGCGGAGAAAATCCATCAAAATGGAAAATCGCGAATATCTCGAAAACTATGCGTTTTTCGGCGATGCAATTCATCTCTTACGCGAATTTTGCCCTAAATCCTCGCTAAAAAGACGCTTCTTTTGAGACCGAAATCTTTGAAATCCGACCAGTAGAAAGAAGTTAGGTAGGAAAACGTGTAGGCAAAGGTCCTTAAAAAAGGTCCTTAGCAAAAGCTCATATTTTAGAAAATCGGGTATATCTCGAGAACGGTGCGTCCGGGGTCGGAGATATCTGGCCCATCGAGGGGGGTTGAAAAGACCTATCTGCTCATGCCAACTTTTTTTTGCTAACCCCACCAGGAGTTTAGAAAATCACTTCTTTTAGAGAACCTGGCATATCTCGAAAACGGTGCATGCGAAATCGGAGTTCTCTGGCCCAGCGATAGAGGTTGAAAAGGCGCATCTGAATGTGCGAACTTTTTTCTGCTACCCCCACCAGAAGCTGAGAAAAGTAGCGGAGAAAATCCATCAAAATGGAAAATCGCGAATATCTCGAAAACTATGCGTTTTTCGGCGATGCAATTCATCTCTCACGCGAATTTTGCCCTAAATCCTCGCTAAAAAGACGCTTCTTTTGAGACCGAAATCTTTGAAATCCGACCAGTAGAAGAGAAGTTAGGTAGGAAAACGTGTAGGCAAAGGTCCTTAAAAAAGGTCCTTAGCAAAAGCTCATATTTTAGAAAATCGGGTATATCTCGAGAGCGGTGCGTCCGGGGTCGGAGATATCTGGCCCATCGAGGGGGGCTGAAAAGACCTATCTGCTCATGCCAACTTTTTTTTGCTAACCCCACCAGGAGTTTAGAAAATCACTTCTTTTAGAGAACCTGCCATATCTCGAAAACGGTGCATGCGAAATCGGAGTTCTCTGGCCCAGCGATAGAGGTTGAAAAGGCGCATCTGAATGTGCGAACTTTTTTCTGCTACCCCCACCAGAAGCTGAGAAAAGTAGCGGAGAAAATCCATCAAAATGGAAAATCGCGAATATCTCGAAAACTATGCGTTTTTCGGCGATGCAATTCATCTCTTAAGCGAATTTTGCCCTAAATCCCCGCTAAAAAGACGCTTCTTTTGAGACCGAAATCTTTGAAATCCGACCAGTAGAAGAGAAGTTAGGTAGGAAAACGTGTAGGCAAAGGTCCTTAAAAAAGGTCCTTAGCAAAAGCTCATATTTTAGAAAATCGGGTATATCTCGAGAACGGTGCGTCCGGGGTCGGAGATATCTGGCCCATCGAGGGGGGCTGAAAAGACCTATCTGCTCATGCCAACTTTTTTTTGCTAACCCCACCAGGAGTTTAGAAAATCACTTCTTTTAGAGAACCTGGCATATCTCGAAAACGGTGCATGCGAAATCGGAGTTCTCTGGCCCAGCGATAGAGGTTGAAAAGGCGCATCTGAATGTGCGAACTTTTTTCTGCTACCCCCACCAGAAGCTGAGAAAAGTAGCGGAGAAAATCCATCAAAATGGAAAATCGCGAATATCTCGAAAACTATGCGTTTTTCGGCGATGCAATTCATCTCTTACGCGAATTTTGCCCTAAATCCTCGCTAAAAAGACGCTTCTTTTGAGACCGAAATCTTTGAAATCCGACCAGTAGAAGAGAAGTTAGGTAGGAAAACGTGTAGGCAAAGGTCCTTAAAAAAGGTCCTTAGCAAAATCTCATATTTTAGAAAATCGGGTATATCTCGAGAACGGTGCGTCCGGGGTCGGAGATATCTGGCCCATCGAGGGGGGTTGAAAAGACCTATCTGCTCATGCCAACTTTTTTTTGCTAACCCCACCAGGAGTTTAGAAAATCACTTCTTTTAGAGAACCTGGCATATCTCGAAAACGATGCATGCGAAATCGGAGTTCTCTGGCCCAGCGATAGAGGTTGAAAAGGCGCATCTGAATGTGCGAACTTTTTTCTGCTACCCCCACCAGAAGCTGAGAAAAGTAGCGGAGAAAATCCATCAAAATGGAAAATCGCGAATATCTCGAAAACTATGCGTTTTTCGGCGATGCAATTCATCTCTTACGCGAATTTTGCCCTAAATCCTCGCTAAAAAGACGCTTCTTTTGAGACCGAAATCTTTGAAATCCGACCAGTAGAAGAGAAGTTAGGTAGGAAAACGTGTAGGCAAAGGTCCTTAAAAAAGGTCCTTAGCAAAAGCTCATATTTTAGAAAATCGGGTATATCTCGAGAACGGTGCGTCCGGGGTCGGAGATATCTGGCCCATCGAGGGGGGTTGAAAAGACCTATCTGCTCATGCCAACTTTTTTTTGCTAACCCCACCAGGAGCTTAGAAAATCACTTCTTTTAGAGAACCTGGCATATCTCGAAAACGGTGCATGCGAAATCGGAGTTCTCTGGCCCAGCGATAGAGGTTGAAAAGGCGCATCTGAATGTGCGAACTTTTTTCTGCTACCCCCACCAGAAGCTGAGAAAAGTAGCGGAGAAAATCCATCAAAATGGAAAATCGCGAATATCTCGAAAACTATGCGTTTTTCGGCGATGCAATTCATCTCTCACGCGAATTTTGCCCTAAATCCTCGCTAAAAAGACGCTTCTTTTGAGACCGAAATCTTTGAAATCCGACCAGTAGAAGAGAAGTTAGGTAGGAAAACGTGTAGGCAAAGGTCCTTAAAAAAGGTCCTTAGCAGAAGCTCATATTTTAGAAAATCGGGTATATCTCGAGAACGGTGCGTCCGTTGTCGGAGATATCTGGCCCATCGAGGGGGGGTTGAAAAGACCTATCTGCTCATGCCAACTTTTTTTTGCTAACCCCACCAGGAGCTTAGAAAATCACTTCTTTTAGAGAACCTGGCATATCTCGAAAACGGTGCATGCGAAATCGGAGTTCTCTGGCCCAGCGATAGAGGTTGAAAAGGCGCATCTGAATGTGCGAACTTTTTTCTGCTACCCCCACCAGAAGCTGAGAAAAGTAGCGGAGAAAATCCATCAAAATGGAAAATCGCGAATATCTCGAAAACTATGCGTTTTTCGGCGATGCAATTCATCTCTTACGCGAATTTTGCCCTAAATCCTCGCTAAAAAGACGCTTCTTTTGAGACCGAAATCTTTGAAATCCGACCAGTAGAAGAGAAGTTAGGTAGGAAAACGTGTAGGCAAAGGTCCTTAAAAAAGGTCCTTAGCAAAAGCTCATATTTTAGAAAATCGGGTATATCTCGAGAACGGTGCTTCCGGGGTCGGAGATATCTGGCCCATCGAGTGGGGCTGAAAAGACCTATCTGCTCATGCCAACTTTTTTTTGCTAACCCCACCAGGAGTTTAGAAAATCACTTCTTTTAGAGAACCTGGCATATCTCGAAAACGGTGCATGCGAAATCGGAGTTCTCTGGCCCAGCGATAGAGGTTGAAAAGGCGCATCTGAATGTGCGAACTTTTTTCTGCTACCCCCACCAGAAGCTGAGAAAAGTAGCGGAGAAAATCCATCAAAATGGAAAATCGCGAATATCTCGAAAACTATGCGTTTTTCGGCGATGCAATTCATCTCTTACGCGAATTTTGCCCTAAATCCTCGCTAAAAAGACGCTTCTTTTGAGACCGAAATCTTTGAAATCCGACCAGTAGAAGAGAAGTTAGGTAGGAAAACGTGTAGGCAAAGGTCCTTAAAAAAGGTCCTTAGCAAAAGCTCATATTTTAGAAAATCGGGTATATCTCGAGAACGGTGCGTCCGGGGTCGGAGATATCTGGCCCATCGAGGGGGGTTGAAAAGACCTATCTGCTCATGCCAACTTTTTTTTGCTAACCCCACCAGGAGTTTAGAAAATCACTTCTTTTAGAGAACCTGGCATATCTCGAAAACGGTGCATGCGAAATCGGAGTTCTCTGGCCCAGCGATAGAGGTTGAAAAGGCGCATCTGAATGTGCGAACTTTTTTCTGCTACCCCCACCAGAAGCTGAGAAAAGTAGCGGAGAAAATCCATCAAAATGGAAAATCGCGAATATCTCGAAAACTATGCGTTTTTCGGCGATGCAATTCATCTCTTAAGCGAATTTTGCCCTAAATCCTCGCTAAAAAGACGCTTCTTTTGAGACCGAAATCTTTGAAATCCGACCAGTAGAAGAGAAGTTAGGTAGGAAAACGTGTAGGCAAAGGTCCTTAAAAAAGGTCCTTAGCAAAAGCTCATATTTTAGAAAATCGGGTATATCTCGAGAACGGTGCGTCCGGGGTCGGAGATATCTGGCCCATCGAGGGGGGTTGAAAAGACCTATCTGCTCATGCCAACTTTTTTTTGCTAACCCCACCAGGAGTTTAGAAAATCACTTCTTTTAGAGAACCTGGCATATCTCGAAAACGGTGCATGCGAAATCGGAGTTCTCTGGCCCAGCGATAGAGGTTGAAAAGGCGCATCTGAATGTGCGAACTTTTTTCTGCTACCCCCACCAGAAGCTGAGAAAAGTAGCGGAGAAAATCCATCAAAATGGAAAATCGCGAATATCTCGAAAACTATGCGTTTTTCGGCGATGCAATTCATCTCTTACGCGAATTTTGCCCTAAATCCTCGCTAAAAAGACGCTTCTTTTGAGACCGAAATCTTTGAAATCCGACCAGTAGAAGAGAAGTTAGGTAGGAAAACGTGTAGGCAAAGGTCCTTAAAAAAGGTCCTTAGCAAAAGCTCATATTTTAGAAAATCGGGTATATCTCGAAAACGGTGCGTCCGGGGTCGGAGATATCTGGCCCATCGAGGGGGGCTGAAAAGACCTATCTGCTCATGCCAACTTTTTTTTGCTAACCCCACCAGGAGCTTAGAAAATCACTTCTTTTAGAGAACCTGGCATATCTCGAAAACGGTGCATGCGAAATCGGAGTTCTCTGGCCCAGCGATAGAGGTTGAAAAGGCGCATCTGAATGTGCGAACTTTTTTCTGCTACCCCCACCAGAGAGAATCCATCAAAATGGAAAATCGCGAATATCTCGAAAACTATGCGTTTTTCGGCGATGCAATTCATCACTTCTTTTAGAGAACCTGGCATATCTCGAAAACGGTGCATGCGAAATCGGAGTTCTCTGGCCCAGCGATAGAGGCTGAAAAGGCGCATCTGAATGTGCGAACTTTTTTCTGCTACCCCCACCAGAAGCTGAGAAAAGTAGCGGAGAAAATCCATCAAAATGGAAAATCGCGAATATCTCGAAAACTATGCGTTTTTCGGCGATGCAATTCATCTCTTACGCGAATTTTGCCCTAAATCCTCGCTAAAAAGACGCTTCTTTTGAGACCGAAATCTTTGAAATCCGACCAGTAGAAGAGAAGTTAGGTAGGAAAACGTGTAGGCAAAGGTCCTTAAAAAAGGTCCTTAGCAAAAGCTCATATTTTAGAAAATCGGGTATATCTCGAGAACGGTGCGTCCGGGGTCGGAGATATCTGGCCCATCGAGGGGGGTTGAAAAGACCTATCTGCTCATGCCAACTTTTTTTTGCTAACCCCACCAGGAGTTTAGAAAATCACTTCTTTTAGAGAACCTGGCATATCTCGAAAACGGTGCATGCGAAATCGGAGTTCTCTGGCCCAGCGATAGAGGTTGAAAAGGCGCATCTGAATGTGCGAACTTTTTTCTGCTACCCCCACCAGAAGCTGAGAAAAGTAGCGGAGAAAATCCATCAAAATGGAAAATCGCGAATATCTCGAAAACTATGCGTTTTTCGGCGATGCAATTCATCTCTTACGCGAATTTTGCCCTAAATCCTCGCTAAAAAGACGCTTCTTTTGAGACCGAAATCTTTGAAATCCGACCAGTAGAAGAGAAGTTAGGTAGGAAAACGTGTAGGCAAAGGTCCTTAAAAAGGTCCTTAGCAAAAGCTCATATTTTAGAAAATCGGGTATATCTCGAGAACGGTGCGTCCGGGGTCGGAGATATCTGGCCCATCGAGGGGGGTTGAAAAGACCTATCTGCTCATGCCAACTTTTTTTTGCTAACCCCACCAGGAGTTTAGAAAATCACTTCTTTTAGAGAACCTGGCATATCTCGAAAACGGTGCATGCGAAATCGGAGTTCTCTGGCCCAGCGATAGAGGTTGAAAAGGCGCATCTGAATGTGCGAACTTTTTTCTGCTACCCCCACCAGAAGCTGAGAAAAGTAGCGGAGAAAATCCATCAAAATGGAAAATCGCGAATATCTCGAAAACTATGCGTTTTTCGGCGATGCAATTCATCTCTTACGCGAATTTTGCCCTAAATCCTCGCTAAAAAGACGCTTCTTTTGAGACCGAAATCTTTGAAATCCGACCAGTAGAAGAGAAGTTAGGTAGGAAAACGTGTAGGCAAAGGTCCTTAAAAAAGGTCCTTAGCAAAAGCTCATATTTTAGAAAATCGGGTATATCTCGAGAACGGTGCGTCCGGGGTCGGAGATATCTGGCCCATCGAGGGGGGCTGAAAAGACCTATCTGCTCATGCCAACTTTTTTTTGCTAACCCCACCAGGAGTTTAGAAAATCACTTCTTTTAGAGAACCTGGCATATCTCGAAAACGGTGCATGCGAAATCGGAGTTCTCTGGCCCAGCGATAGAGGTTGAAAAGGCGCATCTGAATGTGCGAACTTTTTTCTGCTACCCCCACCAGAAGCTGAGAAAAGTAGCGGAGAAAATCCATCAAAATGGAAAATCGCGAATATCTCGAAAACTATGCGTTTTTCGGCGATGCAATTCATCTCTTACGCGAATTTTGCCCTAAATCCTCGCTAAAAAGACGCTTCTTTTGAGACCGAAATCTTTGAAATCCGACCAGTAGAAGAGAAGTTAGGTAGGAAAACGTGTAGGCAAAGGTCCTTAAAAAAGGTCCTTAGCAAAAGCTCATATTTTAGAAAATCGGGTATATCTCGAGAACGGTGCGTCCGGGGTCGGAGATATCTGGCCCATCGAGGGGGGTTGAAAAGACCTATCTGCTCATCCCAACTTTTTTTTGCTAACCCCACCAGGAGTTTAGAAAATCACTTCTTTTAGAGAACCTGGCATATCTCGAAAACGATGCATGCGAAATCGGAGTTCTCTGGCCCAGCGATAGAGGTTGAAAAGGCGCATCTGAATGTGCGAACTTTTTTCTGCTACCCCCACCAGAAGCTGAGAAAAGTAGCGGAGAAAATCCATCAAAATGGAAAATCGCGAATATCTCGAAAACTATGCGTTTTTCGGCGATGCAATTCATCTCCTGCGCGAATTTTGCCCTAAATCCTCGCTAAAAAGACGCTTCTTTTGAGACCGAAATCTTTGAAATCCGACCAGTAGAAGAGAAGTTAGGTAGGAAAACGTGTAGGCAAAGGTCCTTAAAAAAGGTCCTTAGCAAAATCTCATATTTTAGAAAATCGGGTATATCTCGAGAACGGTGCGTCCGGGGTCGGAGATATCTGGCCCATCGAGGGGGGCTGAAAAGACCTATCTGCTCATGCCAACTTTTTTTTGCTAACCCCACCAGGAGTTTAGAAAATCACTTCTTTTAGAGAACCTGGCATATCTCGAAAACGGTGCATGCGAAATCGGAGTTCTCTGGCCCAGCGATAGAGGTTGAAAAGGCGCATCTGAATGTGCGAACTTTTTTCTGCTACCCCCACCAGAAGCTGAGAAAAGTAGCGGAGAAAATCCATCAAAATGGAAAATCGCGAATATCTCGAAAACTATGCGTTTTTCGGCGATGCAATTCATCTCTTACGCGAATTTTGCCCTAAATCCTCGCTAAAAAGACGCTTCTTTTGAGACCGAAATCTTTGAAATCCGACCAGTAAAAGAGAAGTTAGGTAGGAAAACGTGTAGGCAAAGGTCCTTAAAAAAGGTCCTTAGCAAAAGGTCATATTTTAGAAAATCGGGTATATCTCGAGAACGGTGCGTCCGGGGTCGGAGATATCTGGCCCATCGAGGGGGGTTGAAAAGACCTATCTGCTCATGCCAACTTTTTTTTGCTAACCCCACCAGGAGTTTAGAAAATCACTTCTTTTAGAGAACCTGGCATATCTCGAAAACGATGCATGCGAAATCGGAGTTCTCTGGCCCAGCGATAGAGGTTGAAAAGGCGCATCTGAATGTGCGAACTTTTTTCTGCTACCCCCACCAGAAGCTGAGAAAAGTAGCGGAGAAAATCCATCAAAATGGAAAATCGCGAATATCTCGAAAACTATGCGTTTTTCGGCGATGCAATTCATCTCTTACGCGAATTTTGCCCTAAATCCTCGCTAAAAAGACGCTTCTTTTGAGACCGAAATCTTTGAAATCCGACCAGTAGAAGAGAAGTTAGGTAGGAAAACGTGTAGGCAAAGGTCCTTAAAAAAGGTCCTTAGCAAAAGCTCATATTTTAGAAAATCGGGTATATCTCGAGAACGGTGCGTCCTGGGTCGGAGATATCTGGCCCATCGAGGGGGGTTGAAAAGACCTATCTGCTCATGCCAACTTTTTTTTGCTAACCCCACCAGGAGTTTAGAAAATCACTTCTTTTAGAGAACCTGGCATATCTCGAAAACGATGCATGCGAAATCGGAGTTCTCTGGCCCAGCGATAGAGGTTGAAAAGGCGCATCTGAATGTGCGAACTTTTTTCTGCTACCCCCACCAGAAGCTGAGAAAAGTAGCGGAGAAAATCCATCAAAATGGAAAATCGCGAATATCTCGAAAACTATGCGTTTTTCGGCGATGCAATTCATCTCTTACGCGAATTTTGCCCTAAATCCTCGCTAAAAAGACGCTTCTTTTGAGACCGAAATCTTTGAAATCCGACCAGTAGAAGAGAAGTTAGGTAGGAAAACGTGTAGGCAAAGGTCCTTAAAAAAGGTCCTTAGCAAAAGCTCATATTTTAGAAAATCGGGTATATCTCGAGAACGGTGCGTCCGGGGTCGGAGATATCTGGCCCATCGAGGGGGGTTGAAAAGACCTATCTGCTCATGCCAACTTTTTTTTGCTAACCCCACCAGGAGTTTAGAAAATCACTTCTTTTAGAGAACCTGGCATATCTCGAAAACGATGCATGCGAAATCGGAGTTCTCTGGCCCAGCGATAGAGGTTGAAAAGGCGCATCTGAATGTGCGAACTTTTTTCTGCTACCCCCACCAGAAGCTGAGAAAAGTAGCGGAGAAAATCCATCAAAATGGAAAATCGCGAATATCTCGAAAACTATGCGTTTTTCGGCGATGCAATTCATCTCTAACGCGAATTTTGCCCTAAATCCTCGCTAAAAAGACGCTTCTTTTGAGACCGAAATCTTTGAAATCCGACCAGTAGAAGAGAAGTTAGGTAGGAAAACGTGTAGGCAAAGGTCCTTAAAAAAGGTCCTTAGCAAAAGCTCATATTTTAGAAAATCGGGTATATCTCGAGAGCGGTGCGTCCGGGGTCGGAGATATCTGGCCCATCGAGGGGGGCTGAAAAGACCTATCTGCTCATGCCAACTTTTTTTTGCTAACCCCACCAGGAGTTTAGAAAATCACTTCTTTTAGAGAACCTGGCATATCTCGAAAACGGTGCATGCGAAATCGGAGTTCTCTGGCCCAGCGATAGAGGATGAAAAGGCGCATCTGAATATGCGAACTTTTTTCTGCTACCCCCACCAGAAGCTGAGAAGAGTAGCGGAGAAAATCCATCAAAATGGAAAATCGCGAATATCTCGAAAACTATGCGTTTTTCGGCGATGCAATTCATCTCTTACGCGAATTTTGCCCTAAATCCTCGCTAAAAAGACGCTTCTTTTGAGACCGAAATCTTTGAAATCCGACCAGTAGAAGAGAAGTTAGGTAGGAAAACGTGTAGGCAAAGGTCCTTAAAAAAGGTCCTTAGCAAAAGGTCATATTTTAGAAAATCGGGTATATCTCGAGAACGGTGCGTCCGGGGTCGGAGATATCTGGCCCATCGAGGGGGGTTGAAAAGACCTATCTGCTCATGCCAACTTTTTTTTGCTAACCCCACCAGGAGTTTAGAAAATCACTTCTTTTAGAGAACCTGGCATATCTCGAAAACGATGCATGCGAAATCGGAGTTCTCTGGCCCAGCGATAGAGGTTGAAAAGGCGCATCTGAATGTGCGAACTTTTTCCTGCTACCCCCACCAGAAGCTGAGAAAAGTAGCGGAGAAAATCCATCAAAATGGAAAATCGCGAATATCTCGAAAACTATGCGTTTTTCGGCGATGCAATTCATCTCTAACGCGAATTTTGCCCTAAATCCTCGCTAAAAAGACGCTTCTTTTGAGACCGAAATCTTTGAAATCCGACCAGTAGAAGAGAAGTTAGGTAGGAAAACGTGTAGGCAAAGGTCCTTAAAAAAGGTCCTTAGCAAAAGCTCATATTTTAGAAAATCGGGTATATCTCGAGAGCGGTGCGTCCGGGGTCGGAGATATCTGGCCCATCGAGGGGGGTTGAAAAGACCTATCTGCTCATGCCAACTTTTTTTTGCTAACCCCACCAGGAGTTTAGAAAATCACTTCTTTTAGAGAACCTGGCATATCTCGAAAACGATGCATGCGAAATCGGAGTTCTCTGGCCCAGCGATAGAGGTTGAAAAGGCGCATCTGAATGTGCGAACTTTTTCCTGCTACCCCCACCAGAAGCTGAGAAAAGTAGCGGAGAAAATCCATCAAAATGGAAAATCGCGAATATCTCGAAAACTATGCGTTTTTCGGCGATGCAATTCATCTCTAACGCGAATTTTGCCCTAAATCCTCGCTAAAAAGACGCTTCTTTTGAGACCGAAATCTTTGAAATCCGACCAGTAGAAGAGAAGTTAGGTAGGAAAACGTGTAGGCAAAGGTCCTTAAAAAAGGTCCTTAGCAAAAGGTCATATTTTAGAAAATCGGGTATATCTCGAGAACGGTGCGTCCGGGGTCGGAGATATCTGGCCCATCGAGGGGGGTTGAAAAGACCTATCTGCTCATGCCAACTTTTTTTTGCTAACCCCACCAGGAGCTTAGAAAATCACTTCTTTTAGAGAACCTGGCATATCTCGAAAACGGTTCATGCGAAATCGGAGTTCTCTGGCCCAGCGATAGAGGTTGAAAAGGCGCATCTGAATGTGCGAACTTTTTTCTGCTACCCCCACCAGAAGCTGAGAAAAGTAGCGGAGAAAATCCATCAAAATGGAAAATCGCGAATATCTCGAAAACTATGCGTTTTTCGGCGATGCAATTCATCTCTGACGCGAATTTTGCCCTAAATCCTCGCTAAAAAGACGCTTCTTTTGAGACCGAAATCTTTGAAATCCGACCAGTAGAAGAGAAGTTAGGTAGGAAAACGTGTAGGCAAAGGTCCTTAAAAAAGGTCCTTAGCAAAAGCTCATATTTTAGAAAATCGGGTATATCTCGAGAGCGGTGCGTCCGGGGTCGGAGATATCTGGCCCATCGAGGGGGGCTGAAAAGACCTATCTGCTCATGCCAACTTTTTTTTGCTAACCCCACCAGGAGTTTAGAAAATCACTTCTTTTAGAGAACCTGGCATATCTCGAAAACGGTGCATGCGAAATCGGAGTTCTCTGGCCCAGCGATAGAGGTTGAAAAGGCGCATCTGAATGTGCGAACTTTTTTCTGCTACCCCCACCAGAAGCTGAGAAGAGTAGCGGAGAAAATCCATCAAAATGGAAAATCGCGAATATCTCGAAAACTATGCGTTTTTCGGCGATGCAATTCATCTCTTACGCGAATTTTGCCCTAAATCCTCGCTAAAAAGACGCTTCTTTTGAGACCGAAATCTTTGAAATCCGACCAGTAGAAGAGAAGTTAGGTAGGAAAACGTGTAGGCAAAGGTCCTTAAAAAAGGTCCTTAGCAAAAGCTCATATTTTAGAAAATCGGGTATATCTCGAGAACGGTGCGTCCGGGGTCGGAGATATCTGGCCCATCGAGGGGGGTTGAAAAGACCTATCTGCTCATGCCAACTTTTTTTGCTAACCCCACCAGGAGCTTAGAAAATCACTTCTTTTAGAGAACCTGGCATATCTCGAAAACGGTTCATGCGAAATCGGAGTTCTCTGGCCCAGCGATAGAGGTTGAAAAGGCGCATCTGAATGTGCGAACTTTTTTCTGCTACCCCCACCAGAAGCTGAGAAAAGTAGCGGAGAAAATCCATCAAAATGGAAAATCGCGAATATCTCGAAAACTATGCGTTTTTCGGCGATGCAATTCATCTCTTACGCGAATTTTGCCCTAAATCCTCGCTAAAAAGACGCTTCTTTTGAGACCGAAATCTTTGAAATCCGACCAGTAGAAGAGAAGTTAGGTAGGAAAACGTGTAGGCAAAGGTCCTTAAAAAAGGTCCTTAGCAAAAGCTCATATTTTAGAAAATCGGGTATATCTCGAGAACGGTGCGTCCGGGGTCGGAGATATCTGGCCCATCGAGGGGGGCTGAAAAGACCTACCTGCTCATGCCAACTTTTTTTTGCTAACCCCACCAGGAGCTTAGAAAATCACTTCTTTTAGAGAACCTGGCATATCTCGAAAACGGTGCATGCGAAATCGGAGTTCTCTGGCCCAGCGATAGAGGTTGAAAAGGCGCATCTGAATGTGCGAACTTTTTTCTGCTACCCCCACCAGAAGCTGAGAAAAGTAGCGGAGAAAATCCATCAAAATGGAAAATCGCGAATATCTCGAAAACTATGCGTTTTTCGGCGATGCAATTCATCTCTTACGCGAATTTTGCCCTAAATCCTCGCTAAAAAGACGCTTCTTTTGAGACCGAAATCTTTGAAATCCGACCAGTAGAAGAGAAGTTAGGTAGGAAAACGTGTAGGCAAAGGTCCTTAAAAAAGGTCCTTAGCAAAAGCTCATATTTTAGAAAATCGGGTATATCTCGAGAACGGTGCGTCCGGGGTCGGAGATATCTGGCCCATCGAGGGGGGCTGAAAAGACCTACCTGCTCATGCCAACTTTTTTTTGCTAACCCCACCAGGAGCTTAGAAAATCACTTCTTTTAGAGAACCTGGCATATCTCGAAAACGGTGCATGCGAAATCGGAGTTCTCTGGCCCAGCGATAGAGGTTGAAAAGGCGCATCTGAATGTGCGAACTTTTTTCTGCTACCCCCACCAGAAGCTGAGAAAAGTAGCGGAGAAAATCCATCAAAATGGAAAATCGCGAATATCTCGAAAACTATGCGTTTTTCGGCGATGCAATTCATCTCTTACGCGAATTTTGCCCTAAATCCTCGCTAAAAAGACGCTTCTTTTGAGACCGAAATCTTTGAAATCCGACCAGTAGAAGAGAAGTTAAGTAGGAAAACGTGTTGGCAAAGGTCCTTAAAAAAGGTCCTTAGCAAAAGCTCATATTTTAGAAAATCGGGTATATCTCGAGAACGGTGCGTCCGGGGTCGGAGATATCTGGCCCATCGAGGGGGGCTGAAAAGACCTATCTGCTCATGCCAACTTTTTTTTGCTAACCCCACCAGGAGCTTAGAAAATCACTTCTTTTAGAGAACCTGGCATATCTCGAAAACGGTGCATGCGAAATCGGAGTTCTCTGGCCCAGCGATAGAGGTTGAAAAGGCGCATCTGAATGTGCGAACTTTTTTCTGCTACCCCCACCAGAAGCTGAGAAGAGTAGCGGAGAAAATCCATCAAAATGGAAAATCGCGAATATCTCGAAAACTATGCGTTTTTCGGCGATGCAATTCATCTCTTACGCGAATTTTGCCCTAAATCCTCGCTAAAAAGACGCTTCTTTTGAGACCGAAATCTTTGAAATCCGACCAGTAGAAGAGAAGTTAAGTAGGAAAACGTGTAGGCAAAGGTCCTTAAAAAAGGTCCTTAGCAAAAGCTCATATTTTAGAAAATCGGGTATATCTCGAGAACGGTGCGTCCGGGGTCGGAGATATCTGGCCCATCGAGGGGGGCTGAAAAGACCTATCTGCTCATGCCAACTTTTTTTTGCTAACCCCACCAGGAGCTTAGAAAATCACTTCTTTTAGAGAACCTGGCATATCTCGAAAACGGTGCATGCGAAATCGGAGTTCTCTGGCCCAGCGATAGAGGTTGAAAAGGCGCATCTGAATGTGCGAACTTTTTTCTGCTACCCCCACCAGAAGCTGAGAAGAGTAGCGGAGAAAATCCATCAAAATGGAAAATCGCGAATATCTCGAAAACTATGCGTTTTTCGGCGATGCAATTCATCTCTTACGCGAATTTTGCCCTAAATCCTCGCTAAAAAGACGCTTCTTTTGAGACCGAAATCTTTGAAATCCGACCAGTAGAAGAGAAGTTAGGTAGGAAAACGTGTAGGCAAAGGTCCTTAAAAAAGGTCCTTAGCAAAAGCTCATATTTTAGAAAATCGGGTATATCTCGAGAACAGTGCGTCCGGGGTCGGAGATATCTGGCCCATCGAGGGGGGTTGAAAAGACCTATCTGTTCATGCCAACTTTTTTTTGCTAACCCCACCAGGAGCTTAGAAAATCACTTCTATTAGAGAACCTGGCATATCTCGAAAACGGTGCATGCGAAATCGGAGTTCTCTGGCCCAGCGATAGAGGTTGAAAAGGCGCATCTGAATGTGCGAACTTTTTCCTGCTACCCCCACCAGAAGCTGAGAAAAGTAGCGGAGAAAATCCATCAAAATGGAAAATCGCGAATATCTCGAAAACTATGCGTTTTTCGGCGATGCAATTCATCTCTTACGCGAATTTTGCCCTAAATCCTCGCTAAAAAGACGCTTCTTTTGAGACCGAAATCTTTGAAATCCGACCAGTAGAAGAGAAGTTAGGTAGGAAAACGTGTAGGCAAAGGTCCTTAAAAAGGTCCTTAGCAAAAGCTCATATTTTAGAAAATCGGGTATATCTCGAGAACAGTGCGTCCGGGGTCGGAGATATCTGGCCCATCGAGGGGGGTTGAAAAGACCTATCTGTTCATGCCAACTTTTTTTTGCTAACCCCACCAGGAGCTTAGAAAATCACTTCTATTAGAGAACCTGGCATATCTCGAAAACGGTGCATGCGAAATCGGAGGTCTCTGGCCCAGCGATAGAGGTTGAAAAGGCGCATCTGAATGTGCGAACTTTTTTCTGCTACCCTTACCAGAAGCTGAGAAAAGTAGCGGAGAAAATCCATCAAAATGGAAAATCGCGAATATCTCGAAAACTATGCGTTTTTCGGCGATGCAATTCATCTCTTACGCGAATTTTGCCCTGAATCCTCGCTAAAAAGACGCTTCTTTTGAGACCGAAATCTTTGAAATCCGACCAGTAGAAGAGAAGTTAGGTAGGAAAACGTGTAGGCAAAGGTCCTTAAAAAAGGTCCTTAGCAAAAGCTCATATTTTAGAAAATCGGGTATATCTCGAGAACGGTGCGTCCGGGGTCGGAGATATCTGGCCCATCGAGGGGGGTTGAAAAGACCTATCTGCTCATGCCAACTTTTTTTTGCTAACCCCACCAGGAGCTTAGAAAATCACTTCTATTAGAGAACCTGGCATATCTCGAAAACGGTGCATGCGAAATCGGAGGTCTCTGGCCCAGCGATAGAGGTTGAAAAGGCGCATCTGAATGTGCGAACTTTTTTCTGCTACCCTTACCAGAAGCTGAGAAAAGTAGCGGAGAAAATCCATCAAAATGGAAAATCGCGAATATCTCGAAAACTATGCGTTTTTCGGCGATGCAATTCATCTCTTACGCGAATTTTGCCCTGAATCCTCGCTAAAAAGACGCTTCTTTTGAGACCGAAATCTTTGAAATCCGACCAGTAGAAGAGAAGTTAGGTAGGAAAACGTGTAGGCAAAGGTCCTTAAAAAAGGTCCTTAGCAAAAGCTCATATTTTAGAAAATCGGGTATATCTCGAGAACGGTGCGTCCGGGGTCGGAGATATCTGGCCCATCGAGGGGGGTTGAAAAGACCTATCTGCTCATGCCAACTTTTTTTTGCTAACCCCACCAGGAGCTTAGAAAATCACTTCTATTAGAGAACCTGGCATATCTCGAAAACGGTGCATGCGAAATCGGAGTTCTCTGGCCCAGCGATAGAGGTTGAAAAGGCGCATCTGAATGTGCGAACTTTTTCCTGCTACCCCCACCAGAAGCTGAGAAAAGTAGCGGAGAAAATCCATCAAAATGGAAAATCGCGAATATCTCGAAAACTATGCGTTTTTCGGCGATGCAATTCATCTCTTACGCGAATTTTGCCCTAAATCCTCGCTAAAAAGACGCTTCTTTTGAGACCGAAATCTTTGAAATCCGACCAGTAGAAGAGAAGTTAGGTAGGAAAACGTGTAGGCAAAGGTCCTTAAAAAAGGTCCTTAGCAAAAGCTCATATTTTAGAAAATCGGGTATATCTCGAGAACGGTGCGTCCGGGGTCGGAGATATCTGGCCCATCGAGGGGGGCTGAAAAGACCTATCTGCTCATGCCAACTTTTTTTTGCTAACCCCACCAGGAGCTTAGAAAATCACTTCTATTAGAGAACCTGGCATATCTCGAAAACGGTGCATGCGAAATCGGAGTTCTCTGGCCCAGCGATAGAGGTTGAAAAGGCGCATCTGAATGTGCGAACTTTTTCCTGCTACCCCCACCAGAAGCTGAGAAAAGTAGCGGAGAAAATCCATCAAAATGGAAAATCGCGAATATCTCGAAAACTATGCGTTTTTCGGCGATGCAATTCATCTCTTACGCGAATTTTGCCCTAAATCCTCGCTAAAAAGACGCTTCTTTTGAGACCGAAATCTTTGAAATCCGACCAGTAGAAGAGAAGTTAGGTAGGAAAACGTGTAGGCAAAGGTCCTTAAAAAAGGTCCTTAGCAAAAGCTCATATTTTAGAAAATCGGGTATATCTCGAGAACGGTGCGTCCTGGGTCGGAGATATCTGGCCCATCGAGGGGGGTTGAAAAAACCTATCTGTTCATGCCAACGTTTTTTTGCTAACCCCACCAGGAGCTTAGAAAATCACTTCTTTTAGAGAACCTGGCATATCTCGAAAACGGTGCATGCGAAATCGGAGTTCTCTGGCCCAGCGATAGAGGTTGAAAAGGCGCATCTGAATGTGCGAACTTTTTTCTGCTACCCCCACCAGAAGCTGAGAAAAGTAGCGGAGAAAATCCATCAAAATGGAAAATCGCGAATATCTCGAAAACTATGCGTTTTTCGGCGATGCAATTCATCTCTAACGCGAATTTTGCCCTAAATCCTCGCTAAAAAGACGCTTCTTTTGAGACCGAAATCTTTGAAATCCGACCAGTAGAAGAGAAGTTAGGTAGGAAAAGGTGTAGGCAAAGGTCCTTAAAAAAGGTCCTTAACAAAAGCTCATATTTTAGAAAATCGGGTATATCTCGAGAACGGTGCGTCCGGGGTCGGAGATATCTGGCCCACCGAGGGGGGCTGAAAAGACCTATCTGCTCATGCCAACTTTGCTACCCCCACCAGGAGCCTGGAAAATCACTTCTTTTAGAGAACCTGGCGTGTCTCGAAAACGGTGCGTCCGGGGTCGAAGATCTCTGACCCATCGATAGGGGTCGAAAAGGCGAAAAGGCGGACGCTGTCCACAATTTGCTTCGCCGAAGTAGTTTCTGGACACCGGCTAGTGTCCAGAAACTAAATGCGGATTGGGTTGCCCAGACCCAATCTACAAAATGTTTGACAACAATAAAAATGACAGCAATGAAAGTGAAAATGGGTGTGTTCAAATGTCGAGTGTGAATTATAGGGTATATGATATGTTTACCGGCATAAATATAAATGATGTGGAAAATTTGGATTGTCTGTGTTTGTACATGAATATAAGGTCGTTAAGAAAACATTGGAATAATTTTGTGTGTAGCATAAATAATATAATTAAATGTATTAAAATAATCATACTGGTGGAAACAAACATCTACGATGAAGAAAATTCCCTATATCAACTAGACGGTTTTAATTCGGAATTTCTGAATAGACCATATAGAAGTGGTGGTGGAATTGCTATGTTTGTGAGAAATGACATCCGTTATGAAAGAACCGTCTACAGAACTGTGAATTATGAAAACCGACACAAGCAAAAGTAAACAACAAAGAATTTGCATTTCTGGCGATTTACAGACAACCAAGATTATCGGCATATAATTTCATCTAAATTCGGTTATTGGTAGTATTAATGGGAGACATGAATATAGATGTTAACAAGGACCACGATATTGATGCGGCAAGATACCTTGAAAAGATAAGTGGTAAAGGCCTCCAGAATATTGTTGAATCAAACACCAGAGTGGACTTAAACAGAGGCTCCAGTACAACAATCGACCATTGCTTGGTACGTTGTGAGCTTAAAACAATATATGCAGCTACTGTAGAATCAAATATATCGGATCATTAGACGCTAATGTTTGGAATACCCCAAGATTCGAAAACACAGAGCAAAGCAACGACAAAATCAGTGCTAAGCGAGAGCAGAGTACGTGAACAACCATTTCAGGTGACAGTCTCCGATATTTGTTCCTACTTTCTACTGGTCGTGTCGGCAATATTTGGGGAAAGAAGCGTCTTTGCGTGCTGAATCCAACGCAACAAACCGCATCTCAAACGACCGAGCCATTGCCGAGATATTGCCAATTTACCAATTAAAACTACTTCAGGTCTCTTCTCCGGACGATTTTTTCGACACTATTTTTTACTAACTTTTGACCTATTGGTCGTGTCCTCATGGTTGATGGCTCTAAAGAAGCGTCTTTGCAACGCGGTTATATCCGTAGAATGGCGTACGTGATCATTTGCAGTCCCGAAATACGATGAGTTTTCGAGATACGGCCCATTTTGTATAATTCAGCATTTTATGGTCACTTTCTCCAGCATTTTCCCCTACTTTCTACTGGTCGTAGCGGCATCTATGATGGCTCTCAAGAAGCGTGTTTCCTTGCTGAATCCAACTAGACCAGCCGCATTCAAATCAAGCAAACCGTCACCGAGATATGGCAGTTTTGTAAAATAAACCACTTCAGGTCCAACCATTTCAGGTGACCTTCTCCGACATTTTTCCCTACTTCCTACTGGCCGTATCGGCATAAGTTGGGTCACAAAAGTGATATTGCATCGGTAAAACAAGTTTCTGTGGCGTGAATCAATGAAAAATTCCAACCACTTCACTCGGAAATCCCTTGCAAACCTGAGGAGTACAGTGCACATCTGTCATTCCTTTATCCACCACACAGTTTGGATATCCCTTTTGGAAGCCGCACAAGTCTCCACTAACAAAAAATTAACCGGCGTACGAGGAACCTGCGAAAAGTCTCCAAAAAGCTTTCGTGTTAAGTAAGTACACATGTTCTCGGCTCCCTTGTGCATCTGTGTATCCGATATCCATGGAGACCGACTGAACGGAACCTGGGACAGCCTAAACGATGCTGGGGTTCGCGCAGATTTATCCCGATTCGCCGTCTCCCTCGGACGTCCTGTCAGACTAGAGGAGGGCAAAACGAACGCAATTTCTTACTCAAAGGGCACTTACACCGTCACACGTACCGCCGACCTGTCTGTGTGGCCACGCAGGAATCATCGTCAAGGAAGAGGCGTACAATGACCAGGAAATGAGGGAAGAAGAAAACTTGACACATGTACAGATCTGAATGTCCATGGCTACAGTTGGAGTGTGTCTTGTTTTGTTAAACGACTCCCTTGTGTTGGATGTTGCTGTGTGGAATTGTGGTGGAGGGGTGTGAGTATTGCCTTTGCAAGGGGACGACGAAGTGTTGCCGTGCAAGTTGCAATCGGGAGGAATGATGGGATAACGATGAGGTTCCCGCTAGGAAGCAACTCAATAAGGACAACATTGAAGACAGGGGTTGACTGAAGACCTACGGGCGCAGCCCTTTCGGCATCACAATGGGGGGTCCACTAGGACTGAAGTGAGACGTGCGCGTGAACCCACTGACTGAGGTAGACGCCATTGGCTTGCTTAGGACATCGATCTGTGCGACAAATGTCCACCGTGCGAGCTGCCTCGTCCAAAATGGGACTGTTCATCCCGACTACTCATTGAACTGACTCTACCACCAGGAGACTGTTTATCTCAGGCGTTTGCCCACACGTCCCCACCTCATGAGCTGTTCCAACAAGAGCTGGGATCGATTAGTATACGAGTCTCAAAGGTTGACACGAACCAACGCAACTACTCCGAGCCCTCCACTCCAGCATCAGACGATGGCAACACCGTCAGCAGCCAGCAGCCGCCACCAATCTCCCAGACTGCACCCTTTTTTTGTGTGTTTGAGCACAGAAATACCAACCGTTCATCCCTTCTCTCTCACTCTCTCTCTATCGCTCTCTTTCTCTCGTGTCAATGTGCCAACTACGGAGCTGCGTAAATTTATCACCCTGGTTCGCGTTGAATGAGTGTGCTTACGCCTCTTGTTACTTTTCGCCACCCCCACCCTGAAACTGTTGATAACTTTTCTAGCGATTCTCTGTCGCCAGACCCATACACACACAGACACGGGCCGCCACTCTCGCAAGCACACCCACACACATGAGCGCCATTCAAGCAGAGCATTAGTCGCCTTTGCAAAGAACACCAAACGTTAACTTTCAGTCGTGCAACAGGCGTTGAACGGTTTGAATCGACAGAGCGGAACTCTGAACAATCGCCGGTGATAGCCAACCCCTCCTCTCTCTCTCTCAAACAAATAAAGTGAACCCCTCCTCCCCACCGCCGTCCCAGAGAGCGTGCAGACTGAGTGCTGCGAGTGAAAAAGAATCGCTTCTGTTTTTTGTGCATTAAATCGCGTCCAAAGTCGTCGCGAACGGTGGCAAAAGGCCACCGCAGTGAAATTTGTTGCGAAAGAAAAGAAAAAAAAAAAAGAGAAGAAACGAAACAAAGCAGTGCTTTGAACGTGTGCTCAAGCGGAGGAGGACTCGATCCCCGTGGCCGTGGACACCGAGGGAGCAGCAGGCATCATGGACTTCCAGAATCGCAATCAAAATGAAAACAAATTCGTCTGCCCCAGCGACAGACAGCTGGCGCTTCGAGCTAAGTAAATATCAAAATCCAAGCCGTGTACAATCCCCCTACCCCCCCTCCCCCCCCCCCCCCCCCTCAGCCTCTTGTTTGTAGTGAGAATTTAAGCGCGCTAGACGGGCTCCTCTTTGGTCCTCCTTGGTCCGCCTGGGAGCGTATGTGTGTGTGTGGGGTGGAGGGGGGGGGGGGGGGGGGTGTGTGTGCTCTGTGCGTGTGTTTGCATGCGTATTTGTTCATCAATTCTATTTACAGTTATTTCCCCAATAAATTGCAATTATATACGTTTTTTGGTTGGATTGCCTCCACCTGCTGTCGATGGTGGCAATAGGAGGAACACCCTCGAAACAGGAAGTGTGACATATTGTTGCGCCACGCTTTCCGTTCCGAGCGATTGAACATGTCTACGTGTGGTATTTGTCCCAGTCAGGTGGGGCTCAGTCATCATTATCCGCCTCCCAAAAAATAAATATGTGCACAGACTACGCATGTGTTTGGCCATGAGCGCGTGTGTTATCTCTTGTGCAGTTCGTTCGCATATTCCCAGACGGACGGGGAAGTGGAGCGCCCATTAGACTGGAACCTTCCGCAAACAAAAACTGATTACTGATGAAGTGTCCTCGAGAGGGGGAAGGAACAAAAAAAAAAGAGTCTTTGCAACCTTGGGTGGCTTGTACGTGGATAGGCATCCGGTGTGCTCACTTTGCAATCATCTACGAGTGAAGTGGTCACGAGTGAAGTGGTCACGACGGGATGGCTGGTTGGGTGGGAAAAGGGGTGGGGGGAGGGTGATTTACGCCCGATTGCTGGCCATATGGTAGGCGTGGCACTTGAGTATCAGGTGGTTAGGCGCTGTCAGTCCTTCACAATCTGTTTGAACTTGTGGCTAAATGGCAAAACGTCTGTCAAAAGTTTCGTAAGCTCCCTTCGAAGAGCTGCTTCATTTGAAAATGGTTGTCTCCCGCCCTCCCTCTCTCTCGCTGCGTGGGATTTCATATGTGTGTGTGTGTGCTTGTGTAAGACAAGGCTAATGAGGGAAAATTCTTAATTAAGTTGTCCCATGAGGAGGAAGGCACGTGATTGTGTCGGATTCACGGAGCCACTGGTGCGTGTGGCGACGTGGCAGGCGTGTTTTGTGCAATGTCTGGAGCCCATGGAGTGGTTCTGTTTTTGTCCTGGACTCTGCGAAGCGACAAGGAGACAGGTGTTCAGTGTCTCAAACTGCCGGCGACTGCTTCGGGAAGACCAGAAAGGGATTTAAAGCGCCGTTGCGTGGCAAGGCAGCATTAAAGCCTATTCTCAGCCATCCCACACACGCGCGCCACCCTTAATTTCCATAAGGAAGCAACTAAAAGACGAAGCCCTAGATAGAGCCAGAGCTTGATGGCTTACGGGGGCAACAGCGTGAGCTCTATGAGCGACGATGAGCAAAAGGACATGCTCATTGGAGTCCCTAGCCCCGGGCACTGGGCCATAGGCACGCATGCTAAGCGTCTGAAGAAGCTGCAAAAATGAAGAAGACATAGAATGTCCGCCTCTAGCAAAGAAAAGAGGACAGCGAGCAGCTCCTAAGCGTTGTTGACCTGAAAAAACCTCGTACGATTCAATTTTTCTTAAAATCCGGGTGCTTTTTGGAACAAAAGTCGGTCTCACGGTGGTAAAGCAGCCCAAGACAAGGGCAAAATAGACCCAACAAGTCGGTCTAAAGGCCTAAAGAGCTCACCTACCCACCATCCTCAGCCAATCACGAGGAGTCCGTTCGGGCGACACGATTTGCTGTGGCATCACGTTTGTCCAATGCATACACACTTGAACCACCTTACCGACGTGCAATCGATTTAATCGCAACTTGAACGTCACTTCATCGCTATTTCCTTGACTTTGTGGAGCCAGCCATCCAAGCATAGTCCATCTGGCTGAGCTGTTAACTGGCTGAAGGCACTTTCTCTACTTCCCTGTGGCACGTTTCAAGGCAACGCGAAGGCAATGGCGAGAGCTCTGAATGAAGCGAGTACCACCCACAGACTTCCGCGAGGCAAGAGGCCGCCAAGAGATGACGCGAGGAGATGATGCGACGTAAATTTGAATTAAATCACCAACACGTGATCGCAATTTAGACGGAAACAGGGCGCCAGTGTGCGTGCTTTACCCCCGCGATCGCTTGTCGGACAACCAATCCGATGTGGAAGGAATCCTGGCGGATAAGTTCATCTCGCGGATGACCTGGGGTAGTAGGCGGTCGGTGTCATCAGGAAGGTTGACTGGCCTATGTTGAGTTCGGATCACAGTTGGAGTGAATACATCCAGTGCGTCATTCGCGGTTTCAGTCCCCATTCGTGGCCGGGAATGGCTTAGGTTAGGTAGAGCGGGCTGCCAGCGAAATCGCCAGCACACTTAGAGACATTGTGATACCCATAGTCAGACTACTACCACTGATCGACAAATAACAAATGGACACCATTTGGTGACTGGGCCAGATATGAAAAACCGGATAAAAGCGTAAGAATTCGAACCGGGGACTCCTCTAACCAGGGGCAGGCACTCAACCAATGGCGCCATCCAGCTATCCGGTGATGCTCTTGCAAGTGTAGACAGCTATCGTCGCCTTCCTGACTCTCGGTCGTTACTCAGGCGACTGGCTAGATAGACAAACTTTGATAGGTTCAGTAAGCTTGTTGATTGTTGCCCGACGATCCACGTGACAAGATCGTTGAAATTCACGGAATCAGCAGAAGGCCGACGTGGCAGTTCTTGATCAGGAATTCGGCTTGCATTCAGACACCGACAGCGCCTCGTTTTGATCGGAATAGATGGATGAAGGGTTCAGACTAGGCGGCCGGAGCCAAATGAGCGCTCTGTGCAAGCCTGACGCTTAGCGCCCCATTCTGCAGTCTTGGCAGTTCAATTTAGGAAGCTAGTCTGTCCAAGGTTTTCTTGCAAATTTTGTGTTATATCCTTCAAGCTGATCAAACCGACCGTCCCTGGTGGTGTGCCAAAACGAAACATTCTGCAACCGAGTCAGGTTTGAGACACGTCCACGTCCAAGTCCTGGGACCGGTACACCCTCAGAATTGGCGACACAACCGCGAAAAAACAAATACTTTCGTGGGAGCATCGTGGCCCAGGTGCGTATACCGAAGATTGTGCACTTCGAGGCCGAATTCGTCATCTCTGGACTTTGCAAGGTTCGACCACATTTGGTGCACTTCACAATTCATAGCACGAAAGCCATTGCGAAAAGTCGGGCTGCTTCTACCTTCGTTGCTGGTGGCCTAATGTTCAACGAGGCCAGTGCGAAACCTAGAAAATCGATGCCCTTCATCCCGAAGCAGCTGAGTCGTAGGCCTGCCTTAGCAAGGCAAACGAGAAAGGCCTTCTTGTAGACAGGCTGGCGAGTTCAGCTTCGGATTTGGACTGCATATTCAGTTCGCCTTGGTTTCCGCAACTCGATTTGGCATCAATTCAACACGCTTTGGCCCGAGTTAACCCGTCACTAGACTTTAGACTCGAATTTGGCAGCACTTTGCATTTCGATCTAGTCTCTGACCAAACGTGACACATTCACATCGTGAATCGCAACACAGACTAGCTCCGTCCCATTGTTTGCTTCAAGAGCAGCAGCCATGGCAACATCTCCTTCAACATCTCCTTCCCAAGCCCCACCGGTGATGGAGTTCCATCTCGAAACTGTGGCATTCAGTCGGAAAAAATCCCCAGAAACTTGTTGCCCATGACAACTGAGTGAGGAGGACCACCATCAATGCCAGTCCAAAAATAAAAAACCCATCTAATCCACCCCCCGCCCCCCGTCAAAACAATGAGACCACCGAGCATCCTAATTAAAACTCACACAGAATCACAGATCAGGACGGGCGATGTGTTATTTCCAAGAGAACCTTCGCATCCTCTGCCCCCCCCCCCTCCCCACCACCCCCTCACCACGTTACTCGCTCATAATGGTCTATAAGTGGAACAATGTACTCACTCAGCGGTTGGCTGAGCTGAGGGAAGCAGGACTTTTCCAACTAATTTCCCTTCGGTGTTACAATCGTCAAGGCTGCGCCATTCACATGTCCAGGTGAGGATTGCTGTGTTCTGCGCTGTCTCCCAACCCAAGACCCATCGTCCATCCATCGCCAACTCGGTGGAGATTATGAACGCTCAAGTGAATGGTATTTTTAACTGGATTCGAAGGATTACAGGGATATCGCAAGCATATCGATGGATCTTGTCACGTTGGGGGGAGGTTTTCGGTTTCTTTTGTTGCTTCCTTAATAGTTGGCCACTGTGTTACGACTGTTACGTGTGTGGACCTTGGCAAACGGCAGTTCCTTGCGAGGATGAACCTGCGTGCGTCTGGTCCCGGGCAGCAGTTGCTTTGCGAGGAGGAACATTAAAAAGAGAAAACTTTTAATGAACAGCAGAGGAAAGTTTTATGAGGATTTTCCGAGGAACTACGACCGCAATCCGGAGCAGAGGACGGGATAATGACTGAACTAGGAACCGACACATTGTGCGGCGATGTAGATGCAAGGACTTTTGGTTCAATTTCTGCGAATTGCTTCAAGTTCATCATCAATTCGAGGAATTGCACTGCTCCGTGGCTGGAGTTTATTTTTAATTTCCGACGACACTCGGACTCCTCGTTCCTCGTTCCTCGTTTGTCGTTCCGCGTTCCTCATTCCTCGTTCCTCGTTCCTTGTTCCTTGTTCCCCGTTCCCCGTTCCTCGTTCCCCGTTCCTCGTTCCTTGTTCCTCGATCCTCGTTCCTCGTTCCTCGTTCCTCGTTCCTCGTTCCTCGTTCCTCGTTCCTCGTTCCTCGTTCCTCGTTCCTCGTTCCTCGTTCCTCGTTCCTCGTTCCTCGTTCCTCGTTCCTCGTTCCTCGTTCCTCGTTCCTCGTTCCTCGTTCCTCGTTCCTCGTTCCTCGTTCCTCGTTCCTCGTTCCTCGTTCCTCGTTCCTCGTTCCTAGTTCCCTCGTTCCTCGTTCCTCGTTCCTCGTTCCTCGTTCCTCGTTCCTCGTTCCTCGTTCCTCGTTCCTCGTTCCTCGTTCCTCGTTCCTCGTTCCTCGTTCCTCGTTCCTCGTTCCTCGTTCCTCGTTCCTCGTTCCTCGTTCCTCGTTCCTCGTTCCTCGTTCCTCGTTCCTCGTTCCTCGTTCCTCGTTCTTCGTTCCTCGTTCCTCGTTCCGTTAAGGCGGCAACACAATCAACTTCCGAATGAGGGCCCATAACAAAGGCATCCACATCGTGGCTGGCAGCATGGCTCACATCTTCGATGAGTCATATTTTATGGAGTGGATTGCCATCGTCGAAATGACCGTGAATTTGCAGTTCCGTCGTGTGCGGACGATGCATAGGTGCGTGCCCTGATTGCTGTGCTCCTTCGAGAGGCACTGAGACTGCTTTTTGATTACGTACCCCTTTGTGGACGTTTGGATTTTACGAGTGCCAACGGGTTATGACCGAGCATGTGGATGTGCTGGGATGATTCATTTGGATGCCACTTTATTGTGTCCATCGTTGGAATGGCTTCCCAGTTTGGGTCAGTCTTAGTTGGGTGGTCTGTAAACTTTATTGAGTTCGGTTTTGATGTTCCTGTCGAATTCGAGGTCGGTTACGAGCTTACCGACACGCAGTCAATGGGAGAATGGGGGTTCGGACAAGGAATGTGACAAGGTCTTCCAGGAGTCAAGTCCTTCAACGTAAGCGGATGGCGTTGCTCGAACGCCGCGAGCTGCCAATGAGGAGGAATTTTCTGGCACTGCGACGAATGCGGAAGCCTTAATGTGAAGCTAACGACACTTCGATGCCTTAAAGTGTCCCGAAGGAGAACGAGTTGTCAGTCAGGACACCGTGTTCTATTGTTCTATTGAGGTTTATCGACTCCTGTTGAGCAGAGGTGGACGAAATCCATTCGTGAGGATTCTCTCGAAGCCAGTTTCCTTTGGCAATTGGAGAATGACAGACGGTTCTCTTCTTCTTCTTCTGATGGCGCTAGAATCCGGGATGGAACTGGGCCTCAGCCAATAAGCCTCTTCCCATCCAAGTTGGTTCCTCTCCAATTTCTCAGGCCAAGTTGGTTGAGGTCCTTCCCCACTTGTGGGCGCCACCGGTTCCTTAGGTGTCCTCTATTGCGTTCTCCCACTGGTTCGGAGTCGAATAGATGGTGCTAGTGACTTCAGTTCTTTCTTTGGCTGGGCAAGTGCCTCACAGTACATGGATTCTCCACAGAATCTGCAGAGATACTAATAGTTTCCATGAGTGCTCCCTGAGTCAGCAGTGCCCTGTTAGGAAGCCTAATACGACACGGAGATTGTTTTTTTTTCTTCTTATTTTGACACATGCCTCAACCACGTGCTCCAGCTTTCCACTGACCACTGATCCACTGACATGATCTCCTACGGCGCACAACGGTTCGGGACCTGCAAAGGGTTCCGATGGTCCTTTCCTTGCCAGGAAGTCGTCGGCCATTTCATTGCCTTTGGTCAGGTATCCAGATTCTCCTACTCAACTCTGTCAGCATCAAGCTTGGATTTGATGATGAAGCAGTCTAATGCCATGATTGCAGCTCGACGAAGAGTGATTTGAGCGCGTCAGTCTTGGCTCGAAAAATGCCGCTTCGCTTGCCCATGGATTCGTAGTGTTTTGTCCTGGCTCCGAATAGCCTGGCTCTAGTTCGCTCATCGGTTCTGGAACCGTCTGTACACCATTTTACCCGGTTGCTGCTCAGTCTGTGGACTCTGGATTCATTGCTCCAGTCCTTCTTGGTGCTGAGCTTGGTGCTGATTTTCCTAATCACGTCATTCTTCGGGGTGAACAGGAGCGGTCGTTGTAATGCCTTCTTTTGCCATTCTCCTGATTGTCTAGTTGGCACATTCTGCAACCGCCAGATGCAACGGAGTCAGCTCTGATAGCTCGTCCATGGCAGCAGTTGGGCAAGCGTCAGGCCTTACAGGACATCTTCTAAACTTCGTTGCCTCAAAGTGTCCCGAAGGACAACGAGCTGTCAATGATGACTGCGCTGAGCACTGAGGCGGATGCCTTAAAGTGAGTCTTCTACACCTCGTTGCAGGCTATTGCTGACAAATGCCGGCCCGCTTTAGGGACCGACGGTGAACGAGGGCAATCTTCTAGAGGTTCGCTCAGGTTCGCAAAAGAAACAAGCAACAACTCGTGTTTAGTGAGGATTCAGTGTGAATTGTCCTCATTCCGAATGCGAGAGGACTCCTCTTTGCTGGTGCCAACCTTCTGCCTGCCTTCAAGTGATCGTTAGGAGCTCTCCGTTGGTTTGATGCCAGTCCCTCAAAGGCTGACAGAAGCACAGTGACTCGCTAGAGTGACAAGAAGCCACTTAGTCCTCGACTGACTTCCTAGTCGCCACTCTTACTCTAGGCACTCGCAGACAAAGGAATAGACTTCCGAAATTGAGTCCTCCCCCACTTCTCGCTCTCCTCAATCTTTCTCAATCCACCTGAGAGCCCCCTAGAGGGTGTGCGACCACGATGAGGGATTCAAGAAGCAGCCGCGTCCACCTCGTGGCAAGTCGACAAATCATTTCTTTCTGCTTGGCGTTTCAAAAACGATCCCTCGTCCCCCGGGAGCATAAATCATTCAAAAAACAAAATTCAATCATGTGGCATCGAGATTTGCTGTGCTCCTCAGCCTGACACGGGCGTCTTCTCAAATTACCCGACCTACATTTCATTCGAAGAGCCCTTGTAAGTATTCACGCCGCGCCGCGCCTCTCCTCGCCTCCTCGTCGCCATCGTAGGTGGAGAATCCAGTCGTGGTCATAAACTCGTCGCATGTGTCGGCCTGATGGGGGATTCTTCGTCCTGGGCGTGGGCGAATGTGAAATTAATACGACATGTGGTATCGTGTTGATACATCTTTAATGCAAATCCATCCCGACGCGCCTATTGGTTCGTCTTGAATCCCGCCAGACGACGAGCGTACGCCGCGTGCCGTGACAAAGAGGACTGCTTCCCGCGACTGCTTCCTGTGTCAATTTAACATTCATACGGTGCTTACACGTACCTCGGGGCATATTGATGACCTTCCTTGGCAAGGACTCTGACTCCGAGTGCCTCTCTCCTGTCAGAGTAGACAAAGAAGGCGGCAGGTCGAGGGAGGTCCATGTCCGACGACGATGGAGAATGCAAATTCTTGCGATTGAACGGGGGGGGGAGGGGGACTTTGACATTCTCCCCCCATCCACTGGCCCCCCCATCAGCTTGTGCTCGCATCCTCGGGCGGTTTGTTGTTTGTATTGATTGACTCCGTCGTACGTGGCCTGTGCGTGCAATGGGGGGCGACTCTCCGAATTCGTCGCATAGCTCTGTGTCCTCTGGACGGATTTGCATTTTATTTTTAGCCATCGCCGCCCGGGGGCAGCTGTATGAATGCAAATTGCAGAAGATGGCGGAGGATGGGGCCTAATGTCGTTTGAGTTCGATTTCATGGGATGCAGGGTCGAGAGTGAGCCATTTTGTGTCTCAATTCGGTGGTGGCGTGTGCTGACGCTTGAATCGGCTGTTTACGGGGGGCCACTGGGGACCGATGGGATGGGAGCAGGGGGGGATCCATCGAGAGTTGAACGCTGCGACGGTGGAAGAGGTGGATGGAGATGTGCATTTGGCAGCATTTTTGACTAGAGGGCCTGGGAAGACCGGCGTTTCAGTCTCAGCTGACTGGCGGAGGCCTGGGAAGATGGGCGTTGAAGCCAGTCTCAGCTGACTGGCGGAGGCCTGGGAAGACCGGCGTTAAAGGCGGTCTCAGGTCCTGGGAACCGCCGTTTAAGGCAGTCCCAGCTGACGGGCGGAGGTCTGAGAGGACGGGCATTTAAAGCGGTCTCAGCTGACTGGCGGTGGCCTAGGAAGACGAGCATTTAAGACAGTCTCAGCTGACGGACGGAGGCCTGGGAAGACGGGCGTTTGAGGCAGTCTCAGCTGAGTGGCGGAAGCCTGGGAGGACGGGACCTTTAAGACAGTCTCAGCTGACGGGCGGAAGGCTGGGAAGACGGCATTTAAGGCAGTCTCAGCTGACGGACGGAGGCCTGGAAAGACGGGCATTTAAGGCAGTCTCAGCTGACTGGCGGAGGCCTGGGAAGACGGGCGTTTGAGGCAGTCTCAGCTGCCTGATGGAGGTCTGGGAAGATCGGCGTTAAAGGCGGTCTCAGGTCCCGGGACCCGCCGTTTAAGGCAGTCCCAGGTGACGGGCGGAGGCCTGGGAAGACGGCATTTAAGGCAGTCTCAGCTGACGGACGGAGGCCTGGGAAGACCAGCGTTAAAGGCGGTCCCAGGTGGCGCCTTTAAGGCAGTCTCAGCTGACTGGTGGAAGCCTGGGAAGACGGAGATTTGAGATGGACTCCCGTGGAAACACGCCCATTATTCCTTTTTCATGTTTCTTCACTCACTGCTAGGCGCAGACGAACTCAGCGAGATTAGTGTCGCCCACTAATCGCCCGGTCGCCCGGTCGCCCGGTCGCCCGGTCGGTTCTTCATTCCCGGTGCCTGTGGATGGAGGACAAGAGACTCACTCATCAGTCGGACGCACTTACACTTTCCAAGACGTCCCGCCAGATCTTCGAGCCGTCGGAATCGCGTAACAACTCGGGCACGTTGAAGTACTTCATCAGCCCGTGCTTCTCGTTCCAATACTTGATCCTAGCCTCGCACCATTCCCACTCCAAGGGGAATCGCCAGTCCTTCATCTTCTGGTTGTGAATGTCAACTCCTCGAACTGGCCGAAGTCAATGCGCTCGATGTCCTCGACGACCACAGCGGTCTCGCCCTCGGAAGTCCAGTCTTAGATGAGGACCTCCGCGTGAGTGCTGATGTCCTTCAGGATGTGCTGCTTGTAGACGGTCTCCATGTGGCTCAGATACGAGTCGGCGAAGACCTTCGAATTGCCTTGTAGTCAATGCTGCACGCCTTGATGCGTTTCTGCGAACAAAAGTTGAAGAGCATCACCGGCGATCCTCCGCTCCGGGACGTGCTTAAGCGCTTACCTTGACCACATCGACTGGGCAGTCGAGGTAGATGACTAAATGTGGCTTCAGCAGCTCGTTGATGGTGTCCTCCTTGATCTCGTGGTAGACGCTGTGCGCTCCGTTCGAAATGTATCCCACCTTGTGCATCGCCTCGAGGAACACGGAGTCCGAGTGCACGGACCGGTCGAGGACTATGCCCTGGCCGATGGACAGGAGATGCGCCAACTGAGCGGCCAGCGGATGCTTGGGATTCTTTTCGTCGAAGCTGCGGCATATCTCCAGCTTGTGCAAATCGAAGCCGTACTTGTTGACGAACACCGGGATGCACAGCATGTCCAGCTCGTCGAAGTCACCTCGCCTCGTCCGCCGCACCTCCGTCGCAGCATAGATTCCCCTTTGATGGCTTAATGAATGCGGATTTGGTGCGCATCAACGAAATGCTCAAAGAGACCAGTCGCACGGTTTAACCTCACAAACCAGGCAGGCGTTGACAAAGTGTGGTTTCGCGGTCGCCGCACTCCTTGCGAGGCGTCAACTCCACTTCAAAGGGACCACGAAATAACTTCCTCTCGACCGCAGCCTCAAACGTCGTCCCCCCCACCGGCACTGAGTTCCCTTGAAGGAGACACCACCTCGACCCTGATTAGCCACTTCTACTCGTCCTTCTACTCCTCCTCCTCCTTCTCCTTCTCCAACGTAATTATTAACAAAGATTAGATCGCCTTTCATGCCGTTCATCCGTTTATAATGACAAATCCGATTTCACCTTGAGCCAGAGAGAGCCACGGCGCCGCGCCGGGACTGACCTCGGCCCCATTCCCCTTCTGCTCACCAAGGCCACCTTCATCCTCTCCGTCTCTTGCATCTCCCGATAACTTAATTTCGCGCCAACAAAGGGACTGGATATCGAGTCATGCCGTGTGGAAGGACGACCATTTGACATTGGCTCAAAATTGAATTACGACTCTTGTCAGGATCAATTATGCTCCTCGGTCCTTCTCTCCTCTCTCTCTCTCTCCATTCCAGCTGGTGTGCGTCTGCTTGAAGGACACTTGTTTACGTTCCAAACAACAACAGCGAATGACAAAGCTCCTTAAAGCCGCTGATGGCAAATTTTTCTGTTACGGCGGCACCCAGCGTGTGATGTGACACATAAAATTATGCGAAACGCTGCAAAAAGGATTCCATTCTGGCGGGCTAAGCACACACATTTTTGGGGCAATGACGAGGGTGAAGCATAACACACCGAAGGCGGGCCCGCGCCCCATGAGTGCGTCGAAATTGAACGAAAAAACCGACGACGGATGGCGGCTGGGAGAAAAGAAAACACACATGGGACACACAAGGCACTTGTAATTTGCTTTGGCTGCCGCCGGTTGTGATTGAAATTCGGCGAAGCGAAGAAGAACGGGGTGCTCGCTTGCGGAAAGGTCAAGGCAGGGTTGGAATCGTCGGTGTGACCAGGGGAGGGGGAGGGAAGGAAATCCTGTCTAAGGCGTCCGGTTTGAGGCTGATATCCGTCAGAGGCTCCTCACCAGTCAGTGACCGGAACTGTTTGACTTTGCTGACTTGGGCGGCTTGTGAGCGGGTCCAAGTGTGCCCGTGGGCAGGGAATGTGTGTTCTTGGAAGCCAACCATGCACGACCCGGTTGCGTTGAGTGCGGGAGGATCTCATGGGACGTCGCTTTTGACATTTCCCTTTCGCCGTGTGGTTTCTTTCGAATTCGAAAAAGGGTCTCCGCTTGAAGTGCGACGGGGCAGCCTTGTGTTTAAACATTTTACGAGTATAGCGCCGTTGAAGCGAGCAAACGTTCGTTCCCACTTGCCACGGAGCCATCGTCCATTATTCCACTCGTAAAGTGGGCGATGTTATGAGCAACTTATGCCCCTCAAGTGGCTGGTCAACACCGTGGTTATTTTTCCTGCTCGCCTGGTGGTTGTGAGCAGGAGGAATCAGAGAGTTTGGGGTTTGAAGTGAGTTTCTGGGCGTTTTTTTTTCTTACAAAAGCTGTCCAAGTGAACAGATCGGGGTGGAGGGAGCGGGCTCGTCCTGAAAAGTGTGGTGTGTCGCTACAGGCCGGGATGGACCAACCACGATCGTTAGCCAGCTGCTTCCAAATACGCACGGAAAGTCAGCTGAGGTCCTTCTCCACTGTCGTGGAGTCCCACTGGCGCTGAGTCGAAGACTGTAGAGTGGTCAGCAGGAGCGCAAGGGGGCCTACGAAGACCTAAGTGAGACGGGCTTTGGCAGATGTCTCAACAAAACATCACAGAAACTGACAGTGGACCACAGAGACGCGAATGTGGACAGCAGCAGCCCAGCAACGACAAAATCTACAAGACAAAACTCCAGGTGATCAGCTGCAGATTGAGTTGCGCCGTAACACTAGAAGTCTAGCTGCGCAGTTGGACAATGACAGAGCACCAAAGACGTCTATCCAAGCGGACACCACCTGCAGGCTGCAATGCAAAAAGAGCCAACAGACATGAACGTGGGTAGACAGAGATCTTCACCACATCACAGCCCTCTGTTGGTCATCTGTAGAGCACTCCAGCTGGACGGTCTATAAGCCGTGCACACTAGCTGCAACGAAAAGTAACACCTGCCTGAGCCTGAACGCAGACAGAAGCACTTCATCAACAGATCGGAGACACAACAGACAACAACAGGGGCCAGCAATCCGTCAACAGATCAATGGAGCTGTGGACCTGCGAGCAGAGACTTCAGCAGGAACCTCAGCTGTTTAGCAGTGGCCTCCAAGAGTGCTGCTCTTCAGTCTTTCTGTTGCATCCAGAGCCTGTCTGTGAATTGTTGAATCACGTCGCTTCACGTCCCACAAAGAGGATCTCCAACAGCAGGGAGGACCAACAACGCCCTGCGTGCTGAAGTCATGCAGAAGTGTCAGTCATCTCTAAGAATCGTGCCCCATCGACAAGGGTCAAGTCTGATCAATGCTGCAGCCGCAGAGCAACCAGCAAAGGACCAGCAGTCGTCCAAAAAAACTGACCAACTGATGCAGTGTCCAAGCATCTCGTTCCATCGACAAAGCCACGTTCAGCTCGGGCGACGAACGAACGAAGAACGAGGCCACGAAGAAGGACTGTTTAGAGAGGAACAGACGGAAAGTGTGATCAAGCAGTTCTCAACAGAAAACAGAGCTCTTAGCCTGCTAGTACCCGATGCAGACGTGGGAGACTAGCACGAAGAAGAACAGACAGAAAGTGTCCAACACCAGCTCTGACGTCTAAATCCTGCTCACTTCTTCAAGACTAAGCTACCGTTCCATCCTCAGATCCGAATGGTTCCCCAACAGTACTCGATTCGATCACACGATTCAAGTGGCGGCACAATGGACAGTCGGGGGTTAAGTGCTCGCCAGCAAATGATCTGTCCTGTAGACCAGCAGTCGTCCAGGAGTCCCAATGATCCAGCTGAACAACTTGTACAGCCTCTAAGGACTCTGTTCCATCGACGAAGTGGGTCATCTCAGATCTCACAAACGTAGAACCATGCTCCAATGGCAAATCATTGTTGGCACTCCAGCTGTAGTTCCCTTCAGGCTACACAGCCACAGAGCAACCATCAAAGGGCCAGCACTGGCCAACAGTCGTACAGCTCACCAACGCTGCACGGTGTCCAAGAACGTCGTTCCATCGACGTAGCCAAGCTCAGCAACCCCAGCAGGAAGCATTCGTCTTAAGTCCACAGTTGGTCACTAGATCTCTCAAACGACGCAAAATGGAGCGGGTATGGAAGCAGTGGGCCCTGAAGGCGATGGAGGCTATAGAAGCGATGGAAGCGATGGAAGCGATGGAAGCGATGGAAGCGATGGAGGCGATGGAGGCGATGGTGGCGATGGGAGCGATGGAAGCGATGGAAGCGATGGAAGCGATGGAAGCGATGAAAGCGATGGAAGCGATGGAAGCGATGGAAGCGATGGAAGCGATGGAAGCGATGGAGGCGATGGAGGCGCTGGAAGCGATGGAAGCGATGGAAGCGATGGAAGCGATGGAGGCGATGGCAGCGATGGAAGCGATGGAAGCGGTGGAAGCGATGGAAGCGATGGAAGCGATGGAGGCGATGGAAGCGATGGAAGCGATGGAAGCGATGGAAGCGATGGAAGCGATGGAAGCGATGGAGGCGATGGAGGCGATGGAGGCGGTGAAGGCGGTAGAGGCGATGGAGGCGATGGAGGCGATGAAGGCGATGGAAACGATGGAGGCGATGGAGGCGATGGAAGCGATGGAAGCGATGGAAGCGATGGAGGCGATGGAGGCGATGGTGGCGATGGAAGCGATGGAAGCGATGGAAGCGATGGAAGCGATGGAAGCGATGGAAGCGATGGAGGCGGAAGCGATGGAGGCGATGGAAGCGATGGAAGCGATGGAAGCGATGGGAGCGATGGAAGCGATGGAAGCGATGGAAGCGATGGAAGCGATGGAGGCGGAAGCGATGGAGGCGATGAAGGCGATGGAGGCGAAGGAGGCGATGGAAGCGATGGAGGCAGTGGAAGCGATGGAAGCGATGGAAGCGATGGAGGCGGTGGAAGCGATGGAGGCGATGGAGGCGATGGAAGCGATGGAAGCGATGGAGGCGATGGAAGCGATGGAAGCGATGGAGGCGATGGAGGCGCTGGAAGCGATGGAGGCGATGGATGAAGAGTCGTCGATAGGCATCGATATTGGCGGCTTTTTGCTGGCACTCTTCTGTCTGTCAGAGCATCCATCGAGCAGAAGTGACACACTTAGCAGCGTCCTTGGCTGTGCGTCTACAAGGCCTTCCACCACGCCTCGATTCACCACCTTGTTCGGCAATCAAAAAGCAGCTTTAATCACTAGACCAACCGCGCTGCATACATCAGAGCCCAACAGACTGTGTAATGAGTTGAAACTGCTTCGTCCTTGACTCCCAACGCCGCTCACCCTCCAAGGAAACACAAGACCCGTCAGGCAAACATAACAATCCCCACCCCCGTTCGCCGCCCAAAAAAGCATCGAAAACTCCGGAAGAGAACCAAGGAAACGTTCACCGTACGCGCACAGCCAACCAACCGTGGCCAGCATGGCTTAATTTTCTTTGCAGCTGCCGCGCCACGTCTCTCTCTCTCTCTCTCTCTCTCTCCCCGCCTGTGCATAAATTAGGCAGACCACAGATCTATGCGCCACTCCACGTGCCACTCGTGCATGTATCTCGTACGCACCCAGTTACGGGGAATCCTCGCTAATCGCGACCGGGTATCAATTTGATGGGAGTCTGTACAGGAGCCACCCTTAAGGCGAGGCGATGAGGTCCCAGCGCCAAGCACAACGCCGCCGCTTTATTCCACGGCATAACACTGATGAACAACGAGATTATCCTAACCGACCCGATTTCGGATTGTATTCCGGATTAATTTGGCAATATTTTCACGTTGACCTTGTTGCTTTGGCAAATTGTTAACTCAATAGGGAGGCAGCTAGGCGCGGTCCTTTCGGAATGCTAATGGCTGGCAGCTCGCAGGCCAAGACGCGTGCAATTTTCGGTGCCTCCTTTTCGATGCTGGGGCGGTGGTGGGGGGAGGGGGGGGGAGGTCTCCATGGACGTGGGGAAAAGACAACAAACAAAAATAATGGCGCACCCGTCCGCAGATAGCGCTTTATCTTTTTTAATTGGTTTTGCGGTTGACACTTGGAAGTAATATGAATTATTTGGCAACAGCGACGAACACATCGGCGTCGTCGTCGTCGTCGTCGTCGTTGTCGTCGCTGAGTTTTAATTAGCCGAAGTGGTGTGGGGTCGCGAAGGTCGGGGATCAACAGATGACAGAAGAGGGAGCTGAGAACTGCTCTGGCTCCTGGTATTGTTCTAATTGGACACGTGTCTGTGGGGGGATTTGTTGTTTTTTTTTTTTTTACTTCTGCTCTCTTTCTCTGCGAGAGCGAGAGTTTGCAAAATAAATGGCTTTGGGGAATCCCTGGTCGCAGTCGGGCGGCGGGTGATGGGAGGGGTCCCTTGGAGAATGTGAATTTTTCTACACCAGATTCGGTACAGATTTTCAATTACGAGCGAATGGGCTTTGCTGAAGTTTTTAGGCGATTTTTGATGAGAACTCGTGGGAATGTCGGCATTTCCGGAGAGTACCGTCCTCTTGTGGTTGAGCACAGGTTGAACTAAGTGACATTAGGCTTAGAAATCGGTTAAGACTTTGCCGGTTTTTTAGATATTGGCCTTTTTTGTAAAATAAACCATTTCCGGCCATCTTATCCGACACTTTTTCATACCTTCCACTGATCGTAGCGCCATTTTTAAGGGCTCTAAAGAATCGCCTCTTCAACGCACATCTGTCTTAGAAGAGAGCAAAATCGCCGAAAAACGCACCGTTTTCGAGATATTGGCGATTTTTTAAAAGCAACTATTTCAAACTTTTTCATGTCACCTTTTCCGAAACTTTTCCCGATTTTCTACTGATATTAGCGGCATGTTTGAGGGCCCTAAAGAAGCGTCTTTTCAATGCGGTTCTATCCTAATAGAGACAAAAATCGCCCAAAAACGCTCCATTTACGAGATATTGGCAATTTTCTAAAATAAACCCCTTCAAACCATTTCCGGCCACCTTATCCGACACTTTTTCATACCTTCCACTGATCGTAGCGCCATTTTTAAGGGCTCTAAAGAATCGGCTCTTCAACGCACATCTGTCTTAGAAGAGAGCAAAATCGCCGAAAAACGCACCGTTTTCGAGATATAGGCAATTTTCTAAAATAAACCCCTTCAAACCATTTCCGGCCACATTATCCGACACTTTTTCATACCTTCCACTGATCGTAGCGGCATGATTGAGGGCTCTAAAGAAGCGCCTCTTCAACGCACATCTGTCTTAGAAGAGAGCAAAATCGCCGAAAAACACACCGTTTTCGAGATATAGGCAATTTTCTAAAATAAACCCCTTCAAACCATTTCCGGCCATCTTAGCCGACACTTTTTCATACCTTCCACTGATCGTAGCGGCATGATTGAGGGCTCTAAAGAAGCGCCTCTTCAACGCACATCTGTCTTAGAAGAGAGCAAAATCGCTGAAAAACACACCGTTTTCGAGATATTGGCGATTTTTTAAAAGCAACTATTTCAAACTTTTTCATGTCACCTTTTCCGAAACTTTTCCCGATTTTCTACTGATATTAGCGGCATGTTTGAGGGCCCTAAAGAAGCGTCTTTTCAATGCGGTTCTATCCTAATAGAGACAAAAATCGCCCAAAAACGCTCCATTTACGAGATATTGGCAATTTTCTAAAATAAACCCTTTCAAACCATTTCCGGCCATCTTATCCGACACTTTTTCATACCTTCCACTGATCGTAGCGCCATTTTTAAGGGCTCTAAAGAAGCGCCTCTTCAACGCACATCTGTCTTAGAAGAGAGCAAAATTGCCGAAAAACACACCGTTTTCGAGATATAGGCAATTTTCTAAAATAAACCCCTTCAAACCATTTCCGGCCATCTTAGCCGACACTTTTTCATACCTTCCACTGATCGTAGCGGCATGATTGAGGGCTCTAAAGAAGCGCCTCTTCAACGCACATCTGTCTTAGAAGAGAGCAAAATCGCTGAAAAACACACCGTTTTCGAGATATTGGCGATTTTTTAAAAGCAACTATTTCAAACTTTTTCATGTCACCTTTTCCGAAACTTTTCCCGATCTTCTACTGATAGTAGCGGCATGTTTGAGGTGCCTAAAGAAGCGTCTTTTCAATGCGGTTCTATCCTAATAGAGACAAAAATCGCCCAAAAACGCTCCATTTACGAGATATTGGCAATTTTCTAAAATAAACCCTTTCAAACCATTTCCGGCCATCTTATCCGACACTTTTTCATACCTTCCACTGATCGTAGCGCCATTTTTAAGGGCTCTAAAGAATCGCCTCTTCAACGCACATCTGTCTTAGAAGAGAGCAAAATCGCTGAAAAACGCACCGTTTTCGAGATATTGGCAATTTTCTAAAATAAACCCTTTCAAACCATTTCCGGCCACCTTATTCGACCCTTTTTCATACCTTCCACTGATCGTAGCGATAAGGTTGAGAGCTCTAAAGAAGCGTATTTTCAATGCGCATCTTGATGAGAGCAAAAACACACCGTTTTCGAGATATTTGTGATTTTCTAAATAAACCTGCCACCTCTTCCGACACTTTTTCCCGACCTTCTACGGGCCGTTGCATATTGGCTGAGTCTCAGTCTTCCTCTCGTGTCTCAAGCATCAAATGACCATCGCCCCGTCAACGCCCACCTCCTCCTCCGTCCCGTCACTGAGTGAAATCAACGCAGAGACACACACAAAGCATGCCACGTTTCTCATTCACTTAAGTTTCATTTCATTTCATTTCGTCGCACGTCTGTCCACATGTGAAACGGGTCGCTCTTCCATTCTGCTTAACCCATCTCCGCCATGGCCTTGGATCGAATTAACTTTGCCCCCACACCCCCCCACCTAAAAGAACAAAACTTTAAGCTGTTTATCGCCTCGTCATCTACTCGCACAACAGAACACCACGACGGATGGAATCACATTTCCGCCTCCATCATGCCATCACGGAGCGACACGATGCGACACGACAGATAATAGGCTTCGGGGGGAAACTTTTATCAAACAGAACTCGATACTACACTCCGGGTCTGTCGTCACAAGAATGAGAAAGTTTTTTCCCGTCAACTCAGCCATTCTCGGTTTTAATTAAGCGCCTCACATGCAACTGTTGCACGCTTTCTCGGCGTAAGCCTGCTCCTCCTCCGTCGCCATTCCGTGGCGTGACGAGTGCGAACAAAAAGGAGCAAAGGAGGACATTCAAATTCCATAAGAGGTCTGCCACAATCTGGGCACTTTAGCTGCCAGATACAGGCGCGCACATAAATATTTATGGAACTCGGAGACGGGGCGTCACGTCGTGTCTCCTTGGCATTTATGCAAATGCCCTCTCGGGAGATGACAGTGCCATCGATTGGACACTTGGACATGTCAGAGGTTCCATTCACGACCCCCCCCCCCCCCCCTCCCACCACATCTGTCAACCACCGGAAGGAGAGCCACCGCCAGACGGAGCCGACTATGCGGGCCCATTCAGCGCTTGTCGCGATCTATTTTTATCGACTCCCACAGTCGAGCGTGAACTAAAAGATTTCTTCCGGAACTTGTCAATGCAAATAAGCCCGCAGACGGCACGGGACGGAGAGAGTGTCTCCACGGCGCACACATGTGTTTCTGTTTGCCAAGCAATTGCTTCTGTCTGGGGGTGGGGTTTGGGGGGATTACCGATGATGGCAGCCCTTTGTCGGGCTTCAAAACGCTGAATAATGAAGTTTTTTTTTTTTCGGTTGTCAGCCACGGTTCACCTTGGGTGCGGCTGATTGAACGAACGACGTACGCGTGGTTATTTGCATGCATTCCCGGAAGTAGTGTCGACAAAAGAAGGAGGAATCAGAAAGCCCGCAGGTACTTCTGTCAATTATCTCGGATTCGCAAGGTTGCCTGGCGCTGCTCGGCTGCGTGTGTAGGGGCGACAAAGGCACACTCGTTGTGCTGTGTGTCATTGAGGGAAAAAGTTGTGTCTGTGGCCCTTGGAGAGAAAGAGCGTCCCCCCTTCTTCGGTTGAAGGTGGAATCTGGTTTCGCCTCGGGCCGTGGGGAATCTCTCGGGGGATTTCTGAAAGACTTTAAAGGTCAGACAGTGGGTTTTGGTTGGCTTTGCCTGTGCCCGGGAGGAGAGCTTTGTACCTTCTTCGTTCTGGATGCAGGGGAGTGAGTCCTCAGACCAAAATCAACTCATCTAGAGGCGCTTTCCGAGCTGAATTGGCGACGAAATGGCTTACTTTCCATTGACGACACCTGCCGCACTGGTCCGTCGACCGTTGTCTGTCCCCTTCGCCCAGTCAGGACGACAAAGCTCCATTATCTGCTGAAGCCAGCAAAAGAAATACAAAAAGGAGCTCTGAATGCGTCTGCTTTGCAGGAAACGCCATCAATCATGCAAAAGTGTTCGCATTGTGCTTCTCCTGGGTGTCTCCCCCTCCCCCCAACCATTGTGCACTCCCAAGTGTAGAGATTGGCCACATTGCCGGCACTCCCATTGCTCCATTTGTACGGCTTCCTGACAACAAACGGCTCTCAAGTCTCGGAGGCAAATCTTTGATTTGCGGTGGGCCCCGAGGGTCCGACGAATAATTCGGCAAATGTTTCAAAAAGTCAATAAAACACGGCAGAACACTTCGGGCCCTTCGAACGGTGCGGCACGTTGACCTTTTCTCTTGGAATTTTGTTAATCAAAGAGCCGCACACACACGAGCACGGGCGTTCCCCTCCATCTGCTGTACTGTATTAGTAGAAGTTTTGATCGCCCGGCGATGAATGGGCGACCGGGCAGGAGACAGAACTGCTCAATCTCTCCGCAAATACTGTGCAAAGAAATCAGTGAATGTCTCAGTGACTTTGATTGGAATGAAGCGCAATCAAGGGAGACGCTGCGCGTGTTCGCCTGTCACTGGATAAGAAGGTTAAGGACTCAATCAGTGAACATCGGGTTCACTTAATTATGTTAATTAGAAACGAGCAGTTTTTGAAGGCAGTTGAGTGGAAGCCCGGAGACGGGTTCGTTTGGGGGGGGGGGGGGGGGTCGAGTTGACGCTGGACGGGAAGGAAGTAACTTGTAGCTAGGTGATGGCTCTCAGATGAGTTTTGAGATGAGACGACATCCAAAACAGACGAGATATGGCCGATTTGTCAAAATGAACTTTTTCCGTCACCTTTTTCGAAATTTTGTTTTTCTAACAACTTCTGGCCTACTGGTCGCTGCGGCATGGTTTGTGGGGACAAAATAACCGTCTTCGTCATTTCCTTTGACTGTAGATATGTGTAGGATTCACAATTCAGCCCAAAGTCAACTTATGTCAGACAGATGCCCCCGCTGAAGTGGTGCTTCATTAAGAGGTTACAAATTCAACTGGACTTCATGGTTAGTTTCGAAGGATTTGCATTCGATATATGATATGCGTTGAAAAGATGATGAAATGCCGTTTAATTGCAGTCTACACATGCGAGTTGATTTCGCAATTCAGCCCAAGTCAACTTATTTCAGACTGAAGCGGTGATCCATTTGGAGGTGTCAATTTCAACGTGACAGAATAGTGGCTTCTTTTGGAAAAACATCTGAAATGTAATATTCGTTGAAAAGCTAATAAAATGCCGTTTAATTGCAGTCTACGTCCAGTACACATGCGAGTTGATTTCGCAATTCAGCCCAAGTCAACTTTTTTCAGACTGATGCGGTGATCCATTTGGAGGTTACAATTTCAACTTGACAGCATAGTGACTTCCAAAAAAATACGATTTGATATGAGATACTCGTTGAAAAGCTAATGAAATGCCGTTTAATTTGAATGTATGCCCAGCACTCGTGCCATCAGCCATGCCATGCCCGTGTGCTATTCAGCCCATGTCAACTTTTAAGCACCGTCTCTCTATCTCTACTTTGAAGTGATTCCTTTGAATTTTTTCGCAGCGAAATGAAGAAGATTGCTTTTCGATTGTCCTCGAAGTATTCTGAAGCGCGCCTGACACATGATGGATGAACTCATGCAGAATTAATGGCGAAAGGGAAATGAATGAAATCTTGTCAACGACTGTGGGGCCACCTGTGACATGTTGTGACTCACACACCACATCAAGTTGAATCCCTTCCCAATTCAGCACTCGTCGTTGACTGGATGGCCATTCCAAGCCCATTGGCGGATACGCTTCAAGTTCATTAGAATGCCCGCCATAAACGCCGATCCATGACAAGACGTCCTTCCGAACCGAATGAACGTATGAATGCCGCCGTTGGCATGGTGGCGCCACATATCACATTCCAGGAATCCTGCTCGTCCTGCCAAGGCACACTGTTGCCAGGGACAGCACGGAACGTGGCAGTCTACAGCACGCGCCCCCTCTCTCTCTCTCTCTCGCTTCCAATTACTGACACGGAATGTATCTCGTAATTATTACAGATGTATGTATTTTGTTTGTTTTCACTAATCCCCTGCAAGCGGACGGCTGGACAAACTGAAAGCCCCTTTCCATGGCTTCGCTCGCGTCCATTCGAATGAAGTGACATTCGGACAAGATGTTGCCCCAGACAACGCGACTGGGATGTGAATTCGATTCTCCCCCATTTTCCCCATCTCTACAGGCCCTCGCCCCGCCGTCGGATTAAGGACCCGCAGGAGGAGCAAGAAAAAAAAAAGAAACGCCAACTCTGCTCGAAGGTGGCACTTAACGCGGCTCGTAAATTTCCTTTTGTTGCGATTATTAATGAATATTGACTGGAGTGCCAGGCGGTTGTGTTCGTCGAGGTATTTATGTCAATTCGGGGCGAATTTATGCCGCGGCTAAGTAGGATTTGTCCGAGGGCCCATGTGGTTTGGCTGAGAATTCATTCGATTTTATGACACTCCAAGGGAGGAGTGCGATGAAATTCAAATAAGTGGACATTTATTAACGTGCAGAGGGGGGTGGTGGAGGACGGGGCGGGGGAGATTGAATTGAAGGACGTGCCGTTTTTTGGACGGAAAGGACCTCTCGCCGAGCAGCGATCTTCAGTTTTGCACACCAAGCTGGATTGGAGTCCACTTGGGCGTGCACAACTGGCGGTCTTTGTTGCGTTGCCGATGAGGTTCGGGACGTTAGGAGGAGGCTTTCCCAGCTTAGGCGGTCTATACAGAGCCGCTTACCTAGCCCAAGGACAACATTCGTCTCCATGCAGCACTACAGTCCGCGGAGGACTTGTTGGAAACATCGTAGCATCGCCTGAATGGAGCAAGCTTCTTTTCCGTCGGTTCTCGAGCTCCATTCGTCGCCCCAGCTGCCAAGTTTCTTTTCCGTCGGTTCTCGAGCTCCATTCGTCGCCCCAGGTGCCAAGCTTCTTTTCAGTCGGTTCTCGAGCTCCATTCGTCGCCCCAGCTGCCAAGCTTCTTTTCCGTCGGTTCTCGTGCTCCAATCGTCGCCTCTGCAGGCAACACAGGCTTGTCGCGTTTCGTATTTTTCTTGAATTTGGAGTCGGAGTCCAATCCTGGTCGCCGGCAACTTGTGCGTCAGCTCTTGGCAACTTGTCCCACAACTCGACTGCTGTCAGGTATCCGGCAACTCGGGGGACTGCTCAAGAAGCACGCTCCACTCAGGGAGGCGCTGGTTTTTAGCCCATGTCTGTGCTTCTTCTTGACGAACGAACGACCAGAGCAGACTCCATTTACTCAAGCGGCGTCAGATCCACCATCATCCATCAGTTGTGGAGATTCGCTCCAAATTCTCATCTCATCCTCAGGTGCCTCCAGTTCAGAAAACTCCCAATTCCCCGCGACTTCCCTCTAAAGAGCCACTCCACGCCACGCTGTCAACAGCGAAGCCATACGCGTTCCTACCGCCTACCGCCCGTCTTCATTGTTCTGTCTCTAGGCGTTTTCCTTTCCTCCTGTTCTGATTATTCCATCGACTCTAGGACACTTGATACCTGTCCTCCGCCACAGTCCAGATTTGTGTAAGCTCCGCGCACACAAACAGACACACAAATCCTTGCAACACTGCCCTCAGCACAGCTCCAACTAATGGAATCCTTCGCAATTCAATACCTCTTCCGGTCCATCTAGCTCGCCTCACCCCTAATTGATTACAGTTGCGGCAGCCAATGGCACAAAAAACAAGCGCAAATGAAATGAAAAAAATAAAACTGCGCATTAACTAGAGCCGCCCCAGCAGGAGAAGGCCAAACTGACGACCGAAGCACCGACGGAGAAGCAGCGACAGCAGCAGGAGACGAGCTTCCTGGCGCAACTAATTGAAATGGTTTCCAGTTTATTAGTGCCCCGCCAGCCATCGGCCAGTGGATGCACAGGGAAGCCAATTACTGGTCTCGAATCATTGCCCTCAAGGACTCGCCAGTGCATTGATTGTGGCAGACGGCAACGGCGACGGCGGCATTCGAAACTGACTCATTTTGTGGTCGCCCCCTCCACACACAAACACACACGAGCGGCGACCTTATCGTGGCGTCCGCTATCTAATCGAAACCACGGGCATAATGCGTAATAAAATTTAGTTAAAGTCGTTTCCGATTAATTGGATAATTAAGTCTGGCAGGAACATGTGAGTCGGTTCTCAGAATGCAGACGCTAATAACCCTCAGTCGAGTGCATTCATGCGAACTGCTGCTGATAACCATTTGAGCGCATTAAGTTGGCCGGCGATTAACAACCGAGTGTTCGAGTACTTTGCGCTGATTGATGCCCGGTGCCATCCGGAGACGAGGAGGCCAGACGGAAGCAGATGGGGCGTCAAGCTACTTCCGGCGCACATCCAAAGACGCGTGAAAAACCTCACAAGGAGACTGGACAGAAGTCTTCAAGGAGGCCTAAGTCAAAGGGACCACAAGGAAGCAAATGGCGTGTCTAACCACTTCCGGCGCCCATCTGAAAACCTCACAAGGAGACACGACTGAACCAAGTGAAGTCTCGAACAGTCTTCAACGAGGCCTAAGTCCACTCCCAAAGACGAGGAGGCCAGACGGAAGGAGATGGGGTGTCAAGCTACTTCCGGTGCCCATCAAAAGACGCGAGAAAACCTCACAAGGAGGCTGGACTGAACCAAGTGAAGTCTCGAACAGTCTCCAACGAGGCCTTAGTCCACACCCAGAAACGAGGAGGCCAAACGGAAGCAGATGGCGTGTCCAACCACTTCCGGCGCACATCCAAAGACGCGTGAAAAACCTCACAAGGAGACTGGACAGAAGTCTTCAACGAGGCCTAAGTCAAAGAGACCACACGGAAGCAAATGGCGTGTCTAACCACTTCCGGCGCCCATCTGAAAACCTCACAAGGAGACACGACTGAACCAAGTGAAGTCTCGAACAGTCTTCAACGAGGCCTAAGTCCACTCCCAAAGACGAGGAGGCCAGACGGAAACAGATGGGATGTAAAGCTACTTCCGGTGCCCATCAAAAGACGCGAGAAAACCTCACAAGGAGGCTAGACTGAACCAAGTTAAGTCTCGAACAGTCTCCAACGAGGCCTTAGTCCACACCCAGAAACGAGGAGGCTAAACGGAAGCAGATCCAACCAATTCCGGCGCCCATCCAAAGACGTGTGAAAAACCTCACAAGGAGACTGGACTGAAGCAAAGGACGTCTCGAACAGTCTTCAACGAGGCCTAAGTCAAAGGGACCACAAGGAAGCAAATGGCGTGTCTAACCACTTCCGGCGCCCATCTGAAAACCTCACAAGGAGACACGACTGAACCAAGTGAAGTCTCGAACAGTCTTCAACGAGGCCTTAGTCCACACCCAGAAACGAGGAGGCCAAACGGAAGCAGATGGCGCGTCCAACCACTTCCGGCGCACATCCAAAGACGCGTGAAAAACTTCACAAGGAGACCGTACTGAAGCAAAGGACGTCTCGAACAGTCTTCAACGAGGCCTAAGTCAAAGGGACCACACGGAAGCAAATGGCGTGTCTAACCACTTCCGGCGCCCATCTGAAAACCTCACAAGGAGACACGACTGAACCAAGTGAAGTCTCGAACAGTCTTCAACGAGGCCTTAGTCCACTCCCAAAGACGAGGAGGCCAGACGGAAGGAGATGGGGTGTCAAGTCACTTCCGGTGGCCATCCGAAAACGTGAAAACCTCATAAGGAGACACGACTGAAGCAAAGGACGTCTCGAACAGTCTTCAACGAGGCCTAAGTCCACTCCCAGAGACGAGGATAACACACGGAAGCAGATGGCGCATCCAACCACGTCCGGCGCCAAAGAACGCATGAAAACCTCACAAAAGAGCGTGAAATCCTCACAAGGAGATACGACTGAACCAAGTGAAGTCTTAACGAGGCCCGCGCCCCCTCCTAGCCCCACTCAAAGACGGCACAACCGCCCATATATACCCAACCGACGTTAAAAATGCTCACATAACCTCAAATCGCATCGCAAACACCTGTATCCTCCCTTGATGATCTCCCCCCCCAACCGGTCACCTCTCAAACCTCGTCTAACACACTCTCTCTCTCTTTTCAGACTCAAAACCGGCTGGAGTAGCAGCAAAGTGGCCGAGCCGCTGCGCCCCGAAGAGCAGGCGGCCATCATCTCGGTGATCCGTCGCAACGAAGAGATCGAAGTGGCGGAGCGTCAGCGCGTCGGCAAGCTGGTCGAGCGAGTGGAGAAGATCAAAGAACGAGCAGCTGACTGCGGTCCGCAGGGTTGTCGCCTGTGCGGCCAGACCTTCGGCATACTCGGCCCCTCGCGGCTGGTCTGCGAGGACTGCAAGAAGGCCGTCTGCTCGAAGTGTGCCATCGACATCAACGTCAAAATGCACACAAAGTCGCGCGAAATCTGGCTGTGCCGCATCTGCTCCGAGACGCGAGAGATGTGGAAGAAGTCGGGCGCATGGTTCTTCAAGGGGCTGCCAAAGTACGAGATCCCCGATCCGAATGTGACGCCAGTCCGGTCGACGCGCAGCCTAAGTGCGACTCCCGCCAAGACGGTGCGCATCAAGAAGATGACGATAAGTGTGGTAGACACCAGCAGTTCGGAGGACGAGGAGGAGGAGGACTGTGCCAACAAGCAGACGTACCCGTCCATCCAGAGAGAGGACAGCTTCCGGCTGCGGACGGTCGGGTCGTTTCGCAGCTTCTTCGACGGCGGCGAGCGCAAGTTCTCCAACTCGATCTTCTTCAACCGGCAAGTGTCGAAGGTGGACAACGTTCAGTCGGAGTACGACAGCATCTCGACGGCGTCCAACAACCGCAGGGAGAGCAACTGCAACAATCGACGGGGCTCCGTCTCGTCCAGCTGGTCCATGAGCGAGAGCTCATCGGGGAATGGCAGCACGACGACGAACAACCAGTTGGCGCAGTCCTGCCGCGATCCACTGCTCGGCTGGCTGGAGCTGGTGGTGAACTACAGAGAGAACGACCACACCCTCGACTGCAGTGTGCTGAGAGCTAGAGACTTGCCCGCCATGGACTCCGCAGGATTGGCGGACCCCTTCTGCCGGCTGAACATCATCACGCCCGAGGGACACATCAAGTACACCCGCTGGCAGAAGACGAAGACCGTGCACAAGACGCGTAACCCCGAGTTCAACGAAGTCGTTCAGTTCGTGGGCGTCGAGCCGGACGAACTGGGCAACTCCCTGCTGTACGTGGTCATTCTGGACGACGACAAGTACGGACAGGACTTCCTCGGCGCCGCCAAGATCAACCTCTCAACGGTGAGTCTCCTCTGTTGCGATTCCTCTTGAGTGTACCCGTAACCAGTTTCATTCCACAGGTCCACAGCCAGAGCCCGTACCGCGTGACGGTGCCCCTGGGCGCCGAGGATCAGTACAGCAACGAGGCGGAGCTGGCCCAAGTCTGGCCGCGGGGCAAGATCCTCATCTCGCTGTGCTACAACTCAAAGAAGCGGGCCCTCGTGGTCGTGGTGAAACAGTGCACAAACCTGCTGCCCATGGACAACAACGGCAGCTCGGATCCCTTCGTCAAACTGTGAGTATCCCTCGCTACTGCTCTGACTCCACTTTCCTGACGCCCCTTTCCTTTCCTTGCAGCCAACTGAAACCGGACACGCACAAGAAGAAGTTCAAGACTGGCGTTAAGTGGCGCAACCTGAACCCCTCCTTCAACGAGGAGTTCGCATTCGAGGCCAGCCCCCACGACCTCAACAAGCAGTCGCTCATCATCACCGTCTGGGACAAGGACATCGGCAAGAGCAACGACTTCCTCGGCAGCCTCGTCCTCGGCTACACCAGCAAGGGCGAACGCCTGAAGCAGTGGACCGACTGCGTCCGCCTGCCCGATCATGTCCACGAGAAGTGGCACTGCCTCTCGGCAGACAATCCCTCGCACTGATTCAGGGCCAAGGCTTCTGTCGGTGCGGCGGCGACGGCGGCGGCGTGGTGGCTATGGTGCTCCAGTGATTGCTTCTAAGACGAGACCGTGTAAACAAAAAAAGTGCCCTTAACGATAAGGTTTTGAACTTTTCTTCAGTTTTCCTCCGCTTCGGGAGTACCGCTCCCGCTCCCCCCTGGCCGAGGGTGCGTCTCACTGGGCCGCGTAGCCACCACCGGATGGGTGATATCGGACGTTGATAGTATTTACCACTTGGTAGCGTGATTATTCCTTGTAATATTACATTTAGCGCTAGTTAGGGCTGCAGCCCTGTAAGTTGAGACGATCGTTTGTCGGTCGGTACGACCTCCATTGCGATTTGTACTTTCAATAAAATATACTTTTTTTGGAAGCATTCCTAAGCGGGCTTTCATTGGGTCATCTGACGCAGATTTCGAGGATCCGCCAAAGGCCACTTTTTGTAGGTGTTGCTGGATGATTTTCGAGCGGGTAGGCCTGCCAGGTGCGAGGCTAGCCACTTTTCTAGAAACCATCAGTCCACGAGCTGAGTTGCAGTCCGTAGGACGACCCGGAGTGGATTTCCGCGTCGAGGGGGGGAGCACGGGCTCAAAGATTGGCGCAACCAGGGAAAGCGTGGGATACGCAGCTAAGGTCGACTACTTCGCTCTGGAATGACAGCAGTCGGAAAAGGCCGGCAGTTAGAACAGGCCGCAGTCTAGAGGGCCCGCGGTCGGAAGGACGGCAGTTCGAACAGGCCGCAGTCTAGAGGGCCCGCAGTCGGAAGGACGGCAGTTCGAACAGGCCGCAGTCTAGAGGGCCCGCAGTCGGAAGGACGGCAGTTCGAACAGGCCGCAGTCTAGAGGGCCCGCAGTCGGAAGGACGGCAGTTCGAACAGGCCGCAGTCTAGAGGGCCCGCAGTCGGAAGGCCGGCAGTCGGAAGGCCGGCAGTCGGAAGGACGGCAGTTCGAACAGGCCGCAGTCTAGAAGGCCCGCAGTCGGAAGGCCGGCAGTCGGAAGGACGGCAGTTCGAACAGGCCGCAGTCTAGAGGGCCCGCAGTCGGAAGGACGGCAGTTCGAACAGGCCGCAGTCTAGAGGGCCCGCAGTCGGAAGGACGGCAGTTCGAACAGGCCGCAGTCTAGAGGGCCCGCAGTCGGAAGGCCGGCAGTCGGAAGGACGGTAGTTCGAACAGGCCGCAGTCTAGAGGGCCCGCAGTCGGAAGGCCGGCAGTCGGAAGGACGGCGGTTCGAACAGGCCGCAGTCTAGAGGGCCCGCAGTCGGAAGGCCGGCAGTCGGAAGGACGGCAGTCGGAACAGGCCGCAGTCTAGAAGGCCCGCAGACGGAAGGCCGGCAATCGGAACAGGACGCAGTCGGAAGGCCGGAGGCCGAATAGGCCGGCAGTTAAAACAGGCCGCAGCCTAGAAGGCCCGCCGTCGGAAGGGCAACGCGCAGTGCTGTCAGATCTCCGCATCTGGAGGCAGTCTCCACGGACTGAAAACTTCTATCAAACTGTAGTTGATCTCTGGAGGATGCGACTGAGCTGAGCTCAACATTGTCCCGTCCAGGATGCGAGGCCAGAGAGCCATTCAAGGCAGATGTGCAGCAGATGTGCAGCGGATGAGTTAGCCAGGCTCTACACAGAAGCAACCTCAATAGGAACGAAGCACGCAACAACTCTGCCGAACGAACCGCAACAGGAACACCCGTCTCTCCTGACTGCTGGGTGGCTAAATGAGGATACCTGTCTCTGCTGACTAACTCTTGCTACGAAGAAGGCCAAGTCCGTGAGTAGACACGCCAAAACACGCCTCACTTAGGTCCTAATAGACGCATTGTGCTGCACGAAGGAGGCTGACCCAACTAACTAAACCAACGCGAGACGGCTGCACTACATGCTCTAGACCAGACTAGATCCCGAACGCTCCAAACAGCTGCTCTCGTTGAACAGATGATCTGTAAGCCCTGTGGTGCGTCTGTTTTACCGGGAGACTGCCTCTCGGAACGGATCACGGCTAGGCGTCGCCATAACCGACTTGAGCTCGAAAACGACCACACTGACTTGGCCACATCGAGCGCATGGACAGCAATGCTCCAGCTGCAGAGGGTCTTCCTCCTCCTGGTTCGAAGATTCAAGCCAGACACGTGCACAGACAGTGGAGCAGCGTTTCTACCTCGTCCAAATGGAGTCTACGCTCATCACGGACTTTCGCACGAAATGTCCGCGAAATGGCCACCAGATCGTTGTCCAGATCAAGCTAGACGATTCAAATGAGGAGACAGACGTCAGATGAAGGCATGGGCATCGCTCGAATCGCCGAACGCACACGCCGCAGGCAGACAAGTTGTCATTAAGGTCACTGGAGCTCAGATAAGCATTGCTGAACAGCAATTCAAGCGATTCCTGCTTTCACTCAGACTTGACAGGAGACCTCCAAGGAACACTGAAGGCAAAGCGGTGCATTCTCGGACTGCAGCTGTTGATGGAGAACAGTGAAGAGTGGAGCACGGTGGCTAGGTGGGTGCTCTGCGGCTTGGGACGAACTCAGACGAACTGAGACACATTGCCGCCACGAACTAGGGTTCCTCTTATTGCTCCGTGTTCCCGTGTTGAGCGCTCAGTTCGGAAACGTCAAACATTTGCGCATCGATGCGGCAGTGAGGCGTTCCTGAATGCAGCCCGAAACACGGAATACGGACCAAAGGACGGGGTGTCCGTGTGTCCTCCAGGAAAGGCTAAGCCGAACTGAGGCACATCGCTGTCATGAACTGGACACGGTGACGTAGGGATGCGGAGCAAAGGACGTTGCCTCCTGGAGAAAAGCCAAGACGAACTGAGACAAATGGCCTTGAAGCACGACGGAATACAAAAAAGAGCCACAAAGTGTTCGGATGAACGTGACGATTGGCCACTTGTCCTCCGTCTTCCGACGGACGTGACGATTGGCCACTTGTCCTCCGGCTTCCGACGAACGTGACGATTGGCCACTTGTCCTCCGGCTTCCGACGAACGTGTCCATTGGCCGCTTGTCCTCCGGCTTCCGACGAACGTGACGATTGCCCGCGTATCTTCCAGTCCCCCGGTGGCGCCTAGCGATAGGCAACAGTTCAAGAGATGACTTCTCTAGAGAAAGCTTGCCACCCTAGGCGGCAGAAATTGTGGTTAATGTTGCCCTCTGTAGCACCCAACGGAACTAGGGAATGATTCCGCTGGGCATTCGACAAGGGCTGGTTTAGACTGCGCCAACTTGGCGGATTTGGCCACTCTTCTGTGCGAGGAGTCCTGTCGCGAGTGAGCGTCTCATCTGAATTGGCCCGCCGACGCCAGTGAAGGGACCGCGAGTGCGTTTGTTTTGCTGCTGCAACAGTCTGTGAACGCTTCTAACGGTGGCCACGTCTGGGCAGCAGGGACGTACGCATTCAAATTCCGCATCGAAGGACCGTCAGCGATGGAAGGCGGCTATTGCTCAGCTGCAGGCTCAGACCCTTCAAAAGTCGTCGGCGTGATAAGAAGAACCAGAAGAAGCGACGAGGAAGACGATGAAAAGGAAGAAGAAGAACAACAAAAAGGAGAACTCTCCTCTTTCGTCCTCACCTCGTTCGTCGACAGTCACTGTAGCCACGGAACCAAGTCCAAACTGTCTGTTGTTGTCATGACGAAGCGCTTGCACATTTGCCGACGTCTGAAAGATTCCCCGGAATGCCCTGTCAGCACACTCACTCGGAAGCAATGTCTTCTCTGTTCGCAGTCGCAACCAACAGCCGCCACTCGTAAATCTGTCAACTCAATGCACAACCGAGCAGCTAACCAGATGTTCACATAATTATGCGGCGTTTTTGTTTGGAATTAATTCAAATTCATGCGTCATGAGAACCGGAACCAGTTTCTGAGGGGAAACCTGAAGCCAGTGAATCTCGATCCATATTCAATAAAATCAGCGAGGCGGGAGGGAGGGAAGGGAACTGATTTGATTTGAACGCTTCACAAATTGTGGCACAAACTCGGAAGCCAGACGTGGCGGTTCTCTAGCACAGAACAGAAGAGTGAATGAACATGTCGTCAAGTCAACGACATCAGCAGAAGGAACTAATTTTATGCCAACGACCAGTTCTTACGTAACCCACTCGAGTTGTGAGCACTTCCTGACATTTTGGAGCCAGCCAGATGATCTGCAAGTCAAATCAAAAAAAAATCGCTCGTATAAAAGGAAGAGTGCGTCGGAATGTAGGTCTCACTTCGCCACGCACAATCGACCTCTGCACGATGAGATCTGGGACAGGTGCCGCTCTTCTACTCCTCTGCCTGATCGGAGGCGCCTCCTCTGGTGCGGCCTTGACACTCATCTGCAATACACACGTCTAACCCGATTCGTTTCTTCTAAGATTTCTGCGAGCTGGAGGGCCGGATATCGCAGCCCGGCGAGAGGTATCCCGTGCCGGACGACTGCGGCGAGTACACCTGCCACGAGAATGGTTTCCTGACGACGCAGGCGTGAGTATTTCGTGGTCCGTCACGCCGATCAGAACTGACTGAGTGTGGCTGTTTACAGATGCCCCTACTACGTGTCCGGTTCGCCCTTCTGCGAGCTGATCCGCGAGGACCTGTCCAAGCCGTACCCGGACTGCTGCGAGCGGTACGAGTGTTGAATGTTGAATAAATCCGCTTTTGCACACCACCCCCCGGGCTCTGATTTATTTCGACGAACAACAAAACTTAGAAACTATTCAAAAAAAAAAAACAATACTTTGGCATCATCGGACGGTCCGGTCCCTGATCGGGGCTCACTGATCGGGACAGTCAACGGTCGGGCAGCAGTTGGGGTAAGTCTCGCCGGGATGGTGGTTCACCACGCACCCCTCGCCAACCATGTACCTGGAACAACTGAAGAGCAACATTAAAGTTCCGGTCATCCGACCACTCAACACTCACTAGAGCAGGCGCAGCACAAAGTCATCGCGGCAGAAGATCTGAACGCACTCGTCCGCCGGCTGATAGATCGAGTTGACGGGAATCGGCGTCTGGGTGTCGTTGTAGAAGCACATTCCCGGATAATCTGGCGAAACAATGAATTAGCCACGATCACGGCGAACACCTTGACATACCTTTGTTGACCGCATTGCCAATGTAACGCTCTGCGCTGCTGGCTCCGGTGAAGCTCAGCACGCCAATCAAGACCACGGCTAGCGCACAACACAGCATCGACTTGAACATACTCACGCGAGCGGGGGATTACGGGATTTTGCGAAACAATACTACTCTACGGGCACTGCAGTCGCAACAGACGACAAAAAACTGATGTCGAGCTTATAAGCTGCCGCGGCTTTTATAGGTTTAACGGCAAGCTTGTGACTTGTGACTCAAGCCTTATCGCTGGCGCTCGCGCTGGTTCAATGTCATGTAAACAGGGCGCCCCCGAACTGCGCGGCGGCTGCGAAAGATGCGAGATGCGTATCTAGAACGAATCGCAGACAATAGCTGAATGGATGGTGGCCCATTTCGCGGCATCTGTTGTCGCTGCAGCCAGATGTGTGCTGACGTAGGGCAGAAGGTAGGTAGGTGGCCCTCACGTGTAATCAGCAATCACCTGAGGCGGTGACAGGCGAACGATTGCCGCCGCACATGAGGGTGAGCAAAATTAATATCGTACCCCGTAATTAAGTGAGGTTATGCTAATTCAGACGAAGATAACTAGACGGCTGACGGAAGTAATCGCTGACTGGCATGGGAATCCCTGGGAACCGGGCAAACAGCATTCCGTCGATCGAGGGTGATGGCAGGTCGTTGCATTGACGCCACCACCACCTTAGTGGGTGCCGATGACACGACTAATTGCGATGCCAAAGAGAAGAGACGACTATGAGGGGTTTTTGTGGCTGCTCTCCGGTGTTAATGTTCTTCGAGCTTCGTGGTGATCTCCAAGTGATCACGGATCGAGCCGGTCTTAGAGGAAGCAGAGCGCACGAAACGAGGCAGCTATCGCTCGGTCATCGACTACAATTCGAAGAGGTTCTTGGAATCCGAGCTTCGTGGCTCGAGGCCGAATCGCCAAGTGATCTCGGACGGTCTTCATGAGTGGAAGCAGCGCGCACGAAACGCTCTCGCTCGCCCGTCAATATTCATAGAGTTTCGTGGTTCAAGAGCGATCACGGACGGTCTTAATAAGTGGAAGCAGCCCACCAGGACCAGGACCAGGACTCACACAGTTCAGGAACCGCCGACCTGATGAGTTGACTTGAATTGATGCGTCATCAGAGTGCTTCTGGATTGGCTGAGCCTCCTTCATCGATATTGAGGCAGCATTTGGGCGAAAAAAACGAAGAAGACGGTGTTGCATAGACCATCAGAGCCGCCCAGAGGCACGAGGACAGCACAGAGAGAGAAACACCGCGTTGCTCGAGCTGGAGTTCAGCTTGAACATCAACATCTTCTGACTCGCATGATCCACTAAAGGGTCGCAGAGGTAAAGCACGCGTTGGAGTGCAGCACACTCTCAAATAGGAGCCACTTGATGACTGAGATGTGGCAGAACGAGCTTGTGACCACGGGCAAGGCGGACTCCTCAGAAGTCGACTTTAAATGACAGAGGCTATGCTATGCTTGCAGTCCAGAGGCACGAGGACATGCAGTTTTATACACCGCCTCTGAGTGGTCAAATTGGAGAAGCCAACTCCGGGCAGGAATGCTGCCACCGAGCGTTGTCAGTGACTGGAGAGAGAAGGAGCCGTCAATGGAAAGAAATCAAAGCCGCCGATGTTTGAGGATCGTCTGGGTGCCTTGGTAAATGTGTGTACGTGTGCTAATTCCGCACAGAGTCCGAAAGAAATGCCGACAACGGCTAGACTTCCAGCATCTGCACTCGCTGCAGGGTTGCCAGATGGACAAACACTCCCTTGTCCTCTCTTGCCACTCAGTCTGTGTCGGACTTTAGTCTGTGTCCAACTTTGGCGGTCCAGAAGAAGAAGATGACGATATTTACAGGCAAAGAGGGGCATCCAGCGCCTACTTGTCCAGTCACTCGATCTCGTCTAAGCACATCCCTTCAACAAGGGTGTGTCTCTGAACTAAACTTCGAGCAGAACGAAGGCACGAACATGTGCAGCAAGCAAGCGGTTGTCAAGCAGAGCACTGAAAGTGGACGTATGTGTGGAGAAGGGAACTTGTCCGATCTCTGACGCACAGAGGCAGCTCCATGAAGCTAGACCAAGCTGTTGTTGATTTCCCATCATCGCCATGTTTCCCGACCCGCAAGGTCCACTACAGGGGATCTCCACGCCACTCAATCCTCTGCCATCGGCTCTAACTGATCAGGAGTGGCAGCAGAGGTGTCTGTAGGATCCGAATTGAGCTCCTTTAAGATCAGTCTTGAGCTCCTTTAAGATCAGTCTTGAGCTCATTTAAGATCCGTCTTGTGATCCTTTAAGATCCGCCTTCAGCTCCTTTAAGATCCGTCTTCAGCTCCTTTAAGATCCGTCTTCAGCTCCTTTAAGATCCGCCTTCAGCTCCTTTAAGATCCGTCTTCAGCTCCTTTAAGATCCGTCTTGAACTTCTTTAAGATCCGTCATGTGCTCCTTTAGAAGCCGTCAGCAAGCCTCTGGCGGTAGCTGAGGAACGAAATTCGACTTCAAAGCTGTGCGACAACTGACGTGCGCGTCTCAGGTGGCGTATACAAGTGGGGAAAGGTCTCAACAAACTTGAAGTCCGTTTACCGCAAAAGTTCGTCCCATCAGGAGAGGCTTTCTCGCCTGAGGCCCAAGTCACCGTGGACTGGAGCGGTATAGAAAGCAGAAGACGTTCTAGTTATGGACTCATTTGATTTGTAGTCGCTTAGCTGACATTAGACCCTCATCGTCATCATTTTCTGAGCCGCATGGGGAGACCTCCAGGCCATTCGATCTTCCGCCATCGACTCTAACTCATCAGGAGTCATGCCCAAGTGCAACGAGGCGAGTTTTTGGACTTGGTTCAACCACCTCGTCCTGCGTTTGCCAAGCGGTCGCCTAGCTGATGGAATCCCTTGCAAGACACTCCTCGGAAGTCGTGAAGGTGGGGACAGTCGTGCCAGGTGACCAAACCCTGGAAGCATAGCCCTTTCCGTTCAAAGAAGCAGCTGCTCTTCATTGTGTTCCTCGCTGTTCCAATGGCCAATCCCGCAGGAAAGCTCAACATTACCCCATCCCTCCCTCCTCCCCCCCTTCTTCCATGGGACTCCACTAACATGTAGAGTAGTTCAATGCACTTCGCGTTCTGGTAATGACCCAGCATCTCAGAATCTGCACATACGTCAACAAACCTCTCGAGTGCGCGCTGGAGTTCTCTCTGGGAGGATGTGAGAATAACTTAGTCAAAGGAAGGTGGCTTACCCTCAACTCTTCTCGCCTCGGCTGCGCTGCAACATCCAGTGCATACATCTCTAATGAAAAGGAGAGGCGACAAGACGCACCCTTGGCGAAGTCCAACGCCCACGGTGAATGGGATTGATTTAGCACCGACAACTGCTGCAGTTTGTGTACAGAGACTGAATGGCCCTCGAAAGATTACTCCTGCAGGACACTCCAGAGTTTACCTCGAGGAACTCGATCGTATGCCTTTTCGAAATCCACAAAACAGCTGCAGATCGGTTTGGCATACGCCCAAGCCTTCTCGAGTAGCATTCTTTAAGTTAATTGCTTCTGCCGGGACGAAAGCCGCACTGTTCATCCCCTCATCCTGGACTCGACCATAGCTCTGGAACGCGCCTTCAACACCTTGGCGTAGACTTTCCGGGGAAGACCTCAAAGAGACTTCAAACAGACCTCAAAGACACATGCCCCTGTAGCTGGAGCAATCACTTTTGTCCCCCTTTTTTTAAAAGACGGACATTCACCACAGTTTGCCAGTCGCCAGGTGTCTCACCGCTTTCCCAGGCCACCTTAATGACACGAGAGAGTCATGAAACTACCTCTTTAAACACGGCCTTAAGCTGATTTCATCCACACCGGCTGACTTGACAACCTTTAGCGATTTCACATCACTTCTATATACAAATGTATTGCTGAGACGCATACATCAGAAGGTGTAACAAAAGTCAACACAACAAAAGGATGTCCTCAGGGAGTAGTTTTGTCTCCCCTAATGTGGAGTCCGTTGCGGCTCCTGGCGTTGTGGGTATGTGCGTCGACTCCTACGCACTTGGACCTACCCGTCTAGATTCGATTCCTGGTACGACAAGAAATACTTTTCACGGCCCCACCTCTTTCGAGTCACTGACAATGCTCAAAGACACAACTAACTAACTGTGTAGAAAAAAGAAAAAAGCTTCTCCAAATTGGCCGTTTGGAGTCGGCATAGAACTGTAGGTCCCTTCCACTCGTCATAGAACAATAGCACGCACAACACGAGTGGTTGCTGAGAAGGTAGGCCTGATATATGAATAGGGGGCACAATAGATCTAAAGGTCGCGGTGCAATTTAGTCAAAACCTGGCCTCTTTCTGAGCTCCAGGCACGCGTTCACAGAACAGACACCATCAGCAACGTTTTCCGTAGAAGCAGTCTGAATTTTGAGAACAGTAAGGAGACCGCGGGGCAAACGTGCACTCCACAGGCCACATCCTAGCGGAGATTCGACTTGGAATCGCCTTGGCAGCCGTTGCGCCGGCACTCGACGAAGCCTCTTGTGGAGTTGGCTAGTCCTGCTATAAGGACTCGAAAGCTGGTCGTTAAGCAAAAGAGCTTATGGGCCCTGACATCCCGGTCCTGGCCAGTCCTGCTATAAGGAGTCTAGAGCTGGACGTTAAGCAAAAGAGTTTATGGGCCCTGACATCCCCGGGAACTGCAGAGCTGATGAGCTCGCTAAATGCTCCACTAGACTGCTAGTTGATGGTACCCGTCAAGTTACAGCTGAATGTCAGATGCCAGATGGTTGACAGGAACCACTGGTCGAACCTCAAAGGAATTCTGGCCTGATCTCGATCCAAAAAGATCAAGTGGCCGGATCTCCCCAAAGAGATCTAAAATTAGTACTACAGTGGGAATCGTCAGCGGACACTGACGGATAGGCCTTCACACGCAAAGGACTGGGCGGCTATTTCTCCAACGACTTCTGTAGGCGCTGCCTAGACGAGGATGAGGATGGAGCGCATGCTGAGGCACTTGCCTCAACTAGGAATGAGGCTCTCTCTTAATCGAAGCACCCACGTGTCGGTAGACTGTCTGTCTGTTTTGGCCTCATGCCGCTGCTATATGGTTCTGCCTGCGGTGGAGGTGGATGGAAGATAGGACATGGAGGCTGCGTCGAGATGCGAATGTAGGCCAGAAGGCCTGACGAAGGCAGATCGAGGGCATTGAGCCTATTCAAGTCCCAACTTCTGGACTAGAGAAGGAGAGAAAGGGCTAATTTCGAGGAGTTTAAGGGCCAAGTCATTGCGGAGGCAAGACAGCTTGGTCTTGCGTTATTCGGCGATGCAATTCATTTTGTATGCGAATGTAGCCCTAAGCTAAGTAACAGCTAAGTCCTCGCTGAAAAGACGCTTCTTTTGTGACCGAAATTGTTGAAATCCGAGCAGTAGAAGAGAAGTTAGGTAGGAAAACGTGTAGACAAAGGTCCTTAAAAAAGCTCCTTAGCAAAAGCACATATTGTAGAAAATCGGGAATATCTCGAGAAGAGTGCGTCCGGGGTCTCTGGTCTCTGGCCCATCGATAGAGGTTGGAAGGGCGCATCTGACCATGGCTTCTTTTTCTTTGCTAACCCCATCAGGAGCTGAGAAAAGTAGCCGAGAAGATCCATCAAAATGCAAAATCGCGAATATCTCGAGGTTTGAAGTTTTTATCAGAATCAGCAAAAACAACCGCAGTACCCTAACAGGGCTCTGTAAACTCAGGGAACACCTAAGGAGCATCAGAAGGAGGTCTCTGCGGAGAATCTAATCAAATTCCAGAACATATGCTGGGATTTTGTTGCTTCGTTAGCCGGGCAAAAACCTAATATCAGAGGAAGAATTGAAGTCACTAGAACCAGCTAACATTCTCAGATTCCTGGGATAAATCTCGTCCACCTTTTCGCAATAAGAGCAAATAACCCTCAATACATCTCTGAAAAGAGCTGCATGGGAGGGGAGCTCTTAAGAAAGTAAAGGTATGAATAGGGGGCACTATAGATCTAAAGGGACGCGGTGCAATTTACGCTCAAATGAGGCCCTCTGCGTCCACCATAGGTGGTCAGGTGGCCAATTGAGTGGTCTGATGGCCGTGGCTCACCTTGCCGAACGTGGTTGAGTGGCGGTTTACTACCGTGAGACCTTCTATAGTCCAGTTCCTTTTCAGTTCAACACCACTCAAGTCGTCCAGCCTGACGAAGAAGTGCTCTTCCTCTTATTCTTGCAATTGCAGAGAGCGTGAGACTGTCCGCCAGTAGGCCTCGCTTACCCTGGAGCAGGTCACCGAGTACCCCAAGCATATCTCACTGTTGCTCTGGCTGGATAACCTAAGTAGCTTCGATGTCTGCGTGTGCCTTTCTTGCCGCTGGGCTTTTAGAAAACCACTGGTGATCGATTTGTTGGTTACGCAGCCTCGTGTATGGCAGCCACTTCGGTTTGAGAACCGCTGCAGTCCTCCCCTAGTGCCAGACATGGAGGCCACAGAAGACCTCCGCGACTGTTGTGCTGTACAGCCAGAATACCACGCAAAGAGAACCACATACGCCTTACTTACACGGTCTCGGTAACGATGCAAGGGCCTCGATTCTCCATACGCCTTCCTTATACGGTCTCTCCACGACGCAATAATGGCCTCCATTCTCCATAAAGCTGAAGTCAGGGGATTCATGAAGCCCTAGCTACACGATGCAACAATGCCCCGGCGACTGCTTCGAATGCCTTACTGTTTGATGGCTGCTCCTAAAGTTAAGTTAACACCAGTCACACATGACTGACCTTGTCACAAACTGTGACATTCAAACGAAGCGAAGTAAAAAACAATGAAATTTATTCCATCTCATCAACAAATCAACACACCGCCCTCCCCTTGGCATCCCCACGTGACCGTCACATTAGCAGCTAGAAGGTAAAACGACAATTAGTACCCGCCTTCATCGGCGTCGACCTTCAAACTTACTCTTCCACCTTAATGTTGTAGTCCGACAAGCATGTCACCTTTTTGAGGCACTTGCCGTCAGCGCCCAAGTCGGTGTATTCATCGCCCTTCCCCGAGTACGAGTAGTACTGCAAGAAAATCTGTTTGCCCACGGAGTTCGTGTAGCCACAAACCGGTACGGATCCTAATCGAATACACTGTTAAACAAAAGCAAGCAACACTTCCCTCCAGACTGGTCTCAAGACGTACTTGCCAAACCGGAACCGAAGAGAGCGGCGAACACTAGAACAACAGCCAAAATCGTTAAGTACTTCATCTTGTCACGAACGTCTAAGTCTATCTACTGTGTGAACTCAACTGAGAGGCGTGAGGGCATGCTGATGGCTTTTATAGCACCTGGGCGCTATTAAAACTAGCACTTATCTCTGCGGAGCTTGTTTTCGCGGCGAAACAAGTTAATCTGCGATCAGCGGCGACTTAGACGAGATTAGTGAAACCTAGTTGGGGTGAGCAGCACAGACAGACATCGGTGTTATTTTTGAGGTGTAGGTCCCGAGGTTATTGATAAGAGAGCACACCTCCTATCGATTAGGGAAGCGCGGTAGATGTCTGGGAGAGGGTGGAGGACGAGCTGGGGAGAGTCGGGATTGTGTGTAAGGCGGGCATTCATTTGGCACCACAGCGCTTGCCTTTTACAACAATCGCTGCGACTCTGAGTGGCGAACTTGGAGAAGCCAACTCTGGACAGGAACACCGCCCGAGCGTCGTCAGTGACTGGAGAGAGGGGAAGCCGTGGAGTATGCAACGAATTAAAGCCTGGACAACATTCAACAGAAAGTGAAGCGATTTAGGGGAGAAGCTAACGTCAGTCTGTCAGCTGGTGCTCTGAGCTCTTGGGGAATGCCTTCAGATGTAACTCAAAGTTAGCCCCCTTCAGAGGCTCCTTCTTCTGCTCAAGCCTGCTCCGATCCCTTGTCTTCTGCTTCGTCGTCGATTTTGTGTTTCTGCGTCTTGTCTTCCACTGCGTTTCCATCTGCTCCAGCCTCGATCCTTCTGCTTCTTCTTCTGCTTCGTCGTCGATTTTCTGTTTCTGCGTCTTGTTCCTTCCACTGCGTTTCCTTCTGCTCCAGCCAGCCTCGATCCTTCTGCTTCTTCTTCTGCTTCGTCGTCGACTTTGTGTCTCTGCGTCTTGTCTTCCACTACGTTTCCTTCTGCTCCAGCTTGCCTCGATCCTTCTGCTTCTTCTTCTGCTTCGTCGTCGATTTTCTGTTTCTGCGTCTTGTTCCTTCGACTGCGTTTCCTTCTGCTCCAGCCTCGATCCTTCTGCTTCTTCTCCTGCTTCGTCGTCCACTTTGTATTGCTGCGTCTTGTTCGTTGCACTGCGTGCCCCCTTTGTCGTGATGGCCACTTCACTTCGACTGAATCGAACATGACCCCTTCCAGAGGAGCACACATGCAGCAGAGGCCTTGTAGAAGAAAACCGTGGGAATCTGAAGCGAGTTGTTCCACCTCTAGTTTGCAGCAGACGAAGGAAGACTCAGCTTAGGGAACCGTAAAGCAGCCGGACGACATTAAGAACTGACGGCAGGAATGCTTTTTGAGTCCCTCCTCCACACACGGAGGCCGATTTCTGCGAACAGTGGTGTGTGTTCAACAAGTCTAAACAGTTCCCTTCAACATTCATAAAGCCCCCCGGCAAGCCTTGCCGGCCCTGCGTTTTCCCAAGACATCCGATCTCGCTTTCCCCCATGGACAGCGGCACCTCTGTCAACCAGAAGACTGTGATCTCAAACGAAGCTGAACCAACTTGGGACATCCTAGGCCCTTGCTACACAATGCAACAATGTCGCGGCGACTGCTTCGAATGCCTCACTGCTTGATGGCGCCGCTTCTAAAGCATCCCACGAAGCTGGTGTCAAGCTAACGCCGTCATTTAATCGGCCAGTCACACATGACTGACCTCAGCTTGGCGCAAACTGAAGTGTGACGGTGACACATTGAAACGAAGCGAAGTCAAAAACAACAAAATTTATTCCATCTTATCAACAAATCAGCACACCGCCCTCCCCTTTGGTGTCGCCAAGTGACCGTCACATCAGCACCTGGAAGCAGAAAAAAGCCATTAGTACCCGCCCTCGTCCGGCTCTTCCACCAAAACTTACTCTTCCTCTCTGAGAGTGTAGTCCGACATGCATTCCACCTTCTTGACGCAATTGCCGTTTTCGTCAATGTCAGTGTACACCTGATTATTCTGCGGGAAGTGCTGCAAGAAAATCAGTTTGCCTTCCGAGTTAGTGTAGCCGCAAACCTGGGGCGATCCTAAGCGAATAGACTGTTAATCAAACAAGCAACACTTCCCACCAGACTGGTCTCAAGACGTACTTGCCAAACCGGAACCGAACAGGGCGGCGAACAATAGAACAACGGCTAGAACTGTTAAGTACTTCATCTTTGTCACGAACGTCTAAGTGCAACAGCTTGGCGAAATCAACTGAAAGTCGTGAGGGTACGTTCGGGCTTTTATAGCACGCTGGACGGGCTTGTTTTTTTGCAACGAAACAAGTGCAATCGGCGATGATCAGCTAACTTTATCTGCAGCAACTGTAACAACATTCGAGCCGCAAACATCTGTGTTGGTTGAAGGTGTAGAGATCACGGGGGTCGTTGATAAGAGGGCACACCTATCGATTGGGGAAGCGGTTGCTGTGTACAGACTGAGGCTCGAGTGGGTGCAGCTGATTGAGTGCAGCAGAGTGCAACTTCGCGTTTTGTCTGAATGACGTAAGGCATCAGTTCGCTTCTCATCCGACTTTAACAGCAGCGTGGCGTGGCTATTGTTTCGCCTTTAGTTCCTAGGACACAGGCAAAGCCTCAACACCTAAGCCCACGCGCTGGCAATGTGCCTCAACTTCGCCCCAACTGCCGAGCTTCTCCACCGTTCTGCGCAGAAATAGGAGAGCAACGAGTTATCCCACTTCGGCCAGAATTACCTCTTGACTGTGACCACGAAAAAGGTGAGACTAGTGGCATTCCTTGTATTTTAGCGGTTAGCTGAAGGGGTTCGTCGTTTAAAAAACGCTGTCAGGTGAATTCAGGGAGCCCCGGAGGTAGAAGTTGGATATCTCTCCTCGCTCTCTTAGTTTCTAGCCCTGCGTCTAGCTTTCTCGAGACCGCCGGGTCTTTTGTTAAGGGGTTCCATTGCGTAGCTTGACAGCTGGCACCAACTTTCGCCACGTCCGTCGATGTATAGTGATGCCCTCTTTGGTTCCTGGCCCTTCCGTGCTCTCGTAAATGACCAGAAAGGCTGCTATTGACGTGTTGTCTGTAGGCTTCTCGTGGCAATGGTGGTCACTTTCCACGTGCTGCATCCGTAAAGAAGCCCGGATAAGACATTGGCGCAGATTGGCCCCTGGTCACCCGTAAATCCACTTCACCTCGTTGCGATGACTTACTTATCCACTGCAGGCAGCAAATCGATTAATCACACACGCCTTGCGAACGATTGCGAGTCTGGATGTCAAGGAGAAACGAGAAGCAGTCAGAGGAAGCACCGGAAGTACTTGATGGCCGCTTCTAAGGTCCTCCACAAAGCTGGTGTCGAGTTGACGCCGTCATTTAATCGGCCAGTCACACACGACTGACCTCAGCTTGGCGCAAACTGAAGTCTGACGGCGACACATTGAAACGAAGCGAAGTGAAACACAACGAAACAGACTGGAAGTCGTCTGAGCATGGAGGAGCAGCCAGAGGAAGCATCAAAAGTACCAGATTGACGCTATTTAACACACAACCATTCCGCAGTCGACCAACAAACAATGGAACTCCCCCCACTCAGCTGACGACAATCCAGAGAGTCCCCTGCCCAACCCATCTCTTCGCCTCCACTCCAACTCAAATAGAAACACAATAAAATTGGCGGCAAATCTTTGTTTTTCATCCTCAACCATGGTCCAAGTCTAACTCAGGCCACCAGTCAGGCCACACCTCCTCGTCGTTAACCAGGACCACTGCCCAGACACTTGGAACAACACTGCGGGAAGTACCTCTGCTTGCAGGCGGACGACGAAGTCTCACAGGAAATCGCCGCATCGTGGCAACTGAAAGCAAAGTTCTCAACGTCAACAAAACCAGCACCCCCGCTCCCCGTCACTCACTGTTCAATCTTCACCGCGTAGTCCGTGCTGCACGAGATCCGTCTCAGACACACGCGGTCATCCTCGAATTCCACGAACGCTTCACCTTTCCCCATGAACTCCAGGTACTCCAAGTGAATCGTCTTCCCACCAGCCGTTGTGTATTCACAGCTTCCTGCGGATCCTGTTGGGTGGAGGATACAAACAGACATGTAGTCACCCCATTGATGGCACCCCAGAACATACTCGTTGGATCCAAATGAACGACCAGAACTGCGACCACCGCGAGTGCTGTCACGGCTTTCATCTTAGCACAAAAACAACTGCTTGTGCAGTCCACACATCCTCTCCGTTCGAATGGTCTTATCTGGGAGGCTATCGCCAGGTCAGCCGGCGATTGAGGTTCCGGCAATGCAGTGTCTGTCTGTCTGTCAGGCGAAACGATAAGGGTGCGCATGACCGGGCAACGCGTCGGTAAATACGTCAAAGATGACGTCTTTTTTGTCAAAAAAACGGAATGACGGGGCGAGAAAAACAAGAGCAAGTGGCGAAGATTAGAAGCAGGTGTGCGGCGGATATGGAATTGGAACGAAGAGGAGCAGAGAGAGCATGCAACTGACTGTCTGAACAACAGGAGGATGTGAATTGCGGCCCCATTCGGAAGTGCGGCAGTGCCAGCCGTGAACAGTCGGGTGGACGATAGGTAGAAGCGGCGGTGATAATTGGAGAATGTAGTCCAAATGTGGGCGTGACAAGCGTGAGCCACAAAGGGGAGCAACAAAGCGCATGGAACCTAGAAGCAACCGACGGGCATCGAGCGTAAGTAGCGCCACACACGAGCAGCAAATGAAGTGAATCCTAGAAACAACGGGGACACGTGAACCACGGTCCATTTCGGAAATGCAGTGCAAGGCGTGAGCAACAAGGCAGACGGGACGTTGCAGCAAACAGGAAGATATGAAGCACTACCCACGCGGAAATGCCGTCCAAACCTAGTGACGGACGGGGGCAACACACCAAGTGGCATCCAGGAACCAGAAACGTTCCAATGCAATTCAAAATTAGTGCCAGACGGGGGCAACAAAGATGGGGGAACGTGGACGCAACAGGAGGACGTGAACTGCGGCCGCATTCGGAAATGCCGTCCAAATCTAGTGCCAGACGAGGACAAGCCTAAGGGAACGTAGACATAGCAGGAGGACGTGAACTGCGGCCGCAATCGAAAATGCCGTCCAAATCTAGTGCCAGGCGAGGACAAGCCTAAGGGAACGTAGACATAGCAGGAGGACGTGAACTGCGGCCGCATTCGGAAATGCCGTCCAAATCTAGTGTCAGACGAGGGCAACAAAGATGGGGGAACGTGGAGGCAACAGGAGGACGTGAACTGCGGCCCCATTCGGAAATGCCGTCCAAATCTAGTGTCAGACGAGGGCAACAAAGCTGGGGGAACGTGGACGCAACAGGAGGACGTGAACTGCGGCCGCATTCGGAAATGCCGTCCAAATCTAGTGCCAGACGAGGACAAGCCTAAGGGAACGTAGACATAGCAGGAGGACGTGAACTGCGGCCGCATTCGGAAATGCCGTCCAAATCTAGTGTCAGACGAGGGCAACAAAGATGGGGGAACGTGGAGGCAACAGGAGGACGTGAACTGCGGCCCCATTCGGAAATGCCGTCCAAATCTAGTGTCAGACGAGGGCAACAAAGCTGGGGGAACGTGGACGCAACAGGAGGACGTGAACTGCGGCCGCATTCGGAAATGCCGTCCAAATCTAGTGTCGGACGAGGGCAGCAAAGCTGGGGGAACGTGGACGCAACAGGAGGACGTGAACTGCGGCCGCATTCGGAAATGCCGTCCAAATCTAGTGTCGGACGAGGGCAGCAAAGCTGGGGGAACGTGGACGCAACAGGAGGACGTGAACTGCGGCCGCATTCGGAAATGCCGTCCAAACCTAGTGCCAGTTCGAAGAACAAACCAAGTGCCCTCCAGCAACGTTGCAAGCCTATTCGCAGACGAGGTCAACAAAGCAGATGAAGCGTAGGCGCAACAGAGGAACAACAACCGTGACAAGATCGTATTTGCTTGTCAACATCGGCTGCACTTTGGAATGCACAAAGCGGTCGGTTGGGTATTCGATTTGATTGACAAATAAATTAAATTGCGGTCGAAACCAGTCCGAGGACCCTCCAGTTAATGGGGGCATAAAAATATTCTCGATTTACCAGATCCCAGTGCGTCCCGGCTTTCATATAAAACCCGCCGAGGCCAGCTCTCCTCAGACACAAGTCCCAGCTCAAGCCGCGCAGCAAGATGTCACGTGCAGTCCTTTACCTCGCCATCCTGGCCAGCCTGGTCGCTGTAATCGCGTCCAACAAGTCGGAGAAGTTCATTGGAAACGCCAAGAATCCAGGTGAGTTGGACAAACCATCCCCCTCGAGTGCATTTCAATCAATCCCCTCTGGGTCCACAGCCTTCCCCGGACAGTGCTACTACAAGGAGGAGGAGGTGCCGATCCCCATCGGCGGCAAGTACCTGCTGAAGAAGGCGTGCGAGCAGGCCGAGTGCCGCAGTGACTTTGTCCTCCGGTTCGACACGTGAGTAGACTGCGCCTGAGTAGCAAGCTCGTGTGGTTAAAATGCCACCTCCTTTGCAGGTGTCCCGCCTACGGTGATGTCAGCCCGAAGTGCGAGAGGATTCAGGACAAGAACGCCCCGTACCCCAAGTGTTGTCTGACTTTCAAGTGTCCCCAATAAACGAGTGAATTCGATACGATCGATGCGTCCTTGTTGTGTGTTTGTTTTGTTTCTCCTCCAAACGGGGTCGCTTCGGCGATGAGACACCGTTCACTTAACCATTTCGTTACATCACGCGCTTATCTCGAGAGAGGAGTGCCCGTCCATCACAACAGAGCAAAGCTAATTAGATGCAGTAATTTGCTTTAATTCTGCGTCGACGTTTGCCGCAAGAACAGATGAACAGATCATCTCGACGGGTCACCGAGTCGGCTGGATTTAATTACCCACAAAAAGCGAACACAACACGCCATGCCCGCTCGTATAAAAGCCTAACTCAAGCAGCTAGTCGCGGTCATAGTGTGACTTGATTCGCAACAGAAACCAACCAGACATGAGGACCGGTCCAAGTGTGATTCTAATTTTAGCGCTCGTGCTGATAGCCTGCGACCAATCGGCCGCTGGTAATGCTGGAACAACGAGTTGAATTGAATTTGTGTCAAGTTTCATTTGTTGTCTAGCTAAACAGCCGCTGTGCACGTACAAGACTGGCGAGGGCGAGACGGTGTTCCTCACGTACAGGCCGCTGCTGCGTAAGGGCGAGGAGTACGTCGACTACAGTGGCGGCGATATGTGCGTCAAGAAGGCGACGTGTCTGGACGACTTCACGACCAAGGTTGAGAGGTGAGTTTGCGGCGCTGACGCGAGAGTGTCCGCTGATGTAATCGCCTTTGATTGGGGCTTCCTTTCAGCTGTTCCACGGTGAAGCCGAGCTGCGCCAAGCGCAGGCAGTACAATGGTGTGTTCCCCCTTTGCTGTATCAAGTGTTGAATGATTCAATAAAAGTCTAACGAGCGGAAGCTGCTTCAAGTGTTTGTGTTTCTTGTGTCAGAGGACGGTTGCGATAAGGAGGCGGGAGAGGTTAGATCTGTCTGCTAACCTCTGGACGCCTTGATGAAGGAGGTGGGTGTCTGTGGGTGGTTAAATGTGCAGGTGAGGTGCCTAAGCTCGTCGCACGCGGATGAGAATGCAAGTGAGTCAAATTGGCCCAAAAATCGAAGTCGGTTACGTCGCACCTGCCTTGCCACGACATTTCCCTTGACGTTGTTGCATCGTTACGGCATTTCATCTGCAACAGAGGACGCAACGATTCAAGCCCGACACGTGCACAGACTGTGGAGCAGCGTTTCTACCTCGTCCAAATGGAGTCTATGCTCATCACGGTCTTGCGCACGAAATGTATGCGAAATGGCCACCAGATCGCTGTCCAGATCAAGCTAACCGATTCAAATGAGGACACAGACGTCAGATGAAGGCATGGGCATCGCTCGAATCGCCGAACGCACACGCCGCAGGCAGACAAGTTGTCATTAAGGTCACTGGAGCTCAGATAAGCATTGCCGAACAGCCGATCGAAAGAGTAGAGCAATTCTTGCGATTCCTGCTTTCACTCAGACTTGACAGGAGACCTCCAAGGAACACTGAAAGCAAAGCGGTGCATTCTCGGACTGCAGCTGTTGATGGAGAACAGAGAAGAGTGGAGCACGGTGGCTAGGTGGGTGCTCTGCGGCTTGGGACGAACTCAGACGAACTGAGGCACTTTGTCGCCAGGAACTAGGGTTCCTCTTATTGCTCCGTGTTCCCGCGTTGAGCGCTCAGTTCGGAAACGTCAAACATTTGCGCATCGATGCCGCAGTGAGGCGTTCCTGAATGCAGCCCGAAACACGGAATACGGACCAAAGGACGGGGTGTCCGTGTGTCCTCCAGGAAAGGCTAAGCCGAACTGAGGCACATCGCTGTCATGAACTGGACACGTTGACGTAGGGATGCGGAGCAAAGAACGAGGCCGCGAGTCCTCCAAGAAAAGCCAAGTCGAACTGAGACACATTGCCTTGAAGCACGACGGAATCCAAAAAGGAGCCACAAAGTGTTCGGATGAACGTGACGATTGGCCACTTGTCCTCCGGCTTCCGACGGACGTGACGATTGGCCACTTGTCCTCCGGCTTCCGACGGACGTGACGATTGGCCACTTGTCCTCCGGCTTCCGACGGACGTGACGATTGGCCACTTGTCCTCCGGCTTCCGACGAACGTGACGATTGGCCACTTGTCCTCCGGCTTCCGACGAACCCCACGATTGCCCGCGTATCCTCCGGCTTCCGACGAACGTCACGATTGCCCGCGTATCCTCCGGTTCACGACGGCGCCTAGCGATAGGCAACAGTTCAAGAGATGACTTCTCTAGAGACAGCTTGCCTCCCTATGCGGCGGAAATTGTGGTTAATGTTGCCCTCTGTCGCACCCAACGGAACTAGGGAATGATTCCGCTGGGCATTCGACAAGGGCTGGTTTAGACTGCGCCAACTTGGCGGATTTGGCCACTCTTCTGTGCGAGGAGTCCTGTCGCGAGTGAGCGTCTCATCTGAATTGGCCCGCCGGCGCCAGTAAAGGGACCGCGGGTGCGTTTGTTTTGCTGCTGCAACAGTCTAAGAACGCTTCTAACGGTGGCCACGTCTGGGCGGCAGGGACGTACGCATGGTCACCCAATCTCAGCATCGCCTTGATGACTGGGTGAAGGATCGTCAACGATTGAAGGCGGCTGCTCGACTGGAGGCTCAGACCCTTCGTTCCGACGATCGTCACCATTGGACAATCAGCCAAGGGAGGTTCTCCGAGGCTCCTTTTTGTATTCCGTCGTGCTTCAAGGCAATGTGTCTCAGTTCGGCTGGAGGCTCAGACCCTTCGAGGGTCGTTGGCTTGATAGGAAGACGAAGAGGAAGAAAGTGTCGTTGGCTTGATAAGAAGAAGACCCATCACGAAGGAACTCTGCTTCATCCTCACCTCGTTCTTTGACAGTCGCTGCAGGCACGGAAGCATGCACAAACTGTCTTGATGTCATGAGGGAGTCTATGCCGCAATTGAGCGGCCTCCTATTAGAACAGCGAAGGGTCCCTGGTCGTCTCTTACTGATTGGACAAAATGTTTGGTTAAGGTTGGGTGCGGTCCGGCTTTGGGACACGTTGTGGCCTTGAGCCTCGTTGTGACTTTGAGGCACCTTGTGGCCTTGAGGCACCTTGTGGCCTTGAGCCTCGTTGTGACTTTGAGGCACGTTGTGGCCTTGAGGCACCTTGTGGCTTTGAGCACGTTGTGGCCTTGAGGCACCTTGTGGCTTTGAGGCACGTTGTGGCCTTGAGCCTCGTTGTGACTTTGAGGCACCTTGTGGCCTTGAGGCACCTTGTGGCTTTGAGCACGTTGTGGCCTTGAGGCACCTTGTGGCTTTGAGGCACGTTGTGGCCTTGAGCCTCGTTGTGACTTTGAGGCACGTTGTGGCCTTGAGGCACCTTGTGGCTCTGAGGCACGTTGTGGCCTTGAGGCATGTTGTGTCCTGAGGATTGATGTCATTATCCCGACATTTGAGGTGCCTCGTCTCAGGGAACGAATGGACGAGATTCAGATTGACGGCAAGGTCCTTAGTTGGGCAAAGAACCTTTCCTGTGGCCACTAATCTCGCATGACGACGTTTTGAATCGACTAGCCGATAAAATGGAACTACAATGCGTGGTGGACTAGCTGTGGGACGAGCTGCCACGGCAACCACTCGTGTTCCGCGTGCTTTTTACTCCGAGTTATACCCTCTTGGACATTCTCAGTGCAACGAGGGACCCGGAGCCGTTGTGAAGAGGCTACACATCATGCCACTGACCGGACGACAACCGCATGATATAACCACCGTCTGGTTTTTCGACTCTGTAGCTCCCTCTAGTGTCCCAGCAGGTGAATGTTAGAGACTCCGCGGGCATCTACGAGCGGAATGCGACAGTCTTCGATTGAAGGCTCGTGTGAGCTCGTGTGAGAAGTAATCCTTGACGCCGTTCGTCGTCTAGAACGTCCCCAGCAACCACACGACGTAAAGGTTGAGACTCCACGGGAATTTACAAGAGAAATGCGACTGTCATCGCCTAAGAAGTGAAACGATGTGATCCTTGGCGCGTCCGTCAACTTTGCAGTGCCTACCGCTTGGCCTTTCAAGGAACTTCAGCGTTCCAGCAAAAAACAAGAGGTGACTGTTGAGACCCCACGGTAGATGCCGGTCAGCGGAATGCGACTGCAAAGTTTCACAATGAGGTCCCTGGCGAGTAGTTCGTCGACTTTGCAGAGCCCCTCCAGCAACGATGAGACTCCACGGGCTTCAGAGTGGAATGCGACTGCCTTCGTCTAAGCGCGTAGTTAAACGATCCTGGCAAGTTCGTCGGCTCAGCAGTCTCCGATGTGAAGACTGAATGGTGAGACCCCACGGGCGTCTATTAGTGGAAAATGCGACAAACTCCGCTTGAACGTTAGTTATTTGGAAAGTTAAACGATGTGATCCATTGGCAAGGTCGCCGCCTTTCAAGTTCCCTGAAACGTCAACGTCCCAGCAACCAAATGAGGTTAATGGGGTGACTTGACTTGACTTGACTTGACTTGACTTTATGAGCTTAATGCGGAGACTTGACGGTCATTTATGAGCGGAATGCGAAAGTCTCACGAATGAACTGTCTCACGAACGAACTGCCTTACGAATGAACTGTCTCACGAATGAACTGTCTCACGAATGAACTGTCTCACGAATGAACTGTCTCACGATGAGACGTCTAGCTTTGCAGGGCCCCCAGCAATGATGCGAAGGGACTCCACGGGCATAGGAGTGGAATGCGATCGCCTCCGTCTGAGCGTTAGTTGTCTGCGATGGTAAACGATTGTGGGGACTTCGAATTGGAACTCTAAGGTGTCCCGGCAACGATGTGAAGCCGAATGTTGAGACTGGGCGTCAGAAAACAGTCCCTTCGCCCGAACGTTAGCTGTTTGCAAGGTTAAACGATGTGATCCCAGGCGAGTCCGTCCCAGCAATGTTGAGACCCCACTAGCAACTGACAGATGTCCGCCAATGGGTCCACGGTACCGCCGGCAGATGAAGACGAGGAAATAAAAACGAAACTCCAGCTGGTTCCTTGTTGTTTTTTCTTGTTTTTTTTTTTTATTTATAACCAAAGAAACGTGTTTTTGTTTTGTTTTTGTTGTTTTTTTTGTTTATGTTGAATTGTTTACCTTCTTTTTTTTTGTAATAAAAAAAAAATTGCGAGAACAAAACAATGAAAAAAGAAAAAGAGAACTATATATAATCTACACATGTATAAAGAGAATCGCGCAAAAGAAGCTTTCATACAACAACACACAGTCTACAAGGATTTTCTTGTAACACTAGATAGTTTTTTTGTTTGTTTTTTGTTTTTTTTTTCATCAATTTTCAACTTTTATTCCATCTTCTCTCTCGCTCGCAAGGTGGCCAAGGTGTTCTGTGCCTCGTTTGCATTCGAATTTCGGGCAGAAACGGAAACAGAAAAAAGAATGCGGCGCATTTTGCTGGTAGACAGTGGTTTTAACGTGTTTTTTTTTTCTTTTCTTCATTTTAACACAACGCCCGCACAGTGGCAGCAGTCCGAGCTGCAGCGGTGGCGGCGGCGGCGTGTGTTGCACGCACATCTCATCTCGGTTTTGCTCGTTCATATAAATACACATAAATATAAGAGTGGGGGGTGGTGGTGGTGGTGGTAAGATGCTTTGTTTCTCTCTTAAATCATAAATCATCAATTTCCGCGGACAATCGGTTGGTTTTCTTTCTTTCTTCTTTCTTTCATTCATTTCTGGACGTCGGTCTTAGACAAAGGAGGGATAGCGAGGAGAGATGATGGTGTTTTCGAAGGGTGTGGGGGGAGAGGGGGAGTGGGAAGGGGGATGTGTGTGTTTGTGGGGGAGGGGGGTGGAAAGAAGTAAAACATTTTACAAATCTTCATCCTCCTCGGGCAATGCAGTCTCCTGGGCCTCCTGTAGATCGCGCTCGATTTGCAATTGCCAGTCTTTGTCCATTTTGACCTCGGGTGGCAGCAACGCTGGCATTGCAACGAATTCCAGATTCGGATCGCCGACCAATTTGCGGGCGAGCCAAAGGAATGGCTTCTCGAAGTTGTAGTTCGACTTCGCTGAGATGTCGTAGTACTAGAACAAGAAAAGGGGAAAACACAAATCAATTTACACATTCTCTCCCTCCCCCCCCCCCCTCCCTCATCAGACCAAGCCAACTCACCTGTAGATTCTTTTTTCTATGGAACACAATACTCTTGGCCTTTACTTTGCGATCCTTGATGTCGACTTTGTTGCCGCACAGCACAATTGGAATATTCTCGCAGACACGCACCAGATCCCGATGCCAATTTGGTACGTTCTTGTATGTGACCCGAGATGTTACATCGAACATAATGATCGCACACTGACCCTGAATGTAGTAGCCGTCGCGCAGGCCACCGAATTTCTCCTGACCAGCAGTGTCCCAGACGTTGAAGCGGATTGCTCCCCGATTGGTATGGAATATGAGTGGATGCACTTCGACGCCGAGTGTTGCAACGTATTTCTTTTCGAATTCGCCGGTCATGTGACGTTTGACGAATGTCGTCTTACCGGTGCCACCATCGCCGACCAGAACGCATTTGAATGTAGGAATATCTGCTTCTGTTGCCATTTTGCTGATCTATTCTTTTTTGTTTTGCTTCTTTTTTGCTCCTTTGTTGGTTAACTTATGTTAATTGTTCTCGTTTATCTGAAATGAGTGCAAAGAGAGGTGTTGTGGGTTAGGCTGGGGGGTCATTTCGGTGAGAAATACAAGGATTCCTGGCGGAGGGAGTGTTTAAAGACACGCGGCTTTGTCAGAACAAGGCGATGGGCGATGTGGCGCCTTGGACGACATGTCAGTTTCCAGATGTTACTGGGAGCATGGTGCGATAGAGCGTTCCCAGGCGAGTTGCGATCACTTTTGCAAAGATTGAAAGCAAGTCGTCGTTACTAACGAACGCCAGCAACGACGCCAATCGAAGGTGGACGGAAATAACCGCCTTTTAGGCACCTAAACGCTAGCGTCCTGGATGGAACTAGGCGCCTGTTGGGCATCTAAACTCTAGCGTCGACACCCTGCCTCCGATTGAAGGCAAGTCGTTTTTGCAAACGAACGCCAGATCGACGGAACTGGCACCTAAACGCTAGCGTCGACACCCTGCCTCCGATTGAAGGCAAGTCGTTGTTGCAAACGAACGCCAGATCGACGGAACTGGCACCTAAACGCTAGCGTCGACACCCTGCCTCCGATTGAAGGCAAGTCGTTTTTGCAAACGAACGCCAGATCGACGGAACTGGGCGCCTGTTGGGCTTCTTTGTCCATGTCAGCGCCGACACCCTGCCTCTGATTAAAGTCGAGATGTTGTCAACGCCAGCAACGACTCCAATCGAAGATCGACGGACCTAATCACATCCTCAGACGAGCGATAAGAGCCCTGCACTTAATCAAAGGAACACCGATTGTGTAGAGGCGCACGTTCATTTCTATCGAATGCACGTGGCTTCGTTGCACCTCGTGGAGTGACAAGAAGTTGAGGAGCTTCTGGCGGCACACTTTCAACTGGCGAATGGAGAAAGGGCTTGCTATGTGTGGAAACACGTGCAGAGTTGAACTCAACAAAGACCACAGGCGAGGATTGTGTTCCAAATTCAGCCGATGGGCAGTTGGTTCGTTTGACGACGGATCTCGTTTCGTTTCGTTTTCTATTCACGTCCACGTGTAGCTGTATAGATGGGCATTGTGTGATTATAGGTCTGCTTGGGTATGACGACGTCCGTTAGCTCATCGTAGCAGCCATAGCTGCACATGAAGCGTCCCTCGACATGACTGCGAGTCTGTTTCTTGGATTCTGACGACGTCTTAACCCCTTTCTGCGCACGATTCCTTGGGGAAACTAGGACCAGGACGTTCCTTGCAACGACCACGGGTTCGTTTCCGTGGCTATGACTGCACAGGATGACACGTTGCTTGGAGTAACCACAGATTCTTGACAGAACAAGCAGTGAACACCAGCTTTTCTCATCAGCGACGACTTCAACTGAAATTGTGTCGAATCTCTGCACATTTGCAATGACCTCATTTAGTCCCCCGTCCGCCCGATCAAGCAACCATCAGGCATCGACTAGATGTAAGCCGCCAAAGCAGGACAGTTCTGAGGGAGTCTCAACTCATGTCTCTACGAGAACTGGCAGAACACACAGAGAATCACAGCATATTCGTGGTTGAACCAAAAGCGGCTTCGTAGCGGAAGCGCCAATGAAGCCATAAAACTGACGAGTTGTCATTCAAAAGAGACAAACGCCACGCGCCGACCATTTGCGATGCGGAACGACATCTTTGGCATCGCAGCAAGGTCGATCGGCGATCGATTGCAGGCCGTTTCATTTAGTTGAGACGCACGTCGTTGATGAGGAGGACAGGATTGGTTTCTGTTCCAGCACCGGAGAATCCGAGGAAGCGTGTAGAACTTCCCTTCTGGTTACGTCGAGAGCAGTGGGTCGCACAGAATGCCCTCGACATTGCAGTTGCGGCATTGTGTGAAGAACACTGAGAAGGGAACCGTGTGACACACTGGCAGTAGCAACCGATGGACTTTCGAAAACCATGCGAATGAGGAGAATTTGAGGTTAGGTTAGGAGGTCCAAGTATGAACTGAAGTGAAGTCAAACATTCGGTGATGGCGGCCTGTCTGTTTGAAGATCACCGAGAAGAGGAAATTGAACAAAACGAGGTTTCGAAGCACAAGCGAGGAAGAAAGTCTGAAGTTAGGTTAGGAGACGACCCGGTGAACTGAAGTCACATTGAGTGAACATTCGGTGACGGCGGCCTGTCTGTGCGAGGATTACCGAGAAGAGGAATCTGAAGCGCCAAAGGGATCAACAAGGTTTCCTTGAAGAAGAAAGAAGTGGGTTTGAGGTTAGGTTAGGTCGGAGGATGGAAGATTCGCTGTCTTTGAAGCGTCCTTTAAATGGGATGAGACAGGAAAAGTGAAACCAAGCGCGCACACGTGTCACAGAGAATCACAGCACACTCCATCGTCACAGCTTTGAGCCAAGCAACGATTCCGGAGAAACAACCTCCTTCAACGACCGAAGTAAACAGCGATCTTAATCAAATACGATGACGAAGCCGGTGAGAATGAGATTCGCTGGGGCTCTTTTGATGCACCCGAATCTGCTCCCATTTCACAATACGAAGCAATTCGGAGATGTATCATCTCTCCACGAGCCATGATTCACCGCGTCTCCGAATCCATTGTCCACACCAGGGTCAAGTAGTCGCTGTTGCTCCACGTGCGCGCTTTGCATTGAACACAAACCAGAAAGCTATCCGTCTCCATTTCAAATTTCTCTTCTTCTCCCTCGCTCTCTCTCTCTCTCACGCCGTCCACACACGCAACAAATGAAGATCACGTAATTGGCTGACTCATGCGCGACCACGTTCAGCGGGCAGATCAAGAGACAGCCTTGGTTTCTGATCCATTCTTTGAGTAATCATCAATCGCAAGCCATTGTAAATATTTCGCCATTTAATATTTAATCAAGCACTCCGTCGTCGTCGTCGGCGGCGTTTCCCGCGTAAACTGGTTCCACCACCGCCATTAATTACCTCGAATCGATAGAGACACACGCGCACACACGTTCACAGCACACACAGAGAGAACAACTTCTTCTACACCCAACCGGACTAACGTTCGTGATCTTCACTTCAACAAGGATCGACTGCTAATGATTTGCTGGCTCTACCTTCGGCCACCATCAAGGTACGATGGCGATGCGATTTTCTTCCACTTTTCCTTCGCCTTCTCCTTCTTCTTCGTCGGCAAACAACAGATGCCATGCGGAAGGACAAAACAAGGGGACCACCAGCACCACAGAAATGTTAAGCTGTTGCCAACATCTGCCTGCCTGCCTGCCTGCCTGCCTGCACACGGCACACGGTTTCTTTTGGATTTCTCCGTGCGCACCCCTTGAAGTGTGGATGATTCGCAGAAATTCGCCCGGCAGCGGTGGAGGGGGAAGCATGCATATGCACGCGAAGAAATGGGCTGCGAAAGAGGTAGGCAATGACAAATTGTGCCGAGGCGCAATTGTCACCCTTCCGAGAAAGGAAATGGAAAACCCGGCTGAGAGTGAAGGAAATGCGAAGAGGAACGATGAAACCGAGAAATTCAGGCATTCGAAGGCACGGGCGAATTCGAAGGTTCTTGGAAGAGGCGAAGTTCCTTGATGCCCTGCAGTCAAAGTGGCCGCTGAAGGCTGCATTGTGAGGAAATGGTGACAGAGGCGCCGAATCTCACCCATTCGACGTACGAAATGCAACAGAAACGAGGCTTCTGGTTGCGCACATGTAGTGCCGTTCAAGTCAAGACGTTTCTCGACACCAGAAGGAATTGCTCGAGATTTCTTGGGGTTGAGCAACACGCTGGGACGTCGACGAGACCCCGTACAAGCTCTGGCAGTGAATTCAAGCCTTTCACGACACAACGCCGGCCAGGATGACGTCTTTGTTCGAGGTTGGCACAAAAAATGGAGCCAAAATCAAGCTTGTTCAAGGTTGTCACTGAAATGGAGCTCAAATCAAGCTTGTTCGAGGTTGTCACTGAAATGGAGCTCAAATCAAGCTTGTTCGAGGTTGTCACTGAAATGCAGCGGAAATCAAGCTTGTTCGAGGTTGTCACTGAAATGCAGCGGCAATCAAGCTCCAACTGAAGTCGAAGATGAATCTACTACCAACCACCTTGCCACCTCTTCCCCGAGGAACAACAGAAACCCTCTTGACACCAGCGCCACTGACCAGAGAGAAAAAAAAAAAAAAATAACAACCTTCCCCAACGTCATCATCTGTGACACACTGCACATGACAAAACACACACGCACACAAGCAAATTGCCGCCGTTGTCAAAACGCCGATACAAAAAGAAAAAGTGGATCCAGCCCAGTGGAGTGGGGGCACGGGGAAAACGTGGAATCACTTGGAAATCTGTCAACTTTGCCGAAAATCCTTCGAACGACACCTACGCCGGGGTTACCAAGCAGATAAGCAGCAGAAATCTGACATTTTCACACGAAAAAAAAAACGAAACCTTGAACTGCACTCGAAGTGCGTCAGACACAACCGCCGCCACCTCCTCCTCCTCCGAACACAATCTCTAAGGAGAGACTCTCTCCACAGCGAAACTTTGGCGCCATTTTTTCCCACAGACTCCTTCGTCGTTCGCCTCGGCTGCAAACAAACGAAGAAAAAAAAATAGACAAACCCAACCACCGAGGCCAAAAATTCCACTGCAATGACGAAGACCCGAATGCGGCCCTAACCTCAAAAGAGAAGAACACACTCCGCACAAGCTTTTCATCGATTTAAAGCAGTTTTCCCATGACGAAAATGCGATTTCACAATGCACCCAAATGCGGTGACTCCTTCCCGCGGAACATGCTTTCAGTGCATCGCCGGCAATCGGGAGCACTTCGCCAGCAGCCCCAGCCGACGGACATGTGGTTTCGGTAACTTTTTTTTTTCTGCTGCCGGCCACATCAAGTGTGGTTCGCAATGCGGCGAGGCGCAGAGGACGGCAACTTGACATTGGATGTCAATGTGGGACGTCGCGACGACGGGCTCCTCTTCATTTGCGTGCCTTTTGCACGCCCTACATGCGGCGAAAATTCTGTTGAACATATTTCTCTTCTTGTACTTACATGAGAGGGGGGAAAGGGATTCCGATTCTTCTCGTTCTTTTTTTTTCCGGGTGCAGCACACGCCTCTGGAAAGTGTTTGATGTGAGGTGTTGAGGAAATGCGTCAATCGAATTCCAACGGAACTTCGTTTTTTTTCTTTTCTTTCTTTCTCTGGGTGAACAAACTTAATCGCACACTCGGTTCGCCTCCAACGCAACGCACATAAAAAAAAAGGTTTCAAACAAAATGTGACGAGTTTGGCCGAATTCCGGAAAACTCAAATGCCGATGCTAAACTGCTGAACAAAATGAAATTGCGAAATTTCGCCGTTAGCTGATGTTCGGTTGGTACGCGTGCTATGTGCCGCGGCCGCTTCGATATGGGTGCAGTGTGAAGTTGGTTATGAGTGCTTTAAGCTGGTGGTTGGTTGAGTGATGTGTCAGTTGGAGATGAAATTTTGGAAAAAAAAAACTCCAAATTGCTTGCAAATTGAAGGAATTTGTCGTGACGGCTGCATTTGACGTGGGATTGAAGAAAATAGCTGATGAATTAGAAAGGAGCTCACGGGTAAATGGCGCGGCGGTTGATTGCTGCCATCTAGTGGGTGTTAGGAGAGTGAGAGTTGCTTTTTTGATGGGTTTACATGGAGAGTGTTGGTTATTCAGTTGAATGATGAATTATTTCGACGGTTGCCTCGAGGAAAATAAATTCCTGAGCTGTGTCTGGGCCGTTATTAGACTGCATTTGGTTCCAACGAATTTGGCTGGGATATGGGCTGCGGCAGAAGGTCGAAATGGGCGTTTAATTTGGGCGCTGCGGCTCTGAAAGTTGCGTCTTAAAATTCGGTAAAAGAGCATTTCTTGTTAAAGCCAGCACTTTACTGGAAATACTTGCCTTTACGGAAGCACATTTCCCTGCGTGGCCTTTTGGCCAGTTCAGAAGGCATTTCTCGAGCAAGAGGGGATCCGAGGGTTCAAGCAATCAGTCAAAAAGCGCTGAGATTCGTCGACAGATGCACAGTAAGTCTATACGATCAACAACATATCGCTTGAGCCATTCAACGCGTTTTATGGAAGCACCAAGAAGTCTCCGCCGAGGTTCCCTGTAGCACTACTTGCAGCCGACAAGAAGCCCTCCTCGAGCTCCTCTAGAAAGAAGGCTTCTGTGGCAGTGCCCGCAGCCAACAAGAAGGCTTCCCCGAGCTCCTCTCACAAGAAGGCAGCTGTGGCACTGCCCGCAGCCAACAAGAAGGCTTCCTCGAGCTCCTCTCGCAAGAAGGCAGCTGCAGCACTGCCCGCAGCCAACAAGAAGGCTTCCCCGAGCTCCTCTCGCAAGAAGGCAGCTGAAGCACTGCCCGCAGCCAACAAGAAGGCTTCCCCGAGCTCCTCTCCCAAGAAGGCAGTTGTAGCACTGCCCGCAGCCAACAGGAAGGCTTCTTCGAGTTCCTCTACAAAGACGGCAGCTGTGGCAGTGCCCGCAGCCAACAGGAAGGCTTCCTCGAGCTCCTCTCCCAAGAAGGCAGTTGTAGCACTGCCCCCAGCCAACAGGAAGGCTTCCTCGAGCTCCTCTAGAAAGACGGCAGCTGTGGCACTGCCCGCAGCCAACAAGAAGGCTTCCTCGAGCTCCTCTCGCAAGAAGGCAGCTGCAGCGGTGCCCGCAGCCAACAAGGAAGATTCTATGAGCTCTAGCATGCATCCCTCCTGACTACAGGCACTGCTAGCGACGTGGCAAGAAGGGATTTATGCGAGGTCTAGCTTAAGAAGGCTTCTACGAGTACCTCGGCCGGAAAAAAGAGGCACTTTAGCAGTCTCTGTAGGAACTTGCAGTGATCCACCTTGGTTCCAAGAAGGTATCTACGAGCTCAAGAAGGCTTGGCAGAGGCTGGCTTAAAGGAGGCTGGCTTGGAATAAGCTGGCTTGAAGGAGGCTGGCTTGGAGGAGGCTGGCTTGGAGGAGGCTGGCTTGGAGGAGGCTGGCTTGGAGGAGGCTGGCTTGGAGGAAGCTGGCTTGGAGGAAGCTGGCTTGACGGAGACTGGCTTGAAGGAAGCTGGCTTGGAGGAGGCTGGCTTGGAGGAAGCTGATTTGGAGGAAGCTGGCTTGACGGAGACTGGCTTGAAGGAAGCTGGCTTGGAGGAGGCTGGCTTGGAGGAGGCTGGCTTGGAGGAGGCTGGCTTGGAGGAAGCTGGCTTAAAGGAGGCTGGCTTGGAGGAGGCTGGCTTGGAGGAGGCTGGCTTGGAGGAGGCTGGCTTGGAGGAAGCTGGCTTGAAGGAGGCTGGCTTGGAGGAGGCTGGCTTGGAGGAGGCTGGCTTGGAGGAAGCTGGCTTGAAGGAGGCTGGCTTGACGGAGACTGGCTTGAAGGAAGCTGGCTTGGAGGAGGCTGGCTTGGAGGAAGCTGATTTGGAGGAAGCTGGCTTAAAGGAGGCTGGCTTGGAGGAGGCTGGCTTGGAGGAGGCTGGCTTGGAGGAAGCTGACTTGGAGGAGGCTGGCTTGGAGGAGGCTGGCTTAAAGGAGGCTGGCTTGGAGGAGGCTGGCTTGGAGGAAGCTGGCTTGGAGGAAGCTGGCTTGACGGAGACTGGCTTGAAGGAAGCTGGCTTGGAGGAGGCTGGCTTGGAGGAGGCTGGCTTGGAGGAGGCTGGCTTGGAGGAAGCTGGCTTAAAGGAGGCTGGCTTGGAGGAGGCTGGCTTGGAGGAGGCTGGCTTGGAGGAGGCTGGCTTGGAGGAAGCTGGCTTGAAGGAGGCTGGCTTGGAGGAGGCTGGCTTGGAGGAGGCTGGCTTGGAGGAGGCTGGCTTGGAGGAGGCTGGCTTGGAGGAAGCTGGCTTAAAGGAGGCTGGCTTGGAGGAGGCTGGCTTGGAGGAAGCTGGCTTGGAGGAAGCTGGCTTGACGGAGACTGGCTTGAAGGAAGCTGGCTTGGAGGAAGCTGGCTTGACGGAGACTGGCTTGGAGGAAGCTGGCTTGGAGGAAGCTGGCTTGGAGGAGGCTGGCTTGGAGGAAGGTGACATGGAAGAAACTGGCTTGGAGGAGGCTGGCTTGGAGGAGGCTGGTTTGGAGGAGGCTGGCTTGGAGGAGGCTGGCTTGGAGGAGGCTGGCTTGGAGGAGGCTGGCTTGGAGGAGGCTGGCTTGGAGGAGGCTGGCTTGGAGGAAGCTGGCTTGAAGGAGGCTGGCTTGGAGGAAGCTGGCTTGACGGAGACTGGCTTGGAGGAGGCTGGCTTGAAGGAGGCTGGCTTGGAGGAGGCTGGCTTGGAGGAAGCTGGCTTGGAGGAAGCTGGATTGGAGGAAGCTGGCTTGAAGGAGGCTGGCTTGAAGGAGGCTGGCTTGGAGGAAGCTGGCTTGGAGGAAGCTGGCTTAAAGGAGGCTGGCTTGGAGGAGGCTGGCTTGGAGGAAGGTGACATGGAAGAAACTGGCTTGGAGGAGGCTGGCTTGGAGGAGGCTGGCTTGGAGGAGGCTGGCTTGGAGGAGGCTGGCTTGGAGGAGGCTGGCTTGGAGGAGGCTGGCTTGGAGGAAGCTGGCTTGAAGGAGGCTGGCTTGGAGGAAGCTGGCTTGACGGAGACTGGCTTGGAGGAGGCTGGCTTGAAGGAGGCTGGCTTGGAGGAGGCTGGCTTGGAGGAAGCTGGCTTGGAGGAAGCTGGATTGGAGGAAGCTGGCTTGAAGGAGGCTGGCTTGAAGGAGGCTGGCTTGGAGGAAGCTGGCTTGGAGGAAGCTGGCTTAAAGGAGGCTGGCTTGGAGGAGGCTGGCTTGGAGGAGGCTGGCTTGGAGGAGGCTGGCTTGGAGGAAGCTGGCTTGACGGAGACTGGCTTGGAGGAGGCTGGCTTGGAGGAAGCTGGCTTGGAGGAAGCTGGCTTGGAGGAGGCTGGCTTGGAGGAGGCTGGCTTGGAGGAGGCTGGCTTGGAGGAAGCTGGCTTGAAGGAAGCTGGCTTGAAGTAGGCAGGCTTGGAGGAAGCTGACTTGGAGGAAACCGACTTGGAGGAAGCCGACTTTGAGGAAGCAGCAACTTCTATTAAACAGCCTCTGCGGTCAACTGACCACTTTGCAGTCGTCTCCACTGCGTCCTCTATCTCCACCGAGTCCGGCTGCAGTCCCCACACAAGCCTGTAGCAACGTCTGATTCATCAGGCAGTCCCGCCAAGGACAGCGGACAACTTTGGAGGACCCTCTGTCGAACTGGCTGCTTTCAGGTCGCCAGCGGCACAAAAATCAAATCAAATGCCTCCCGTCATCGCCGTCAGGCCTCTAATAGCCACCTCCCCCCACCAATCAACGTAATCTCTGCTCGCTGGACGATGGACGATGGGGGACAGCGTGTCGAAATCAAATGGAAATTAATTAAAGGCAACACAAACGCGGATTTCGAGTTTGAATCCCGACACAAATTCCAACCAAGCCCCTGCCCCCACCCATCGGGCGTCAGGCTTAACACGTAACGCCAGCGGCTGCACAGATAATCCCCGCGATATTAGCCATTGTAATCGGCGAAATGAATTTGTTAAATTATATCAGTTTGACCGGTGAACGGTTTGTGAACGGCTGTGTGCGTGCGTGGGGCTGGTGGTGGTGGCGGCATTATTTGATTCGATCACAGACCAGAGGAGGCTCCCCCATAACCGCGTCCCGCGTCCCAAATGAATGCAATTAAACTGCGCTACGGGGGGTGGGGGGGGAGTGGTGCATGGCAGGACCAGTTCTGGGAATTCCTGAAACCAGTGCGCTCGTGAATCAAACGATTTGAATTATAATTGCGAATGCAAACAAAAAGATTTCACGTTAACCAGGCCGATTGGGCGTGGCATGTGCGCCGAAGTGGTGGTGGTGTCGCTTGATGTCCAAAACGCATTCAACTCGACGAATTGGTCATCTAAAGGGCACGTTTCGTGTTTTGTTTCACTGTCAAACATCTTCAGTTTGGTCCAAAATTTAACCATGAATCGTCTTACAAACGAGCAGCGCTTGCAAATTATTGAATTTTATCATCAAAATGCGTGCTCTGTTGAGAAAGTTCATCGCGCGCTTCTTCCATTTTATGGTCAGGTTAATCGACGAAGCTCATTTTTGGCTCAATGGGTACGTAAATACGCAGAATTATCGATTTTCGGAGTGAATATCGAACAATAGCCACCAAACACTCCAGTACAACACAAGCAGTGTACAACATTCAATCTACGTTGACGATGTATCAGTTGAGGAGGTATGCAACATACTGAGTTTGTTGAAAAGCGACAAATCGGCGGGAGTAGATGGAATAAGACCAAAAGATCTGAAAAACAGCGCTCAAACCCTATCTCCAATACTTACAAAATTGATCAACATGAGCTTAGATCAAGCATCTGTACCAAACATGCTGAAAAAAATCGATAGTTAGACCGATTCACAAAAGTGGAAAGAAAAGTGAAATCCTGAATTACAGAGCAAAGCTCAATCCTATCAGTAGTCGATAAGGTTTTAGAAGAGGTGTTGGCCAGAAGACTTACTTACTTACTTAAGGTGGCGCTACAGTCCGGGGTGGACCTGGGCCTCAACCAACAAGCGTCTCCAGCCAGCTCGATCTTTAGCTAGCTGTCTCCAGTTTCGCACGCATAGTTGGTTGAGGTCCCTTTCCACTTGCGTGCGCCACCTGAGTCGCGGTCTTCCTCTACTGCGCCGTCCCTCGGGGGTGGATTCGAAGACTTTTCCGGCCGGAGTATTGGTTTCCACCCCCGCTCTACATGACCTAGCCATCTCAGTCTTTGGATCTTCACTCTTCTGGCTAAGTCGATGTCGCTGAACAGCCCGTATAGTTCGTCATTATAGCTCCTCCTCCACTCACCGTCTATGCAGACGGGACCGAAAATCACACGAAGAATTTTCCTCTCGAAGCAACCAAGGGCAGCTTCATCCGCTTTTGACAAAGTCCATGCCTCCGCGCCATATAGCAGGACCGGGAACGATTAAGGTCTTGTAGAGCGTAATCTTGGTTGTTCGAGAGAGGGCTTTGTTTACCAGTTGCTTTCTTAGCCCAAAGAAGCAGCGATTGGCAAGGGTTATTCTTCGTTTGATTTCAGCGCTGGTGTCATTGTCTGAGCTTATAGCGGTGCCTAGGTAGACAAAGTTTTTGACTACCTCAAAGTTATATCTGTCTGCTGTGACGTTCTGACCGAGACGTCGGTGTTGGGTGCATATACTTGGTCTTACCCTCGTTAACCGCTAAACCCATCTTCGCGGCCTCCGTTGCAATACCCACAAAAGCGCCATTGACATCACGCTGCGTTCTTTCAATAATGTCAATATCGTCGGCATATGCGAGTAGTTGGACGGACTCCTGAAAGATTGTTCCTCTGGTGTTGGCGTTCGAGTTTTGAACAATTCGTTCAAGAACGATGTTGAAAAAGTCGCATGACAGCGCGTCGCCTTGTCTGAATCCTTTTTTGACATCAAAGGTCTCGGTTAGGTCTTTACCGACCTTGATGGAGCAGCGTGCATTCTCCATCGTCATCCTACACAAACGGACGAGTTTGGTAGGGATGCCAAAACTAGACATTGCTCTGTATAGCTCGTCTCTATAGATGCTATCATACGCGGCCTTAAAATCGATGAAAAGGTGGTGAGTATCGATTTGTTGCTCCTGGGTTTTCTCCAAAATCTGCCGTAGTGTGAATATTTGGTCGATGGTGGATTCTCCTGTCCTAAAGCCACACTGGTATGGACCGACCAGGCTGTTGACGAATGGCTTTAGGCGTTCACACAGTATGGCAGATAAGATTTTATATGCGATACTTAGGAGACTGATGCCTCTGTAGTTGGCGCAGTTCAAAGAGTCTCCTTTTTTATGGATCGGGCAAACAATGCTGAGGTTCCATTCATCGGGCATGTTTTCCTCCGACCATATTTTACAGATGAGTTGGTGCATGCGCCTTACCAAATCATCGCCTGCGGCTTTAAAAAGCTCGGCGGGTAGGCCGTCAGCTCCCGCAGCCTTGTTGGATTTCAGTTTAGATATGGCAATCCTCACTTCATCCGGGTCGGGTGGACGGAATTGTTGGTCTTCGTCGTCCCTTTCATTGGGGTTGAATGGTTCGTTCTGCCTGACAGCGGGATTTGGTTCTACGTCGCCGTTATACAGTGTGCAGAAATGGTTTTTCCATATCCTCAGCATCGACTGTGACTCTACTACGATGTTCCCTTGATCATCCTTACAGGCTTCGGTTCGGACTTTATAACCTTGACTGGTTAACTTTACCCTTTGGTAAAACTTCCTCACCTCATTCCTGCAGTAATATCCCTCTATTCTGCCGATCGCGCGCTTCTCATGCTCCTTCTTTTTTCTCCTGAGAAGCCGGTGTTCGTCTCTCCTCTTCTGCTCGTAGAGCTCCCGAGCAGCTCTTGTCCTTCTTTGCAGTGCCGCTTTGTATGCTTCTTGCTTGGCTGCATTCGCCTGCCGACACTCGTTGTCAAACCAGGGGTTTCGTTGTGGTGGCGGATTGAAACCCAGCACATCAGAGGCGGCATCTCTGATGGCTTTTTGGCAATGCTGCCACTGGTCTTCAATACTTGATGTTGGCGGCGTAGGATTTCTTAAGAGGTTAAGGGAGACACGATCGGAAAAGGATTTGGCTATCTCTTGCGATTGTAGCCGGCTGACGTTGAACTTCCTCACAGCATTTCTTTGTCTTGGCGGTGTTCGGCATATCCGCAACCTTACCTTGGCTACAACAAGGTGGTGGTCCGAATCAATGTTGGCGCCTCGGAACGTTCGGACATCTATGATACTGGAGGAGTGCCTTGCGTCTATCGCAATATGGTCAATCTGATTGACGGTTGATTGATCAGGAGTCATCATCTTTCTCCTCTGTGGGGGCATGTGCGCATATAAGGCTTATGTTGGCAAATTTAGCCTGGATGCGAATTGTCGTGAGGCGCTCGTTCACGGACCTGAACGATAGGACTTCTTGCCTAAGTCTGCCTCTAACGACAAATCCACATCCAAATAGGCGCTGTTTTTGTTGTTTGTAGCAATCACCGTAGTATATATCACAGTTTTTCATCCTTCTTTTGCTCGGTCCATCCCATCGCACTTCTTGGATGGCGGTTATATCTGCTTTGCAGCAGTCTAGGGCTTCCGCTAGTTGTTCGGCTGCACGTGGCCTATAAAGGGACCTTACATTCCACGTACAAATCCGAAGATCGTTGTCCGTATATCGTTTGCAGGGGTCGTCATCAGTAAAATCATCCGTTTCCGAGGCTTGTTGTTGCTTCGTAACTAGCAATTTTTTTGTGTGGCCGGGCAGTTATCCCGACGGCACAACCCCCAACCTGGAGGGCCAGTTCCTTTTTTGTAACCCCTAGGACAAGAGGTCGCACTTATAAGTTTGGCAAGTTGAGCTCGGGTGAACTACAACCAGTACCCGATGGCTACCACTTGGAGGTAAAATAAGCACAATTGGTGTGTAGAAAAAGTTACAACACTGGGCATCGCCAGGTTGACGCCAGTCAGTGCCTACCCGATTCCCACAGCACCCAGCCATCGGAATCACATCTACGGTATGGAATAACAGCGTGGGGAGGAGCGTCTCAATTGCAATCGCTACAAAAAGTGCACAGAAGACTTCAAAAGTGTTGTGGTGGAAACAGGAAGTAGCAGAGAAGTTCAGCAACAAAGAAGCCAACCAACACGCGTGCTTAACATCTGCCAAATACACAATTTGGAAATCTTAGCCAACTTCGATGATGACAACACATACAGGATCCAGACACAGCAGACGGTGGACACTAGAAGGAGACAGCAGCAGCTATGTGAAGTTCCGAGGTACTGGAATGAATATGGTCGAAGGACAATTAAAGTGGCAATTCCGACAATCCTTAACGAACTCCCAAGGGAAGTTCGCAGCCCACCCAAAAAGAGAAACTATAAAATAAACAGATAAACAAGTGTAAACACTACAAAATGCAATATAAATAAAAATGAAATTGAAAACTGAAAAAAAAATATCAGCCAGAAGCATTGCAAGACCTACCAATGCATCGAGAAAAAGTCACAGTTTGGTGCGGTTTATGGGCTGGCTGGCAATCATTGGACCGTACTTCTTCAAAGATGATGCGAATCGTAACGTAACTGTGAATGGTGAGCGCTACCGTGAGATGATATCCAACTTTTTTTTGCCCAAAATGCATGAGCTTGACTCTTGGTTTCAACAAGACGGTGCCACATGCCACACAGCACGCGCAACAATGGACCTATTGAGAGGCGACATTTTATTTTATTTCACGTTCGGGACCGGTCAATTGGCCGACTAGATCGTGCGACTTAACGCCTTTAGACTATTTTTTGTGGGGCCATGTTAAAGCTCATGTCTATACAGACAAGGCCGCTTCAATTGACCCATTGGCAGACAGCATTGACGCATTTATTCGTGAGATACCGGCCGAAATGTTGGAAAGTACTTACTTACTTATCAGGCCGCGGCGACCCATGAAGGGTCCGAGCCTGAGCAATTGCTGCCTTCCATCGTTGACGGTCCTGGGCACGCTGCTTCCAGTCATCAAGACCAAGCTGTGGCAGTGCCCGCAGCCAACAAGAAGGCTTCCTCGAGCTTCTCTACCAAGACGGCAGCTATAGCAGTGCCCTCAGTTAACAAGAAGGCCTCCTCGAGCTCCTCTCGCAAGAAGGCAGCTGCAGCACTGCCCGCAGCCAAGAAGAAGGCTTCCTCGAGCTTCTCTCCCAAGAAGGCAGCTGCAACACTGCCCGCAGCCGACAGGAAGGCTTCCTCGAGCTCCTCTCCCAAGAAGGCAGCTGCAACACTGCCCGCAGCCGACAGGAAGGCTTCCTCGAGCTCCTCTCCCAAGAAGGCAGCTGCAACACTGCCCGCAGCCAACAAGGCTTCCTCGAGCTCCTCTCGCAAGAAGGCAGCTGTGGCACTGCCCGCAGCCAACAGGTAGGCTTCCTCGAGCTCCTCTCGCAAGAAGGCAGTTGTAGTACTGCCCGCAGCCAACAGGAAGGCTTCCTCGAGCTCCTCTCGCAAGAAGGCAGTTGTAGCACTGCCCCCAGCCAACAAGGCTTCCTCGAGCTCCTCTCGCAAGAAGGCAGCTGCAGCAGTGCCCGCAGCCAACAAGGAGGATTCTATGAGCTCTAGCATGCATCCCTCCTGACTACAGGCACTGCTAGCGACGTGGCAAGAAGGGATTTATGCGAGGTCTAGCTTAAGAAGGCTTCTACGAGTACCTCGGCCGGAAAAAAGAGGCACTTTAGCAGTCTCTGTAGGAACTTGCAGTGATCCACCTTGGTTCCAAGAAGGTCTCTACGAGCTCAAGAAGGCTTGGCAGAGGCTGACTTGGAGGAGGCAGGCTTGGCGGAGCCTGACTTGGAGGAAGCTGGCTTGGAGGAAGCTGGCTTGAAGGAGGCTGGCTTGGAGGAGGCTGGCTTGGAGGAGGCTGGCTTGGAGGAAGCTGGCTTGGAGGAAGCTGGCTTGGAGGAAGCTGGCTTGAAGGAGGCTGGCTTGGAGGAGGCTGGCTTGGAGGAAGCTGGCTTGACGGAGACTGGCTTGAAGGAGGCTGGCTTGGAGGAGGCTGGCTTGGAGGAGGCTGGCGACCCATGAAGGATCCGAGCCTGAGCAATTGCTGCCTTCCATCGTTCACGGTCCTGGGCACGCTGCTTCCAGTCATCAAGACCAAGCTGTCTTGCATCCGCGATTACTTGGTCTTTATACCGGAGATTCGGTCTTCTTCCTCGCCTTCTCGAACCAGTCGGCTCGGATTCAAAGACCCTCTTTGCTGGAGCATTGTTGTCTATGCGCTCGATGTGGCCGAGCCAGTGCAGTCGACGGATTTTTTGCCTTTCGGACTACATCCACATCCTGGTACAGCTCGTAGAGTTCGCGTTTATGCCTTCCTCGCAGACGGGACCATATATCCGTCGTAGGACTTTTCTTTCGAAGGTACCAAGAATCAACTCTGCAGTTTTGCTTAGTGTCCAGCTTTCCAGCTCCGGAAACCGGGAACCGTTCACCCCGATACCGAGAATATATTGAACGCCCCTCGTATGCCCCGAATTTCCAGACGTGAATGAAGACGCGGCGCATGCAGTGTTCTACTGCACACGCTTCGCCGAAGACACAGCGAACTTGCCAACCCCGGAGGAACTCGTACGCTACATGACGAGAGCTGAGAGCGACTGGACAGAGGTCTGCTCCTTCTTAGCTAACGTGCAGATTGCACTGCGAAGAGCTGAAGCTCTAAGAAGAGCCCAAGAGGCGGCCTTACAGAATAGAGCATAATTGCTAGCGCGAGTAATACCTATCGGCAGTTCCGCGGGGGAGAGTGGTTGAAGTGTGCAGAGTTGTGGTTTAGGACGTAGGCGCGAGGACAAAGGAGAATAATATCCCGTATCCCCACATCCATTGGCGCAAACCAAAAAAAACCAGCACAATCCACAGAAAGGACACCGGTAACAACTGGCTGATCACACACCATCAACTCGTCCCGTCCCGTCCTCCTCATTCCTGATTCAATCGAAGCCACTCTCACTTTGACTTCCAAGGTCCGCACGGGATTTTCTTTCCCCCAGCCGCCACGCCGTCGGATTCAATCACAAATATGCATGTGTATCCTTTGACAGAGAGCATCTCATATCCTGTCGTCCTTGCCGCACGTGGAGATGGCAGGCAGGATGCAATAAACTCCTCCCGCCCCCCCGTCCCTCCCACGGGCACACATTCCACTTCGGTCCTTTGACGGGTATAAAGAATCTTCCATTTCCCCGTCGGAGTCCTGGGTTGTGTGTCCTCGCAAAAATGTGCGGAAATCAATGTTTCTCATATTTGTCCTTTTGCGGTTTAGGTCAACAAATAGCTGACTACCCCCCGTGCCACCCCCACTCTCATTGAATTCGCTTAAGCCCCAGCAAGCGACTGAGAGCGAACGCCAAAAGCGCAAAGGATTAATTTAATGTTGATCCTTCGCCCATGTGCGGCTTTGCGGGACGAAATATTAATTATTTCTCTTTAAAATGTTAAATGCCAATATCCCGCTGCTGCTGGTGCCTCGAACCGTTCACAATCGGATTCGTTTTGTGATTGTTTTCGGTTTTTTCTGTTTTCTCTGCTGGCGGTTAACGGTGTTATTGGAATTAATTCCGATTAAAGGGGGGATAACGAAGTGAATTACTGCAAAAATGGGATGTGTTTAAGGGGAGCCCTGGAGAGCTCGTATGTGTGTGTGGTTAAATAGGTTTGTTATCGCGGTCCACTGGCGGAAGTTCGCTTGACTGATGATGGCTGCCCGCCCGGCCGATGGGAAGTGGCAATTAAGTGGCGGCGTTAAGTCCCCGGAAGTCCACTGACAGTTGTTGGCGCTGACTGATGGCCGGAGTTGGGAGGAAGATGGAGCTTTTCACGTCGCCAGTGAATGGCTCCTCTTTGCAATCATGGCCCTTGGAGGAATGAATGGCTCCCCTTGCCAAAGAGGACCCATAATCAGGTCCCTCTCTGCAGTCGACAGTCAACACTGTTCGTTGCCCACACCACGTCGCGTCCATTTTTGCTCTTGGGCGCGGAATGAATGGCTCTCCTTGTGAAATCGGACCCATAATCAGGTCTCTCTCTGCAGCGCTGTCGACAGTCAACACCATTCGTTGCCCACACCACGTCGCGTCCATTTTTGCTCTTGGGCGGAATGAATAGCACCCCTTGCCAAAGAGGACCCATAATCAGGTCCCTCTCTGCAGTCGACAGTCAACACCATTCGTTGCCCACTCCACGTCGCGTGCCACTTTTGCCACTTCCCTCGCATATTCGCCGTGAAACTGTGAACATTTGTGGTCTCTTCCTCATCAAAAAGCCTCTTCAACTCTCTGACAGCCCACCGATCATCTCTCACTTAGCACATCACTCTCCTTTGCACCCACGCCACCCGCCGTAACGTTATCAGGTTCACTTGAAATTCCTCCACAAGCCGACGGAATTTCACTTCAAAACTTTAGCCTTGCCCTTCACCATTCGGCGGCCAAAGTCACAGCTCCCAGAGGGAAAGAACCCGTTTATACCTTTCAAACACTTTCAGCTTAGCACGCAAATTCCAAGCCGAAGCCCTCGTCGCTGATAAGGGGCTCCGTCAAAAAAACAAAAGAAGAGAGCCTCTCACGCCAGAGTGAGAGCACACAGCGTACGCCATCGATTCGCGGTTCATAAATTGAAGAGAACGCCTCCGGCAGTCAGTCAGGCTTTGAATTTCGCGAAAAACGTCTAGGTCCGCGTCGTTGTTGCCGTTGATTCGCGATCGCTGTTGTGGCTTCCTTATCAGAGATCAGTTCGAGTTCGCGCTGTTCAGAATGTGCTCAGGAAGTGTGATGCTGGAGATCTTCGGAATCGTGCTGATTCTTCTGCTGACGCTGATGGGTGAGTGTGCAGTGTGCGGCACCCCCTTGCAAAGACAACAAAATGGTACGTCGACTGTGACCCCTTTGGGGGTTGAATGTCAGCGCTGGCGATAAGACTTGCCTTGTTTTTGTTTGCTTTCAGTGTATTACGAGGAGAACAAGTGCCGCGATGCGGTTACCAATCGGGAGATGTACATTGGCGAGGCGTTCTACAGGCGCGGCCAGTGTATACGCGTTCAGTGCTTGTGGAGTCTTGACGTGTGGGAGGATAGGTGAGTTATTCCTGAGTACAATCGAGTTAATCAACGTCGCCCACGGTCGGTGAGCCCTCATCAACGTCCTAGATTTCTTTCGAAGAGCATTCTCTGGCTTGTGCCTCACCCCTTGAAGCCTTCTCGAGAGGCCGCGATGAAGTTTCGTCGATGGAGCGTCGTTGATTCACCGAACGAATGCCATAAGCTCGTCAAGCTTGAGTCCTCTCTTTAGCTGGACACGCCCCAGTCTCGAAGAAGACACAATGTCCCACTTTAGACTGGGCGAGAGACAGCAAACGGAGTCCCAGTAGAGACGGTTTCTCGTGAAAGGCTGACAGACAAATTGGCAAAGTTTGAGCAAGACACGGCAGCCTCTGACTGCTTCGCAACAAAAACATTCCCAATCCGGGGTGCAACTTTGCTGCAAACTGGCCAGCCACTCGTCAACACAAAGATCTTGGCGTTTGCTGGTCGCCCCTTCATTCCCTCCCTCGACGGAAACAAAGATCTTGGCGTTGGCTAGTCGCCCTTTCAGTCCACTCGGCTTTCATTCCATCACTCGACAGAAACAAAGTCTCCAGGAGGCGCCTTCCATTATCTGTCCATCCCTCGACAGAAACCAGCACCTTGACACTTGCCATTCCACTCTCTGTCCATCCCGCGACAGAAACAAAGACCTTGGCACTCGCCAGTCCACTGCCTGACCCTCCAACACTGTCCCCCGCCGCGAAAATCCAACAACTTCATCATTTCCAATTAACTGAAAGAGGTTCCTGTCACAACTAACCGATGTTGCCTCCTCGCATCGAATCCCATCGGAGCCACGACATAAAATTCAGCGAAAAGGAAACTCCAATCCCGCGAGCAATGAAATAGTTGATTCCCCGGTATCGTCGTTTCCATAAAAAAGCTTTGCTTTAAATCATCCCATGCCTCTGGCGGAACTATATTCAAAACGAGCACGAAGAGTGGGAGCAGGAGCAGGAGCAGGAGCAGGAGACGACCCATAAAGTTAACCCACGAGGAGATGGTGGGTAGTTCCAGCAGCGCCGAAAAGAAGAAGACGAACTTCTCACGGGATAATGAGATGCTTTTATGCGAAATCGGATATGTTTCGATTGACGGCATCCGATGGGGTATGTGGGTGTGCGATGAGGAGGACGAGATGAAGGCTGTATGCATGTCAAAGTATTCCGAGAACTTGTCGAGTTCAAAGAGACAGACTTTATGACAAGTGTCTAGAATTTCGCTCAATAATCGGCGAAGCGTCTGCAGGAGCTATGGATGTTAACCTCAATTAAGGTACTGCCGAAGGATTAACCACGTTGTGCACCACAATCTGGTGGCAGGGGGTCCTTATTCCGACGCCTAGGCTGGACTTAAAGAATTGATCACGTTGCTTAGTCTTCGCTGCTGCCACGAGCTCCTTATTCAGACGCCTAGGCTGAACTTAAAGAACTGACCACGTTGCTTAGTCTTCGCTGCTGGCACGAGCTCCTTATTCGGACGCCTACTCTCTGCTGGCACGAGCTCCTTATTTCGACGCCTAGGCTGGACTTTAAGAACTGACCACGTTGCTTGCCCTTCCTTGCTCACACGAGCTCCTTATTCCGACGCCAAGGTGGACTTAAAGAACTGACCACGTTGCTTAGCCTTCGCTGCTGGCACGAGCTCCTTATTCCGAAGCCTAGGCTGGACTTAAAGAACTGACCACGTTGCTTAGTCTTCGCTGCTGGCACGAGTTCCTTATTCGGACGCCTACTCTCTGCTGGCACGAGCTCCTTATTTCGACGCCTTGGCTGGACTTTAAGAACTGACCACGTTGCTTGCCCTTCCTTGCTCACACGAGCTCCTTATTCCGACGCCAAGGTGGATTTAAAGAACTGACCACGTTGCTTAGCCTTCGCTGCTGGCACGAGCTCCTTATTCCGAAGCCTAGGCTGGACTTAAAGAACTGACCACGTTGCTAGCCCTTCCCTGCTGGCACGAGCTGCTTATTCCGACGCCTAGGCTGGGCTTATAGAACTGACCGCGTTGCTGAGCCTTCGCTGCTGGCACAAGCTCGAAATTCTGCCGCCTAGCCTAGACGTCCAGAGGAAGAGGAAGACGGAGACGCCGGGATCGAGACCACTGGCAACTCGAGCATTGAAAGCCTCTAGACTTTCGGTTTGCCTCTGGTTCTCGATTGATCTCTGCATCTGTTCGCCTCTACCCCGACGGGAGACTATGTCTGCCTTGAGTGTGGAAGTGCGTCTGTGGAACTGCCCCTTCTTGAAGTCTGTTGCCATCTCTCGCCACTGCAAGGTGGTTGCGTCCGTTTGCCAGAGGAATTCGCCTCGCAAATGGACGCTTCAATATCAAATCCAAGTCAAAACAGATGCATCTGAGGAAAAGCTCACATCACCTACTCACATTAGAACTTGGAACGTGCCCCGAGGTCCCTCCTGCCCTCGCAGCAACCAATTCACAGAGAGCAACGTGCCCCGAGCTCTCCCTCCTTCAGCCTGCCCTTGCGGAGCTCAGAAAAGAACGTGTCCCGAGTTCCCTCTATCCCGTCGATAAGCTCTAATGGGACAAGTCACTTCTGCCAACTTCACTCTTGAATCAATAGCACACAACTGCTTCCCCGTTCCTGAACCATATTAACCCACGTTGTCCCCCTCACCGAGGCTTGTGGGCAAAGGTCCCACATCAGCCACAAAAGAACCTTTCACCGGCAATAGCTCGTCTCTGCACGTTCGCATGCATGGCCATCAAATGCCAATCATCTTTCAATTGCTCCCTCCTCCCCCAAACCATCCCCATCCACATGTCCTCGTCGTTAAGCACCCGAAGAGCCATTAAAACCTGAAACTTTTCATCGCCCGCCAGCTAATCACTCCGCTTTTTGTTCCTCACAGATGCCAAATACCAAATCTGGAAGGAAACTGCTCCCAAATTCCGCCAGCTAATGAATTTCTCGATTATCCGAAGTGCTGTCCCCTGTACGAGTGTAAGCTGTTCATGAACGACAGCGGCCGGACACAGGAGACACGGATTCATGATCATTACGGGAATCGGCTGAGCACGAAGATAACTCAGGTATTCATACGACATGTGGACAACAGTGGGGTGAGTGTGGACGATGCCAATGGCCATCACATCCAAACTCAGTTTAAACTTTGAAAGGCAACACCTCTGGCAGTCGGATGCAGACCAGGTGATGTGTGGGACCGCAACAGGACCCGGCACGCCGATGGGGTGGACCAACAATGGAAACGACTTTAGCGCTGGTCGGCGGTTGGAGGAGGATGATGCATGTATTTATGATTGTTTTGTGTTGACAAATAAAAAGCAGTTAATCATGGTGGAAATGAGGGCGTTTGTTTGAAGGACACAGCTGGGTACGGAAATTATGATGGAATGGCCTTTTTGAAGGACGGTAGTGTGTGGAGTGCTCTCGGAGGTGCTCGGGGAATCTAATCAACTGGACAGGAAGGCGCATGCACGTCTGAGCAAAACGTAACATGACGAGTCCGATGATCACATCGATCGCTCCGTCGTTTAAGACCACTCTTCAGGGCGCAGCCAGTACGACCAGCACTGACCAAGATATAACATGTCGCGTCTTATTGAATTGGGAACGCTCCGTCGTTCCAGGACGTGTGCGGAAAAGATCGCATGCAGCCTCATTGACTGGACGAACACTTATAGCTCTTCATGGACGGAATGTTTGCTCTTGTTCCTTGATGAATGCAGTCAAAGTGGCCAGCAAATTGACCGACGTGACGCGTATGACTTTAGGGCAAACAAGGGATTTACTTCAATCGCTCCCGATAAAAGAAGATGAACACAAGTTCACCGCTCCGTCAGGGACATTCAGAACAGATGCAAAAAAGAAAGGAGCCATGATCAACGACCCACCAATGCACCATCGTTTCTCGGTGTTTTTTCACGAAAAAATCAACACAATGGCAAACGAAATCAGCAAACATATTAAATTCTCCCATTCACACACATCCACTGCACCCAAGAGTGATGAAAAAAATGTTGAAAAATAGATAAAAATCGATTAAATTCAAATTTCGACCGAATTTTCACCTTCGCACCTGCCACTTGCATTTTCGATTCAAATCAGATGTCAATGTTGTGTCAAACTTGAACAGACACGATCATCCAGGGATGGCATCAATTTCGCACCTCACCAGGGTTGTTACACATTCGAATAAAACAAGATCGGTGAATATTTTTTTTATTTTAAAATTACATTTTTGCTTCTTCTTTCAAAAGCATCTTTATTTTGTTGCTGTTGTTGTTGTTGCTGTTTTTGTTTGTTTTTTCTTTTGTCTTATTACAGAAGTTCTATCAGTAGTTTTCTTTTTTTGTTTTACATCTTTTTACCCTTAAGTTTATATATATTTAAAATTATTAATTGTTCTCTTCTCCTTCCTCCTTCTTCACTTGATCGCCTTTCTCTTTTTTTATTTCTTATTTTTTTTCTTCTTCTCCATTTAGTGAACAGTCGAAAGCAAGGAACTCAAAACAAAACAATACAAAACAAAAGAAAAAACACCGTTAAATATATGAGTATTCAAAGGAAAGAAAACCTGGGGGGGGGGGGGGGGGTACGTGTGGGGGAGAAAACGAAAACGAAAACGAAAACGAAAAAGAAAAACGAGAAACGAAACGAAATATTGAACAAGACATGAACGCAAGATTGTTGAAAAATGCTATCAGACAATATGTCTTGGTTGCTGCGGCGGCGTGCTATCGCGTCTAAACGTATATGAACTGCGAATGGGAACATTTCTTCGGCTGGCCGACGGTCAGTCGCAGCCACTTGCCGCGGCAGGAGGGCGCCGGAAGGGCGCTCCATCTGGTGGTCCTGCCGGCGAGTCCCTCACCACGACAGTGATATGTGGCTGGGGCCGGTGTCGTTGTGGTTGTTGTGGTGGTCGTAGTAGTACTGGATCTGTCATAGTCCTCACTCTCCTCGTCGACATCTTCGTCCTCGTCATCGTCGGGCACGGCGGAATTGTTTGTGATCTCGGACTTTCTGCTGGCACTGTTCGGACGGTTGGAAGCGGACTTCGTGCTGTTGGTGCTGCTTGTGTGGCTGCTGTTGGGATCAGCATTTGGCGGGGAGTCCTCAATGAGGGCTTCCAGATCACAGCGGACGACGACACGATCACCTGGGTGGGGAGAGGAGTGATTAGTGATTTTTGGGTTTGATCAGTGGATTTACTCACCTTCTAGCAGCTGGTTGTAGGGCGGCAGCTTGTGGCAGGCCTTGGATGCCTTGATGACCTCGTATTCTACGCAGTATCTGAAAGAGATGACAAGGGTTAGTAAGTGTTGCAGACGGCTTAAATCGGAGTTGGAGGACTGAGTTGGGAAAGTCAATGGAATGCGAATAGAAAGCTTGCAAGTGGGGTCGGGACGAGGTCGGAAAATGGGTCGAAGTCTGAGAAATTTTTAAGATCAATGTCTTGAGCTTGTAATGCGTCCTCTTAAGGTACGGCGTCGTTTTTGATTCTATATGCAGTGGCGATGCCTTCCTCTGCGACGTCTTCTACTGCATCGTCCTTAGCTGTAGCGTCCACTGCAGCGCCGTCCTCCTAGACAGCGTCTTCTGTAGCGTCGTCCTCTTGGACATCAGCCTTCTCTGGCGTGTTCTTCCTTGACAGCGTCGTCCTCTTAGACATCAGCCTTCTCTGGCGACTTCCTCCTTGACAGCGTCTTCTGTAGCGTCGTCCTCTTGGACATCAGCCTCCTCCGCCGTCTTCTTCCTTGGCAGCGCCTTCTGCAGCGTCGTCCTCTTGGACATCACTCTTCTCCGGCGTCTTCCTCCTTGGCAGCGTCTTCCGCAGCGTCGTCCTCTTAGACATCAGCCTTCTCTGGCGACTTCCTCCTTGTCAGTTTCTTCCGTAGCGTCTTCCTCTTGGACATCAACCTTCTCTGGGGTCTTCTTCCTTGGCAGCGCTTTCCGTAGCGTCGTCCTCTTGGACATCACTCTTCTCTGGCCTCTTCCTCCTTGTCAGCGCCTTCTGCAGCGTCGTCCTCTTGGACATCAGCCTCCTCCGGCGTCTTCTTCCTTGGCAGCGCCTTCTCTAGCGTCGTCCTCTTGGACATCAGCCTTCTCCGGCGTCTTCTACCTTGGCAGCGCCTTCTGTAGCGTCGTCCTCTTGGACATCAGCCTTCTCCGGCGTCTTCTTCCTTGGCAGCGCTTTCCGTAGCGTCGTCCTCTTGGACATCACTCTTCTCTGGCCTCTTCCTCCTTGTCAGCGCCTTCTGCAGCGTCGTCCTCTTGGACATCAGCCTCCTCCGGCGTCTTCTTCCTTGGCAGCGCCTTCTCTAGCGTCGTCCTCTTGGACATCAGCCTTCTCCGGCGTCTTCTACCTTGGCAGCGCCTTCTGTAGCGTCGTCCTCTTGGACATCAGCCTTCTCCGGCGTCTTCTTCCTTGGCAGCGCTTTCCGTAGCGTCGTCCTCTTGGACATCACTCTTCTCTGGCCTCTTCCTCCTTGTCAGCGCCTTCTGCAGCGTCGTCCTCTTGGACATCAGCCTCCTCCGGCGTCTTCTTCCTTGGCAGCGCCTTCTCTAGCGTCGTCCTCTTGGACATCAGCCTTCTCCGGCGTCTCCCTCCTTGGCAACGCCTTCTGCACCGTCGTCCTCTTGGACATCAGCCTTCTCCGGCGTCTTCTACCTTGGCAGCGCCTTCTGTAGCGTCGTCCTCTTGGACATCAGCCTTCTCCGGCGTCTTCTTCCTTGGCAGCGCTTTCCGTAGCGTCGTCCTCTTGGACATCAGCCTTCTCCGGCGTCTTCCTCCTAGACAGCTTCTTCTGTTGCATCCTCTTCAGCTGCAAGGTCCTCGCTGTAGCATCCTTCTATCCAAAGTTGCTCCTGTCGTCTCCTACTATCCCTCTCTCGCTGCCAGGTGGCATGCTCTAGACTGACAAGAATCCGACACAAAATCAGGCGGTTTCTCTGGCTTCATTCCCATCGAACCATTTAAACTATTCCCCCCGCCATTGTTCTCGCCCCCACCAAGTTCATCAGAAACTCCATCAGCATTCAATTATCCTCCCGCTCCCCCTGCCTACGGCCCCCCTCCACACAAGGAAACTGAATCCATGCCATCCTAAGACCCAGTTATTCAATACAACTGCCTGCCCCCAGCCGGAGCCCATTTAAATACGATACTTCCGCCTCAATTCGCAATCCTCGCCGGATCCTCAATCAATTCCTCAGATAGGTGAACAGATTTCAATTGGATTACAGAGAACTTCTTTGTTGTGACATAATTTCCACGGCCCTCCGCCGTTCCAGAGCTCTGGTGATTAAATTCCAAAATTATACCGTCCTCCCACCCGGCGCCGAGCTTAGCCGGGGGAACTTGATCTATGCGAACGGCAGCACACGTGTCTGGTAAGTAATTCCACCTCTTCCTCGGAGCGGAGTGGCTCCTGGAGTCACACGTTCGTACACATGTACGGGTTCCCTTTAATTAATGACACGTCCCACCGCTCAGACGATGATGACGCAAGACCTGAACAGGACCGAAGCCACACTCGGAAGGACTTTCAATAAATATTAAATCGCCGATCCACTCTGGGGGGAGGGGGAGAATGTGTGCGAGAGTTGTGCAGAATAAATTTCCAGCCGCAGGCGATTATCCTTCGCATGCACCGCCGGGATGCCTATCCCGTCGACGGACGAGTGTCCTGCGTTGTTCGTAATTAGGCGAGGGGACTGGGCCGGCCGGCTGTCGACGTTCTTTAAATTCATCGCCTCACCCGGTGCCCCTAAGGACATGGCCCAGACACGATTGACGGACGTGGCGCTGTGGCCAAGTGCGGTCGTCTTGCCAGTCAAGTGGTATTGAGGACTCAACGATTGCGACGTGAACGACGACGAGTCAAGGATATTGAAATGATTTTAATTGAAACGCGTCTGAGATTGATTGTTGATGGAAGGTGGTGGTGGCGGTGGCGGTGGTTTCAACTTGCTTGCAATTGACTTCCAAATTGAATGCGATCCCCGCTGGGATGGAGTGGGAGAGAGGGAGGCCATGTCTGGCGCAGTAATTGTTCCTTTGAAGAGCACTTGGAATGGAAGTGGATTGGAAAATAAAAAGAGGAACAGAATGTCTGTGGTTTCTCGTTTTTCGTTCAATTTAAAGTCCAATTAGACGTCTAACTGGCTTTCAATGGAAGCGCTGGGATATCAGGAATCAGTATACTCCAAGGGGGAGCGCTGGGGATGCAAGGGAGGATGAGAAGAGACTCGGCGAAGAGGACGGCTTTAGAGAAGAAGCTGTGAAGGAGGAAGACGCAGCAGATGACGCTGCCAAGGAGGAAGACGCCAGAGACGGCTGATGTCCAAGACGACGACGCTATAGAAGGCGCTGCCAAGGAGGAAGACGCCGGAGACGGTTGATGTCCAAGAGGACGACGCTACGGAAGGCGTTGCCATGCAGGAAGACGCCGGAGAAGGCTGATGTCCAACAGGACGACGCTACAGAAGACGCTGACAAGAGTGATGTCCAAGAGGATGACGCTACAGAAGACGCTGTCAAGGAGGAAGACGCCGGAGAAGGGTGATGGCCAAGAGGACGACGCTACAGAAGACGCTGTCAAGGAGGAAGACGCTGATGTCCAAGAGGACGACGCTACAAAAGACGCTGCCAAGGAAGAACACGCCAGAGACGGCTGATGTACAAGAGGACGACGCTGCAGAAGGCGCTGACAAGGAGGAAGAGGCCAGAGAAGAGTGATGTCCAAGAGGATGACGCTACAGAAGACGCTGTCAAGGAGGAAGACGCTGATGTCCAAGAGGACGACGCTACAAAAGACGCTGCCAAGGAAGAACACGCCAGAGACGGCTGATGTCCAAGAGAACGACGCTGCAGAAGGCGCTGACAAGGAGGAAGAGGCCGGAGAAGGCTGATGTCCAAGAAGACGCCGGAGAAGGCTGATGTCTAAGAGGACGACGCTATAGAAGACTCTGCCAAGGAGGAAGACGCCAGCGAAGGGTGATGGCCAAGAGGACGACGCTGCAGAAGACGCTGTCAAGGAGGAAGACGCTGATGTCCAAGAGGACGACGCTACAAAAGACGCTGCCAAGGAAGAACACGCCGGAGAAGGCTGATGTCCAAGAGGACGACGCTACGGAAGGCGTTGCCAAGGAGGAAGACGCCGGAGAAGGCTGATGTCCAAGAGAACGACGCTGCAGAAGGCGTTGCCAAGGAGGGAGACGCCGGAGAAGGCTGATGTCAAAGAGAACGACGCTGCAGAAGGCGCTGACAAGGAGGAAGAGGCCGGAGAAGGCTGATGTCCAAGAAGACGCCGGAGAAGGCTGATGTCTAAGAGGACGACGCTATAGAAGACTCTGCCAAGGAGGAAGACGCCAGCGAAGGGTGGTGGCCAAGAGGACGAAGCTACAGGAGAGTGTAGCAAAGAGTATGAACGCAACGAAGACGCGGCAACACAAGACGATGCGACAGAGGCCGATGTTGCAGATGACGAAGCAGTAGAAGGCGACGGGAAAAAATGTTCCATTTGATGTCGATGCAACAGAGCTCTCTGACGACTTGCCCACATAACCTTGGAACCTCTTATCAGTCAGTGTGCAGTCAGAGTGCAGAAAAGCAGCACTCGCTCCCCTTTAACAACTTCCAACGAACTGATGGCGAATTTAAAAAAAAAAACACACAAACTGCCCAGCAAACGCCAAGTTAATCGCCAACAAACAAAAATTCCTCTCGACTCTCAAGGCTCTGTTTGCCGTCCGTCCTTTCAAAGGATGCGAGCACTAAATTTGCTCAGAAATCTGAGTAAAATCCCACTCAAAGCAAACACAGACCGCACGCCTCAGCCGGGGAGCTTCTGCTTTTCTTCCAAGTAAACCGCTCCGCGGGCGAAGTTCCTCCGCAACAGGTTTGCGCGCTTGTTCGCCCGAGGCACTTTCAATTATTCAAATGTACACCAGCGCTGCGCGAAAAAGGAAGGGTTACAAAGGAACTGCAGCGAGCACGAGAAAGAAAAAAAGGAATCTTAATTGAACGCGAAGCTATGGCGGACCACCGCTACGACCGCGGCCTCGAGCGGTTCCATTTATGAGAAGAACTCCGTTAGCTGTGCAGTCAATCTGTGCTGAGGACACTGTCTATTTCCGTGGCATTTTCTGCACTTCCTGCCGGCTAGCCGCCCGCACAGGAAGCCGAAGGATTGAGGGGCATTTCATTCAATTTCAGTAATTTCCTTAAAGCCAAGCCCCTTGTCCTTTTTTCCGCCCTTTTGCACGTCCTAGGTGGTTGTCCCTGGATTACCGCCCGAATGGGCGTATTCTAAAATGCGTATCTCTGTCTGAGCGTGTGTGTGCTTGTTGCCTGTGCTCGAGCGGCTGTGTCACACTGGCAAAGTGGCCCTATCGTACGCAGAAGTTCCGATGAATTTCATTTAAAAGTGCAAAACATCAAGGATATCCTGCAGAAATTTCCGTTTCGCTTTCTGTTTTCCATTACATTTTACTCTCCACCTCGTGGCGTCTTTCACGGCGGCAGCGGTGGCGGTGGCGCCCATCCCCGTATCCTTACGAAGGGGACTTTACAATTCATTGATTTCGGATGCTGCCGTGCCGCTGTGGCACTCTGGCGAAACTTTTCAATTCGATTCCGCCCGATGTCGCTCGCTCAGTGCCGAGGATCTGATCAAAGTGAAGGAATGTTGCTTGTAACTCTCTGCAGGCGGAGCATTCAATTGAGTTCTGTAATTGATTTCCTGCGACGCTGTTGTTGTTTCTATTTTCGACTTGGCAATTAATTTAATTCCGCCGAGACATGTCCTGTGGTCTGGGAGGGGGACGAGGACCGTTCGGTGAACTGTCGTTGAATGAGTCTTCTTTTTTTCCCTCATTCTGTTGGCGGTGGAAATTAAAACGTGATTTGTGTGCTTTCATCGCAAAAAGTTTTGCCCCACAAACAACGTCAATTGCTCTCTAATGAGAGTCCGATACGAATTTGTGTGACGTCAATGGAAAAATGGAATGTGGACAGTGGCGGAGTGGAAGGTCCCTTTGAAGGCGAAATGGGTTCCCTGTCAGTCCGAGGCTTGACCTGAAAGTGACTGAAATTGTTGAAGCAAAGCATCGGAAACATCAACTCGAACTGTGAGGACACGCTGGACAGGGAACACAGGACGAGTCAACTTAGTCAACTGTCCAGTCGCCTAGACACGAAGTGAAAGTGTGTTCAACTTAAGCCCGGCTTAGACTCTAAAAGCCACCCAAATGATACCAAAAGACATGCTGTGGTTGCTGTGAGCAACCATTCGAAGCCGGGCTTAAATGGAAGCCTCATCCTGCTTTTAGGACCAACTTAAGCCAGGCTTGGACTCTATAAGCCGCCCTTCAGAGACCAAAAGGCATATTGACGCTGTCTCCATCTGCTTTGGCAACCATTCGAAGATGGGCTCAAAAGGAAGCGTCATTCTAGTTTTGGGACCAACTTAAGCCAGGCTTGGACTCTATAAGCCGCCCTTCCGAGACCAAAAGGCATATTGACGCTGTCTCCATCTGCTTTGGCAACCATTCGAAGAAGATGGGCTTAAAAGGAAGCGTCATCCTGCTTTATGACCAACTTAAGCCAGGCTTGGACTCTATAAGCCGCCCTTCCGAGACCAAAAGGCATATTGACGCTGTCTACATCTGCTTTTGCAACCATTCGAAGATGGGCTCAAAAGGAAGCGTCATTCTAGTTTTGGGACCAACTTAAGCCAGGCTTGGATTCTATAAGCCGCCCTTCCGAGACCAAAAGGCATATTGACGCTGTCTCCATCTGCTTTGGCAACCATTCGAAGATGGGCTCAAAAGGAAGCGTCATTCTAGTTTTGGGACCAACTTAAGCCAGGCTTAGACTCAACAAGCCGGGCTTATACTCTACAAGCGGCCCTCCCGAGACCAGAAGAGATTTTACTTGAGTTCCATTGGCGATAAATCACGAAGCGACGTGAGATGTGCTGCCGTTGTCGCCATCTGCTTTGGCAACCATTCGAAGCCGAGCTTAGAACAAAGCTATCCAGCGTCATCGCGATTTTACAGAAATTTATGAAACTGGTGCGTTTTTGAAGTCGTCCGTGCCCTGCCCAAGCCAACAAACAACGTTTCGAGGAGGAAACTTGATGAAAGCTTTACGCCAGGCTTACAAAAATCTTGTTTTTGGCAAGAAAATCCAGCCAGTGGTCGCAGTCAGCAGAAACGGAAGCATTTTCGTCGTCTGAAACACCATCTCCCGTGCACAGCCTGCGTATATGAAGGGCACGGGCGTAGAAACCGCGCTAGATGTGATTGAAAAGTCCCTTCGAGTGCGGTGTTTTGAGATCCTCGTTTGTTTCGACAAATCGTTGCAAGACCGGGTGCCAAGGCACATAGTGCTCTCATCTCTCTTTCAACGACGACGACTGTCCGCCAGCCATTGTTGGTTGAAATATTTAAAATCAACACCCTCCACCAGCCACCATCAGCACCCATCAGCTCCGTCGACGACCTTCATCAGTTCGTTTGGAGCTCTGCAAAGGATTACTCTTCAATAATATTTTCCATTGACCATAATTGCGTTTGAATTTAACGAAGTTTACTGCTGGCCCAACGGCGACCGGACGGCACTGATACCGAAGGGCATCAGCCGCCAGCTCGACGACGCTTCCAAAGGATGCATCAGAAACAGCAGGATCCACTCGAATTTGCATAAATTGTCATTTGCTCGTTGTGTGTGTATACAACGAGCGGGTGCTGATGCGGGTGGTTGTTTAGTTCTTTTCTCCTTTCACGACTCGACGTGGATGCGTCCGGGTGGGTGTTTGTGTGTCGCAGTGTTCAGTGTTTTCATTAATTCAGTTTTCCCAAGAGTAGAGTGAGAACTTTGGTTTTATTTCTCGTGACGAGTCTGGCCAAACTGCAGCGAGGACACGAAAAGTTGCACGGAATCCATGTATAACCAGTGAAAGGAGGATTCAGAGTTAGTTCCACGGTGGCAGCTGGCGGTCGGGTCTGTGGAACTTCCCCGAAGCCCTTGTTTTCTCTCGCGACAGTCTTGTTTCGCCCAAAATGTGATTAAGAGGATTTTCGGTTGACGATGGGGTCGGGGTGGGGAAAGTTTTTGTTGAAACTTATCAGATTGACTCTTGGGCGGAGGGGGGGGGTAGGGGAACCGGTGCAAGAGCGTGCTTCTCGCGGGGAAATGAAAACTTCTGCTTGGGCGGAGGATAAACAGTCGCTGATTGAATGTGCCAACGAGAAGTTTATGGGAGTGAAAGCATACTTTTAGGAGCGGCTCAAGCCGAGGGTGTTGGTCTTTGCTGATGGGTGTTGCATAACGCGTGCTGATGCTTTGCGGGGCTTGCTGAGACTTGGCCTGTCGCTTGGCCTGGCGCTTGGCCTGACGTTTGGCCTGTCGCTTGGCTATCGTCGTGATTTTTTGGAGACCGTGCACTGTAGAGTCACGGAAGAAGCAGACGAGTTGAAACAAACGACTTCTGGTTTGTTAAAGGCCGTGGGACAGATGGTCTACGGCAAGAAACAGTGGTTTCTTCTGGTTCGGCGGGACAGGAGGTCTACGCCAAGAAACAGTGGATTCTTCTGGTTCTTCACGGTTTGCTAATGGCGGTGGGACAGAGGATCTACGGCAAGAAACAGTGGTTTCTTCTGGTTCGGCGGGACAGGAGGTCTACGCCAAGAAACAGTGGATTCTCCTGGTTCTTCACGGTTTGCTAATGGCGGTGGGACAGAGGATCTACGGCAAGAAACAGTGGATTCTCCTGGTTCTTCACGGTTTGCTAATGGCGGTGGGACAGAGGATCTACGGAAAGAAACAGTGGATTCTCCTGGTTCGGTGGGACAGAGGGTCTACGGCAAGAAACGGTGGATTCTCCTGGTTCGGTGGGACAGGAGGTCTACGCCGAGAAACAGTGGATTCTCCCGGTTCGGTGGAACAGATGGTCTACGGCAAGACACAGTGAACTCTTCCAGAAGCATCCGACCATCTGGAGCATATCCAGCGCCAGAAACAGCGCCACAAACTAATCACAATCGACCTCAAAAGTTGTGATTGAAATCGCCGCCGTGGCACACTTGGACAGCACTTCAAATGCGTACGCGGCGCACAGTCCAAAATAAACTTCGGCCTACTTTCCAACCGCCAGATGGGCCGGACCACGTGCCCCCTGCCAATCCACAAAAATCAGCTCCAGGTTTATGTAATTGGATTTCCAAAGTCACTGATCAACTTTCTGGCCAATTTGCCCAAGACTTTGGCAACTTTGCCTACGAAACATGGGGGTCTCCTCTTCTCCGACTGGCATCGGCATCGGTATCGGCATCGGCATCGTCTCGGCGGACTGAAGGGCGGCAAGAAGTGAAAATAATTGAATAAATCTAGACCAAGGGTCGAATATGCAAGAATACACTGCTCACAGTGCTCTCTTCCCGTCGCTCCAGACGATCGGAGTTCAAGTACAAAGCGTTCCAAATTAGGCGGCGGCGGCGTCGTCGCGTTGTGAAGGAGGACGAGGAGGAGCAGCACGAACTGGAATTCAATTTTTGCCTCCCCCCCCCCGCCCCCTAAACAGACGCCCTATGAACTTCACAAAACAAAGTTCAAGATAGAGAGAGAGAGAAAGAGATTATTACAAATGCAACACCAGCAGCACAAGCAAATCGCTGCCAGAACCAGAAGCAGATCCGAAAGCAGAACCAGAAGCAGATCCAAAAATCCTCACTGGGGACGTGGTGGTTAATGGGAATTTTTTTTTTCCTCTCTCGCTCAGAGTGTGTGTCTGTGTGTGGGTACGTGTGCGGATTCGGTCTTTAAATAGATTCAATGCTTTGGAATGTTCCACTGCTTCAGTCTGGCACGGGAGCGAAAGAGAGTTTCATTAAATCGACTTCGAGGTAGCTTCACAACTGACACAAGAGGGTTTATGGATGCGCGGCCCATAACCAGAGGATGTGGAGGACTTCGAAGAAGGATTTCGAAAAGAAGCAGACAGATTTTTAGATGGCTGCGGAGAGGGCAGCTCGTGTCTGTCTGACGTTCGTGTCAAATTGAAGGAGTTCTCTGTGCGAAAACAAATCAGAAACCAAAGAAAGAAAAAAAAAAGCGAACAAGAAACCCAGTGTAGCGCTGCTTTACATTGTTTAGAGGAATCCCTGGGTGGTGAGCGAGAGGGTGCATGCGTGGGCGGAGAGAAAACAAGTTGATTGGTGCGCGATTTTGAGGGATTTCTGACATGATTGTGTGCACAGCGCGACGGCTTGTGTTCGGAATGGACATGGAAATGAAGAATGACGCGGACGACGGATGGCGGATGGTGGATGGCGAATGGGACGGGACAGAAGCGATTGAAGGCGGGGGGTTAGGAGAGATGTTGGCTGGATGGTGGAAAAACGTTCGTGTTGTGACGTCCGCCACAGTGGTCTCACGTCCCAAGGCCGACAGGGCACCCTACCCTGCCTACCTAGACCCTCGCAATGGCTCAATGGATCCACATCGAGACACAGTCAACCGCAAGGACATCTGCAAGTCAACAGAGGTCACACATAAGGCCTCTTGATGCATTTCTGTTGCTAAAGTGCCGAGGGACTGCGTTGAGGACCAGAATTAGAGCTATCCAGCTCCGCAAGAACAAGTGAACGAAGGTCTCTTCGCCGACCACTTCCAAGGCACGCATCCCAGTTGTCCCCTTGAACAACGAACAAAGAGAAAATGCAAGAGAGCCGCTCGTTAATCCACTAACGACATCCCTGCCCGCCTCCAGACAACTTGAGATGTTCGATGTTAGTCCCCACAAGTGCCGCGGCACTCAGAAGTCTCGTTGTTTTCCCTCTTCAATCATATTTCGACGAGCTCTCTTTGATGTCCACTCGTTGCCAAGTGTTTAACGAACCAAAAAACCAAATGAAGGAGTCCATCCGACGAGCACAAGAGCCACCAAAACAGAACCACCACGACTGACTAAATTGAATTTCAATTCCGTCAAGGACACGCTGTCATTCTTGGCCGTTTTCTTCCCCCCCCCCCCCCACCCCCGCCCCTCGATGACGATGATGAAACTTTTCAAAACCAAAAAAAGAATTAAAATGGATTAACCAACGCAGGGATGGGCGCGGGGGGAGAGGGGGCTGTGGCCACAGGGCGACATGCAACTCTACGAAATGAATCAAAATGCGGTTCGCTGAACAAATCCGATCCGAAGACCCAGCGAGTCGCAATCAAAATCTGCTTCAGTTCCAACCCCGGGCACTCGGATCATAATTTTGACTCAAAATTAATTTCGTTCAAGACACGCTCCCGCCCACAGCCACCGCACTTCATGTCCGGGCATCGACGTGGCGCAGAGTTTATCTTTCTTTTTATTGGAAAAGTTTTCGTCGGTCGTACTCGCTGTACTCCTTGTCGTCGTCGTTGTCGTCAACGCTGGCCCCCCCTCCCCCTCCCATTCCAAGACTAACTCGGGAAGGTAATTAATTGATTTAAGGACATTCCTTGGGAGGAATTAAAACTGTCGCCGCCATCCTGTGAGAGGTACGAGAGAGCGAGCGAGAGAGAGGGAAGGAAACTTCTTTTCGGGTGATAATTTATTTTGTGGATATTTTCATTGCCGCCTTCCGCTTCCCGTGCCGGTCCTGCGGGATTAATGGTACGGAATGTGGTAATTACATTTCTCGGTATGTTCTGCGCTGCTAACTAGCTCTTCTGCCGCCTGCCTCCTGCCTCCTGCCTCCTGCCTCCTGCCGCCTGCCTCCTGCCTCCTGCCTCCGTGCCGATGAGTTATCGTGCGGTAATTAATTTCGAAAGAGAATCGCTCGCCTGGCAAAAGGGTGCCCGTCCGCGTGGGGCACTGAGTGGCGGCCAAGCACCACGACGCATGACGTAAAGAGGTGCGTTATCCCTTGTCGGGGAGGGACCTACACACCGGCGCGGCGGGGCAATTAAATTGCAATCACGAGGCGGCTCGTTGTTGCGAAATGAAGTGAAGTCAATGAAGTGGCAAGTTCTGCTCTGTGCTGTGCAACTCTGGATAGGGACTGGTTTGTTGGGTTTTGTCGGTCGAAAGAGGTGACGGGCGCTAGGGGGGGGGGGGGGGGGACACGGACTGATTGAGTGAATGAATGAATTCCGATGAGACGTTGGTTTGCACGCAACGATCGCTGTCGTTGCTTGTCAATTTAATGCAATTCCTGGACTTGGAGGCATGTTCACGCGAAGTGGACCGTCGTGAGACTGGAAAGACTGGTAGGGGGAGAGCTCTGTGTTGATGGGAACTGAATATGGGGTGAAAGTTGGTGCCAACGATGGCGATGACTGAGAGAGGAAGTCTGATTCTGATTGGACATGACGTCTGGGAGGCAAAATTCAAAAATTCTTGATCACGTCGTTCGCATAAAGAGCACTGCTCCAGCCTAGAGGGGCATCGATTTCAAGATTGAGTCCTTGTTTCAGAAGGCAATAGTCGCCGTGGGTGGCAGAGGAGTTCGCCTAGGCAACTGCAGTTGGATGTTCATGACAGAGGATGGCCCGGGATTCGTGGATTATAGGAGACGGGGCACTTACATCTCAGTTCTGAGGAACTATGCACCGACTTCTCAGGCCTGCGGCCCATGGTCCCAGATACATCGGTTCCAAGAGACGATGCACCTACTTCTCAGGCCTGCGGCCCATGGCCCCAGATACATCGGTTCCAGGAGACGATGCACCTACTTCCCAGGCCTGCGGCCCATGGTCCCAGATACATCGGTTCCAAGAGACGATGCACCTACTTCCCAGGTCTGAGAACTGGCCTGGGATGCATCGTTCCAGGAAACGATGCGCCTACTTCTCAGGCCTGCGGCCCATGGCCCCAGAAACATCGGTTCCAGGAGACGATGCACCTACTTCCCAGGCCTGCGGCCCATGGCCCCAGAAACATCGGTTCCAGGAGACGATGCACCTACTTCCCAGGTCTGAGAACTGGCCTGGGATGCATCGTTCCAGGAAACGATGCGCCTACTTCTCAGGCCTGCGGCCCATGGCCCCAGATACATCGGTTCCAAGAGACGATGCACCTACTTCCCAGGTCTGAGAACTGGCCTGGGATGCATCGTTCCAGGAAACGATGCGCCTACTTCTCAGGCCTGCGGCCCATGGTCCCAGATACATCGGTTCCAAGAGACGATGCACCTACTTCCCAGGTCTGAGAACTGGCCTGGGATGCATCGTTCCAGGAAACGATGCGCCTACTTCTCAGGCCTGCGGCCCATGGTCCCAGATACATCGGTTCCAGGAGACGCTACACCTACTTGCCAGGCTTGCGGCCCATGGCGGTTAAGCACTCCTGAACACCCTGCTTCCACTCATCAAGACGAAGACGACCCACTTACTCGACATCCTCATCCCACACTCGTCAATTACGGCTGCCGCCGTCACAATAAAACGCCGTCACAATAAAACGCCCTCACTTGCCAGCAAAATTTTGCTGCAATTTTTAAGTGCTCGCCGTAAACACTTGAAATCTGGGACATTATCGAAATTAAAGCGTTTCTTTGACTTTGAACTAGCGACCAACAAGTCCACGCGCCCGCACTGATTGTCTCTGATGAACAATCAACAAACTAGAACACTTGACGCTTCAGTTGTTTGTAGTCGGGAGCGTCATTAAAAGTATTTTTTTTCATAAAAAAGTCCACGCGAAATGGGAACCTTGGCGTTTATTTATCGACGCGAGTGTTGCGCTGGTCACAACAAGTTTTTTTTTTGCAAGACAACGCCAACTGGTTGATCTCTGCGAACAGCAGGACTGGCAAATGGCTGGCGATTGATGGGCAACGCATGTCGGCGGAGACACGCTTCAAGCAGGTGATTGGGAAGTTGGTTGTTTGATGGCAGAGGGTGGGGACGAAACTTGGGACAGAAAGGGGATCTCAATCTGAAGTTAAGGGCGACCATAGGGGACACTGATGTAGTTTGGTGGACAGCACTGAATGAAAGCATCGACTTTAAGGCACTCAAGCGGGTAGCATTGACACCCGTTTGCTGGGTGTACTGAACCACCCAATCGGACGAGCTGAGCCATGCAACTAAAGGGTGGTTACATTTTAAGGGCCGATGTTGAATGTGAACCACACCTAAACGTCGAGTTTTTTTCTGCATTTCATTTGACATTTCTCAATTTCAGACTAACTCAATGTGAACCATGGAAAGATACACAATCGAGCAACGCGTTAAAGTTATTCAGGCTTATTATGAAAATTGGCGTTCAAATCAAAATGCATATCGTGCACTTAGTGAATCATTCGGTCAATTTAATCGTCCAAATGTGCGTACAATCGGAAAAATCGTGCAAAAATTTGAGCAAGCCGGGTCTGTAGAAGATGTGAAAACACCAGTGCATGCTCGTACAGCAGAAAATATTGTGGCTGAAGAGCCGTCCACCTCAACTCGTCGTCGTGCCCAACAATTGCACCTCTCACGCTCGTCGTTGGTGAAGATTATGCATAAATACTTGCATTTACCCGAACTTTTTATAGCCCGAATTGGAAGATATGAATGCGGACAATATGTGGTTTCAACATGACGGTGCCACTTGCCACACGGCTAACGAAACAATGGCTCTTTTGCGCGACAAATTCAATGGCCGTGTTAACTCACGTGGTGGCGATGTCAATTGGCCGCCAAGATCATGTGATTTGACACCGTTGGATTTTTTTCTTTGGGGTTATTTGAAAGAAAAGGTCTACGTCGATGAGCCAGCAACAATTCACGAGCTAAGGGATGCGATAATTCGGCACATTAACCGCATAGAACCTCAATTATGCTTCAGCGCCATCGAAAATTTGGACCATCGGATGGAGGTGTGCCGCCGAGGTCGCGGCGGCTATCTGACCGATATTTTGTTCCATACATAATTGAACCATACCAATATTATCATAATAAAAAGAAATGACAATAATTTCCTAAAAAAATTGTGTTTTATTCAAAATCAACATCGGCCTTTAAAATTTAACCACCCTTTATAAGCATGCCGCCGTCCACTGAATCACCCCCCTTAGCCTGCTGAAACAAACTCCTCAACCACTGAAGCGTGTTTCAGCAAAAGAGACCCTGGCCGTGCCCAAGAACAATGCGATGTCCAAGAGGGCAACCAAGCCCCAATCAAGTCCCAAGACGAAGCCATTTTCCACTCAAAAGCATTGCCGGCTGTCTCTTAACGAGATGGACACTGTTGCCACTGTTGTTGGTCCCTCCTCTCACACCAGGCTGAGATCTACTCTCTATGCCCCTCGCTACAGCCTGTCATCTCTTACTCACACCAAAAATGACCTTAAAACGAAGGCAAAATGGCCAGCAGTCGACCTTAAACGGTCACTCTGTCTGCTCAGACTACGCAGACCTGCACGCAAAACCCTCATCGTCCGGGTGGAGAGATTTCTGCAGAAGCTGCTTGTGGAGACCAGACATCACCTGCTGGTGGCCTATTTATGCAACAATCTCAGCGAAATGAATGGCGTCAGTATGAGCCAGCTACACCGTCCTTCGTCAAAAGCACCAACTGCTGCCAAGTTCAGGGGTAAGTCAATCCGCGTGGTACCACAGTTGGCCAAATGGTGGCTGTTATCTATACGCAACCAGCCTGCTTCCTGCTTCCAGTCGTCTTGGAAGCCTCTAGAAGCAGAGAGCCTAGGACAACGATGGTTGCTATTGCCCGGGATCCTCTAGGGGCCGCAGGCCTTGGAAAACGATGGAAGCTATCGGCCAGGATCCTCTAGGGGCCGCAGGCCTTGGACAACGAGGGCAGCTATTGCCGGGGATCCTCTAGGGGCCGCAGGCCTTGGACAACGAGGGCAGCTATTGCCGGGGATCCTCTAGGGGCCGCAGGCCTTGGAAAACGATGGAAGCTATTGGCCAGGATCCTCTAGGGGCCGCAGGCCTTGGACAACGAGGACAGCTATTGCCCGGGATCCTCCATGGGCCGCAGGCCTGACGCGTAAGTAAGAAAGTAAGTGCCTCGTCTTCAACAACCCAAGTATCCCAAGCCATCGTCTCTCCTCTTGATGAATTTCGTCACCTAGACGCGGATCCTTAAAGCCCATGAACTTCGTCCCCATTTCCTGAACATTCTCCCGCAGCAAACCCAACGTTCCGTCCTTCTTGAACTAATGATGCACTCGTCGCTTTACAAGGAATTTGAAGGAATATCTGCCAAACTCTGTTGACTATAGCGGCACTTGAGTAAAAGGGGCCGTCTCTCGAAGGATCAACCTAACACCGATCATCTCAGTCCAGCCGTACGTCGCCGAGGCACGGACAAACCCGAAAAGCGGACGAAGAAGTCGTTGCTTTCTTCGGGGAAATGTTCTGCCCCTTGATGGTGGCTGGACGGGACGAGCTGTAGGCTGACAGGGGTCGTCGAATGCGACGCATAAGGTGGCTGGGACATGTAGAACGCATGGACAGCCTAGCTCCGACCCGAAGAGTCGAAGGAACTTCAAGCCTGTGGCACAACGCGGTGGTGCACAACTAGAAGCAGCCAGCCAGAGGCTTGTGGTTTAAGGCCCAAGTCTACCCTAGACACAAAGAAGAAGAAGATTGCCGCACAAAAACAGAAGCAATTTGTCGCTGTTGCAGAATTGACGAGGTTTTTGAAGACTTTTGACGGGTCTGACCAATCCGATCCACATTCCACAAAAATTGGAATTCCACAACGCAAAGGGGACCCGAGGAATGCCCTGCGTTATAAATTGTCAGTCTTTTCAGAGAACGATTGACAGTACCTGCAAAGTCGACACCTAGTGTGGAACGCGTGGAGGCTCAAAGTTGAAACCCAGTGTGGAACGCGTGGAGCCTCAGGCGGGGTCTTCAAAGTCGACACCTAGTGTGGAACGCGCGGAGCCTCAGGCGGTGTCCTCATAGTTGAAACCCATTGTGGAACGCGTGGAGCCTCAGGCGGTGTCCTCATAGTTGAAACCCATTGTGGAACGTGTGTAGCCTCAGCCGGGGTCCTCATAGTCGACACCTAGTGTGGAACTTGTGGAGCCTCAGGCGGTGTCCTCATAGATGAAACCCATTGTGGAACGCGTGGAGCCTCAGGCGGTGTCCTCAAAGTTGAAACCCATTGTGGAACGTGTGTAGCCTCAGCCGGGGTCCTCATAGTCGACACCTAGTGTGGAACTTGTGGAGCCTCAGGCGGTGTCCTCATAGATGAAACCCATTGTGGAACGCGTGGAGCCTCAGGCGGTGTCCTCATAGTTGAAACCCATTGTGGAACGCGTGGAGCCTCAGGCGGTGTCCTCAAAGTTGAAACCCATTGTGGAACGTGTGTAGCCTCAGCCGGGGTCCTCATAGTCGACACCTAGTGTGGAACTTGTGGAGCCTCAGGCGGTGTCCTCAAAGTTGAAACCCATTGTGGAACGTGTGTAGGCCCAGCGGGGTCATCAAAGTCGAAACCTAATGCGGACCGCGTGTCGCCTCAAAAGTCATTCCCTTCCGAAAAAAAATGTTTTCCCTGTGCTTATCAAAGCCCTCCACTGCCTCGTCAATTCACTTCAAGTAAGCAGATTTGTGTGCGTTCCTTTCTCTCTCCCCGGACGTAACGACCCGACCCGGAAAAGCAACCCTTTTCCAAGTCACCGTCATTCGCAGTCATTCACACTCATTCTCAGTCACTTATCAGAAGGAAGCACAAACTTGTAGTTCATCAAGGACTCTCCCGAAGTTCCGCACACAATAGACCCTAGACCAGACCGTCGTTTCGACCAGTGTCAGTCGGACAAAGGCGACGGGAGAGCGTCCAGTGATTTCATTGAAAAACTTTCCAACGATTTCCTGTCTTCGATATCATCGCATAACTCACTGCCAGCACAGGCAACGCACACACACACACATGCTTTAAAGAATGCCCATCAAGTAGCACTCATTTTCCACCCCAATCTAGCCTCATTATGGAACCCCGCGAATGGAGGGTGATAAATACGCGACGACCTTTTGATAAGCAACCCGCCGCCGCTAATAAAGAAACACATCCTTTTACTGAACAAACAACGCGGCAACGGCGGCGCCAGCGAAAGGAAAGAAAGGATAATGAAGTCCTTTAGTTCGCCACCCCCCCAGCTCGATAATGGGCAATAATCTAGACGCCCCCCGGAGAATGTCCCGAAAACGAACGAAAGACATCTGCATCGCCAGGCATGACCGAATCCATATTCATTGCCCGAGCGGTACGGCGCTCGTGCCAACACCCACACGCGTCCATTCCCGAGCAAGTGTCCTTTTTTCTTCCATTTCTTTCCTTCGGCAGAGTCCACAGCGAGTGAACCAAAAGAAAACAGACTCAACAAGGGACCCGACGAGGAGCACGAATTAGAATTTTTTATGAACTGAAAACATCCTTTTGCTTGTATCACTCTTTGGTCATCGGAGTGTGGCATAAATATCCTTGTTGGCCCGTCTTTTTTTTTGTTCCTCTCCGTTGGCCTCCTCTATTCACTTCCAAGCGAAAGGACATCGCTGGGTAATTAAAAACAAATTAGTTTCGTGTAATGAAAGCAAGGCGGTGGGGAAAAAACACGGGACCCGTAGTCCTGTTTGATGTCTTCGAAGTGGGCGGTGTTCGTAGATTGACAGCAGATTTCTACGGGATATGCATGTGGGCACGTTGATTTGAGTGACAGATGTCACCGTGACAGTGGAACTGGATTCATTGGCTTTTTTTCTTCGATTTTTTTTTTTTGTTTGCCGGAGCGATGCAAATGGGAGCGATGTCACTGGGACAGGTCTCCACGAGACTGCGGTGACAGATGACAGAAGACAAGCTGAATGCGATGTGGCAGCTGGGGAGGTTTGTGCATGCTTTGCTGGTGCTGCCGGCTGGGAAGAGGAGGTGAGAGGAGAGACCTAGGTGGAAGATCAAGTGACAGAAGGCGATGGGGGAATAGAATAGGTGAGTAGCGGTGCTCGTCATTAGACAGGTCTGGGCAATCGGCGCGAGAGCTGTCAGTTTGACAGGTCGGAACAGTCTGCGGATCTGAGAAAAATGGTAAAAGAGTCAATCACAGTTTGGGACAGTTTTCGGATCAGAAAAAAAGAGGCAAACGACGAGACTGTTTGACAGTTCGACAAAAAATGGTCTGTTTGACAGTCCGGTGCAAACGGCGGAGTCTTCGGATTTGAAAGAAAGGGAAGAGAGGAGTCTGTTCGACAGTCAGGGGCAATCTGTGCAATTTTGAGATGAGAAAAAATGGCCAAAGAGGAGTCTTTTTGACAGTTCGGCAAAAGTTAGTTAATTTGACAGTCTGGGGAAATCGTCGGAATGCTTGGTTTTGAAAGAAAGGACGAAGAAAAGCCTGTTTGTCAGATCGGGGCAATCTCCGGATCAGACAAAAATGGCACGAAATAAGTCTGTTTGACAGATCGGAACAAGCAGTGTGGTTTCTTAAGCTGTCATCGGTTTTAGAGTTCGAAGTTCGTGCCACAGTTTGCAGAAGTGACGCGATTTTGTGGGCACTCTTCAGTTTGAGAAGGATGTTCACAGTTCTGGTAAGCGAGTCGATGTTGTCGCCCCTTTTGACAGTTCGATTGACAGATGACTTCTGCTGTTCATTTGACAGTTTGCATAAGTGACGCGATTTTGTGGGCACTCTTCAGTTTGAGAAGGATGTCCGTTTTGTTGCCACTTTTGACATGTTTGACAGTTCGATTGACAGATGACTTCTGCTGCTTTGGTTTCTTTCGAAGCTTACGTCAAAGCGGCGTCTGGTATATCGCTCTTGGCGTCACCTCGAAATAAAATGTCAAAATGACAGCAAACTCAAACGTCAAACATGACAACACAGGACATAGCAACGACTTAAAAACGTCGTAGGCCACTTCCAAAATGTAGTCGTTCCCCAAGAAAATGCACCCACTTCCCCGGCACGTCCTGACTTCGTGGAGAATTCAAAGGAATGCTTCACAAAATCAGACACCGTCATTACCCAACACACCATGTAATCGGTTTCAATCGTCGCGATTGCATCTCATGTCCCACTTGACACCGAGCTTCGGGAGGGAATAATTAAATTATCCCTCGATTTACGCATGACATCGCATGTCGGCTTAAATAATGAAATAACGGTAATGAAGGCACAAAAATACCGAAGAAGAGGAATGAGAACGAAAAGAACAAAAGCGAGTAAAAGGTGTGGAAGAGAAGAAGGATCGAAATTGATAAAATTAATGACACAGAAATATCCTCTCGAATTCGTTGAAGAGAATGAAATGAATTCGTCCCTCGTCTCCTCGTGTCGGCAACCAGCCAGACTGCCAGACAGCCAGACAGCCGGCCTGGAGGCAAGGATAAAGCCGGATTCAAAGGACATCGAAGATAAGTGTTTCACTGTCGCTTTGTGGATGCGGATGGGGACTCCAGAGGAGGAGGAGGAGGGGAGGGGAAATTTAAAATAATTCCATTCGAGACTTGGTCCCCCATTCAGTGAAACATTTTTATTCGCCTCGAGAACAGCCAATTGATTAATTATTTCCGCCCGTTAAATTCAACTTGGTCGTCCTTTTTTTTATGTGTGCACCATCAGGAGCTGGGTGGGGGAGGGGAGGAGGGGTGGGAGGGTGAAATCCCCTCGAACCCTTTGTTCGAATTCGGGAATCGTTGAATGGATGGACTGGATTGAAAGTTGATTAGGGATTTATTCATTCAACAGATCCCCAAATGGGGATGCCAGTGCCATGTATCTATCTTTGATGAGGGCTGATGGGGACAGGGGGGGTGGGTGGTGTGAAGAAGGAAGGGTTCGGATCCGTAACGAGATTTTAACTAGAACCAACCCATTCCATTGGGCCGAGGGGAAGTGACATAAAACGGCAGCATTAACGCGATACTTTCTTTCGATACGACCGACGACGACGACGACGACAACGACGGGAAGTCGGTGTTTGGGGTCCCGATTGAAGGCAATGAGTTGCTTCGGTGAGCAACAGAATGGTGTGGGTGGGGGGGAGGGGGAAAGGGATGAAGGCGACTGATAGGGTTTCGGGATTGTGAATAAACATTGTCTTGGATTGACCTTTATGGCCCTTGTATCCATTTTATTTTTAAAGAAACTCTCCGGACAAAGGTCAGCTGTTTGCTGGCGAAGGAAGTTATTTTTAGGGCCGTTGCTTTGGCGGAGGAAGGGAAGGCCGAGTTAACCAACCAAAAAAACGTGAAATTTTACGCCTTCGGATGCCAGAAAGTCTATCCTGCCAAAGAGGAACAAGCTACGATGAGTTTCCAAGAAGGACTTGGAAGTTTAAGCCTTTAAGCTTTTTACGTCCTCCCACTGCTTGAGCTATCAAATCGGACAATGTTGAGCCAAGAGAGACACATTAACTCCCTTAAGACAGTGATGGCAATTCCTAAGCCGGGCTTGGTTTACGGATTCCATTCATTCTCCTTAACCTCTCCTGAGCGAGGTCGTCAAAGCTCCGAAAGACAAGCAAATCATGCCGAGTTTCTGGGAAGAGCTTATACTTCTAAGCCCGGCTTGAGTTTGCCGGTGTTTATGGAAATTCTCGCTTCATTCGCTCTCAAGTGCTAGGAAGGAGCTCGAAAGGAGCAGCAAATCAAGCCGAGCTTGTGTGAACGACTTCTAATTCCAAGCCGAGCTTGAAAACTTCCAAAATCCTCTTAAATGTCATCACGAATGACTGCCAGATCATCGAGTGAGCCGTGTTTTTGAATCGATATTTTTTAAAGCCAGGCTTAGCAAAATTTATGCATTTAGTCCACGATTCACCTCAACACGCCTTAACAAGCCTCAATATACCTCAACACGGCTCAACACGCTTCATAAGCCTGGTAACCAAGTCCGACTCCGACTTGATGTGGAATCCTCAAGCCAGGCTTAGAAAAAAGTTTGTGTAATCGAAAGCGAAGGATTACGAGTTGAAGACGCAGCGACATCTAGATCGATTGAGTCGTCTAAGTGACCTCAGGACGAGCACAATGAGGGTGACTTCTTCCAAGCCAGGCTTAGGAGATCTCAAAATCTGTTCAGGAATCCTTCGCAATCAAGAACAACGACATCCCGAGTGACTGATCTGATCCTCCGATGATTTAGGTTCAGTCCAAATTTTGCAAAGCCAGGCTTAGAAACAGTCTCTCTTCAATTTTCAATCCAATTTGACACGCTTCGAGGTCAAAATAAGCTGAAACGAGGACCAAGCCAGGCTTAGAAACAGCTTCTCCCCAATTTTCAATCCAATTTGACACGCTTCGTGGTCAAAATCAGCTGAAATGAGGACCAAGCCAGGCTTAGAATCAGCTTCTCCTCAATTTTCAATCCAATTTGACACGCTTCGAGGTCAAAATAAGCTGAAACGAGGTCCAAGTCAAGCTTAGAAACAGCCTCTCTTCTATTTTCAATTCGAGGAAACGAGGATCAAACCAGGCTTATATAGAGTTTAAGCCAAGATCAAGTGCAACTCACAGCCGTGGACTGCATTACTAAGCCAGCCTTAGAACAGATTAGAAGCATACTCACTTCATCCTTAACATGATTCAACGTCTTTCACGACCAAGCTGAAGACCCGCTGAAACGAAGACCAGGTCTGAGAGGAACTTGATGTGGAGTCTTCAAGCCGGGCTTAGAAAAGTTCGGTTGACGATTGAGGGCGAGTGGGGAGAGCAGGCTCAAGGCTCAAGATCGGATCACATCTCCGTGGCTTCCATGAGACAGGCTTAGAGAACTCAGAGCCTAAGGAACGCTTGTGAAAATAGCTTGGCTTGGGAAGGGTTCTTTAGAGTCTCCAAGCCGGGCTTAGGCAAATTCGGTTGACGATTGAGGGCGAGTGGCGGAAAGGGTTCTCCGTCGAGGGAGCATGCTCAAGGCTCAAAATCGGATCACATCTCTGTGGCTCCCATGTTTCTAGACAGGCTTAGAGAAATCAGAGCTTAAGGAAGCCTGATGAAAATAGCTTGGCTTGGGAAGGGTTCTACGTCAAAGGGATAAGCCCATGACCAGATTCATTCACGAGTGTCCTCCTTTGGCATCTCCAACAAGCCAGGCTTAGAAAGGCAATTCATGGTGGTCGTGAGTAAAGTACCAGATGTTGCTTTGGCGACGTCAAGCTACAAAAATGGGACAAAGTCAAGCTTAAAGCCGACGTTGGAAACGAAATTGACGCCCTCCCTTTCGACTTTCGACGCATGATTGCACCTCGTTCCCGACTGAAAACCCCCCCACTCGCCAAACAGACACGCAGTCACTTTGACGTCAGAAAAAAAAGTGCTACGCTTCTCAGCAAATCACGCCGGAGACGCGCAATCAAAGCAACAAACCGCAGCAAGTTCAACAACGCCGCCATCCCAGTTGCTTCTGCAAATGGTGAACGCTTGCACAAACGCAAACTCATCACCCGTCACCATGTTTACTGGAAATCTCTTCGCAATCTGTTCGCAATCTCTCCGTCAATCCCCAGCAGTCCCATCAGAGAGCACTGCAGTTGCACACGCGAAACGAGTAAACATCCAGCAAACCAAACATTTCAGCTGATTCTCGAAATTAATTTACGAATCCCTCTTCAATTAGACTTTTCCACTCGGGATGGCGATGGCGATGGCTGTGGGTGTGTGACTCGTCTCAATTAAATTTCATCTTAGACACAAAATTCCCTTGTTGTTGCTTAAAAACCGACGGCCACCACCCACTTTACGGTCAAAAGAGGTACCACCGCTTAACGAGGTAACGCTAAAACCACACCGAGACGGGAGAGACCGCTGCTTTCAAATTGAATGAAGAATATCCGATGTCACGCCGAGGGATAAAGCACACCGATCCACCACCCAACCACCCAACCGATTCACGGTGGAATTGGAAAATCCATCGATTCGTCCTGAAAACAGCACTGTTATCCTCGTTTCACCAACTTAATTGGACAGGCGACCTTTCCATTTTCTCATTGATTTACCGTAGATTGAGTTCCGGTTCGAGGCGAGGTAGCTGTTGCCATCCAACACACCCATTCAGGCGCACACACATCAAATCGCTCGAGCAATAAATGTGTCGCTCTCTCCTTCCCTTTGTGTGTGTGCGTGTGTGGGAGGAGGGAGGAGGGAGGATAGGATATTGATCCTTATGAAGCTGTCACGGAGCTGTGAAGATGCTGTGTTCGTTCCTGGTGTGTTGTTTGTTTGCGTTATTGCGCGTGAGGCAGACAGGCAGTAGTCAGTAATTGGTAATGGATACGGTAAGTGACAGCGGAGCAGTGGCTACGGTGGCACCTTGTTCACCTCTCCACTTCGAAGCTTAATGGGATTCATTCATTCACTCAACTCAGCGATAAATAGCATCGACGACGACGACGACGACGACTTCGCCTCAATGATGGGGAATGAATAATTCACGAGGGACCACGACCGGGCCGACGGAAGGATACAGAACACACGCAGGAGTCTTCGTCTTCGTCTTTGTCTTCGTCTTGGGCTTCCTTTTCGAATTCCCTCAAAATGATTACGTTTTGTGTAGAAGCAATTAATTGGCTCATCAATAAGCGGCCGGCAATTAATCAGATTTGTGTCCGAAAATAGGAGCGGAGCGCGGAAAAACAAATTGAATGCGGGGGCCTTTGATTTTGATTGATATCCCCCCTAATGCCATTCACTGGAAGGACCCGCCGGCGGGAGCTCTCGCCGGAGCCCCGTCCGTTCGGGGCATTGGAAGCGGAATTTGCTTTGCAAAAATTTTTACGGCGCTCGCGACGACCGATGCTGTATATCGAGTCGGGAATGACTAATGAGCTACTCAGGGATTATGTGGCAATAAAGAGGAGAGATACACTTCGTCAAGAGTTAATGAGTCATGAATCTGGTTTTGTTGGAATCGAAGGACCTATGAAAGTGAAGTTTTATGGCAATGAAGCAAGTTTACAGGCTTTGTGTGTACGTTTAAGAGCCTGTTAAGGACTGTGATTCGCGAATGGAGGCGAACGGTGGATGGGATGCAGGACACGTGCATGGATTTGAATCGGGCGGACGGGGTCACAACAATCAACCCCCTGTCTGGGTCACAATGTCAGTCCTTAGCCAAAGAAGCCAAAATAGCCGAAAAACGCATTTTTAAAATCAAGCATTTCAACGCGTCTTCTTCGATATTTTTCGATACTTTCTAGAGGCCGTGGTGGCATACTTGGGGGCTCAAAAGAAGCGTCCTTGCATGCTGAATCTACAGCAACAAACCGCATCCAAAACAAACGAACCGTTTTCGAGATATGACAGATTTTTCAAAATAAACCACTTCAAAGGTCACTTTTTCCGCCATTTTTTTCCACCAACTTCTGTCCTACTGGTCGTAGCGGCTTGGTTGATGGCTCTAAAGAAGCATCTTTCCAACGGGCATATATTCGCGAAATGGCGTAAGAGATGAATTGCATCCTCGAAAAACGCGCCGTTCTCGAAATATTGTAAAATCAAGCATTTCAGGGCGTCTTCTTCGACATTTTTCGGTACTTTCTAGGGGGCGTGGAGGAATGGTTAGAGGCTCAAAAGAAGCTTCTTTGCATGCTGAATCTATAGCAACAAACCGCATCCAAAACCGTTTTCGAGATATGACAGATTTTTCACAATAAACCACTTCAAAGGTCACTTTTTCCGCCATTTTTTTCCACCAACTTCTGTCCTACTGGTCGTAGCGGCATGGTTGATGGCTCTAAAGAAGCGTATTTTACATAACTTGACTGCACCTAACCTACTCAAAGGAGTAATGAAGCAGATCATGGCTACAAAAGCACACAAATCCCATAACGAGCTCCATAAAAGCTGAGTTGAGTCTTAACTGCCAACCCTTCATCGGGGCTACACACACACACACACACACACACACCAGTCCTCCACTAACTACACCTCGTAACGCCGAACAGCCAATAAACGAGACACGACTTGCAGCACGCAGGATCATCCTCCTCCGGGCAGACAGCAGCGCGTTGACGCCATAAAAGTGAAGACAAACACCGCCATTAACCTGTTTCGACTTCATTGACAAATTTTATGTTTAATGAATCTCAAAAAAAAGAACAAGGAGAATATGCTCCAGATCTTTGGCTTCATTAAAAAGTACTCACTTCGACGTTGATGACCTTCAATTTGAATTTAATTTTCTCCTCTTAATGAGCGAATGACAGGAAGCGACCAAAATGACGGTAAACCCACACGAGCCACGAACAGAGAGAGAGAGAGAGAGAGAGAGAGAAAGAGAGAGGACGACGAAGGAGGCACGCAAGCAGGCGAGAGTAAATGCAAATCAAATTGCCATCATCCTGATTGTGTGTGTCCTTCGACTAGGCAAACGACGCGCCGTAGTCCTCAATCAAAATTCACTTTCTTTTCATTCCTTCCCCCTCCTCCCCCTACCACTCCTGGGGGGATCTACTCACTTTTGCTGGAGCATTTGACGAAGTTAATAATTTTCACATTACACGAATTTTCCATTTCAACGGAGGAGCAATTCAGTTCAGCGTCGGGCTCACGCAACGCCACCCCACACCATTCCCACCCAGAAGAGAGGACATTTCATTATTGTCGCATGCAAATCAGTCTTTAAGTCGCCATTACGCTTTATACCTTGCCTCCGCCTCACGCCAGCGAGCACCAGGCAGGCAGAGTGTGCGATTTCTGATATAAAACGCTTCAGTGTTGCGCGTGCTAATCCGGAGAAGACGCCGCGCTAGGTGTGTCGACCGATCTCTAATATTTTCGGTCGGTCCTTCGGGCGGTGTTAGTCCTCGCGGGGTGTCAAGGATTTATGACCGAGAAAAAAATACAAGGGGTGAGGAGGGGGGGGGGGGGGGGGGGGGGGTGTGGATGGAGGAAGGGGAAGAAGAAGGTCATGTACTCACTCATGCTCCCGGTTATGCTTGAAGGAGTCCCTGTAGCGAAGTCGCAGATTACGCCTGATGTCGCTGCTATCGTTTGCATGGCGATTCCTTGACAATGCCGCCGGCAGTAAAAGCGCCATCTCTGCAATAAAAGAAGAAGAAAAAAATGAAAAAAAAAAAAACATTGTTTAAGGCCCACTCGGTGAACAGAGAAAGGCTTACACTGGCAAGGGCAACCGGCACAAGTCCATGAATAATAATAATCAACGACGAACGAGTGTGGGAGGGGGGGGGGGGGGGGGGGTGAGGATGGCGGCAAGAAACCCAATTAGCTTTAGTAGCGTTTAGGGAGAGCATCCTGAAGAGCAGCAGCAGCAGTGCCCTGCGTCTCCTCGAAATGATTGCAAAATGGCTGATGGGACTGGGGACTGGGGACTGGCGGTGGGTGGGTGAGACTGCCTCACTGGCTGATGGAAATGCAAATTTTACGGCGTGAAAATTATTTCAGGACAGCCCGACGGGGCGGCATAAAACATGGAAATGGGTGATTCGAAAGTTAAGTGGGTAATTACCACTCATGAGGTGGCGAGTGGATGCGTATGCCTGCATCATCATCACCCTCAGCTGAATAGGTGTGGCTGGTCAAGGACGAATGAGTCATTACGGAGGGTGTAGGGTGCGTTAATGAGCGGATGACAAAGAGTGTGAAGCGTGCTTTTCACACGACAAAGCATTTCCTCTTGAGCTTGAGCTGCTGGTGTCGGGGGACTCTCGTCTGTTGCAAAGAAGCCCAGTCTGGCTCAAAGGACGGAGACAATGAACAGGAATCTGATGCATCTCGGGCTGACGCCGTGAATGAAGTACATTTTAATTGAACCCCCTCCACCTACTCACCCCCTCCGCCCTCTCCCCCTCCTCACCCCCTCTCCCCCCCTCCCCCCCACCAGCTATCGATGTCGGATTTCGACTGAAAAATGCTCGTGAATGGAGTCGAAGTCAAAGATGACTGACAAGAGAATGTCGTGCCGTGCCGTCGAATGGAATCCAATAAATTTGAGTGCATGTGGGGTGGTCTTTGAGTTGTTGCCACCGAAGTGCACACAAGCTCCAAAAGAAAAAAGAAAAATGGAAGTCCCAGTGCATCGCACGGGGACTCGATGGATTCTGGGCAAACGTGGGTGTGTCCAAGTAAGCGGCAGATGAAGTCAAAGATGAAGCACACAAAGCGGATCGCTTGCCTTGGAATAAAAAAACTTCAATTCCCTCTGACGACGCGTACAAGCCACTCTGTTGGACCTCAAGCCGTTCAACTAGGCAGAGATTCGAGCGGTTTAGGGCGTCGGCGTCGTCGACTGACCTCATTTTCGTCGAAATGAGAACGGAGACGACTTTCTGAGCGTCTCGTTGGAACCACAGCTCTTCTTTGGCTCCAACAAGACGCCACTGCATGCAATGTAGGCGACGGTTTCGAGTATAGAGCGGTGTTAGCTGACTTTTTGTGGCCAGAGCTCGATAAAGTCGGGCTGTGGTTCTGACAAGACGGCGCCACATGCCATACAAGCGACGCAACGCTCGAAGTTGTGAAGCAGACTGAGTCACGCGACGGTGAACGATCTTCAATTGGTCGTGACGTGACACCACTTGGCGGTGAAAGCTGCAAAAATAGAAAGACGGCCGATTCTTGGTGACTTCGTCCAGCTAAGAGGGTCTTCGAATCCAAGCCTCCTGCCACGAGAAGGAGAGGAAGACCGAATTTCCCGCAAGGGAGACCAAGTCATAGCCAACGCCGGATGCCCAGCACCAAAGTCGGGTGCAAAACACCAACGACGGGTGCCAAGCACCAACGACGGGTGCCAAGCACCAACGACGGGTGCCCAGCACCAATGTCGGGTGACCAGCACCAACGACGAGTGCCCAGCACCAACGACGGGTGACCAGCACCAACGACGAGTGCCCAGCACCAACGACGGGTGCCCAGCACCAACGACGGGTGCCCAGCACCAACGACGGGTGCCCAGCACCAACGACGGGTGCCCAGCACCAACGACGGGTGCCAAGCACCAACGACGGGTGCCCAGCACCAATGTCGGGTGACCAGCACCAACGACGAGTGCCCAGCACCAACGACGGGTGACCAGCACCAACGACGAGTGCCCAGCTCCAACGACGGGTGCCCAGCACCAACGACGGGTGCCCAGCACCAACGACGGGTGCCCAGCACCAACGACGGGTGCCCAGCACCAACGACGGGTGCCAAGCACCAACGACGGGTGCCCAGCACCAATGTCGGGTGACCAGCACCAACGACGAGTGCCCAGCTCCAACGACGGGTGCCCAGCACCAACGACGGGTGCCCAGCACCAACGACGGGTGCCAAGCACCAACGACGGGTGCCCAGCACCAACGACGGGTGCTCAGCACCAACGACGGGTGCTCAGCACCAACGACGGGTGGCCAGCACCAACGACGGGTGCCAAGCACCAACGACGAATGCCCAGCACCAACGACGGGTGCCCAGCACCAACGACGGGTGCCCAGCACCAACGACGGGTGCCCAGCACCAACGACGGGTGCCCAGCACCAACGACGGGTGCCCAGCACCAACGACGGGTGCCAAGCACCAACGACGGGTGCCCAGCACCAATGTCGGGTGACCAGCACCAACGACGAGTGCCCAGCACCAACGACGGGTGACCAGCACCAACGACGAGTGCCCAGCTCCAACGACGGGTGCCCAGCACCAACGACGGGTGCCCAGCACCAACGACGGGTGCCCAGCACCAACGACGGGTGCCCAGCACCAACGACGGGTGCCAAGCACCAACGACGGGTGCCAAGCACCAACGACGGGTGCCCAGCACCAACGACGGGTGCTCAGCACCAACGACGGGTGCTCAGCACCAACGACGGGTGGCCAGCACCAACGGCGGGTGGCCAGCACCAACGACGGGTGCCCAGCACCAACGACGGGTGCCCAGCTCCAATGTCGGGTGCCCAGCACCAATGTCGGGTGCCCAGCACCAACGACGGGTGCCAAGCACCAACGTCGGATGCCAAGCACCAACGTCGGATGCCAAGCACCAACGTCGGGTGAACAGCACCAACGTCAGATGAACAAGACCACCGTCGGTTGACCAGGACCAACGAGCTTTTGCTCCGATTTAGATCTTCCACGAGTCGCGGGCCAGCCCTTGCTTATGCTGGCGTTCACTAGACTCTTCCGAGGCACGCGGTGGACTTAGAGAACTTTGGCAGAGTGGACAGGATGCTGTGGGAAATTACACGTTTTCTATAAAAGATAGAGGCCACCACAGGCAAGCCTCCTTAAAGCAGGAGTCGACACAGAGCTCAACGAATGGATCGGACTGATGTTGCGATCGTGTCTGATCAAGTGCACAGAGAGTCATCCCAAGGACATCAGTCCTCTCACATCTCCTATAGAGCCCAGTGGCTGAGGAAATCAAAAGAACGTTGGAAAGCGACACGAGCTCACAGAAGACGCATAAGCAGACGTTGTGCCTACCTTTCTATCCCCAACAGTGTAGACTCTTGGACTAGGTAACACAGACGGCCGTCCTCGTACCATCAACAGTGCAGCCTCGTCAGCAACGACTGGTTTGAGGGACTGTGAATTGAAAGAGGCCTTTAGTGGCTGTCTGAAATTCCCTGAATTCTGAAGCTTTCCCCCTTAAATTCGTGGCGCAAATGACATCCAACGCGTCGACGGTCCCTTTAAGGCGTTGAAGCTGTTTCAATCACGCTTCGGAGTGAAAAATTGCTCAATACGCGGACGATGGGGCCATCCACGTGTCACCAGCGTAGCCTGTTGGGTTAAGTGACAGAGGCTTCGAAACGGCCGTCCTTGTACCAGCAACAGTGCAGCCACGCTAGCCCTGAGGCTCAGAGAGACGTGATTCTGGTGGCATAAGCCATGCGACCACGCTGGAGCAGCACAGTTCAACAGGCAATTGGACTACCAACCATCAAGCCTAGAGCCCCGGAGAAGACCTTGTGATCACCATTTTCTTCTGATAGCCCCGCCAAGCAATAAAGGCCATGGCATTGGCCAAGATGACATCGAAACTGGTCGGATTATGAAGACAAAGCGTCAGAGAGGCAGCCTTGGTGAACATTGATTTGGGTTGAGTGCGTATCGAGGAGAAGCTGACTGGCGGGCAAGGGCCCAGTCATTGGCATGGATGCTTGCGATCGAATTAAAGGGCGGCTGAATGAGGGAAAGTCAAAAATAGGCGGGCTCAAGGACAGAGGCGATGGAGGGACTCAAGCTGATCGACCAAAAAGGTGAGAATAACGAAGGCGTGACGAGGTGGTACTGAACCCAAGAAAACACTTTAACTTGAACAAGGACTAGATGGTCCAACACGACGGTATGCAAGACCGTCCCATCCTGGACTGGGAGGAGAGAGAGAGACCTCCAAAGCCCCGGGACAGGGCCACGACTGGATGGCTTGGTCTGGAAGCTGGAGCAACAGCAAGGCCGACGCTGAGCAAGAGGCGATCAACATCACTGATCGCAGTTTTAGTCAAAAGGACGTGCGCATGCTTATAGGAGTCCTTAGCGGGGACTGAGAAATAAGCACGCATGCATTGCGACTGGACACGACGCACAATGACAACAGAAGCTGGGGAGAGATGAGGAGGAGCATGTCCTCTGCGAGTGCCCAGCTCTGGCAAGGAAGCCTTGAGCGTTGTAGGTTCATAAGTGAATTTGAATGATTTTAGAGCACAGTGGACCCCAAATGTTGGTCTAAGCGAGCCACGCCGCAAGGCCAACACCAAGGCCATACGGCCTACACAACGGCCACAAGGCCTACACCATGGCCGCAAGGTCTACACCACGGCCGCAAGGCCTACGGCCTACACCAAGGCCGCAAGACCCACACCACGGCCGCAAGGCCTACATCACGGCTGCAAGGCCTACACCAAGGCCATACGGCCTACACCACGGCCACAAGGCCTATACAACGTCCGCAAGGCCTACACCATGGCCACAAGGCCCACACCACGGCCGCAAGGCCTACATCACGGCCGCAAGGCCTACACCAAGGCCATACGGCCTACACCACGGCCACAAGGCCTATACAACGTCCGCAAGGCCTACACAATGGCCGCAAGGCCTACACCACGGCCGCAAGGCCTACACAACGGCCGGAAGGCCTACACCAAGGCCATACGGCCTACACCACGGCCGCAAGGCCTACACCAAGGCCATACGGCCTACATCACGGCCACAAGGCCTACACAACGGCCGCAAGGCCTACATCAAGGCCATACGGCCTACACCACGGCCACAAGGCCTACACAACGGCCGCAAGGCCTACACCATGGCCGCAAGGTCTACACCACGGCCGCAAGGCCTACGACCTACACCAAGGCCGCAAGACCCACACTACGGCCGCAAGGCCCACACCACGGCCACAAGGCCTACACAACGGCCGCAAGGTCTACACCAAGGCCATACGGCCTACACCACGGCCACAAGGCCTACACAACGGCCGCAAGGCCTACACCATGGCCGGAAGGTCTACACCACGGCCGCAAGGCCTACGGCCTACACCAAGGCCACAAGGCCCACACCACGGCCGCAAGGCCTACACCACGGCCGCAAGGCCTACACCACGGCCACAAGGCCTACACAACGGCCGCAAGGCCTACACCAAGGCCATACGGCCTACATCACGGCCACAAGGCCTACACAACGGCCGCAAGGCCTACACCAAGGCCATACGGCCTACACCACGGCCGCAAGGCCCACACCACGGCCGCAAGGCCTACATAACAGCCGCAAGGTCAACACCTCTGCCGCAAGGCCTACACAACTTGGGAAAGGATTGAAGCCATGCGGCCATCTCTCAGCCAAACAGACGACAGCGCGACTAGACGCTTCAAGACAAAAGCCACGAGCGCCTACGTGGTTCCCACGTCCTTTTCCATTCACAAGCTCCCCTCGAATCTCCATCAGACCGCGCCAAACCGATGTTGTGACTCGCACGACCATCTACTCCCCCTCATCGAGCCCCCCAACCACCGTTTTCATCCACAGCGGTCCAACCACCGCCTCTGGCAACCGACTTTTTGTGATTATTAATCTCAGCACTCGCCTCCTCTCGGATTCTTGTTATATTCCCAGCGGGCGATCCCGGCTTCATTAAGTGCAATCTATTGCATCCACTGCCTCAACCGCTACCGCAGTCACTTTGCCTTCTCTTTAGTCGTTCGGGGCGCTCTTTTTTTTTCTTTCTTATTTTCGCGCTGAAAAACCACATGTCCTGACGCTGTCCACCCACTCCTCCGCCTCCTCCGTCGACAGAGTTGACATAATTGAAAATGGGAATATAATAGCCAAAGACACACACACACACACACACACACACACACCGACAAAGTTCACTCACCTCGCAGGACCTTCCTGTCGTGATGGCCATGACAACGGAACCCTTGACAGCCACGTTTCTGCACCAAGGACGGACAGTGCTTGCCGCCGTTCTGTGTTGGCTGGATAACGGTACGGCTGCGAGTCATCATTCCGGTTCCGCAGCTCTTGTCGCACTCGCTCCATTGGTCCCATTCGCTCACTTGGCAGTCCAGCACTGAAAACGAGAAGATGAAGAGGAAGAGGATTATTATTGAATTCAACGTCAAAACAGTTGGTTTTTTTTTTTTTTTTTTTTTTTTTTTTTTTTCTTGCGAATGATTCATCCGTGTGCGGATAGGTTAAATGTAACCCCCATTGGGTTCGTATCCCAGCACGGACAAAGGATGCGTGAGTGTGTCCTTGTCGAACTTTCCACGGTCGACGTGACCTCGGGTGATAAGACGGAAACAGGATGTCCGACAACTTGTTCTCCACACACACACACACACACACACGGTCGCACAGGCTCTCACCCACCTTGACGAGGGAAAAGTTTTTAGGAAAAAAAGTTGCCCGACTGGAAACATTCCAGCCGTTGGGTGGTGGATCTACATATGTGCGCGGTCGGAAGGGAACATCACAAGTGGTGGCCCGGGCCCGGCGCATCTAAGTGCTTTTCAGTTTTTCAGCTGATTTCAGTCACCCCAGGGGGGGAGAGAGGGAGGGGCGGGGGTAAGCCGCATCGAGTGATGTTGGAGAAGAAGCGACCCGCCCCCACCCCGCCGTTGATGGGGTCAGGAATGAACTGATTATCCATGCGGAAGTTCGAAGTTGAAGGAGGGTTCTTATCTCGATTTTGGGGAGGGTTCTCTGTTTTTTTTCCGTCTCTCAGAGGAGAGGGGGTATGAGAGGGGGTCTAGGGATCGAAGGAGAGAGAAACAAGTAGAGCCACAATCATGTTAAGTGACACGAAGTTGGTCGATGGAGTTTAGCACTTTTCACCCCAAAGCGTGATTGGAACAGCTTCAACGCCTTAAAGGCACCGTCGACGCGTTGAACGGCATTTGCGCCACGAATTTAAGGGGAAACGCTTCAGAATTCACAGAATTTCAGATAGCCACTGAAGGCCTCTTTCAATTCACAGTCCGTCCAATCGGTTGTCGCCAAAAAAAATGCGTCAAAATTCCATCAGATGCCTGCTGGGCACTTCGCACGTCCCACTCACGCTTAATGGAACTTTTTTTTAGATCGTCCTCCTCCACACTCGTTGTCACTCACTTTCAATCATCGAATGTGCCAGCAAAAGGGTTTGCCCTCGCAACGATGCCACATCTATCCCCCTCCCCCCCCCCCACACACACCCCGCCCACAGCGAAGCACTCAGCAAATGATGAACGAATGCAAACTGCCTACGCTCCAAAGGGTCCGGCCGACGACGACGTCGTGGAAATTAATTACCATCGCTCGTCGCCCATCGCCCATCGCCATCGCACCACAGGACCCCGGTCCGGGGCGGAATTCCTCGAATCGATGCCCAATCAGAGGGACGAGCGAGTGGCCGGCGAGAAACGAGACGTTCCGAGCGCAGAGGGAATCGAAAACTTTTTAATAAGGAAAATTAAAATCCTGGAGAGCGACGACGGTTGGGCTGCCCAGCGGCCGTCCAACGACTCAGACGTCCACTTTCATTAGCGCAACGCAAACGTCATCGGAATTTTCAATTAAATCGCGTGTCGGACTGCAGGCAGACTGGGTGCGTCGCTAACTCGTGCCGCGTCTGCACACCGCGGCAGCATTCGTAATTAACGCAGCCGTCTGTGTGTGTTTGCGTGTGCGTGTGCTGCGCTCAGACTCACCTTGTTTGCGGCGAGATTTATGACCTTAGCGTCGGCTGGCTGTCAATTGGTCAACTGATGCCGCGGACGTGGCTCTGTGGCCAGTGTTTCCGGAATAACTTCATCAACCGCGTGTGTGTCATGAGCGCTGGCCGCCGCGAGATGATTGACGGCGCGTAGACGATTGACGGAGCCATTGTGTGGGGTTTTCTTGGATCTTGGTGCCGTTGGAGGTCGCCAGACGTGGGGCCGTACGCGGGTTCATCGTGTCGCTCAGCGCAGGAAGCAGTCGGTAAGTGGAAGTGAACGTCTGGCGCGTCTTCCTGTTGGCCGGGTGATGAATGGTTTTCGAGAGAAGGCCGGCGGGGACTATCGGTGACAGGCAGACGGACTTTTAGGGATGCGACGGATGGAGGCAGCGTCGGGCCAGAAGTGAAGGCTTTTCTAGAGAAGGACACTCGGGGTTTACCGAAAGCAGCGAGGCCTTCTAGGGGCGCACTCGAAGCTTCCCTAGCGGCAGTCAAAGAAGACGTGCGTTGACGCCAACCAGCCGCGGACTGTTGCTGAAGTCGAGGCCTCCTTAAAGCCCCCTTGGGAGATGTAGGAAGCTGCGGTCCAGAAGTGAGAGTCGACGGTTTAGCAGCGAAGCCTTCTAAGGAGGCTCTCGAGGACTGTCACTGAAGTCACGGGGCTCGTCTAGGCCATCCCGGGGGGCTGTAGGAAGCACCGGGCCAGAAGAGAGGCCTTCTCTAGACAAGACCCTCGTGGTCTACTGATGGCGGAGACGACAGTTTAGCAGCGAGACCCCCCTAGTGGGGCTCTTGAGGCTAGGAGGGTGGGCTAGGTTGGCTAGGAGAGCTCTCGAGTATCATTCGCGAGCTGTTGCAGAAGTCACGAGACACCTTAAAGCCCCTCGGGAAGCTATAAGTTGCACCACCTCGCGCATCAACGATCCCCACCCCTCGCCACAGTCGGAGCAAGGTCGCGTCCTCCCTCGCCACCCACTCAACCCGCCGCTCACACAAATAACTTCCGAATTGATGAACCTAATCCAAAAGTGCTCTGTTAACGATCCCCTCGAATAAGTTCAAGTTTGAAGTACTCCCTCCACTCTCCCCCCGTGCCCTCGTTTAATCAAACAAAGCTCCTGCACTCCGGCAGTGAACTGATGAAGCACATCACTTCGTCTCCCCGAGTGGCCTTAAAGTTGTCAACAAAGGGCGGCTCCCCGTCCCTCCGCAGCGCCCCACTCATGTGGAAGCAAACTTCCATTCCATCTTCAAGTTTCTGGTGAGTTTAAAGGCATCCCTCTCTCTCGCGGCTATGGAGCACAGGATCCCTTACACGGGAACTATCCTCCAGCAGGATAGCTCCATCTGGAGCTGCCTCTCGCCTCGCCGCTGTGCGTCGTCACTCATTGTTCAATCCTTCCGAAGTCCTTGTGAATGCAAATAAAGTTCTTCGTCAGATAAACTTCGGAGTGGCCCCCAAGCCTCTCGTTGCCACAATCCGTCCGTAGGCGGCTCCCTCTCTCTCTCTCTCTCTCTCTCGTCTCTCCCTCCCCTCGGGTAGAAGTTGGCTTATCATTTATTTCGCATCTCAGGCCCCGACCAGAGTTTGATGATCCCTCTGCGCGCCGGTGGCGGTGGTTGGGTCACATTAGAGTCCAGTTGACAACCCCATTAGCGTGCGAGTGAGTGGGTGGTTGGGGGTGGTTTTTTTTTTCCTTCCTTTTGATGGACGGACAAGCGATGACTAACAAGGTGCCGGGATTTGCCGAATCTGGGTTATGTCAAGAGGACGACACCTCGTTCGTTCCCATTCCCATTCATCAGTGGCGAGGGGGTGGGGGGGAGGGAGTTTGGTTGAATGCCACAGAAAAGGCACTATTTTGTGTACAATCAAGCGTGCGATTGAAAGCGCGATAAATCGAGGTTAATAGTCTCACAAGTGAATGGGGCCTCATACCTCCACCGCAGGCTGGCTGACTGGCTGGCGGCTCGGTTCTCCTGGCAGGCAGCAGCCCAGCACCGTGTGTTGCAATTTGCTTATCTCCCTGATCATCGTCGGGTGGGTGTGTGTGGCCGACTGTGAATCTCATTTTGTTCGGTTTTTGGCTTGCGGCTTGCGCTCGCTTTCAATGGATACCACAATCCGAAAGTATCTCTCCGTATCTCGGTGGAGAATCTGAGCGCAAAAGGTGCGCCTGGAGGGAGAGCGCAGAGTTTTTTTTTTTCCACCGCCTAGCTCCCAGCGCAGGGAGTGGCCTTATCTGACTCGGATACTTGGAGTTAATTGGACGAAATAGCTTGAGATGATTGCGCGGAGGATCCTTGCTGATTTAATTCCATTTAGTGGCGGCGATTACGAAAGGACGTCCATGTGTGTGTGTGTGTGTGTGTGTGCTTGGGTGGACTCCTTTCATCGGGAACCATTGACGTGAAGCTAATCCTTGCCAGCCCGGTGTGGCGTGTAAATCTTCTGATTTGATGTGGCTGAGATAAATTTGCTTAAGAGCACTCTCACCGCTGCTGCTTAGGCACGCCGATGGATTACATGTGGTGGCTGAGGTGTGTGAGGAGGTGGCGGTGGGGTGGAGCTTGCATCACGGGTGGCATTGTTCTAAGGTGGGGGCTATGAGTTCACATCTCTGGTGGCGTTGTCCTACAACCATGACAGGCTCGCCTTTTAGTCGTGTCGAGATAAGTTGGCATCACTTCTGAGAGGATTTGACGGATGACTTCAAAGAAATGTGTGATCCAACAAGAGGTTGCAAAGTAAATACTTGACAAATCGCATTGAAATTTACAAAACCCCTCAATTCGTTGTTTAGTCTGTTTGGTGAGATGATGACGTTTAAGAAAATATAACGGTTTACCATGAGGCTCTTCATAGAGGCACCGCATGGTTTAGTCAAAGTTCCACATGGAAACATGTGCTTCAATGGGAGGTGACAAAGTGATGTCACTGGAAAAGCTGTTAATTTTCAAGGGATTCACAAGATCTTTATATGTGTGGGTAGCCGAGATGATGCCATTTGTAAGCTATGAACATGCTTTTGCATAAGTTTTTTGACTGCTCCTGTGTGTCTTAGACTTTTATCTGGAGTCATTTTGCCGGGAATCGACGAAGAGAGCCGTAAAGGGGGTCGGGGATCTTTAAGAAAATGCCATCATCATCGTCGTTTAACATGACTTGATGTGATCTGATGGGAACTATGAGAGACAGAATCGAACTAAGAGGTACAGGCCCGGAATTTGTATGTGGACCCATTTTTTTCTCGAGTGATTCAACAGAAGGTTACAAATTGAGGGCCGCATAAATTTTCATTATTTGAACGAATTTTCACAAAATGGGCCTTATTTGCTTAGCGGATAGCTTAACGTTTCATTTGAATTCAAAAACCCGCCAGAGCGTTTGTTAATTTAGTCTTTCTGTGGGATGACCAATTGACACCTCTTACTGGGCAGTGACTTTGGCATGAAATCACATGCTTTAGTGAAGAACGAATGACAGCCCATCCCAAGATTTCGATTGAATCTGTGCCCCCGTCAGAGACCCTCCACCCCTCTGATGAGAATTCGTTCACTTTTCTAAAACAAATGCCTTCTTTCGGCATTTCAATCAAAAAATGCCACCCCAACCCCCTCCCACCCCATCACGATTTACATCCACAACCCATTGTGCTGCTCTTCATTTGCTTAAAAATGAACAAACTTCCCTTTGACCTCATCAGCAAATAAATCGTGATCCATTTTAGATGATCACCCCCCCAACCCAGCAAACCGTGTCCCCCCTCCACGCCCCTGATGTTCATCCATCTTCTCTCTAGCTGATTACTCCGTTGAGGGTTTAATTAGGTTGCCGGGTCTATTAATACAAAATACGAGTACAAATTCAATTTTAATTGATTTCCCCAAAGTGTGCTCACAACCATCCCCTAGTCCTTTCCCCCGCCCCCCATTCTCCCACGAAAAAAAACAAAAAAAAAAAAACAAAAACCACAGAAAAACTGTGCCAGCTCCAAGGGAACAAGTGAAAATGAATAAATAAGAGGAATCGGTCGTCGCTGTCGAACCGCATTCATAGCGCCCCAAAGCCATCCGGCCATCTTCAGGCGACGGATTGCGGAAAATGTAAAAGATTAACCACCGCCCGCCACCGTCGACCGCCGCTCGCTCGAGGAATCTCTTTTTTTCTTTTTTCTGTTGCCTTCTTCGTCGTCCCCGTCCCTGCTGCCCGAAGTCAATGGGAAAACAGGACGAAATGTATTTAATTAGCTCTCGCTCTCCTTGTGGCAACACGCAAAGCAAGGACTCATTTTCAAATTAACGGTTGCTTCTTCTCTTTTTTTGTATTTTTTAATTATTTCCAAGGAGGGTGGTGGTGACGATGGTGGCGGTGGCTTGTTTTCTCATCTTCTTGTCCCCCGATTGTTGTGTAAATTGACGGAGGCTTGAGAGGGATTATGGAGGCAACACTGGCGCTGGATTTATGGCTGGAGTCAGTGATGGGATTTGTGGAACAATGTGGAACGCAATTACATTTCTTTTCTCTTTTGGGTTTGTAATCAGACGTGCGGGCTGGTTCATGCTCCAGGGATGGGATTTGTGTTGCTGGTGGATCTACTTGGGGCTTGGATCTCGGGGGGGAAGTCCTGAAGTGACTGATTCTCTTCAGACACACGATGTTTTAGTGGCATTGCCGGGGGGCTGCAAGGATTCTGTTTCGTGGGGTCTACCCAAACTTCTCCTCTTAGCGAATGGCCATATGTCTCATTGTGAAAGCGTCATAAGACCCTATGGCCTTATGTCTGAGGCCAGGCTTAAGGCGAGCGCGATGGCCTGATACCAGGCTTAAGACGTGAGCTCGAATCGGAAACCAGGCCGAGGACGAGCGTGGTGGTCTGAAGCCAGGCTTGAGACGAGTGTTCGCATCGGAAACTGGGTCTAGGACGAGCGTGATGGCCTGAGGCCGGACTTAAGATGAGCGTGCGCATCGGAAACCGGGCCTAGGACGAGTGTCATAGCCTGAGGCCGGGCTTAAGACGAGCGTTCGCATCGGAAACCGGGCCTAGGACGAGCGCGATGGTCTGAGGCCAGGCTTAGGAAGACTGCGATGGTCTGAGGCCAGGCTTAGGAACAGCATTCGCACCGGAAGCCAGGCCTAGGAAGAGCGCGTTGGCCTGCGGCCCGGCTTAAGGCGAGCGTTCTCACCGGAAGCCGGGCTTAGGACCAGCGTGGTGGTCTGAGGCCAAGCTTAAGATGAGCTTTCGAATCGGAAACCTGGCCTAGGACGAAAGCGTTGGCCTGAGGCCGAGTGTTATGATCGGAAGCCAGTCTTAGTATGACCATTATGGTCGGCATACAAAGTTATAATGCAGAAGCAGAGATCTAAGACGTGTCTGGAGAGCAAAGACAGCTACGATGCTGCAGCCTTCCATGACAAATCGAAACAAAGTCGATCGCATTGCACAGCAAATTGGACGCAGAATGCTCCCTGCGAGCCTCCATAAAAGTGTCCCTTCCTCCAGACATCTCTGGAGAGCACAGTGAACCGACCCCTTTCATCCCAAAGCTGGTGTAGTCACATCATTCAAGACCTCACCAAACATGCCGTACGCTGAAAGCCATGCCAACCGTGAGCGCCCCATTCAGTGGCGTCCACGTCAACCCACTTCGGCGAGTGGCTATGAATGGAAATGGTTGCATTAATCCCAAATCAGACAAACACGTTCGCCATTGCCATCCCCCCCCCCCCCCACCCCTGCTCCCTGGCAATTTCCAATTGAATCGAGTGAATCGATCAGACAATCAAGTTTGCCATCCGAATCCACCAGCTGTCCGTCTGTCTGGCCGTCATGCATGCGGAAATCCAATTCAAACATCTGTGTCCTCTCGGTTCACATCGATGTCCTCTCCCGCTATCTCTCTCTCTCTCTCTCTCGGTGGTCGCTCGCCCCACAACCGCAAATGAAGCGCTTCCAGCGGAGTATCTGCCGCATGGCCCTAGGCGCCGCTCCACGACGGCACAGCACCCCGAGGCGATGTCCTTCAACAGACCGTGCATGTGCCTTGCTTAGGATGGTCAATTTTGCATGATCCTGCGAGTGGCATTCCCAATGGGTGCGCGCTTGTTTATCTTGTAAAACTTGAAGCGAATCCATTGACGGGCCATTCGATGGTGATTCAGTGGATTTTTTTTTTTTGCGAGGTTTTTGTTCAGTTTTTTGGCAAAAATTGCGCATTTCATGCCGAAAATGGACGCACACATCCTGACTGCCATCTGTCTGCTGCTTGCGTGAGATTTTATTGCTTAGTCGGCGAAAGGACACGAGACAAAGGACACAAGCAAACAGTCTGCACATATGTGTGTGCGACTGTTTATTGAATTCGGCAGAGATTTGAATGCGAGCGGGAAGGACTCTCGAGCGACGAGGACGAATTAATTTCGCACAAATTGCTGCGATATGCAATAATGCTGGATTGCGTGAGGGTGGCTGAGAGGGTGGCTGATGGCTGGTGGTGCGGTGTAAGATGCCCTTTGAAAGGGGGAACACCGCTCGGATTGTTTCATTTCGCTGTTATTCTTTTATTTTATTGTCCTTGATTGAGAGGGGGGTGCGGGGAGGAATGTGTGTTCAACGTGTTTTTGGGAAAATCGAATTTGAGCCTTGAGGTGACAGCTCCTGGGCGCAGGGCGAGGCCACGGTGCCGATTTATGTTTGTTTTTACGACGCGCGAGGAGATTGTTGTTTTGTGCTGACTAAAAGCAATCACCTCGAGGAATCGACGAATCGTTTAGAGGAGCACATAAAACCCACGCTGAGCAGAGACGTCTTCATTTGTCTTCGACGCGGAAGAACGAAAGGCCATTCGAGAGATCTGACGCCAGGCTTAGGACGGGCGTTCGCATCCGAAACCGGGCCTAGAACGAGCGTGAGGGCGTAAGGCCGGGCTTAGGACGAGCGTTCGCATCGGAAACTGGGCATAGGACGAGTGCGATGGCCTGAGGCCAGGCTTAAGACGAGCGTTCGCAACGGAAACCGGGCCTAGGACGAGCGTGATGGCCTGAGGGCGGGCTTAATACGAGCGTTCGCATCGGAAACCGGGCCTAGGACGAGCGTGATGGCGTAAGGCCGGGCCTAGGACGAGCGTGATGGCCTAAGAGCGGGCTTTAGAGGAGCGTTCGCATCGGAAGCCGGGCCTAGGACGAGCGTGATGGCCTGAGGGCGGGCTTAATACGAGCGTTCGCATCGGAAACCGGGCCTAGGACGGGCGTGGTGGCCTGAGGCCGGGCCTAGGACGAGCGTGATGGCCTGAGGCCATGCTTAAGACGAGCGTTCTCACCGGAAGCCGTCCCTAGAACGAGCGTGGTGGTCTGTGGACAGGCTTAGGACGAGCGTTCGCATCGGAAACCGGGTCTAAGACGAGCGTGATGGCCTGAGGGCGGGCTTAATACGAGCGTTCGCATCGGAAACCGGGCCTAGGACGAGCGTGATGGCCTGAGGGCGGGCTTAAGAAGAGCGCTCGCATCCGAAGCCGGTCTTAAGATGAGCCTGATGGTCTGAGACCAGGCTTAGGACGAGCGTTCGCATCGGAAACCGGGTCTAAGACGAGCGTGATGGCCTGAGGGCGGGCTTAATACGAGCGTTCGCATCGGAAACCGGGCCTAGGACGAGCGTGATGGCCTAAGGGCGGGCTTAAGAAGAGCGCTCGCATCCGAAGCCGGTCTTAAGATGAGCCTGATGGTCTGAGACCAGGCTTAGGACGAGCGTTCGCATCGGAAACCGGGTCTAAGACGAGCGTGATGGCCTGAGGGCGGGCTTAATACGAGCGTTCGCATCGGAAACCGGGCCTAGGACGAGCGTGATGGCCTAAGGGCGGGCTTAAGAAGAGCGCTCGCATCCGAAGCCGGTCTTAAGATGAGCCTGATGGTCTGAGACCAGGCTTAGGACGAGCGTTCGCATCGGAAACCGGGTCTAAGACGAGCGTGATGGCCTGAGGGCGGGCTTAATACGAGCGTTCGCATCGGAAACCGGGCCTAGGACGAGCGTGATGGCCTGAGGGCGGGCTTAAGAAGAGCGCTCGCATCCGAAGCCGGTCTTAAGATGAGCCTGATGGTCTGAGACCAGGCTTAGGACGAGCGTTCGCATCGGAAACCGGGTCTAAGACGAGCGTGATGGCCTGAGGGCGGGCTTAATACGAGCGTTCGCATCGGAAACCGGGCCTAGGACGAGCGTGATGGTCTGAGGCCGAGCTTAAGACGAGCGTTCGCATCGGAAACTGGGCCTAGGACGAGTGCGATGGCCTGAGGCCAGGCTTAAGACGAGCGTTCGCAACGGAAACCGGGCCTAGGACGAGCGTGATGGCCTGAGGGCGGGCTTAATACGAGCGTTTGCATAGGAAGCCGGGCTTAGGACGAGCGTTCGTATCGGAAACTTGGCCTATGACGAGCGTGATGGTCTGGGGCCGTGCTTAAGACGAGCGTTCTCACCGGAAGCCGTCCCTAGAAAGAGCGTGGTGGTCTGTGGACAGGCTTAGGACGAGCGTTCGCATCGGAAACCGGGCCTAGGACGACCGTGATGGTCTCTGGCCAGGCCTATAGCGAACGTGGTATCGACAGGGTCTTCATCGTCAGGTCATATGCTGAATAAAAGGTGACGAGCCGATAGCACAATCCACGCTCCACAAGACCCTGCCTCCCACACGCACTCAACCCTGACCAACACAACGCCACTCAGCGTCACATTTCCTTAAGCCGCACTCGTTTCATTGCAGGCAGATGAGCAGACGAACAGCTGCCTTTCACCAAGGTGCCACGACTGTGTTTAACCCGACAAACTGCCCTTCTCACTTTGACGATAAGCAGACGCCTGTCGGAAGTCACACGCACATGCACACGCTTCAAAACAAAGTGTATCCTCTTCAGTTCAGCAAGAGGCATCCCTTAGTTCGGATTAACGACGGCAAACATTAGTTGCCTGGCCTGGAGCCCCCAGTTCATCCGATAATCCTCTCTTGAGAGCCACCCACCAACCAGCAGGCGTGCTCGGCTCCAGTTTCATCATTATCCTGCAGGGCCCTGCACAATGCACTTCCTTTTCGACTCAGCATACACTGGCTCCCTCTCTCTCTCTTTCTCTCGCCCCCTCCGCCAGATGCTGTGCGTATTCATTCCAACACCGACACCGACACCGACACCGACACCGACACCGACAACGGCTCCGACACTGGCTTGTGATTTAGTGCAGCGCCATCATCGCCGTCGCCCGGCTCTGATATACTTTCGCATGAGTAACGGCAACAAGCATTAATTATCCTTCCGCCGCCTTGCATGATGGAGCAATCTCGGGTCGACCATCCGCCGCGTCGCGCCGTGTGAAGTTGAAGTTGCGCTGCGTTCGGGGAACAAACAGAAAAACATGCGCGCATTGTCTGTCGGCTTAATCCCCTTAACCCCCAGCCGCCACCAGCGTTGTGGTATAATTAGTTCGCCCAACCAAAGGTGTATCCTCGAGTGGCCATGAATTTTCTATCTCAACCCCCCCCCCGTCCCCCAGATGCGCGGAGCTCCAACAGCCACTCGGCTGACTCCGATGAATGTAACGCCAGAGGACTGCAGCGCGATGACGGTTTTCTGATCGCATATCCTTACACATCCCTCGCATGCAGGGCGAGCAGAAACCGTTTGTCCGGATGACCTAGTTTCTCATCCAGATTACCGCACTCCCTGCCCCCCACACCAGAGTGTGGAGACGTGTGCTACCGTGTCCTGTGCTTCTCTCAGGGTTGACTCCGGCAGTTTTTCTGTTTTCCTTTTGCATCCTCTCTCGCTTGCCTCGAATTTAATGTTTAAACGGTAAATTTTTAATTATATCCTCTGCCAGTCGCTCCAGCCAGGCGACGCAAGGACCTGCTTTCACGGTGGCTCTGGCTTCGATTGTTTAGCTTTCATCGCGCGGCACAGATTTTCAGCCCGGCGTCACCTGGCGCCCGCTCCGTCTCTCACCCGCGCTGCCAGCGGATTCATTTATAATTCAAGGTGTTCAATGTTAGTTTTGGCGTCGGGGAATTATTAACCACGCTCCTGCTTGCTGCCTTCAAGGATGTCCTTTGGACGGGGAGTCTGGTCGGTTCGCCGGTTGACGAGAGGACGACGATGAAATTGAATTAAGTTATCGTGATTTTCGAAAGCGTTCTCCCGCAGAGACGAGCGACGCTAAATTTGCATTTTTCCAAAGGACACCGAATGGAATTGTTTGAGGTTAGGATTCCGTGGGGATTACGGTTCTGCGTGCACAATGTTCGCAGCGACCATCGCGGTCGGGGTGGTCGCTGTGGGAGAGATTACGGGATTTTGGAGCGGTGAGCGAGGGTATTTCGGAGATTTCACAGCGTTTACCTTACAGTCACAGTGATTTTGTAAAGTCAAGCATTTCTGGGCGAGTTCGCCGACATTTTTCGCTACTTTTTAGGGGGCGTGGTGGTATTGTTGCGGGCTCAAAAGAAGCGTCTCTGCATGCTGAATCTGTAGCAACAAACCGCATCCAACACAAACGAACCGTTTTCGAGATATGACCAAGTTTCCAAAATAAACCACTTCAAAGTCACTTTTTCTGACCTACTGGTCGTAGCGGCATGGCTGATGGCTCACACTGAAACTTAATCTCCGCTCTTAGCGTCGCCCTAACCAATATCGCTGATTTCCGCCCATCGGCATCATCCTGCCGTGCGAATTAAAATGCAAATGTCACCGCAGCCCCTCCCCCCACCCATCAGGCACACGTACAAGCGTCCCATCCCATCCACTGCCGTTCGTCGTTCATTCGGCAATCATAACGAAATATCCAATTAATTCCTCAGAGAGTCTCCACAGAAATTGTCATTAACCCGTTCCACACGCACCTCGCCTCATTCTGAGCGGTGAGACGCGCTGTGGCGGCGTCGGTGGGACGATATCCATTTAAAGAGCCATAAACCAGACCGAAGCAGACCGAAGTACCATTCGAACCGAACCCGACCTCTTACGCTTGCAATCAATTTAAATTTTAAATGCGCGCCATGAAAACGATATAAACAAGAAGACCCCCCCGTCCGACGAGGGGGGGAGGGGGGGGGGGGGGGTGGGGGGTTGAACGCTTGAAGAGGACGGAACTCAAATGGAAGATCGACAAGCAAGCAGGCGATGGCCGTCCTCCTGCTGCACTCGACTGAAAACCCATTCATCCGTTTGGCAACCACAAAAAGGACGAAACCGAAGCCGCCATCTGACATCCACCGTTCGCCGTCCATCGTCCAACAGAGCGGCGGACCGAGTATCTCGTCAATTTATTGGACGGAACCGGTCGGTCGTTTGGTCGCTCCAGTGGATGCCGGCCGGGAAAAAAAAGAATCAAGGAGAATACCTCGTTTCCATTAATGAAGAGCTGCACCGTCATCACGGTCATCAGTGGTGAGAGAGGAGGCGGGGGGTCGAGTGCAATATTGAAGGAGGAGCGCAGCCAGGACAAAGGAGGACAAGACATCAAAATGATGTCAGATTAAATATGAATCAGGCACAGTGCGCCGGCCAAGGTGACAGGAAGGAAGCGGGGTGCGGACGCTGATGGATGCACGAAACTGGAACGGAAAAGATGGTGTGGGTGGATGAGACTGGCAGAGACTCCCTGTGGACTGGGCTTGGCTGAGACGACAAGTTAACCCGCGTCAAGATAGATTTCGGGAGTTGAGCTAGAAGCGGATCAGGAGGGGACAGGAAAACCCTTCATTCGAGAGAAGGAGGTGCCGAATTCAATGCGATCCACCCAGAAGTGAGTGAGTCTTCTCCAGACTTGAGGAGGGACTCTGAGGGCGTCGTCCAGCAGTCGAGAATCGCCAGGGGCACGAAACGGAGGACGTGTCGTCCTCTACGGCAACCAGAGTCACGAGATGAGAGGCTGAGGCAATGTCAGTGGATTTTCTAGGCGTCCAGTGCTCATCGAGACTACTGATGCCCTGATGCCCATCGGAAGCGGTTGCTGAGTCCCAACCCAGGAATCCAGGCTCAAGCCTCAAAGCTCCAAGCTACAGGCTCAAGGCTCCAGGCTCAAGGCTCAAGGCTCAAGGCTCAAGGCTCAAGGCTCAAGGCTCAAGGCTCAAGGCTCAAGGCTCAACGCTCAAGGCTCAAGGCTCAAGGCTTCAGGCTCAAGGCTCAAGGCTCAAATCTCAAGGCTCAGGGCTTAAGGCTTAAGGCTCAAGGCTCAAGGCTCAATGCTCAAGGCTCAAGGCTCAAGGCTCAAGGCTCAAGGCTCAAGGCTCAAGGCTCAAGGCTCAAGGCTCAAGGCTCAAGGCTCAAGGCTCAAGGCTCAAATCTTCAGGCTCAAGGCTCAAGGCTCAAGGCTCAAGGCTCAAGGCTCAAGGCTCAAGGCTCAAGGCTCAAGGCTCAAGGCTCAAGGCTCAAGGCTCAAGGCTCAAGGCTCAAGGCTCAAGGCTCAAGGCTCAAGGCTCAAGGCTCAAGGCTCAAGGCTCAAGGCTCAAGGCTCAAGGCTCAAGGCTCAAGGCTCAAGGCTCAAGGCTCAAGGCTCAAGGCTCAAGGCTCAAGGCTCAAGGCTCAAGGCTCAAGGCTCAAGGCTCAAGGCTCAAGGCTCAAGGCTCAAGGCTCAAGGCTCAAGGCTCAAGGCTCAAGGCTCAAGGCTCAAGGCTCAAGGCTCAAGGCTCAAGGCTCAAGGCTCAAGGCTCAAGGCTCAAGGCTCAAGGCTCAAGACGCCATCATTCGCGAGCACACAAAACGCATGTTCGTCGAGCTCCAGATTCGTTTCGGAGACCACCGAGCACCGAAAATTCAACCAGCATGCTGGTCCAGCGCCGATCTTGATTCCGGAAACTTAAGGACAATGCTCATCGAGCACCACATCTTGCTCGAAGAGGTGTGAATACAGAAAAATTCACGAGCGTCGATCAACAGGTCCTCTTCGAAGAGGAGCGAGCACAACGATCATGCTCATCAGGCACCAGATGCGCTTTGAAGATGACCGAGCGCAGAAAACTAAATCATGCTCGACGAGCACCAGATCAGCTTCGAAGAAGACCGACCCCGGCTAAGTCAATGATCATGCTCGTCCATTATCGAAGAGGAGCGAGCAAAGAAAACTCAACGATCATGCTCGACGAGCACCAGTTTTTTTTTTTTTTTCTATTTACTTCCCCACTCCCTAGAGGCACCAATGAACATCTCACAAACTTCTGTCACCACTCCATATCTCGGGAAATCTCCCAACACTTGCTCCACCAAATGCCCGCCACCAGATTGGTCAACACCCCGTCGCACCACATCACCCCAACTGTCGCCGAAGACTCCTTCAGTTCATTATTAATTGAAACACGTTTCACGTTCCATCCCATCGGTACGATTTGCAAATGAACGGATTTATTATCCTGCGAGGACAATAAACGAGATAACACCCCCAGGTCACCCGTCGGCCTTCGGAAAAGTTTCCTCACTTTTTTGTTCTCGCCCAAAACTCTCGTGTAAACCAGTCCCAAGTCGAATTTTATATTAAGACCACACGAAGGACGATGAACAGTGAGAGACAAGGGACAAATGGGCCGAGGACTCTCGCATAACAGTGCAAATGAGACGGAAGGGGCACCAGGCACCAGGCACCAGGCACCAAAGTTGTCCTTTTGCAATGGAACCGCATAAAACCCTCAAAAGAATCGTCCTGAGTCCTTCAACTTTCGTTTTTTGATATTCTTTGAGATAAACTTTTCCTCGGCCAAGTGTCCAGGTAGAAGTTGTTAAAAAATTCTTCGCCCCGCCCCCGCCCCCTAACGAAAAGGGACGACATGGGAGATGGAAAATAAACTGAAATTCTGTTCTATTGCATGGTCCCGGTGGGGGCCATGTGGAAATGCCCATTGAATGGGATTTTGAGACGTAATCCGAAGGAAAATTTAAACGTTTCCAGGATATTACGACATAGTGACCGTTCGTTCGTTCGTTCGTTCGTTCGGTCGTTGGGTCGTTTCCTTCGTTCCGGCGTCGTTTATTTCTGTTCGTCTCATTGTTACTGAATTTTTCATCTGCTCCCAAGACCAGAGAGAGAGAGAGTGAGAGAGAGGTGGGAGAGAGGATCTTCATAAGTTCCGGTTTGGGAAAGTGGTCGGGTTCCGTGTATCGGTGGGTTACGCAAAGGTTGCTTGCATAATTTATCGCTCTATCCTGTTGGCGATGTGGGAATGCGCAGGGGAGGGTTGAGAGGAGAGGACGGAGACAAGAAGAAGAGGCGTATAATGAGGGGGGAGGCGGGTGGCTGTGTGGTTGAGCCAGTCAGAGTTGGCTTGTTGTGAAGGTGAAGCAAAAATGTCGGAATGTCAAGAGGATGGTTGTGACTGGAGGGAGGTCAGAACGGAAGCGAGATGGAACGGGAATGGAACAGAAATAGAACTGAGGCAGAATAAGGACAGAATTGCGATAGAGCCAAGTCAGAAATGGATCAGAATTGAAATGGAACCGGAACAGAACAGTAGCAGACGTGTGACAGAACTGGGACAGAACAGGAAGTGAACAGGAATAATTATGGGAAGGAACGGGGACACACCAGGAACGGAAGTAAGACAGGACCAAGACAGAACCGAGACAAAATGGGTCCAGAACATAGACGGAACGGTTACAGAACTGGAATAGAACAGAAAGATAACTGGAACAGAACTGAAACAGAACCTAAACAAAACTGGGACAGAACCGAGACAGAATAGGAACAGAACGGCTACATATCAGAGACTAAACGTTGACAGAACTCGAACAGAAAAGTAAAAGAACTAGAACAGAACTGGAACTGAAAGTGAAATGAGACAAAAATGGGACAGAACTCGACCAGCACTAAAACAGAACAGGAGTAAGAGTGAAATAGAACTGGATCAAAAGGAACAGGAACGGAACTCGAACAGAACGGGAACGGAACTGGAACATAACAAAAATAGAACTGAGACTGAACCAAGACAAAACTGGCACAAAACTGAAATAGAATTGGTACAGAGAACTGGAACAGAACTGAAACAGTACTTAAACCGAACTGAATCAGAACTGAAACAAAACTGAAACAGAACTGAAACAGAACTGCGACAGAACTCAAATAAAACTGAAACAGAACAAGAACAGAACGGCTACAGAACAGAGACAGAACGGAGACAGATTTGGAACAGAACGGGAAGAGAACTCGAACAGAACTGGGACTGAACCGAGACAAAACTGAGACTGGACTGAAACAGAACAGGAGCAGGACTGAAATAGAATTGGTACAGAACAGGAACAGAACAGAAAGAGAACTGGAACAGAACTGCGACTGAACCGAGACAAAACTGAGACTGGACTTAAACAGAACAGGAGCAGGACTGAGATAGAATTGGTACAGAGAACTGGAACAGTATTAAAACAGAACTAAAACAAAACTGAAACAGAACTGAGACAGAACTGAAATAAAACTGAGACAGAATTGAGATAGAACAGGAACAGACCGGCTACAGAACAGAGACAGAGCGGGGACAGATTTGGAACAGAACAGAAAGTGAACTGGAACAGAACTGAAACAGAAGCGAAACAAAACTGGGCCTGAACTGAAACATAACAGGAGCAGGATTGAAATAGAATTAGTACAGAACTGTGACAGAACAGAAACGGAACAGAAAGAGACCTGGAACAGAACTGGGACTGAACCGAGACGAAAGGAGAGAACTTAGACAGAACAGGAATAGAATGGCTCCAGAACATAGACGGAACGGTGACAGAACTGGAATTGAACAGAACTGAACTGGAACTGAAATGAGACAAAACTGAGGCTGAACCGAGACAAAACTGGGACAGAACTTGACCAGACCTGTAACAGAACAGGAACAAAATCGCTCCACAACATAGACGGAACGATGACACAACAGAAACAGACCAGGAATGAAGGAGAACAGCAACGAAAATGGAACATTCAAGACGTGAACTCAAAGTCCCTCCGACTCCTTCTAGAAGCGACGATCGACTGCAGCGTTACTACGCTCGTCCACTCAACCAGCAGTCCATCCATGCCCTGCCGTCAGAAATACAAGACAAACGTCAACAGCCATTCCTGCACGTGAACACCCCCCTCCATCGAATCCACACCCCCATTCAAGATGTTCTCGATTCTGAATCCTTGCACGCACTCACAAAAGCACTCACTGAATGCAGGAGTTCCCGTTCGCTTCGCACCCTCTCAGCATCCACGCCCATTCCACTGGACAACATATCGGATGTGCGTGCCTCTCCACTCGACAGGGATTCCATTAAAAATCGTATTGACGCGCTCGCGTGAGTCCCCTCACATCCACCGTGTGAGTGGGGAAGTCAAATGGATTAGCAGCCATTATGCTCTAGAATTTCCTTCAGGAGTGTTTCTTACCCCCCCCTTCGCCCACGGGGCACCCTTCTCCGACTCATATGCGAACAATTGTAATCGAATTTGCTTTCACCCTTCTTCCCTCCGCCGCGCGACGCCACCCGGTCGGCATGGGGAATGTGATTTACTGTCAATGGAATTCCATCACCTGGTGAGCGCTGATGTGAGAGGGCGTCGTCGCAGCCGAAGAAGGCGAACAATAAAAATCGACGCAGCCCTGCCGGTGAGGCGATGTTAATTGGAATCCACCGTGACACGAAATTAATTCCCTCTCAACGCAGCACGTTCCTTTTGTGTTCGCCTTCTTGGCCCAAATGTGGTCGCTACAATGGACTGGACTGCACTGGCCTGGTCTGGCCTGTCTACCTGTCTGGCAACGAGGGGGTCGACGACGGGGGCAAGGCCTTGCGGCTAAGGGAAAACCTAGAAATGCCCAAATCAGACCGGCTTAGTGGTGGCGGCCGTGTCTCAGACCGCGTGTTACCTTTCCGGATTTGCATACCATTGCCGCTGAAGACGTGTCTGGCAACAACACGACGACGTGCGCCTTCTTTTTTCTTCATCCTCCTCCTCCTCCTCTTCTCGGTTTTCAGTTATTCTTGTCTTGTCTGTTCCCTCGGCGGGTTCTTCTTCGATTTTGCATGTGTTGCTCTTGCCTTCCTCGGGCGGGCGGTCGGGTGAGGCGTGGTGGCGTCGTGCGGCGCGGTGCGGTCTGCTCGCCCGTTCCGAGGGATTTCTGGCTTTCCCTCATGCGGTCCACGTATTCTCGTGAATTTTACAAATTAACCAAAGTGAATTCGATGAATGTTCCGATGTAATTACCCAAATGAGATTCGCCGGAGGGCGGGGAGAGCGGAGAACGGAGAACGGAGATAATTTGTGAAATTGGCATTAAGTGGGAGCCGTTCGGTGTCTCTCGTGGGCGTTGATGCGGGCCGCCGCGCCTGGAGATCGATGGGTGCTGTTCTATTTGAGAATTGTTCCCGATTTTGGGGAGAGAGACGAGAGAGAGAGAGAGAGAGACAGAGACGGGAAGTGCTGTGAGAGGAATTGTTTTGACAGAGGTTCGCAACGAAGCAATTCTAGTTCGAACGAGGCACGCCTTAGAACTATGCACGTCCTAGAAGCAACGAGGCAAGTCCTAGAAGCAACGAGGCACGTCCTAGAAGCCACGAGGCTGTTCTAGTGGCAACGATGCACGTTCTAAAAGCAACGAAGCAATTCTCGTGGCAACGAGGCAGGAACTAGAAGCAACGAAGCACGTCCTAGAAGCAACAAGGCAAGTCCTAGAAGCAACGAGGCACGCACTAGAAGCAACGAGGCTGTTCTAGTGGCAACGAGGCAAGTCCTAGAAGCAACGAGGCACGTCCTAGAAGCCACGAGGCTGTTCTAGTGACAACGATGCACGTCCTAGAAGCAACGAGGTACGTCCTAGAAGCGTCGAGGCAGGTCCTAGAAGCAACGAGGCTGTTCTAATGGGAACAAGGCACGTCCTAGAAGCAACGAGGCATGTCCTAGAAGCAACGATGCACGTCCTAGAAGCAACGAGGCACGTCCTTGAAGCAACGAAGCAATTCTCGTGGCAACGAGGCAGGACCTAGAAGCAACGAAGCACGACCTAGAAGCAACGAGGCACGTCCTAGAAGCGTCGAGGCAGGTCCTAGAAGCAACGAGGCTGTTCTAATGGGAACAAGGCACGTCCTAGAAGCAACGAGGCATGTCCTAGAAGTAACGAGGCACGTCCTAGAAGCCACGAGGCTGTTCTAGTGGCAACGAGGCAAGTCCTAGAAGCAACGATGCACGTCCTAGAAGCAACGAAGCAATTCTCGTGGCAACGAGGCAGGACCTAGAAGCAACGAAGCACGTCCTAGAAGCAACAAGGCAAGTCCTAGAAGCAACGAGGCACGCACTAGAAGCAACGAGGCTGTTCTAGTGGCAACGATGCACGTTCTAAAAGCAACGAAGCAATTCTCGTGGCAACGAGGCAGGACCTAGAAGCAACGAAGCACGTCCTAGAAGCAACAAGGCAAGTCCTAGAAGCAACGAGGCACGCACTAGAAGCAACGAGGCTGTTCTAGTGGCAACGAGGCAAGTCCTAGAAGCAACGAGGCACGTCCTAGAAGCCACGAGGCTGTTCTAGTGACAACGATGCACGTCCTAGAAGCAACGAGGTACGTCCTAGAAGCAACGAGGCACGTCCTAGAAGCAACAAGGCTGTTCTAGTGGCAACGAGGCAAGTCCTAGAAGCAACGAGGCACGTCCTAGAAGCAACAAGGCAAGTCCTAGAAGCAACGAAGGACGTCCTATAAGCAACGAGGCACGCCCTAGAAGCAACGAAGGACGTCCTATAAGCAACGAGGCACGTCCTAGAAGCAACAAGGCAAGTCCTAGAAGCAACGAAGGACGTCCTATAAGCAACGAGGCACGCCCTAGAAGCAACGAAGGACGTCCTATAAGCAACGAGGCACGTTCTAGTGGCAACAAGGCACATCCTAGAAGCCACGAGGCTGTTCTAGTGTCAACGAGGCACGTCCTAGAAGCAACGAAGGACGTCCTATAAGCAACGAGGCACGTTCTAGTGGCAACAAGGCACATCCTAGAAGCCACGAGGCTGTTCTAGTGGCAACGAGGCATGTCCTAGAAGCAACGAGGCACGTTCTAGTGGCAACGAGGCACGCCCTAGAAGCCACGAGGCTGTTCTAGTGGCAACAAGGCACGTCCTAGAAGCAACGAGACACGTTCTAGTGGCAACGCGGCACGTCCTAGAAGCAACGAGGCTGTTCTAGTGGCAACAAGGCACGTCTTAGAAGCAACGAGGCACGCACTAGAAGCCACGAAGCAGTTCTAGTGGCAACGAGGCTGTTCTGGTGGCAGCGAGGCACGTCCTAGAAGCAACGAGGCACGTCCTAAAAGCAACGAGGCTCGTTCTAGAGGCAATGAGGCACGCACTAGAAGCAACGAGGCATGTCCTAGAAGCAACGAGGCACGTACCAGAAGCAACGAGACACTTCCTAGAAGCAACGAGGCGTCTCCTAGAAGCAACGAGGCGTGTCCTAGAAGCAACGAGGCACACTATACCGCTAGATGACGCTGAAGTAGAAAGAAGCGACGTCACCGGGCATATGCTTCCATTTGCCACAAGCCATCAGAGATTCACTCACAGCTCCAATCAACTGAGCCACCAAATCAAACCCAAAAGATCATGCAATCGTCAGCACTTCAGCCCACAGCCCCTGAATCCACTCGACAGGTGTCGCTTTCCCCCCTCGAATGTGCTACGGGAGCCCAGTTTCACCTCTCGGTCTCACTCAGAACGAGCCACTTCTCTAAGGCAAGCGCAGATCATTGACACCATACCCCCCCCCCCACCGCGCCACCACACCATCGTCATTCCCACAATCGACTGTTTCCACTTGCCATTGATTATCCCTTATCTCGATTCCAATAAGGACTCTCCGGCTCTGGCAGTTGCCATTTATTCTCTCATATCTCACACGTTTGGCCCCATTCGCTGGCCCTCCCCCTCCCCCTCCCCACTCGTCCGCCTTCCACCTCATCTGGCAAGCAAGCACATTGTGTGCACACACAGACGGTCCAACTGCTGGTGCAGTGAGCACCTGTGTCAGCGACCTTCTTCTGTTAGCAACCTTCGACGTCAGCTTGCCCGCAAGCAGAGCGCCGCCGTGCGAGGTTCTCCCCCTTCCACCCCTCGTCCCAGGTGCACGTCACAGATGCACGGGCTAAACAATTGAAGATGCATCATTAAGCCCCCCTCCCCTCGCCTGCCACCGGTGGATGGGGTGGAAAAGGACATGGTTGATGCTTCGCTTTTTTTTTTCTGGTGCGCTTTGTTGGATACATCGTCTGTCAGCGCGACGAATAATGACTGTCCATTATTGTCAACGGTTATGGAATTGTTGTGGCACCTTTTGTGTTCCTCTCGGACGAGGAGGAGGTGCAGGAGGGGGAAGGCGGCGATGAAGAAGAAGAGACAGAGAATGAATTGATGGAATGTCCTTGAGGTGGGCTCTTATCCGGAAAATCCATCTTTTGTTCGTTCGCTGGCTGGTCCGTCATTAATCTTGATGCGATACAACCTTCGCACACATCCGCCCGTGTGTTGCGCGCGCCTACATGCGAGCGGACCGTCTAATCCGTCTCCGTTCGAGCGGAGGTTTTACGGTTTTAGTGACATTTCGTCATATTTTATGGCTTGCGTCGTCGTTTGGGACGCCTACTCGATCATGATTCTGTCGTTTCGGTGACGTGCGTCTCGTTAAGTGGCGATGGGTTGACGTAAGGTGAGACGATGGATCCCGTTCGGCGATGGGAAGGTGCGGACAGGACTGGCGAGATGACAAATGAGAGGGATTCCGGGGAGACTGATGAATGGGGACGCCCAGCGGGCGGGGGCACATTCCGGTCGAAAGAATGGAAAACTGATGAGTCTGGACAACGATGTGAACTGACACTCGGTGAAGGTGCTGACTGATGTGGGGTTTCGAGGGTGGATGGGGCTGTCGGTGTCGGAAAGATGATGATTCAGGAATGGGGAGCTATTCGGGGCGAAAACGACTCTGTCTTGGTTTGAAGAAGGAACGTGAAAGGGCCCAGAGGCAACGATGCCGGTTCTAGAAGCAACGACGCAGGTCCTAGAAGCAACTAGGCACGCATTAGAAGCAACAAGGCTGTTCTAGAATTAGTGAGGCACGTCCTAAAAACAACGAGGCTGTTCTAGTGGCAACGAGGCGCGTCCTAGAAGCAAAGAGGGTGTTTTAGTGGCAACGAGGCACGTCCTAGAAGCAACGAGGCATGTCCTAGAAGCAACGAGACACGTCCTGAAATCAACGAGGCACGTCCTAGAAGCAGCGAGGCAGTTCTAGTGGCGACGAGGCATGCACTAGAAGCAACGAGGTACGTCCTAGAAGCAACGAAGCACGTCCTAGAAGCAAAGAAGCACGTCCTAGACGCAACGAGGCAGGTCCTTGAAGCAACAAGGCTGGTCTAGTGGCAACGAGGCGCGTCCTAAAAGCAACTAGGCACGTCCTAGAAGCAAAGAGGCACTGCCTAGAAGCAACGAGGCACGCCCTAGAAGCAACGAAGCACGTCCTAGAAGCAACGAAGCACGTCCTAGAAGCCACGAGGCACGTCTTAGAAGCAAGGAGGCACGCCCTAGAATCAACGAGGCTGGTGTAGTGGCAACGAGGCAAGTCTTAGAAGCAACGAGACACGTCCTAGAAGCAACGAAGCAGTTCTAGTGGCAAAGCGGCACCTCCTAGAAGCAACAAGGCACATCCTAGAAGCTACACGGCACGCCCTCGAATCAACAAACTGCTTTCAGAAACAACACGCCTCCGCGACCAAGTCTTTGACGCCCACTTCGACCGCCCGGGCATCAATTGACCCCCCCTTTGACAGCAAAACGCGTTCCTTCCACTCCGCAACGATATCCTCTTCCACAAGACATCGTCCAGGAGTCCCTCTCACAGCAGCTCATCCTCTCCACACTCAGCACCATCTCGTCTAATAGGACCTTTGATACTCTCCACCGAACACAATCCACAAAAGAGAACGGAACAACGACTTGACTCGTCCATAATTCAATTCCCTCTCAAAGCCACTCGCACGGCCATCATCCACACGAACAAAGAGCGCATCCTTTGACGGGGCAAATTGCCGAAGACGACGTCTGAGACGGTGCAAGGGATTTTTCAACGAAAACGAAACGTCCCGGCAAAGGCTCACTTTGCATCGCTCAACACGCAGCCCTTGGTAGCTTGCCCCCTGCCGCCGCGCCGCCGGCATCGTCTGCTCTTCTGTCGACAGTGAAGTGAAAGATAATCTCATTAAAATCGCCACCCATCTCCACCTCAGGGCACTCATAATCCTTAAGTGCAGCGGCGGCGGCGACGACGACGACGGCGATGGCAGAAGAATGGATGCTTTGTGCTGCATCGTCGGCGGGGGGTGAGCCTGTGGGCCGTAGTTTCTTAAATAATTTGTGCGCCACCACCAGCCGCTCCCTGGCCGGTGAAATACTTGCTGCTCGTGCGTCTGGATGACCTGTTATCCCCTGGCGGGCGTGCAGACCCTCACATCTGCGTCTACCTTTGTCTTGAGGCGGTTGCGGCGGGAGAGAGAGACAGAAGATGCTTGCTTGGTTTAATTAATTTGGGATTGGGGGCAATTCCGTCGGCTGGAGTCACAGGAGGGGACGACAGCGGGAAAGGGTCGACATGATTAGTTATTAACCGTTAATTGAGACCTTTTCTCAATGAATGGGTGGCGGCGGGGGGACGGAGGGAGCTTTGATGAGCTGCGAATTGGTTGTAACATTTTATGGGAGCTTCTGTGGGGAACATTCTGTTCGGCGATGGACATAAATGTTAATGGGCACGAGCTCTCCTCTGAGACATTGATAGTTGCTTTAATGGATTAAAGGTTATGTGATGGGGGGGCGAGGGGTACATTGACTTTTGCCTCGCTGAACAAAGGGTCTTGAAGTTGTTCGAGTTGATGGTGTGTCCTCATCACAGTTCTGACGGTTCTTGAAGTTTGGCAGCACTTCACTTCATGATGCCCTCCCCGAGACGCGTCGGTAATCCTTCGAGAGATGAGATGTGTGGGAGCATCGCACGGGGCATGCAACATTGGCAAGCCACCATGAAGAGGGATCAGTTCAGTGAAAGTCAAAATTTTGGTCAAAATTCTGGACCACCTTGGAGCGCCTAAATTTGGACAACAGGTTCAAGGCTGTTGTGGGTTTCAGGCTTCGAATATTGCCTAACTGACCGAGGTGGGAAACACTCTGGTAGTCGTTCAACAAATTTGGAGCAAGTTTTGAACAGATTTCGTCCAAATTTTGACCACATTTTCTGACCAAAATCTGGTCCGAAGATGGCGATAGTCAGTTGGGGCTTTTAGGGTTCCTATCCTCGATGGCCGTGTGAAAAGAAGAACAACCTGGCAAATTGTACATGATTTTGACCAAATTTTGATCAAATTTTGACAACATTTTCTGACCAAAATCTGGCCCGAAGGCAGCGATAGTCAGTTAGGGCTTTTAGGGTCGCTATCCTCGCTGGCCGTGCGAGAAGAACTAAAATCTGGCATTTGTACATGATTTTGACCAACATTTCGAACTAATTTCGACCCCATTTTCTGACCAAAAACCTGATCGGAATGTAGACCTGTGGGAGTTGTTGAAATCCCAGACCGCCACTCGATTCAACCAGACAGTGGCGAGGATAGAGTGCGATATGCTGTGAGGAACAGCTCAGCAGAGGTGGAAATTTCGAACTGATGTGAAATTTGGAAAACTTTTTGCAGAAATGACGGACTGTAGTCGGTTGGGACTTCAACGGTCTCTATCCCCGATGGCCGTGCGAAAAGAACAACAATCATGATTTTGGATACAATTTTGTTCACAGTTTGACCAAATTTTGATCAAATGTTGACCACATTTTATGACCAAAATCTGACCCGAAAGCAGCGATAGTTAGTTGAGGCGTTTCGGTTCTCTATCCCCCATGGCCGTGCGAAAAGAACAACAATCAGGCATTTCTACATGATTTTGGATACAATGCTGGTCACATTTTGACCAAATTTTGATCAAATTTTGACCACATTCTATGACCAAAATCTGAACGGAAAGAAGTGATAGTCAGTTGGGGCTTTTGGGGTCTCTATCCTCGATGGTCGTGCGAAATGAAAAACAAACCGGTAATTGTCCATGAATTTGGAAATTTTGATCAAATTTTGACCACATTTCTGACCAAATTCTCTTCGGAACCGTGTTTTCAGACTTTTTCGATACACTTTCGATGGGACAAGGGTGATTTGGAGTCTGTGCGTCTGTCTGGAAGCCTATAGGTCTAATTTCTGACCGCAAGGGAAATTTGGAACACTTGGAAATTTAGTACAAAAATTACTACCGGAGTTAGTAGAGGCTTCCAACGCTCGACAATCGAACAAAACACGTAACCCCCTCGCACTTGGCCACAAATTTGGATCCATTTTCGGGCACTTTCCGCCCAAATTCTGATCAGATCCCAGTTCCAAGTCTCGATGCACTTCAGATTCCACAGAGAACCAAAGATTAAGCGGAAGAACAACACAAAATCCCCCCTCTCTCTCGCCACAACTCCCGCCTGTCTGCACTGCAATCAATTAGAGCCGCCCAAGCCAATCAACAAGACGTTCGAGTGAGCCATCCCCGTACGCAATGTCAAACGAGGGAAACCAGGATTTGAGCCGTTGCCAATTAATTTTAATTCCTCTAACAACCACTTACACATGTCACATTGAATACCGTTAACCCAGTGTGCCAGATGAAAGAAGAGACTCAACCTCCCCCCACCACTACAGCGTCTCCATAGACTCTAAGCCCCCCCTTTGGAGTTCACAAAGCGGCACACAGGGAGCAGGTGGGAGGGGGATTGGGGGTGTAAGGCTCTAGAGCTTATGTGAGCCCTTTTTGGGTAAAAACTCACGTAAGGCCAACGTCCAGCCAGCCCATCGCCGGACTTCGGAACTAATCCCATGTGCTTACGGTGCTTAGCACATACCTCAGTCGTCCTCGGGCGAGGCCGGCAAACACATCGCCGTGCCGGTTCCGTATGCAAATCCCACCCATTCCCGACTCCGTTGATAATTTGTGTCCAACCGGGCTTATGCAACCGGATTAGCCAGGTACCCGGGGCCAGCACCAGCAACAACCACCAACCCGCCCCCATTTTTGGAATTTGTGTCGTAAGTCCTTAAATTAAACCGTAATACGCAACAATTACAGAGCCAGCCGCTATCGGTGTGTGGACGCCCGACCGGACCGAGAACCTTCATTAAGTCCCATCCCGGGTCTACCGATGTGCCCCATCCAAGGAGATTGATACGGAAATTATATCCCTTCTGAGGGTATTATGCGGTCGTGCGGTGACAGAGAGCCAAGAGGACATGTGTGACTTGGCTTGGCGCTTTGTTGTGTTCCGGCTGCCTGTGGCCGACGTCGAGTTTATGATTGTCTGCCGGCTACGGAGAAGCTGCTTGAGTGAATTTCTGTGAAATTAGTTTTCGTATGCAATTCGACGATGACACGCCGGATGAGCTGGACGCATCGCTCTCTCTCTCTCGGTGAGCGGGCCCGCATTGTAATTGTGACGAACGGAAAACTTGGTTACGGTCGTTAAATGCGGGGGCACTTCTGGAGAGGAACTGTCACGGAAATGGAACATTAATCTGCAAAGGAGCTGAGGTTGTGGGACACAGAGTGGTGTGGGAGGTGTCCCATCACCTTGTGAGATGGTTAGGCTGGTGGACGTGCCCATGCTTGACGTGGTTTAGATGGTTTAAGAGGAGATTCCTGTGCTCTATGGGGTAATTATGATGATTTTGATGAGGTCGTCATCGTCGTCACGTCGTCATGTGGCAACGAAGTCTTGCTCAATGAGCTCATGTGGCAACGAAGTCGTGGTCGACGAGCTCGTCGGGCTCAAGGAAGTCGCCATGTGGCAACGAAGTCATGATCGACGAGCTCGTCGGACTCAAGTAGGACGTCATGTAGCAACGAAGTCGTGCTCGATAAGCTCATGTGGCAACGAAGTCATGATCGACGAGCTCGTCGGACTCAAGTAGGACGTCATGTAGCAACGAAGTCGTGCTCGATAAGCTCATGTGGCAACGAAGTCATGATCGACGAGCTGGTCGGACACATGGAGGGCGTCATGTGGCAACGAAATCATGATCGACGAGCTGGTCGGACTCATGGAGGGCGTCATGTGGCAACGAAGTCAAGCTCGCCGAGCTCGACGGACTCAAGTAGGACGTCATGTGGCAACGAAATCATGATCGACGAGCTCGTCGGGCTCAAGGAAGTCGCCACGTGGCAACGAAGTCATGATCGACGAGCTCGTCCGACACAAGGTGGGCGTCATGTGGCAACAAAGTCTTGATTAACGAGCTCATGTGGCAACTAACTCATGCTCGCCGAGCTCGTCTGTACCAAAGAGGGCTTCATCTGGCAACGAATTCGTGCTCGACGAGCTTGCCGATGGCATGAGTGAGGCCGTACATCCACCCGAGCCACGCCATTCTCGGGGCAATCAAACGAGCTCCGATGGCACGAGTGAGGCCGTACATCCCCCCGAACCACCAATTTGTGGCACCACCTCCGGACACATCCTCGCCGCGAAGGTAATCCCTCTCAAAACCATTGTTACCACATTTGTGCTTAATTGAAAAATACGGCTTAAACTGAACAACAACAAAAAAATCCTCTCATTAAAATCACCAGGGGCCACAGCCAATGACCGAGCATGTTCGAAAATAATCCACTCTACCGTCCGCCAACGCTACCAGCGCGCGGGGGGAATAGGAGCAGCCACGATTGTGAAACAAATTGATGAATAGAATGCGCGCCATTCTTTTGCCATCGGGAGCTACACGACCCCCAGTTCGAACAGCTGGCGTTGGGGGTACCATCAGAGGGGGACGAAAGAGAGAGGGAGGGGATAAAACAGCGGTGGAATAAATTTTTCATTCAATTTAGGTTAAAACTACAGGGACCATGGGAATTACTTTGAAAAATGATACACATCCACACACAGTGAGAGGCGGTGGGGTGGCGCTGTGAGGAAGGATGAGAGGCAGCCGTTGCCCAGTTGCTCCTCCTTCAACTCAGACTGCGTCATTCCCCAGAACAGGCATCAAGACTGGAATTGGAAGCAAAAAAAAAAATGTTATTCTTTCTTTTCCTTTTCTTTTTCAATAAAGGACGACGTAAACGGAAGCGTTGGAACACGAAGGAACACAGAGAGCATGAGAGAGAAGGACGGCATTGAATGGGACAACATATGTATGAATCACGTTTGCATATGATTTTCATAATCAAATGCCTCCGACAGCGAAACGAAAACAGGACACGACAAGAAGGACTCGACAATCCTTTCGTTTCCTCGTTCGTTTGTTTCTTTTTTCTTTTCTTTTCCCTTTTTTTTTTTTTTTTTTTGTGTTCATTCGTCTGCTTAGTGGGCCGCCGTCTGTCCTTTTTGCCAGCGGGGCCAAATGGTGCGAGAATTTTTCTGAAAATTTACCCACCCCCTGCCCAATGTTGGCAGTTAGCACGTGATGGATGAGGACACAATAGTTCCCATCGTTGTCCTTCTACACATCAATCCAAAGCGCCGCCCCACGGGGTGGTGGATCGACAAAAGTTCTTTCCTCGCGTTTGACGTTTGCCATGCGAATTTGACATTAAAGTCACCGTCGGGTGGTGTGTGGTGGGCTGGATATGGATGAATGTTGAATTGCGGTTGTGGTGTCCAATTTTAATTTTCCAGTTACCGTTATCAAATGCAAATTAAATAGAAATCATTCAGCGTTAATGGAAATGCATTTTCAGTTAATTTTTGTGTTCGCCATTCGCCACTGGCGATGGATTGGGGTGGGGAGTAAGGTTGTTGGTGAATTCACCGCGGCCACTCAAAGGTAGAGGTCGTGTGGTTTTTTTTTGCACGGCAATTTGGTGGATTTAAAGCAATTTAAGGCGCGGAACATTGTCGCGTGTAATTAAGTTTTGTCAAACGAATGAACGCGGTGGATAGAGGGGGAGGAGGGGGTGGTGTTGGGTTAATGTCAACGTGATTACCGCAGAAAGTGGTTAAGTGGTCTAGTAGTAAATTGAAATCGATTGCGAATTGGGTCGGCTGCCTGGAGGTTATTTTGGGCAATTGTGCATTTTAGCTGATGACAGGCGATGGCGTAGGTAAGTGGACGCCGATCTTGGGTACAGGAGCCATCGTCCATCCAACTGAGGGATGGAACTAAAATGTACTAAAATGTACTAAAAATGTACTAAAAACGTACTAAAATGTACTAAAAATGTACTAAAATGTACTAAAAATGTACTAAAATGTACTAAAATGTACTAAAGCCATACTGAAATCACATTTGTTGGCTGAAAGTTCATGCAAATCCTCTTCCAAGAGCCCGGAGATGGAAGCAGTGACTGGGAGAAGGTAGTCAACTGACGCGGCAGTCATCATCTTGACAAGAGAAGAAGCGCTCGTCACATCACGGCATGAAACGTTGAGTCCTTGCGATGATTGGAGGACGCTACAACGTGCCTGGAGAAAAAGCCACGACGAAGTCTAGAGGACCTGCGAAGACTATGGGTCTAGGGAAGTGACGATGAGTCTTAATGAGCTGCGACGGGGCGAGGCTCTGGAGAAGCTGCGACGAAGCTAAAGAAGTCACAATGAGGCCAAAGAAGCTATGAGGGATCTGGAGAAGCCACGTTGAGTCTAGAGGATCTAGGAAGTATTTGGAGAAGTTACGATGGATCTGTAGAAACGACGGTTACTCTGAAGAAGCGACGAAGAGTCTATGGAATTGAAGCTGCGACAAGTTCAGAGAAACGACGACGGTTCCGGAGAAGCAACGACGATGCTGGAGAAGCTCCGATGGTGCTAGAAGAAGCGACGACGAGTCTCACAGAGCTACGATGGCTTGGGAATCGACGATGACCCCGAAGAAGTGACGGCAAGTCTATGGAATTAAAGCTGCGACGGGTTTAGAGAAACGACGACGGTTCCGGAGGAGCAACGACGATGCTGGAGTAGCTGTGATGGTGCTAGAAGAAGCGACGAGGAGTCTGACGAAGCTACGATGGCTCGGGAATCGACGATGACTCCGAAGAAGTGACGGCAAGTCTATGGAATTAAAGCTGCGACGGATTTAGAGATTCGACAACGAGCTTAGAGAAACGACGACGGTTCCGGAGAAGCTACGACGAGTCTAAAGGAACCAGAGAATCGTCGGTCTAGAGACTAGACGTTAAGACTGCAGAACCGACTGAGAATCTATTGAAGATGCGACGAGCTTAGGAAAACGATGACGACTCTAGAGAAGGTTCATAAGACCAAATGCCGTCCCGAGAGACCTGTACGAAGAGAAGCTTCAGACAAGCTAGTGTCATCATCTGCCGAAGGACTTGTGTTTAGTCCCCAAACACACTCCAAATCAGACAGATTTCCACTGAACACCAGATGATCCATGCAACCCCTGGTCCGTGATCAACTGGAGCTAAGGATGAAGTGAAGTAAATTGGAGACGAACTTTTTTCTACGAAAATTGCGGACAAGAGCCGAGGAGGTGTGGTATTCATTCTTCGACCATGTAGCGTCTACAGACGAGCTTTTCTTTCTCAAAGGAGACTTTAATTGAACAGCGGATGTAGCAGTTATCCAGCGAAGTCTGGTGTATTTTATGACCGCACATTTTTAGACCGTTTATACCAACTTTAGACCATTTTAGACCAACTTTAGACCATTAAATACCAACGTTAGGCCATTTTAGAGCAACTGTAGACCATTTTAAGCCAACGTTAGGCCATGTTAGAACAACTTTAGAATATTTTACAACTTTATACCATTTTATATTAGCTTTAGAATATTTTAGATCAACTTTAGACCATTAAATACCAACGTTAGGCTATTTTAGAGCAACTGTAGACCATTTTAGAACAGCTTCAGGCCATTTTATATCATTTTAGACCAACGTTAGGCCACATTTGAACAACTTTAGACCAACTTTGACAGTTTTAGACCAATTTTAGAACATTGGTCACTTCAGTGACGTTTGTTCTAAATTTTAGACCACTTCGATACATATTTCGTCGTCTGTTTCAATACACTTCGTTTTGTGCTGAATTTTCATACGACCTCTGGAGCATTTAACAACATTTTCAAACATCTACGCATTCTTGACCGTTCACCGATTTATGGCCAAAAAGGAACCGACTGATGCCGACTTTGGTTGATGTAGCGAATGTAGGTCTTCTCGAGGGTCGAAGAGCAACAATCTGACCACGCTCCACCCTTCGTCACATCCATCCAAGCTCCACTTCCTGTGAAATTCCCAGAAACCTCCACACATTCGTCCCTTCACCGACCTTTACCCAAGAATCCACAGAGGACCACAAAGAATTCCCACCCACTCCGTCCATTGTCAATTGACAAACCTAATCAAATGGTTTCTTTCATAATTGATGCCACCCGGCGACCTCTGATTGAATTGTGTGGACACCCCAACAGCCCCCGATCGTCGCCATTAATCTCCCGCACAATGGCCACACGTCCTGCCACACGTCCTGGCTCTCGCTCTCGAGGGCAAATCAAACAACCAGACAACAACGCAACCACAAGTAAACAGCGATCCATTCGGAGGCAGCACACGCAAAAAATGGGGGAAAAAAAAGAGAAATTTGAGAAAGAAAAGTGAACCGCCAGTCGGTTGGGGGGAGGGGGGGACACTGGCCATTCAGAGAGCATGGCACTCAAGCACAACAGTTGTTAATATCATTAACATGCCCCTAAGCATGTGCTCAGCAATCACAATCGAGCGGGTGGTGGCGGCGCGGCGCGGCCCTGGTGGTGCCATGAATCTCGGGACCTCCTCATTTCACAGGCAATTGGTTGTTTCGGGACTATTAAGCCGCAAGGATTTGTGCGAGAGATACAATTTGTTTGCGGGGACGGCTGCTGTCTCTCTCGCACGCTGTGTGCACATCCTCCACTTGAATAAATCAATTTTGTCACCCGGTCGGCGTGGGTGCGTGTGTGAACCCAAGGACTGTGGTGCGGGAACATGTCCATTAAATAATTGCCATCATCTTTTATTTTTATTTGTGTTAAGCATCGGTTTTATGGGCGGCCGGGCCTCACACAATGGAGGTCGACCGCTCGTCGGGGTTGGGGCCTGAGCAGGGTCAACCGAAAGATCATGACGGCAGCTGGACCGACACACCGGTCAGGGGGTGGGTGGGTGCCAGGGGGCCACTAGTGAAATGAGTTGTGTTTTGTTTATGTCTCCCGTTTGCGGTTTATTGAATGTCCTTGTGTATGGTGATGTTATTAAAGCCAATGACGTATGAAATTCCGTGTTCTGTGGATGCGGTCGGTGTGGGTGGGTGGAGCATGTGCTTTTGGGCGAGTGGATATGCAAAGCGACGCCATTTGTGGTTCGAGATGGAACTCAAGGGGTGGCCATTTTGTGGGACTTTGCCGAAAATTCGGCTGTGGGAACTGGTGGGTGGTTGGAGCTGCCTAAGAAGCGGACGACGAAGGGATAGGAAACTTAAACTGCTTGAAAGCCACACCAACCACAGATTTTGGAGTTTAATTATCTCCTCATTCATAAGAAATCAATGAGAGGGAAGCAATACAGCGTCACAGAAAACGAACGTCACGAAAATTCGTCACGATTCTCTCTGACGCCGCGGTTCACGGAGAGAATCACTGAACCGAAAGTACAAATCGAACCAAGCACGTCACGAATAATCGTCACAAAATGTTCAGCGTCACGAAAACTCATCACATCACCTGTGAATCATATAGTCGGAGAAAACATTTGCTCGAACATCGTTGCGGTGCAACATTCATTGCACCAAAGAGAGGCATTTTAGAAGCGCATAAAGTGCCTCAAAAGTAACGAAAATCACGAGCGTCACGAAGAATCGGAATGTCAAACAAGAGATGAACTCATTTCTAGTTCATTCCACATCCATTTGTATCATTCCTAGAAAGTCAGAGGTCTCAAAAACCTAAGAGCGTCACGAAATCTCAAAACGTGACGATAATGTGATAACGTGACGAATCGGGACAAAAATTTGAATCGTTCTGAAAAGTTTCATCCCACAATAGAATTCAAACAATCTGCACTTCAAATGACCGCCCTCCCAGACCATGTGAAAAAAAGTGACGCGTCACACTAGTGATAGTGACGGTGAAAAGGTGTCAGTGGGAAGAAGCGATCTCATTCCATGCTTATCGTGTCATAGAATTCAAGCAAACTCCACTTCAAACGGCCCCATTGTCAAACGATGTGAAAAAAGTGACGCGTCACAAAAGTCGGCCGTTGGAAAATGTGAAAAATGCATATCGTGTCATGGAATTCAAGCAATCCCATTTCAAACTTACCCATTGCCAGACCATGTGAAAAAGGTGACGCGTCACAAAAGTGGTGGTGACCGTCCAAAGACAGAACAAAGTGAGAAATGTCATTCTTCTAAATTAAAAAACCGTATCGTGCCCCAGAACTTATACCACGATCGCATTGTCTGCTGAGTGGAAAATGTGATGCGTCACGAAAATGTTGTCATGTCGCTCTATACAAATTCTCATCACACGATGAAATTGAAGCAATCTGTTCGTCAATTAAGGACGCCGCCTACTAACTAGTGCCGTGATAAAGTGACACATCACGAATTCGTCACGCGTCACGAAATTCACGCTTCCCATCTTGAATCTACCCTAATTTCCCCCGACAATTCATTGAAAGTGTCACCCCAAGCAAATGTGTCACATCAGGAGCGTCACGAAATCAGCAAATAAAGTTCCCCATAAGTTGTGACAAAGGATTAAACTCAGAAAAAAGGTGCACTCCTCGGTTGTCCTTTGGCAAATTCCCACCGGCACCTCCACCCCCACCAAGACTTCAATTCAATTCACGTACGGCGCGAACTTTTCGAACGTCACGAACGTCATAACATGTGAGCATGCACAAAAGATCTGTAAGTACATGTCCCAGGGCGCCAATCGTCCCGCGTGTCAAATTGCCACATCTGCATCCAGATGGGCGGAGAGAGGTGCTATCATCGGCTTCGGCATCAGCATCAGCACTCATCGAGCAGCAGTGTCGCTGGCATGCATAAAGTGTCACCTGAGATCCAAATTGACACATGCACCACCCACCCACAGCAGGGGAAAGCTAACGCCTTGCATTTGATGAGACGCATTCATCTTGCATCGCTGCCAATCACGCACAGACCGACGCGACGCACGGTGGTGTGCAGCTTTGCTTTTAATCAACGTCACGACACGGCACGTCACGCTGGCAAACTGCTTGCGTTTCTTATCGTCAAAAAATAGAAAACCAATTGTTAATTATGCTAGTGGGCGAAACTGGATGACAGACGTCATGACGATGATGCCATGAATCATGCACAGGCTCCCCCACCACCACCCCCCTACACGGGCACTAGGGAGTAGTGGATGATGGGCTGGCGGTTGCTGGTGGGCTAACAATTGAGATTTTCCCTCCTCCCCCGCTTCACATGTCAATTGGAAACTTATTAACGAGACAATGACAAATTGAACACATGTACGAGAGAAAAATGGTTGCCTGACAGGTCTCCGAAGTGAGGAGTGGTGGGAGGAGGGGGATGGCTGGGACCGAGGAGAATACCTCACAAGGGCTTATGACAGATCCGATGTGTCGATTTAGTTTTCTGAGTAATTGAGTGTCGAAGGGATGACTCACGTGGCACGGTGTTTGCGAACACAGCCCCGCACACGGAGATGACTTTGTTGCGACGGTTTGTGGAATGACGGGTGGATGGGAGGTGGGTTGGGGCCCAATTAGAGTGAATTGCGTTGACAGTTAAAGAAATGATGTCAATGATAGGGGAGTTGGGGCGAGGGAAGAAGGAAGGGGATAGAGATCGTAAATCATTGTGGGCGTTGGAGCGGGCGACGGTTGGATGGACTGACGAAAGTGAGAGCTGCATCATCTGTGATTGTCTCTGGGTGGTAGGGGTGGAGAAATGAAGGCGAGTCATCAGCAGAGACTTCCTGGAATGGGGAGCACGGGGGTCCGCTGTGGACATGGCCCCCAATCAACAACACTGCCAAGAGTCTCCTGCGTCCTCTTTAATCGGACGACGATGCTAAGACGTGACCAAATCCACTGAGACCCCTTCTAAGCCGAGCACGCTACTGTTCGCCACTCACCACTTCCCTCTAAGCCGAGGACGCTGACTTTAAGGGCCACGCTCGCTCCATGCACCGCCCGGGATCTAGGACATTCGAGCTCTCAAAGCCCCTCTAAGCCGAGGACGCTGCCTTTAAGGGCCACGCTCGCTCCATGCACCGCCCGAGATCTAGGACATTCGAGCTCTCAAGGCCCCTCTAAGCCCAGGGCGCTGCCTTTAAGGGCCACGCTCGCTCCATGCACCGCCCGGGATCTAGGACATTCGAGCTCTCAAAGCCCCTCTAAGCCGAGGACGCTGCCTTTAAGGGCCACGCTCGCTCCATGCACCGCCCGAGATCTAAGACATTGGAGCCCTCAAAGCCCTTCTAAGCCGAGGACGCTGCTTTTAAGAGCCACGCTCGCTCCATGCACCGCCCGGGATCTAGGACTTTGGAGCCCTCAAAGCCCTTCTAAGCCGAGGACGCTGCCTTAAAGAGCCACGCTCGCTCCATGCACCGCCCGGGCACTAGGACATTCGAGCTCTCAAAGCCCCTCTAAACCAAGGACGTTGCCTTTAAGAGCCACGCTACCTTTCAGAGTCAAGAACCAAGACGCGCCAGCTCCCAAAAGCTCACCACCCACCACAGTCGCCACCCTGGCGCACCCGCGACCCCCTAGCTCCCCAACGAGACCCTCCTCCATCAGTCCCCCATCAAGTCCGACTCAAAAACAAGACAAAACCATGTGTTGTTGACCCCCTCCCCCTCCGTCTGTGCCAATCAAAACCCCAGTAGCCTCGCGCAACATCCGTCCGTCCTCTCCGACGTCAAACACACAATCCGGGCCGCGTCCGGTCTGATGCCCATCCTCTCGTCCATCATCCTACAAGCCGACGTGCAGCCGCAATTGGATTGCAAAATTCGCTCTTAACACCCCACCAAGCGACGAGAATGACTCTGAATTGCAAATGAAATCCTTCTCGGGCCGCGAATAATTGATTGCACTCTCGCAGCTGCTTCCCGTCTGTCACTCGTCCGTCACACAGATCCCTGTTGGTGGTCAATAGATTCCACAGACACGCACGCCACCCAGCCCCCCAATCGACAGCTCACCACGTGGACACGGGTTTGATGGATGCGACTAGATCGGCTCTCATCTCTGATTTATCGCAATCGGGGAACAGAATCAATCACGTCAGCCCGTCACCGCACCAGCAGCGGCTCCACCAGTCCGACGAGATGCACTTTCACGGCAAGGGGCACGTTCGTCATGATGTTCTGCCCTCGGCACGTGCGGCTGTGTGTGTGTGGCAGAGTTGAGTGCGCGTCATTATGTCCGGTTGCAGAAATTGTATCCACGTCCATCCATCGGATGGACAATGGATGGTCTAATGGATTTTTAAAAAGACAACCACTCCACTCCCCCTGGCTGCACTTTAAAGGCATCCACCAGCAGCACAACCACCGCCACCGAGCCGGTCTTGGACGTCGTCGAAGTTCTCCTGCGGCAACGGCGCGGCGGCGGCGGCGGCGACGGCAGCAGTCCAACAAAAGGTGATGAGTCAAGCGAGTCGTCGGGCACAAAGGAGCTCTCACACAGAGTGGCGCCTTCCATCGACTGCTGCAATCTTTCGGGCTTGTCCATGGAGAACTAATGTCCCTTTGTGGTGCACGGTCCATTGGGCTGGAGCGCTGCGGCCGTTCGTCGGGAGCGTTTAGCTTCGGAAACTTTTCCCTTTTGACTTTAAAATGGGCGTGGAAAGGGGCGCGCATTGGCAACGAAATTGAGAGGAATTTCGGGGTTGCCTTTGGATGTCTCGACGGGGCGAAGGGTTCAATCGGCCATTTAAACGCAGAAAATGGGTTAAACGATGTCACGGGTGACTGGAGGATTTTTGGGGAAGACTCTGTGGACAGAGGAGCAGATTTAGAGGATCTAGGGGCACCTAGGATTGGACATACTGTTGGACAGCAACTCTCTGCGGGGCAGTCTTTGAAGACCAATCTTGGTCCGCCCGTCCGAAGACAGAGGAAGTGACTGCGGACAAGGAGCAGTTGGAGGAAGGATACCTGAAGGACTGCCTAAAGGCCGAAGGCCAGTGGGAACTGCCCAGAGGCCGAAGGCGAGCCAGGACTGCATTGAGGCCGAAGGCCAGCGATGACTGCCTCGAGGCCGAAGGCCCGTCAGGACTGCCCAGAGGCCGAAGGCCCGTCAGGACTGCCCAGAAGCCGAGGGACAGCGAGGACATGCAAGAGCAGTAGCCAGCGCCAGCAGCCATAGGTGAGCTCGCCTTAATCGAGAACGAGCCTGCTACCAGTCAGGGAAGCTGAAACGACGAAGGTGCTCCCAAACGACGGGAAGTGGTTGCAGGCATTCCTGGCATAAGATGAAGTGAGCTACCAGACTGACCCGCTCAACGACGTGGAGAAAGCTGATTGAGAGGACGGCCAAGTCGTCAGTGGAACAGCAACGAGCCGTTGAAGACCAATCTTGGTCAAAGCACACCAGCTCCGCCATTCACTCGTGACCCAAAAAAACAAAATCCCTCAAACCACAGCAGGAGCTCACGCAAATCCCGTCGAAAACCCCGCCGCGCCCGACCGTGTCACGCGACCATCTGAAACCGAAGAAGTTTCCTGAAACCCAACCCAGACCAGCCACGCAGACTGCCCTCGATTCTCCGAAAACGCAACGTCCACTCCTGGCTCAAATTTGGGCCACGTCCATCTCCATCTGCCGCCCGAGGTGAGTGCGCCCCTTTGAAACGGCATTCCGTGCGTCAAAAATTTATTACCGCGTCACGGTGAAGCAGAAACGCCGACGAGGTAGGGCGCAAGGCGAAGGAAGACCGTTCGCATAATTTATTTGCATACACCCTCCGTTCTCAATCGGTTCGCTTCCGCGAAAGCTGCACACGCCAGCACGCACGAGTGTGCGATCCGCCGAAACTCAATTTACAAGCGCCAACGACGATAAGCCGAGAAAGAAGCGCCTCCCGTCCGCGAATGCTCATCTTATCGCGAACCAAAGCGAAGCCGGAAAGTAACTGCCAACCAACTTAAGTTGGTCAGAATGCTGCACGTGGCTGTGTGTGTGTGTGTGTGTATGTGTGAGTCGTTAATCTTGCGGACACCCGAAACTGGTGAACCGTTGGTCAGTGAACTTTTGATTTTTCGCTTTGAACTCCCGGATGACGTGGTGCACCCAAGGGAATCGGAATTCGGTGGCGGGCCGGCCATAAATCACACTCCCCTCGCGAGCGCGCGCTCGATTGTGTGTGTGAGTTGGTGGCTTGGTGTGTGCCTGCAGTGGAAAGTTTTTTGATTAAGTCCTTTTGAACTTGATTGCCGGGAATTACGTGTTCACCCAGAGAGAGAGAGAGAGAGAGAGAGGGACTGGATCGCAGCTCCTCCTGAAGCAGCCGGAAGTGAGTTCCTATTTTTATTGGCATAGGTCTCCTTTGAGTCGTTAAGGGAGAGCGGACATTTGAAGTTGAAATGAAAAGATATTTGGTGACGGGACGCGTTTGGGGAGTGGCCGAGGGGGACTCTTTGTGGGTCAACTCACTGGCGGAAGTCGCAAGTGTGACGTGACTGGTTGGTGGTGGCGTAGTTGCTGGAGGATTGAATTGAGAGGAGGCATGGGCTGATTTGGGATTGCGGGGGATTTCGAGAGCCTGAAGGGAATCTGCCGAAAAATTGGCGGCGTTTCTAAGCCAGGCTTAGGTATGGTCTCACGCCACCTACTTCCACTTCTTGAGGGTCCCCTTGTTCAAGCCAAAGACTTGGTTCACCCTCGATTGCCAGAACGGCAACTGGCGCCACCTACTTCCACTTCTTGGGCGTTCCCATGTTCAAGCCGGCGACTTGGTTTACCTCGATTGCCAGGAACGGCTTCCAAAACCAGGCTTAGGTATGGTCTCACGCCACCTACTTCCACTTCTTGAGGGTGCCCTTGTTCATGCCAGCGACTTGGTTTACCTCGATTGCCAGAAAGGGGAACGGCATCGAAAGCCAGGCCGGTCTCATGGTTCCACGGCGACTCTCCATTTCTACTTCACTGACCACGCCGCGATTTGGCTCTGCCTCGAAAGCCAGGCTTACGCTATCCAAAACATGGTCTAAAGAGGAAACCATCGTTCACTTCTACGCTCCCAGTCACAGAACATCCAAGAAAGCCCACAATTGCGTCCAAGCCGGGCTTAAACCACAAATAGCTTGAAACGATGTTCGCGATGTCATCAAAATCTGGCAATTTACAGCGTCTTCATCAAGAGCAATCCTGAGTGTCCCGTCTGTCTGGAATTTTCTCTAAGCCCGGCTTAGGAAATTTCGGGCTTCCAGAAGGCAAAACAGGCGATTTTAATGAACTTTGATGGAAGTGCGCCTGTCGATCGAAGCTTGATTGACATTCTCTCCGAGGATTGTGTGCAATTGGAGCGACGTGGTGTCGGGCGGTACTAAAGTCATTGAGTCTAGAAATCAGCGTGGGAATCGACATAGCCACGAGGGAGTCCCTCAGGCGGACAGAGGGCGGTGACGGAATGAAAAATTAAAGTTGTTTGTTTGGTACGTCGTTTCTTCGGACTGTAGGTTGGTTAATGTAGAAGCTTAGCTGGGCTTAGAGTGAGTTCGACGTCGGCATGGTTACCCTGGAAGCATGGTTCAAGCCTGCCTCCGGACTGTAGAGGAGTTTTGCTGTGAAAGCTCGGCTCAGACCCACCTCGGACCATGGCGTGATTGCTCTGGCAGCTAGGTTGAAGCCTGCCTCGGACTGTAGAGTACTTGCGGTGGGAGCCAGGCTCAAGTCCACCTCGAACTCTAGCGGCATCCATCGTTTACCCACGGATCTTGTCAATTCCTCGTTCCAACCCAACACATCCACCGCCGGCGTATCACTTACGAGCCACTTACTCACACTGAATCTGCGTTCCATCTGATGGAGTCTCTAAAGCCGGCTTTAAACCCCTCGAGCTGTCTTACAAGTCACGCAACTCATTTGGCATCGATCGTGAGACATGTTTGCAGATCAATGAAGCCCCTCAAGCCAGGCTTAGGCCCTCAAATTGTACCATTTCTTTGGCACCGCAATCGTGTACGTTCAGTTCTCAGGCAGGGAATGTCCATAATTTGAAATAAATTGATTTCAAGCCAGGCTTGTGGTTCAAGGCGTATCAAGGACTTGTGAAGGAGCATATTCAGAATTGTTACTTGCGACTGGCCTAAAGGTTTGCTCCCCTCAAGCTGCACCAACTGTCGATGGCATGAATAGAAATCGGTGGAAACTGCAAGATATTCTTTAAGCCTGGCTTAAAGCACACATTTTGTGAGGCGATGAGCCTTGACTGATGCCTAAGTTTGCTGGGCTTTGGAGAGAAGAAGCAAGAAGTTGGAGAAGACACCTCTCTCGTGTAGTCCCAGATACTTCAAGACATTCTCTAAGCATGGCTTTATCGCAGCGGACGTGCCTAGCGCGGCTACCCACTGACCTGAGCCTGACTTGAGACAATCATTTGACAACGAAAGTGGATCGGGACAGTCTTACTTAACAGCAGTCGAAGACTCACTTGAAAAATGCTCCCTAAGACGAGCTCAAGCCGGGCTTGATTGACTTCAAAAATGCCATGGCGCATGATTAAACGTCTGCTTTTCAGTCGAAGTCTGTGGAGATTGTAGGGATTAGGGGAGGCATTGAATATGGAAACTAAGAGTGCTCTAAGCTAGGCTTAAGTAATTCTAAGCCCTTACGTAGATACCCAGAGGTTTGGCAAAGACTTGGTTTGCAAGGGATTATGCCCAATTTTTGGGCAAGTTTTGGACAAGGCGACTTTTTTAATATCACTCTTGAGCAGATCGTGTTGCTCAGTGCTACAAAAGAGGCACGATCTTCCAAGAGTCCATTTGGGGCACAATCTTGACAGTCAGGGAACGCGGACGACATTGGCGTGAGTGGACGAACAGAGCGAGTCGTCAATGAGACGCTTGTTGACATTGCCCACAGCCCTCTCCCTCCTTGAGATCGTGCTGACTGGAGAGGCATATTGAGTGAGGCCCAGGTCCACCTCGAACTGTAGCACCCTGTTGATGACCCAATTTTTTACCACTTAATGCCAATTCAGGCGAAAATGTGTCCGTCCTTTAAGCCAGACTTCGATCATTTGACTTTGGATCGAAGTTTGGCCTGTTCATGGTATTTTGGGCATTTTTTTGAGACCCAGCTTGAGTGGGGAAATGAACGACGACGTGTCCTAAGCCAGGTTTAGTCACTCTGGCGTCAAGCCTGCTCCTTCAAATAACTCTGTGTCTTAAGAGGGAGCTTAGGAGGTGATGAAGCTCAGCTCATCCGCCTGCTCCTTCAAATAACTCTGTGTCTTAAGAGGGAGCTTAGGAGGTGATGAAGCTCAGCTCAGCTCAGCAGTCTGCTGCTCCAAATAACTGAGCTTAGACTCAGCTTAAGATGCTGCGCTTCAATGAAACACCTTAAATGGACCAATTTCCCCGATTCCCTTCGAAGGACATGCACAGACTCCCCAAGCAAATTTCACCACAGCCGTCCTCAGAAAACTAGGAAACCCTCCACATCCCTCCACCAAGTCCCACCACCGCTCTGCGACTCCCCCTTGCATCCAACCACTTCAGACTCAAAGTGAATTCAATTTCAAATTGCAAACCAGTGAAAGAGTTACCCCCCCTCCTCGCCGAAGTTGACCGCCTAATGTCCACCTTAACCGAACCCCAATTGATTCCCACCAAGTACGGCCATCAATCTTGCCGTCACCTCTACACTCCGGCACTCCGGGTTTAGCGGTTGAAGGATGTTCAATGTTGGATCCATTCAATAAATTTCACACTTCAATATATTTCCTGTCCGCCATTTTTCATCGCCCGTCGCCACCCACTCACCCCCACTCGCCGTTCACTAGCTTGGAAAACAATCACGGCAGATGGGGAAACAAAAATGGGTCAACTACGGACAGGAGCACGAGGGCGCACACCTCCACCTCGAACTCCACCTCCACCTCCACCCCCACCTCCACCTCCACCACCACCACCATGTCCTTTGAGATATTTTATTTATTTTCGACAAAAGGAGGCCAGTGCACAGCTACAATCGAATCGATTGCATTTTCATCAGTTATCCCGGCCGCGCCGCGCCTCCTAACCAAAACCCTTTTCCAGTCGAGGGGTGGTGTTCTGCCTCGCGTCCTGCAAAGTTCGAGTAAATGCAAGCAGATGATATTTTTTAAATCGCCAGCCGGAGGGAGGGGATATTTATATTTCATTTGTGGAGCCCGGGGGGGTCGGGGGTCACAGTCACAGTCACAGTCACGGAAGGACTTGTTTTGTTTCTGATTGATGTTTGACTAATGACTGCGATGGGTATTCGAGCGGAGATCCCTTTTTTTTTTTTTTATGACTCGAAAGGACTTTTTGGCTGGATGACGATGGAGAGTAATTTGATTGAATGATTGATGAATTTTAGAGGAGGGTTGGTGAGGGGAGGGGGAGGTTTGTAATATTTTTCCAACAATACCATGTGACGGGGTGGTTTTTTTGTTTTTTGCCCATTCCCGCTCCTCGCAAGGTCAACAACAGAGTGACGGTTTTTTGATGTTGTTCATGGTCCCCTGACGAAGGGTGCATCCCCTGACGGCTGACCATGTAGGTGATGGATTGTAGCGCACGTACCTGGAAGAAGAAGAGAAAACGAAACAATTAATTCGGTGGCAGGGACGATCGATTTTGATTGAAGTTAGTGGCAATTATTTGATGGGACAAGGAGGACGAGTCAGGACTGCCTAGAGGCCGAGGGACAGCGAGGACTGCCTAGAGGCAGAGGGACAGCGAGGACTGCCTAGAGGCCGAGAGCCAGCGAGGACTGCCTGGAGGCCGAGGACCTGCGAGGACTGCCTAGAGGCCGAGGGACAGCGAGGACTGCCTAGAGGGCGACGGCCAGCGAGGACTGCCTAGAGGCCGAGAGCCAGCGAGGACTGCTTAAAGGCCGAAGGCCCACGAGGGCTGTCTTAAGGCCGAGGGCCAGCGAGGACTGCCTAGAGGCCGAGGGCCTGCGAGGACTGCCTAGAGGCCGTGGGCCATCGAGGACTACCGAGATGCCGAGGACCAGCAAGGACTGCCGAGAGGCCGAGGGCCAGCGAGGACTGCCTAGAGGCCGAGGGCCAGAGAGGACTGCCTAGAGGCCGAGGGACAGCGAGGACTGCCTAGAGGCCGAGAGCCAGCGAGGACTGCCTGGAGGCCGAGGACCTGCGAGGACTGCCGAGAGGCCGAGAGCCAGCGAGGACTGCTTAGAGGCCGAAGGCCCACGAGGGCTGTCTTAAGGCCGAAGGCCCACGAGGGCTGTCTTAAGGCCGAGGGCCAGCGAGGACTGCCTAGAGGCCGAGAGCCAGCGAGGACTGCCTAGAGGCCGACGGCCCACGAGGGCTGTCTTAAGGCCGAAGGCCCACGAGGGCCCACGAAGGCCCACGAGGGTTGTCTTAAGGCCGAGGGACAGCGAGGACTGCTTTGCGGCCGAGAGCCAGCGAGGACTGCTTAGAGGCCGAAGGCCCACGAGGGCTGTCTTAAGGCCGAGGGACAGCGAGGACTGCCTAGAGGCCGAGAGCCAGCGAGGACTGCCTAGAGGCCGAGAGCCAGCGAGGACTGCCTAGAGGCCGACGGCCAGCGGCCTGCGAGGACTGCCTAGAGGCCGTGGGCCATCGAGGACTACCGAGATGCCGAGGGCCAGCAAGGACTGCCGAGAGGCCGAGGGCCAGCGAGGCCTAGAGGCCGAGGGACAGCGAGGACTGCCTAGAGGCCGAGGGACAGCGAGGACTGCCTAGAGGCCGAGAGCCAGCAAGGACTGCCGAGAGGCCGAGGACCTGCGAGGACTGCCGAGAGGCCGAGGGCCAGCGAGGACTGCCGAGAGGCCGAGGGCCAGCGAGGACTGCCTGGAGGCTGGAGGACAGCGAGGACTGCCCAGAGGCCGAAGGCCGGCGTGGACTGTCTAGTGCCCGAGGGCCAGTTACGACTGCCTAGAGGCGGAAGAGGGCCAGTGAGGACTGCCTAGAGGCCGAGAGCCAGCGAAGACTGCCTAGAGGCCGGGTGCCAGCGAGAACTACCGAGAGGTCGAAGGCCCACGAGGACTGCCTAGAGGCCGAGGGACAGCGAGGACTGCCTAGAGGCCGAGGCCCAGCAAGGACTGCCTAGAGGCGGATAGAAGCTAACAAGTACTGTCTTAAGACCGGATGCCAGCGAGATCTGTTAAGAAGGCCGTTTCATAAAATTCCTGCCGTCAACGTCAACCGTTGGGCACCACTTTTGCTCTAAAATCGCATCCACCAATGCCTTTCTACCCGCCTCCTTCTTCGAATGCCAACACTCAGTCGGCCTTCACCAGTTGCCATGCCCGCAAGCGCATTTTCCTGCTCGTTTGAAGTACCGCCGCCACTGTCACGCATTGGGCGCCACTTCACGAGAAAACTTCTCATTCTCCGACCAACTCCTCAAAACCCTCTCGTCCACCCAGAACCAGCGTTAAAGCCCAGACCGGCCTGCCTTGCCTTCAAGGAGTCCCCCCCGTCGCGGAACACGTCAGCCATTCACCTCCGTCAACAGGCCGCGGGCTTTGAAAATTTAATTTCGTTCAAGACAACAAAGGAGTACGCGTACACCCGAACCAGGAACAAGTGATTTTTCTTCCCGACAGGCCTCTAATAAAATTGAACCGTGCAAACAGAAGGGGTTCCGCGTGCGCCCGAGAGCGGCTGAGCGAGAGCAGGACACACATGTCTAATGAGACAGGTCTCTCCCCCCCCCCCAGACGCATGATGGATGAAATGTCATAAAGAAGGGAACGCAACGCAGGAAAAAAAAAAGAAAAAAAGGATTTCACTCCCCACCCACGCCTCGGGCAGGGCCAATTCAATTTAATTTGAGTTTAATTAATTGACGATCCTTTTTTCCCGAGGACTTCACATGAGTTCCGCTTCCGCTGAAAGGGACGTTTATTATCCCTCTCCCCCTTCGGCATTCGGGAATATGTCGAACCTGGCAACCGTGCCACTCCGCCGAAGGACGATACATGGGAGGAGGGCCAAAAAGGATGAATCCTTGCATTTTGATAGGCTTCAGAGATAAGTATCCTCTCCCTCCCCCCACAACACACACACACGTACATGATGTTGGCAATAAATTGCTGGCCGTAATCCTGCCGAAAAAAATGTCCTTTTGTTCAGATTTTCAAAATCACAACTGTCCACTGTCGTGTCGTTGTGTCGTGGTGCGCCCTCGCCTCGTCGTCCTCCAATGCGAGCGTTGTGCTTCCCGAATTCGGGTCGTTTTTATCTGATATCCTTCCATTAAGGACACTATGGTGTTGCTTTGGTGGTCCTGGCGATGGAGGGGAGGGGGGAGGGGCAACCAGGAAGTCTGATGGAGGGAATAAATCTCACGGTCGCTTCTCTCCAGATGAATGTGGGAAACGGACAAATGTCCTTAAGCTGCGCCCTCTACCCCAGCGAGGGCCGGCAAGGACCTGCTGCTGTTTGCGGCCGGGTATCTTCTTCATCGTGTAATAGTGGTAAACCGGTGAAATATTCGAGATAATCTTTTCGCTCGGAGATCATTTTGTCACAGATTTGTTGTCCTTTAAGCACTCGGCCATGGCGGTCGTCGTGAGGCGTGGGTGGTGGGTGGTGTGTGGTGGGTGGTGTGTGTGTTTGGGCGGCGATTAATGGGAATGTGTCCTCGTTAGGGCTTTGATTTATGCGACCTAAGTGATAATGATAAGCGGAAGGACGGTTGTTTAACATAATTAACTGGCTAATTGGAAAATTGCCGAGGACGTGACAGACGGAGGGCGGAGCCCTGTGTTTACGATACGCGCAAGCATGACATATGGGCGAGAACTCCATGTGGACTCTGCTGCCATTAGCAGCCACATGTGTGGCGTTAGGATATCGATTTTTTTTTTTCGTCCCCAGAATTCTTAAGAGACACCCGAAAAACCAACTGAAGTCCCAGAAGACGAGGCAGCAACGCACCATTAAACGGGTCATCCTTTCAGCCAATCCCGGCCTAAGTGTATTCCCGACGTCACATGGCATTCATTATCACCCATTTCCGACGACGAACGACTGCTGCATGACTTCACTGAATTCTGTGTGCGTCCTCGATGAGATATTTTGCGATTTAATCCCCGAGGCCATCAAGCAAAGTACAAGGACATCATTGTTATTACTAGAGGGGAGGGGAGGTGGGGGCACATGGCCGGTGTGCGAGCGTGTCCGTATCCGTGTCCTTTTTGCCGCAGTCTTTTATGTGTTTTGTTCTGTCCTGCCAGCCATTGTTGGGTGTAATCCTTTGTCATTAAGTAAATCCACTTCGAGTGGAGGGACACCAGCCGGTGCTGTCGAGTTAATGAAATCCGAAACCAACTCAATGACTCTCTCTCCCTGCCTGAGGCGCACCAGCCTTCCTCTGACTGGTGGCGTGGCCGGAAGAGGGGCCGGAGGAGAAGGAGGACGAGTCTGCCGACGGATGAGGATTATGACAAATGAAATCAACTCAGGCCAAGTGTCAAGTGGTGGAGAGGAGGATGAGAGGAGGACAAGGAATTTACTTCCTTGTATTAACTCCCTCTCTCTCTCTCAGGAGCCCACAAGAGGAGGCACCCAGCGGCGCATGTGCACTCGACTGTGATAAATGCGTCTGCCAACGATCATGACACACATCGTGGCTCATGTGGCATGCAAAAGAGAAAGGATTTGGGTGGAATTTTGAGACAGACTTTCTCTTCCGTAAAATGAGGCAAAAATAAATTGAGTTCTCCGGTTCAATCTGGGAATCGAACCCGGGTTCAACTTCCGCCTAAAAAGAGGTCGACGGAGGTTCCTCGCAATCACTGTGTCAAGCCACTGCGAATTCGAAAATTCGCAAATTGGAGTGGGAGTCGAACCCTGGACCTCTGAACATCACATAAAACTAGGACTCGAAGGCACTTTGGCTTGAAAACAGACTCATTTTGAGTGGAAGATATATGCGTCTCACTCAGTCAGTGATGAGAGTCGAACCCTGGACCTCTATCCTGTGTGAGCCCCGCGAAGCAAACATCATGGGCCGGAGTGGCAGAAGAACTCTCCGTTGATCGAGCTTGAAACCTCCCAACGCCGTCATTTTCGTGATGGGAGTCGAACCCTGAACATATGTACACTCGTACTGGTAGTTTTCTAGGCGAAGTTCAGGGTTCAACTTTCAACTTCATCTTGCTTTGTTGAATCTGCCGAAGTGGGACTCGAACCATGAGCTTCTCCTACAAAGGCAATGAAGCGCTTCTAAGTTGAACCTCGAGAAGTGGGACTCGAACCATGAGCTTCTCCTACAAAGGCAATGAAGCGCTTCTAAGTTAAGCCTCGACAAATGGGATTCGAACCCTGAGCTTCGCCTACAAAAGCAATGAATTGCTTGTAAGTTGAACCACCAGAAGTGGGATTCGAACCCTGAACTTTTCCTACAAAGGCAATGAAACGCTTCCAAGTTTGGATCTCGAGAAGTGGGATTCGAACCCTGAGCTTCTCCTTAAAAGGCAGTGAAACAGTTCTAAGTTGAACCTCGAGAAGTGGGAGTCGAACCCTGAGCTTCTCCTACAAAAGCAATGAAACGCTTCTAAGTGAAACCTAGCAAAGTGGGATTCGAACCCTGAGCTTCTCCGACAGAAATAAATCAGCGCTTCTAAATTGAATCTCTCGAAATGGGACTCGAACACTGAATTTATCCTACAAAGGCAATGCAACGCTTCTAAGTGGAACCTCGAGAAGTGGGACTCGAACCATGAGCTTCTGCTACAAAGGCAATGAAGCGCTTCTAAGTTAAGCCTCGAAAAATGGGATTCGAACCCTGAGCTTCTCCTAAAGAAATAATGAACCGCTTCCAAGTCGAAACTCGAGAAGTGGTTCGAATCCCACTTCACTAAATTTGCTGGGGGACAGTCGAACCCTTGGTCTCCTAGTCAAAATGGGCTCTTCTGAGAGTTTTCTTAGGCCTAACAGCCAAAAAGAGTGCATTGACGAGTCGTGCTCGAAGGCTCAGTGACCCAGTGGGAGTCGAACCCGTGATTTTTTTTTTTGCCGCTCCCTCTCAAACGATGATCCCAAGGCGTCCACTCAGCAATTCATGAGGGTCTGCCAAGCCCGACTAGCGAAAATGACGAAGTGCAAGTCGAACCGGAAGACTCTGTGATCAACTCTGTGTGGGAGTCGAACCCAGAACTTCTCCTACAAAAGCAATGAATCGCTTCTACGTTAAGCCTCGAGAAGTGGGATTCGAACCCTGAGCTTCTACTACAAAGGAAATGAACCGCTACTAAGTTAAGCCTCGGAGAGGGGGATTCGAACCCTGAATCCTGAACAATTTTCTCAATTTTTCATCGTCCCCTACTTGAGACGTGACTTTCCGAAAAGTGTCCTCTCAGTTGAACTGTGACTGCAGAGGATGATTTTGAAGTAAATGGCAAGGGCGTTCCTTCAATCGATAGTTGACACAGAATCCCTGATGGTTTCTGCTCTTCTCTCTCTCCATCTCTGTGTCCCCTCGACAAAAACTCTTCAGACGCCTCACTCAAGAAAAACTCAAGAATTCGGCGTCAATTTCCCATCATCACGTCTGCCATTCGCTGCGACACAAGTCCCTCAAAGCTCCCCACGTACGCCCGCCGAAATCCTTTTCCAATCCCCCTCGAAGAGAAAAACCGTCCCCACACAACAAACGTACAGCATACGGCATCACATTAATCCTTTCCTTCGAGTGTCCTCCTTTTTCGAATTCGAGCCGAGTCAGCCCTCCTGGTCCTGCCCATCGACGGCGATAAGAGAAACGTCCTCGCAATCCCATTGAATCCTTTTAAAATATTCAAAATGTCATACTTAGCCTACCTGCTGTGAATCTTGAATTGTTGTCTGCCGCCCCTCGTACCGTCCGCACCGTCGGCACCGTCGGCACACAACAAATCAATACGATTCCATAAACATTCCCTCACCAAGTCGCCGCGCTGCGCCGCCCTTTGAAGTCGTCTTTCGCCGCCACCCAGCGCCGACGAAGGCAGCAGGACTACACCTTGATCCACACAAAGCCGGGCCGGGTGGGGAGCAGCCTGGTGTTGGCATCCGCAAATAGACATAAAATCGAACACAGATTTGTGGTCAGATGTGGAGCGGGAAGAACTGGAGGACATAGAAAATCGATTGACAAACGGGCCGGGGTGCGTTCGGGTAGAGAGAGGATGGCTGTCCTGCCGTATGCCACTTATCAGTGATCAACTGCAGTTGGAGCAATCAGCGGAAAGGACGAACGACGAAGGATAACAAGAAATCCCATCATTTCGACTGAAATAGGCTGCCGCACGGAGCATGGCCTCCGCCTCCGTGTGAGCAGCAAAATGCCACCCACCAGCACCATCTCCGTCCCAGCCTGCCAGCAAAGGCAAAACAGGATATCGAACTTTTTTTCCATGTTCACCCTCAGTGCGGACTGCATGTACTGCAGCAGCAGCAGCAGTCCTTCGACTCGACACGGTTACACGCCGGCAAAGTTTGTTTTAGATGCTGTTCATTGCTGCGGCTGCCAGTGAGTTACTTCAAAGGATATTGCGCCGCACCGAAAAACTACCAGCGCCCGCAAAGCGAAGCCCAAGAGGATATACGAGGAAAAACATTTCACTTATCTGGCATATCTCGGTGGTGGGGGGGGGGGGAGTGTGTGTGTGCACGATAGCAAGAAGTTCATTTTCGAAGTCGTTTCGGAGTCCGTTTGGGATAACTCTGTCTCGGTGGCCTGTGGCTGTTGCACTCAAAGGAAGTTAAAGGATAAGGGAGTGGACACGAGACGGTGTGTCCGGTTCCCTCGCTCGAGGTAGTTCAAATGGGATTCCGATTCATGTGGGCTCATCCATTTAGACCAGTTGACACTTAGCAGAGACATTTTGACGAGGTAACGTTTTTTTCTCTTTTTTTTTGGAGCTTAATGGTGTGATTTGAGTGCCTTCTGGAGGAGGCACGTCTCCTTTTTGTGACACACTCTCATGACTTTAACGAATTGTCGAGCAGAAATTGGATTTACGATTGACATGAATCGAAGTACGAGTAAGTGGGGAACTGGTTCGACTCCCAGGAGGTCCCGAAGGTATGTGGTTCAACTCGCAATCAAAAAAAAAATGTTTCGAAATTGGCTTTAAATTCTTAACTTAACGAATTTAGGTCCAGGGTTCGACTCCCAATAAGTGACAGAGCCTCCGGGTTCCAATCGCACTCAAGTCGAGTCGGAGAAATTGGTTTTGTCTTCATAACACGGAACTTAGGACTCCTGCCACAAGGAAAGTAAGACACGGGTTCGACTCCCACTAGACCACAGAGGTACCGGGTTCGACTCTCAGCCAATAATTCATCATAATCCAGTCAAGAAAGGGCCAGAAACTGTCTTCGACTTCATAACTGAGGACTCAAGCCTCAAAGTTAGTCACAGGTTCGCCTCCCAGTGGGTGACAGAGGTCCAGGGTTCGACTCAGACTTAAAAAATGTTCATCATAGGATGATCAATTGGCTTTGTTTTCATACCTAGACACATTTTGGGTTCGATTTTCAGGGGATCACAGAAAGTCAGGGTTCGACTCGCACACAGAGTTGTTCACAGAGTCTTTCAGTTCGACTTGCACTTCGTCATTTTCGCTAGTCGGGATTGGAAGACCCTTATGAGTTGCTGAGTGGACGCCGTGGGATGATAGTTTGAGAGGGAGCGGCAAAAAAAAAACACCGGTTTGACTTCCACTGGATCACAGAATCTTCCGGTTCGACTAGCACTTCCTGATTTTCTCTACTCGGGCTTGGCAGACCCTCATGAATTGCTGAGTGGACGCCTTGGGATCACCGTTTGAGAGGGAGCGACAAAAAAAAAATCACGGGTTCGACTCCCACTGGATCACAGAATCGTCCGGTTCGACTAACACTTCGTAGTTTTCTCTAGTCGGGCTTGGAAGACCCTCATGAATTGCTGAGTGGACGCCTTGGGATCATCGTTTGAGAGGGAGCGGCAAAAAAAAAAACACCGGTTCGACTCCCACTGGATCACAGAATCTTCCGGTTCGACTAGCACTTTGTCATTTTCGCTAGTATTGCTTGGAAGACCCTCATGAGTTGCTGAGTGGACGGCTTGGGATCATCGTTTGAGAGGGAGCGGCAAAAAAAAATCACGGGTTCGACTCCCACTCGATCACAGAATCTTCCGGTTCGACCAACACTTCGTAGTTTTCTCTAGTCGGGCTTGGAAGACCCTCATGAGTTGCTGAGTGGACGGCTTGGGATCATCGTTTGAGAGGGAGCGGCAAAAAAATCACGGGTTCACGGATCACAGAGTCTTCCGATTCGACTCGTCACTTCACTCTTTTTGGTTATTATGCCTAGGAAGACTCTCAGAAGACCTAGAAGACCATTTCGACTAGAAGACCAAGGGTTCGACTGTCCCGCAGCAAGCCACACCACAGCCACAGCACCACACATTTCGTCCGGAAAGCTCTGTCCGAAGTCCAAGTGTCGGTTATTCCTCGCGGCGTGAATTTGATTGCTTCCCAGCATCAATGATGACTCCACCCACAAGATGGGACTCGTCGTAAAGTTGACACTACCCGCCACCCTCGAGGAAGTCACATTTCACGATGAATATACGCGCGTGAAATGACACAACAATCCCCTCCAGTAATCGAAATCATAAACGGAACGAAATAATGACTTCCATTACCACAGACTCCAGCGCCGCCAGTGAGGGGGTGGGCACCCCAAACCCCACTTCCAGCCAGCCAGCCAGCAGCATAAAGAAATCCAGAAATATGCTCATCCTGTTTCCCTCGAAAACAAAACGAGTGGAGAGAAGGAAAAAAAGCAATCCACTTCAAACTAAAGCACTACCTGCGGTTAGTCTCCTTCAAACTTCGACCGCCTCCTCCATCTCCTCCGCCCCCATCGACAACATAAAACTCATATCTGCATTATCCTTATCCCAAGGATACACACAACATCCACTGACTCACCGTCAATTTTGTTTTGAATTTTTTTCCCTCCTCTGCTTCGTCTGCACCCTCCGTGCATCGGGGGAGGGAGTGGCTGGGGGGTGGCTGGCTAAATCCGTGAAGAACATTTTCGATTTTACGATCAGGTAAGTCGCAATAATATCGGTATTCGTTGTATGCAATGAAAGGAAACAGTTTCAGTGCTCAAGGACGCACACACACACACACACACGCCGCACACAAATGGAACGGACAAGACCCCTTGGCGTGTGTTCAACCCGTTGAAAGGATTCACTTGAGGAGATTACTTGGGTGTATTTGATTTTGGTACGTGTGCAAGAGACCTGCTGAATGTGTCATTACAGGACAAGCAGTCATCAGGGGCGAGGGCTGACGCCGGATAAGCACCACGCAGCGGAGAGGTGCTTACGACGAACGTACGAGTACGTTCGCTGGTTCTTTGTTGCCGATTTTGGAGGAAGTGGAGGCAGAACAACACAAAGGCAAAGCAAGGGTCGCCCGCCCTTCACCTGGCCGATTAGATAAACAAGTCACGCTTCAGCTCGAACGATGCTGTGCTGGTGTGGGGGGGTGGTCTTGGCCCGTGCACGCCCACATCATTTCCGCTGGTGCTGGTGGTGCGCTTACGTCTGTCGCCTCAAGGATGCACTTGACATGGAACATGGACTCAAAGAAACTCTCTGCGCGCGATGGGAGCACCCTCCGCCACGATCTTCTAATTGAAATTGGCAACAGTAAAGGATAACAACACATGTTTCGTGGAAACTGTCAATGCGGAGTGGAGGGGTGGCAGCTGAGAAGCGAGCAGGCAGGCCCTTGGGAGTTTTTCAAGCTGTCAGGGTGGCGCTGGTGGTTTGGGGCGCCCTTTTTGGGGTATTTCCGCTCTTCGAAGTGGGAAATTAAGGAAAACATGTTTTTGCGGGGAGGAAAATTAAGTTCCATCGACCCCCGCCCCGCCCACTCCCGTGGGATGAGGGTGGGTTGTGCTTGTTTGTCTTGAAGTTTCGGTGGGTTGTGGGATGCGAACGGGTTGTTGTCTGATTGACGGACGTTTTTCGGATTTAAGGATGTGAGGGGAGGATGTCAGTTAAATTGGAGGATATTCAAGGCGGAAGTGGGAGTCGAACCCTGAGCGGTGGCATCAAAGGTGGTCTTTGCCTTTACGAAGGTAACCCGCGAGCAAAATAGGGCTCTGCTTCTGAGTAGTCGAACAGGATGAGTACAATCCTAGAGTTCAATGACTGGGAGTCGAACCCTGAGATTCTTGACGACGCACGAAAATGGGAACTAGCCGCTACATGAGGGAGTACTTCGAGTCCTGGGGTAACATTTAAGAGAATCAAATCAAATTTGGCTGAGAGTCGAACCCATGTAGACTGGGAGTCGAACCCTGAGATTCTTGACGACGCACAGAAATGGGAACTAGCCGATAGATGACGGATTACTTCGAGTCCTGGAGTGACATTTAAGAGAATCAAATCAAATTTGGCTGAGAGTCGAACCCATGTAGACTGGGAGTCGAACCCTGAGATTCTTGACGACGCACAGATATGGGAACTATCCGCTAGATGACGGATTACTTCGAGTCCTGGAGTGACATTTAAGAGAATCCAATCAAATTTGGCTGAGAGTCGAACCCATGTAGACTGGGAGTCGAACCCTGAGATTCTTGACGACGCACAAAAATGGGAACTAATTGCAAGATGAGAGAGTACTTCATGTGGTGACATTTAAGAGAAACCAATCAAATTTGGCGAAGAGGCGAACCCATGTAGAGTGGGAGTCGAACCCTGAGGTTCTGCAAAACCAGAACTTGCCACCAGATGAGGGAGTACTTCGAGTCGTGTGGTAACATTTAAGATAATTAAATGAAATTTGGCTAAAAATCGAACCCATGGTTCCATCGTGGACTGGGAGTCGAACCCTGAGATTCTTGACGACTCACAGAAATGTGAACTAGCCGCTAGATGAGGAAGTACTCCCAGTCCTGGAGTGACATTTAAGAGAAACCAATCAAATTTGGCGAAGAGGCGAACCCATGTAGAGTGGGAGTCGAACCCTGAGGTTCTGGAAGACCAGAACTTGCCACCAGATGAGGGAGTACTTCGAGTCGTGTGATCACATTTAAGATAATTAAATGAAATTTGGCTAAAAATCGAACCCACGGTTCCATCGTGGACTGGAAGTCGAACCCTCAGATTCTGAACAACTCTCAAAAATGAGGCAAATGTTGAAGACCTTCACTAGCAGGCCACAGAGGCACAAGCCTGTCATGGATCTAAAAAAAACCGACTGGGAGTCGAACCCGAAGTTTCTTTACACGCCTGCAAAATGAAAACTCGGGTTGATACCATTCAAGAGGAGGAAACCATCCTGCAGTCGAACCCTCCAATCGATCAAAAACTACGAGAATACTCCATACTTCCACATCGTTTGAAATTTTGCAAACTAATGCCATTTCGCAGCCATTTCCGCGAACATAATTGGATTCAAGTCTCCTCCACCCACCCAGCGGCGGCCCAAATCAATTGAAGGACTTCCATGTAAATGACGACGCAAAGACGCATCAATTCGCCGAGTTTCCAGTTTCTAATCACATTTAACATTTCACCGCACGACTCGTGTGCGCACCCAAACACCGGGTGCCCTTGTAAACACGTCAAAAGCCTTTGATCACTGGGTGCTCCGGCCACCGTCGTCTCACACCAGCGTCCCGCTGCCAGGCAGCATATGAAAATCGTGGAAGGAGATGGGGAGAGGTTCAGATGTTAGATAACTGATGAGATGATGTCTTCACACCTCGCATTCTGTTAATTAGAGCACACCGGTGGGGGGGTGCCGACGGCGACACGGCATGGCACTGCCACCGGCTGTTGTTTGTGCGCTACTCATCCGGCAATCAGAAGCTGTGAACTAATTACCGGGACGGGCGTGGATTGCTATAAATAGGCAGCAGCATCACACTCGGATGCCAGGTGCTGCACCCGAGGGCACCGGCATAATAAAAAGGTCTTTCATCCCGTCGCCTTCCTTTGTTTTGCTGTGTTTTTGCTTTTTTTAATAGGATTCAGTTTTCTGCGCTGTTTGGTGGATGCTTTTTCAAGGAACCGGGTGGCGGTCCGATCTGTGGTCTGTGTCGTGGTTGTGGGAGGCTGCTGCTGGGCTGGTGTGTCGGGTTGGGGGCGCCCTGCATTGCGGATGGGCGTCGTGATGCAGGTATTCTTGAAGGAACGTGGAGCGTGGCTAGGGTGTGAGTAGATTGCTGGGAGAACTGTTTGAACTGACGGCGTACCGTGATGTGAAGTGACGGCGTCGGTGTTACATGACGACGCCGCTGTTTCGTGGCGCGGGCGAGTTTACGTGGCGTCATTGCCTGATGGCGAAGTTGTTACTTGATGGCATCGCGTTTCGTGACGGCGCTGCATTTACGTGACGGTTTCAGTGTTACGTGACGATGTCGTTGTTAGGTCACAGGGGTGAGCAATGTCGTTGTTGCCTGAAGGCCAAGTCGTTACTTGATAGCTTCGCTTTTTGTGACGGTGTTGCATTTACGTGACAGTATCAGTGTTACGTGACGATGACGATGACAGGGGCGAGGTAACATGGAGTCGTGGCTGTTGCTAAACAATGTGGCTGTTGCCTAATGGCCAACTCGTTACTTGATGGATTCGTTACTCCGTGACGGTGTTGTATTTACGTGACGGTGTCAGTATTATGTCACAGGGTCGAGTTAACATGGCATCGTGGTAGTTGCTGAACAATGTCGCTGTTGCCTGAAGGCCAAGTCGTTACTTAATGGCTTCGCTTATCGTTACAGCGTTGCATTTACGTGACGGTGTCAGTGTTACGTGACGATGTCGTTGTTAGGTGACAGGGGCGAGTTAACATGGCGTCGTGGCTGTTACCAAACAATATTCCATTTAGTCGTTATTTGCGATGGCTTCGTTACTCCGTGACGGCATTGTATTTACGTGACGGTGTCAGTATTATGTCACAGGGTCGAATTAACCTGGCGTCGTGGCTGTTGATAAACAATGTTGCTCTTGCCTAAAGGCCAAGTCGTTACTTGATGGATTCGTTACTCAGTGACAGCAATGTTTTTACGTGACGCTCTTTCGTGACGGAACTGCTGTTACGTCACCATGTGGTTGTTGATTGACAGCGTCGCTGTTACATGACGACGTAGTTAACGACGTCGCTGTTGCCTGATGGCGAAGTTTTTTTGTGGCTTTGCTATTCCGTGACGGTGTTGATTTTTTTGTGACCATATCGTTGCCACAAGGCACTGCAGTGTTTTAGTAACGTCCTCGTTGTAAAGTGAAGCAATTTTAAGTGAGATCATCATGTTACAACATTCCCCTCCCCCCAACGCTCCTCCACTCTCGCGCCAACAGAACGACATCGCTCATCCCCCAAACCACTTTGCTATTGTCTAATTTCACCGAGTCCCTGTGTCCACCCCCCTGGGTGGAGCATAAAAATGAAACAGGAAAAATCCAATGGAAATCCCATAAGCTCCACCCCACCCCAACGCCCACCCCCATTGCACTACACAGGTGAAGCCCGAAATTTATGAGCTGTCACAAGCTCCATCAATAGGTGCACGGCAAGCAGATGAAAGTGGATCTGACTCTGGCCCCAGCGCCTAGCCCCCAGTTGGCACAGCTAATCGCTGTAGCGCTCTTTTTTTCTCTCTCGCTCTACATCCGCTTTCGCTTTCGCTTTCGCTTGCGAGATTCGTGTCGACTGGAAATAGCTTTTGAGGGCGACACAAGAATACCATGAGCCGCCCCGCTGAGCTTAGGGGAATCAAACATGCTAACCTGTCACGGGAGTGACCTAGAAAAATATATTTTTGGTTATCGATTTGTGTATCGATAAATTTGCGTCCTACACTCCTCCCCCTCACCCCCAACCCCCCGGATGTGGTGTAATTTTTCGGAAAATGTCAACTAAACTGCTCGCTGCGAAGTGGGTCCTTGACACGCCACCATCCAATTGTTGGCCCCGAACTACTTTCGATGCTTCGGTGCTTGGGTGCTCGTGCGAGAGAGCAGAGAGGTGTTGTGTCGTCCGTCCTCAAGTTATTCAGTGGCTCAACGGTAATTCGTTGGGACGTGTGGGAGTGGAAGAAGAAGAAGAAGAATAGGAGACCACAACCAAGATGATTATGTGAAAAAATTCATGGAAACGACGCCACGGCGGCTGGTGGCTGGGGTAGATGTCAAAGCAATGCGTCAGATTGACATTGAAAATTTGACAGGTGCCGTGCCCGATTGATTGGGGATGCCAGTGCAAGTGCGAGATGTGAGAGTGGCAGAGATTTAATTTTGGCGGTGGCTATGTGGCTACCTGGTCGACACGTGCCCCATTTAGGGCGGTCGTGACGCAGGACACGCGCCTTTGACATTGAAATCTGACAGGTATCAGTGTTGGAATTGATTTGACACCGGCGTGGGAGGTTGCGATGGGTGGACCGAGGTGCTGTGCTCGACTTCTCAGAAGATTGATGGTGGAGATCAAAGGCGGAAGTTTTCGTTTTCCCGACGCACACGGTTCGGCGAGGGAACTTCAAAGGATTCCTTTAGAAGTTTGAACCACGTGTGCTGCTACTGTGGGGATGGTGGATGGTGGAGGGACCCTAGGGAGTTCAGTTCAGAGAGCCGGGGGACTTAAAGTGCTCCGTCCTCGTATGATGTCGAGAATTCCATCGTTTAGCAGTTTTTTGGGCCACTAGACCCTTACAGCCATCAGCCTTCATCGAGTAGTCGAAAGACGGAAGGGTTCCGCCGCCCTTTATTCGCTGTTTCGTGACGGCGTATCGCTGTTTCGTGACGCCGTGTCAGTGTTACGTGACGGGGTGTCACTGTTACGTGACGGCGTGTCGTTGTTGCGTGACGGCGTATCGCTGTTTCGTGACGGTGTGTCGGTGTTACTTGACGGGGTGTCGCTGTTACGTGACGGCGGGTCGTTGTTGCGTGACGGCGTATCGCTGTTTCGGGACGGTGTGTCGGTGTTACGTGACGGGGTGTCGTCGCTGTTATCTTACGGTCTCGCTGTTCCATGACGGCATGTCACTGTTAGGTGACGGTGTCGCTGTTTCGTGACGGGATAAGTGTTTCGTGACGGCTTTTACGTTTTCATTTCATTTTCATTTATTACGTGACGGTGAGTCGCTGTTGACGATAGGGCTGTTTCGTGACGGTGTCGTTATTGGGTGCCGGTGAGGCTGTTTCGTGACGCTTTCACTGTTACGTGACGTTATCGCTATTACGGTACCGTGAGGCTGTTTCACGTGACAGTGTGTCGCTGTTACGTGACCGCAAGTCGCTGTTACGTGACAGTGAGTCGCTGTTGACGATAAGGCTGTTTCGTGACGGTGTCATTATTGGGTAACGGTGTCACTCTTCCGTGACGTTTCCGCTGTTACGTGACGTTATCGTTATTACATGCCGGTATCGCTATTACGTGACGATGTGTCGCTGTAACGTGACGATATGTTGCTGTAACGTGACGATATGTCGCTGTGACGTTACGATGTGTCGCTATTACGTGAGAACATCGCAGCTACGTGACGGCATCGTTTTTACGCGCTGTCGGCAACATTAACTGACTGCGTTTCTTTGTAACGTGACCAGGTTTCTATAACGTGACGCCATCATGACGTTATGACATGACGGAGTCCCCTTTACTTCACGACCAGACCCGTTCCGCCATCTCCCACAAAAGTGAGCTCACATTTCTACCACTCTCCACCCCCATCCACACGACCGTCTTCAAAGTCAAATTAACGACAATCGCCCTCAGTCCCAAGACCCCCGTCGCCTAACTGACTTCGAAAAGTCATGCCAAACAATCAAAGATCAAGTTGCCACCGAAGAATTGCGGTCATTCTTCGCAAATTCGAAGACGATTTGCGCCCGTTCAGCGCAACTAAAGGAGCCAACTTCGTGACCCCAAGGCGCACTCAAAGACGCACAACTCTCAACTCTCAACCTCTAAACTTTCAAACAATCGAAGTGCATTCCATGAATTCGAACAATCCCATCCGCCTCCGAACACAAAATGAAATGACACGTCCGAAACGAAGACACCAACTTAAACACTCGCCCACTTGCTGCCGCCGGATGGTCCTTCGAGCCGGATATTCGATAATGTTATACGCTTCCCAAATCCATCGGAAACCCGCCCCGCTTTTGCCGCACAGAACAGAACTTCCTCTCGACTCTATCAACTTTCGCAAACACTGCTCCTCCCAGTTGGGCGCCTCATGAATAACTCCGTAGCCTGAGCATTCAGTCGCCTCCTCCTCTGGAATTCCTCATAACCATCCAAGTGCAATGTATCCGTCTAAGAAAAGTTTCACCAAAAATAAATCATGGATGCAAACAAAACCGCTGCCGCCACCAGAGCATGCATGCAAGCTTATCCCGATCCGGTGCCGCCCCACCCCCAGATTTGCATGTGTGCGCCCCACACCTCACACAACTCCTCGGCCCGAAAAAGAGACGACCGCCGCCGTCGCCACCACATCTCTCTCCAGCCATCCGGCAGTGTTCTGGTGACAATGACGGCGGTAAAGGCATCTGCACGATGCATGGCTTTATTCTCGAATCGAATGAAACCCTTGATGCGTGATGGGAGAGTCGACAACCGTTTGGTCCACCGCCACCCACCATCAACAAATGCGATTTGTGATGTCCCTGTGGCCAAGCAGATGGAGATGGAGAAAAAAAAAACACGGAGCAGAAGCCAAACCGAACGAAACGATATTATAATGGGTCCTGCTGCTGGTTGTCATGGTGTCATTACCACAATGTCACTCACCGTCTCCTCTCCCCCCCCCACCCCACCATCACCCATCACCATCACCACCCGCATATCGAACGGAACGGACTGACGTCTCAGTGGAATTTTATTATGCATGCGTGTGGGGCTGTGTTGATCCTTTTAGTCCTCTTAACACACACTTACCGTTGTCGGTCGTTCTCTCCTCTCCGAAAGGACGTGCACATGTGTATCGTTTCATTTGCGCCACAAAATGGTTTCGCCGGATACCATGAGAGGGCTGTGTGCATTCGATTTAAGAGGGTCCTCCACTTCCACTCCAACTGCTGTGACATACGAAATTGAAGTGGCAGGTTAAATTCCCCAGAATTCTCAGCGTCATATCTATAATTTGTTAGAACAATTTTCTGAGTGATTTTCAAAATGAATTGATTTCGAGAAGACACACACCGAGAATGTTCACTGCTGGATATGGATCCGGCTCGAAGGACCAGGATATTTGCTAACCACTTTAATGGAAGATAACCGAGAGGAGGAGAAGCTGTGGCTTTATGATGTCTCCGTCAACTGGTGCTACGGCTGGATGACTCCAAGCGATGGGCAATGAAACAGAAGAATGTGCATCATTCACAGTTCGGGAATTGTCACAGGCGAGGGGAAGAAGACTCTCTCGGCAGTCTTTTGTTGCACGAGGATGTCAACTGGAGCCGGGATCAATTTGAGGCACAGTCGAGGATGAAATCTTCGATTGAATGGCTTTTGTGATGCACCCCCTCCCTCCCCCCATCAGGGGCGTGGAGGCCCCTCCCTTTGTGGGAATGTGAGTGAGGTTAAGTTTGGCATGAGTGCGTTTATTCATTTCATTTCGATCTTGGAAAATTAAAACCTTGGCAAAACCAAAGGAATTTCGTCTCAAATGCGGGCATACTTCAATCAATGAAAACACCAGAGGAGTGCATGTAGGTTTGGCATGATTTTCGGGGTCCAATAGCTTGGAGAACACTGACATATTGGCTTAGGAAATATGCAAAAAATGAGAGACTTATGTGAATTTTACACACAAACACCCTGTAAATGTGAACAGACTGGCATGCATTGTTCTGAGAAAATGAAGAGAGTCCATGGGGCTACAATTCTCTGTAGCCAGTTTTCTTCATCACGAGTCAAAATTTAGAAATATAATCACAGGTCTTAGAGAAAAGAAGGAAAAAAAAAATTGTGCGTAAAATTCACTTATGTGGATTTTACATACAAACACCCTGTAAATGCGAACAGACTGGCATGCATTGTTCTGAGAAAATGAAGAGATTCCATGGGGCTACAAATCTGTGTAGCCAGTTTTCTTCACCACGAGTCAAAATTTAGAAATATAATCACAGGTCTTACAGAAAAGAAGGAAAAAAAAATAAAAGTTTTTTTTTTTTTTCAACTGAGTTCAAAAGATCCCTTAAATGTTGCCGGAGATCCCAACTCTCTTCGGATGAAATGAGGGGGGATTAGGTAGCTACAATTCTGTGTAATCAGTTTTTCATACGTCGAGGTTAAATTTCAAAAAAAAAACTCGGTGAGCTTTATAGAGAATTTGAAAAAATGGTTTCTGAGTAATTGGGGAGTAAGCACCCTGTAAACGAGGGAAGAGGTCTATATAATGTTCAGCAGAAATGACCAGGGATTACATGGCTACAAATGTACACAATCAGATTTTCATGCGTCGAAGAAAAATCTCAACAAAACGCCACAAGTTTTATGGAAAATGTGAAAAATATCCAATGGTTTCTGTGAAATTAGGGAGTAAGCACCCTGTAAACGCTGGCTGAGGTTTATACAATGTTCTGCGGAAATCACTAGAATCTGCATGGTTACAATTCTGCATAATTTGTTTTTCATAAGTCAAGGAAAAATTAAGAAAAAAAAACGACACGAACTCTATGGGGAATGTGAACAAATTTAATGATTTCTGTGAAATTATGGATTAAGCACCCTGTGAACGAGGTAAGCGGCTTATATAATGTTCTGCGGAAATTACGAGATTCTAAGTAACTACAAATCTGCGTTATCACTTTTTCGTACGTCAAAGAAAAAATTCAAAAAAAAACCGCCATTAGTGATGGAAAATGTTGAAAAATTCAATGGTTTCGACATCCACACCCTGTATATGAGGAGAGAGGCTTATACAATGTTCAGCGAAAATGACGAGAGTCTATATGGCTACAAATCTGCATCGTCAGTTTTTTGCTTCCCATAAAATTTTTTCGAAAAATCAAAATGTCTAATTCAGATGAGCACCTCTCGAGGAGGAGCACTTTAAGCAGCTGCCAAGCAATGTCTGAATTCAGCGCCGCATTGGTTTAGCTTAAGGACTTTGCGTGAAAAAGCAAACCTTTGACAAATGATGTGCACGAGTCGGTGTCAAGTGGCCCAAAGCCCGCCACTTTGCCACAAATGGGTGAACAACACCGCAGCGTCGTCACCATCAAAGCAGGCACATCAGTCGTCACATCTAAAGGACTACTTTGTCATCGCTTTCAAATTTGATCTCATAAACAGGATGAGCTCTTCGATTTTTCACACCACCCGCCCTCGCCCCTCGCGCCTGACTCCATCAATAGACAATGATAATCCAAAAAAAAAAGGGATCCTTTCATTTTTTTCCCTCCACGAAGTTTGCGTTCGTCGCAAAATCTGCCAGAGTTTCCCTCGGGAGACGCCACGACCGCCAGGCGCGAGATTTTTTGTACCTCCCTCTTCGCAGCTGTTGAGCCTTGTTTTGTGCCCAAATGTGTCCTCGTTTAACTTCACCCCCGACGAGCCGGGTGATTCCCTTTCGTCATATTCTGCCGTTTGTCGTCCCGTTTTGACATTCATTTTGCATTTCCACGCTCCTCGCGGATGCCGACAGACGACGACGACGACGAAGTCTGCGCTTGTGACACGACAGAGCGGCGTGAAAGGATTTTCACTCTGTCACGTGCAAATAATTAATTTATTTTCCTGCACAGATTTTTCCCTCCGTTTCGTTTTTATTCATCGCGCACGGATACGTCATAAATAGATCAGAGGAGCGTGCGCGCTCGCTCCAGCAAACGAAGGACGAGCGAAAAAAATACAAACTCTCGTTCCTCTCACTTAAAATTCTGCCATTTCGCGGTTAATGATGGTTGCCCAGAAGGATGTGACAAAGCGCGCGACGACGACGACGACGACGACGACGACGACGACCAGAGGTGTGTGTCGGTGGGTGGGTGGCTGTGTGGAGGAGCAAAAAAACACCCTGTAATGGGGTTGTACGATGAGGTACAACCGGCGACAACGACGCTCTCGGTTGTGGGTGTTGGAGGCGGGCGTCCGCCTGCTCGTGGGTGTTACAAAGATTTTAATTTTAAATTATCTCCCCTTTCATGGGTGAGGAGGGGAGGGGGGGGGGGGGAGGGTGTGCAATCGGGAGTGAGGTCGTTCTTAAAGAGAAATTTAATGACACAGTCAACTGACTCGGAACAGAGTCGACAGATGCACTGTGGAGCGATGAGCCGTGCGTCGGCCCATTTATCATCCATCTGACGTTTGTCGTTGATCTTCTTCTTCGCTTCTCCTCTCTTCTCTCCTCATCATCATCATCGTCGTCATCGTCGCCGTACGGCTCCACGTCCAGTCTTGTATCCGATGATGAGTTGAGTCCTGTTGATACAGCCAGTGGTCGCCGGCCGCATTGCACTAACGAGCAATCAATCAGACGATGCATGCGCTGCGAACTGGAAAATCCATGACTAAGGGGTTTTTCTGCTCTACACACTCGGCACTGCTGGTGACGCAATGGAATTGTTTAAATCATTTCCACTTCCACAGGGGGGGGAGGGCTGGGTTAATATGATAATAATTGATGTGACATCCCGAACTGTTCGCCTGCAGTTACAAGACGAGAGCGGGGCCGTGGGGCGACTCATGCCGGGGGAGGAGTGAATTAATAAGTTATTACGTGGTGGGCGGTGCCAGGAATTGACTTCATTACCGGATGTAGTTCGTCGAACAGTTCGGAGACATTTCAATTTGGGCGACTGGCTGCGTGTGCGTGTGTGCGCGTGGATTGGGAACGCCTTTGAAGGGTTTCATGGAAATTGAATTCAGTCTCAAGTGAGTGCTTTCAGTTCAATCACTGCTTTTGTGCACTCAAGGAGGTGAACTGGGGGAAGTCACCTCGTTGCCTGCTCACAAATGAAGGCGCCGAGGGGTGGAAGGAGGAAAGTGGGACAATCATGCGACAACCAGGCTGGCGCTGTGCCTAAACGACGTGAGGGCGTACACGAGACAGTCTTGGAATGATGGACTGATGGACCGATGGACTGATGGACTGATGGACGGAGAGACTGAGAGACTGAAAGACTGAGAGTCTGAAAGACTGAGAGACTGATGGACTGATGGACTGATGGACCGATGGACCGATGGACTGATGGACTGATGGACTGATGGACTGATGGCCTGATGGACTGAGAGACTGATGGACTGATGGACTGAGAGACTGATGGTCTGATGGACTGATGGACTGATGGACTGATGGACTGATGGACTGATGGACTGATGGACTGATGGACGGAGAGACTGAGAGACTGAGAGACTGAGAGACTGAGAGACTGAGAGACTGAGAGACTGAGAGACTGAGAGACTGAGAGACTGAGAGACTGAGAGACTGAGAGACTGAGAGACTGAGAGACTGAGAGACTGAGAGACTGAGAGACTGAAAGACTGAGAGACTGAGAGACTGAGAGACTGAGACTGAGAGACTGAGAGACTGAGTGACTGAGAGACTGAGAGACTGATGGACTGATGGACTGAGAGACTGAGAGACTGATGGACTGATGGACTGATTGACTGATGGACTGATGGACGGAGAGACTGAGAGACTGAGAGACTGAGAGACTGAGAGACTGAGAGACTGAGAGACTGAGAGACTGAGAGACTGAGAGACTGAGAGACTGAGAGACTGAAAGACTGAGAGACTGAGAGACTGAGAGACTGAGACTGAGAGACTGAGAGACTGAGAGACTGAGAGACTGAGAGACTGAGAGACTGAGAGTCTGAAAGACTGAGAGACTGAGGGACTGATTGCCTGGACTGTCTGATAGAGACGACGGACTGATGGTCTAGAAGTGAGTGACTGAAGGATAGATCGACTGGCAGTAAGTTTGCGAGGCCTACACTGATGGACCGATTAACTTTAGCACTCGGGACTTCTCAATTGACAAAAATTGATTCAAGATGACTAGCGGTATGGGAAATTGCTCAATAAACGGATAAAATTGATGAAGTTTCCAAGAAAAAAAAGTCCACGAAACGACAGACCATTACCCGGGCTACTCAAATACCACCCATTTTGCCGAGTAGTTTTCTCCTTCAAATAATCGACCTCAATAGCCTCCCTTCCCCCCCCCCCCCCACACATGACCCCACGCACCACACCTAACTGTCGGCAAAATTTAAATAAAAAAAAAAATGTATAAAACTATCTCAGTATGACTCAATCCAAGTACATACTTGCGAAGCGATGTAAACATCATTTCACAGGACAAGTGACGCCGCGAACCATGCCACACCATCATCATACGCCTCGTGGTTACGCAAAATATATAAATTTTCATTTTTTTTTTTCGGTTTTTTTTTTTTTTAAAAAAAGAAAGGAAAGCACGGAGAAGGGGAAAAAAAAAGATTGTGTGTTTTTGTATTTCACTCGTTTGAATAAATTACCCTACACCAGGCTGTCGATTCGCTTTGGCATTGCTCTCTTCAAAATTTATAAGGATTCACTGATGGTGCTGAGAGAGCGCCTCCACAGCCCACGCACGCTTCACTCACGGCTCAACTCGCAATCCTATTCATTTCCATTGAATCAGCATATTCGAGCAGGCAACGAACAGAAGAAAAAAAAGGATACACAACACTACAAGGATGTAAGAGCGGAGTATCTCTGGCGTGAGCAGATACACATCTTGTGTGTGAGTTAATTAGACGAAATGGGATTATCAGGCCGGCTTACATATGCCAAGGATGCTCGTAAATCTCTGCCTCTCTCTCACTCTCACTTCCGTTTAAGGCCCCATCAAAGGTTAGGTCGTGGCAAAGAGTGTATCTTTTTCTTCGTTCGCCGCGTGGATCTCGTTTTTCTTCTTCCGGACCATTTAAATTATTTATCTTTTATTAGATCCAGGTTTGGGCTCAAAAAAGAGGCGGGGAAGGGGGAGAGCGAAGGCACGAGACTACAATGCAATGTTGGGTATCCTTGAGATTCCATTATCGGGACGGATTAAATGGTAATCGGGATAGCTTTTGTATGTGCGAACTCGCTCGTCTATATCCGATGGATGAATGGAGTGCTCCTTGCTCATGGTGCTTCTCTAAATTTAATTTAATGTACAATTCCACTCTCTCCTCCTCCCACGCCCCCCCCCCCTCCCCCCCTCATCCACTCATCCTTCAAATATCCGTTTTAATGTGCGCAAATAAATTCCTGTGAAGTAATTAACGCAAGGATGCCACCACCCACGCCAGTGATGGTTCTCGCGACGAGAACGAAACGAGGACGTTACTTGTAAATGCCGTATTGATTGCTTGGCTAAGTATCCTTAATCCAACATAACACCGGTTGTGTACAGATCATGAGCCATTTGTGCGTCGAGGCTGCAAGCGAATGTACGGGCGGGGAGGCAACTGAAGCTACAGACGGCACACACACAGACAGTCGGTCGGTGGCTCGTCCATAGGAATATCGATTCTTTGCGCTGTGCATAATTAATTGAGAAAATTCGGATCATAACGGGATGATAATGTTTTTAGCACAAAATGGGATAACTGTCAATTGAGGGGGTGGGGGATTGGGTTTTGTAGTCTGTGCCACATGTCAAAACAGCATGAGGTAATGGGCAGCCACAATTTCATGAACAATTAAGAGCGATGATGTGCCTAACTTCGAACCGGAAACGGATGCAATGCAGGGCAGGGCACTTTTCTGGTGTCATTTTTGTCGAGCAAGGGGACAAAGAAGAAAGTAGGACATCGGCCAGCTGTGGCGAATTGACCGGTAGTGGTTGGTGGGCAATTGGTTGACGTCCCGCGGACTTGTGGAGGTCGCTTTAAATGTAATTGCGGCCGCTGCAGGTGGTCTTTGCATTTTAATCGTCGTGTCGGACGGATGGACTTTGGGGAAGGGTATCTGTTGAAAATGAGGCTGGGCATCTATTCCCGGGGGACCTAGGCGAGAAGCGGTTTCAGCTCCCCTCTCTCTTCGGTCATCTAGGGCCCTAGCGAGCGGCGGCTACCTTTTGACCCGTTTCCTTAGATGGTAGAGGCAAACTGGGACGAGATCCTGTTTCTGTGCCTTTCTCGTGACCCATTTCCTTAGAGGATACAAGCAAACTGGAACCTAGACGAGACGCTGTTTCTGGTCCCCTCTTGTCGGTCCACTAGGACTCTAGCGAGCGGTGGCTTCTTTTTGACCCGTTTCCCTAGAGAGTCCAGGCAAACTGGAACGAGACCCTGTTTCTGGTCCCCTCTCGTCGGTCCCTAGCGAGCTGCGGCTTCTTTTTGACCCGTTTCCTTATAGGGTCCAGGCAAACTGGGACGAGACCCTGTTTCTGGTCCCCTCTCGTCGGTCCCTAGCGAGCTGCGGCTTCTTTTTGACCCGTTTCCCTAGAGGGTCCAGGCAAACTGGAACAAGACCCTGTTTCTGGTCGCCTCTCGTCGGTCCACTAGGGCCTTAGCGAGCAGCGGCTTCTTTTTGACCCGTTTCCCTAGAGGGTCCAGGCAAACTGTTTCTGGTCCCCTCTCGTCGGTCCACTAGCGAGCGGCGGCTTCTTTCTGACATCCAGGCAAACTGGGACTTACACGAGACGCGGTTTCTGCTCCCCATTGCCTTAGCGAGATGCTGAGTTGGTCCCCCATTTGCCTAAAGGGTCCACTGGAGGAGTCTTTGACGCGTCTATACAAAAACGTATCACAGCCACTACCTCCCGCCTGTCATCGTCACGCCCATTGAATGTTCCTCCCACCTCCCATCATAAAAATGCATAACTTCGGGGTTACCCCTTCCAAGCCCTTGCAAGCAAAAATAACACGGGTACTAATTACCATTCCTGTGGCACACTCCAACACAAAAGAAACCAGTCTACCTTCCCCGCTCACCATACACGGGCGCAGAGTAAGCGTAAAAACTAGAAAATCCTAGCGATTACCATACCTCGACAAGGACAAATAACCGATTCAAAATCTGCAAAACAAAGGGACGACCGGGACCCTATCTGGAGATCATCGACGCTCCAACTAACGCTAAAAGATTGCTTCGCCACCCCCCACCGCCCGTCAGCGTATCCCATTAGTCACACTCACGCTACACAGTCCATGTCGACACACACTCCCCCCCCCCCCCCCCCCCCCCCCGCCCAGTTTTGGCCAAAGAAAGAGCACCTTAATTAAAACGTGTCAAAACCATTCCCAGACAAACACACAACATGCATTGCTTCTGCAGATTCTGCAGCTCCTGGTGCTCCAGCTTCCCGGCCCTGCAAGGACTAGTCCATCCATTCGCTCTCTCCCCCCCCCCCTCCTCCAGTCTGATTGAGGATGAGAGATGATCGGTGAGAGGGGGAGACGGCAACAACATGAAAATGCGCCACAAACAAGAGCACAGCCAGCCATCAGGTAGCGCAGCGTCTGTAAGCCAGGCAGATGACTATAATTATAAACTTCTTGTTGTGTGCGCCCCCCCCCCCCCCCCCCTTCTCTCTCTCTCAGTGTCGTTTGTCGAGGACAACAATAACCCCGGCAACAGACTAGAACTTTGGCCCGAGGACCATTTCACCATTTCAGCATTTTTGCCAGTCCACCTCCCCACCGCCCCACCGCCCATTTATCGAACGCAAAACAAAAGGGGGAGAACAGAAAAACAGACAAAAATTGTTCGCAAAACAATGCAAAGACCCCCGCAAGGATGGAAGGGCCCTCGGATGGCGTGGCGCATCTATTTTCTATTTTCAGGTGTGCAGCCTCTTTCACGTTGTGCGGCGCAGAGTGACACACAGACGACACACACCGAGTGCGCACAGCGAGCAGTTGAAGTGCACAAAGTGGATACCTCATGTCGGAGAGGCAAAGAAAAAAAAGTAAAATGTTTCGTGTCCTTTCGAGGACTGTCTGCAGTGCTCTTAAACTTTCCCAGACGCAAACCGCAAAAAAAAAAGGAGGGAAAAAAAACCGTGCGATACAAAAATTAAGGACGCAACGGAAATAGAGACTTCCTGCCACCTGCCCACCACCCCCGCAGGCAACCAAGTCACGCTGTGCACCTTAAAAGTTCGTCCTAATGAGTTTGTTTTAAATTTTATGAAGTCTCTCTCCCTCTCTCTGTCTCTCCCCGAGGGAGGCAATCCGAAAGGACATCTTGAGCAGCGACGAGTGTACTGTGTGCTTCGGGCTCTGGCCTGTGCGCTGTCGGTTGCGTTCAGTTTAGCTGAAAGTGATGTTGAATGCAATTAGATGAGCACCGAATGGATACCAATTCAGTTGCAGATTGTCCCCGTCTGGAGGACTTTTACGGCGTGTCCTGTTTTGGATATCGCCGAGCTGCTGCCCTTGTCTGTCTGTCTGACGGCGTTACGGATCGTTTAAGTTTAGCTAAGCACTTCTGAAGTTCAGCACCATGGGCGGTGATTAGGAAATGAGGATAATGAAGTCGTATCTTGTTTGAACGAGGTGGCTGTTGAGTGGAGCTGTGACAGTTTAAGGCTCTGTGAAATAGGAGGTCGACGAGACGGACAAATGTGTCATCGCGGAGTTTTGCGTTTGAAGGGGCCGAAGGAGGAGAGATGCATTTTGGGGGCAAGGAAGGGCTGGTCAAGGAAGGGCGGGGCAAGGAAGTGCAGGTCAAGGAAGGTGGGGGGGGGCAAGGAGGGACACGGCAAGAAAGACAAAAAAGCAACTTTGCAATGATTCTAGAGACATCCGTCTACCACGCTTCCAAAAAAAAATCAAATTCCAGGGTTTTCAAAATCCGGCATCAAATCCTACCAAACTTCCCAAGATATGAGCATTTTCCTGAATGCAACAGGCTAGAGATCCCCTCCACCTTTCCATCAAGCCATCATTCATCGCTGTAGGCCCAAAATTGGCCAAGTTATGGGCAATCTAGTGTCGTTGAAAAACACCCGTTTTCGACGTCTGGTTTTTGAAAAGTTCTCAAAAAACTGCCTTCTGAGCTGGAATTCATATTTAATTGGTGTCCATGTCGATGATTCGAATCGAAAAACTGTCCAAAACTCTCGAGAAGTTCAAAACGCGGGAACCTGTTGTGGTTGGCCTGTAATGCCGGCAATTTTTTCGGCAGTCGGTGTCTCGAAAACGGCGAGTCGCAGGCACATGGTTTGTGGAGCAAATATTGAGCGCATTGTACAAGCTTTACGATGGAATCCATGATGTCGGAGTCACGACGCTGGTTTATGCAGGTTTCGGGGTTTGAAGTCGAACTAGTGGTCAGGCGTTGTAGGAATTTTGTGAGAACGGTAAGTTTGGGACGAAATTAACCGAGACAAGAGGTCGAAAAAGTCAAAAACTTTGGTTGACAGGCGGTCTAGATTAGGGAGAAGCTAAAAGTCCAAAAAATGAAAAAATTGGGTCCCAGAAGTCCGAAAAAAGGCGAGTCAAATTGGGAGACCGTAGAGATGCGTCCTAGAAGTCAGAAGAAAGACGAGTCGAAATGCGAGACCAACGAGACGGGTCCCAGAAGTGAGAAGAAGGACGAGTCAAAATGCGAAACCATCGAGATGGGTCCCAGAAGCCAGAAGAAAGGCGAGTCAAAATGCGAGACCATCGAGATGGGTCCCAGAAGCCAGAAGAAAGACGAGTCAAAATGCGAGACCATCGAGATGGATCCCAGAAGCCAGAAGAAAGGCGAGTCAAAATGCGAGACCATCGAGATGGGTCCCAGAAGCCAGAAGAAAGACGAGTCAAAATGCGAGACCATCGAGATGGGTCCCAGAAGTCAGAAGAAAGACGAGTCAAAATGCGAGATGGGTCCCAGAAGCCATAAGAAAGACGAGGCCAAATGCGAGACCATCGAGATGGGTCCCAGAAGTGAGAAGAAAGACGAGTCAAAATGCGAGACAATCGAGATAGGTCCCAGAAGTCAGAAGAAAGGCGAGTCAAAATACGAGACCATCGAGATGGGTCCCAGAAGCCATAAGAAAGACGAGTCAAAATACGAGACCATCGAGATGGGTCCCAGAAGTCCGAAGAAAGACGAGTCAAAATGCGAGACCAACGAGATGGGTCCCAGAAGTCAGAAGAAAGACGAGTCAAAATGCGAGATGGGTCCCAGAAGCCATAAGAAAGACGAGGCCAAATGCGAGACCATCGAGATGGGTCCCAGAAGCCAGAAGAAAGGCGAGTCAAAATGCGAGACCATCGAGATGGATCCCAGAAGCCAGAAGAAAGGAGAGTCAAAATGCGAGATGGGTCCCAGAAGCCATAAGAAAGACGAGTCAAAATGCGAGACCATCGAGATGGGTCCCAGAAGTGAGAAGAAGGACGAGTCAAAATGCAAAACCATCGAAATGGGTCGCAAAAGTCAAAATTTTGGCTCGAAAACCACGCGTTTTCCATTCGAGAAATGCCCACTTTGACGCAGAAATGCCACCAGCAGCCAAAGCATCCCTGCATTCCCGGAAGACGAGCACATTCTGAGTCAAAGAACGAACAAAAAAAAGCACCCCTTTTGTTTGCCTAATGAATACTGAGCGCAAATGCCATCCACTCAACGCAACCAACCGCACAAAGACCTTCCCATTACCGCATTTGTGCCAACCCACTTCAGTTTGAATTGAAGAAACTCATGCAGAGCCAGTAAAAGGAGGCGGGAAAAAAACAGAGAAGAAAAACCGAAACCTCCAACTTCCCATTCATTTGCCTTACGAGCGTGTAATAAAGTCACCGAAGCCCCGCATTAATCTGCCACCCGTCCCACCAGCCATGGCCCCGTCCGCAGCAGCAGCAGCAACGCCTTGTCGGATTACAATGTTAACGGCGCGGCGGCCACAATCACTTAATGCCGTGTCGCCCAGAAACATCCGCTCTTCCTTGGGCATCCTCTCGTTCAGAAAAAAAAAAAAAAAAAGAGAAGAGGGATCCCTCTCCGCCTCTCTGGTGCGCGCACTGTTTGCTCGGGGAAATTATTGTGCCCACAATGCAATTAAAATGATTTCGAAAAATATACAAAATGTTTAATTACTCGGCTTGTCTTCCGTCACTGCCTTACCGATTGACGAGGACAGTGGTCCAGGAGGAGGTGGAGAAGGAGCAGAGGCAGAGACAGACCTCTTTTCACTTATGAATGTGTAGGCACGCGCTTCCTGGGCTCCCGCACCGTAGCCCGACCGGAATGAAAATATTTACTGTGTCAACAATGGGATACAATCGTTAAGCACACACACACAAATCCCTCCCCCTCCCCCATCCCCACACACTCCCCCGCGTAAGCAAAGAGAGAGAGAGAGAGAAGAACACATGTGTGTACACAAATGAAATGGGAAATGAGGATACCTCCTCATAATTAGGTTTGCACAAGTGCCACCGTGGAAAATGGAAAATGTCCTTTAACCTCTTGGTCTACCATTGAATCCCTGTCATTCGCTCAAAAACACACACACGCACCCGGTAACCACAGCGCAAGCGACATTCTGTTTGTTTGTGCTCTTCTCCGTTGAAACAGAAAAATAATATCCTGCCGCATATGTTTGGCGTCCTGCCGCTGGTATCCTTTTTAGCGATAATTTCCTGTCTGTGTGTGTGTGTTGGTTACCTTTCCATTTGCCGCCACCGCCGCCGCCGCCGCCGCCGGAGCTGACAAAACATCAAAACGATTCATTCGCAATCGCAGAACGACGACGACGCTGAAGAGGAGGACGACGACGACGATGACAATGATGATGCTGGATGATGATGTCGAATGTCCTTTGGTTTATGATCCGCGCTATGAGCGCTTATTTCACGGTAATAACATTCTCCATATGAGAGCGCCGCCCGCGTGGGCGGCTGGGTGGCAATGTGGCACTCCTGCGACCGCAGAGCGGACGAGACGAGGGAGAGACGCTCAGGCTCAGGCGGCCCCTCAGACGCAGTCTGCCGTGAACTCGATTAGGGAACAATAGGAGGGAATTAGAAGGAGGAGAGGACAGGAGAGAGAGAACGAGAGCGGAAATTAAAAAAAAAATCATTTTACAGTCGGAGGGGCTAGCAATCTGCTTCGGAATCCCTTTCATCGCATTTTCGGTGGAGTACCTGAGGCGCGACGTGTGTGAGGGCTTTCGGGGAGTTGATTGATTTGCCGGAAAAAAGTCGCTTCTGATTCGAGAGTCGGGTTGGGCTGGGTTCGTCGTGCACACCACACGCGCCAGGTGCACGCTGCCGAGTGCTTCTGACGGCTGAAAGGATTAAGTGAAAAATCACATTTCAACTACTCTCGGGGCAGCAGTGTGTGCTGGTCAGTGTGAGGTGAAGGGAAGTGATGCCGGACGGATTCTAAAGCGGATTTGAACGGATTCACGTGCAGTGACGCGGTGATAAGTCGCATGTGTAACTATTTGTCTTCAAGCGGTGATGAGTGGAAGGAGGTGCAAGTGGGAGTGGGATTAGGAGGCTCGATAGCTAGGAAGCAAGTGGGATTAGGGGGGAGGGCACTTGCAGCAGAAGTTTGATGCGCTTGTGATCAGATGGAAGGGGTTTGAAATTGAAGGAGAGACTTTTTAAGCGCGACGGGGAGGTGGAGGAGGAGGAGGAGGAGGAGGAGGAGGAGGAGGAGGAGGAGGAGGAGGAGGAGGAGGAGGAGGAGGAGGAGGCGGAGGAGGAGGCGGAGGAGGAGGCGGAGGAGGAGGCGGAGGAGGAGGAGGAGGAGGAGGAGGAGGAGGAGGAGGAGGAGGAGGAGGAGGAGGAGGAGGAGGAGGAGGAGGAGGAGGAGGAGGAGGAGGAGGAGGAGGAGGAGGAGGAGGAGAGGAGGAGGAGGAGGAGGAGGAGGAGGAGGAGGAGGAGGAGGAGGAGGAGGAGGAGGAGGAGGAGGAGGAGGAGGAGGAGGAGGAGGAGGAGGAGGAGGAGGAGGAGGAGGAGGAGGAGGAGGAGGAGGAGGAGGAGGAGGAGGAGGAGGAGGAGGAAAAGATGGAAGAGGAGAAAAAGATTGAAGAGGAGGAAAAGATGGAAGAGGAGAAAAAGATTGAAGAGGAGGAAAAGATGGAAGAGCAGGAAAAGATGGTCGATAGTTTTTGTGTCCGTTTGATTCCCAAATGCGTTTTGAGTGCCCAAAATGTAGGCCTAAAGGCCTTAGGGCCTCTTCCTCCCCAAAATGTTGGCCGCAAAGCTTGAAGACAAGGAGAACGACAAGAAGAGGAACAGTCGTCGAGACAAGGCGTTTTTTTAGTTCAAACTCTGCACAAAATTGAGGCCTAAAGGCCTTAGGGCGTCTTAACGACAGGAGGAGGAAGAGGCGTCGAGACAAGGCAGTTTTTTAGTCCCAACTGTGCACAAAATTTAGGCCTTAAGGCCTTAGGGCGTCTTAATGACAGGAGGAGGCAGAGGCGTCGAGATAAAGCGGTTTTTTAATCCCAACTGTGCACAAAATTTAGGCCTAAAGTCCTTAGGGCGAGACAAGGCGATTTTTTAGTCCCAACTGTGCACAAAATTAAGGCCTAAAGGCCTTAGGGCGTCTTAACTACAGGAGGAGGAAGAGGCGTTTAGACAAGGCAGTTTTTTAGTCCCAACTGTGCACAAAATTTAGGCCTTAAGGCCTTAGGGCGTCTTAATGACAGGAGGAGGCAGAGGCGTCGAGATAAGGCGGTTTTTTAATCCCAACTGTGCACAAAATTTAGGCCTAAAGGCCCTAGGGCGAGACAAGGCGATTTTTTAGTCCCAACTGTGCACAAAATTTAGGCCTAAGGGCCTTAGGGCGAGACAAGGCGTTTTTTTAGTCCCAACTGTGCACAAAATTTAGGCCTAAAGGCCTTAGGGCGAGACAAGACGTTTTTTTTTGTCCAAATTGTGCACAAAATTTAGGCCTAAAGGCCTTAGGGCGTCTTAACGACAGGAGGAGGAAGAGGCGTCGAGACAAGGCGTTTTTTTAGTCCCAACTGTGCACACAATTTAGGCCTAAAGGCCTTAGGGCGTCTTAACGACAGGAGGAGGAAGAGGCGTCGAGACAAGGCGTTTTTTTAGTCCCAACTGTTCACAAAATTGGGGCAAGAAGGCCTTCTGGCCTCGTCCTCTTCTAAAATTTACGCCTAAAGGCCTCAACACAAGAAGAACCACATTTAAGCCTGATTCAACTGAGTTTTTGCCAAAAGGAATCCCAAAGAAACATCAGAGATCTGCAAAATGAGTCAGAAGTCAGCCCCCTCCTCGAAGCGCAATGACTAACGCTACTCACAGCACACACGCGTCTTTCAACAAACGGAAGCCGAACTGCAGACGGCAATAAATTCCCACTTAGCCAGACAAATGTGCCCCCAAACGCCAGCGCACTCGCCGAGGTCATGCACCATCTAATTGCGGCGCATCTGTCACTGTCACCTTCGCAGAGCGATAAATACGAGCGCCAACCGGAGCCGCGATCATTCCACGCCAATGCCACGGTGCCGCAGCGCTTCGCTCCAAACGGAAGTTGTCAATCCTTTTGAAGAGCTCATAACAGGCAGCAGCAGCAGCCATCCTTCGTCTCACGCGGTTGAGACATGTGTCGCCGTGGCGGTGGAGATTCGACGCACCGTTCACGATCCCTCCGCGAGGACGATGACGGCGACGATGATGGGGACTCTTGAGATGGCAGCGCTGTAAAATATCACGACCATATGTGGTGCCAAAAGGCACGTTCCCTCGCGCGGTGTGCTGCTTGTCGCCATATCTAGCAATTAATTCTAAATTTGGACAACGACTGCTCTCATTAGGGCGCTCCGCCCTTCTTCATCGTTCTACCCATCCGCCATCGCTCCACCGGCAGAGAGGGGGGCGCGCAACTACGACTCCGTTTCGTTTCGTTTCGTTTCGATGGAGCGATGCAAATGAACAGTCGGAGCGTGCGTGTGTGTGTGTGTCTGCTAATGGGATGCCCCCCCCCCCCCTTCGCGACCCTGCGTTGGTAAGGGATTTCGGGGATTTTTTTGGTTAAATTTGGGGATTATTCCCATTTTGGCACGCTCCCCCATTCCAGCACCGTCGTCAACGCGCCAGCAGCGTCACAACAAGGGGTCTCTTCACACTCTCCGGTGACGGGTGGGGGGCTGTATTTTATTGATTTTTAATTCATCCCCAGTCTGGGCTTGGGCTTGAAGCAATTTTGAATACCAACCCCGTGTCGGCGACCCCTGGCCCCCGTGACGACGATGGCGGTTTGATTGGCTTTTTATTGGCAAAAATGTGTTGTTGCCGCTTGTAGGCGCAATAAACTTAATCGGGAGAGTGTAGCTCATTAAAATGGTCGGTTCGGTTCGGTTTTAGGACCGTGCGCGTTCCCAGACGGCAGTAAAATTGTATTTTTTTTTTCGGGTGGCCTTCGGTCTAATGGATGACACCCATGATTAGGCCGCTCGGGGGCCGCGAGGGAGTTTTAAGGGCCGGCTGGACGCGGGAGAGGAACTCTTTTTGAGAGGCGTTTATGATCGATGTAACGGAATTAATTTATTGTTGTTGTTGTTGCTGTGAAGTGAAAGTCAGATGTCAAGTGGGCGACGAGATGCGGCTCCGATTAGGCAATCGGCTGATGGATGAGGCTGAGTGCAAGATTGACAGCGACGATTAATTGGTGGTCGGAGGTATGTAAATGGATCTCTGAGGAAACAGCGTTGCGATGGGGAAAGGCAGTCTGTCGCAAAAAATGCTGCCAACGGTGGGCGGAAGTTTGAGTCTCTGGGGGGAGGGCGGGCGGTCGGTGGATTGCGACACGATTCAACATCTGCCACGGCAATGAGGAGAAACGTCTTTGCAACCGGCACGAATTGACAGAAAGCAAAGTCTTTGAAAACAGCACCGTTTTGGAGATATGGGCGATTTTTTTTTTTAAAATGAACCACTTCCGGTCACTTCTTCGACGGGTTTTCCCTATTTTAGCGGCGTGGTAGCGTCTGTCCAACCAACAAACATTCCCTCTAAACACTGCCATGGCCCACGGGAAGGCCATCCAACTGAAAAACCACTTAACTGCAAACAAGCACTGGCCACCCGCCGGCCGTCCTCTCAATTTTCTCAGCCTCATTACAGCCGTCAGCAGTCAGCGGCCGGCGGCCAGTGGTGCGGTCACCTTGGACAAACAATCTGTCATTACCGTTCAACAAATGGATCTCATTAAGTCCCTTCACCGCCAGCACAATAGTCAAGGCAGCCAACAGCGTCGCCTCCGATGGACTCGATCGATTGTTGCCTCCGTCCTCTGCACACGGCAGTCCATCAATCTTCCACTTGCATCGCACCGTGACCCGTAATTAACCTCTTTCCCTCGTCAAGACGAAAGGAGGACCTGCTGTTTCGTTTCGACGCGACACGGTCGCTCGCTAGCAAGATGACCGATGACCAACGGAATCTTGGGGTGGATACGTCGCATCTAACGTCTCATAAATCAAACCTGCCACACGTAGCCACCACTTGCCCCCTCCCCCCGCTCACGACTTAATTGGACGTCTCATGGTAGCAATCCATACGAATCTCGGGTTCTCGGCTCGTCCGATCCGTCTGATTGCCCGATTGTCCGTTCGTCCATTCGTCCATTCGTCCATTCGTCCGTCTGGCTGATCGTTTTTCGGGACTCTCCTGAGACGGGTCCGGTTTCCTCGGAACCCGCCGGACCGGTCACAGTGTGACGGATTAGAATTCCGTGGGTGTGGCGGAAGGAATGTCTTCTGCCTGAGCCCCATCCAAAAGGGCACTTCGGGATATTTTTACCCGAATAATTAATGCGACGCACTCCGCCTCCACCTCCGTCCCTTGATGGGGGAATTTATGTTATTAGCGCCGCAGATAATGGGAATCTGTTCGTCTGTCTCCATCTGTAGCCGATGTCCCGTTTCCAGGAACAGCCAGAGAGATGTCGCGTTGATGACAATTTCCGAGAAGGTGCATTACCGCGCCGTAGACAGCGACACGGCGGAACCCCGGGAACGTTGGGGGGGGGGGGGGGGGGGGCATCTCTCGAATCACCGCTACACAATTGACATTTATTGGGTGTCGTCATTAGATTGGACCGGCCACCCTCCCGCCGCAGCCAATGTCAAGGTTGTCGTGAGTCGTAAATCGAATGAGATTAAGGCCGATGAAGAGGCTTTATGGATGCTTTTACAGCTAGAGATGAATTTGATTGCCCAGCAACTATTTCGGGCCGAATTTTTGTTTCTTTTTCTTTCGAAGGCGTAGATAATTTACGACACTTGAGGGTGATCGTTAAGTTCCAAAAACGAGATGTGTTCCTTTGCCTCTGTGTGTGTGTGTGTGTGTGTGTGTACGTTTGAGAGAGTGTTTATCTCGAGCGTGACGAGTGGAAAATAGATGATAGTCTGTGCTCTGGTCAAATGGTCCAGGTGAGTACCGTTGGGAATGGGTCATGAATCAATTGGATACACTTTGTTAGCGGCAACTTAACGTCTCTGTCTGCCTGTGTGCGTGTGTTTGTGTGTTTGTGTGTTTGTTTGATGATGGGTGTGGTTTGAGAGTGATTTAGTGCGTTGTTGTTTTCATCGGGAAAACTTCTTGAGACATCCGATACTGGTGAGCCTGGGGCAAGTGGGACGACAAGGTTGCACGCTTTGGCGACAACGATTTGGTAACTTCCGCGACCGAGTGAGAGATGGCCGGTGGGTGAGTGAGGGAGGAGGCGGTCGGAAGTCATCGAGTCCGAGGTTTTTCAACGGAATTTCGCCTTAAGACGTGACGATTGACGTGAGATGTCGAGATCTGTTGAAAAAAAAAAAATGGCACGGGTGGCGGTGGAAATAGCGACGTTGACGTTGGCCAATGGATGTCCCTTAGACGCGCTTTCAAGTTTGTCAAGACCGTACATTTGGTGGCTAAAGCCTTTCGGAGTGCAGCACTTTTAGAGACAGGCACGCTTCTAGTCGTTAGGCGATTGAAATCGCACCCTTTCCCAGTGAATTAAATCGTTCGGAGTCATATCAAACATTTGGAGTAGGGACATTTTGGAGTCAAACATTTTTTTTCGGAGTCGAACATTGTTTTTCTGAGTCAAACATTTTTTTCGGAGTCAAACACTTGTTTCGGAGTCAAACATTTTTTTCGGAATCAAACACTTGTTTCGGAGTCAAACACTTTTAAAATGGAACGTTTTCAGAGTAAGACTCTTTTGGAGTTAGACTCTTTCATAGTCCGACACTTCCGGACTTAGTCATTTTCCGAGTCAGTCACTTTCGGAGTCAGACAACTCCAAATTGAGACGCATTCGGAGTCAGACAATTCTAGAATATGGCACTTTTAGAGTGAGACACACATAGAATGAGACACTTTCGGGGTCAGACACTTTCGAAGTCAGGACACGGCGAACTAAGATGCATTCGGAGTCAGGCAATTCCAAACTGAGTCGCATTCGGAGTCAGAAAATTCTAGAATATGGCACTTTTAGAGTGAGACACATCTAGAATGAGACACTTTCGGGGTCAGACACTTTCGGAGTCAGGACACGGCGAACTAAGATGCATTCGGAGTCAGGCAATTCCAAACTGAGTCGCATTCGTAGTCAGAAAATTCTAGAATATGGCACTTTTAGAGTGAGACACATCTAGAATGAGACACTTTCGGGGTCAGACACTTTCGGAGTCAGGACACGGCGAACTAAGATGCATTCGGAGTCAGGCAATTCCAAACTGAGTCGCATTCGGAGTCAGAAAATTCTAGAATATGGCACTTTTAGAGTGAGACACATCTAGAATGAGACACTTTCGGGGTCAGACACTTTCGGAGTCAGGACACGGCGAACTAAGATGCATTCGGAGTCAGGCAATTCCAAACTGAGTGGCATTCGGAGTCAGAAAATTCTAGAATATGGCACTTTTAGAGTGAGACACATCTAGAATGAGACACTTTCGGGGTCAGACACTTTCGGAGTCAGGACACTGCGAACTAAGACGCATTCGGAGTCAGGCAACTCTAAACTGAGACGCATTCGGAGTCAGACGCTTCTAGAATGAGACACATTTAAAGTCAGACACAACTGGAGTCAGACAATTCTGCAGTGAGACACTTTCGGAGTCAATCATTTTCAGTCAGGCACTTTCGGACTCAGGCAATTACGAACTGAAACGCATTCAGAGTCAGAAACTTTTAGAATGTGGCTCTTTCAGAGTCATAATCTTTCAAAGAGTGAAACCTTTTCGCAGTTAGCCACTTTCGGAGTCAAGCAATTTCGAATTACAACGCATTCGGAGTCAGACACTTCTAGTATGTGGCACTTTTGGAGTCATACACTTTCGGAGTCAAACACTTTCGGAGTCATACACTTTCGGAGACAAATTCTTTCGGAGTGAGATACTTAGAGTTAGCTACTATCGAAGTCAGTCAATTTCGGAGTCAAACACTTTTGGCATCACACACTTCTGGAGTCAGTCCCAATCGGAGGCATGCAATTTCGGAGTCAATCACTTTTCGGAGTCAGTCACTTTTGGAGTCAAGGAGTTGGCCCTTTTCGGAGTAAAATTCTTTTGAAGTCACTTCTGGATGCAGACACTTTCGGAGTCAGCCACTTCCGGTGTGACACGGATTCGGAGACAACGCCTGTTAGATGCCCTGCCCTGACAGCAAACGACTTTGTTAACACTTTTGGAGCCATGCCGTCGACGTTGCAACTCTGTGGACCGTCTGATTGGGCAGCAGCCGTGTTAAATGCCTCTCCGAGGCGCTGGCAACTGTCCATCTGCAGGATGTGGCACGAATTTTTGTCAGAAAGCATGTCAGAGCGGCCCTAAGAAACCTAGATCATTCGAAACCTTCATTCTGGCGAATATACTGACGGCTCGAAAGACCAGTACAGTCCTTGGTCGGCCATGGAGTGAAAGGACGTCCCCAAGGCCACTCCCGAAGCAGAAAATCCACTGCCCGTCGCCATTAGCTTCTTGCCCAGTTCCAGCGGCACGCACTAGCGTGCCACTAACAGCCTCGTCCTTGATTGACGTCAATAGTTCTCCACTTGTTCACAGCCAACTCCACTTTATTCGCATGTCGTGAGCCCCATCGTCCCCTGTAATAATGCCTCCCCCCCCCCCCCCCCGATTGATGACCCTTGCCTGTTCGCAGTAATTTGCCCTCGCGCCTGGCCCGCCAAATAAGCGACAAATCACTGAACGCAGTTTCCCTAATTTGGGGCCCACATTGAAAGCGTCACCCTTTAACAGTTATTAGCGCCAACAGCGGCCTTATCGCACATGGCACAGGCACACACATGCGGCGCGTCGCGTCTGCCCTTTGCGCGTAATCCCTGAATTTATGCGGTTTTTGTGAATACATTTCGACGGTCCATCGGATTGTGTGCTAGGCCGAGGGTGTCTGTGTATCTGCGTTCCATTTTATGGAAATTTTTGGCGAATTTATTGCGCCACCGTTCCCGAAACCCGTGCCGTTTGGTCATTTTGATTTGTCCCCCAATTCCCCCACCAACCAGGGGGCACGCCCTCGCAGTCTAATCAAATGGCAAATGTATCAACCGCCCGAACTCCATCGAATTTGGCGGTTTAATGTGCTCTGACCTTTGAATCGCGGCGGCTCGGCTGTGTAATGAATGTCACATGAGCACGGGGTGTGGCAGGGGCAGAGGGCGTCTCGCTAGCATACGAATTTGGCTAATTGCCGGTCCGAACATGGGCCGCTGGGCGCTCGCTGTGTTTTGCAAAACGCTGAGGTCGCCGCGCCGGAAGGCCCCGGCTAATTCGGTCGTTAAAGAGTTTGATTGTTGCGGATGGCGCTTTAAGGTCTAATGGGGCATTAATTGGGAGGCGTGTGATTGGACTGTCAATGAGGAGGAGGAAGTTATCGGCGCCGATCGCCGCCAGATGTGTCTTCCGCGTGCGATGGATCTGGTTTGGAGCGAAACGGACCGGAGCCCTCATTTGAATTTGTAATTGATCTCTCGGTTGGTCGGTCGTTTGGTCGGCTGGGTGTTGGCATGACGCGACGCGGTGACGACAGGTGTGAGACGGGTTTGGTGGCCTGAGCCGATGGTCAAGTTCGTTATCGCTCGAACGAGCGATGCTTATCTATGAGCTTGTCCGTGTGACGCCGTAGAGTGCGCCGCTGGATGGATGGCCTGGCACTTACATAAGTTTGGATTTTATCGCCCGATTAGATAAGCCGCGCCGCAGAGTGGCGCTTTAACTGATCGCCGGTGAGTGCTGAGATCTGAGAGGTTTGTCCGCCGCAATGGGGAAGTCTTTTCGTGCAGCTCCCGGCATGTGGCGGTGTGATTTGTGAGCCGAGGCGGTTCGCAGAAGGCGTCGCGAGACTTCAAAGGAGAGTTGCTTGGCCAGCTGTGGGGACTGAACGAGAATTAGTCTCGTGCTTTTGGGGCACTCCTGCAGATTAGATGAGATTTTCTTGTCAAACAAGGGGGAGCGGGGGCACATAAAGGAAGCCAGAGGAGGCTGGCCCTCAGGATCTTGAATTAGCAGCTCATTGGAACAAAATTCGGAGCCTCTTAGTGATGCCTTCACAGCCGATAAGGGCAACGAGACCAACAAAGCCGAGAAAGCCGCCGAAATCGACAAGGCTGACGATGCTGATGAAGCCGAGGATGCCAACGAGGCTGATGGATTCGACAAGACAGAGGAAGCTGACGCCGATAACGCCGACGAGGCCCATGAAACTGACGGAACGCACAAGGCGGAGAAAACCAACGACGGCGACAAGGCCGACAGAGCCGACAAGGCCGACAAAGCCGATGAAGCCAACGAAGCCCACGAGGCGGACGAAAGTCAACGAAGCCCACGAGGCGGACGAAAGTCAACGAAGCCCACGAGGCGGACGAAAGTCAACGAAGCCCACGAGGCGGACGAAAGTCAACGAAGCCCACGAGGCGGACGAAAGTCAACGAAGCCCAGGAGGCGGACGAAAGTCAACGAAGCCCACGAGGCGGACGAAAGTCAACGAAGACCAGGAGGCGGACGAAAGTCAACGAAGCCCACGAGGCGGACGAAAGTCAACGAAGCCCACGAGGCGGACGAAAGTCAACGAAGCCCACGAGGCGGACGAAAGTCAACGACGCCGAGAAAGGAGGAATACAACGAAGTCGATGAGGTGGAGTAGACCGAGGAAGACGACAACGCCGACGAGGCCAACTGAGCCTACGATGACGACGAGGCCAATGCAGCCGATGAAGTCGATGAAGCCTATGAAGCCGATGCAGCCGAAGAAGCCGATGAAGCCGATGCAGCCGAAGAAGCCGATGAAGACGATGAAGCCGATGAAGCCGATGAAGACGATGAAGACGATGAAGACGATGAAGACGATGAAGCCGATGAAGACGATGAAGCCGATGAAGACGATGAAGACGATGAAGACGATGAAGCCGATGAAGACGATGAAGCCGAGAAAGCCGAAGTGAACGAAGCCGACTTCTTAAAAGAGCCCACTGAGCCGCTGTCGCGTGAGAGACTTGTGAGAAAAAGAGGCACGGATGAAGCAGAGTCTTAAGGGAAGCGTAGTCTGCTGCCGAAAGAGGCGTCGTTCAAGCAGCCACTCTTCTGGTCTAGAAGCGCAACAAAGGCCGCTTGCGACTTCTGTCTTATCTGCGACGAGACAGGCTGCGGGCAGAGTTCCTCAGATGCAACCAGAGCTGATGTGGAACAGCTCCATGTCGGAGGAGAAGAGAGATGATAGGGCTCCACAACAGGGACAGTGACAAGGCAACTGCTGGCATGGGGCATCCGATGGAGGCTTATGTGAGAGACAACAACCATCGTAGCCCTTTGCTGGGCATTGAGGAGCTGCGGGAAGGCTGTCTTGTGGCTGATTTGTTGTCCGTCTAGAGACACAGGTTTCCTGTCACAGCGTCATTCATCAGAATTCCCCAAGAGTTCCCGACAGTCGCTGTAGACACAATCTTCTGAAGAGGCTGTGCTTTCGAATTCACGTGAATTGCGCCCCCGAACGACTTCAACGTCGCCGAAGTGACTGCGATTCTTGCGAATTTCTCGTAATTTTCTCAAAACTCGTGGACCTTGGCATGCTTGGGTTCACTAATTGCTCAGCAAGCCTCGTGAATATTCATGGTTCGCTCCTCTGATCAGACAGATACCCGACCAGCGAGCGAGACAATTATCAGACCAATTGGTGGCCGCCCCGGTGGTTAACTCGTTTCGGAGTGGAATTCGTGGTCTGATTGGAATTTTATTGTTTGAACGGAAATGCCAACGTCGTCGCCTGGTCATTGCTGGTTCGTTCTCGTCCCGAGAAAATGGAAAAATGACTGAGAATCGACGGAAAAATGGATCCAGTGCCTGAAGACAACATGGGTCACGGGGTAGAAGGGCCGATGGAGACGAAGAACAAAGGCAGTAGAGCCAGGAATGCAAAGAAAATCGACGATAAAGCGAAGTTCCATCAAGAGCCTTGGCAACAGCAGGGCTTCCTGGGATGTGGTCGGCTCTGATGAACAGACGACGAGCCTTGGGAACTATGACCAGTCAAATATTGACAGACGAAGGCTCCTAAGAGACGATTGGCGACAGAGGAAGACCCGACGGGCGCCGAGTGACGAAGACCCCTCGAGAGACGCGACGACCATCAGACAGAGGAACGCCTTGCAGGCGACGGAGACTCTTGGACAGAGAAAGACTCTTCGACAGAGGAACCCCTCGATGAAGATGAACGCATTCGGGATTCCAGAAAAAGACGAAGCTCCGCAGGCTCTCGAAGACCATCACACGGAGTAAGACCCTCTGACAGACGGAAACCATTCGAAAGACGAAGCTCCGCCAACAGTCGAAGTCCAGTGGACAGTCGGAGACCCTCGGCAAGACGGAAACCATTCGAAAGACTAAGCCCCGCCAACAGTCGAAGTCCAGTGGACAGTCGGAGACCCTCGGCAAGACGGAAACCATTCGAAAGACGAAGCCCCGCCAACAGTCGAAGTCCAGTGGACAGTCGGAGACTCTCGGCAAGACGGAAACCATTCGAAAGACGAAGCTCCGCCAACAGTCCAAGTCCAGTGGACAGTCGGAGACCGTCGGCAAGACGGAAACCATTCGAAAGACGAAGCCCCGCGAACAGTCGAAGTCCAGTGGACAGTCGGAGACCCTCTGAAAGACGGAAACCCCCGACAGACGAACGAACAGAGGCGCATACCCTCCGCCAGAGAAAAATAAATAAGACACTCTAACAAGCACCAGGAAGCCACTAATCCTCTGTCTCCCCCTCGTCCGAACGTGAAAATGAACAAGATTCCAACGCACGTCTTGCAATTCGATCTCCAAAGCCCCCTCGCCCGCCAACTAACCCGACCGCAAGCCAAGGCCCAACACCAGACGTTCACCAATCCCGCTAAACAAGGACTTCTTGTTCTCCGTTGAGAAGCCCCACAAGACCCGAGGCCAAACAAACCAATTAAACCTGCTCGTCGCCAAAAAAATCAGAAAAAAAACCCCCCTCGGAACCCCCACTCACCTCCACAATGATCCTTGAAGTCCTCACAGCAGTCGCCCAGCTTCAGGCAGGCATGGTCGCAGTAGCACGGCTTGTCGCTGAGATCCTCGATGATCGCGTTGATTGGCGCCTTCTGAACGACACAGGACGAGTCGCGGCCGGTGCAGCACAACTGGGCCTCGCGGCAGGATCCGGCCAGCACTGCATTGTGCGACAACGACGTAATCCACAAGAGATTAATGCACGCGCACACGAGGCTGCCGGGACTCAGCTTCACCATTTTCATCATTTTCACTGTCGGCTGGTATCCTTTTCCCGTCGGAGGGTCTACGCTACGGGAGCACGCACTAGATCTCACGGTTTTTTTTTTGGGGGCGGCACAGGGACGACCGGCTAAGCGCGAGGGGCAGGAGCACAAAAGCAGAACGGACGGACACGACAAAATGAAACACGAACGCACGGGCGACACGGGACGATGCACGCAGGAAAACGTAAAGTTCTTGTGAAGAGCAGCAACTCGGAGGAACTGGTAGCGACGCACGTTCAGCGATGTCTGGCGTCCACGACGAACAGACGACGAATGGTGGGCAGCCGCTGCTTGGATGTTGGTTTTGTCGTCAACGGCAGCGGTTGGGGCCGGGGAGCTACGCTCAGTGCTTTGAGTGGAGACGCGAGTGAAACCGAGTGGAAACGAGGGGAAGTGAGTGACTTTCGCTTTCGCTGGTCGAGTTGCACTCGTGGTGGCGAGCGCTGGTGTGGTGAGTTGGGAATGTGTGAGAGGGGAAGGCGTGAGGGGACGTGACGGACAGGTAAAGGGACGAAGTTGCTCAGTCTGGCGGGATTTTTTGGAACGGATAGGCCGTCCAGGGACAGGACACGACGTCGGATATCGAAGAGTGCCGGTGGGTGGCTGCGTGATCGCCTGGAGGCACTTAAACATGGCTTCTTTGGACATGACGACCCTTGAGGGGTCCTGAGGGCCTTAAAAGGCAGCCGTTCAAGCGACCTTCTGGCAGCAATGAGGTCGTTCTACAGTTCCCCTGCCAGAAAGGCCCTCGTTTTGGCGTTCTTCCGCCAGAAAAGGCCTCGTTCTGGCGTTCTTCTGCCAGAAAGGGTCTCGTTCTGGCGTTCCTCCGCCAGAAAGGGCCTCGTTATTGCGTTCCTCTGCCAGAAACGGCCTCGTTCTGGCGTTCTTCTGCCAGAAAGGGTCTCGTTCTGGCGTTCTTCCGCCAGATAGGGCCTCGTTCTGGCGTTCCTTTGTCAGAAAGGGCCTCATTATTGCGTTCTTCCGCTAAAAAGGGCCTCGTTCTGGCGTTCCTCTGCCAGAAAGGGACTCGTTCTGGCGTTTTTCTGCCAGAAAGGGCCTCATTCTGGCGTTCTTCCGCTAAAAAGGGCCTCGTTCTTGCCTTCCTCCCCCAGAAAGGCGCCCGCTCGAACTTCTCCTGACGACCGCCTGCAAAGAGAGGCTCGATGTTGCCTTCTTCCCTCAATGGTCGTCGTTTAAAAGCCGCTTTTCTCAGTCCTTCCGACAGACAATCTGCCCGCAAACGACAGTCGACACCTGCCGAAAGAGGACCTCCCACAAAAGGCCACCATCTGCCCGCGCAATTAATGCCAATTTGGACCGCTTACATAGCCGCCGCCGCTGCTCAATGCCATGACCATGCTAGTCCACCCGCATGAGGTCAGCCCGCTTTAACGGCCGCCGCTATCGCCTGATCTCCCACACTCAAGCACCGCAGAGACTTCCAATTTGCGTCGTTTCGACTGACTCACGGCCGTACGAAGTCGTAAACCGCACAACAAGCGCTCGTGACCACACCAACGGCAGCCGGCCGTTGTTTCGCGGGAAATATGCCACGAGCAGGCTTCCTTTGGTCGCAGCACCAACCGCAGCCGCAGCAGCAGCAGCAGCAGCAGCAGCTAAGAACCCACTTTAGCAGTCTTCCCACGAAATTCGCTCCAACACCCGGTCCCATTCCCACAGCAGCCCTCCCGGAAGTGGTTCAGCAAAAATTAGGCAGTCCCCAGGCGCATTCCGCTAAATTTAAACGATGACCAGCGAGCCTCATCAGAACCGCGCAGATGTGTGTCACTGATGACTGGGGCGCTGCTCGGGAGTCGAACAAGAGCCTCCGTCGTCGCCGAACAAAGAGCCCTTGTGGCGCTCGGCCAACCGAAGCCACCACGACACAAGGCGACAAATGAGAGCGCCCTCAAGCGCACTCACTCACTCGCTCTCTCTGCGAGTCGAGTTATTTTATATTTCGTGTGCGTCGCTCTCTCTCTGGCTCTCGTGCGTGCCCTCGCTCTCTGCGCATAACAACAACCGGCAGTCGGCACGCAGTGCACTGGGACAGGTGTTAAGTTAAGTTCTTCATCCATCGGCTGCGGATGGAGTGGAATGGCGCGCCGCTCTCCCGCTCGTGAGGCGTCACAGTCACTCGACGAATTCACTCGACGCCGTGGAGGGGAAGTGACTTTGTTTTGGTGACGGTTCGTTGGGCCTGCTTGCGTTGCTTCCGAGTTCAAGTGGCTCGCTGCGTTTGACGAGCCAAATTGAGGTGCACTGGGGGAAATTGACTGTGGCTCGTTGAGGGGAGTTTGAAGGTTCTTTGTGGTCTGTGGCCAGGTCAGACGTTGTCGAGGGGGGATGAAGGAGTAAAGCGGAAATTTCAAAGAAAGCCCGAAAGAGCTCCTATCCCGCGGAGGGACGGTAGAACGGGCCCGATGTTGACGGAGGAACGCAAGAACGGGGCCATTTCTGGCAGAGGAATACAAGAACGAGGCCCTTTCTGACGGAGGAACGCAAGAACGAGGCCCTTTCTGACGGAGGCGCTCAGGAACGAGGCCCTTTCTGACGGACGAACGCCAGAACGAGTCCCTTTCTGACGGAGGCACGCAAGAACGAGGCCCTTTCTGGCGGAGGAACACAAGAACGAGGCCCTTTCTGTCGGAGGAACGCAAGAACGAGGCCCTTTCTGACGGAGGCGCGCAAGAACGAGGCCCTTTCTGATGGAGGAACGCAAGAACGAGGCCCTTTCTGACAGAGGAACGCAGAAACGATGCCCTTTCTGGCGGAGGAACGCAAGAACGAGTCCATTTCTGGCGGAGGAACGCAAGAACGTGGCCCTTTCTGACGGAGGCACGCAAGAACGAGGCCCTTTCTGACGGAGGCACGCAAGAACGAGGCCCTTTCTGGCGGAGGCGCGCAAGAACGAGGCCCTTTCTGACAGAGGAACGCCAGAACGGGGCCGTTTTTGACGGAGGAACGCAAGAACTAGGCCCTTTCTGACGGAGGCACGCAAGAACGAGGCCCTTTCTGACAGAGGAACGCCAGAACGGGGCCGTTTTTGACGGAGGAACGCAAGAACTAGGCCCTTTCTGACGGAGGCACGCAAGAACGAGGCCCTTTCTGGCGGAGGCGCGCAAGAACGAGACCCTTTCTGACAGAGGAACGCCAGAACGGGGCCGTTTTTGACGGAGGAACGCAAGAACTAGGCCCTTTCTGACGGAGGCACGCAAGAACGAGGCCCTTTCTGGCGGAGGAACGCAAGAACGAGGCCCTTTCTGACAGAGGAACGCAGAAACGATGCCCTTTCTGGCGGAGGAACGCAAGAACGAGTCCATTTCTGGCGGAGGAACGCAAGAACGTGGCCCTTTCTGACGGAGGCACGCAAGAACGAGGCCCTTTCTGATGGAGGAACGCAAGAACGAGGGCCTTTCTGGCGGAGGAACACAAGAACGAGGCCCTTTCTGGCGGAGGAACGCAAGAACGAGGCCCTTTCTGACGGAGGCGCGCAAGAACGAGGCCCTTTCTGATGGAGGAACGCAAGAACGAGGCCCTTTCTGACAGAGGAACGCAGAAACGATACCCTTTCTGACGGAGGCACGCAAGAACGATGTCCTTTCTGGCGAAGGAACGCAAGAACGAATCCATTTCAAGAGAAATCACCTCAGAGCTGATCCCACGACACCCAAACTCCTCCACAAACGCCCGCTTCCAAGGAAGAACAACCTGCGCCCCGATTGTCATCACATGTGACCAGCAGCGCAGCTCCCCAGAGAGACGACCACTCGCTCTCCCATCCACCGCCGTGCAGGCAAACTTCCTCAACAGTCTCAACTTCCGTCGGAGTTTCTCTCCTCTGGCCTTGGACGAGGCAACCTTAGGTAAGCTCCTTGTTTCCCAATTAGGCAGCAACTCCCCGTCACCGGCAGTCCGTCCGGCGCTCCGTTTAAGGGGGCGAATTCCGAGAGGATTCGGCTTCGATCTAATGGGAGGAAACTCAATTTAAATAATTGAACCTCATCCCTCCCTGCGGGCGGCTGCCACTACCGGACACCGAATTACGACAACAATTTCCTGTTGCTCTCTCTTTCGCTCTGCCCGTCTGCCCGACTGTTCGCCTGCTCAGGCAGAAGTTTGTCGTGAACCACTCCTCGGCGGGTGGTTGCTTGGCTATCGGTAGCACACATGTGCTTCACCTCAGATGTTAATTTTCAATTTTAATCTCCTTCGGGTTCGGTAATTGTTCGCCCTTTTGGCTCTCTCTCTCTCTCTCGCTCTGCCCGTTGCCACACCGGCGGTGGACAAACTTTCACAGGGCAGTAAATCTCCTTGGAATGCGAGGAATTCAGTTTAGTGGGAGCTGTGTGTGCTCGTGCTCAGACGTGGACGTGGACAGTGGGTGGCGCTGGGCGGCGATTCATCAAGGTGAAGTGTGTACTTGTCTTGTTTTCGTTGACTTTGCCAAGCATCCAGCGAGAGATACGACTTTTTTTCTTTCCAGCTTAAGTGCGAGGGGGGGGGGGGGGGGGGGTAAAGTGGAGCGTACACACGAGGAGTGCCATTATCCTTGAAATATATGCTCGCTGCCGGCCAGAGCGACTTGAAACGTCACAAGTGGATGGATGATGATTATTATGAGAGGGACGCTTGTGGGTGGTGACAATGTGGAGAGGGAGTGGATTAGGGGGCTGTGCTAGGGGGACGTGGCAAAGTAGGAGCAAGAGGCCAGCGACGATTAGGCATGGAGTTGCTATGGATGGACGCCACAGGGTGCCGACGATCGGTGCGATGAGATCGATAGGAAGTCCAACACGATCAGCGCGACGATCAATCGAGGCTCCGACTAGAACCAGCTAAACGATCGGCCCCGATGATCAGTGTTTGGGACCAGATCGACGGAAAGAACAGCCTCAATCGGCGGCAGCTCTTTAGGATCACGATCAGCTTTGAAGACTAGATCCACGATTTAATGGGGCCTCCCACGATCAGCGCTCAAGGGATCGAGAGACAATGTCACCACGATCAGGTCGACCCTTGATGATCACCTGAAGTAGAAAACAGGTCGAAACAGCCGCTTAGTCATCGCTCAGGATGCGATCGACAGCCAGACTAGCGTCGATCAGCGGTGGCAGCCAGTTTGATGCCTGGCCACGATCAACACCGAAGATCAGATCGACAAAGGTGCCCGGATTGGTTGAGGAAGGACTCACGATCGGCGTATACGACCAACTCGACTGGCGGAGGCGCCAAGATCAGACACAAAGGCAAAGTGGTCCGATGGGCGATAGGAACCTGATTGACGGTCGATCACGCAAGGGACTGTAATGCAGGAGGACCACGCGACGATCAGCGCTGCAATTCTACTCGAAGGAGGTGACCGAGGGCCTGATCGATACAAAGATCGGCAGAAACTCCTTGATCATGGAGCCAAAATCCACGATCAAGGTCTCTGACTTCAAATCCCATTCCTGGCGGGCAATCTCTGCCCCCACCTGAACAGAGATTCGTTAGTCAAAGTGCCAGCAGTCAGAACAGGCCGCTTTGACGCTCGAAAGCTTGCTTTCCACGCCCATTCACGCCCCACTTCACAGAGGTGAGCTGCCAAAATGCAATTACTCGCCAGTCACTGCTCACGAACGGTCGCTAAGAGGCCCCAACCCCAATTGCGGCACCATTCTCCGGAAGCATACGGGTTATTATTCAACTAATGGCAACACCAACCCCTTCCCCCCCCCCCCCCCTGTCCACACACCACTCAGAGCAGGAAGTGTGTGAATGCCCGGCTCTCACTTCAATCCATCCGTTCGCTGACACCAATTCCTCACAAGAACCCATTAGTGGCACTCTAAGCCGTTGCACACTCGCACACACACACCCGCACACAAAGCCACCTCTCGTCACCTAAAAACCCCATTCGTTCGTCGTTTGCAAACAAAAGCGGCAAGCGGCGCTTCAGAATGCCTCGCCCCCTACCCAAGCGCAGCCATCCGGTGACAAAAAAAAAAAAAAAAAAAACACAAGAGGAAACAGAAACAACCACCGCGACCAAAGCCACGAGCAAAAAGGACACGTGACATCGTCAACACTTGGCCACCTGCCGAACCACCCGTGCAAACCGAACTGCAAACAAAGTATCCTTTCCGTCACCTAATTTCTGTTTCGCACCTCTTCCGTCGCCGCGCCGCGTCGCCATCAAACCTAAACAATGTCCTTGCAGGCCCCCCCATTTCACCCCCTCTCCCCCAGTCCACGGTGTACTTTACAGGTCAATTCTCGCATTAAGTGTGTTGCACCTTCAATTAGAATGGGGAAAAAAAAGGACGAGATGTGAGGGGGGCAGCAGTGGGAGAACGACGAGAAATGCAACAACAAGCGCGGATAATGACGAAAGGGACAAAGGCAACATGCCAAATGCTCGTCGTTCCTGACGGAGGGACGAAGGCGCACACACACACACAATATGCGAGAGTAATGAGATCCTTTGTTTCCCCCCAGGGCGCAGGAAGCGCCAGAAGACGGGCGGAAATATCCTCGTTACGCGCTCGGCGCAATTGAAAGTGGAAATGTTACAAGTCGCTATCGTCCTACAGATGCTGCTGCTGGGGAGCGGGGAGAGAGGACGGAATGGGACAGGGAGTAATCTTTGCTTCAGTTCCCTGCCGGCATTGTTGGACTTAAATCAGTTCTTCCCTTTCGTTGCTAATTAAACGAAAAGCGAAACTGCGGCGCGCAGAGACGCTCCATCGCATCGAGACTGATTAGGTAGGGGATTTCAGCTTTTCTCCGTTTCCAGCTAAATGCAATGTTTCGAGGGGATGTCGCGGCGGACAAGCGATGGATGTCGAAGGCGATGAGCTTTTCTGGACGATGCGCTGATTGCGAATCCTTGGTCGGTGGCTTGAATAAGCCGGTTAACTGGCGCAAATTGCCCTTAATCCGTGGGAGGGTTCATTGTAAGCCGGGGAATGTGATCCTGGGACGACAAGTAGCGGGGGGAATGTGTAATGAAGGGACCAAAGGATGATGCTGCTCTGGAGAAGGTTCATCCAAGTGTCAGTCTGTGATCGAGGATCGAAGGGCAGATGAAGAAGTCGACGAACAAGCAGAAGAAGCAGAAACGAACACGATCGCTTTGAGATCCGCGATCAGTCGGAGAAGGATCCGCGAGTGAAGCAGTAACGAGCTCGATCGCCTAAGACGGAGAAGGATCCCCGAAAGAAGCAGTAAGGAGCACGATCGCTTCAAGATCCACGATCAGTCCGAGAAGGATCCACGATCAGTCGGAGAAGGATCCGCGAGTGAGGCAGTAACGAACACGATCGCCTAAGTCGGAGAAGGACCCACGCCTGAAGCAGAAACGAACACGATCGCTTCAAGATCCACGATCAGTCGGAGAACGATCCGCGAGTGAAGCAGAAATGAACACGATCGCTTAAAGATCCACGATCAGTCGGAGGAGGATCCACGATCAGTCGGAGAAGGATCCGCGAGTGAAGCAGTAACGAGCTCGATCGCCTAAGACGGAGAAGGATCCCCGAAAGAAGCAGTAAGGAGCTCGATCGCTTCAAAATCCACGATCAGTCCGAGAAGGATCCACGATCAGTCGGAGAAGGATCCGCGAGTGCGGCAGTAATGAACACTATCGCTTAAAGATCCACGATCAGTCTGAGAAGGATTCGCGAGTGAAGCAGAAATGAACACGATCGCTTCAAGATCCACGATCAGTCGGAGAAGGATCCGCGAGTGAAGCGGAAATGAACACCATCGCTTAAAGATCCACGATCAGTCGGAGAAGGATCCGCGCCTGAAGCAGAAACGAACGCGATCGCTTAAAGATCCACGATCCTTCGGAGAAGGACCCACGCCTGAAGCAGAAATGAACACTATCGCTTTAAGATCCACGATCAGTCGGAGAAGGATCCACGATCAGTCGGAGAAGGATCCGCGAGTGAGGCAGTAACGAACACGATCGCCTAAGACGGAGAAGGGTCCCCGAAAGAAGCAGTAACGAGCTCGATCGCTTAAAGATCCACGATCAGTCGGAGAAGGATCCGCGAGTGAGGCAGTAACGAACAAGATCGCCTAAGTCGGAGAAGGATCCCCGAAAGAAGCTGTAAGGAACATGATCGCTTTAAGATCCACGATCAGGCGGAGAAGGATCCGCGCCTGAAGCAGAAACGAACGCGATCGCTTTGAGATCCGCGATCAGTCGGAGAAGGATCCGCGAGTGAAGCAGTAACGAGCTCGATCGCCTAAGACGGAGAAGGATCCCCGAAAGAAGCAGTAAGGAGCACGATCGCTTCAAGATCCACGATCAGTCCGAGAAGGATCCACGATCAGTCGGAGAAGGATCCGCGAGTGAGGCAGTAACGAACACGATCGCCTAAGTCGGAGAAGGATCCGCGAGTGAAGCAGAAACGAACGCGATCGCTTAAAGATCCACGATCCTTCGGAGAAGGACCCACGCCTGAAGCAGAAATGAACACTATCGCTTTAAGATCCACGATCAGTCGGACCTCAGCTGAAGTCTAAAAGGATGCGCGATCGACAATGTGCCACGATCGGCTCGGCATGATCGATTCATGATTTGGACAAGGAGTGCAACTTTTTGGAAGAACCCTTAACTTCGACGGAGCCTTTAAAGTCAGACCTCAATTGAAGACCAAACCTTCACGATCAGTGATCGGAAGCAAGATCAGCGATCTCGGCCAAGAGACGACGCCACTCATGATCATGCATCAACACAAAATCACCGTCGATCAGTCTGCACCTCTTAAAGCACGATCATTCACTTCAGCCTCCCCTCCCCCCCCTCTCCTCACCCACAACCAACGAACATCCCGCCCCACGTACCAACATCAAACTGCGCACACGTTCAAACGCATTAAATCAGCGTCCTCCCGCGATAGACCTTGACAGCCGGAATGCCACACTCAGCGACCCCAACCGCGGCGACAGCCAATCAATCACCTCAATCCACTTTCCATGCAAGGAAGTACCTCTGGCACGCCCCATCGATAAATAATAGCGCGCGCTCCCGGTCCCTCAGCCCACCGCTTTTGGCCGGCAGCCAAACGGAACGGCCAGTCGACGAGCGACGAACGCAGCCAATGGTCGCTGACAGGTCTGCAGCGCTTACAGCCGCAACACGTGTTATCGCATCGACACCGATCGCCACCTAAAAATAGCGCCCGACCATCTTCGAAAGCGCACTTCGAGCCCATTGCCGAAATCAATTCGAAAATGATTAAATTGTCGAGCTGTCCACCGCTTGCCATTGGCCATGGACCATCTGGGCACGCAACCGCCCCGCCAATTGGCCGTGCGGTTGGGATTTATGCGAGCGATTTGCTTCGGTATTATGATTCGCTTTGAACTTCACAGATCCGAGGGCAGACGACGCGACGATCGCTGGCAGTCATCGTCGTCGTCGTCTCGCTCTGGATGCGATTCATTCCGAGTGAATGCCAGGAGCAGCGCGCCGCGGTTGATCGGCGACAACAATCGAAGGCGGTGTGCGAGTGTGTACCCAGTGCGCCTGTAAATAATGGGGTGCCACAGGGGTGAGTGTTGACACTTTTGCTTTTAGGAAATTTTTCAAAAATATCTGACGTGAGAGATGTGTGTTTCTGGGGGATGCTTGGACGCATGCGGGTGCGGCGGGTGATCTTAGAGGCTCTCGTCGGCGTTCACAGGCCAATTTAAGTGTCACCCCTGGCCGGCGACGGGCCACATCTTGATTCATTCTAAATGTGTACCTCAGCAGCGGTGCCTCACCAAGCACGACCGAAGTCAAAATATTACAAAGCGACGTCGGACGAGATCAGTCCGGCAGGCGCGTTGCGGCCGCTCAGTGTTTTGATGAATTTCCTTTAAAAATAGACAACCGAGGAAAGACCGAACGGAAGGCGCGCGTATGTATCTATCATACTTTGTGGAACGCGGACGAATACAGACTGAGAGAGAGAGAGAGAGTGAGAGAGAAAGATAGAGAGAGAGAGAGCGCGAAAGCAAGAGGATGAGGGAATGAAGCCAGTGGCTGCGTTTGAAACAACACCCAGTCTGACGGAAAATACCCTCGTGTCGGCACACCGCACTCGCCTGTGCAGCCGCCGCACAAATAATACAAAATTTCACTTCGCCCCAACCACCAGCCGAAGTTGAATATCTCATTTTTTGTTCGGATTTTTGTGTTTTTTTTCCGTTTTTGTGTTTTTTTCCGTTTTTTTTTTTGTCTGTTTCCCGTGTCGTGACGCGTGTTTGATTTCACCGATTCCGTGTAAATTGGAGTGTGAATCTGTCGAATCGTTTAGCGCGATGCCACAGCAGCAGCAGCAGCACACCAGAAACAAAGTAATTGACTCGGCATCGGTGCCCCGCACGCCCGCAGATACATCTTCAGCGACACACACACACACACACGGATGCGGATGGCTAATGACGGATGGCGATGCAGGAGCAATTTGCTAATGAAAGTGTCACACAACCTCCTCACATCCGTGGATTGTCCTGAAAAACAAAACAAAAAAAAAAAACCTGCATCCAACCACACGATGTATCTGCGGGTGTGCATGTGCGTTTTCAGGCAGTTTTTAGAGCTCCCCGCGCATTGTTTCGTCGTCCGGATGCACGAACGTGTGTGGGACGGCATTCTGTTGCCTCGGAATTTTTTGAATTAATTGTGAACAGGGCGAGCGTTGAGCAACGAAATAGATTTCAAAACGCACGCACACTGGCGCACGGCCTGTCGCCCGCTGACAATGTGGACGTTTGTTGAATCGGACCGCGTGCGATGACGGAGCGGGGCGGACAGGCGCTGGAGGGTGGCTCGGCTCGGGTCGAAATAGATTTTTGTTTTTCACTTGAAATGGTGTCATCGTCGGCGCTTGTGTGGTTCAGTGCGAGGCGATGCAGCGCGATCGGATGTGGTCGCATGGGGAGAGTGTCCTCTGTGGACGCTGGAAGGTTACAGCTGTAGTGGGAGGCACTGCTGATCACAATTTGACGTCGTTTCTTATGCAAGACGTGGTGTCAGACGTTTTTGGCGACGTTTCTGATGAATTTTTGACCAAAAAAGTGGCAAAAAACAGCACGGGTCTACTTTGGAAGACATTTCTGCGTCAAATTTCGTGCTTCTTAAGGACCCATCATCACCGCCTAGCCTTTTAGGACCTCTCCAACCCACGCGTTTCCTTAGCCTGCTCACAGAAGTGGCTCCATTTAGGCCCCAACAAGTTGGTCTGAGTGAGCCACAGGGCACCCTATCACCTACCCCCTCAATTAACCGCCAAATCTTCACCAAATCCTCTTGCATCCTTTGCAGCGCAACAAGAACAAGCACCACAAGGCCAAGACCGCATCGCCGGCAACTCCGGCAACACCAGCAACTCCCGCAACACCATCAACGCCAGACTCCCAGCCGGAAAATGACGCCCCCTACACAATCGAGAACTCCGAAGTGATGGGGCGCTACCTGGTCGCCAGCAGGAACCTCCGCCCGGGCGAGCACCTCATCGAGGAGCCCCCGCTGGCCATTGGGCCGACGGCCAACAGCGAGCCAGTCTGCCTGGGCTGCTATCTGCCCGTCAATCTGACCCGCTCCCAGTTCAGGCAAGCTTCCCCCCCCCCCCCCGCACACATCCTCACAACAGCCTCAAGCCCCTGTCCACCGCTCTTTCCAGATGCCCCCAGTGCAAGTGGCCACTCTGCTCGCCGGACTGTCGCGGCATCGACCGCGACGACGGGCACTCGGCGCACGAGTGCAGCCTGCTCAAGGAGAAGAACTCCTCCGTCGAGCTCGTCGCCACCTCCAGCCTGGACACAATCAAGAAGCTCTACGAGCTCATCCTGCCGCTGAGGATCCTGCAGATGAGGACGCACCGGCCGAAGGACTTCGAGGTGGTGCGCTCCATGGAGTCGCACGTGAAGCTGCGCCGACAGAACGCGACGCTGTGGCAGCACTATCAGAAGACGATTGTCGACAAGTTCCGCAAGGAGTGGGGCCTGACGGAGTTCGCCGAGGATGATATCCACGAGATCTGCGGCATCATTGACGTGAACTGCTTCGAGATCGGTCAGAAAACCGCCAAGGCGCGGGCCGTGTACCCGAGCGCGTTTCTGCTGTCTCACGACTGTGTGCCGAACACCTCGCACACGGATCACCCGAAGACGTTCTCAATAATGCTGCGGACCTCGCGGGTCATCAAGCGGGGAGAGTCCATCACGCTCAGCTACGCGTACACGTTGCAGGTAAGCGAGCGACTGTCGCCGGCTCTCAACGGAGGCTGATGACTCTTTGCAGGGCACTCTGAAGCGGAGGGACTTTATGCACGCGGGCAAGCTGTTCTGGTGCCAGTGCCAGCGCTGTGCCGACCCCACCGAGCTGAAGACGGACTGCAGCGCCCTGGTGTGCCCGGGCTGCGCCGGCGGTTCGGTCAGGTCGACCAAGCCGCTCGACCAGGACGCCGAATGGAAGTGAGTTGGGCGTCCCCGAGTAGGTGGTCGGCTAAAAATGTGTAATTTCAGGTGCGACAAGTGCGCGTACAAGTTGGCGGCGACCTCGGTGGAGCGGCTCTTGGACAAAATCAACGACGAACTGGAGTCCATCGATCCGCACGACATTCCCGGCCTCGAGGGGTTCCTAACGAAGTAAGCGAACGCCACAAATTGCAGACAGCAACCTGCTCACCCCTCTCTCGCGCAGGTACAGGCGGACCCTTCAGCCGAGCCACTACCTCTTCCTCTCGGCCAAGTACTCCCTGTGCCAGGTGTACGGCCGCACCGAGAGTTACCTCATCCACGAGATGTCGATGGACGACATCCGGCGGAAGGAGCGCTACTGCCGCGACTTCCTCGCGATGATTGATATCCTCGAGCCCGGCCTGACGCGCCTTCGCGGTAAGTGGCGACTAGTTGAATCGTGAATCAGCAAATTCAAATTTTCGCCCACAGGACTCATCATGTACGAGCTGCACGCACCCATCATGATCGTCTCGACGCGACTCATGCAGAGCAACGCAATCAGCCGCGGCGACTTTCAGCGGAACCTGAAGGAGGTGGCCCGACTGCTGCGCGACAGCCGAGACATCCTCAAGATGGAGCCGGAGGGCTCCAATGAATACATGATGGGCCAGGCGGCCGAGGACGCCCTCAAGGGCATGGGGCAGCTCTGACAAGGGGAAATGTGTTGAATTGTGGCAAAATAAAGGCAGTCGTAAGGAATTTTTTTCATTGCTTTCCACTTCGTTCGACGAAGTCACACAACGACCAGCTGGCTTTCCTTTTCAGCCTCATCCTTCAACCCCCTCCTTCTCAGCCATGTCCTCCACACCGCCCCACCCCCACGACGCGTCCTGTCGGACGGAATTTACGAGTTTGAGTTGGAAAAGCTGTAAAAAGCTGTCCGGAATGTAATACACGCGAGGACGAATTTTTTTATGCAGCCGATCAAAATTCCTTGACGACAGAACGTCGAGGACAATGATCCATTTCACAGACCAGGGATTCCCGGTTTATAGGCAAAAGATTGCAGCCCATCGAGGCGGGAAATCCCTTTTTAATTGCAATTTCGTTGCCGGGGTGCGGTGGCTTTCGAGTGGTGGCTTATCGGGTTTCCGCTTCGCCGGAGAAAGGTTGACACTGCAATCGCGGCCGGGTGTCCTTGGAAACAAAGAAGTATGCTTGTCCTTCCTTTCTCAGGCGACACTTCATTCCTTGACCGTCCACATCCTTCGGCGACCGCTTGTCAAGGACACACACACCCAACTCCAGGCGGAGAGCTTATCTGCCGTTAAACACTTGTCAAGCTCGCAGCCCTCTTGCCAGCCATTGCAACACCATGACACTTCACAAAGGACTGCGACATCAGAAGGCACTTTTTTTTTCTTTTCTGTTTTTCTTCTCTCTCGTGACATTGTCGCAACGAGGTCCTTGATTAGATCAACACTCGATGAAGCGCTCGTTCGTTCGTCCTTTGTCGTCGCGACGATTTAATGCGAATATCCTGTTCCTCATCCATTCAAGGCTATCAAAGGGGTTTTCAAGGGTTTCAAGGAATCAAGGATTCGAGGATGCCGCTGCACCCGGACCCGATTAAAATGTTCCTCAGTCCATTGACGCGCAAATAACAGGACACTCCGCTCTCGCACCATAAATTCGGTGTTCCCTTGCTTGTGTGTGTGTGTGTGTGCGGGTGGGAGAGAGGCAATGAGTGAATGGAACAAGGACCATGATCAACTGATGGTGAAGTCCGGAATAACAATCGCAAAACTTTTTAATATTTAACGTCGAAGGGAAATTTTTGCGTCGTTTCTTTTGTCGACGACGCTACCCGTTGTCGTCGTCGTCGTCGTCGTCGCTGCACATCGGCATCCGTCGTCCTTGCTGAAACTGAAATCGAATTGAGCACTCAAAGAGGCGAAAAATATGAGAAAACGAACACGAGAGCGCACGAAGGAGGTGCCCTCCTAAGTGGCATCATAGTGCAACAGCAGCCGTGCCAGCCGAAGGATGGGAGGGAAAAGCGCAATGCACTGTGCGACGGGGAAATGCTAAGCCACCCCCGCATCGCGCCCAAATGAACACAGTACACAATAAAACAGGATCTGAAGAAAGTTTTGTCGTTTTCCTTGCCAGAGATGTGGGGAGGGGAGGAAAGGGGGTTAAACCGTTTGTCGGATGGACCTTTGTCCGTCGGAATTATAGCTTTCCATTGAAGAGGAGAGAAAAAGTTTAGCGCGTCGCAAGGAGCTGCACTTGTTGTTCGACTGGCGCGAGGAGAACGTCGAGAGATGAGCGAGCACGAGATGTATGCGAAGTCCTTCAGGGATGTTGGGGGGGAGGGGGGTGGGGGATTTTGTTGAAAGAGAAAAGAAGGAGGACTGGTGGTGGAAGCCTGAGGGACTTCGACAATTTCACGATTTCTCTCCTAAGCCGCAACCATTTCTTGAGGAATCCATTTAAGAAGGAAAAAATAGAAGTTTTTGTGGTTGCAAGGAATTATTCCTCGTGGAAGAAGTTTTAAAGGAAGCCAAACAGGTGAAATGCTTCCTCTGTTCAAGACCACCAGGGGAGCTGGCTGAGAGGCAGTGGTGAAGGAGAAAGGAGGCCGCCTACACTGGCACCCTGAGGGAGTTCAAGCATGTCAGACAGAAAATTCGTGGTTTTAAGGACGAGGTCCTTGTCAAATTCGCCTAATTCCTCAACTCTGAAGCCATCCGCTGAGCCTGCTGCAACAGGCGAGCAGTTAGAACGTGTGTCTAGCGAACTAACTGAAATCTAACTGAACCCTGAGGGAGCCCAAGACAGAATAATCGTCCTTTTCGTGGTTTTAAGGACGAGGTCCTTGTCAAATTCGTCGAATTCCTCGACTCTGAAGCCATCCGTTGAGCCTGCTGCAACAGGCGAGCAGTTAGAACGTGTGTCTAGCGAACTAACTGAAATCTAACTGAACCCTGAGGGAGTCCAAGAAAGGATATTCGTAATTTTGGTGGTTTTAAGGACGAAGTCCTAGTCTAGCTCGTTCAGTTAAAACGTATGTCAAGCGAACTAACTGAAAACCAACTGAATCCTGAGGCAGTCCAAGCATCTCCGACAAAAAAATCGTCCTTTTCGTCGTTTTAAGGACGAGGTCCTTGTCAAATTCTGTTAATTCCTTGACACTGAAGCTACCCGCTTAGCCTGCTGCAACAGACAAGCAGTAAGACTCTATTCTACATTCGAACTAACTAAAAGCCACGGTTAAGGAAAAAAGAAGGGATATCCATCATGGAACCCTGGGGGACCCCGTCAATCTCAGACAAACGATGCGACAGCAACTATTTTTTGTGAAAATTCATCAACGAGCATGGACTTCCATTCATTTGGGGGTTCTAAGGGCTCCGACGTACTAAGGGCGTGACTTTGGAGGACACTAACTGACACCCTAGACAACTGATTTGTTTGGAGAAGGAACACCAAGGAGATTGCTCTCGAAGAACGAGTAGAAACATCGACGAACTCAAGCGATGAGCAGCGAAAGGTGGTCCAGTGTGAACAGAGCACCCTCTGAAATCGAAAAATTCACCCCACTTCCCCCGTTAGTCGACCCAATTCCCGCATATCCTCGCGTCGTGCTCATGAATAACGCCCTCCACCTGTCCCACCCGGACTAGCTCATTAGCATCCGCCAAGCGATGACTAATTAAGAGAGCAAACCCCACCCGCTGCAAGTCATTATCCGGGTTTTCTTTTTGTCCCTTGCCGCGACCGAAAAGTGCAAACACATCATCAACGGAGCTGAGGCTGGGGCGAGGTCGACTGCAGGTCGCTCGCACTCGTGCATGAATGAGCTCGGGGATCCGCATATTAGGGGCTTGTCATGTTAGTCACGTTCCCGAGTCAACCATCTGTTTACACATGCATTACTAGGCTCACCCACGAAGTGTACATGTAGAGAGAGACAGGAAGGACAAAAAAAAAAGGGGAGAGCCGCCACCACCCCCCTCCCAGCTCACATGTCACACGAAGGTGTCCCGGAGGCAGACATATTTTTCTTGTTTGATGTGCTTCTGTTGATTTTTGATTGCTGTTTGCATACGACAGATGAATCCGGGAAGGGGGCAGGCGGCCAGCTACACGTTGACACTGACAAACGAGCAGGAAGTCGCAGGATATGAGATGGGAATTTATTTATTCATCGACCTTTATGCTGAAGCAGCCTTGGGGGTTGACGGCTGCTGCGACGACGATGGGAGAAGACCTTGATCTAGAGTCAATCGATGCTGGGTGTGTATGTGTGTTTCGGACATTTGGCAATGACCCGAAGTCAGAAGGACAATTGGATGAGGAACGAGAGGACCTCAAAGAGACGCCCCTAATCCAACCCAATTAGACACCGAGTGTGGGTCAGTTTGACGACGACGGGTCAAATGGGATCTAAGGCGTCTTTGTGGGCCGGCTGGACCTCACTGAGACACACCCCCAACCCAACTGGATCCCGTTCCGAAAATGCAACCAAGTGAATTTAATTAAGGCGGGAGCACCACCACCACCCCCTCGAGGCCATTTTTGGAGCTGCAACAATCTGCTGACTCCGTCGAGGACGACGATAATGGAGCTGCACAGTTGTGCACTCTGCCGGCGCGACGCACGGAGGCAAGCGGGTGGCACTGTTGGCATAAAATCCTCGTAATTGGAGACTTCCTGAGTGTCTCATAATTGTCCTTGATAGCAATTTCCTTGAATGCGTTCAAGTGGAAGGGATTAAGGCGACTGCTGAGAAAATGGGGGGAGGACCGTCTTAAATGTCACATCAATTGAGCTGCCAAGTGGCAGATGAAAAGGGGCCTAGGGGGGAGGAGCAATGACAGAGGGACCGGAAGACAGAAGACAGAAGACAGAAGACAGAAGACAGAAGACAGAAGACAGAAGACAGAAGACAGAAGACAGAAGACAGAAGACAGAAGACAGAAGACAGAAGACAGAAGACAGAAGACAGAAGACAGAAGACAGAAGACAGAAGACAGAAGACAGAAGACAGAAGACAGAAGACAGAAGACAGAAGACAGAAGACAGAAGACAGAAGACAGAAGACAGAAGACAGAAGACAGAAGACAGAAGACAGAAGACAGAAGACAGAAGACAGAAGACAGAAGACAGAAGACAGAAGACAGAAGACAGAAGACAGAAGACAGAAGACAGAAGACAGAAGACAGAAGACAGAAGACAGAAGACAGAAGACAGAAGACAGAAGACAGAAGACAGAAGACAGAAGACAGGAGACAGAAGACAGAAGACAGAAGACAGAAGACAGAAGACAGAAGACAGAAGACAGAAGACAGAAGACAGAAGACAGAAGACAGAAGACAGAAGACAGAAGACAGAAGACAGAAGACAGAAGACAGAAGACAGAAGACAGAAGACAGAAGACAGAAGACAGAAGACAGAAGACAGAAGACAGAAGACAGAAGACAGAAGACAGAAGACAGAAGACAGAAGACAGAAGACAGAAGACAGAAGACAGAAGACAGAAGACAGAAGACAGAAGACAGAAGACAGAAGACAGAAGACAGAAGACAGAAGACAGAAGACAGAAGACAGAAGACAGAAGACAGAAGACAGAAGACAGAAGACAGAAGACAGAAGACAGAAGACAGAAGACAGAAGACAGAAGACAGAAGACAGAAGACAGAAGACAGAAGACAGAAGACAGAAGACAGAAGACAGAAGACAGAAGACAGAAGACAGAAGACAGAAGACAGAAGACAAAAGACAGAAGACAGAAGACAGAAGACAGAAGACAGAAGACAGAAGACAGAAGACAGAAGACAGAAGACAGAAGACAGAAGACAGAAGACAGAAGACAGAAGACAGAAGACAGAAGACAGAAGACAGAAGACAGAAGACAGAAGACAGAAGACAGAAGACAGAAGACAGAAGACAGAAGACAGAAGACAGAAGACAGAAGACAGAAGACAGAAGACAGAAGACAGAAGACAGAAGACAGAAGACAGAAGACAGAAGACAGAAGACAGAAGACAGAAGACAGAAGACAGAAGACAGAAGACAGAAGACAGAAGACAGAAGACAGAAGACAGAAGACAGAAGACAGAAGACAGAAGACAGAAGACAGAAGACAGAAGACAGAAGACAGAAGACAGAAGAGAGAAGACAGAAGACAGAAGACAGCAGACAGAAGACAGAGGGACCGGAAGACAGAAGACAGAAGACAGAAGACAGAAGACAGAAGACAGAAGACAGAAGACAGAAGACAGAAGACAGAAGACAGAAGACAGAAGACAGAAGACAGAAGACAGAAGACAGAAGACAGAAGACAGAAGACAGAAGAGAGAAGACAGAAGACAGAAGACAGCAGACAGAAGACAGAGGGACCGGAAGACAGAAGACAGAAGACAGAAGACAGAAGACAGAAGACAGAAGACAGAAGACAGAAGACAGAAGACAGAAGACAGAAGACAGAAGACAGAAGACAGAAGACAGAAGACAGAAGACAGAAGACAGAAGACAGAAGACAGAAGACAGAAGACAGAAGACAGAAGACAGAAGACAGAAGACAGAAGACAGAAGACAGAAGACAGAAGACAGAAGACAGAAGACAGAAGACAGAAGACAGAAGACAGAAGACAGAAGACAGAAGACAGAAGACAGAAGACAGAAGACAGAAGACAGAAGACAGAAGACAGAAGACAGAAGACAGAAGACAGCAGACAGAAGACAGAGGGACCGGAAGACAGAAGACAGAAGACAGAAGACAGAAGACAGAAGACAGAAGACAGAAGACAGAAGACAGAAGACAGAAGACAGAAGACAGAAGACAGAAGACAGAAGACAGAAGACAGAAGACAGAAGACAGAAGACAGAAGACAGAAGACAGCAGACAGAAGACAGAGGGACCGGAAGACAGAAGACAGAAGACAGAAGACAGAAGACAGAAGACAGAAGACAGAAGACAGAAGACAGAAGACAGAAGACAGAAGACAGCAGACAGAAGACAGAGGGACCGGAAGACAGAAGACAGAAGACAGAAGACAGAAGACAGAAGACAGAAGAGAGAAGACAGAAGACAGAAGACAGCAGACAGAAGACAGAGGGACCGGAAGACAGAAGACAGAAGACAGAAGACAGAAGACAGAAGACAGAAGACAGAAGACAGAAGACAGAAGACAGAAGACAGAAGACAGAAGACAGAAGACAGAAGACAGAAGACAGAAGACAGAAGACAGAAGACAGAAGACATAAGACAGAAGACAGAAGACAGAAGACAGAAGACAGGAGACAGAAGACAGAAGACAGAAGACAGAAGACAGAAGACAGAAGACAGAAGACAGAAGACAGAAGACAGAAGACAGAAGACAGAAGACAGAAGACAGAAGACAGAAGACAGAAGACAGAAGACAGAAGACAGAAGACAGAAGACAGAAGACAGAAGACAGAAGAGAGAAGACAGAAGACAGAAGACAGAAGACAGAAGACAGAAGACAGAAGACAGAAGACAGAAGACAGAAGACAGAAGACAGAAGACAGAAGACAGAAGACAGAAGACAGAAGACAGAAGACAGAAGACAGGAGACAGAAGACAGAAGACAGAAGACAGAAGACAGAAGACAGAAGACAGAAGACAGAAGACAGAAGACAGAAGACAGAAGACAGAAGACAGAAGACAGAAGACAGAAGACAGAAGAGAGAAGACAGAAGACAGAAGACAGAAGACAGAAGACAGAAGACAGAAGACAGAAGACATAAGACAGAAGACAGAAGACAGAAGACAGAAGACAGAAGACAGAAGACAGAAGACAGAAGACAGAAGACAGAAGACAGAAGACAGAAGACAGAAGACAGAAGACAGAAGACAGAAGACAGAAGACAGAAGACAGAAGACAGAAGACAGAAGACAGGAGACAGAAGACAGAAGACAGAAGACAGAAGACAGAAGACAGAAGACAGAAGACAGAAGACAGAAGACAGAAGACAGAAGACAGAAGACAGAAGACAGAAGACAGAAGACAGATGACAGAAGACAGAAGACAGAAGATAGAAGACAGAAGACAGAAGACAGAAGACAGAAGACAGAAGACAGAAGACAGAAGACAGAAGACAGAAGACAGAAGACAGAAGACAGAAGACAGAAGACAGAAGACAGAAGACAGAAGACAGAAGACAGAAGACAGAAGACAGAAGACAGAAGACAGAAGACAGAACACAGAAGACAGAAGACAGAAGAGAGAAGACAGAAGACAGAAGACAGCAGACAGAAGACAGAGGGACCGGAAGACAGAAGACAGAAGACAGAAGACAGAAGACAGAAGACAGAAGACAGAAGACAGAAGACAGAAGACAGAAGACAGAAGACAGAAGACAGAAGACAGAAGACAGAAGACAGAAGACAGAAGACAGAAGACAGAAGACAGAAGACAGAAGACAGAAGACAGAAGACAGAAGACAGAAGACAGAAGACAGAAGACAGAAGACAGAAGACAGAAGACAGAAGACAGAAGACAGAAGACAGAAGACAGAAGACAGGAGACAGAAGACAGAAGACAGAAGACAGAAGACAGAAGACAGAAGACAGAAGACAGAAGACAGAAGACAGAAGACAGAAGACAGAAGACAGAAGACAGAAGACAGAAGACAGAAGACAGAAGACAGAAGACAGAAGACAGAAGACAGAAGACAGAAGACAGAAGACAGAAGACAGAAGACAGAAGACAGAAGACAGAAGACAGAAGACAGAAGACAGAAGACAGAAGACAGAAGACAGAAGACAGAAGACAGAAGACAGAAGACAGAAGACAGAAGACAGAAGACAGAAGACAGAAGACAGAAGACAGAAGACAGAAGACAGAAGACAGAAGACAGAAGACAGAAGACAGAAGACAGAAGACAGAAGACAGAAGACAGAAGACAGAAGACAGAAGACAGAAGACAGAAGACAGAAGACAGAAGACAGAAGACAGAAGACAGAAGACAGAAGACAGAAGACAGAAGACAGAAGACAGAAGACAGAAGACAGAAGACAGAAGACAGAAGACAGAAGACAGAAGACAGAAGACAGAAGACAGAAGACAGAAGACAGAAGACAGAAGACAGAAGACAGAAGACAGAAGACAGAAGACAGAAGACAGAAGACAGAAGACAGAAGACAGAAGACAGAAGACAGAAGACAGAAGACAGAAGACAGAAGACAGAAGACAGAAGACAGAAGACGAAACCTCCTGAGACTCATGGTTCGTCTGAAGAAAGGAAGGTCTCCCTGTGCCACCAATGGGTGGTCAACTGAGTGCTCTAAATTGTGCCTCGTCGAAGGCAACTACAAGCCTTGTCCAAGTCCTCAACAGACTCAACGCGAAATGCTAGAGGAACTACTCAAAAATCTTACAATTGCTAAGACTGTGCCCCGCCCTCTAACCCCTCCCAACCGGCGCGCGGGGAGACAAATAAATCGTTGTTCAACTCACTTGGACTCACTGCCGCACTGCCTGCACTTGTTTCACTTCACAAAGGACTTAAGTTCGCGGAAATCAATCGAAAAACGCCTCAAAGGGCAACGAATTCATCGCGTCGCGGTTCAGAAACGCAAGCCTCCACGGGAGGCTACTTAAAGAGCCTCACGAGCTCACAGAAGGGAAGAGGAGCCGCAGAAGATCGCTCAGACAACGAAAACACAAGCCATCGTCGCTTGCATCCAAAGGAGCCGAAAGGAGATATCAAATGCAAGAGGAGAGGTGCAGAGACCACCAGTAATCAGAGCGACAGGTGGGACGAGTGTGAAAACGACGTGGGATCTACATGATCACGCAGAGTGCACAGCGTGTCACGGCACTTCATCCAAGGAACATCTGAAAAAGTTGAAGAAGAGACCAAGGAACGCAAGCGAAAAACGAGGAACAACGCGGCAAAGGAAGACCTCGGGACCAGCTGGAGAGGGACCTCATCTTCTTGTGATGGTGCTACAGCCCGCACTCAACCAGGCACCAACCAATGAGCAGCAGCACCTTCCACCAGCATTCAGATGAAGGCGAGCAACTGACCACTCGCTCGTCTGGTGGATCCACTGCCTGAGCTGCTGGCCAAGTCCCCGCTTCCTGGTCACGCGCCTAGGCCCTTCGGCCATCCAACAAACGCCGCTGAAAACCCAAAGAAACAGAGAAGCCAACCATTGCTAGTCGACTTCAGTCATTTTTCAGACTTCTCCAAGACAAGATCTTCGCGCAGTCTTCTTCAGACTTTCCCCGCAAACCAAAACCGAGTCTTCTTCAGACTCCCCCACCGATTCAAGAGCACACAAGGATACCTCACGGGAGGTCACTTGTCACAAGAGAGCCTACACGAACAGAGAAACACTTGGCAAGCCCTGCAGACGAAGTGAAACACTCTCTTGATCCATTGCGCCGGCTGGCGGCTGCCCCATGCACCTGGAAGAAGGACGAGCCCAAGACAACCACGAGAGAGCGGAAATTGATGGACAAACGGACCCCCAGGAGCGCCCTAATGTCGCCAACCGCCCGGTGGGACGGTAGAACCCACCAGGAGGTTGCGACTCTGAAAAGAGAGGTTACATGTTGGTTTGGAACTAGTTCACCCGAACGACTGCTAACACTCGGATCCTCTAGCTAAACGACCCACCCCCGGTGACCGTGTTCGGACAAGACTTCCCGCAGACCTGGTCGCCGTCGATAGTGGGAGCTCACTTACCGGATGCTGGTGGCCGATGGCTTGATGTGATGTCAACCAGACAGATGACCTACCTGCTTCGCTTTTGTCCCACGATGGATACCACCTCACTTCACTTTGCACTCGCGCACTCCCGAGACACTCGCGAGGGGCTCTGCGACGAGATCGGTACGGATTCGGGCACTTCTCACTCGCGACTGGCTTCAGGACGGAACCGAGATGGCCACACTAGGGATCGGGACACTTTTCTCTCGCGATGGGCTTCAGGACGGAACCGAGATGAATTCGGACGCGTTCCACTAGCGAGAGGCTTCAGGACGGAACCGAGATGGATTCGGGCACTTCTCACTCGCGAGGGGCTTCACGACGGAACCGAGACGGAGACACGAGGGATTCGGGCCATTTTCTCTCGCGAGGGGATTCAGGACGGAACCGAGATGGATTCGGACACTTCTCACTCGCGACGGGCTTCAGGACGGAACCGAGACGGAGACACGAGGGATTCGGGCCATTTTCTCTCGCGAGGGGATTCAGGACGGAACCGAGATGGATTCGGACACGTCTCACTAGCGACGGGCTTCAGGACGGACACACGATGGATTCGGGCACTTTTCTCTCGCGAGGGGCTTCAGGACGGTACCGGGACGGACACACGAGCGATTCGGGGACTTCTCACTAGCGAGGGGCTTCAGGACGGAACCGAGATGGATTCGGACACTTCTCACCCGCGAGGTGCTTCAGGACGGAACCGAGATGGATTCGGACACTTCTCACTCGCGAGGGGCTCCAGGACGGAACCGAGATGGATTCGGGCACTTCTCACTCGCGAGGGGCTTCAGGCCGGAACCGAGATGGATTCGGGCACTTCTCACTCGCGAGGGGCTTCAGGCCGGAACCGAGATGGATTCGGGCACTTCTCACTCGCGAGGGGCTTCAGGACGGAACCGAGATGGATTCGGACACTTCTCACGCGAGAGAGGCTTCAGGACGGAACCGAGACGGATTCGGACACTTCTCACTCGCGACGGGCTTCAGGACGGAACCGAGAAGGGCACACTAGGGATCGGGGCACTTTTCTCTCGCGAGGGGCTCCAGGACGGAATCGAGACGGATTCGGACACTTCTCACTCGTGACGGGCTTCAGGACGGAACCGAGAAGGGCACACTAGGGATCGGGGCACTTTTCTCTCGCGAGGGGCTCCAGGACGGAATCGAGACGAATTCGGACACTTCTCACTCGCGACGGGCTTCAAGACAAAACCGAGATGGATTCGGACACTTCTCACTCGCGAGGGGCTTCAGGACGGCACCGAGATGGATTCGGGCACTTCTCACTCGCGAGGGGCTTCAGGACGGAACCGAGGTGGATTCGGACACTTTTCTTTCGCGATGGACACTCCCGGAACTCGTTTCGTCCAGAAAACACTCAGATCCAATCCGCGGTCGCGTCTGCGCACCGCACCGGTCCCACTTCGCTGCTGGCTGCACTCGGGCGTTCGTAGAGCTTCGCAAATTTCCAATTTCACGGCAAAACCTGCTGGGAAACGTAATTTTTCATGTTTTTACACCAAAACCCATGCAATTTCGCCCAAAAACACACGAAAGACGACCAAAAAGTGTACTCACCGCATTTCCAGAATTTTCTTTCAATTTTCTTCAAATTCCAAAATGTCTGCCGGCCCTGAGCAGAGCCTCTGCAAAAAGCTGATGCAATCGACTCGGCCATTTCGACTCTCGACTCGGAAATCTTATTTTCGCGAAAAAAGGCCAAAATCCGACGCAAAAGTTGCAAATTTTTGCCGATCGTTTGAGGAAAACACTTCAACTTCACTTTGAGCACATTTCTGGGCTGGAAAATCACCGGAAAATGCAGTTTTTCTTTTTTTCAATTTCACTACGATCGGACTACGTGTCACCGCACTCGAATTATTTCGCTGAAACTTGCGCTGACTTGTGAGGTGCCGCTGAGTCTGGGTGCTGAGTGCTGAGTGCTGACCTGCCGCGGTCAACTTGTTGCACGGCTGACTCAGGGGCAGAGCGAGAGAGCGAGCGATGTTGCTGCAGTTGCAGCTGTAGGCCTGCAGCTGCGGTTCCGTCTCCATCGGGTGGTGTCGACACTCGACGGGACGATGGACTTGGGGAGAGGATGAGAGGATGAGAGGTTGAGAGGACTGCGTGTTGCGAAGGTTGACTTGTGTTGGTTTTGGCGAGAGTGAGTCAGGGGATGCTGGGCAATTGTCGCCGTGTCGTGTGGTAACGTGATTTCGTAGGAATGCGGCTGGTGGTGGGGATATTGACGAGAGAAGAAGGCACAAAGAAGAAAATGCGTAGAAAATGGGGAAATATTTTGTGATGTGATTTATCGGTTTCTTTGTGTTGCACAGCGGCAGCTTGGAGTGTGTCAAGGGAGGTTGCCGGTGGATTTAAGTTGTTTTCACAAGAGTGGAGCAGTGTCTGTTCCCAGCTCGATTCAAGCTTGAAACGGCTTCCGAAATATTAAGTGGCTGAGGTGGCTGGATGTGACGGACAAGACCGTGCCACGTCTCAAGGAATACGAGTCGAATTGTATTCCAGGAGCAATTTCCTAGAGGAGTGGTTTCGGAGTTTGTGTCCACCATCTGGCCACCGACAGTCCACCAGCTCCTGACGCTTTGAAAAGGAATATTTGAGAAGCCACGGGCGAGTTATTGTCCATTATGGTTGGAGAAGGCGAGTCACAGTCACCTTGTCAGAATCGAGTCCTCCACGAACTCCCACGGTAGTCGTTACATTCCATTCATAACGGCGTGATTCAGGCTACACACTGAAAGCAAAATCCGATCAAAACCTTCATCGAATCTTAGTTTAATTCAAACTTACTTTTGAAACCTCCAAATGGGTGAGCCGGAACATGGCCATGTCTTCTGTTTCTTTCGTTTTGTGGCAAATAAAAAGGAACTTTTGGCGTTTTCATGAATTCCCGTGCAGTTCACACATATCCTAGTCATTTTCAATCATTAGAGTCCTTCACGAGTCCTGCAAATCCTCCGAATCGAAATTGGTTCCTCCAGAGCGGAAAAAGTCCACCCAATCGGTTCGCCATTTTACTGCATTTTTTCCGCTGAAAAATGACATTTATTCGAAATTCTTTTTTCGCCATATTTTGGTGTTAGAATGGCTCGGGGTGGACGTGGAAGAGGTACATTCAAGTTTTCTCCTTTTAGTCAACAATCTTGAAGCCAGCCTGACACCAGGGACCTTCCATGAGTCTCTGCCCATTTGAGAGGCCACCAGCTGCCTCTGGACAACTGCTTCACTTTGTCCGAGTGATTTTATTGGACAGCGAATCATTCTCCACCACCGCCGACATCCTTCTCAGAGCCACCCACCGCAACCACAGGCGCTCCTCCAGCGTTGAGCGTCGAACAAAACAGCTCCGAGCTGTGCCCGACCGCGCTGCAGCATGCCGCTCCGTATCGCCACGATAAATATTAGCTTCCAAGAAGTTGCCTCCTCGGGTCCGCATAAATCACGTGCAACTTAAGGCGGCAAAGTCAATGTCCCTGTCTGACTTGTTCCGTGCCGGCAATCTGATCCCTGGCAACTGGAGCAACGTCCCGCATCCACCTCCGGCTCCTTCCTTTCGGAACGTGTGAGAATCATCGCTCCTGCTGCTGCTGCTGTTGTTCCCCGGTGTTCCCCGATTGTTTCTGCGTGCCCCCGTCACTGTTTGTTTGGCTTGTTTGCGATTTGCCAGCAGCGCAACGTCCTGATGTGGAAGGAAAATAAAGCAATCGGTGCGCTTAGCTGAGCGCCATCGTCCTCACAAGTCACCCAACGTCCTCAATCGAGGCTGCCGCACGTACGTGGGCGGTGATATATGGCAGGAGGGGACCTCTGCATACGTAATTAGAGCGTTCTGCAGGTGAGTTCCGAAATAAATTGCATGTTTGAGGACGTTTTTGGGCGACCGTGTGTGCTTGTGTGCAGGCCGGCTTAAGGACCTGCTAAGGATTTGAATTGCTTCACTGAGCTATGGCCTAATTGCGGGTTGATCGCTCGCTGCAAGGGCACACGTCTCGGTGGTTGGGGCCTGTTGCTGCCACCTGAAGGATGTGAGTGAAGGAGGACACACTTTTGAATGCAGTCCTTTGATGAGGTGGGGGTATTTTTGACTAGTGACCGTGAGTGCACTTTGACTTATCACCTCACGGGGTGTCGTTTTTATCGAGCTCCTGGTGGTGGGCCGATGCATCTAAAGGGGTGTTGGTTAAGTCGCAAGAATCGTTGAAAAGGTGCCCACAGCAAGAGCTTCAAGACGATCATTTGTGTGGGCTCGTGGACGTCTCGCATCCTCTCCCAGCAGACCTTCACACATTCGGTCTGTTTAGGGAGCGTCCGGGGCTTAGTTCAAGTCGAATCATCATGCACTTCGAGTCGTCCAATCATCTCGGGCTTGGTGTCTCCAGCAGTAATAGTTTAAAGCCGGTCAGAGCAATCCCAATTCATTCTTCTTAGTGGACCGTCGCAGATTAGCGGCAGATATCGTCGGTCTCACAATTTCCTGGGATGCCCCACTGGTACCCAACAGTTTTTCTTCTTCTTCTGCTCGTGCTACAGCTCCGAGTGGACCTGGGCACCAACCCACCAGCCTCCACAGCTGTCATCCAACACAAGCGCTTTCTAAACTGACCTCAGACTGGACACCGCAGACCACTCCTTGTTGTCTACTCTTTTCGAACCATCTGTGCAGGCTCAGGCTCAGGCTCAGGCTCAGGCTCAGGCTCAGGCTCAGGCTCAGGCTCAGGCTCACGCTCAGGCTCAGGCTCACGCTCAGGCTCAGGCTCAGGCTCAGGCTCAGGCTCAGGCTCAGGCTCAGGCTCAGGCTCAGGCTCAGGCTCAGGCTCAGGCTCAGGCTCAGGTTCAGGTTCAGGCTCAGGCTCAGGCTCAGGCTCAGGCTCAGGCTCAGGCTCAGGCTCACGCTCAGGCTCAGGCTCAGGCTCAGGCTCAGGCTCAGGCTCAGGCTCAGGCTCAGGCTCAGGCTCAGGCTCAGGCTCAGGCTCAGGCTCAGGCTCAGGCTCAGGCTCAGGCTCAGGCTCAGGCTCAGGCTCAGGCTCAGGCTCAGGCTCAGGCTCAGGCTCAGGCTCAGGCTCAGGCTCAGGCTCAGGCTCAGGCTCAGGCTCAGGCTCAGGCTCAGGCTCAGGCTCAGGCTCAGGCTCAGGCTCAGGCTCAGGCTCAGGCTCAGGCTCAGGCTCAGGCTCAGGCTCAGGCTCAGGCTCAGGCTCAGGCTCAGGCTCAGGCTCAGGCTCAGGCTCAGGCTCAGGCTCAGGCTCAGGCTCAGGCTCAGGCTCAGGCTCAGGCTCAGGCTCAGGCTCAGGCTCAGACTCAGGCTCATGCCTCTGCTCATGCCTCTGCTCATGCCTCTGCTCATGCCTCTGCTCATGCCTCTGCTCATGCCTCTGCTCTTGCAGCATCTGGGAAGGAACTGGGTGGCCTAGAAAGGTGGACAAATAAGTCGTCAAAAATTACTGTTGAGAGGCCAACAAGCAGCCAAGGTCTTCAGACCGGATTTAGGGACAGCATTCGAACTGTGATGTAAGGAAAGCACGGAACATCACATCATACTCACTTCTACCCACCTACAGACCGTAGGACCTTAGCTTTTTCCAGTACGGCTGCCACTGAGCTGTCACTCCGCATAAAAATGATGGGCCCAAGTACAGCTCCCTGGATGCAGCGACTCCTGCACGGTCTCAGGCCACAATTCATGCATTAGGTCTTTCTGCTAGCGTCTAGGGCTGTAGTAGCATTGTGTACTCGTTCCATTAAATTAGCACATTCGCTCAATGAACCACTCACTGCGTTGCAAGACAGAGACGAGTGGTAACGGCTGTCACCTGGCTAGACTCACGCGGATCCTCTCTGCTTCCAACTGGCGGTGATTAATGCCATCGCTCAAGGACAACGTAATGAAGCTCTGATTTAGAAAACCATACGAACGGCCATCTTGGATGATCCCCGTCCCAGATTGACGAGCTCTTGCGATTTCATTGCATTTTAAGCTAGAGCCTCCATTAACACACTTTTTGCTGCTTTTTGCCGTCGCAAATCGAAAAAAACGACTTTATCCACCGATTGACGGCAAAAAAGACGAAAGCTTGAATGCAGTTCACTCACAATCAACCCCCCACGTCCATCGCCACCCATTTTTTTGCCAAAAAAAAGAGTTTCGAAAAAATGTCATTTTTCAGCGGAAAAAATGCAGTAAAATGGCGAACCGATTGGGTGGACTTTTTCCGCTCTGGAGGAACCAATTTCGATTCGGAGGATTTCCAGGACTCGTGAAGGACTCTAATGATTGAAAATGACTAGGATATGTGTGAACTGCATGGGAATTCATGAAAACGCCAAGAGTTCCTTTTTATTTGCCACAAAACGAGAGAAACACAAGACATGGCCATGTTCCGGCTCACCCATTTGGAGGTTTCAAAAGTAAGTTTGAATTAAACTAAGATTCGATTAAGGTTTTGATCGGATTTTGCTTTCAGTGTGTAGCCTGAATCACGCCGTTATGAATGGAATGTAACGACTACCGTGGGAGTTCGTGGAGGACTCGATTCTGACAAGGTGACTGTGACTAGCCTTCTCCAACCATAATGGACAATAACTCGCCCGTGGCTTCTCAAATATTCCTTTTGAAAGCGTCAGGAGCTGGTGGACTGTCGGTGGCCAGATGGTGGACACAAACTCCGAAACCACTCCTCTAGGAAATTGCTCCTGGAATACAATTCGACTCGTATTCCTTGAGACGTGGCACGGTCTTGTCCGTCACATCCAGCCACCTCAGCCACTTAATATTTCGGAAGCCGTTTCAAGCTTGAATCGAGCTGGGAACAGACACTGCTCCACTCTTGTGAAAACAACTTAAATCCACCGGCAACCTCCCTTGACACACTCCAAGCTGCCGCTGTGCAACACAAAGAAACCGATAAATCACATCACAAAATATTTCCCCATTTTCTACGCATTTTCTTCTTTGTGCCTTCTTCTCTCGTCAATATCCCCACCACCAGCCGCATTCCTACGAAATCACGTTACCACACGACACGGCGACAATTGCCCAGCATCCCCTGACTCACTCTCGCCAAAACCAACACAAGTCAACCTTCGCAACACGCAGTCCTCTCAACCTCTCATCCTCTCATCCTCTCCCCAAGTCCATCGTCCCGTCGAGTGTCGACACCACCCGATGGAGACGGAACCGCAGCTGCAGGCCTACAGCTGCAACTGCAGCAACATCGCTCGCTCTCTCGCTCTGCCCCTGAGTCAGCCGTGCAACAAGTTGACCGCGGCAGGTCAGCACTCAGCACTCAGCACCCAGACTCAGCGGCACCTCACAAGTCAGCGCAAGTTTCAGCGAAATAATTCGAGTGCGGTGACACGTAGTCCGATCGTAGTGAAATTGAAAAAAAGAAAAACTGCATTTTCCGGTGATTTTCCAGCCCAGAAATGTGCTCAAAGTGAAGTTGAAGTGTTTTCCTCAAACGATCGGCAAAAATTTGCAACTTTTGCGTCGGATTTTGGCCTTTTTTCGCGAAAATAAGATTTCCGAGTCGAGAGTCGAAATGGCCGAGTCGATTGCATCAGCTTTTTGCAGAGGCTCTGCTCAGGGCCGGCAGACATTTTGGAATTTGAAGAAAATTGAAAGAAAATTCTGGAAATGCGGTGAGTACACTTTTTGGTCGTCTTTCGTGTGTTTTTGGGCGAAATTGCATGGGTTTTGGTGTAAAAACATGAAAAATTACGTTTCCCAGCAGGTTTTGCCGTGAAATTGGAAATTTGCGAAGCTCTACGAACGCCCGAGTGCAGCCAGCAGCGAAGTGGGACCGCTGCGGTGCGCAGACGCGACGGCGGATTGGATCTGAGTGTTTTCTGGACGAAACGGGTTCCGGGAGTGTCCATCGCGAAAGAAAAGTGTCCGAATCCACCTCGGTTCCGTCCTGAAGCCCCTCGCGAGTGAGAAGTGTCCGAATCCATCTTGGTTCCGTCCTGAAGCCCCTCGCGAGAGAAAAGTGCCCGAATCCCTCGTGTGTCCGTCTCGGTTCCGTCCTGAAGCCCGTCGCTAGTGAGACGTGTCCGAATCCATCTCGGTTCCGTCCTGAAGCCAATCGTGAGAGAAAAGTGCTCGAATCCCTCGTGTGTCCATCTCGGTTCCGTCCTGAAGTACCTCGCGAGTGAGAAGTGCCCGAATCCATCTCGGTTCCGTCCTGAAGCCCCTTGCGAGTGAGAAGTGCCCGAATCCATCTCGGTTCCGTCCTGAAGCCCCTCGCGAAAGAAAAGTGTCCGAATCCACCTCGGTTCCGTCCTGAAGCCCCTCGCGAGTGAGAAGTGTCCGAATCCATCTCGGTTCCGTCCTGAAGCCCGTCGCGAGTGAGAAGTGCCCGAATCCATCGTGTGTCCGTCCTGAAGCCCGTCGCTAGTGAGACGTGTCCGAATCCATCTCGGTTCCGTCCTGAATCCCCTCGCGAGAGAAAATGGCCCGAATCCCTCGTGTCGCCGTCTCGGTTCCGTCCTGAAGCCCCTCGCGAGTGAGAAGTGTCCGAATCCATCTCGGTTCCGTCCTGAATCCCCTCGCGAGAGAAAATGGCCCGAATCCCTCGTGTCGCCGTCTCGGTTCCGTCGTGAAGCCGCTCGCTAGTGAAACGCGTCCGAATCCATCTCGGTTCCGTCCTGAAGCCCCTCGCTAGTGAGAAGTCCCCGAATCGCTCGTGTGTCCGTCCCGGTACCGTCCTGAAGTCCCTCGCGAGTGAGAAGTGCCCGAATCCATCTCGGTTCCGTCCTAAAGCCTCTCGCGAGTGAGAAGTGTCCGAATCCATCTCGGTTCCGTCCTGGAGCCCCTCGCGAGTGAGAAGTGCCCGAATCCATCTCGGTTCCGTCCTGAAGCCCCTCGCGAGTGAGAAGTGCCCGAATCCATCTCGGTTCCGTCCTGAAGCCCGTCGCGAGTGAGAAGTGCCCGAATCCATCTCGGTTCCGTCCTGAAGCCCGTCGCGAGTGAGAAGTGCCCGAATCCGTACCGATCTCGTCGCAGAGCCCCTCGCGAGTGTCTCGGGAGTGCGCGAGTGCAAAGTGAAGTGAGGTGGTATCCATCGTGGGACAAAAGCGAAGCAGGTAGGTCATCTGTCTGGTTGACATCACATCAAGCCATCGGCCACCAGCATCCGGTAAGTGAGCTCCCACTATCGACGGCGACCAGGTCTGCGGGAAGTCTTGTCCGAACACGGTCACCGGGGGTGGGTCGTTTAGCTAGAGGATCCGAGTGTTAGCAGTCGTTCGGGTGAACTAGTTCCAAACCAACATGTAACCTCTCTTTTCAGAGTCGCAACCTCCTGGTGGGTTCTACCGTCCCACCGGGCGGTTGGCGACATTAGGGCGCTCCTGGGGGTCCGTTTGTCCATCAATTTCCGCTCTCTCGTGGTTGTCTTGGGCTCGTCCTTCTTCCAGGTGCAGGGGGCAGCCGCCAGCCGGCGCAATGGATCAAGAGAGTGTTTCACTTCGTCTGCAGGGCTTGCCAAGTGTTTCTCTGTTCGTTTAGGCTCTCTTGTGACAAGTGACCTCCCGTGAGGTATCCTTGTGTGCTCTTGAATCGGTGGGGGAGTCTGAAGAAGACTCGGTTTTGGTTTGCGGGGAAAGTCTGAAGAAGACTGCGCGAAGATCTTGTCTTGGAGAAGTCTGAAAAATGACTGAAGTCGACTAGCAATGGTTGGCTTCTCTTTCTTTGGGTTTTCAGCTGCGTTTGTTGGACGGCCGAAGGGCCTAGGCTGTGAAGGCCGGGCCCTTCTTGAAGGAGGCGCGTGACCAGGAAACGGGGACTTGGCCAGCAGCTCAGGCAGTGGATCCACCAGACGAGCGAGTGGTCAGTTGCTCGCCTTCATCTGAATGCTGGTGGAAGGTGCTGCTGCTCATTGGTTGGTGCCTGGTTGAGTGCGGGCTGTAGCACCATCACAAGAAGATGAGGTCCCTCTCCAGCTGGTCCCGAGGTCTTCCTTTGCCGCGTTGTTCCTCGTTTTTCGCTTGCGTTCCTTGGTCTCTTCTTCAACTTTTTCAGATGTTCCTTGGATGAAGTGCCGTGACACGCTGTGCACTCTGCGTGATCATGTAGATCCCACGTCGTTTTCACACTCGTCCCACCTGTCGCTCTGATTACTGGTGGTCTCTGCACCTCTCCTCTTGCATTTGATATCTCCTTTCGGCTCCTTTGGATGCAAGCGACGATGGCTTGTGTTTTCGTTGTCTGAGCGATCTTCTGCGGCTCCTCTTCCCTTCTGTGAGCTTGTGAGGTTCTTTAAGTAGCCCCCCGTGGAGGCTTGCGTTTCTGAACCGCGACGCGATGAATTCGTTGCCCTTTGAGGCGTTTTTCGATTGATTTCCGAGAACTTAAGTCCTTTGTGAAGTGAAACAAGTGCAGGCAGTGCGGCAGTGAGTCCAAGTGAGTTGAACAACGATTTATTTGTCTCCCCGCGCGCCGGTTGGGAGGGGTTAGAGGGCGGGGCACAGTCTTAGCAATTGTAAGATTTTTGAGTAGTTCCTCTAGCATTTCGCGTTGAGTCTGTTGAGGCTTTGGACAAGGCTTGTAGTTGCCTTCGACGAGGCACAACTTAGAGCACTCTCTTGACCACCCATTGGGAGACCTTCCTTTCTTCAGACTAACCATGAATTTGAGGAGGTTTCCAGCTGCAGCACTTCGTGTTGAGCAACTTCTCTTCTGACTTCTGTCTGCTGTCTTCTGTCTTCTGTCTTCTGTCTTCTGTCTTCTGTCTTCTGTCTTCTGTCTTCTGTCTTCTGTCTTCCGGTCCCTCTGTCTTCTGTCTTCTGTCTTCTGCCTTCTGTCTTCTGTCTTCTGTCTTCTGTCTTCTGTCTTCTGTCTTCTGTCTTCTGTCTTCTGTCTTCTGTCTTCTGTGTTCTGTCTTCTGTCTTCTGTCTTCTGTCTTCTGTCTTCTGTCTTCTGTCTTCTGTCTTCTGTCTTCTGTCTTCTGTCTTCTGTCTTCTGTCTTCTGTCTTCTGTCTTCTGTCTTCTGTCTTCTGTCTTCTGTCTTCTGTCTTCTGTCTTCTGTCTTCTGTCTTCTGTCTTCTGTCTTCTGTCTTCTGTCTTCTGTCTTCTGTCTTCTGTCTTCTGTCTTCTGTCTTCTGTCTTCTGTCTTCTGTCTTCTGTCTTCTGTGTTCTGTCTTCTGTCTTCTGTCTTCTGTCTTCTGTCTTCTGTCTTCTGTCTTCTGTCTTCCGGTCCCTCTGTCTTCTGTCTTCTGTCTTCTGCCTTCTGTCTTCTGTCTTCTGTCTTCTGTCTTCTGTCTTCTGTCTTCTGTCTTCTGTCTTCTGTCTTCTGTCTTCTGTCTTCTGTCTTCTGTCTTCTGTCTTCTGTCTTCTGTGTTCTGTCTTCTGTCTTCTGTCTTCTGTCTTCTGTCTTCTGTCTTCTGTCTTCTGTCTTCTGTCTTCTGTCTTCTGTCTTCTGTCTTCTGTCTTCTGTCTTCTGTGTTCTGTCTTCTGTCTTCTGTCTTCTGTCTTCTGTCTTCTGTCTTCCGGTCCGTCTGTCTTCTGTCTTCTGTCTTCTGTCTTCTGTCTTCCGGTCCGTCTGTCTTCTGTCTTCTGTCTTCTGTCTTCTGTCTTCTGTCTTCTGTCTTCTGTCTTCTGTCTTCTGTCTTCTGTCTTCTGTCTTCTGTCTTCTGTCTTCTGTCTTCTGTCTTCTGTCTTCTGTCTTCTGTCTTCTGTCTTCTGTCTTCTGTCTTCTGTCTTCTGTCTTCTGTCTTCTGTCTTCTGTCTTCTGTCTTCTGTCTTCTGTCTTCTGTCTTCCGGTCCGTCTGTCTTCTGTCTTCTGTCTTCTGTCTTCTGTCTTCTGTCTTCCGGTCCGTCTGTCTTCTGTCTTCTGTCTTCTGTCTTCTGTCTTCTGTCTTCTGTCTTCTGTCTTCTGTCTTCTGTCTTCCGGTCCCTCTGTCTTCTGTCTTCTGTCTTCTGTCTTCTGTCTTCTGTCTTCTGTCTTCTGTCTTCTGTCTTCTGTCTTCTGTCTTCTGTCTTCTGTCTTCTGTCTTCTGTCTTCTGTCTTCTGTCTTCTGTCTTCTGTCTTCTGTCTTCTGTCTTCTGTCTTCTGTCTTCTGTCTTCTGTCTTCTGTCTTCCGGTCCCTCTGTCTTCTGTCTTCTGTCTTCTGTCTTCTGTCTTCTGTCTTCTGTCTTCTGTCTTCTGTCTTCTTCTTCTGTCTTCTGTCTTCTGTCTTCTGTCTTCTGTCTTCTGTCTTCTGTCTTCTGTCTTCTGTCTTCTGTCTTCTGTCTTCTGTCTTCTGTCTTCTGTCTTCTGTCTTCTGTCTTCTGTCTTCGTCCTCTGTCTTCTGTCTTCTGTCTTCTGTCTTCTGTCTTCTGTCTTCTGTCTTCTGTCTTCTGTCTTCTGTCTTCTGTCTTCTGTCTTCTGTCTTCTGTCTTCTGTCTTCTGTCTTCTGTCTTCTGTCTTCTGTCTTCTGTCTTCTGTCTTCTGTCTTCTGTCTTCTGTCTTCTGTCTTCTGTCTTCGTCCTCTGTCTTCTGTCTTCTGTCTTCTGTCTTCTGTCTTCTGTCTTCTGTCTTCTGTCTTCTGTCTTCTGTCTTCTGTCTTCTGTCTTCTGTCTTCTGTCTTCTGTCTTCTGTCTTCCGGTCCCTCTGTCTTCTGTCTTCTGTCTTCTGTCTTCTGTCTTCTGTCTTCTCTGTCTTCTGTCTTCTGTCTTCTGTCTTCTGTCTTCTGTCTTCTGTCTTCTGTCTTCTGTCTTCTGTCTTCTGTCTTCTGTCTTCTGTCTTCTGTCTTCTGTCTTCTGTCTTCTGTCTTCTGTCTTCGGTCCTCTGTCTTCTGTCTTCTGTCTTCTGTCTTCTGTCTTCTGTCTTCTGTCTTCTGTCTTCTGTCTTCTGTCTTCTGTCTTCTGTCTTCTGTCTTCTGTCTTCTGTCTTCTGTCTTCTGTCTTCTGTCTTCTGTCTTCTGTCTTCTGTCTTCTGTCTTCTGTCTTCTGTCTTCTGTCTTCTGTCTTCTGTCTTCTGTCTTCTGTCTTCTGTCTTCTGTCTTCTGTCTTCTGTCTTCTCTGTCTTCTGTCTTCTGTCTTCTGTCTTCTGTCTTCTGTCTTCTGTCTTCTGTCTTCTGTCTTCTGTCTTCTGTCTTCTGTCTTCTGTCTTCTGTCTTCTGTCTTCTGTCTTCTGTCTTCTGTCTTCTGTCTTCTGTCTTCCGGTCCCTCTGTCTTCTGTCTTCTGTCTTCTGTCTTCTGTCTTCTGTCTTCTGTCTTCTGTCTTCTGTCTTCTGTCTTCTGTCTTCTGTCTTCTGTCTTCTGTCTTCTGTCTTCTGTCTTCTGTCTTCTGTCTTCTGTCTTCTGTCTTCTGTCTTCTGTCTTCTGTCTTCTGTCTTCTGTCTTCTGTCTTCTGTCTTCTGTCTTCTGTCTTCTATCGCATCACATGCAGACCATGGCTCCAAGTTGTCAGTCGATTCCCTGGTTTTGTCCCATCATCCGAGAGACGAGACTGCCTTCTAAATGACGCAGCTTGCTGACCACTTGTCGGGTGACAGTTGATGAGGGGGCTGTGTTTCATTTGAAGTCAGACTGATTCTTGGTTAGTCTTCCATTTCTCGGCGCTCTTGTCGGACGTGAAATATCGTCTTAGTGGTTCTTTGGCTGTCTTTCCGGATCAGTGCATGTGACGACGCAATGAAGCATCTCTCATCCTCTTCGTCGTCATCCCTGCAACTCCTGCAGAGGCTGCTGTTCTCCATGCACCTGCACAGGTTGCCAACTAATGTGCCACGTGCTGCAACATTGTTCATCGGCGCTCTCCTTGCCTGGGATGCCAATGTGCCCAGGCACCTTGTCTTTGATTGAGTGATGGTGTGCCCAAGGGACTCTATGGGCACTGGGCTGCCTATGTGCCACAGGAAGCAGTTGAGTCCCTTTCTGGGGTCCGGTAAGCCTAACGTTGCAGCGCAGACTTCGAAAGAAATGAGATTGTTCTCCTCTTCCAGAAACTTCTGGAGGAACTCCGCCGCAATGGTGGCAAAGCACTTCAATCCACCAAGAGCCCTGGATATGCTGCTGCATGTGGGCTAAAAACAGCCACTTGGTGGATCGGAGTGTCCACTTTGTTGCGCGTCTCTTTTTCCTTCTTCGTCTTCGTCTACCTTTTCTTCTTCGTCATCATCATCATCTTCTTCTTCTCTCTCTTCTTCTTCTCCTTCGTCTTCTTCTTTGTGTGACACCACACTCCATGGTGAACCTGCCAGCAACCAACTAGTCCCTCCAGCTATCGTCCTGCCTAGCTGCCTCCAGCTTCACACTCGAAGACTTTGTCGCGTGGCTCGGGACTGTCTTTCTCTACACTGGCTCAAATTTGTGACGCTTTCCGTGAGTCTGCGTCGTACAACATCGTCTAATTCCACCCCATTTCTGCAAGAAGAGCTTGAAAGTTCGATGCAACCGTTCGTCGGCTTCGAGTATCACGCCAAGGCCTTTACTCACGTACGTGTCAGGTGTGCAGGTCGCATGCAGGTTCTGAGCCTCAGCTAGAACTGCCTTCCCTTGCATCGTTGAAGCTAATGAGCACGCACCCTCCAGTCGTCAAGACCAATTCGACGAGCTTATACCGGAAATTCGGTCCTCCACTTCGTCTCGAACCAGGCGGGCACGGATTCCAATGCCATCCTGTGACCGAGGCGGTTGTGTCTTCTCCCCCGGCGCAGAGTTTCTCTTCCGAAGGCACGAAGAGTCAGAGCTATCGTCCAGTTTGCTGACCAAGTAGCACCGGTTGCCAAGGACGATTCTACGTTGGATCTCCTCTAAGGTGCCGTCTGCGGAGTTCCATAAGAAGACACACTTCGTTCGCACCTCGAAGCACGGCAAAGCTCTTATCTGGCGCAATTTTAGATCCCACCTGGATCGTTGTCCTGCCCACCTGCATGCCACCTAGTAAGTCAGCCTTTTCCCGCTGACTCCAGAGATGACTCCTCGCGTTGTTTGTGGGGTCTAGTGTCGACGAAAGCACGGGATGTGGGTCCTCCTAAGTGGACTTGTTTGTCACTCCTCATGCCTTCGCACAGACTTCAATCTTGGTTGACTCCTTTGGCCGTCGCATTAGCTGCTCGATCTCGCTCCACGTTTGTTGACACCTACCTTCCCCTGAACCCTGACTACTCGTGACTACCGTGACTCCACTCCGATCTCTCCCTTTTTTGCTGTCTAAGCCTAAGTCTTCGTTTAACTTCGCGTTTTTAATGCGCTTCGTCCACTTTGTGACCGTTGATCGTGCGCCATCACGATCCTCGACTGATCTTCAGCGAAGATCGAGTGAAAAAAAAAAACGAACAAAAAACCGAAAAAAAGGGAAACCACCACCACCACTCCGACCCTTTATTGAACACAATCACAAAAGCAGCCACTGCCGGCGCCTTTAGGGCGCATCGGTTGTCCAAAAGTCCCAGGGCATCACGAACGTCTCGTTGCATCGGATCAGATCGCACTCCACCAGCGACGTGAAGTGCCGCGACAGCCTCATGTCGAAAATGAACTCACAACTGGAGTACCTGCAACACAGACACCGTCGGTCAGTAGGCCACCTCAGCCACATCCTCACTCACACTGGCGGAAACCACAGGAAGCACTGGAAGCTGCACAGCACCCCGTGCGGCCGCCTAAACTCGCCATCGGGCAGCTGTATCGATCCGGTGTTGTGCTTCTTCCAGCACTGTGCACTCCACGCTGTTGCCCGCGGGACAAAGGGAAGAAACGTTATTTTGTTTAAATTAATTAATACCATCCCCCCAACCCCCCCCCCCCCCCCCCCTCCACACCCCCACTCACCTCCATCGTTGAGCTCGCAGCAAAAGCACAGCAAATAGAGGACCACAACGCTTTGATAGAAATTTTTCATGTCCAAAAGGAGCGAGAGAAACCGTCAAACCAAAAAAAAAAAAAAAAAAGAACGACACCACCACCGCCGTCGTGAATCGGGTGAATCGGGTATCCCAAGCGAACTGAACTGCTGCCATCTCAGGCATCCCCAGGCGAGAGGACGGCCACCCTCTGGCGGAGCCGATACGCGCCGGTTGATGATCGTAAATCAGCGCAATTGGAAAATTAGTTTTGATTCGGTTGTTTGGCGCGTTTTACAAGCTAGCTCGCTCGCAGCAGTCGTCCCACCCACCGACGCGGCTCTGTTGGCCTGTGTGCACATGAATGGAGCACTTAATCGTTTGACTTTGATTTGATTAAACATTCTGTTTGTTTGCAACGCAAAAATAGAATATTCGCTGCTGACGCGACACCGCCACCCAGCCAGCGCCCGACCACCGCCCACCGCCCACAAGTCCACATGTCAGTCCGTTCAATGGAACGGGGGATGAATGCGATGGAATGTGGGTCAAGAGTGCGTAGCGAAATGTGTGGCAAAGTGAACTGGGGTGCGATCGTGGATTGGGAGGCGATGTGAGCGCGAGTAGCACGATTTAGAGGCGGTGTCGGGTTGAGCCTCGTTGTCGTCATCTTCGAGGATTCGTTACAGAAAGCTGAGGATCAGCACGATCGTTGATCACGTCGAGTATCAGGAGCGATCTTGTCAAAGGCTTCGTGGCTTGGGAGGTGATGGGTGCGAGCAGCGCGACTTAGCGCCAGTGTCCCATGGAGCGCCCGAAAGATGAGCACGATCGTTGATCACGTCGAGTGGTAGGAGCGATCTTGTCAATGACTTCGTGGCTTGGGAGGTGATGAGTGCGAGCACCGCGTCTTAGGGCCAGTGTCCGATGGAGCGCCCGAAAGATGAGCACGATCGTTGATCACGTCGAGTGGTAGGAGCGATCTTGTCAAAGGCTTCGTGGCTTGGGAGATGATGGGTGCGAGCACCGCGTCTTAGGGCCAGTATCCGATGGAGCCGCCGAAAGATCAGCACGATCGTTGATCACCTGCAGCGATCTTGTCAAAGACGTCGTGGCTTGGGAGGTGATGGGTGCGAGCAGCGCGTCTTAGGGCCAGTGCCTGATGGAGCCGCCGAAAGATCAGCACGATCGTTGATCCCTTTCAGCGATCTTGTCAAAGACGTCGTGGCTTGGGAGGTGATTGGGCGAACAGCGCGTCTTAGGGCCAGTATCCGATGGAGCCGCCGAAAGATCAGCACGATCGTTGATCACCTGCAGCGATCTTGTCAAAGACGTCGTGGTTTGGGAGGTGATGGGTGCGAGCAGCGCGCCTTAGGGCCACTGCCGGATAGAGCCGCCGAAAGATCAGCACGATCGTTGATCACGTCGAGTGGCAGGAGCGATCTTGTCAAAGGCTTCGTGGCTTGGGAGGTGATGGGTGAGAGCACCGCGTCTTAGGGCCAGTGTCTGATGGAGCCGCCGAAAGATCAGCACGATCGTTGATCCCTTTCAGCGATCTTGTCAAAGGCTTCGTGGCTTGGGAGGTGATGGGTTCGAGCAGCGCGTCTTAGGGCCAGTGTCCGATGGAGCGCCCGAAAGATGAGCACGATCGTTGATCCCTTTCAGCGATCTTGTCAAAGTCTTCGTGGCTTGGGAGGTGATGGGTGCGAGCACCGCGTCTTAGGGCCAGTGTCCGATGGAGCGCCCTAAAGATCAGCACGATCGTTGATCACGTCGAGTGGCAGGAGCGATCTTGTCAATGACTTCGTGGCTTGGGAGGTGATGAGTGCGAGCACCGCGTCTTAGGGCCAGTGTCCGATGGAGCGCCCGAAAGATGAGCACGATCGTTGATCCCTTTCAGCGATCTTGTCAAAGGCTTCGTGGCTTGGGAGGTGATGGGTGCGAGCACCGCGTCTTAGGGCCAGTGTCCGATGGAGCGCCCTAAAGATCAGCACGATCGTTGATCACGTCGAGTGGCAGGAGCGATCTTGTCAATGACTTCGTGGCTTGGGAGGTGATGAGTGCGAGCACCGCGTCTTAGGGCCAGTATCCGATGGAGCCGCCGAAAGATCAGCACGATCGTTGATCACCTGCAGCGATCTTGTCAAAGACGTCGTGGTTTGGGAGGTGATGGGAGCGAGCAGCGCCTCTTAGGGCCAGTGCCGGATAGAGCCGTCGAGAGATCAGTACGATCAACGATCATGTCAAAGACATCAAGAGAGACAGCCCTCGCCAGCGTTCAAATGTGCTCCAGCTGAGCTCCCCCACCAAACGCGTCGCATCGCCACAACAAACCGTGTAGCGAGGTATGTCACCCCCTGCTGAGATCAATGTCATTCCAATTGATGCCGCACAAGGGGTAGTTCGCCATCCCATCCCCCCTCCCCAAGCACAGAGGCAACCGCAGTCCACTGTGGAACGAGGTAAATGGCGACCACTCATCGGATACATCGTTTGTCGTCGTCGTCGTCGTCGTCGTCGTCTCCCAGTGACCCTGACACATCATCAGAGCAGCAACGAAACGAAAACAAACGAAAACTGAAACCGCCCCAAAGCGGATAGAGCCTCCATATCTCAGTGCATGACCGTATCCAGCTGGAATCGAAATGGGAAAAGTGTGCAGCGGCGTTGCTGCGAGTTTTCTTTTGCTTCTGCTAAGTCTGTGCCTTCTCCTCGGCAGTGCGAGTGCCCAAGGACGATCGAGTGCCGGTGCTGGGAGTGCTGGCGGTGTAGCAGCTGGTGCCTTTGCCGCCACCAGTGGCGGTCACATAAGAAGTATACAAGAAAAAAATCAAAAAAAAAAAAAAAACGGAAGCGGAACTCAATCAATTTACTTTCTCTCTCTTCTTCTCTCTTTCTCTTTGTGTGTGTGTGTGTGTGTGTGTGCGTTCAGGAGAAACAAATCACTGCTGGAGACGATACGACGGCTACAACAAGAACATCGTGCCGGGACAGAAGCCAGAGCTTAAGAGGCCATACGGGGTGCTGTGCACCTTCAAGTGTACGATACTCTTGTACACGAGGTGGGTTCTTTGTTGTTGTAGTTGTTCCCATTTTATTTGACGCATTCCCACTACAGTTTCACCAAGTGCGAGTTCATCTACGACTACAAGCTGTCGTGCTACTTATTCACCTCACTGCCGGACTGTTTGTCGCTGAAGTGCACGTTCTTAGATTTTATAAGTAATTTTTAAGAGTTGGGTGGTGGGCGGATGTGCATTCCTCTACCAGCCCCGCCCCGCCCCCGGCCGGTGTTCATATATTAAGAAATTCAAATTGTTTTGTTGATGGTTTTTGTGACAAGAAAAAGGAGGACACGATGAAGTGGTGGTGGTTGATTTTGTTTTCTTTTTTTTTTGATTGATTGCTGCTCCTTGTGCTTTGCATCGATGGTGGTCTTGTTTCTTGACGGCTTCGGCGGTAGATGTTGCTGATGAGGGAGAGTCTGGCTGCAGGCAGGATGTGGACACGAGTCAGTTGCTACACACTCTTAATCGAACGTGGTACGACGGGAGGGTCTGCTTCCCGAGGACAAGTTGACGTCGTGCCAAAGTGATGCACGCACTGAGGCGCTAGTTGCCCTGCTCTTGGTCCAACAAGGTCCAACCGGAAGTGGACAACGATCGTGCTGGTTTTTCGACATATTCTCGACCCATCACCTCCCAAGCCGCGAAGCCTTTGACAAGATCGCTCTTGCCACTCGACGTGATCAACGATCGTGCTGATCTTGGCCCTAAGTCGCGCTGCTCTCACCCATCACCTCCCAAGCCACAAAGTCTTTGACAAGCAATGCTTGCCGAGCTGAAGGACTAGTTCCCGACGTCCTTTTCCAAATGGCATGGGCCCAGGCGTAGCTTGTTCAAGGGGGTTAACAAAGGAGACCGCTGGTTTTCCGATGTGGAGTGGTCCCAGGCGTGGCTTACCCCATCTACCAACGCACCCAAAAACCACTTGCTTTCCAGAAAGGACGCCATTATCACAAAGGCGGCACTTTCACTCGCAATTCAATGAAATTGACGATCAAACTGCTTCAGAAGTGACTTCCGCTGCACTTGAGGCTCCTAAATAGCCGTCATTTACGAGGGTTTCCAAGCCTGTGGTGAGACGCACTCAGTCTGATGCCAAATGAGGCGCCTTTGGCCGTCCTTGGGTCTGGCGGAGGTTCTTTTTTCGCGAATTGATAGGATTCGACGTCCAGCCGATGGCAGCTGCACCGCACAAGCCTTCTCTTTTCGACAAACCAGTGCCCTGCGCCAGGATGCCTTGACTTGTTGTTTGCGGCAGTCTAGCGCCTCACTCGAACATTTCCTGGTGGGCCTTCGCGAATATTCGAGAAGTTCATGCCCGGGTTAGGGATATGAAGCGGTTCATGGCAGGCTGGGGCTTAATTTTAACGTCAAGCTGAGGTTTTTAGCGGGATTTTGGGAGATTTGTGGCTTCTTGCAGACGTTTGTGGCAGGCTGGCGCCTCATTTCAACCTTTCTTAGAGGTCTTATGCGGAATTTCGAGGACTCTGTGCAAAGTCAAGAGAGTCCGTCAAACTAGCGCCTCTCACAAGCCATTTTGTGGCTGGCTAGTGGTGAATTTTGGCAGCCCAGCGCCTCACTCCGTCGATCCCTGGAGGCCCTCGACTGAATTTCGACTGATCCGTGCCAAGGAGTGAGCCATGCGCGAGAGCTTAGCTTTGTTCAGATACTCCTCCAACCCCAAGAAGGGAGCCAAGAAATGGTCTAAAATTCAACCAAATTCAGAAGACATCGCCAGAATGTCGACTCGTTGCAGTTTATCAACGATTTCTTGAAGTCCTGAAGGTTGTCAAAGGTGTCCTCTTCAAGTTGCCGCTTCGCATTGAAGCCGAGCTTAGGACTGTGGGACGGTAACCAAGGCCAGGGGAGGGACTGTGGCCGAACCGAGTTGCCGACCAGTGTCCCTTCCTGGGCCCAGTGGCCCGTCGCAGGCCTTCCTCTAGAGCGACAGGCCCAGTGTCAGTTCTCAGGCCTTCCTCTGGAGCGGCTGGCCTAGTGTCCTATCTCAGGCCATCCTCTAGAGCGGCAGGCCCAGTGTCCCTTCCTGGGCCCTCCTCTAGAGCGGCTGGCCCAGTGTCCCTTCTAAGGCCCTCCTCTAGAGCGGCCTAGTGTCCATTCCCGGCCTTCCTCTAGAGTGGCTGGCCCAGTGTCCTTTCTTAGGCCTTCCTCTAGAGCGGCTGGCCCAGTGTCCCTTCCTGGGCCCTCCTCTAGAGCGGCTGGCCCTGTGTCGCTTCGCAGGCCTTCCCCTAGAGCGCCTGGTCCAGTGTCCCTTCTTAGGTCTTCCTCTAGAGCGGCTGCCCTAGTGTCCTTTCTCAGGCGTTCCTCTAGAGTGCCTGGCCCAGTGCCCCTTCCCAGGCCTTCCTCTAGAGTGCCTGGCCCAGTGTCCCTTCCTGGGCCCTCCTCTAGAGCGGCTGGCCCAGTGTCCCTTCTCAGGCCTTCCTCTAGAGCGACTGGCCCAGTGTCCATTCCCGGCCTTCCTCTAGAGCGGCAGGCCCAGTGTCCCTTCCTGGGCCCTCCTCTAGAGCGGCTGGCCCAGTGTCCCTTCGCAGGCCTTCCTCTAGAGCGGCTGGCCCTGTGTCCCTTCGCAGGCCTTCCTCTTGAGCGGCTGGCCCAGTGTCACTTTTAAGGCCCTCCTCTAGAGCGGCTGGCCCTGTGTCGCTTCGCAGGTCTTCCCCTAGAGCGCCTGGTCCAGTGTCCCTTCTAAGGCCCTCTTCTAGAGCGGCCTAGTGTCCATTCCCGGCCTTCCTCTAGAGCGGCTGGCCCAGTGTCACTTTTCAGGCCTTTCTTTGGAGCGGCTGCCCTAGTGTCCTTTCTCAGGCGTTCCTCTAGAGTGCCTGGCCCAGTGCCCCTTCCCAGGCTTTCCTCTAGCGCGGCTGGCCCAGTGTCCCTTCTTAGGTCTTCCTCTAGAGCGGCTGGCCCTGTGTCCCTTCCCAGGCCTTCCTCTAGAGCGGCTGGCCCAGTGTCCCTTCTTAGGTCTTCCTCTAGAGCTGCTGGCCCAGTGTCCCTTCGCAGGCCCTCCTCTAGAGCGGCTGGCCCAGTGTCCCTTCCTGGGCCCTCCTCTAGAGCGGCTGGCCCAGTGCCCCTTCTCAGGCCTTCCTCTAGAGCGGCTTGCACAATGTCCCTTCCTGGGCCCTCCTCTAGAGCGGCTGGCCCTGTGTCCCTTCCCAGGCCTTCCCCTAGAGCGCCTGGTCCAGTGGCCCTTCTTAGGTCTTCCTCTAGAGCTGCTGGCCCAGTGTCCCTTCGCAAGCCTTCCTGGGCCCTCCTCTAGAGCGGCTGGCCCTGTGTCCATTCCCGGCCTTCCTCTAGAGCGGCTGGCCCAGTGTCACTTCTCAGGCCTTCCTCTGGAGCGGCTGGCCTAGTGTCCTTTCTCAGGCCTTCCTCTAGAGAGACTGGCCCAGTGTCCCTTCCTAGGTCCTTCTCTAGAGACTTCCTTTCCGCCAAGAGGTCCGCCTAGCATCGTCCGCCACCTCGATTCAGACACAGTCACTCCCTGAGCCTCAGTTTATGTCCCACAACCTCGTCTTCCGGTGAAACCTTTGCCTCGAGGGTGAAAAGTGCCTCAGAACAGATCGGAAAGACTCCATCTCACTTGAGCTGAGAGTCCCCGCTGATCGCCGCTAGCATCGCAGCTTCTCTCCAACCGTCTTGCCGACGTCATTAAACCACTTGTCTCCTTCAAGTCCACCGACCAGTCCTCAGGAGATGACGCTCCCTTTGACAAGGCGTCACGTCTGAATCCGAACAATCTCGACATCCTCTCGCCTCCGCCCCCCCATTCGAGTGCGCTCCCCGACAACGAGGCAACATTTTACGCTTTGGAATGCAAATTTAACAAGCAGCCAGCGTCCCGCTTCCGAGAGGGATTCAAAAAAGTGTCCTTTTATAACTACACTCCCTTCGCCAGCCCCTCCATCAGTCGGCCTCCCGCTCGCACGCTTCCAACAAGCGAAAGTCCTTTGTCTGAAACTTTCGCAATATCTCGCAAATTGATTTCCTCTTCAAGGAGACAGCCTTAACCGGTTGTCTCCCTCGCCGCCGCTCCCTCCCCCCACTCGACAAACACACACACACTTTCGCTCTAATTAAATTCCTTTAAAGTAGTCAGGTGCGGTAGGTTGTGTGTTGTTTACTGAAGCCCCCCCCCGCCCCCGCCGTTGGCACATAAATTACACGAGAAAACTTTAACGCTTTGACAATGATACACACACAAACGCTCGCACACCAATCCATCTGCAAGTGTGCCGTTGTCATTCATCAGGCAGGTGAACGACTGAGACTCACCCCGGCATCGTCATCGGAAAGAGGACAGCCGGAAGGACGAAAATAAATTCTCACATCGGAGCTCATCAATTTGTGGTGAGATTTATGTTCGCCGATCATTCTCATTCGGAGGAGCCTCTGCCGCCGTCGCCGTCGCCGTCGCCGTCACCGGCCCCCCAATGAATTCTATTTCGTCTTCGTTTTCGTTTTCAAAACGCAATTAAGTGCCCGTCCGTCCGGGGAGGCCCACGAGGAGAACAATCCTCTTGGCCATAATCAAATGCACATTAACCGCTGAGCATCCGATGCAGCAGACTGGAGTCCTTCTCGAAGTCCACCACCGTAGTCCGCCCCGGATGCAGATGGTGGGCGAGAGAGAGAGAGAGGCGCTATAAATTATTTTGCATCCCCATTCCACACACACAGAGAGAGAGAGAGGCAGTCACAGTTAGAGACGCGCTCGTCTAAGGCGGTCCTTTCGTCTAGGACCATAAATAAAGTATCTTATCTGCAAAGAGAGTTGGTAGTTGCAGAATTCCAATTTGTTTATCTGTTCGAGTGAAATCCATTTCGGGCATAAATCACCTTGTTCGTTGCGGAATGCGGTTCCTTAATGGAACTGCAAATATTTGAGATGTTTGTCGTGGGGTTACAGGGCAGCAGGGGCCGAACTGCAGCTGCGGCTGGACAGTGGACACGATGATCTGCGGCGCAATGATGAGGTCGGGCTTGACTTGAAATTCATTTGTATCGCAAGCGCCGCGCTGTTGTGATGAAGGCTGTAGTCGTTGCGGTGTGCTGGGGTGGGGGTGGTGGAGATGGTGGCTAGATGGAAATCCATATCTCGCTGTGTGGTCCATTAGGAGCAGCCATTGAAGGCCTTCAGGTGGAGGTGGATGTGGAGGTGGAGGTGGAGGTGGATGTGGAGGTGGAGGTGGAGGTGGAGGTGGAGGTGGAGGTGGAGGTGGAGGTGGAGGTGGAGGTGGAGGTGGAGGTGGAGGTGGAGGTGGAGGTGGAGGTGGAGGTGGAGGTGGAGGTGGAGGTGGAGGTGGAGGTGGAGGTGGAGGTGGAGGTGGTGGTGGAGGTGGATAGATGGAAATCCATATCTCGCTCTGTAGTCCATTAGGAGCAGCCATTGAAGGCCTCTGGGTCGCTTCAGGTGGAGGTGGAGGTGGAGGTGGAGGTGGAGGTGGAGGTGGAGGTGGAGGTGGAGGTGGAGGTGGAGGTGGAGGTGGAGGTGGAGGTGGAGGTGGAGGTGGATGTGGAGGTGGGGACTTACATATTGTCGCCGAATTCGAATTCTGACTCCGCGCTTCTGCTCAGTTTTCATTTGGAAATCTCTTTTGTAAGTTTGATGAGCACTTTTAATCAATAGGAGGGTTTCTTGGGCCAAGTTTGGGGCTTGTGTTGGCTCCATTTCGGGCCACCAGGGGTGCTCCAAGGGAGATGGAATGTAGTCTATATCCTTTTCCCGATCAAGAGGCTCGTGTTCAGGCAAGACTCACTCGTCTAGTCGCCATGGCTGAGCGGGTAGAGGGGAGCAAACACAATTTGACTGAAAACGAGACAATTTGCGGGCCTCTGGCTATTTTTTCACTCAAAAATGCAGTTAGCAGGTTAAATCAGTACTTTTTCATGCTAGGCATGGTCAGTCGTTCCCCGGGTAGTCGAAAGGGCCAACTCCTCTCCCCCATGATCCTGCGAGCTCCTTGCGTGCTACACAACACCATTCTTCTGCAACCCCCCAGCTCTCCTCCTTTCAATCAAACCCCCACCAGGCGTCCGAAGGCACCCCCTGTCACAAGCTCCAACTCACTGTCCCATCATCCTGCATCTGAACAGATTCCTGGTGGCCCACCATCACCTCCCACCCAACCATCCACCGACCGACCAACCAACCAACCAGACCATTACCATAAAATGCAATTAAAATTTTCAATTTCATCCCAAATAGACTGCATCGAGTATCTGTGTGCCGTCCCAGATGTGTGCAAAAATTGTGAAACCTCAGCAGAGCAGCGCAGCGCCCTCTGTGTGCCGTGCGTCGTCGTCAATCCCACCTGTGTCGTGGGACCCCCCCCCCGAGGTGGTAATTAATTTCCTGTTTTATCAGGTGGCCTGTGCCAAGTCACCGTTCGACTGTCTGTCATCGGGGTCCGGCCAATTTAAATTTCCAATTTCCACTGGTGGTTCCATAAACCGCATGAATACAAAGGAAGCCGTAGCAAGTGGTCTGCATGGCTCTGGCTGTGCCCTGGCCACGTGGGTGGTGCTCTGAGCCGAATCTATTGCTTATTTCGCACATTTCCCATCGCAAAGCTATCGTCATTGTCATCGCAAACGACGGTCGTCGGTTCATCTAAGGACTTGGCTGCAAGGCACACGTACACGTACGTGAATATGTCTGACTTCCTGGCCTCGTAAATTTTGCACCCACGCCGTAGGGGCAAAGCGAGCGAACCCAAATCCAGGTCGAATGCGATTCTTCTTCGTTTCCAGAATGCCGAACCGGGCCGGGGGTAGGCAGGCCATGTTTTGTATCCGTTTCGGTTCGGTTTTGAGAAAAGAATGTGTATCGCACGCTTCACAACAGAATCTACATCCGATACACTTGAGATGCGTTCGATGCTCATGAAGTGGCGGTAGCCGGGGGTGAGAGCGTGGGGGTGGAGGTGAAGGTGGAGGTGGGCATTGGGGGTGGAGACTTAAGCATTGTCGCCCGGAAGGCTCTGACTGTAAAATATCAATGGCGCGCTGATTTTATGGCAGCATTACGAGTTTTTTGGATCATTTCATCCTTTAGGCTGGCATAATACCGTTTATTGGAGCTGTGAGTGGGGGAGGGGGAGTTAAAGAAGGTTAGGGGGGCGGAGCGGTGTTGTCTGATGTAATTGGCGCGATGAATAGGGGCGTGGTGGGGTTGAGGAGGTGGGGAGGATGTGGTGAGGAGGCAGTGGGTGGTGGTCATTAAGGGGATCATCCCGTGGAATTAGCATAATGATGAACTAGATCTGATTTTTCTTCTTTTTTTTTTTTGTGGGTTGTGGTGAGGAGATGGGTGGAGAGAGGGGGTGGATGGTGAGGGGGTGCATGGGGATGAGGTGGATTATCGGTACAGAGATGTAGGAGGTGGTCGAGAAAGTGTGCCGGAGAGAGGACAATGTAGCTTGAGAAAAAAGGTTGATGAGGGAGGGGGTGGGGGTGTGGGTGAGTGTGGGGGTGTGGGGAGTTTGAAGGAGTGGGATGTGCAGGAGGATTCTTTAGAAGACTTTGTAAATAAATAGCAATTCGTGCCAAAAGACCAATCGACCGCCGGACACCCGGCGCTAACTGAAAGGGATTACGTTCACTCAATGGTTTCACAAGGAAATAGTTTGAAAATTCATATCTTCCAAACCGCACGCAACAGAATATTGAACCGGCGAGCAAAAGTTGATGGCGAAGGATGTCCTTCAATATGCATCCATCGGCGTCTTACTGGCTTCACTGGTTTTCGAGACATAAGCAGTTGATCGTTCAAGACTGACTTGTTAATGGTTCTCACTTTGAGAGGAAATATCTTCCAAACCGCATGCGACAGGATATTGATTCCAAGAGGAAAAGTTGATGGCAAAGAATGTTCATTAATATGCCTCAAAGGACATCGTTGTGTCGTCGTTGGTTTCCGAGATATTCCTAAGTAGGGAATCATTTATGACTGACTTCATATTTCTTGCCACTTTTGAGACTGCATGGCTCCCATAGAAAACTGTTGACGTTGAAGTGAAGGGAATCAAATGCTCTTTCCAACCACACCTTGGTGGTCCTCCTTTTGTCACCACTCTCCTTTGGCATCTCCCAGAACTTCCAAGCCCTCACGCCGCCCTCATCTCCATCAGCAATCGATGCCACTGGGCACACCCATTTCCAGTCAACATCCCCAGTGTCCCAAATACTCCCTCGAACGTCCATAATGAAGCCTCACTTCATCGCCCTCACAACGAGCTGGCTTCGTTCCCCGATTAGACGGTCGCCTCTAATTAATTTTCGGAATCAACATTTTGCTGCCGCAAATCTCGCCCGAAAGATTCCCTAAAAGTTCGCCATTCACAAAGTTCACAGCTCGTAATCGACACATATTCATGAGCTTCCCTGTGCACACAAGGTTCACCGCAACGCGGACCCTCAATGCGTTCTGTCGAGTTCGGGCACTCTATGCAACAGCCACCCCCCATCCAGCAGCCCTTCGTGGCGTAAATAACAGCGCGAGAGTTAAATCATATTTGCGGGCGTGGATTAAGCCAGCCTCCCGACCGCCCCCGCCCCCCCCCCCCCCCCACGGACCATAACTAGGTTCCAAAAAAGCGGTGAGCTGATTCATTTAATTTCGAAAGTTTTCGCCTGCTGCCAGGACGACAGCGCTGATGACGATGAAGAGCCATCGATGCTCCCCCCGCCCCCCACCCTCTCGCGACTGATTGCAGGCCACTACAGCGATTGACTGTGCGGATCACAGAGCGGCGACCCGAGGCGCCTTAGCTGGATATGCACCAGCACCAGCAGCAGCGGGAGTTTCAGTTAATTAGCAACAATTTCAAATTAGCACCAACGGCACAACCGTCTGACGAGGAAGTGCACAGTGCGCGGGGTCAATTATTGCATCCTCATTTGAGACTGCCGGGTCGGGGGTGACTGGTTTTAGAGGAATTTGAATTTATTGCACTGGAATGGCTGTCATGAATGCAGCTGGAGTGCTAATTGGAGCTAATTCGGTTGAAAGAAGGGCCATTTGGAAAAAAAAGGGCGACGCTGATGAGAACGTCGCTCGCGGGAGGCAATCGCGTTCGGCGATGAATGGAGGGCCTTTTGAAATGGAACATCTGGTGTGGACGCGGAGAGCACAGTGGTGATGAGAAGTGGGGGAAGTCGCCAGTTTCGAGCTCAACACATGTTCCGTGGCAAGTTGGGGCCTCCTTGAAGGCAATCTTCGTGTTTGCGTGGAGTGCCACAGGAGTCCTTAAGCGGCCCGTCGCCTTTTCTTGACATTTTCTGAAAGAAGTAACGCACGATGACTCATTTTCGATGAACTTCGAGGTGCAACACTTGGTCTGTGGAAAGAGTAGACCCTCTTGAAGCTTCCGTGGAATACCACAGGGATCCGTAAACGACCCGTTGCCTTTTCTTGAAATTTTTTGAAAGAAGTAACGCACCATGCCTCATTTTCGATGAACTTCGAGGTGCAACACAAGGTCCGTGGAAAGAGTAGACCCTCTTGAAGCTGCCGTGGAGTACCACAGGGATCCGTAAAAGACCCGTTGCCTTTTCTTGAAATTTTTTGAAAGAAGTAACGCACCATGCCTCATTTTCGATGAACTTCGAGGTGCAACACTCGGTCCGTGGAAAGAGTAGACCCTCTTGAAGCTTCCGTGGTGTACCACAGGGATCCGTAAACGACCCGTTGCCTTTTCTTGAAATTTTTTGAAAGAAGTAACGCACGATGACTCGTTTTCGATGAACTTCGAGGTGCAACACTTGGTCTGTGGAAAGAGTAGACCCTCTTGAAGCTTCCGTGGTGTACCACAGGGATCCGTAAACGACCCGTTGCCTTTTCTTGAAATTTTTTGAAAGAAGTAACGCACGATGACTCGTTTTCGATGAACTTCGAGGTGCAACACTTGGCCCGCGACAAGTGTAGACCCTCTTGAAGTTACCGTGGAGTGCCACAGGGTTCCATAAACGACACCCTGCCTTTTCTTGAAATTTTTTGAAAGAATTTACGCACCACGACTCGTTTTCGATAAGCTTCGAGGTGCAACACTTGGCCTGTGGCAAGTGTAGACCTTGTATGCCTCTCCATCGACCATGAGTCCCCCAAAAACCAGCCTCATTTCGCATCAAGAGAGCCCGAAATTCCTTTGTCTCTCCTTAATTTACACTCAAATTCCGCCTGTCATCCTGAATAGACACCACGCGAGAGAGGGCGGGTGGTCGGATGGTGGGGTCGATCCTCATTACGCCTCTAGGCATCATCTGAGATGCCGCCAAACCGCCACCCGCCACCGACTGCCAACTTGTTGCAGCGTTAATGAATGTCAGGACGAGCCAAGGATGTGCGCTGGATAAAGTTAAACTTTCTACAAAACCCCCATCGCCACCCATCCCGCCTCTTTAAGGCTCTTCTGGTTTCCTGACACAAAACGTCGTTGTGAGTAAATAAATTATCGTCTCGGTGTGCGTGGGGTGAACCCTTTGCCACACACACACACACATCCTCCACCACTCTCGTGTGAGGTCGGCAAAAGTTTTTGAGCACACCTATTTGTCACATTTGATAGCAGCCGCAGAGCGTCGTTCATCTTGTAACCCCATCGCATTGACGGTTATAGATGAAAATAGCCGAGCTTGTGGTTGCCCCGGTGGGGCATTGAATTACCGTGTGACGGTCGGTGGGGGGTGTGGGCGAATGTTTGGTAAAACTTTTCGAAACCACTGAATCCGGGAATTCATTTAATTAAAAGCTTTCTGTTGGGTTCATCTGGCATTGACAGGCCGTGTAATTATTAATTGATGTGTGAGTGGGGGTGGAAGGGAGGGGGGGGGGGGGGGGGGGGAGGGCATTTCAGTTGCAGGCTAGGATGGCCTGAGTGAGTGTTAATTGATGGAAGCGACTTTAGTTCTCCGCGAAACAGTTTTTCCACGAATTAGGCGTCCGCGTCTCTGCTGAGGTGAAGGTCAACCTCGAACTTTGTCGAGGAGGGTATCTAGTCTCGGAAGAAGAAGACTGGGGGCCTCAGAAAGAACAACACACCTACTCCCTTCCTTGATGTCTACTCCCGACTGTAGCGCCACAAAGAAGACGGGTACCATTTCTTAAGTCCATCTAGAGACCTTCCACGTTGCCGTGACACTCTCTATCGTTCATCTTCTGATTATCGCCCGCTTTGGAGGCCTCTCAACCGACTGACAGCTTCTGCTATCAACCAGAAACCGTTCCTAGCTCTCAACATGGACCCGACAGCCCAGAGAGAAGTTGTATTCTCCTAAAACTGACTGATCTTAAGCGGTCTTGTGATGGACTTCAATAGGTCTCCGGGTAGGGACCGATGCTCTTTGTTGTACTTGATGATGGGATTTGAAGCTCAACACTTGATCCGTGGCAATTTGAGGTCCCTTTCGAGACAATCTTCGTGTTTCCGTGGAGTACCAAAGGGTTCCATAAAAGGTCCGTCGCCTTTTCTTTTTTTGGGAAAGAAGTAATGCACCATGCCTCGTTTTTTCATGAATTTTTTTGAAAGAAGTAACACTATGTCTCGTTTTCGATGAGCTTTGAGGTGCAACACTTGGTCCGCGGCAAGTGTGGACCCTCTTGAAGTGTACGTGGAGCGCCACAAGGGGTCATATATGGTCTGCGGCTTGACTTTGACAAACAAAATTTTTTTTTTAAGAAACTATCGCGTTTTGTCATTGTTGTGATGAAATTTGAGATTTAGCACTTCATAGAGAGACTTCCCCGTGGTTTCCTTGAAGTTTCACAGGGTTCCATGTACGGACCCTCATCTTTTCTTGCCCTAAAGTCGGTGTTTTTGGAAGAAATGAGGCATCTTATGAGGAAATGTGACGAGAGTGCGTTGAATTTGAGATTAACCACTTGATAGAGCAACTTTCTCGTAGTTTCCTTCAAGTTCCACAAGGTCCCACGCATGGACCCTTATCTTTTCTTGCCATATAGTCTGTATTTGTGTAAGAAATGATGCATCTTATGGGGAAATGTGACGAGAGTGCGTTGAATTTGAGATTAAGCACTTGGTAGAGCGGCTTTCTTGTAGTTTCCTTGAAGTCCCGCCGGGTTCCACGTGCGGTCCCTCATCTTTTCTTGCCCTAAAGTCAGTGTTTTTGGATGAAATGAGGCATCTTATGATTAAATGTGACGAGAATGCGTTAAATTTCAAGAATTCCTGTCAATTCTGCGGTGTCCCACAATGTTTCACTCTTTGTCCGATGCTTTTTGTTGCTCAGAAATTCTGTGTCTTGCACGAGAGATTAGACGCAAGCGCCCATTGTGTCCAAATTCAGTTCAATTTGAACGTAGATTCAACCACAAAACGCGGCAGTTTAAAGGCTTTCCTTCTCAATGCTTCTAGTTCGTGACGGCGGACCTAAGCGAGCTCCGAATGGATTCGAACTTCCAACAAATTTGCTCAAGAGCTCCACTCCACCAGCCGGCGAATTTCCCCACTGACACACTCTCAACCAGGAGCCACCGGCGAAATGGTTGAAATGTTTGAACTGCACTCAACCTTCACTCCAAGTCATTTGCATTCTTCTCCCTCCGCTCAGAAGGAGACAAGCACTACCCCCACCCGCCCCTCTGCCACCTCAGCTCATTACGTGCAGAGTACTCTTCGGTCGGCACTCATCTGTGGTGACCATGCCAAATTGACATGCCAGCTGGGAATTAATGCTCTTCAAGGGCCATTGCCAGTTGCAATGATGCACTTTTACTTCATTTGTCTCCCGACTCTCCCTCTCTGCAGCCACCCAGGCCCCATTCACTAATTTAAGGTAAACAATAAAGAGTGAAGCGTCGCTCCACCGAGTGGGTTTCTAAATCATAATCATCATCAACGCGTCACCATTGGCATCGTTAGCAGAGTCAACAGAGTAAACCACGGCACGGCACAGCCCGGCAGGGCAGCAGTCACAGCAGTGTAGTACAGAGAGGCACAAATTTAAGTCGAGTCCCGAGTTGCGTAATAAAATCACACCGGCGAGCGGGCGGCAGCAGCAGCAGCAGCAGCAGCAGCAGCAGTGGCAGCTCGTCGAGGGGTTGATTTATTGAGTGTCAAGTGCAATTGTTGCCCCCAGTGTGAAACAGCACTCATACACTCGTTCGGTTGGCGTGCACGCTCCCCAATAATGTCGTGTCATGTTATGATGAATTTCCGCACTTGTCGCGCAAATTTATGACTCAGGCGGTGGTGGGATGCGGGGCAGTACCAGTACCACCACCCACAGGACCAAGACCCACCACCATGCAGACACTCGGCTTGACGGTTAATTAAAATCAAGTTCATCGGTGACCAGATCCATCCCCCAGTCAGTCAATCAGAGTGCGCGCTTATTTTTTGCCCGTCCAACGCCGGCTCAGTGTCGAGCAATCATTTGCACCGTCAAGTGGCGTGTCGATGGCTATACACTGCTGGGGCGTTCTGCTCCTCCTGGTCCCTTTAACGACTGCATACAGTGGATTCTTCTCGCATGGATACACGGTGTCCTCGTCGTCGCTGCCAGCGGACGATTCGAACAACAATGTTCTGCGTACGTACACCTCACCGTCCATCCATATCCGGTGTTCCGGCGTTCGCTGACGGGCCTCCTTTTGTCCTCTTTGCAGGCACCTACCGTCGCTGCATGTGGGAGCAATCGAAGTTCCTGCCACGCCGGCTCGTCCTGCTGTCGCTGTGCTCGAATCTCTTCTGTGAGAACAATCAGCTGGTGTCGCGATCAAGGTCTTTGTTTGTAGTGGAAAAAGTCCCTAGACCGAATGAGTAGATACAGTTTTTTTTTGTTTTTTCTGATTTTATTCCTTCAAGTGATGTGATGTGATTTGGTTTCAATTTGAATTTGAATTTGTTTTTTCTTGTTTCGTTCGCACTTCACTTTAGCTGCCTGGACCTGCTGCCGGATCAGTGCATTCAGGGGGACGAGGACGATCTGATGTACAAGCCGTTTCCGGACTGCTGCCCGGTCTATTGCAACCTGAAGCGCAGGGTCAACCGATTGAAGGCGATGCTGTTTCGACATCGGGTGCTGAGCATGCCGTCGCAGAGTGTCGTCCTGAACGAGCTCAGTTGAGTGGAGGCTTTGTGTGATTTTTGACTATTTTTTTTTTTTGGTTTTGTAAAGAAATGTGAACAAATGTGACGAGTGGGGGTTGTTTTTCTTGAGAAAATGGAGTATTTCGTGGACGGACATCTCATTTTTTTTGGACTAAAACAGACAGTGATGGAATGGGTCCTTTTTGTGGTGTGGCTGAAGGTTCCGTACTTGGTCCTTGCGACTGAAAGACGGACTAAGAGGTGTGTGTGGTTTAAAAATATGCGATCTGAAACCGATTTGTGATGAAAATGTGGTGAAATGATGAATTTCCGTGGAGTTCCATAGAAGACCAGGTAGAGACCGATGCTTTTTCTTGCGAGGCGGTGATGTGTTTTGAGCGATCGAGCGTCCTAGGGTGAAAGTTGAAGGTTAACTCTTGATCTGTGAAAGAAAAACGAGGCGGGTTCAGGCGGTGTAGTGCCACAATGTACATTGTGTGGACCATATCTTTTTCTTTGAGAACATTTTTTGAAAGAAACGACAATTTCTGATACGTTTCTGACGAAAGTTGACGTTCCTCGCTTTTCCGTGGAGTGCCACAAGACTCCGTATATGGGCCGTTGCCTGTACTTGTCATTAATTACATTTTTTGAAGGAAATAAGATGCCTTCATACGCTTCTGATGAAAGACGATGCTTTTTCGAGACGTTCTTGGTGTTTCCGTGGAGTGCCATAGGGTACCGTATATGGGCCGTTGCCTGTACTTGACATTAATTACATTTTTTTGAACGAAATAACAAGCCGTGATACGTTTCTGATGAAAGGCGATGCTTTTTCGAGACGTTCTTGGTGTTTCCGTGGAGTGCCACAAGGCTCCGTACATGGGCCGTTGCCTGTACTTGTCATTAATTACATTTTTTTGAAGGAAATAAGATGCCTTCATACGCTTCTGATGAAAGACGAAGCTTTTTCGAGACGTTCTTGGTGTTTCCGTGGAGTGCCACAGGGCACCGTATATGGGCCGTTGCCTATACTTGACATTAATTACATTTTTTTGAACGAAATAACAAGCCGTGATACGTTTCTGATGAAAGGCGATGCTTTTTCAAGACGTTCTTGGTGTTTCCGTGGAGTGCCACAGAGCTTCGTGTAAGGACCACTGTCTTTTTTTGTCATTGATTACATTTTTTTGAGAGTAAATAGCCTAAATTTGATGTCAAACACTTCGCACTTGGCGTTTTCCTTGGGTTTCCGTGTGGTTCCATTGGGTTCCCTACACGGTCCCTCACTTTTTCTTGTCACTAAACACGTCTAACACAGATTTGACGAAACTTGAACATCAACACTCGATGCCTGATAGAAAATCATTCGCAAGTGGAGATTTTCGTAGATTTTCGATGGAGTTCCACAGGGTTCCATGTAAGAACCGTCATCTTTTCTCTCACTTTATGTGGAAAATGAGGCGTCTTTAGTGAGAGATTTAATGAAAATGCGTTTAAACGCCAACACTCCACGTCGAGTGGCAGAAGTTTCCTCAAGAACTTCGCCCAAGCACTCTCACAAGGTTACCCAGTTAGGGAATGCAGCCCTCAAACCAGTCCCCGTCGACGTCGACTCCATTTCGGGCTCAAAAGCCGCAACAGACGTCTGAAAACCTACCACCCAATCATGCCCAGAACACATTGCCCCTTCTCACTTTAAAGGGGTCGCCAGTCATATTACCACTCCATAAAGTAGCTTGATGCTCCCAAAGGTCAAAGCCAACTGCAACTTCATTAGACGTCCAATCAATGTGCCAACAATTTATGGCGCACACCGCCTCTCCAGAGACTGCAGCTGGAATCCGGTATGAATTTCACCCCAAAAACTGTTACAACACAGCGCCGGCCCCCTCACCAACCAAAAAACCATTCATTGGCATCGATACGCCACGAGCACCACCACCATCGCCACCACCACCACCACCTGCGCCCTCACACAGAAAAGCTCTCGTATCCCAAACAATGCACTGCTCCGCTCCACCATGCTGCTATGCTGCTTTGTATCCAACGTCACGTGCTCCCTGGTGCGCCGTATATCCTTCATCCGAGACTCTCCGACATGCCCCTGGATGAGGGTGAGGTGAGAAATGCCTCTGTGGAGTGGGGGATTATTCTTTGATCCCATGCAGAAACAGGAACACGAACAGGAAGTGTGCGCCTTTTGTGCGGGCCAAAGTTGTGGAAAGTGCGATAAATCTCTTGGCAAGATACTTCGGCCGGATCGCTCGGTACAACGCAAACAGCAACAAATTGGCATTCGAATGGCATTCCCCAAGTCGGCCCGTAGACCATGTGAGGCGAGCGAGGCCCCTTGAACACCTATTGATTGGCCTTCGAGTGGGATGAGTTAATTAAGTGCAATCGGAGGTCATCACATGTCCTCTCCTGTACGCCGGGCGGGGTGGATTGAGCCGATGTAATCGCACATCCAGCCAATTAATCACTGAATGAGATTAATTAAGTGACGTAACATCCGAGTGATTGGACGTAAATGAGTTAAAGTTGACCAGCGTGACTGTGATGTGAAATTTCGGCGGTGACAATGGGTGCGGCACGGACTGGCGGTGATGGATGCGTGTCCTTGGGGGGAGGAGATGCGTTGGAAGGGGCGAATTTTTCTGCATTGCCATGGAGACAGTCTTATGAAGGGGGGGCAGGCTAGAGGGTATGATAGTAAGGCTGAGCTAGACTTGAAGCCACGGTAGTAAGCCTGAAAGAAAGTTGTTCAAGTAATTCGAACGCCAATGTTGTCTTGTGCGTAAGGCGGTGCCCGCGCGGGTTTTGTTTATCCCGAGCTTCACGCTAACCTATTGACGGCGACCAACTAGAGGTAGCTTCAGGGAGTTATTCACTTTTAATGCAGTCGTGAGACATCTTGTATATAAGACGGAACCCGCGCGGGTTTTCTTAATGTCGCTGAAGCTGCTTCGAGTGATCATGCACAATTTAATGGTGTCATGTGAAGTCTGCCCATATAAGACGGCGCCCGCGTAAGCGGCTGACTAGAAGTTGCCTCGAGAAGATTTTTTTTCTACCCGCGCGGGTTGTCCTTCACCCCGTGATCGACTCGAAAGGCCATCAACTAGAAGTGGCTTCAAGGATCTATTCACATTTTATTGGAGTCTTGAGACATCATGTGTATAAGACGGGACCCGCGCGAGTTTTCTTAATTCCGCTTTGATTGCTCATGCACGATATAATTGACTCATGTCAAGTCGTCTAAATAAGTCGGCCTCTGCCCGGTCAAATAGCGTTTCAAGAAGTTTTTTTCTTTCCCGCGCGGGTTATCCTCCATCCCGTGATCGATTCGAAAGGCAAAGGCAACTAGCAGTCGCTTCGAGAAGCTATTCTCGTTCTATTGCAGTCTTGTGGTATCATGTGTATAAGACGTGACCCGCGCGGGTTTTCTTAATCCCTAGGAAGCCGCTTGGATTGATTATTTACATTTGATTTAAGTCTGGTTATATAGGACGTGGCCGGTGGGTGACTAGAAGTCGCTTCGGGAAGTATTTTTTTGTACCCGCGCGGGTTGTCTTCATCGGGTAACTTTATTTTTGTACCCGCGCGGGTTGTTCTCCGAGATCGACTAGCAATGCCACCAACTGTAAGTCGCTACGAGGAGCTATTCACATTGCCCTAGTGGTCAGGCTTTACCCGCGCGGGGTTTATTGTTCAAGCAGCGCAAGCCGCTTCGAGTGATTTTTGAAATTTAATTAAGTCCTAAGGGGTTCTCTATATATGGAGGTTAAAAGCCGACAATTTAGAAGCCACTTCGAGGCGTATTTTTTTACCCGCGCGGGTTGTTCTCTCTTCTTCAAGCTGCGGAAGCTGCTTCGAGTGATTTTTAAAATGTATTTAAGTCCCGTGGAATCCTCTATATAAGGAGACCTCCGAGCGGTTAAGACCCCCCGAAATCTATAAGGCGCTTGGAGAAGTTTTTTGTTTACCCGCGCGGTTTTTCCTTCATCTCGAAATGGACTCGATAGGTGATCAACAAGATGTCGCTTTGAGAAGCTATTTAAAGTTCACTTTTGGGCTGTCTGACGAATAAGGCGATACCCGCGCGGGTTTTCTACTCCACCCGCCTCGAAAACCAACTCTTAAAGACACTCCTCTCGTGGCCGGTCTAGTGATTGAAAAATCAATCGATTCCCACAATAAGGAATTCCAGAGCATAGCAACGACATCCACGCCCTCCTTCCCAACCCCATCGCATCGTCCCACTCACAATCCTCTCGAGAGGAACTGAAAGGAAACAGTCATTCCACAGCAATGCTCTGAATAAACATCCGTCCCAAAGGGCACCCTCTTCCGATACAATAACTTGCCAACAAAGCATTCGTTCCCGGTCCTCTGCTCCTTCTCGCCGCGTCTTGTTGCCCGCCTGCAAGGACTTATCTGCAATAATCCAGATGTCCTTCGACGAGTACGTTTTTTCTCATTTTTTTTTTTTGTTCCTCAACAATTTATGACTTTCTCCCCTTTCTCCCCTTTCGCCTCGTCAACCTCCTTGACAAGTGCAACGCAAGGAAGAAATCTCAAATATCCACACATTCCGTGAGTCATGCACTAATTGAGGGCCTTCCTCGGAAGGAACGACTAAATCACATCGAACGGAAACTTTCTCTCTCCTCGGTGCAGTTCGAGACACTTTCCAGCCAACTGCCGAATCGTGCACACACATGTGCGGCAAGGATTTCCTCCCACCCTCTACCCACCCGCCGACAAACACAACTTTCGCATTAAAAAAACGAGAACTGATGGGTGGGGGGAGGGTGGAAATTAAATTGAATTCCGTGTCATATTAGAAGAGGTTCCACACACCGATGGCAAATAAATTGCAAAAGTTATCCCAAAAAAGGTGTGTGCACCGGGCAGCTCCGGGCGAGTGCGGTTTTGCACCGGCGTCATGGGATGTACATAGATGTACGCCGCGAGGTGCACTGTCCACTGGGGCGGTGGACAACATGTGATTCGATGCACGACAGCCTTGAGGCGCGTTCGAGTTCATATTTGCTGCCGTTCGAGTGCAGTAAATGCGCTTATCTTGTCTGATTCAAGTGCTGCCAGAAGGCAAGGCGGAGGGTGTTGCATCGGTGGGGTCTGTGGAGAAACTGGGGCCTTGGTGCAAGGGGCGGAAGCATATTCGTGGCTGAGCTGCAGTGAGATGGGAAGGAGGTTGTATTTAAGCTTGACTTGGTGGAAGCCGGGCCTTTAATTGGTTTGGCTTCGAAATTTGCTGACTAACTGCAAGTTGGACCCAGATTTCCAAGACTGTCTCAACATTAGCCACTCCATCGACGGAAGTCTGTCTAGAGCTTGCACATTTTTGCCAGTTCCCGCAGAGTTTGAAAATGTAGGCCCAACACCGAGCCAGATGGGAAAGGGTTTGAGCCCGACTTGGTGACGATGCTCTAACTTGACTAGACCCCCTTCAGCTGGCGCTCAACTCAAGACAAGCTTCGAAATATATGCTCGACTTCGAGTCATAATGGCTTACAGTTTGAGCAAGGCTTGCTATGCTCTAGTTTGGCTGGACACCACTTACCTCACGCACAGTTCTGGGGCTCAGGCTTAAAGTTTGAGCCGCTATTAGGATGATCTCGGCGACAGCACGAAGGCTCCTGTCATGTTTCGAACTGTAAGTGTTCAAGCCGGCCTCTGCGGGTCTTGGCAAAAGTGTGCCAGCTGTAGACAAACTTCAGTCGATGGAGTGGCTATTATGCCAAGCCAAGCTTGAACATCTAGGTTTGAGTCCGAGTTGTTAGGGATTTCATTTCGAGCCGGGCTTGGTATGCTCTTAGCGATCTGAATTTGAGCTGGGCTTGGTCTAATTTGGCGGACTTGTCGAAAGTGTGGAAGCTCTAGGCACTTCTTAGATGACGGAGTGGCTCAGTTCAAGACAAACTTTGAAATCTAGCCAAGCTTACATTTTGAGCCGGGCTTATAAAGCCTATGGCGACAGCATAAAAGCTCACCAGCTGATGAAGTGGCTTGTTTACCTAACCTAAGTGCACCCTTTTCACTTAAGCCAGGCTTGACAGTCCAGGTCCCTCTCCTTTCATTCCTTTTGTGCGTCAATAGGAAGCTGTAAAGTGGTTCAACTGAATCAGAGAATGGGCTAAATGACACGTCAGCTTTGACTTTAAGTCAGGCTTGAGATGAATTTAAGCCATGAAGGCTTGTAAATGAAGAAAGGAGTCAGGCCTGTTCCATGATTCGGTTTAAAGTCAACTGATCCTGACTTTTTTTCTCAGTAACGGTCGACCTTAAGCCAAGCTTACAAATTTATGGCACAGCCGTCCTCGTTGTGGTGGTTCTTATGCTTAAAGGGACTTCTGAAATCCAATTGTAAGCCGAGCTTGAAGAAGTAATCTTGAAGCTTAAGAAGTAAGTCGCTCTCGTGGCGTGCGTGAGGCGCGTTTGTTGTGTTGCCTCTTGAGACTTCGAAAAACACCGACTTTCGTCTGTAATCCAAGCAAACCGCGACTTAAGGCTGGGCTTTGAGAAGCGTGCAAGCCGCATTCGTGACGTGTGTTGAGAGAACCTCCGATTCTGAGTAACCTGCGATTTTAAGCCGAGCTTGGCGACTTAAGTCGCACTTGTGGCTTGTCTAAGGAGTACTCGTTGCGATATTTCGAGATTGAGAGGCTTTCCGCAAATTGTAAGCCGAGCTTGAAGCAATTAGTCGCTCTCGTGGCGTGTGTAAGACGCGCTCGTTGTGCTGCCTCTTGAGATTTGGAAAAACTCCGACTTTCGGCTGTGAAACCGAGTTAGCCGCCATTTTAAGCCGGGCTTAAAGAAGTAAGTCGCATTCGAGACGTGTCCTAAGAGACGTGTGTGAAGCAAGAGCTCTGATTTGTAAGCCGCGTGTAAGCCGCGATTTTAAGCCAAGCTTGCAGACCTAAGTCGCACCCCGTCGTGTGTTAAGACCGGTCTTTGAGTTGATTCGTGGTCAAAGGAAGCCTCCCGATCGTAGAGCATCTAGATCTAGCTAGAATCAGACAACATTTCCTAAGCCAGGCTTGATCGAGTGATGAACAAGTGGCTTAAACTGAAGAAGATGCATGAGGCGGTCCTCAATTTCTGAGATGATTCATCCCAGAAAACTCTCTGTTCATGCAAAGGGATAGGATTCCTCATAAAAGGCGCCCCATTTCACCGCATCCCGTTTCGTCGTCCAACACTGCAACTTCGCATCGTCCACTTAACAGAAGTTTACACCAAATTAACTGCATTTGCACTCCCATCCCGCCTCCATTGCCCGCAAACCATGCAACAGCCAACCACCGCTGACCAGCTGGTGTGCATCACATCCCGCAGGCCTGTGCATCGTGTAGGCTTGGTCCCATGATGAGAATTTATTGCCCCTCGAGTGGCTCCACAATAGAACGCGCGAGAGACTGTGTCCCGGAGTCCTTGGCATTGGCGGGGCGTCCTCTGGCTGTCCGCAATCGTTAATTAATTAGAAAACCAACGGCAAAGGGAATGCTCTGCGTTGTGTTCGCGCTGATGTCGGGGTGATCATAAATGTCATGTTCAATTGTTGGGGAAGGTCTCCAAGGGGCCGGGCCGCAGGGAGAGAGAGAGAGGTCGAGTGAGAACAAAGATTCTCGAGAAGGATTTGTGAAGAAGCGCCGTCCGTCTCGGAGGCGGTGGATTAACGATGGGAAAACTGCTTCAATTGAGACTTATGACTAACGAGAGGTTGAACGTTCGACGAGAGGACACTGGAATGTGCCGGGGAATGATGGCGAACTCGAGTGGTGGTGAGTGATTGTCTCTGGAGTGGATTGACTGGGCGGAGGGGGGGTGAGTGGGCTTTATTGAGAGATGGTCAGTGGCTTGGGGGAGTGGTCGAGAATCAAGGATTTGCTTTCACTGTGCCCTCGTCAAAGAGGGGCTCCTCTAGCATCCACAAGCATCTGCCGCCTAAAACGAGTTCATTTCCAATCCATTGCCAAATCCCACAAAAACCAGTCAGTTTCCAGTCAAAATGGTCAACTTTGCCGTTCGCCATGCACCGGCTCTTCCACTTGAAGCCACACATATCTGCTTCTGAGTGCCTGAACACAGACACCCCCCCCCCCCCCCCCCTCCTACCCTGCCATCAACCACGCCTCAAATCAGAGCTCATCCAAAAAAGGATTCGAGGTTCTTTTTCGCTGTTTTGTGTTTCAATTGTTCGCCGACATTTGTTCCGGCGTCCACTTGCATCGAAGGGCTCCGGCTCTCTCTCTCTGTTCACATGCACCGAGTCACCGGGGCGTGGAATTGCCTACGAGAGCGCCTTTTGTTCGCGCAAAATAGAATCCCGCTCGATTGTCGGTTGCAGCTTGTTTTAGTTTTTAGTTAATTGAATTGGCATCCGATTCAGTTTGTGATGGCGTGACGGGGGGAAGAGGGGGGGGGGGAGGGGGGGGGGGCGTAAACTGTCTAAATGGATGTTAAATTATATCGACTCTTAGAGGAGGAGCTCAGTGGAGCTGTGAGGAGCCAGGGACGACGCTGCTTTAGCGTCAAAGTCGACAGAGGCAAGTTCCGCAGCAGTCGAAGTCGGTCCGGAGAGCTGTGACTGGCCAGGGACAACGCTGCTTTGGCTTCAAAGTCGACAGAGGCAAGTTCCTGATTTGGCTTCAAAGTCAAAAGAGGCAAGTTCCACTGCAGTCGAGGTCAGTCCGGGGACCTTTGAGGAGCCAGGGACGAAGCTGATTTGGCTTCAAAGTCGACAGAGGCAAGTGCCGCAGCAGTCGAGGTCGGTCCGGGGAGCTGTGACGGGCCAGGAACAACACTCGCCGTAGTCGAGGTCAGTCCGCGAACCTACAAGAAGCCAGGGACGTCGTGAGCAGCAGCCCAGAGACCTCATCGTCCACCAGCTCCGCAGAACCAATGAGTCTTCGTTCACTTCCCAGACAGTGACCGGTCTCCCCGGTTCGCCTCGGCAAACAAATCGAATCTCCTCCTCGGATGGCCCGAATTAAAGCCTTCTAAGTCGTCGACTTACTTTATCTCTCCTGGCAGAGATCCAATTAAAGGGGATTCATCCTCCGGCGAGGACACTACGCCCGCTCCATGCGCTCCTAATCGATACTCGGCCTTGCTTGTGAATAAATTACCCCCCACCCCCCACCCACCGCTCGTCGTCGATAAGCCAGCATTTTGCCTCAAATGACTGCCATTCCAGTCGAGCCCCGCTCATAATCCCGGCAGGAGACCTTCCTGGGATTTGCCGACTCTCGTGACGTTGTGTCCACCCGGTCGCACCCAAAAGCACCCCAAATGACCGTCAGGGTGGCAGGATGTTGGGCGGGGGGAGGGGGGACCTTATGAATTCGAAACCGCATCCGATTTGCGAATCCGAATCCAAATCCGAATTCGAATCCGATAAGCACAAGAGTAAATATTTACCCCGACTTAGCATACCTAAATTAAACAATAATTCTGTGTGCGGGGGGCCGGGGGGGGGGGGGGCGGGGCCGGCGACGGAGGCCGTTGGCGGATCCAGTCGGTCGACCCCCGAGGCGTTCTCCATTCAAAGTGCAAACACGATGCCATTTCGGATTCAGGGGAGCTGCCATCTGATTTACATTCACACGGTCGGACGTCCCATTGGCGGCGGCGTCAGCGTCGTCGGCTCCTTGTTCACAGTTCCCACAGCAGTCGGCCGTCGCCCTTCCCCCTCGGGCAGGCCAGAGATGCTCGTGTTGACATAAATAACTCCAAGGTAATATCCTCCGGCTGCATTCATTAAAATTAATTATAAACCACATTCACGCCAGCCAGCCACACACGCTCGCACGCCAACCGCGAGTCCTGCGACTACCGATGGCAGTCGCGTTGCGGGCCGCATTCGTTCGAAACGATTTCTAAGGAAGCACATGCCTTTGACAGTAATTACACCCGAATGAGGGTTGCTTGGCGGCGGGTGGATGGAGGAGCTGGGGCGGGGGAATGGGAGGAAATGTCAAAGTGACAGAAGGAAAAGCCCTGAACGCAAATTAGGTTATGAATGCTTTTGAAGAAGTTCTCTGGCAACGGCAGCAGCAGCGGCGGTGGCAGCGGCACGTAACAAAGTTCCGCGGGAAGTTGGAAAGTTCCCCACGAAACGGAGAAGAAAGACGAGAAGTTGCTGCAATTCCCGCAAGCCTTTCGGAACGATTTATGATTTCTTTTTCGGCGCTGTTGAGATGTCTAAAGCGGAGGCGGTTACGATGCATCATGCCGCTGACAGAACAGATTGCGTGTGGAACTTGGGCGGGAAGGGATGAAGTAGGATCGTGGGAGCTAGGGGGTTACAAAAGGATGCAGTTGGATGAATGGAAGCTACTCGGAGAGGCGGTAGAGGAAAGCGAGTGCTTGTGGCAGTTGCAGTCAGGGCGAGTGTGCCTCGAAGTGGATCAGTGATGAGTGGCCGATGGGCGAAGCCCTAAATTTCGGACAAAGTCAGTCTGTATCGTCATCTCTGCTCGGACAAGTGTCCAGCCTGACGTCAGAATCGAAAATGACATGCCAACGGAGCCAGTTTCGGCACCTCAGCTCGGACAAGTGCCCAGGCTAGCGTCAGACTCGAAAATGACATGCCAACGGAGCCAGTTTCGGCGCCTCTGCTCGGACAAGTGTCCAGCCTGTCGTCAGACTCGCAAATGGCGCGCCAAGGGAGTCGGTTTCGGCACCTCTGCTCGGACAAGTGCCCAGGCTAGCGTCAGACTCGAAAATGATATGCCAACGGAGACAGTTTCGGCACCACTGCTCGAACAAGTGCCCAGGCTAGCGTCAGACTCGAAAATGCCATGCCAATGGAGCCAGTTTCGGCGCCTCTGCTCAGACAAGTGTCCAGCCTGACGTCAGAATCGAAAATGACATGCCAACGGAGCCAGTTTCGGCACCTCTGCTCGAACAAGTGCCCAGGCTAGCGTCAGACTCGAAAATGATATGCCAACGGAGCCATTTTCGGCACCTCAGCTCGGACAAGTGCCCAGGCTAGCGTCAGACTCACAAATGTCGTGGCAAAGGAGCCAGTATCGTCGGCTCGGCTTGCACAAGTGTCCAGCCTGTCGTCAGACTCACAAATGTTGTGGCAAAGGAGCCAATCCGCGCAAAACGCTTCAAAGTCGTCCACGCCATCTCTCAGCTAAGTGCCTAGTCCCCTCAGACTCGTAAATCCCTGTCAAAGCTCATCGTCGACACCCTCAGAGCCGCCATCTACAGCGACCCCCAAAAAAAACTGCTCCCACCCCCTCGACTTGCATTCAATTCAATCCGATTTGAGCGTTTTAATCGGCCGCCCCACACGCCCATTGCCACGTCCCGCAGAAAAGATGCAATTCGCCCCCACCCCCCTCCGCTGCGCCCCAAAAAACCAACCAGAACACAATGGATTATGCAAATCCGCCGCCAGGGAAACGAAGAAAAATCTTTAATTTCAACCGAATTACCATTCATTTTCCCGTCGCTCTGCTGAATCCCTAGATGAATTATGCTAACTATCCCCGCTTCGTGCCCGTTTCCTGACACCGTAAGTCATGCGATCATCCAATTTAGTTGTCGGTAAGGATACCCATTCTCTGCCCCTCTCTCTCTGTCCTCCTCTCAGCCGGTCCCTGCGTCAGGATGCTTGCGATGCAGTGTGTTGCGTGTGAGATGCACACAAACGTCTGAGACTGGTTCTTTATTTATTTTTTTTCCTTCTTTCAAAGGAAACGACAGGTCGTGAGCTGCTGCTACTCCTGCTCCTGCTGCTCCTGCTGCAGTTGCTGTGCTCTGTTGAATCAATTTTGATGAGAAAAGTTTTTTGTCGCCACCTCAGTGTGAGTGTGTGTGTGCCTGGAAGGCGGGCATCCTTTGTCAGAGCGATATTGTAATTTTGTCTTTATCGTGCGAACCCGGGAAGGGGAGGGGGCAGACAACAGCAGAGCAAATCATAACGCAAGCGGAAGTAAATTTCGTTCGTTCTTGACGCTGTGCCGTGCCCCACAATGATGCCGGGGATAATGGACGGGGCAAATGTAATCAGTGGCAAGTGAGTGGTGGGTTAGGGGGTGGCGGTGCGCCGGGTAAACGGCAGTAAGTGGCAGTAAATGTGCTCAGGTTCGGCTTTAAAGTGGCGATCGTGGCAGTTTTCAGTGCCGCCTAGGTGTATGCAACGGAGTAAGTTTAGCGGATCATGACAGTCGCGGGTGTTGAAAGAGGACACATGCTCTTGGTGGCCTATTGAGGAACCGAATCGGTAGACTAGGGATGGGGTAGCGGGCTCCCAAGAGCAAATCCAAGAAAGTGGAGGCAGTGCGAGTAGAGAGCAAAAGGCTACCGAAAGGCAGGAGTCGTACAGAAGCCAGGTTTGACACCAAAAAGCATAAAATTGAGGCTAATGAAGCTGGCAGGCCAGAGTTTGATCGATCATCAGTTGGGGCTTGGACGCCAGTCGAGCCTTGGAAGGCAGACGGTGGCAAGCCAGAGTTTGGCAGATCGCCAGTCGAGCCTTGGAAGGCAGGCGCTGGCAAGCCAGAGTTTGGTAGATCGCCAGTCGAGCCTTAGAAGGCAGACGCTGGCAGGCCAGAGTTTGGTAGATCGCCAGTCGAGCCTTAGAAGGCAGACGGTGGTAGATCGGCAGTCGAACCTTAGAAGGCAGGCGCTGGCAAGCCAGAGTTTGGTAGATGGCCAGTCGAGCCTTAGAAGGCAGACGCTGGCAGGCCAGAGTTTGGTAGATCGCCAGTCGAGCCTTAGAAGGCAGACGGTGGTAGATCGGCAGTCGAACCTTAGAAGGCAGACGGCGGTAGATCGCCAGTCGAGCCTTAGAAGGCAGACGGTGGCAAGCCAGAGTTTGGTAGATCGCCAGTCGAGCCCTAGAAGGCAGACGGTGGTAGATCGCCTGTCGAGCCTTAGAAGACAGACGGTGGCAAGCCAGAGTTTGGCAGATCGCCAGTCGAGCCCTAGAAGGCAGACGGTGGTAGATCGGCAGTCGGACCTTAGAAGGCAGGCGTTGGCAAGCCAGAGTTTGGTAGATGGCCAGTCGAGCCTTAGAAGGCAGACGGTGGCAGGCCAGAGTTTGGTAGATCTACAGTCGAGCCCTAGAAGGCAGACGGTGGTAGATCGGCAGTCGAACCTTAGAAGGCAGGCGCTGGCAAGCCAGAGTTTGGTAGATCGCCAGTCGAGCCTTAGAAGGCAGACGGTGGTAGATCGCCAGTCGAGCCTTAGAAGGCAGACGCTGGCAAGCCAGAGTTTGGCAGATCGCCAGTCGAGCCCTAGAAGGCAGACGGTGGTAGATCGTCAGTCGAACCTTAGAAGGCAGACGGTGGCAAGCCAGAGTTTGGCAGATCTCCAGTCGAGCCCTAGAAGGCAGACGGTGGCAAGCCAGAGTTTGGCAGATCGCCACTCGAGCCTTAGAAGGCAGACGGCGGTAGATCGCCAGTCGAGCCTTAGAAGGCAGACGGTGGCTAGTCAGAGTTTGGTAGATCGCCAGTCGAGCCTTAGAAGGCAGACGGTGGCTAGTCAGAGTTTGGCAGATCGCCAGTCGAGCCCTAGAAGGCAGACGGTGGTAGATCGGCAGTCGAGCCTTAGAAGGCAGGCGCTGGCAAGCCAGAGTTTGGTAGATGGCCAGTCGAGCCCTAGAAGGCAGACGGTGGCAGATCGCCAGTCGAGCCCTAGAAGGCAGACGGTGGCAGGCCGGAGTTTGGTAGATCTCCAGTCGAGCCCTAGAAGGCAGACGGTGGTAGATCGGCAGTCGAAGCTTAGAAGGCAGGCGCTGGCAAGCCAGAGTTTGGTAGATCGCCAGTCGAGCCTTAGAAGGCAGACGGTGGTAGATCGTCAGTCGAACCTTAGAAGGCAGGCGCTGGCAAGCCAGAGTTTGGCAGATCTCCAGTGGAGCCTTAGAAGGCAGACGGTGGCAGATCGCCAGTCGAGCCTTAGAAGGCAGACGGTGGCAAGCCAGAGTTTGGCAGATCGCCAGTCGAGCCCTAGAAGGCAGACGGTGGTAGATCGCCAGTCGAGCCTTAGAAGGCAGACGGTGGCAAGCCAGAGTTTGTCAGATCGGCAGTTGAGCCCTAGAAGGCAGACGGTGGCAGGCCGGAGTTTGGTAGATCGGCAGTCGAGCCTTAGAAGGCAGACGGTGGCAGGCCAGAGTTTGGTAGATCTCCAGTCGAGCCTTAGAAGGCAGACGGTGGCAAGTCTGAGGAGGTTCCCAGACGACCAAGAGCTGCGTCAAAGAAGCCAGAATAAGCACGAAAATCCAAAAAACTCTTCAAACGCCCTCTAGACTGCCTGAAAATATGAGAAAATGTTTGAGGTTTGTTCACTTTGAGCGCATATTTGAATGAAGGTCAGTTCCTCAATCGAATGGACGTCCCAGCAATTAAGGAGGTATCCACCCCCCACCGCCCTAATGTCACATCCTGACCATCTACACTCCCAATCCCCCCCCGCCCCCACATCCCATTGAAGCTCACAAATGATAACGAAGACATTAAGTTTCTCCTAGAAGCCATTAGTTTCCGTCGAAACGACTCATCCAGCTGGCAGATGTCACTCTCCTTCCGTGACAACCTCGTATACGAGATCCGAGACCAGACCCTGTCGTGTCACTGCTGCGGCCCATGTGCATCCCACACGCCAGGCCAGGCCACAAGCGCAAAACAAAACAAAAAAACTTTCACAATTTAACCCTAACCCCATAGCAGCAGCAGCAGGACACTCACAGGACACACACGCCACATGTTCTGTGTGCGGCATCGGCGTCGTCGTCGTCGTCGCCGCTCTACCGCCACCCGCCCTTAAATGGGGAACTTAATTAGTTACACTTGACCGCAAGTATTTAGGAAAATTGACCGAGGCCCGGACTGCACAGTCATACTCTGTGGGCCGATGGTCAGGACACACAACAGAGAAAAAGTTTTTCCCTTAATTACTCTACGGATGATTACCGATTGACTGCACACTTCACTCCTCCCCCCCCCCCCCCCTTCCCGCTCCTTCTGGCGAAAGTTGAGCGAAAATGTGGCGTGGTGTGGCGGGCGGACAGAGCTGGCGTGACTATGGCACTCGTGTGGGTGATTACTGTGAATTCAGAGACGCTCTGAAGAGCGATCGGGTTCACGGGGAGTTCACTCAGTTCTTTGGTTGTTCTTGAGGAAGTTCAAGTGTGGCTTTTTTTTTGGATTTTGAGGCGTTGATGAAATGAAGCTCAGTCGAGGAAGGGGGTGTTGGGCTACTTCTTGAGTTTAGACTTGCCGGAGAGCAGAGTCGACGCGCGAAGCGCGTACCCTTTCTCACCGTTCTACAGCCGCCCCTCGTGATATCATCGAAAGCGCGCGAAGCGCGTACCCTTTCTCACCCATCTATGGCGACCTCGTTATATCAAAGAAAGCGCGCGAAGCGCGTACGCGACCAGCCTGTTCTCTCGCCTTTTTTTTTGAATTTCTTCGGAAATTGTCAACATTTCGTCTTTAAATGGATTCCTTCGCAGTCTTCGGGGTTAAACCGCGCGAAGCGCGTACCCCCTTTCAGTGCTTCATCGCTCCCTTGTATGAGTTGTCGTTACAACACCGGAAGCGGTAATTGAAGCGCGCGAAGCGCGTATGTTTTCGCTCTGTTCTCTTTTGCGAGACCGAATTAATAAAAATCGCGCGAAGGGCGTACCTTATCTCACTGCCCTCTCGCCCTTTTGTCTAAAACTTGACGTGGTTTCTTCTTTAAAAGCGAAAGCAGAACCGGACCCAATACGTTGGTCTAAGCGAGACACGGCCACGAGACCGTCAGGGGACCCCAGGACCTACCTGCCTAGGACCGAAATAAAGGAAGCGCGTGCGCCTTCATGTTTTCCTGTTCAGCGTCAGTGCGGGGTGGACTTCAACCAACACACCTCTTCATCACGGGCGATCTCTGGTTAGCCGCCTTCAGTTGGGGTCCTTCTCCTCTTGGGTGCGCCTTCGCAGACACAGGCGTCCTTTCTTGTCGAAGTCGAAGATTCATCGGGTCGGAGCTAAGTTGACCATACGCGCTACATGGCCCAGCCACCTTGGACGCCTGCCTAGGCTCATGTCGGTGGACAGCGTCTCCTCCAAGCGCCATCAACGGAATCGTGACCAAAGTTCGCACGCAGACCTCTTCTCTCAGACTTCTTCATCCTCCTTTGAGACTCCTCTGCCATGCCTCGGCGCTGGTCAGAAGGACTGGGAGGCTCAGTGTCTCGTATAAGGCCACATTGGTCCATCGAGAGACGGCTCTGTTGCTCAATTGCCTGTTGAGCCGAAAGAAGCAGCGGCTGGCAAGAGTTATTCTGCGTTTGATGGTTGTTCGGAGGGTTTACTGCGGAGCCGAGGTAGACTGTCGCTTCCTGAGGACAGAATATGCTTCGTTTCGTCGTCTAAATGCCTGCAAACGCCACATTGATGGCTATTCAAAGACATCCGCGTATGTTAACAGTTGCGCGAACTTCTGGGAGAAGTCTAACAGAGCCTCTACCGTGAGTTTTCCACGGTCGCCTCCAGAACGACGTTGAACAAGCCACATGCCAACGCGTCCTCGTGAGTTTTCCACGGTCGCCTCCAGAACGACGTTGAACAAGCCACATGCCAACGCGTCCTCTAATCTAATTCCCTTTTTGTGACATCAAAGGTCTCGGGGAGCTCGTTACCGACTTTGAAGCGAGAGCGTGTGTGGCTCGTCTCAGAAGCCGAGTCGCTTCCATTCGCAAAGCTCACTAGCATCAAAATATCACGCTTTTAACGCCCAAATCAGGCCCAATTTCGAACTCGTCCCTGTCTTCCATTAACTCACCGCACCGTCGGCACCGTCGCCCTCTCTCTGATTTTCCCTTAAATTCGCAAAAAACCAAGAATCACAGAATCCCTCGTCCAGATCACGCTTTAAAACCCCACCTCCGTGCGAAAAACCGCCCAAATTCCACTCGAATCCTGCTCAACTTTCGACCTCAACCTTCACCGCTGAGTGCTCTCAATCGGATGCCATCACGCTCAACCTTGAGCGCCGCAAAAACCATGGCCAATGACCCGAAAGAGGCGAAGAGGCAGCCATTCGACAAGCACTTCATCGCAAAGGCTTAACGAAACTGCCGAAAACTGAAATAAAACTCCCTTGCGACATGACTGATAGCAAGCATCGAGCCCTACGCCTCTTGAAATGTGTGCACCCCCCTCGCAGCCCCCACGCCCGGAGCTCCGCCTAATGGCGGCGTAAATAACAGCGCTACGTCGGGAAAACCATTTTCCAGCAAATAAAGCAAGTGCTCGTGCCGGGGGATGATGGGGACGCGCTGGCTGCAAGAGGATATGAAAATCTCATCTAATTTGTATGAATGTGCGGGGGGCGGTGTGTTGGACACCCTCTGCCAATGAATTCCGGTCCACACAACAGCCGACGCGGTTATCTTAATCGAATTTCTGTTTTGTCACTCGTACGCCCAAGGGGTTGCCGAGGGATGCGTTACACCTTGCGGGCGTCCAGAGCATCATCTCCTGATTGCTGGCCTATCAGCGGCGGCAATGGCGAGAGATTTACGACATGGCGGCTTATCGCGCGCCAGCCCTTGGATGCTCTCGGCGAACGAGGCAAACGAGGCCATCGATTCGACACATCCCCGTCAAGAGTTATCGAAATCTGCACTTGACAACTGAACGCGAATCGAACTCCGTTGCCCACCCCCTTATCTGGTGTGTGCCGGCCGGAGTCAACGCGAGGTTAATGCGCCAATAATGTCCGAGAGTTGATTAAGCGGCGATTCGCGGTAAACAGATTCGCCGCGCTATAAAAGCGCCAGCCACCGCCGAAGAAGGCACCATTCTGGGAATCCTTCAACGTCGAGTGCAAGAGCAAGAGTGATCTGAAAACGATGAAAGTTCTGTGCTCTGTGATACTACTGCTGCTGGGCGTCGTGGCCCATTGCCACGGGTACTCGTACCTCATTCCGGCGAGGCAAAGTAAGTGAATCCTGACCAGGTGTCGCATCGAAGTCTAAACCCATTTTGCCCATCACCCCCACAGACCAAGGAGGCGTGTGCTACTTCAACGGACATGTGCTGCCCAAGGGCGACTCGAAGATGCCGACGGCCTGCCAGAACCTGCGCTGCAACGACGACGGATCGATCCTGGTGCAAGGGTAAGTGGAGCGGGGTCCACCCCAAGTCGGACTGATTCGATGATTCCTCCTAGATGCGGGCGAATGAACATCAAGAACTGCACGCTCCTGGGGCCCACGCAGAACTCTGGCGACTACCCGGACTGCTGCGAGATGAACTACGAGTGCAAGGACCGCGATGGCCGCTTGTTCATGAGGCAGTGGAACCAGCTGAAGGCCGAAGGTGACCAGGAGGAGCGGGAGAAACGCGAGGATGGAAATCTTGAGCAGACTGCGGAAGCAATCCGGGCGGCAAAGGAGCTACTGGACCAGATTAGGCAGCAAGGCCGCATCGACCTGAGCGGCCAGAGTGCTCGCGTCGAGAGCGAATTGCTGATCCTCCGCCAGATCGCCGACCGACAAGGAGAGCAGATGAAGCGCGCCATCCTCGGGTTAGCCGACCGACAAGCGCAAGACGAGAAGCGCCGCCTTCAACTGGCACGAATGGAAGACGAGCTGAGCATTCTGGTCAAGATGTCCAAGGGAGTGATCCAACTGTCGGAGAAAGACCGTCTTAGGGACGCCCTACAGATGCGCCAAGAAGTCGAAGGCCTCCTCGAGGTCATCCGAAAGGAGCTCGAGCTGCAAGAACCCCGGCTGTTCGCCCACTTCGGCGAGGAGTTGCGAAAATTGGCTCAGCTCTATGCCCGCCAGGCCAGACAGCTTCAACAGGGAATCGCCGACCAGCTAACCAAGCCGCAGCTAGACGCAGCGATCTCAATGCAGACCCTCTTCGTCGAGAAGGAGCTGAAGGCTGTGCTGCGCATGGACCAAGTCGACCAGCTGGGGAACCTCCAAGACACGCTCTTCAACCTCGTGGAGAGGATCCAGCGACAGATTCGCGTGCAGTCCCCCGAAGTGAGGCTCCAACTGCGCCAAGCTCTGGACGAGCTCGACATTTTGTCTCAAATGAGGGACCGTCAAATGGACCAGCAGACGGTGCAGATCCAGCAGCGACGAGTCGACGACGAGTTGCGCATCCTCGCCCAGAAGTGGGCGCGCAAAGTGGACGCCTCCGAGCCGATCGCACGCATTGCACGCCTCATCCGAGAACAGACCTCGAGGCTGAGTGGCCTGGAATCCGACGAGCTAGCCACGCTCCTCAAGCGCATCGACAACAGCCTCCCGGCACTGGAGCGCATGCGGATCAGTCACGAGCGGGAGCTGCGAGAACGAACTCCTACTCCGCTCGACGGCATCCTTAGGCGCCTCGAAGATGAACTGTACGAGAAGGAGGTGAACCGGCGGATGGCCAAAATCGAAGACGACCTCAGGAGGATGCTGCAGATGTTGGAGCAAGGACTGGGGCAAGTCAGGCAAGGTAGCCAGATCGAGCTCGAAGTGCTCGCCATGCTGAAGCCCCTGCGAGACCAAATTCTGCGATCACGACGGACATCCAAGGTCCTCGAGCTGGGTCAGGTGGGCGACCGTGATTGCCTTCAGTTAACCCGGACATTCCTGGTCCTCTTTGGCGACCTCATTGACAAGCAGCTGGGCGTCTACATTCCGAATCTGCGCGTCGACGTCAACCGCGTGCAGACCGAGCTTCAAATTCTGGCCCAAATCAGAGGCCGTCGCGACCGACTCGGCAAGCAGGGACAGCTGAACGAAATCGACGAGCAAAAGATGCAGGAAGCCATCAGAAAGCAGATCGAACAGGTGGAGCGGGAGATGGCGATTCTTGTGCGGCTGGACATGCAGGGAAGCGAACCCGAATTCGAGGGCATCGCAGGACCGCAGGAGAAGGAACTGCTGCGCATTGAGACCCTAAGACTGAAGGAGCAAGCGGGCCGCATCTACGAACAGCTGCAGATCTTGGATCCGATCAGGCAGGAGCAGCAAGGCCAGGCGCAGATAAAGATCGCCGATCTAGAGCCACTTGAGCGGCAACTGCAGATCCTCCTGCAGAGGTGGAGCGTGGCCATGGAGAACTTCGATCAATCACGCTTCAGCGGCCGATTCGGACGCGATATCCAAGTCATCCTGAACCGCCTTGGCGACCTGATCGGCGAGCAAGACGACACGAAATTCCCGAAACTGAAAGTCCAACTCAAGCGCATCCAGCTGGGCGTCGACAAATTGAACCAAATCAAGGCGAGTCGGCTCGAAGCAGGTGCCGGTGCAGTGCTGCAACGGCTGGAGGAGATCCGCGATCTGGGCGAACGCATCGAGTGGGATCTGTGGATTCTGCTGCAGGTTCTGGGACAAGGCATCCGGCAGGGCGACGAAAGCCTCCAGATAGAGGGGGAAATCCAAACGATCCTCGAATTGGTGGCCCGCCGCATCAGCAAGGAAGGGCTCGCCGAAAACCCGGAATTGCACGCTCAAGTCAACAGTGTCGAAGAAGAACTGCGAATTCTGTCCGAGATCGATGCGCGTCTAGTGCGACAAGGTCTGGAGGGACGGCTGATCGAAGCCGAGCGCTGGGAGCAGAAGCAGGAGATCAGGATGCAGCTGGACCGAGTGAAGCGGAGTCTGATGGCGTTCCTGCCGATGTTCATTGGCCGACTGGAGCTGATCGAGAATGGCGGTCAGTTCGAGGAGGGCGTTGAAGCAGTTCTCGACCTCGCAAGGGATCGCCTCCAGGGGCAGGTTCAACAGGCGGAGGCGTTAAGGCAGCTCGCGTATGTCGGTGAAAAGCTGGAAAAATCGATGCTGATCTTGAAGAGGCGCGGTGGGGCCAGTCTGGGCGAGAGACTACAGCTGGACCGTGAGATCAGGGAGCAGCGCAAGGAGATCGATGCGGAATTGGGAACGCTTCTGAAGATGCTCGCCCAGCCGATGGGACAGATCAAGCAGGAAGGCCGCGAGATCATGGAGCTTGCTAGGGATCAGCTGGTGAAGTTAGGACGTCGACGAGGAGGCGAAGGCCGTCTGGGACGGGAGGAGGGACGACTAGGAGGTGAAGAGCGTCGACTGATTGAGGAACGTCAAGATCGTGAAGGCCGGCAGGGTGGCGAGGAGCGTCTGGGCCGCGAAGATCGTCAAGGGCGTGAGGGACGTCAAGGGCGTGAGGATCGTCAAGGGCGTGAGGATCGTCAAGGGCGTGAGGGACGTCAAGGTGGTGAACAGCGCGAAGATCGTCTAGACCGTGAACAACGTGAAGGCCGTGAAGATCGTCTGGACCGTGAACAACGTGAAGGCCGTGAAGATCGTCTGGACCGTGAACAACGTGAAGGCCGTGAAGATCGCCGAATGCGTGAAGAGCGTGAAGGCCGTGATGATCGCCGAATCCGTGAAGAGCGTGAAGGCCGCGAAGATCGCCGAGACCGTGAAGATCGTCGAGGCCGCGAAGGTCGCCGAGGACGAGAGGACCGTCAACAGCTCGAGTTCCGTCAAAGTCGCCCAGGCAGTCAATTAGACGAGCAACTAGGACGCGTCGAGATGGAACTGAAGGCCCTCGATCAGCTGAACATCCGCCAAGCGCAGCGAGCAGGACTCGTCACTCTGGCCGAAGACGAACAGCAGAAGGCGGAAAAGCGATTGCAACGCGAGCGACTCGAGAAGGAACTCGACGCCCTTCTGACGATGCGCCGCCAAGTGGAGGAGGACGACATCAAGCGCCGTCCAAGCAGCGACCCGAATTTCGTGACCGTCAAGATCTTCAAGAACGGAATCGACGAAGGCGAACGTCTCGCGACTGCAATCCAGACGCTGCAGCAACTCAAGGCCCAGCTGTCGAAGGTGCCCGCAGCCGAACGCTTCGCACTGGAACGGCAGATCGACATGCAACGCGACGACATCGAGCGCGAGCTGCGATCCATCTTTCAGATCATTGCCATGAAAGGAGCCCCTGACGCCCGCATGCAGGCCATAATCGACCAGGAGGCCAAGGAAGGTCGTCTCCAAGATCCGCGCTTCATCTGGTAACAGCGCAGAGACGACGAGGACGCCGCAACGGGCGCAGCTATTGTAAATCTTACACACTTTTTTGTCAAAACCGAAAATTCTTTCAATAAACATATGTAATCACTCTTTCGATGAACATCTGCAAACAGACGCAAGCGTTGAAGCTTCTTTCTTTAGCCGCGGCGGCAGGCGGCAGGCGGCAGGCGGGCGGTGCCTGGCGTCGAATGGTGACTCATGCCGCCTGCTGACCTGCCGACCTCACACCGTGCGTCGTCACAACAACAACAAGACGACGACGACGACGACGATGGACGACGACGACAACAGCGTTATCAAACAAAGAGAACAGAACACACAAGTCAAGTACACACCGCAAATGCTTTGCAAACGTTATCTTTATTGAAACAGCGCACTTCCGCCGTGCAGCACATGACCTACTCACTAGTTTAGTCAAACCACGCACTCACTCGCCCACCCAAGCACACACACCCACACACACACTCGCTCTCACACACACACACACACTCCCAAACACCGGCCCGGACGTGAAGATCATCCGACGATGTCGTTGTCCTGGTAGTAGGACGAGCCATCGGGTCGCTTGCACTTGAACCTCTGCTTGCAGCACTCCGGATACGGCTTGTCCAGGTTGATCCTCTCGCCGCGGTTGCAGTTCTGCAGGCGAATCTTCCCGCACCTGCGAACATCAGAGAGAGAGAGAGTGATATTGACAATCAAACTCGGAGAGAATGCTCACCCTTCGACCAGCACGGTGCCGTTGTCGTTGCACGTTAGTCGCTGGCACGGCAGCGGCCCAGCACTGACACCTGGCTTCACGTCCTCACCGCGGTACATGCATTTCCCCGGCTGACCTGCACAAAGAATGAGAATCACTCTGCCTCCCCCTTTGGCTGCACTTGTCCGTCGTCGCACTTACTTGGATCTGGCTGAATGAGCGCCGAGTAGCACTCGCCGAACTCGCAGAGGACCGTCAAAATCACAAGAATCGCTCCGAAAACGAACACTCGACGTCTAGCTGCGTCCATCGCTTCAACTGAAAACCGTCTAGAATCTACGCGAAGTCGATGAGCGTTGCTTATGAACGACCGGATACAAGCGGCGTTGGTGGGTCTCTTGCTATTTTTATTTATTTTCGTGTACGCCGCTGGGTCTCTTGCTATTTTTATTTATTTTCGTGTACGCCACTCGCAGGGGTTATCGCTCGGGAGCGTTTCAAAATCACACATCGACCGTGCCGCGCTGATGGAATGTGTATTCAATTCGCACACAGAATGTGTGCTGTGCTGTGCTGGAATGCTGGACTAACTGCGGAGCGGTGTACACCCAAGATGGGGATCGAACGACAAGTGAGGCGAATGCATTTGAGCGCGATCTGAGTGAGGCGGCCGCGCCGCTCCGGTCTGGCTTATCGGCGTCGAGCATCTCGGCTGGAGGACGCTATCGGCAACACGGTAATGGTCAGTGTTTCCGCGACACAGGCGGCGACGCTCAGCGTGAAGCTGATTGTGTGCGGTGGTGTGGGGGCCAACGAAAGCCCGCGACGGGGTGTAATTTAATTTGCTTTTCCTAATTGATGTGCGGAGTGGGATGTGACCCATTAGATTCGAAGACGTAATTAAGTCGCGTCGAGATGTGCGATGGATTCTATTGTACACGGAGAGAAATTCTTGGATCGGGTGGAGCTGGGAATATTCAAGGTCCAGCTGAGACCTGCCTCAAGTCGGGCTTCAAGACAAGCTTGGGGGACACGCCTCAAGTTTAAGTCGACGTGCCCGCTTAGGTATCGTCGAAGATGAGCTCAGGGAGGAGGTGTCTAAGCCCCAAGTCAAGCTTAGGAGAGGCGTCCCAACCCCAAGTCGACGTGGCCGCTTAGGCATCGTTGAAGACGAGCTCAGGGAGGAGGCGCCTCAACCTCAAGTCGAACTTAGAGGAGGCGTCTCAACCTCAAGTCGAGCTTAGACGAAGCGTCTCAACCCCAAGTCGATGTGACCGCTCAGGTATCGTCGAAGACGAGCTCAGGGAGGAGGCGTCTCAACCCCAAGTCAAGCTTAGGAGAGGCGTCTCAACCCCAAGTCGCTGTGACCGCTCAGGTATCGTCGAAGGCGAGCTCAGGGAGGAGGCGCCTCAACCTCAAGTCGAGCTTAGAGGAGGCGTCTCAACCCCAAGTCGATGTGACCGCTTAGGCATCGTTGAAGACGAGCTCAGGGAGGAGGCGCCTCAACCTCAAGTCGAGCTTAGAGGAGGCGTCTCAACCTCAAGTCGAGCTTAGACGAAGCGTCTCAACCCCAAGTCGATGTGACCGCTCAGGTATCGTCGAAGACGAGCTCAGGGAGGAGGCGTCTCAACCCCAAGTCAAGCTTAGGAGAGGCGTCTCAACCCCAAGTCGCTGTGACCGCTCAGGTATCGTCGAAGGCGAGCTCAGGGAGGAGGCGCCTCAACCTCAAGTCGAGCTTAGGAGAGGCGTCCCAAACCCAAGTCGACGTGACCGCTTAGGCATCGTCGAAGACGAGCTCAGGGAGGAGGCGCCTCAACCTCAAGTCGAGCTTAGAGGAGGCGTCTCAACCCCAAGTCGACGTGGCCGCTTAGGTATCGTCGAAGACGAGCTCAGGGAGGAGGCGTCTCAACCCCAAGTCGATGTGACCGCTCAGGTATCGTCGAAGACGAGCTCAGGGAGGAGGCGCCTCAACCTCAAGTCGAGCTTAGAGGAGGCGTCTCAACCCCAAGTCGACGTGACCGCTTAGGCATCGTCGAAGACGAGCTCAGGGAGGAGGCGCCTCAACCTCAAGTCGAGCTTAGAGGAGGCGTCTCAACCCCAAGTCGACGTGACCACTTAGGTATCGTCGAAGACGAGCTCAGGGAGGAGGCGTCTCAACCCCAAGTCGATGTGACCGCTCAGGTATCGTCGAAGACGAGGTCAGGGAGGAGGCGCCTCAACCTCCAGTCGAGCTTAGAGGAGGCGTCTCAACCCCAAGTCGACGTGGCCGCTTAGGTATCGTCGAAGACGAGCTCAGGGAGGAGGCGTCTCAACCCCAAGTCGATGTGGCCGCTTAGGCATCGTCGAAGACGAGCTCAGGGAGGAGGCGCTTAACCTCAAGTCGAGCTTAGAGGAGGCGTCTCAACCCCAAGTCGACGTGGCCGCTTAGGTATCGTCGAAGACGAGCTCAGGGAGGAGGCGTCTCAACCTCAAGTCGAGCTTAGGAGAGGCGTCCCAAACCCAAGTCGACGTGACCGCTTAGGCATCGTCGAAGACGAGCTCAGGGAGGAGGCGCCTCAACCCCAAGTCGAGCTTAGGAGAGGCGTCCCAAACCCAAGTCGACGTGACCGCTTAGGCATCGTCGAAGACGAGCTCAGGGAGGAGGCGCCTCAACCTCAAGTCGAGCTTAGACGAAGCGTCTCAACCCCAAGTCGCTGTGACCGCTCAGGTATCGTCGAAGACGAGCTCAGGGAGGAGGCGCCTCAACCTCCAGTCGAGCTTAGAGGAGGCGTCTCAACCCCAAGTCGCTGTGACCGCTCAGGTATCGTCGAAGACGAGCTCAGGGAGGAGGCGTCTCAACCCCGAGTCGACGTGGCCGCTTAAATATCGTCGAAGACGAGCTCAGGGAGGAGGCGTCTCAACCCCAAGTCGACGTGGCCGCTTAGGTATCGTCGAAGATGAGCTCAGGGAGGAGGTGTCTAAGCCCCAAGTCAAGCTTAGGAGAGGCGTCCCAAACCCAAGTCGACGCGACCGCTTAGGCATCGTCGAAGACGAGCTCAGGGAGGAGGCGCCTCAACCTCAAGTCGAGCTTAGGAGAGGCGTCCCAAACCCAAGTCGACGTGACCGCTTAGGCATCGTCGAAGACGAGCTCAGGGAGGAGGCGCCTCAACCCCAAGTCGACGTGGCCGCTTAGGTATCGTCGAAGACGAGCTCAGGGAGGAGGCGCCTCAACCTCAAGTCGAGCTTAGACGAAGCGTCTCAACCCCAAGTCGCTGTGACCGCTCAGGTATCGTCGAAGACGAGCTCAGGGAGGAGGCGCCTCAACCTCCAGTCGAGCTTAGAGGAGGCGTCTCAACCCCAAGTCGCTGTGACCGCTCAGGTATCGTCGAAGACGAGCTCAGGGAGGAGGCGTCTCAACCCCGAGTCGACGTGGCCGCTTAAATATCGTCGAAGACGAGCTCAGGGAGGAGGCGTCTCAACCCCAAGTCGACGTGGCCGCTTAGGTATCGTCGAAGACGAGCTCAGGGAGGAGGCGCCTCAACCTCAAGTCGTGCTTAGAGGAGGCGTCTCAACCTCAAGTCGAGCTTAGACGAAGCGTCTCAACCCCAAGTCGATGTGACCGCTCAGGTATCGTCGAAGACGAGCTCAGGGAGGAGGCGTCTCAGCCCCAAGTCGACGTGGCCGCTTAAATATCGTCGAAGACGAGCTCAGGGAGGAGGTGTCTCAACCCCAAGTCAAGCTTAGGAGAGGCGTCTCAACCCCAAGTCGCCGTGGCCGCTTAGGTATCGTCGAAGACGAGCTCAGGGAGGAGGCGTCTCAACCCCAAGTCGATGTGACCGCTTAGGCATCGTCGAAGACGAGCTCAGGAAGGAGGCGAATCAACCTCAAGTCGAGCTTAGAGGAGGCGTTTCAACCCCAAGTCGACGTGGCCGCTTAGGTATCGTCGAAGACGAGCTCGGGGAGGAGGCGTCTCAACCCCAAGTCGATGTGACCGCTTAGGCATCGTTGAAGACGAGCTCAGGGAGGAGGCGCCTCAACCTCAAGTCGAGCTTAGAGGAGGCGTCTCAACCCCAAGTCGACGTGACCGCTTAGGCATCGTCGAAGACGAGCTCAGGGAGGAGGCGCCTCAACCTCAAATCGAGCTTAGAGGAGGCGTCTCAACCCCAAGTCGACGTGGCCGCTTAGGTATCGTCGAAGACGAGCTCGGGGAGGAGGCGTCTCAACCCCAAGTCGATGTGACCGCTTAGGCATCGTCGAAGACGAGCTCAGGGAGGAGGTGTCTCAACCCCAAGTCAAGCTTAGGAGAGGCGTCTCAACCCCAAGTCGACGTGGCCGCTTAGGTATCGTCGAAGACGAGCTCAGGGAGGAGGCGTCTCAACCCCAAGTCGCTGTGGCCGCTTAGGTATCGTCGAAGACGAGCTCAGGGAGGAGGCGTCTCAACCCCAAGTCGATGTGACCGCTCAGGTATCGTCGAAGACGAGCTGAGGGAGGAGATTACGGAAGCTTAGTGCTGCGTCGCCTACCAAACGATGCAAAAATCCAGTCCCTCCCCCTTTTCGTGGACACCTACCCTCCTCGTGTCACAAGTCAAGCTGCCCGCCACGAAGGCTGCCGCTCTCCAAAGGAAGACAAATTGCTGCGACAAAAGGCTCGGATACCCCACTCAACTGCGGCACCCGTCCGACATTGTTGCGTCTGCCTTCTGACAGATTAAGTGCAGTTTGCCCTCTTGACGCTGTCCCGACAGCACGTCACATGCTCGCGCCCGAGCTAAATCCCCCAGTTTGCCGCAGACAACCATTCATTAAGCCAGCACACCACCCATCCGACGTCTTTCTTAATGAAAAACTGGAAAAGGACGAGCGAGGGACCGGGAGTGGAAGTCGCGTGCGGGGGAGAGGATAAACAAAAAACGAAAAAAAAAACCCTTCATAATCCTTTTTGCGCCATCAACGGTTGCCGTTGGTTCCTTCGTCTTCATCAACTCTCGCTCGACTTCCCCGAATGGTGTCGGGAGGGGGGGGGGGGGGGGGGGGGGGACGCCGAGGAGAGTTGTCACACAAAGTGCGCGCGGTTGGCCCAAAGTTTACTCATCGCGACCATATTCAAATCCTCTGCGGGGTCTGCTTCCTTCGGTAACCACTAGGAAATTAATTATTCAAAACCATTCGCCGAAGAAAGACGGTTCGGTGTGGCACCGACAACGCTGAGGATGAGGACGAGGACGAGGACGAGGACGAGGACGAGGACGAAAACTTTAACGAAGGCGCGCTCTGCTTGGCGCGCTTATAATTTAATCATGAAACCCTGTGGCTGCCGGCCCGGTTTGATTTGAGCGGGACTAACCATCGTCGTCGTCGTCGTCGTCCTCGTCGTCCTCCTCCCATTTGGGGATAGGCGCCTTTCTTTTTCCGAACTTCGCGATTCATGATTCAGCGAGTGCGGCGTTGGGTTAAGTAATTTTTTAATTGGCCTAATTGAGCCGCCGGCTTTGTGGAGATTTACTTTAAAATTGCCGCATCCTTGCCGAGATATGCCGTGTGGTTGACGCGACGGGGTGGCTGTTGAAGGAGTGTGAGCAATGGTCTGCGGTGCGCGAGGCTTTGTTTCTGATTTGGGGACGAATTCGGTTGGAATTTGCATCTCTTTTGACGAATTGAGCGGTTGCATCATTTCAGAAGATTCCTGCCCAGCAACGGACGTCTGCCGATCCTCCTCTTTGCAATTCACAACCACCCCCACATCGTGGAGTTCATTTCACAGCACCGCCGCCTAGACAAACAGACCTCGAGAGCACACATCCCACGGGCTCAGACGCACGAACTTGATGTCTCCTGCAGAGGGCACGTGTCTTAGGCTCCTCAGGGCGGGCGCTTCGCTCCAATTAGACCGCAGATTGTTGGCAGCAAACATTAAATGAGCCCAATTACCGCTGTCGCGGCATGATACGACGGTCGCCCTCCCCTCTTCGATGATGACAAACACGATGAATGCGAAACGGAAGCGCTTCCTGCCGTCGCTTGAGACTCCCCCTGTTGTTCACTGAAGAGGTGCGAAAATCTACGTCGCGCGGCGTGGAATTCGTTGAGTTTATCCATGAATCGTGACGATTTTTTTCAAAATGAACTACTTCCGGTCACCTTCACGGCATGGTTGATGGCTCAAAAGGAGCGCCAAGGCGTCCAATGCACTGAGACACCCCAAAAGATGCCAACACCCCCTGAAATTAATTTCATTTCGCCGCGTCAGAGTTCATTACTTGTGGCCGCAAACAAATGCTTAGAGTTGATCCCCTGCCGGAAGTGCCGCAGTCCATTAAATCTGGCCCGTCATCCATTCAGGACCGGATGCAATAAAAGGTCACTGGATTTGGCAAGATTGTCGCCAGACAATGGACCGAATGGTGGGGAGGGGAGAGGGGGGGGGGGGGGGGTAACGTAATGAAATGATTTCCTGCATCAGTTTCAGGACAGGACACCCGGCAATTGCTGGCCCTCCCCACGGCCCCCCCCCCCCGTTCGAGTGAGTCGCCGAAAAAAGCGATGGCTGTGGCAGTCAGTCAGAGAGGGGGGTGGGTGATAGAGGGAGGGAGAGATCAACCAGAGGAGGTGGTGCTGGTGGGTGGTGGAGCTTTCCACGTAATGACATCGGATGGCGGCGATTTGGAAGTGAGTACGCGATGGGGAATGACTTGCAATCTGGTGGGTGGTGGTGGGGGTATGGAGGAGGCAGTGGGAGAAGATAGAGGATAGAGGATAGAGGATAGAGGATAGAGGATAGAGGATAGAGGATAGAGGATAGAGGATAGAGGATAGAGGATAGAGGATAGAGGATAGAGGATAGAGGATAGAGGATAGAGGATAGAGGATAGAGGATAGAGGATAGAGGATAGAGGATAGAGGATAGAGGATAGAGGATGGAGGATAGAGGATAGAGGATAGAGGATAGAGGATAGAGGATAGAGGATAGAGGATAGAGGATAGAGGATAGAGGATAGAGGATAGAGGATAGAGGATAGAGGATAGAGGATAGAGGATAGAGGATAGAGGATAGAGGATAGAGGATAGAGGATAGAGGATAGAGGATAGAGGATAGAGGATAGAGGATAGAGGACAGAGGATAGAGGATAGAGGGAAGGAAGCTGAGCACAAAGAGGAGCCAAGATAGTCAAGAGCAGCAGCTGAGGAACATCCTCGAGACACGCAGTCCCAGTCAGGGACGATGGCCAGTAATCGAAGCAGAAGCAGTGACGGGTTTTTGCCCACCCCCCCTACCGACGAACTTGTTTTTTGTTTTTCTCTCAAAATCCGCCACGCACACAAGACGCCTTTCGTCAAGTGTCACTCCGAAATTGACGCTTGCGATGAAATTTATTTTTTCGAAAATTCTCCTCCTTACCCTTCTGGCGTCCTGCTGGCCCAACAACAGATTAGCCGCCGGCTGCCGGGTCAACGAAGGAGTGCCGGAGGTCGCCCAAGTCCCAGCCACGACTGAAGCTGACCCTGAAGCGATCGATTCTCAGGTTGAAGCCACTTCCACGTCCTCGTGACCTTCTCTGACAAAGTGTCCCCCTCCTTTCAGCTCGTTGTGGTGCGTCGCTCGCAGCAGCTGAGGCAACAGATCAGCCCGCCGGACGTGTGCGGCGGCATCCTGGTGTCGTCGACGATCGTCATCACAGCGGCCCATTGCTTCCACGATCCACAGTTAAGTGCTAGTGTCTGTTGATTCTTCGGTGTCCCAGCTAACACGCCGAATCAGTGGTCTTTACAGGAGGTTCCCGCATCGGTTCAGAGTGACGCACGGAGGAGCTGGCAATGTGCGGGCCAACTGGCTGATGGCCCATCCGGACTACAAGGAGAACGGGAGGCACAACGACATCGGCGCGCTGCGCCTGGAGAGGGCCGTGTGCGAGCGATGCCTCCTGCCCGCCGTGGGCCAGTCCATTCCGATGGCTCTGTGGACGAACGACGACGCGAAGCTGGAAATGATGGTGTTTCTCATCGAGGTGAGGTGGAAGGGGAAACCATGCAGCTAACGTCCCGTGTCCCCCCTTTTCCAGAATAACCACATCGGAACCAAACGCCTCCCAGTCCGGTGGACGGCCAACCACACATGCCAGGCGGCCTACCACCGCTGGGGCATCCACATCAGCCCGCGGCAGATCTGCGTCGGTAAGCTGCTGCCGTCCACATTCCCCTCATCAGCCTCATCACTCTCCCCCGCAGACTCCCTCGACCCGCAGTTCAGCCACCGTGGCGAGAGCGCAGTCCTCCTCGTCAATGGCCAGCCAATCGGCGTCCTCTCCTTCAAGCTGGACCTCAGCTCAGCGGCCAACAGTCCGCCGTACATCCACACCGATCTGACGCGCTATCCGGACTTCGTTGCCAGGCAGATCCGCAGCGACGCCGCCTACAGGATCTGCTCGTCCATCCTCTATGTTGTCATCTCGTTGGCCATCGTCGAATAAACGCCAGAAAAACCAGTCTTTCTCTGATTGCTTCTTGACCCAGAATCGCCAGCAGTTGCGCAACGCCTAGAGAGTTCGTCCGTCACGACGGAACCAGTCTAAGCCGCGCACTTGCGACCATGACCATCGCACAACGCCCCTCTCTTCAGACAGAGAGAGAGGCAATTAAGGGGCAGTTGGGGTTTCGCAATTGTATCACTTCGCCAGAGTTCAATGCACCGTCAGAAGATGGGGAGAAGGGGGGCAACAACACACACACACACAGTCGTCTCTGTCTTAACGTCACAGCAGTTGACCCACATCCACGGCGAGTGGCGGAGAGTGGGGAGGCGGAGTTTCTCCCGGTGACTCCGTCGGCTGTGGCTCTACGCGACGCCGACCGATCAGTACGTTACTTTCTTCGAAGGCCACCTGTTGGCTTGACGCTCACGCGGTTAAATCTGTTTCTTCTTTTGGTTGAACTCAACCGATTCGGTATCGCACTTTCCCAGCGCTTTGCTATTCCGCTCAGATACGCCGACGACGCGACGCGGGCCGAGGGACAAGGAGAAGTAAACAAACGAGACGGCCGCGATCGAATTCAGTGAAAACGCGACGCGACGGTGAATTGAAAAAAAAAGGTGATGAAACGCGCTGTTTCGCGGTCCGATACGGTTATTGTGACGCGGTGTCGCTGGCGATTTCTTTCACCTAGTTCGGTGTCGGCCTGTCAACTGGGTGCATTCGGATGCGTGCTGTGGTGCATCTGGCGACGGACAGGGGGAGAGAGAGAGCGGTCTGTGACTTGGGGAGTCCATCGATTCTGGTTTGCATCAGAAATGTGGGCGGAATCTGGTTGACTGTCGGATGCCAGAGAATTCTGGTTCCCAGTGTCGTCTAGGAACGGGAGGGATAAGTGAGCTGCTTGAGGGGCGACGCTACGGCACCGCTTCTGGTTCCCATTCGCGCCTCAAGTCAGAGGGGCGACGCTACGGCACCGCTTCCGCTTCCCATTTGTGCCTCTAGTCAGAGGAGCGACGCTAGGGAACCGCTTCTGCTTCCCATTTGTGCGCCAAGTCAGAAGGTCGACGCTACGGCACCGCTTCTGGTTCCCATTTGGGCGCCAAGTTAGAGGGGCGACGCTAGGGCACCGCTTCTGGTTCCCATTTGTGCCTCAAGTCAGAGGGGCGACGCTAGGGCACCGCTTCTGGTTCCCATTTGTGCCTCAAGTCAGAGGGGCGACGCTAGGGAAGCGCTTCTGGTTCCTATTTGTGCTCCAAGTCAGAGGGGCGACGCTACGGCACCGCTTCTGCTTCCCATTTGTGCGCCAAGTCAGAGGGGCGACGCTACGGCACCGCTTCGGGTTCCCATTTGTGCGCCAAGTCAGAGGGGCGACGCTAGGGCACCGCTTCTGGTTCCCATTCGCGCCTCAAGTCAGAGGGGCGACGCTACGGCACCGCTGCTGCTTCCCATTTGTGCGCCAAGTCAGAGGGGCGACGCTAGGACACCGCTTCTGGTTCCCATTTGTGCCTCAAGTCAGAGGGGCGACGCTACGGCACCGCTTCGGGTTCCCATTTGTGCGCCAAGTCAGAGGGGCGACGCTAGGGAACCGCTTAAGAGGCTTATTTTTGCCGAAAATCCATGTTCGCCTTCGAGCTTGATTCGCAGACATTCCTGCTCACTGCACTCAGCCGTAACCCCTCCAGACTAAATTACACGCCCTCTCGAGTTCCTGCTAGTGTCTCGCTTCGATTCACATTCAAGACGCGGAGAGGCGGGCCACCCCTTCTCCTCGATTTCAAACAAACAGCACTCCGTGCCTTGCTTAGTCATGCATCAGTGCCGCTGCGTTCAATAATCCCCAAGCTGATCCCGCCACCCCCGGCACATCCCCACGCACCACTCCAAAGCACGGGCATCTCTCAAAGAGGCTCCACCCACTCAGCGCCCAGACATCTCCCACGGCACCCCCATCCAGGCTCGCGTCCATCTTCGTCGTCATCGTCGTCCCAAATCACACTCAGACCCCTCTTCTCGTTTCGATTACAGCGCGTGCACGATGTCCAGGCAATTTTGGATCCGGATCCAGCTCGTGGTCCTCGCGATTGGCGCCTGCGGCGCCATGAGGCGCAACTACGAGGCGAAGTACATCCCGGCGTGGAAGCAAAGGGTGAGTCTGCCTGCCAAGGACCCCCCGCCCCGACGCGCGTAACACGTCTCCCTTTGCAGGCCTGCGAGAAACCGAAGCAGTCGCGACCCAACTCGCACTACGTTTGCGACGAGAAGGGCGACGTCAAGTGCCTGCCCGGATGGCAGGGCGACCTGTGCCAGGTGCCCATGTGCCGCAAGGGATGCGATCCAATGAACGGTTTGTTGCCCCCTCTCTCTCCCATCAATTCGCCATATCTCACGCTCTCCCCCCGCCGCAGGGTACTGTCAACGACCGAACGAGTGCCGCTGCAAGATCGGATTCTACGGCGAACTGTGCGAGAAGTGCATCCCCTTGCCGGGCTGTCAGCACGGCGATTGCACGAAGCCCTTCGAGTGCATCTGCAAGCCCGGCTGGGACGGGCTCTTCTGCTCGGAACGTAAGTCTGTCGAAAAAAAAAAAAACACCGAAAAACTGCCTCCTCCTTGCAGCCACCTGCCGGACTGGATGCCACTCGACGCGGGGCTACTGTGACACGCCGGGCGAGTGCCGCTGTCGCATCGGATGGGCCGGGGCGACTTGTCACGACTGCCAGGTGCTGCCCGGCTGCCAGCACGGCACCTGCAACAAGCCATTAGAGTGCATCTGCCAGCCGGGCTACGTGGGACTCCTCTGCCAGACGGGTGAGTGTGCGGCGCCCCCTCCGCGCGGGCAACCGACAACGACATGTAAATCCTTCTCCTTGCAGCCATATGCGCCGACGAGTGCCACAAGCAGCGCGGATACTGCCGCAAGCCAGGCGAATGTCGGTAAATGTTGTTTTTTTTCTTCTTTTTTTTTTTTTGCCAACAAAATCCATTTCACTCACACACACACGTACACTCCCGCAGCTGCCGCGTGGGCTGGATGGGGGAGAACTGCGCCAAGTGCCATCCGTACCCGGGATGCGTGAACGGCGACTGCGAACGGCCGTGGGAGTGCAACTGCAAGGCCGGCTGGGGCGGGATGCTGTGCAACGAAGGTATGCAACGGTAGCTTGGCCTCTCTGCCTCTGAACAGTCAATTAATGCGCGCTTTTGCGATTGCAGCGCTCACGTACTGTTCCGAGAATCCGGACACATGCGAGAACGGCGGCAAATGCGTTTCGCTGGCCAAGGACGATGGCCTGTTCCGGTGCTCTTGTGCGGAAGGATATCGCGGCAGAAATTGTGAAATCGAAACCGATGAGCATTTGTTGCTGTCAGCGGCGGCAACAGCGACGACCGCGGCCACAACAGCAGCAGGGTCGCCGGGTATAACGCCACCGTCGTCGTGGGAGACAACATCGGCGGAAGTCGCCGCAGCTGGGGGCGGCCAACAGCAGCCAATTGAAACTTTATCCTCCACGATGGGTGGTGGCGCTGGAACAGAGGCAGTGGCAGTGGCAGTGGCAGCATCATTTGTGACGGAATCCAGTTCAGCGAGTCCATTGAACAATCTCACAATGGCAGTGGCAGTGGCATCGTCATCGACGAACACATCGTCGTCCTCCTCGTCGTCGTCGTCGTCGTCGTCGTTATCGTCATCACCATCGACAAGTACGAGCGGAATTGTTGTCGCAGCAGCGGCAACAGCTGCAAATAAAGTTAATGAACCCGTAAAGGATGCTACAAAAGCTGACAACGATGAGGATGGGGAGGAGGATGTGGAGGAGGAGGAGGAGGAGGAATACGAGGACGATGAGGAGGAGAATGGCGACGAGGCGCTCGACAGTGATGAAGATGAGAGCAACAATGAAGCGTGAACCTAATCCACAACTGGGCGGACGAACTGTGTGCGGTGGCAGCCCACCGATTGAGCTTATTTATCCTCTTGTACTTGGCTAGCATGCTTCTCTGCCTATTATTGACGTTGACTGTTGACAACCGAGATACGGGCGCACAGAACGGGGATTGGTCGGTAATAAAAAAAAAGAGAAATAAAAAAATCGAAAATTAAATCCCCTCGTGGCGAGTGTGTGTGTCTGCCGAGGCGGCGATATGGATGGTGTCCAGCTGGATTTGAGGAGGCTCCATCGGATTGCGGTGGGCTCCTTAAGTGCTTCCCCTCGGATCAGTGGCGGTCGTCTTTGGGAAAAGAGAAACTGGGTCGATGAACAGAAATGGCATCCGGCGGCGTGGGCAACTCTAATCCGACGACAAGCGGTGTCGGATTGACCATCCAACGAAGCTGTAGGCTGTACACTCACACCTTAAAGGCGTCCAGTCCCCTGCTCAAGCTGCAGACGCTGGAGACGGTCTGGTTTTAGAGGCAAATGCACTTGACTGCGAGCTGGAATGTCATCTCTTCCACTTGAGGAACCTCTCAGGGCATTGCGGTGCCTTGTAGCCAGAAGCTATGAACGGACTAAAGCCACTTCGTACCCAAAGCTCACGCCTTTTAGGCCACCAGTCCGCTGCTCAAGCTGCAGAGGCTGGAGACGGTCTGGTTTTAGAGGCAAATGCACTTGACTGCGAGCTGGAATGTCATCTCTTCCACTTGAGGAACCTCTCAGGACATTGGGGTGCCTTGTAGCCAGAAGCTATGAACAAACTAAAGCCACTTCGTACCCAAAACGCACGCCTTTTAGGCCGCCAGTCCACTGCTCAAGCTGCAGAGCCTGTAGAGAGTCTGATTTTCAAGGCAAATGGTCGTGACTTTGAGCCGAAGTTAGAGAAGGTCTCATTTTCAAGGCAAATGCACTTGACTTTGGGACTTTGGGCCAGCGTCCCAACTCACCTGAGAGCAGGCCAATTGCACTTCCTCCAAGATGCAGCAGCTGTCGAGCTCAACACACAAGCTATTGACAGTGTAGAGGCGTCGTGTGTCCCATCAGACCGCACAAATGGACACCAGGCACCAGAAATCGAACATAGTTCCCCAGCCAAAAGCCCAACACTCCCTTTGAGACGCAAACTACCCGCAAAACGTGGCAGATTTCATCGAAAATGACCCTCCTCGCCAGCCACTGCATCAATCAACAAACAAATTCCATCAAAAATCTTTAAAAAAAAACCCATCACCTTATCTTCGAACCACACTGTTGCACAGCCACAAACCCCTTCGAAACCACAGATGGCGCGCGCATCGCTATTCCCTCAATCAAACGTCAAATGTGACAATCCACCGACAGTCCGACAACCAACAGCTGTCATCGGGTTTGATTTTCCTGGTGATGCTAGTGTGAAGAATCTTTTGAAAAATCCTCCAGAAAAAGTCGAAAACTCTCGCGAAAAACAAGGTAATCCCCCACACGAGCCTGGCCACATCCATTCGCCCTCCTCCGCCGTCCCGTGAACATCCCCGCAACCAAACAAATCATCCAAACAAACTGCCACTCAGGTTATGTGATGTAACCACAATTTGTGTTCGTCTTTTTTTCTCTCTTCTCTTCCAGCAAGAATGGCATCGGTAATCCGTGTCGGATTCGTCCGCCTGATGGGCATTCGTTCGCCCGCCGGTGGTCTCCTGCAGAGCACCTCGCTGCCGGCCGTCTCTCAGTCCTGCTCGATTTCGAGCAAATCCATGCGTGGCGGCCCCCGTGTGCCCAAGGCACCGCCATTCCCGTGGAAGGAGAAGAAGTACGGCGTGCTGCAGGCGATCTTCGAGAAGACCAGCCACCGCATGGACGAGAACTCAAAGGTGATCTGTGTGGAGGGTCCGGTGGCGGCGGGCAAGACGAAACTCGCCCAGGAGCTGGCCGACGAGCTGGACATGCTGTACATTCCGGCCGTCAGCATGGACACGGTGTTCGTCAACAAGTACGGCTTCGATTTGCGCAAGCTGGACGACCAACTGCCCGAGATGTGCCGCAGCTTCGACGAAAAGAAGTTCCTGCAAAATCCCACGCATCCGCTGGCCGCTCAGTTCCAGATCCGCATGTACATGCTGCGCTACGAGCAGTACATTGACGCCTTGGCCCACCTCCTGTCCACCGGCCAGGGCATAGTGCTCGACCGGTCCGTGTACTCGGACTTCGTGTTCCTCGAGGCGATGCACAAGGAGGGATACATTTCGAACGGAGCGCGCAGCGTCTACCACGAGATCAAGGAGAACACCATCAACGAGCTGCTGAAGCCGCATTTAGTTATCTACCTCGACTGCCCGGTCGATGTGGTCAAGGTAAGCGCTTAAGCATGTCCCGGAGCGGAGGATCGCCGGTGATTCACTTCAACTTTTGTTCACAGAAACGCATCAAGGCGCGCAACATTGACTACGAGGTCAATTCGAAGGTCTTCACCGACTCGTATCTGAGCACCATGGAGACCATCTACAAGCAGCACTTCCTGAAGGACATCAGCACTCACGCGGAGATCCTCATCTACGATTGGACAGCCGAGGGCGAGACCGAGGTGGTCGTCGAGGACATCGAGCGCATTGACTTCGGCCAGTTCGAGGAGTACATTCACAACAAGAAGATGAAGGACTGGCGATTCCCCCTCGAGTGGGAATGGTGCGAGGCTAGGATCAAGTATTGCAACGAGAAGCACGGCATGATGAACTACTTCAACGTGCCGCGGTTCGACGTGCCCGAGCTGTTGCGCGATGCCGACGGCTCGAAGATCTGGCGTGACGTCTTGGAGAGTGTAAGTGCATCTGGTTGACCCATCACGTCCGACTGATCAGTGAGTCTCTTTCCCTCTTGTCCACAGGCACCGGGAATGAAGTACCGTCCGGGATACAACGCCGACATGGGCGACACGAACCTCTTGTTCAAGAACAAGGTTCCATTGCGTGAGGGTGGCGCTTAGGTGCGTTGATTGTTAGATAATTCGGAATAAAATAAAGAGATGAGGTGGCAGTGCCTAATGGCAGTGCCTCTGGCAGTTGCCCTTTCGATGTCATTTGAGGTTAAGATTGAATTGGTTTTGATGTCAATCGATGCATAGAGGGGTGTGGAGGTAGTTCTGAGTTCAGTCGACTGTTGCCGGAAGGAAGGACTTCTGGGTACTCCGACGATTTAGAGGACGTTCCAGTTGTTGCTACGATGCTCTGGAGTGTGAAGGTGACTCGTCGCAACCAAAAGCATCACATTCTGCCGTCAGGGGTGTACATAAAGACGCGATTCAGTCTCGCGCTGCCTCCTTAGACCAAACGCTGGTCTTCTTTGGTGTCAAGCGGGGACAGTTGTTGCGTAGGGGAAGGGGTAGCGACATAAACACTCCCGTCTTCTTACTAAAATTGCTTCGCAGACAGTTGCGCGAATGGGAAGTAAGGGCGACGATGGCTCGTGAATCAGTGGCTTTCATGGAAAACTCAGAAACGTGGCTGTGCAGGGGTTCATGGAGCTCCACGGTCTGAGTTGGCACACTCTGGAGCGAGATGAGGTACAGCCGTGAGTCGTGCAGGTGCTCCGAGGTCCATTTGAAGAACATTTTTACATTTTTCTTCAAGAAGAGTGGATTGAAGGGACGTTCAACAGGAGCGGACGTCCATGAGGGGCCTTGGATCAATGCTTGGGGCGAAAGCCGACAAAGCCAGGGAGTCGCCTTGGTCCAACGATGGATGCCGACGAAGCCAGGGAGTCGCCTGGGTCCAACGATGGATGCCGACGAAGCCGCCTGTCTCCAACGACGGTTGCGGACGAAGCCAGGGAGTCGCCTGGGTCCAACGATGGATGCCGACGAAGCCGCCTGTCTCCAACGATGGATGCGGACGAAGCCTGGTAGTCGCCTGGGTCCAACGATGGATGCCGACGAAGCCGCCTGTCTCCAACGATGGTTGCGGACGAAGCCAGGGAGTCGCCTGGGTCCAACGACGGATGCCGACGAAACCAGGGAGTCGCCTGTGTCTGCGATGGACTCCAGAAATTCTCGTTTAATTGGAGAAATTCTCTGCAGAGACACGTGCGTCTGCTTCGTGGGTTTGAGACGAGTTCAAACGCTTCAAAGGACGGACTCTTGTCTCATTTCACCTCCTACCTCGTAGTGGAACAACTGAGGCAACTCAAATGTTCGGCGGACCTTCTGAAGCGGGCCCTGAAGCAGTAGCGGGCCCTGAAGCAGGTATCGACGAACGTGCTTTGAAGAGGAGAAGGTTGCCAAATGAGGCCAAGGTTGGTTCATGGTCGTCCGCTGTGGTGCAACGTTAAAAAATGGGCTTGTGGAGCACACTCTCAGACCGCGGAAGGTTCGTTACGTTGCGTGGATCGCCCGGAGAATAGTCCACATGTCCACTTGTTGGCAACCAAGTGGGAACTTCGGTGCAGGGTGATACAGATCATGGAACGAGCCCGACAAGTGCAAAAAGAAACAGTTTCCACCGTAGAGTGGTCATCCGACTCTTGATTAGGTGGCCGATGGATGTGGGATGTAAGACTCTGTCTCGTCTTCATCTAGGCAGCTCCAGCCGTCTGGCATGGGAGGTGATAGGGTGCCCTGTTCGCCCTTTAGGCCGTGCCTCGTCGTCTGGCATAGTCGCCCACCGTTTGGAACTTTCTTCGAGTCCTATAGACTGAGCTTCCATTGTGGACTCCTTGATGCAGACCTCCTGGAGCCGCATCAGTCCAGAGAAGCTAAGTCCAAGACGGCCGTCTCCATTGTTCTCTTCTCTTTGTCTAGGACATCGCCTGCAGATGGATCATTCCAGCGGAGGTCATGTCTCCCTTTGATGACACCAACCGCAAAGGGAATCACAAGATAAGCTAAAAACATCGCGATCGTTGCTTCCAGACGTCGTTGGAGACACGACGCCAAGTCAGCTGACATGTCGGTGCCATCTTTTGGCTCCTGAGTGAGACCATCTTCCTGCATCGCCTTGAATGTGGTTTCGTTCGCTTGTTCCTCTGGTCTAAGCCTGACCCCTGTCGGCTCACTATACCAGCTGAGACCTACTTTTGCTCCAAAACCACGCGGATTCGCTCATGAATCGCGTTCAGCGTTTTTCCGTTCAACACCGCCACAGTCATCTTTGGAGTGTTTACCCAGGAACTCCCTTCATTTTGTTGGCTAGGACGGGATTACCCGGGAAATGCCTCCTCTTCTTTGCTATTGCTGGACAGTTGCACAGCAGATGGTGCATAGATTCTATTTCTTCTTCATCGCTGCAGCTTCAGACGCATTGCATGTGCACCTGGGGCCGGTAAGGACTCCTATTAGCGTGCGGACATCCCGGCGATTAAGACCAATCCGTTGTGTTGACCTCCATTTGTTCAGCTTCGGCCATAGAGCCCTCTATCTGGGGCCTCGTCTCCAAGTTTCTTCCTTATGAAGCCGAGTGGCGTACGCCCGTACGAAATGGCTAGAGATGCTTCCAACTGCTCCGGAATCCAACAGAGGATCGCCGAGTTCGCCAAGGACAACTCAGTGATGCTCTGCGTGCACAGTCTAACCAGCTCCGGCGTCAGGACGTCTGCTGCTACGGCTTCTATTGCCACTTGGGTGTCAGAGAAGAAGCTGCCTCAATGCGTCTCAATGCGTACGCTGCTCCGTCAATTGCAGCCGCTTTAGCTTGAAAAAATGATGCAGTCGTCTCTTAGTCTCTTAGTGGCCAGTGTCCGAAGAGTTTCTGGACACTTCGGCGATGCAATTCATCTCTTACGCGCAATCCGCGCCGAAAAGACGCTTCTTTTGAGAGCGAAATTTTTGAAATCCGACCAGAAGAAGAGAAGTTTGGTAGGAAAACGTGTAGGCAAAGGTCCTTAAAGAAGCTCCTTATTTTGGAAAAAGCACATATTTTAGAAAATCGAGCATATCTCGGAAATGGTGCCTCCGGGGTCGGAGATCTCTGGCCCATCAATAGAGGCTGAAAAGGCGCATCTGACCATGCCAACGGAGATCTCTGGCCCATCGAGGGGGTTGAAAAGAACTATCTGGGGTGAGGAGGTAGTTCTGAATTCAGTCGACTGCTGCCGGAAGGAACTTCTGGGTACTCCGACGATTTAGAGGACGTTCCAGTTGTTGCTACGATGCTCTTCTCTGGTGTCAAGCGGGGACAGTTGTTGCGTAGGCGAAGGGGTAGCGACATAAACACTCTCGTCTTCTTACTAAAATTGCTTCGCAGACAGTTGCGCGAATGGGAAGTAAGGGCGACGATGGGTCGTGAATCAGTGGCTTTCATGAAAAACTCAGAAATGTGGCTGTGCAGGGGTTCATGGAGCTCCATGGCCAATGTTGCCACACACTGGAGCTAGATGAGGTACAGCCGTGAGTCGTGCAGGTGCTCCGAGGTCCATTTGAAGAACATTTTTACATTTTTCTTCAAGAAGAGTGGATTGAAGGGACGTTCAACAGGAGCGGACGTCCATGAGGGGCCTTGGATCAATGCTTGGGGCGAAAGCCGACGAAGCCAGGAAGTCGCCTGGGTCCAACGATGGATGCAGACGAAGACAGGGAGTCGCCTGGGTCCAACGATGGATGCCGACGAAGCCGCCTGTCTCCAACGATGGATGCAGACGAAGCCTGGTAGTCGCCTGGGTCCAACGATGGATGCCGACGAAGTCGCCTGTCTCCAACGATGGATGCCGACGAAGCCAGGAAGTCGCTTGGTTCCAACGATGGATGCAGACGAAGCCAGGAAGTCGCCTGGGTCCAACGATGGATGCAGACGAAGCCTGGTAGTCGCCTGGGTCCAACGATGGATGCCGACGAGACCAGGGAGTCCCCTGTGTCTGCGATGGACTCCAGAAATTCTCGTTTAATTGGAGAAATTCTCTGCAGAGACACGTGCGTCTGCTTCGTGGGTTTGAGACGAGTTCAAATGCTTCAAAGGACGGTCACATGTCTCATTTCACCTCCTACCTCGTAGTGGAACAACTGAGGCAACTCAAATGTCCGGAGGACCTTCTGAAGCGGGCCCTGAAGCAGGTGCCGACGAACGTGCTTTGAAGAGGAGAAGGTGGCCAAATGCTTCTTTTGAGAGCGAAATTTTTGAAATCCGACCAGAAGAAGAGAAGTTTGGTAGGAAAACGTGTAGGCAAAGGTCCTTAAAGAAGCTCCTTATTTTAGAAAAAGCATATATTTTAGAAAATCGGGCATATCTCGGAAATGGTGCCTCCTGGGTCGGAGATCTCTGGCCCATCAATAGAGGCTGAAAAGGCGCATCTGACCATGCCAACGGAGATCTCTGGCCCATCGAGGGGGGGGGAGGGGGTTGAAAAGAACTATCTGCCCATGCCACCTTTTTTTTTGCTACCCCCACCAGGAGCTGAGAAAAGTAGCCGAGAAGATCCATCAAAATGTCCACAAATTGCTTCGCCGCAGAGTTTCTGGACACGGGCCGCCGACCTTGATTTCCTGTCTCCGTGCACCTGCCCCTTCGGGTACGGGGTTAGAATATACCCGAGGTAAGGCATGCCTGTCGTAAGAGGCGACTAAAATCCTAACCGAAGAGCTACTGGCCAAGGTTACATCTCCACTGCTCCAGTGCTCGTTAAAACGACGGTTACAACGGCTCACCAAATATTTATATTTTTTTTTTTCCCCCATCACAGAGTACACAAAACATCTACGTTCTCAAAGTGTTAACTGTCAGTATCGCTTTACACTTTTTTTTTGTTTGTGGTGGCCCGTGGCGTTGTGGTTATGTGCGTCGACTCATGTGGACCTACCTGTCTAGGTTCGATTCCTGGTGTGACAAGAAATACTTTTCACGGCGCCACCTCTTTCGAGTCACTGACAGTGCTCAAAGAGTATAACTGTCAAGAAAAAGCTTCTCAAACTTGGCCGTTCGGGGTTTTGGCCGTCTGTGGGTCCCTTCCACTCAACAATAGCACGCACAACACGAGTGGTTGCTGAGAAGCTAGGCAGGCCCTGGCCCTGTACGGGCTGTAGCGCCACCTATAATAATAATAATAATAATATTGTAGACACAATGTTTGTGTTCAAGTACGTATGACCATCACAGCCAGTGCTTGGAGTCTGGTATGATGAGATGGTTAAGTTAGGTTAGGTTTTGGAAGGAGTGTCACTTCACTTCCACTCGTGGGGTACATATGTCCCGTCACGTGGTGGCTTAAGCGCCCCAAAAATGAACAGGTCCGATATGGCTACACATGCTAAGTCCGCAGTCTCTGTGAATAATCTGTGGCCCATCTCGGCTCCGCCCTGAAGCCCCTCGCGAGAGAAAAGTGCCCCGATCCCTAGTGTGGCCATCTCGGTTCCGTCCTGAATCCCCTCGCGAGAGAAAATGGCCCGAATCCCTCGTGTGTCCATCTCGGTTCCGTCCTGAAGCCTCTCGCGAGTGAGAAGTGCCCGAATCCATCGCGGTTCCGTCCTGAAGCCCCTCGCGAGTGAGAAGTGTCCGAATCCATCTCGGTTCCGTCCTGAAACCAGTCGCGAGTGAGAAGTGCCCGAATCCATGTCGGTTCCATCCTGAAGTCCCTCGCGAGAGAAAAGTGCGAATCCCTCGTGTGTCCGTCTCGGTTCCGTCCTGAAGCCCGTCGCGAGAGAAAAGTGCCCGAATCCCTCATGTGTCCATCTCGGTTCCGTCCTGAAGCCCCTCGCGAGTGAGAAGTGCCCGAATCCATCTCGGTTCCGTCCTGAAGCCCATCGCGAGAGAAAAGTGTCCCGATCCCTAGTGTGGCCATCTCGGTTCCGTCCTGAAGCCAGTCGCGAGTGAGAAGTGCCCGAATCCGTACCGATCTCGTCGCAGAGCCCCTCGCGAGTGTCTCGGGAGTGCGCGAGTGCAAAGTGAAGTGAGGTGGTATCCATCGTGGGACAAAAGCGAAGCAGGTAGGTCATCTGTCTGGTTGACATCACATCAAGCCATCGGCCACCAGCATCCGGTAAGTGAGCTCCCACTATCGACGGCGACCAGGTCTGCGGGAAGTCTTGTCCGAACACGGTCACCGGGGGTGGGTCGTTTAGCTAGAGGATCCGAGTGTTAGCAGTCGTTCGGGTGAACTAGTTCCAAACCAACATGTAACCTCTCTTTTCAGAGTCGCAACCTCCTGGTGGGTTCTACCGTCCCACCGGGCGGTTGGCGACATTAGGGCGCTGCTGGGGGTCCGTTTGTCCATCAATTTCCGCTCTCTCGTGGTTGTCTTGGGCTCGTCCTTCCTCCAGGTGCATGGGGCAGCCGCCAGCCGGCGCAATGGATCAAGAGAGTGTTTCACTTCGTCTGCAGGGCTTGCCAAGTGTTTCTCTGTTCGTTTAGGCTCTCTTGTGACAAGTGACCTCCCGTGAGGTATCCTTGTGTGCTCTTGAATCGGTGGGGGAGTCTGAAGAAGACTCGGTTTTGGTTTGCGGAGAAAGTCTGAAGAAGACTGCGCGAAGATCTTGTCTTGGAGAAGTCTCAAAAATGACTGAAGTCGACTAGCAATGGTTGGCTTCTCTTTCTTTGGGTTTTCAGCGGCGTTTGTTGGACGGCCGAAGGGCCTAGGCTGTGAAGGCCGGGCCCTTCTTGAAGGAGGCGCGTGACCAGGAAGCCGGTATCTGACCAGCAGCTCAGGCAGTGGATCCACCAGACTAGCGAGTGGTCAGTTGCTCGCCTTCATCTGAATGCTGGTGGAAGGTGCTGCTGCTCATTGGTTGGTGCCTGGTTGAGTGCGGACTGTAGCACCATCACAAGAAGAAGAGGTCCCTCTCCAGCTGGTCCCGAGATCTTCCTTTGCCGCGTTGTTCCTCGTTTTTCGCTTGCGTTCCTTGGTCTCTTCTTCAACTTTTTCAAATGTTCCTTGGATGAAGTGCCTTGACACGCTGTGCATTCTGCGTGATCATGTAGATCCCACTCGTCCCAAGTGCCGCTCTGATTACTGGTGGTCTCTGCACCTCTCCTCTTGCATTTGATATCTCCTTTCGGCTCCTTTGGATGCAAGCGACGATGGCTTGTGTTTTCGTTGTCTGAGCGATCTTCTGCGGCTCCTCTTGAGGCTCTTTAAGTAGCCCCCCGTGGAGGCTTGCGTTTCTGAACCGCGACGCGATGAATTCGTTGCCCTTTGAGGCGTTTTTCGATTGATTTCCGAGAACTTAAGTCCTTTGTGAAGTGAAACAAGTGCAGGCAGTGCGGCAGTGAGTCCAAGTGAGTTGAACAACGATTTATTTGTCTTCCCGCGCGCCGGTGGGGAGGGGTTAGAGGGCGGGGCACAGTCTTAGCAATTGTAAGATTTTTGAGTAGTTCCCCTAGCATTTGGCGTTGAGTCTGTTGAGGCCTTGGACAAGGCTTGTAGTTGCCTTCGACGAGGCACAACTTAGAGCACTCAGCTGACCATCCATTGGTGGCACAGGGAGACCTTCCTTTCTTCAGACGAACCATGAGTCTCAGGAGGTTTCGTCTTCTGTCTTCTGTCTTCTGTCTTCTGTCTTCCGGTCCCTCTGTCTTCTGTCTTCTGTCTTCTGTCTTCCGGTCCCTCTGTCTTCTGTCTTCTGTCTTCTGTCTTCTGTCTTCTGTCTTCTGTCTTCCGGTCCCTCTGTCTTCTGTCTTCTGTCTTCTGTCTTCTGTCTTCTGTCTTCTGTCTTCTGTCTTCTGTCTTCTGTCGTCTGTCTTCTGTCTTCTGTCTTCTGTCTTCCGGTCCCTCTGTCTTCTGTCTTCTGTCTTCCGGTCCCTCTGTCTTCTGTCTTCCGGTCCTTCTGTCTTCTGTCTTCTGTCTTCTGTCTTCTGTCTTCTGTCTTCTGTCTTCTGTCTTCTGTCTTCTGTCTTCTGTCTTCTGTCTTCTGTCTTCTGTCTTCTGTCTTCTGTCTTCTGTCTTCTGTCTTCCGGTCCCTCTGTCTTCTGTCTTCTGTCTTCTGTCTTCTGTCTTCTGTCTTCTGTCTTCTGTCTTCTGTCTTCTGTCTTCTGTCTTCTGTCTTCTGTCTTCTGTCTTCTGTCTTCTGTCTTCTGTCTTCTGTCTTCTGTCTTCTGTCTTCTGTCTTCTGTCTTCTGTCTTCTGTCTTCTGTCTTCTGTCTTCTGTCTTCTGTCTTCTGTCTTCTGTCTTCCGGTCCCTCTGTCTTCTGTCTTCTGTCTTCTGTCTTCTGTCTTCTGTCTTCTGTCTTCTGTCTTCTGTCTTCTGTCTTCTGTCTTCTGTCTTCTGTCTTCCGGTCCCTCTGTCTTCTGTCTTCTGTCTTCCGGTCCCTCTGTCTTCTGTCTTCTGTCTTCTGTCTTCTGTCTTCTGTCTTCTGTCTTCTGTCTTCTGTCTTCTGTCTTCTGTCTTCTGTCTTCTGTCTTCTGTCTTCTGTCTTCTGTCTTCTGTCTTCTGTCTTCTGTCTTCTGTCTTCTGTCTTCCGGTCCCTCTGTCTTCTGTCTTCTGTCTTCCGGTCCCTCTGTCTTCTGTCTTCTGTCTTCCGGTCCCTCTGTCTTCCGGTCCCTCTGTCTTCTGTATTCTGTCTTCTGTCTTCTGTCTTCTGTCTTCTGTCTTCTGTCTTCCGGTCCCTCTGTCTTCTGTCTTCTGTCTTCTATCTTCCGGTCCCTCTGTCTTCTGTCTTCTGTCTTCTGTCTTCTGTCTTCTGTCTTCTGTCTTCTGGTCCCTCTGTCTTCTGTCTTCTGTCTTCTATCTTCCGGTCCCTCTGTCTTCTGTCTTCTGTCTTCTGTCTTCTGTCTTCTGTCTTCTGTCTTCTGTCTTCTGTCTTCTGTCTTCTGTCTTCTGTCTTCTGTCTTCCGGTCCCTCTGTCTTCTGTCTCCTGTCTTCTGTCTTCTGTCTTCTGTCTTATGTCTTCTGTCTTCTGTCTTCTGTCTTCCGGTCCCTCTGTCTTCTGTCTTCTGTCTTCTGTCTGTCTTCTGTGTTCTGTCTTCCGGTCCCTCTGTCTTCTGTCTTCTGTCTTCTGTCTTCCGGTCCCTCTGTCTTCTGTCTTCTGTCTTCTGTCTTCTGTCTTCTGTCTTCCGGTCCCTCTGTCTTCTGTCTTCTGTCTTCTGTCTTCCGGTCCCTCTGTCTTCTGTCTTCTGTCTTCCGGTCCCTCTGTCTTCTGTCTTCTGTCTTCTGTCTTCTGTCTCCTGTCTTCTGTCTTCTGTCTTCTGTCTTCTGTCTTCTGTCTTCTGTCTTCTGTCTTCTGTCTTCTGTCTTCTGTCTTCTGTCTTCTGTCTTCCGGTCCCTCTGTCTTCTGTCTTCTGTCTTCCGGTCCCTCTGTCTTCTGTCTTCTGTCTTCTGTCTTCTGTCTTCTGTCTTCTGTCTTCTGTCTTCTGTCTTCTGTCTTCTGTCTTCTGTCTTCTGCCTTCCGGTGCCTCTGTCTTCTGTCTTCTGTCTTCTGTCTTCTGTCTTCTGTCTTCCGGTTCCTCTGTCTTCTGTCTTCTGTCTTCTGTCTTCTGTCTTCTGTCTTCTGTCTTCTGCCTTCCGGTGCCTCTGTCTTCTGTCTTCTGTCTTCTGTCTTCTGTCTTCTGTCTTCTGTCTTCTGCCTTCCGGTGCCTCTGTCTTCTGTCTTCTGTCTTCTGTCTTCTGTCTTCTGTCTTCTGTCTTCTGTCTTCTGTCTTCTGTCTTCTGTCTTCTGCCTTCCGGTGCCTCTGTCTTCTGTCTTCTGTCTTCTGTCTTCCGGTCCCTCTGTCTTCTGTCTTCTGTCTTCCGGTCCCTCTGTCTTCTGTCTTCTGTCTTCTGTCTTCTGTCTTCTGTCTTCTGTCTTCTGTCTTCTGTCTTCTGTCTTCTGTCTTCTGTCTTCTGTCTTCTGTCTTCTGTCTTCTGTCTTCTGTCTTCTGTCTTCTGTCTTCTGTCTTCTGTCTTCTGTCTTCTGTCTTCTGTCTTCTGTCTTCTGTCTTCTGTCTTCTGTCTTCTGTCTTCTGTCTTCTGTCTTCTGTCTTCTGTCTTCTGTCTTCCGGTCCCTCTGTCTTCTGTCTTCCGGTCCCTCTGTCTTCTGTCTTCTGTCTTCTGTCTTCTGTCTTCTGTCTTCTGTCTTCTGTCTTCTGTCTTCTGTCTTCTGTCTTCTGTCTTCTGTCTTCTGTCTTCTGTCTTCTGTCTTCCGGTCCCTCTGTCTTCTGTCTTCCGGTCCCTCTGTCTTCTGTCTTCTGTCTTCTGTCTTCTGTCTTCTGTCTTCTGTCTTCTGTCTTCTGTCTTCTGTCTTCTGTCTTCTGTCTTCTGTCTTCTGTCTTCTGTCTTCTGTCTTCTGTCTTCTGTCTTCTGTCTTCTGTCTTCTGTCTTCTGTCTTCCGGTCCCTCTGTCTTCTGTCTTCTGTCTTCCGGTCCCTCTGTCTTCTGTGTTCCGGTCCCTCTGTCTTCTGTCTTCTGTCTTCTGTCTTCTGTCTTCTGTCTTCTGTCTTCTGTCTTCTGTCTTCTGTCTTCTGTCTTCTGTCTTCTGTCTTCTGTCTTCTGTCTTCTGTCTTCTGTCTTCTGTCTTCTGTCTTCTGTCTTCTGTCTTCTGTCTTCTGTCTTCTGTCTTCTGTCTTCTGTCTTCTGTCTTCTGTCTTCTGTCTTCCGGTCCCTCTGTCTTCTGTCTTCTGTCTTCCGGTCCCTCTGTCTTCTGTCTTCCGGTCCCTCTGTCTTCTGTCTTCTGTCTTCTGTCTTCTGTCTTCTGTCTTCTGTCTTCTGTCTTCTGTCTTCTGTCTTCTGTCTTCTGTCTTCTGTCTTCCGGTCCCTCTGTCTTCTGTCTTCCGGTCCCTCTGTCTTCTGTCTTCTGTCTTCTGTCTTCTGTCTTCTGTCTTCTGTCTTCTGTCTTCTGTCTTCTGTCTTCTGTCTTCTGTCTTCTGTCTTCTGTCTTCTGTCTTCTGTCTTCTGTCTTCTGTCTTCTGTCTTCTGTCTTCTGTCTTCTGTCTTCTGTCTTCTGTCTTCTGTCTTCTGTCTTCTGTCTTCTGTCTTCTGTCTTCTGTCTTCTGTCTTCTGTCTTCTGTCTTCTGTCTTCTGTCTTCTGTCCTCTGTCCTCTGTCTTCTGTCTTCTGTCTTCTGTCTTCTGTCTTCTGTCTTCTGTCTTCTGTCTTCTGTCTTCTGTCTTCTGTCTTCTGTCTTCTGTCTTCTGTCTTCTGTCTTCCGGTCCCTCTGTCTTCTGTCTTCTGTCTTCTGTCTTCTGTCTTCTGTCTTCTGTCTTCTGTCTTCTGTCTTCTGCCTTCTGTCTTCTGCCTTCTGTCTTCTGTCTTCTGTCTTCCGGTCCCTCTGTCTTCTGTCTTCTGTCTTCTGTCTTCTGTCTTCTGTCTTCTGTCTTCTGTCTTCTGTCTTCTGTCTTCTGTCTTCTGTCTTCTGTCTTCTGTCTTCTGTCTTCTGTCTTCTGTCTTCTGTCTTCTGTCTTCTGTCTTCTGTCTTCTGTCTTCTGTCTTCTGTCTTCTGTCTTCTGTCTTCTGTCTTCTGTCTTCTGTCTTCTGTCTTCTGTCTTCTGTCTTCTGTCTTCTGTCTTCTGTCTTCTGTCTTCTGTCTTCTGTCTTCTGTCTTCTGTCTTCTGTCTTCTGTCCTCTGTCCTCTGTCTTCTGTCTTCTGTCTTCTGTCTTCTGTCTTCTGTCTTCTGTCTTCTGTCTTCTGTCTTCTGTCTTCTGTCTTCTGTCTTCTGTCTTCTGTCTTCTGTCTTCTGTCTTCTGTCTTCCGGTCCCTCTGTCTTCTGTCTTCTGTCTTCTGTCTTCTGTCTTCTGTCTTCTGTCTTCTGTCTTCTGCCTTCTGTCTTCTGCCTTCTGTCTTCTGTCTTCTGTCTTCCGGTCCCTCTGTCTTCTGTCTTCTGTCTTCTGTCTTCTGTCTTCTGTCTTCTGTCTTCTGTCTTCTGTCTTCTGTCTTCTGTCTTCTGTCTTCTGTCTTCTGTCTTCTGTCTTCTGTCTTCTGTCTTCTGTCTTCTGTCTTCTGTCTTCTGTCTTCTGTCTTCTGTCTTCTGTCTTCTGTCTTCTGTCTTCTGTCTTCTGTCTTCTGTCTTCTGTCTTCTGTCTTCTGTCTTCTGTCTTCTGTCTTCTGTCTTCTGTCTTCTGTCTTCTGTCTTCTGTCTTCTGTCTTCTGTCTTCTGTCTTCTGTCTTCTGTCTTCTGTCTTCTGTCTTCTGTCTTCTGTCTTCTTTTTTTTTTTTAAATGTTACTTACGTTACGAACAATCACGATTTTGGTCCCTAGGAGGTTTTGGTCGAGGTAGCACCCGTTGCCAAAGGTGATTCTATGTCGGATCTCTCCTGGGATGTCATTTATAGGCTTCACATCTGCCCCGAGGCAGAGGTAGTGTGTGACAGAGTGTTCCCTGGTCGACAGCATAGATTTCGTTTTGCGCTATGCCGATCTTAAGACCATCTTGTTTCGCCTCTTCTTCAATCGCTTTAAAAGCTTCCACTATGGGACGTAGGGAACGCGCGAGGATATCGCCACAGTTGGAGTGACTTTAGGGTGATAGTGCCTTCCAGGCTTACAGATGTTTTCTCCAGTGTCAGACTGAAGTATCTCGTCGCCAAAATCCGGTGCAGCTGTCATGCGGCGCCGCAGTCATTGAAACCAACTGCACGGTGCATTGCGTATGTTCCTTGCTATGAGTGCTGTCGTATGCGGCTTCAAAATCAATGAGAATACGGTGCGCATCGATCTGAAACTTGGTAGTCTTTGACAAGAGGGGGAGGCTCTGTGTGAACAAGTGGTCACTTGTACGTCTTTATTTGTGCGACGCTGGACACGTATCGTAGAGGCTTCGTTGAAGTTATTGTAGGCGGCAGAATTGCCTTCTCTGTGGATGAGGCATGTGGATCTGTCATTACTGCCATACTGGGCATCCTTTCGTCCGCTAAAATTCTGCAACTGATGTTGTACATGATGCCTACAAGGACATCGCCAACGGCCGTAAATACCTCTGATGGTAGACCATTTCCATTTGCGCCTGTGGTTTTGTTGTTCATCAGCTTTTTAGTGGCTCAGCCGACTTCTTCAACGGAGGACTACTTCGTCGACCGGAGTTGGCTTCGTCGCTTACGCTAAGATCACCAAACTGTTCGTCCATTCTGTAGCCACATGGATTGACTTGAGTCAACCTTATATAGCCAGATACTACTTACTGCCAGGAACAGGAATCGTAATTCGCCTGTTTCCCCGATCGATCAAGTATGTACACCAGTTCTTAAGAGACAGCAGGCATGTCTATCAAGTGCACAACCAGGAGAGGTCTATTTCGTTTCAGAAATGTCAGCTGCTCCTTCAAGGTTCGAGCCAGCGAGTGCTGGACATGTGCTCAGCTCTTCTAGCGTGAGTGCCTACTGAATTATCCCATCGAAGCAGGTTCATTCAAGATTGAATTAAATTTGAGTTCCCTTCTTGAGTGAGTCTGTGTTCACTTGGCTTCGCGAATGTTTACCAGAATCCAAGTCCGAGTGAGGACATCTAGTTCCTTCTCCGGTCGACCATCCATGGAGGGTCCGAGTCCGAGCGTCATTGTCTGGCATGATGTCTGGCATTCTGCTTGCCTAAGCACACAATAATGTGTAGTCGTATGTGGTCGTTTGGCAGGACGTGGGCAGGTAGTGGGCTGAGTTTCGACTTTGAAAAGGCACCATTTCTGGCCTAAAGAAGGGGAAGCCCGCCGGGAAAAGAACGTCGAGTAGTTGGCTGCTTCGAGCACAAGCACAACCGTGGTTTGAAGGTGACGAGGGGAATCTATGCGCGATCCACTAAATAGATGGAGTTAACGTCGTTCAAAAAAAAAAAAAAAGAATCATATGCCCGCCGCTGGTGGGCGATGACGGATTCTGAATTGTGTCGCAGAGACCTCCGATTTAAGACATCGCCGGTGGCCAAGTGACGTCCCCTTTTTGCGTGCGAGATCGGTTATGTTAGGTTAAGATGGCTGACTGCCAACATGCTGCAGTTCCACTTTCAGCCAGCATCCATCCTAATCTACATAAAGGACCAGTTGGCGGTTTTTACAAGCCGATGAAGATGACTGAGACTAATGTGGTTTTAGTTCGTCCAGGTTATCGAAGAAGTAATCCACTTAGTGGCTCTTCCTTCGGGAGGAGAGGACGCTGCGAGTGCAAAGATGGTGTACACTGCTTTCCTTCTGTACCGGGTCTCTACAACTCCAGCTGAAGGTATTGTAGGACAGAGCCTCACAAAGTGTGTGTTCTAGTGAGGCAAGGCCATGGACATGTCGGTTGGGTGACAGCGTCACGAGATGTTTCGCAGTAACGCGACAGGCATGGCTGCCGGAAAGTTAACTGAACTATCGGCAAGGACCGTGTCGTCTCTGACTCCTAAATAGCCTCTCAGACAGTCTGCCTTACGTTCGTGTCCCTCTGGCACAGTCGCCGGCAAGGACCGTGTCGTCTCTGACTCCTAAATAGCCTCTCAGACAGTCTGCCTTACCTTCGTGTCCCTCTGGCACAGTCGCCGGCAAGGACCGTGTCGTCTCTGACTCATAAATAGCCTCTCAGACAACGTTCGTGTCCCTCTGGCACAGTGTCTCGTCTCTGACACTTGCGGGGCCTTCAACATTCTGCCACCGATTCCTACTAGCAAGCGCACCTCCTTGCTTCTCAGACTGAAACCAGTGATGTTGGTGATCTCTTCTTGCTCAACTTCGACTGTAGAGCAATCGAAATGACAGAGTAGAGGTCTGCATCAACGCCTTTGCTTACCTTCGATATGCTTCGCAGAGGATCATTAAGTGTCTCGTTGTTGGGCAGGATGTGGAGGTGATGGTGGTTGAGAATTTCTTCTGGAAGAGGAGCTTAGGTACCAGGACATCGGTTTTTTTTTTTGTTTTTTATTTTTTTTTTTTAATTCATTTTTGTTTATTAATTCAGAAAACTTACATACTAGACAAAAATGCTTAAAGCTAGTTGGACGAACAATGTTACTATTTCTAACTTACTGGGCCTAGGCGGGCGCTCTAAGCTAAACTTAACCTTAATTTATGTCTTTCGACCTACCCTAACTATAATTAAATTAGATACTAATATTTAAACGAACAATTGTATACTTACTTACTTAAGGTGGCGCTACAGTCCGGGGTGGACCTGGGCCTCAACCAACAAGCGTCTCCAGCCAGCTCGATCTTTAGCTAGCTGTCTCCAGTTTCGCACGCATAGTTGGTTGAGGTCCCTTTCCACTTGCGTGCGCCACCTGAGTCGCGGTCTTCCTCTACTGCGCCGTCCCTCGGGGGTGGATTCGAAGACTTTTCGGGCCGGAGTATTGGTTTCCATCCGCTCCACATGACCTAGTCATCTCAGTCTTTGGATCTTCACTCTTCTGGCTAAGTCGATGTCGCCGAACAGCCCGTATAGTTCGTCATTATATCTCCTCCTCCACTCACCGTCTATGCAGACGGGACCGAAAATCACACGAAGAATTTTCCTCTCGAAGCAACCAAGGGCAGCTTCATCCGCTTTTGACAAAGTCCATGCCTCCGCGCCATATAGCAGGACTGGGACGATTAAGGTCTTGTAGAGCGTTATCTTGGTTGTTCGAGAGAGGGCTTTGTTTACCAGTTGCTTTCTTAGCCCAAAGAAGCAGCGATTGGCAAGGGTTATTCTTCGTTTGATTTCAGCGCTGGTGTCATTGTCTGAGTTTATAGCGGTGCCTAGGTAGACAAAGTTTTTGACTACCTCAAAGTTATATCTGTCTGCTGTGACGTTCTGACCGAGACGTCGGTGTTGGGTGTCCTTTCTCGTTGACAGCATATACTTGGTCTTACTCTCGTTTACCGCTAAACCCATCTTCGCGGCTTCCGTTGCAATACCCACAAAAGCGCCATTGACATCACGCTGCGTTCTTCCAATAATGTCAATATCGTCGGCATATGCGAGTAGTTGGACGGACTTCTGAAAGATTGTTCCTCTGGTGTTGGCGTTCGAGTTTTGAACAATTCTTTCAAGAACGATGTTGTAAAAATCGCATGACAGCGCGTCGCCTTGTCTGAATCCTTTTTTGACATCAAAGGTCCCGGTTAGGTCTTTACCGACCTTGATGGAGCAGCGTGCATTCTCCATCGTCATCCTACACAAACGGACGAGTTTGGTAGGGATGCCAAAACTAGACATTGCTCTGTATAGCTCGTCTCTATAGATGCTATCATACGCGGCCTTAAAATCGATGAAAAGGTGGTGGGTATCGATTTGTTGCTCCTGGGTTTTCTCCAAAATCTGCCGTAGTGTGAATATTTGGTCGATGGTGGATTTTCCTGTCCTAAAGCCACACTGGTATGGACCGACCAGGTTGTTGACGAATGGCTTTAGGCGTTCACACAGTATGGCAGATAAGATTTTATATGCGATACTTAGGAGACTGATGCCTCTGTAGTTGGCGCAGTTCAAAGGGTCTCCTTTTTTATGGATCGGGCAAACAATGCTGAGGTTCCATTCATCGGGCATGTTTTCCTCCGACCATATTTTACAGATGAGTTGGTGCATGCGCCTTACCAAATCATCGCATGCGGCTTTAAAAAGCTCGGCGGGTAGGTCGTCAGCTCCCGCAGCCTTGTTGGATTTCAGTTTAGATATGGCAATCCTCACTTCATCCGGGTCGGGTGGACGGAATTGTTGATCTTCGTCGTCCCTTTCATTGGGGTTGAATGGTTCGTTCTGCCTGACAGCGGGATTTGGTTCTTCGTCGCCGTTATACAGTCTGCAGAAATGGTTTTTCCATATCCTCAGCATCGACTGTGACTCTACTACGATGTTCCCTTGATCATCCTTACAGGCTTCGGTTCGGACTTTATAACCTTGACTGGTTAACTTTACCCTTTGGTAAAACTTCCTCACCTCATTCCTGCAGTAATATCCCTCTATTCTGCCGATCGCGCGCTTCTCATGCTCCTTCTTTTTTCTCCTGAGAAGCCGGTGTTCGTCTCTCCTCTTCTGCTCGTAGAGCTCCCGAGCAGCTCTTGTCCTTCTTTGCAGTGCCGCTTTGTATGCTTCTTGCTTGGCTGCATTCGCCTGCCGACACTCGTTGTCAAACCAGGGGTTTCGTTGTGGTGGCGGATTGAAACCCAGCACATCAGAGGCGGCATCTCTGATGGCTTTTTGGCAATGCTGCCACTGGTCTTCAATACTTGATGTTGGCGGCGTAGGATTTCTTAAGAGGTTAAGGGAGACACGATCGGAAAAGGATTTGGCTATCTCTTGCGATTGTAGCCGGCTGACGTTGAACTTCCTCACAGCATTTCTTTGTCTTGGCGGTGTTCGGCATATCCGCAACCTTACCTTGGCTACAACAAGGTGGTGGTCCGAATCAATGTTGGCGCCTCGGAACGTTCGGACATCTATGATACTGGAGGAGTGCCTTGCGTCTATCGCAATATGGTCAATCTGATTGACGGTTGATTGATCAGGAGATCGCCATGTTCCTTTGTGAATATCGAGATGTGGGAATCTTGTACTAGCTACTACAACATTTCGCCCCGCAGCAAAATCGATCAGCCTAAATCCGTTATCGGATGTGGTGTCGTGTAGGCTGTGCTTTCCGACCGTACTACCAAAGATGTTCTCTCTTCCTAGCTTTGCGTTAAAATCGCCAAGGACAATTTTAAAGTCGTAGCTAGGGCATTGCTCATACGTTTTGTTCAGGAGCTCATAGAACCTGTCTTTGGTGTCATCATCTTTCTCCTCTGTGGGGGCATGTGCGCATATAAGGCTTATGTTGGCAAATTTAGCCTGGATGCGAATTGTCGTGAGGCGCTCGTTCACGGACCTGAACGATAGGACTTCTTGCCTAAGTCTGCCTCTAACGACAAATCCACATCCAAATAGGCGCTGTTTTTGTTGTTTGTAGCAATCACCGTAGTATATATCACAGTTTTTCATCCTTCTTTTGCCCGGTCCATCCCATCGCACTTCTTGGATGGCGGTTATATCTGCTTTGCAGCACTCTACGGCTTCCGCTAGTTGTTCGGCTGCACGTGGCCTATAAAGGGACCTTACATTCCACGTACAAATCCGAAGATCGTTGTCCGTATATCGTTTGCAGGGGTCGTCATCAGTAAAATCATCCGTTTCCGAGGCTTGTTGTTGCTTCGTAACTAGCAATTTTTTTTTTTGTGTGGCCGGGCAGTTACCCCGACGAACAATTGTATATTATGAAAAAATTAAAACATAATGACTTAACATTTTATTTAAAAATTACAAACTAACTTACATTCTACCATAAAATAAACTTAAACAACTAAACAAATTTACTTATATATGCATATACATTTATGTATACTGTATCCTATACACATATGTATACGCATATATCCTTATAATGTATAAATGTATCTACTTGTATACATAAATACATCATTTGTCAAATTTTTTTTTTATATACAACTTAAATTACCTTACAACAACCCTAAGCTATGAAAGTCGGCCATAGGTTGCAGCTGATGAATTTCCGTAACCCACTGCAAGACAGTGACCGACTGCGTCCCATAAGGGGATACGCACTACCCTTTCCACCCCGGGTCTAAAGGGTTCGAGGCTGGAGTTTCACTCGCTCCCCAGCCACCAGAATCTTCGACGTTGCATAGCAACATCCCGCACATCCCGACTCGATACCGCTGTACTGAACCCCGGAGGAGACCCTCCTCAGCTCGTTGTGCGACGGAACGGTCGTGGTTGAGTCGCCCATCCACAGTTGAACGGGCGATGTGAAAAATGAGCGGTACCGCATTTATGTCTTGTAACAGACCGTACATGTCTAAATGGAGCAAAAGCTTCTGGGGGGACGAAGCCACTGTGACGTACCCTTTCGTGGTACTGAGGATTGGGGTAGTAAGCCCCCAGAGATCAAGTTATTGACTGAGTTCATCGCTCTGGCAGTATGGCCTCGAATCAATTTCAACAAGAAATTATCCACTCGTATCAGGTTCGCCCCGCTGTATAAGACCTCATTGGAGTAGAATTTGTTTGTACTGGGACTCTGGTGTTCTGTAAAGGCGAAGGCAAGCCCTCTCAAACACCCGAATCTTTTCCATCAAGCTTGCACTCACGTTGAACCACACGGGACAGCCATAGGTGAACATTGGCCGGATGAGGGCCATGTAGCAGATCACCTTCACTCTCGCATCGAGTTGGCTGTTGTAAAACAGTCTCTTTGTAAGAGCGAAAGCGCCTCGGGCTCGGGCTAGAGCAGCATCTACATGTTTGTTAAAACATAGATATTGATCTAGCCAGATCCCCAGGTATCTGACCACAGTCCTTTGCGCCAGTGGTTGCCCGTGACGCCCAACAATTGAGAACTTTCGCAAATTCTTTTTTGTATCCGCCAAAGCCTTATACAACGGAGTCCTGAACAGTATGGTTTCCGACTTCTGAAAGTTGATATTCAACTTCCAGTCATCGCAACTTCTCATGAATGAGTCGAAGTCACACTGCGCGAGAGTAGTGATGTCCTCGATCTTTTTGCCTGATCTGTACACAATCAAGTCGTCGGCATACGCAATTACGTGAGGAAGAGAACTTATCAGATCGCTCAAGAAAATGTTGAACAGGATCGGCGAATTAACGGCACCCTGTTGGAGACCATTTTTTACTTCAAATATACCTGCAGAGGTCACATTGCCATTCTTGACGACGAACCTTCTACCAGTAAGCATGTTACACAATAGGTACAGCAGTGGTTTACTAATGCCTAGCCCATTGAGCTTGTAAAAAAGTCCTTCTAACCATACGGTGTCGAAGGCCTTCTCCAGGTCAATCAGGCAGGCACCCGTACATTGTTTCTGGCTCTTGTTCCATTGGATATCCGACACCAGTTTCGACGCGGCACGAATTGGTTATCCGGAATAATATGTTTGTCCTCTGTCCAGTTGGTCAGAGCTCTATTTATCACCTTCTCGAATACCTTGCTGATGTTCGGAAGGAGACTAATTGACCGGAGGTTGCACGGATTCGAAGAATCTTTACCTCGCTTGGATATGGGTTGCACAATTGCAGTTTTCCAATGTTCCGGATAATGTGCATTATTCAGAGCATTGTTAAACAGGATAGTGTACATATTAACCACATCTAGGGGGAGATGTCACCAGGACATCGGTGCCTTGTCAAGTATGATAGACTGCTCAGCACGGTCTTCCTTCCAGGTTTCAATCTAACCGCTATGCTGGGCGGCACCTGTCGATCAACGACAATTGAGGAGTATGTTCAATAGTCTGTAAATCATACTAGGGCTATCTGTTCCACACGATTAATTAGGTGTTAGTTGATAATTAATCGTGTGGAACCACCCTTTACTTACCCAGACCTCACATCCGGACGGCCAACCGACGCGCACCCTCTCTCTCATCCATCAAAAGTCAAGCCTTTGTTTATTTAAAATAGTATTTATTTATAAAACAAAAAAACAAAATCATCTACGCGCTAGTAACATTACAAATCCAGTGAAATTTACAAAAAAATAAAAGAATTAAAAGGTCCTCCGTGGTCCTTCCGAAATCAGTAATAATTAGGTTAGTCTGGCGCCGGCGGCGTGGCAGCGCACGCGCGCTCTCGCTTCTATGGTTAACAAAATATACACAAATATATATATATATAAACTCCTCTCTCTCTCTCTCTCGCTCTCTCTGGTTCTCTCTCTCACTCTCTAACGTCCTCTCAGGGTCCTCGTATAAATAAATTCAATAACTAAGTATTTTAACAACGCCTCCTCTCCTAATATCCTTTGTGACTTGCTCCCCGTCTCTGGGGGATCTCTGGTGAACGCGTCAGTCCGCGTCTATATTCGCTTGAGTTCGTCGCGCTTGAAACCGCGGATCGCTGTCAGCAGTTGATCGCGCGGATCGACAGACAGCGAGTGCGGGCCGCAGTTCGAGTTCTGCTTGGTGACGACCGCCCGGATGATGGGCGGCGGTGGCGGTGCCGCGGGCACCGACTTGCTCGCCGCGTATTCCACGGGATGGGGTCGCGGAGGCGTGGCCGTGGCCGTGGTCTTCTTCTCGGTGACGTACGACTTGGTGATCTTCAGCTCGATCTTGGCACTTTCGGGAGTCGTGAGCACGGTTGGCGTTGACCGCGAAGCGTCCTCTTGGCTCGCGAGAATCTTCTCCTTCAGGCCGGTCTTGCGGAGGGTGCCCTGGCCGAAGGCCGGCTGCGCTGGACTGCTCTGGACCGCCGGCTTGGGCTTCATGTCGGCCTGGGTGACGGACGTCGATCGGAGCAGCGACACGGACGAGGGACCGTAGGTCCTGGGCAGCGTGCTGCTGCTGATTGACTGTGGGGCCGGGGCGGCGGTCTGGGCGAAGCCCCGCACCACTGGCGCCGGGTTGCTCATCCGGCCGCCGAGGACGAACTTTGGCTTGGGCATCGTCGATGGCGGCGATGGCGTTTGGATATTTGGTGATGGTGGCGGAGTGGCGGGCTCCTTGAGGCTGGCCATGACAGTCGTCGATTTCTTGTACTCCACACTGCGCACGAAGGGCACCCGGTTGACCGGATCCGGGGTGGAGTTGCGGAAGTTCCGCTGCTGCACCAGGTTCACCGTGGCCGTGGTGGTGGCGCTGGGCCCACCGTTCTTGCCGCCGAAGATGTAGTCGCCCTCGTTCTTGATCGACACATGGCCCTTGGGGCGGTCGTTCCAGGTGGACAGGTTGATCTTGGGGGGCCCCGAGTATCGGTAGATCTTCGTGTCGGGCTGCTTGGCTACTTGGGTCCTTAAAATGTTACTCTTTGGTGATGGTTGTGCCGGGGACGTGCTGCTGCTGCTGTCACATGCGGAGGGCGGGCTTTTCGGCTCTTCGGTGCTGCTCTGGCTGGTCAGGCTGTTCTTGCGCGAGTTCAGAATCGATTTCATGACTTTGACGCTCTGGAGGCTGGGCGACTCGCCGATGCTCAGTTCACTCGAGGAGCGCCGGGGACTGAGGGTCTCCTCGGCCGGGAGACTTTGGTGGTTCTCCGAACCGAACTTGGCCAGCGAGAGGAACGACGAACTGCGCGTGGCCAAGCCGTTCTCTGTGCGCGCAGTGCTCTCCTCGACCTGCTGCTGCCGGGTGGAGTGGAACGAGTCCGATCGCGTGACGCTTCGACGGTGCTTGAGGATATTCGTGTTCAGGGTGATGCTGCTGCGTTTCTTGTAGATTTTGGTTTGGTCCTTGTTATCCTCGTCGCCGTCGTGTTCGTCCTCGTCATCCTCCTCGGGCACGCCGAGCCGGTCGAGCGTGGTGAACAGCGGCTTCTGGTGGATGATCGTTTCGATGCTGTTGATGATGCTGTCCATTTCGTTGATCACCATGGCCTCCTGTTCGCCTATGCCGTCGGGATCGGTGATCGACGGCACGTGGTGTGTGACGGCCGGCGTCTGATCGGCGATCGGCGGGTCGTCGCGATCGCCGTTGCTTAGAATGACCGTCTTCTGGGCGATGGGTTGGCTGCTCTTTTCGTCCCTGATGATCGCGTTGACCTCCGTGATCGCCTTCAGGATTTGGTGGCTCTCCTTTTGCCCGTTGAAGCCGTCTTCGATGTCCGAGTTGCTCAGCTTCTTCTCTTCCACTGGACTTGTGGCCGTCTGCTCAATGGACAGCGAGGCGAAGTCGAGGGGCGGACGCTCCTTGATGATCGGCGTGATGGGCATGTCGGGCAGGGGCTCTCCGCCCGAGGTGTCGGCGAAGTTGGCCGGCGCCGGGATCGTGAAGTTCGACCAGGAGGTGGTCTCTGACTTCATTGAGCCCGTCTCAGCGGGCGTGCGTGGCTGATCGGTCGCTTCCGACTCGTCCGTCGACAGGACGGTGAGGTCCTCGAATGTCTTGTGGTCCGAGAGGGTCTTCACGATCGTCTTGCCGAGCTTCAGGTTGTACACCTTGATCATCTCGTCGTCATCCGAGCTGGACTCGAACGGCGACTTGCACTGCGTCGGCGAGTTCTGTACGGAGGACGGCATCGGCGACGGTGGGAGCGCCTCGCCGATTCCCGAGTCAGCTTGCTTGGACTGCGTATCGAAGCCGTCGTCGGCGATCAACGCTGACTCCTCGGTGCTCCGCGGCTCCGGGGTTGGACTTCGATTTAGCATCGTTTTTGAGACGTTCTGCTGGTTCGTCGAGAGCAGCTCCGTGGGCTCGGGCGTTAGTCGACCGGCCGACGATCGGGGGAGGGCCACTGGTCGTGGGGGCTCCAGCGTGGGGAGGGGTGGTGGCTGCTCGTCCTCGCTGTCCGGCTGGTGCTCCTCGATGACCTCTGCCGTGCTTTGCAGCGAACGTGGCGGCGGCGCTGGGGCGGCCTTCTTCGACTTGACCACCTTCTTGCGCGGCGACGGTTCCGGCAGCGTGGGCGAGCCGATCGCCGACAGGTTCTGCACGCTGTTGTACGAGTTGCGAGCGTTCTTCGCGGCTACCTCGGCTTCTTCGGCGCCATTCTGGTTCAAGATGTGCAGCGACGTGGGCCTCCTCAGACCGACGTCTCCGTTGGCCGCCGCGTGGTGGCCGTTCTGCTGCACAGCACCGTTGCTGTTGTTGTTCGGACTGCCCTTCGTGTTGCCGTTGCAGTCCATCGAGAGGTTGCTCTTGTGGAAGTCGTTGGTGCTGAGCACGCTGTGCTCCAGCGTCTGACTGAGGTTCGGCGATGAGACGTGGAAGTCCTTCCGCGGTATCGGCTGCAGTCCATTGGCCTTGGGGCCGAGCGCCTTCACGGGCGACAGTGGCGGCGGCGGCGGCTTTGTGCAGACTGCCGGTGGCGGCACGTCCTTCTCCGGAATCGAATTCTGACTCGGAGGCCTTGGGGCGAGGCGCTTCTTGCGCGCCGGCGCTACTGGCGGTGCGGCCGCGTGCACTATCACCTTCGGCGTCGAGTGGCGATAGTTCGAGTTCATGCCCGTGGAGTCCATGGAGTTCAGCGAGTTGGTCGAGCTGTACGGACTCGGCGTCTTGATGGTGTGCTTCGAGTTGCGGCTGCTGAACTCCGACGAGGACACCGAGTCCCGGCCGATGGTGGTGCGATGCAGCTTCCGAATCTCGTCCGGATTGAACGGCTCATAGCTGTCCGACTTGTGACAGAGCCGGATCTCGGACAGGCCCACCGCGCCGATGGTCATGTCGCAGCTGAACACCTGGCTGCGATCAACTGAAAATGAGAAGGAGGAGGCATTAGTCGGTTATCTGGGGGTGATGAGGGGGATGGGGGGACTCACTTGGATGGCGGAACTCGTATTTGTCCGCGTCGAGCTGCTTGTCCTCGCACACAAGCTCGAGCAGCTTGTGCAGGTACACCCGGGCGCCCAGGCGGGCCACGTACAATTGATCCTTCGGCAGGAGCACTGTGATGCGGAACGTCTGCTCGAAGGGGGCGTTGCTGGTCGCCACCGGCAGTGGCGTTATCCTGTTCTGTTGCATTTGACTAGAGTCTTCGATGTTCGTTACGGACGCGCCGACGCTCAGGTTCGTCGTTGACTTTGATAGATTGCTGTTGGCTATTGGTGGGCAAGGGGGTTGGTTAAAAGGGGGGGACAGTCTATCGAGATCGACTTACATTTGCTCTTCTTGCCGAGTAAGCGGTTGAGTGTTGAGAATCCATTCTTCATGCTCATAGCAGTTCTCTGGCGATCGGTTGTGTGAATTGAATTGTTTCAGTTGTCTTCCTCTCTCTTCCTCTCTCTCTCTCTCTCGCAGGCGTCGCTACCTGTTTTCGCTGCGAATTCAGGTATTATTCATCGATAGGCCTAGGGCGTGGTTCAACTAGGCGTGCGTCTGTGTACTCGTCTCTTCTGCGAAACAAAGAAAACAGATCAAGAACTGCGTTAAGAACGAACGGAGACTGATTGGCGAACCACCAGAGCCACCGCTCGGAGCCGAGCGGCGCACACATCTTATCAGCAATCGGCGCACAAGGTGAGAGAGGCATAAATGCGATTGCGTGTGTTGATTGTGGCTCTGGTGTACTTGATAATTACGATCGTGATGTTTTAAGAATATCGCTCGAGGGTGGGCAGTCGGTTGGGGGGAGGGGGGGAGGGGGCATAGAGAGGTTGTTTGAATTGGGAATCTGGTGGAATTGTGCGATTTTCTGGCGGCATGCGGTAAGCGGTTATTTTCGGTATCAACGACGGCTGAGATAAGATAAAGCGAAGCGTCTACAGATGATGCGTAATGGGCCCAGTCGATTGAATTCGAAGTGTTCTTGACGTCGAATCGGGTTGAGATGTCGTTCGAGGGTGTTTGTCTGTCGGTTCGGGTCGGTCTTATGGCTTGAGGGTTGGCTAAGTGCTCTTGGGAGGCGGATTAAATCGAAGAAGTGTAGGTCATGTTCTTGCTTTTCTGCGTGTCTTGGTCTACCTTCTGGTTGAGAGGGGGTTTCTGTTGAGTTTGAGACGTCAGTCTGATGTCGGAGCTTGCAACTAGTTAGCGATGCCATGTGAAGGAGCTCCTCATGGGACTTCGTCGTGATATGCTGTGATATTCCGTCATTTTGGGGAGCTTTTGGCGAGAAGTTCTTAGTCTCCGATGTAGTCCCTGTCTTAGGTGGTTCCTAGCCTCTGCTGTGGCCCCTGCTTTGGGCAGTTCCTAGCCTCTGCTGTGGCCCCTGTTTTTGACAGTTCCTAGCCTCTGCTGTGGCCCCTGCTTTGGGCAGTTCCTAGCCTCTGCTGTGGCCCCTGTTTTGGGCGGTTCCTAGCCTCTGCTGTGGCCCCTGTTTTGGGCGGTTCCTAGCCTCTGCTGTGGCCCCTGTTTTGGGCGGTTCCTAGCCTCTGCTGTGGCCCCTGTTTTGGGCGGTTCCTAGTCTCTGCTGTGGCCTCGGTCTTGGGCGGTTCCTAGCCTCTGCTGTGGCCCCTGCTTTGGGCAGTTCCTAGCCTCTGCTGTGGCCCCTGTTTTTGACAGTTCCTAGTCTCTGCTGTGGCCTCGGTCTTGGGCGGTTCCTAGCCTCTACTGTGGCCCCTGTTTTGGGCGGTTCCTAGCTTCTGCTGTGGCCCCTGTTTTAGGCGGTTCCTAGCCTCTGCTGTGGCCCCTATTTTGGGCGGTTACTAGCCTCTACTGTGGCCCCTGTTTTGGGCGGTTCCTAGCCTCTGCTGTGGCCCCTGCTTTGGACGGTTCCTAGCCTCTGCTGTGGCCCCTGCTTTGGGCAGTTCCTAGCCTCTGCTGTGGCCCCTGTTTTGGGCGGTTCCTAGCCTCTGCTGTGGCCCCTGCTTTGGGCAGTTCCTAGCCTCTGCTGTGGCCCCTGTTTTGGGCGGTTCCTAGCCTCTGCTGTGGCCCCTGTTTTGGGCGGTTCCTAGCCTCTGCTGTGGCCCCTGTTTTGGGCGGTTCCTAGCCTCTTCAGCGCCCTCGGTCTTGGGCGGTTCATATCCTCTTCTGCGGACCCTGCCTCAGAACGCATTTTCATCGCCCTTGCCGTGGCATTAGCCTCGACAATGCACGAATTCTGTGAGACAAGCTAGACAGTAATGGACACAAAGATCGTTCTCGAAAACTTCAACGCCAAGCTCGGCAAGAAAGACGTCTTTGCAATCGGAAGAGCAGATGTAGAAGCCTTTGGTCTTTTGGAGGTCAAGACTGACTCTTGAAACCCCAAAACCTGCCAACATCCTCAATGAGACGTAGCCGCTGAGCCTCTGAGAAGTGATCGAGGTCAAGACTGTTGCTCGATTTCGGGGTTTGAAGAGGCAGTCTTCGCCTCGATCAATCCTCAGAGGACCTGTTTGTCAGCAGTTTCTACGGGTGGGCAGCAAATGAAGCATGTTACCGGAAAATCATGAGTTTTTGTTTGAATTTGAAGCGGATTGCTTCGCCTCGACGTCCAGGTTGTGTAGGTTTGGTGACTTTGTGGATTTCGGGCGCACCTTCTGGGCATCATAGACAAGACAAGACAAGACATCAAGACGTTTGAAGAAAGGTTGATCGCGGGCAGAAGGCAGGGAGGAGCTAGAAATGGCAGTGGTATGGGCTAGCTGGGTGTCAAGACGCTGGCTGGGTGGCCAGGGGCTGTCTTGATGACAAGACGCTGACTGGGTATCAAGACGCTGGCTGGATGGCAAGAGGGTGGCTTGGTGGCAGGACGCTGGCTGGGTGTCAAGAGGCTGGCCTGATGGCAAGGCGCTGGCTTGATGGCAAGACGCTGGCTGGGTGTTAGGACGCTGTCTCTGTGTCAAGACGCTGTCTGGGTGAGTGAAAGTGTTTCTTTTCAAACGAAAGACTCGCTGTTGACACTGCGCTCCATCCGAGGGCAGTTCTTGGGGCAGTAGTTGCCGCTGCAGGATCATTCAAAGCCGGGGTCTATCAGTCGGAGTCGAGAACGAACCGAAGACGCAGTCGCAACTGACTGTTCGGGCCTTTGTCGATCGTGTCTTCCTGAAGTGCTCCTTAAGTTCGTTGAAGAAGATCGAAGGGATCGTCTAGAAGCTCAAGGAAGTCCAGTCAAGCAAGTACAGGGAACGATGGAAGCTTACAAGGCTGCCAGCCACGAGATTCCGTCACGATCTCTACGAACAAAGACTAATGGAAGTCCACAAGGTAACGCCGCAACCAACTAGAACCTCCGTTCAGGATCTCTACGAACTGAGACTGAGACTGAGACTGAGACTGAGACTGAGACTGAGACTGAGACTGAGACCGAGACGGAAAAGCACACGATAAAGACGGTGGAAGGATAAAGACGATGGAACGAGCCTTTTCGTCATGCCGCACTGTAACGCCACACAAAGACGAAGATGGAGCCTTGAAAGATGCTTCTGCGTCTTACCACTTCGCGACGACATTCCGTCGCGCGCTGAGGAATGCACTTCCACCCGACTGGTCGCACATTACGCACCATAAACATCGATAGCCACCACGAACCATTCATGTCTACAGCTTTACATTATCTCTCGTCGTCAAGGCCCATCGTAAACCACACCCAAGCAAAGCGCTCGCCCGCCAGCTTATGCAAATCAGAACGAAGCCGAGTCTTTCTGCCGACTCGCATTAACCTTAACCGTGCGGGCAAGCGAAAATCTGATCACACGACGATCGCAGGCCTTCACCTCAGAACTGACCACAAAACAAGAAAATCCCCTCTATCCCCCCCAGCGACCGCAGGGCAAGATCATTAACAATCGCAAATGACATCAAAAGTTGAAGAGCTCAGCGCGTTAGCGGAGATTCACTTGACACAGCGGCTGAATGTGTCAAAGCAGAGCCAGCCGCCACTGACATTGACAAGCACTTGACATTGCACTGAAACCAAAAAAAAAAAAACACTCACTTGTCGCTCAAACTTTTGACATCTGACTCAGCTATCGAGGAATGTCAAGACCTCTCAAAGTGAAGCACAAACACAGCCACACACACACACGAAGAGAGGCGCTAATTTTTTTCTATTATTTTCGATTGTCAAACAACGTCACTAGCTCCTCGAGCGCTGAGCAAACAGCTCTCGTCTTCACAGCGGCGCGGCGATATCAGCGAATTTATTACGCCGTCAATCGAATTCGATATCGAAAACGTAACTGCTTTCCCCACAAGGGTCTGCGCGACGGCCACCAAACTGCCACCAAAATGGGGAGCAACAGAGCCAAACGAGATAAATCCTCGTCGCGCTTCGAGCTTGTAGCAAAGTCAACAAGGATAATTTATTTACGAAAACCCGTTCACCTGTTTGCGCGACGTTTTAAGCAAAATTTCGCGAGCAAACAAGACGTGCGCGACAACAGCTAGCTCTTAACACACACAAGCTGCGTCGTGCGGGCTGGAAATGCTTTTGGCGATGTATCATCTTTTTTCCTCTTCTATCTCTCTCTCTCTCGACCGAGCTAGCAGGCGTCATCCTCCTCACTCCTTCGCAGAGAGACTTCGAAAAAAAAAAAATGAGGAAGAATGTCGCAAGGAACAGCTCGCGTACGCTCGTGCGCAAGCACGAGGTTCAAGTTTAACTATTCTGTAAGTGCAGGCGGAGGTTTGCATGCGATTGTCATTGGGACTCTCGCATTTCGTTGGCTACTTAACCCGGCTGTCAGATCGTAAATGTCAAATTAAAATTCTAAACAGAGATCTGCGCTGCTGGCGAATTAATTGATATTCAAGTTCTGAGCGGTGTGGTGAGGCGATGGTGATGTAAACGCTGTTATGACTTGGATCATGAGTGATCTTGAGGGGTTTTTTGCGCACACCTGAGTGGGGAGGGGGGAGGGGGGATGGGGAGGGGGGAGGCTGACTATGTGACTGGAGTGTGAACGAATGATTAGACGACGATTGCGGAGTCGATCAGGAATGTCAGGGCAACAAGTGTTTTTACGATTTTTCGGGGTACTTCATCAAGGCGCATCGGGATTTGTAATGGCTTGGGAATGTTGCAGTTGGAAGTGACTGGCCAAGGCAGAGATTGAACGGAGGTCTTGAGATTTGGGCGATGCCATCAGTTTTGGCGGCGGGAATTGAAGTGGAGGAGGTCACTGAAGTGAACTGTCTGAGAGGTTGAAGGCGGTGTGTAGAGGAAATTGACGAAGACGAGCAACAACCAAAAACAAACCAAATCACAAACAAGAGGTGTTCAGCCACTAAGGCTGCTGATCAATTTGTCCTCGTCGTTGTTGAGATGTCAGACAAAACTCCAATTCCGTCGTCGCCTTGTCGTGCCTGTGCTGCTTCGGCGGTTAGAGAGCTTGAATCGATCAGAAGCTGTCGGAATCCGCGTCATGCCTAGTCCCTGTTCTGATCAATTCGAGGAAAGGGGTCGAAATACGCCAAAAGTTGGGCCATTAGAAAACCGTTTTAAAGCTTGCCCAAGTGGGGTGAAAACGAAGCGTCTTGTAAGCGTTCAAAAAGTCCTAAAAAGCGTCAAAATTTTGGACACAATGTTCGTAGTCATACGCTCCTTTGTTCCTCAAGTGGATCCAGCTTCGAGGTCTCGCAAGAAGTCCAAAGAGAGTGTCAAAATTTGGACCATTTAAATTTAGGCAAATGCCCAAATTTCGCTTTACGATCGCCTTTTGTCATATGTCCGGTTCACGAACGACTATCAATGACAAAAGGCGATCGTAAAACGAAGTTCAGGCCTTTGCCTAAATTTAAGAACCTTCCCAAGTGATGCCTAAATCAAAGCCTAGAAAGTGGCAACATTTAGGCCGTCATTGCCTTCGTTCGTGGATCGAAATTCGAGCATTTTTGTTCAAAATTGGGGGCATGCTTAAGTAATCGACAAAAGAAAAGCCAAAAGTCCTAAAAAGTGTAAGATTTTGGTAAAAATTTGAGAACTTTCCTACAAGCCCAAATCGAAGTATCCCCTTGTCAGCTTTTGAGACCTTGCCCAGGTGACGCCACAATGAAAGGCCAAAAGAAGCGCTCTAAAACGTGACAACATTTAGGCCACAATGTCCGTAGTTCATTGATCGAAATTTGGGCCTTTGTCAAAATTTGAGAGCCAAGTCAAGCGAAGTCCAAATTGATGGCTGAAGTGATGCCCAAAGGAAGTGCCAAAAGAAGTGCCAAAAGAAGTGTAAAAAGTGACAAATTTTAGGCAAAAATGTTCGTAGTTCGTAGGTGGAAATTTGGGCCTTCTCAAAATTTGAGATTTGCTCAAGTAAAGCCCAAATTGATGGCTTAAGTGATGCCCAAAAGGAGCGCCTTTAAACGTGACAAAATTTAGGACAAAATGTCCGTAGTTCATTTATCGAAATTTTGGCCTTTGTCAGAATTTGAAAGCCTACTCAAGTGGTGCCCAAATGGAAGTCTAAAGCGATGCCCAAATAATAGGCCTAACAAGTGGCACAATGGACCGTCAATGAGTTCGTTCGTGAGCCAAAATTTGGAAATTTTGTTAAAAATTTGGAAATTTTGTTAAAAATTTAGAACTTGCTTGGAAGGCGTCCAAGTCCAAGTCTCACAAAAAGGCCTAAAAAGTGCCTCAATTTAGGCCAAAATGTACGTAGGCCAGTCGTTCGTTGATCAAAATTCTGACCTTTTTCTCAAGCAAATCTAACACACCGCGGCGAGCAAAAATGTCGTACAATTTAGGTGAAAATACTGGCCTATCATGAAGGCTCAATCATTTGACAGAAATAGTGCCAAAATTTAGGCCAAAAACTTCACGAAAAAGCACTCAAAATACAACAAAAATAAATAGACCATCAGCACATCGTGACCGTCCACAAAATCTGCATAAACTTGGCGACACCCTGCACGCCTCGAAGCCAATCAATTTTATCTCTCCCCCGACGTGAGCTCATGTCGCATAGCCACTGACACCCATGCGCCAGCGCTGATGACTCGATTGATACATTTTATGACCGCAACGCCTCGAGTTCGATTGCAATTTTGTTCGTCTCCCAACACAGAAACACACACACGCGCGCTCGTCTGATAAGATTACGTCTGGAAACTACAACGAATTTTGGGGGCAGCCCCATTTGATCAAGATTTGTTTTTTTGTTCCACAGCAGCGAAGTGCGGGGGGAGGGGGAGAGAACAGTAACAAAACGTCAGTGCCGACCTTCGCTGGCTGTTAAGGCGCTTAGACATCGGCATCGTTACCATTCATAGGCACACGTATCTAGCTCACTGCGATCGCGTCGATCACACTCGCGTCGATGGTCATTAGAGTGGCCATAAAAACGTGTGTAATTGGTGAGCGATTCGCATATTGATTCGGATCGACAATCGAAAATCGAAAATCCCCGTCAAGTATGCGTGCATAAAAGGTGCTAAAGACGCGTGCTGTAACACAAAATGTGTGTGTGCAAAGGCATTCGCGCGTCTCACTCTCTCTCTTTCGTGGAGTAGATGGCGTTCTAAGACGCCAGTTGGAGGTGCGAATTCAATTTGCATGTAATCTGTCAGCTGTCATGTGTCATGTGTCATCTGTCAGGTGTCATCAGTCATCTGCCACGACGGGAATTTTGTCGACATCTCAGCAACGTCGAGGACAAAGTTATCAGCAGCCGAAGGCAGTTATCGTGGTGTTAAGTGAACTCACGCAGAGGAGGTTACGTACGCCAAGTTTTCGTCCATTTAGCACTGGGGCCATAATTGAATAGCCGGGAAACTGCTGTGCTGTGGTCGTTATGAGAGAGTACAGTCACGGAGTGAAAGCAGACGATGGGGTGCCACAAGGATGGTCACATTGGCCGGGTCTTGTTCAAGTACGGTGCCATTGCTGAGTCACGCGTTCACCTTACGCAACCTTCTGGCGTCTAGAACCTCAAGTGTGCACTTCTGTCGCAACTGTGCAAGTGCCACTTCAGTCGAACTCACCTCCTCCGTGCCCATTCCTCCGATCCACAGTTTAAGCAACAATCACTTTTATCTAGTGTAACTATCTGTATCAAGGCTAACGAACGGCGTTTACACAAAGTTAACACATCTCGAAGGCGAATCCCCCGCCACTCGATCAAACTGCTGTCACTGACGCTACGCTTTTGCTGATCCGCAGCATAATTGCGCATCAATCGTTAAATTCACTCCCTCCCTTGCTGGCATAAAGAAATTGTGTTTGCTTAGCAAATCAGCGAATTCAGCAAATTGGAACGTACGTACACAGACGCGCACACACTCCTCTGCGCCAGCGACAAGTTGTTGACAAACAAACAAACAAGCAATCGTTGCAACCAACGACCGCCGCGTCGCCGACTGGATGGGGGAATGGAATGGAATTTTTGTCGCAAGATATCGCACGATAATTGTTTTACAATGAGTGGTGTGAGTGCACGCGGATGACGCTAGAGAGAGGCATGCTATCCCAAGAGCATATCTGTATCAGAGTGAACGTCGAGCAGGTGCTAATTGTTTGCCGACGGTACGGCAATTACACGCGTTGGCCCCGACGGCGACTTTCACGAAGCGAAGAACGAACCGGTGGCGGATTCGACGCATAATCGCGGATAGAGAAAAAAAAAATGCCATGGTCTTGAATATTCAAACGTTTTTCGGACGGTATTCTGTAATTTATTCTCGATCCGACCGCAGAGACCGCCGACCGCCGATAAAGGTCAGCTTTCGATGCGGTGTCCAGCGGCAGGTGCGCTGGGGCCCCGGTGGACTGTTTCTGTCGCGCGTTGTTGTTGAGTCTGAGCGAGGAAAGGTCAAACTTATTCCAGCAGCCTCCTAGAACTCAGACCTTGTCACGCATACCTCAGACGAGGTCTGAATCTTCACGCACTTAATGACTGCCATCAGAAGCGTCAGTGCCTCCACACACACGGCTGACATCTCCCACTCGCCGCCGCGGTCACGGTTATCCGCCCAGTTGGTGAGCGTTTACACCCTCCCCCCCCCCACTCAAGCACCCATAGCTCATGCTAATTGATAAGCAATTACCAGTCCTCTTTGACTACCAGCACGTCGTGTCGTTCGTTCGTCGTGCACCTGTTCGCCTAGCCTCCGCCTAAATGATGTCATCCGCGTGGCTAAACACAGAACAGGTCACTGACACGACCCCAAAATCGTTTAGCCTCGTTATGCAACGCATTTAGAGGACTGTGCACGTCTAACGGCTGCCCTTCTAAGCAATTCGCGCGCCTCGTGCCTTGCGCCCCCCATCAAGAGGAAGTACGAAGACATTAACATGCACCGTCCATCAGATAAGGCCCAAGAATGAACGCCAAGTTCCAATTATGATCTGGCTACGTGCCACAGAATGACACAAATATGCGAGTGTGCCCCGGGGCCGCGGCCGGTCGGGCGACGTGACTGGAATGATCGCGTCCGACCGGAAAATCCGACCGTCTTCGGAGCGCGATCCATATTTGTGCGCCGATGAAATTCTGGGTTCATTGGACGTCGCTGGGTGCCTCCAATTTGGGACCTTAAGTGCTTTCAGCGCGCACTCGATGGGAACGGCGTAACGATTCAATGCCAAATTGGTGGTGTTCGTCGGCCGGAAGCACTGGAGTGCTGCTTTGCGCTCCATTCTGCATGATTTACGCTGCTTTTCGGTTCCCACCTTTCCACTCTCTCACACACACACACAGTCGAGCCGGAAAATCTATTCGCGAAGCGCAGTTCGTGCCTGTGGCAGTGGCCGCTGCGCTGTTCGCCAAGGTTCTTCAACGATTGCATCTGTGGAACGGAGTGAGGCGAAGGGGGGAGCAACCGATCTAACGGGCGCGATAAGAAATTAATTACGTGCGGTTGTAGAAGAAGGAAGTTGCAGCCGGCGGCCTGTGGAATGCTTGCGATGGTAATGAGGAAGGACGTCGCACTTGACTGGCTCCGGGACTGGCGTTTGACTGCAGCGATTGAGGTGATTTCGTTGGAGATAGGAATGCAGTTGCTTCGGAGGGGGCTTTTGTAGGCCAATTCTGTGCTAGAAGAGACTCTCATCTCATCTCCAGCAGTCGTGTGTCCAGAGCCAGCGAAATTGCCTAGAGAAACGACTTTTCCCTTATTGAAGGGTGTGTTCGTAAATGTTGACGATGTCAGTTTGACAGAGCAGAAGCTAGACAGGAGCCCTTGGGGCAAGGGAGTCTCCAGAGTCGAGCTGTTCAACCAGGTGTTGTAGCTAAAGTCAACGAAATCGTCTACAGAATGACAGATTTCTGGGGGGTATGTTCACAAATTTGGCACATAAATGCTCCCCCATACCACAAACGGAAGGGGAACACTTAATTCATGAGATTTTTGAAAACTTAAGCCAACAAATTGCAGTCGTCCCTGATCTGGGTGGCATTTTGGATGGTCGATGACAGCTGTCAAAGCTTCAGATTCTTGAGTGCTGTCAAGCGACAGTTGACATATGAAATGTTGACAATTGTCCGTTCTCACTTTTCACTCCAAGTCCCATCCCAAGGTCTGACAGATGCTTCGACAAGTTTGACACACACTGCTGCTGTCAAAGTGACAAGTGACGTGTCAACGGCGATTTGAGCAGGATCCTGCGTCATTGTAGGCTAAACTGAAAGCTCGACCCAAGGACTGACAGATGCTCTGCAAAGTTTTTTTTTGCTGAAAGAATTGAAAGATCGACCCAAGGACTGACCGATGCTCTGCAAAGTTTGACAGTTCAATGTGCTGTCAAAGTGACAAGTGAAGTGTTAACGTCGATTTAAGCAGGATCCTGCGTCATTTTACACTAAATTGAAAGATCGACCCAAGGGCTGACGGCTGCTCTGCAAAGTTTGACACTTCAAGGTGCTGTCAAAGTGACAAGTGAAGTGTCAGCGTCGCGCTAAGCAGTTGACTTTCAGGGTCCTACGACTTTGTAGGCTCACTCTCGTGTAAATTGAAAGAACGACCCGAGGACTGACGGATGCTCTGCAAAGTTTGACACTTCAAGGAGCTGTCAAAGTGACAAGTGAAGTGTCAACGTCGATTTAAGCAGGATCCTGCGTCATTTTACACTAAATTGAAAGATCGACCCAAGGGCTGACGGCTGCCCTGCAAAGTTTGACACTTCAAGGTGCTGTCAATGTGACAAGTGAAATGTAAAAAGCCCACTTTAAGAGCTGACTGCAGAAACCCCCCTTCCCCTTGTTCCTCTTAATTCACGACTTCCGCAGCAACCTCCCTTCGACCGTAGACCACCTTGCAATTGCAGATAAATCACTCAGTTGACCAAAAGTTCACCACAGACCAGAGGACGTGCCCCCTCAATTTCCCACTCTTCCCCCAAGAGAGAGAGAGTTTTCCACGATCCACCAACCATGTCGTGATTAATCACCAATTGGCGGAGCTGCGTTCAAGAAGACGTTCCCCACAAATTGCCCATCAAACGAACATCGTTTGGGTGGATGAACCGATCGAGGAGGAATACACTCGAAGAAACCGCCCAGACCAGCGATTACCTTGCATAACGACACAGCTTTCCGGGAAAAAAATTGAAAACCAGTCGAGCGCCCTCAAGTTGCATAATCGCTCGAGTTTGATCGCGAGGGAAGATACTTTCGTGTTGTCTGTTTGATTTTAATTACCGCCCTGGAAAGGCCCCACCACGGCATGGCAATAAGAGATAAGTGGAACGAGGTGCTATCGCAGCCAGCGATTGTGGGCGCGAAGTCCGCGCGAAGGTTGGCGGAATGTCCAATTGGCTGTGGTGACTAAAGGGATGACCTTTGGCTGTTGTTTGGCACCACCGGAGCAACCCCTCCTTGACCAGCCAGCGGAGTAGTTCTCCAAGCACAGTCAAGGCCTGAGATAGCCAGGAATATATAAATTCTTCGCTTATCTGGCCTCTTCGACTTTGGAAATATTTCGTTTCTTGGCTTTTATCGCGCGAAAAAAAATTGTTCGTTATCAGCAACGCATGGAATTCGGGTGATAAGAGAGGAAGTAAACAGGGTGACACCTGTGCCGTGGGGCTGTCGCAAGTGTGTCGCCCGCTGTGCTGTGATCAAACAGACATTTTGGGCGAAGCTGTGTGGAATGGGGGAGGAATTTTTGCATGGTTCGGCGGTGAGTGACTTGAGATGAAGATGGAGGTGGTAAGAGGATGGAGACTGGTTGGGAAGCAAGCTGAAGCTGGGAGAGTTTTAAGAAGGAACCCTTTAAAGGACCCTAGGGAGGTGTCTGAAAATGAGTCCTATTTGGTAGACGAACAAGAAATTGTCTTGAGATCGAGCGAAGGTACAAGACGAAGTTGAGGAGTTTCCTTGTGCGGTACTCGTTCAGGTCTTTTTTCGTCACTTTTTCCAATCTTCTTCTGATCTACTGGCCATAGCGGCATGGTTGAGGGCTCTAAAGACGCGTCTTTGCATCGCGCTCGCCAAAATGTGGCGCCTTTGTAGAGGTAAGTGGAGGACATCGAAACGGATGTATCAAAGAGGTGGACGTCCTTAACTCGAGGATACTCCCTAGGAGCCAGATTATCCGTCAGTCTTCTGAGTCTCAGCTGACTTTTTTTTGATTACATGTGACGCACGATGCTTAGGCCTCGGGGTTTCGTTCAATTTATACGTTCAGCCATGAAATTCTGACAACTGCCTTAGGTCAGCTTTAGTCGGTGAGCCTCGAAAGGTTGATAAGTTCCAAGTCCTCTCTCTTGAATCACTTTTGCGGCTAAGTTTGGTGCACTCTCTTGAGATTTTTGGTCAGATTTTGGAAGCATCAGCCCCACAATTTATCGAGAATTGGACCAATAATCTGCTGAATTATGACGGCATACATGAGACAACTGACAACTGGCAAGCTTTTGTCGGTCCAACTGAAGAAAAGTGAATAAAAGTTGTCCTTTTCCACTCTTGGTCAGTATTTGGCATCAGGAAAGACGGAGATTCAGTCGTTTGCCAGTGTAGAGACCTTCGCCCTCGATTAAGCAGAATTTCTTGGCTTTGACTCAAAATTTTTGACGTGTCAAGGCCCAAAATCGGACCAAAATCTGTCGAAATGTGATGTCTTTCCTGATCTCCTCGATTTTCTGGAGGTCTCTGAAGCGGAGTTGGATCAAGAACTCAGCAAAATTTAGGTTTGTGTAGTTCACTCTATATGAAGTGAACTAGTTCACAATGTCATTTTAGTTCATTTATTTCAGTAGTTCACTAGTTCAACACTGTATGTGCATATATGTATCGCAAAATCGCAAAAAATTCATTTCCTGATCAGTGAACTAGATTGAACTAAATGAACGAACTAGAAAAATGAACTAGTTCACTAGAACAATTCTCTGGAATGAACTAAAATGCGCATTCATTTCCTCTAAAGCTGCAATTTCCTGATCAGTGAACTACATTGAACTAAATGAATGAATTAGAAAAATGAACTAGTTCAACGAACAGAAATGAACTAAACTGAACGCTCTCTGGAGTGCAACTAGAATGCACAAGTCTAATGCACGTAGAATTCCTCTAAAGCTGCCTACTAGCAACGTCTCCCTCAAAACTCCCATCACACCCTGACCCCATCGACCACCCCCACCGTCCGTGCCTCCATTCAAATTAGCGACGATTCGCCATTTTGTTCCCCCTCAAATTAATTCCAATTATTTTGCGAATGCAACCTACGATCGTGACCAGCTGCGCTCGCGTCTCCGGCAAGCTAGCAGCCGTCAAAAAATGAATCTCAAATAAAAACGATCATCATTAGATTACAGGTGAATCGAGTGGCGGCGGAGGAGCAAGGGACGCTTTTAATTATTTCATTTTGTGGCGGAAAAAAAAACGCCAAACAAGACAAAAGACAAGTTTTCAATCAAATTCCAATGTCGTTTCGCCATAAACTGGTTAATTATAGACGTTTTATTTGACGCCGGCAAAAAGCCTCTTGTGACAGGCACGAGGAGGGTGAGCGTCTCCGGCGAGTCCATCGACAGACAGACACACACGTTTGGTCAATTAATCACCGCCACCCTTCGACGGGGGCTTTGCTTGATAAATGCCGTGCAATAAAATGTAAAGCAGCGCGCAGTGATTTCTTACTGCGGCGACAACTGAGTGGACAGGTTGATTAGATGGGAATTTTGATTTTTGTGTTGTATTTCGCGATGCGCCGTAACGTGGTGGATGAGTCACGGTTAACTTGGAAAGTCACGGAAACTTTTTTTTTTTTCTTTTGAAGCGCAACCTATTGAGGGTGAGTGGTGATAGCGATCGAGGCGACGATGAGTAATCGGTGCGAACATGCGCGAGTGTTGTCTGTTGTTGTTGATGGAATGGGTTTGGGCTAGTGGGTCATGCCAGGTGTGGCAGGAGGGCTGAGGATCCTACTTAAGCATCAGACTCGGAACGAGGTTCGGCAGCAGAATGGATCTCAGTCGATTTTTGGATCTTTTTTGACGACGCTTCCTTCGGTTGTACACGACAAAGGCCGGCAGAAACTGAAAGAAGTTGCCCCAGAAAATGTCCAAGAGTCGGGAAAAAGGAGATATCAACAAGGTCAGAGCTTCGCTAGAAACTGTGGACAAGATGACAGTGGCTACGAGGCCAGAATAGAAGGAGCCTCTCGGGCGAAATTCAGCCTCATCTTCGAAGGGACCACGAGACGAGGGCACAAGGTGGACGTCATGAGGAAGCAGCCTCATCTTCGAAGAGACCACGAGACCACGGCACAAGGAGGACGTCGTCAAGAAGCAACCTCATTTTCGAAGGGACCACGAGACCGCGGCGCAAGGAGGACATGGCCAGAAAACAGCCTCATCTTCGAAGGGACCACGAGACGAGGGCACAAGGTGGACGTCATGAGGAAGCAGCCTCATCTTCGAAGAGACCACGAGACCACGGCACAAGGAGGACGTCGTCAAGAAGCAACCTCATTTTCGAAGGGACCACGAGACCGCGGCGCAAGGAGGACATGGCCAGAAAACAGCCTCATCTTCGAAGGGACCACGAGACGAGGGCACAAGGTGGAAGTCATGAGGAAGCAGCCTCATCTTAGAAGGAACCACGAGACCATGGCGCCAGGAGGACGTGGCCAGAAAACGGCTTCATTTTCGAAGGGACCACGGCACAAGGCGGACCTCTTCAGGAAACAGCCTCATCTTCGAAGGGACGACGAGACCAGAGAAACAGCCTCATCTTCGGCAGGAACAATTCTGACAACGAGACAACAAGTTCAACGCCAAAAAAAGCACCCACCATCAGGACATGATGGTCGTTACGAAAAGAGACTACATTTCGCACCGAATTCCCGAGTGCTTGGCGAGTTGGACGGCACTCTGCTCGACACAGCGGCTCACTTTCAAAGTCCACCTCTGTCCAAGGACCGAAAGAATCCTGTCTTAAGCCGTTCCCTCAAGAAGAAGCAGCCGAAAATTGCCAAGAGTTCACATTCCATGCTTATCTCTGCAAATTGACGCAGAAAGTCACACAAACAAACGCAACACACACACACACACACGCGCGCTACTTCGACGACGATGTCGCAATCAACGGCATCTGCGTAGTTCCATAGCTCGTCATAAATTCCAAAAATTATCTGCACACACACGCGAGTCCATGTTGAACACCAGCCCAAGACCCCACCCATTTCAATGCGTCCTCGGGCGTATGGGTAACCTTTTTTTTTTTTTTCATTTTTGAAACCCCCACCGCCCCACTTAGACTATCATTCACGCACCTTAGCTGGGTGTCCGAAGCCGCACGTCCTTGTTGAATCCTCGAAAAATGTCTGTCTGCGTTAACTGCCACCGAAACGGTCTCTGAATTGGCTAAAACCTCGCGAGAAACTGACAGCGGCGTTGAAGCTTTTCCACTTGCTGGTGCCCGCCAGCCAGTGTCGTGAGCGTTTTCACGGATATCTTTTGTTTTTCAATTTGCCAGAGCTTTGTACGTTTTTTTTATCTTATCTCGGAAATAACACTTATGTGCGGTTTGCCAGCGACGAGCGACGATACGCGACTCGTTGACAATTGAGCCCTTGGCGACGGGCCACAGGTGTCTGGCGGCTGCAGCGGCAACGGTTGATTGGAAGACAATTCAGCGACGAGTAGTGATGTGCCGCTGAAGTGATGCTAATTTATGTGCTTCACGGCAAGAGATGCATCTTCGATGATGATGATGTCAACGGAGGCAGACCTTGATCGCTGACTAGAGGTGAGGCTGTGGCAGCTGTGTGCCCCGATTTGGATGCGACAACCGTACTGCGTGGAGGTGGCGGAAGAGGCTTTCCTCTGGGTTCACGCAGACTGCGCTGAAGCTGACGGGGAGTTCAAGTGGGTGCTGAACAAATAAGAATTCAATGGTAATGCGGTTGGAGTGAGCAGCGGATGCTCCAAATATGGCCAAAGTGCCAAGGAGACACACGCCGTGTTGGCTTGGAAATGGGAGCGTTTCGGCCTGGAGATGGGTGCCAGCATGAAACCAAACCCATGAAATTCCACGGGTCATCGCTCCTGTTTCACCCGCTCGCCCAGAAGTCCGCTGCCGCGTTCCAACTCAGTTCCACTCCCACGAGCCCATATTCAAATGCAAATCGACTGTCAACTGGCTCCCATAAGCGTCCACATTCATCCATCATCGTGACAATGATGTGGCTGCTCAGTGGATGCAAAAGTAAGCCACCACCGCTCCCCCTCATGCTGTGAGCAATTACCATCCGAAGTGACAGAATAGAGACCCCGTCGCACGTGACAAGGATGACAAATGCCAGCCATGCTCACCCCGTTCACAGTCAGTCAAGTTCAGCACTCAGCCTTGTTGTGGCTGCCCGTGAATTTTTTGGGGGGAGAGAGCCTTCAAGGTGAAGGCGATTGCCTGCCGCTGCTCGAGATGACATTGTTCTCCGCGCAGATACAACACGGAATCACGATCGATCCGAGGCGAGACGGACGAATGGCGCTTTGTTTCCGTCGAAAGGTTGCTCCCACCAAAGAGGGTGGAACCTCTTAAAGCAATTTTCCTATTATTCGCAATTTGCTGGGCGACATGGAGCGACGACGGTGACGGGGAGCGCGAGCGATGTTAGCGCGCGCTAATTGCTTGCGTTTGACATTCACGGTTGGCTGGGAACTTTACTTGGCCTTTGTTTTTTTCTCTACTCGCGATAATGATGTAGGGCAGTTTGCCGAGAGACGACTGGGAGGCAATTGGGAGCATTTTGCATTGCTCGTTGGCAAAAGGATGTGATTTTTGAAGAACTCCGAATTTTCGGAGTGCTCTTAAACAGGGTCTCTGATGATGAGGTTGGTTGGAAGAGATGTCGTAGGGTAATGGTGCATTGTTTTATGCATTTTGGGGAACTCCGAATTTTCGGAATGGTAATAAACACATACCGATATAAATTAAGGAACGGCCTGCTTCGAGATGGTTGAGATGTGTGAGAAAAGTTTGCACGGCTTGAGAATTTCCTAGTTTTCAATGAGACTCCGAATTTTCGGAGTGCCCATTAACAGGGTCGTTGATGATGAGGTTAATGGAGGAGATGACTAAGGGAATGATGCATGACGAAAGGATTGTTTTCTGCATTTTGGGGAACTCCGAATTTTCGGAATGGTAATAAACACATACCGATATATATTAAAGAACGGCCTGTCTCGAGAGGGTTGAGATGTGTGAGACAAGTTTGCACGGCTTGAGAATTTCCCTAGTTTTCAATGCGACTTTTGCAATGTTCCGAATTTTCGGAGTGTTCATTAAGAGGGTCGTTGACGAGGAGGTTGATGTGGGAGGTGACTACGGGAATGATCCATGACAAAAGGATTGTTTTATGCATTTTGGAGAACTCCGAATTTTCGCAATGGTAATAAACGCATACCAATATATTTCAAAAATGGTCCATATCGAGAGGGTAGATATGTGCGAGACAAATTGGAAAGATTTGAACATTTTTTTCCAGTTGTCCGTGATATTTTTACAATGCACCGAATTTTCGGAGTGCCTCTAAATTGGGTCGTTGACTATGAAATGTGTAGGACAACGATGTGCGGAACTCCGTTCGATGTTTTAATGTGTTTTTTTGAGAAACTCCGAATTTTCGGAGTCGCCCTGAAATAGATCAAGTCATTCGTTTAGATTCCGACATCATGACGTCATCTCTTTTACCCAGAAACCCCATTCAAAATTTCGCAACAGTTGACACAAAACACTCTTCCAATGAATTGACTGTGATGTGCTTAGCGTCCAAATCAGAAAGTTGCCGCAACAAATAAATGCCCAATCTTTTCTCTTCCCATCGTCATCGTCTGATTCAGATGGCCTTCAATTTCCCATCGCATCGCGCACTCATTTGAATTCCGAAAATCGATCGCAGATAGGTACACAAGCCGAGAGTGACTAACTAAATCCGAAATGACTTCCCCGAATCTCAGTTACGGATGCGAACGACCGATGTGATCAATCGGCGCAAGAGGGGAGGGGGGGATACCCGTCCGCCATACAATCGATCATCGTCAGATCAGTGGTGGAGCAAGGGGGGGGGGGGACTATCCCTTCGTCTGATCGTCCGTTGATCGGTGGGTAGGGCACTTTGTGTGCCATCGCCACCTGATACCGAACAGCCATTGCGGCGAGTTGCCCGGCCGTTGATCGCGGTAACTGTTGCTCTCCGCACTGTTGTTGTTGCTGTAACTGCTTGTACCTTCTTCTGGTATCACGTTCGCTCCAAACAAACTGACGACGACGACGATGATGATGATGACTGTGATCACCGCTTGAAGCAAGACGATGACGGTGGCCGCTAGTGATGCATGCACATTCGTGCAGTAATCCCATCTGAGCTCTGTGAGTAACGGTATTTAACCTAGAAACGGTGCATATACACATACACATTTTGTTTTTATTACCCGCTGCCTTCGAGGTTATGCAATTCTGCCAGTGCACAATGCGCTCACCCCTCACTCCGGGCCATGCCATGGAGGGCGTCCGCGCGAGCACATCGCGGCATTGGGAGTTCTCGGCGCTCGTTCGTGGAGTTCTAGTCCCGGAATTGGTTTTTACGACTTGCTTTCAGTCGCCCGCGGTGCATCTGATGAAGGAGGCGATGGAGATACACACACAGAGGGGGGAGGGGGGGTAAGAAATGTGGTGTCTATTAGGTTTATGACTGTGATTGGTTCGTCGTAAACCAATCTAAAGTGGGAATCGCACGAGATTAGGGGTATTCACTGAAGCGGCGGCCACACCGGCATCAATAAACTTGACGAGACTAATTAGAGTGTGCTCCATAAAGTCGATGGGAAGGAGCTGTGTCTTCGCTGATGCTTGGCATGTATCGCTCGCTTTATTGGACCAGTTTGTCGTGTGATAAAATTCAAATTTATGACGGGGAATTCACCACTTCAGATGTCCAGATGGAGGGAGAGGCCGGTAGCCATTGGCAGGCGTTTGTGGAGGAGCAATTTGATTCGGGATTCATTGCTTCATGGGGGGGGGAATTTGGAATCACAAGCTTATCGCCGTCGAGGTAAAGGTGAGGGATCGTGAGTGCGATCAAGGTTGTCGAGAGCGCAGCCAAGGTGGTCGGGTGGCCTCAACCGGATCTCCTCCTTCTGTGTCTGTCTAAAGAGAAGAGGCAATGGTCCTAGAGGACGATTAGACTTCTCTGAAATCCAAAATGTGAATTTTTTTCCTTTTTTGAATGGTTTTTGGCTTCTAAAAAAAGTTGCGGCCTCACAATTCAACCTTGTGGGACTCCATGGAAAAAGTTACCCAGCAATCCCACTCGCGATCCTCCTTGGACCCCTTCGGGTCGGGGGACGAGAATATACCCGAGGTAGGCATGCCTGTCGTAAGAGGCGACTAAAATCCACTCTTCGGCAACCACCGAGCGTGGCTTGTCTTACTAGAAAATCCCTTCGAGGGGACATCGGAATGACGCCGTGAGGCAGTCGCGCTTTTTCTCATTTTTTCGTGCCTGAAAATGCATCGGTCCTGTAGTTCAGTTGTGTGGAGCCTATTCGTAACAGGCTCTCCACGTGGCGAGTGTTAAATTTTAGCGAACAGTTGTCAAACACGACGATTTTGGGATTATTTTTTTTTTGCAGAAAAAGCTGCGGTCCTATAACCTACTCCTGTGGAGTCACAGAAAGGCATTCTTCGCAATCATCCTCATTCACTGCAACGACTTTCCCCATCAATTACAACTCAAAACTGCGGTCCTATAGCTCATTCCTGAGGCATCAGCAAAGCTGTCAAGGACTAGGTGACTTTTTGCGATGTTCCCACTTCATTCAATTTTCGCCCAAAAAACTGCGGTCCTCCAGTTCCCTCCTGTGGAACTCCATCATACAAATGTCCAATCATTCGCAAGTTCATTGTGTCCACACGCCACACTAACCCACATCACCGTCATCCATCCCGACGCCCCTCCGCCGACTTAGCCCGCCTAACAAATTGAAGCTTAACACAGCGCGCACTTTGCCCAACAATCGCCACTGATCTGACATTCATCTTTGTTCATCGTGCCGTGAAAGAAACTTGAAAGACTTCGCGCAGCGTAATCCGATTGTCCGCGCATCGATCTGCCTTTAGAATGACCCGCGCCGAATTACCCGCCGTCGCAGTGCACTATACATCATCTGTGGTGGCAGACAAACAGCCGTCTCAAGTCGGACAATAGAACAAAGCCCTCTGCCCCCCCTCCCCCCCCGTTGATCATCGCAAACAGTTATGTTCCTCTTCAAAGTAGAAAACTCATCAAAATTCGTTTTCGCGGTCATTTCTGTACCAGAGGAGAGCGGGAGCGCGCGCTCGTTCGATTAGCAGAAAGTGGCACAACCAAGTTCAGTGCACCCTTTTTTCACGTACACACACACACACGCGCGGCAATTGTTGGCGCAGTCTCTGCCCGTTCGTCCGTCCGTTCGTTTGCCGCGCAGCGGTACGTTTGATCATCTAAACACAACAAAACACTCGCGATGTCGAGAAGAGGCGAGAGAAGAGAGCGAGAATCTGGGAAGACCTGCGGCGCTGGGTTCCCCTTTACGATCGTGATTATATACAGTCGCTCCCGTGGGACCGATCGGAGTGAGGCCCCCCCCCTCCGTCTGATCGATAGTTCACGATTTCCGTTTGGATTCGAGGGAACTTTCGACGGAATTCCTCGCGTCGACCTAGGCCACAATCGAACAGCTGTACAGTGTCGGAGGAGATCGCCGTAATTGCATGGATGCCCTATTTACGAGTATCTTGCTCCGAATAGAGGCTCCAGGAGGGTGAGAGAGCGAGACGACTGTACACAGTCATGACATTGACTAATTGCGTGACATTTGACTTTGTGCGAAGCTGGCGCGCTCTGCATTCGTTCGCGGGACAGACAAGCCGACTGGAATTGATGAGGAATTCGTGTGGGCTGATGGATGAGCGATTTGTTATGGCTTCAAGTGGCGCGCTCGAGGAGACTGAGACTAAGACTGAGACTGTCTGGTCGTGAGGCACACTGACATACATTTGGACGGACGGTGGAAGCTTCTGGTGTTCGATGAGGCGACGGTGGGAGTGCTGAATTGATGCGTTTGCTTGGGATGCCACAGGGTAGTGGTTTATTGTCTGTTTTCTTTACAAGTTGCAAGCAACTTCTGCTGTTTGAGGGGACGGATGGCGGCGATAACAAGCAGTCGGGACTGAAGGGCAGCTCTGAACCGGTGGCTTTCGTTGCGACTCCGCAGGGTGGCATTTTGTACATTTTGCACATGTTCACGGATCAAAACAAGACCTCTCAAGACAACATAAACCCCTCAAAAGGCCCCTCAGACCGTCGAAAGACTTCTGAAGTGACTCAAAAACCGTCTCTTCACTGCCAACCTTGCCCCCTTTCAGCAGCACTCCAATTCAAATGCTCACCTAAAACCGAAAGAAAAACAACACAAAAATAGATTAATTCAAAAATAAATCTTGTTTGTTGCAAAACAAAAAAAAAGCACTTGGCCCGAGATCACTGCCCTGAGGGACCTCGCAAAAATCACCGCAAACAGCAGCAAAACTTCCGCATTTTGATTGAAAATAAAAAAAAAAAAATAATCAACTCAAGTTGAATCGAATGCATCTCGTTCCCATAACGAGATCATCGGCCTCGCGACAACTTTAAAGCACACAACACGGCACAACGCAGCACTGTATCCAATCGGATTCCCATTGTTTGGCCATCTCCAGAGTCTCTCGTCGTCGTGCTCCTCGCCGCCTCACTCGGCCCACTTAACTGCAGAGTCTCGGCCAAACGAACGTTAATTGCTTGGCATCAGTCACAAACCGAAGGAGCGGCGATTAATCCGCAAACAACAACGACGGTCAAACCAACGGCACTCTCGCATCTCTCGAGGGGGCCCTCTTGACCATCTCGCCATAATGCCTCATCACCATAATCATCGGCGAATTCAAATTTTCTGTCGCTGCGTTGTTATTTTTGGATCAAAAAAACTGGGCGGGGTCAACAAACCCCGGTAGTGGCCTGGCCAGCGCGTTTGTCATGCGCAAACCTGTGCGCATGCGGCTCTCGGCTTAATTCGCCGGATAATCACCCGCTTCGGGGGCCTGGAAGTCGCGAATTCGGACGCTCAAGTGGACCTTGAGTGGTGGCAGCAAGGAATCGCCGCCGCCGCCGTCGATTGCATGACGGCTCTGTGAACTGATTTCGGTGTCAGTTGCTACGGCAACGGCGCGGCGGCGGCGGCGGCGAATTGTGTCGCAACACATGCTGCATGACAGGCGAGCGCTTGCATAACCGCCTCCCCCCCCCCCCCCCCCCCCCCAAACATCTGTACGGAGTGCGAAACATATTAAGTGCAGGCACACACTTAATCATGTCGTCGTCGTCGTCGTCGTTGCTGTGGCTGGTTGCCGTGCGATTGAGGAATGTACAGTTGCAGACATTTAGCGCTCAGCCTAGATTTGGTACGGCCGCGTGTCGGTTGTTGCACAGCGTCTCGGAGTATTCGCGGTATGCAGCAGATATGGCGAATACGTGTGTCATCTCAACTGAGTGAGTGGCGGTGTGCGACGAACAGTGATGGACGCGAGTTTAGCACCAGGCGGGGAAATTGAAAACAGTTGATTCAAAAAATCCCCCTTCCATTCCCCAGCCCGATGGAATACTTTCGCACACCACTGTATGCCACATGACAGCCACCATCAATGACGGATATGTTGATGTCGATTAATGTCGACTCGACATACTGGCGGATTACCCGTTATATTAGATAACTCGAACAAGGAATTCGAATGCGACTAGATACACGAGACAACATTTCTCTCATTCGCCTGGCGGCGGCAGGCCGTGTGCTCGGTTCGGTTCGGTTCACATTTTGGCGAGACCAGCCACCAGGTACACGACGCACACACACAGATGGGTGACGGATTGTGACAGCAGCCACCGCGGGGCAGGCAACAGCAGGAGATGCGATCGTCTCTTGCAATCACTTTCACTTGATGGCGCGAGCCCCAGCTGTCCGGGGTGCGACTTGATTGATTTTAATTGTGTGTTCACTTCGAGAGCGAGCCTTGACATGGGTGCGAGTATTTTGGGGGCAGTAATCGGTCAGCAGGTAAAGGTCGAGCGGGCATTGAAAATTAGGTCCCATTGTGGACGGGCGTGTTTGAGTGGAGGCTGGGGATTAGCGTGGCATTACCGCGTGGTGTAGTGCTAATTTGGAGGTGTTCAAGGTTACCGCCGATTGCGTGAGAGAGCTGGAACGAGGTTAAGCCGATGAATGTTGTTCAATGGCCCGCGGATGACTTCCAACTGTCCGATGCGATCGTTCAAGGAGAGAGAGAGAGATCAAGTTGAGACGCACTCGGCTTGAGGATCGGCTGCGATCAGTGATGGACTGGTTGATCGCGATCAGTTGTTGCAGACGTTCATTAAGAGCTGTCTCGCTTTGTGAAGAGGTTTAGCGATCGGGACAATGATCGTCTAAAGAGTGATCCTCTGGTGGTTGCGCATTGTCACCGTCACGGATCATTAAGACGTCATGCTTGTCCTCATAGTCTAGTCTGCCGTCTGTCCTCATTTGGTGATGAGGATCAGTTGACGTCGGTCGCGATCAGTGATCATGAGTAGGTGACCATGATTGTTTCTTGACTACGAAGTGAGGTCGTCTAGCGATGGTGGCTGGTGATCGCTGGGTGATCGCCGACGATCATTAAGAGGTTTCCATTTACTCATCCTCGTGTCTCTCCTAATAGTCTCGACTGCGATCAGTGATCTATTCGAGATCAGGATTAGTGATCGCGTTTAGCGTTCATAGTGATCGCGTTTAACGTTTCTCGATCGCGGGGTGATCGCCGACGATCATTAAGAGGTCTTCATTTACTCATCGTCGTGTCTCTCCTAGTAGTCTCGCCTGCGATCAGTGATCTTTACGCGATCAGGATTAGTGATCGCGTTTAGCGTTCATAGTGATCGCGTTTAACGTTCCTCGATCGCTGGGTGATCGCCGACGATCATTAAGAGGTCTTCATTTACTCATCCTCGTGTCTCTCCTAATAGTCTCGACTGCGATCAGTGATCTATTCGAGATCAGGATTAGTGATCGCGTTTAGCGTTCATAGTGATCGCGTTTAACGTTTCTCGATCGCGGGGTGATCGCCGACGATCATTAAGAGGTCTTCATTTACTCATCCTCGTGTCTCTCCTAATAGTCTCGTCTGCCATCAGTGATCTTTACGCGATCAGGATTAGTGATCGCGTTTAGCGTTCATAGTGATCGCGTTTAGCGTTCATAGTGATCGCGTTTAACGTTCCTCGATCGCTGGGTAATGGCCGACGATCATTAAGAGGTCTTCATTTACTCATCCTCGTGTCTCTCCTAATAGTCTCGCCTGCGATCAGTGATCTATTCGAGATCAGGATTAGTGATCGCGTTTAGCGTTCATAGTGATCGCGTTTAACGTTCCTCGATCGCTGGGTGATCGCCGACGATCATTAAGAGGTCTTAATTTACTCATCCTCGTGTCTCTCCTAGTAGTCTCGCCTGCGATCAGTGATGAATTCGAGATCAGGATTAGTGATCGCGTTTAGCGTTCATAGTGATCGCGTTTAACGTTCCTCGATCGCTGGGTGATCGCCGACGATCATTAAGAGGTCTTAATTTACTCATCCTCGTGTCTCTCCTAGTAGTCTCGCCTGCGATCAGTGATGAATTCGAGATCAGGATTAGTGATCGCGTTTAGCGTTCACAGTGATCGCGTTTAACGTTCCTCGATCGCTGGGTAATGGCCGACGATCATTAAGAGGTCTTCATTTACTCATCCTCGTGTCTTTCCTAATAGTCTCGACTGCGATCAGTGATCTTTACGAGATCAGGATCTGTGATCGTCTGGTGATCGCGTTTAGCGTGCCTCTACTGATTGCCTTCGTGCATCGTCTGGAGATCCTCGTTAGCCATCGCTTATCGTCTTTGCTCTTTAGACGGCTCAGTGATCCTCAGGCCTGCGCAACCTACTCGTCTGCCATCAGTGATCGCTTGGTGATCAGGATCGTCAGACGATCGCCATCGCTTTTGGGCGGGAATCACGGATAAGCGATCGTCTGGTGATCACGATCAACGTTCTTTTTTCTGGAGATCAGTGATCACCGCCCTGACCTGACTTCGTACACACCGCAAATGTAGTTAGTGACGACAATTCCGCTCACAAAACCGTAAACCTCTTGCAACGGGGAACAGCTGCTTGCGCCCGCCAGCTTTCTCCATTGTTCTACGACCTCTACGCAGCCGGCTGGCTGGGTTTCTTTCGCAAAAAAAAAAAAAAACCCAACGTCTGTTCATGACGCTCAATAGAATGCACAGACCACTGGCATTCAGTGATCATATCCAAACAAAGAAACACATAAACGCCTATCGGTTCCACTCCAGTTGTACGGCGAGCATGCACGCACATCCATCATACCTGCATAAGCACTTGTACCTTTTTATGATCGCATCCATAAAAATGAAAGTGACTGCAAACAGATGAGCACACAACCAAACAAAGCGCGAAAACGAAAACATTTTTGTTTCAGCACTCACGGGTAGGCCGCTACCTAATCCATTCACCAAATAAAACCGATGGCCAGCACTTTCGCCGTGCATCGTCGCCAGCGCGGACACGGCTCCGATCAGCCTCCGAGGGGCACATATCGCGCGGCATACATGCCCGCGGCCCGACATCACAATGCCAGGTTTTTGTTTCTAAGTGAAAAATAATTGTTGTTGCACGAGAGACGCCATCGCCATTGATCACAATCGATGAACGGTGAGGCGGTGCGGCGACGCGACCATGGTCCCGGGATGGCAGACACATTTGAAAATACACCTCACGTCAGCGATGTCAAGCTCGCTTTCGGGATCTCAAATGACGACAACGGTCGTGTCTTGTGTCGGCGCAATTGACTGTCATTCGGGCAGCCAGCCAGGCGGGGTATGCTCGTGGTGGACATGTCGCAGGTGCGACAACAACAATACGCGGCCACGGCTACGGTGAGGCCCTGCGAGAGCCATGCCTGCTGGCGATGTGATTTGTTGCACTGGCGGAGGGGTGCAGTCGCAAGCCTTTGAAACGGACGACACGGCGCACACGTGATTTTTTCGAAATTTCAATTGGAAACTGGTGTGTTTTAATAACTTTTCGATTATCTTCACGTAAGAAATGTGTTTTATTTTTTAATGGAAGAGCAGCGGGGAGGGGGGCAAGTGCAACAGCCTCTGCATGGCCGAGGGCCTTGTCGCATCGATTGAGACGTCATCATCGGTGGCCAGCCAACACGATTGTCCAATGCGCTTTCTCTTAATGGAAGTCGAGGTGGCAGAGCGAGGAGCGATGTGATTTGAGGTGAATGCCACTCCTTGGGACCGGCCGCGGCGGTCTTTGGAGGACCTGGGGATGAACCTCGGGCTTTGGGGGAAAAAAAGGATCGACAACTTAGTCGGAGGCCATGTTCTTGACCCGGTGGTCTCATGTAGGGATCTCTTAAGCAGTCGTGCGGATGTAGAGATCCGCGATCGACTGGTGATCATGACAAATGCACGTTTGGTGATCGACATCAACGATCATCCGGAGGATCGTCTATTAATCTCGATCAAGGATCGTCTATTGATCGCGATCAAGGCTCGTCTAGTGATCGCCATCAAGGCTCGTCTAGTGATCGCCATCAAGGCTCGTCTAGTGATCGCGATCAAGGCTCGTCTAGTGATCGCCATCAAGGCTCGTCTAGTGATCGCCATCAAGGCTCGTCTAGTGATCGCCATCAAGGCTCGTCTAGTGATCGCCATCAAGGCTCGTCTAGTGATCGCCATCAAGGCTAGTCTAGTGATCGCCATCAAGGCTAGTCTAGTGATCGCCATCAAGGCTAGTCTAGTGATCGCGATCAAGGCTCGTCTAGTGATCGCCATCAAGGCTCGTCTAGTGATCGCCATCGAGGCTAGTCTAGTGATCGCCATCAAGGCTAGTCTAGTGATCGCCATCAAGGCTCGTCTAGTGATCGCCATCAAGACTCGTCTAGTGATCGCCATCAACGAACGTCTATTGATCGTCTTCAAGGCTAGTTTAGTGATCGCCATCAAGGATAGTCTAGTGATCGCGATCAAGGCTCGTCTAGTGATCGCGATCAAGGCTCGTCTAGTGATCGCCATCAAGGCTCGTCTAGTGATCGCCATCAAGGCTCGTCTAGTGACCGCCATCAAGGCTCGTCTAGTGATCGCGATCAAGACTAGTTCAGTGATCACCATCAGTGCTCGGCTAGTGATCGCCATCAAGGCTCGTCTAGTGATCGCCATCAAGACTCGTCTAGTGATCGCCATCAACGAACGTCTATTGATCGTCTTCAAGGCTAGTTTAGTGATCGCCATCAAGGATAGTCTAGTGATCGCCATCAAGGCTAGTCTAGTGATCGCCATCAAGGCTCGTCTAGTGACCGCCATCAAGGCTCGTCTAGTGATCGCGATCAAGACTAGTTCAGTGATCACCATCAGTGCTCGGCTAGTGATCGCCATCAAGGCTAGTCTAGTGATCGCCATCAAGGCTAGTCTAGTGATCGCCATCAAGGCTAGTCTAGTGATCGCCATCAAGGCTAGTCTAGTGATCGCCATCAAGGCTCGTCTAGTGATCGCCATCGAGGCTAGTCTAGTGATCGCCATCAAGGCTAGTCTAGTGATCGCCATCAAGGCTCGTCTAGTGATCGCCATCAAGACTCGTCTAGTGATCGCCATCAACGAACGTCTATTGATCGTCTTCAAGGCTAGTTTAGTGATCGCCATCAAGGATAGTCTAGTGATCGCGATCACTAGACGAGCCTTGAAGGCTCGTCTAGTGATCGCCATCAAGGCTCGTCTAGTGATCGCCATCAAGGCTCGTCTAGTGATCGCCATCAAGGCTCGTCTAGTGATCGCCATCAAGACTCGTCTAGTGATCGCCATCAACGAACGTCTATTGATCGTCTTCAAGGCTAGTTTAGTGATCGCCATCAAGGATAGTCTAGTGATCGCGATCAAGGCTCGTCTAGTGATCGCGATCAAGGCTCGTCTAGTGATCGCCATCAAGGCTCGTCTAGTGATCGCCATCAAGGCTCGTCTAGTGACCGCCATCAAGGCTCGTCTAGTGATCGCGATCAAGACTAGTTCAGTGATCACCATCAGTGCTCGGCTAGTGATCGCCATCAAGGCTCGTCTAGTGATCGCCATCAAGACTCGTCTAGTGATCGCCATCAACGAACGTCTATTGATCGTCTTCAAGGCTAGTTTAGTGATCGCCATCAAGGATAGTCTAGTGATCGCCATCAAGGCTAGTCTAGTGATCGCCATCAAGGCTCGTCTAGTGATCGCCATCAAGACTCGTCTAGTGATCGCGATCAAGGATCGTCTAGTGATCGCCATCAAGGATCGTCTAGTGATCGCCATCAAGGCTAGTCTAGTGATCGCGATCAAGGCTCGTCTAGTGATCGCGATCAAGGCTCGTCTAGTGATCGCCATCAGGGTTCGTCTAGTGATTGCCATCAAGGCTCGTTTAGTGATCTCGATCAACGATCGTCCGGAGGATCGTCTATTGATCGTGTTCAAGGCTAGTTTAGTGATCGTCCATTGATTCCGATCAAGGATCGTCTTGTGACCCCTATCAACGATCGTCTGATGCTCCTGGTCATCGAACGTCTGGTGATCGCATTCAACCTCCCTCTGGCGATCCCGCCCCATGATCGTGAACAGCAACCTTCTGGCGGTTGCATTTTGCGATCTCCTAACCGCCAGCGTTGACAACTGACAACGATCACCCTTCATCCGCGGAGTCGTGTAGTCAACTAATTCATTTCAAGCTCCAGCTGTCACGATCAATGCCGTGCGATAATTCCCAACTCTAAATACCAATCTGCAAAGACAATGATCTCATGTCGGACCCGGTGACCTTTCAGCGTCTCCCCCTCCATCTTGTGCTCCCGTCCGAGCAAATAGAAGCAACTACACAACTCGTGCACGCACAGCTCGCCGTCAACTGTCACAAACGTGCCATCCGCTGACACATGATTAAATGTTTCGGTTCCCCCCCCAAAGAATGTGCCATCCATGACATCACGCCGTGTCGTGACGCCGCCGTGTGTAATTGTCGTTACGTAAAAAAAAACCCCACCAATCTTTTGAAACACGCCAAACGGCGAACATCAATCCAACAAAAGGTGACACATCATCTCATTATGAATCAAAGATCAGAGGTACTGATTCGTTTTGCAATTCATGTCATGTTCACGTCAAAACACTTCGCGAACGGACCCGCATTCTTCTTCTTCGGTAACCCCAGCGCGGCTAAGTGAATAATATTTCATTGTTGCGCCAGCGAGCTGTGTGTGCAGTGCGAACAAAAGCGGCTGCAATGGCTGCGCTTCGGCCTTGATTGCGTCTTAGAACCACTTTCGCAGCGCAATTGTTCGCCATAATGTCGTGTAATCATCTTCAATTGGTGACCAATTACGCTGCAATCTTTGGTATTCGCTTGAGAGACGGTGAGTCGGTGGTCAGTGGAGCAAAGCAGAGTGGACGACGCAGCAGAGACCGGAAGGTCGTTGGGTTTTTTTTTTTTTTTTTTCTGAGAGGATGATTTTGGAATCGTGAGCAATTATGGGTCAATTGTGACATCCCACGTGGACTTGGGATGGGGGAGGAGGAGGAGAAGAGAGGTCGAAGTGCCCGTCTTTGGGAGAAGAATGCACGATCAGGGACGCAGGACGTGTCAAAGTGGGAGTAGGGCTTGTTGGCTGGGGCGATGATTGATGATCTTGCGACATGATCACTGATCGGAAGGGGAAGCAAATCGTGGAACTTTTGGGAGCTGTGACGAGGAGTTCGTGACGGCGACTTGAATTGGACAGAATTTGGATGAGTTTAGTGATCTTGGGTGAGGTCCTAGTTCGCCTGGTGATCGACATCAACGATCGTCTGGTGATCGCCATCAGCGATCGTCTGGTGATCGACATCAACGTTCGTCTGGTGATCGACTTCAAAGTTCTTCTTGTGTCGCCATCAACGATCGTCTGGTGAACGCCATCAAAGTTCTTCTGGTGATCGACATCAACGATCGCCTGGTGATCGACGTCAACGCTCGCCTGGTGATCGTCATCAACGATCGCCATCAACGATCGTCTGGTGATCGCCATCAACGATCGCCATCAACGATCGTCTGGTGATCGACATCAACGATCGTCTGGTGATCGCCATCAACGATCGCCATCAACGATCGCCTGGTGATCGACATCAACGATCGTCTGGTGATCGTCATCAACGATCGCCATCAACGATCGTCTGGTGATCGACATCAACGATCGTCTGGTGATCGACATCAACGATCGTCTGGTGATCGACATCAACGGTCGTCTGGTGATCGCCATCGAAGTTCTTCTGGTGATCGACATCAACGATCGTCTGGTGATCGACATCAACGATCGTCTGGTGATCGACATCAACGATCGTCTGGTGATCGACATCAACGGTCGTCTGGTGATCGCCATCGAAGTTCTTCTGGTGATCGACATCAACGATCGTCTGGTGATCGACGTCAACGCTCGTCTGGTGATCGCCATCAACGATCGTCTGGTAATCGACATCAACGATAGCCTGGTGATCGTCATCAACGATCGCCATCAACGTTCTTCTGGTGATCGTCATCAACGGTCGTCTGGTGATCGTCATCAACGGTCGTCTGGTGATCGACATCAACGATCGCCTGGTGATCGACGTCAAAGCTCGTCTGGTGATCGTCATCAACGATCGCCATCAACGATCGTCTGGTGATCGACATCAACGTTCGTCTGGTGATCGTCATCAACGATCGCCATCAACGATCGTCTGGTGATCGACATCAACGATCTTCTGGTGATCGACATCAAAGTTCTTCTGGTGATCGACGCCAACGTTCATCTGGTGATCGTCATCAACGATCCTCTGCTGATCGCGATTGAAGTCCCCCCATTTCTCGCTTCTTTTGACAGCCTGCCCACACCCAGAAGTTGACTAACACCACCAGCAACCTCTAAGGAAAAAATCATGTCAGAGAAAGCCATCCTCCAGAATCCAGCACAGCGCCTCGTAAAAAGAACCACAAAATTCCACAAGCACCAGCACTGTCTTCCTGCAGCTGATTAATGTCCGCGCCAATAAAACCACAAGCGATGAATATTCCAAGCCAAGCAAACATCTCCGGAAGCAAACACAAAACGGTCGCGTCTCATCATCCTCCTCGCGGGCAACCCAATCCGGCCTACCTCACACAAATTCCCACGATTTTATCACTTCTAAACTTCGTGTCAGGCGGCCACCGAGTGGTAACCCAAAAAGCCAATTATTTTATGACCACTGCGCCCGAAAAGGTATCCGCGACTGGTTCCGGAATGTCGCAGCGGGGAAGACAGGTTTCACCAGCTGGCCAAGTGAAATTGTTTCGTGTCCCCCCTCCGCCCGCCCACCGAAGATGATCATCTCTGGAACGTCCATTAGAAGGCAGCACTCCAGCAGCGCTGTGGAATTATTAGAGCATTACACATGTGACAGGATGCAATTTAGACGTCATTGGATAACGATTCGGTTAAAAGCCTCACAGTCGTGGAAAGTATGCGCCGAAAACCAGTCCGTCCGTCTGTCTGTCTGTCTGTAGCATACTTCGCCAGTGTACCGCATTTCAGCGCCTCCGACCAACCGCACAGATGCAAGAAAATGTGCCAAAACTGGTTGCGGGAGCACTGTGCACGGTGAGCTGGACCTGTGCGGCGCACTTTTGCATTGAGGTTGGTCGGTATGCAATCAAGCAGCGACGGGTAACCTGCTGCACAACAACCACAGGGCTTATTGGCAAAAGTAAGCCAACCACCAGCCTTAGCAGCAGGCGATCGTCATCACCAGGAAGGCAACTCAATACACGCAGTCGTCGTCACGAATTCGATACGAATGAATGGCAGAAATAGATACCGACATGGCAGCAGCGCTTCGATGAGGAAGAGAAGATGATGCTGCTAACTCACAACTCACGCATACCTGCGCTGGTTCGATGATGATGATCGGGTGAAATTTTATGGGCGAAGTAGCAATTTGTTTAAGGGAAACCGGGCATCAATCTGACCGCTTGCGGTGCACCCATCACGTAAGGTGGTATTGAGGAAGAGTCGTAAATGTCTGTAATGACCCGATGGGGTCAAGCATCGATTTCCTAACGATCGTGGTGATCGTGGCCCTCTGGGAAGATGAGCAAATGCGGCTGGAAGGTGCGAAGCAAATGCGGATCGATGGGATGTGAGAGAGGCCGTTCGAAGAGGCTTCGTTGAAGGGGTTGTGATGTAATTGGGGAGGTCTACGATCGGCTGGGTTTACATTTTTGCTCCAAATTTGCGATCGTTGGGGGCACATTTCTGCTCTAAATTTGAGGACCTTCAACCCGATGCGATTGCTCCATGATTCAGCACGATCGCTGATCAAGCTTGAAGCAACCAGCGTTTGAGCAACGCGACGCATCGCCTTAAACAATTACTTCGGTCAAAAGGGTTACTTTCCGTATCAGCGCGTGAAGATCACCACAAAGTCGTCTGCCCGAACAATAGCCTGTCACTGCAGCGAACCCACAATCAGCGGCATCACAGCCTCAGTTCTCATTGCATCGCAGCTGCCGGCTGCCCGCTTAGACACGAAGTGTGCACACATATGGAGCACCACTTAAGGCAAGTTTCTAGCAGCGATTCACAATCAAAAAAAGACACAATTCAGTATCTGAGTCAAGTATCTCGCCGTGGCCCTCTTTTCACACGATCCGCGGGAGACAATGCCTCGGTTGAACACGAAAAACACGAAAAAAAAAGCCGACAAAAATGTGGTGGGATAGTGTGATTTTGCATTGCATTACCGTTGCATGTCGCTCGGTATTTATGCATCAAAGTGACGCGGCGGGAGATGGAAACAAAAGGATCCTATGATGGATGCCATCGCGAATGATTGCGTGGAATGCAAACTCTCGTTTTGAAGTAATTACTCATCAGCAAGTGGATGACGGGTGAACATCGGAAAAGACATAAAAACGTAGCAGAGTCTGTCGGAAGATTTCTCCGGAATTCCTTGGCGAACAATCGAAATTCAGCCATCGGCGCCGGGTGGAAAGTGGGAGGGTTTAAACTCATTCGCACGCTTATGACAAGATGGGAGATGTGTCAAGTTGGATTGATCTGTCAGCTCGAGATGACAGCGAAGAGTGGGTCAGGTCAGTAGAGATGTGAGATGATTGCCTGTCTGAGGGTGTACCATCGTGAGTGATCGCACGAACTTTCATGGAAAACTTCTCGAAATTGATGCTCCGAGAGGATCTGTTCACGATCAGTAGTGATTTATGAGATCAGCGACAAGTGCTAGCCGAGTGATTAATGGTGTCAGAGACAAGCGATCGCCGAGGGAGACAGCGCAGATGACTGCTCCTTGAAGTGTTCAATGATGAGGATCTGAACGCCAGTTCTTAAGATTCTAACGAGGATCACTGATCGTTTGTCGATCTCTTGCAAGAAACGCCGTTTCGCTCGTCGATCTTGGGAAGTTTTCAGTGATCAACGCCGTCTAGGGAGGATCACTGATCGCTGATGCCATCGTCACTACTGATCACTGACCGATCTCCTTCAAGAAACGTCGTTTCGCTCGTCGATCTTGGCAAGTTTTCAGTGATCAACGCCGTCTAAGGAGGATCACTGATCACTGATCGCTGATGCCATCGTCACTACTGATCACTGACCGATCTCCTGCAAGAAACGTCGTTTCGCTCGTCGATCTTGACAAGTTTTCAGTGATCAACGCCGTCTAGGGAGGATCACTGATCGCTGATGCCATCGTCACTACTGATCACTGACCGATCTCCTTCAAGAAACGTCGTTTCGCTCGTCGATCTTGGCAAGTTTTCAGTGATCAACGCCGTCTAAGGAGGATCACTGATCACTGATCGCTGATGCCATCGTCACTACTGATCACTGACCGATCTCCTTCAAGAAACGTCGTTTCGCTCGTCGATCTTGGCAAGTTTTCAGTGATCAACGCCGTCTAAGGAGGATCACTGATCACTGATCGCTGATGCCATCGTCACTACTGATCACTGACCGATCTCCTGCAAGAAACGTCGTTTCGCTCGTCGATCTTGACAAGTTTTCAGTGATCAACGCCGTCTAGGGAGGATCACTGATCGCTGATGCCATCGTCACTACTGATCACTGACCGATCTCCTGCAAGAAACGTCGTTTCGCTCGTCGATCTTGACAAGTTTTCAGTGATCAACGCCGTCTAGGGAGGATCACTGATCGCTGATGCCATCGTCACTACTGATCACTGACCGATCTCCTTCAAGAAACGTCGTTTCGCTCGTCGATCTTGGCAAGTTTTCAGTGATCAATGCCGTCTAAGGAGGATCACTGATCACTGATCGCTGATGCCATCGTCACTACTGATCACTGACCGATCTCCTTCAAGAAACGTCGTTTCGCTCGTCGATCTTGGCAAGCTTTCAGTGATCAACGCCGTCTAAGGAGGATCACTGATCACTGATCGCTGATGCCATCGTCACTACTGATCACTGACCGATCTCCTTCAAGAAACGTCGTTTCGCTCGTCGATCTTGGCAAGTTTTCAGTGATCAACGCCGTCTAAGGAGGATCACTGATCACTGATCGCTGATGCCATCGTCACTACTGATCACTGACCGATCTCCTGCAAGAAACGTCGTTTCGCTCGTCGATCTTGACAAGTTTTCAGTGATCAACGCCGTCTAGGGAGGATCACTGATCGCTGATGCCATCGTCACTACTGATCACTGACCGATCTCCTGCAAGAAACGTCGTTTCGCTCGTCGATCTTGACAAGTTTTCAGTGATCAACGCCGTCTAGGGAGGATCACTGATCGCTGATGCCATCGTCACTACTGATCACTGACCGATCTCCTTCAAGAAACGTCGTTTCGCTCGTCGATCTTGGCAAGTTTTCAGTGATCAATGCCGTCTAAGGAGGATCACTGATCACTGATCGCTGATGCCATCGTCACTACTGATCACTGACCGATCTCCTTCAAGAAACGTCGTTTCGCTCGTCGATCTTGGCAAGCTTTCAGTGATCAACGCCGTCTAAGGAGGATCACTGATCACTGATCGCTGATGCCATCGTCACTACTGATCACTGACCGATCTCCTTCAAGAAACGTCGTTTCGCTCGTCGATCTTGGCAAGTTTTCAGTGATCAACGCCGTCTAAGGAGGATCACTGATCACTGATCGCTGATGCCATCGTCACTACTGATCACTGACCGATCTCCTGCAAGAAACGTCGTTTCGCTCGTCGATCTTGACAAGTTTTCAGTGATCAACGCCGTCTAGGGAGGATCACTGATCGCTGATGCCATCGTCACTACTGATCACTGACCGATCTCCTTCAAGAAACGTCGTTTCGCTCGTCGATCTTGGCAAGTTTTCAGTGATCAACGCCGTCTAAGGAGGATCACTGATCACTGATCGCTGATGCCATCGTCACTACTGATCACTGACCGATCTCCTGCAAGAAACGTCGTTTCGCTCGTCGATCTTGACAAGTTTTCAGTGATCAACGCCGTCTAAGCAGGATCACTGATCACTAATCGGCGATGATCACCGATCGAAGGTGCTACGATCGTCATTGATCAGTCAATGGTATCCATTTCCGGCCGAGTCCCAAATACTTTAGACCTTCCGCCCAGTTAACCCCCCTCCTCTCAACATCTTCCGCGTCCGCCTTGCTTCTAGGAAACAATAAAAAAAAAACCGCTCAAAGTGACAAACAAACGCGCATCAACCGTGCATCTTCCGATTGCGTGTCACTCTGACATTTGTTCGACACCGAAACTCCCATAACATCGCATGCCATCTCGCTGCCCAGCTCCCTGCGGCCTCCTCAACCAGCGAGTGGGGTCAGTGTTGCATGCAATGTTTCTGCAACCCACCATCTCAAGGCAAAACACACACACACAATCTCGCGCGTAACTTCAATCCGATTACAACACAACAGCGGCCATTCAAAAACCAGTCGCAGTGTTTCATCTCCGAAATGTTGCTCGTTGCTCACTTTTACTTGCCAAACTCAATCCGAGTGAATTTTTTGCTAGACACTCGAGCAGAAGTATTCAAAGCGCCTGCAGCGAGCACCTGAGCACGGGGAGAGGGTCAAAAGCCAACGAACTATGAAGCCCCATTGTGTTGTGCTTGTGTCTATGGTCTGGCGTTGCTCTGTGGTCATGTGTGTGAGACGGGCGGACAAAGTTGTCGAATCTTTGACCACCAGGCGACATCTGAATCTGTTGAGGTGGCGAATTCGCTTAATGAACAAACGATGGCACGATGGTGTCGTGTTCAAGGGAATTCCAGCGAAGTAGAGGGGATCAACGGAGTCTCTCTCTCTCTCTCTCTCTCTCTCTCTCAGTCTCACTGCAAGGGACCACTTGATGGGTGATGTACGAGCAGTTTTGCGCGCTGATTACGGTGCATTATCCACTGTAAATGGATTTTACTCAATTACACGGAAATTGCAAAGTAACGGCGCTGATGGCAGTCCACGGATGACCACCGCACTGGGAATGAACCGCAAGTTCATTAAGAAGTACAAGTGAGCGGTGATCGCGCGTAGAGAGTTCTCGGCAAGACATTCTCTTGAGGATCGTGTTTCGGTCCGAAATGTTGGTGAAAGTTCAAGCGGCGTGTCCGATAAGTGGACAACAGTCCCTGTGGAACTTTGACATTCGATCATGCATACATGGGGAAAATCGCAACAATTTCGTGGCGCTTGGTGGACTTTAATGATGTCCAAGGGAGCGCAGAGATCGATGTTAACTGTCGGTGTAGCTGTGTCTAATCAGCGGGAAAAAAATTATGGCGAGTGACGATCGGTAACGATCACTGGCCATCAGTCATGATCACCAGGAGAATATGGGGAATCGGTGCTAATGGGCGACGATCATGGTGTCAGCGACGACATCAGACGAGTAGAGATCAGCGATCATGATCGGTAACGATCAGCAGAGATCACCGGAACAAGCCTTGCTGATCGGCGTCAATCGCTGAATCAATGGTCAAGATTTCTGCGACGATATGGAACGATCGGGATCGGTGGAGATCAGTGAACACGATCGGTAACGATCACTGGCGACTGGTCACAGATTCGGAGACAATGACAGGCGATCCTCAGCGATCACTGGCGCACTGAAGATCACTCAGTGGCCGGTGATCATGGCGAGGATCTTGTGAGCTGCACTTTAGAGCTTCCTTAAAATCGACTTCAAATAGCAAATAATGCCTCCAAACGATCTTCAGCGCCATAGGTTGCAACAAGATCCCTAAACACACGTCTCTCGTGTCGCAACAAATTATCGCATCAAGTCCATCGATCGCGACAATAATCACATGTTGTCACCGCCTCCGTCTTGCCACAGCAATGCGCACAGCTCGCGTAATTGTCAACAGTTGCCAACATCTCCTCCTCCGGCGACTCGCCACTCGAAGAGCATCAGGAAAATCCCAAAAAAAAAATCTAAAAAAAACTTCAACTCACCTCAACAAGTGTCCGGCTCAGACGCTTAGCAGTTTTGTACGCCTCACAGGCATTCCAATGAGCCCACGAGCCAGGGCAAAACAAAGATCGACTAGCAAACATGTTTCCCAACGCCCACCAAGCGGGCAATCCGACCGAGCCGAGCCATCCACCACGCCTCGAGTGGCGTTGCCGTGCCGTGGTCACAGTAATTTATGCGAGAAGCAAATCAAATAGAAAAACAAAAATTCGTACAATCGAAGATGTAAGCGACAGCGTAAGCCGCAGGAATCCGCAGAATCAACACTCAGCGCGACGTTGATGAACGTGCAGTTTTGCATTTTTAATTGCACCCGGAGTGTGGGCACTGCACTGCCGCTCGGCAGGTTCTTGTACTTTGCCCGCGATACAAGTCGTACTAATGAAGTCGTCGCTTGCGCTTAGGTAACCACCTCAGAATGGGGGGAGAGCGCGAGGCTCTTAACGTGGTTTGATTGTATTTTGTTTGATAGATTTCGCGTTTCCATGTAATTGCCAGTGATTTACAAACGGCGAGAGAAGCAAGGCGCTGCTGGTGTAATGATGATTAACAATTAATTGCGCATCATTGTGGGTCAAGGATGGCATGTAAAGTGCGGAGGGAGGGTTGGGAGGGGATCTTGGCATCCGGCTGTGGGGGGATTTTGGATTGGAACGGATGGAAGTTGGCGTCGTGCGTGGAGTGAATTATGATTTAATGAAGGAGAGGGACGTGCTAAGTTGGGGAGAGCTCCGGAAAGGAGGAAGACAGCAGGAAGCACGATCACCAGGTTCTGTCGATCGAGGTTTCGGTGACGATGTGGGATGATCGGCAGATGGCTGAGGATCAATGCAGATCACCCATGATCGCCGAGAGTCTGAGACATTCCCTCCCGATCAGCGCCGATCTGCAGTCGTCGATCACTGATTCAACGATCGAGTGACGATGTCGGGCGGGGGATCGTGAAATGTTTGAGGATCACTGCAGATCGCTGATCATGTGGGGGGTCAGCAATGATCGGCGACTCTCTGGAACAATCTCTGCCAGCGACGATCTGCATTTGTCAAGCGATCATGAGAAAGTACTGATCTTCTCCTCCGTCGTCGATCGTAGCCAAAAAAAAAAACGCCATCAATTCCCACCACACCATCCCATCACATCTCATCCGCCTTTCGCGACGCTCATCATCATCATCATTAGTTTTTGTGACAAAAATTTCCTCGTTGAACGTACGCCGCTAACGCGATAGAAACCGCGTTCATAACCGAATCGTAGGCCATGAGCAATGCGGCCACTCCCCCTCGGCACGGCTTAACGAGAAACGATTTCCTTTTAATGAGGAGTTAATCGCCGCTCAGCTGGCGGACTAGGCCCCCCGGGTTCCGCCTCCAGCCTCCATCGCCGCAGCAATTAACGCGATCTGCGCACGCATCTGCGGCGCGGTGAAAACGCAAGTGTAGCCAACAAACGAAATCGCACATAATTACGCGCGCTTGGCTCGTTACAAGAAAGAAAACAACCAAGTTATTAACGAAAAAAATGATACAAACACAGATTCCAGTGCTCGGCGGACACGACCGAAAAGTGAAAACTTTCATTTGCGCAGCGCGAGCATGCCCGCGAACCGATTGGAACTGGTATTGGCGCGGCGGCAGTCGAGGAGTGACGCATGCAGGTGCATCTCCCGCGGGTCAGCCCAAAGGTGAGGCATTCCGCTGGCGAGACATGCATGCACACTGCATTTGGGTGGCAGTTCAAACTGGTATTTGCGCTCTCTCTCTCTCTCTCTCTCTCTCTGTCCACGAGACATGGCTTTCGATGTGGGAATTGCAGCGCGACCTCAATCCAAGGTCACACACGAAGTGGCTCTGCAAGGAGGCAGAGGGCGACAGAGAGAGAAAGGGAGCAGAAATCTTATGTTTGAGCCTGGCTTTGGGCGAAAATGGGTTGAAGCAACTTTGGCAGAGCCGGGATTAAACACGGCTCCGGAACGAGATCAACAAGAGGAACGTACTAAGCCGCAGAGCCGGGATTAAACACGGCTCGGGAACGAGATCAACAAGAGGAACGTACTAAGCCGCAGATGGGGTTTAGGTTAAAGTTGAGCTTGCCACGTCAGCTTGGAGAGCAAAGAGTGGCTTGAGGCCTGGTTCGTACTAAGATCAGGATCAAGCTGAGCTTTGAGACAAGATCAAGCAGATCGGCTTAAACCTAAGACAATCGGGATTAAGTCGAGTTTGGAAACAAGATCAACTTCGTCGGCTTAGATCGCGAAGAGAGGCTTACGACCTGATCCGAGCCAAGTGGCAGACAGAGCCCTCTGAGGTAGACGGGTGGTTTAAGCTGGATCGACTGGGTCGGCTTGAAAGTGAAGAGCGGCTTAAGGCGAAGCTGCAGTCCATTAAGCTAGGCTGTGAGACTGGATCGACAGGGTCGGCTTGAAAGTGAAGAGCGGCTTAACGCCAAGTCGCAGTCGATTAAGCTAGGCTGTGAGACTGGATCGACAGGGTCGGCTTGAAAGTGAAGAGCGGCTTAACGCCAAGTCGCAGTCGATTAAGCTAGGCTGTGAGACTGGATCGACAGGGTCGGCTTGAAAGTGAAGAGCGGCTTAACGCCAAGTCGCAGTCGATTAAGCTAGGCTGTGAGACTGGATCGACAGGGTCGGCTTGAAAGTGAAGAGCGGCTTAGGGCTAAGCCGCAGTCGGTTAAGCTAGGCTCTGAGACCGGATCGACTGGGTCGGCTTGAAATTGAAGAGCGGCTTAACGCTAAGTCGCAGTCGGTTAAGCTAGGTTCTGAGACCGGATCGACTGGGTCGGCTTGAAGGTGAAGAGCGGCTTAGGGCTAAGCCGCAGTCGGTTAAGCTAGGCTCTGAGACCGGATCGACTGGGTCGGCTTGAAAGTGAAGAGCGGCTTAAGGCAAAGTCGCAGTCGGTTAAGCTAGGCTCTGAGACCGGATCGACTGGGTCGGCTTGAAAGTGAAGAGCGGCTTAAAGCGAAGCTGCAGTCCATTAAGCTAGGCTGTGAGACTGGATCGACTGGGTCGGCTTGAAAGTGAAGAGCGGCTTAAGGCGAAGCTGCAGTCCATTAAGCTAGGCTGTGAGACTGGATCGACAGGGTCGGCTTGAAAGTGAAGAGCGGCTTAGGGCTAAGCCGCAGTCGGTTAAGCTAGGCTCTGAGACCGGATCGACAGGGTCGGCTTGAAAGTGAAGAGCGGCTTAGGGCTAAGCCGCAGTCGGTTAAGCTAGGCTCTGAGACCGGATCGACTGGGTCGGCTTGAAAGTGAAGAGCGGCTTAAGGCGAAGCTGCAGTCCATTAAGCTAGGCTGTGAGACTGGATCGACAGGGTCGGCTTGAAGGTGAAGAGCGGCTCAAGGCTTAGAACACGAAAAGTTGCTTAGACGTGCTATTTGAAGATCGTCTAGATCAGTTTGGAGAAAGAAGGCCGAGAAGCAGACGTCCTCTTATTCCTTCTGCCTCAAAAGGGGACTTCATTTCCTCGACTTCATTTCCGCCACCAAACCCAACCACCTTTCAAATCGATGACAGCCTCCCATCCGAACTGCATCGCCACCCAGGTCAACGTCACATGAATCACGGTCCAAGTGAACAGTCGCAACGACCAGTTTTCGCAAGCGTTGCAAATCCCCACGCTGCGCTACGTATCTCCTCCCATCAAGCCCCCCCCCCCCCCCCCCGTTTGTTCGCCATCCCTTTTGAAGAATTCGTGAAACACTAGATCGCATCCAGCTCGAGTTCGCTTCGCTTGCCACGTAACCATTACGAAACCGAAATGAAATCCCAGAACGAGATCCACTTCTCTTCGCCTGTCAGCGCGGATCGGATTACCCGCCACACTCGCGGGTTGCGGCCACACTCCTGTCATCCGCACCCACCCGCCGCGGGACGGTGTCAGTTTTCCTCGCTAGTGCGTCGGGGCACAAGTGCGCACAGCGGCATTCGCTTCCTGCTGTCAGAACTGTGCTTTTGGTTCCTGCACACCTCCGACGCAGGTGATCAGCTCCAGTTCTTAGTCGTCGTCGTCGTCGTCGTCGTCGTCGTTCCCGATCTGTCATCGATCCGCGAGATCCGCACTCGCTCGCACGCATGATCGTCTCTCTATCACGATGTAACACGATAGCGCGCGCAGGCGATCCGGCTGAACCGGTGCAGCGGCGCGGTGCTGCTCTCTCGGTTAAGGAAGCACATCCATCGTGGGATTCCATCTGCGTTTCGTGATGATCATTGGAGCTTGGAAAGTTTTTCACAAACATTCGCTGACCAATTGTGGCACAAGTGGCACGCCTCCTTTCTCCCATTCTGCGGCTGTTGCTTCCGAGTGGTGCTGCATCAGCAACGTCGCCATTTGCGGCAGGAGGAGAAACCGGAAATCGCTTTATGGTGGTGTGACACTATTTCACTTGTGCACCGATGGCTGCACTTGTTGATGAGGGGGGAGTGGGGCGAGGGGAGGGCGGGGATCCGTCGGGGGAAATCGTTGCAATTATTTCCAAAAGCGGTTGCACACAGTTCTCTATGGCGACAGACGACGATCGTGGTTTCGGGGACAGATTAGGCAGCGGAAGTGGCGGTCTGCGGATGAAAGTGGACGATAAATGGGGAGACGAGTATTTCAGACACGCGGAGGCATTCGCTTCAACTGGAGATGGCGTGAAGTGGACAAACATTCGTAGGCCTTGTCCGCACAAGGAGAAGAAAGCCGTCCAACTGGCACTGATTGGAGTGACGGAATGCGATCTTCTCCGCCGCTCTTCCGAATAAATGCAATCCAAGCAAAGGCCATAACGAAGATGAACCAACAAAAAAAAAAACAGAAACCTTGACCGACAAACGCCGCAACATGCACAACATCGGATAAGCCACGCTCCCGCACATCTCGTCGGGCTCTCCAACTGCAGCACGTACTACGGCTTGCGTAACAAACAAACAAACAGTAACCTCAAGCCAAAAAGAAGACACAACAGCCATCATTTATCCGTGCACATGTGCACTGCACCATCACCGCGCTCGATCCAATTACGTACACCATGCCACTGATTGGCAAACGAAACCGCCGCCACCGCCACCGCCAGCATCGCCGGGAAGTCCCCCAAAAACGCAGTCAGAGAGTTCATCAATCGCACGAATCACCCGAAAACCACTTTCCACACAGCAAACCGGGTCGCCGCATGCATTCACAGCAAGCGGCCGAGCACGACCCGAGATTATTATTAAAAATCGCATCCGATCGGGACCGGTGCTCTCGAGAAAATCAATTGCACGTGACAGGTGATTAGCATAACCCAGATACCTGGCTCGATTCCAGCGGCCAGATATGTGCGCCGACTCTCGGCTGGACCAGCAGCCGGGGCGACGACGACGACGACGACGACGACGACGGTGAAATCGTCTTGAACGAAGGCATCTAAGTCGAGTCAGTCAGTCAGTCAGTCAGTTTTTTTTTTTGGCACAATTAAGGCTCTCCACATGTGGAAAAACGGCTCCAGTTTCGTGTCGAAACATAGAATTTTCGTTGCGACAAAAGTGGAGCAACTGCGGTGCACGACGACGAGCGCGCGCTCGCGCACTTCGACCGATCCAACGACTCACCCGGTTCTCTGCACAGAACACGGCCACCACGACACCGAGAGGATTGCCTTGAAAGAGGCTCCCGTGGGGCGGGGGAGCGAGGGTGGCTAGTGGAGTGGAGTGGAGTGTCTCAATGCATGTCGCTTTCTCGTGGTCTCTCTCTCTCTCTCTCTCTCTCTCTCTCTCTGTGTGTGTTTGGGTTTCACTTCAGTTTCGCTGAGATATGCAGTTTAGATACTTTTTTGCTTTTTGTTTTGTTTTGTTTTCGTGTCGTTGTTGTATTTGCATGGAGTTTTCCCGCCTTTTATGGGATGGCCAAGCGGGACTCGATCGGAGTACAGTTAAACGGTCAGCTTTGCTGCACACTGTGGGAATTTGTGGGGTTTTTTTTTGTTTGTTTTTTTGCTGGCGTTTTTTTTGGTTCGTGTTACCTTGGCAGTGTTTGGCTTTCTGTTGGCCTGGTTGGAGTTCAAAGGACAGTTTTGTGGCATTCGCGGAACAACTTGTGATTGTGTGTGTGTTTTTGGATTGAGAACACAAGGCCATAACGTGCTGACTGAGGTCAGATGTGATGGTTGTGCCAAAAATGTGGTGAGAGAGTGCCAACGAAGGGGGGTCTTAAGGGCAGAGTTGTTTTCTAGAGAAATGTTGACTTTTTCAAGGCGTCGACCAATGGAGAGTGGTCCCGTGAACTTGTCGAAAGGCAGGCTGTCAAGGCCTTGACATGGCTGGGCAAGTCTGAGACAAGTGATGGCTGTCAGAGAAGAAATTCTGTTCCATCAGAAGGACGGAAACAATTTTGAACTTTTGATCAGAAATTCAGTTTAGGCCTAGTCTGGTCCCGTTGGTGGCAGAAACTCAATGACCAAATGTAGGAAAACTGATTCTCTTGAACTCCATTTGGGTTCAGTTCGCAATTTGGCAAGTTTTGAGGGGGAACTCGAAATTTGGAACCGGCCAGAAATCGACTGTAGCCGACGGCCCTGACACCCTATTGCTCTGCGGCCAAATTTTATCTTAAGCAGGTTCCAGCTTGAAATTTGACAACTTTTGAGCAGAGACCTCAATTTTGGAACCGATCAGACATTCAATGGAGTCGACGCAATTGGCACCTGTTGTTCTGTGGCCAATTTTGATCTTCTTTCAGCTCGAACTTCGTCAATTTTTGAGCCGAGACCTCAAATTTGGAACCGACCAGAAATTCACTATAGCCGACGGCCCTGACTTTCTGTTGTCTTGTGGCCAATTTTAATCTTGAGCGAGTTGCAGCTCGAAATTTGGAACAAGTCAGAAAATGCTCGCCAAATTTTGAACTAACCCCAAACTTGGAGCCGGCCAAAAACTCATTGAAACCGGAGGACCTGTCCTTAATGGACTTCTGTTCGAAAATCGACAACTTTTGAGCAAAGATCTAAAATTTGGAACAAGCCAGAAAATGCTCAGCAATTTCTGAACCGGCCCCAAATTTGGATCCGGTCAGAAATTCACTGAAACCGGCGACACTGTCTGTCCAGAATAGACGTCAGATCGAAGCTCTGCCATTTTGGAGTAGAGACCTAAAATTTGGAACCGGCCAAAAATTCAAAAAGCTTGTGATCATCAATTTCTGAACCGACCTCAAATTTGGAACTGGCCAGAAATTCATTAAAACCGGTGGCCCAATAATGAGTGGCCTTCTGCTCGAAAATCGACAATTTTTGAGCAAAGACCTAAAATTTAGAAGCGACCAGAAAATGTTCACCAATTTCTGAACACACCCCAAATTTGGAACCGATCAGAAATTCAAGGAAAGCCCATTACTTCGGGGACAACTTTGCATACCAAATTTTCTACGGTCAAACTTTCGCTTTTATGCGTCCAATCTCAAGCCCGTCACCCGTCAGAATCGATCGAAAAATCTTCGATCATCTTCGTCACCAGCTCGCTCACTGCTCGTGGCTCCCTTTCAAAAATCTTCAACCACACTCACGTCCATCTGAAGCCCTCTCCAGCGCACGGCACACCACACCTGTCAGTCGACGGCCACTCCGCCCGTAAATCATGCGCAGAAATCCTTTCCAAAAAAACATTTCGTATTCATTTTTTTCGGTTTTTGTGTATGTTTTTGTTTTCGTTTTCGTTTATTTTTTTTTTCTGAATTAAATTACCATCATCTATAGAATTGGTGATGTGTGATCTGTTGTTGCGCTTCAAGGTGAAATGAAGAGCCCCATGCTTGGAGCGGACCACCACACGGCAGCGTTCATAAATCGATTCGTTTGAACGTGCTTCGGTTTCCTGATTGACTTGACGACAATGCGGATCTAGCGGAATGTATTATTGTTTTGAACAGGCAGCCAGACTTAAGGCGATCTTACCTTGTCGAGGTCATTGTCAACCGCACGGAGTGAGGCGCAGATCGATCGAGTTAGCATCAATCTAAGCAATTAGATCGGCCGGTCTAAGTGTGTGTGATGCGTGTTTCATTGATTTTGATCTTTGCTGGAAATGGAAATGTCGAGTCTAATTGGATGGGAGGTGGTTTGGTAAGTTCTTTCTTTGTGGTTGTTTGGTGGAGGCTCCCTCGTGTTACGCAAGAGGTGGAGAAAGGCCATGGAGTGCCGAAAAGTTGAGCTTTGAGAAGTGGAAGAGAGAGGGGCGGCTTTTGAGGATGTCTGTCCTTGTAACGACTAGCGTACCAATCGAATTTCAGAGAAAAGCCCACAAAATTGTGAACTTTACCAAAATTCGAAATTTTTTTCAAAAATTCTCAACTTTTTGGAACGTATTCCTTCTCAGAATAACGGTAGTTCTTGAGATCGTCAAGATCTCCAACATCTTCGGGGTAAAAGTTGCCTAAATTGTTGACTTTGTCAAATTTTGACCACTTTCTGAACTTTACAAAATGGTTGTTTGGGGATATTTTTGGTCCTTTGGCGGCACCTGGTCCGGAACTTGACTGTATTCTTTTTGGAAATGACGATTCCTCCAAGGCAGCATCGGTTGTCGGCCAAAAATCTGACAAAAAGGTTGAAGCTGTCAAATTTGGACCTTTTTTCTGAACTTTTTAGGCCGCATTTTTTTGGGAATATGTGTTCAGAAACGAACTGAACTAGTCGAGTAGAATATCTGAAGATCAGAAACGCTCTTTTTGAACAAAAACAACGAATTTTGGATCAAAATTTTGCATTTATTTAGACCAAAATTATGCAAGAACTTTTTGACGATTCCAAAATGTCAACGTTAGCCGAGACAAATGGACGTCTGGGCAAGGTTTTGGGAAGATTAATTGTGTTGATGATGGTTTCTGACCATTTTTGGACAGAATTTTGGTCGAAATTTCAAGCAAATTTGGACTAGATGTGCTTAAAGGTGTAAGTCCTGTTTGAAATTGAATTCTAGACAAATTGGACGCCTGTTTTTAAAGGACTGAAGATCATGGTGGTGACAGAGCTCTTGTGCTTGTCAAGAGGCAGTCGGAGTTGACTAGAGACTTTGGAGCCAAGTGGCAATCCAAGTCGACTCGGGAACATGGAACCAAGTGGCCGTCTAAGTCGACTAGAGACCTTGGAGCCAAGTCGCAATCCAAGTCGACTCGGGAACATGGAACCAAGTGGCCGTCTAAGTCGACTAGACACCTTGGAGCCTAGTGGCAATCCAAGTCGACTCGGGAACACGGAACCAAGTGGCCGTCTAAGTCGACTAGAGACCTTGGAGCTTAGTCGCAATCCAAGTCGACTCGGGAACATGGAACCAAGTGGCCGTCTAAGTCGACTAGAGACCTTGGAGCCAAGTCGCAATCCAAGTCGACTCGGGAACATGGAACCAAGTGGCCGTCTAAGTCGACTAGAGACTTTGGAGCCTAGTGGCAATCCAAGTCGACTCGGGAACACGGAACCAAGTGGCCGTCTAAGTCGACTAGAGACCTTGGAGCCAAGTCGCAATCCAAGTCGACTCGGGAACATGGAACCAAGTGGCCGTCTAAGTCGACTAGAGACCCTGGAGCCCAGTGGAAATCCAAGTCGACTCGGGAACATGGAACCAAGTGGCCGTCTAAGTCGACTAGAGACCTTGGAGCCCAGTGGCAATCCAAGTCGACTCGGGAACATGGAACCAAGTGGCCGTCTAAGTCGACTAGAGACCTTGGAGCCAAGTCGCAATCCAAGTCGACTCGGGAACATGGAACCAAGTGGCCGTCCAAGTCGACTAGAAACCTTGGAGCCAAGTGGCAATCCAAGTCGACTCGGGAACATGGAACCAAGTGGCCGTCTAAGTCGACTAGAGACCTTGGAGCCCAGTGGCAATCCAAGTCGACTCGGGAACATGGAACCAAGTGGCCGTCTAAGTCGACTAGAGACCTTGGAGCCAAGTCGCAATCCAAGTCGACTCGGGAACATGGAACCAAGTGGCCGTCTAAGTCGACTAGAGACCTTGGAGCCCAGTGGCAATCCAAGTGAACCTTGAAGCAAACAGAGCAATGATCGAAGTCGAAGTTGCAGTGGACTAGAAACCTTGGCGCCAATAGAACTTTCAACCTCGTCAAGTGGCCTGAAGGCCACTGAACCTTCATCCCTGTCAATAGGCTTGAAGACAGCTTCACCCTCGCCTTGTTACAACTCTCTTCAGTTCCAATCAATGAGGAATCTCAGTCAGCTCCAATGTGTCCACACCGCCAGTCCAGTTTATGCCCCAATTGAAATTCATTCAACCGCCTTCATCTCATAGACAATGCCCCACCCGCACCGATCGCATTGTGCAATCGTCACACGTCGCCCTAATGACGTCTGCTGCGACACATAAAATTGACCATCAAACGATTGCCCAAATCGACATGCAGCGTCGCAGAATTTCTCACACGCTGACTCCAAAATCAAGATCAAACAACCAACCAAACAAACGAACCATCATCATCAGCGGCAGCGACGACGACGGCATCACGTTAACAATTCAATCGCTTAGCCCAGGACGTGATGAGCCTCGACAACTAGTTGCGCAGAAGATTGAGAGAGTGCGTCTTACAGCAAGACGAGCTCTTGAATTGGTTTTCCCATCGTTGTTGCCACAGCTCGCAGACACCGCTGGCTAATGGTCAATAGCTAATGGCGAGGTTTTTTTTTTGTCGGTTAATTAATTACCACGTGCTCCAGGGCAGAGAAAATGCGAAAAGAGCCCAACAATTACCATAACCAGACGTCGGTCGGATGACAAATGAAGCCCAGCACACGGGCTAATGGACTAATGGCCTGTGTTCGCATTAATTCCACACTGGAATGCTAATTTTTGGTTGAAGATGTATCGTAAATTATCGAGAAGCCGTGTATCTGCGTCGATTAACAACGCTTGAAGAGGTGGTTATTCAAATTCTCAAATCATCTCTTGTCGCGCCGTCCTGTGAGTGCGTGAGTGACGAGGGGCGGTAGGGGGGGGGGGGGGGACTTATGTAATGTGTGTGAGATGCGAGCTGTTGATTGAGCTCGAATGGGACAAGCGCGAGATCCGCGAGATGAGGGTCTTGACAACAGATCAGACGTCTCATTGAATCCCACTCCACCGCAAGTGTGACAGCTGCGGACGCCTAATGCACTCGGAATCGCGACAGCCACACCAGACCACACCTCGAACAGACTTAACCCCGGACAGCTTCTCGTTTACGTAACCACGCAACCACTTCGCCTGGACGAGATCGCAGTCCATTCCCGAAATGCATCGATCAATCAAGTCCGCTGACTAAGCAGAGCCGCGCTCAAGCTCGCAACCGAAACCTCACCAGTCACCACCCGCCGTCTGCCGTCTGCCGTCCTGCCGATGCCAGTGTGCCCGCTCTGGCTACCTGTCCAATGATTTATGTAAACATGTCAATCCACTTCAAGTCCATTGTCTAATCGATGTCAAGTCGAATTCGCTGTCATTCTTCGGCTGGGACCCGCCCACTTCGGCGATCGTTTTGATTAACGGGGTGATGGGGGGGGGGGGGGGGGAGGGACTGCGATTGATCAAAAATCAAATAATCGGCTCGACGAGGCTCTTAATGATCTCGTCAAAGGTGCTGGCTGAGTGGCGGCCTGATCTTTGTTCTCGCTGGAGCACTCACTTGTTTGGACAAGTGAAAGATGCCCAAACATGTGAAGTATTTGGATAGCGATCGACTCATTAGTGGTGTCAACACTAGAACTGTGCCTTGGCTCTTTTGGCAGACGGAAGGGTTGACCTTCGGATTCAGGAAATTGGAGCACGACTGAGTGTTCTGGTAAATCGCTGGCACTTGATGGGGCTTGTGAACATTTTGACGAGATGTGCGGAGTTTGGTGGGAATGGGGTGAGCATTTTATTGGCGATTCACACAGTCGAAGAAGAAGCCGCGATGAACGGAGCAAGTTTTGAAGAGTTTTGCGGCGATGGGGTGCCACAGGGCTGACCGGTGCTCTGCATATTCAATTTGTGCAGAGGTTTGAGGTGACTTTCTGTGGAAATTTGGAGGAGATGTGTGAATTTGCAGCGAATGTGGTCTAAAATGGAGTGTTTTGGTGACGGGTTCCCACAGGGTTGATGTACGAGACCGATGCCTTTTCTATTCAACTCGTTCAGGAGTGGTCTGAGGTGACTTTCTGTGGAAATTTGGAGGAGATGTGTGAATTTGCAGCGAATGTGGTCCAAAATTGAGTGTTTCCGCGATGGGATGCCACAAGGTTGTACTACGTGACCGCTGCTTTTTATATTCAATTCGCACAGAAGTGGATTGGGGTGACTTTCTGTGGGAACTTGGAGAAGATGTGTGAATTTGGAGCGAATGTGGTCCAAAATTGCGTGTTTCAGCGATGGGGTCCCACAGGGTTGCTGTACAAAGCCGATTCCTTTTCTATTTAACTCGTTCAGAAGTGGTTTATGGTGACACTTCGTGGAAATTTGGAGGATATGTGTGAATTTGCATCGAATGTGGTCCAAAATTGAGTCTTTTGGTGACGGGGTCCCACAGATTTGATGTACAAGACCTATGCTTTTTATATTCAATTCGCACAGAAGTGGATTGGGGTGACTTTCTGTGGGAACTTGGAGAAGATGTGTGAATTTGTAGCGAATGTGGTCCAAAATTGCGTGTTTCAGCGATGGGGTCCCACAGGGTTGATGTACAAGACCGATTCCTTTTCTATTCAACTCGTTTATAAGTGGTTTGAGGTGACTTTCTGTGGAAGTTTGGAGGAGATATATGAATTTGTAGCGAATGTGGTCCAAAATTGAGTGTTTCCGGGATGGGGTGCCACAGGGTTGCTGTACAAGACCGATGCCTTTTCTATTCAACTCGTTCAGAAGTGGTTTATGGTGACACTCCGTGGAAATTTGGAGGATATGTGTGAATTTGCATCGAATGTGGTCCAAAATTGAGTCTTTTGGTGACGGGGTCCCACAGGGCTGCTGTACAAGACCGATGCCTTTTCTATTCAACTCGTTCAGGAGTGGTCTGAGGTGACTTTCTGTGGAAATTTGGAGGAGATGTGTGAATTTGCAGCGAATGTGGTCCAAAATTGAGTGTTTCCGGAATGGGGTCCCACAGGGTTGATGTACAAGACCGATGCCACCTCTTGGCCGGCGCTGTTTATAATTTTTTTTCAAATGCTGCAACAGAAGCATGACGTCTGTCAATTGCTGATGGGAATAATGGAATGTTCGCGATGGAGTCCCACAGGTTTACAAATCAGGGCCACTACTCTTCAAACAAAATTTCCAATCAGAATCAGAACTCACCTCAAATCTCTCGTGAACTTCAACTCCGTCTGCTGTATTCTGAAAAGAGAGAAAAAAAATAATGAATTTCAAAAAATTCACCAAATGTGCAAATATTACATAAGCCGCCCCGTTAAGACCCCAAGTCACGCACGCAGCAGGCGAGGCGCTCCCAAAAACGGAAAAAATAAATAAATAACTGATTCAATATTCTCAACTCATCCAACGAGAGGGGCGCACGCTTGCACACCAGACACACACACACACCCGCCTGTCCGTCGTCACAGATGATCCACATAATGTCACGCAGTGGCGTCTTAATGTCATAATCTGTCCACTTTATGGCGCGCACAGTTCGCATGCAACCATGTTGCAAGCACATGCTGTTGTCATAACTGCTGCCAAGAGGGGGAGGCAGATTTTGCACGAACCTCAGAGTGGATAGTGAAGACACTGCCTGGCAGACAGCCACTCGCTTTTTGGGGGGCTTTCTTTTTTGACACGCAAAGTGATAATTAGTATCGATTGTGATTTGGTTACGCGATCGCGCGATGGCTCGCAATGTTGACAAGCAGAAGCGTGCCCCGGCCGAGCAGCGGGGTGTTACCCAACGGCTGGCGCGCGAAAGCTGTGAAGTTAATTAGTTAATTTCTGCGTGGTTTTTTTTTTTTTTTTTTGTTCGCTTTCGATTTGGTTGCTTGTTGCTTGCGTTTCCGCGTGTTCCAAGCCGACGGGCTATGGTGGGGGAGTGGAAGGACGACGGTTCGATAGAAGGAACGTCCACATTGAATCCACCCTGAGGCACATCTCAACAGACCGAGCAGTCAACAACGCGCAGCAACTGCTTCTCCGCCAACTCATCCGCCAGTCCCTCCCCCTGATCGGAGAACAGAAATGCCATCGCGAGGCACTGGCCCCCACACCATTGCCCCATGCCCATCGGAAACCAAACTGGCCTTGGCAAGGGCGTTTATTTCAGCCCCCGCCCCCCAACGTACACCAAGGAGGCTATTAATCAGATGCCAGTAAATATCAGTATCCGCGACACTGGGCAACGCAACAACAGCCAAGAGATACGTATCTTTCCATGGTTGCACACCGAACGGATTCCATTCCGCACACAAGAACGAACAGAACGCGCTTCAGTGAGCGCCGCAAACCAGCAGTAGCTCGGCACTAGGCAAGAGTACATATCTCTCCACATCGCACAGATACTTGATTTGAAGTAAGAGTTCATTCCACTGACTTCCATCGTCATTAGAGGCAACAACACACACACACACGCTTCGGCGATGTCCAGTGCACAACAGGTTGATCGTAAATAAAAGTAAGAGGCCAGAGCTCGGTCGTCGCGTCGGTATATCTAGCCGCAGGGCCGGCGGGTGGGGGTTCAATAATTATTCTTTTGTTGCCTCCAAAGCGGTTATGGTTCTCTCGGTGAGCAGTGATTCTCTGGTGCAGTCGTTCGTTCTCGCTTGCTCGTCGTTCCACTGATTGCCGCGCAAATTGGCAGCCAAATGTGGTTCATGATCTGAGACGGTCATCCATTAAATGGGGGGAGAGGGGAGGGGGAGTCGCAGAGGAGCCAATTGTCAGTCCACTTGAGATTGTTTAATTGTTGCTCTTTCGTCATAGCGACGACGACGACGACGACTACAACGATCGCCCGCGAGGTTTCCGTGAAATTGTCAATTAGTGAGAAGTGCGCAACGCGTCTTAATGAATCGCTTGCTGTGTGCTTTTGTTGATATAACGATTATTGATGGGCCACCATCAGCTTTAGGGAGAAAGTCAAACGGTGATCCGATCCGGATAATTGATTGTTGATTGTTGCCCGGCTGAGGTGCTGACTGGGGCCATGGGATCGGCGGCTTGGGCTCTGTCCATCATTCCGACTGATGTTGCTTATGTTTAATGGCAATCCATCAGCTATCTGCCAAGCCTAAACTTGGGCAAATTTAGCTTGGAATTGTATTTTTCAGGACAATTTCAAATTGTAACCTCTAGTTGAATCAGGGAGAGTTTTGAAATTGATCTGCTTCAGACAGTCGTATTCGAGTGATGGGGCTGCAGTTGGATACGCTTAATGTTGCTTGTGTTTAATGTCATTCTCTTAGCTATCCGTTAAATCCAAATTTGGACAAATTTTCTTCAAAAATGTATTTTTGAACCCAATTTCAAAATATAACCTCTTATTGAATAGGCATATGTTGAATAAGAGATTACAAGAGGAAGCATTTGAAATTGAGGGTCGGGTTGAAGTTGGATATGCTTGTTGTTGCTTGTGTTTAATGTCATTCTCTCAGCTATCCGTTAAATCCAAATTTGGACAAATTTTCTTCAAAAATGTATTTTTGAACCCAATTTCAAAATATCACCTCTTATTGAATAGTCATATGTTGAATAAGAGGTTCCAAGAGGAAGCAGTTGAAATGGAAGATCGGGTTAAAGTTGGATATGCTCGTTGTTGCTTATGTTTAATGTCATTCATCAGCTTCAAACTGATGGCAAATTTGATCAAGTTTTCGTCAAACTTCAATTTTTTGAGCCCGTTTGAAATTGTAACCTCCAAATGAATCACTCAAAAAATGTGAACAGACAGACGGCGTCGAAAGCAAGTGAATAGCCATCACTGTTAGCAGCTTTGAGCATAAGAGCGCATCCAGAACATACGCACCGTTTTCGAGATATAACCGATGGCTCTAAAGAATCGCATTCTCAACGCGCAGCATCCCCGAAAAACGCACCGTTTACGAGATATTTGAGATTTTGTAAAACCAAGCATTTCAGGGCGCCTTCGCCGACATTTTCTCCTACTTTCTAGGGGGCGTGGCGGCATTGTCTAGGGGCTCAAAAGAAGCGTCTTTGCATGCTGAATCCATAGCATCAAACCGCAACCACAACAAACGAACCATTTTCGAGATATGATCGATTTGGCAAAAATAAACTACTTCAAAGGTCACTTTTTCCGACACTTCTTTCCACCTTTGCATCCTCATCACACATCGATGTTCCTCTCACATCTCGATGTTCCTCTCACAGATAGCATCCGCAGTTATCACTCAAACTCGTCTCATCATCACACTTGCGCCATCGCTGGCGTTCTGCAGAACTCCGCGAGTGCGTGTTGCCAATTGTGGGCAAACAAGCCAACCAACAAGCTTGTCTCGCCGGCCATTGACACGAACTGGCTCGTTTGTTGCCTTAACGCAAGCATCACAAGCAGTCCGTCGTGTCGCTTTCCTGCACTCCCTTCTGTGGCAGCCTCTTGGAAGTCGAACAGCGCGTCTGCTAGTCTTATGCAATGTCTGCGGCTACGACGACGACGACGTCGCCAGCAACATCGACAACGACCGCTGATTAGCCTTTATGGCAGCAGAATCTGAATTTTATGGCGAATAACCTGTGTCTGGGGGATTTAATTGCCACACCGTCTCCCCCCGTCCACCGTCCACCGTCCACCGTCCCCCCATCCACGACAACAGAATCGAACTCCTAATTGACAAATTGCCGATTGTTGCCGTTGTTTATCCGTCACACGAGTGGCCGACGCACTTGACAAAGGATCCAAGATCTCGGTGAATGCGCGTTGACAAGCTCGAAGCCCCCACTTGGCGGTGGACAAACGGAAACCGCCGAAACAGCCCGAGGGGTCGTGCCAGAACAATGGGCCGCACTGACCCACAGAGAGCAATTGAACGCGCTCAATCGACGCGCAATTAAAAGCTGCTTTTGTGCGCTGTGTGCTGTCTGGTGGTTTTTTTTTTCGCTCGTCGGCTGGACCGGATGACGGGTGGCTGGCAACAGGTGCTGAGGTCGCTTCGGTCGCTTCGGCCGCACACCAGCACGGGCCGACTGCGGTGTCTGTTCGCTGGTCGTCCCGCGAACGAGTGAAAGACATTCGAATGCATTTTCCCGATCGAGTGTGTGTGCGGACGACGGCGACTGTTTTTCATTTTCAATCTCTGTTTGCACTTGAAGCTCCGGCCTGGGGGGCAATTTAGTTAATTGAACTTAAGCGACTGCGCTCACGGCAATCGGACGCAGGTGGCGGCGGCGGCGGCGGCGGCGGTTGTGATTTAGAGGCAAACAGGAGAGATAATCGGATGTTAAAACGCGGCTAGTTACATAGCGATTTGTGAACAATTTTCGAAGCGTTATGTGAAATGTGGTGTTTTCTTTTTAACGATAAACGGTGGAGGGGCTCTGGTTTTGCAGGGAAATGCGTTGATGATGGGATGAGAGAGAGAGACAGACGCAGCATAGGCTTTCCAAACAACCGACATGAAATTCTTTTCGCTTATATTTAATGGCATTTCATCAACTTCACAGTGAGCACAAATTTGGTGCTGTTTCCTTCAAACAAATATTTTCCAGGTCAATTTCAAATTGCAACCTCCAATTGAACCATACGCAGGCTCAATCTGGAGCTTGTTTAGACAGCCGATGAAAAGGAGGGCTGACGCTAGAATGGGATATAATTCCTATTGCCTGCGTTTAATGTCATTCTCTCAGCTATCTATTGAGCCTGAACCTGGGTAAGTTTTCTTCATAATTGTATCTTTCAAGCGAATTTCAAATTGTCACCTCTAGGTGAAACAGTCAATGTTTTGTAATCGGGCTGTTTTCGACAGTCGAATTCGAGTGATGGAGCTGGTGTTGGATATGCTTGTTGTTCCTTGTGTTTAATGTCATTCTCTCAGCTATCTGTTGAGCCCAAATCTGGGTAAGTTTTCTCCAGAATTGTATCTTTCACGCGAATTTCAAATTGTAACCTCTAGTTGAAACAGTCAATGTTTTGAAATCGGGCTGATTTCGACAGTCGAATTCGAGTGATGGGGCTGGTGTTGGATATGCTTGTTGTTCCTTGTGTTTAATGTCATTCTCTCAGCTATCTGTTGAGCCCAAATCTGGTTAAGTTTTCTCCAGAATTGTATCTTTCAAGCGAATTTCAAATTGTAACCTCTAGTTGAAACAGTCAATGTTCTGAAATTGGGCTGACTTCGACAGTCGAATTCAGGTGATGGGGCTGGAGTTGGATATGCTTGTTGTTCCTTGTGTTTAATGTCATTCTCTCAGCTATCTGTTGAGCCCAAATCTGGGTAAGTTTTCTCCAGAATTGTATCTTTCACGCGAATTTCAAATTGTAACCTCTAGTTGAAACAGTCAATGTTTTGAAATCGGGCTGATTTCGACAGTCGAATTCGAGTGATGGGGCTGGTGTTGGATATGCTTGTTGTTCACTATGTTTAAAGTTATTCTCTCGGCAATCCGTTAAGCCTGAATTTGAGTAAGTTTTCTCCAGAATTGTATCTTTCACGCGAATTTCAAATTGTAACCTCTTATTGAATACTCAGAGGTTTGAAATTGAGCTCGCTCAGGGAGCCGTTAAAATGGAGGGTTTGGGCTAGCGTTGGATACGCTTGTTGTTGCTTATGTTTAATGGCATTTCATCAGCTACACAGTGAACCCCGAATTGGTTAAGTTTTCTTGAAAGTTATAGCTTTTGAGCTACTTTCAAATTGTAACCTTCAACTGAATCACTCAAAAAATCTATGCGAAAAGATGGCGTCGGAAGGCAGTGAATAGCCCCCATTGTTAGCAACTTTGAGGGGTTCTCTCTCTTGTATGGACTAACTGACAATTGACAATCTGGCAAAGAAGCAAAACATCATCGAAAATCGACAGAAGGGTTGACTTGAACGTCGGCCTCCGATGGTCCTCTTCACGGAGTGGACAGGAAACAAATCAATCTCTGCCCATGGACATGACAAGCTAATCTGCTGCCGCCCCCTTTGGGACATATCTCTGCCCCAAGACTGGGCAAGCGAATCTGCTCCCTTTGGGACAACGAAAGCCCCAGCGGCCACTGCGAGTCCAAGTCCCGTGAGAGATTGCAAAGAATTCCAACAGTCTGCCCCCGAAACAGTCCCAATTCGAGACAAAGCCAAGCCAAACATGGACTCAGTCCGAATTGCGAACTTCCTAAACCGGCACACATTCCACAGCACAGACCTGACCTACCCACTCGCCCGCCGCCAGTTCCCTGTGCCCAGTGCTGTGCGCGCAGCCGGGACACCTGCCTGAAATTATTTATCTATCGTTGCATGCATTTTAATTTTTATTGTCTAGCCATTTTCGAATTGCATACCAGCGCTGTCTGCAATTCGTGAATTGCAATGATATCTTGGCGGCAGCGGCGGAGGCTTCGTTTCGATTTGAACCAGCGACGACCACCTGCATGCGCCACGTACCGCGAGCACCACTCTCGCGTGCATGTGGGGGGGAGACGCGCCCGAGGCGTTGGTGTTGGGTGAGCTTGTGCCATCGCGCAAGTGGGTGCTTCCGTTCGAGGGTGCTTTATGATTACGCTTCCTTCCTCGATGTGCTGTCGGAAGCGAGCTGTTGCCTGACAAGTTTGAGGAAGAGCCAGGGCCAGTGCCAGTGCCAGCCCACGGAATGAGTGCATCGGTGGGTGGTGGTGGCAGTGTGTGCGATGTTTGCAAGAATGTGGCAAATTGATGCAATTGTCTACGCCAAAGAATAGTTGCCAAGGCGGACTTGGGCTTCCAGTGCTTCCATCTGAGCTTGAACGACCCGCCCACTTGAAGGCAGACGAAGTTCAACAACCGTCCACAGTCGACAACCGAGCGACTTAGGGTTTTCGCAGACTTTGTGGCGTCTTCCTGCCTCGACTTGTCCCAAATGTGAGCCTCCCAAGAAGTGACGACCAGGAAAAGGCTCCTCTTGGAGGGATCGCGATCGTCGTCCCACCTGTGCACCTTCAATCAGATGCCATGGCATTCTAATATCTGTTGCGTAAGTCCACTTACAAGCGAAAACAAGTTTCCCGCTGGGGTCTCGTTCGTTTTTTTTTTCTCTTTCCGTCATCTTTGATCTCCCGGCCTATATTCGAAAGGCACACGCATGAGCACAGCAAGCCGCTTCACTCTCTTCGCGCTGCCCGATGATGACTTAGCGAAGTCGGTGCGCCTTCGGATTTGGTCTGAGGGAGAGTAGGTCTGCTCTTCAACTTGGCAGCCAACAATCACGTACGTCAACAGCGAGTGAGAGGGCGGCGGCGCTCATTAGAGAATTAATTGCCGACATGGAAGGGAGAAAGAAAATTTAAATAAATGAGTCATTTGGCCATTCACTCGGCTGGGCTAGTAGGTGGCCAGCGGAGCATGTGTGCGATAATGGCCCGATTGTTGGTAGGGCACCGTGTGTGGGAAAGAGAATGGACATCGAGTTCGAGGAATGATTTCGATCAGAATGGAGGTGGAGGTGGAGTTGGAGGTGGAGTTGGAGGTGGAGGTGGAGGTGGAGGTGGAGGTGGAGGTGGAGGTGGAGGTGGAGGTGGAGGTGGAGGTGGAGGATGAGGATGAGGATGAGGATGAGGATGAGGATGAGGATGAGGATGAGGATGAGGATGAGGATGAGGATGAGGATGAGGATGAGGATGAGGATGAGGATGAGGATGAGGATGAGGATGAGGATGAGGATGAGGATGAGGATGAGGATGAGGATGAGGATGAGGATGAGGATGAGGATGAGGATGAGGATGAGGATGAGGATGAGGATGAGGATGAGGATGAGGATGAGGATGAGGATGAGGATGAGGATGAGGATGAGGATGAGGATGAGGATGAGGATGAGGATGAGGATGAGGATGAGGATGAGGATGAGGATGAGGATGAGGATGAGGATGAGGATGAGGATGAGGATGAGGATGAGGATGAGGATGAGGATGAGGATGAGGATGAGGATGAGGATGAGGATGAGGATGAGGATGAGGATGAGGATGAGGATGAGGATGAGGATGAGGATGAATTTACAACCAATTTTAAACGAATTTAGTACAAATATAGAACAAATTTAGAACAAATTTAGAACAAATTTAGAACAAATTTAGAACAAATGTAGTCTCTTTGCCGAGGAGAGTGAATGTAGCGTCCCTTGTCTTATACTATGATCTACTAAAAAACACACAGACTGTCCACGGACTCCTTCGCAACGCGCGTACTCTTGCGAAGGACTGCGAGAACAAGCCGCTCTTGTAGTAGCATCTAAACATTGATCTCCTTGCCACTGAATGCCTGCTGTCCCTTGTCCTACTCGTGCTATGGGCAATAAAAATCCACCACAAGTGGCCTCACGTCTTGTCAGATCGTCTGATCTTGTCAAGCAACCGCTTGCCTTGTCTCCTCCGTCCTCAGCGAGCACTCGCGACGTAATTCCAACACAAATCGCTGCACTCCCTGCAGTGGCAAGCCATCGTCACCTGCCACAACGCAAAAAACCCTCAAACAGCGCCGCTCCTCCCCTAGGACGGGAATAGAAATCCGGTTTACCTTGAACAGCAGGACCGCGCCCGTGGACTGAAATCCTCTTCAGAAACTTGTTCGCATTCGCAAACAAAGAACCGCGACAACAAAACTGCGCAAATGATTCGAACAAAGATGTGTCACCACGTCGCGTCGCCCGCTCCCCGCCGCTGCCAGTCCAGTTCTTCTTCATTCGCTGCTCCGCACAATTCCGGATCAGTGCTGTGCGCTGCTGGCCATCTTCGTCTTGAAATCGATTTCAGGTTTTTTTTGTTTTTTTTTCCTCGTTTCTGTTTAGCACCGCTCCCCGACGGCGAAGCGTAGTCGCTGCTGCGCGAGAGGAATCCGTTTACACACATGTAATGGCTTTGTGACGGATTGTCGTCAACGAAAGTGAATGTCGTGGGCGACGGTGGGAAATTTCAGGCCAAGCGTCGTGTCGAATTAAAAACGAATTAGACGTCCGCCACTGGGCTTAAGTGCGTGCTCTGGTGTGACGGCAGATTGCGCTGCTGCGCTGCACATGGTGATGCTGTCCGACAATTTGCAACCCACAAGTGACGGCCGACTGATGATGGAATGGCATTCGGAATGCGCTGGAGGCGGCGTTAGCTTGATTGTGGGTCGCAAGGGGAAGTGGATGAGAGCTGGCCTTGTTGTTGTGCGAGAGTGACTGCATTCTGTGTGATAACAGGTCACTGAAGTTGTTCGTTCAGCTGAACGGGCGGCGTTCACTTGCGAGACTGGTCTTGGGACAAGTTTGGGCGATTTTCAAGGAAAGACTGCGGCACGAACGGGTTTGAGAGGAGGGCAGTCACAAGGTTGCTTGAATGATGACCAATCGTTGCCAGAAGGAAGCACTTAATTGTACGACGAGGCGAAGTGCATTCTGAAGCCCTTTCCAGCCAACTAAGGCAATGGACGAGATACCAACCAAAGAGCCCGTCTGAGTGCCAACAAATTGCCCAAAAACGCTCCCAGACTGCTCACAAGGCTCACATCTGATAGCAAGCAAGCCCAAAAGTCTGTGGGACAATGGTCCTTGTCTCGTCGAGGTGCATTTTCAAGCCCTTTCCAGCCAATCCATCGTCTAACGTCGAGGGCAGTGGTCGAGAGACCAGCCAGAGAGTGGTCCCAGCACAACCTCAGGCGCCTCTAAATTTCAACAGCATGACAAAAAGTGCCCCTAAGCAGCTCACAAGGCTGTCATCTGCTCGCAAGGAAGCGCGAAAGACTGCGGCACGATCGTCCTAGTCTCGGCGAGGTGCCTCTCCATCCAATCCATCGCCTGAGGGTCCACGTTGCTGTCACAAGCAGGCGGCAATGGTCGAGAAACCGGCGAAAGAGTGGCCCAAGGCGCCTCTGAATGGAAAACAAGGACTCGTCCGATCTCAAAGACGAACTTAGTCTCGCCCAAGTGCATACTCCAGCGGGTTAAGCTTCAAAGAAACCACAAGAATGGGCCTTGGCTGGTCTAAGAGCTGTCACCTCAACCTTGGGACGACGCTTTATGGTAACGAGTAGTGGTTGGCCCCACAAGTCTAGTCTGGGCTGTTCTGGTGAGCGACCAGGGCAGTACTTCAAATCACCCACCAATGGACGACGTTGATCGAGAGGAACCTCCTAACTTGCGACGGATTCCTAGGACAATCCGTTGCCACCTCTTGTACCCACAAATCGACGGCCGTGATCGATAGGATCGTCCCTACTTGCCGTCGGGGGCGGACAAACATGCCAAATGTGCTTGTTAGCATTGTTTCAGCGTCGAAAGGTCCGTTGCCACCTCTTGTACCCACAAATGGACGGCGGTGATGGAGAGGATCGTCCGTACTTGCAGTCTGAGGCCGACAAACGTGCCAAATGTGCCTGTTAGCCTTGTTTCCGCGTCGAAAGGAGGCACTCTTTGCCCAACTTGAACCTTAAACGACAGAAAAAAAGCAATTTGTGGTGTCCTAAACATCAGTCAACTGGTCAACTGAGCTTGCAATTCCAAGCGAAGACCAGCAGAGAGCCGTAATCACTTGCATTTCGATCAGCGCGAGCTGCCAGCATCTCCATAGAGCCCATGCAACGCATCACTTCCCCCCACTTCGAGCTTATCAAACGTACAATTATCACATACTCCTGATCCGCTGGTGAGTTCTAATGAGCGCCTCACGAGTGCTGCGCATTTGCAAGCGAAGCCAGGCGCGTGTTGACTGTCCCATGACAGCGGCAGACCCACGAACGGTGCGTGTTGACGGTCAGTTACAAGCTCATTCGCAACAATCACTGACTGCGTGACGAGGGCTAGTTTGCAAGAGCGTCAGAGCAGCAGAATATTAACGCAAGGGAAACCTTGAGAGAAGGGACCTGCTGTTGGGGTCTGATTGCTTTGTTCTTGTGAAAATGAAGCGCCACTCAAAAGGCGGTGGAGGCACTCGAAACGCGGTCCAGTCAGTCAATTCGTGGCTGATTAGGTGTAGCTGCAGAGCTGCAGTTAATCCGAAGTTTAATAGGCGCCAGCGCCTCATTGGGCCCATTGGACGACAGTTTCCTTATGTCAACCACCAAAAGCGAGACAATCTGAAGCCAACTAGGCGCTGTTTGTGTTTGAAGGGTGCTCTAGCAGTGCCCACCGTCATCCTGGTTTCGTTGCCGAGCTCTAGAAGCGCCCATAGCTCTCCTGGTTGGATTCCCGAGCTTTAGCAGAGCCCGCCTTCCCCCTGTTTGGGTTGCCGAGCTCTAGCAGTGCCCACCGTCCCCCTGTTTGGATTGCCGAGCTCTAGCGGCGCCCACCGTCATCCTGGTTTCGTTGCCGAGCTCTAGAAGCGCCCATAGCTCTCCCGGTTGGATTCCCGAGCTTTAGCAGAGCCCGCCTTCCCCCTGTTTGGGTTGCAGAGCTCAAGCAGTGCCCGTCGTCCCCCTGTTTGGTTTGCAGAGCTCTAGCAGCTCCCATTGTCCCCCTGCTTGGATTGCCGGGCTCTAGAAGCGCTCATCGTCCTCCTGTTTGTGCAAACCAAGCATCAGCTGTGAACAACGATACGTGTCCCTAGTGCTGACCCCCCGAAAGCTGGACGATCTGAAGCCTGTTGCGCCTTTTTTCAGGTCCTGCGCTTGTCTTTTCAAAGCACTTCCATGTCTACGACTGAGCAAATGAGGCAGACTGACCAAGACCACACCACGAACTCTCAACAAATCCCTCCAAGTCCCACCACATAGCCACCAACTCGCCAGCGGACCATCTGCAGCCGTTGACCCAAACAAAAACAAAAAAAAACACACACACTCATCCGCGCAACGACCTTGCCCAATGTCGCCAGAGATGACATCCCCCCTCCCCAGCCTGCGCCCCACCCCAACCGATCCTTTAATCAAAACAATTTCTCGTGGTTCACCACATGGGGACCACCACCACCACGACCACTTACCCAATCGTCAGCTGGATTCGGGCGATGGGATATCCAATATTCGTCGTTTCCTTCTCGATCCGTATCCAGGATTGGTTCGTTCACTCAACACACACAAGCACACACGCAGCGGCAGCAGCACTCAACCACAAACAGTGGACCTCTCTTTTTTTTCGCAATTTTTCTTTGCAATACACACACGCCGCGCGTGGAATATTTCGCAACAAGAGCACACACTTTAATTAACGGACTTTGCGACGTTACGACGATCGGTGATCCCCGGGCACGCGACAATTCTGGTGTGGCGCATGCGTAAGAGCATCCCCCCCTCTCGGCAGAAAATCACACACGCATGCACACACGCGCCTGCACACGCACCAACACACACTCGGCAGCAGCAGCAGCAAATTGATTCCTCAGCGGTCAGAGCGGAGCGAACATTAGCCGCGTCGATTGCAGAGAAAGAAAAAAGAAAACAGACAAAAATTGGGTATTTTTTCGCACGAACTGGCGGAAAATGAAGGAATTTTTTTTATTTTTCAGAACGAGGGGAGATTTTGTTTTTTTTTTTTTTCGCAAAAAAATAAAAGAGAACACGCGCTGGACGTCGTAACCACTTTACAGTTTCTTCAAGACTGACTCAACCGGTGGCGGAGCGGCGGCTGTTCGAAGTTCGAGCCGCGGATTGGCTCGGAATGTGGAACGGCGTGGAATGTGGTTTTGAGTGTGACTTGTGAGTGGTGTCACTAAACTCACCACGATCGCGTTGAGTGGGCTTCGAAGTGAGTGCTCAGCTGGCTCAGTTGAATGACGGTGCTGGCGAGTGGTGATTAAGTGGTTAAACGACGGGGATGAATGGAAATCGTTGCTTGTGCGGCAAGAGCGTGTGGAGGGGAGGAGTGGAACGGCTCAAGCGGAGTGAATTCCGTTGAACGGTTGTTGTGGCGCGATTGAGTTGAGCTGAGACTGAGAGTGGGTTCGGTTTCACAGAGGCGGCGCGGAATAGTGAACAGCTGCTGGGTTGAGTGGGTTTTTTTTTTTGGTTTTTAGGCTGAAGGTGAACAGATGCACGGGTGCGCTGGCAATTGCTCTTGCTAGTTAGGCTTCTTTGGCGGTTCCTAGAGGAAGTCATTTGTTGGATTTTCTTCTTTTCTGAACGCACAAGAGCTCAAGTGAGACGGCTTGGAGTTACGAACGAGCACAATCTGCGATGTGCCTCGTGACTGATGCTGATGGCTTATGATTAAAGGCTGTAGGGTTTTAGCCGTGGTTTTTGGGTGCTATCGCCTACCCCGACCATCTGACTTTTGGTGAAAGGCTTTCTCTGACTTTCGACCACTGTCGAGCCTGGCTGGCTTATGGTCTTGCGGCCACTTGTGGGCTTATAGTCCACTACCAACCAGTTGCCTGGCCTTCAGTGAGCCACATGAGGCTGTTGTCTCTTGTCTAGCTGCCTGGCATTGCCTGAAGTTTGCCTCGTGGTGGCAGTGGCCGGTGTCTGATGGTCACTGTGTCTTGCCACGCAGTTGTCTGGCTCTCGTTCCCGCCGTTGACTGTTGCCCGGTGTCCGTCTGTAATGCTGTATTCTGGTGGCTGATGAATTCTGCCTGGCTTTGGTTCCTAATGTCGACTGGTGTCCCCTGTCTACTGTCACCTTCCGTAGCCCGACTGAGCTTTTCAGCAGCTTCTCACATTCGCTTGGTGGCTATTGTCTACTGCCTCGTATCTCGCTGGCTCAAGGTCGAGGCATTGACTTAAGCCCCTGTCGACAGCCTAGCTCTGGCCCTTGACTGAAGCTGCCTGGCTGTGCTGCTGGACCCATTTGTGATGCGTCACACCGACAATAGTTGTTTTTGTGCATGTAGACACCAATTGTTTTCTTTTCAAAAAACCTCCGTCTGAGTTTCTGAACACGGTCATCCGGATTATCGAAAAGACGTGAAAAACATGAGTCTTTACATGTTTACACACGTCTTTAAACACCAACACACGGACGTCGTCTTCAGAGCAAAACCCTATTCTTTCTTTACCTAGGCATTCGTTATCAGTGATGTCAAAAGGGCTTTCATCCGGATTATCGGTAACTGAAGAAATCCAGGACTGCACTCGATTCTGAACACAAAAGCACGGACGACGACTTCAAAGTACGACTCAATCCTTCCTTATCTCAAAAGCCACTCTATTTTTATCGAAATTTCAAACATCCGGATTATCGAAACCTGAGAAAACCTCGCAAACACTTGACTTAAGACACATAAATGCAGAGAGTTGCTTCAAAGCACGCTTCAGTGCTTTCTTTTTTCAGAAGTCACACTAAGTTCCGAGAAATTGCAACCATCCGGATTATCGAAACCTGAGAAAACCGAGCCTTCACTTGACTTAAGACACGGAAATGCAGAGAGTTGCTTCATAGCACGCTTCAGTGCTTTCTTATCTCAGAAGTCACACTAAGTTCCGAGAAATTGCAACCATCCGGATTATCGAAACCTGAGAAAACCTAGCCTTCACTTGACTTAAGACACAGAAATGCAGAGAGTTGCTTTAAAGCACGCTTCAGTGCTTTCTTATCTCAGAAGTCACACTAAGTTCCGAGAAATTGCAACCATCCGGATTATCGAAACCTGAGAAAACCTAGCCTTCACTTGACTTAAGACTCAGAAATGCAGAGAATTGCTTCATAGCACGCTTCAGTGCTTTCTTATCTCAGAAGTCACACTAAGTTCCGAGAAATTGCAACCATCCGGATTATCGAAACCTGAGAAAACCTAGCCTTCACTTGACTTAAGACTCAGAAATGCAGAGAATTGCTTCAAAGCCCGCTTCAGTGCTTTCTTATCTCAGAAGTTGCACTGAGTGCCGAAAAAATTGCAACCATCCGAATTATCGAAATCTGAGAAAACCGAGCCTTCACTTGACTTAAGACACGGAAATGCAGAGAGTTGCTTCAAAGCATGACGCAATCTTTCAGTATGCCAACAGCCACCCTAAGTTCCGAGAAATTGCAACCATCCGGATTATCGAAACCAGATGAAACCTCGACTACACTTGACTTTAGACACAGAAATGCGGATAATTGCTTCGAAGCACGCTTCAGTGCTTTCTTATCTCAGAAGTCACACTAAGTTCCGAGAAATTGCAACCATCCGGATTATCGAAACCTGAGAAAACCTAGCCTTCACTTGACTTAAGACTCAGAAATGCAGAGAATTGCTGCAAAGCCCGCTTCAGTGCTTTCTTATCTCAGAAGTCACACTAAGTTCCGAGAATTGCAACCATCCGGATTATCGAAACCAGAGAAAACCTCGCCTACACTTGACTTATGGCACAGAAATGTGCAGAATGGCTTCAAAGTACGACCCAATCTTTCATTATGCCAGCAGCCACCCTAAGTTCAGAGAAAGTGCAACCATCCGGATTAGCGAAACCTCTGAAAACTTCGGCTACTGTTGAATTTAGACACATAAATGAGGAGAATGGCTTCAGAGCCCGATTCAATGGTTTCTTATCTCAGAAGTCACTGTAAGTCCCATGAAATATCAACCATCCGGATTATCGAAAATCTTTAAAAATCATGGCTAAACCTAAAAGAACACGGCTTATGGCTTTAGATCAAAAAATCAGTCCACGTTGGGTTTGATTTCCATCCAAACGCCGAAAGATTTGAATGCCGGATTATCAAAAATCCACCAGCACCCATTGCCATCGTTGAAGTCAAACCAAAAACGGAAATATAGTCACCCAAATGTACAATTTTATTGAGTAAACCACATCGAGTCCATCGGCTCGAGTTAAACGCCGCCGCGGTTGATTTCTTGCAGATAGACCGTGGGCACCCTCTTCACGTTCGGACAAGTGCACGTGCATTGCTCGAACGACACCGGGAATGGATCGGCGTACTTGTCGCCTGAAAAAGAAGGACACTCCATTTAGGCCGCGATTTTTTTGCTGAGCACAGCCACTTACTGATTTTATTCGTGAACAGGACCACGTCTGGAACGCATTGTGTCGGGACGTCAGCGAACGGAAGAGGAACTGCAAGAGGTTCGGACAAGGGTTAGTTTGGACAAGGGAAGATCTCAGGGATTATACGTACTTTTGCCGTGATTGTAGGGAATCGGTGGTGTCGTGTGTGTTGTCGGCTTCGTTGGTGCTGTCAAATGAAAGGGGTTAAGGGTGTGAGGGCAGCAATTTGTTTTTGACTCACTTTGAGGTCCACCAGCCGGTGGCGGAGTAACATGCGTTGTGACGACCCTGGCTGTGGGCTTAGCGGGATGTGGGGTAGGCGTCGTGACGACAACCTTTGGCGTGGGATGGGTTGGCGCTGTAAGGTAACTCAAAGCTTGGATTAGGCATTCATCGTTTGAGGATTGCACTTACGAGTGGATCCAGTATGCGACGGGGGCGATGGAGGCGACGAATGCGTCGGAATTGCTGGTGGCGTTGGATGCGTCGGCATCGATGGAGGCAATGGATGCGTCGGATGCGACGGAATCGATGGAGGCAATGGATGCGTAGGAATCGATGGAGGCGATGGATGCGACGGAATTACTGGAAGCGACGGATGCGTCGGAATTGCTGTCGGCGGTGGATGCGTTGGAATCGATGGATGCAGTGGATGCGACGGAATCGGTGATGGAGGCGATGGATGCAACGGATGCGTCGGAATTGCTGGCGGCGATGGATGCGTCGGAATCGATGGAGGGGATGAATGTAACGGATGCGACGGAGGCGATGGAATGTTGATGACTGTCTCCTTCGTTGTGGTGGCTGCCAAAGACAAGAGTTTTAAGACGGGCTTAGAGTGAAGCCAAGCTTGACTTACATCCAATATGAGGCCCATTATTGGCGGGTGGGGTCCAGGATATCGACGTTGATGTGGCTGCTAAAGAGGAGAGATTAAGACGGGCTTAGAGTGAAGCAGAGTCTGACTTACATCCAAGATGGGGCTCATTTATGACGGGTATTGCCAATAACGGCGGTGGAACTGGGACTGTCAAAGAGGAGAGATTAAAACGGTCTTAGAATGAAGCAGAGCTTGACTTACATCCAACATGAGCCTCATTTGCGCAGGGTGGTGGCTGGGATGTGACCAAATGTTGACCTGAAACGAAAGGCACTGCAATTCATTGCAAGTTCCATCTGATCGAGATTCACCCTCACCTGGATGACCAATGGTGACCTCTCCATGAACCGGAAACACGGGCGGATTCGAGGGAACTGAAAAGACAACCAAGGACGACCATGTTTCAATTCATCGCACTTGAAGGACGACTGTACTTACACGTGACAGGCGGGTGGACTATTGGCGCCTCGATGGGCACTGTCCACTGGTCTAGACGAGCTGTGAAAGGCAAGGACTCAGATCGCAAAACAGAGTCGAGCTTTAACTTACTTTCGGTCGCCGCGAATGGCGGAGGGAGGTACATAGGTGGAGGAGGCTTAAAAGAATGCCACGCTAAAAGTTCAGACAAGTGTTAGGTCTTTTCGCTCAGCCTTTCGAGGATCATACGTACGTCTGTCGAGATGATCGGGAACCAGCGGCGGTGTGCTGGGAATCACTATTGTGCCAGTCAACGGCGGTCCAGCTTTGAAATGAAAGAGTACAAGGCTGAGGATGTGGTGGAGTGCAACATTTCGGACTTACTCTCGTCGCCAGTCGATGGGGGAATCACGGTGACCACGGCCCGATGTGGTGGAGGATTCGGAATGAAGCCAATTGGATGATGGTCAGGCAGTTCAGAGAACGTGGTGATCTTGCGGGTTTCAGTGATGTGGATGACTTCCGGCGGAGCTGAGGTCACATGATCGTCCTCTTGCGCCGAGGTGGATGTGAACTTACGTGTGCCGAGGGGAGTATGGGCAAAAGGCCGATCACGCTTTTCCCCGTCTCCTGTCGCAGTTACTGTAAAATGCAAAAGCGGTTAAGACGAATCTCAGACGGTGTCTGGCAAGACTTACTTGAGACCTTACTTCCGCCGTGTGGTGCATTCCCATTGCCTGTGCCTGAATTCCCGCCAGGAGCTGCAAAAATCAAGTCAAAAACAGCCTCGAATCGAAGACAAATCCCTCCTACCCGGCACGCTGATGTAGTCCACAATGGACTCCCTCGGCTCGAGCGTCAGCGGGAACAGACGTGGTCTGCATCGCGGCAGCACGTCGTGGATGGCTATCTGAATTGGCTTTCCGTCGTCTTGTTGCATATCGATGGGCGTGTCCAGGTCGGCAATGTTATTGTGTTTCCCACTCTTGTCCGTGTAGTACGTGATCTGTTGCGTCAACGTGCCATAGCAGCCGATTGTGATGCCATTCTCGCCGGCAACTTGGATGTCAACGTGATCTTCGGTCTCCTGGTTGTGGGTGGTGGAATATTTGCCTACAATCGAAACGGCTGCAATCACAAGGGGGGACGGATGGAAGACGAGGCTAGCTTACCTGTGTCGGGATTCAGTGCTCGGGCTTGCGATTCGGTGAGGAAGCCTGTGTGAGAGAGGTTGGATGGGTGGATGGCAGCCGATAGGGGAGACGGACCGACTTACTTTGGATTGATTTGAATTGTGCCCGCTCTTCGTCATTTAAGGTGATGCAGCTGGCTTGGTCGAGGAGGAGGAAGTAGGCGATGACCTGAAAGGACCGAGGGAATATTTTAAGACGGTCATTGAAGCGCCGACAGCGACACCAGAAGGAGCCATTTTGGGACAAAAGAGTTGGCAAGCGAACCTGAATCAGACATAAGACAGAAGACAGAAGACTGATGACAGAAGACTGATGACAGAAGACTGATGACTGATGACTGATGACTGATGACTGATGACTGATGACTGATGACTGATGACTGATGACTGATGACTGATGACTGATGACTGATGACTGATGACTGATGACTGATGACTGATGACTGATGACTGATGACTGATGACTGATGACTGATGACTGATGACTGATGACTGATGACTGATGACTGATGACTGATGACTGATGACTGATGACTGATGACTGATGACTGATGACTGATGACTGATGACTGATGACTGATGACTGATGACTGATGACTGATGACTGATGACTGATGACTGATGACTGATGACTGATGACTGATGACTGATGACTGATGACTGATGACTGATGACTGATGACTGATGACTGATGACTGATGACTGATGACTGATGACTGATGACTGATGACTGATGACTGATGACTGATGACTGATGACTGATGACTGATGACTGATGACTGATGACTGATGACTGATGACTGATGACTGATGACTGATGACTGATGACTGATGACTGATGACTGATGACTGATGACTGATGAGAAGAGAGAAGACTGAAGAGGCCTAATTCCACAGCTGATGGCAAGTCTTTCTCAAGGACAGGCGGTCTAGACTGACTGCCGACCGTTGCATTGATGCTTTTGCTAGAATGGAGTGGTATATTTGTAGTCTCTCGACGAAATGTAGCACCACTCGCAGAAGAAGATAGAAGACGTGATGCACCAACTCGGACGTATTCCGAGAATTCTTAGCAAATGATCAGCACGTTCTAACAATAGACCATCGCTCAACCCCAAGCTGACTGCCGAATTAGCACCAATTTGTCGAAGAAATGGTGTCTTAACAACCAAAACTGGTCCAAAAGCTTGGAGAGCTTCATTAGCACCTCCAAAGCCCTCTGCGTCTCTCCTTCGATGTTCGATTTGCTTTCAATCACCTAACGACGCCAAAGCCTCTTCCGTTTAACACAGCCTCGTCCGCTAATCCAAATGAGACCGATAACACGTCATAAACACCGTCGATTAGCGACAAAAATCCCACCCATCCGGCACGGGGTGGCTGTGGCGCGTGTGAATTAAATGTAACCCGGCTCTTATCGGTGCCGTGTCGATGCTAATTTTGTTGCTTTTTTCGACTTTAAATTCATTGGTCATGCAAATCGTATTCATGTTATATCCGCTTGATCACCGGATTGCATAAGATGTTTGAATTAATCATCATCACCGCCGCCGCCGGGGCCCCAGTGGCAGTTTGCTTTGGTTAATGATCCGATATCGATCAGTGTTTTGTTGACATTTTCAAAAGAAATCGAAGAGAAAACGTCGAATGATTGATTGTTGAGTGGACGCGGAGTTTTACTTGACGATCGGTGGGTTACAGTCGACCCATCGAGACATCAATTGGTGGCAATTTGAGAACAAATGGGTGGCAGATTTGTGGATGAAGGTGGGGGCGAGAGCTGCTCTGCAAGCTGCTTTGATTGCCTCGCAATCACCGATCGTTGCACGGGCTTATCGGTGTTCTCCCTCGTTTGATAGTGGCTGGCATGCACATACAAGCAAGATCACTGAGTCTTTGGCGCGTGCTGTGATCATTGAAGCGTGCCGAGACTAAGAACACTCACGACGAACTTGAAGGCTTGAGGATCCTTGGTGTTACGGCAGCCAGCGTTTGTAAGCCTTCCATTTTCTTGATCTTTGTGTTCAGAGGTGGCTGATCTTGAAGCTGATCTTCAGTTCTCCTATCGATCGACGTTTGCTGGTCTTCTATGCCAAGAAACATCGAAGAATTCAATGCCTCGCGACTCACTTTGAGGCCACAACTTCACTGAAGCACCACAAGCCGTAACGTCCAGTACAGGCAACACCCCAGGGGTCGTCTAAGTTTCCTCAGTTGCCCGCATATTTGCTACTCTTTCGTCCCTCTAAATTCGACAATAACCGGATGTCTAATGACAGCTTCGCCACTCGCTTCGACTTCCTAAGCGTGACATGTACCGGCTTCGCCACTCCCTTGATCCTTCACTCAAACCATAGCTGCGTCCCGTAACCCAACGATCGCACTTCATTCTCGATCCCCTCGGACACACAATCGACTCGAACTTACCCAAAACACGGCCCCCATCGGTTCCATTTTCAAAAAAAAAAAAAACGAGGTAAAAACCACAAATACAGCCGAAAACTAAAAAATTCGAACAACCGACGCTTGAATAGAACGCCCTGACCGTCGAGCTGTCTTCGCGAATCTGCTGTCTTCCGACTGTCATCGGCTTAAATATTGCTCCTCCGTCATTTGGGGTCTGATTAGCACCAAATTTAACTGATTACGGACCGTCAATTATAACAGTTAATGGCATCGTGTGAATGCAGTTATGCGTTGGTGGTGGCTGACGAGCGAAGGTCGACTGTGTTGAACGCACTCGTGGGCGGATGGTCCTCTTTTGAGGGGCCCACCCTTCACCGTGGGCGATGGTCTTCCACAAGGGAGCGTCTTGTCACCGCTTTCTTTTCATTATTTGCGTATGGACGGGATGTTGCTGTGCAGTCGAGGCGAGGTGAGTCTTACTTATCCCCCCAGACGCAACTGGCATGAAGTTCAACATGGACTTCCAGAAGGAGGGGACCCATTGAAGCTGGTGGAGAAGTTTAAGCATCTCCGGGTCTGTCCCACGTGTGATGGGAGGAGTAGTGATGAGCTTTTATGTATGCTTGGCCAAGGTGGGTCAGTTTGGACGAGGCAGCTGTGGAGGAGCATGTTGTCAGCCAGGCCGAGCTTCGAAATCGAAGCCAAGTCAGCCAAAGATCGCGAATACAAGCTCCTCTTGTTGCAGTCACTCACCGTGATAGAGTGGAGGTCATTGTTGAGCAGCTGCTTCTTCGAACGGAAAGGGCTATGATTCGATGGCTTTGTCGCTCGACATGAACGTCCCCAGGAGTGCCTTGAATGCCATTCCATCAGATAGGCGACCACTTGGCAGATCCCAAGACGAGGTGTATGTCCAATCTAGTCCAAAACCGCGCGCGTGGGCGTAACTTCTGAGAGTCGATGACGGCGGATCGAGTGGCCTGGAGATCCCTCGTGCGTGCCATGCCCTCCCGGACGCCTTTAGTGAATCATGCGGGCCACTGAATTCGAGATGAGATGAGTCAGAACGAACTCCATTTTCAAGTCTTTACTTTCTGAGTCGTCTTGTTGAACACATCCCCGGACGTCTGGTGACATTTAACGTAGTTCCTCACTTTCTGGAGCCCCCTACTGAACACATCCCCTGGCACCTGGTGGCATTCAACTTAGTTCCTCACATTCTGCCGCCTCCTACTGAACCCATCCCCTGACACCTGGTGACGTTGAATGTCAGCCCATTTTCAAGTCTACACTCTGTGAGTCGTCTTGTTGAACACACCCGTTGACATCAGGTGGCATTCAACGTAGTTTCTCATTTTCTCAAGGCACCTATTGAACACATCCCCTGACGTCTGGTGACATTCAACGTAATTCCTCACTTTCTGGAGCCCCCTACTGAACACATCTCCTGGCACCTGGTGGCATTCAACTTAGTTCCACATTTTCTGCCGCCTCCTACTGAACACATCCCCTGACACCTGGTGGCATTCAACTTAGTTCCTCACATTCTGACGCCTCCTACTGAACACATCCCAAGCCTATTGCCATCCGCCCACGCGATACAGACCCCAACTGAATTTTTGATCAGTGTCTCGGACTGTGTTCAATAGCCTCAGTTGAATGGTCTCACCGAAGTCTAATTATTCATTCTTCCCTGAAGCCTCTTGCCGAACACATCCCCTGAAATAAAAGCGTTTACCCATCAGACCGCGTCAAAGAATGCCCAGCAGAAGTTGGGACTGTGTTCGGTGGCTTTTAATTCGTTTAAAAAAACGCTCTTACTGAACACATCCCGCGAAATAAAGCCCCTCAAGGCTAAATCAACAGCATTCTCTTATCAAATTTGGGGCCAGTGCTTGTTGGCATTAAAATGAGCGTAGTTTCCGGAGGAAAAAAAACCCCCCCATTTTCTTCGTCATACGTTCCTATAGCCTTTACTGTTAAATTATGAGTATTTTTTTTACAATTTCCATATTTCTCCATCCATCCATCGTTCGGTTGTCCTCTCGTCGCCCTTAAGCCGGTTAAATGCGGAGAAAAACAACGTCGGACTAGCCCCGCGGGCAGACACACGAGCAAGTGGGGCCCTCGGCGGTCGGTGGCGGCAGGTACGCCGCAGTCACTGTTCTCGTCAGGCCGGCGGATGAGCCCACGCTGGATGGGCCATATTCTGCGGCTGCAAGGAGAGGGGTTTGTGAAAAGTTTCACCGCTCACTCGGAGTGGACTGTGGACTTACGTCTGTCGGATTGTGCCGAGGTGTCGTAGCGGTTCACGAACGTCGATGGGGTGGTGCTGGGCGGCAGGAGGCCGATTCCAGCCTGCGGTGAGCTCAGCCCAATGGGCCGGGACGTGATGAATTCGCCAATCGTTGAAATGGTGGGTCCCTGTGAGAAGCCTGTCGAGACAGCTAAAAGGAAAGGTCGGTTAAAGCCTCGGCGGGGGTGGCTCGTGTGATCGGACTTACTTTGGACAAACTGCGGCGATGTGGGCGTCACGTCGCCAGTGAGGCCTATCCGCTGGGGGGCCGTGAATGACGTGACTCCTATCGGGAGGCGTGCTGAGGGAATGGCGGAGATGGCGGCTAGTGGAGAGAGATTTGTTCAGACTCAGACGGAGACGGTGTCGTTTTGTGGATTAACTTACGAGCAGGCGACGTCGCCACGAATTCGGAGACATCAACGTGAAGTTCCGAGACCGGACGCGATGTGGTTCCTTCGAATGGTCGACCAGTTGGCTGCGGTGACGAGGCAGAAGCTGTGAACAAGGAGAAGCCGTGGCTGAAGTGAGTGCTTGTGGAGGAGGATGGGTGTGCTTACGAGTTCCATAGTCGCTGGCCGGGGCTGGACTTTGAATCAAGACGTTCTGTGCACTGGGGCCCCTCTGAGGCGTGGGACTGGCTGTCGTCTTCGACGAGACAAAGTTGGCTAAGAACTCGGGAGTGGGTGGAGACACGCCGATGTTGAGGATCGAATCGGGGCCCGGGTTGCTCTCCTCCACGGTTATCTTGAATCCTGACGGCACCTCCGCTGTGGGACGTCCTGAAGCTGCCCGAGAAGGGAGTCTAAAGTCATGGACAAGGCCTTGATTGATGGCATACGTACGTGTTAGGACATTGGCAGCACCCGTTGCGTCGTTTAAAGGCTGCGCGCCGCCCTGAGACAGTGGACCTGTGGACGGAAGGTCCACCAGCTTAGATCCGATCGAAGTTAGGCCGGTTTTTGAGAGCGTCGGGATGTCCACTTTGTACAAAGTCGTCACCGGGCCGAGCACGGCCTGCTTGGACGGAGTTGGTGATGGCTGCGATCCCTTGATTGAGGGGGTTTCAGTTGCTGTCGCCGCCGTCGTGTCCTTTGAGATTCCAAGTATTTTCTGGCCCGCTGTGAAGACTGCGCTCACCATGTTCTTCAGCGCCGTGGCCAAGGCCCACTTGCTGGGATTGAAGATGTCCATGGAGTCTCCAGAGTTGGTGGGAGCTGCTGTTGTTACTGGTGAAGCTGGGGAAGGTAGTGCGTTGAATTCTCTGCTCTGCGTCGAGATGGAGGCCTACTTACATTTGCCGAGTGTCGGAGGTCCGTCGGCTATCGACACTAGCGGTCTTCCTGTGCCGACGTAGCCTGTATCTGCAGAAGAGGATGGCTTAAGTCGTTCCCCTAGGTGACGGGCTAAATGTCTACTTACCCTTCTCGAGCGGGGAAGCTCCCGTGGGGGTTCCTTGACTCACGCCCACAGTGGATACTGACACCAGCGGCGTTCCAATTCCAATGCCTGACCCTGAATCTGCAAAAGACTGCCATTTAGACTCTCTGCAGAGGCACCTGCGCAACGTCTACTTACTTATGCCGCCCCCAAGTGTTCCTTGTGAGATCTGTACGTCCCCAGCCACAGTCGGTGACGCCACCAGCCGTGTTCCATACGAAGCTGCAGAGGAAACTGTATAACTCCTCTCTTTAAGACATTCCCTAGGCTCTACTTACTTTCCTTAGCTGAGTCCCCTCCAGTCGCTCCTAAAGATGGCGAGCTTGGCTGAATCGAAATCGGCGTGCCGGATGGCACAGATGTTGGTCCCAAATTAGTTCCCGATCCAGTCGAGATGAGGGCTGTTTTGGGAGAGAAACTGTTGTAGTCTCTTGGACTCGGCAAGCCGGACTACTTACAGAAGTCAATTCCAATCGGAGTCTTTGTGTCCGTCAAGTCCTCGCCAGATCCCGACGGGATCACCGGTCTTGGACGCTCTGAAAAAAATGTCTCTTAAATGGCTGCCTTGACGCCCAGCAAAGTGTCTGCTTACGTGTGCTGAGTCCGTGGAGATCTTGGCGTCCCTTCACGGTGCGGTATGTGGACAGAATGGGCACGACGGAGGTCACGTCGGCGATGAGGTCCAGTGTTGGTTCGGCTGTGGTCGGGGGACGGCTCGATGGACCGGGAGTGGCTGTCAATGGGCCTGCTCCCGTCAAGCCGCTCCCTGTCAAGGGTCCCTTTGGAGAGCCTCTTAATGTCACGTCGATTCCTGACAGAGGCAGCTTTGGTGGGCTACCTCCTGTGACTTGCGGCACCCTTGGTAAGCTTCCTCCAGTCAGAGGAACCTTTACCAGGCCTCCTCCTGTCACACTAGACCCTGCCTGGGGCACTTTCACCGAGCCTCTTGCTGCCGCCGTAGTCTTCTTTACCAGGGGAACCGTCGGGGAGCCTCCACCCAAGTACGGCGGAACTAAAATCAGAGAGAGAGAGAGAATGAGATAGAGAGAGTGAGAGAGAGAATGAGAGAGAGTGAGAGAGAGAATGGAAGAGTGAGAGAGAGAGAAAAAAAACATAGAGAGAGAGAGAAAAAAAACAAAGAGAGAGAGAGAGAGAAAAACATAGAGAGAGAAAGATGTATATAGAGAGAGAGAGATAGTGAAAAAGAGAAGCACAGTCAGAGAGAGAAAGATAGTGAGAGAGAGAGAAAGAGAGAGCGACAGAGAGGGAGGAAGAGAGAAATAGAGATAGATAGAGAGAGTTAGTGAGAGAGAAATATAGTGAAAAAGAGAGAGAGAGAAAGAAAGAGAGAGACAAAGAGAACTTACCAACTCCCTCGTGAACCTTATGAACCACCTCCGAGCTGTGCGGCACATGATCGTGTGGCTCGACGAACACCACCGGCGGTGGCTTGGTCGGCGCATGGTTCGTGAACACGTACACCATCAGCGGCGGCGTGTCCAGCGCAAAGGCGAGACACTGCGGCAAGTGGTCGAGGAACAGTCGCGTCGCTTGCTCGTTCTCCGACGGGTACACGATCACCGGCTTGTTGACGTCACGCACGTCCCTCCGGCCGTGGCTGTCGGCCACGTAGTTCGTGCCGTGCCACTTGTTGGTCAGATCCTTCCATCCGTAGCAGCCCATCGTGACGGCGTCGTTGCTGTTCGTCTCGAACTTGTAGCTGTCCACGGCGCTGATGTCGAAGTGATACCGAAACGCCCCTAAAAAGCAACAAAAACTGAGTCAGTCTCGCCCGAGATCGAGATCCGTGGCATTACCCGTGTCGGTGTCCAGTCGGTAGGTCTGATTCTGCGTCGTCGCCGAATTCTTGATGTCGTAGATCCAGCTGAGGTTCTTCCCATTCGACTCGTAGTCGGCGGCACACGAGCCCATCGCCAGTGCGGCGATCACCTGCAAGGCAAAAGAGCGATAGAGAGACGCGTCGGGTCAACCGGAGCTGGCTAATGTATGCGGCCTGTTCGAACCGAGAAAACATCGATTTCGAGCTGTTCGAACACGCCGCTTGGCTGAGTTATGATAATTTGCGCTTTTTTTTGTTGATCTCATCTCGCGCGCTGAACCGGCTTTGGCCGCCGCGATCGAGGAGTGGACGCTATGTCCGGCTTGCAGTCCTAATTGTGGAACTGGTTCATTCTGGTGGTCGGGTGAGATGGGTGGGAGGGGGGGGGGGGGATTTCTGGTTTGACAAGGAGCTGCGAGGGTTGCGTGGGTAAGGGAATGTGGCCCTTTTTGTTGAGACAGCGTTTAGGCAAGTTTTTTTTTTTTTTTGCTTGAGACTTCGGGCCGGTCTGCGTTAGAGAGGGACACGTGCGTTGACTGAAGGACAGGTCTGAGGACAAGACGACGAGCTAATCTTCTGTTGGCTTCACAGTTTGTGACGTTTCAACGGGTTCCTGGTCCTCGTTGTCCCTCGTTTCACAGTCCCAGCTGGCTGAGGCCTCGAGGGCCCTCTTAGGCACTCGACCCGCACCACCACCTAGTCCAGCACCTTACGACCCCCACCCACAGCCATTCACAGCGTGAACTTCAAATCAATGCTCGTCACTCACACCTCGGTTCATAATCAACCGAAAGGCCACCCCTCCTAATGAGCCGCACCCCATTTATCGCGCATTCCATTGCGAGCCTTCCTCGCAACCGACCGCGCTCCGAATTGTGCTCCGAAATGTCACCGGAAAGGCAGTAGAATGCCATTCGCACACCGAAACACGTCGTCGCCTTCGTCTTATGCAATCGATGTTGTTTTCTTTCAAAAAAAAAAAAAAGGTGAACTTCCGTTCTTGCACGACTGCCGATCGTCGACGGTTGCCGGAAATTTATTGATAACATTTATGAATCTGTCACTTAGTGTTGACGACGCGACGGCCATGAAAACGACCGCGAAAAAGAGAGAAAAGAGGATTCCTGCCAAGATTTGCATAATCTGTCTCAGATTTATGCGCACAGGAGGGAACGTGTTTTGACGCGATGATCTTTAAGTGGTTTCATGGGTTGGCAAATCGAGAATGGGGTGTCTAGCTGAGTCCTGGGAAGGTGGAGGGCGGTCTGGAGGGAGCTTGGTATGGATGGTGGACTTGCGGCTACGGTAAGGGGTGGCTACAACCGGAGGAGGGTCTCGAGGAGTCTCACTTGTCCTTCAGTCTGTGGTCGAAGTTCGTGACAGTTTTGAAGCTCGTGAGGCTCAGTGTGTCTCAATGGGGTCCCTCTCAGGCAGACGGCTGCCGCAAGGTTGAGTTTTTGGCTATGTACTGTACACCAACTCGTCTCGCCGTGACATAGTTCCATCAATTGTGTCGACTCGGCCCCCAACTCCGGCGGAAAAAGTTCGATCACTTATGGAGACTCATTCTCGTGCCCTTGGAACTGAAAGAAGCTTGAGAACCCAGTCCAGCCAGGCTTGTCGACTTGCCTTCTTCCCAAAAATTTCTAGACAACGTCGCGGAAAAATCAGCTGCATTCCCATTCCCAACCGCCCAGCTCTGATATCTTCTCATTTCCGCGGACTCCGAAGTTCGAGCGCAGCCCTCAGTCCGCCTCACTGACAAGCAAGGGCAACTCGTACAGCTTCTTGAATAATTGACCGCCGATATGCAAATGCTCATCAATAATTCCACATTTAACGGTCGTAAAGCAGCTGTTACAGCGGCAAGTCGATGCTGTTTATGATGTCATCGGCCCGCAGAGCAGTTTGACTGCATCTTCACGTGCATCCGGAAGCGTGCATGCGATCAGTGGCGAACTGTGGGTGCGTGTTGAAGTCATCGTGTGCGTTTTGTGGCGAGTCGGCGATGATGGATGGCCATTGGATGTGATCAAGGAGATCGAGGCACACTGACATGGAGATCGTCTTCCAATCTTACTTACTTCCTGATCAGGCCGGCAACCACCATGGAGGGTCCGAGCCTGAGCAGAGGCTTCGAGTCGGAGTTCGAGAAGGTTTGGTGGCCAGCTTATGTCAGCAACTTGGTCTTGGTGCAGTCAACGATGGCAAATGTTCATGCGTTTGAAAGCCACAATGCGACCGAGGTGGTCTTGAGTTGCCTTGCGGGCGGGTCCTTTGGCATGTCCACGGATGAAGTGAGTCAGCAGCGCTTGCTTGGACTTCAAAAGGGTGACAAAGTGCAGGATGCTCCACGAAATCAAAGGGAAATGCTTGCATTCAAGACAACTCTAGGCATTCCTGAACAGAAGCCTGGGCAGGTAGGAAGCTAGGAGACCCAAGGAAGCGAGCGACTTTAAAGGGACCGGAGAAGGATCTGCTGGGCTAGGGAACTCAAGCAACTCCGCGCGAAGTCACATCTGACAAGTCTTCTCGCATCACACTCTGTCTTGGACTCAGAGTCTCCTCTGAGCTCCAGAGTCACTTTAGGCTCCACTTCTGGTGTCCTCCCTTGTCAATGTCTTCACTTGTCAATGTCTTCCCTTGTCACTGCCTTCACTTGTCGTTGTCTTCACTTGTTGGTGTCTTCACTTGTCGGTGCCTCCACTAGACGATGCCTTCACTGTCTCCAGTGGAAAATCATTGTACGAGCGGTTCGCTAGATTTGGCTGGCCTTTGCGGGGTTTTATGTCGATGTGCATGGCCGTCGTCGAGGGCGTCGAGAGCAACAGGATGTCTTCTTTTTGAACGCTGTTTGCACTGAGATCTCTTAAGAGGAGCCGCGTGGTAAACGACAAGCCTTCTACGAGACAGAATAGTACGTTAGAAATTCGATCAAAAGATTGCCAGTTGAACAAGGCATCAACAGAGGATCAGCCGCGTTTGTGGCACAAGTGGAGTAGAACCTCTTTTTCATCAAAACTGGCGACAGTGACAAGAGATCCCGCCAACTAGACGGGTTGTCTCGACTAAGACAAGGACTGTAGCCCCACACGAAGCAGAGCATCTCTAAAGAGTCACAATCCTGCCACTCTAGCATCCACATTCGGCCTTCTTTCACTCGGTTCAGAAGCAGATCTCTAAGGAGTCCCACTCCACCTCTTAACAGCCTGCTTTCAATCCTTAAAGGGTTCAATTTGAGTCGAATTCCGCCCGAAACTGATTCAAAGGCCTCACTACAGAATCGACCACCAGTCACATGTGACTCAGCATCACCACCTCTCGTCGCAAAATGAACCACCACCACAATCATTTTTTTTTTTTTTGAATAACTTGCCTTTTCGATTGACTCCGACTTTTGTTTGAAAACAAGTTCGGTTGTCGGTTATTGGCACAAACTGGATTGGAACCGGGGTGGGTCCCCCTCTTCAAGCTATTTGTTAATGTCAACCACTCGGGAGGGTTCACCTCAATGCGATGTCATGAGAAATTCCATCGAAAATTTGAGACAGACTTCGTGACGATCTGGGGCTAATCCGGAGCTGAAGTGGTTTCCCTTGGGAGTCGCTGATGACTGGGCTTTGAGGGGAACTTTGGACGAGACTATGCTTCAAAGTTCGACATCGACCAGTGGGACTGGCTTGAAGTGGAATTCGGGCTCCGTGGTCGACTTTTAAGCTGGGGATGAGGCTAGGCTACAATGTTGGCCTCTTTCGACGTCTCTTGAGAAACTCAGAACCTCCAGAAATCCAGTCCATTCCCAAACCATTCGCGCGGCTTAGACTGGCCTTGTGGACGTGAGAGGAGTCGGGCTTAGACTGGCCTTGTGGACACGAGAGGAGTCGGGCTTAGACTGGCCTTGTGGACGTGAGAGGAGTCGGACTTAGACTGGCCTTGTGGACGTGAGGGGAGTCGGTCTTAGACTGGCCGTGTGGACATAAGAGGCGTTGGGCTTAGACTGGCCTTGTGGACATAAGAGGAGTCGGGCTTAGACTGGCCTTGTGGACGTGAGAGGAGTCGGGCTTAGACTGGCCTTGTGGACGTGAGGGGAGTCGGGCTTAGACTGCCCTTGTGGACATGAGAGGAGTCGGGCTTAGACTGGCCTTGTGGACACGAGAGGAGTCGGGCTTAGACTGGCCCTGTGGACATGATAGAAGTCGGGCTTAGACTGGCCTTGTGGACATGAGGGGAGTCGGGCTTGGACTGGCCTTGTGGACATGAGTTGAGTCGGACTTAGACTGGCCTTGTGGACGTGAGGGGAGTCGGTCTTAGACTGGCCGTGTGGACATAAGAGGCGTTGGGCTTAGACTGGCCTTGTGGACATGAGAGAAGTCGGGCTTAGACTGGCCTTGTGAACGTGAGAGGAGTCGGTCTTAGACTGGCCTTGTGGACATGAGAGGAGTCGGGCTTAGACTGGCCTTGTGGACATGAGAGGAGTCGGGCTTAGACTGGCCTTGTGGACATGAGAGAAGTCGGGCTTAGACTGGCCTTGTGAACGTGAGAGGAGTCGGTCTTAGACTGGCCTTGTGGACATGATAGAAGTCGGGCTTAGACTGGCCTTGTGGACATGAGAGGAGTCGAGCTTAGACTGGCCTTGTGGACATGAGAGAAGTCGGGCTTAGACTGGCCTTGTGGACATGAGAGAAGTCGGGCTTAGACTGGCCTTGTGGGCATGAGAAGAGTCGGGCTTAGGCTGGCCTTGTGGGCGTGGCTTAGACTGGATTTTCAAGCCTGGCTGCCGAAGAAGCCAGCTGAAGGGTGTTCAAAACGTGCCTTCGCAAATGACCGACTAAGCCCGGCTTAAATTGAAAGGCTGACATTCGTCTAAGTCAAGCTTTGATGCCAAAGAGACTGAAGAACGGTGCTAAGTGCGTGGATAGGCTCACATTACTAGCCGTCCTTCGAAAGTGGGGTCGATTCCACTCCGCCCTAGGTCGTGAATCGCTGTAAGGGACTCTTGCCACTGCCTTCTGCCACTAAACCAGACAACAATGCGCCCTCGTCTGCCTTCTTCCATTGAATCAGTCAAAAATGCGCCCTCGCCTGCCTTCTTCCTCTCAATCGACAAACATTGCGCCCTCGCCTGCCTTCTACCGCCGAACCAGACAAGCGTGCTCTCTCTCTCTCGTTTTGCTCCTTCGAAGCCCGAAGGTGCCAAAAATCGCCAACCAAGCTCAGCCGCAGAGAATACCAGCACGCGCCCCACACTCACACTCCACCTAGCCACCACAAGTCCGCGCACTCAAAACCTTGTTTGTGACATGTTCACTAATTGCATTCTTCTTGTTCGATTGTTTGTTTCTTTCTCATAACCTCGCCGTGATTGGCAATTTGTCACCGACTCTGACGGTGATCCTGTTCCCAGAAAAAGCCACACACAACACGTCAAACACGTTCATTTCGAATGAGATGCGAACAAAAAACCAACCGCGGCGCATTGTCTCCCCCGATGGCTCCCGCCGTTGAGCACAGCTCTTAAGTGCCAACATAACAAATTTAACTGTCGACAAAAATTTGCACTCGAAAACACCGAGATTATGGCTAAATTATGACAAGTCCGACTCCGAGAACACCAGTCGTTTGCATAAATTTCGTCTAGAATCGCATAAAACTTAATCACTGGCGACTGTGAATTGACTTAAACGGGTGTCACCGCGTTCCTTAATTACGAACACATTTTGATTGACTAGCAAACGGGGGGGAAAAAAAGGCAATCAAATCGAATGTGTGCCGAAATCGATCGGTTGACAAGTGAGGCAGTGAGTGCAAATGTCAATCGCGAGATGTTTGATGATGTTCTGCTTTCGCCTTGAGATCTATTCTGAGGATCGTGATGTCATAAGGCGGAGACTGTCATCTGAAAGTTTATCCTTTTGGTTTTTTTGTTTTCTTGTCAAAATCACTCACCACGAAGAGCAGTTCACGTTGCCCCATATTCTTTTCGTTCTTTCTTTTTTTTATGTCTTTCTCAAGGTCTTTTGAAGCCTTTTTTTTGTTTCTGTAACTAGTTCTGTTTCACTTAAATTCCCTTTTGACAGATGACACTTGACAGATGTCAGATAAAATCTTGTTTTAACGTCACTTTTGATGATGCACTTGTAAATATTTGCGGTTAATCCAATTTAAGTCCTTGTTGACACTTTGCATTTAACACTTAAGCAGCTAGTGGAGGAGCTCATCACGCTTCACGCTTCCTAAACTGATCACAATCAACTGACGCTCGGCCAGGCAATCAATTGAATTTAAATACTCGACTATATCGCACATTGTTACAGCGGTGTCTTATCGCGGCGAGGCTTCGCATAAATTATAAGCGCCGCGGCGCATAGAGCTCTTTTTTTAATTTTAGTGATTTGTCATCGACGCTGTTCGGTCGTGAGCGAGCGAGATGGTGAGCTACTTAATTAACGGTAAACGTCAGAGAGATAACCGGAATAAGGGGTTGAGCTGAACCGAAACCAAACAAGAGTTACAACTTGAAGCCACCTAGAAGATGTACGTACGGATCGAGTGACCGTACCTTGGTCGTGCGGCTATTTTTAGTCGAGTCGAGTCGGATGTGTGAGAGATGTGTCACGGTGCCTGCACACAGTGGTGCTCTGCTCTGATTAAGGGTGCCATTTGGGGGGACGCCGTCGCTGAGTCTGGTTGCGTCTGTAACAGCGGGAAACTTATGCAAATCGCGGGTCATTGATTCGAGCGAAATTGGCTTGGTGACGCTGGCAATGCCATTTCTTTCGATCGGGTGCGACCTTGAGATTCGCAAAAGAAACTGTTGATGGATGGGGTTTTGTTCGGATTTTGGCTGTATGGCCACCTCAGGGTGTTGCTGTGTGATTTTATTGCGTGTCCGACGCGAACGAACGAGGCGTGTGTATGGACAAATTAATTTCTGCCACGAAAAAGGGGTGCGTTTGAAGAGAACCGAGAAAAGTGTGATGGGTCGTCCCGTGGCAGTGTTTGGGCAGCTTTTTGAGGTGATTTTGATTACGACACGATGCGCCGTGATTTATCGACTGACGGAAGCTTTGCGAATGTTAAGCGATCAATTTGTCATGGCGCACGGGGTTCTGTCGTGATCAGATGGGATAATGCCCCTTGGGCGATCCTGGCCGGCAGGTATTCGAACAGACTGATCTTCTGCCACCTGGTAGATATTCGAAGACCAACGGCAGATTGTTGACCGTCATTCAGTCGCGTAGACGATCAGCTTGTAGTCTTTTCTCGGAAGGGGATCACTAGATCGGCAGTAAATTACTGGCGTCTGGGGTTGCGAACAAATTCTCTAGAACGCGGGCAGGTATGGAGATGATCGCACTGATCTTCATTTAGTTGGAGGTTAGAGCTTTATTTCTCGGACCGATCTTCAAGCGATCGACGACTATGAACAGACCGATCTGCCTTCAGTTGGAGGTCAGAGCTTGAATTCAGGGACCGATCTTCAGACGATCGGTCTGGCTACAGTCTCTGTCATCCTCGACTGAACTTCAGACGATCGACGACGATGATCAGACTGATCTGTCTTCAGTTGGAGGTCAGAGCTTGAATTGAGGGACTGATCTTCAGACGAACCTTCTGGCTACAGTCTCTGTCATCCTTGACTGAGCTTCAGACGATCGACGACGATGATCAGACTGATCTGCCTTCAGTTGGAGGTCAGAGCTTAAATTCAAGGACCGATCTTCAGACGATCGGTCTGGCTACAGTCTCTGTCATCCTTGACTGAGCTTCAGACGATCGACGACGATGATCAGACTGATCTGCCTTCAGTTGGAGGTCAGAGCTTGAATTCAGGGACCGATCTTCAGACGATCGGTCTGGCTACAGCCTCTGTCATCCTCGACTGAACTTCAGACGATCGACGACGATGATCAGACTGATCTGCTGTCAGTTGGAGGTCAGAGCTTCAATTCAGGGACTGATCTTTAGACGATCGGTCTAGCTACAGCCTCTTTCATCCTTGACTGAGCTTCAGACGATCGACGACGATGATCAGACTGATCTGCTTACAGTTGGAGGTCAGAGCTTGAATTCAGGGACCGATCTTCAGACGATCGGTCTGGCTACAGTCTCTGTCATCCTCGACTGAACTTCAGACGATCGACGACGATGATCAGACTGATCTGTCTTCAGTTGGAGGTCAGAGCTTGAATTTAATGACCGATCTTGATAGAATTGATCAGGCTACGATCTTCAGACGATCGGTCTGCCTACAGCTTCTGTCATCCTTGACCGATCTTCAGATGATCGACGACTGGACTGATCCTTATTCTCGTCGGAAGCCGTCATCCATCGAATCTTTAGTCTTCACCGATCACTCCCAAGATCACCCAACTCTCAGGGCTTCTGCCAGGTGATCATTCACTACAGTGCTGCAACTGATCGCCAGTCGTCCCCTCAGTCCATCTGAGACAATTTCACGATCATCAAACAATCACCGATGTCATAACACGGCCACGTCCAGCCGATCGATGACACCATCATCGACCAATGAAAGTGATCATCTCTGGTTCACTATGTCATCGCCAGCGGCACAATTTTTCCCTCTCGAACATTTTCGTTTCATTTCGTATTCAGTTTTGAATCGGAATCGGATCTCGGATCGACGCGATCGCCAAGATCAGGTTTCGCTATCCACGCATTCGATTATTACTTTTTTATTTATGAATTATCAACAGAGACCATCTGTGGCGCGGCGGTGTGTGCGCGTGAATTTTTATTAAATATTCTATTTTCGATATTTTTGACATATCCGTGTTTTGTTGTGCGCACTGCAGCGGAAAAAGCGGTGCTGCTGCTCCGCTGTTCTGGTTTGACCACATGAATCGATTCTGGCGATGCGATCTGCTTTGAATATCAGGAAATCTTGTTCGATTTCGATTTATTGAAGGTTTTAAGTGCTTCTCGACTTTGGTTGAAGGAGGAAATCGATAACCGAAGTGGTTGGCTGACCGATACAAGTGCAAACAATGATTGATTGAATTGCCAAAATGCGCGATGCGTTTCGCATCCGAACGAATTGAGGCGGCAGCTTGGGGGTTGAACACCGCTGTGAAACATAAGAGGTTACCACTAAACATTGACGAATGTGACACTTTCATGACACAGCTTCGCATTGTCCTTCTGGAAAAAAAATAATCATCGAATAAAAATGCGGTCGATGTTGGTTTTTTTTTTGTTGATTTTCTTTATTTATTGTTAAATTTAAATCATTTCCTTTTTGTTTTAATTTAATACTTCACTTCTAAGAGTCTCTAAGTTTTCTTGTTTGTTTACTTTTCTCACTGAATTCGTATTCAACTTGTTGTCCTTGTTCATGTCCTTTCAAAATATAATGCTTACTCGCTATTCGTCATAAGTTTTAATTGAATTGTTGTTGTTTTACATTTTTTTTTTCTTTTTTACTAGAAATAATTCTCATAGAGATATTGTTTTTTTTTTTTTTTTTTTATTGTAGGCCTATAATTATTCCATTATCCTTATACACAAAAAATGTTTAAGTTTTTTGTTGTTGTTTTTTTTTTTTTTTTTTTTTGTTTACCTAAGTCTATTTATTTATTTATTTAATTTTTTTTAAGAAATAAATTTATTTAAAAAATAAATGAATTTGATTTTATGGAAATTAGAAAAGAAGTGAACTTTATCAAGCTTAGCATATGAGAGGCGGTTGTGGCTTAATATTATTATTTTTTCTTAAATGTTTTTTTTTTAGTAAATGTGTTTCCTCTTATTTTTTATTAAGATGTTCTTGCAGTTAATTTGATGTAAATTCAACAGTTTAAGGCAAAAATTGTTGTTGTCTTTAAGAAAATGGACTTGTTTGTTAGCTATTTTGGACTGATTCTGTATGTTTTTTGTTTTTGTTTTTTTTTTTTATTTTCTGGCTTGTGTGTAAGCTAATGGACTTTGGTTTGAGTTTATTGCACCTATCGTCGGTTAGTACATTTCATATGTGTGTGCACGAATTGATGATGCATTGAGTTTGCAGAGACTGTGTGGTTTTTATGGGTTTTGTGTGGGTTCAGAGATTGCTCTTGCTAACGACGTTCAGTTTCAATAAATTCATCTCTTTCGTTTTCACCATCTTGTGGTCCTGGTCTAAGCAATCTTTAGACAAACAAAAAGTCACCCTCTTTAGCTGGTTCTAAAATTGAATGTTTGGCAACCATCAATCCCCAAGATTTTGCTCGACTTTGCTGAAGACAACGCTCTGAACCGAACTTGCCAACCTTCTCGGCGGCAAACGTTCAAGTACCATGGATCAATGTCATTAATTGTGTGATAAATGGCTAGGACATTAATGTACTAAAAACTGTACTAAATTCTCAGTCATTGTTCGGGCAATTTCGAATTCGGTTCAAATTCATCTCTGTTCACGTGAACGATGTCGCAAAATGCCACGAGGTCTTGTTTTAGCTGTCCTTCGGTTCATTCCTTGGGGAAGTTAGCCATTTAACACACTTTTTCGGGTTTTTTCCAAATTTTTGCGGAGTTAAGAGCGGTCCTAAATGACTTGGGACAACTCAGAAAAGTAACACATATCCACATGATCGTCTGAATGCCTTCGGCATGTATTGAGTAAGCTCAAGCCATGAGTACATTCTTCAATCTTAAAGGTAAAGGCGCAACAGGAATATTTCTGTTGAGAGCTGCCATTACGCCTTGGCATGAAATCGAATTCGAATTATAGTCGAGGCGGAAGCTGCAACAGCCGACCAATGCATGGCTTTCACGACAGCGATTAGGAACGTTAAAGAACTGGAACTGATCAGACAGGGATGTGCATTTCATCGCTCGACTGACAAGCTGGTGCAGATCTCACTTGGGTTGACACAACATGTGGTTAAGGCCACTAGCCCTCTAAGTTCTGGAACCGGCATATAGGTCGCCAGTAGTCTCTGAATTCTGCAATTAATCTTAAGTCAGCAAATTCTGCCAGAGGCACCAAATACTAGTTTCGAAACTCTGCAGCCAGTCACTAGCCACTAATGCCAGGCTTAAGCAGTCATACACAATCTAGGCAGCGTCTAGCGTCTGAATTCTGTAACCAATCTTTAGTCAGCGGCACCAGCACAAGCAGAAGCCACTTGTCTCTGAATTCTACCACCCAGCCTCTAGTCAGTGACACCCGGCAGACGAGATACTAGTTTCTAAACTCTGCCACCAGCCACTAGCCAATACTGTCAGACTGAAGAGCTCAGACAGAACCTAGCCAGCGACTAGCGTCTGAATTCTGCAACCAAACTCTAGTCAGAGACACCAGGCAGAGGCACCAGAGACAGGCAGAGGCACCAGAGACAGACAGAGGCACCAGAGACAGGCAGAGGCACCAGAGACCGGCACTAGCAACTTGCTTTTAAAAACTCTGTAACTCTGCCATTAGTCACCGGCAGCATGCCCAAGCACTCAAACTGTGCAGCAAGCCTCTAGTCACTCGCACCAGCCATCAGCCATCGGCAACTAGGTGTAAACCCCAGTCACTACCCAGTAGACACCAGGCATCAGCCGCAAGCAGTCGAAAAAGCCATTCAGTCAGCCATTCAACAGCAAACCGACCACCGGGCGGTTAGCACTGGGCACTATTCGGTCTTCACATGGCATTTGGACAGCAGGCAGCAGGTTAGCAGGTTAGCAAGTCAGCAGGCAGTAGATCATCAGTAATCAGCCAACAGTTGAACAGGCTACGAGGGCCGATGTCCAACAACCCATTTACTAGCAGTCCGAGGGCCAATACGACACTCGGCCACAAGGCTACTAGTCAACAATCAAAGGAGCCAGCAGGCAACAAGCCATTAAGCCACCAGCCGCTAGACCACCAGTCAACAAGCCAACAGTCTACTAGGCCACCAGGCTACAAGTCAATAGACAGACGCCATCAGGCCACTAGAAGCTATTAGGCAACGAGCCATTAGGCCACAAGGCCACTAGGCCACCAGTCTACCAGGCCACCAGCCACCAGGCAATCAGTCAGCAGACAGAAGGCATCAGGCAACGAGCCATTGGGCCACCTGCCACTAGGCCACCAGCCACTAGGGCACCAGAAATAAGGCCTCCAGCCACCAGGCCACCAGTCTACCAGGCCACCAGCCACCAGGCAATCAGTCAGCAGACAGAAGCCATCAGGCAACGAGCCCTTAGGCCACCAGCCACTAGGGCACCAGCCATCAGGCCTCCAGCCACCAGGTCACCTGCCACTAGGCCACCAGGCCACCAGCCACTAGGGCACCAGCAATAAGGCCTCCAGCCACCAGGCCACCAGTCTACCAGGCCACCAACCACCAGGCTACCAGTCAACAGACAGAAGCCACCAGGCAACGAGCCATTAGGCCACCAGGCCTCCAACCACCAGGTCACCAACCACCACTAGCCACTAGCTTTAGCTTCTAAGGAGAACTCGGGCAGTAATGCAGACCAGTGGCCTTTAGAGGATCGCCCAGTCGCTTTATGTCGCCACTAGGCAGTCGGCAGACCTTCTGTTCGATGGTCTGAACGAAGTCTCCCTTTTCTCAAAGAACACGTCCCTCAGGCGATGCTTCTAAGAACCTTTCCAGTGAACCCTCGCTTGTACACAGCGTGACGTCGCCTAGTCCTAAACGATCGAGCGTATTGACTTTCCTAGTCACTCCCCTTCTCAACCCCCCACAAAACCCACGTTCAGCTTCAAAAATGCTCTAAGAGTAAACCGAAAAATAAAACCTAACCATTGACACAAAAGAATTTCCCGCTTCGTAAGCCCTATTCAAAAAACGACCCTACAAAAATGTCTGCATCCCCAGCCTCTGATGGGTGGCATCTCGCAACCCCACCAGGTGCCCCCCCCCCCCCCCTCCTTCATCGCACATTTAAGCCTCATTCATCTCCATCTCGCGGCAGCACAACGAAACAAATTTGCGTTCCATTTAATTTTACGCGTATTTTTTTGTTTTTGTTTTCTTTAAAAAAATTGACACTATCTACAGTATGGTGTGACGATCACTCCCCACCCCACCATCACACGATTAATCAAAAGTCTAGCATTTAAAACGCTCTATATAATTGCAAATATTTGTTTTTTCCTTTCCTTCTGGCTAATTATTAATTTTCGAGAAAAAAAAAAGTACGGGCCTAGGGGAAAAATTCTAATTTATCACTCAAAATTGATCGTTTTTTTGGAAAAAAAAAACCTAGATTCTATCTAAACACCTAGAGTTCGTAAAGATGCTTTCCAATATTTTTTTTTTTCCATTAAATTTAATGTTTTTTTTTTTTTGTTTAAACCTACTTTTATCTAAAAACAAAAAAAAATGGGAAAGAGTCAAAAGGGAGAAAAAATGTGAGCCTCTGTCTGACTTGCCTTTCCTAGTAAAACTGGTCGCTAATGAAGTTTCGAACATTTTTTCTTATATCTTTTTTTTTTTCTTATTAAACTTCCCTAAATTTAGTTAAATTTTGTTTCTAAAAGTGTTGCTCTATCGTATGGTTGTTCTTATTTAGAAAAGAAGGGAAAAAGTATAAGTAAACAGGACGAATTTCAGTTTGAGTGTGAGTCTAAGTGAGTCTGTGCTGAGTGCTGGTTGGTGTGGTAAGTGGATTAACTAGCTACTAGCTCGGAGACGGAGCTGGCGCGTCGCCTCTTCGTTATCTGCTTCCAGAGGCGACGATTCAGTGATGGCTTGTCCTGAAAAGAAAACTGCATGTTAACCACAGATACACACTCCCTCCCTGTTGTTCAAGCGACTCGTCGACACTCGACCGTGGTGCGAGTCAACTTTACCGTGAATTTCCCACCAAACTGCCACTCGAACAACCACCCAGAGATTGCGAATCCAGCCCAACTCTCGCACCATGTTCGAGTGTCAACGACGACCAGCCGCACGGCCGGCCCACTTACATTATCCTTCCGAGGTGACAGCTGCTGAAGCGTCTTCTGGCGGCGGCCTCGCTCCGGTGTGCTACTAGGATTCGACTCATTGAGGGAGGTGCGTGAGCAGTTCTTCGAAACTGGAACCTCTGCGTTGCGACGTGTTAAAAAATTCATTCTACCAAAAAAAAAAAAAATAGAGAAGTCAGAGGTTCCAGCTATCTACAGTCTCCGTGCGGTACTCACAATCGATTGCCCTTCGCGCCATCAGTCAGGGCGGTCTCGTCCCGACCCAATTTCCTTGTCCGACCAGAACCACTTGACGCGGCAATAGCTGGTGGCGGCGGCTGTCGCAATTGCTGGTCAGTCTCCGTCGTTGCCGCTGCCGCTGCCGATGCCACTGAAGAAGTACTCCTCGTCCTCATCAGACTCTGCATCATCGTCGTCGTTGTCGTCCTGACTAGAGAGCCACTCTTCGATTGAGACATGCAGTACATCTTCTCGCGTCTCGCTAAGAGTTCCAAATCGCTTAATTTGCTCTCTTCGCTGTTGCTGCTGGTATTTCTGCAGCTGGCGTCGCTCCCGTCGTTCACGCTTGAACTGACTTCGTCCGAGGCAGCTGCAAATGCAGAACTGCTCCACGTATTTCGATTTGGCTGCAGGTGTTGTTGTCTGAGGGGCACTGCACCGGCGATGCCGCCACCGCCACCAATGCAATCGGCGCCGCCAACCGATACCGGCCGGGGGCGACGGTTCACCGTGGGCGTGTCCATTTTCGAATTTCGCTGTTGACAGAACGAGATGACAGCCTCTTTCGGCTGCACCCGGTTGGTGGCGGTGCGTGTAAGCAAATCTCTCCCCGTCAATCGATGAAATGTTGAGAGGTCGTGTCTGAAAGTGTGTCACGACGATGAGGGGTTGAGACTTGTGATGGTTGGACTTACCCCAGAATTGTTGTAAGATCTGGTCCAGGATCGTAGCTGATCAAGTCTTCGTCGCCGAGAATGTCGTGGTTGAGAGCCAGCCGCATTTCGAGTCGCGGACTTAAACCGGAGCCATGATGGACAGTAGTTGGTGAACCGCTTGTGCTGCTGTTGTTGCTGTTGTTCCGCACCGATGTGGCGGCCGCCGACGTCGATGGGGAGACCGGTTCGCCTTTGACTGGCGGCGGCGGCGGCGGCGGTTGCTGTGTCATCGTCGTCGAAGCTGTTGTTGATGAGGTTGAGACTGGCCTTTTGTCCGCCGGTCCCAGGAGGGAGGTTTCGATGATTGTTGATTGTCGACTTGCTGCGGCCGGCCCGGTACTTCCGGCTGAGCTTCTCGTATTGAACACAGCCCTTTGATTGATTTGCGTGAATCTTCTGTGGATGTTGCCGACGGCTGCATCCACTGAAGAGCCAGTGTCAGCAGTACCGCCAGATTGTTGTTGGACCTAGAAATACACAAGAGTGATGACGTTGCGGATGGATTTTGGACTTTGGACTTTTGGACTCACCGCTGGTGGTGTAGGCGCAGCTGCGCCAGGCTGCACATTCCTCAGGTTTGTCTGCGTCAGCATTAGCCGCCTGGGAGGTGGTGGCGGCGGCGAGAACTTCGTCTTGCGCACAACCGTTCCGCAAGAATTGATATTCACACTTCGGATGGCCGCGGCCAACGGCACCTTGGGCGTAATAGTGTTGCTCTCGTTGCTGGTTGTTGTAGAAGTCGACGAATTCATTGCTGTCATCGTCGTCGTCATCGTCATCGTTGTCATCAAGGATGAGATCGTCATCTGAATCAGTCTTGTTGCTGCTGCGGTGACGCTCACCGTGGGTGTGGTACTGGTGCTGATGCTGCTGCTGCTGCTGCTGCTGACGGTTGTGTCGATCTCGTGCACATGTGCATCCATCTTTGGCAGTGACATTGGCACTTGTTGGAACCTTTTCAACGCTTGTTGTCCAACCAAATCTTTTAAAACCAAATCGATTTGTTCCTGCTTCTTCATTGCCATCTCCTTGTTCAACTTCTGGTCGTCCTCCTGGTCGTTCTCCTTCTCCTCCTGGTCGTCCTCCTCCTGGTCCTCCTCCTCGTCCTCGGTCGCATCGTCGCTTGAACTTCCAATTGAATCCCTTAAAACGTGGCCATTTGTCGTTGTTTCCCCCTACCAATTTTTTGGGAATAGAATTCAACTAATCAATTCTGGAATTAAGCGATCTAGGATGTTTTTGTCTAATTTTTTTCTTTTTTTTTTTGCTTTTTTGGACTTTTTATTTTTTTTTATTTTTTGCGTGATTTTTTATTTATTTTTTTTTTTTACTATAGCTTCACTAATTTTACAATAACCTTCTAAAACGAAACGAAAGATGAGAAACACGAAAAAAGAGAAGAGACACAGATGTTTGTGGAATGGCGTATGAATATTTAACAAAATTTTTATTTTTTGTTGTGTTTTTTTAATTTTTTTTTTGTTTTTAATGAGAGATGAGGACAAAGAAGAAGAAAAAAAAACTGAAGAAGACACACAAAAACCGTGGACTACACAGAGAAACAAAAAATTACTTCTAGGCGGTTTGAATAAAAGTTGAAAGAAAAAAAAAAACAGGAAACAAAAAAAAAAGTAGAAAAACAGGACACTACATGCTGTTCAAGTCGACCCACCTTTTTGAGCTCTTCACTTTCCTGCTGAGTCTTCTCCTCGTCACTTTCCGTCTCCTCTTCGAACAGCGGTTCTAAACGTCGCCTACGGGATGGATTTTTTTTTTTTTTTGTTTTTTTTTTTGATGATTGATGAGGACTAGTTTAATTAAGTTTTATTTAAAAAAAAATCTAAAAATAAATGTCTACGTGTCTACGATGATCGTGCGAAGAATGGAGTGCTGCCGAGTGATGGAACATGTTGTCAGCTGACGTTGATGGATGACAAGGGTGTCGCGGGATGCAGATCTATGGCCTGCCTTGAATCTATTGCTGGACTATTGCAATTGTCGGCTCAACTCGTAGGCGTACGTGACTTGAAGGGACTTTGCCGGCGATTGGGCAACAGTCAACAACACGGATTAGCCGTGTTGTGAAATGGAGTTCGCAGAGAGAATCCGACCCGTACACCAAGTTGCCACGGAGTCTTAAAAACCCGCTTGTGCTCTTCCAAAGGCTCGAAGTCGAAGGAAGAGGCTAGGAGAGTAGCAAAACTGTCCGTGACGCATCTCCAGACGATTGAGTGGACCTTCGAGTTCGGTAGACAGTCCGAGCAACGCCAGCACCGCTATCAAACGCTTGTCAATCGGTGTTGCGTTTGGCTCAAGGAGCAACTGAGTCGTCTCTCGAAGACCCAGTCCTGCTGGTCATATGACCATATGGCCTTATGTCTCTTTGTGAAAGTCTCATAAGACCATATGGCCTTATGTCACTTCGTGAAAGTCTCATAAGACCATATGGCCTTATGTCCCATTGTAAAAGTGTTGTAAGACCATATGGCCTTATGTCTCTTTGTGAAAGTCTCATAAGACCATATGGCCTTATGTCACTTCGTGAAAGTCTCATAAGACCATATGGCCTTATGTCCCATTGTGAAAGTCTCATAAGACCATATGGCCTTATGTCCCATTGTAAAAGTGTTGTAAGACCATATGGCCTTATGTCCCATTGTGAAAGTCTCATAAGACCATATGGCCTTATATCTCTTTGTGAAAGTCTCGGAAGACCATATGGCCTTATGTCTCTTTGTGAAAGTCTCATAAGACCATATGGCCTTATGTCACTTCGTGAAAGTCTCATAAGACCATATGGCCTTATGTCCCATTGTGAAAGTCTCATAAGACCATATGGCGTTATGTCTCTTTGTGAAAGTCTCATAAGACCATATGGCCTTATGTCACTTCGTGAAAGTCTCATAAGACCATATGGCCTTATGTCACTTCGTGAAAGTCTCATAAGACCATATGGCCTTATGTCCCATTGTGAAAGTCTCATAAGACCATATGGCGTTATGTCTCTTTGTGAAAGTCTCATAAGACCATATGGCCTTATGTCACTTCGTGAAAGTCTCATAAGACCATATGGCCTTATGTCCCATTGTGAAAGTCTCATAAGACCATATGGCCTTATGTCCCATTGTAAAAGTGTTGTAAGACCATATGGCCTTATGTCTCTTTGTGAAAGTCTCATAAGACCATATGGCCTTATGTCACTTCGTGAAAGTCTCATAAGACCATATGGCCTTATGTCCCATTGTAAAAGTGTTGTAAGACCATATGGCCTTATGTCTCTTTGTGAAAGTCTCATAAGACCATATGGCCTTATGTCACTTCGTGAAAGTCTCATAAGACCATATGGCCTTATGTCCCATTGTGAAAGTCTCATAAGACCATATGGCCTTATGTCCCATTGTAAAAGTGTTGTAAGACCATATGGCCTTATGTCCCATTGTGAAAGTCTCATAAGACCATATGGCCTTATATCTCTTTGTGAAAGTCTCGGAAGACCATATGGCGTTATGTCTCTTTGTGAAAGTCTCATAAGACCATATGGCCTTATATCTCTTTGTGAAAGTCTCATAAGACCATATGGCCTTATGTCTCTTTGTGAAAGTCTCACAAGACCATACGGCCTTATGTCTCTTTGTGAAAGTCTCGGAAGACCATACGGCCTTATGTCCCATTGTGAAAGTCTCATAAGACCATATGGCCTTATGTCCCATTGTAAAAGTGTTGTAAGACCATATGGCCTTATGTCTCTTTGTGAAAGTCCCATAAGACCATATGGCCTTATGCCACTTTGCAAAAGCAAGCGTGGACAAGTCTCAAAGCAAGAGCTCCTAAGGCTGTGGCACCAGGATCAAGAGACTCCCTCTCTCCTCTTCTTGAACTACTGGCTATTGGCTGGCTCTCCAGTTTCCCCAAACTTTCGCTGTTTCCCACCCCCACTCGTCTTCAATTCGCTTCCACTCCACGTCCATCAGCTCAAGCCCTCACCCATTCATTTGCAATTGTCGCCCCCCATACCCCAACCGGACTGTCTAATGATTCAACAATAAAAACGTCTACAAATCAAAACGCATCTAAGCCAGCCCCACCCACCCCCGGCTAGGTCTAAGCTACGGAATGGCCACTACCAACGTCTAAACACTCGACTTACCGTGGCAACAGGCCCCGGATCGTGCTGGCGGTCATCGGCGGCGCCATCAGCAGCTCGTCCATCATCAGCTCGGTGTCGTCGTCGTCGTTGAGCGACGTGCTCGACTTGGTTGGCGACTGAAAAAAAGGGGCGGAAAGGGGGGAAAGCAATCAATTGAAAGTGTATCCCAAGTCGTCGTCGATGAGTCGTCATACCGATTGGGTATTTTCCGAGTTCAGGTGCATGTCGTCGTTGTCGCCGCCGCTGGTGGGTGTGCCCCAGACGTCCTCGCCGGACGTGGCGCCCGATGTGCACTCGTCCACTTGGTCGTCGTCGTTGTTGGTCAGGCTCTGGTGCTCCTGGTTCCAGCGGCCGAGGTACTTGTCGATGAAGGCTCGCGACTCCTCGAAGAAGGACATCTTGCCGGCGACGAACGAGCCGGCCCTGGTGGCCCACGCCCTCTGGCTGGCGCTGTCGGCGGTGAAGATCTCCTTGGTCACGATGGCGATGTCGTCGTCGGGGCCGTTTGTCTCGGGCTCCTGCGGCGGCGGCTCGTTGTCGTCGTCCAGCTCGTCGGGGGGGTTGTCGCCGTCGGACGATCGGTTGTCGTCGGGTCGGTCCTCGGACGGGAGTTTCTCCAGACTGGACAGAGTGCCGTAGCGCCGAAGGGAGGTGCTGCTGTTCATGGGACGGTAGGGCGGCTCCTCGTCCAGTGGCGACTCGTCGGCCGAGTCCTCGGGTATGTTCTCGATGATCACCTGGCCCGGCACGTTGCTGATCAGCAGTTTGGTGGCGGTGCTGGTGATCACGCTCGTGCAGTTGTCCCAGACGTTGGTGGTGGTCTTCGAGAGGATCGCGTCCGGTGTGGGTGGAACGACCGCTATCGACGGAACGAAGGCGACCTGCTCGGCGTGCAGCAGCTTGGCCGTCGGTGTCAGCTGGGCCAGGCCGATCAGCATCAGCGAGAGGTCGTCGTCGCCCTCGGAGTCCTCCTTGCGGTCCTTGCACACGCACTTGCAGAACCGATGGGGGTCGCAAGCAGCGACTGCTTCGGCGTCGGCCTCGGCGTTGGGTGTCTCCTGAGGCGACCTTGTGGGCGTCGACTGCGGCGTGGCCTTCGCTTCGACGAGCTTGCAAGTCTCCTGTGTCACCTCGTCGGGGCTGATGGCGGTGCCCTCGAAGTCGGCCGGGGAGCACTCGCAGTTACAGAGGCCGTGCTCCTTGCTGGGGGTGCTCTTCCGCGACGACTTGTCTTTGATCGAGTGTCGGTTGGGCTTTGGCGGTGGTGTGGCGTGCTTCTTGGGTGGTGGTGGTGGTGGTGCTGCTGCTGCTGGTGATTCTGGTGAATGACTGCCCTCCTCGGCCGAGCAGTGGCCATTGGGAAGGTGCTCCCGCTCGCCGTCGTCTAGAACTCGTACACCGGCGACGATGACCTCTTGCGGTTCCTCGTCTGCTTGAACAAAGGAATGCGGTTCGGCTTTAGTGGTTGGCTGTTGCTCACCGCCAGTCACGGTGCTCGTCGATGTGCTAGAAACACTACTGCGGCTAGTGCCGTTCAATCTACAACAGCGATTCGGCGAAGCCTGGCTATGCTGGACCTTTAGCGAGTTACAAATCAAATTTGGCGGTGATGTGGACGATGATCGCGCCTGCTGTTGGCAATTCTTGTGACAATGACGGCAAACTGATAGCTTATCGGCTACATTGGCTACCGGACTCGAGCGTACTGTGATCTACAAGAGGAACACGGGGGAAATGGGGGATGAGGGCGTTTCTAGAATGGCGGCGAAATGCTTGTGATTTTAGATTACGCACTCTGTCTCTTACCTGGCTGCCCGATGTGGTGCTGTGCGACTGGCTCTTGATCTCCGACTCGTATCCGTCCATGCTGAGCTCCTCCACGCCGCTCAGTCGCTTGCCAGCGAACGACGGACGCGCTCTGAGGGCACCCGTCTCCTTGGCCAGGTTCAGTTCTTTCGTGCGTTTCTCCAGCTGCGCTCGCGTCCAATACGTGATGCGTTCCTCACTGTCCCCCTCGGGGTACAGCAAGTGTTCGTCTTCCTTGCGAATGTTCTCTCTCGAATGGGCGGCTGCCAAACGGGCCTCTTCCTGCTGCTTGTCCAGCTGGCCCTTCATCCAGTTGGCCAGGTGCAGGGCGCTCGCCCTTGGCGTGCCCGTCTTGTTCAGGATCCTACATTTCTCATCGATCAGCATCTCGAATTGCTCAGCGGGATTTGTAAAGCGGTGCTGTGAAAGAGGGGCGGGAAAGCGGCAAATTAAAAAATCATGTGCACACATACGACTGAATCGAGAAGAAAGAAAATTGTGATGGGCTCTCTCGCAATTTGTGGTTATTTTTTTGTCTTTAAACTTAAAGAGAAGCTTCAGAAAAGCATAAGACTAGTGCTGCAAAACGTGTATACACAAATGAAGAGAAAAAAACTAAGTTTTTGGGGGCATGTTCGTCTATGTCTACGGGTATCTACGGCTGAAAAGAAAACGAAACAAAAAAAAAAAAAAAAAAAACAAAAATAATAACTTTCTTGACTAAAAACGCTTGTAAATCAATCACTTTTGCGTGGAAAAAATACAGTTTTCGAATAGTTTTGAGTTTGGGCAACATTTTAAGACCGCTGTAGGGTTTTTTTTCTTAGAGCGCATCACAATTTTCTTTTTTTTTTTTTTTCGAAAAAAAAATATATACAAAATGTTTGTTTAAATGCAAAACAACGTGTAAATACATTTCTCATTTTTTTTTTTTTTTGAACGGAAAAAATAAACCCACAAGCGTTTTTATTCAAAGAAAATTTTTATTTTTTTTTTGTTTTGTTTATCCTCGTGTATGCGTTTCTTTTTTTTTTTTTTTTGGATAATTAAATTTAAGATACTTAGTTTCGTGCTGTTGTTTCTTTTTTTTTTACAACGGTATTGCTATACAATTTAATTTTTCTTTTCTGTTTTTGATTGTTTGAAGATAACATGGATTTTATTTAGTTTAAGAAAGAAAGAAAAAATGTGTGCGTGACTTAAGAAAAATTTACTTGACAAGCTTTTTTTTCTAAAAATATTTACAATTTGTTTTTTTTTTTAAAAAAAAAATTTAATTAGTTTAGTTAATTCACAACACTGGAGGTATTCCTTAAATTAGGTGGATATTTGTTTTGAAATGAAAAAAGTCAGTCAGAGACATTTCTACACGAAAAGAATGGTAATTAAAAAATTAAGACAGTTCAGCAAGTTGTTGGCGTCATCTAGTGACTTCTGAAACGTCGAGGAACAATTTAGCTCGCGAAAGGCATTGAAAACCCGCAACTGTTGCTGTCGAAAAAGCAACCTTTTGTGGGACACCGATAGTGAGTCAAGCTCTCTAAGATCAAGGCTGCCTTCTCTCAGTCTATGCTTGAACCTCCCTGCCACATATTGCTCGAGGTTTCTCAAGCTGATGGCAGGGAGTCCTTGTACTCTCTTCACTCTCAATACTGTGGTTACTTAGGGCCCCTGTGAGGCTGTGGGCATTTATTTGAGAGGAAGACTCTCTAGTCCTTCGAAAGACCCATCCCATCCCTGGTATGTGCATCAGCACAACACTTAGTTGGTCACGACGATGGGCATGTTCGAGGCCGCAAAAAAATTCTGGAAAATGTCTAGGTTTCTTCAAGGGATGCAAGAAATTCTCCGATTTGTTCTATGCTTCCTATATTCGGCCTAAGCTTGATCAGATCAGGTGCCCCAAAGACCACCTTGTGAGGATCCAACGATCGACAACCGTACGAACAGGCCTGCTTGATCACCGACGTACAAAAGTATGTAAACGCTGCCCTGATGACATTGACGCGACTGATTTGACACAGCGAGTGACCAGACCAGACCGATCCCTACCGGACTGCAGGGCATCATACGCAGATGAAGACGATGGTGTTGTAGTCACAAGCGAGTGGTTTTTCTTAGACCTAGACTAATGATGTAAAATGGCTGTAGTCCAAGTATCCTAAGGCGGATGTACATCGCTATTGTTAGACCAATAGCATGGTCCAAGCAAGAACCAACCTGATAAGCATCTGTTTCACAGGGGCCATGAGAACTTGCCCAACTGCCGCCATCGAGGTGCTACTGGAGCTGACCCCATTGCATCTGGTGGTTCGCAGAATGTGGAAATAAAACAATCATGAGAATGATGCAAAAGAATTCATTACATCGAGTCAAACAGCTACCACTCCTGTGGCCATTCCGATGGATGACTCGATTAGAAAATTCAATTAAGCTCAGCACCAAAAAAGACTACATTACTGCAGGAATGAGGTGAGGAAGTTTTACCAAAGGGTAAAGTTAACCAGTCAAGGTTATAAAGTCCGAACCGAAGCCTGTAAGGATGATCAAGGGAACATCGTAGTAGAGTCACAGTCGATGCTGAGGATATGGAAAAACCATTTCTGCAGACTGTATAACGGCGACGAAGAACCAAATCCCGCTGTCAGGCAGAACGAACCATTCAACCCCAATGAAAGGGACGACGAAGATCAACAATTCCGTCCACCCGACCCGGATGAAGTGAGGATTGCCATATCTAAACTGAAATCCAACAAGGCTGCGGGAGCTGACGGCCTACCCGCCGAGCTTTTTAAAGCCGCAGGCGATGATTTTGGTAAGGAGCATGCACCAACTCATCTGTAAAATATGGTCGGAGGAAAACATGCCCGATGAATGGAACCTCAGCATTGTTTGCCCGATCCATAAAAAAGGAGACCCTTTGAACTGCGCCAACTACAGAGGCATCAGTCTCCTAAGTATCGCATATAAAATCTTATCTGCCATACTGTGTGAACGCCTAAAGCCATTCGTCAACAACCTGGTCGGTCCATACCAGTGTGGCTTTAGGACAGGAAAATCCACCATCGACCAAATATTCACACTACGGCAGATTTTGGAGAAAACCCAGGAGCAACAAATCGATACCCACCACCTTTTCATCGATTTTAAGGCCGCGTATGATAGCATCTATAGAGACGAGCTATACAGAGCAATGTCTAGTTTTGGCATCCCTACCAAACTCGTCCGTTTGTGTAGGAGGACGATGGAGAATGCACGCTGCTCCATCAAGGTCGGTAAAGACCTAACAGGGACCTTTGATGTCAAAAAAGGATTCAGACAAGGCGACGCGCTGTCATGCGACTTTTTCAACATCGTTCTTGAAAGAATTGTTCAAAACTCGAACGCCAACACCAGAGGAACAATCTTTCAGAAGTCCGTCCAACTACTCGCATATGCTGACGATATTGACATTATTGGAAGAACACAGCGTGATGTCAATGGCGCTTTTGTGGGTATTGCAACGGAGGCCGCGAAGATGGGTTTAGCGGTAAACGAGAGTAAGACCAAGTATATGCTGTCAACGAGAAAGGACACCCAACACCGACGTCTCGGTCAGAACGTCACAGCAGACAGATATAACTTTGAGGTAGTCAAAAACTTTGTCTACCTAGGCACCGCTATAAACTCAGACAATGACACCAGCGCTGAAATCAAACGAAGAATAACCCTTGCCAATCGCTGCTTCTTTGGGCTAAGAAAGCAACTGGTAAACAAAGCCCTCTCTCGAACAACCAAGATAACGCTCTACAAGACCTTAATCGTCCCAGTCCTGCAATATGGCGCGGAGGCATGGACTTTGTCAAAAGCGGATGAAGCTGCCCTTGGTTGCTTCGAGAGGAAAATTCTTCGTGTGATTTTCGGTCCCGTCTGCATAGACGGTGAGTGGAGGAGGAGATATAATGACGAACTATACGGGCTGTTCGGCGACATCGACTTAGCCAGAAGAGTGAAGATCCAAAGACTGAGATGGCTAGGTCATGTAGAGCGGATGGAAACCAATACTCCGGCCCGAAAAGTCTTCGAATCCACCCCCGAGGGACGGCGCAGTAGAGGAAGACCGCGACTCAGGTGGCGCACGCAAGTGGAAAGGGACCTCAACCAACTATGCGTGCTAAACTGGAGACAGGTAGCTAAAGATCGAGCTGGCTGGAGACGCTTGTTGGTTGAGGCCCAGGTCCACCCCGGACTGTAGCGCCACCTTAAGTAAGTAAGTAACCAAAAAAGACTGAAGCAATCAACTGCCATAGTGGCCCATTATGACCTGCTTACGACTTCTGTACACCTCTGGTAATGTTTTCTCACGTATATCAATCGATTCAGGCAAAATGGAGAGCATTTGAAGACATCGATTTCCACATAGTCCATTGACGGAAAATGGTATACGGATGGATCAAGAACTGATGAAGGAACATGGGCAGGCAGTATTTGGACCTCGGACAAAGTACTACTAACCAAAAGCATCTTTCAAGCAGAAGGCTATGCCAGACAGATGCGCTCAGATCAATCTTGACAGGGACTATACCAGCTATCCTGGCAATAGACTCCTACACCATCAAATCCAGACCCGTGTGGGAATGTCTACAGAAGCTTAAGAAGCTGAGGAGGAGTAACAGAGTAAAACTCTGTTGGATACCTGGCCATACCGCGATAGAAGGCAACGAAAATGGCCGGCTTCCTGGCTAGAAAAGGAGCATCGGATCATTTTACCATTCTGCGCTACAGAAGATCACGTCCTCAGGGTAGAGTTGAGACAACTGGAAAGAAGGAACCGGGCAGATGCATGCAACAGCGCTCATGGTATGAAGCAGGCCAAGAAACTCTTTTGTGTACATAACCGCAAGAGGTTTGAAACATGTATCAGAATGAGCCACAACCACCTGCGTATCCTAACAGGCTTCCTAACAGGGCACTGCAAAGTCAGGGAGCACCTAAGGAAACTGGGTGCGTCAGAAGAAGGTCTCCATCCAGTCTCTATTCCAGAACTGCTCCAGAACTGCAAGCTCTCATTCCCAGATTCTGGCTCAGGAAACTCGCTTACAGAGAATACTCTAGGATAAATCTAGACAATCTGTCTAGGTTCGATTCGTGGTACGACAAGAAATACTTTTCACGGCCCCACCTCGTTCGAGGCACTGACAATGCTCAAAGTTACGAGGGGCGTTCAATATATTCTCGGTATCGGGGTGAAGCTGTGGTTGTATATATAAATTGACTTATTTATCAAGTAATGCTATTATTTTAGTGCATTCATGTAAAATTTCATATAAATGTGATTATTAATTCGCGTTTTATCTCTAGTTAAACAGAATCATAATGGCAACTGAGACGATGATGGCGAAAATTGAGCATCGCGCTGTAATTACACTTCTCACTAAGCAAGGAAAAAGTCAAAAAACTATTCATGAAGAGATGGTGGCTGTTTATCAGGGTTCCGCACCTTCATTATCAATTGTGCAAAAGTGGTCAAGTGGGTTCAAGAGAGGCAGAGAGAGCATTGAAGACGACCCCAGCTCCGGCGCCCCGGCTACTGCTTGTACGGGAGAAAGCATCAAAGAAGCCGAAAAACTTGTTCTTGCGGATGCCCGAATAAAGGTGAAAATTATGGCAGAGATCACCAAGCTTTCAATTGGTACCATTCACACCATTCTTCATGACCATCTTAACCTTTCAAAGGTCAGTGCAAGGTGGGTGCAACGAATGCTTACAGCGCCTCAGAAAAAAAGTGAGAATCGCATGCTGTAGAGAGCTTTTGGAGATGTGTAATGAGAACGCGGACGGTGTTATGGATCGAATTGTTACTGGTGACGAAACATGGGTCCACCACTATGACCCTGAAAGCAAACAAGAGTCCATGCGGTGCCATAAAAAAGGTACAGACCCCCCAAAAGAAGTTCAAAGTCACTCAGTCTGCCGGGAAGCTCATGGCCACAGTTTTTTGAGACTCAAAGTGAATCTTGCTCATTTAGTACACAACGCTTCCACTTTGCATAATTTGCGGGAGGAAATTAAAAAGAGAAGACAGGCTAACAGACTCGCAGCGGGTGTGTTGCTTTCTCAGGACAGCGCTCCTGTTCACACGGCGCGAGTTGCCAAGGCTGCTGCGCGAGATTGTGGTTTCGAAGAAATCCAACACCCACCCTATAGTCCAGACCTTGCCCCTACTGACTATTTCCTGTTTCCGGATTTGAAAAAATGTCTTCGTGGAAAAAGATTTTCGGATGATGAAGAACTCAAGTCGGCAATAAATGGGTATTCTGTTTGACTAGAGATAAAACGCGAATTAATAATCACATTTATATGAAATTTTACATGAATGCACTAAAATAATAGCATTACTTGATAAATAAGTCAATTTATATATACAACCACAGCTTCACCCCGATACCGAGAATATATTGAACGCCCCTCGTAAAACTGCCTAGAAAAGGCTTCTCAAACTTGGCCGTTCGGAGTCGGCATAAAACTGTAGGTCCCTTCCAGTCGTGATAGAACAATAGCGCGAACAACACGAGTGGCTGCTGAGAAGCTAGGCCTGATATATGAATAGGGGGCACAATAGATCTAAAGGCCGCGGTGCAATTTAATCATAACCTGGCCTCTTTCTGCGCTCCAGGCACGCATTCACAGATCAGAGACCATCAGCAACGTTTTCCGTAGAAGCAGTCTGAATTTTGAGATCAGTAAGGAGACCGCGGGGCAAACGTGAACTCCACAGGCCACATCCTAGCGGAGATTCGACTTGGAATCGCCTTGGCAGCCGTTGCGCCGGCACTCGACGAAGCCTCTTGTGGAGTTGGCCAGTCCTGCTATAAGGAGTCGAAAGCTGGACGTGAAGCAAAAGACCTTATGGGCCCTGACATCCCGGTCCTGCTATAAGGAGACGAGAGCTGTACGTTAAGCAAAAGAGCTTATGGGCTCTGACATCCCGGTCCTGGCCGGTCCTGCCATAAGGAGACGAGAGCTGGACGTTAAGCAAAAGAGCTTATGGGCTCTGACATCCCGGGGAACTGCAGAGCTGATGAACTCGCCAAATGATCCACTAGACCGCTAGTTGATGGTACCCGTCAAGTTACAGCTGAATGTCAGATGCCAGATGGTTGACAGGAACCACTTGTCGAACCTCAAAGGAATTCTGATCTCGATCCAAAAAGGTCAAGTGGACGGTTCTCCCCAAAAGATCTAAAATTAACACTGCAGTGGGAATCGTCAGCGAACACTGACGGCTAGGCCTTCACACGGTAATGACTGGGCGGCTATTTCTCCAACGACTTCTATAGACGCTGCCTAGACGAGGATGAGGATGGAGCGCGTGTTGAAGCACTTGCCTCAACTAGGAATGAGGCTCTCTCTTAATTAAAGCACCCACGTGTCGGTGGAGGTGGATGGAAGATAGGACATGGAGGCTGCGTCGAGATGCGAATGTAGGCCAGAAGGCCGGACCCAGGCACCTCGATGTGCATTGACTCTATTCCAGTCCCAACTTCTAGACTCGAGAAGGAGAGAAAGGGCTAATCTCGAGGAGTTTAAGGGCCAAGTCATAGCGGAGGCAAGACAGCTTGGTCTTGCGTTTTTCGCCGATGCAATTTTGCCCTAAGTCCTCGCTGAAAAGACGCTTCTTTTGAGACCGAAATTGTTGAAATCCGATCCGAGTAGAAGAGAAGTTAGTTAGGCAAACGTGTAGGCAAAGGTCCTTAAAAGAGCTCCTTAGCAAAAGCACATATTTTAGAAAATCGGGCATATCTCGAGAAGGGTGCGTCCGGGGTCGTAGATCTCTGGCCCATCGAGAGAGGTTGGAAAGGCGCATCTGATCATGGATTCTTTGTTTTTTTTTTTTTTGCAAACCCCATCAGGAGCTGAGAAGAGTTTCCATCAAAATGGAAAATCGCGAATATCTCGAAAACTATGCGTTTTTCGGCGACGGTGGAAGGCAGCCCCCGGATCAGACTGTCGCCGGCCTAATATGAAAGTATTTTTAAACTACTTAGAACTGTCGGCTTTCCTTGAATTTCACGCTAAAACAAATAATTTTTCCCACTAAATCTACAAATTAAAATTAATTGCTTTTTTTTTTCAATCTATAAAATAAAAATATATAAAAAAATGCAGTTATTCAAAGAGCTATACGAAAAGAAAAAACATAATTAATTTTGTATATACACGTTAAAAGCGGTGAACGTTACAAAGCAAAAAAAAAAATGTGCATTATTTTGCTTAATTTTTTTTTTTTAAATTTACAATCGTTTTAGTAGATTTTTCTTAGTTTATTGAAAACGGTTCGCTTCGCTTCGATATTGGTTTCGTTTGTTTCTCTTAACAATTCTACAATAATTTTTATATCTAATTTTATAATTTAGTTTAGCTACATCTTATTATTTTTTTTTCGACGACACATAATTTTTTTTTGAAAAAAATTAAAGAAAACAAAAAAGAACGACAAAACTTAACAATGTGATACAGTTTGTGAGTGTTTTTTTTGGTTTCTTTTGACAAACATGAACATAACTGTCTTATGGATTATCTACAACGTTAATTTACTTCTTAATTGATTTAAATTATTATTATTTCTTTTTTTAAAGAATATTTTCTATATTTTTGTTTTTTTTTTGAATCTATGAGGAGCGTAGGAATGAGAGTTGAGATTTTGAAGTGAGAAACATGCTACGGACTAGTATCAAAAAGAATTGTCTTAGGTACTCTAAGAGTCTAGATCGGCTAGAAGATGAAAGAAAGAAAAAAAAAAAAGAGGATTGAGTTGATGAGTGGGTGGGTGGCATTGTGGCGGTGGCGGCAGCTGCAGGTGGAGTTGATTGATTCTGAAACAACCTTTCAAGTGGTGGACAGTCGGTCGAAGGGCGGGGTACCGGCACGGAGGCTGTCCCAGTGGCCCTGCCTAGCAGGTGGTGATGAATTGGGTCTGGCGGTTGAAAGCGGTTCGCTATCGAAATCATTGACAGACGCTTCCTCCGAAATCTCCACAACCCCGACTAAGCCTATCGGTCCCCCTCCCCAGCCACAAACAAAATTTCATAACAAGCCTAGCTACGAGTACAAAATGCGGCTTCAGCCTAACTGGTCGTGGCGGGGATCCAAAAGTCGAATCATAGATCCAGCGAGTCGGGGGGCGTCGGCTCGGTCGGCAGGACACCGTACGGGTCGTCGTCGCCGTAGAATATGCACTCTTCCACGTCCGTGTCGTAGCTGGGGTCCAGGTTCACCTCGTGGAAGTGCAGATCGAGCTCGAGCAGGTCCCACGAGCCGCCGAACTGGGCGAGGGGAATGTTCTGCGGCACCGGTAGGTCGGCGTGCCGCAGCTTCTGGCCCGGTTTCGCCGCCTGATTGTCGAGCATGACGAAGTCATTCGAGAACCCGTCCGATGGGCAATGCTTGGACGAGGTCGGCGAAATGTTCGGATTGGTGGGCGTGTCGGGAGTGGCCACGGAAGTGGAACTGTCATCGACGGCGGGCATGGAATCGTCGATGAAGGACCGGCCCACCGAGCTCAGGCTGAACTCGACCAGAGGCGAGGGCCTATGGTGGGCGGAGTGGTTGTCGCCAGACTCGCCGGCCGCCTCGGGGATGGCGGTCAGACTGATCAGCTGCTCGGAGCAGTGGGTGGTCGTGTTGAGACTGCTGCCGCTGAGGCTGAGCCAGGCGGCGGGCGAGGAGTTCGCCGCCGACTGAGTGGCCCGCGTCACCGTCAGCGGACTGCTGGTGTCGCCGTGCGAGTAGTGGTGTCGTCGACTGAGTGCGATCGAGCGCAACGACGACGTCAGACTGTCGATGGGGTGGTGTGGATGCGGCTGCTGCCGCTGCTGCTGCTGCGTGCCTGCCAGCGGGGTGCTCGAGTGGGTGGAGGAGGAACGTTGTACTAAGGTGCCGGCTAGTCTTTGCAAATTCTCATAGCTTCCTTCGTTTGGTTTTGCCCTAAGGGAACGCACCTGTTGGGACTGCTGATTCTTCAGGTTGATCGAGTCCATCGAGGAGAGCTTGATGGACGCCATGGAGGCGGTCGCCATGCCGATGTCGCTGAGAGGAACTAGAGTGTTGAGGACGTCCGGGGAGTCCAGCGGGCTGGAGAGCGGTGTCGAGCCGAGGGCGGCGTTCACTAGGAATCTGAAAGGAGAGAGATTCGCGTTATTCTCGGTGTCGTGCGAAAGGGGGGGGGGGCGACGCTGAACGTTACATTTGCCGCTGCAGGAGGTTCTGCCAGACGGCTTTCAGTTCTAACGAGGGTGCTCGCAGGATCAGACTTTTTCGTCGCGCGTTCTTCTTCGGGGTGCGCGTCAGGTCCGGCGCACAGTAGCCAGTAGGGCTCTCCGCCAGCCGGCCGTTAGGGTCCACGGTGATTCGGAACTCGGCCGCTGAAAGTGGAACGCAGCCGGTCAGTGGGGCTGGGCTGGGGGAGGGATGAGGAGGTTCACTTACTCTTCTTCCGCATGTGAAAGCACGAGTCCACGATGTTGGCAATCGGGATGGGCTCCTCGGTGATGAAGAGGACCCTGTCCCGGCTGACCTTGGCAAAGACTATGATATCACTGAACAGCAAAGTCCAGTAGGGCTTGACGGAGCGGCCCTCGACGCGACTCAGATCGCCGCCGAAGATCCACTGTCTGCCCTGCACAGCCAACGTGAACGGTTTGCACTTGGTGAAGACCATTCGGGACTCGAGGTCCTGTAGGGTGAGGAGCGGGCGGCCCTCGCCCAGAGGCTCCATGAGGCCACTGCTGACGGTGATCTCGCGGTAGGCCGCCTGCAGTTCGTTGATGACGCTGGTGAAGTTCTTGTGCTCCTCGCTGTCCACGTGGCAGTTCGTGGCGAGCATCTGCATCAGCTTCAGGATCTCACGAAAATGTTGCAACGGCCGATGGATGAACATCGTGAGATCGGGCCGCTTGCGTGGCACTTGTGGTTCCGTGATGAAGGCGACGAACTCCGATCCGGCTTGACGGGATTTGTTGACCTACAAGAATGGGACAGTTGAGAGGGTCGCTGATGGATGAGGATGAGCAACTTACCAAGACACAGTCGGCTCGCTTGATGCCGTTGCAGTACTTCTTGTAGGCCGCGCATATCGCGGTCGTCTTCGACAGATAGACGCGCGACGTGAAGTTCAACTGGGGCTCCTGGTCGTCGTGCATCAGCTGCTCGAGGATGTCCTCGGATATTCGGAGAAGTTCGTCGATGTTCTGGAATAGGGTTCGATGGTCGTTCGGGGAAATGAGGTCCTTGCGCTCGTTCAGCGGCTGCACGAAGCGCTGCATGCCGAAGTGCAGGGCCGAGATGAAGTTCTGCTCGCGACTGATCAGTTGGAGGAGGAATCGCCGCCGATTGTCGGTGATTGGTGAGATGGACTGTGAAAGAGATGAATGGTGGTTTGTTAGAGAATGTTGATGGTGGGGGGCAACGACGATTCTACTGGAAAAGTGATTATTTTGAAGTGTAGACGTCGGAAGAGATGAGGGGGACTGAATTCAAGGGACTTGGTGTCGACGGGAGGATGGATGGATGCCTCGATTATGTCACAAAAGTGACCGAAAAAGTAAGCTCTTGGTTACTGGAACTGGAATCCACTCAAACAGTCGATTTTTCGGAACGCTAAGGTGGCTCTTTGTCGTCATTCAGACATCACCCTTGTAGCCGACATGGGCTCTGTCTCTGTTGCCCTTGGATACTCCATGATCGGAGGAAGTGGAGATGTTGGCGACTGCCGTACAAACCGGAGCGAGGTCAGTAGAACTTGACGTTCACTTAGACAACAGCGAACCAAATCTGTTTCAATGCTTGGCAGCAGTGGACTGCCAGGGCTGTCTGGGAGGGTAGCCAGCTGTGACTAGGACGCTGCATGGGTCTCTAGCCCGAATATTGCTACTATTCCGCGAAATGACGCCCGTTCCGTACTCGCTTTCGGTGTAAAACATTCGAACAGTGAATTATCGTCTCGTGAAGTGACTTCCAAATCGAACTCAAAAACCAAGCAGAAACATAAAAAATTAAAAAAAGTACCATGTCTTATATATTTTTTTTTTATTAATTCGTGTATAAAATTACAAAACATAAAAAATAAACAAAAAATCAAAAAAAAAAAAAAACCCATTTCGATCTTAACATAAACAAAATGAAGCAACTTTCAAGCAACGCATACATAAACTAAAAAAAAAGATATGATTAAATAAAAATTAAATACAGGAACAGTTTTTTTTTTTTGCTTAAAATAAAATGAGGATCGAAAAAAATCAAATAAAATTGCCAACAAATCCAAAAAAGAAGTAAATAAAATAAATTCATTTAGCCGAGCCTAAACAAGATTGCTTTCGAAACTATAAATAAATAAATATTCCATAAATAATTTAAATATTCTTATTTTTTTTTTTTTTTTTTTGTTTGTTAAATTAATTTAGTATTACACAAAAAAAAATTAAGAATTTTATACAAAATTTAGAAACAATATCGAACGGGGAGTGGGAGCTGGAGGGTGGATTGCTTATAAGATAGAGTGGGACATATAATTTATTTTTTTTTTTTTCAAAAAAAAACAATAAAAAGGCTTGAGTGAGTGATTAACGAGCATAATTGTACAAACTTGAATAGAACAGAGTCTCCGCGTTTGTTTGAGTAAGAGAGAGAGAGAGAGAGATACGAGTATAAAGAGAATAAAAAAAAATTAAGTTAAATGAAGGCTTAGGTGAGTAGGTCCCCGGGTGACCTTGGGCGGGACGGCCGCCGCTGGTGGTGCACGCCGCCCCATTTCCCCCAAAGGACACCGGACCTCTATGTACATTTAAGTAAGCGTATCGTGCCGCAAAGTTGATGAACAAAAAAATGACAAAATATACAAGTGTGTTGGTGACGAGTGCGATGAGTTGTGTGCGAGAATGTGTGTGTGTGTGGGGTTCTCAGCCCTCTAGACAAGTACCCCCTTGCCTACCTCCTTGCTGAATGTGACCTGCGGCAAGTTGAGACGCCTTTTCGCCGCTTCCATGGTCGAGCTGCTGGAACACGCTGTCGATGGCCGGATATTGCTGCCCACTTGCATGCCGCCGTCCGTGTAGTTGCTGGCCGCACTGGTCACACGTGACTTACTGCCGATGCCGTTCATCATCACCGTCGACGCGGTGGTCTGGCGGACGGTGGGCACCGGTGCAGCTGCGGCTGCGGCTGCGGTTGCCGTCGACGCTGACGCTGACGAGCCCGACCGCCGGAATATCTCCATGGTCAGGGTGCTGCCCTGCGAGCGAATCAAATTGAGGACGTCCGCCTCGGGCATCGTGACCACGTTGTGCTTGTCCACGAATATCACATAGTCGCCCGGCAGGATGCCATTCTTGTCGGCCGACAGGCCCGGCTCGATCTTCTCCACGCGCGGCGGATGCGTCCAGACGATGGAGAAGCCGAAGCCCCGCTCGGCGGTGCGCGACAGCTTCTTGGTCACCGTGAACGGGGTCCGGCCGATGTTCGGCTTGGCAGACGATAGGCGACGACCACCGCTGCCGCCCGCCGTGGCACTGGTGCTGCTGGCCGGCACCTCGTTCGGTGGGTCCAGCTCGAGGAATCGCAAAAACAAATTCTCATCGGCGTCCCGCTGATGGATGGCCTTCTTGCTCAGCGTTATCGGCTGATTGGAGTTCGCGTCGATCAAGTTCAAATTGGCCGCCGTCATGCTGTCGATGCTTATCACATCCTCTTCGACGGACTTCTGCCGGGCCGCAGCGCCGGCCCGTTTCTCCGCCGATGTCATGCTTGCCGCGGCGGTGGCTTGTGCTTGCTGGTGAGTGCTGCCAACAGGATTACTGGTCACTGGTATGGCCGGCGTTGGATTATTGAGGCATGACTGCGACTGCAGCTTATAGGAGCCGTTCACTGGTGCTACGATGATGCTGCGAAGCGGGAAGGACATGCATCCTAGGAACTCACTGCGTCTGCAAAAGAGAAAAAGAGAGCCATGGTTAGTTCAAGGATTCAAACGAGCAAGTGGGAGAGAGGGGGGAGGGTTGGATGGAGGCCAAGAGCTTCCTGTTTCTGATTTTCATCAGTTGACGCGCTCCTTTCGAGAGGTGTTAACCGGTATCCTGACAGAGGTGGAGGCAACAGCAGAACAGGGTGCTTAGCCGGGTGGTGGAGACGACGACAAGGCCTGTGGACGTTTGCCAAAAGAGTGGGAGTCCGAGTGGCATTTCTGGGAGGCGAGCAGATCGAAGGCAGACGATTGGTGGACACTTAGGCATAGGCTATGATGGCGGCGGCGCCTTCATGGGGATTGCGATCGAGATGGGCCGACTTGACGTTGGCGCTGTGTTCGGTCATTAGACAGGGGATTGCAATCGACGCGCCCAAGGACTCGACAGATTGGGTGTTCGTTTTCGAATTGATTTTGTTTTACATCACGAATGTTTCCTTTGACACTCGAGGGATGGAGGGGGGGGGGGGGGGGGGGAGCCTGCCGAACCACGAAGCTTCGGTGGCCTTTCGTGAGTAGACATGCGACTGTGGCGCCGGGGTCGATTGCATGTGCTTTCAGTTGTTTCGTGGTTTTCTGTGCCGAGGGGATGGGAGATAGCAGACGGACGGACAGAGGAGCGGCTTGCTTGTGGGCGGGCGGTAATTGTTCAAATCGATAAGCAGACACATTCAAAGTTCAACCGATGGATGGAGCCATGCGATGGTTTGCGGGGGGGGGGGGGGGTGGACGAGGAAGAAGAGACGAGCGAGGAGTAAGAGAAGGACTAACGAGAAGTGGGAGATGGACAAGCGAGGAGTGACAGACGGCTTGGCGTGGTGGAGGGTGCAGTGTTTGGGAGGTCGGTGGTTGGTGGGGGGGAGGGGTTGGAGGAGTGAGGAGCGACGACCGAGGAGTGAGAGAATTACGAACGAGGAGTGACAGATGGAAAATCGTCGTCAAGTCTATCGATTGGGCAGTTTGTTGAATTTTTTTTTTTTTTGGCTCACAGAAGGAGGTCTTTGAACCCTCGAGAGGGTGAACAGATACAGGAGCTCTTTGAGGAGTTTTTGGACGACTTAGTTGATCACGAAGGGAAAGAAGAAGCTTCCGATCTGTGATCCAAGCGTTGGCCACGAGATTCTACGACAAAAGCGGCACCCTTCGAGTCCAATGATGACACTCTTTTCAGTCGAGCTCTGGATCCCACCAAGGCAGCGGACAGCGGCAAGAAGAAGGAGAAGGCGCTCGTTTCAGTCGAGCTCTGATCCCCGAAGGCAACGGACCGGCGGCCTCCATCCCTCGCACAAGTGTCTGCATTCTCGTTCGGTCCATGCCTTCTCCAATTCAGTCGCCTTCCACGTCATTAATTTCTTAGAATCCTCCCTGCAACCGTTCCACCACCAGTAACGTCACTGACATGAACAAATTCAATACGGAACCGGACGTCATCAAGTGAATGAAAATTTCCACGCCGCCGAGCGAGGGATCAACGCCAGCAAAGCACACACACATCGTGTGCGTCATCGTCCTGTCCCTCGAAAGGACCCCTCCCCACCAACCCCCCGCCCTCTTGGTCGCTTACATCATCAAAAAGAGAGAGAGAAACTTTTCCTCCGCCAGGGAGTGGCGTATCATCATCATCGCTCGAGTCCATCCCTCGCCAGCCACCATCCCCGTCCGAGGCTCCCCGATTATTTTTTTTGTGGTTTTTGCGAAGAATTTCATTGTAATCCAGCAACGAGCGTGGCAATGTTCAGTTTTACGACAGCGTCCCACCCTCGCGACATCAAAGTTGCCGGCGACTGCATTCGGATTAATTTGGCTCGTTTCGTTGTCGGTCGAGACGTGCGGGCGCATATTTATGACTCAGTTCGATAATCTCATTCTCCCGCCCGCTTGATACTCGAATTGAGCGGATGTGCATTTAATAAGCAAGCGCTGAGAAGAGGGCGCTGGCTGGCTGGGCCTTGAAGAAGTTTCGTGGTTTTGGTTGGAAGCCAAGGAGCGAGGCTGCAGCCTGCCAAGTGTGTGGGTTGACAATGGTGGCGTCGTCGTGGGCATCATTGGCGGGCTTCAGAAGCAGTCAGCAGAGAGAGAGAAAGGCCAGCTGGAGTGACCCGTGAACCACCGAAGAGGCAACAGATTGCTTGGCTAGGGCGGCAATGAGACGTCTTCATTCACCTCATCGTGCTCATTAGACGCGAAATTGTCTTCTTCTCCCGCCCCCCTTCCAACTGGCTCCAACTGCATTCTGCATCAAACTTCCTGAATCCTTCAAAACGTTCCACATGCACATGCACACGACAATTGTCGCTCTTTCGCGCACAAGTCAAGTGAACTGACACGAACCCACTTGGCCAACGAGAATGAGACCAATTTTCCACCACGATGCCAGAGTGAATGCCTATCCTTTGCCGCTCTCCCTCCCTCCTCCTCCCGAACAAAAGCATCGCCACCACGCCACCAAAGCCAACAAGGACACCACAGCCATTGTGCGGCAAAAGGCACACACATAAAAACCGTTTAATTAAAACAAAAGGATAAACAAATCCACATCCACACAGCAACGGGTTTAAAGCGCAAATCCAGGCGATCCACGAGCGCGGAGCCGTATCTGCATATGTGTGATTGCATTCAGCCGAGGAGCCATCGTGCGCGAGCACAAAAGGAGCGCCACGCCGCTTTGAATGTCGGCTCTGAGGATCCGCTTGAGTACATTAAGACGGGGACGGCGGTGGCTTTGTCGTCGGCCACTAAAACGATGGTTAACCACTGAAGAGGCTGCTTTTGTGTGCAAGCCCTTTAATTAATGAAAGGGTTTGGTGCGCCTCATCACGTGGCGCGGGGCGTCCCCTCATTATTTCCCATTTAATGTCCTAAATGTGAAGTCATGTGAATGGATAAATATTTGCTGATGGCCCTCGCATCCGTCGGTGTTTGCGTAGGACTGGAAGAAGGACTTGTTTGTCTGCCTGTCTGTCATTGGCTGAGGGAGACTTGTGGTCGGGGGGTGGGGGCTTTGGAAAATCAAACAAATGGCATTCAAGTTGGGTTCTTTTCTTCTTGACAACGACTTCTCCAGCTGTTGCGGGCGGGGCAAGGTAGAGAGCAGACGGAAGGGCTTGCCAGGATGCCAGTGAGGAGGCAACGAAGATGATTGTCTCTCTGTTCAAGTGATGGTGTTTGGAAGCCTCTGTGATGTGAGAAAGGACCCGGAGCTTGTGTCGGTATCTCACCTTTTGAAGGAAAAATGTCGTTTGTCGGCAGGCTTTTGAGGGATATTTGGCTTCTGAGCTCAGTTGCCAATCTCAACCGCAAGTCAGCCTGAGCTCGACTTCAGTCCAAGGCGCGATCGAGACTCAGCCGCTCTTCGGGCAGAGCCGCAAGTCAGTCCAAAGCGCGATCCAGACTCAGCCGCTCCTCGGGCAGAGCCGCAAGTCAGTCTGAGCTCGACTTCAGTCCAAGGCGCGATCGAGACTCAGCCGCTCCTCGGGCAGAGCCGCAAGTCAGTCTGAGCTCGACTTCAGTCCAAGGCGCGATCGAGACTCAGCCGCTCCTCGGGCAGAGGCGCAAGTCAGTCTAAGCCGCGATCCAGACTAAGCCGCTCTTCGGGCAGAGCCGCAAGTCAGTCTCAGCACGACTTCAGTCCAAGGCGCGATTCAGACTCAGCCGCTCCTCGGGCAGAGCCGCAAGTCAGTCTGAGCTCGACTTCAGTTCAAGGCGCGATCGAGACTCAGCCGCTTCTCGGGCAGAGCCGCAAGTCAGTCTAAGCCGCGATCCAGACTAAGCCGCTCTTCGGGCAGAGCCGTAAGTCAGTATGAGCTCGACTTCAGTCCAAGGCGCGATCGAGACTCAGCCGCTCCTCGGGCAGAGCCGCAAGTCAGTCTAAGCCGCGATCCAGACTAAGCCGCTCTTCGGGCAGAGCCGCAAGTCAGTCTGAGCTCGACTTCAGTCCAAGGCGCGATCGAGACTCAGCCACTCTTCGGGCAGAGCCGCAAGTCAGTCTAAGCCGCGATCCAGACTAAGCCGCTCTTCGGGCAGAGCCGCAAGTCAGTCTGAGACTCAGCCACTAGTAATTTCTCGCCACGAGGACCTTTCGGGGAACTCATTGAAGGCTTCCACTGTGTCGCCCTGCCACCATTTGCGCTCCGAGTCCTTCTGTATCTATTTCTGCGACGTTTGCCTGCCTGTCGCGTCCCCGTAATTCATCTCTAAGTCACCCCCCCCGGGGGATTAGGACTTCATTTAATGGCTCAATGAGTACACGACATTCCTTGTCGACCAGTTAGTCCGAACATCTCATCCGTCCGACCACGAGAATGATGCGCCTGCCAGAGATTAGTGCTTCGCCTTGACACGCTACCGAGGCCTGATGAAGCATGTACGTCCGCAGGACATCTCGGCCCTGCCAGCCACCCCCCGCCTGTTTCTCGTCTTCGTTGTGTCTTCTGCCAACTCACACGTCAAATGACAATTAATGACCAAGAAGCAACGACAACGGCCGACCGACGGACGTGTCCTCAAAGTCGTGTGTGTCGCCCCGTATGCAACTGGGCAGCAACACGTTGCGCTGGTGGAGGGGCGGTGGGGGTGGTGGACCTACTTGTTTGCCCGCCTCAGCTTACCCTAGTCAGCTTTAATGGGATTAAACATATGGCATGCCGGAAGTTGAGGTTTCATGCCGATCGATTGTGCGGTATGCATCATGGGCTGGGCATGTAATAACTTTGTTTATGCTGGCCACGGTGTGGGGGGTGGGTTGGAAATTCAGTTCACCTGAGTGAGGGTTATGGCTGAGGTTTATCTCAAGGACAGGAGGGAATTAGAAACACTAGAAGCGTTCGCGAAGCTTAAACGAATTCCTACAAGACATGTGTTCGAAGAATTTACTTTCGTGGAGGCTTTTAAGACATTTGTGAGATTTTCTGCGATGGGAGGTGGGTGGTGGGAGGTGGGAGGGTTTGAGGGGCGTTGGTGGTGAGTCGAATTTCTTGTGAATTCAAAGAGGGGCTGCAGAAGTTGACGAAAAACAGAAGGTGCCTCGTCGGGGTAGCTCTCTGGTCAGCCAACAAGGGTCTTCGTCTTCTTTTTGGACTTTGTGGCGTGGGCTTGAAGTGACTATCAAGCATTCAGCCTCCGCAGCGATCACGATCTGCTTCGAGGTGAGGTTCTTGTCCACTTCTGGGCGCCACTTTAGACGTAGTCGCCCTCTGCTACGTTCGCACAGTAAACTGGCGCCACCCTAAATTCGATGGCGCTCCATGTTGCGTTGTTTTTTGTTGCGAAAGACGTCGACTTGCACAAGCTTTGAGTCGAAAAAATTATGTCTCTGCCCTCCCCAAGCTGGCGCTACCTTAAACTCGGGCGTTTACTGTTGGCACTGTCTCGTCGTGGCACTGTCTCTTCGTGGCACTGTCTCATCGTGGCACTGTCTCATCGTGCCACCGTCTCGTCGTCGCACTGTCTCGCCGTGGCACTGTCTCGTTGTGGCACTGTCTCATCGTGGCACTGTCTCATCGTGCCACCGTCTCGTCGTCGCACTGTCTCGCCGTGGCACTGTCTCGTTGTGGCACTGTCTCATCGTGGCACTGTCTCATCGTGGCACTGTCTCGTCGTGGCACTGTCTCATCGTGGCACTGTCTCATCGTGCCACCGTCTCGTCGTCGCACTGTCGCCAATTCCTCTCCCCGAGGTCAAACCCGACGCCAATTTAATTCAAAAAAGACTTGCCAGCCACTACGCTTGATTAAGTCGTCCACTCCTGCCCCGTTCGACGAGACGAGAAGCTCATTAGGCGCGAGTACACCCTCGTACACTCTCGTCATCGTCCTCATCCTGCTCCTCATCCTCCTCATCACCCTTCTCCTTCTCCTCTTCTTCCTCCTCATCGTCCTCCTCTTTCGCCTCCTTGACCAGACACCCAAAATTCTCCGCATTGCTGTCGCCACTTGCGACATTCCTTATTCCCGTCGATCATCCTTCGTCCCCCCCCCCCCCCCGCCCACCCAGAATGACGTCATAAGCTTCATAAAATTTCATTACACACTCGAAGCAGAAACAGAAACAGAAACCGACTCCGAACACTGAAGCCCCGATGGCACCCTCTTTCTATTCAATTTCAGCCTCGAATCGACCACAAAATCCATTCGAAATCCACACACTCGCCCTAAAACACACACACACGCACACAGCTGCATGGAGAGGAATGGAATATGTAAAAAGGATATATTCCGCAAGAGGCAACCCACACATTCACCGAGTGCCGGTCTCCTCAATAAAAGGTTGACCTCATTTTTACGCAGCCCCCCCTGCAGCCCCCCACCCCACAGCCCTTGTCACATCATCTTTCTCGGCATGAGACGAAGGACGAATGTGAAATAAATGTCATGTGCTTCATCAAAAAAAAAAAATAAGAGAATATATTCTAAACATACGTGGCATCCTTCCTTGAAGAATTTCCACCTCGGCTCGGCCTCTGTGTGCTGTGTGCCTTTGATGACAGATCCCAGCCCCTCGGGGGAGGTCTCTCTCGCTCTCCCTCTTCCTCTCCCCGCCCCCTCCCCCCCCCCCCTCTCCACCTGACAAGCGACAACGAGAAGAAGAATATCCCATTGTTCGTGACTTGAAATGCGTGACACCCTTTCCCATTTCTTTGCCGCAGAAACAATTCGTTTTTTTGACAAGGAAGTGCGACCTCGATGCGGGATCTTCTCGGAAGGGCTTACGCTCCCCTTGCGTTGCCGGAATCGAGAGAATAATTCGATCAAAGCGAGCGCGAGCGCGATTTATTTCAAATCGTTGGCAGGATTTTTTGGCGGAAATTCGAAAAATTTGCTGCCCAACACGGCGCGGCCAGCGATGCTGTGCTTCCGGTGAGAGCGAGTTTCGCAATCAATTGTGCACCTGCCAGCGAGTGGGGCTCCCCGGAGGAGGGGCAATATTTGCGATAATTTATCGGTCGTTAGGAGCGATGCGATGGCGGGATTGAATGTGATGAAGTGTGTGTGGAAATTGGATGACATTTTGGAGAGGTTTTTGGCATCTTTTAACTCAAGCGAGAGATGGACTTTAATGCGGACCTGTTGTGGAACAAGTGAGGCTTCTTCGATGGAAGTTGTGGCAGAGCCAGTGGCAGAACCAGGGTCAGAGGCAGTCGCAGAAAAAGTGGCTGAGGCAGTGGTGGAGACAGTGGCGGAGACAGTGGCGGAGACAGTGGCGGAGACAGTGGCGGAGACAGTGGCGGAGACTGTGGCGGAAAATGTGGCGGAAAATGTGGCGGAAAATGTGGCGAAAAAAGAGGCAGAAATAGTGGCGGAGACAGTGGCGGAGACAGTGGCGGAGACAGTGGTTGAGGCAGTGGCGAAGGAAGTCGCAGAAAAAGTGGCGGAAAAGGAGGCAGAAAATCGGCATAGACAGTGGCGGAGACAGTGGCAGAAAAAGTGGCAGAAAAAGCGGCAGAGCCAGTGGCAGAGTAAGTGGCGAAGTAAGTGGCGGAGACGGTGGCGGAGACAGTGGCGGAGACTGTGGCAGAGGCAGTGGCGGAGACAGTGGCAGAAAAAGAGGCAGAAAAAGTGGCGGAGACAGTGGCGGAGACAGTGGCGGAGACAGTGGCGGATACAGTGGCGGAGACAGTGGCGGAGACAGTGGCGGAGGCAGTGGCGGAGACAGTGGCAGAAAAAGAGGCAGAAAAAGTGTCAGAGACAGTGGCGGAGACAGTGGCGGATCCAGTGGCGGAGACAGTGGCGGAGACAGTGGCGGAGGCAGTGGCGGAGACAGTGGCGGAGGCAGTGGCGGAAAATGTGGCGGAGACAGTGACGGAGACAGTGGCTGATACAGTGGCGGAGACAGTGGCGGAGACTGTGGCGGAAAATGTGGCGGAAAATGTGGCGAAAAAAGAGGCAGAAAAAGTGGCGGAGACAGTGGCGGAGACAGTGGCGGAGACAGTGGCGGAGACAGTGGTGGAGACAGTGGCGGAGACAGTGGCTGAGGCAGTGGCGAAGGAAGTCGCAGAAAAAGTGGCGGAAAAGGAGGCAGAAAATCGGCATAGACAGTGGCGGAGACAGTGGCAGAAAAAGTGGCAGAAAAAGCGGCAGAGCCAGTGGCAGAGTAAGTGGCGAAGTAAGTGGCGGAGACGGTGGCGGAGACAGTGGCGGAGACTGTGGCAGAGGCAGTGGCGGAGACAGTGGCGGAGACAGTGGCGGAGACAGTGGCACAAAAAGTGTCAGAAAAAGCGGCAGAAAAAGCGGCAGAGACAGTGTCAAATGGCCACATGGATGTGATTCCAGAATCCGCGTCACAGGCAGAGGCACAAGCAACCAAATGCTCCTACCTCCACGCCACTAAAAGCCACTCTCCCCCAAAAAAAAGAGATATGACGCCAAAACCAAAAGCCACCCACATTACGTCAGCTGCCCCAGCAAACACCACTCCACTGCGCAGTCCACCACCCACAGTGATTGCGTCAATCTCGCCGGTAGTCAGTCGCCATGGCAACACACAACTTTGACTGATCCCTCAGTAATCTCCTTAATTGGGTTGTCCCCGTGTTTGCTAACTTAATTGCATTGCCGGGATTCTCGTTCACTTTTACGAGCGGTGTTTTTCTGCCCAAGCCCCCTACGCGGAGTGACAGAAAGGTCACTCCTAGGTCAATCCATCAAAACTGCACTCTCTCTCGGGGTCGCCTTTATATCTCCGACGGCCGCAATAAATCTCCATTCATTCCAAAATAGTCGCGTCCACCCCGGGGGCGCCTTTAACGATTATTAAAACACAATTTCCGTTCAGCCCCCCCCCCCCCCCCCCACGTCCCCCCAGCCACAAAGTCCATAATTACAGCAAGCATTCCGCCACCTTGCCAGCGACGTTAAAAAATCCCTTTTAACCCTTATCCAGGCGATCTTATGGCTGGGGCTAATAAAAGACGAAAACTATGCACATTAGGGGGGGGGGGGGGGGGGGAGGGGGAGGGGGTTTAAATTCGAACGAGGACCTCCTTCCTCAACCGGGTAACCTTTGCGTGCTTTGGTGAGTTTATGGGGTTATATACGAGCTTCCTGTTTCCAAGGAAATGGATAACTAGCGCACATGAGGTCCTTAAATTCTCTCCATTTTACGTTCGTTTTAAGTGTTGCGTTGACCCCGCTACCCCGCTGCGCGTTTGCGGATGCGTTCGCACGTCCACACTGCTGCTGGGGGTGCCAACAAATCGATCACGTACTCAAGATGAACACGGAATGTCGCAAAGGATGAACCATAATTTGGTTTCCTTCTTATTTTTCTCTTGAAGAGGGGCGGGGGGAGGGGGGGGGGAATAATGCTGTATTTTTCCTTGCTGATGGTGGGCGGGTGGTGCTTTTTATCTCCAGTCATTGTTTATCGGAATCATAAAGCTGGCAATGGAGAACAATGACAAAGTTTTGAATGGCACTAAGGTTAACAACAAAACCCACCGACGACGACGACGACGACGACGAGTGAGGATTCTCATAACCAGAAGGTGCCGCAGGACTAAGTTTCTTGAGCTGTGGGGGGCGGGGGGGGCTTATTTGTGGTGCTCCATCGTCTCGGATGAGCTTATCCCGAAGGCAGATAAGGACGCTTGAACGAGGCGAACGAATGTGCGCATTTCTTTTGTTTCGGCTTCGTTGTGAAGGTTGTAAGGGGGGGGGGGGGGGGGGGGAAGAAGAGAAATATTGTCGGAATCGCCCATCCATCACTTGTTAATTGAGTACTCAGTTTGAAGAGGTGTGCGTAGGAATATGGAGAGGACTTGAACTGACAAAAGTCAGTCAATTTCACATTTTTCGCTTCCCCCAGCCGTCTCCCTCACCCGCCTTCAAACAGAGTCTGATTCGAGGTCTCATTCAAGCCAAGAATGTGTAAAATAACTTCACGACAAACCATGCTAATTGCTTGCGAATTGACAAAAGCCACTCCTGCCTTCGTCGCTGCTATCCTGATCATCTCCGAAATCGTCCAACTTCAACTGGCTGCCTCCCGCCCACGTTCAACCCGGCGAATCGCTTACGAATCGCCCGGCTAATAAAAGCCATTTGAGCGTGAAATTGTGGTTCCTTTGACAAGCGCCGAACTTTGGTCGCTTTTCGAAAAAGTAATTAGGTCAGCTGACTAACCGCAAAGCAATCGATGCGATGCCCCCCCCCCCCCTCCCCAGCGAGTCATTATTTAACAGCATAATTGCTTTCTATTCAGTCTGTGTGTCCATTAAGTCCGTTCGTCCCCCCCCCCCCCCCCCCCGCCCATTTCACATGCGTTCAAAGTGAATCCTTTCAATCGAAAGCGAACATGCGACCGAGACACCGAGGGTGCCCGCAAATAGGTTACGTATACGTCAGCGAACATCGTCGTCCCATCCCTTGAATTGTTTTTGTGTGTGACATTGCCGTGCAGGTGTATCCGGTGCTGTGCCAAAGGAAATGCACACACACACTGCGAAAATGTATTTTTAATAGATTCCGAACGATGACATGGGGATGATCGGTGGCTACCACCCGAACGAACGACGCTTCGATGATGTTAATGATGATGACGATGTGGATGGCGGTAATGGGAACGAATGGGGTTTCCGTTTCACATAAAATTTAGATCGTCACCACCCTCCCACCCCCCCCCCCCCCCCCCCCCCTTCGGGGGTTACTCTTGGACAATTTCCAACATGGTCTTTCTGCTGAGCAATTAATTGGTATTTGCACAATCATTGCTCAGCAGGTGAATGGGATCCGGTTGGGGCACTTGAATGCATTTTCTTGGCTTGCTGTTGGCAGGGTTTCATGACTCATTCGAGTGCATCGTAAACACATGCTTTGGCGGGATTGGTTGACCAGATTGTGGCTCGTCAAGTGGTGTTTTATGACTGAATCGGATTTTCTGATTTGAACTCTTCTGAATTTTGAGGGTTTTTTTGTGTAAACCGTGGGACTAGCTTGCGAATGTAAGCCACCGACCCTCTCATCATCTGCAAATCGGACAAAATCTGTCGCTCGACTTCAAGAACATCATGATACCTCACAAGTTTCCCATGCGAATTCCCCTTCTAAGCTTCCCCAAATCGCTTGACATTATTTCCCACCACCACTCGACAGCCATTTGAAATCCACTTTCAAGTAGCCGCGTTCCCAATTAGCAGCCACTAGCCATTATCCCACCTGACACAATACACTCGGTGAAGTGTAATATCGCAAAGTGAACTCCATTGGCAACCGATGACCTATATTCCCAGTCAAAATTCAATTCCACCAAGTGCACCACTAAACCCGCCCGCCAATCAGCCAGCGTACTCGTATAACTGCCAACCGGGAGGAGCTGCCAAGCGCACACAGCAGTGCAACAGCTTATTCAACGTGAGAGCTCAGTTAACCGTACACAGTACTTAAGCGCCACTTATTTTGCATATTTTTCATCTATTTACGGGTTCTTCTTTTCACATTTTCATTTTCCTCCGTCCGTATAGTCATGCCACCCCCCAACACCCCCCTCTCTCGTGGATCGAAAGAAGGAGCTGTACTTCAACTCTTGCACTGCTCAACTGACATTCCGGAATGATGAATGTTTGACGAGGGCAATCCAATCCCAGGGAGCACGTGAGTATCCGAGAAGGAGAACGAGGCTAAGTGCGCCACCCCCCATCAGTAAGACACTGCACACTGGTCCTTCAAACATTTAACGTTCATTCCCGGAATTACACATTACATATGAGGAAGTGGCAATTCGCACTGTAGCTTCTGGGTGGCGGGTGGTGGATGGAACGACATGTTAATGATGGGAGTTGCACCGGTGAGGGAGAGACCATCCATCCACCAGCACCCCCACCACCACCACCACCACTCGCAGAATGGCCAGAATGTGGAGCGGAAAATCATACTTTGTTCACCTCGCCCATCGTCGTTTTCTTCGTCGCCTTCTTCGTCGTTTCTTCTCGTGCTCACGTAAGTGAATGTTGTGCGAATGTGTATTGCATACGTGCCACGAATTGAGGGGCCACCCATTTGAGTTCACGTAACATGCAACTTAGTCGTAGAGTAGTTTATTTGTTTTCTTTTTTTTTCCGTTTTTTTTTTTCGGCACCATTCGCAAGGATAAATATGGAGAAAGGAATAAGGACGAATAAATATTCATTAAAAGTGCAAGAGTTGCCCGAATACACGGCGGACGTGGGGCGGCTAATGGCTTCGATGGAAGTGGGTTTGCGTTTTTTTTTTCGTGCGATGGCAGCTTTGTGGCAAATTGATTCGTGTGCTGGGGTGCATTGGATGGGCTGCTCCTGAGGTCGAACTAAGGAGGGACTTCGTGGGAGCATCGAGGTGATATGCTAAACAGGAGTGTCATGGATCCCTCCTGACGGTGAGCCGCAGAAAAGTCAAAATTTGTAACGTTCGTCCTTGCGAATCGCCTGCGAATTAAGGAAAATTCGCCGAGCGATAGCGTAAACTTTGTCTTAGAATTTTTTCAAGGCAGTTTAGAGCTTATAATGCACGACCCGCGAATTTTGAGCCCTGGATCGGCTACGATAGGCCTAGTGGTGCAAATATTGTCCACTCTTGCGATTGAATTTGGCTCCGAGGTGATATGCTCAACGCGTGCTTTATCGATCCCTCCTGATGGTGAGCGGCAGGAAAATGAAAATATGCCACGTTTGACCCTGCGAATCGCTTGCGAATTGAGGAAAATTCGCAAAGCGATACAGTAAACTTTTTTTTTTCTTTACTTAAAATTCGAGACGTTTGAGAATTTTGTAATGCACGACCGTGCTAATGATCTGCGACAGTTTGTAAGCTGCAGTGATGCCCCTAACCCTGGCCAGACCGAAAAATGATGGTAACTGCCTGCGACATCCATCTTTGAAAGCTGTACCTAAAATGTCTGTGAAACGAACACCCAAAACCGCTCCGCACAACCCAACCGCGACACGTGCAACACACAAAGCACCCCATGCCCTCAAAGTGTCTGCCAAAAATCTCGAGAGATCTCACAGGAAAGCCCTGCGAATCGTGTGCGATACGTGTCGTATTTTGACATCAAAGCCATTGTCGAACGGCCTCATTAAGTCAACGAAAATGACAGCCAACGACAAGCACCTTCAAACGTTCAGTTAATCCAAGAAATCGATCATTCCCTCCTCGGACGGACGGATGACGAAGGCGAAGGACACAGCCGACACACCGAGCATCGACGAATCTCAGTGAATACACGTGTGTGCGCTTGTCTTGTTGCCAGGGATGAGCATATTGTCCCGAAAATTTTGAACACATCAAGCGACCGCTGGAAAGGGGGGTGGGGGGGGGGGGGGAGTGGGTGATGTCAAGGATTAGAATATTGATTTGCTGACGGAAAGGATGAAAAGTTGAATATTCTCTCGCATCGATGACTTTCAAGTGGAAAGGATGCACTCGTCACCTTCCGCGTTGGACGGATGGCAGCTGCTTAAACGAGCTCCATTGTGATTGAAATTTTTGCCCCAACTCTCCCAGTCAACAAGTTCCAACGGCCATCACTCACAATCCCCTCGATGGCGTTCAATTCGGGTGGTATTCCATCGAGAAGGGAAAAAAATAAAACCTCGCAAAAGTCATTCACTCGAAAACTGCTCTGCTCCCCACCACCAGATGGGGGTGGCCTTCGGTGCGAAGGAGCGAGCAGGCACGGTTGAAGTAAATAACTTAATCGTGGTTATGGATGAAATCTGACCCAATTTCTCGGGAATGTTGTCGCTTTCTTTCGTTCAAAGTGTCGGATGACTAGCTGTTTGCCATTTGTCTTCTGTTGACAATTGATTTGCGAAAAGGTCACAGTGGAGGGTATCCTTTTGTCTATTCTTTGGGCTGGTACTTGGTGTCGATATGAATTCCAAAATGGGACATCTGGTGACGCTTGCTAATCACTTGATGGGGAATGTGTTCAGTCATCAGTTTGATTGAAGGCGTTGATGTCGTCATTAAGACGCCATTCGATGTCCATAGCGCGACCTGTTGCAATTTTAAGTGCATCCTTTCGAGGTAATGGCAGAAAAGTGGTAAAAAAAGAGGAAAGAAGTCGTTTGAATTTGAATGCATGCATGTTTACGGATTAAGAGGTCGTAAAGGGCGTTAAGGTGGTTCTTTTTATGACGGCGGGAGCTTACGTTTTATGGGCGGCTGGGGAGCAGTGTGAACCTCCTAAACAGGATCTGGTTAAACCAGAACGATGAAAGCTACCATCGACAGCAGCTACCATCGATAGCAGCTACCATCGATAGCAGGTACCATCGACAGCAGCAACCTTCTAAGCTGTCTAAACATGAATGCCTGACTTGAACGTCGTGCTCTCCGCAACCAGTCTTGGAGGCGACGACATGCGGGGGAGCCTGCCATCCTGAGGCCACAAAGATACCATCGATAGCAGCGCGAACCTCCTAAACTGACTCGTGACTTCAACGCCGAATGTCGTGCTCTACGCAGCCCCTATCCCAGTCTTCGAGCCTCTCGGGAGACGATGGTAATCAGGACGACACCGGCCTGGACCGGACCCTCGCCTCCAACACTAGTCCTGAAAGCGAACAGTGGACAATGGTGGTCAGGACGACACGCAGAACACTCTCACGCTTTCCATGTTGAGACCACAACTTCCAAAGCTGTCCAGACCTGAACTTGAACGCCGAATGTGGTGTTCTACGCAGCCCCTATCCCAGCCTTGGAGCCTCTCTTGAGGGCGACACCGGCTTAGACCGGACCCTTGCGTCCCTGAAAGAACTTGTTTGACGCGAGAGCGAATGATTCGCTAGCCATTCGCACGGTTTTTTTGATGAGTACCTTCGTTCTGTGAGCTGTTTTGTTAAAGGAGGTTCTTTGCCTGATTCGCCGAGACTGTCTTGACGGAGGAATGAGCGTGATTTGAAAGGTGTGCGCTCCCTGAAGGGGATTGCCTTGAGATTCGAAGGGAATTTCGGGGTTTTTTTTTAGTTCACGGAGGTCTGAGCGCAGATTTCGTCGTGGTCGCAGCTTGCAACGTCGGTCATCAGGCGTCTACATGGCTTGCCGTGAGATTAGAAGGGAATTTCGGGGGCTTTTAGTTGACCGAGGTCTGACAACAGATTTCGTCGTTTGGTCGTCTACATGGTTTGTCTTGGGATTCAAAGCAAATTTCGGGGTCTTTCAGTCGACCGCGGTCTGAGCGCAGACTTGGTCCTGTTCGCAGCTTGCCACGTCAGTGCTGAGACGTCTAGATGGCTTGCCTTGAGATTAGAAGCGAATTTCGGCGCCTTTTAGTTGGCGGAGGTCTGAGGACACATTCCGGTCCTCTAGTTTCTCAGGAGTCTTCGACTTCGATCGCTTGCCTTGAGATTAGAAGCGAATTTCGGCGCCTTTTAGTTGGCGGAGATCTGAGGACACATTCCGGTCCTCTAGTTTCTCAGGAGTCTTCGACTTCGATCGCGTGGGACAAGGGAATAGAAAGCGATTTCAGACATGGCGCCCGGAAGAAGGACACCGAGCACGCTGGCTAGACTTCTTGGTTGAGGGCGAGGTCATCCCTCAACTGTAGTGTCTTTGCTGTTTAGACAAGTTCACAATCATGCCCCCTCTGCTCTCCCCATTCTGATTTAGAGTCGCTCACAGGCCCACAAGTTGCTCCACAAGTGAAAGCCCTCACCGGAGAAACACTGATTTGATGGCAAAAGCAGTTCTTTACACGTGCATTGACTTCCCTATTCATGACTGTCAAATCCACTTTGCAATGAATTTTAAATGCGACGACACCGCAACTATTCCCTTGGCGACGCAGCTCCAGCTGAGACATTGTCTCTCCTTCTCTCAGCCTCTTGAGCGACATCTAATCCACAGTGCAGCTGGAAAAAAGCAATTACTGCAGGATAAACAATCCTCGAGGAGGATCCACCCACCACCTCCCATCACCCAACTAAGTCATTAAGTGAAGAAAAATGTAAAACAACGCAACCACCCACTCGCACGATGTGATAAGGCAAAGCGCCACGCACCACCAACCGTCAGGACCGTCGCATCAGAATTTTTTTGGATTTCATTTCCACACTCGCTCTCTCGCACGGCGAGAGCGCACGAGTGAGACCAGATCCACCGGAAGGAAGAAGGATGTGCGAGAGCTTTTTCTCTCTTCCTCTCTGTCTCTCTTGCTCGTCCAAGGGAATTGGAATGACTATCGGAAGCAGAAGCAGAAGCAGAAGCAGAACCAGCAGCAGCATGTGCTGAGGAAAAAAGAAAAAAATGGGCAAAAAAAAAAAGGATTGTCGCTGGGCTGTGAACGGAGGCGGTGGGTGGCGTATATTGGGTGTCCAGATATATTACCCAACCAACTCGGAGATTTGCACACTCACTGCGTGAAATAAGATAAATAAATTATTTACTCACAGAGTGTCCTGATTTCATAATCCTTCGAACGACCACTCGACTGGATACTTTTTCTCGTGTTTCCTTCTTTTTTTCCTCGATTTTTTGGGGAATTCCCCTTCAAAAGGGGGGACGGGGGTGAGGGTTGGTGAAAATTAATTTAATTGATTTTAATTTTATTTATGCACAACGGTTTGGACGCACATTGCTCTCGTCGTCGGCCACTTCCGGTTCGGCGATGGTCGGGCAGCAGCACTTGAATATTTAACCTGTCCGCAGCGGCGACGGAACGCGGACGAGGAGCACTGGATTCCCCTCTCCCCCCCCTCCCTCTCTGCCCCACACCACAGACACTATTGATTTTATATATTTTCTTTATTTTTTTTTGTTTATCCTTAATTTTGGTTTCGTTTTTCGAGAAATTGTGGACAAAATTTGGTGAATATTCACTCGACGCACGGAGCCACGGCTTTTGTCTCGCAGAACAGACAACGTCGGAAGGACTTATCGACCGATGGGATGAATTTTTTCCGTTTCTTTTTTTCCCACTCGCAACAGGACACGCTTGACTTGAGGAGATGGGGGCGGGATGGAGAAAGGACACGAACGCACAAATTTATTTAACTTGTCTTCCTTCAATGGACAGGCAAAAAAAAAAATTTTTTTTAAAATAATCCCGGGGTCGGTTGGAAACGGCTGTGTTGGAATTTGTTCCTTGAATCCGTTTTGTCTTCACTTCACAGAGAGAGAGCGAGTAGCAGCGCACAGGAAAATGGGAAAAGGCGAACTGAATGTGTGCTCGAGACGGTGAGCGCGACAGCGATGTGTATCGATGTGCAGCAGTTGTGGCATGTGTTACGTTCCACATGAGCGTTTCCCCGTGGAAAAGCTCGAAGCTTTGCGATGTGTATTGATTGGGCGCGCGGAAGGGTGATGGCAGAGTGGGATGGTTCAACCGGGTGATGACATACCATTGAGGGGGGGTTGTTTCTTTCGTTTGATCTGGAATAGGGTGTTGTGGAGTGATAAGGGGTTGAATGCATTTTGAGACTAATCGTGGTTCTATTTGGAATTCCTTGAAGTTCATGCAGCTGACTTGAGAGACTAGACTGACTTGAGGGACTAGACTGACTTCAGAGACTGACTTCAGAGACTAGACTGACTCGAGAGACTAGACTGACTTAAGAGACTAGACTGACTCGAGAGACTAGACTGACTTCAGAGACTAGACTGGCTTCAGGGACTAGACTGACTTGAGAGACTAGACTGCCTTCAGAGACTAGACTGACTTGAGAGACTAGACTGACTTGAGGGACTAGACTGACTTCAGAGACTAGACTGACTTCAGAGACTAGACTGACTTGAGAGACTAGACTGACTTCAGAGACTAGACTGACTTCAGAGACTAGACTGACTTCAGAGACTAGACTGACTTCAGAGACTAGACTGACTTGAGGGACTAGACTGACTTCAGAGACTAGACTGACTTCAGAGACTAGACTGACTTGAGAGACTAGACTGACTTCAGAGACTAGACTGACTTGAGGGACTAGACTGACTTCAGAGACTAGACTGCCTTCAGAGACTAGACTGACTTGAGAGACTAGACTGACTTGAGGGACTAGACTGACTTCAGAGACTAGACTGACTTCAGAGACTAGACTGACTCGAGAGACTAGACTGACTTCAGAGACTAGACTGGCTTCAGGGACTAGACTGACTTCAGAGACTAGACTGACTTCAGAGACTAGACTGACTTCAGAGACTAGACTGACTTGAGGGACTAGACTGACTTCAGAGACTAGACTGCCTTCAGAGACTAGACTGACTTGAGAGACTAGACTGACTTGAGGGACTAGACTGACTTCAGAGACTAGACTGACTCGAGAGACTAGACTGACTTCAGAGACTAGACTGACTCGAGAGCCTAGGCTGACTTGAGAGACTAGACTGACTTCAGAGACTAGACTGACTTCAGAGACTAGACTGACTTGAGAGACTAGACTGCCTTCAGAGACTAGACTGACTTCAGAGACTAGACTGACTTGAGGGACTAGACTGACTTCAGAGACTAGACTGACTCGAGAGCCTAGGCTGACTTGAGAGACTAGACTGACTTCAGAGACTAGACTGACTTAAGAGACTAGACTGACGTCAGAGATTAGACTGACACGAGAGACTGGACTCGTAGAAGCTCGTGCTGCAGTAGTAGCGAGTGACAAGCCGTGGCATCATTGGCAGGGCAGTCGTTCGGCTTGGTCTTGATGATTGGAAGCAGCATGCCCAGGACTTGCTTAGACTCTTCATTGCCCGCAGGCCCGATAAGTTCCTGATGACCGTAAGCAGAGCACCCAGGATGGAAGGCTGCTATTGCTCAGCCTAGGCCTGCGGCCATAAGTGAGGAGATCTTCCATTTTGCTTCTTGAAGGGCACAGTGAATCGGTGGTCTTAGGCCGGAGCTGAAGCCGAACGGAAAGCCACTCGAACACCCAGGAATCTTCCTGGATTCGAGTCAAATTTAGAAGCTGACTCGAAGATTGACATCGTTGCCATGAGGGCTGTCAGAAGAAAAACTCGAAAGGGAGTCAAAATCTTGTCCACGATACTAGACATTTGCGACAGCCATCAGGACAACGATGTGATTCGCAATACCGTCCCTTTGTCTCACTCACAAAGCATTTTTAGTTCAGGAGACAATCTTGGACTTCGGCAATGAATCAGAGGGAACCCTCCCTTGTTTCTGCGTCAAAAAATTGCATGATTTTGCGAAGAAAAGGATTCAAAATTCGCGCGCAATGAATTGAAATTGACATTTTTGAAGATTCCCGCGTCAGAGGAACTACATCAGCCATCAAAACGAAGCTTAAATGGCCCAAATCCGAAAGACTGAGAATAGCGTTGGGCGCCATTTCAACTATTCGCTGTTTTTTTTCGTCGCCTTTCGGGCTCTTGAAGGAGCCTCATGAGGCTAATCAGCTTATTCGTGAACGAGACAAAATTTGAGTGAAATCTGTAAATCATGAAAGTTTTTTTAAAATTTTATTTCCCAAAATTTCCTCCCCACCCTGTGGGCTTACAGTCCACAAACGAAACGTCCCCCACCCCGGGTGGGAAATTGCCTTCCCACACCATCCCCTCAGTCCACGCGAAACGAAACACCCGCAGGAGAGGAATGTATCTCGGCACCACACAGCTGCCCAACCCCCTCGAGGGTGAGTTGCGGTACGCGATGCTTGTGTGCCCCCGAATTCTCGTGAATTATCCAAAAACATTCACGCACACACACACGGTCAGACGTGAGAAGAAAAACAAAAGACCTTGTGTGTGCGTTTCAATTACAAAACATTGACACCTCGTAACAACCCCTCGCGAAGGGATGACTTTCACTACTGCACCGTGCCCCACACCGTGGCCTCTGGTCCAGCGAGACGAGGGCGGGACTCATAACTGCCACCACCGCCAGACACGAGATCATATATTTTATGCATGAAATTAGCTGAAAGCGGGTGACCGCCACGACGCTCTGAGGCAAGGACGACGACGACGATGAAGCGCACACAGCGAGACAGACTGAAAAAAAAGGACAACGACGACGAGAGGAGATTAATTGAATTATTCTGAATAATCCCTCGGTGGGCAGGCGAGGCAGGGGGCGGTAATTATTTAAAAACAACGACCGTCGGGGCTGTGAAACGATTAGGAGGAGCGGACTCGCAATTTTGACGGGGGCCTGAACTACCATGTGAAAGTTGTAAATGCAGTCGTCTCTTCACAATACATACAACTACTCACTTTAAGTTGCGATCCCGGTGCCACACGGCCAGCTGGACGCGCTTGGCCAGATCCGGATCCTCGTCGGTCGGCAGGTCGAACTTGAAGCGATGGTCAAAGTACGGGCGACTGGAGTGCCTGTGCACGGCGGTGCGCTGGAAGCCATTCTCGGCGGTCGTCTCGTCCGACGGCAGGAGGGCCACCTTGACGTAGGCATTCACAGCGCCACTGCTGCCATTGGGACGCTGCAGGTCGCGGCATCGAATCACTGAAAGTGCAAAAGAGGGTTCTGGTCAGTTGGCAGTCAAGACTTGACCGTGGTTTGGTACTCACCGTGGACATTGAGGCGATTGTTCTCGACGAAGACGGCCAGATCGAGGGATCCCTTGGCGGGGCCGGCCCTAGAAGCACACGAGGTGCTGCCCTCGGAGATGTTGGACGAGGCCACCGAGCTGCGCTTGGCGTCACTGAAGTCGTCGTCGCTCTCCGGCGAGAAGGTGAGACACCGCTTGATGGAGTGCGTCTGCTCGAGGGTGGGCGTGGAGCAGTGCTGCTGCTGCATGTCCTTGGGGAAGTTCTCCGGCAGCGAGTCAACGATGAAGACCACGTTCTTGGGGGTCTCCATGTTGGCCAGGTCGTCGGCAATCTTCTCGTCAATCGACTTCGCCTTCGGTGTCTCCGGGCTGGGGATGCCGTTGGGCAGGGTCAGGCCGATCATTTCCTGCTTCGGCCGCGGCCGACGACGCACCACCACGCGCTGCCGCTTCAAGTGCGGCGGCGTGCGCACCTCCATCTCGTGGATGCTCTGCTCGAGGTCGTACTCCTTGGTCGGTGCCGCCGTCGCCTCTTTGGCCGGATTCTTGCGGGCGCTCTCGATAATCGCGTCCAGCATCTTGTCCAGCGTCTCGTCGCCCATCTTCGACGAGCTGAGCGACTCGTCGATGGACTTGCGCGGCTTGAACGACATCCGGCCGAGGGTGTACTCCTCGAACTCGTCCGTGGGCGTGTAGGTCTGCGCTTCAAAGGTCGGCAGAGTGCGCGCGTACGCGTTGCGCTTCACACTCAACGGACTCACCGTCCGCCGGCGGGTGGGTGTCGCCGGCCGCTTCGGTGACTTGCCGTTGCTCAGGTCGTGCAGCGCTATCAGACTGGTGTCCCCGATGGGGCTGCGCAGGAAGTGAATGCCCATGTTCTCCTTGTTCGCCTCGATTGCTCGGACTCGCTTCACGGCGCTCTGGGTGTTCGCGTCGAGCGACTTCCGGTGCAGGCTGCGCTCCAGTGTTGTGGACGTTCGCGTGCGGGTCGGCATCTTCATGTGTTTGCTTGCGTTGCTGTTGTTGTTGGTGGTCGTGCTGCTGCTGCTGTTGCTGTTCTTGTTGCGACGGTGCTTCTGCGGCGGAGGTGTGCGACGAATTTGTCTCTTTGGTCTCAGCTCAATCGGTGTGGTTGGTCGTTTGGTTTGTGTCCACTTTAGCATTGCCACACGGAGGGGAACATTTTCTGTGTGTGGAAACTGGGGGTGGGGGCTTGTAGTGTGGATTCTATGTCTGGAACGAGAGAGAGTGAGTACGTTAGAAGACGGAACTGGGAAGTGAGGGAAATTCTATGAATTTTCGTTTTATTTTTTGTTGGTTTGTGGATAAGGTGGCATGGTTTGAGCATTGGATTGGTTGTGGTGTGGAACGTAACCGAGCTCAGTCTGTGGTCTTGGAAATCTGATTGGATTTCTTCGACGAGATGGGTTGCTCATAAGGAGAGCGCTTTGGGCGAGGTTGGTTGGGAGAGGAGATTCCAATGGGATTTCGAATTTCGACTGATGGCGGCTAGAAAAGGGACTGAAACGACGGGTAATTGGATTGAAGTGAAGTTTGAAGAAGGCATGATGACGTTTTTGAGTTGAATTTTCAAGAAAATTGGACATTTTTAGTGGTTTTCGAGGGGATTTGGGCGAAGTTTCAGGGAAGCGTCCTGAGAAATGGAGACAATTTGATGAGGTTTGTTTGTGTTTGATCGAGGGATGCAGAAAACATGAGAGAGAAGTCGGCGGAGAAGGTCGAGAGAGGACTCAAGACGGAGACGATTGGGCAGGAATGAGAAATGAGGAGTGCTCGGGCACCTGAAAGGGTGATGGTGGCGGCTTGAGAATGCATTTAGTCCGTGTTGGGTTCATTGTGGCTCAGGTTGGATGGTTAAATGGGCCTGCACTTGGTTTGAGGGCTCGAGAGACAAGGACTACGATGAGTTGAAGCAAACGACGAAGATCATGGCGCGAGCTAGAGTGGTTTGAAGGGAAATGGTGTTGAATTTGATTGACGTTTATGAACCAAAACATGGCCATCTCAGTTGGAACAGTCGACTTTGGACTCGAATCTGTGAGGTTTTCAAGCAAATTTTGGTTGACATCGATTGAATGTGAACGAAATCGGTACGAACGTCAGGAATTTCGATCGCAAAAGTACGTTCCTGTGACGGATGGTGATGGATTTCGACTGGAAATGGTTAGATTTTGCATGGATTTTGATGGAGCAACATGGAATTTGACTCGAATTGCATGAGTTTGTTGTGAAAAAAAGCTGAATTCTGTGCCGTATCGCATGGACCGTGGATGGAGGATGACGGGAGATGAGTTTTCCTGGAGGTCTTGGCACGGACTGTCTCTTGGATCTTGTGTGTGTTTCGCCTTGAGGTGCTTAGGAGGTCGTGGTTGATGGAGCTGGTTTTGTGGTGGCTGAACGCAGAGGAGCTCAACAAGTTTGAAAAGAAACAAAAACTTCAAAATTTTCTATTTAAAAGGCACTTTGATACGAGTTTTCTAAACGATGTGCCTCATCTGGACCAGTGTCTAGTGCCTGCTGTCACAAGTCAATCTCGCCGATGTGCCCTTTTTCTTGGGAGAATCAAAAAAACCGGCACCCAGACGACACATTCGCAAAACCTTCGTCCTTAGTGCTTCATTAAAAAAGCGGCATTACGATCCCCTGAACAAGGAAATACGATGAAGATCCTGATTGCTCCAGTTCACTTTCCGCTACAATGATTTTCCTCTCGGACGACCTCTCGCCGCACCCCGGTGTGCGCTTGTGCCCGACCCGCCAGGAAAGGTGTATTCGTTGCAAACTAGAAAATGATTCCGGATTTCGGTTGCCCCCGGAAAAGATGAGAAAACATAAGAGACTGTCATAGAACCCGGTGACATGTAGTTCACCTTCTTGTGATGGGATCAAAATAGTTTTTCGTTTCGTGTTCGAATGTCGCTTTTCTTTTCTTTTTCTTTTTCTTTTCTCCTTTGAATGATGAGGGTTCGTGTTTTCGGGTGATGGCGATGGTGGTCGTCGTGTCGTCTTTGTGCTCTCTTTCACAAAAATCAATCAATATCCTTTTGTTGGAAGAGGTCCTTTATTTTTTTTTTTTTTGTTTTCTTTGAACAAAATCGAACGAGAACCACAACCAAGCGAGGAGATGCTGACTTAAGCTGATTATGATGTGTATTCAACAAGAAGCGGTTTTGTTTTTCTTTTCTCTGATCACCTTGATGGTGGCTGAATGATGCACCCGTGAGATCGTTGCAATGTGACGGGATTTGGACGGATTTTGAGGTGATTTAAGGGGGGTCGGACATGATTTTTAATTGATTTTCCATTCAATCGAGGGCGAGGTTTGGAATTTGTACTCGAACTGAGGCAGTTGCCAACACTTTGATCGTTGATCGAGGCCTGATTTGGTAGAGGATCAGTTTTGAATCGGCGTTCGTTAGAACTGATTTGAAACGGGATCACTTTTGCTGGAAATGAATGAAAATACGAGACTCCTTTTTTGAATTTAAACCCTTGTCAGGCCTTTGATTGCCGCCAATTTGGATCACAGTCTTTTTAGTCGCATTTAAACATTTTTTTCCGGATCGTCATCAATTTCGATCACTTAACTCTGATTTTTGACGTCAAAAATGCCGCCCAATTTGTCCTTAAATTGGTATGGATGGACGGAATGGATCACGGAATGCTGCTTTTCGAGGAAAAAAAGGATCCTTTTAGTCCCCTTCAAACTTTTTGTCTGAATTGTCTTCAATTTCGATCACAAATACTGATTTTTGGTGTCAAAAATGTGGCCTAAATTGTCCTTAAATCGGAATGGATGGACTGAATGCTGCTTTTCGAGGAAAAAATTGGTCTTTTTCGTCCCTTTTAAGTTTCTTTTCTGAATCGTCATCAATTTCGATAACAAAACTCTGATTTTTGATGTCAAAAATGCCGCCCAATTTCTCCTTAAATTGGTATGGATGGACGGAGTGGATCACGGAATGCTGCTTTTCGACGAAAAAGGGTATTTTTAGTCCTCTTTCGACTTTTCTGAATCGTCATCAATTTCGATCACAATCTCAGATTTTTCAAGTCAAAAATGTGGCCTAAATTTTCCTTAAATCGGAATGGATGGACTGAATGCTGCTTTTCGAGGAAAAAAAGGGTCCTTTTAGTCCCCTTCAAACTTTTTATCTGAATTCATAAATCCCAAGATCTGATTTTTGATGTCAAAAATGTGGCCTAAATTTTCCTTAAAACGGAATGGATCATGGAAAGCTGCATTTAGAGGAAAAAAAAGGTCCTTTTGGTCCCCTTTAAAATTTATTTCTGAGACGATCACAAATTCTGAATTTTTGGTCAAAAATCTGGTTCAAATTTTCAATAAACCAGTTAAAGTTCTGGTTTTTCTTACTCGGTCAACATTTTCGACGACGATTTTTGGCCTTTTTTTGATTTACTTCAACGAAGTGTAATTTCCAGATGTCCAGAAGAAATTTTAAAAAACTTTGTGTTTTGGAGTGTTTCCAATTTTGGATCACAGGAGGCTGCTATTTCGGGTCAAAAATGTGTCAAAGAGGATGGAAACAGAGATTTGTATGTTGGTCAAGATTCAGGAAATGTGTTTTAAAGAAGTCGCTTCGCTGGTCTCTAATTTGGGACAGCTTTGGTTGGGCGCCATTTGAAAAATGTTCAAAATTTCGATCAAAATGCTTAAGAATTTGGCTGATTTTTATTCGTTTTTAGATTAAGTGGCAAATTGTCATGGATTTTGAGAAAAAAATTGTAGGAATTCAGTTCTAAAAATCAAAAAAAAAATCAATCAATCAATCTCAGTTCTTTTTCGGTTTGATTACATGAATCGGAGGTCGGAATGAAGATCTACGGCCTTGTGCATTTCCATTCATTTTTGAGTTCAAATTTGGACAAAGAGCAACGTCCTCGTCAACGTAAGTGATTTCTGTGCTTCCATTGCCTCGTCCTTTTGTTCGCTCCTTTTGATTAATGATCCTCTCTAGCTGAACACGTCTAATCGAGATGTATTCCAGGAAGGAGTCCTTCAAATGATGTCTCTGAAGTCGGAGTGACCGTGATTTTTCAACTGGAATTGTTTGTGTTTCAATATCTTGTGAGAATGTGCGTTTTGATGGAGAACCATTGATTTTTTTGAATTCCTTCTGTTTTTTTTGTTTGGTTTGAACGAGTTCTCTGGAAACACAGAAAGTCATAAGGGGATTCGATTGGAGTTCATTTGGTGCAACTTCGGGTTTAAATCTGTCCGTGATTGATTTACAAGAGAACAAGAGCAGTTTATTTGGATGATGGACTGAAGGACAACCCCGGCATCCCAGCATTGTTGTGATTCCATGTGAATTTATGGGCATTTTTCAGAGTTTTGTCCAAGGCCTAGTCAATGCCTCTCTCTCGGACCGCATGAAGCCGAAACATTGCCAAAAGTTTGACCAAATGTTTGGATTTGAATTCAGTGAGAGGGAGTGAGTTGGAACGGTTTTGACGGAGCAGGGAGGTGGTCTGTTTGTGTTACAGAGTCGATCCTCAGTCAATTTTCGAGCAGATTTGAAGGTTGTCGGAACAGGGGGCTCGTTAACTTTCGTTGAATTCATTTGTCAAATAATATTTGCACTGCCGGCTCCCATCGATGGCCAGGCCGTGAATTGTCTTCACTTTTGAGTCTGAATTTGATTGCCGATGCGTTAAATTGAAGGAATGGTGTATCGGCTTGCATTTGATGTGAGTTTGAACAGATTTTTGCTGACTTTAGTTTCGTTAAGTTTCTACATCGTGGCTGGCCATTGAATGGGAGTGCTTCGCTTGACATTGAGGGCGTGGTTTGAACGGAAATGGAAATGGCAGTGAAGTCCCATTGAAGCAGGTGGAATTCGGTCGCGGAATGCAAGTGAAATAAAAATTACTCGGCGGGATAGGGTGAGTAACACGGCGAGGAACTCAATGTAGAGCTGTTGCTTCTTCGAACGGAAAGGGCTATGCTTCGATGGTTTGGTCACATCGCCCACGAATGTCCATGACTTCCGAGAGAAGGCGATTCCATCAGGCAGGCGACCGCAGGACGAGGTGGTTGGACCAAGTGGAAAAAACTCGCCTGGTTGCACTTGGGCATAACTGTTTTAGTTGACTGATGAGTTAGAGTCGATGGCGGAGGATCGAGGGGTCTGGAGATCTCTAGTGCGTCCGAAACCTGTAGTGGATCATGCGGGTCAGGAGATGATGATGATGGAAAACGGGTGGGTGGCGAGGGGGCTATATTTGCATTTCCAATGAATTTCAAAACAGGCACTATTCCTCAGCCGATAATCGAAATGGCTTAGTGTCCTGACAGCACTTCGAAGTGTTCCCATTTTTGGTCTCCGATCAGAATTTACATCAATTTTTGGACCTCGTTGCATTTTTTGTAGAATTTCTGTGTTTTTTGATTTTGGTGCATGATCTTGGAAAACATCGACTGAGGATCCTCCTCAATTTTTGCGGCCGAATTTTACAGGAACAAAATTTCGATCAACCAAATTTTGATCAGATTCAAATGGAATTTCTATCAGCGACTGGCTAGTTCGTCCGAATTTTGACATATTCTCTAGAGCAGTCGAGCATGGCCGAGTGGTTAAAGCGTCTGACTCGATGTCATACATTTCGTTGATGCCTTGACAACATTTTGGGTGCATTTTTCGACGGTGGTCAGAAGCGAATTGAATGGAAAGTGGATGAGTTTGGTCACAAAGTCGGAACATTAATTTGGTATCGTTGAATCTTGGGCTCGACTTCACTTTCATAACTTTTTTGGAACCAATTTAGGCCTGAAACTGTCCACGGATTGTTGCTTGCTGCGATTTGGTGTCAGAAAGTGGTCAAATTTATTCAAATTTTATCTTGATTTAGAGGGATTTGGAGCAACTTAAGGGAGAAAGTGAAGCGCGATCTTGTCTTAATGACTTGAACGGTTTTCTCTCCTGAATTTGACCATATTTTGAACTGTTGCTGAATGCTTCCGAACTGGCTCTACTTTCATAAATCCTGATTTGAATTTCAGTTCCATTCCAACCGTGCACTGATGCCCCGAAGACGCTCACAATCGTCAAGTGGGTCGAGCTTGAAGTGGAGCTGGATCTCTACCAACTTTGGAGTGGATTGTGAAAGACTCCTTAGAGTGATCATCCCTTTCTTGTTTCCAGAACATTTGAATTTCATCACATTCCCACGAAGTACCACCGGGCTCCCTTGTGGGACCTGTTTTATTTCCGAACATTTCTAAAGTCCCTCCGCGACCGAGTGAGTCCCTCTCGAATAGCAACGCTAATCAGAACACGTGTCTGCACAGCCCGGCGCACCGAGATCCAAACAGGATCGAAATCAGGATCTCATCAAACATTCCGTTCTCCATTAACCCGCAGCCCTAATTGTGTCTCCCGATGTCAATCACACACACACTTCCCTTAAACACCGCTCAAGCCTGTCAGGTAATTGCCATATGTTCGTCATTTTTTTGTTTTTTTTTTTTGCGAACCCAAAATGGATCACTTTCAACCTGGTGGCAGCTGCTGTTCGCATTTTTCGGCAGTCCGCCGTGCAAAAGACCGATAAATCATCTTCGGTTGCCCAAGAGAAAAAGAATATTCCCAAAAACCGAGCAGAATAGACTTACGAAGAATACAACGCGTCCATTGTTGTCTATGCGTAGAGACAGACGCGCACGCAGAAACCAACCGACAAGGTAACAAAGAAACAAGTTGTTGCCACATCCTTACAAGGCAGCCGCCGCGGCCAAAATTTGCATAAATAAAGGAAACTTTTCGCGCAGGAATCCGCGACACCAGGCAGACAGCAGCCGCTCCGAGGGGAGGCGATTTTGGTTTCGCGAACGTGAGCGTTATCCTGTTGCTCCTTGCGTGTAACTTTCTGGACATGAATGGGGTATTTTATTTGGCAATTTGCATTTTACTGTTCCGAATACAAAAAGCAACGTTTTTTTTTTCTCCTCGTCGAAATTAATTTGAAAAGAAAAGGAGGACGTACATGTGTGTCCTGCCTGTTTCCTTCGGATTCAAAAAACTTGTTTGCTCTCAGCGCAAACACACCACAATCGGGAATCCGCAAATTATTTATTTTTCGGCTACGGTGGGGTCCTTTAGCCCAAAAATATTCGCATCTCCCCTTCGTCCTTCGTGTCCTTGCTTTGCTTCGTTTCTTTCTTTCTGCGAAAAAAAAAAACAACGCAATTCACGGGAACAGGATTGAAATTTGTCTCTTTTTGTATGGAAACTCGGTTATTTTTCTTAGTTTTTTTTTTTTTGTTTTGCTGCTCCTGCTGTATTATCCTTTCGATTTGTGCAAATTTACTGCACAGCTTGAGACAGGATTTTGCGTTGTGTGCAATTTTTTTTTCTTTTCTGTTTACTTGTTCCCTGAGATCCGAGCGAGGTCCTTGCTGATTTTGTGAATGAAGCGAAGGGCAAGGATGAATGGAGATCCTTTTCTTTTTTTTTTTGTTCAGTTTCCATTGAAAGGAGAGGAAAAATTTCGCAAGGATACGTATATGGTCGCACAAAAGGGGCGGCGAATGGCGGTAAGATGGACAAATGGAAATTGCAATCGTGTCCTGTCAGGTGGTGGTGGCTGAATTGTGAGAAGATGTGACGTGAAATGATGGCATTTAGGGCAGACCAGGAGCACGATCGAAGGAGAAATGAGCGCGCGCTCGCGCAGATGATGCAGAGGAACGATGCGCACTAGATACTGCGGCATGTTGTGTGTCATGTTCTTGTGTAACGACGAATTTTTTTCAGTTTCTGTCAAATTATTGGTTGGGCTTGAGGTGGTCATAAATCATTTCATTTCGTTGCGTGGACCGTGCAGAGGAAGGCGAATTGAGACTCATCTCGTTTTATGCGTGTTTGGGGGAGACTTTCGGTTGGTTTTTTTGGCGGCCTTAAAACAGTCGAGAGAAGATTTTCGATCATATCTGAATTTGGGGCTCATTTGGACGCGATTGAAGGGCCATTTTTCGACCAGATTTGGATGTGTGGTCAGAATTGGTTTTTCAGTAGGAGTTGGAGGAAAGTCTTCTAGTTTTTGTTTGAATGTCGGAATGGGCCCAAAAGTGGGCTTGGTGATCAAAATCAATTCAATTTTCGAGACCACCTCCTCTCCGCCAACATTCGGCGGAGTTTAAGCACATTTTTTGGAGCCATTTTGAATTTTTGAACAAAATTTCGACCGATCGTTACTAAGTGTGGACTTGGTGATCAAAATTCTGATCAAAGACCTTTTCGTTTATTTTTGATGCTGATCAAGGGTGGCCGTTGTATTATTTGGACTTTTCTTCGATTTTTTAGCGACAATCGCTTTTATTTTGAATCGGAACCGAATTTTGATCCACCGGACTGGAGACAACTGAAGTTTAGGTCGATTTTGTGGATCAAAGCTGATCATTCTGACGTTGATTTAAAATGGATTTGACAGTGATACGACAAGGCATTCAAATCAGACACATTTCATACATTTTTGACGGGAAAGAGGTGGTTTATTTTAAGAGGACGTATGACACTCCATTTGTGATGGCAAGAGGGTTCTAAAATCTGGTCATCTTGACCATCAATTCGACTAGGAGGCGAGACGATTTTTGACGGATTTTGAGGAAAGAAGTGAGATTTAGATTCTCTTCGTTTGGATCGAGAAAAAAACAGAGCTTACGTGAGAGGTAAGCCACACCTCACTTAGGTCCAGATGTTGCCGCATTTTGATTGCAAAAAGAGCTTAGTTTTGGATCAGATTTGACAGAGAAGGCAGGCTGCTTTCACAGGATTGTGGAGCGTTGAGGGAAGACCTGTTGCTTCGGTACGATCATCAATGTCGAAGGCTGTCTTTGTTGGGATGTTCAAATGGGCATGATTTTGTGGCTAAATTTGGCTCCTGGTTCAGTCTAGACTGTAGAGTCATTCAAAGTGGACGAAGAAGCGTAGCAGATGGTAGAGAAAAATAACGATCCCTCCTTTGGAAGGATCCTCCTTGTCAAGCTGTTCGAAATAGGCATGTTTTTGAGTCGAAATTAACCATATTTTTGTGACGAATTTTGGTTGTTTGGAATTTCTCGATCCAGGGGCACAGACAAGAAAAGGATTGCGGTCCAATTTGTACTTGGAATGACTTCCGGTTGCACTTTTGCTTCAATTTGTTGGACGTTTTTGATCCGTTCGAAAGGAGGACATTTTTGATCGTGGATCGAACATCGTTTTGTAAGAATTGTGAATTGTTCTTTTGGCACATTAAGTGGAACCAGACTGATGCGAGGCCAGACTGATGGGAGGCCAGACGACTGATGAGACAGCAGACTGATGCGAGGCCGGACTGATGAGATAGCAGACTGATGCGAGGCCAGACTGATGAGACACCAGACTGATGCGACAGCCTTCTTTTTTCGGTCAAACATTTGAGACAACTTTTTGGGAACAGAATTTGAGTTTGAACGACTTTTCCTGAACCTGATTTCGATGCAATTTTTGAGGACGAATTGGGCACTATTTCGAGTGAAGCTTGGCCTTTGAATACTGATTTTGATACTTTGTTTGTACTCCCTGCAAGTGGTTTGACATTGATACACCGGATTGCGATTTACATGGAGTGCCAGTGGGCTCCCTTGTGGGACCTGTTTCTTTTCCTTAATTGAACTACTCAGCTTGAGGGCGAAGGTGGTGAGCTCTGTTGGCTGCAGGCAAACGGGGACTGTGCTTGAATGGAGGGACGTGAGTCATGAGACCTTGGAGAGGAGATAGTGATGATGATGATGAAACGAGAGATGATCTTTACTCCTAATGACCACGAGATGCCTTCAAGTTGATGGTTGGTCGAATTTCTTTTTTTTAGATTACCAAGTGGGCTTTAGTTTCGTCCGTCTGATCGTGGAAATGTTGTCGACTGTCATGTCCACAGTCTCTTACGATGTCTTGCTTGGGATTTGGAGCTGAACTCAGGCGACTTTGATGGCAATTCCTGATCGGTTTTGGACTAAAATTGATGGTTTTTTTCGGTTGAAGGTGGAGTACACACCTCAGACCAAGACTAAGCGCCTTTGATGGCAATTCCTGATCCGTTTTGGATTGAAATCTATGATTGAAGGTGGAGTACAGACATGGTTCATGATTACATTCTCTGCCGATGACTTTGCTTAGGAGTTCGAGCTGATCTCAGACCAAGACTAAGCGCCTTTGATGGCAATTCCTGATCGGTTTTGGATTGAAATTGATGATTGAAGGTGGAGCACAGACATGGTTGATGATCAGATTCAACCCAGACTGTAGATAGAGCACGTTGGAGAGAAAATAAATCGAACGCCACCCACTCATTCAAGAATTTGTCGTCGAAATGGAACATCGTTTGCCGAACGTCGTCTGCCTGAACGTTACGATTTGAATTATCTTGCCAGTTAACTTCCGAAATTGGAGAAACTCACTCTCCACTCTCTCTCCACACACACACACAGCCACTCATCCTCCTCCTCGTTGTTATTTTGATTTCTGGTTAGTCAACTTTGCAGACACTCCAGTCTCGCCTCCTCCTCCGAATCTCATCTCGTCCGTGGACCACGACGGCGAGCGAGTGCGGTAAAAAGTCGCGGGTAAACTCAAAATTTCACAACCAGATCCGTCGCGCATCCCCATTTAAGGTCTGCCGGAGGTTTGTGTGTTTTCGTTTCTTTTTTTGGCTCGTGGTGGGATCTGCTGTTTTGTTTTTTTTTTTTTTTGCTTTTTGCTGAGCACGACGCGCTGCCCTTGAATACGATTTTGCACCTATATCTGCCGAGTGACTGCACACATGGAACAGCGCGCGCGTTATTCCTTTCATCTCCTTTCGTGGACTCTTGGCTTCTCGGTCGCGACTGCCCTGTGAAATGGTGGTCGTTTGTTTTATTCGGTTTTCTTCTTGCTCGGACGGCGAGAGGAGGAGAATGAGCGCTCACCTCTTGTGCGCGTTTATTAAGAGGCCCAGAGGAGGACGGCCTCTCGACTTGTTTCCGATTTTGAAGTACCAGCCAAGTGAATGAGGGCCTTTCGGGTTTTAATTGCAGAGTAAACGCGATCTTGAGATTGAGAGTAAATAAGGTTCGCGTTGCGCGTGGTAGATGGGATTTTGTGAAATATTATTTTTGCACTTCGTTTTTGCGTGCGATCGTGTTATGTGGTCGTTAATCCTTTGATCGGGACTTTGTCGAAATGATTTTGTTTTTTATTTTCTTTTTGATGGAGAGGGGGCACAGAGGAGGATGTGACCTGTTTTCGGCGATGGCATGGCTTTTGGGGGCCTCGTTTGAGGGATCGTCTGAATGAAACGAGTTTAGTTGAGATGCCCTGCTAATGATTGATCTGATCTGGTTTCTGTTTCAAGGCGATGTACGATCGCGTTTTGGGCTGACATTTGGATGCGTTAGAGTGTCGCGAACTGCGGACTGATCGTGTGTAGTTTACGACGAACATTTGTGTCGTGAAAGTGGCTGATCGTGCCTGGTTTGATGCACGCAGGGCCTGATAATGGATGGTTGTGGGATCGTTTTGTAGGTCCTTGAGGGTCCTTGGCCGCTGACGATCACACTCAAGCTGATCGTGGTCTGATCTCACTTGAATCTCTGCTGCTAATGATCGTGATTGGATTTGATTTTTAACACATTGTAGGCAACAGGGGATTCTACTCCTTGTCGTTTTTGTCTACTGATCGTGCTGGGAAGAGATGGGTTTAGCTGGAGAGGCTGAAGTTGATTGAGGTCCAGGAACAGCCGATCTTGAATTTCATTCTATTTTTGATTGACTCTAATTTTTGACTGGGTTTGGTCGAGGTAGTAATCTTGAATTTGGTCGCATTCAGAGTTTGAATTTGGATCTCGGCCTAATCTTGCCTGAGCGACTGATCATGTCCTGGACTGATCAATTTAATGCCGATCCAGGTGATCTTTTGCGATCACTTCGATCTGAATTTGACGTCAAGTTCTGACAGATTTTGGTGTCCAATCATGAGCTTAGCAACGAGCTTAGCAACGAGCTTAGCAACGAGCTTGATTTTGCTTGGAAATGTCTACGTTTTTGTGACGGAGAAAGATCACGGAAGTCATTCGATTTGACTGCTTAAAGATGCTGAAAGGGGGATCGTGGATAAACTGATCTTTTGTTGAAGCTCTGAAGAGGAGGTTTTTGATTTGATTTTTGATGGTTTTTGATGCGGCTTGTGAATGGATCTTAAGCTCTTGTGGGAAAAAAAATGAGAATATGTGGCTAAAGGGCGTTTATTTTGAATTGACTTCGATGTGAGATCACTTGAATGAAATTGAATTTGAGCCTCGAAAGAGATTCAGAGTGGATCCTGGGAAGATGAGGCTCAGATGTGAACAGGTAGAAGGCGAGTGAATGGAGGACTTGGTCATGTTCCGACATAAGTCTGCAAAGGCAGCGCATGGGTGAGACTGATCGTGTGAGAGAACTGGAGTCTAAGCCAGTGGACGCCAAAATGGTAACCAAGGCCGAAGATTGTGCAGTCGTGTTCGAAATGGAAAGAATTGGGCTTAAATCAACCACCAGTTGATTGCTTAGGAAGCGTAACCTGTCAAGGGACAGCTGATTTGACTCTTTTTTTGGAATTTAAACGGCGGCTCGACTTGAGGGACGTCAAGCCAGGGCCTTGTTTTCGAATTTGAACGACGGCTCGACTTGATGGACGTCAAGGAAGGGCCTTGTTTTGGAATTTGAACGACGGTACGACTTGAAGGACGTCAAGGAAGGGCCTTGTTTTGGAATTTGAACGACGGCACGACTTGATGGACGTCAAGGAAGGGCCTTGTTTTGGAATTTGAACGTCGGCTCGACTTGGTGGACGACAAGGAAGGGCCTTGTTTTGGAATTTGAACGACGGTACGACTTGATGGACGTCAAGGAAGGGCCTTGTTTTGGAATTTGAACGCCGGCTCGACTTGATGGACGTGAAGGAAGGGCCTTATTTCGGAATTTGAACGACGGCTCGACTTGATAGACGTGAGGGAAGGAGCTTGTTTTGGAATTTGAACGCCGGAACTACTTGATGGATGACCAGGAAGGCTCCTGACTGGTTTTAGACGACGAAACGATGGATTTTGGCGTGTGGACTTAGGAATTTGAACGCCGGAACGACTTGGTGGACGACAGGGAAGGAGCTTGTTTTCGAATTTGAACGACGGCACGACTTGATGGACGTCAAAGAAGGGCCTTGTTTTGGAATTTAAACGACGGCACGACTTGAGGGACTTCAAGAAAGGGCCTTGTTTGGGAATTTGATCGACGGCACGACTTGGTGGACGTCAAGGAAGGAGCTTGTTTTGGAATTTGAACGCCGGCAGGACTTGATGGATGACCAGGAAGGCTCCTGACTCATTTTAGACGACGAAACAATGGATTTTGGCGTGCTGATTTTTAATTTTGAACGGCAACCGCCAATTGTGTGGACAAATGGATGATTTGATGAAGGAGCTGCAACTAGAGGCGTCATGTGATGACGAAGAAGATGAAGACAACGAGGGAGAACATTGAAGACGGCGACCAAGAACAAGAACAAGTCGCGCAGCAATAAAAGAAGGCCAATTTCCAAAAAAGACATGCCAATCAAAGGCAATCTCTGTCATCGTGGATTTACCGAATCGTTCCGCCTCTAATTTCCGAATCACACGCGTCCCACCCCGTCGCACGCGTGTTCGATTGTTCGTCGATTGCAATCATCTGCCGACTTAGGCGAACAAGCAAAAACCGCCGTCTTTTCCCTGGCACCATGGCCAGGCGACGACGCCGATGATGATGTGAAAAGAAATCCATTCTATTGCGACGCCTAATCTCGCTTTATTCCCTCACAGATGCGACCGGCTCTCGGGTAACTTATCTGATTACCTTTTGCTCCAGATTCCGTTGCCGCTACCTAACGTGATTAAGGTGGTCCCCGGGATGGGAGTGCTGCAGCGGCGATGTCTTGGGACACGGAAGAGAAACTAGATCACCCCTCGGCTCACCCTAAGATGGGTGAGAGATGATTTCTTTTTTTTTTTTTTTTTTTTTTTTTCCTCGTGTCCCCTGAGATGGAACACAAGAGAAAAAAAAAAGGATAATGCGGAAGAGAAGCAGAAAATTAAGGAAAATCTAAATCCATCCCTCGATCGATCATGAACAAGAAGAAAAGAACGAAACCGTTGCCGGGGGCAGGGGTGAAGGACACGATCAAGACCCAGACTGAGTTCTCTGATCCTTATCAGAAAAAAATAATAAAATATTCGTGACATGGTTCGTTTTTTGTTTGTCTTGTTGTTTGTATCCTTACATAAATTAAAGGCGTGCACACGCAAAAGTCACATGCCCATGCACTCGTGGAGAGTGGAGAGAATGGAGAAGTTTTTGTTCAAAGAGGAGAACGCGCACATTTTTGAATATGAACTAACCGAAAGAGTTGTACTCACCAATCTCGCTCTCTCCGTCTGTCTGTCCGCGGGTATCTCCTTATGCGAGAGTCATCCTTTCGGCGCACGATGTTCACAAAAATTACCAAACCAAAAATGTCTCACACGTCAAACTTCACACAATCTTTCTCCAAAAAAAAAAAAAACAAAACAAATCAATCGATCGTCGATCAGTTCAGCTGAGTTTCACTTGAAAAATAGAAAAAAAATAAAAAACGACTTCAGTTCACTGGTTTGACGTTTCTGTGCAACACACGTCCGCTTCGGCTGGAGAATTGAACTCGAATGATCGTTCGGTGTCGCCGGTGGCAGCCAGGAGGAATGTGCTCGAATACCGGTTGCATGTGCGATGGAATCTTGACTCGATCATCGATCCCTACCACCGTCGTGTGCGAGCCAATCAGAAGCGAGCGCTGCGCTCACTCGCAAGCAGGGTAAAATGCTGCAATTATCCTTGTGGTGGAATCCTTGTTGGACTTCTTTTTTTTTTCCTTGTTCTTTTTTTTTTTTTTTTGCATTCCGTGTGTGTTTGCTCTGCTTCGCAACGTTTTTGTCCTTTTGTTCGTGATTAGGGGTGAGTTGCCTACCTAGCGGTGCCGCCGTGCTGCCATTATCTCTTCATTTGTGTCCGTGTCCTGTGTCCTTTGGATGACGACGGAAGGATGTGCTATGAGATGCAAGGAGACCAAGTTGGGGTGACCTTGAGCGAGATTGCGAAACATTTTTTTTGTTTTTTTTTTTCGGCAATTGTTTGGTTAGACTGAATGTAGATGGCGCATGGGTGCTCGGCGCGCTTACCCAGCTGGGAATGAGTTTTTCGTTGGTTCTGCTGCCCGTTTCAGGTAGGCCACTGCATGATGTTGTCGTACACTACTTCGGTGGCAAATATTTGACCAGATGCGGGATATGGGGTGCTTTGTGGAGGAGGAAGAGCGCGATTTGTTTTGTTTTCCTCTCATCAACTGGAAGATGCTACTGGACAGATCGGGAATCTTATGATCTGCATCCATTTGGTGGACATTTTGGAACGAACTTTATTGGCCCAAGAACTAGACATGTGTTTCTTTTTTCTAAAATTTTCCATAACTCCTAAATGGGGCGAGATGGACTTCCTGTCAGCCAATTTTTGGCGCCAAAGTTATCGTACTCGTGGCCCTCTGCCATGATCGGCCTCTCTGACATGATCTGCACCCATTTGGTGGACATTTTGGAACGAACTTTATTGGCCCAAGAACTAGACATGCGTTTTTTTTCTCTAAAATTCTCGACAACTCCTAAATGGGGCGAGATGGACTTCCTGTCAGCCAATTTTTGGCGCCAAAGTTATCGCACTCGTGCCCTCTGCCATGATCGGCTCCCATTTGGGGGACTTTTAAGGACACTTAAGGACTTTATTGGTTAAAAAAACTAAAATTCTTCTCCATCTTCTTTTAATGGGGCTACAGTCCGGAAATGGGACCTGGACTTCAGCCAACAAGTCACTCCAGCTGGCACGATCCTCCACCAAGTTGATTGAGGTCCTTATCCTCTTGTGTGTGCCATCTATTGCCTCGTCCCACTGGTTCCGAGTCGAAGACTCATCGGCCTTCTGGCCATCTTAGCCGTTGAATCCGGTTGAACGCCTGGCTAGGCTCATGTCGCGTAGAACCTTAAATGCAAACATGACCAAAGATCGAACGCAGAACTTTTCTTCCAAAAAAAAGGGTCTCTTCATCTGCTTTAGAGATTGTTCCGACATCCGCGCCATGGAGCAGCACAGGGCTGATCAAGGTCTCATAGAATGTTAGCTTGTTCCTTCGAGAGAGGGCTCCACTAATCAATTGCCTTTTGAGCCCATACAAGCAGCGATTGGCAAGAGTTATTCTGCGTTTGATCTGGCTACTGATGTTGTCCTCACTGTTTACTTGGAAGCCGAGGTAGACGAGCTCCTTAATTAGCTGCCTACGGTGACGTTCTGGCCGATGCGTCGATGTTGTGCGTCCTTCCTTCGTTTTGCCCCCATTCACTGCTAAGCACATCTTCGCTTCATTGACAGCTCGCTGTGTTCGAACAGTCATGTCAACCCCGTCCGCGTGTTCTAGAAATTGAACGGAAGTTCATGCCTCTTGTGGTGGCCAGTGAGTTTTCCACGTAACAGCGTGTCGTCTTGTCTAAAACCTGTTTTTGAAGGTCTCCGTGAGTTCATTGCCGACCTTGATGGAGCAGCCAGAGTTCTCCATCGTCATCGAGGATCAGTCTGACGAGTTTGGAAGGAATGTCAAAATGAGACATGGAGCTGCGTCTCTATGAGTGTCGATCTGCATTGCTTGGGTGGTTTTTTCCAGGATCTGCCGCAGTGCCGGCCTGAAACCGCACTGAAAAGGATCTATCCAGGCGTTCACACAAACCGGCAGAGGGAGATCTTGTCAGACACGTTTAGGAGACTTATCCCTCGGTAGTTGGCGCAGTTGAGGGAGTTTCCTATTTTTTTGTGGATCTTGCAAACGATACTGAGTCTCCATTCGGTGGGCATGTGCTTTCCTCCTACCATCTCCTCTCCAGCTGCTTTAAAATGTTCTGCAGATCAGCAGCACCAGCAGCTTTTTTTCGACTTTTGTCTCGTCCAGGTCGCGGGGACGTAATTCTCTTCAATCACCGTCCATTGCGTGGAGTGGAGCATTCTTTCTCGCCGTTCAACAGTCTAACAGAAGTGATCTTTCCAGATCGACGACAGTATCGACTGGGATTCAACTGCGAGTTGTCCCTCTTCGTCCCGACAAGCTTCTGTTCTTTTTTTTCACTTTCGGACATCATTTCAGCCGTAGCACCTCTCCATTTCAGCGACCGCGCGCTTTTCATGCGCTTTATTCTTCTTTTTGAGCGGGCGGTGGTCTACTGCTTCTTTTAAGTTCGTAGAGCTCACGAACCGCTCTTGTCCTTCTGTCCAGCGTCGCCTTATATGCTCGCTAAATGCGCCTGCCTGCACTCAAAGTCAAATCAAGGCTTTTTCTTCTGTGTAGCGTTTTAAAACCCACCACATCAGCGTCAGCTTCTCTGAAGGCGTTGCGACAACGCTTCCGGCAGGATTGGCTTCAGCAGGAGACTCGATCGGCAAAGTTCCCAGCGGTCGACTGCGCACTGTAGCTTTCCGACGTCAAACTGCTGTGGTCCTGCTCTACTCCGTTGTCCTGTCGATATCCGTGTTCTTACCTTGGCTACAATAAGGAGCGATGTTGACTCCTCGGAAGGTTCAGACATCGAGAATACTAGCAGAGTGTCTGACGTCGATCTGGTTGAGGTTGAGATCTGGCCAGGTTTCGCCATGTCATGAAGTCCAACCGTTTGAGTCCGTGCTCGGACGTGTTGCCATGTAGAATGTTTGCTTTATGATGACTCTAGCCTTGCCCGGCTTTGCGTTGAAGTCTCCTAGAACGATCTTGGTATCGTAGCTGGGGCATTTATCGCATGTCCTTTCTAGGAGATCATACAAATCACCCTTGTTACAGTCGTGGGCAGGGTGGCGTGGGCTCAGTTTAGGCTGATGTTGCCGAATGTAGCCTTGATGCGGATTGTTATGAGGCGCTCGCTTATGTATTTAAAGCGTAAGACTCTGAGTCTGTAGCGAAAAACAAACCCGCATCCAAACAAGTGCTGCCTTCGCTCTCTGTAAGAGATGTGGCAGTTTTTCATCCACTTTTTGGCGGGCCCTTCCCATTGCATGTCCGCCATATATGCCTCTAGGGCCTCTGCAAGTTCATCGGCTGGACGTGGTCTGTTAAAGGCTCTCACATTCCACGTGTAAAACCGAAGATCGCTGTCGATGGTCGTCAGCAGTAGGGTCCTTGTTGCCGTCTCTGAACAATTGGTTTATTTTTTACACGGTGGGGAAGTGACAACCATGCGGATGGAAAGGGAGTGGCTCTAAAATGATCAAAGAAGTCCACCAAATCCAGAATAGGTTACGCAATAGGCTCAACGGGACAACGAGGTTGGACCAAAGCCAGAAAGTGACAATACAATGGTCCAAGCTGGTCTAAATGGAGCTTGCTCTTTAGTTTTGAGCAAGCACTCACCGTACTTATCCCCAAACCTGGAGGACCGGAGCCTAATTAAAACCACTGGACAAGGACCCGCTGCATACATTGGTGCACGTCTCTAAGCGGTTGATGTAAAGGCTATCCCGAGGGCGTCACTAGGGGGCTGTATGCCAATGTGACCTGTGTCATTTCAGGGATCGTTGCTGGCATCTCGCCAAGTTGAGAGCAATCAACAACTTTGCCCTGCTGGCACATGTCCATGCCCTCCTAACATCATACTTGAGAAAAACGCACTCGCCACCACAAGAGGCACGATCTTCCCGACGTCAGCTCAATTGCAAGCACACGCGGATGGCATTGACATGACTGGTCGAACAGAGCGAGCTGTCAATGAAGCGATTTTGCTTTTAGCAGTGAATGAGGGCAACACGAAGGAAGGACTCACAACATCGACGCATCGGCCGGACCATCACCGTCGGCAGCTAGTTAAGGACTTTGTCTACCTTGGCTCCCAAGTAAACAGTACGAACGACATCAGTAGCGAGATTAAACGAAGAATAACTCTTGTCAATCGTTGCTTGAATGGGCTCAAGAGGCCATTGATTAGTGGAGCCCTCTCTCGAAGGACCAAGCTAACATTCTATGAGACCTTGATCAGTCCTGTGCCGCTCCATGGAAGCCGGGACAATCTCGAAAGCAGATGAAGAGGCCGTTTTTTTGGAAGAAAAGTTCTGCGTTTGATCTTTGGTCATGTTTGCGACATGAGCCTAGCCAGGCGTTCAACCGGATTCAACGGCTAAGATGGCCAGAAGGCCGATGAGTCTTCGACTCGGAACCAGTGGGACGAGGCAATAGAGGCAATAGATGGCACACACAAGAGGATAAGGACCTCAATCAACTTGGTGTGCGCAACAGGAGGATCGTGCCAGCTGGAGTGGCTTGTTGGCTGAGGCCCAGGTCCACACCGGAGTGTAGCGCCATTAGACGAAGATGATGAAACTTCAATCATACGAAGAGGAAAGCTTAATTGTACAAGACAACACTGTTGGAAGATAATTAAGGAACATTGAAAACAATAGCGGGCCAAGACTAGATCCTTGGGGTACACCATTGGAAATGTCACAAAACGAGGCAAGCTTGTGGGCACGGTTAGTAAGGTTCGAGTGGGATTATAAAAGTCGAATTGGGGCGACAGTTTGTGACAAAGAAGTACACAGTCGAATGCTTTCGAAACCCATGTGAAATTGTAACAGTACGGGGCCAAACTGATGTACTTTGCTTAACATTTCGTAATTTAATATTATGCCATGTCCAGTGCCTATACATCGGTGTGTCGATGTTAATCCTTTTGAACATCGACTTAGAAGCAAAATCGCCGAAAAACGCACCGTTTTCGAGATACGGGCGATTTTGTAAAATTAAGGCCAGCTTCTTCATCTTCATCCCTACTTTCTACTAGTCGTTGGAGGAATGGCTAATGACTCCAAAAGAGGCCTCTATCCATCCTCTATACACAGGAAAATGCTTAATTAAAAGGCAAACTCCCATCGCCTGAATCAGTTCAACCACGCTCGTCTTTCCTCACTCGAAACTCACTTCAAAACCAGTCCAAATGATCTGCCATTTGCTAAGCCTCTCCGTCGTCACTTAAATTCGAAAATCATTTCATAATTCCATAATCGACACAACAGCATGGGAGGAGGAGAAAAACCCCGAGCACAGCGGGACACAGTGTGCATCCCGAAATCAATTCACACGACAGGCCACCCCATTAGCAGTGTTCCGCCCTACAAAACACACAACAAAGGCGTGCCGTCTTATCCGCCGACTTGCACTTAAACTAAACGTCACGGAGAAAGGGATTTGCATAAAACGAAAAAAAAAAAAATGAAAGAAAGAAAATATTTGCATCCTTGTGCGTCGGAAAGACGGCTAATTGCTGTGCACGGGGTGAGAACGGAAAGGACTGCAAAACTGACTGTCGAACGACATAATCGTGTAATCCGTGAATTTTGCAAAACTTCCGCATTAGATGTCAAGGCAAAGGGGTTCCTTGGAAGGGGTTCGAGGTCGGCAATGAATCGAGGCAATAAAACGAAGAATTTATCGACGATTAGTTCGTATTGACATGTTTTGACGGAAATCCGATCCGAAAGGGTTTGTTTTTTTTTTTTTTAGTCTCTGAGAAAATTGTCTCATTGTCGTCGTGAGAGCAGATGAAGCGCAACGCAGCGAGGGAAGACGATGGTGATTGACAGGACGGTCGATGGCGATGGCAGTTGACAAATGGCATTGATTTGTCATTGGGATCGTTCGGTCGGTCTGTGAGGTGAGGTGAGGAGGTTTGTTGAGTTTCCGATGTCCAGTGAGTGTCCATTCAGAGTTTTTGGACAGTTGACGAATTGTGTGCCGGTTTTCGGGGAGGAATTTAAGGCATCTGGTGTGGGGGACTCTTGAAATTTTGAATAGTTCAAGCATCCTGCGGGAGTGACTGTTGTTCAAACGGATGGCAATGGTCGTGGCTTGTGAATTGGTTGATGTACCTTCTTCTAGCCTCCAGACCTCCATCCTCTTACCTTGGAACAGAAGATGCAGTCATCTCCCTCGTGGTTGTGTGCCGCATCGATTCGGGAGGACTCTTTTCACCCAACAAGCCTGTTCTTCAAGATGTGTCTCAATTGGTGGACCTACTTTTCAAAACGAAATGCTTTTTCGACAAACAAGAAAATTATTGAAATCGAAAAGTTCTCTTAAAGAATCATCTTGTCGTCCTTAAAAGGACGATTTCCCTAAAGTCTTGATCAGAGTTCATGATCAAGCAGGAGCTGGGTGCTCCTTCTACAGCACCTACCCGTGTGGTGCTCGCTACACACCTTCATAGCGCGACGGGCCATATTTGGAAACGAACCGCTAGCCAATCAGCAAGGATCGCAAATCACGATCACGATCACGATCACGATCACGATCACGATCACGATCACGATCACGATCACGATCACGATCACGATCACGATCACGATCACGATCACGATCACGATCACGATCACGATCACGATCACGATCACGATCACGATCACGATCACGATCACGATCACGATCACGATCACGATCACGATCACGATCACGATCACGATCACGATCACGATCACGATCACGATCACGATCACGATCACGATCACGATCACGATCACGATCACGATCACGATCACGATCACGATCACGATCACGATCACGATCACGATCACGATCACTGATCGTCATTCGATCGCTGTGGCATCGCCAAAAAAGTTTCTCTCCAGCTCGAGGCGGCCCACGAAGGACGACCGATTGCACGAAGGATCATAAAAACCCGCCCAACGACAGTGCCTCCTTAATGACATAATGACTCAATGATCCTCCGGCATCCTTGATGTCAATGAATTTGATCGAAATCTCGTCGGCAACCCCTTTCTCGAGCATCCCCTCAACACCAATGATCGCCCACATTCCGCATCCATGCCATAAATCACTCCACCGCCCCTCGGCACTCAGCCAGCCACCCCATTTGTTGATCCTTATCAGCGTCAGATATCTCCCATCGGGGCCTTGTAAGTGCATTAATTAATTGCATTCCAAACAAACTCGCCGCGCATCCCTTATCAAACCCAACAAATTACTTTCGAATACATTCGTTTTTTTTTTTTTTCGATTCACGATGCCACTGAGACTGGTTCGCTCACATTTCCATCTCATTACGGATCCTGCGGACGTGGCCAGGGACGCGAAGCCCAAGTCACCAGAAAAGATACAAAATTATCTGATTACACATCTGATACACCGATATGCAGATAGCCGCGCAAGGATCAGCCGAATTTTTTCTCACATCTCGCAGTGAGCTCTCCGCCACGTGAGGCGGCGAGGGGTGACGAGGGCTGACGCTAGAGAGATGGTGACGGTAAGTGGGATAAAAAAAATAAATGGATCCTGCTTTGTTGTTGCCTGGCATCCTTACACCGATGGGAAGAGGTTTGACAAGAAGTTTTCGTTTTCGTTTTTTTTTTCCATTTTCGGCTCATTGTTCGTCAGTTGTGTCGCGTATCTGTCTCCTCGGGGGTAATGTGATTTGACAGGAACGGGAGAGAGATGTTTTTTTTTGTGTCTTGTTGTTAGGTGATGTGAGCTGCTTAAGGATATGCCCTGGACCTGCTGCTGGGGGAATGGATTTCGAGGAGGGTGCTGGGAGAGAGAGAGAGATAGAGACAGAGAGATGTCAGTCATTGACATCGCCTGAAGTTGGCAGCGCTGCCCAGCTGGGAGTGTGGAAAACGATCGTCAGACTGAGATCCTCTTGACTTGACGGTCTCTTCATCATTTGTCGAGTGTTCGACGCGTCATTTCTAGTGGCAAACGATTGATATTGATAGCCGGCCTGTCCGTGATGTGATCGAGAGGTTGACGATGCTGGCATTTGTATCAAGTTTGTCTCTGACTTGGAACTTCAGGCAGCTTACTCCTCGTTGGCCACTCTTACCGATGACCGATAGAGGCTGTCACACCTGGAGATGACTGTCTGATCGGCAGAGACTTTGTTCTTCATACGATTTCGTGGCAAATGAAGGACAGCTCCTCTGTACGTGGTACCGAGTTTTGGACCATTTCCTATCCAGCAGCGTCGATCGTCATTTCTTTTGTCAGCAGAAAGGGAAACTAAAGTCGATCTGGAATAGGCAAGGACTACTCCAAGCACTATGCTAGATTAATGTCGGATCCTACATCGATCCAGCGAGCGATCGTGCTGAAGCCTCTGATCGTGTATTTTTTCAATTCAATTAATTTTTTATTTTCAATTTCAAATCAACATTGGTTATAAATTTCCGCGAAGCCTTACTGGCTTTTCTGCAGAATGTTGTGCTTCTAACATTGATAACTGAGATAAAGTAAGCTTAGTTTAATAAACATTCAATAAAAGTTTACGAAAAAGTTAATAAATTAATAAATTTAATTTCAATTGATGGGATTTCGATTTAATAGAAAGTCTTTTAAGATTTTTTTTCGAGTTTTAAAATTTCTAATTTGTCTAATCTCTTGCGGAATTGTGTTGAGAACTTCAGGAACACTGCATTTCAACTCTCTTCTTCCATAGTTATTGTAAAACCGAGGTTCTTGGAGCATACCTTGTGCACGTCTTCTTGTATTTATCGCATGGTTAATTGGTGTGGTGAATCGTCGATCGTCTTGGTATTCTAATATGAGCGTCATTTTGAAGATGTCTTCCACTTGAAGAACATTAAACCTTTGTCGCTCAGCAAAATTTCGATGAGAAGGTACATTTATTTTTTTCAGTGCAACATTTTGCAGTTTTTGTAACTTTCTTATATGTGTGGCTGATGAATTACCCCATGCCAGTATTCCATATCTCAGTTTAGATTCCACTAGCGCAAAGTACACATTCCTTAGAACTGATGTTGGTGCATGGTACTGCAGATGGGTTAGTGCGTATAGTGCTCCCTTAATACTCGATCGTAATTGATCAATATGCTTATCCCATAAGAAATGACTGTCAATTGTTACTCCTAGATACTTGTAACTTTCTACTATATCTATAGGACAGCTAGTAGAGGTACGACAGGAGTCATTCCTACAGTATATTTGCTGTTCGGTAGCCTTGAATTGCGGGTTTCTGATGTGCATCATTTTTGTTTTCGAAGCGTTAATCACTAATCCGTTATCATGACACCATTTCACTGCATCATCAAACTCCTCCTGCATAATTGATGTTGCCGTATGCAAAGATCTGTGTCGCACTACTATCGCCGTGTCGTCTGCATACGCGAATGGGATGGCCTGTTTGAATACTTTTAACAACTCGTTGGTGTATAAAATGAAGAGGAGCGGACCCAATTTTGAACCTTGAGGGACTCCATATTGCACGCGTTTCTTTTGGCTATATGTCTGGTTGATTTTGACACAGAATTGTCTGTTGTTTAAGTATTCTCTTAGCCAGTCTGCCATCAGGCCTCTTATTCCAATGTTTTCAAGTGCTTCTATTAGTTTATCATGGTTCAGTGTGTCAAAAGCCTTGCTGAAATCAACGAACAGCACAAGTATATGGTAGCTTTTGTTTAGGCCTTCGTTAACACAATTGGCAAATTCTCCTAAAAGTTTACAAGTGCTTTTATTTTTCTGAAAGCCGTACTGGCTTGTATGTATGATAGAATTTTTATCTATGAAATCTTGAAGTCTCTTTGTTACTACCTCTTCAAGGCACCATTCAAGTGATGATCTTCTCTAGAGTCGGTATATCCGCTCCGAAGTCGGTCTCAGCTTCTGAGTGACTTCAGGTCGCTTCTTGCTGATCCTCGATCCATCCAACGATCGTGCATTTTGCTGATGATCTCCTCTAGAGGTGGTAGATCTCCTCCGAAGTCGGTCTCAGCTCCTGACTGACTTAAGGTCGCTTTATCCTGATCCTCGATGCATCCAACGATCGTGCATTTTGCTGATGATGCCCTCCAGAGGCGGTGGATCTCCTTCGAAGTCGGTCGCAGCTTCTGACTGACTTCAGGTCGCTTTATCCTAATCATTGCAACGATCGCAAATTCTGCTAATGATTCTGTTCAGATCGTGCAGTCTCCTCGTGATCGTGACTCGCTCCGATGTCGAGGTTTGATTGAATTGTGGTCTCTAACTGGCTTCGGACAGACTTCTCGATCTTGCTGATGTTTGATCGTTTTTTTTTTGGAAGCTTCACCGCATGACTGCCTGTCGATCGTGACCTTGTCATACCATCTTCCCAGATTCTGCAGATGAACAGAACATCGCCAGCTTCGATAGCGATTCAACTTTGTGCCGACTTGTTCAAACCTAGGTGGAAGGACGACTCTCTCCTGGTCGGACTCGTTTAGCAGCTGTTGGAAGTGCTGCTCAAAGACTATTCCCTACAGATCCCTACAGATCGGCTTTCAAAAAGCCTGCGACCACACTCTTTTGTTGGTCCGAACAACAGACTGATACTCCTCTTCCGCTGTCCAACCCCCGCTGGTTACTAGGCGGCAAGGATGAACAGCGACTTGAAAATGGCTTCATCATGCTTGGTCGAGCAACGATCCTACGATTGCCTCTTGTCGTTCATCGTTCAATGAGCCATTCCCAGGCACCCACCGAAATCGTGTGACTTTTCTCAAAAATTCCGCTTCAAATTAGATTTTCAAATCGAATCAGACTCACTTTCATGTCCCCTGCGACAGGAGAATCCTCATTCCAGAGCACCCCTCCCCCTCTGGCAGTCATCCAGGACCGGAGACCGGTTTTCCCGAAAATCGCTCAGAACCAATCATCGCCGTCCGTCTGGGAAGATCCTTCAAGGAGAAAGTGAAGAGATTTTTTTTTTTTTTTTTTCCTTCCCTTAAGGATAATTTCCGTGGCGTTTTATCCTTGCAAGGGTGGAAATCGTTAACCAATGAGGACCGGCTAATTGGCAATGAGGGGAAGTGATCGTGCATCGATCTTGGAAGGGAGATCGTGGTTTTCACAAATAGATGGCGCGATTGAAAGTGACTTGAGCTCTTGATGAGGACTTGATGGGACGACGATGTTTGAGACATTTTTGGGGGGCTTTGCCAGGAAATCATCACTCAGAGTCCATCCAAAAAAATCCCTGACTCCGACCTGATCTCGCTTCATTCTCCACGGTCTGCTTTGGTGTCTGATCGTAGGACAGCCTCGTGGTGTCTGGTTCAAAAGGTGCACCAAGAGTGACAGAAAGTCCGCATTTTTTGCAACCAACTTCTGTCTCCAGGCGTCTGCTTTCAGAACAGACTGAAAGCTTGAACAGCAGCGATCCCACATGATCTTTACAGTGATCTCGTGGACTGCAGAAGACGTTGTATTGTACTGTGGAAATATGAGTCCACCAGATTTGAGCTAGAGCTCCAATCGTTTGTCCATACAAGGGTTTTTCTCTTGTTTTGCTTCACTCTTCCTTCCACAGAAAGCTCTTTCAATTGCTACCAAGAGATCAAACGGACACTCCGTGATCCTCAATTCCATCAGCTCCTCATTCCATAACAAATTCGAGACAATCAAGCAACAAATCCTCGAAGAAAGCAACGAAATCGCTGCAAGAAAAAGCATAGCACCTTCCATGCAACCCTGAGGGACTCCATGCAAATCATATGCTAGATCATTCCTCTGCAACCAATGGACCTTCATCGGATTCTTCTTAAACGTAATGCAACAAAGACGCGTAATATCCATGTGCCATATCCTTTTTCGTCCTTTTTTTTTTTTTTGCTCACACCACATATCCATCCGCCAACAATTCGCTCACACATCTGTCCCACATCCGGTTGCTTATGAAAATCAATAAATATCCATAGATGTCTCATGCAAATATCACGAGCAAAAAGGATTCGTCCATTCGGATTTCAAATTTCACGCTCTAATCGATTGACAGGATGTTGCACGGCGAGTGAAACACATTTGCACCGCCAGTGTGAATGCATGCAAAAGTGGAAAGGATGTGCGAAACCAATTCCTGTTCAATAAAATCGAATGACGTATGCATTTGAAGGACGCTCTCGCTGTCCCTCTGTCCGTCCATCCATTATGAGCTACTTTCGCACGCAAATGATGCAAGGAACGTGGTCCTTTTGATTAGATTGTCGGCAAGGAGCGACGTTTGACATTTTTTTTTATGAATTAAGACATAACTTGTCCCATCGGTGGCGGGTTTTTTTCTTTCCTTTCTTTCTCGTGGGGCAATAAAAAAAATGTCCTTGTGGGACTGTCTGGACGGTCGTTTGATCGCTCGGTCGGTTGGTCACTGTTGGTTGGGTTTTTGGTTCACTTTTTTGTCGTGTCGGTCTGATTTGACATCGCTTTGGGGGGAGACCGACTGTTAATTGAAATGAACGAGGGATCGGACGACAGTTTAACCGTCATTACTGACGACGACGACGGTGGGAAATGTGTGAGAAAAAATGTTTGTTATTTTCTTTAACGAAACCCTGGCTTCGGGAGTCGGGCTATCTGGCCGTGATCAGTTGAGAGTTGTTAATTAGAAGGAGTCACGACAGGGATTGAGGGTGGAAGCGTTGCAACCCTCGGCCAGTGGGAAGAGTTGTCAGAGGAGAGCTGGAAGGAGACTGACACTCGAAAAGGGACCAGGAGCAAACAAAAAAAAAAACTCCTGAAACGACAGCCTCCTCCCCTTGCCATCTGCCACATGCTATCCCACACTTCGCTTTCAATCAAAATTTGCGCAATGAATAAAAAATTAGCATCCATTGTCCGATAGTGGACCAAATTACCCCCATTAGGGCTCATCGCTTAACTAGACCACTAATTGCGAGCAATTCTTCGTCGAAAATTACACACAGAGCATGCCCGCAGGTCCGGCATTTACACGCCTCTGCCGTTGACCGCAAGACAATACCGGCACGCGGGCAGAGTTTTGTTATATTTTTCTTTTTTATTTTGCGCACACAAGGGACGAACTGCCGACATAATTATGCAGTCCACCCGGGGACACGGACCGGCACATGGTCGGGGTAAATTATAGGTTTCGAAGAGTTCGCATAAGTAGTCGCAAATGGACGACGAAGGGCTGCGCCCAGCCTTGTTGGTCGGTTGGATTGAGGGTGGACTTGGCAGAACCGTAAAAACGGGCGGACTTCATTCGTGGACTGTAGCGCCATACAGGTGCTTTATCTTTTTCTGAAACGAAATTCGAACGCCTATCTTCGATAAGAGTACACATTTTGTAATGATCTCCGCTCGCAACGTGGACTTCCTCTTTTTTGCTTCCACATGCCTTGTGAGTTTTAGCTGGAATTTCTTGTTTGCTAGAAGTTCCGCCAGCGTATCTCGGAACTTCGCCTTTTCTTCCACAAACACCTCTTCGGCTTCCTCGAAGAAATTGGTTTGAAGTAGGTATGAATGCGTCAGCAAATACTTTTGGCTGAATTTCTTCGAGGCGTGGTCTAATCCATTTTTAAGATAATGCATGCTCGTGACAGCAGTAACAAGTCATCTATTCGTTCTTGATTGAACTGTATGATTGAATTTTAACACATAAATAAAATTATCCGGCTCGAAGGACCAAAAACTGATAGAAATTTAAGACACATCGATAGGGCCCCAATTCATCTCTTACGCGAATTTCGTCATAAATGCCCGTTGAAAGGACGCTTCTTCTGCCACCAAAATTTTTAAAATCCGACCAGTAGAAGTGAAATTACGTAGGAAAACGTCTAGGGAGGTCCTTAAAAAATCCTTAAAAAGTCCTAAAAAGCGTTTATTTTAGTAATACTAAATCGGGCATATCTCGATAACAGTGCGTCTGGGGTCGGAGATCTAAAGACCCATCGAGGGGGGTTGAAAACACCTATCTGACCATGGCCGCATTTTTTTGCTACCCCCACCAGGGGCATGGAAAATCACACCTCTCTGGGAACTGGGCATATCTCGGGAACGGTACGTCCGGGGTAGGTGGTCTACATACCCATCGATAGAGGTCGAAAAGACCTATCTGACCATGCCAACCTTTTTTTGCTGCCCCCACCAGGAGCGCGGAAAAGTGGTCCAAAAAACTCTGCGAAACGCAAAATCGCGAATATCTCGAAAACTATGCGTTTTTCGGCGACCCAATTCATCTCTTACGCGAATTTCGTCATAAATGCCCGTTGAAAGGACGCTTCTTCTGCCACCAAAATTTTTAAAATCCGACCAGTAGAAGTGAAATTACGTAGGAAAACGTCTAGGGAGGTCCTTAAAAAATCCTTAAAAAGTCCTAAAAAGCGTTTATTTTAGTAATACTAAATCGGGCATATCTCGATAACAGTGCGTCTGGGGTCGGAGATCTAAAGACCCATCGAGGGGGGTTGAAAACACCTATCTGACCATGGCCGCATTTTTTTGCTACCCCCACCAGGGGCATGGAAAATCACACCTCTCTGGGAACTGGGCATATCTCGGGAACGGTACGTCCGGGGTAGGTGGTCTACATACCCATCGATAGAGGTCGAAAAGACCTATCTGACCATGCCAACCTTTTTTTGCTGCCCCCACCAGGAGCGCGGAAAAGTGGTCCAAAAAACTCTGCGAAACGCAAAATCGCGAATATCTCGAAAACTATGCGTTTTTCGGCGACCCAATTCATCTCTTACGCGAATTTCGTCATAAATGCCCGTTGAAAGGACGCTTCTTCTGCCACCAAAATTTTTAAAATCCGACCAGTAGAAGTGAAATTACGTAGGAAAACGTCTAGGGAGGTCCTTAAAAAATCCTTAAAAAGTCCTAAAAAGCGTTTATTTTAGTAATACTAAATCGGGCATATCTCGATAACAGTGCGTCTGGGGTCGGAGATCTAAAGACCCATCGAGGGGGGTTGAAAACACCTATCTGACCATGGCCGCATTTTTTTGCTACCCCCACCAGGGGCATGGAAAATCACACCTCTCTGGGAACTGGGCATATCTCGGGAACGGTACGTCCGGGGTAGGTGGTCTACATACCCATCGATAGAGGTCGAAAAGACCTATCTGACCATGCCAACCTTTTTTTGCTGCCCCCACCAGGAGCGCGGAAAAGTGGTCCAAAAAACTCTGCGAAACGCAAAATCGCGAATATCTCGAAAACTATGCGTTTTTCGGCGACCCAATTCATCTCTTACGCGAATTTCGTCATAAATGCCCGTTGAAAGGACGCTTCTTCTGCCACCAAAATTTTTAAAATCCGACCAGTAGAAGTGAAATTACGTAGGAAAACGTCTAGGGAGGTCCTTAAAAAATCCTTAAAAAGTCCTAAAAAGCGTTTATTTTAGTAATACTAAATCGGGCATATCTCGATAACAGTGCGTCTGGGGTCGGAGATCTAAAGATCCATCGAGGGGGGTTGAAAACACCTATCTGACCATGGCCGCATTTTTTTGCTACCCCCACCAGGGGCATGGAAAATCACACCTCTCTGGGAACTGGGCATATCTCGGGAACGGTACGTCCGGGGTAGGTGGTCTACATACCCATCGATAGAGGTCGAAAAGACCTATCTGACCATGCCAACCTTTTTTTGCTGCCCCCACCAGGAGCGCGGAAAAGTGGTCCAAAAAACTCTGCGAAACGCAAAATCGCGAATATCTCGAAAACTATGCGTTTTTCGGCGACCCAATTCATCTCTTACGCGAATTTCGTCATAAATGCCCGTTGAAAGGACGCTTCTTCTGCCACCAAAATTTTTAAAATCCGACCAGTAGAAGTGAAATTACGTAGGAAAACGTCTAGGGAGGTCCTTAAAAAATCCTTAAAAAGTCCTAAAAAGCGTTTATTTTAGTAATACTAAATCGGGCATATCTCGATAACAGTGCGTCTGGGGTCGGAGATCTAAAGACCCATCGAGGGGGGTTGAAAACACCTATCTGACCATGGCCGCATTTTTTTGCTACCCCCACCAGGGGCATGGAAAATCACACCTCTCTGGGAACTGGGCATATCTCGGGAACGGTACGTCCGGGGTAGGTGGTCTACATACCCATCGATAGAGGTCGAAAAGACCTATCTGACCATGCCAACCTTTTTTTGCTGCCCCCACCAGGAGCGCGGAAAAGTGGTCCAAAAAACTCTGCGAAACGCAAAATCGCGAATATCTCGAAAACTATGCGTTTTTCGGCGACCCAATTCATCTCTTACGCGAATTTCGTCATAAATGCCCGTTGAAAGGACGCTTCTTCTGCCACCAAAATTTTTAAAATCCGACCAGTAGAAGTGAAATTACGTAGGAAAACGTCTAGGGAGGTCCTTAAAAAATCCTTAAAAAGTCCTAAAAAGCGTTTATTTTAGTAATACTAAATCGGGCATATCTCGATAACAGTGCGTCTGGGGTCGGAGATCTAAAGACCCATCGAGGGGGGTTGAAAACACCTATCTGACCATGGCCGCATTTTTTTGCTACCCCCACCAGGGGCATGGAAAATCACACCTCTCTGGGAACTGGGCATATCTCGGGAACGGTACGTCCGGGGTAGGTGGTCTACATACCCATCGATAGAGGTCGAAAAGACCTATCTGACCATGCCAACCTTTTTTTGCTGCCCCCACCAGGAGCGCGGGAAAGTGGTCCAAAAAACTCTGCGAAACGCAAAATCGCGAATATCTCGAAAACTATGCGTTTTTCGGCGACCCAATTCATCTCTTACGCGAATTTCGTCATAAATGCCCGTTGAAAGGACGCTTCTTCTGCCACCAAAATTTTTAAAATCCGACCAGTAGAAGTGAAATTACGTAGGAAAACGTCTAGGCAGGTCCTTAAAAAATCCTTAAAAAGTCCTAAAAAGCGTTTATTTTAGTAATACTAAATCGGGCATATCTCGATAACGGTGCGTCTGGGGTCGGAGATCTAAAGACCCATCGAGGGGGGTTGAAAATACCTATCTGACCATGGCCGCATTTTTTTGCTACCCCCACCAGGGGCATGGAAAATCACACCTCTCTGGGAACTGGGCATATCTCGGGAACGGTACGTCCGGGGTAGGTGATCTATATACCCATCGATAGAGGTCGAAAAGACCTATCTGACTATGCCAACCTTTTTTTGCTGCCCCCACCAGGAGCGCGGAAAAGTGGTCCAAAAAACTCTGCGAAACGCAAAATCGCGAATATCTCGAAAACTATGCGTTTTTCGGCGTACCCAATTCATCTCTTATGCGAATTTCGTCATAAATGCCCGTTGAAAGGACGCTTCTTCTGCCACCAAAATTTTTAAAATCCGACCAGTAGAAGTGAAATTACGTAGGAAAACGTCTAGGCAGGTCCTTAAAAAATCCTTAAAAAGTCCTAAAAAGCGTTTATTTTAGTAATACTAAATCGGGCATATCTCGATAACGGTGCGTCTGGGGTCGGAGATCTAAAGACCCATCGAGGGGGGTTGAAAATACCTATCTGACCATGGCCGCATTTTTTTGCTACCCCCACCAGGGGCATGGAAAATCACACCTCTCTGGGAACTGGGCATATCTCGGGAACGGTACGTCCGGGGTAGGTGATCTATATACCCATCGATAGAGGTCGAAAAGACCTATCTGACTATGCCAACCTTTTTTTGCTGCCCCACCAGGAGCGCGGAAAAGTGGTCCAAAAAACTCTGCGAAACGCAAAATCGCGAATATCTCGAAAACTATGCGTTTTTCGGCGACCCAATTCATCTCTTATGCGAATTTCGTCATAAATGCCCGTTGAAAGGACGCTTCTTCTGCCACCAAAATTTTTAAAATCCGACCAGTAGAAGTGAAATTACGTAGGAAAACGTCTAGGCAGGTCCTTAAAAAATCCTTAAAAAGTCCTAAAAAGCGTTTATTTTAGTAATACTAAATCGGGCATATCTCGATAACGGTGCGTCTGGGGTCGGAGATCTAAAGACCCATCGAGGGGGGTTGAAAATACCTATCTGACCATGGCCGCATTTTTTTGCTACCCCCACCAGGGGCATGGAAAATCACACCTCTCTGGGAACTGGGCATATCTCGGGAACGGTACGTCCGGGGTAGGTGATCTATATACCCATCGATAGAGGTCAAAAAGACCTATCTGACTATGCCAAACTTTTTTTGCTGCCCCCACCAGGAGCGCGGAAAAGTGGTCCAAAAAACTCTGCGAAACGCAAAATCGCGAATATCTCGAAAACTATGCGTTTTTCGGCGACCCAATTCATCTCTTACGCGAATTTCGTCATAAATGCCCGTTGAAAGGACGCTTCTTCTGCCACCAAAATTTTTAAAATCCGACCAGTAGAAGTGAAATTACGTAGGAAAACGTCTAGGCAGGTCCTTAAAAAATCCTTAAAAAGTCCTAAAAAGCGTTTATTTTAGTAATACTAAATCGGGCATATCTCGATAACGGTGCGTCTGGGGTCGGAGATCTAAAGACCCATCGAGGGGGGTTGAAAATACCTATCTGACCATGGCCGCATTTTTTTGCTACCCCACCAGGGGCATGGAAAATCACACCTCTCTGGGAACTGGGCATATCTCGGGAACGGTACGTCCGGGGTAGGTGATCTATATACCCATCGATAGAGGTCGAAAAGACCTATCTGACCATGCCAACCTTTTTTTGCTGCCCCCACCAGGAGCGCGGAAAAGTGGTCCAAAAAACTCTGCGAAACGCAAAATCGCGAATATCTCGAAAACTATGCGTTTTTCGGCGACCCAATTCATCTCTTACGCGAATTTCGTCATAATGCCCGTTGAAAGGACGCTTCTTCTGCCACCAAAATTTTTAAAATCCGACAGTAGAAGTGAAATTACGTAGGAAAACGTCTAGGCAGGTCCTTAAAAAATCCTTAAAAAGTCCTAAAAAGCGTTTATTTTAGTAATACTAAATCGGGCATATCTCGATAACGGTGCGTCTGGGGTCGGAGATCTAAAGACCCATCGAGGGGGGTTGAAAATACCTATCTGACCATGGCCGCATTTTTTTGCTACCCCTACCAGGGGCATGGAAAATCACACCTCTCTGGGAACTGGGCATATCTCGGGAACGGTACGTCCGGGGTAGGTGATCTATATACCCATCGATAGAGGTCGAAAAGACCTATCTGACCATGCCAACCTTTTTTTGCTGCCCCCACCAGGAGCGCGGAAAAGTGGTCCAAAAAACTCTGCGAAACGCAAAATCGCGAATATCTCGAAAACTATGCGTTTTTCGGCGACCCAATTCATCTCTTACGCGAATTTCGTCATAAATGCCCGTTGAAAGGACGCTTCTTCTGCCACCAAAATTTTTAAAATCCGACCAGTAGAAGTGAAATTACGTAGGAAAACGTCTAGGCAGGTCCTTAAAAAATCCTTAAAAAGTCCTAAAAAGCGTTTATTTTAGTAATACTAAATCGGGCATATCTCGATAACGGTGCGTCTGGGTCGGAGATCTAAAGACCCATCGAGGGGGGTTGAAAATACCTATCTGACCATGGCCGCATTTTTTTGCTACCCCCACCAGGGGCATGGAAAATCACACCTCTCTGGGAACTGGGCATATCTCGGGAACGGTACGTCCGGGGTAGGTGATCTATATACCCATCGATAGAGGTCGAAAAGACCTATCTGACCATGCCAACCTTTTTTTGCTGCCCCCACCAGGAGCGCGGAAAAGTGGTCCAAAAAACTCTGCGAAACGCAAAATCGCGAATATCTCGAAAACTATGCGTTTTTCGGCGACCCAATTCATCTCTTACGCGAATTTCGTCATAAATGCCCGTTGAAAGGACGCTTCTTCTGCCACCAAAATTTTTAAAATCCGACCAGTAGAAGTGAAATTACGTAGGAAAACGTCTAGGCAGGTCCTTAAAAATCCTTAAAAAGTCCTAAAAAGCGTTTATTTTAGTAATACTAAATCGGGCATATCTCGATAACGGTGCGTCTGGGGTCGGAGATCTAAAGACCCATCGAGGGGGTTGAAAATACCTATCTGACCATGGCCGCATTTTTTTGCTACCCCCACCAGGGGCATGGAAAATCACACCTCTCTGGGAACTGGGCATATCTCGGGAACGGTACGTCCGGGGTAGGTGATCTATATACCCATCGATAGAGGTCGAAAAGACCTATCTGACCATGCCAACCTTTTTTTGCTGCCCCCACCAGGAGCGCGGAAAAGTGGTCCAAAAAACTCTGCGAAACGCAAAATCGCGAATATCTCGAAAACTATGCGTTTTTCGGCGACCCAATTCATCTCTTACGCGAATTTCGTCATAAATGCCCGTTGAAAGGACGCTTCTTCTGCCACCAAAATTTTTAAAATCCGACCAGTAGAAGTGAAATTACGTAGGAAAACGTCTAGGCAGGTCCTTAAAAAATCCTTAAAAAGTCCTAAAAAGCGTTTATTTTAGTAATACTAAATCGGGCATATCTCGATAACGGTGCGTCTGGGGTCGGAGATCTAAAGACCCATCGAGGGGGGTTGAAAATACCACCTATCTGACCATGGCCGCATTTTTTTGCTACCCCCACCAGGGGCATGGAAAATCACACCTCTCTGGGAACTGGGCATATCTCGGGAACGGTACGTCCGGGGTAGGTGATCTATATACCCATCGATAGAGGTCGAAAAGACCTATCTGACTATGCCAACCTTTTTTTTGCTGCCCCCACCAGGAGCGCGGAAAAGTGGTCCAAAAAACTCTGCGAAACGCAAAATCGCGAATATCTCGAAAACTATGCGTTTTTCGGCGACCCAATTCATCTCTTACGCGAATTTCGTCATAAATGCCCGTTGAAAGGACGCTTCTTCTGCCACCAAAATTTTTAAAATCCGACCAGTAGAAGTGAAATTACGTAGGAAAACGTCTAGGCAGGTCCTTAAAAAATCCTTAAAAAGTCCTAAAAAGCGTTTATTTTAGTAATACTAAATCGGGCATATCTCGATAACGGTGCGTCTGGGGTCGGAGATCTATATACCCATCGAGGGGGGTTGAAAATACCTATCTGACCATGGCCGCATTTTTTTGCTACCCCCACCAGGGGCATGGAAAATCACACCTCTCTGGGAACTGGGCATATCTCGGGAACAGTACGTCCGGGGTAGGTGGTCTACATACCCATCGATAGAGGTCGAAAAGACCTATCTGACCATGCCAACCTTTTTTTGCTGCCCCCACCAGGAGCGCGGAAAAGTGGTCCAAAAAACTCTGCGAAACGCAAAATCGCGAATATCTCGAAAACTATGCGTTTTTCGGCGACCCAATTCATCTATTACGCGAATTTCGTCATAAATGCCCGTTGAAAGGACGCTTCTTCTGCCACCAAAATTTTTAAAATCCGATCAGTAGAAGTGAAATTACGTAGGAAAACGTCTAGGGAGGTCCTTAAAAAATCCTTAAAAAGTCCTAAAAAGCGTTTATTTTAGTAATACTAAATCGGGCATATCTCGATAACGACGCGTCTGGGGTCGGAGATCTAAAGACCCATCGAGGGGGGTTGAAAACACCTATCTGACCATGGCCGCATTTTTTTGCTACCCCCACCAGGGGCATGGAAAATCACACCTCTCTGGGAACTGGGCATATCTCGGAAACGGTACGTCCGGGGTAGGTGGTCTACATACCCATCGATAGAGGTCGAAAAGACCTATCTGACCATGCCAACCTTTTTTTGCTGCCCCCACCAGGAGCGCGGAAAAGTGGTCCAAAAAACTCTGCGAAACGCAAAATCGCGAATATCTCGAAAACTATGCGTTTTTCGGCGACCCAATTCATCTCTTACGCGAATTTCGTCATAAATGCCCGTTGAAAGGACGCTTCTTCTGCCACCAAAATTTTTAAAATCCGACCAGTAGAAGTGAAATTACGTAGGAAAACGTCTAGGCAGGTCCTTAAAAAATCCTTAAAAAGTCCTAAAAAGCGTTTATTTTAGTAATACTAAATCGGGCATATCTCGATAACGGTGCGTCTGGGGTCGGAGATCTAAAGACCCATCGAGGGGGGTTGAAAATACCTATCTGACCATGGCCGCATTTTTTTGCTACCCCCACCAGGGGCATGGAAAATCACACCTCTCTGGGAACTGGGCATATCTCGGAAACGGTACGTCCGGGGTAGGTGGTCTACATACCCATCGATAGAGGTCGAAAAGACCTATCTGACCATGCCAACCTTTTTTTGCTGCCCCCACCAGGAGCGCGGAAAAGTGGTCCAAAAAACTCTGCGAAACGCAAAATCGCGAATATCTCGAAAACTATGCGTTTTTCGGCGACCCAATTCATCTCTTACGCGAATTTCGTCATAAATGCCCGTTGAAAGGACGCTTCTTCTGCCACCAAAATTTTTAAAATCCGACCAGTAGAAGTGAAATTACGTAGGAAAACGTCTAGGCAGGTCCTTAAAAAATCCTTAAAAAGTCCTAAAAAGCGTTTATTTTAGTAATACTAAATCGGGCATATCTCGATAACGGTGCGTCTGGGGTCGGAGATCTATATACCCATCGAGGGGGGTTGAAAATACCTATCTGACCATGGCCGCATTTTTTTGCTACCCCCACCAGGGGCATGGAAAATCACACCTCTCTGGGAACTGGGCATATCTCGGGAACGGTACGTCCGGGGTAGGTGATCTATATACCCATCGATAGAGGTCGAAAAGACCTATCTGACCATGCCAACCTTTTTTTGCTGCCCCCACCAGGAGCGCGGAAAAGTGGTCCAAAAAACTCTGCGAAACGCAAAATCGCGAATATCTCGAAAACTATGCGTTTTTCGGCGACCCAATTCATCTCTTACGCGAATTTCGTCATAAATGCCCGTTGAAAGGACGCTTCTTCTGCCACCAAAATTTTTAAAATCCGACCAGTAGAAGTGAAATTACGTAGGAAAACGTCTAGGGAGGTCCTTAAAAAATCCTTAAAAAGTCCTAAAAAGCGTTTATTTTAGTAATACTAAATCGGGCATATCTCGATAACGGTGCGTCTGGGGTCGGAGATCTAAAGACCCATCGAGGGGGGTTGAAAATACCTATCTGACCATGGCCGCATTTTTTTGCTACCCCCACCAGGGGCATGGAAAATCACACCTCTCTGGGAACTGGGCATATCTCGGGAACGGTACGTCCGGGGTAGGTGATCTATATACCCATCGATAGAGGTCGAAAAGACCTATCTGACCATGCCAACCTTTTTTTGCTGCCCCCACCAGGAGCGTGGAAAAGTGGTCCAAAAAACTCTGCGAAACGCAAAATCGCGAATATCTCGAAAACTATGCGTTTTTCGGCGACCCAATTCATCTCTTACGCGAATTTCGTCATAAATGCCCGTTGAAAGGACGCTTCTTCTGCCACCAAAATTTTTAAAATCCGACCAGTAGAAGTGAAATTACGTAGGAAAACGTCTAGGGAGGTCCTTAAAAAATCCTTAAAAAGTCCTAAAAAGCGTTTATTTTAGTAATACTAAATCGGGCATATCTCGATAACGGTGCGTCTGGGGTCGGAGATCTAAAGACCCATCGAGGGGGGTTGAAAATACCTATCTGACCATGGCCGCATTTTTTTGCTACCCCCACCAGGGGCATGGAAAATCACACCTCTCTGGGAACTGGGCATATCTCGGGAACGGTACGTCCGGGGTAGGCGGTCTACATACCCATCGATAGAGGTCGAAAAGACCTATCTGACCATGCCAACCTTTTTTTGCTGCCCCCACCAGGAGCGCGGAAAAGTGGTCCAAAAAACTCTGCGAAACGCAAAATCGCGAATATCTCGAAAACTATGCGTTTTTCGGCGACCCAATTCATCTCTTACGCGAATTTCGTCATAAATGCCCGTTGAAAGGACGCTTCTTCTGCCACCAAAATTTTTAAAATCCGACCAGTAGAAGTGAAATTACGTAGGAAAACGTCTAGGGAGGTCCTTAAAAAATCCTTAAAAAGTCCTAAAAAGCGTTTATTTTAGTAATACTAAATCGGGCATATCTCGATAACGGTGCGTCTGGGGTCGGAGATCTAAAGACCCATCGAGGGGGGTTGAAAATACCTATCTGACCATGGCCGCATTTTTTTGCTACCCCCACCAGGGGCATGGAAAATCACACCTCTCTGGGAACTGGGCATATCTCGGGAACGGTACGTCCGGGGTAGGCGGTCTACATACCCATCGATAGAGGTCGAAAAGACCTATCTGACCATGCCAACCTTTTTTTGCTGCCCCCACCAGGAGCGCGGAAAAGTAGTCGAGAACGGTGCGTCTGGGGTTGGAGATCTAAAGTGTTCGGGGTCTGCGATTTCTTAATGCTACTCCGCCACTTCGCGCTAGTCTTCTTTCAATTATATGTCGCAGCGTTACGATAACCACTATTAAGCTCCCGCTCTTAGCGCCCTGCACATCCTTTCGCTCTACTCTATCGTCAAGCGATCGCCCTACCCATCCACGACAACAGGGCGTTATTTTTGCAAGAAATCTCGATTGTTGGTCGCCTTCCAGTCTACCAAACATCTTGTTTACGACTCACGTCCCTCGAGGAGGCACATTCCCGCACAACACTCTTCAAAGCTGTCAGCGTCGTCAAATTTACGACACGACACGGCACGACTGCGCAATCGCACCGCATCCCAAGGAAAGTGAAGGAACATCGCCCTGATTGAACTGTCAACGGAATGTCGGCCGCATTGTTTCCAGAGCACTTCCCATTGTTGTTGCCGCACACAATGGGCCGAGGACAATCCGACGGAACGTCATAAACTTCGACAAACTGTCAGGCCAAGGAACCGCCCGATCGCAGGACCCTCTTGAGAAAATCTCCCGATTTCTCAGGAATGCGATTTTGAGGAGAATCATCCCGCAAAGGATTGGAATGCCCGCCGAAATCGACTGACCGTGACCAATGGCCACTGCGATGCTTTGCATGCAATCATGCGCGTCTGAGCGTCTTCCACGACCGCGGGAAGCTGTGAGAGATCGCCAACCGCGCAGTTTGAGGTCGATCCTGACCGACCGCAGGACACGTGATTAATGGATAAAAAATTGATGGGTTTTTCGCATTCAAAGTCGGAGTTTGCCGAAGGGACCGAAATAATAAATGATCCTTGCTGCGAATGGCTTGTTGACAGGACCGATCTACTGCTGCGTGAATTGTGTCCAGTCTGCCTGACCGGTCGCTGCATGCGTCCGGTGGTGTGTTTATTTAGTCGACTCGTTGACTTTAGCTGCCGGATGAGGATCTGATCGAAGATTGATTTTGTTTTGTTAGCAAATGATGTGATCCTTTGACGTGACATATGTAACTGGGGCAGATGATGCCTGAACGAGCGGTCGATGAGGAGAGCACCAAATGAGCAGGGTCCAGCCGGACAGCGGAGAAGGTGAAAGGTCCTCTGTGAAGGGTAGAAAATATGACACGTCAGCGGTATAAATTCGATTACGGATCAACGCACAAGAGGACGTTCTCGTTTGGCGCCCGCTGAGTGATTACAGACAAGCTGGCAGCAGCTAGAGAGCGATCGTGCCCGCTGCAGAGGCTTCTGAATTCAATTCGGTAGGTATTGCGATTGCGACATCGAGCTGGGGGATCAACGCACAAGAGGACGCCTTCGTTTGGCGCCCGGTGAATGACTAGAGACAAGCTGGCGGCAGCTAGAGGGCGACGTGCCCGCTGCAGAGGCTTCTGAAATAAATACGGGAGGTATTGCGATTGCGACATCGAGCTGGGGGATCAACGCACAAGAGGACGCCTTCGTTTGGCGCCCGGTGAATGACTAGAGACAAGCTGGCGGCAGCTAGAGAGCGACCGTGGCCGCTGCAGAGGCTTCTGAAATAAATTCGGGAGGTATTGCGATTGCGACATCGAGCTGGGGGATCAACGCACAAGAGGACGCCTTCGTTTGGCGCCCGGTGAATGACTAGAGACAAGCTGGCGGCAGCTAGAGAGCGACCGTGCCCGCTGCAGAGGCTTCTCAAATAAATTCGGGAGGTATTGCGATTGCGACATCGAGCTGGGGGATCAACGCACAAGAGGACGCCTTCGTTTGGCGCCCGGTGAATGACTAGAGACAAGCTGGCGGCTGCTAGAGGGCGACGTGCCCACTGGAGAGGCGTCTAAAATGAGCTCTTTTTCCACCAGTCGAGTAGAAAGTGAACGAAATTCAATCAAATCGCTGAGAAACGACGCAAAAAAACGTAAAAATTGTCAAAATTTACATGCACCCCGAGGCCAACATCACTCAATCGACGCATAAACGTCGCAATGACTGTGAATAAACCCACTTGGCCACTCGAAGTCTATGAACAACACGAACTGTGTCCACTGGGGTCCTTGATAACGCTCAAGTCGACATCAAGAAGCAAGCCACGGATTCCATCCTCCACGTCAAAGGGACAACAGTCAGCCGCAGTCACCTGATTGCGACGTGTCCTGCCGTTTGACAGGCGACCACCAAGGCGTCAATGACAACAACCACCAGTGCGCTTCCACACTTGGCCCCTCCTCGACACGTTCCCCTTCCTCAGCCCATCTTATCGTCCAATCTAAAGCGGTCCTCATCAACATGTCACTTCCACTTCGGTGACAGCAATTAATCACCGCCACAGCCATCGTCCATATGGTCACCATCCGTCAGCGCCTTGAGCACAACCCTTCCCTGAGCGCCTCCGCAAGCGGTCCCTTATCCCACCGCTGCACCGCAACGATCGTCGTCGTCGTCGTCTTTAATCGTCGCGTCACAGATGATCTTCGATGCGTGCCACCGGAACCGTGAAAATATGCTAATTCCTTCCCGATGCGGGGCCCCCTTTGCGTTTGAGACGCTTCGCTGTGCTCTCTTTAAGACTTTATGGTCGATGGGGTTTTTGGTTTTATCGGCTTCCGCGCATAGCGCGTGTCATTGGGTGGCCAACCATAAAGTAACGGGACACTTCTTGAATTCAAAATGAAGTGTTTTTTTTTTTTGTCCGTTTCCCAGGAGACATCTGCTGCTGTCGCCGCCGCGCCGGTTCCGGGATCGAACTTGTGACATTCTTTCGGGGTTCCTTGGCCTGCTGGGACTCGAGCGAATTTCTGAAGCGATCCAGATCGAATAGAGGTGCACCAGAAATCCAGGAAACGGTTGGCTTGGTGCGGTAGGGTGCCCACCAAGTGGCTGTGTTCGTTGCGACTTTTATGCAAATTTTTCTGGTGAATTCCTATTCACTCGGCCCTGCTGATTGGCGGTGCAAATTTGCATCTTTATTGGCCTCGGGCTGATGTGGGACATGTGTGGCGGAAGGATACGATGTTTGTGTCGAGGGGTTGATGAGATGCCGGGCAGGTGGTGGTATGTGACAGCAGAACAATGACTCTGAAGGAATGCTTCGCACAAAATTCGCCTTTGCGGTGGTCGGGAGGAATCATTGTCGACGGCAAGTTGAGGAAGGAATGCAGTTAGAGTCGTTGCGTGGCTCTGATTTCAAAGAATGATTGGATGGCGGATTGGGAGTCCTTCGATAACGGACTTAGACTGCTCTTTGAATCAAATACAGAATGCCAAGTAGGCAGGGGCGGTGTTGCAGCGACGCTGTGCGGCAGGTAGTCTTGCACGTACAAGCGGTGCGACAGGTAGCCATGCATTTACGAGCGGTGATGTGCTACAGGTAGTCTAAGACGTTCAAGTGATGCCTCAGCGTTGCTGTGACTGTGGCGAGGACTCTCCCGATCACCGACTGTCCGATTTTACTCGTTTTCGCCGTCAAATTGAGGTGTAATTTGTCAAGCACGTGGAAGCGGTAACACGGCGTTGAAAAAGCGGTCACCGACTTCAACGGCTTCTCCGAGGACTCTCAGATTTTACTCGTTTTCAACGTCAATTTAAGCTATTGTTAGTCGATCACGCGGAAGCGGTACCGCGGCGTTGAAAACGCTTTCACCGACTTTCAGATCTTTTCGAGGACTCTCCGGTTTCACTCGTTTTCGCCGTCAATTTGAGGTGTTGTTAGACAATCACGCGGAAGCGGTACCGCGGCGTCAAAAACGCGGTCATCTACATCGACTTTCAGGCCTCTTCGGTACCGCGGCGTTAAAACCGCGGTCATCTACACCGACTTTCAGGCCTCTTCCGAGGACTCTCAGATTTCACAAGTTATTTGCTTCAATTTGAGGCGCAAATAGTTTAGCACGCGGAAGCGTTACCGCGGCGTTAAAAACACGACCATGTACACCGACTGTCAGCCCTTCCCCGAGGACTCTCAAATTTAACTCGTTTTCGCCGACAATTTGAGGTGTTGTTAGTCGAGCACGCGGAAGCGGTACCGCGATGTTAAAAATGCGGTCATGTACGACTTTCAGGCATCCTCCGAGGACTCTCCGATTTCACTCGTTTTCGCCGTCAATTTGAGGTGTAGATAATCTACCACACGGAAGCGGTACCGTAGCGTCACAGCGGCGTTAAAAACGCGTTCTAGTACACCGCCATTCCGACCTCCTTCGACGTGACTTATGAATTTGAACTCATTCCTTATGAAATTCTCGAAAATTTTACCAAGTCGCTGGCAGTTTTGTTTGTGAACTGCGACGTCAACGGTTTGGACATATTTTTTCTTAGAAAAAATATTCAAATCCCACCTCAAACGACCAACAAACCGTGAAGCCAACGACTTCCGCCAGATTTTGGTCAAATAAACCCACTCGCTCCTCTAAATCAGGACGACCCTTCGCCGACCGACCGTCACAACAATGGAGAGGAGAAACCCGAACGAATCCCTTAAAAAAATGCCTCCAATTTAAATCCCATAAATATTCAATTCCTCGCCAGGATGTGCTCATAGACCGCAACGAGCCTTAAATCGCCTCAGAAAACCTCGCAAAAAAAAAATCAAAATCGCCACAGACGTCCCTCTAAATCGATTAAAAACGAATAGGAAAATCGAAAATATTCACACGATGTCCTGTCCATCCTTGGAGGGATGTTTTGCATCTCTCCATGGTTGCGCTGAGGTTTCCCACAAAATCTGGTCAGTTTCGGGGGATTTTCTTTCATTTTTTTACGACGCAATTAGGGGCGAGTTTCAATGCGATCGTCCTCATTACAACGCAACGCGGGACACCGATCTGTGGCGAAGGATTGATTTTGAATTCGCAAAAGGACTCATCATCAATCAGTCGTAAATCGTAAAAGGCTGGAACAAATTACCGCCAATTTGTTCCCGACCAAACCATCAACGTCCAACGAGGAGGAAAGAAGAAAAAAAATTGAGAAGAAGACGAGCGAGCCCCTTGTTTGTTATCCTTTTCGTCTTTTCTGCGTCATTGTGTGAGCCTTTATCAAATGATAGATATCCCAAAATAATTGGAAGAAAAAAAGAGGAAAAAACCAACAAAAAAAAGCAGAGAGAGGGTGCTGAAAAACACACATAAACAGCTCAGAAACGTTTTCGGAAATCCTTTCAAAAGGCAGCCTTTTAGCACCGAAAACCGAATGAGTTACGCTTACGCGAGGACAATGCGATGCGTTCGAGAAATGCACAAAGGCTTACGTGATTTAAAAGCAATGAAATCGAATTGTTTTCGATCGGGTTTTTGTGTGTGTTTTTGAGGAGAAAAAACAAAAACGAAATTGAAATTGATTTCGAGACGCACTCAGGGAAGGATAATCCTATTCCTTTTGGTGCGGATTTTTTTGTTCCTTCTTTTCTTCTCTTTTTGTAACGAACATCTGCTGTGACACGACGGGCATCAGATGAGCTGTGGTGAGAGGTGTTTGGTTTCCGTGGATCGTGTCGTTAAGCCGCGACTTAGTCTTGTGAGATCACTGATTATCCCAGGCGGACGGGGGTTTCTGGAAGGGAGTCGTTCGTTGTTGTTGATGTGTCCTTTTAAAGTTGTTCCATTTTGGCTTGCCGCAGGGCTAATGGTGGTGTCCCTTACTGCTGCTGATTTGAGGATCTCCCACGGGAAGCGTTCGTTTACCAGGACGTCGATGGGCAGCAGTCTTAAATGATCCTCTCTTGATGAGACAGACCTTGTAGCCAAGCGTTAATCCATCTCGTAAAATTAGACTAGAAGAAGTGATTATTCCCCGTCAGGTTCTGGCTGGAGGATATATGGGCCCAAGATGTTTCCTTATTTTTTTGACAATTTTTGACTAGACTGTGCTTTCTCCAAGTCCTCCTTCCTCGTCGGAAACTTGAGAGAGTCCAGCTAGAGGCCGAAGACCTATTTTGACATGGTGGGACATGGGACATGGTGGTCAGTTTCCGAAAAATTTTAGCAAATGGTCCAAATTTTGACTCCCAAGTGCTCGTGTGTCTTCAGAAATTCATCAGGCACGGCTGAAGGACAAAGGACACCCTATAGGTGGACAATCAGTGGATATTCTGAGGCAGAGAGACTTAACTGAGTATTAAGAGACTGGCGAGTGCTCGTGGCTTCGTCACAATCCAAGAATGTCCAGCTGGCGGACAAAGGAAAAGTGTTGTCACTTTGACTAAATTTTGGATCAAATTTTGACGCACTCTGTAAATGGCCTTGTCAGGGCTTGTTTGCCGCCAGAAACTCAATAGCTAAGGCTAGAGGACACTCTAATGAGAGAGAAAGCCGTCAGTTCCCTAATTTTTGCGACAAATTCTGGCAAATGGTCCAAATTTTGATACATTTTCAAAATTTTGATACTCTCTAGAAAGGTGGTGATTGTTTTCCGGCAGAAATCAAGAATGTCCAGCACTTTGCAGGAGCTTCGTGGTCAGTTTTCCATAATTTTTGGGACAAATTCTGACAAATGGTCGAAAATTTTTCCAACTGGTCGAAATTTTGATGCACTCTGTAAAAGGATATTGCGAGTGCTCATTTGCCATCACGTGATTATGAAATCGAGCTCGAAGACATAGGGACATATGGCGAAGAGCTATCAGTTCCCAAATTTTCGACCAAAATTTTGGTCACGAGTCCAAATTTGAATGGTAAAGGAACCTTCAAGTTGTCGTTGCCAGTCGGAGGTAGATAAGATCCAGCTAGAGGCCTAAGGGAAATGAGGCGTGAAGCTGTCACTTTTCCCAATTTTAGGACAAATTTTGGCCAGGGTCGAAATTTTGACGCAGCCTGCAAAAGGCAGCTCAGATGCTCTTTACCGGTCAAGAATTGATTAGGTCCAGCTAGAGACTGAATAGACATGAGGTGTGAACAAATTTTGACCAATGATCGAAATTTGGTCGAATGATTCAAATTTTGATACGCCCTTTTGAAGAAACTAGGAACGCTCGAGATCTGCCAAAATCTTAGAGACTGACTAGAGGACAGAAAGTTTTTGACTAATTTCAAATTTTGATCGATCGAAATTTTGACCAATGATCCAAATTTTGACACGCGATATCAGATTGACCGGTTAAAGGATAAGCTGACGACTTTCCGTCTTTCCGACCAAATTTTGACGTACTTTCCAGAGGAACATGTACTTAACCTTGTCCAACCGCCACCTATTCGTCCGCCATCAGTGCCTCATCGCTTCCAGATGATGGATGGATGTTTGCCACTGGACCCATAATTATGTCCCCCTATCCAGATCCATTCCAGAAGCAACCACATCGATCGTCCGTACATGACAAGAGCACCTCCAGCGATTGATTACCGTCACAATGCCGTCTAATTGCGACACGCGTCGTCATCATTAACTTCAACGAGCTCAATTTCCGCCGCCACTCTCAGCCGCCAGCCAAAGCCCGTGTAATCCCAAGTCCACGCACACACGAAGGGGACAGAGCAGCCGAGTTGAGGAAAACAGGTTTTGCACACCAGCCACGCGTCGTGTCCTGCATCAACAAACAACAGCTTTCCGCCGGGAAACCGGAAAAATGAAAAACCGACCGACTCACAAAGGATGTGCAATTAAACAAATACAAAAGCGCAAACAAACAAATTTCGGTTTTTTTTTTTTTTTTTTTCTCCAAAAAAAGGGATGAAAGTTCCAAAAATATGCATTCCCCGTCCCGAGTGAGTTAATTTCGCCGTAAGCTAGTTGCGATCGCATAGAAACAGGACATGTTCCGATGCACCACCCTACGGCGTTGCGCGGGGCGAGGGTGAGGGGCAGCGTATCACTGCTTTCATCTGTCACGGCCTGTGTGTGCGGAGGATAATTGACTCGTGCAGACTGGAGTCGGGTGTCACCGATGACAGGACGCTCGTCCGTGCACCGACGTGACGGGTGTAATCGGGCGGAAAGGGAAAGTTGTCTGGGGTGGCGCACCGATTTCAAGTGTTCGTCCCTGTTTTGATTGACTTCCCTCGGCCGTTGAATGTGAAATGTGGGTTACGCGGAGAAAGGCATTTCATTTGCATAATGAACGCGAATCCAGGAATATGACAAAAAAGTGGGGTGGGAAGCGGCAGCGGGAACTGGATTGCAGATGGGGTGGCTACGGGTGTTTGATTTAATGCTAAATGATTGAGTCCGGCCGTGCCGGGGAGGAGGAGGACGCGTCAGCCGTTTCATTAGCGAATGACGCGGCACCCTCGGGACGGGTTTGAATGACTTTTTAAACGGAATCGTGTACACGGAGCTGAGGAAGGGGGTTCGACAGCGTTGTCAGGGAATAATTCGCCCGATTTTCGATGTCGACGGTCCACAACGAACCATGATCCACAGCATCTCCAACTTCAGCTCAGCTCAGTAGAGTCAATCTTCCCTTTCGCCAATTCAGAGCCCTTCATTTGCGTGACTAACGACAGCACGACTCTCGACATCATCATCACCCATCCATTCACCATCCAATTCAGCCGACTCACTCGGCCTTCATTAATCACGGCGGAGCGCGGCCCGCGCATATGCGTCCTTTCGCCTGTGATCTGCCGACCTTTCATCGAACTCTGCTCGCTGCAACAATGTCTCGACGAAGTCTTTTATTTTCGAATCCATTAGGCAGCAGCAAGGATATGCCATGGATTACCATTTCTTGTTCGTTGTGTTTTTGTGCTGCTGTCAAAATTAATGAAGTCGTCCTCTCGGTCTCAGGTCCCAGCCCGATGACTTCGTGAAGGACGAACGGCGGCAAACCAAAACACATAGTTGTCAATCAATTGAATTGCAAAGCAGACATCTGTCGACGTCAGTGTTGCGGCATTCAAGGACTGCTCGAGAGGGAATTGCATCCTCATCTCAGCTCGGTTGATGAAGGGCACAAACGTGTCCTGTGCGCTGTGCGCATGAGGTGATGAGGAAATGAGTGCGCAGACATCGTCTCACCTGCGAACCACTTTCGCTCTCTAGGGTGCCTCTCTGCCCATTGGTGTCTCTCAACTCACAACTCTCGAGGGCAAATCAAGCGAAAATTGAAAATCCGATTTGGGATTTTGACAGAAGAGAGAGAGAGAAGGACCTGGGTTCGGGGGGATTATTGTTCGGATTTGCGGATTAAGTGGACAAGATGTGGATTTTTTAATGTGCATTGGGGAACGATGAGGAGTCTTGAGAGGATCGCCATCAGTTGACTTTCATCCTCTCTCGACAGACAAGGAAAAACTCTCCGAGAAATGTCGGAAATGTTAGGAAATGTTCGAAATATCTCGGAACAAAAACTGTCCGAGAAATTGCGGAAATGTTAGGAAATGTGCGAAATATCTCGGAACAAAAATTGTCCGAGAAATTGCGGAAATGTTAGGAAATGTTCGAAATATCTCGGAACAAAAATTGTCCGAGAAATTGCGGAAATGTTAGGAAATGTTCGAAATATCTCGGAAAGAAAATTGTCCCAAAACCGGGCAGTCCTCCTCAATTCCGCGCTTCGGTCTCGTTCGTCGCCTCGTCTCTTCAAATGCTAATTTTCCGGCACGCCTTTCCCTCAATTTTCCACTCACAAAGCCGAACTTTCTCCGATTACATGATAATCTTCGCAACAGGGCCTCTCGCTGCGAACACACCCCACAGAGCCGCTCAGACTCCTCGTCGATCGATACAAGCACACTAATATACATCTCCAACCGCGATTTGTTTACCCAAGTCCTCACGGGCGTGCCATCGAACATGCAAAACCCCTGAAAGGGTTCATCCCGCTCAGAGCACGCGCGCGAATGTGGTGAGAGATGTACCTGCCCAGCAGGGGCCAGCCCAAGCAGGCCACCCGAGCAGTGGTGACAGTCGAAATTTGCCTAAGAACCATCCCGGGCCGGGGATTATCTCGGGACTTATTAATATTTAAGGATTTTTTAATTGCCCACGGAGAAGGAGGCCGTCTGGGAAAGGTGTTCTCCTCGCCTGGGAAGCTGACTGATCCGGAAGTGCCTCTGTTGACATAACTTCTTCGAGGAACGACTGCGGAGCTGACAAGAAAAACAGGATCGACATTTCATTGAGAGTAAACAAAGCCCGCTGCCTGGGATGCACGCAACTGTGTGTTGTGCCAAATCTTGTGCGGAGTCTGTGCAGGATTTTGCCAAAAAAAAAAAACATCATTTCACACACACAGCGTGCCTCAGGTATGCAGGCGCACGCACACGAGCGCTCGGGCAGCGCCCAAGGGTGCACAAGATGTGTGTGCTCGGGGATTTCCATTTGAATGGGTTTCCTTCCTGATTACATGTTTTCCTTGAGACATCTCCTCCAGCCATTAACCACAATCGCAATTCGCATTCATTGCGAAATTTTCACAATCACGCCCTGCAAACTGAGAGAACTGAGCGAACGGAGAGAGGCGCAGCAAAATAATACCCTTTTCGGTCCACTTTTCGCTTGCCGAAGGATTCGTTGTGTTTGGACTCGTTTGCTGGGGGCTGAGGGCCTCTCCTGAACCCGATGGCAGATGAATGATGTCGCTAATTGAAAACCAGAAGTTGGTGCAGCAGCAGCAGCAGTTTGGGAAGAGGGACCATCGTTTTTGCGAGGCAATCAGTGTCACTTGGGTGACTTGAGATGAATGGATGATGTCTTCTGATGTGTCTTTTGCCTTGTCTCGTGCAGTCTCGCACGTTTTGTGGAGATTTGCCTGGACGCTAGACGCTGATGATGGTCACAGACAGATATTTCGCCTCGTCTCCCGGTTTTTCGTTTAGAACGTCGCCTCGTCCGGCTTTTGGTGTCCTTTCTTGGCCCAGACCACACGGCAGGCGCTGGCGGTGCCCACAGGCAGACCTTTCGCCTCGTCTCCCGTTTTTTCGTTTAGAACGTCGCGTCGTGCGGATTTTGGTGTCCTTTCTTGGAGCAGACGCTGGTGGTGGCCACAGACAGACATTTCGCCTCGTCTCCCGTTTTTTCGTTTAGAACGTCGCGTCGTGCGGATTTTGGTGTCCTTTCTTGGCCCAGACCGCACGGCAGACGCTGGTGGTGGCCACAGACAGACTTTCTGCCTCGTCGCCTGCAACCTCAGACGTTTTGTCGTTCATATCGTCGCATTGTTGGCTATGAACCTGGGGATGGCAGGGGCGCTGGACGCTGCTGCTGGTCACAGACGGACATTTCGCCTCGTCTCCTGCTAACGCACCCATTTTTTCGTTCAGAACGTCGCGTCGGCTTTTGGTGTCGGCTTTGGTGTCGGCTTTGGTGTCCTTTCCTGGGCCAGACCACGCGGCAGACGCTGCTGCTGGTCACAGACAGACCTTTCGCTTGTTTCTCGTTGATCCATCAGTTTTGTCGTTCATATCGTCGCGTCGTTCCTTTCGTAGACGCTGACGATGATCACAGACAGCCTCGTCCCTCCGCCTTTGCCATTCCCGCCTGAAACCCTCTTGGTCCACATGCTCGCCTTGTCAACCTCCTGTCCCACCTCGATGCACAAACCTTGCGCAAACCCTACCACCATTCAAACCCACCGAATGACTGATGACTCCTGTCCTCTCAAAATGAGTTACGAGCCCAAGCATCGCCTCGATCACCGATCGCATTCCCAGCACGGCCCTGCTCGTCCATTCAAATGCACAATCGATCGCACAGCGCCTTCTGTCCACGGCTGGGTGCGTGTCAAATGTCCCATTAACCGCTTCGACGCCCGCTTCATCCGGATTATCCACCATCTGACGTCCGCCTAGCCGGGAAAGGGTTCGGATCGTAAATTCCGGGACCTGTCTCGCATACAACCGGATCGTCAAGCGACACTCAACATGCTTGCGATGAGGGCTCCTCCAATTTGTCATGGCCACTTCCACACTTCCGCAGGCGCGCCAGCATTTCGTCAGCGTCCCCCCGCCGAGTGTCTACCTGCATTGTCATCGTGGCATGCCGGTGCTTCGGCTCCGAACAGATGGAACCACTAGAGAATCAATTAGTGGAACAGCAACGACACTTGTTAGAGCGCACATCTCTCTCTCTCGCCGATTTGGCAGGCACGGCACGTGTCCGGTGTCGAGGGTGAGCGAGAACCAATTGCCACACCATTCACGAGGGATTAGGGGAAGGAAGTGTTGTTTTCCGTTTGCATTCACTTTGCAGCAGGTTGCTGTTTTGACGCGCACGGATAATTGAATTATCCCGAGATGACAGGGATGACAAGGTGACAATTAGAAAGAAATTCTATCTCCGCATCGGATCGGAGTAGGACCATGAGTAAACAGCGACTGTTGTGAACAGGTAAACAGAGGGACGTTGAGGGAGGAGCACAAGGTGCTCTCGATCGGGTGGTTCCGATGAACGTGCCAATAATTCAATTGATCGGACGAGTGATTTGTGACCGCGAAGAAATTTTTGGTTTCACAACATCTGCGGGAGGGAATAGCAGAGGTGCCCGAATGGAACCTTGTGGTGTGTCATTGGGTTTCTTCATTTGGGGTTGGACCACTTCAGTTATCAAGATCTGGTCTCAATGCCACCTTCCATCATTGATCTCACGCCGGTTCCACTCATGAAGACCACGTTGGCTTGCTGCCATGATCACGTAGTCGGGTCTGAGGACATTGCTGAAGTCAGTGGTACCTCTTCTCCTCAAATCAGGAGGCTGTGAGTTGAAGATCCTGGATCTTCAGGCGCTCGATTTGCCACGGTCTACGGTTCCGGGCTTTGCTCGTCAAGGAGGCGCTCTAAAATGTGTGTTGAGACGAAATCTCTTTCCATCTTCTGTTCAACACCGAGTCTCTTCTTCCTCCAGCCACTGGCGGACAGACAGATCTCTCCTTTTAGAAGTTCCCAGTCTTACCACACATTTTCAAGTCCCTCCCCCTTCAAGCAACTCGCGCACGTGAGTTCATCGCAGCGGCGGCAGACGATGATTTTCTACTTCATTCCATGGTTGACCACCTTCGCTGCTCCTTTGTTATGGCCCATTTGTTGATCAGGCACTCAACTATTCATCCGTCCATGGCAGAGGTTCCGGACCACTTGGTGCGTCGCTAAGGAGCCGGAACCGAAGAAGTGTGGCGAACACATACGACAACGGATCGCCGACATCATGTCCAAAATCGCCTGGAATTGCAAATTTGAACGCAGTTGACATGTCAGTTGCCGAGGTGTACTGAGAGGCGCGCCGAAGTTGCGAAGGCAATCAAGCCACTCCTAGGCCTGGAGTTGCAACAGGGACAGCGCACGAAGCACTTTCATCGTGCTTGGGCTTAAGTCTGTCACAGGACACACTTTGGAAGGCTCTCCAAAGTTCGGCACAAATTGCCAAACCTTCTTCGGCATCATTTCCATTTTGAAACCGAAATAACGTCGAATTTTGAAAATTCGACCAAATGAGGGAAATCTTTTAAATTTAGCTGATATCGGCCATGTTTTGAAAGTCTTGCACATTTTGGAACTCGGCATAGTGTTGGCAATTCGGCAACGTTTTGAAATTCGGTCATATTTTATAATCCGGATAAATTTTGTAAATTCGGTCATATTTTGTAATTCGGTCAAATTTAAGAATTGGCAAAAAAAATCTTTAAATGCGGACAATTTTTTTGAAGTTTGCTGTTCGCTCAAATTTGAGACTCGACAAATGTTGGGACCCGATCAATTTTTTTTTAAATTCGGACAAATCTTGAAATTTGGGCAAGTTTAGAAATTCGGACAAATTTGGAATTCAATCAAATGTTGGGACTCGGCAAAGACTGTTAAATTTGGACAAATTTTGCGAATTCGTCAAAGCCTTCCAATTCGGCTTTGTTTTGAAATTCGGATAAATTTTGAAATTCGGGCAAATTTTGAAATTCGGACAAATTTGGGAATTTACCAAAGTTTTCCAAATAGTTTTAAAATTTGGATACATTTTTGAAATTCGGACAAATTTGAGAATTTATCAAAGTCGTCCAATTCGACTTCGATTTGAAATTCGGATAAATTTTGAAATTCGGATATATTTTGAAATTCGGATCAATTTTGGAATTCGGGCAAATTTGGGAATTTATCAAAGTCTTCCAAATAGTTGTCAAATTCGGATTAATTTTGAAATTCCGCCATTTCTTGGAATTGGATGAAAACCTTTATTTCGGTAAAAAATTTTGAAGAATCTGTCTCTCTGATGAGGCTCGGCAAAAATCGTCAAATTCGGGCAAAATTTGATATTCGGCATAAATATTGGAATTCAGTCGAATGTTAGGACTCGGCAAAATTACGTTAGATTCGGCCAACTTTTCGAAATCGGATCAATTATTGAAATCCGCCAGATCTTGGAGTTCTGCTTAGTTTTCGAATTCGGCTTGATTTTAGGAATCCGCCTTGATTTTAGAATCCGGACGACATTTTGAAAACCGACCTCATTGCCCGCCGTGTTATTCCACGGGCCGGTCGAAGTCTTCGTCTAAATCGCTCGCTTAGGCGACGTGATGTTCGAGTGAAATCAGATTATTGCAGGGAGACGTCGTTGGGGTAGGTGGACGGGTAGACGATCGTGGTTTACACGACTCACTTGGGTCATCCTGGAATGGAACTGCTTCTCTGTAACCGTCCTGTTGATATGTTTGCTCAGCCAACCTGTTGTCCTTATAAATCTGAAAAGAGACATTTCCGGGATTTTTGATAGATCCTGGAGGTCTTGGAAGAAATGTTCGCCCAGTTGTCTGTGTCTCAACTGGCAGCGACTGGGACAGTGGCAGAGGCTTCTTCTTCCTCTTCGTTGACTAGTCCCATTCTATGATACTTCAGAAGGTTATGGCCACTTAGTGCTTTTTGTCACACCGAAGGAGTCACTCGGTTTGTGCACTGCTCGACTTGGGCCAAAGCAGACTTGGGCTCGGAGCGTTCCACCTTTTGTTTGCTAAATCTGTGATCGTGTCCTGATATCCACAAGAGGTGGCTTCGTCCACAGGATTGTCGGGAATGGGCCAGTTTCGGTCCATTTCCTGGCAAGTTCATCTCCTGCCTTGTCCCTATGGCGCGGGACCCAGCATGGAGCTGACGAGTGCTGAGTACTGACAGCTTTAAGGTCTTTGCCGCCGCATGCGACGAGGTTGATGGAATGGCCGCTTGACTCTCAATTGGAATGTTAACAAGGAACATCGTTAAAAGACGACCCTAAGGCAGCGCTTATTTCATGTTCAGCTTCAGTAGTCTCAATCGAAAGAGTCCTCGATGATCGGCAACTGAATTCAACGACAATCTGCACCAAAATGTAGAGAGACTGGTCCGTCAAGTGGCATGGGGCTCTACAATCAATGCCAGCCAATTGCACGCTCACCCATATTGGCTGTCGAAGACGATCTGGAGCAACTTGCTGTCAAAAACGGACTCGAATGCCAACCACTGGGACAACGCCAAAAGCCGTCAGTCAAGGGAGGTCTGAATCGAATTAATGAGTGGCGCTCAAGATGCCTCCAAACAGCTCTAGAAACCTCTCAGTTTTGTATAAGCTAGTCCCTCGTCTTGTCCTTTCCATTTTTCAACGATCGAGATGACCATCCAGACTCGGGACATCCGGATTCTGGTCAACGAACTGAAAAGGAGTTCAAGACTCTTGCGATTTTGAGGAGAATTCATTAAAACAGGGCAACAATGGGAAGCCGATGGCGTCTTGAAACTCGTCCCTGTTGCACTCCACCTTATTCCATGTCATCCATCGTATCTTTGGGAAGACGAAAGACTAACTCGACGCTGATCACAATCCAATCGGACGCCCTACTCCCTTCGAACCAAGCCCCTTCTTGTGGAATCTGTTCGCTTTTCCCATGCCCAGGAGCAGCTCCCAGAGTTCTCTAAGCTCTGTGGTCTACAAGTCATCCAGTGCTCGACACTTGACCTAGAAACAAACGCCACCTCATCCAACCAACCCCGTCCTCCATTCAGCGAACGTCTAACCGCCAGACAGAAAACCACTTCAAGTTCCATTGAACATCTGATTTATTCATCTCATGGAAATAACGACTTACGGACTACAACAGTGTATGTACAAATAAATTAAATAAATTAACCGACAAATAGAAACGTAACTTAAACTTAATAAGCGTGCCTTTCCCCCCCAAAGTCAGTGGTGGTCCCGTCTTCTCAAACGTATATCGACGGCAGAGCGAGACCGATTTCGAAGTACTTGCCGCAGTCGTCGTCGGCAGTCTTCAGCTTCTTCACCGGGTTCTGGTAGACGGTGTCCGGCTCGCACTCGATCACATCGTCGACGGCCTCGACGCGCAGGAAGCTCAGGTCACTGGCCGGATCGTCAGCTCGGGCGTACGACGGCGACAGCACCAGATCGACGCTCTCCTCGGCGGTCTTCAGCAGAGCGCGGCGCCGCAGGTTGAAGCTCTTTCGCGGCTTCTTCTTCTTGTCCTTGCAGGCGCTCTCCAGGATCGCGTCGATCAGCTTGTCCAGCGTCTGGTCGCCCATCTCGGTGGAGGTGAGATCGATCTTGGACGGCGGCAGCGGCGTGCACTTCTCCGCGGTGTCGGCGAACTCCATGTCCAGCTTGCGCTTCTGCGGCAGCGGCTGCGGCGCGGTGTGCTGCGGCACTGAAGTGGGCGTCGTGAAGTAGCGTGGATTGCCGAGGTAGGTGTCCGGCAGTAGGCCTCGCATGGCCAGGACGCGACCAGGAAAGAGGGTGCTCGGCGAGTATTCCTCTTCGAATTTGGGCAGCGTAGAGGCGTACTGCTGTGGGACGGCGCGTTCCGGGCGCGGAGGCCGTTCGCCGGACTCTGGTGTGATGTTCAGGATATCCGTGAGTGGGGCCAGGACGAGGGGACTGTAGCGATACCGCTGCTGCGCGGGCCGTCCCATCGGCGTCGAGGTGACGATGTTCTCCTTGTCGGCGATGGTAGCCCGGCGCCGGCGTCGCTTTGTCGTCGGCGACATGGCCGGCGTCCTCAGCGTGATATTCTCGGTGGACGTCGACTCCGAGAGTCTGTGCTGCTGCTGCGTTATTGACCACTTTAACATATTTGCTGCGCTTTTCTTTTCCAAATGACGACGAACTGCACTCGACAGCAAACGATGCTCAACTGACGATTTCCCAGCGCAGTCTCGTCCTTATAGAGGGCTGCCGACTGGCTCGGACTCGACTGCATTCAGGGGTTGTTTTCACCCCGATTACCTGAGGACCGTGCGAGCGAGCAGGGCAGGCACACAACTGCAGCGCGTCTCCCTTCAGCAACTGGCGGCAGTCCGTGTTGCAGTGGTGCTGCGTCGCACTCAGCCACGAAAAGGACGAAGGGAGCAGACACGAATAATACGAGAAACGTTCGTTTTTTTTCCACGATAAAATCTCTGATTGATCTGATATCAAATTAGGAAGTTCCATTAGAGGGAGAGAGGGTGGACGAGGGCCTTCAATAAAATTCAAATAGACCCTCGGCCAGCGGGGGGAGGGTTGCTCCTTTTGGGATTTAATGTGCAACAGGATCGCTGGTCGCGATGTGGGATTTGTGTGATTTTATCACCTCCGTGTGACAGGTTGCGAGGGCAATTAGAGAAGGATTCGGGAGGAAAATATCCCGACTGGCAGCGACGGCTACCTGCGAGTGGTCAGCAGGTACGCGGTGGCGGAGACTCACGTCGTCGCTGGCGTCGCAACGGATCGATCGTGCTCTCCGCTCTGACCAAACACAAGTCCTTTGAGATGTTTTTCTTTCGTCTATTTTTTTTTTTATTGGTCTGAGGACAATATTGATTCTACTCCTGTGGGAATAAATCATCTCGGTTACGACTTCTCCTCGGCGCGGGAATGTGCTGGATTTTAGATTGTTTTTTTAGGACCTCGACGTGCGGGCGAAGGATCGTGGATAGTCCTCGACACATTCTTGGGAAGGATCGAACGCGGAGACGGGGTTGAGATTGCCGATGGGCTCTCCACGCGTCGCCCTGAAGTGGACATCATGAATTGACACGAAATGATGGTCAGTCCTACGAGGAGTCAAGGAAGATGATCCCACGGTGTCTACGCGTCGTCCCAGAGTGCTCATTAGAGAAGACGAAGCAATCATCAAATGAGTTTGCTCGGAGACCTCAAGTGGCGGGCCTTTAGGCCTTTGATCGAGCGCACGGATTTATTCACTTTTGTAATCAACCTTGGAGAGCATAAGTGTCCCTGATCACCGTCCTTATCCATGTCTTCATTTTTTCGTCCTCGTCCTCGTCTAGTCTTAGTTCTCTTCCTCATCCTACTTCTCGTCCCCCTCGCCCTTTTTCTTGCCCGTCCTTCTCCCGGTCCTCCTCGTCCTTGTCCTTCTGACCGTCCTCATCCTCATCCTCATCCTCATCCTCATCCTCATCCTCATCCTCATCCTCATCCTCATCCTCATCCTCATCCTCATCCTCATCCTCATCCTCATCCTCATCCTCATCCTCATCCTCATCCTCATCCTCATCCTCATCCTCATCCTCATCCTCATCCTCATCCTCATCCTTATCCTCATCCTCATCCTCATCCTCATCCTCATCCTCATCCTCATCCTCATCCTCATCCTCATCCTCATCCTCATCCTCATCCTCATCCTCATCCTCATCCTCATCCTCATCCTCATCCTCATCCTCATCCTCATCCTCATCCTCATCCTCATCCTCATCCTCATCCTCATCCTCATCCTCATCCTCATCCTCATCCTCATCCTCATCCTCATCCTCATCCTCATCCTCATCCTCATCCTCATCCTCATCCTCATCCTCATCCTCATCCTCATCCTCATCCTCATCCTCATCCTCATCCTCATCCTCATCCTCATCCTCATCCTCATCCTCATCCTCATCCTCATCCTCATCCTCATCCTCATCCTCATCCTCATCCTCATCCTCATCCTCATCCTCATCCTCATCCTCATCCTCATCCTCATCCTCATCCTCATCCTCATCCTCATCCTCATCCTCATCCTCATCCTCATCCTCATCCTCATCCTCATCCTCATCCTCATCCTCATCCTCATCCTCATCCTCATCCTCATCCTCATCCTCATCCTCATCCTCATCCTCATCCTCATCCTCATCCTCATCCTCATCCTCATCCTCATCCTCATCCTCATCCTCATCCTCATCCTCATCCTCATCCTCATCCTCATCCTCATCCTCATCCTCATCCTCATCCTCATCCTCATCCTCATCCTCATCCTCATCCTCATCCTCATCCTCATCCTCATCCTCATCCTCATCCTCATCCTCATCCTCATCCTCATCCTCATCCTCATCCTCATCCTCATCCTCATCCTCATCCTCATCCTCATCCTCATCCTCATCCTCATCCTCATCCTCATCCTCATCCTCATCCTCATCCTCATCCTCATCCTCATCCTCATCCTCATCCTCATCCTCATCCTCATCCTCATCCTCATCCTCATCCTCATCCTCATCCTCATCCTCATCCTCATCCTCATCCTCATCCTCATCCTCATCCTCATCCTCATCCTCATCCTCATCCTCATCCTCATCCTCATCCTCATCCTCATCCTCATCCTCATCCTCATCCTCATCCTCATCCTCATCCTCATCCTCATCCTCATCCTCATCCTCATCCTCATCCTCATCCTCATCCTCATCCTCATCCTCATCCTCATCCTCATCCTCATCCTCATCCTCATCCTCATCCTCATCCTCATCCTCATCCTCATCCTCATCCTCATCCTCATCCTCATCCTCATCCTCATCCTCATCCTCATCCTCATCCTCATCCTCATCCTCATCCTCATCCTCATCCTCATCCTCATCCTCATCCTCATCCTCATCCTCATCCTCATCCTCATCCTCATCCTCATCCTCATCCTCATCCTCATCCTCATCCTCATCCTCATCCTCATCCTCATCCTCATCCTCATCCTCATCCTCATCCTCATCCTCATCCTCATCCTCATCCTCATCCTCATCCTCATCCTCATCCTCATCCTCATCCTCATCCTCATCCTCATCCTCATCCTCATCCTCATCCTCATCCTCATCCTCATCCTCATCCTCATCCTCATCCTCATCCTCATCCTCATCCTCATCCTCATCCTCATCCTCATCCTCATCCTCATCCTCATCCTCATCCTCATCCTCGTCCTCGGAGATTGTGGCGATTCTCGCTAAGAGTTGCATTTCTGTAGACAGCCTGGCGGCACTGTATCTGGTGTCGGATGAGATGGCAGAGCAGTTTCGAAGGCGCCTCTAGCCCCTTTCTCAGAAAAATCGAGTCTAAATGGATCCACGTCGCACCGCACGGAAGACGAACAACATTCCAACTCCTTTGCCGCTCTGGCCATCCCCCGATCTTCAGAAAAATCCCCCCACTTTCGACCGAAGATCGGCTCGATCATTTGATCATCTGATCGCACGAATCCTTTCAACATTCCTAACCACGTTCAAGATTTACGATCGATCGTAAATCCACCGCAAAGGACATAAATCAGTTGTGTATGCTTAACCAGAAAAAAAAAAAACCAACAACACACACCACCCCACGAAGGTCGTAAAAAACGTGAAGAAGAGGACTCAATTCAAATCGATCAGCAAATTCGCAATAAAATCGCACTTAACAAAAAACTAACAACAAACCCTTTCATAATCCATTCGGCACAAGTCCTTTGTCGACCGGCCGATGGGATTGAGAAATAAATCAAAAGCCTATCAATGTCCTTGCTCGCATCCTTTCGTCGGCTTTTTTAAGGGAAAACAATCCAAATCGACGAGTGAATTTGAAAGCGAAACGACTTTCGAATTAGTTGCGGTACGCATGCATGCATGCATCGGCTCTCGGCGGTGAAAGGATGGAGGGGTGTGAAAATCCGACGAACGAGGAGAAAGTGAGTGAATTCAAATTTTTGTCATCTCGTTACTTCCGGGCTATTTAACAGCGAGTCTGCGGCGAGCCGGCTTGACAGGGACCCGAGCCGGTATTTGAATGCAACTAGCACCCAATTAACGATCGTCGGACAAAAACCAGCTGATCGTGTGGACAAGCCAGTAAATTGTTTGTCAATCGATTGCCGATTCCACAGTGATTTGCATAATTTCCTCTTCGGCATCCATTGCAGATCCCTTGCGTTGCGACGGAGGGGAAGGGGCTTGGAGTGTGTGTTTGAAGAGAAACAAGCGCACTAATGAAGGACATTCTCATAGTGATCGTCTTCGAGGATTTCCATTGTTTTCGTGGCGATTTTGTTTCAAAAGTTACGACATCCTTCCTCGGGGTAGTCCATAAATTCTCATCGACCGGATGGATGTCGTTTGCTCTGGATTTCTCTTATTTGTTTCTTTTTGCACAATTGTCTGATTGCACTGTGGTGTGGGCAATGTGCGTGCGTGTGTGCATCCTGGTATCCTTCCGTTTGCTTTGTTCGAGATCCTTTTTTGGCAGACGGCCTTAATGGGGAGGTGATTGAGCTCATTACAATTGTATTGTTTAGTGATTTACAGCAGCGATCTAGTTTTGTGGCATTTCCTTCGAAAACGAAGGCAATTTGACGTCTTATGGTCCACATTCCACGGGCGAAGGGTGCCTCAAGGACTCGGACTCCTTCGGGGATCTGTAAGGGGAACTGTGAGGGGATACGATCATGACTGGGATTCCGTTGTGATTCGAGCAGCGGCCTAGTTTTTTTTTTTGGAATTTCCTAGAAAATTGTTGGCGCCCTACGTTCCACATTCCACATTGAATCTGCCTCCTGCAGAGAGTTTCAAGAAAATCTCTTATGGTTTGGATCACATTTTCCGTCCCTGTAGCGACCTAGTTTTTTTTTGGCGTTTCCTGGAAAAATCTTGACGCTCTACGTTCCACATTCCACATGGACTCTGCCTTCTACAGGCAGTTTCAGGCGAAGGTCTCATGGTTCGGATCGCATTTTCAATCCTTGTAGCGTCCTAGTTTTTTGGCATTTCCTAGAAAATTTTTAGCGCCCTACGTTCCACATTCCACAGAGCTTCAAAGAGAGGCTGCGTCTAGGCTCGAACTTCTTCGGGGAACCCTAGGGAGAACGTTCGTGGCTAGGACTGCATTTTCAATCCTAGTAGCGTCCGAGTTTTGTGGCATTTCCAAGAAAACACGTTCCACATTCCACAGAACCCCAAGCGAAGGCAGCCGCAAGACACCGTCTTCCTCTCGGAGTACTGACGGCCAGTCCCGAGAGACTAGGATGTCTTTTTTTTTCAAATCTGACCAGCATCCTAGTCTCCACTGCCCTTCAAGCAGACACGTCTCCGATTGCCTAGCTTGTCGGAGAACAACACGAAAGACCCTCATGTCCACCACTCCATGCAGTAGCGTCCTAATTCTTTGACATTTCAAAAGAAAAAAAATGAATGGATACGAGATCAGGGAAACAAATGGAAAAAAGGACAAAAAAACGGGAAAAAAACGAACCCCAGTCGTCCCTGCCATCTTCGGAGAACTGCCAAAAAGTCTCGCATGGCTTGAATTTCATATCAAATCTCCCATCCATCGGGTCGCCATCCTCCGCAGCAACGCAAGAGATTCGAACGCCTTCCAAGGAAAACATTGTCGTTCCAAACATTAACCATCACTCGACTGCTTCCTTCCTGATCACGTATCCTTTCAATGTCTCTTGCTTTTCTCATTAAAGAAGGGAGAGGCAACCGAACGGCAAAACGTGGGTAATTACATTCGCCGCTTCAAATCAACGACAATTTACGCAAATGCTCGGCACTGCCAGTGAACGCGCTTGGCCATGCAGAACGCGGAAGCGCGTGGGAACCACCGCCATCGAAACCTCGGTTAATTGATGTTATCCTTGAGCGAATCCTGCGCTGGTCTGCCGATGGGTTTTTTTTTTTTGCTTCTCGATGAAGTTAACCGAAATCTTTGGCTTTCGCATGTTTACCTCGGCAAAGAGCCTGCGGCGCGGGTTCAATGATGGCGATGGGGTGAAGGATTGCCAGTCTTGCGAGTGATTTGGTTTTTGATGCGAATTTTTTTTCCTCCGTGATTGTTTGCTGACCCGAGGCCGAGGACGATGTGCGAGGGATTCTTGTTGCCATCGCGAGAGCGCCGCTGCCGTGTGCGCCATCTCCTCGAACATGGCTTCCGGAGTGAAACATCAGCTTCGACAACGAGGAGCAACGACTTGTCCGAAGTAGGATTTGCCCGTAAATCTTACAGGGCACCTGGTGTGTGTTTTTTTTTTTTCGAACAGAGTACACTGCAACCTTTTAATCGACAGCACCGATCTGCGATCGGCGATCTCACAAGGGAGTTTATGGTTTTTTCCTGTGCGCACTGAATTTCTGGGGCTCAGCCAGGAAGCCTCGGCAGCCTCCTGACCTGTCATTCGATAGCGATTGTCGAGAGAAAAGATCAGCGATCGTGAAGTTGTCCTGTTCACCAAAGGACATCATTGCCGGGGACGGGGACATCGCTCAACTTCCTGATTTTTGAACAGACTCTTGGCGTGTGTCATGACGTCAGTTGGATTTGTTGGGACATAAACGACCGAGGCGTACACACACCCTGGTGATCGTGGACAGGGTGGGCCATCTAGTGGGTGTTTTTTAAATCATTGCTTATTTTGCCATTGACAGCTGTTTCCCGCTCGAAAATTGACAGAAAGTCAGCAGTATACCTCCGCGGAATTAAATGAGCCGCTTTACGCTTGAAATACTGAACATTTCTTTCCAAAGTGAGTGCTGTATGGCCTAAGGACTGCGTTTTTTTCCAAGGAAGAGGTCTTGGCCGAAATGCAGCACCCACCGCGACAGCTGTACGCAAAAAGTTCGTGGGGCTCAAGGTCCCACAGATGAGAACGTGGCAGCTGTGGCAGAGGGTGGGAGACTCAATTGACGAACATCAACTCGCCATGGCCTTCAAGAGCTCGATATTTCACGCACTAGCCCCTGAGGAGAATTCTGCACAAAGGCCTCGTATTATTCGCTAACAAGGTCCAATTGGTTCAGCGTTTAAAGGCGCGTGCACATCCGCTTCGTTATCGCTTCGCAGTTTGGGCCTTAGAGCCTCTTTCCTGATGAGGCGCACTGTCATCTACGTTAACGCACAAAATTGCCGCATCTGGGGCGCGGAAAACCCGCACGTTATTGTCGAGAGGCCAATGCATCCGCGGAGAGTGACGGTTTTGAAGTGGTGGCATAGTTGGACCAATGAGGCTGGTAACAACGGTGGGCCTTACAGAGTCATGTCAACCGACTCGTTTTCTTTTTTTTAAATTGAAGCCATGGACTTGGACTGCTTCTGATTCTTCAGGATGGTCTGCCATGCCACAATCGATCTTTTGCCCAAATCGTGCTACCAGCCGTCTTGGCGATGTCAATTGGCCCGCTTCGGAGCTCCGATTTGACCCCTTTTTTGTGGAAATCCGTGACGGACCGATGTTATGCCAAGAATTCGAAAACGATTCAAGCCGATGGCATCCAAGCAATCCTCGAAGCCACCAACAAGGTCTGAGAAATTTGTGGCGACAGATGATGCGCTCCTCCGAAGCCAGCCGAGGCAGTCACTTCAACGGCTCTTTGTACTTAATAAATAAATGGGAATATTCGTTCTTACCAACAAAGCCACAATGCCTGGGAAGCAAATTAATTTTCTTCATTTCATTGCATTTTTAAAAAGAAACTTGTAAAGGGTGATTTTTTAAAAGCTATAGGAAAGTTTTTCAAAAAAAAAAAAAACAAAAAAACACATAAAATTCAGAAAAATGCATGAAATCTTTATTTGAATCGATAGTACGGTCCATATAATTTAATGTTTGAAGATTATTTCATGCAAATGTTGACCTTGACTGCGCCTCAAATGGTCCATCCGCTTGGTCCAATTTTGACATACTCTTTCCAACATTTCGGCCGGTATCTGACGAATAAATGCTTCAATGTTGTCTTCCAATGGGTCAATTGAAGCGGGCTTGTCTGTATAGACATGAGCTTTAACATAGTCCCACAAAAAATAGTCTAAAGGCGTTAAATCGCACGATCTAGGCGGCCAAAATGACCGGTCCCGAACGTGAAATAAAATGTTCACCGAACTCGCCCCTCAATAAGTCCATTGTTGAGCGTGCTGTGTGGCATGTGGCACCGTCTTGTTGAAACCACATGTCATGCAAGTCAAGCTCTTGCATTTTGGGCAAAAAAAAGTTGAATATTTTTTTCTATAATTTGCGCGCGTTCAAGGGATTGTTAATACCCTTAAGTGTCCGGGGTCAAGACACAGCACGGGCCGAAGGTATGGAGGGAGAAAGGAAGAGGAGGTACCTGTGCACATTGGTCTTATATATCTGCGCGTTGTAGTCTGTGGGAAATATAGGGCTAGGAAGAGCATTCCAAACACGCGTAGTACGGCTGAAGAACGAGTCTCTAAATTGAACTGTGCGTCCGAAAGTAGGCTTAAGGGTAAACTGATGAGCATTCCTGGCGAGACGAGTATTGCGGGTGAATTCATGGAGAGGAGGAATGCAGTTAGCTGGCTCACTTGAGCATCGTTTGTTGAAATAGCGATAAAATACGGACAAAGAAGAAACGGCACGTCGATGTTCGAGCGAGTCTAATGACTTTGCGAGAATTTTTGTCTCCTATAAGTTTTATCGCTCGCTTTTGGATTCTATCTAGCAGGTGCAGGGTGGTCTTTGGGGCACCAGACCAGATACAACCTTGAGGCGGATATACGCCTTATAAATGAAAGCCAAATCAGAGAGGGTGAAATATTTCTTGCATCGATTAAGGTAACCTAAACAATTCGCAGCATTTTTGGCGACCACAAATATGTGATCGTTCCAAGTAATGGTTGTGTTGATACACATACGAAGGATGGAAAGCTTTCCGGTTTCATCGACACAAGCGCCATTCATGGATAATGGCTGATTAACAAGGGTTCGCTTGAGTGACAGCAGACAGCATTGAGTTTTCGAAGCATTGAATTCCACTCTGTTGTTGTTTCCCCAGTTAATTATGCTGTCAAGATCGGAATTCAATGTGCTTAACATATGCGGCCGTTCCAATTCTACGGCCGAAGGGCAGGGTCGTGAGTCTCGGAACGATTATGAAAAGCTGAGGGTGCTGTCATCAGCGAAGGAATGGATTGGATTAGAAGTAGCAGACAAGAGATCATAATTAATAAAAATGAGAAAGAGTGTCGGAGACAGAACAGAGCCTTGGGGTACACCAGACTTGAACCCATCCAAAAACAACTTGAATTGAACCGTTCGAAAGGTAATTTCTAATCCATAGAAGAAGAGATTCATCGATACCATGTGCACGCATTTTCGACAAAAAAGAGCTTGATGCCAAACTCTGTCAAATGCCTTAGAAATATCAAGTGCAACGATCTTCTTTTCGCCTGCATTATGCAAACATGTGTTCCACTTTTCGGTGAGATAAGCTATCAGATCACCAGTGGACCTGTTGCTACGGAAACCGTACGGCCGGTCATTAAGAAGCTTACGCGATTCAAGATATTTCATAAGCTGACGATTTATCAGCGTTTCCATGACCTTAGAAAGAAGGCACATAAGCGGGTGACGAAGATTCGCCCTTTTTAGGGACGGCCTGGACAAATGCTGTTTTCCATCTGCTCGGAAAGCGACCTAAAGAGTAGGATAGATGAAAAAGCTTACGCAATGGTGTTGTCAGCGCAGAAGAACACCTCTTCAGAAGTATAGGGGGAATACCATCCGTGCGAGCGGATTTGTGCACGTCGAGATCTTTATGTACTCTTGCAACTGTACGCGTGCGAAAGTGGATTTGTCCCATGGTGAAATCAACGCTCTCAAGTACACGTGGAGACATATTGGAATCTGGCAGTGTTGAGCTGGCTGCAAAGTGCGCCGCAAGCAGATTTGCTTTGTCTAAACAGCTGACAGCTGGAATGTCATTGTAAATGAGCGTGGGAATTGTAGACGAGGTGGAATTCTTTATGTTTTTTTGACAAAATGACCAAAAGTTGTTGCTACCTTTGGGACATTGTAGCACTTTTTGCCTCATAGGAGAATTTCACACGTCTGATAGTTGCATTGCAGTCATTTCTGGCCCGTTTAAACTTGTTCCGGTTTTCCTCAGTAGGCTTGGCTTTGTATTCAACTCTCTCAACCTGATAGCTCAAGTCATACCATGCATTTTCTTTGGGCTTGATACACTTCACTCTATGCGGAATGAATGATCTCATGCCCAGCAGAAGAATGTTTGTGATCATATCAGCAGCGGCATCCACGTCACTATCGAGCAAGCATAGTGACCAGTTAAAATTCCTAAAGAAATTGTTGAGTCCGAGAATGCGCAGCAGTGGCTTGTGAGGGAAAGGGGCGAGAGGGAGCGGACCGTACGCGCTCGTCACCGAAACACTTCGCACAAACACTTGTTTATTGTTTTGGTCGGCACTCGCGAGGCTTTTGTGGGTGGAGGGAGCGCGTAGACTTTTTTTTTTTTTTTTTAGGCACACGCGTTATGCACGGTCGGCGACAAGTGCACCGTCGTCGCACGGTAGCGCTCACCATTCACAGTTACGTTACGATTCGCATCATCTTCGAAGAAGTACGGTCCAATGATGCCACCAGCCCATAAACCGCACCAAACTGTGACTTTTTCTGGATGCATTGGTAGCTCTTGCAATGCTTCTGGCTGATATTCACTCAAAAATCGACAATTCTGCTTATTTACGTACCCATTGAGCCAAAAATGAGCTTCGTCGCTGAACACAAGTTTTCGGTAAAAAAGTGGAGCATCGGCCAACTTTCCAAGAGCCCATTCACGAAATAAAATTCAATAATTTGCAAGCGTTGTTCGCTTGTAAGACGATTCATGGTTAAATTATAGACCAAACTGAAGATGTTTGACAGTGAAACAAAACACGAAACGTGCGTGATAGCTAAGAAATCACCCTTTACATGGCCCACCCTGTGTACACACTCATCTGGGCGGCATCCCAGTGCTGTGCCTGGTGCCTGGGATGCCCCATCGTCAACAGGAACAGCAGTTGCAGACTTCAGCGGTTGTCTCAGATTTTTTTGGATGATCCTTGGAACATCCTCCTTGAATGCCCGTTTTTTTTTCCTCCTCGTGTTGCCAAAAAGGTAATAGCTAAGAATCACCCTTTACATGGCCCACCCTGTGTACACACTCATCTGGGCGGCATCCCAGTGCTGTGCCTGGTGCCTGGGATGCCCCATCGTCAACAGGAACAGCAGTTGCAGACTTCAGCGGTTGTCTCAGATTTTCTTTGGATGATCCTTGGAACATCCTCCTTGAATGCCCGTTTTTTTTTTCTTCCTCCTCGATCAGCACGAAAAAATGAGGACTAATTTCCATTCGGCGAGAAGAAGGCAAACATGGATGCAGCAGCGCTGCTAATGATTTTCCAATTTGTAAGGATTATGACGATTTGATTTGAATAATGTGCTCATATCCTCGGAATCCATTGCTTTTCATGACCCACAGCTCCTTACAAAAGGCTGCAGCTCATCTCGGAATCTCTTTTTCTTTTCTTTTTTGTTTCTCCTCGTTCTTTATGGAGTGTCAAAACATCACCCAAACAAACAGTAGAAGAAAAAAAAAAAATGTGTATCCTTGCATCCTCGGCAGGACTCGGCGGTAATTTGAATATAAAACCAATCACGGTGACACACAGCCCTCACCTGGGAATCGGCTGACGGGGTCCACGGAAGGCAGACAAAAAAAAACGCCAGAGACAACGCACAAGACAATCGAAGACACGCCGGATAACAATGCGCGCTGTCACAACAGACAGCTCGTCCATCACTCAACCGGCCGACATGCGAGGGTACGGTATTGGAAACGAATTGCATTTGGATCGTCTCCTGGTGGGCTTCATTTTCATTTTTTTTAATGGAGTGCGGTGGCATTCTCAGACGGGATACATTTCCTCGAAGATAATTAGATTCCCTGGCAGTCGTGTTGTTGTGCTTGTCAGTGACATCATAAGCTGGTCGCTTTGTTTGAATCGAATCCTTTTTTGTTCAGCCAACCAAGACGAACGGGAGAAGTGAGGAGTGAGAGACAGGACGCATATCGGACCATTGTTGCACATCGTGCTTGCGTGTCACTCAGGCGGCCATCAATGGGTCCTTTCCACTGCCAGTTGGTGTGACACACAAAGGTGACGACAGCACCTTTCATGTTTTCTGCAATCCTTTCTTCGGCGGGACGGACAATAGCGCCGACGAGGAGGCAGAGGTTAGAAATTATTATTTGAAAGGAATTATGAGTCGGTTTCGTTGTAATCCTTGTAAATCCGCATGCGATGGTGGGGTGCGCTTGGGAAAGTGTTTAGTGTGGCATTTCATGTCATCCGATTACCGCGACGAAATTGTCCTCGTAAACATATTGACATGTGTCATCTTGGCGTGACGATGTTTCTCAACAACGGGAATGGGATTAAATGCTGCGACAGGACGAATTTGTATCCAAAATAATTATAAGCCTTTCCGACATTTCCCGACATATTTCGAATATCTTCTAAATTTCTCCGACAATTTTCTACGCTCTTCGACCCATCGATAGAGGTTGAAAAGGCGCATCTGACAGAGTCCACTTTTTTTTTCTACCCCCACCAGGAGCGCGGAAAAGTCGATCGATATCGATATCTCGTGAAATTCTTCGGCGGAGCAATTTGCGGACCGGGGCCAGTACGCTTTTTTTAATAATACTAAATCGGGCATATCTCGATAACGGTGCGTCTGGGGTCGGAGATCTAAAGACCCATCGAGGGGGGTTGAAAATACCTATCTGACCATGGCCGCATTTTTTTGCTACCCCCACCAGGGGCATGGAAAATCACACCTCTCTGGGAACTGGGCATATCTCGGGAACGGTACGTCCGGGGTAGGTGATCTATATACCCATCGATAGAGGTCGAAAAGACCTATCTGACCATGCCAACCTTTTTTTGCTGCCCCCACCAGGAGCGCGGAAAAGTGGTCCAAAAAACTCTGCGAAACGCAAAATCGCGAATATCTCGAAAACTATGCGTTTTTCGGCGACCCAATTCATCTCTTACGCGAATTTCGTCATAAATGCCCGTTGAAAGGACGCTTCTTCTGCCACCAAAATTTTTAAAATCCGACCAGTAGAAGTGAAATTACGTAGGAAAACGTCTAGGCAGGTCCTTAAAAAATCCTTAAAAAGTCCTAAAAAGCGTTTATTTTGGTAATACTAAATCGGGCATATCTCGATAACGGTGCGTCTGGGGTCGGAGATCTAAAGACCCATCGAGGGGGGTTGAAAATACCTATCTGACCATGGCCGCATTTTTTTGCTACCCCCACCAGGGGCATGGAAAATCACACCTCTCTGGGAACTGGGCATATCTCGGGAACGGTACGTCCGGGGTAGGTGATCTATATACCCATCGATAGAGGTCGAAAAGACCTATCTGACCATGCCAACCTTTTTTTGCTGCCCCCACCAGGAGCGCGGAAAAGTGGTCCAAAAAACTCTGCGAAACGCAAAATCGCGAATATCTCGAAAACTATGCGTTTTTCGGCGACCCAATTCATCTCTTACGCGAATTTCGTCATAAATGCCCGTTGAAAGGACGCTTCTTCTGCCACCAAAATTTTTTAAATCCGACCAGTAGAAGTGAAATTACGTAGGAAAACGTCTAGGCAGGTCCTTAAAAAATCCTTAAAAAGTCCTAAAAAGCGTTTATTTTAGTAATACTAAATCGGGCATATCTCGATAACGGTGCGTCTGGGGTCGGAGATCTAAAGACCCATCGAGGGGGGTTGAAAATACCTATCTGACCATGGCCGCATTTTTTTGCTACCCCCACCAGGGGCATGGAAAATCACACCTCTCTGGGAACTGGGCATATCTCGGGAACGGTACGTCCGGGGTAGGTGATCTATATACCCATCGATAGAGGTCGAAAAGACCTATCTGACCATGCCAACCTTTTTTTGCTGCCCCCACCAGGAGCGCGGAAAAGTGGTCCAAAAAACTCTGCGAAACTCAAAATCGCGAATATCTCGAAAACTATGCGTTTTTCGGCGACCCAATTCATCTCTTACGCGAATTTCGTCATAAATGCCCGTTGAAAGGACGCTTCTTCTGCCACCAAAATTTTTAAAATCCGACCAGTAGAAGTGAAATTACGTAGGAAAACGTCTAGGCAGGTCCTTAAAAAATCCTTAAAAAGTCCTAAAAAGCGTTTATTTTGGTAATACTAAATCGGGCATATCTCGATAACGGTGCGTCTGGGGTCGGAGATCTAAAGACCCATCGAGGGGGGTTGAAAATACCTATCTGACCATGGCCGCATTTTTTTGCTACCCCCACCAGGGGCATGGAAAATCACACCTCTCTGGGAACTGGGCATATCTCGGGAACGGTACGTCCGGGGTAGGTGATCTATATACCCATCGATAGAGGTCGAAAAGACCTATCTGACCATGCCAACCTTTTTTTGCTGCCCCCACCAGGAGCGCGGAAAAGTGGTCCAAAAAACTCTGCGAAACGCAAAATCGCGAATATCTCGAAAAATATGCGTTTTTCGGCGACCCAATTCATCTCTTACGCGAATTTCGTCATAAATGCCCGTTGAAAGGACGCTTCTTCTGCCACCAAAATTTTTAAAATCCGACCAGTAGAAGTGAAATTACGTAGGAAAACGTTAGGCAGGTCCTTAAAAAATCCTTAAAAAGTCCTAAAAAGCGTTTATTTTAGTAATACTAAATCGGGCATATCTCGATAACGGTGCGTCTGGGGTCGGAGATCTAAAGACCCATCGAGGGGGGTTGAAAATACCTATCTGACCATGGCCGCATTTTTTGCTACCCCCACCAGGAGCATGGAAAATCACACCTCTCTGGGAACTGGGCATATCTCGGGAACGGTACGTCCGGGGTAGGTGATCTATATACCCATCGATAGAGGTCGAAAAGACCTATCTGACCATGCCAACCTTTTTTTGCTGCCCCCACCAGGAGCGCGGAAAAGTGGTCCAAAAAACTCTGCGAAACGCAAAATCGCGAATATCTCGAAAACTATGCGTTTTTCGGCGACCCAATTCATCTCTTACGCGAATTTCGTCATAAATGCCCGTTGAAAGGACGCTTCTTCTGCCACCAAAATTTTTAAAATCCGACCAGTAGAAGTGAAATTACGTAGGAAAACGTCTAGGCAGGTCCTTAAAAAATCCTTAAAAAGTCCTAAAAAGCGTTTATTTTAGTAATACTAAATCGGGCATATCTCGATAACGGTGCGTCTGGGGTCGGAGATCTAAAGACCCATCGAGGGGGGTTGAAAATACCTATCTGACCATGGCCGCATTTTTTTGCTACCCCCACCAGGGGCATGGAAAATCACACCTCTCTGGGAACTGTAAATGCCCGTTGAAAGGACGCTTCTTCTGCCACCAAAATTTTTAAAATCCGACCAGTAGAAGTGAAATTACGTAGGAAAACGTCTAGGCAGGTCCTTAAAAAATCCTTAAAAAGTCCTAAAAAGCGTTTATTTTGGTAATACTAAATCGGGCATATCTCGATAACGGTGCGTCTGGGGTCGGAGATCTAAAGACCCATCGAGGGGGGTTGAAAATACCTATCTGACCATGGCCGCATTTTTTTGCTACCCCCACCAGGGGCATGGAAAATCACACCTCTCTGGGAACTGGGCATATCTCGGGAACGGTACGTCCGGGGTAGGTGATCTATATACCCATCGATAGAGGTCGAAAAGACCTATCTGACCATGCCAACCTTTTTTTGCTGCCCCCACCAGGAGCGCGGAAAAGTGGTCCAAAAAACTCTGCGAAACGCAAAATCGCGAATATCTCGAAAACTATGCGTTTTTCGGCGACCCAATTCATCTCTTACGCGAATTTCGTCATAAATGCCCGTTGAAAGGACGCTTCTTCTGCCACCAAAATTTTTAAAATCCGACCAGTAGAAGTGAAATTACGTAGGAAAACGTCTAGGCAGGTCCTTAAAAAATCCTTAAAAAGTCCTAAAAAGCGTTTATTTTGGTAATACTAAATCGGGCATATCTCGATAACGGTGCGTCTGGGGTCGGAGATCTAAAGACCCATCGAGTGGGGGTTGAAAATACCTATCTGACCATGGCCGCATTTTTTTGCTACCCCCACCAGGGGCATGGAAAATCACACCTCTCTGGGAACTGGGCATATCTCGGGAACGGTACGTCCGGGGTAGGTGATCTATATACCCATCGATAGAGGTCGAAAAGACCTATATGACCATGCCAACCTTTTTTTGCTGCCCCCACCAGGAGCGCGGAAAAGTGGTCCAAAAAACTCTGCGAAACGCAAAATCGCGAATATCTCGAAAACTATGCGTTTTTCGGCGACCCAATTCATCTCTTACGCGAATTTCGTCAAAAATGCCCGTTGAAAGGACGCTCCTCGGGAACGTAGGTGATCTATATACCCATCGATAGAGGTCGAAAAGACCTATCTGACCATGCCAACCTTTTTTTGCTGCCCCCACCAGGAGCGCGGAAAAGTGGTCCAAAAAACTCTGCGAAACGCAAAATCGCGAATATCTCGAAAACTATGCGTTTTTCGGCGACCCAATTCATCTCTTACGCGAATTTCGTCATAAATGCCCGTTGAAAGGACGCTTCTTCTGCCACCAAAATTTTTAAAATCCGACCAGTAGAAGTGAAATTACGTAGGAAAACGTCTAGGCAGGTCCTTAAAAAATCCTTAAAAAGTCCTAAAAAGCGTTTATTTTAGTAATACTAAATCGGGCATATCTCGATAACGGTGCGTCTGGGGTCGGAGATCTAAAGACCCATCGAGGGGGGTTGAAAATACCTATCTGACCATGGCCGCATTTTTTTGCTACCCCCACCAGGGGCATGGAAAATCACACCTCTCTGGGAACTGGGCATATCTCGGGAACGGTACGTCCGGGGTAGGTGATCTATATACCCATCGATAGAGGTCGAAAAGACCTATCTGACCATGCCAACCTTTTTTTGCTGCCCCCACCAGGAGCGCGGAAAAGTGGTCCAAAAAACTCTGCGAAACGCAAAATCGCGAATATCTCGAAAACTATGCGTTTTTCGGCGACCCAATTCATCTCTTACGCGAATTTCGTCATAAATGCCCGTTGAAAGGACGCTTCTTCTGCCACCAAAATTTTTAAAATCCGACCAGTAGAAGTGAAATTACGTAGGAAAACGTCTAGGCAGGTGCTTAAAAAATCCTTAAAAAGTCCTAAAAAGCGTTTATTTTGGTAATACTAAATCGGGCATATCTCGATAACGGTGCGTCTGGGGTCGGAGATCTAAAGACCCATCGAGGGGGGTTGAAAATACCTATCTGACCATGGCCGCATTTTTTTGCTACCCCCACCAGGGGCATGGAAAATCACACCTCTCTGGGAACTGGGCATATCTCGGGAACGGTACGTCCGGGGTAGGTGATCTATATACCCATCGATAGAGGTCGAAAAGACCTATCTGACCATGCCAACCTTTTTTTGCTGCCCCCACCAGGAGCGCGGAAAAGTGGTCCAAAAAACTCTGCGAAACGCAAAATCGCGAATATCTCGAAAACTATGCGTTTTTCGGCGACCCAATTCATCTCTTACGCGAATTTCGTCATAAATGCCCGTTGAAAGGACGCTTCTTCTGCCACCAAAATTTCTAAAATCCGACCAGTAGAAGTGAAATTACGTAGGAAAACGTCTAGGCAGGTGCTTAAAAAATCCTTAAAAAGTCCTAAAAAGCGTTTATTTTGGTAATACTAAATCGGGCATATCTCGATAACGGTGCGTCTGGGGTCGGAGATCTAAAGACCCATCGAGGGGGGTTGAAAATACCTATCTGACCATGGCCGCATTTTTTTGCTACCCCCACCAGGGGCATGGAAAATCACACCTCTCTGGGAACTGGGCATATCTCGGGAACGGTACGTCCGGGGTAGGTGATCTATATACCCATCGATAGAGGTCGAAAAGACCTATCTGACCATGCCAACCTTTTTTTGCTGCCCCCACCAGGAGCGCGGAAAAGTGGTCCAAAAAACTCTGCGAAACGCAAAATCGCGAATATCTCGAAAACTATGCGTTTTTCGGCGACCCAATTCATCTCTTACGCGAATTTCGTCATAAATGCCCGTTGAAAGGACGCTTCTTCTGCCACCAAAATTTTTAAAATCCGACCAGTAGAAGTGAAATTACGTAGGAAAACGTCTAGGCAGGTCCTTAAAAAATCCTTAAAAAGTCCTAAAAAGCGTTTATTTTAGTAATACTAAATCGGGCATATCTCGATAACGGTGCGTCTGGGGTCGGAGATCTAAAGACCCATCGAGGGGGGTTGAAAATACCTATCTGACCATGGCCGCATTTTTTTGCTACCCCCACCAGGGGCATGGAAAATCACACCTCTCTGGGAACTGGGCATATCTCGGGAACGGTACGTCCGGGGTAGGTGATCTATATACCCATCGATAGAGGTCGAAAAGACCTATCTGACCATGCCAACCTTTTTTTGCTGCCCCCACCAGGAGCGCGGAAAAGTGGTCCAAAAAACTCTGCGAAACGCAAAATCGCGAATATCTCGAAAACTATGCGTTTTTCGGCGACCCAATTCATCTCTTACGCGAATTTCGTCATAAATGCCCGTTGAAAGGACGCTTCTTCTGCCACCAAAATTTTTAAAATCCGACCAGTAGAAGTGAAATTACGTAGGAAAACGTCTAGGCAGGTCCTTAAAAAATCCTTAAAAAGTCCTAAAAAGCGTTTATTTTGGTAATACTAAATCGGGCATATCTCGATAACGGTGCGTCTGGGGTCGGAGATCTAAAGACCCATCGAGGGGGGTTGAAAATACCTATCTGACCATGGCCGCATTTTTTTGCTACCCCCACCAGGGGCATGGAAAATCACACCTCTCTGGGAACTGGGCATATCTCGGGAACGGTACGTCCGGGGTAGGTGATCTATATACCCATCGATAGAGGTCGAAAAGACCTATCTGACCATGCCAACCTTTTTTTGCTGCCCCCACCAGGAGCGCGGAAAAGTGGTCCAAAAAACTCTGCGAAACGCAAAATCGCGAATATCTCGAAAACTATGCGTTTTTCGGCGACCCAATTCATCTCTTACGCGAATTTCGTCATAAATGCCCGTTGAAAGGACGCTTCTTCTGCCACCAAAATTTTTAAAATCCGACCAGTAGAAGTGAAATTACGTAGGAAAACGTCTAGGCAGGTCCTTAAAAAATCCTTAAAAAGTCCTAAAAAGCGTTTATTTTAGTAATACTAAATCGGGCATATCTCGATAACGGTGCGTCTGGGGTCGGAGATCTAAAGACCCATCGAGGGGGGTTGAAAATACCTATCTGACCATGGCCGCATTTTTTTGCTACCCCCACCAGGGGCATGGAAAATCACACCTCTCTGGGGAACCGGGCATATCTCGGGAACGGTGCGTCATTAATAGAACTGCATCAGGTCTCATCACAAATCTCCCGTTTAATCCCATTAAATGAGTCCAAATCCACCTAAATATTTACACCCCTTCCGCGGTGAGTTGAACGCATCGTTGCGCGCGCCCAATCCCAACCGTCACCGCCACCGCCAGCGCATCGACAAGCCACGTCCCACCTCAAGCCGAACAGTATCGAGCTAATCGCATGATAATAGCTCGCAGACGCGACTAATCCCCTCGCGATTTCGCACATCTCCAGTCAGCCGGAAAATGAGATAAATTCCCATAACGTCCACCTAATCCCGGCATTCAGTCAAATTTTCACCCAAAAAGGCAAAGAAATGGGAAAAAATATCGAATTTTCCCGACGTGAAGGGATCGCATGGGATTCCCAAATCCGTGGTGAACTCTGAATCAATGGGAGCGTGAAATTCAATGGAATCCGTCTCAAGATTTCCCCCCACAAGCGGCATTGTGTCGCCTCGGTACGGTCACCGGGTGCGCACGGAAGGACGCCATGATCCACTGTCCACTGTCCGAGGTGTAACTAAAGAGGTTTCTTGTGGGTTTTTCCTCTTAGTCACGTCCGTGATTAGCCGTGAAAGTAGTGAGCAATGGCATGCGGTAACACTGCCAAAGGAGGACGACAACAATGGCTGGACAAATTTCCTTTGCCAATCTGGAGCACACTGCACAGCACCAGCAACGGTAGCAGCACAGCACGGCAGCAGGACAGGCAGACAGATGTGCGGCTGAGCGAAGACTTTTCTTTTCCTTGGACCGTGTGCATGCCGTGTTATCCTTTTTGGATGTTTCTTAAGTCGACGGTCCTATTGTTTCGGCGGCGGTTGCTGCTCCCTGTTTGTTGTTTGTTTGGCCGGATTCCGGTGACCTCCTGGACTGGACTGTGGACCTTTTGCAAACATATTTCATATTCATAAATGTGCGCAAATGCGTGCAAATGTGCGAAAATGCGTGCAAATGCCTCGCAAACAATGACACACGTGATGGCGGTTATAATTCTGATGAATGTGCATGCAATTGGCGTTGCTCTGGCGACTGACCGAGGCTGGGAGTCGGGGGACAATCGAGAGCAACGACGATATGAAGGATGTGTCTGCAGATGGAAGGGGTCTTCCAGGTGCGACGTGTGACTTGACACGGGTCGGAGTCGGATTGGGTGGCGAGAGAGATGTTGCAGCGATGACTGTGTGGCCTTCTGTCTTTGGCAAGGCGGCTCTGGCTTAGATGTGAAGAAACGTGGTCTGAACGGCCAGAAGAAGCGGGGGCACAAGCTTAAAGGAGGACCGTCCGTCCAGGAGGACCCATGAACTCGAGGAGAAACGACGGACAGGAGCGTAAAGGAGGACTGTGCGTTCAGAGGGGCCCATGAACCCGAGAAGAAACGACGGACAGGAGCCTAAAGAAGGACTGTGAGTCCGGGGCGGCTCATGAACTCAAGAAGAAAGGGACTGTGCGTCCAAAAGAGCGCACTCTGACGAGTGTGCATCCCAGACTCCTCCACGTCCTCCTTCTCCGTCCGTTTTCCCACAGATCCCCGCCACACCGCCGGTCGACACGCAAATAAATGATTACCCATGCCGCACACCAAACCGCGCTCAGTGTCACCGGCAATCAAAATGTAATTACAAGAAATTAATGAAGACACCGTGCACGTACACCGGGACCACCAAAAATGAAGAAATTACGCAATTAGTCGTCCAATCATAGAGCACACGCTCATCGACCCAATTACCAGCGTCAGCCGACAGATGGTCAGTCGATATCGGCGCTCGATTTCATTTCAATCAGCGACGACGGGGATGGACTTAATCGAGGGCGAACACCGGCATCCACTCGAATACGAGAGCAGAACGACATGTGGAACGATGGGCAACAAACGTGAGCTGTTCATCGTGAACGGCAGCATGTCCTGTGGATCGATGGCGCAGGCGGGCGCAGGCCACACAAACGGAAGGTCATAGGGGCACCCAATTACCTCGACACTAGAGGGCGCTGTTTTCGAGATCGACGATGAGAGGCTTAGAGGCCAGCTTCTACGATCTTTCGTTGGGTGAAGTGCAACGTTCTTGGGCTCATTTCGGAGCTCTGTTGGACGACGTAGTCCATTCTCCGTTCTCATCAATGGCACAGGTCCCTTGAGACGGACAACCTGGCCTCGGTGACGACCCCACAAAGAGAAACCCAGTCAGACCACGTCCCTGATAAGATTTCCTATCGCGACCGCGTGGAGTTCTCGAAAAAGACTGCTTCATTGATGGTTTCCTTCGGGATGGTATCCAGAAGAGGATCTAGGAAGGCTCCTTCCGGCTGAGAAGGTTCTCTATCCTCAGTCAAATCGGGCCGATCAGACGGACCGCCACGCGTCCATCGCTCTGATTCCCATGATCACTCCGTCTGCCTGCTAAATGAATTCGATTCGCTTGACAAGTCACTTCACACCTCGCAGCGGCTGTCAGAGCCGACAGAGCCCTCCCAGGATGCACCGATAACCCCCTTCAGGCGCGCAATTCCTCTTCAGCTCGCCCACTTCATGTTTTTTTTTTTGCTCATTAAACTGCAGGTAATCGCGTTGCTCCTTACCGCAGGCGTCCCATGAAGACGTTCACCACGGTGGCCAGCCTGCTGTGAATGTCATCCTCCTCCTGTGATCTTCTCGTTTTATGACCATCTTTCCATTACAATGGAATAAGCTGCAAACGACGACGAAAATCTCAGCACGGGACACCGAACAATGGACCGATCGGTGCATCGGTGCGTCCTCGTCGTCCTCCCTCACTCCGACGCATCAGTTGTGGGCAGATGGCCTTAAATGGTGTGTAACGACGATCGTATTGCGTAAGTTACGGCCAGGTTTTGTTTGTCTAATGCACACAATGACCGAGGCCCGAGGCCGAAGATCAACGCTCAGACTCACTCAAGTGTCGATCATCTGGACGATAGTGTCATCAAAAGGAGACATCATCTCCTTTGTTCCTCTCTCCCTCTCTCCCTGCAGGACGATCCCCGAGACAACTCCTGAATAGGATGGGACACGGATAGTTGTCATAAATAATTTGACGGACAATCGAGAGGATCGCGTTTACCTGGTCCCCGTGCGATCGTTTAACGCGTCTAATGGGATTCATCTTTTCGCATTAACATGATCACTCGTAAATACAAATAACTGTCAGACACTGACGCAAAGGACTTCTTCGGATGGGAACCACGGTCGTCATTCGACACCGACCGTCTGAAATAATCTGATAACGACCGATCGATGTCAGGCGACGACGCTGCGAACCCTTTCCGGCCGCAGTTAAGATGCGAATTTACGAGATTCGCAAGCCCTCGAGATCCTATCACAACATCTTTTCTGCAAACAACCCCCAGCGCCGTGGTCCTACTGAGCTGTCAAATCGATCAAAATCATCGGGCGTCGCGTTTGCCGAAGAAGGGTGTGGAGGGTTTGCCAGAAAGACAGCCACGACGGAAGGGTGCACGATGGAGATGTCGATCGAGAGGTTTGCTGCTCGTTCGATTGGAAAAAAAAGTGACGAAAAGAGCAGGCGTTGCGAGTTGGGAGGGAGTGCCGAAGATTTGGGCTTGGATTGAGGAGTTTCTGACGACTGATCTGTTTTTCTTTATTTTTCACATTTTCCCTCTTGTTTGTCCTTGCAGATCTCAGGCTAATCGAGGTGACTGAGTCAGAGACCTCGCCCATCTGCGGGAGCAAGCCACGGGACTTCGGCTATTCCAGGCCTTAATCCGTCTTGTTTGTCTTTGCAGAGCTCACCGATGACTGGGACGCCGAGCGCTTGGCAAAGAAGTCATGATCATCCTCCAGCGGCAGGAGCTTCCTTGCCAGAGGCAGCCCAGCCAGAGGGAGCCGAGCCAGAGGCAGCCCAGCCAGAGGCAGCCGAGCCAGAGGGAGCCCAGCCAGAGGCTGTCGAGCCAGAGGGAGCCCAGCCAGAGGCAGCCGAGCCAGAGGCTGTCCAGCCAGGAAGCCAGAGGGAGCCGAGCCAGAGGGAGCCGAGCCAGAGGCAGCCCAGCCAGAGGGAGCCCAGCCAGAGGCAGCCGAGCCAGAGGGAGCCGAGCCAGAGGGAGCCCAGCCAGAGGGAGCCGAGCCAGAGGCAGCCGAGCCAGAGGGAGCCCAGCCAGAGGCAGCCGAGCCAGAGGGAGCCGAGCCAGAGGGAGCCCAGCCAGAGGCAGCCCAGCCAGAGGCAGCCGAGCCAGAGGCAGCCCAGACAGAGGCAGCCGAGCCAGAGGCAGCCCAGACAGAGGCAGCCGAGCCAGAGGCAGCCCAGCCAGAGGCAGCCGAGCCAGAGGCAGCCCAGCCAGAGGGAGCCCAGCTAGAGGCAGCCCAGCTAGAGGCAGCCAAGCCAGAGGCTGTCCAGCCAGGAAGCCAGAGGGAGCCGAGCCAGAGGCAGCCCAGCCAGAGTTAGCCGAGCCAGAGGCTGTCCAGCCAGGAAGCCAGAGGGAGCCCAGCCAGAGGGAGCAGAGCCAGAGGCAGCCCAGCCAGAGGGAGCCGAGCCAGAGGCAGCCAAGCCAGATGCAGCCCAGGCAGAGGCAGCCAAGCTAGAGGGAGCCGAGCCAGAGGGAGCCGAGCCAGAGGGAGCCCAGCCAGAGGCAGCCCAGCCAGAGGCAGCCGAGCCAGAGGCAGCCCAGACAGAGGCAGCCGAGCCAGAGGCAGCCCAGACAGAGGCAGCCGAGCCAGAGGCAGCCCAGCCAGAGGCAGCCGAGCCAGAGGCAGCCCAGCCAGAGGGAGCCGAGCCAGAGGCAGCCCAGCCAGAGGCAGCCAAGCCAGAGGCTGTCCAGCCAGGAAGCCAGAGGGAGTCGAGCCAGAGGCAGCCCAGCCAGAGGCAGCCCAACCAGAGACAGCCAAGCCAGAAGCAGCCCAGCCAGAGGGAGCCTTGGCAGAAGCAGCCCAGCCAGAGGCAGCCCAGCCAGAGGCTGTCGAGCCAGAGGCAGCCCAGCCAGAGGCAGCCGAGCCAGAGGCAGCCAAACCAGAGGAGCCCAGCCAGAGGCAGCCCAGCCAGAGGCAGCCCAGCCAGAGGCAGCCGAGCCAGAGGCTGTCGAGCCAGAGGCAGCCCAGCCAGAGGCAGCCCAGCCAGAGGCAACCGAGTCAGAGGCAGCCCAGCCAGAGGCAGCCCAGCCAGAGGCAGCCCAGCCAGAGGCAGCCGAGCCAGAGGCAGCCCAGACAGAGGCAGCCGAGCCAGAGGCAGCCCAGCCAGAGGGAGCCGAGCCAGAGGGAGCCTGGCGAGGGTCCGCCCAAGACGTGTAGTCACGAATGTTCCTCCCGAAGAAGGTGAGTGTGTGAATGCACGCAAATGATGGACAAACTAACAACTTCACGTTTTCCTTCTCAATCTAGATTCACAAGATGTGCTGAATCCATTGAAGCAGTAGCAGTAGGTCTCCATCAAAGCCTCGAGAACACCATCGCCCCTGTGAAGCCACGATCATCCACAAATGAGGAGCGAAGACCAAGTCGTCAGACCGCCCTGTACTTGGATAAGTCAGCACATCTCTGGTCCCTCCGGAGTTCGTCAAGAGAAGAAGGAGAAGAAGGTAAGCGAGGACTGGCCAAAGCCAGCACATCACGTCAACTCCACCACTTTGTCCAGAAATGAGCCGCCATCGTGCAGCCAGCAGTCTCAAGCAAGAAGACTCCATTCAGCAACCACGTCAATTCTTGTAAAAATTAGCTTGTTAACCGAAATCTCAAATAAATCACTTTCAGTTGAAAAAGTCTTTCATTTCCACTCACCCCACAAAAAAACTGCATGTCGTCCACCATCGTGACCTGCTCCGATTTGGTTTCCTCGAAAAATTTGAAATTCGCCTCGTGAAACACCAGGCGACCAGGCGCAGGCAGTAGGTATCACAATTATTTCCTGGTCGAAGCGAAGACATGCACCACTGGCACACTCATAGCTGGGACATGGCATTTTTTCTTTTGCTCAGCTGTGGGTGTCCTCGGTGCGAGTAGCAGAGACTCGTGCCAATATTTCGTATCAGCACATCTGGTATATGCATTGGCGGTTGCACTTGCTGGCAAGCGGTGACTCGGACCAGAATGGGGTTTTTTCGTCGGGATTCGCTGGAACTATCAAAGACACCGGCCATCGAATCTGGTATACCACGGTGGTTGTGCTAGCGGAGACTCACGGCACGACGGGGTTTTTGCACGAAATTTCCCCATTTCTGGTGGTGACCGATGCTGAGACTAGCAAGGACACGCGGCGGATGAGAGGAATTTCTGAATTTCACCCAATCTGGTATACATTTGAGTGGTGGTCCATGATGGCGGCGAGCGGAGTCTCATCTGCTGAGGATTTCCCCGATTTCTTGGTGGAAGGATGGGAATTCAGGTGCATGCCTTAGCTAATCCATCAACCACGCTTAACTTGAACTAAATTCAACCACCAACTACGTGCGCCTGATCGCATGCTAACAAAATTCAAATTTCAACGGCTGTTGAATGAAATTCCTCATGTTCAGGGAACAGTGACGCTCAAAATAAAACAACAATTTTAAGGGAAAAAAATATTCTAAATATTTTCAATATTTATACATTAACTCGCTTCTCTATAAATCAACATGTGTGTGTGTGTGTGTTTTTGTGTGAGTTTCAAAAGGATAAGGAATGAGTGGTGGGGGAGCGGGATAAGATTTATTTAAATAAAGAACTTACAAAACTAGATCTCTCTCTCTCGCCACCAGAATCGCTTCTCGTCTGGATCGGAGGCCAGAGGCTGTGCGCGCCGACTGAGGCCACCACGCTTCCCATCCACGGGAAGGCCGTCCTCCTCCGTCGTCTACTCTCCGCATAAATACACTTAAGGATATGCTTGCTTTCTAACTTACGACTCTACACAAAAGAACAGAACTTATGGATAAACATACAAATAATGCGTGCGCTTGGGTGTCGGGGGCTGGTGTGCTGGGTGTTCGGTGTTGGTTGCTGGGGGAGGGGGGGAACTACTCATCCTCTGCCGAGAGTTGCTGCTGGATTCTGCTGGTTTTTCTTTCTTGCTTCTTTTTTTGTTTATAATAAATTACTAGCTTCAGTCTTGATAAGTTGAATTGTTTCAAATGAAGAATTTGTTGTCTACTTGAACTTGCATCGCTGGTTGCCACGGGCGTCGAGTCTCAATCCTGCGGCTGGTGATGAGGATGATTGTCTGGCTGGTCAACGAAGTCCGGATCGATCGAGGTCGGCGTGGTGCACTCCTCGGAGCTGCTGTTGCTGTTGCTGTTCACCAGGCTCTCGTCCTCGTCGCCGCCAGCCGGAGTGGCGGCCTCGGCGGCCGACTCGATCTCGGTGAAGAGATCGATTAAGTTGTTGATTCCGATGAGGTAGCCGTCCTCGTGGTTGCCCACCTTCCAGGTGGTGTTGTGATCGATCTGATGGTTCGATGGGAGATTGACGGTCTTGGCGAAGTCAATCAGCCAGACGCTCGCCTGCGAACGATCGTGCACGAAGAGCAGTGAGCTGCCGATCACTTCATGCGTGCGGAAGAAGTCGGAGCACTCGAGGGTGGCGCGTATTGCCCGCAGGCGCTGTAAGTAACGAGGCTGTTCGGCAGAAGTGAGTGAATTAGTGACGATTCGTGGAGCGGGTGGGCGTGTGCTCTTACCAATGCATGGGGGAATCCTTCGATGAACTCCTGGAATGCCGTCTTGATTTGATCCCGTGACTTTGTCGTCTTAAAGTCCTTCGAACTGGTGCCGTCGCTCTTTTTGATGCCCTGAGAGAAGAGGTTAGAGTATGCTCATCGATTCATCAGTTGAAACTCACCTCGATTCGGAAGCCCAAAGTGGCCGTACTCGATATGGTCTCCCGCCAGACCATGTAGCGCGGCTTGGTGACACCCTTGGCCTTGTGCTCCTCCTCGCTGGGTGCCTCCGGATCGATTTGTATCATCTTCTCGTACATATCCTTGCGGAGCTTCGGCTTCTCCTTCGCCTTGGACAGCTCCTCCTCCAGATACGTGCGCACGCCGATCTTGCAGTCCATCACGCACGGCTGATAGAAGTCACTGAGCAGATCCTGAAGCTGAAGGTACACTGCAAACGAGAACAGAGCAGTGTCAGGACACGTCAGCACAGATCGAGGGCAAAACTTACATTCTCCATCTTCGCTGGTCACTTGACCCTTGTACTCGGGCACGTACGGACGCAGTACGTCGCGCATTAATACCTGAAAGCAGTCCTCCTCCTTTGGGCAGAGCTTCTTCAAGACGGTGCCCTGCTCGGGGCCGGCCTTGAAGTTCCCCTGATGTCCGGCCAGCTGGACCCATGGGTAGCGTTGCTTTTTGTATGTCTGAAAGAACGGCGTCCACTGGACGATGTTGCGAATCTTTCGCCATCCCGACGGCTGCAAGAGAAACAAGAAATACGAGAGAGATCAGCAATCGGCGTCACGTAACAACGAACTGACACGTCCGACCGCACAAGTCGTGTGAGGTTAGGTAATTGATTTGTTCGTCAGCGCTGAAGTTGGTCATAATTGGTTTTTGACGTTTACGTTTACGGGCGGCCCAGGGACGTGCACGGAATGATTTGATGTTGGCCCGGTCGGAGTGAGTCTTAGAGAATTAGGCGCACGCGCCTATTGCGTGCACTTCAGCGGAGAATGTGAAGCAAGAGCGCGCGTCACGAAATGTTGTGTAACGGTGTTGCTGCGGGACATGAAAGGACTGCACGGTGGCGCAGCACAGCCGTGAGTGGCAGATGGTCGATGGTTTTTGAGAAAGTGGGGTTGGAGCGTCTGATGGGAGCAGCCTTGAGGAGGAAGGTGGAAGGTGCTGCCGGGGCACTGTCAGTGTCTATTGAAAGGGGGTCCCGTTGACAGTGGAGATCAACGGGGGATAAGACGCCTTCTCTGCTGGGAGTCATTAGTCCCGAGTGGTCCTTGACAGCGTGGCTTCAGGAAAGGGAAGCCCAGACACAGACCAAGACACAGGCCCAGACACAAGCCAAGACACAGCCGAGACACAGGCCAAGACACAGGCCCAGACACAAGCCAAGACACAGGCCAAGACACAGCCAAGACACAGGCCCAGACACAGGCCCAAACACATGCCAAGACAGGCGAAGACACAGCCCAAGACACAGGCTCACACCTTCCCACGTCCAGCAGATCCTAGAAAAGCCTCCAGAAGATGGACACTCTCCACCTATTCTTCCATTTCAAGGCCCGACCTGACAACGCCGACTTCGTTCCACGATCGTCTGTAGATGGCTGCCGCAAGCCACGTCCTTACACGACGCAAAACATGATCAAAAGCGACTCCACAACGGCGACACTTAACAACGACGGATGTTAGATTTTGATAATCGCCGCTGATTAGTGGCAAACGGAGTGCTTGACGTCAGTCTTGTTCGTGCTATTTCGTCTCGTTTCGACGTGTCAATCAGAGTTAATGACCGGCAAATGCCAGCAAGTACGTCAGCAGGCGCACCGCACCGCACACAAAGCGAGAGCAAGGTCTGCGATCAAAAGATTTCGACTGTGCGACGGGCAATTAATGACAAGATGAATCGTGCGACACGCTCGGGAAACGACAATCGCCTTGAGTTCATGGAATTCGCCCTCGAATCGCTCTGAATCACTTGATGTGTCTTGTCAGCTGAAGCTGGCCGAGGAGGTAAACAAGGGAGGACAAGCGGTGCCCCAAAAGCCGGCGCTTCGTGGTGGTTTAACACAGATTTTGAGGACCGAACTGGGTTATCTTGATGCGATGTTTGCTTTGACAGTCAGTGTTGACTCGAATTGGAGCGCAGTGCGACCTGCTGACGCGTCAAGGCTAGATCTCACTGGGTCTCGAGCATTTGTTGGGCAAAATGTGAGGCTGCTCCTAGACAAGCAGCGAGAGACAAGCACTTCGTTTGACTCGTCACGGGCTTCGGAATACCCCACCGGCCAGATGTTCAGACGAAGTAAACCCTGAAAAACATTCCAAAGCTAGCCAAGATGCAAGAAAAGTCAAGAAACGGGCCCAAAACCGGACCACCCACTCATTCTCCCACAAGCTCATGACTGTGACCGTGACCATCGTCGACTGGAATTTCACGGCCAGCGTCGCAGCGAAGTCCACAGACGCCCGCACACGGTGACACAGATTAGCCAGAATGTAACTCGCATTAATGACTACTCGGCTTCTTGGTTAAATTTAGACGCATTTCGTATGGAGAGCGCAGCGCTCAGGCAATTTGACAATAAAAATTCCAAAACAGTGCTCAGCGCAAGTCCGCCAGGCCGCGCGACCCCCCTCCGAGCGGCGGTGCGCGTCGTCTGCCATACAAATCGCTTCAATTGCCGGGGCGGCTCCACTTTGCGTCCAATTTTGGGCCCCAAACGATCACAACAAGCGAATAAAACTCATTTCGGAATGCGGTTAATGGTTTCGATTAGACGGCAGATCGACGGCGATTCGGTGATGGTTGGCCGTTGAATTTGACGCTCGAGGGGGTCATAAAACGTGTGACGTTGGCTGGGCTTTTGAAGTGTTTACCGATGGAAGCGGAGATGGGACTGCGATTTATGGGCGATTGATGATTGACGCGTGAATTGGGACGCGCTTCGGTCTTTGATGCTGATTCTGGGAGCGACAGGGGTACCAGGCGGGAGCGCAACCTTGACTGGAGGCCGCTGGTGAAGCGAGGAATTGACGGGAGAGGCTTCTGGGTTCAGACCACGGACCAGCCGGGACTGTAGCGCCAGATAATGAAGAAGGGCGACGAAGGCAAGGAAGACCAAGACGATCTAGACCAAGACGATCTAGACCAAGACGATCTAGACCACGACGATGTAGACCAAGACCAAGATCAAGATCAAGATCAAGATCAAGACCAAGACCAAGACCAAGACCAAGACCAAGCCCAAGACCAAGACCAAGACCAAGACCAAGACCAAGACCAAGACCAAGACCAAGACCAAGACCAAGACCAAGACCAAGACCAAGACCAAGACCAAGACCAAGACCAAGACCAAGACCAAGACCAAGACCAAGACCAAGACCAAGACCAAGACCAAGACCAAGACCAAGACCAAGACCAAGACCAAGACCAAGACCAAGACCAAGACCAAGACCAAGACCAAGACCAAGACCAAGACCAAGACCAAGACCAAGACCAAGACCAAGACCAAGACCAAGACCAAGACCAAGACCAAGACCAAGACCAAGACCAAGACCAAGACCAAGACCAAGACCAAGACCAAGACCAAGACCAAGACCAAGACCAAGACCAAGACCAAGACCAAGACCAAGACCAAGACCAAGACCAAGACCAAGACCAAGACCAAGACCAAGACCAAGACCAAGACCAAGACCAAGACCAAGACCAAGACCAAGACCAAGACCAAGACCAAGACCAAGACCAAGACCAAGACCAAGACCAAGACCAAGACCAAGACCAAGACCAAGACCAAGACCAAGACCAAGACCAAGACCAAGACCAAGACCAAGACCAAGACCAAGACCAAGTGTCGCTGAAGACGGCTCTGGTCGCGTTGAAGCCTCGTCTAGTGAAGACGGCAGTGGTCGCGTTGGAGCTGCCTCTGAAGACAGCTGTGGTCGCGTTGAAGCCTCGTCTAGTGCCTCTGGCGACGGCTCCGGCCACGTTGAAGCCTCGTCTACTGTCTCTGAAGACGGCTCTAGTCACGTTGAAGCCTCGTCTAGTGTCTCTGAAGACGGCTGTGGCCACGTTGAAGCCTCGTCTAGTGTCTCTGAAGACGGCTGTGGTCACGTTGGAGCCTCGTCCACTGTCTCTGAAGGCGGCTCTGGTCACGTTGAAGCCTCGTCTAGTGCCTCTGAAGACGGCGGTGGCCACGTTAAAACGTCGTCTACTGTCTCTGAAGACGGCTCTGGTCACGTTGAAGCATCGTCTAGTGAAGACGGCTGTGGTCGCGTTTAAGCCTCGTCTAGTGTCTCTGGCGACGGCTCCGGCCACGTTGAAGCCTCGTCTAGTGAAGACGGCAGTGGCCACATTGGAGCCTCGTCTTGTGTCTCTGAAGGCAGCTCTAGTCGCGTTGAAGCCTCGTCTAGTGTCTCGGCTGACTTTCCTGAAGGACCAAGACCAAAGCGATGAACTTGTTTGTTACTTTGTGTGGATGCGGATCAGGATCTGGTCGGTTTGACGGGCTCCATCTCTCCTGGCACCAACGTGCCCCTCTCTCTGTTCCCATCCCCAGTTCACCGCTTCATCCACGTCCCGACAAGACGTTGGAATTCACTCAAAACAAGCCGATGCCGAGTTCGCATCGCCAACAGCATGTCGAACGACGACACACGAAGTCCAGGGTCAACGAATCATTAAAATCCACTTGAACATCTTGCCACACTCCAACTAGCGTCGACCGCTTCGCAAACTGACATAAAGACGTTGTCGTACAAACTAAACACGGGTCTCTGCCAACAGCCCGCTGCACTGCGCCCCTTGTCACCGGCGCGGCGTGCGTCGTCTTACATTGTAACTAAAAAAAACAAGCGCTACATTTCACAACACTGTTCGCGCTCTATCTGGCGGCGAGAGGAGAGCCCGTCAGTCGCTGTCGCGCTGAGGGGGTGTGCGCAATGCCAGCAAACCCAGCAAACAGTCAACACATCGAGCACCGTGCCAAGCACTGCTCTAGAGCGAAGCGCGAAGGCACTAAGCAAAGCGGCACTCAATTAGCATTGACGTCAATTTGAGTTTCTCCGTTTTATGTAAAGAAAATCGAAAACAGAGTCAACACCGGGCTCGAGTGTGACACGATGGCTTCGTCTTCTGCTCTGTCTCTCTTCCCCTCCGCAAGAGGCCAGTCCAAATGTGCGATCAGTGATCGGCGGATCGATTGGAGTGTCAATCGGTAGCAGAGCTGGCGTTAATTGGCAGCAGAAGCTGTCGGTGCCCTGCCTTACATCGGATTTGTTATGCAAACCGCGGGATGTCAAGTGGCAAGCGACACAACGCAATGCAGGGCGTCGTCTACTGCGAGCGCCTCGTACACTCGACGTCTTGGGCCAGGCGACTTAACCTCACTCTCAGCTGTCAGCGAAATCGTGTCTATTTTCGGCGCTGCGCATGCGTCATTCAAAGCTTCGGGCTTGTTTGACTTATATTTCGAGTGCACGCGGCAAAAGTTCACTCGGTTCAACGAGTTGTTGTCGTTTTGTCTTTAATTTCAATCGATGCGACGGCGGTGGTGGCATTCCGATGATTGAACGAGTCGGAGTTTGACGGGCAGGGGATGTCGACTCGGGATTCGGCGCTGGTGCTTGCCTGAGTGACGTCAAGATGTTTATTCATGTGCGAGGGACGAGCTCGCGTTGAATATGAAACTGGAATGCGCGTTTTGGGGGAGAGTCTGTTTAGAGGCAACCGCCAGGGGATGGGCGCAAAGTGGGGGAAGTTGCTCGGGAGGTTTGGGAGGTCGCCGTTCAAGCGAAGCCCACGATTCTCAACGGTCCAACTGAAATTCGCGAGTTCCTCCACCGATTCGGCGAACAATTAAGCGATCATTTGAATCCACGCGAAGCATAAAGCCGAATGGAATGCTGATGAGGCCGGATAGCATCTGTTAATGGCTCCACTTGCGTCACAATGGATGGAAAACTACTGCGAAACTGGCCGACGAAGTTGCTAGTGGGTTTGCCGGATCCCGTTCGGATCAATTTGAAATTCCACTCAGCCTCGCGCTATCTACGCGCGCGCTTATCTGCAGTCAGAGATCAACTGGCTGCCTGAATAGCCTCCCTCCCCCCCCCCCCCAACCCCCCGTCACCACCCCCACCCACACCCGTTCCCGGCGGTCATCTCTCGTGAATCTTAATTGAGCCCATCAACGGAACAATTATGACTTCCAATCTCGAATGGCTGTGTGTACCGCCCGCTGCAGTGACGACCGACCTTGGCAGCTAAATACGCCTCGAAATTCAGATATTTATCGTTTTCCCACCGCGCACACGCACACACACCCGCGCCGCACAGTAGCCGTTACAAATTAACGACCAGTGTGACACCGGAGGAGGATTTAGCGCCGAGTGGCTCAAGTGGACCTCGTTTAAGAGCCAATTAGACGCGGCGGAATGCGGCATCGAGTTCGAGAAGTGATGCAAGGCCTCTCGGAACGTGTCTGAGGGCCACGTCGCACCTGGCTGCCGCCTGCGTCAGGTTGGGCAGGTCAGGGATCAATGGGAGACTGTTGTTGTTTTCGTTTTGTTTTTTTTTTTTTTTTTTTCGGAATCCCTCTGATAAGGTATTCTCGCACTCGCGCGGCCTTGATTGGTGCTGCGCGCCGATAAGGAGGTCGTTACCAGTGTTTTCCGTTTTGTGGGGTTCTTTGAATTCTCTCCGCGGCAAGCACGAACTTCTTGCGTGGATGTTGGCTGTCAATAGCTCGGGCAATCAGTCAAATTTAGCTGGAATCACACGTTTTATTTGGAGTTGACCTTGTTTTTTTTTTGAAGAAGAGGAGCGGACGAGAGCTCGACTTCGATTAGCGGACGCCTTGGTGGACGTGTCCATCAGAGTTAATGGCCTGGGAATGCCGAAATGGACGTCAGCGACCGAGGGCAAGGTCTGTGATCGAGCACATTGACGTCAGTGCTCCTGGGAACTGGGAAACGCAGGGGCCATCGGTCGGTTTGATTCATGTTCGGCGAGTTGAGTCAACAGGAAGCGAGAATGTGACACGGTTTAGTGACTCAGGGAATGTCATGCAGGCGAAGTGTGTGTCGCCAAGGAAGCAACGCGGTTGAGACGGGATTTGTGGGCGGATGGAGAGGCGGGAGAAGTGAGTGAGTCATCATTCGATGGCAGAAATGAGGAACGATTCGAGAAAACGATGACTTTTCGATCGGATTTGAAAGAGAATCGACAAAGAAGAGCGAGATTTCCTTGTGGACTCATTCGAAGGAGACATCGAACCTCCTTACCGACACCGACTTAATGCCCGTTCGTCCTCTGAACCTCGCCAAGTCCAAGCTAGCGTCATTCAGAGTCTGTCTGTATCGAAGAGCGAGATTAGCTTGCGAACTCATTCGAAGGAAATGACGAACCTCCTTACCGATACTGACTTCAAGTCGATTCTTCTGTGAACCTCGCCAATTCCCAGTTGCCCAAGAGCGAGATTAGCTTGCAAACCCATTCGAAGGACCAAGCGAACCTCCTTACCGACATTGCCGTTCTCTGAACCTCGCCTACTCCCAGCTAGCGTCATTCAAAGTCCGTCTGCACCCAGTCTCCCTCCATCATCTGATGAAGCGACGCAGCCAAAGCGCGAATTGACCGTGATCCTATCGCGATGCTAAGTGAAACCAGCAAATTAGCGACGTTTCAGTCGGCGTTTCAGTTAGCTGCTAAATGGAACCACATTAGCGATGTTCTTCGACGCCGTTCGCGACCTCGTCATCATCGCCGGCGTCCGGCACTCCCTCAGAGACTGAAACCGCAACCACCCAGCCCACCACTCGTTCGATAATTCAGACGCCAGTTGCACCCTTAACCGCAAAATACCGACTCACATACTGATCACGGCCCTCTGGCTTCAATTACACACTCGATCGGTGTCCGTACTTATGTAAGACTGCGGCTGTTGCTCATTCGAACACAAGGCACGTACATGTGAACTGGGTACGTTTGCCTAGATGTCGCTTCACGTAAGATTACGTTAATGTTCAGCTCAATAATTTGATGCCACGATGACGTGTGTCTACCGGCCGTCGGGGTCTGCCCTTGGCCGGCATTTGGGCACCCAAAATTGGACGTAATTTGACCGACGTGACCGCGCCTCGTGCCAGAGTACGGGGATGAGTTTGAATCTTAAGCAGAAGCTGACCAGAAGATCGTCGCCAATGCGAAGCCAAGTGAAGCCACATCGCTTGCCCCATCGTCTCGCGGGCAAGTGAAGGTCATACTCATTGTCAGACAAGCACATTCAATGTCAAACGGATGCGACGACCACAGCGGCGAAAAACACACATTTAATGTCAATTAGTCACACTCGCTTGGTTCGTAGCGTGTGACAAACAATTACAGTTATTTCCAATCAATTTCAAAAAACTTAATGCCACTGCCTCCAACCCGCACCCGCACCACAAGGCGTTCACATTGCGAAATGCGTCAGTAGGGCGCGCAAAACAATGTGAACGCGGACAGCCTCCAAGTTGTTCAGCAGTCATGCTTGCTGTTATGCTTCGCTGAGCGTTCAATTATTTTAATCGAATCATTCATCGCTGAGCGAGCGTCTGGGCCTCGCTGGCGGTGGCGGTGGCAGCAGTGCGGATCAGCCTGGATGAGTGGCCGACCGGCCGGCCGGATGAATGGACGTAGCGCGACTGAACTTGTAATTCAATTAGTTTGTGGTATCCACAAACGATCATCACATGAACTCGTGATCCCCAACCGCCCACGGCAAGCAAAGCGATTCAGCGGCAGAGTGAATGGCGGGCTTTTTCGGATGCGGTTTGAGTGCGGCTATTGTGTGGTCTTTTAAGAGTGATTGAGTGGAGCGGCACGGTATGTACGTTGACTTGAAGTGGATTAGATTGGATGTGTGAGGGCTAGGGACAATTTTGTGGCGGCTGTTAGACAAAAGAGGGTTCCCATCAGAATCTGTGACGGATGACGTAGTTCGAGGAGCAGATGCACGAACGAGGTGCCGCAGTCGATGGCTTCTTCCATTGACTTGCAGATTCCGTCGCTTCGACTGTGACTTGGAGGCACGAAGGAGGTGCCACACTTTTTCTTCCACTGACTTGGAGATCCGGTCGCAGGACGCTTCGGTTGTGAACGATTAGGGACAAGTTTCAGGGCGGAGTTGGACAGAAGCTTAAGCAACGCAGCGGTAGGAGGACAGGCTGAAGGCCAGTAGATCCACTCATTGACAAACCCCGTCACAGGACCCCTGGGCGCAGTTGCACAAAATGGAAGCAATTTGGAAAGATAAGGGACACGTTCCAGGCCAAAGTTGGACAGAGGTACAGGCACAGGACGAGTTGTAGGTTCGTAGCCACACTCGATGGCTTCTTCCACTGGCTTGGAGATCCCGTCGCCTCGACTGTGACTGTGGAGGCAACTGGGCAAGATGAGGGACAAGTTTCAGGGCAGAGTTGGACAGAGGCTTAAGCAACGCAGCGGTAGGAGGACAGTCTGCAGGTCAGTAGGCCTACTCATCTTCTGGTGACATGACAGAATTGTAGATCCCGTCGCAGGACGCGTCGGCTGTGACGAAGATTAGGGACAAGTTCTACTCCTACTTGTCCACCTTGTCCACTCATTGACAAAACCCGTCACAGGATCCCTCGGCAGAGTTGCACAAAATGGAAGAAATTCGGCAAGATAAGGGATAAGTTCCAGACACCAGTTGGACAGAGGTACATCCACAGGACGAGTTGCAGGTTCGTAGCCCCACTCGATGCCTCCTTCTGATGGCATGACGAGGCCGCTTTTGGATTATCGTTGATGCCTACGACAATTTAAATTGAATTCGCATTTCCCTTCATATCGATACCGAGAATATATTGAGCGCCCCTCGTACTTCCGCGGTGTACTCACGCCCAGATATCGCAGCGAACACCTTGAATTTCCCCCCCCCCTCCCCCAGGCTGGAATTGACTGCAACTACACCCTGCTTTGGATCAGAGTACCATTCTCGTCTCGAAAGTCGCCCACGACTGGGCTCAGGCTCGTCCTCCACGCAGGAGTCTATACAAAAACTTACCAACCAACCACTAGTCGCTGACAAATCATCATCGTCGACGCCGCGTCACATTTCGTCGGGCTTACCTGCAAAGACAGAAAAAGAAAATAAATCAAAAGTCGGTCGAAATGTTCTCAAAAGAGCAATCGCATCAAAGCTAAAAGCTACAACGCAAATATATTAGCAGCACTTAACGGTTCTGAAAATCGTATTGCGGACACATCGCGTAGATAAATCAACTTTCATTTGAGTTTCAGGCACACGCCGTCGCCAAGCAAATAGTCTCGCCCTCCCTCTTCCTCTCTCTCTCTCTCTCTCTGTCTCTCTCTCCGTCTCTGTAGACGTCCGGAGACCACCACGAAAGCCGAAAACAGCACTGTCAACCGCCGAGAGGCCCGACAATTTGTCGCACATTAAGCGAATCTGGTTTGTTTACGGTCTTTGAGGCCAATTGACTTTAATTGATCGGAACACTAGTTGGCGAAGGAGCGCAGAGACGAGGTTTGTGCAATCGGTCGGGAGTTGATTAAAATGTTTACCAGTGCCTCGAAAAGGCGATCATCTGGGCGGCGACCGTTTTGACAGAAACAAATGGACGTGTCCCCTGAGAGGATCGCCGTGCGTCTGTGGGGAGTGTGCCTCATTCACTATGGCAAGGACAGCGACCGGAGTTGGGAACCTCGCCGATCTATATCAGGCGTGCAACAGGGGCAAAGTCTTATCAGCAGCACTGCTTGGGGGGCTAATGAGAGGGGACAGTGTCAGCGACTGCTTATCTGGCGGGTGTAACTCGGTTAACCAATTAATCACGTCGACCTGTGACTTGATTGCTTTTCGTGATACGTTTCATTTTTGCTGTATCACGACGGCAGTAGCGCGGCGTCCAGACAAGGAACATCGATTTGACGTGCAAATGAACTTTGAAGTGACAGCCGAGCGGACTATTGCACTCGAGTGAATTGAGTTGAGATTACGTGGGAGATGTGACGAGAATTTACGACTTATGTCAAAACCGAATGAAAAAATCATCAATTCCTCCTCATTTATGTACCTACATAGCGATTAAGTAAGTTAACGAAACTCAACGAAATTGAACGAAACTTAACGAAACTGAGTAAACACCTTCCAATGACTCTCTTCATCATTTCTGAACATTTGCTGGAGTGCTTAAGTCTGATTTCAGTGGCACCACCAATTCAGTCAGCTTAACGAAGTTCATCAGAGCCCACAGTCCCACGCATTAGCAGTCATTCCACACAGACCATAGGTGCAATCGTTTGCCAAACCATTTATGGGCCAACAACATTCCCCGGCGGCACTACCGGTTTGGGGGCCCATTTATGCATGCAGCCAACCAAACCCCCACAGTCGCTGTACGCTGGCGTCGTCTTACCATAATCTCTGCGATTTTGAACAATAACAACCGTGACGTAGATTCCGCCGTCCGTGTCGTGAATCGAGAGCAGCAACAGCGGCAGCAAGTACGCATAAGCCAGCGCGCCACCGTATTCCCTTATCGTATCGGGGGGAACATGCAAATCCCGTCACCCCGTCGGTAGCTGCGGGTGGGGGTAAGGGGGCAGACACACAACTTTGGTATTTTTTTTTTGTGTTGTGAGAGTTTGTTTTTTAATTACTCGCGAACAAATGAACGGTAGGCGCGCAGTTATTATTGTGTGCTTGTGGCTTAGAAGGCAAAGCAAACAATTGCCACGGATGTGTGTGTGTGTGTGATTCTAGGGTGATAAGGCACCTTAGACGGGTTGAGGGTGGCGTTGGGAGGGTGTTCTTCGGTGGAAATTATGTTCATCGGACAGATTTAGAGCGGAGAATGTTTTCGAACCGAATGAAGGGGAGCGTGGTGACGTGACCAGATGTGGCGCCACTGGAAGGCGCGTTGATTGTGAAATTCTGCTCTGGGTAGTTTCCTCTCGAAAGAGGCGACCATTCGTTATTTGGGAACCATCCAAGACTTTCATTTTGTTTGCTCTGGGGTGGACACAGCCCTAAATGACACAGCAGAAGTGCAGTTGGACAAGGGAACCAAGCAGCATGACGGCGAAGAATGACACCCGACGACGGCATGACTCAAACGCAACTAAATCGACATGACAATGTGGACCTACAGTTGGGCATGACGAAGAGCTTAACCAACAAAACATGATTCAAGCACCACGGCGAGTGACTAAATCAGGCTTTGTTAAGACAGACGGCTTCAATTAACCCACTGACCCACAATGGGACGTCGACAGATGTGCTTAGTCACGCAGCAAGGCGCACTGAACTCTGCCGAACAGGACGACGAAGACAAGGGAACCGAGAAAACCTCGCCGGCGATCGCCTAAAGATCACTTCCTTAAGCTGACCGGCTAGAGATCACATTCAAAGTCTTAAGACTATCCCACCCACCTTTCGGAGCTCCCCACAGATGGGACATCTGCGTCCTGCCTTGCACGGATTCACTTCATATTTGCCGCCAATGAATTTACGAGTGAGGAATGTCAGGCAATTGTAGCGATGGTTGTGCATTCGTGGATACGGAAAAAGATTAACATTTAGCAAGATTCGATCAAACAAAGCCACACAAAAACAGCACAAAAGAGACAACGACACTGACGTGCACAGCCAAACAGAAGCAAAAAATCACAGCAAACCACTTTACCGACAACCATAGCCCTTTGACCCAATTTCGCCGCGACGCGACGGTACACCGTAACCAGCAGAAAACGCAAATGAATCGAAAGAAGAAAAAAAGGTAGACACACGCCTGAGCTCCCGCACCAAACTTGACTGACTGCCTGTGCCGGTGCCGGAGATGCCTGCAATCGCTCAGCAGATGAAGCAAATCTGTGATCCGTGATGAAGTGGTACCTAGAGCAAGTGTCTATCTGCAGTTTCCAGAAAAAGGAAAACCTCTCCGCACTTGGGCGGGTGTGTGTGTGTGTGTGTGTGTCGGTGTCGTATATTTTAATTAATTCGCCGTCGCACCATCGCGATGGTCCATAAATCATGACGTTTACGGGGGAAAAGTGCGCGCGCGAAAATATGAATATACAAATTCAAACTGCTGCGAGTGGCAGCTCAAGCAGATGACAGCAGTTTTGTCGTCGCCGTGATCGTGTATGAGTGACGGGGTATGCAAGGTCGCTCATGTATGCACGGGATGCCTTCGCTTAAGATAAGATTAGACACACGAGGAGCATGGTTAACTTGTGTCAAGATAATGTTGCGCAACGCCTATGCTATCAATTAAGGCGGCCAATGACAGTTGTCAAACTAGATTACAGTTGGGGCGATGGGGAGCCGGAAAAAATTAAAAAAGAGATTTCAGAGACGATCTGCCAGAGTGCGGAGGTATGTGCGCCTCATTAGTGGGCTGGAACGCGAGACTGCTTGTGATGTGACATGTAACTGACAGGCATGTCGGCATTCGTGGAATTCAACTTGACTCGCCGATAGCCTGAGTCAATGTAGGGCTCTCGGCAGTGGGTAGTCGAAAGAGCTGAACGGAATGTCAGAATTGACAGAGGTTGTTCGTCAGCTGTCAGAGTGACAGGAGATGTGTGGGATGAAATGTGAATGGTGTGGAGAAACAGGAAGTAGAGTGGGCGAGATTGAAGTTTGAGAGAGAGAAAAAAAAACTGGCAACTGTCATCTGTCAAACTGACATGCAAGATATGTACAAAAACAACTAACACACGGTGTATATCGGCAAAATGTGAGATCACATCTGCCATCAACTGTCAGAACTACCCATCAACTGTACAAGGGTAGCTGTCAAACCTATTCCAAGAGCGATGACACATGTCATCAACTGTCAAAAAATGGCAAGTGTTCTTTCAAATCGCCCACTGTGGTGTGAAATTGAAAATCCTGCAAAAATGAAGCGAATTTTATGCTGGTCCTCCTGTCAAATCTGACACGAGTATTGACAGTTGATGACAGATGCCAAAAAAAAGCGATCCACATCCAAAATCATGCAAAAATTAAGAGTTTTATGCGAAAATCAAGAGAATTTCTGATACATCGACCAGTTTTGATGGAAATCCTTTGAGAGAACAAAGGACTGCGCACGAATGGCAAGCACACACACCCCATCCACTAGGCGCATCACAACTCACCTTAGCTTTATCCTTTCCTCGTCCCGGCGGAGTGGTCGGCACATCCGAGTCCCACTCCGAGCTCAGATCGTCACTCGACGCGTAGCCGTAGTCCCGCGGCATCGGCACCTCCAGCAGTGACTTCGAGTACTGCACATATCCCGGGCACAGGGTGCCATTCGAAGGCGACGGCGATCGTCGCGACAGCAGCTGTGTCCTCAGCTCAACCGGTGACCGCCGATGGCTGAGCAAACTCCTGCCGCCACCCATCGACTCGTAGCCCCCGGTCACTCGGGAGACGGTCACACCCGGCGGCGGCGTGACCGATATCCCGTGCGCCTGGGCGAACGCCTTGCTGCACTTCCTCTGATGCAGCAGATTCTCGCGGGACTTCTTGCGCAGCGTCTTCTTGTGTATGACCTCGGAGCTGGCCGCTGCCGGGCTCTCCTCCTCGTCATCGACATCGGCGTAGTCTTCCTGCTCACCGACGCCACCCGCCGATGAGGCACCATTCACAATTGTCACCTCCACCTCGTCGTCGTCCTCCTCGGAGTTCTCGTCCTCGTCCGAGAACTTCATCTTGTGCACATCCTCCGGCGGGACGTCGGGAAAGTGCAACAACTTGACGGTGACCTTGTTGCCGGCCTCGTTGTAGTAAACCTCCTTGGCGCTCATTTTATCAAAATCCTCGTATATTCTCACTTGCGGATACGCACAAATAGACATCTTCTTTCGTATTCGAAAACGACTGCAACCACAACAACAACACCAGTTCACATAATTCAAAAAATCCATAAAAGCACGCTGAGCCTGGAACCCGTTCACTGTTCACTGTCTGCTCCTCTTAAGCGCACTCTGACACTGGTTCACTGGTTTTTTTTCTTTTTTTGACACTCGCGCGTTAGCTTCACACCGTCACGGTCCTCACCAATCGACAGTCGCTGCGTTACTGCGGCTCGCTATCGATTCAAGTATCTTATCAACACTTCACGTCGAATTTCGATTCATTTCACGTACACACCCGGTTCCGATGATTCCGTCTGCGCTGCGGCGAGGAGAAGGGGTTGAGTTGACGACGATGATGACGATGATGGTCTCGTTTATGGTTCGCCTTCTTTGATCGCGAGACTTTTCGGGGAGACTGTTGCCATTTGCGGGGCGGCTCAACTAACAATTGTTTCTTCTTCTAACGTACGCGCGGTCGAAGCACAAAAAGCGCTCTGGACTCTGAACAGAAATCTAGATGAGCGCACAAATGAAACGAGATGAGATACAGAAATATCAGCAAATGCCGAGAGGGGATCGTGCTAAGAATAGAATCACACTTCGGGAGTGGGAACCGCCGGATCGAGAAGTGATAAGTGGTGGGGGGGGGGGGGGGGGGGGGGGGGGGTGTTTTGGGGGCGACAGAGGTCAGAAAGAGGGTGGAGGGTGGTTGGGAGATACGCTGGAGATTTGTTTTGTTGAATTGCGGGGGCTTGACTGATGGATGACTGCGTTGAGTGGCTGAGTGATGGAAGTGAAAGCAATTGATGCGAGAAACGATCCACTTGAGCGTTTTGAAAAAAAAATGTGTCAATCATTTTTGATGGAGAATGGCATCCCGTGGGATACCTCAAGGTTGTCCTTTAGTGTTCCAGAAGGACGACGCTACATGATTGGTGGCGAAATGGGCAGAGGAGACATTCGAGCGAACAAATATGGGATGCCACAATGTTGGTGCCCTTGTCCTTTGCTTTTTTCTCTAAAATGAGGATACTACAAGGCTAACGATCAGTGGGGCCACGAAAGAAACGATGACGCTACAGGATTGACGGCGAAATGGTCAGAGGAAACATTCGAACGAAAAAGATGAAGGCGTACCTCAAGGTGACGTGCCTTGCCCCGCACTTTTTTTTCTTAAAATGACGCTTCTGTAAGATTGAGAAGGATGGTGGTCGCAAAAAGGGCCATTCGAAGGGAGGAGACGAAGGAGATGATGGCGTACCTCAAGGTGCCGTAACTTGCCCCGTACTTTTTTTCTCTTAAAATTACGCTTCTGTGAGATTGATGAGGATGGTGGTCGAAAAAGGGCCATTCGAACGAAAGAGAAGAAGGAGACGATGGCGCACCTGAAGGTTCCGTGCCTTGTCCCGTACTTTTTTTTTCTTCAAATGACGCTTCTGTAAGATTGATGCGGATGGTGGTCGAAAAAGGGCCACTCGAAGGGAATGGATGAAGGAGACGATGGCGCACCTCAAGGTTCCGTGCCTTGTCCCGTACTTTGTTTCTTCAAATGACGCTTCTGTAAGATTGATGCGGATGGTGGTCGAAAAAGGGACATTCGAAGAGAGGAGACGAAGCAGACGATGGCGTATCCCAAAAAGGGCCATTCGAAGGGAAAATACGATGGCGTACCTCAAGGTTGTCACCCTTGGCCGCCGACTTTTCTCTTCTAAGCGACAATATCATTAAATTGACAAGAGAATTCTCAGATGAGCCAGCCGACCACTGAATCAAGGGGAGAGCATATTGAACGCTTGGAGCCCCAGTTCCCTGAGAAGAGCGTGGAAGATCAGACAAAATCTGGCCACGGCACCATCTTCCTTCTGCTCAAAATTCAACTCAAACCGATCGGCTCTTTGTTCTGGCCTTGATCCCCCTTCAGATTGACCCTCACGCTCTGGACCACACCATTCGTCCCTCACACGAGTACACCCCCTCCCCATGGCACGTCGTAACCTTAACCCGAGACCACCAAATTCCGATCGTGATTCCCTCTCCAATCGTCGTCACTTTAATTATACCAATGCGCCATTTTGATTACCATAAAAATTGTCGCGACCATAAAACGGTAATTCACTAAATACCCCCCAAACAAAGAATTTGTAAGGCAATGAGGACCACCGCTCGCAAATTTATGCCAACTACGTCAATGGGTCCCGCATTAACGACGTCGCTTTCGTAGGAGAGCCGCAACGCGACCGTGACGAGCTTCTGACGCTGACGACAATTGCGCTCGCCACGGGTGGTCCTCCGCTTCCACTTAATCGTTTTCCGACCAAATCAAGAGGCGGGAGAGGGACATTAGATTTTCCATAAAAAAAAAAAACAAAACTAAAAACACCACAACCGCGCCTTTGTCACAGTTCCGACGCGCTGACGGACAATTTGCCAGATCCAAGTGATGGCGGCCGAATGCCATGTTCGGAGCGGGTTTCTCGCGAACAAGTGCTGCTATCGCCGGCCAGGGATCTTGACAAGGGCATGATGGAATGTCAGCTAATGCGATCGCATCGGATGATGTTCGGAGCGAGATTCCGGGCACGTAGACGGGGATGGAGCATGTGCGACGACGATGACAAGGAAACTGTCCGCGGAAGCAATGACTCCAGAAATGGACGAAGCCGAAGACAAGTCGTTCCAGAAGGAACCCCACCTCAGACTCTTGAGGAATGCAACGGACTGTTCCCCATGCGGGCAAATTCAAATGCAACTAGCGCGCATCAGCGCCAACGCTCAGGTGTGGCCATTGACCAGCGAACGCCTGCTTCACACGTCGTGCTGACACAGGCATTGCCCGCAAGTTTATGGCACTCCACGCCTTTCATTCCTTGTAATCAACGCCACTAAACACCGAAATGACATCAGAGGCGCGCGCATAAAAATTCCACGCCATGTGCGATTATTATTAACAAATTCCACACGACGACGACGCCGCTCCACACCACACGCAGCAGATTCAATTATAAATTTTTCTCCCGCCGTGAAGGGGAGGACACGCGGGGGCTGTTCAAGCCATCACCCGGCCCGATGGACCGAGACCCAAGACGACAGATAATTTGTAAAACAGAATCTACAAGCCGTCAGATGCATTCGCAAACTGCGCTCGTAAATCAAAGTGCCATGTTCGACAAAATGTCAAACGATACAATCTGCTGAGCAGAGGAGAGAGGGATGATGGGGGGAGGGTGGGGGGGGGGGGGGGGAGGTAGACTGCAACCGAAATGTCATCGATCACCATTTTCGGGAAAAAGGGGCTTCGGTGGCCACGGTCCATCAACATGACACAAATTCATCTGCAACGAGAGGCGAGACTGCGGCATCTGTCAACGCGACGGAGGGCGAAAATGGTAACACAGCTTTCGGGCTAAATTTGGTGACTGGAGACCACAGCCACCACAGGCCGGCTCCCATATGCCACCGCACCGGCACCAGAGTGTGCAGAGTAGCCGTTGCGAAGGCAAAGAAGTCACCTTCGGTGGCGGCACGGTGCGGCGGTACATTTTTTTAGGCGCACACACGCGTTCTTTTGCCACTTGGTGCGCTCAAATGTTGGCTCGGACTTGCAACACGCCAATTGATGGTGATTGCATACTCGGATGCCGTTAAGAGGTTGTCCATTCGAATGGTGGCGGAGCCCGTAGATGGACGACAAATGACACCTTGGATTCGAGATTTGGGGTGCTGCGGATGGAAACGGAAGGCGTCAAGCCAAATGGGTGGCGGTTTGGTTTGTGGATGTGATGGAGTACTGCAGGGGTGCCTCTAGACGCCGATGGTTTTTTTTACGGAAACTGAACTCTTCTGCTTCTCCTCAAGTCATGCCAAAGGGGGATGGGGTACCTCAGGGGTCTCAGTAGACCACGTTGATTTTTTTCGAAAACATGAAGGCAATTCGGTCGGCGAGCTGGGTCCCTCCCAGAGAAGCGTCAAGTCGACCACCAGGAACCTACGATCGGGTGAACATGATGGGGTACCTCAGGGGTGCCTCTAGACGCCGTTGATTTTTTACGGAAACTAAAATTGAGTGGCTTTGGAGCGAGGCTTGCAGATGATGTAAAGTCTAGGCGGTCGATCGTTGAATTCACAAAATGTGATGGAGTACCACAGGGCTGATGACTTAGAAGGGAAGAGTCTACGCGTCGACTACAGTGAATGTTGTGGAGTACCTCAAGGGTGCCACATGACGCCCTTGGCCTTTCTTCAGAAACTTCAGCTCAAATTGGAGTGAAGATTCAAGTTAGGACGCCAGAATCTCTGTTCCCACAGCTTCCCATCACCGCGGCCCCCTATCGACGACATCACTCCACCACCGCATCACGAACCCAACCTATTTTGGCGAACAAAAAATCAACCGTTCCCCAGCAACCGTGCTGTGATCCCGAGCACTCAAGCGCCTCAATGAAAACTACAAATTATCACTTCCCAGCGATAGCCCTTGACATCGCGACGAGAGCGCGCCGCTCCCGCCCGATAGCGCGTCAGTTGAGTGTTGACCCAGAAAAAGTACCACATTTCGTTCCACTTAATGACGGCCGCTTGTGAACAACAAATCGATGATTTTGACGTCAACGCAGCGTTTTATATTTCGAATTTCTGGGAAACGATCGCGATGCGACGCGGCAGCAGCGTGAGAGAGTGAAGCACTTGGGACGGCGCGGAATTCCCACTTGTGGGACCGCAGAATGTCGGCGCATGAATCAGACGGTTTTTTTTTTTTTTTTTTGGAGAATTTCCATGGCGTCGACGCACGGTGACAGTAAACACAGATGGAGTGTGAAGAATGGAGAGACGATAGGGGTGCTTACTTTCACTGGATCGGGAGCTTTTATGGGGACCAACTGAGTGAGCTGGTGCGGGTTTTTGGTGGGCTGCCACAGGGGTACGCTCTTACGATGGAGCTTGTTAGGAAGAAGAAGTTTTGACTGGAGTGCCACAGGGGTGTGCTCTTACGATGCTGCTTGTAAGAAGAAGAAGAATTTGACTGGAGTGCCACAGGGGAATACTCTCACTTTGGTGCTTTTTAGGAAGCTGAATTGGTGTTTCTGGAGGAATACTCTCGTTCTGGTGCTTCCTGGGAATCAGACGACTAAGCAGAGGTACACCTGTGGTCTGCCTCAAGTGCCCCTGGTGCTCGTCCTGAACCACACATTGCATGGCTGGCCTAAGAAGAGACGCCCGCGTGTGAGTTACCACAGGAGTGCCCTCCGACTCCGGTGCTTTCAAAACACCGGAAATTTGACCCATTCCGAGCAGAGCTGCACGACGAAGGAAGGAGTCCACCAAGGAGGAGCCGCTGCATATTCCAGCAGAAATTTAAGAAAATCCCCCAAGAGCATCCAGCTAGCAGGCAATCCTGTTAAAGCCGACACTTTAGGGCCGTCGTTGAAATAGCCAGCATCGGCGGGAGTCCCAAACGAGTGAGCGAAGTCAACCATCTGTCCACTTCACCACAAGTGCCATCCCATTTGTGGTCTCAGACCGACGGACGTCGCCCCTCACTTAGGGTGCACCGCCAAGTCAAACGACAGCCCGTACATGTCCACAGCCGTCCGCTGCTGAATACGCCGCACACACTCCTCTGCCGGCCGTGTATCGGTTACATGTTAACACGCATTCTTATGAATTATTGCCGTCGCTTGTCTTGCCAGTTGCTGGTGGTCAGCCGGTGGATGTATAGCCAACGCAAAACAAACAAAAAAAAAACCGAACAAGCTGACAACTTTCACAGATCACGGATTGATTGGTCCAGTAGCTGGGTGCGCACATTTGCCCGATGATTTGCGATACTTTGGCTAAATGCAGACATCAGTCGCATGATTTAATTTTTAATTATCAACCAGTCTAGTGCTTTAATTAACTGTTGATGATAAATTTCTGTGCGAGATACTTTTGTCCGGCCGGCGAACGGTGGACACTCGAATTGTACGCCTCTCTCGCGGACGCACTCAATTATTGACGACCGATGGGGCGGTGAGGGGTGAGGGGTGGTAAACACTGCTCGATTCGAGGTAATTAATTGTGGTATCGTGTTGCGGGTATCAATGGTGGAGGAAAGGGTATGAATGCAGTGAAAACAGAGATTTTTGCGCGATCACCGCTGCCGGCTGACGTCATGGCATGACGAACTGGTTTTTGGACTGAGACGGGAGGAGGGCAGGGGGGTGGGGGGGGTCGTCGCATCGTAAATAATCATTTGGCACTTGCAGCACCGGTTGAGATCGGCTGTGGCAAAATCCAATCGCCGACAGGTGACAGATCGTTAAGTTGTTTCTGGTTTTCGAGACGAAAACGAGACGACCGATCGTGGGAAGTTGTTTCAAAAAAAAAAAAAAAAAAAGAAGAAAAATCTTCCTTCAGTCGAGTGGGAGCCATGCTCGAAGAGGAGGAGTCGACGATGACGACAGAAAACCAGAAACCAGAAATCAAGCTCAGTCTGGAGTCAAAGGAGATGATGTGCCACTGGGAGGGGCGTTGGGACCACTGTTTATTGCAGGAATAGCACCATTTAATGAACGAGCACTGAGGGAGCAGTCCTCACGGCCGTGGACAAGATGCCCAATGACGGAGCACCCCATGGAGGCGCCTCAGGGCCAAAAAACAACAAGAAATCTCAAAAAAAAAAAACAAAAAAACCACCGCAATTCGTAAACAATTCTTTTTAAAGAACGCCAAACGCTCTTTGACTCCTCTCAAGGCGCTTCCGACTCCAGCCGACAACATCCTCTTATCAGTGTACACACCCCGTGAGAGCAGTCACAATGCAAATTCCACACGAATTGCGTTGCGAAACCACCGAAGGTCATGTCAGAGATTACGCCGATCGCTTGGTCATTCATTCTCTTCGCAAGCCAACGCTAATTATTCCCCCCCTCCTTCGCAACGCATACACAATCGCACTCGCTTTCCCGTTCGTTCCCTTTCGGCAAAACGGTGACGTTCATCGCCGTCACAACAGCCGCATGCCGTGGGCAGGCACCGCCGACTGCCGCCAGCCGCCAGCCGCCTTAGTCACCCCGGAAGCCAGCCGCTGCAGTCCAGGAGTCAATTGAGAATCGATCCACCGAGCACACATGTCAAGCCACGACTGATAAGGCGGGCAGGAACGCCGCTCCACGCCAGACACCGTCACCGGTCACGTTCCACGATCGGCGCACACTTTTTTTTTTCCTGTCCTTTGCACGATCACCCTAAAACAGAAGTCTTACATTTTTTAGTTTCTTTTCTGGTAGCTGCCCAGGGTGGGGGGAGGGGGAGAGAAAAGGGGGGAGAGTTCACTCGGCCGAACAAAATTCAGACTTTCGCGGGAATCGAACAAAACCGACACGGCCGATCGCGATCACTTCAAAACTTTGACTAGAGGAAAGTGTGAGATTCGCGGCGAAAAAAAGGCCGCTGCGCACTCACACCATCGCCTGCGGCGGGGGGGGGGGGGGGGCCTCACACACACATCAGCCCATTGGCCAGCGTGCGTACTCCGTGTGAGTGCGGCTGTGTGTGGTGCCCAGTCGGTGTACGTGCGCCGCTGAAGATCGTGAAATTCAATTCGACTCTCTTTCCCATTCTCTCGTTCTCGTGGTTTCTCGGTTGACTGTGTGCGCGACGACGGTGGATCGACGATCGAGAGGGGCGAGGGGGCAAGTAATTTCGGGCTTTGATCATCATCCTCCAGCTGGGAGCGGCGAATTCGTCGTGTGGGTGCGCTCCAAGATGTGGTGCATCGGCTGCGCATGGAAACACTAATTAGGAGCGACGACGGCGGCAAGCTTCTGGACGACGATGGCCTTGGTCTCGTTTGTCAGCAGAACGTTGGAGGGGGTGGGGAGAGGCAACGGAAGGTTGGGTAAACACCGCCACAGCAGCAGCCACCGCACCACACGAACGAGGGCAAACTTTGCGAGTAAACACAGGAAAGCGCCGCGCCGTGAGTCATGAGCACTGCTGGTGCAAGTGGCTTTGCCCGAGTGGGCTGCGGGAGGGATGGGACGACTTCCTGGGAAAGGGCTGGCATTTTGGGCGACGTCACTGAACTCAAAGATGATAAGGAAGAAGCTGATGCTGCTGCCCGGGGCGGAAAGAGGGGGAGAAACAGTCAGAATTCGGCATGAGGCCTATGCTCTTGAGGAAGCTGCTTGAGAGGTGGAGGCAGAGACTGTCGACTTTTGCTGTGAAAATGACGAGAGAACCCGGCGGAAGTCAAGAACAGGGTCCGACGTGGATCACCGGAGGAGGCGTATGAGACAATGGCCGCACAAGGATGGAGCCGTGGAGGCTGAGAGCATTGTGGAGGCGTCGAAGGCTGTCGAGGAGCCGGCGAAGGCTTCGAAGACTGACGAGGAAGCGGCGAAGGCAGTCGAGGAAGCGGCGAAGGCAGTCGAGGAGGCGTCGAAGGCAGTCGAGGAGGCGGCGAAGGCAGTCGAGGTGGCGGCGAATTCAGTTAAAAGAACGAGGACAGTCCAGGAAGCGTCGAAGGCAGTCGAGGAGGCGGCGAAGGCAGTCGAGGAGGCGGCGAAGGCAGTCGAGGAGGCGTCGAAGGCGGTCAAGGAGGCGGCGAAGGCAGTCGAGGAGGCGGCGAAGGCAGTCGAGGAGGCGGCGAAGGCAGTCGAGGAGGCGGCGAAGGCAGTCGAGGAGGCGGCGAAGGCAGTCGAGGAGGCGTCGAAGGCGGTCAAGGAGGCGGCGAAGGCAGTCGAGGAGGCGGCGAAGGCAGTCGAGGAGGCGGCGAAGGCAGTCGAGGAGGCGGCGAAGGCGGTCAAGGAGGCGGCGAAGGCAGTCGAGGAGGCGGCGAAGGCAGTCGAGGAGGCGTCGAAGGCGGTCAAGGAGGCGGCGAAGGCAGTCGAGGAGGCGGCGAAGGCAGTCGAGGAGGCGTCGAAGGCGGTCAAGGAGGCGGCGAAGGCAGTCGAGGAGGCGGCGAAGGCAGTCGAGGAGGCGTCGTAGGCAGTCGAGGAGGCGTCGTAGGCAGTCGAGGTGGCGGCGAATTCAGTTAAAGGAACGAGGAAGCGTCGAAGGCGGTCGAGGAGGCAGCGAAGGCAGTCGAGGAGACGGCAAAGGCAGTCGAGGAGGCGTCGAAGGCGGTCAAGGAGGCGCCGAAGGCAGTCGAGGAGGCGTCGTAGGCAGTCGAGGAAGCGGCGCAGGCAGTCGAGGAGGCGGCGAAGGCAGTCGAGGAGGCGTCGTAGGCAGTCGAGGTGGCGGCGAATTCAGTTAAAGGAACGAGGAAGCGTCGAAGGCAGTCGAGGAGGCAGCGAAGGCAGTCGAGGAGACGGCAAAGGCAGTCGATGAGGCGGCGAAGGCAGTCGAGGAGGCTTCGAAGGCGGTCAAGGAGGCGCCGAAGGCAGTCGAGGAGGCGTCGTAGGCAGTCGAGGAAGCGGCGCAGGCAGTCGAGGAGGCGGCGAAGGCAGTCGAGGAGGCGTCGTAGGCAGTCGAGGAGGCGTCGTAGGCAGTCGAGGAGGCGTCGAAGGCAGCCGAGGAGGCGTCATCGAAGGCATTCGAGACCAATGAAGGCTCCAGGAACAGTGAACAGACTCTCATCACATGGCAGACGCATTGCCTGAGCTTCTGAACACACCCCCACTGAACTGGAATCGAATTGGACGGGAAATAGAACCACCAGCTGGAGGCCAACACGAGCCCGTACAAAAATCCAACCGAAAGACCGATTAAAAGGCATTTTTCGTGACCTCTCCACTCGATCCAACAGCCCGCCGAAGCCTCATTTCAACCGCCGACGTGCCATTAGCCACATCGAGCACATTCCCGACGAGACGGGCGCGTTGATAACGTTTGTCCCCCGCCACAAGGCCATCCACTCGCCAGCCTGTCCCCGAGACGGACCTCAAACGAGAATCTTCCAAAATGTGTGCCGCTTGACTGTAGGCTCCTCACTGGCCTACGGGAGGTCTTCAGCGGCTGTAAACAGCCTCGTTGATAAGACACACACTGCACCCTGACGTCATAGACATCTCAAACAAAACAGCGCCCCTCCCCACGCTCTGAAAGCGCGGCAAGCAAACAGAACAATTAAATCAAATGGCGGCCTAGAAAATTAGATTACCCACCACACGTCCACACACAGTGGTCCAAGGACGGTGGGGGGTAGGGCGGTTGGGTAATTCCACACAAAAGCTGATAGGAAACTCAAGACAATGGCAAAGGTCGTCCCGCAGCTGTGAGCACACTTAAGCCAGCGCTTTGACGTCACACACTAGAAAGCGCGCACGCTACTTAGTACTCGCACGACGTGCACAGACACAGCGAAACGAGAGCACGGCGCGGCGGTGGTGGATCGGTGTTTGCCTGGCAAATTCCAGTTCAACGACGAGGTGTGAGCCGAGTGAGCTTTCGGAAGTAGTCTCGGCATGGAGACGTCTGCTCTGGACTGCCTGGCTGCCGGGGGGAGGAGATCAAGGTTCGCGGCAAACTGGCGGAGATTGCTGCTGAGCTTGTAAATTAAAAGGCGAGCGGAGAGATGGTGGAGCTATTGATGAGGGTTCGAATGGAGGATGATGCCAGGAAGGGCCTTCTTCGTCCGTGTGCGGCCTGAGGCAGGATGCGAACAGGCTGACGACAAATCGGCGGACTTGTCAGCAGGGGCAGCTACCAGACTGCTTCAAGTCGAGGTTATGGGAGCATTTGATGGCCCAAGCCGGAGTTGGGAGGGTACTCAGAGGAGAAGGAGGTCGTAAGCCGGGCTTAGGGCGAAGTAGACAATGAAAGGAGACACAGACTGCTAACATTGATGAGAAATGGGAGTAGTCGTCGCGACTCTAAGACGAGCTTAGGAATCAAAGGGCGCGTGAGCGTAAGCACGGGATGCTGGCAATCGAAGCCGAGCTTAGAAGGCAGTTCGCGATGGCATTGGAAGCCGAGCTTAGGAGTCGGTGGCAGTTGGCGATGGCATTCGAAGCCGAGCTTAGGAGGCGAAGGCAGTTGGTGATGGCACTCGAAGCCGAGCTTAGAAGGCGGAGGCAGTTGGTGACGGCATTCGAAGCCGAGCTTAGGAGGCGAAGGCAGTTGGTGATGGCTTCGGAAGGCGAGCTTAGGAGGCGAAGGCAGGTGGTGATGGCATTCGAAGCCGAGCTTGGGAGGTGAAGGCAGTTGGCGATGGCCTTCGAAGCCGAGCTTGGGAGGCGAAGGCAGTTGGTGATGGCTTCGTAAGGCGAGCTTAGGAGGCGAAGGCAGTTGGTGATGGCACTCGAAGCCGAGCTTAGAAGGCGAAGGCAGTTGGTGATGGCATTGAAAGCCGAGCTTAGAAGTCGAAGTCGAGCTTAGGAGGCGACGGCAGTTGGTGATGGCTTCGGAAGGCGAGCTTAGGAGGCGAAGGCAGTTGGTGATGGCATTTGAAGCCGAGCTTAGAAGGCGAAGGCAGTTGGTGATGGCACTCGAAGCCGAGCTTAGAAGGCGGAGGCACTTGGTGACGGCATTCGAAGCCTAGCTTAGGAGGCGAAGGCAGTTGGCGATGACATTCGAAGCCGAGCTTGGGAGACGAAAGCAGTTCGCGATGGCATTCGAAGCCGAGCTTGAGAGGCGAAGGCAGTTCGCGATGACATTCGAAGCCGAGCTTCGGAGGCGAAGGCAGTTGGTGATGACATTCGAAACCGAGCTTAGGAGTCGGTGGCAGTTGGCGATGGCATTCGAAGCCGAGCTTGGGAGGCGAAGGCAGTTGGTGATGGCACTCGAAGCCGAGCTTAGAAGGCGGAGGCACTTGGTGACGGCATTCGAAGCCTAGCTTAGGAGGCGAAGGCAGTTGGCGATGACATTCGAAGCCGAGCTTGGGAGACGAAAGCAGTTCGCGATGGCATTCGAAGCCGAGCTTGAGAGGCGAAGGCAGTTCGCGATGACATTCGAAGCCGAGCTTCGGAGGCGAAGGCAGTTGGTGATGACATTCGAAACCGAGCTTAGGAGTCGGTGGCAGTTGGCGATGGCATTCGAAGCCGAGCTTGGGAGGCGAAGGCAGTTGGTGATGGCACTCGAAGCCGAGCTTAGAAGGCGGAGGCACTTGGTGACGGCATTCGAAGCCTAGCTTAGGAGGCGAAGGCAGTTGGCGATGACATTCGAAGCCGAGCTTAGGAGGCGAAGGCAGTTGGCGATGACATTCGAAGCCGAGCTTAGGAGGCGAAGGCAGTTGGTGATGGCACTCGAAGCCGAGCTTAGAAGGCAGCTTAGAAGGCAGTTCGCGATGGCATTGGAAGCCGAGCTTAGGAGTCGGTGGCAGTTGGCGATGGCATTCGAAGCCGAGCTTAGGAGGCGAAGGCAGTTGGTGATGGCATTTGAAGCCGAGCTTAGAAGGCGGAGGCAGTTGGTGACGGCATTCGAAGCTGAGCTTAGGAGTCGAAGGCAGTTGGCGATGGCATTCGAAGCCGCTCTTAGGAGGCGAAGGCAGTTGGCGATGACATTCGAAGCCGAGCTTAGAAGGCGAAGGCAGTTGGTGATGGCATTGAAAGCCGAGCTTAGAAGTCGAAGTCGAGCTTAGGAGGCGACGGCAGTTGGTGATGGCTTCGGAAGGCGAGCTTAGGAGGCGAAGGCAGTTGGAGATGGCATTCGAAGCCGAGCTTAGGGGGCGAAGGCAGTTCGCGATGGCATTCGAAGCCGAGCTTAGAAGGCGGAGGCAGTTCGCGATGACATTCGAAGCCAAGCTTAGGAGACGAAGGCAATTGGCGATGACATTCGAAGCCGAGCTTGGGAGGCGAAGGCAGTTGGTGTTGGCACTCGAAGCCGAGCTTAGGAGGCGAAGGCAGTTGGCGATGACATTCGAAGCCCAGCTTAGGAGGCGAAGGCAGTTGGCGATGACATTCGAAGCCGAGCTTAGGAGGCGAAGGCAGTTGGTGATGGCACTCGAAGCCGAGCTTAGGACGCGAAGGCAGTTGGCGATGACATTCGAAGCCGAGCTTAGGAGGCGAAGGCAGTTGGCGATGACATTCGAAGCCGAGCTTAGAAGGCGAAGGCAGTTGGTGATGGCATTGAAAGCCGAGCTTAGAAGTCGAAGTCGAGCTTAGGAGGCGACGGCAGTTGGTGATGGCTTCGGAAGGCGAGCTTAGGAGGCGAAGGCAGTTGGTGATGGCATTTGAAGCCGAGCTTAGAAGGCGGAGGCAGTTGGTGACGGCATTCGAAGCTGAGCTTAGGAGTCGAAGGCAGTTGGCGATGGCATTCGAAGCCGCTCTTAGGAGGCGAAGGCAGTTGGCGATGACATTCGAAGCCGAGCTTAGAAGGCGAAGGCAGTTGGTGACGGCATTCGAAGCCGAGCTTAGGAGGCGAAGTCAGTTCGCGATGACATTCGAAGCCGGGCTTAGGAGGTAAAGGCAGTTGGCGATGACATTCGAAGCCGAGCTTAGAAGGCGGAGGCAGTTGGTGACGGCATTCGAAGCCGAGCTTAGGACGCGAAGGCAGTTGGCGATGACATTCGAAGCCGAGCTTAGGAGGCGAAGGCAGTTGGCGATGACATTCGAAGCCGAGCTTAGAAGGCGAAGGCAGTTGGTGATGGCATTGAAAGCCGAGCTTAGAAGTCGAAGTCGAGCTTAGGAGGCGACGGCAGTTGGTGATGGCTTCGGAAGGCGAGCTTAGGAGGCGAAGGCAGTTGGAGATGGCATTCGAAGCCGAGCTTAGGGGGCGAAGGCAGTTCGCGATGGCATTCGAAGCCGAGCTTAGAAGGCGGAGGCAGTTCGCGATGACATTCGAAGCCAAGCTTAGGAGACGAAGGCAATTGGCGATGACATTCGAAGCCGAGCTTGGGAGGCGAAGGCAGTTGGTGTTGGCACTCGAAGCCGAGCTTAGGAGGCGAAGGCAGTTGGCGATGACATTCGAAGCCCAGCTTAGGAGGCGAAGGCAGTTGGCGATGACATTCGAAGCCGAGCTTAGGAGGCGAAGGCAGTTGGTGATGGCACTCGAAGCCGAGCTTAGAAGGCAGCTTAGAAGGCAGTTCGCGATGGCATTGGAAGCCGAGCTTAGGAGTCGGTGGCAGTTGGCGATGGCATTCGAAGCCGAGCTTAGGAGGAAAAGGCAGTTGGCGATGACATTCGAAGCCGAGCTTAGAAGGCGGAGGCAGTTGGTGACGGCATTCGAAGCCGAGCTTAGGACGCGAAGGCAGTTGGCGATGACATTCGAAGCCGAGCTTAGAAGGCGAAGGCAGTTGGTGATGGCATTGAAAGCCGAGCTTAGAAGTCGAAGTCGAGCTTAGGAGGCGACGGCAGTTGGTGATGGCTTCGGAAGGCGAGCTTAGGAGGCGAAGGCAGTTGGTGATGGCATTCGAAGCCGCTCTTAGGAGGCGAAGGCAATTGGCGATGACATTCGAAGCCGAGCTTGGGAGGCGAAGGCAGTTGGTGTTGGCACTCGAAGCCGAGCTTAGGAGTCGGAGGCAGTGGTCGATGGCACCCCAATATAAGCCGAGCTGAACAGTCGAAGTCCGCTGCCAATAGAAACCCGTCGAATGAATGTTTATGATTCGGACTGAGCTCTGACCAGAGCTGGATAGAGAGCCCCGTCGTCTTTTATCACCCAACGACCCAAATAGCCGGCACATGTGACCACGCATGGCGTCGTTTGATTGACTTCAATCCTCTCAAATTGTTATAGAGCAAACCCCCCCCCCCCCCCCCCCCCCTCTGCCCTCTAGCGACGCACAAACATTAATTTCAAAATCAATTCGAAGCAATTTACGTCAATTTGTCGTTAAAAAGGCACAAAAGTGTGCGCGAATTTCAATTTCGTCAGCCTACGTCATGGAAGCGAAACCAGTCCCCGTCCGCAACCTCCGCGGTCATTACGAATTCATGAAGACGCACTCGAGCACCCACTGGCCAGTGGTCAGCCGTCACGTTCTCCTCGAAAAGAATCCGACGAGACCCGCTTCAAGGTCTCGAAGGCTGTCAAATTCAGGCGAGTTCCCCCCCGCTTCCACTCGAACCGTCGCGTCCTACAGCAAACTTAAACGTGGACGCGCGCAGTAGAGGCGTATGACGAGCCCCAGACCGCAGAAGATGACACTGTGCTGAGCAGCTGGTGGGTGGACGGGCGGTTGTGTTGCTCAAGGCAATCGCTGAGAGAGAACAATTAACATGATCTATGCGAGGATTGCGTTCCACGGGCGGTTACGCAACCGGCTCGTGTTCATTGTTAAGTGTGGTTACAGGCGGTTAATGGGGTTTGAAGAAAAAAAAGAAGCATCTGTGTGAGAGAGAGAGAGACAGAGAGAGAGAGAGAGCGGGCAAGCTTGTGGTCGATCATCGGAGAGGTGCTGTGAGCTTCCAGGGAGACGATCTCCCTCTGGTGGCAAATGGATGGAGTTCGAGTGGAAAGCTTCGAATGGTTGAGACATTAGATGGAACAGCTGGCTTTTCACTTGTGGATTGTGAATGGGGGGAGCTTTTGATGTGATTCCATGGCACGAAGGGGACCAGGGGACGGCATGGCACTTGATGACTCAAGCGGCTGCCTGAGAATTGCAAGAGAAGCGACGATGAGTGACCATCAGTCGTGGCGGTTCGGTACATCATGGGGATGAGTCAATGGTAGCGTCGCGTCACTTGCGGTGGCTAACAACGACTGCAGCACCAGTCATCCGTCGTGATGTAGTCCAGGAGGGGCGCTGTCTGACATTTGAAGAGGCGGCTAGACGGGGAATTAGGGCCGCAGCAGGAGCTGTCTTGCCTGCAACGCGAGAAAACAAGGTCACTCCAAGGGTTGTCTGACATCTCGAGAGGCAACCAACGCACAGAGAGCTTCACTCCACCGACACCCAGATCCACAATCGCTCCCGCAACAGCGCCCGACCGGATGACCGCACAAGATAATCCAAGAAAACAAGCCAAAACCTTGCTCACACCGATCGCTCCAAACACGGTAACAGCGGCAGACAACTCGCGAAGCAAGTCCCCGTCAAATTCACTCGCTCCCCTCCTCTAGATCCGACGATTGATGACAGTGTCCGCCCCTAGCCAGCATCAGCCGACTGTCATCAATAAGACGAAGAGGACAACTCCATTAATCACGGCATTCCCGTGCCAATTATCAAATTCCTCAGCGGCGACGACGACGACGATCCGATTAGCCTGCCACATCCCATTACCATGTGCAGACATCCATCCCTCGCCCCACGGCCTTCCGGCAGCCAATTAATTAATTGGCATTCCTCATCTCTGCCTGGACGCAGTCCCTTTGCAATCGAGATGCCTGCACGCATGCGCGCAAAGCTCTGGTTTCGCACCTCAAACCAAAACCGACGCAGGCCAGGACCACCGCAAGCACGATCGCGAATTCCTGAAGCGCGCTGCCGCTGAAATTCGATTCCTCTCAACGCGATGCACGGATCCACAGCACGCACGTTTGACAACCCGCCGAGCATGGGATGACAGGTCGGCCGACCGATGACCGCTGGTCAGGCACTGCTGACGGAGTAGAGTTGCCGTTGCCGAGATATGACCGCTTCAAGGTCACTTTTTCATTTCAGGGTGCCTTCTCCGACATTTTTCTCTTCTTTTCGCGGGGCGTGGCGACATTGTCGGGGGCTCGAAAGAAGCGTCTTTGCATGCTTAATCCATAGAAACAAACATCATCTAGAACAAACGAACCGTTTCCGAGATATGACCGATTTTGCTAAATAAACCGCTTCAAAGTCACTTTTTCATTTCAGGGTGCCTTCTCCGACATTTTTCTCTTCTTTTCGGGGGGGTGTGGCGCCATTGTCGGGGGCTCGAAAGAAGCGTTTTTGCATGCTTAATCCATAGAAACAAACATCATCTAGAACAAAAGAACCGTTACCGAGATATGACCGATTTTCCTAAATAAACCGCTCCAAAGTCACTTTTTCCGAAATTCTGTTCAACAACTTCGGACCTACTAGTCGTAGCTGCTTGGTTTATGGCTCTAAAAAAGCGTCTTTTCACCGCGCATATATTCGCAAAATGCCGCATAAGATGAATTCCATCGCCGAAAAATGCACGGTTCTCGAGATATTGGCGATTTTGTAAAAGCAAGCATTTCAAGACGCCTTCTCCGACATTTTTCCCTACTTTCGGGGGGGGCGTGGCGACATGGACTCGGGTTCAACGGAAGCGTCTTTGCATGCTGAATCCATAGCAACAAACCGCATCCAACAAAAACCAGCCGTTTCCGAGTTATAACCGATTTTGCGAAATAAACCACTTCAAAGTCAACATTTTTTTTTCAACAACTTCTGACCTACTGGTCGTAGTCGCTTGGCTGATGGCTCTAATCTAAAAACCGCGAAAAGAAGAGCGGGTGAAATACTACATTTCTAAGCGTACCTTCTTTGTGGAGGCCTCCGCACTGATGACGTACAAATCGACGATGCCCAGCAGACAGTCGTCACAGCGACAGACATCGTCGCCCAGCACCAGTGAGCCCAGCGATCCGATGCTGCTGGTCGAATCGAGCGAATCGGTGCGGCAGAGACGACTGCCGCCGGGCCCGGTTTGTGCTGCGGCAGCCGCGTCGATCTTGCGCGCCAGCAATTGTTCCATTAGCGTTCGGGGGCGTGATGATGATGGAAAGAGAGCCATCTTGAGCGTGATGCCTGTTGAGGTGCGGTCGTCTCGAGTGTGTGCGCGCGATGATGTCTTGTTGGGACACTTTCTGCGTGCCTAGAGGCTTACCACGAACTGGGCGTGTATGCGTGTGGGTGTGTGTGTGTGTGTGCGAGCGCGTGTGCGATGAGAAGTGTTTTTGTTTACATACCTGAAACGAGAAAAGAAACAACGTTCGTTAGTGATGTGTTCGAAGAGGAGGAGGAGGAGGAGGAGGAGGAGGAGGAGGAGGAGGAGGAGGAGGAGGAGGAGGAGGAGGAGGAGGAGGAGGAGGAGGTGGAGGAGGAGGTGGAGGAGGAGGAGGAGGAGGAGGAGGAGGTGGAGGAGGAGGAGGAGAGGGTGAAGTTCAGTAAATAGGTGTTGATTGAGGGCCTGTTGGCGTGCGTCAACTTGAGACAGAGTGGCAGAGGGTCGGTGAATGAATGACGAGCCATCAGCCGCAGATTGTCGTTGCTGTGAAGGGGGACGTCTGAGAGGATTCAAGCAAGCGAGGCGAGTGCAAGTGGTTGATGACAAGGAGGGCAGGGCAAGAAATGATTGAAGAGTTGGCTGAGGCAAAGAGGAGGCCCGTCGCCAGAACCCAAGCGTGAGCAGAAGAACTTGAAGAAAGGGCCTAAGATGGCACCAGAGCTCAGACGCCAAGCCAAGTGAAGAAGTTCGTCGCGACAGAAGAGCCTGACGTCCACTCAAATGGCAATGAATGGCCTGCATTCGGGGAGCGCCTTCAGCCGCTTCTAAACCATGGAGGACCCGTCGGCAGTTAGGTAGCACCGGTCGACCTGAAGTCGCTGTAAACGTGGAAGGAACCGACGACAAACAGATAAAATCGTTGTCACGACTAACAACCAGTCCCCCGAATGACATCGCAATCACTTCCCGTCCATCTATGGCACGCCTCAGGGTTGACCACTTTCTTGGTGCCACCAAACGATTGGCTCCCAAATTACCCCACAAAACCTAGCCACATTCGATGGCTTTATGATCGCCCATCAAGTCCAAAAAGCACTTCCGCAATCTGCGGCGTCGTAAAAATCTTTTATTGTGCCTTTCTCTGCCTCTCCGAGTGGCTAATTGACATCACGCATCTCTTAAGCAACGCCAAGTGTCTCTTGGCGGAGAAGTGAAGTGAAATAGCTCGGAATTCAGATCGCTGATTATGCATCGAAAACGGCATGGGCTTCATTAAGCGCGTTTAAGGTGTCACAAACAGCAAAGCGCTGGTGATTAACAACAAACTTCGACTCGCATAAATGGCTCGTGGATACAATTATCACCATTTTGATTGCAACATTGAGAGAGTGAGACACACAAGGAGGCATACCAGCACCAGCACCACCACCAACGCCGTCATCATCGTCATCAGCAGCAGCAAGCGGAGAAGCAGAGGCAGGGCCATCGTCATCGTCATCATCATCAGCCGCAGCAGCAGCAGCAAACGCAGAAGCTGGGACAAGAGCCGAGGCTGGGCAGGAGCCGAAGCAGAGACAGGGGCAGAGGACGGGGCAGCACCAGCACCACCGTCATCATCGTCATCAGCAACAACAGACGCTGAAGCTGGGGCAGGAGTAGAAGAAGGGGCAGAAGCAGAGACAGGGGCAGAAGAAGGGGCAGCACCAGCACCACCGTCATCAGCAGCAACAGACGCAGAAGCTGGGGCAGGAGCAGAAGAAGGGACAGCACAAGCACCAGCAACACACACAAGTGCCACTCGCGGTGGCGGTTGAAGTTTCGCGCCACCTTAAGTGGGAAGTGGCACACAAAACAGGCCCGAGGCAAGGTGACAAGCAGATTAGTCCCAAATGAATCGACGCCCGGGGGGATACCGCATTCAGTTGTCTGCAAGTGAGTCTTTATTCGCCCGAGCGAAGGCATCAATCATGCCGACCCACACCCGCTTTCAGCCGAAAACAGACGAAGGGTGACCCCGTTCCGGTGAGCTTTGCAAACAGAAGCTGCCACAGGCGCACACGTCGTCCAGAGGCACAGCATCCACAAGTGGTTTTGAATGGAGAGAGTGACTGGGCATCGATTGGCGAGGAGAAATATGCGCTGCTGGGACGAGAGTGGCTTGGCTCATCGTGAGCGTGAAACAAAAGAGTTGACGTGCGAACTTTGATGAGTCAATCCACGGTGGATTGGTGGTACACGAGGAGAAGGTGGTGGATCGGCAAATGACGCCGATTAAGCAACATTCGACCACTGACCACTCCACAGACAGAAGGGAGCCACCTAAGAGACGCCCCTCCACCGTCTCACCGAAGCCACAGGCGGTCCTGCAGCAGTGCCCAGTAGTCGTCCCCGACGCACACCAAGCACCGCACTCATTTGCGCTCAATGCCGCGATGTTCGCCATATCGTCGCATCCATATCTCTCCTGTCGTCGCAGCCCTAATTAAAGACACCCATTCGCGGCTATTTATGCGCACACCACCGCTCTGCTGTTCATAAATCGCCTCCTCCCCGCTTTCCTCTCGCGCGGCCATGTTAAGTGCCCTCTGGCTGGCATCCAATTTCGATTTCAAATTTCCCATTAAGAGGCCCATTACAAGGATACCTCTGGCACCTGTCTCGGCCTGCGGTGCGGGACCGTAGCGTCGCCGGCAACTAATTGCCAATCGATGGCGCTGGACTGGCGCGGGACGTGGATGGGAGGTGGGATGATCCCCATGACTATGTGCACTATCCGGTGTGGCCGCTGCAGATGGTCTGAAATAAATTCAAACACCAAGTGAACAAGGTGCGTCGCCGCCGATGCAATTAGCCGCTCGGGTACGTTCTAATAAAGTTTCAACTTTATTTTGTCCCCACGATTGGATGCTGTTGTGGAGCAGGGGGGCGGGGAGAGGGGGGCAAGTTGTGGGGAAGGAGACACTCACAGTAGGTGGTTGGATCCAGATGTCCGCAGATACCCCATCGGTGGGATGTGCAACAGCAGGGATAGCGACTGCTGGCGTGTCGGCAATAATGTATGCGGGAATGCGAGTGTGGAAGGAATTTCGCCGACCTAACGAGGCGACTTTGCATAAATTCGTGACCAGCGAGGTGGTAGTTGTGGGCTTACGCGGTACACAAGTCATAAGCGGACGGCACCGTGACTTGTCAATTAATTTTGCGAGATGGAGGATCGCAGAGATGACGCTGCAGCTGGACGGAGCCACGCTGAGGTTGCGAGCTGGGCGAGAGATCACTGACGATGCGGACGATCGTGGGATAGAGAGCTTTGTCAGGGATCATGCGTCGCGATCGCGTCCGAAGGATGGGACACTGCTGACCGATGCGGACAATCCTGAGACAGACTCAGTGGCTGCGATCGTGGGACAGAGTCTGGCGAAGATAATGCGTCGCGATCGGTTAGCAAACAGACTTGGCACTGCAGCCGGGAGACTGGTGATCAGTGGCTGCGATCGTGGGACAACGCTCGTCGCCACGATCAGTCAGCAGACTGGACAATCCCGAGACAGATCTCTAAGGCGTCGTGGTTCGCGATCAATCAGACCTGGTACTGCAACCGGGACACTGGCGATCAGTGGCTGCGATCGGGGGACAGCGCTTGTCAAAGACCACGATCGGTCAGCAGGCTGGGACACGGTCGATGGAGGCTGGTGATCCTGGCGTCGGTCTAGGACTGCGATCGTGGGACAGAGTCTGTCAAAGATCATGCTCCACGATCGGTCAACAGGCTGGGACACGGTCGATGGATGCTAGCGATCCTGGAACAGATCTCTGGAAGATCATGCGTACGTCGGTCTAGGGCTGCGATCGTGGGACAGAGTCTGTCTAAGATCATGCTCCACGATCGGTCAACAGGCTGGGACACGGTCAATGGATGCTGGCGACCCTGAAACCGATCTCTGGAAGATCATGCGTCACTATCGTCCGTCGCGATCATCTTGCCGACACAAGGTGATCGTGAAGCGTCAAAAAATGCAATCGATCATCAGCCAAATCGACGCAACCACCAATTTATGGCAATGCCCTCGCATTGACTCCCAATTGATCCCCGCCCCCTTGCTGACGCCACACGCAACCGACGCGCTGGATGCCATCATCCTCCTCATCGACGCCGTAATAAATTCTCATCAATTATCCATCAATTCGCGGCACACTCTCCGCACCGCCGCTCTCTCGGTGTCTCGGCTAATTGTTCGGCCGCCGTTCCGATGGATAAAATATGCGCGCGCAACACCACATCCACCGTTCGATCGGCGCGCTCTCTGACAACACCTTGACAGCCGCCTACCGGACGTGTCAATGAAACAATGTTGACAACAAAACACGGACACCTCGACAACGAAACCCGTGCTGGTGCGGGCCAGACACAAACTCGCAAACTGATTCAAACGACGCCTCATGCCTCTGAGGAGCAGCGTCATAATTTAGCGCGTTCATTTGCGTTAAGAGTTGACGCCCCTTAACATGGCCATAGACAGCAGCAGCAGCAGCAGCAGCAGCAGCCGTAGCACCAGTAGCCGCCCACTTGCAACGCCGAGCTGGTGTTTGTTGCAAGACGCTAGTGTCGGTTTCGGCCACGGACACGGGCGCGAGTGTTGCTCTCACTCGACCCGGGTGCGGCTGTCGTTTGTTCGTGTTTCGTGGCGCGGCATGATTAACGATGAAGCGACGCACAACCAGAAGCTGGAGCAGAGCGTCCCCCAACGGTGTGCACCTGTGCACCGGGCCGACCAGATGCGTGACTACAGGCCATCGACGAAATTATAATCCAATAGGAAGTTTTGAAGTGGCGGCTGATCCTGGTCCTCGCCAGCCTCCGTGAACCCATCGACGAGACTTTGGTGCGGCGTCCAGCGGTGATATTGTGTCGTATCCACGGGTGGCTATAAATCAGTGCAGCGCTGATTGAGACTGTGATGGCGAATGGGGAAGGCGAAGCCCTGCGGCAGGAATGGCGGGATCGAGTGAGGAGATCTATTAGTGTCAGCGTCGCGATGGACTGGGTTGCCGTGATTGATGCTGATTGACTCAAACTAATCGTCAATCGACGACGATTTGAGATGCCCCACGGGGAGGTGGCCAAGATTAATGATCTCTGGTGGGGTTTATGTGGATTTAGGCTGATGTGGATGCACACGATGGCTGGGAGAAGGTAGCGAGGCAATAGGTGGTTCGGGTGAAGGAACGGTGACAAGAGGTGGTAGCCTTGGCGGGCTACTGAAATGGTCACCATGTCTAGACGTGTCCATCCCAAGAAGGACCAACCAGCTGCTGCCCATGGATCCCCAAGTGGCTGCGTTCAACTTTTTGTGTCGTCGAATTCCACGCCGAAAAGGGTGCAACTCCTTGGAAGACCACGCAGACGTCCAGAACACCAGCCACGGGGTCATGCCAAGAATGGAACGCGATGTCTCTTCCCTATCCCTCTCTCCTCCCGTCCCCCTTCCCCACTCTCACTCCCCTCGTCAGCCACGACACGGCAATCGGCAATGAATTCATTTATGCATCTCGAGACCGTAAAGATCAGCCATTATGCCACATCGCCGCGGCTCATATTAAGTTGTAGTCATATACCGCGGCGGTCGTGCGCGTTGCACTGCCCAGCACAACAACGACGCATCACGGTGCATCTAGTGGATTTATGACGGCAGATCGAACCCGAACACAGGCAAAAAACAAAAAAACAAAAAAAAACTAGAAACATCCATCTGCGCGGTCCGAGACGCGCCATAACTCGTAAATCCATATCAGCAATTCACCTTGTCATCGTGGACGGGGACGAGGCGATGAGGAGATCATCGTCCGTCCAGACAGACGGACGGACGATTGAATGGCTGGACGACGCAGTGTGTTCTATCATCCTGCCATGCCATAACTGTCTGTGATCCTCCCGGTCTCTCCATCTCTCCATCTCTCCATCTCTCCATCTCTCCCGCTCTCGGCGGCCACAAGACGACGAGTGCTGCATTTCTGGTGACTCTGGTTGAATGGGTTAGGTAGTCGCTCGTCAGGGTTAGGTGTGTTTTTTTCTCGTTTCAGCATGTTCTCAGCTCCGCGGAGGGGGGCCGCTCTGAACAAGCGCACAGATTTGTAACGCAACCGAGTGGGTTGTCGGTCGGACGTCGACAGCGACGGCCTGGACGAAGCATCGGCCCTTATCAATTATTTATGTCAGAATGCAATGCTGTGTCACATAAATTAACGTGAGCAACTTATTCCGCTCTAGTGCGGCAGTCGATAGTCCTCGCATTCGTCCGCATCCGCATCCTCATCCTCGCGCTCGTCTCAAGAACCGCATCTGCTGTCGGTCGTGTCGAAAATGACATGAGAGTCCAGGAAGAGGCTCGTAATTGGCCTCGAATGGATTTGGCGAACACAGGCACACACCTTAGACGGTGACCACCGGCGAGAGCTGTGCGCTCTTGTCAAAGAGATCTCAATTTAGGGGCGACAGTGGACGGTCAGCGGTCGTCATGCGAATTGAAACATCTTGACGTGGTCCATCAGCATCGTGACGTGGTCCAGAACCTCCCATCGGCAGACGGTTGATCGACACAAGGTCTCCGATGGGCAGTGCCATGCCATGACTAGGGGAGGAATGTCGTCGGCACTCATTAGGCGTTTAGTTCAGGAAGAGCATGGTTTGATGAGATGAGGCTATTACCCCTCCCCCATCTCACCCTCCTCCCCCACCCATCATCGTTTCACAACGTTTTTTGCGGACAGAAGTGGTTGGAGTCGTATTGGTTCAGGTTTTCGTTAGAAGTTCCACAGGATTCCATGCAAGGCCCGATACTTTTTCGACATTTTTCAAAAAGGGTTTTCAAACTTAGCCGTTAGCAGGCGGCAAGATACCGTAGGCTCCCTCTATCCCAATCGACTCGAGAGGCTGCTGTAGATTGCCTGAAGCTAGGCCCAGGCTCCACTTGTCGCTAAGTGTCGACAAACTCTTCGTCATCCTTGCACCTAGTCCCCTGGCAAGAGCTCCCCTGAAGGATGCCCACTTTGAGTCGGTTTAGGGACAGCAGCTCTTCGGATCGTTTTGTTGTTGATTTGAGTTCTTACGAAGGGATATCCCTAGGCACTCGTCAGAGGGAGAAGGACTCAAATGGCCAGCTCGTCTGGGAAAAGGGAAGAGTCTTAGCTCACGACAGCCGCAGCCTTCTGAAACCAAAAGCCTGCTCCCGGGACGAAACTCGGAAAAGAACCCCGAGAAGCTGTTGAACCAGGAAGACACATTCAAACCCATCGGAAGAGGCCCAGACGTATGCAGACTGCGAGGTGGAAGATGTGTCTGCCTGGCATCCTCTCAAAGTCACACGCCATGTCTCCCCCCCCCCCCCGTCTGAAGGGCGTTCTCCCATGACTGGAGCTTCACATTGCCATCTGCGACCACTTCCAGGACGGTTCGGTTGTCAGTTAGGGGCACAAATCGAGTCAAGAGGCACTTTTTAAACCAATCTTGTGCCCTTTGGGCTCCAAATTCGAAAGAAAACTCTCTTCTCGCAGCCTTCCTCCTCCAATTTCACAGCTTTTTCGGGGAACCAGGAATGTGCTCTAACCAGTAATGTTTCCGACACAGTTGAAGCAGCCAAATGCGACGTCGTCAATGGCCTTGTCGCTGAATACATCGCAGTCCAGAGCGACGTTCTGGGCACGCCGTCAGTGGCTTACATCCCTGCACATGTCCTGCACAAGGCTAAACACACACACGCTACCCCACCCTCATCCCTCCCTCCTGGCATTGCCCCCTCCCCCTTCCCCCCATCAAATTTCCCCGCAACCACCTCACAGCATTGCCAAATATGCACAAACAGCAAAATCACGAATTTTCTCCAAAATTTCACAAAATTCAGCCGAATTTCCAACGCAATTTCCTTTAATTCCTCCAATCCCACCCAGCACCAGTGAAAGGAGATCATTTCCAGTGGAAATTTTGAAGAAAAATCGATTTGAAATTTTCCGACACATTTTTCACCAAAAAATCCACTCAATTGTGCAGCCAATGCGGTCGACTTTCTCGGCTCGTGGGAAGTCAATTTTTGATTTGGGGACTGAGGGGATTGGGAATTGATTGGATTTAGTTGAAAATGAGAGAAAATTGATTCCAGGTCGAGGGGACATCTATTTTTGACCGAAAAATGTGCGAAAATGGGGGTTTGTTCGAAGAGGAAAGTGAAGTTAAGCGACGTTGATTTGGCGTTTTTTGTGCGGTGCTTGGACTTTACTGGGTCTGGGAGGATGGCTAGGAGGGGGTATGCGATGATTTGAGGGGAATCCTTTCGAAATTGAGGACCTAGCGTCGTCTGAATGGCGCTGGAGCTGGTACGCTGGCAAGAATTTCTCTAAAAGTTGAGGCGTTTGGCGAATCGTTTGGATAATCATTGGGAAGTAGCCAGGTGGCCAGATCTACTGTGTTGAGAGGCAAATCAGTTCCAGGAGTCATCCTCATCAGCCACACTTGATGTAGACCAACGACGGATGCCTGGCTCAGTAGACTCCGGGGGACATTGTAAGGAACTACGAGGACCCTGCCAGGACCCTGCCAGGACCCTGCAGGTGCCTTCTATCCCATCGTCTCGCTCAATAGCCTCCTGGGTCCCTGCAAGGAACGCCGAGGGTACCCTGCCAGGAGCCTGCAGGTGCCCTCTATCCCATCGTCTCGCTCAGTTGGCTCCGAGGACTCTTTAAAGAACGAAGAGGCCACTGCCAGGATGCCTTCTATCCACGTGTCTCGCTTAGTTGGCTCAAGGGACCCTTAAAGGAACGAAGAGGCGGCTTCCAAGACCATCCTCTTTCAAATCGAGCCCTAGGGCTACTGCCAGAAGTCGTTGTGGTGCGCGCTCCTTTAGAGCTAAGATCTGAAGCGATTCTTCCAAGACCAGGCGGGAGGAGCCACAAAGAGGAAGTGCAGTCACTGGATTCAGACGACGCTGGAGTGCTCGACATCCTGGCAAACGAACCGGAAAGAGTGTTCCGTAAGCTCGGCAGGAGACCGAATCGATTAAAGAAGAGAGGCCACCATGACCAGGATGAAAAGGAAGAGGGGCCCATAGGACTTGGACGATGGGAAACTGTGGCTATCACCTCACTCAGGTCCTGTCTGGACACGGCGACTATCAAAAGTGGACCTTCTAGTGTCCCAGAGCTCAGAAGAGAAGAGGAGTGAACGCTGTCAAGTCCAGACTACCAGTGGGATCTGCCTGAAGTGAATCTGTGGCGACCAGCGAAGAGGTGCTGGTGGTGATTCTAGCCAGATCTTCTGGACAGCCCTTGGCAAAGGAACTCACGACGACTTCGAGGCCAGGCAAGCTTGGACACAATTCTGGCCGCAATCACCTCTCTCTTGTGGAGGTCCCTCTGGCGAATGAGAAGTGGGCAGGATCATCCCTAAGTCGATTGAAAGGATGGAAGTCTCGGAAGAGGCAAGCATTCTATCAGGAACAGGACACAGTGGACTGCTGAGCTGCCACGAGGCTTAAGAGGACATTCGGACGGAAGTTGTATCCTCGTCGCCGAACACCATCGGTCACAGTCTAGAAGCTTGAGGGCCTCCTTAAGCGAACACCATCGCCATCAGCGCTTTTTTAGGATTTTTTGTCACAGAAATTGAATACCACCGGGAACTGTGGACAACCCTGAGGGCATCCTTAAACTAACACCATCGACTTTTCTTCGAGAAACTGATTCCCTCAAACTCCCTCCTTTTCTTTTCTAGAAACTGATTCCCATCGGCCACAGTGCACAACCCTGAGGGCGCACTCACACCAAGCGCTTTTCATTCCCCTTTTCAGCCACCCACCCACCGCCTAACGGGCAACAAAATCTCGCCCAAAATCCCTGTGAAACATGGGAAAACATAGAACACACTCTAAACTTGGCCAAAATCGAATTAAACCACATTTCTTACTCACTTTAGAACCCTCCTTTCCGCATTCACAGCAATCTCGATTCACGCACTTCTCTCTCGGTAATCAACCATGAACAGCTCCGCAACACACCAGCAATAGCGACAAGAAGAGGATGAAGATGAAGCAGAAGCAGAAGCAGAAGAAGTCTAACCTCAAAGCTGCACAAAATCGAGTACGGTTTTTTTTCTTCTCTCTCCTTTAATGCACTTTCACAAATATCTCAACACATCTTCTCGGGCACACACCAACTGCGATACGGATGCACGCAGTTTCGTCTCGTTTCCTTACGCCGCCGTCCCGAGAGCAGCAGAAAAACAAACGAAAAATTGAAAAAAAAAAAAAAAAAAAAAACCGAACGAAAGACGACGCAACACACACGCAACAAGATCAAGCAAAGTTCTTTGTTCACACCGAACGAACAGCACCAGCGCGGGGAGATCGAGGATGGGGCCCAGGAGGCCAGGCTCAGGAGTCACTGGGTTGCACCGAATTCGAATTCAAATCAAAGACGACCGAGACGGCTAATCACGCTCCTAACGCTGCAGACGAACGCGTCTAACTGACTCCGCAGTGCCGTCCAGTCGGGTTGTTTACTATTCGCACGCGCAAGTAGCGAGCGACGACGTGCCTCCCCTCCGTGTGGTGTGCCGTGGTGAGATTTGTGGTATCGCCTCGGGGTGAATTGCCGGCCGCAGTGGGAGCCACGGAGAGTGTGTGTGCACCGCTTGTGGGTGGTGTGTGGTGAGTTGGTCGATCGGATGACGATACAAAACAAACGGGACACGGGACAGAGGTGACAAGGATCCGGATTGGGGCCGTGATTCCGAATCGGATTGCGATTTATTGTGCGATCGTGAGATGGACCCGCAAGGGCTCTGGCGTTTCCGATTTCTCTCTCACACTCTCCGTGGACGCTCTCCCCTGTGCCCGGTGTGCCTGTATGTGTGGAGAACTGGTTTCGCCTTGCGAGTGGAAGGCATTTAATGCCGAGTAATGGTTGTCTATTGGTTCCGCGAGAGGTTTATGGCCGGCCTGAGACAGTTTTATGAAATCTGTCAGAGAGACGATGCAGAGGCCGTCCGGTGGGGGCATGTGCGTAAGGAGAGCGGCAAGGATCTAATAAACTCGACCGGAATGCAGCCTCGGGCTGGGGTGAATGAGTGGCCACGACGACGACGACGACTGTGGGATCTTCTGTTTGCTGGTGAAGCTGGTGATCTTGCCGGACGACGCTAGATCGATGATTTTCGAGGAGGAACGCCTAGACGAAAGGGCGCCGTATGGTTTGGGCTGAGTTTTAGTCAGAAGCCGAGCAGAAGGTGCCGAAAGTGAGGCTCTGGCCACTGATCAGCGATCACGATCGCGGACGACGCTGAAACCTTGTCCTCTCGGGAGCGCCGATTGGCCAGACTGCAGGGCGTCGTCATAAATGACCACAAATTCACCCAAGAAACGCCTAAATTGACATCCAGTCCACTGATCAGCGATCACGATCACTTGCCTATGGACGAGACTTCAGGGCGTCGTCATAAATGACCACAATTTCACCCAAACAACGCCTAAATTTACGTCCCGTCCACTGATCAGCTATCGCGATCACTTGCCGATGGGCGAGGCTACAGGGCGTCGTCATAAATGACCATAATTTCACCCAAACAACGCCTAAATTGACGTCCCGTCCACTGATCAGCGATCGCGATCACTTGCCGACGGACGAGGCTTCAGGGCGTCATCATAAATGACCACAATTTCACCCAAACAACGCCTAAATTGACATCCAGTCCACTGATCAGCGATCGCGATCACTTGTCGACCGCGACGACGCTGAAACCTTGTCATCTCGGGGCGCCGAAGGGCGAGACTACAAGGCGTCGTCATAAATGACCACAATTTCACCCAAATAACGCCTAAATTGAAGTCCCGTCCACTGATCCGCCATCACGATCACTTGCCGATGGACGAGACTTCAGGGCGTCGTCAAGAATAACCACAAAATCACCCAAACGATGCCTTAATTGACGTCCCGTCCACTGATCAGCGATCGCGATCACTTGCCGATGGACGAGACTTCAGGGCGTCGTCATAAACGAACGCAATTTCACCCTAAATTGCCCTCCTTGCCAGAAGATCACTGCCCACGATCACCACAGAAGCCGCGTGCAGTTCCCACAGCCAAACCAGTCATCTCAAAAGCAAACCCGATCGCCAATCAATGTCAGTCTGTGTCCAAAGCCCACGCGAGCAGAGCGCCTCTCTCTCTCTCACTCACTCACTTCCCGTCAGATCAGCCTTCAAAAAGTCAATCATCGTCACACGACCTTTCAGTTGCAGAGCCGTGCATTCAAAGCACTTCCCGTTCCAGTTGCAAGGATCCCCAGTCCCAGCCACCGCCCATCCATTCGTCTTTGAATCGATGTCTTTTTGATCGTGTGTCGATGTCTTAATCAATTACGATCTCGGCCGGACTCCGCAAGCGTTACATATTCATACGCCAGTGCGACCGCGACGGCGAAGCCAAAATATTTCTACGCTCGCCGTGCGCGCTCACTCACATCGCTGCATGTTAATCGGACGGTGGACCGCGACAGGAATCCGGGCCCCAAGTGCCGTGCGTTGCGTGTTCCCGCGTGTGCGTCGTCCTCGATCGGTGATGCGTTTCTTCGTTCTCCATCATCATCTATCAGCAGAGGCGACGAGTTGCTTTCTGCAGAATCGGAGTCGAGGGCCACTTGGAATTCAGGAACTTGGCGGTTTTTCTTTTTGCTCGCCTCTTCGACGGCGCACATGATGTGCATCCCTGAGCCGCGCCGACCGATTGAAATTAATTGTTCCTTGCCGCGAGCTGAGCTATGCCCAGCGGCCGCCTAATGAGCCTGGGAAGAGCGCCGGCCTGCCCCCGTGACGATCCGCGTAGCGTCACCAGCGTTTTAATTAATTCCCGGACGATGGTGGTCGCTGGGTATCTGCTTAATCGAATTAGTGGCCAACGCTGGCCGGGCCCGGCCACAGTCGAGCGGGCCGCTGAATTAATTTGAACCCGATCGCGAACTGTCGCTGTGCCCTGTCGGATGTCCCTGTGTCGCTCGCACTATCTCCGCGTGGCGGGCCATAAATCAAACGGCTTCAACGGCGAAAAATCAATTTGAAAATCCATTTGCTTGTCGCGCGGATAAATCCTCTCCGGCTGGCTGGAGTGGGCGAAGAGGCAATTCGACGGCGAACTTAACGCCCACATGTGTGGACTTGTGAGCAATGAGTGCGGATTAATGGGAAAATAATTCTCAAGTGGATTCCCACAGAGCGCGCGCAAGAGGTTCGTCATCGCGACGACATTTGAGGGTCTGACTGTGGCGAGTGAATGGGAGTGCAGCCTGAAAGTAGGCAAGGTTCGGTGGAGGTGATCGATGATCGTGCCGAGGTTGGCGGGTGAATTTCGTTGTATACTCTGATGGGTGGGGAGTACGAGTAGTTGACGTTTACGGAAGCGGGCTCAGATGGAACTGCGAGTTGGGGGCTGAGGTGATCGTGCAGGCAGTCAGACATTTTTGGGAAGACGCGATCTTGGACTCTTTTGTCTTAGTGGGAAAGAGCTCATCTTGCTGGGAGGGGATCGACGATGCGAATAGTAAAGGCATGGCGGAGCGCGACTTCAAGTCAGTGTAGGACGTCAGAGCCGCCCGAAGTTGGCACACATAAGTGGAGAAGGACCTCAACAGACCTGTGCGAAGCTAGAGGCAGCTAACAAGAGATCGTGCCAACTGGAGAGGCTTCTTGTTTGAGGACCTAGTTGAACCCGGACGGAAGCTCCACAAGAAGGAGTAGAAGGCATGCCACAGGAACGTCCCATGTCGCAAGTCAGGCGGAGAGGGCTGCCAGTTAAGGACGAGGCCCACCGCCCGTACTGTAGCGTCAAGCGAAGACGGAGAAGACTTACGAAAGCTTCTGCGAATAACCTCGCCTGTAGAGGTCCATGACAAATGCGCCACCAGAAGGAAATATCTGATCAGGGAACGCCCTGACTCACCCTCGGCCGAACTGTCACTGAATCAGCCACCGTTTCCCTAGAACAGGCTCGAAATCACCTCCTATCAACGCGCTGTCACCTCACACAAGGAACTTGTCACCGAACTCTCGTTTGACTCACACCCACTGTCGCCCCACTGAATCAGTTCCACTCGCGTCATCCATCCACTTGCAGCTAACACAGTGCACCCTCAGCGCGCTCTCGCACCACTCACACTTATCTTGTCAACCGTTCTTTACGACATCTCTGTGTCATGTGCACCCTCTCGCGCCAATGGACAGACACGACAGACACGACAGCCTCACTGGCAAATTTGCACTCGACTTGACGTCATCCGAGCGTCGGTCGCGCCGCTTGTTTGCACTCATAAATCCACTTGTCACACCGGCAAATGCCATCAATCTCGCATCCAATGGAGCTCATCAAGCCGCTGCGCGTCGACGGTGGCTGATGGATTATGTTGAAACCGTCCGGTTTCGCTTGAAATACACCCTCCGTCGGCGAACGTCACCCGATCGGGTGACCGAAGTCCAATTCAATTAGCATACACCTTCAGCCGTCATTTGAACTAATTCTCACGATCTTCGCTGCTCGGCTCATCGTCGCTTGACGTCAAAGCCACTTTCGGCACTTAACCGACGCTCAGCGAAGCCTCACCTGCTGGTGGATCTAGTGGACATGTACCCAGCTAACCTTGCTGACGCATTAATTAGATCGATTTGCAGGTTCGCGGCGTTGTTTTCGGACGCTTCGGCACTTCTCCGAATGATCTAATCAGTGCTGAGCCGTTAATCAGGTGGAATTTATAATCACCTTCGCCGCGAGACGTAGACTTCAGCACTGAGAGTGGATTTATTGACGGAATATTTTACACTTAATGGCTTCCGATAGCAATCTCTGTCGTCAACCAGCTCGGCGAGCATGATTTTCGGCAAGTTAAACGTGTTCGATGGAGCAATTGGGGACGCGTTTGATGGGAGCCGCCTTCCGGTGGAATTTCGGAGTCAAGTTTCGACAGATTTTCGGAATTCTTCGTTCCGATTAGGGGGTGGGTGACACGATTGACTACTTTTTCGTGACGCACGTGACGATATCTTCGTGATTTCGTTGCATCTTGACGTTAGACATTCACAAGAGAAGCTTTCAGAGAGAGAGAGAGAGTGGCTAAGCCCTTCACGTACTTATTGAGTTGCGATTTTGTTCGTGACGCACCGTGACGATTTTTGTTCGTGACTTAGCAACTCGGCTATGCGATGGAGCTAGAGGACTGATTGTAGAGAGTTCACCATTTCTGAAAAGAGATCTCTGAACTTCTTTCGCGATCCTTAAGAGTTATTCGTTACAATATTTCGTGACGCGCCGTGACGATTTCTTCTCATCTAGACGTTAGACATTCCCATGATAAGCTTTCAGAGCGAAAGGGAGAAGCCCTTCACACACTTATTGAGTTGCGATTTTTTCGTGACGCAACGTGACGATGTCTTAGTTCGCCTGAACTAATCTACTCTCAAATGTATCATGATTCTAAACGCATGCCCATTTCTTAAAACAGATCTATACACAATTTCCGTGACACCGCACCCACTTTTGTCTTCGTGACGCACTGTGACGTTTTCCTAATTCGATCTATGTAACCAGCTTTCAATCGTTTTTGTAGTCTGAGAGGCTGACCATATCGCGGGTACATCTCGATTTCTCAAACTAGACCAATTTGGCTTTTTCGTGACGCATTGTGTCAATTTCGTGACGCATTGTGTCAATTTCGTGACGCACTCTGAAAATTCCTCCTAATCCGTTTTCAGTCATTTCTAGAGGCTCAGTTTGTGACTGTGGATACTTCTTCATACTAGATTGCTGGTCTGTTTTCGTGACGCTCTGTCACTTTTTTTCGTGACAAAATTTTCTTGACGACTACTGGTCCTTCTAGATCCCTCCTAATTGGACCAAACCACTTATCTCTTAGTTTGAGTCTGTGACTGCGGATCCTTCGTAATACTACATTGTTAGTCATTTTTCGTGACGCACTGTCACTTTTTTTTCGTGACGGACTGAAAGCCCAGTTTCTATATCCTTCTAGATCCCTCCCAATTGGACCAACCCACTTATCTCTTAGTTTGAGTCTATGACTGCGGATCCTTCATAATACTACATTGTTGGTAATTTTTCGTGACGCACTGTCACTTTTTTTTCGTGACGGACTGAAAAGCCATCTTCTATATCCTTCTAGATCCCTCCCAAATGGATCAACCCACTTGTCTGACGTGACGCTATGACAAATAGACAAACGGTCATTCGTTGTGACCCTTCGTGACGCAATGTGACGCTTCCTTCACGGTTCAAAAACTGCGGGTTCTTCTCCATTTCTCTAACTACATCTCTGCACTTTGTTCGTGACTCTGTCAGAAGTGCAATTTCTCTTCAGGCGTCTATCGGTGACACGACGAGAAGCTCGTCACCCATTTCGTGACGCTGTGACAACTGTACCGTGACTTCTGCGAAAGCACCTTCAACCCACCCACCAGAAGCCCTCAGAAGAATGGAATGTGATGCCACAAGACATGCTGCTGCCACTCGCAACCCATCACAACCCGTCACAAGACTTAAGCCAGCACGTTCTCGGGCCAAAACTGGAATCGCTGGATGAAGAAACACCACCTGTCGCTGGCATGTCAGAAACCACCTCTCACACGGCCTTCAGCCCCGGCACCCCCCCCCCCCCCCCCCACCCCCTTTGGCCACCGGTCAGCCACACTGGAAATAATTACTCAAGCGCTAATTAGCAACTGCTCACCGAAACCGACGATGATTCATGACTTCACCGTCGTCTCACAACACACCAGTGACGTCAATCGAAGCCATGACAGCCGGCACCGACTGCGAGCGGCACAAAATCGTCGTCGAACATCGACTTAATCGAGTGAATGCCTAGTTATCGGAACTGTAACAAGTTTTCGCGATAAGACGCGAAACATGGAGACGTGCAGGCACTCTCGCCGCACCGCAGCCACTCATTCCGGTCCGGTATCACGATCTCGTAAACATCACCCGAAGACATTCAATTAACATTTCAAAGCAATTAGCTGACACAACAGCACACACCAGCACTCCGTGTGGAGTGGCCCCCGCTCACAACTGGAGCGCAGCAGCACTTGTTCGGTGACACCGCCAAGTGACTGCTGCTACTGCTGCTGGTGCTGCGAAATGTCAAGCCACTGCTTGGGATGACAGCAGACAGCCGGACGCACCTGAACTGCGGCGTAGTCCAGTCAATTAACGCACACGAACGGAGGAGGGAGTGTGTGTGTGTCTGTTTGGCTCTGTGTGACGGCCAACAAGTGTCGAATCGCCATAATCATCGATCGCCAATCACCAGCGGCCGTCGATCGAATTGATCGCACTGATCACGTGCCTAATTCAATTAAGCCGCCTCGCCCTGCCTCAGTGCACAGCCGACCCGGCCGACGTCAGTAATTCGATTGCGAGTGCATCCAATTGACTTGGGATGGCAGCGGTGGCGGCGGTGGCGGCGGATGCGTCAACAACGCAACGCCCATCTATCAATTGAATCAGATGCTCTGATCCAGACGCGCGCACACATGGACAGTGGATGGCCTCTCGGTTGCTAATTGCCTGGAGTGGCCCACGGATGGCGCCACCCACCACCCCTCCCCCATCCGCCCCGGAGTCGTGGTGTCAAACGCCTGACGCAAGAAAACAAAGTCTCGGCCGTGGGCAGATAAAAGTAATTGACTGGCGGCTTATCGAGATTGATGGATCGGTCGAGGGTGGAGATACCGTGTCGTCGTCGTGCCTTTGTCCGGATTTCGGGGTTCGAGGCGGGTGCGGGTGCGTGGGTTTTCTGACGGGGAAAAGCACACATTGTGCGACGATACACACATCAGCTCGTCGAGTTGAAGGTGTTTACGAATTATTGCGATATCACTTCCTGCTCTGTCGGGGCGATGTCAACGAGTCAACTGGAGGAGACGTCTGCTCCAAATAGGGGAGAGGGCGAGCAGAGGTGTTCCGACAGCCATGCCTCAGTTAAGTCCTTGGTCCACTCCCATGTTCAATTCAAAAAAACATCTCCCAAATGCAGGCTGTCTCCTAACTAGATGGCTGATCACCTCCTATTGAGTGGCGATTTTTTCGTGACGCACCGTGACGATTTTCCATGACTTTTCGCAACTCGACCCTCGGATAGAGCTTGATGTCTGATTTTAGAGGCTTCTCTAGTCTCCTAACTTCTTTCGTGATCCTTAAGTGTTATTCGTTACGCTTTTTCGTGACGCGCCGTGACGATTTGTTCGTGACTTTTCGCAACTCGACCCTCGGATGGCGCTTGAAGTCTGATTGTAGAGAGTTATCTCCGAAAAAAGATCTCTAAACTTCTTTCGTGATCCGTAAGTGTAATTCGTTACCCTTTTTCGTGACGCAACGTGACGATTTCTTCGCATCGAGGCGTTGAACACTCACATGAGAAGCTTTCAGAGCGAAGGGGCTCACGTCACGCACTTATTGAGTTGCAATTTTTTTCGTGACGAACCGTGACGATGTCTTGGTCCGCTTAATCTAGTCTCAAATGCACCCTGAGTCTGTCATTATATGCACATGTCCATTATTTAAAACAGAGCCCTACACATTTGTTCATGAAACCACGATTATTTTTTTTCGTGACGCACCGTGACGATGACTTAGCCCGCTTAATCTAGTCTCAAATGCACCCCGAGTCTGTCATTCTAAATACATTTCCATTTCTTAAAACAGATCTCTACACATTTTTCGTGACATCACAACAATTTTTTTTTTTCGTGACGCACCGTGACGATGTCTTAGCCCGCTTAATCTAGTCTGAAATGCACCCGAAGTCGTCATTCTAAACACATTTCCATTTCTTAGAACAGATCTGTACACATTTGTTCGTGACACTACATCGATTGTTTTTTGTTTTTCGTGACGCATCGTGACGATTTCTTCGTCCGACTGACCCCATCCATCTTTCAAATGCACCATGATTCTTAAATGTTTTTTAAAAATAGATCTCCACACTTTTCTTCGTGACACCATAACGATTATTATTCCGTGACGCATTGTGACGTTTTCCTAATTCGATCTAAGTAACCAACTTTCAGACGTTTTCATAGCCTGAGGGGCTGACTGAATTCTCCTAATACGTGCATCTTGATTTCTCAGACTAGACCGATAGGTTTTTTTCGTGACAATTTCGTGACGCACTCTGAAAATGTCTCCTAACCCGTCTTCATTCATTTCCATAGTCTGAGTCTGTGACTGCGGATTGTTCTCAATTTTAAAGCTAGATTGTTGGTCTGTTTTCGTGACGCACTGTCACTTTTTTTCGTGACGGACTGTGACGAAATTTTGTTGAGGACTACGGGTCCTTCTAGATCCGTCCAAATTGGAGCGGTTTTTGCTCGGCGTCCTTGCTGGTCCAATAATCTAGAGCAAGGCATTGAGTTCTGGCTCTATTCAGCTGACTCCATCCAGAGTTTCGTCTTCTAGCTTTCTTCCTTATGGGGGGCTAGCTAGAGGTTCTTCCAAATCTGAGCACTGTCTCGCAGTTGCCTTGGGTTTAAGGGTACCCAGCAGAGGGTCTTGCTTTGTCTGGCCCTTATCTCTGACAACTCAGTGGTCACGCAACAAGCGGGCTGCTTCGAGTAATGCAGCCACTTCGGCTGGGTTCATCAGAAGTGGTCAAAGAAGACTAACGCGCCTGCACCCGCGCTCATCTCTGACCAGTGAGTGTACAGAGACAGCCTGCCTAATGAGCAAATAACAAGACAAGCCATGAATCACTGCAAAATGATAGTCGAACTGGCTTTCTCACGAAGGACTTTGGAAGGCGTTGTTGGGTCCTACATCTTCTGTCTTCTCAGTGGCCCAAGCGAAACCCCCACCCCACCCCCACCATGCCACGGGTCGTCGTTTGGACACAAGCCCAACGACAATGCAATGACCAACGCCAATTCCAAGTCAATTCCCCAGCTGCCCCCAGTCGCAGCAACCAACCTCCCACGTCCAACAGCCCAAAACAAAAACCACAAATGCTCTCGTAAGCACACGACTTTCAACCAGTTTCCGTAGTGTAGTGGTTATCACGTGTGCTTCACACGCACAAGGTCCCCGGTTCGAACCCGGGCGGAAACAAGTCAAGTGGGGAGTCTACTTTTTTTTTCCTTCTTCACAGGGAGTCTCTTTTTTTCACGAGTTCGAGTCCAAGTCAAGTACCCAGAAAGGCGGGACTGCTCCCAACACAACCCCAATCGGTACCCATGACGGCGACCTACTTCAAGTCAAGCTTAGTTGTCTGTCCGTCCGACCCGATCCCCCAACCAGTCGCCAAACTCCTCACCCTCCACCGAGCAGTAGCACCTCGCCAAACTCAGTCAACAAGCTCACTCACATCACACCTCTCGATGTCGAAATCGCGCAGACTGTACCACCGCCGCCGAGTGCCAACGTCCCGTGATGCGAACTGCGCCACCGACGCGACCACCCCACGCCACCCTCATCCGTGTTCGCGAAGTCTTTTAGCGCTCGCTCGTAAAGCGATGTTTATAAATACCTCCCGTTGTTTGCACTCGCGACGCTCTATTTGGACAAGAAGCGTCTTTTCCAAGGCGCCCCAAACGCCACCGCGCCCACTCACCTGCAAGAGAAAGAAGAGAAAAGAGAACTTATTAACGTCAATTCGTCGGTTCGCGGACTTCAAGCCCGCAGATGTCGCGAGCTATCTGACGGTTTATTGCCCAATATGCCGAGCTGTTTACCGCTAACTGCCAGTAACACTCCTCCCCCCCCCTCCCCCACCGCCAGAGCGACAAGAGATGTAAGACGTTGTTTACTCGCGCACGCTTGGGATTTTGCGAGATGGGAGATTGCGCGCTCGACGGTGTGACACGACGCGAGATGAGGCGATCACCGTTTGTTGCTTGACGTCAGTGAGCTACCCAGGCACTGAGTCCATGCACTTTTTCTGCTTCTTTTTTATCGGGTCGAGCCGCAAGCAAACAGTGTCGCCATCGAGTGGAGTTCTGGAGAGGGTCCCCAAGCAAGAGAGGGCCTCCTGAGCCCGAGCAGTGTTTGTCTATAAATAGCGGCCATATCGCTTGCGCGGTCACATGTGCAACCATCTGAACTATTTTCTTCCATTCCACGTCTAATCACAAGTTTAAGTTGGCTGTGAGGTGGTGGGAGGGGGGTGGGGGAGGTTGGGGCAGAGCAGCGATAAAGTCTCTAAGGGTGCACATAGCCTTGGAGCGAATAGTTTGAGCACTCGAGAGCGATGACGTCTGTTGACGCGTCGAGCTGATAGGCAAGTGAGTGAGGAAGGTCGGCCGGTCGGTCGGCCGGTGAGTAGGAGCGACGGGATTATGTGGAATTATTGGCTCAGACCGTGTGTGCGCTGAGGGAGGAGATGTGCGCTTATCAGCGACGTGGGACTAGTTCCAGAGTCCGCGGGGCCGAAGATCGGTGGCCAAAGCGAAGGGAGGCCATGGACGTCGAGAGGGGGTCAAGCGGGCGACGACAAAAATACGATGAAACTGAAGAGGAGGGGCGTGGATCGATGATCGGGGGGACTGGCAATCGCTCGGAGGGACTGACGATCGGAGGGAGTGACGGTCGGAGGGACTGACGATCGGTCGGAGGGACTGACGATCGGTCGGAGGGACTGACGATCGGTCGGAGGGACTGACGGTCGGAGGGACTGGCGATCGGTCGGAGGGACTGACGATCGGTCGGAGGGACTGGCGATCAGCAGGAGAGACTGGCGATCGGGTGGACTGGTGGTCGGAGGGACTGACGATCGGTCGGAGGGACTGGCGATCGGCCGGAGGTCTGGCGATCGGGTGGACTGGTGGTCGAAGGGACTGGCGATCAGACGGACTGACAATGGGGGTGACTGAGAACTCAAAGATCGGGTCAATGACAAAAGGACTGACGTCCAAATCCAAAGAGCAACCATCAAAGAACCACATTTCTAACGAATCGACGATGCCAAACAAAGTCATTGTCCCCTCAGCCTCTTTCTCCCTGTCTCTCTCGTCTCGCCAACCGCTTGTGAGCTCACATCTAAGCCACTGCCAGCGTTGCAGCACGTAGCGGACCAACAGACATACACAACCCAACCCCAGCGCCTGAGAGCAATTTCAATCAGGTCGCTAGATGCCTCGGCTTAAACGTTTTTCCAGCGCTGCCAGCACACGCCTTCACGATCATTGCTCGTAATCAGCTCTCATCGACGCTGTCGAACGCCAATTTGCACGTCTATCGCCAGCCAATCGACGTCAGTGTGGCGCTGGAACGCTTAAGTAATGCTGATTGGGCAATAAACTTCAGCATTAGACACAGATACGGCTGAACTAGAAGTGTTTCCTGCTCGAGAGCGGATGTGACTGCGTTGCATTGTGTAACTGCGACGGGGGATGAGTCAACGGAATGGAATGCAAAAGGATGGGGTTGCAACGAGGGGGGGGGGGGGGGGGGGGAGTGGAGGTTGAAGTGGGGCAGAAATGAAGTGCTACAGAACGTGCTTCCTAGAGAGGCCAGGACTGTGGACTTGGCTAGAGCTCGGGGAAAGAACGTTTGGGGGCACACGTCAGCTGGGCAGGCGTGGTAGACAAGGTCCATGTCCTCCTAGGGCTGTGTAGAGCCTCAAAAAGGAGAAGATGGGCGACAAGGCGTGTAGAACCTCACCAAAAAAGAGTAAGAAGAGGGGCGACAAGGCGCAACGACACGGCAGCGAGCGTCGTAGGGCTAGGGTGCAACAGGGACAGTGAGGCGAGGCGAGAGCACCGAGGGAAAATAGAAGCAACGAGATGGCAACGAAGTTTAGGGCAAGAACCAGCAACAAGTGGACTTGAACCAGTGACACGATGAAAGGAGGAGAGGCCGACAAGTGGAGGCCTCAGACAACAAGCTCAAATCGAAGTCCTAACTGATGCCTAAGCCACGCCTGACGAGGGCAACGACGAGTTCGGCTCTAGGCCACGCTTGAGGAGGCCCTAGTTCAAGCGCAGCTCCAAGACGAGAGCAACGACGAGCCCAGCTCTAGGGCACGCTTGAGAAGGTCCTAGTCCAAGCGCAGTGGCAAGACGAGAGCAACGACGAGTCCAGCTCTAGGGCACGCTTGAGAAGGTCCTAGTCCAAGCGCAGTGGCAAGACGAGGGCAACGACGAGTCCAAGTCTAAGCCCCGCATGAGCAGGCCCTAGTCCAAGCGCAGTGGCAACGACGAGTCCAGGTCTAGGCCACGCTTGAGGCCTAAATCCCTACTGCGCTTGGATTTAGGCCTCAAGCGTGGCCTCAGACGAGAGCATCGGCGAGTCCAAATGTAAGCCACGCTTGAAGTGCAAGGTAACAAGACACAAAAAGCACCAAGGAGCGTAAGACTAAGCTTCGTTTGAGAGGCTCCGGTCCAAGCAACACGATCCCTAGCTCCTAAGGACCCCTACATCCACCCCTGACAGCAGCTGCACACAAAGAAGAGGAACACCGCCTTGAACGCTTCCGAAGTCGATGCCAAAGTCCGTCGCAAAGCCATCCGCTTCCTACGTCAACGGTACCAAAACTGACCGACTGGCACCTTCCGACGAAGACCGAACCACCAGCGTCGTCCTACCGAAAGACGTCAAAGCGGCGAGTCGTTAGACAAGCCGGCCATAAAAACAGACCGAGGAAGTCGCCACAGCGTCGCCCCGAATGCGGATTAATTATCAGAAAGAGCCCCGTAAACAAGCATTCAAAGGCAAATTTGATGTTCCACTTCGGCGTCCGCACACAAAGATCGCCCAAAAATCGACGCAGCTCGTATCTCCTCCTCGTCAAACACAAGTGCATGCGGCTTGTCGTCGTTTCACACGGAACGGGATGTGCACTGCGTTTGCACTGACGTCAATCGCTGCCGCACAGCCCCCAAGGGCTGTCACCGTCGCCGCGACAACGACAATCTCCAGACATCAAGTGGAAACAAAGCGAACGACAGTTTATGTGTGCGACATGCGGTCGCTAAATGGCTCCGAAACGAGAAACGAGAAACGAGAAACGAGAATCGAGAGATACAAGTGCGCGGCGATAGCGCGCGCGCTCAAGTAACCCAGAAAGATACGTGGGCGTGTGTGCACAGACTGTGGGAACCACCGCAGCCGCATGGGGAGGGTGCACCGACTGCAAATGGGTCGTTCAACTGGAGCTGGCCACTGCACGGGAAAAAAAAACGAAACCCGAACCCGATTAGGCCCGCCGCCGGTTCGGTGCGGATTCAACTCGCCCCAACTAGACATCGGCTCCCTGGCTCGGCGGCCACTTCAGGACCTGAACCAAAACAACAGCCAACGGCTGTCGCCACAGAAAAACACCATAAATCAATAAAAACGTTTATCAGCGCGCTGTGTTCGACACGATAACGCGGTCGAACTGCGTTACTCACTCGCGCTGGCGTCGTGGTTCGAGGCTGCGGTGGGCTCCCTTTGGCCTCGCTCCCAATCAGGTGAGGAGAGGTCGCCAGGCTGAGCCAGGCGAACACCAGAATCCGACGGGAGACCCCACGAACGTAAGCATAAACCCAGAAACTAACCGCCCGCCACCACCCACCCACGGGCGGGTGGAGTGGGCCCAGATAAGGCCTGCAATTAATTTTCTCGGAGATTAAGCCCACTCACTATCTGAAGTGTGATATCTGCTGAGGTTGGGTAATCAGAGGGAGAGCCGGCGGAATGTGTACCCAGTGTCAGGCTGGCTCCGTGACTCCGTGCGTGTGTGTGCGTGAGGTGGAGTGACGTCTGCGAAAGGGAAGTCGAGTGTAATTTGGGGCCAATCAGGGCTGGTATGCGGTGCTTTTGGGCTTAACTCTGCTGAACGGCTGACATTGGCGACGGAAGGAATGTTATTTTTGTGTTTCCAGCGCTTCACTGAGGCGTCACGTGAAGGCGGGCGGGCGGTGGAGATAGCAGATGGCTGGAAGGAGACCTCTTTGCGTCGGAGAATGGAGAAGGGTTCGACTCTCGACGGTGTAGTCGTGGGGGAGGACAAGGTGGACAGAGAAACGAAGGAATTCGAGCGGGTTTTGGCTGCGGAACAGAGGCCCGACGTGACGGAGCTAAGAGAAGTCACGACTATTCACTAGTCACAGCTCTAGGAAGCCCTCTGAGCTGTCAGAAGGGGGAGGGTGGTGAGGACGAGCCTCTGGTTGGGGCGAGGGCATGGTTAGAACGAGGGTCTGTTTAGGACGAGCCGTCTGTTTAGGACGCGCCTCTGGTGAGGACGGGCGTCTGTTTAGGACGAGCCTCTGGTGAGGACGGGCGTCTGTTTTGGACCGAGCCTCTGGGGAGGACGGGCGTCTGTTTAGAACGAGCGTCTGTTTTGGACGAGCCTCGGTGGAGGACGGGCGTCTGTCTAGAACGAGCCTTTGAGGAGGATCGGCGTCTGTTTAGATCTAGCGTCTGTTTTGGACCGAGCCTCTGGGGAGGACGGGCGTCTTTCTAGAACGAGCCTTTGAGGAGGATGGGCGTCTGTTTAGAACGAGCGTCTGTTTTGGACGAGCCTCTGGGGAGGACGGGCGTCTGTCTAGAACGAGCCTTTGAGGAGGATGGGCGTCTGTTTAGAACGAGCGTCTGTTTTGGACGAGCCTCTGGGGAGGACGGGCGTCTGTCTAGAACGAGCCTTTGAGGAGGACGGGCGTCTGTTTAGGACGAGCGTCTGTTTTGGACCGAGCCTCTGGGGAGGACGGGCGTCTGTCTAGAACGAGCCTTTGAGGAGGATGGGCGTCTGTTTAGAACGAGCGTCTGTTTTGGACGAGCCTCTGGGGAGGACGGGCGTCTGTCTAGAACGAGCCTTTGAGGAGGATGGGCGTCTGTTTAGAACGAGCGTCTGTTTTGGACGAGCCTCTGGGGAGGACGGGCGTCTGTCTAGAACGAGCCTTTGAGGAGGATGGGCGTCTGTTTAGAACGAGCGTCTGTTTTGGACGAGCCTCGGTGGAGGACGGGCGTCTGTCTAGAACGAGCCTTTGAGGAGGACGGGCGTCTGTTTAGAACGAGCGTCTGTTTTGGACCGAGCCTCTGTGGAGAATGGGCGTCTGGTGAGGAGGGGCGTCTGTTTCGGACGACCGTCCAAGTCGAAAGCTCATTCCTCCCTCCACCCTCCATCCCACCAAGGCGACCCTGCCCCGCCCATTTATGGAAATCCGGAAAAACAACCGCCTTACCGCCCGCTGATTGAATCGCTCGCCGCTTATGGACCGACCAACGTACACGCCTCAAGCTCCGATCGTCGCACGTCGTCATATGCAAAGCACCACACGCCGCAACGGCGGCCGAGTGCGGGGCAAACGTGTTGTGGCACACGTCCGCAAGCTCCTTACGCGGACGCCACCAGCCTCATTGACTCCCAGAACCTGTCGCCTAGCGTCTAAATGTCAACACAAAACTATCCCAGTCGCCGCCGGCGAACCACGCTGTTTACGATCGGAAAATAACCGCGATGAGGCAACGTTCCCAGTGATCGACAGCCTTTCCAATTCTAATCAGCGCACGGCACCCCCAAAAGGCACACACCGCTCTCTAGGCCGGCGTACATGACGCACGTGCTTCGGATCGCTCGACTTGCGCACGTAGGCCACGCGAGGGGGGCGACAAAGAGAGCGAGTGACCAGCAAATTATGGCAGGCCCGCGACACATTTATGGTGTTGAGCTTGGTCATGGTGCCCCCCGAAATGTGCCGCACGGAACGGAACGGGCTAATGGGCCCGAAGGAATGCAAATTGCGGCGAACGCCTTTCGCGGAGCGGTTTACGTTCGCCAGCATGAATGGCTTAAGTGGCGGCAGTAAACGCCTGCGAGCTGCGACTTTATGTGGAGCTGCGTCGTAAACAATTTTTGATGTATTTCCGCTCGATAGGGGGGGGGGGGGGGGGGGAGGGGGGTCAAGTGCGCATTAAATGATGATGTTGGTGAAGACGTCATGAGGGGGCGGTTGGGGCGGACGAGGGTCACCGACTTTTGGAAGGTTGTTGTGGCTTTCATGGACTTTCATGGGGGAGGACGAGAATGGGTCTAGGAAGAGGGACTGGTTGGGACGAGGGCTTGGTTGGGACGAGGGCCTGGTTGGGACGAGGACCTGGTTGGGACGAGGGTTGGTTGGAACGAAGGTTTGGTTGGAACGAGGGCCTGGTTGGAACGAGGGTCTGGTTGGGACGAGGGCCAGGATGGGACGAGGATCTGGTTGGACGAGGGCCGGGTTGGGACGAGGGCCTAGTTGGCACGAGGACCTGTTTGGGACGAGGGCCAGGTTGGAACGATGACCTGGTTGGGACGAGGGCCTGGTTGGGACGAGGGTCTGGTTGGGACGAGTGCCAGGAAGGGACGAGGGCCTGGTTGGGACGAGGGTCTGGTTGGAACGAGGGTTGGTTGGGACGAGGGTTGGTTGGGACGAGGGCCAGGATGGGACGAGGATCTGGTTGGACGAGGGCCGGGTTGGGACGAGGGCCTGGTTGGGACGAGGGTCTGGTTGGGACGAGGGTTGGTTGGGACGAGGGTTGGTTGGGACAAGGGTTGGTTGGGACGAGGGCCAGGATGGGACGAGGGCGTGGTTGGTAGGAGGGCCTGGTTGGGACGAGGGCCTGGTTGGGACGAGGGTTGGTTGGGACGAGGGTTGGTTGGGACGAGGGTTGGTTGGGACGAGGGCCTGATTGGGACGAGGGCCAGGATGGGACGAGGGCCAGGTTGGAACGAGGACCTGGTTGGGACGAGGGCCTGTTTGGGACAAGGGCCAGAAAGGAACGAGGGCCTGGTTGGGACGAGGGTCTGGTTGGGACGAGGGTTGGTTGGGACGAGGACCTGGTTCGGACGAGGGCCTGATTGGGACGAGGGCCTGGTTGGGACGAGGGTTGGTTGGGACGAGGACCTGGTTGGGACGAGGGCCTGATTGGGACGAGGGCCTGATTAGGACGAGTGCCAGGAAGGGACGAGGGCCTGGTTGGGACGAGGGTCTGGTTGGGACGAGGGTTGGTTGGGACGAGGGTTGGTTGGGACGAGGGTTGGTTGGGACGAGGGCCTGATTGGGACGAGGGCCAGGATGGGACGAGGGCGTGGTTGGTAGGAGGGCCTGGTTGGGACGAGGGCCTGTCTGGGACGAGGGCCAGGATGGGACGAGGGCCAGGTTGGAACGAGGACCTGGTTGGGACGAGAGCCTGGTTGGGACGAGGGTTGGTTGGGACAAGGGTTGGTTGGGACGAGGGCCAGGATGGGACGAGGGCCAGGTTGGAACGAGGACCTGGTGGGGACGAGGGCCTGGTTGGAACGAGGGCCTGTTTGGGACGAGGGCCAGGATGGGACGAGGGCCAGGTTGGAACGAGGACCTGGTTGGGACGAGAGCCTGGTTGGGACGAGGGTTGGTTGGGACAAGGGTTGGTTGGGACGAGGGCCAGGATGGGACGAGGGCGTGGTTGGTAGGAGGGCCTGGTTGGGACGAGGGCCTGTCTGGGACGAGGGCCAGGATGGGACGAGGGCCAGGTTGGAACGAGGACCTGGTGGGGACGAGGGCCTGGTTGGGACGAGAGCCTGGTTGGGACGAGGGCCAGGATGGGACGAGGATCTGGTTGAGACGAGGGCCGGGTTGGGACGAGGGCCTAGTTGGAATGAGGGCCTGTTTGGGACGAGGGCCAGGATGGGACGAGGGCCAGGTTGGAACGAGGACCTGGTTGGGACGAGGGCCTGGTTGGGATGAGGGTCTGGTTGGGACGAGTGCCAGGAAAGGACGAGGGCCTGGTTGGGACGAGGGTCTGGTTGGGACGAGGGTTGGTTGGGACGAGGGCCAGGATGGGACGAGGGCCTGGTTGGGACGAGGGCCAGGATGGGACGAGGGCCTGATTGGGACGAGGGCCAGGATGGGACGAGGGCCTGATTGGGACGAGGGCCAGGATGGGACGAGGGCCTGGTTGGGACGAGGGCCAGGATGGGACGAGGGCCTGATTGGGACGAGGGCCAGGATGGGACGAGGGCCTGATTGGGACGAGGGCCAGGATGGGACGAGGGCCTGATTGGGACGAGGGCCGTGTTGGGACGAGGGCCTGGTTGGGACGAGAGCCTGCTGGAGACGAGAGTGTGGTTAGAACGAGAAGGTGCTTTAGAGGGCCTAGTTTTTCCGTCAGAATCCCTAACAGGGGACCCTTAAGAAGTAAATTTCATGTCGCCCGACCATTCGTCTCGTCAAGAAGCAAAAATAGTCCGGCTTGGATGCTTTTCGCAGCCTCCATCGGCATGCCAAGTCGTCGTTGCACGGAGATTTGCTGCCTGGCGGATGGAGCTTGTGGAACTGGAAGAAAATCTCGACAAACATTGGCTCTGCCGACTGCCCACTGTTCCAAAGATGACGTCTGTGAGCCTAAGCGAGGGTTCCTCGCAAGAAGCAGGCCGCCGTTGCCTCTTTACAGACTCTCAGGCATCAGAGTAACAACGAACAGGACCACCAGACGAAACTTGCAAAAGCAAACCATTCAGTCCTCATCTGAAGTCAAAGACTGTCAACGGACGTACCACAGCTAACTGCCATCTGTTCCATGGCCTCTTTGAGTCGACGCGAGGGTGCCGCCTTTGCCTCGGCTCCCAGTCTTCCTCGGAAGAAGTAGGGCCGCATTTGACCAGAAGTCGATTCGTTCGGAGTATCAACGAACATACCCGCCGAAATGAGCTCCTTTGAAGTGTTCAGTCCTCAACCGGCGTTGGACAAGTCACTTCAAAAATTCCGACATAGTCAAAGAGTAAGTCAAAGTTGGTACAGAGTATCAACGAACATACCCCTCAGACGAAACTTCTGTTCCGAAGCTCGGCTATTCCAGAGTCGACCGGCATTGGATCGCCCGACATGGCCTTAGGTCCGTCAGACAAGGCAGGGCGCCTTCAAAATTCTCAAACGAACAAGAAGTATCAACGAACACGCCCGTTGATCAAGGTCCAGCGCCAGCTGAACCCCAGAATGTTGCGTCATTCGAAGAAGAAGACGACGGAGGTGTTCCCCAAGTCTCCATCGAAACAACTGCCAAGCTATCCCGCCGCCCAACAACACACTCGTCCAAGGCAAACGAAACAAAAATCCCCCCCAACGTCAGCAAAACCACCGACTTCCGACAGCCTCTCCAGCTCAAGTGAAAAACCAGGCAGATTACCTGCGAAAAAAATCCCAACCAAACCGCAGAGCGGATGACGTCCGGCAAGTGACACACCACACACACCCGGTGTAAGCCAAGGCCCCGCCTCGCACTCGCACCTCAAGTGGGAGCGCAGCTAATCTCGCACCTGACGGCAGCGTGCGTCAAAGCCAAGGCCGCGTGACGTGCGCGCCCGCCCCAGTCGATGATTGATCCTCGCTGAAATACAAAGGTTAACAAACCACATTCGTCTCAGCCACCCTCCCGTCAGCCACCCCGCATTCATTAATCAGTGGTCGTCAAATTTCACAAGAGACCCCCCTCTCGTTTCAATTGACGGCCGGAATGACGTACACGCGTGTGCAGCGCACACACAAGCGCGTGACTCACGCATGCACCGGCGACACGGACAAGTGTCAACTGTCAAGTGGATGAATGGCGAAAGACCCAGCCAACCGATGACTCACGCGCAGACAAAGCTTTCGACGAATACTTGGCGATTTTTTTTTTTTTTGTTTTCTGACAAGTTTGTGTGTTTATTTGGGCCCCGCTTGCGAAAGTGAGTGTGTCCTGTCACAGCTGTCAGCTGTCAGGTGTCAGGTGTCAGCTCTCGCAAGCAGAGGGCTTCTATTTGGTTTTCTTTTTTAAAAAAAAAAGTGTATATATATATATATGTGCTTACATGTACAGTTACTAATACTTAGGAGTTAATACTTAGAGAAGAGCGCCTTATGAACTAGGACGAGGTCCAGCTGGGGAGAGAGCACTCCGTGGGGACCTCCTTTGGAACCTCTGCGGGAGGGGGAGGGCGGGGAGTGGAGCGTTGCGGATGCAGATTGGAGATTTTGTTTTCTGGACTTGGAGGAGGACAGGAAGGACAGGGAAGGGGGAGCGATGAGAAGGCAAACGAACGGTCTACAGGTCGCCGCAGTCCGGAAGGGCGCCTACCTTTTTCGGTTTCCTGGTGTTGGCCGCCGCTTGCTGCTGCTGCTGTTGGGCTACGAACTGGTCCGTGCAGTAGCTGATGTAGTCCTTGAGATCCTCGGGCTGTTCGGGAATGACGAACGACTGGATGTCCTCGTCGCCGCTGCCGTCGCAGGTTGAACAATCGGAGATCTTCCGATCGATGGGCATGCGCACGCCGTTCACGTAGCATTCGGCGCCGTCCAACGCGCTGATTGTCGAGCCGCAGTAGTAGAGGTTGCTGCACGATGAGGCCGCGCTCACATCGGAGGCGGCGTCGTCCTTCTCGGTGCCGGACGTCTCGACGGAGGAGCGCCGGCGTAGCCTCTGCGCGCGGAAGTACTCGATCTCCTCGAGCGTTATGCCGCACATCAGGTCGTCCGAATAGTCGGAGACGACAACGGAGGGCGTCCGCACGAAACGCACGCCACCGCACTCACTGTTCGGGTAGTCACTCAGGCAGCTCTGGGCGGACTCGCGTCGCGAGCTGGACAACGATCCGAAGCGGTCCTCGGGGATCTCGACGACGCGCTCCTCGAGCAGCACTTTGCTGGGAATGGCCGTCTGTGTGAGCAGGGCGTTCAGCGAGATCTGCACCTCGGCGGTGGGCGAGTCTGGCAGGTCGGTTGGTTCAGCTAGCGGCAAGAGAGCTGGCCTCAGTGGCAGATCTGTGACGGTGAGGGTCATGCGACGGCCCTGGTTGAGATTTGCTGGCGGTTCCATGGGCTCCTCGTCCAGCCCGAGGGCGGAGTCGCTGCTCGCCGAACGGGCCACCTTCTCCTTCTTTTTCTTGGCCGGCCGCACGGACTCGTTGTCGTCGTCGCAGTCGGAGGAGTACGGCGACTGGCCCAGGGTGCAGCCCTCGTCCGAGAGCGGGCTGTTCCGGTGCGCGTCGATCGATGGCTTCAGCTGATCCTCGTGGTCCTCCTTGAGCGACATTTTCTTCACGAAGTCCTTTGTTAGAGTGTTGTTGTTGTTGTTGTTGTTATTGGGGGTGGCTGCGGTATTGGTGGTGTTGGCTATATGCCCCGCTGGTGGCTTGTTGTCCAGCAGTAGCTTCGTGTACATCTTGACGAGCCGGTCGACGGAGGGAAAGTGCGCCGATGCACGCTGCAGATCCTCGGCAATTGGCGATCGTGATCTACTCCTAGCTCTGGTATCCTCTTGCGAGCGTTCGAATAGATCGCGCTTCCGTTGCTCCACTAAAGAACGTCGCGCTGCTGATGCGGTCGGCACTGGCAATGACGATGACGATGACGATGACGATGAATGAACTGAACACGATCGTGACTGAACTGACGACAGCGCTTGCTGCTGTTGCTGTTGCTTTAGCGGTTGCTGGTGCGATGTGGACGTTTCAGAAGTTGAATGGCAACTAACATTCGGCTCTTCATTGCCCGTCCATTTATTTTGATTATTCCCCGACTGTGCGGGCTCCGCCGCTGTTGCTGGTGCTGGTGGTGGTGGTGGTGGTGGTGGTGGCGGCAATTGCGACGGCGACTGTACTGCTATCGTACTCACGACAAGCACACCGCTTGCGTCCGTTGGTGTGTTGGTGGCTTGCTTATCGTCATTCACGTCAGTGGATCGGGTGGTATCGCTGCCAAAAGTGTCATTTACGCTGGTGGTGGAGTGGGTTGACAAATCACAACCGACAACGGTGTTGCTTACGTCTATCGGCCGGCCGATTAGATTAGCCGCCGCGGTGTACACTGCCGACGGTGCTGGTCCTGGTGCTGATGCTATGGTGGCCCCATGTAAACAGCAACCTTGATGTGGTTCCGTTGACGTTCCCATTGACACCGGGCCTGTCATGATTGGCGACGCTGATTCGGTTTCAGTTCGACTGACGTCAGCGATGCTATTAAGTACACGCATTACATGGTGCTGCCGCCCATCGGCGTGATCAGCAGCAGCCTCATCGGCCGCCGAAGACAATGCTGCCCGATGGGATGCGTTCGCGGGGTCTGCAACCTCGGCCGACGACGACGACGGACTTGGACTTGCGATGGCGGCATAACTCTTCCTGTTATCAGTGCATGCGGCCGCTGATGGGGCCGCGCTGATGGGGAGCACCGTTGTTGCATTGCGGCCGGCATTGACGTTCGACTGGGCGGCGGGCGGAGAGTGCCTCGTTGGCGCTGATAAGTGGCGATAGAATTGTCTACAGAAAGGGAAATAAAGATAAACCGTTGAGCAGCGTAGGTAATACAAATTTGCGTTTCTTTGTGAATGAGTGTGTGTGTGTGTGTGAGGGTGAGTGCTTTGTTGACGTTTAATGGAATGTTGCATGACAGTTGAATTGACATTAATGGCGTGCAGTGTTCACCTACCTATGACATGCGGCGAGCTTTCGCAGCGACCTTCTGACATCTTCTTCGTTTCTTCGACTTGATGTCCCGTTGCCGGTGGGTGTTGTCATTTGTGGTGCAACTCGGCCTACGCTTGACGTTGGCGTTGACGTTGACGTTGACGTCTCTGACGGTGCTTCTGCGTTTGTGGAATTCTCGGGGAAAATATTGCTCTCGTTCATTGTTCATCGTTCGTCGCGTCGTGGGAATGCTTGATTGAACGGCAACGCACGGGCCTAGTGCAGAGTGAGCGAGATAGAGAGAGAGATGATAAGTCGCCCTTCTTCAGTTTTGTGCGGTGGGGCAACGGGTAGCGGCTGTCGGCTGGTCTGTGAATTGATTAGTTTTGAAGGGAAATTTTTGTCATGAGTTCGGGGGGAAAACTTGTGTGATTCGTGGACATCTTGAGGTGACAGCGAGTGTTTTTCTTTTTCTTTTGTTTGCTTGCGACGTCGGATTTGCTGATGAGACTGCGGGGGGGGGATTGATGAATCAGATGTGTGTCTTGATTTACACGCCTCCGTGCACATCGATCAGTGCTCTAGTGATTCACGGTATTGAACGCATTTCCTTGCAAGTTTGCGTCTTGATCACGGCGAGAGTACGTCACAAATGACCTACATCGACACTGATTCACTTTTTTTGCACGCGTTAAGAGGAACTTGAACACGAATAGAGGTCAACCGCGAGATGATATTCAAGTTTTACCCCAGCGCCTAGCTCTCAAAGCAGGCACATGGGGAAAAACAGGAAGCAGCGTTTGCTGCGTCAAGAATTTTGATCCAAATTCGGATCAAAATATCGCCATATCGACGATCTGTTCAGTGACGCAAGTTTTAGACACTCTCTGGACTAAATTTTGTTCGAAATTTTGGTTCAAACTTGGATTTAGAAAGCGTCAAAAATGTGCCAAGAAGCCAGAGGGGCCTCATTACTAAGACAAGATCACGATCTATCTTGTAAGTTGGTCCAAAAGTTAAACACTCCCCATGAGAAGGGACTACGTTTAGGTCCAGATCACAGACAGGATCAAGATCGGAATTCTGGGAAAATCGTCGAGGATTCGAGGGTATTAGAAGAGACTTCCCTTTTGACCACCAATCAAACAAGATCACGATCATTTTTTTGTAAATTCGTCGAAAAGCCAATCGCTGGGGTCCAGAAGTCGACACTGGCAACGACAAGGACACGCATGGCGATGGCGATGACGCTGCGGATGACAATGAATAAACTGAATATCGTTACTTAACTGACGACAGTGATGTCTACGGCTTACGTACCAGAAACCGCACTATATCACGAACAGATCCAAGATTCTTGCATTTTTTGGCCAAAAGTCTGGACTTGGAAGATCAGAAAAAACCGACAAAATCACGATCATTCTCATAAACTCGGTCAAAAATCAATCAATGGGGCCCAGAAGGGACTACGTTTTGGACCAGAAACCGGACGGGATCACGAACTAATCCAAGATTCTTGCTAATTTGTCCAAAAGTCTCGACTTGGGAGACCATAAAAAAGACAAGATCACGATCATTCTTGCAGTCAACTGTGAGGACCCTAGAAAGGGCTTAGTTTTGGATCAGAAAAGATGATCACTAGTCGGAGACCCAGATGATCTCTTCAATGATCCAAATTTTGAACACATTTTGGTCCAAAAAATTTTTAAAATTCAAAATTCTCTCCTTAGACACTCTTCACGAACATCAATCGCCTCAATGACCCAAATTGTGGACACTGGACCGCAATTTTCTCCAAACTTTGATCGAAATTTCGATTTATAAGTCGATCTGTTCAGCTTTAGACACAACTAAAGTCAAAATTTGCTCCTTAGACGGTCTTCACGAACATCAATCGCCCCAATGGACCTAATTGTGGACACACTGGACCGCAATTTTCTCCAAACTTTGATCGAAATTTCGATTTATAAGTCGATCTGTTCAGCTTTAGACACAACAAAAGTCAAAATTCGCTCCTTAGACGGTCTTCACGAACATCAATCGCCTCAATGGACCAAATTGTGGACACGCTGGAACGTAATTTGCACCAAAAACAGAATTTCGGTCAACATTTTGCAAAGTTTTCGACCAGAAAAGAGTCACACTCCTCGGAGACGCAGTCAATGTTCTTAATGATCCAAATTTTGAACACATTTTGGTCCAAAATTTGACTTTTAAGTGAAAGTCCTCTCAATAGACGGTCTTTACGGACATCTATCCTCAATGATTGATGAAATGACACAAATTATGGACACACTGAACCATTTTGATCGAAATTTCGACATAAAAAGCGATCGGTTCAAGTTTAGAAACTTTCTGCTCAGAATTTTGGTTCCAAATTTCGATCAAAATAGCAACCTATCGACGACCTGTTCAGTGAAAAAAGTTTAAGGGACTTCCTGGACAAAAATTCGATCCAAATTTGAGTTTCAACTTCAATGTGACTCCAATTTGTACGACGGTCTCTTCAATTTTTGGTACATTTTCGACCACAATTTGGCTAAAATTCTCTTTTCTTAGCAAGACTCTGACTTAGACGTTGGACTCCGGTTGCTCAAGTCGTTTCCTTAAGTCGACACATCGACGAGCCAAATTTTGGCAACTCTTTGGGCCAAATTTTTGGTCGAAATTTTGACGTACGAAGCCATTTATTGAGGTCCATTTTCTGGACACATTTAGGACCACTCCATTTGGCTAGATTTGTTGTCCCAAAAGTTGGAATCCACCTCGTCGTTTCCGATGACCAAAAATTCTGGTGGTGCCAGGAACTAAGGCCTTATGAATTAAAGCCATAGAGGCGTTAATTCGCGTTGAAGTGGGAATTTAACCCATAATCCAATTATGGCTGTAGTTCACTTTGAAATGAGAACTAAAGTCACAACTGGATTATGGCGTCAATTCGCATTTGAAAGTGAACTAAAGCCATAACTGGCATTAATTCGCAATTTAAATGTGAATTAACACCATTATGGCTTTAATTCAGACGGCCTTTGTTCACGGCACCAATTCTGGACACTTTCTGCACCAAATTGTTGGTCCAAATTGAACTCAATTCATTTTGACTGACTTGTTGGACCCCTGGTCCTTAAATTTGGTGCGAAGTTCCTACTTGGTGCTGTCTAGAGTCTCATGAACATCTGATGTTTGGCATAAGTTCAGCGCCCATGGCTCCATTGACAAGGCGAAAGTATGATGATTCAGCCCACTCGAAAGAACGCCTACTTTTTGAGGCCAGATGTACGCATTGAAGGTTCTTCTAAACAAGGGTCGATAGCCAAAGCAGACGAATTCAAGTCGAAATTCGCCGCAAAGCACATCCTTTGCAGTGACCATCCCAAGAAAAGGGGTCGAACCGACAGCAAGACCGCCCACGACGACTGTGTACGTGGTGCCTAGATGCGATCTCTGAAGGTTGGTTCAAGCAAAACCCCTGCAAAGTGACTTCAACTGATGCCAGACGATAGACTGGAGCCCACAGCGTCCAGTTCGCCTGGCAAGCAGATCGCTCCGCCAAGAATGAGCTCACAACAGGAGCCTCAATCAATCTTCCCAGTAATCTGTCTTCCACTAGTTCCCCCTTGGACTCAGCTGAGTCAGTTGAACCAGCAAACTCATTGCATCACATTTTATGCGACGCGAAAAAAAACCGCTCAGTCATTCAGCGGAAAAACTGCCACTCATTCGCCTCATTGCACTCCCCAAAGCGACGACGACGGCAAAACTGGCAAAACGATGCGAAATTCGAACCGAAAAATACGTACGTACGTACGTACGGGCTACGTGGAGCAATTACGAAACGTTACACGAATTAATTGCCATATCAGTCGTGCCGCTCTCTGCCTCTCCTCGGCTCCGCTCGACGGAGTAGTGCACAGGTTGGACGACAACGACGACGACGACAAGCGAACAACTTGAAGCGGGGTCCCGGAGCGATCGACATCCGACAAAGAATGAAGGTCGCCCCGCTCCGAGATCGGTTGCCACGATTAATAAGCCCCCGTATCTCGGTCCCTCTCTCCGGCGCTGTATCTTTCCGCTCTACATGAACACTCTTTTCCCTTATCGCGACATGGCCCAATGCCATGACGGTGCGCACACAATCGAGCCACGAAAAGTGAAGTGAAGTGTCTGGCGGTGGTGCCACAACGAGCTACGGGACGTCAATAAAAACAAAAAACAAAAAAAAACGATACGTCAGAGAACGCCGAAATGAATGATACTGGTTCTAGGTGCTGGTGCGTGGGGAGACGGCGAGGGCGATGGAGGGGACTATGAGGAGGACGACGAGATGGAGGAGGCCGAAGAGATGGTGGAGAACGAGGAGATCGAGGAGAAAGAGGACCAAGAGGAGGAGGACGACGAGAAGAAAGAGGGCGACGAGAAAGAGGAGGCCGTGGAGTAGACCGAGGAGAAGGAGGAGTACCACGAGAAGGAGGAGGACGACTAGAACGAGGAGGACGACTAGAACGAGGAGGACGACGAGTTGGAGGAGGCCGCGGAGATGGAGGAAGACGGCGAGATGGAGGAGGACGAGCTGATGGGGGAGGATGACCAGAACGAGGAGGACGACAAGGATGGAGAAGGATGACGAGGAGGAGGAGGACGACGAGATTGAGGGAACCGCGTAGATGAAGGAAAATGGCGAGAAGGACAACAACGACGAGAAGGAGCTCTTGAGAGATTGGAGACCTCATTGAACGCGACGGCGATTCATTCATGTGCAGCTTACGGCAAGAGACGTGCAACATGGACCCATGAACCCGCGTGGGCCAAGTCGTTGCGATGTGAGGATGGCACATTGGGGGGCCGCAGGGTTGCCGACTGGTTGCGTGACTTTTAGGCGAGATCTTCTGAAGAGACTGCCAATGTCGGAGGTTCATAGGCAAGCCCGAGGGAGGTGCGTCTGTGATTCCTTGAAGGAAACAAACCGGAAGACTGAGACGAAGGTCCAACAGAAGGACACGACGCATGGTGCAATTTTGGGGCTAGATGCGAGCTCTGAAAGTTGACGATACCCAGTGAGATATACTGGAGCCCTTGTTGTCCAGCAAGGGCAGCGTCAATCCAACAAAAGGTGTCCAACCGAGATGACTACATGAAGGGCAACAACGACGGTGGACTTGGTGCCTAGCTGTGATCTCTGAAGGTTCCTCCAAGCTAAGCCCCACCAATCATCTAAAAAGAAAGCCCTCAAAACTTCCGCCTCATTTCGACGCCACAGTCATCGTCGTCATCGCAGTCCCACCCCCTCCCTCCACCCGCCCCAGCTGTTATGCGTATCATCACATCTCATTAGGAATTCAAAAGAACGAACATCTCTCCCAACTGCCGCTCCAAGTATGAACGTGATCACGTAACTCATTATCGGGCATGTACGTGCTTGTATTCCGTTTATTTTGAATGATCGCCGTAAGCACGAGAGCGTCGTAAAAAAACCGGCCAAAACGCAAAAATAAACTCGAACCGAAAAACAACGAACGACGACTGCAAATCGAATTCGCGCCCCAAGCTGTTAATGACAGCGCAATCATCATCGTCGTCGTCGCAAATATAAACACTTTCAAGTTGTGCAATGAATTAGGAGGCGTCACGGCTGTTCTGGCGGCTCCCCACCGCCGCTCCAATGACGTCTTCGTCGATCGCAGCGCGCAGCATCGTCGCGACGGGTGACCCTCCTCGATGTCGCAGAGATGATTAATGACTTCCGGGTCAGGGAGCCACTGTGTGTGTGTGTGTGTATCGCATATCACATATCGTTCTCCAAAGAGACAGAGAGTGAGAGAGAGAGACTGTCAATCAAGAACTCTCCCACAGTGGACTGGGACAAGCTGACGGGTGCTCTGTAATTCATGTTGCAACCAGTCGCCGCATGGCTGTGGATGTGGGTCAATGTTCTTTGGAGCGGCAGGCAGGATGTCGAAACGCGGCACAGCGTCCTTCTAATTGGAGTTGGCGACGTCAGACCGCGATTGAGCGCGATCGTCTTTTGACGCACGAAATGTTGAGCGTCGCCGTTCCGTCGTTGATTAGATTAAGCGCATTAAGATACGCGCACTCGAGATACAAAGATACACTGATTAATGGCATTTAGTCGCTTCTATTTGATTTTGATCAGCTGCTGGAATGGTGGTCGCCACCATGTCGACGGAAATGAAAATCAGTGAACGGTGATTGGGAGGCGATCACAGAGAGCCAACGCAAAATCCAACCGAGCCACACATGCTGACGTCAAGCCGAAAGCTGATTGACTTCTTTTGTAGAACCAAAACCAAAACAGGAAACCCGTCGAGCCGCTGAATGAATTCAGACACAGACACCGCAAGCCGCGTTGACCTTTTGCGACTTTTTGTGGAAATTCGTCGGGCCGTCTCCGGCTGGAATTTGACAACCGACGGGATGGGTGTCCCACGGGCGATCGGCGAAATCCCTTACACATCGTCGTCTTCAAAGAGACTCCGCCGCGTGTCGGTCACAATCTCGCCGACGTGGTTGCTGATCACCTGTGAGGCCGTGGAATAAATCATGGAACCGCTTTTCTGGTTTGCCCGCTGGTTTTGGTGAATGTGCGCCTTCCGAATGGAGATCCACGTGTAAGTTGTTTTCGATCGGAGCCCAGTTCTTCGTGGGAGAACAGACGTCATTGACGGGCTCTGGCAATCGGATGGATGAATCAAGCATTTCAGGGCGCCTTGTCCGACGTTTGAGCCTACTTTTTAGGGGATGATGATGGCTAGATGTTGGTTAGAGAAGCGTCTTTGCATGCTGAATCCATAGCAACAAACCGTATCCAAAACAAACGAACCGTTTTCGAGATATGACCGATTTGGCGAAATAAACTACTTCAAACGCAACTTTTTTCGATTTTTTTTCTAACAACTTCTGACCTACTTGTCGTAGCGGCTTGGTTGGTGGCTCTAAAGAAGCGTCTTTTCAACGCGCAAAATGGCGCAAGAGATGAATTGCATCCCCGGAAAGACGCACCGTTTTCGAAATATTCGCGATTTTGTAATATCAAGCATTTCCGACATTTCCCTACTTTCTAGGGGGCGTAGCGGCATGGTTGATGGCTCTATAGCAGACTCACTAGAGCCCAAAGCCACAATAGTCATCACTCATCAGCCACGAAGCCCATCGACCACTAGAACCAACGTTCCCGTATGTCCCTCTACGCCCACGGCACTAAATGCCAGCTCAGCCTCACACCGTCGTCGTCCCTTAAACACGAAAACCACATGTCTGCCCAACCGTCCTCGCCAACCCCTTAACCCTTTTAAACAGATTTAACCAACTTCCAACAGAAATTCTGTTCCGTCGCTCTTAAAACAAATCTCGTTAATTTTCCACCACCAATATCCCCTGCTGGCAACACTTTCACTTGACGTTTCAATAATTCAGTGCAATTCGAGCAAGTCATTGCCAGACCTGCAGAAGCGTTAGAGTGAAAATGTGATATTTGCGTACGTCATCGAAATGGAAAAATTGACTTTTCAGCCGAAAAAAGTCATCAATTGAGACAAATCCAACGCAGATCTCTTGCATTCACTCCACCGCATGTAGCCCATGCAAATTTGGGTCACTTTAAAGAAGAATTAACCAGAAAATCGAGTTTCAAGAAATTGTCAATTCTGAATGGGTCGACTTTCGTTGGTCTGATGGAACCAATTTTCGATTTGGCGATTTTAAGTTCTTGAGATGGATGGAAGGGACTAGGACATGTGTAGACTACGTCGGAATGAAGAGAAAATGTTGGATTTTGCTTGGAATTCGGGGGAAAGGGATGGAAATGGGATATTTTCGCTTGCAAGGAGGTGGCGATTGCTCTTGTTGTTGCCAACGAGTGTGGAGACATGAAAGCGGTCTGGAATGGAGATGAATGTGTCCTTAAAGTATGCCAAGATGAGTTTACAAAGACGTGCACTGCGTGAGTCCAAGTTCCTCTGCAAGCACTTGGTATTTGGGTATTCCTTTTAATTTTGAAACTATAGCTCGAAGATGACTGTGGTTACATGGATTAGAAGGGATTGAGAGGTAGGGACGAGTGGAATGCCACCCTAGTCACCAGGATAAGGCGCAAGATCCATCAGCTAACAGGAGGCGATGGAAGCACCAGTCACAAGGGCAACCAGGTCACCAGGGCCACCAGACATACCAAAAGCACCAGTCACTGCAGACAGTAGTCACCAGAGAACCTAGGCAGCAGTCGAAAAGCCACCAAGTCCACCAACAGAGCTGATGACCAGAGACGACAGTGTCCCCAGAGCTACCACAAGCACTAGCCACTAGCCACTCATCAGGGCCACAAGAACTACCAAAGATAGCATCCACGAGAAGCGCGCCGGAGACGACAGAGTGATTAGAGGCGACTCTAGCCACCCAGGCACCAACCACGCATTAACCAGGCAACAGGGCAACTAGCCACAAGTCACTAGGTCCATCAGAGTCACCAGAGCCACTAATGAGCCGCTCGAGCAAGCGATCATTTGACACGCCAGGGCCCCAAGAGTCAAGAGAGTGTCTACAATCTCAGCGACTGGAGCCACTAGCCACTTGAGGCACCTGTCACAGTAACCACCACAGACTGTAGAACGACTAGAGACACTAGACCCACTAGAGCCATTAGAGAAACTAGAGCCTCCACAGCCAGTAGAGCCTCCAGAGCCACTAGAGCCTTCAGAAGCTCTAGAGCCACTATAGCCTCCAGAGCCTCCAGAGGCTCTAGAGCCACTAGAACCTCCTGAGCCACTAGACCCTTCAGAGCCACTATAGCCTCCAGAGCCACTATAGCCTCCAGAGCCAAAAGAGCCACCAGAGCCACTAGACCCTCCAGAGCCACTAGATCCTCCAGAGCAACTAGAGCCTTCAGAGCCACTAGAGCCTCCAGAGCCACCAGAGCCTCCAGAGCCACTAAAGCCTCCAGAGCCTCCAGAAGCTCTAGAGCCACTAGAGCCTCCAGAGCCTCCAGAGGCTCTAGAGCCACTAGAACCTCCTGAGCTACTAGACCCTTCAGAACCACTATAGCCTCCAGAGCAACTAGAGCCTCCAGAGCCAAAAGAGCCCCCAGAGCCACTAGACCCTACAGAGCCACTAGGTCCTCCAGAGCAACTAGAGCCTTCAGAGCCACTAGAGCCTCCACAGCCACCAGAGCCTCCAGAGCCACTAGAGCCTCCAGAACCGGTAGAGCCTCCAGAGCCACAAGACCCTCCAGAGCCACTAGAGCCTCCAGAGCCACTAGAGCCTCCAGAGCCACTAGAGCCTCCAGAGCCACTAGAACCTCCAGAGCCACTAGAGCCTCCAGAGCCACTAGAGCCTCCAGAACCACTAGAACCTCCGGAGCCCCTAGAGCCTCCAGAGCCACTAGAACCTCCAGAGCCACTAGAGCCTCCAGAGCCACTAGAGCATGCAGGGCCACAAGAGTCTCCAGAGCCACTAAAGCCTCCAGAAGCACTAGAGCCCTCAGGGCCACAGGTCCCATTGGAGGGGCCAAACATCTCTGAACAGAGAGAGACAAGAGCTGCCAGTGCCACCAGAGCAAGGGCAACAAGAGCCAGAACCACTTAGCCCAGCAGGTCGACTGGAGCAACCAGGCACTCGAAGCACCAGTCACCAGGGCCACTAGAGTCATCAGAGTCGCCAGAGCTAGCGGAATCCTCAAGCTACCAGAGCTACCAGTCGCCAGAGTCAATGGAGCCACTAGAGCCACCAGAACCCCTACCGACTCGAGGCTCTAGCCACTTCAGGCACCAGCCATCTAGGCCAGAATCGTGGACATTTGAACCCAAAGAGAGACACCTTTAAAGGAGGAAAGCAACCAACTTGTAGCGGAGTAAAGTTTGCTGGCAGTCGAGCAAAAGAGTGAGCAGATGGATGGAGCGGCAAATCGAGACAGGAAACCTCTGAACAAGCCTGCACCAGCTGGCAAGTGGCTAGTTCCCAGAAGAACCCCGCTTTCGAAAGACCGTGCCTTTGATTCAGCCTAGAGCAAGTAGTAGGGACCAGCTTTACCGCCTAGTTCGAGCCCCACTTGGACCACAGTTCGGGTCCAATGTGCTCTCCCTACCCGACGTGAAGTCCTTGGCCACTCTGACACGAAATACCACCACTCCCTCTCCTCTGAACCCAGAATTCCCAAGAATCTATGTCCCAACATTTGCCTTGACCGAATTCGCATTCAATTTCCCACCAATTCCCTTCGGATACACCAGCCTGACCTCAAATTGACTTCCCATCCAAACAACAAATCACCCAGTCGACCTCGATGGCCACACCCGCGCCGCGGGCACACCCACGAGATCCAGCGCCGCCGCCACCACTCGGCCAGAGGTATGCGAAAAATGTTAACGACCTGCCAACAGGCGTCACTGATCGGCATCCATCGACAAGCGGGTCGTTAGTGTAGCTCCCAATCTAATGGCGCGTCATAAAGCCAGTCAGAGACCAGAGCTCTCGCTGGTCTCCACCGTCTCGCGTGTGTACGTCTGTGTGACCTTAATGCGATGCCGCCGTAAATGGTCAGCGTTCCACATTCAGCTGAGTGCGCGAACGATTCAGATAAATATTTGTATCCATCAGATACGCTTATGGAATGTAGCGCGCAGCTCGTAATCGATTCACCTGAAGTGATCCAATTCCCATTGTCCACTTGGACAGACAGAGCCGAATGAGACGCCCCAAGCCTGGTGGCCATCGGGCATCGTTTGTTTTTCGTTTTATCTCGTGATCAGGGCATCTCTCTGCGTCCAGACTCGACTTTGTTTACCGCACACAATGGGGACGACTGTTCGTGCGAACGATGACTATGCGTTGCTTGTTTGTTGATGGTTCGCGTCGTCGCGCGGGCGATTTTGTGCGATTTCCCGTGGAAGTGCGCGAATGGATTCGGACAATGGCCGTCGGTTTGTTTGGATTTTGTTTGTTGTTTTGCGCCAGTTGTTAGGAATCTGCTCTTTCATCAGAACTGGGGCTGTTCTTTGTCTGGAGATCTGGACGGAAGTTGAAGACGCTTTCGCAAAGGAAATGAGGTCAGCAGTCTTTCCCTCGAAGTGGGGGGACAAGGGGAACTTGCTTCCACTGACAGCCTCTAGAAGGTGGCCATGGGGACGAAGATGTTCAGATTCAAGGCTGCTGCGGGGAAGGGAATGATCTCTACGTTGTCCATCGTCGAGCTCATGCGCCAGCGTCTGAATGGAGCAATGAACTAGTGCAACTTAAATGTGTTTTTCCCCACGGACCACTGAGTCTATCAGGGCCAAAGTAATATCCCGTCTATTCATTAACCTTCTACCCACTTCAAAGTGACTCCACTAGGACCAGAACGAAGCCTAACCTCCCCTAGTCCCTCTACAATCTTGTTGTGGAACTGCATCTAAATCCTAACAGCTCCTCAGATAGATTTAAGGGGCCAACTGATACACTGGGATTATAATAACCACTTCGTTCAGTTTCGTTCAGTTTTGCTTAGACAATGCCCAACCTTAATGGAGGTAGGGGGACTTATATCAACGTAAGCAATTGTAAAAAATTAGTTTCGTTGAGTTTCGTTAAGTTTCGTTAAATGTTCCTTACTGAAATGGGAGCGAAATCAACCTCTTCAGAGTTCTCCGAAGGTGAATACAATCATCTCACGACCAAGTCTCAGGCTAAAACCAAGTAAAAGCCGAACAAAATCTCTAGTGTGTGCCGGTCCAAATCTCTGACAGACTTCTGAGTCTCTGGTTGGGCCCTCAGCAACTGACGCATAATCCACAACATTTCCCCGTCGCCATATCTGCGCAAAAACTGAGTAAAACCATGCATTTAGCATTTTTTGGCAACCGATTCGTGACGTCATCGAAATTGAAAAAATCCACTTTTCCGCCGAACAACGCGAAAAATGGAACGCAGATCCCTTGCACATGCCCTACCACACTCAGGCCCATCACATTTTAGTCAATTCAGCGTGCACAGCTCACAAAAATCGATTTTTAAAAAACTGGCACTTCTCAGCGGAAAATGTGCGGTAAAATGGTGAACCAAACGGGTGGACTTTTTTTGGTCTGAGGTGGCAATTTTTCGAATTTGACGATTTGAAGGACTCCAAGGGGTGTTGATGGGTGGAAATGACTGGGACATGGGTAGACTAGCCTAGAATGGACGGAGGAGCCAGAGATTCTTGAGAATTTCTGTCAAAAAGGCGGGAAATTTGAAGTGTTTACTTAACAGAACGTGCAAGTTCCTGTTTCGAGATTGCGATGGTTTAAGATGTAACGCGAGGAAGGAGGGATCGAAATGGGGTCTAGATGAGTGGAAGAGGGGTGATCAGTGGGAAATTATGGCTGGGAAGTGGCTCAGAGGGTGGACAGAGGTGGCCGGCAAATAAGAGGGAACAGTGACAGAAAGAAGCGAATACCAGACTACAGGACTATCAGAGTCACAACTAAGCATCCAAAGCGACAACCAGGACCAGCCAGCAGCCAGGTGGGCATCCAGATCTACAACCAGGACCAGGAAGCAGCCAGGTGAGCATCCAGAGCCACAACCAGGACCAGCCAGCAGCCAGCTGAGCATCCAGAGCCATAATCATCATCAGCCAGCCGAGCCTCTAGCAGTCAGAATGACCAGTCACCAGCCACAGGCAGAGCCTCCAGCAGCCAGGGAAACCAGTCACCAGAGCCACCTCCGTTCGTTGGACGTCTAGGGAGGCCACAGTGTAGGCTGTGCGTCGATTGGGGGTTGGAGCTACGAGCTCAGGCAACGAACATACTCGACGTAAACCGATAATGGCACGTAGTCTGTTCAAGAAAACCTCTTGGCAGCAAGGCAGAGGACGTTCGGGCAGCAATTAACACAGACGCACACGCGGGGATATTGTGTGGACACATAGACGGCTGAGGTATCCAAGGAAAGACCCAGAATAAAGGTCGAACCGAGTCCAAGTCGAAATTTCGATCAAACAGCAGTCAGGCGACAGTTCCGCCGAAGGAGGGCGCTCAGATGAAGGAAGCGACTTAAGGAACATCGACAAGCTATAGACAGAGTTGCCAAATAGCTGACAGACCCCTTGACGGAGTCAACATTCAAGGCTTCCTTATTTTGGAACTCGCCCAAAAGGAGTCCACAACAACCACGTCGCCGAACAGACGGGGATCTTGACTCTGTCTCGCTTAGACGACTCAGTGGCCCTTCTTCAGTCATTAGACGAGGCAGGGAGTCCCTTGTCTTGACCAAGTCTGCCCAGAGGAGCGGTTTTTAGCCGAATTTCTGCTCTTGCGGTCTGAAAAGTGTCCACCTCCACCCAAGTCCTCGCACAAAAGACAATGGATGGCCTTTCGTAAGACTGTCATCTTCTCCTCCTCTATATCCCTTCCCCCCCCCCTCCCCTCACACACACACTCACAAGGACCACCCTCTTGTCACACTCAAGGACACCAAAGACAAAGTGATTGTGAAGAAGAATCGCCCCCAGGACACCGGCCATTCTCCAAGTTGCCAACGTCCTCCTCCAACGACAGAGACAACGCGTCGCGTCGCATTGCGATTGAATGCCAACCGATTTTGGGAAAATCCAATTCAAACCACGACATGACAACGCCGTTTATTTAATTGACGCCGCGGGTGGTCCCCGTTCTCTGTGACTCCACGGATAGGATGGATGGCCAAATGCTTGGCTACGTGCCTCCACTGGGAATTGCTTCATTTGCTTGAGACTGGGAGTTGGCATGCGGCGTCAGTTGGCTTACAAGGAAGGCGGCATTTCTGCTGTGCGGCGCTTTTTTAGGATTTGCGTCAGAACAGAGGCAATGACGACAAAATACAGAGAATGAAGTCACGAAGCCATGTGCGATGGTTGGAGCGGCGTTGTTGGTCAAAGAAGCGGCCAAACGATGGCAATGTTGGCCATTTCATTTGCGCCATTCTCATTGGCCGTCTTGAAGGGAAGTTCGACAAGGGAAATGATCTCGAGAAGTAGTCGCATACTTGGTCTTGGTACGCAGCACTGGGTAAAATGGTGCTCCGTCCTCGAAACATGGAAGAGAAGTGATCGATCTTGAATCGTTCCAGGCTCACACCAGCACTGGCGGTGGTTCCCTGTGTTCTTCAACCAACGACTGACCTCTAAGGCAACACAGGCACCTTCAGTCCTTCAAAACGCTGTCAGCGGTGGAAACTGGAGCACTTACTGGCCACATTCCGCGAAAGGATCACAATGCCCACGGCCAGTGGCGATGAAGACGAGCAAGAGGTTACTCCATGGCATGCAGACGGGCCAAGAACTGATGAAGGAACTGTGGCAGGAACATTCAACGTGGCAGCACCTTTCAATAGGCAGACGCGTTCAAGAAGACCTAGCTTAGACTACGTCCTGGGACCTTACAGACAAGAATTGGAGAGACAACCGCGAACAGCGGAGCATCGTGAAGACTGTGACCTTGGCAGAAAAGGAGCCCGAATTCGTCTCAATCTTTGCAAAGTTCGACCATTCCAGACGCAATTCACAAATTCATTAAACAAGCGGGAGACTGCGTTGCTTTCTTGAAAAAAAAAAACATGCGCAGTTGCCAGCTGTCAAGAGGTGCTCGAGGAGCACAAATTGGCGAATTCGCACCCATGTTCCAGTTCTTGTACAACGACGCTATCGAGTGCCTGCCAGAGGAGGACGTCCACATGCAATTGGCTCACGACAGCTTGCCGAAGGAGGGCGTCTCAGAAGGACCACGTTACGATCCACAGATGGCCACATTCCGGCCAGGGGTTCCAAAAGAAACTCGGCAATATCGAGGATTCCATCGTCGTCGCTGATGCAGTCGGTTGGGAGCCACTGAAGAGCCTGCCAATGGTCGGAGTAGGGTCTGGAAGAGGAGAACTCGTCATCGCCGATATGGATCTCATTGAAAAGTCTGTCGAGGCAGATGCGGAGGCACCTTCTTTGCTGATGGCCTAATGCCCAGCGAGTCCAGTGGCCTCAATGGCCTTCTGAGTCCTAGGCCCGCCTTGTGTCAAAACGGAAAAGGCGGGACTACTTCTTGTAGACGGCTGGCGAGTTAAAATGTTTGATTTTATTTTACTGTACCGGGCCAACTACAAGTTTCTTTTAAAAAATGCAATAAAATGAAGAAAACTTAATTTTTTTCCAAGTTTTATGGCTTTGTTAGTAAGAACAGACACTCCCATTAATTATGCAATACAAAGTCGTTCAAGTGGATGCCTCTGACTGGCTTCGCAGTAGCGCCTTCTGTCACGCCAACTCTCCAAGACCATTCCAAGCCATTGTGGATGGTTTCGGGCTGTAGCTCACGCATTGCTTGGATGATTCTGGCCTTAAGTGCTTGAATAGTTGCCGGATTGTTGTCATAACATCGGTCCTTCACGGTTTCCCACAAAAAAAGTGGTCAAATCGGAGCTCCGAGGCGGCCAAGTGACATCGCCAAGACGACTGATAACACGATTTGGGCATTTTGGTGCACAAAAGATCGATTGCGGCATGAGCTGTGTGACATCCTGGGGTCGTCCAAAGCCATGTCTGTAAATTTCAGTAAAAAAGTCGTTTAGCATGGCTCTGTAACGGCCACCGCTGTTCCCAGCCACATTTTCGAAGAAAAATTGCCCAAAATGGCCACCACTCCACAAAATGTCACTCTCCGCGAATGCATTGGCTTCTCGACAGAGGCGGCAATTTTGTGTGTTAACGTAGACACCGAGATGAAAATGCGGATTATTCGCTTGACTCAGCAATTGAAGGCGCGCGCGACCATCCGCTTCGTTATCGCCTCGCAGTTTGGGCCTTAGAGCGTCTTTCCTGACGTGGCGCATCCAATTTGACCTGGACAACGTGAAGGACCGATGTTATGCGAACAATCCGGAAACGATTCAAGCACTTAAGGCCGGAATCATCCAAGCAATGCGTGAGCCACAGCCCGAAACTGTCAAACAGCTGTTGGAAAGGTTGGGGTGACGGATGGCGCTATCCCCGCTTGTCAGCGATATGGCCTATGCTAAATCAAGGAAGGACTGATTACCCTCCTTAAGCTAGACAGGAAGGTTATTAGTAGAGTGATTGGGCTGCTAACTGGCCACTGTCTTATAGGCAGCCATGCCAGAAGACTTGCGGCATCTTACAACGAGCTGACGACGTTTATGCGAGGAGCTTCAAAATGGCAGAAAGCATACAAAAAACTGAGGAACAATTCCACAAGTACTCGGAAGATGCAGTGTCGGAGGCATAAGAAAGGCAAGCCGGGTGTTCGGAATTCCTAGAGGAACGTTGGAGATCCGAATTCATTGTAGACTCATAGAGAAAGGCAGTAGTATTGGACTGAAAATGTAAACTCGCTTATAAATCTGGTAAAATGTGGTTTTCCACAGACCTTTTAAACACTGTACATAAAGTAATTCGACACGGCAAACGCAAGAACTCCTTGAGAGATTAGCTTCTCGGGAGGTCGTGGTACTATGGCTTTATAAAACGTCACAATCAATTGTGGACTATCAAAGGGACGGACCATATTGACAGAGGAGTCGGTCTGGAAGTGGTTCCGGGATCAGAGGGGATATTTGGCAGAACTCGATGCGGCCGACTGGACGATGCGTCAAGGGTGTTTAATGGCGACGAGACTTCCTTCTGCCTAAAGGTTGGAAGACCCTATAAAGGGTGATTTTTTAGCTATGATCTTATTGGCAACACTGGTTTAAACAGCTGACGCACGTTTCGTGTTTTGTTTCACTGTCAAACATCTTCAGTTTGGTCTATAATTTAACCATGAATCGTCTTACAAACGAACAACGCTTGCAAATTATTGAATTTTATTTCGTGAATGGGCTCTTGGAAAGTTGGCCGATGATTCACTTTTTTACCGAAAACTTGTGTTCAGCGACGAAGCTCATTTTTGGCTCAATGGGTACGTAAATAAGCAGAATTGTCGATTTTTGAGTGAATATCAGCCAGAAGCATTGCAAGAGCTACCAATGCATCCAGAAAAAGTCACAGTTTGGTGCGGTTTATGGGCTGGTGGCATGGACCGTACTTCTTCAAAGATGATGCGAATCGTAACGTAACTGTGAATGGTGAGCGCTACCGTGCGACGACGGTGCACTTGTCGCCGACCGTGCATAACGCGTGTGCCTAAAAAAAAAAAAAAAAAGTCTACGCGCTCCCTCCACCCACAAAAGCCTCGCGAGTGCCGACCAAAACAATAAACAAGTGTTTGTGTGAAGTGTTTCGGTGTCGAGCGCGTGCGGTCCGCTCCCTCTCGCCCCTTTCCCTCACAAGCCACTGCTGCGCATTCTCGGACTCAACAATTTCTTTAGGAATTTTAACTGGTCACTATGCCTCCTCGATAGTGACGTGGATGCCGCTGCTGATATGGTCACAAACATTCTTCTGCTGGGCATGAGGTCATTCATTCCGCATAGAGTGAAGTGTATCAAGCCCAAAGAAAATGCATGGCATGACTCGAGCTATCAGGTTGAGAGAGTTGAATTCAAAGCCAACCCTACTGAGGAAAACCGGAACAAGTTTAAACGGGCCAGAAATGACTGCAATGCAACTATCAGACGTGTGAAATTCTCCTATGAGGCAAAAAGTGCTACAATGTCCCAAAGGTAGCAAAAACTTTTGGTCATTTTGTCAAAAAACATAAAGAATTCCACCTCGTCTACAATTCCCACGCTCATTTACAACGACATTCCAGCTGTCAGCTGTTTAGACAAAGCAAATCTGCTTGCGGCGCACTTTGCAGCCAGCTCAACACTGCCAGATTCCAATATGTCTCCACGTGTACTTGAGAGCGTTGATTTCACCATGGGACAAATCCACTTTCGCACGCGTACAGTTGCAAGAGTACATAAAGATCTCGACGTGCACAAATCCGCTCGCACGGATGGTATTCCCCCTATACTTCTGAAGAGGTGTTCTTCTGCGCTGGCAAAACCATTACGTAAGCTTTTTCATCTATCCTACTCTTTAGGTCGCTTTCCGAGCAGATGGAAAACAGCATTTGTCCAGGCCGTCCCTAAAAAGGGCGAATCTTCGTCACCCGCTTATGTGCCTTCTTTCTAAGGTCATGGAAACGCTGATAAATCGTCAGCTTATGAAGTATCTTGAATCGCGGAAGCTTCTTAATGACCGGCAGTACGGTTTCCGTAGCAACAGGTCCACTGGTGATCTGATAGCTTATCTCACCGAAAAGTGGAACACATCTTTGCATAATGCAGGCGAAAAGAAGATAGTTGCACTTGATATTTCTAAGGCATTTGACAGAGTTTGGCATCAAGCTCTTTTTTGTCGAAAATGCGTGCACATGGTATCGATGAATCTCTTCTTCTATGGATTAGAAATTACCTTTCGAACGGTTCAATTCAAGTTGTTTTGGATGGGTTCAAGTCTGGTGTACCCCAAGGTTCTGTTCTGTCTCCGACACTCTTTCTCATTTTTATTAATTATGATCTCTTGTCTGCTACTTCTAATCCAATCCATTCCTTCGCTGATGACAGCACCCTCAGCTTTTCATAATCGTTCCGAGACTCACGACCCTGTCCTTCGGCCGTAGAATTGGAACGGCCGCATATGTTAAGCACATTGAATTCCGATCTTGACAGCATAATTAACTGGGGAAACAACAACAGAGTGGAATTCAATGCTTCGAAAACTCAATGCTGCCTGCTGTCACTCAAGCGAACCCTTGTTAATCAGCCATTATCCATGAATGGCGCTTGTGTCGATGAAACCGGAAAGCTTTCCATCCTTCGTATGTGTATCAACACAACCATTACTTGGAACGATCACATATTTGTGGTCGCCAAAAATGCTGCGAATTGTTTAGGTTACCTTAATCGATGCAAGAAATATTTCACCCTCTCTGATTTGGCTTTCATTTATAAGGCGTATATCCGCCTCAAGGTTATATCTGGTCTGGTGCCCCAAAGACCACCCTGCACCTACTAGATAGAATCCAAAAGCGAGCGATAAAACTTATAGGAGACAAAAATTCTCGCAAAGTCATTAGACTTGCTCGAACATCGACGTACCGTTTCTTCTTTGTCCGTATTTTATCGCTATTTCAACAAACGATGCACAAGTGAGCCAGCCAACTGCATTCCTCCTCTCCATGAATTCACCCGCAATACTCGTCTCGCCAGGAATGCTCATCAGTTTACCCTTAAGCCTACTTTCGGACGCACAGTTCATTTTAGAGACTCGTTCTTCAGCCGTACTATGCGTGTTTGGAATGCTCTTTCCAGCGCAATATTTCCCACAGACTACAACCCGCAGACACATAAGACCAATGTGCACAGGTACCTCCTCTCCCTTTCTCCCTCCATACCTTCGGCCCGTGCTGTGTCTTGACCCCGGACACTTAAGGGTATTAGCAATCCCTTGAACGCGCGCAAATTATAGAAAAAATATTCAACTTTTTTTTGCCCAAAATGCAAGAGCTTGACTTGCATGACATGTGGTTTCAACAAGACGGTGCCACATGCCACACAGCACGCGCAACAATGGACTTATTGAGGGGCGTGCGTTCGGTGAACATTTTATTTCACGTTCGGGACCGGTCATTTTGGCCGCCTAGATCGTGCGATTTAACGCCTTTAGACTATTTTTTGTGGGGCTATGTTAAAGCTCATGTCTATACAGACAAGCCCGCTTCAATTGACCCATTGGAAGACAACATTGAAGCATTTATTCGTCAGATACCGGCCGAAATGTTGGAAAGAGTATGCCAAAATTGGACCAAGCGGATGGACCATTTGAGTCGCAGTCAAGGTCAACATTTGCATGAAATAATCTTCAAACTACTATCGATTCAAATAAAGATTTCATGCATTTTTCTGAATTTTATGTGTTTTTTTTTTGAAAAACTTTCCTATAGCTTTTAAAAAATCAATGATAAGGAGACATGATAAGGGCCATAAAATGCATCATTGGAATTCTTTTTTCCTGGGCATAGTGGTCTGCCAGGCAACGAAAGAGCCGACGAGTTAGCTAGAACAGGGACGACCCTGCCATTGGCAAGTAATCAGGAGACACAGCAGTAATTGACACTTTGCTACTCACAGAAGCCATCAGCACCGCCAATCGGAGATGAAACTTGCGTCGATCGGACCCTAGACTCCTGCATTTTCAAAGAACTGGCCACGCGGGGATAGAATGCAGTGAAATAGCCCACTTCCTAGCTCGGAAATGAGCAGCGGAACCATTTAATGGCTCAGAACCCTTCTGCGCTGCAGGAGGCCATGTCCTCGGAGAAAAAGGAACCGGGCAGGAGCCTGGAAGAACGCTCATGACATAAAGAAGTCGCGCTGTGTGCGTAAGTTTAAGGAACTGGCCACACGGGGATGGAATGCAGAACCCTTCTGCGCGGTAGGAGACCACGTCCTCAGAGAATAAGGAATCGGACAGAAGCCTGGAAGAACGCTCATGACATAAAGAAGTCGCGCTGTGTGCGTAAGTTTAAGGAACTGGCCACACGGGGATGGAATGCAGAACCCTTCTGCGCGGTAGGAGACCACGTCCTCATAGAATAAGGAATCGGACAGAAGCCTGGAACAACGCTCATGACATAAAGAAGTCGCGCTGTGTGCGTAAGTTTAAGGAACTGGCCACACGGGGATGGAATGCAGAACATTTCTGCGCGGTAGGAGACCACGTCTTCAGAGAAGAAAGAACCGGAAAGAAGCCTGGAACAACGCTCATGGCATGAAGCAAACCAACTCCTCGGTGGTTCGAGGCACGCATCAAGATGAACAAGAATCAACTTCCTGTCCTTCAGGGAGCACCTAAGGCAAATAGGACGATCTGATAAAGGTCTCTACTCCTGGCTATCAGACCTCAGTCACACGGAACAAGACTAGTTGACGGAGGACTTCCAAGGCATCGCAATGCAGCCAGCAGGGCCTAAGTAAGACGTGCCATGTGCTCGTCCACCCAAGTCTCACTCGTCCCCAATCTGATGCGAATTGGACTCCGAAACCGAAGCCAGAACACGTCTTCCCTCAGACAAGGTCTCAGCACATCGAAATAGGACCTCAAACCCTCAACAAAGCCCTCCCCAAGCATCAATTCGCACTCCCCTACCTCAATTGAAGAGATGCTCTCCCTCAACTCGTTGTGCTGCTCCAAAATAACAATCGAATCCGATCAACAACAGCAGCAAGCAAACAAAAGAAAGAAAATAAAAACACAGACTATCCCTCAAACGCCTCGAAAAAAAAAAAAAACGCAGCCACTGCTCTCACCTGTTGAGCTCTCGAGAAGCGTCTCCTCCTCTGATGAATGAAACTGAAAGTACACCCGACGTGACAACAACTGCGACTGCAGCGGCGACTTGTGACTGCGACTGCGACTCAGGCGGGGCGTCGATATCGATGACGTTATCCGCGAATGGTTGCTTTTCCAAAGCGAACGACCTAGTAACACATATTCACACTTGCAGGTGCACACAATCGCACGGCTTGACTTGATTGAAGAGAAGAAAAAAAAGAACGCACACGACACGACGGCATTCGAAGAGTTCTTGATCTCGCGGCGGGCGGTGGTGGCTGGGAGGGGCGGGGTTGCTTACACACACGCTTAGATTAGAGAGCACATTTGTGGGACCCTTTCCATTCGATTTGCATACCGAACGACACTAGAAAGCGGGCTCCCCTTTTTTTCCACACACACACAGACACAGGCGCAAACAAGAAAGTCGAGCTCGCTCGAGAACACTGGCGAGCTTCTCCCGCCAAATTCCGGCGAAGAGGACGACGTCACTGGTTCAGCGGGCGTCTTGATAACACACGACGGACCACGACGGACCACGACGACGACTGCGGTCACGACGAACCAACCGAATCGTCGCGATGACTACCCCACGATTCGTTGAAGAGCACCAACTCACGGCCGACACGGACACGGATTCAGGGACGAAAAAGCACTCCTGGCCAGATTACGAGCACAGCAGCGTTGTGACCTTTTGCACCGAAAAACAAAATAAAACCACGCACACACACGCTCGCGCAGAGGCACAGTGACACAGCGGCCAAGTGAACGATCGACTCGGCCGGAGACGGAGAACGCGAGCGAGCGAGCGAGAGAGAGAGAGGGAGGGAGAGGGAGGGAGAGAGAAAGAGAGAGCGAGAGGCAGCCCGCAGTAGTCGAACGAAAGCTGGATTGAGAGCAGGCAGATACGGGGAGAGAGAGAGAGAGAGAGAGAGACCAAATCCCGGTTTGAAGCACACACGCAAAAAAAAAAAAAAACAAATATTTTTTCACGAAAAATTATATTCGGTCTGTGGCTGACCCGAAGTCGCGTCAAGTACCGCGCGAATCGGGGAACAAACTCAACTGGTAATCCGGTCTGTTTGCGAAAAGTATCTGAGGCGCACGCTAGTGCTGCCGCTGTGCTTCTGGTGCTGGTGCTGGTGCTTCTGTCGATGGCACTGGCTGTTGGCGCTGGTCCCTCTCTCTCATAGCACACAGGCCAGCCAGCCAGCCAGCCAGCCAGCCAGTCAGCCAGCCAGCCAGGCCAGGCCAGGCAAGCTCTCGCATCATCGCGCATCGTGTTGTGTTGTTGTCGGCTCGCACGGCGGCAAGACGCGAACGGCAAACAAACACCAAGACAGCTTTCAACTTCGCCGCGACGACGATTGTGTTGCTGAGTAATAAAATCGATCGCCAAGCGCGTTTCGGTTCGGTTTTGGGGGTCTCGTTCGACAACGACGACGCCAACGACAACGACAACATGGATGATGGCGTATTGCGATGGCAATGGCGATGCTGATGTTAGGTGGCAGCGGTTTTTGTGTGCATTTTGGGCTCAGCGTGAGTGGAAATTATGCGCGTGGGGGACGACAACTGCAGCTGCCGCTGGCCGCCCAACTTGGACCGCCAACGATGGAGGTTCGCTGCTTGACAGATCTGTGCCGCAGAGCCCCTCCCCACAGAAACCGATTTGAGTGACTGCGACGCCCTGAGGCGTTCAAATCGACTTCAACCGACGCCGGGGTGGATGTGTGGTAATTGCATGCCCAGGAGCGGTTGATTTTTTTAAGTGGCCGATGAAAGGTTTCAATCAGAGACGAGATGGAGGGAGGAACAGACTCGGGTGTGAACGATTTCAAAGATCTGTGGCGTGCCGCAGCACTTGGACGGCCAAAGCGACCGAATTGTCGGCTGTTGAGGGTTTAAAAATGCAGCACTTACCTTCGGTCCTCAGTCGGCGGGCAATCCTTTAGCGCTTCCAATGATTTGCTGATAGCTCCTGGATGGATGTCCACACTGGGACGCGGTGGTTAACACTCGAAGAGCACGGCGGACACTTCACAGAAGAACGCGAAGCACGACACGTTTGCTTAAGAGCAGCCACTGGGACGGAGAATCGCGAGGGATACCGAGGACATCGCGGTGGTGTGCTACTAAACGTGCTCGGGGGCATACTATCGCGAGGGGCTAGCAGGTTATCGTGGTTACGACACACCACGGGACAGACTGGAAGCAATGACACTGAACATAAAGCGGCACTGATAGGACTGCTCTTTGGCGCACGCGAAGGACTCACACGACAAGGAACAGACTGGAAGCTTTGGTATGTTGAACACAACACGGCGAGGCACTGATTCGACTGCTCTTTGGCGTACGCGAGGAGCTAACACGGCAAGGAACAGACTGGAAGCTTTGGTATGTTGAACACAACACGGCGAGGCACTGATTCGACTGCTCTTAGGCGTACGCGAGCGGCTAACACGGCAAGGAACAGACTGGAAGCTTTGGTATGTTGAACACAACACGGCGAGGCACTGATTCGACGGCTCTTTGGCGTACGCGAGGGGTTAACACCTTCATGACACAGCAAGGAACCGACTGGAAGCTCTGGCACGTTTAGTGAACACTCCGAGCGCTCTAGGGCGTACTACCGCGAGGAACTCGCATATATTGACACGGCGATGAGCTGATGGAGACATTTGGACACATTAGGCGGAAGGACACTGCATACAAGACAGCCGCGCAATAATGGACACGCTCTGAGGCAGACTAACGCGAGGGGGGCCCTGGTTTGGACACAATTACGTCACAGCGAGGAAATTATTGGAGGCTTTGGGACGTTGAGGGGTACACCTGACGCGCGGGGGGACTGAAGACGGCACAGGGATGCAGTTATAGGCTCGAGTGGTTGCCCAGAGATGCACACGAACGCGACACAGCGACGCACTAATGCCCAGGGATTCACGTAAACGCGACATATCGTCGTACCATGCTGACATACAACACAACACTTGCCATCCCCGATAGGCCATTCACCGACAAATCACACACCACTTTTCCTCCATCGACGACTTCGACTGAATTCAAAAATTCAAATCAAATTTAACGGCCGCACATGAATGAACGCCGCCACCGGATAACGGAACGGAAGCCATTTCTCTCTGCAAGAAGACCAAATGCAATAAGATTGATTTCGCTTGCAAAACTCCACTAAATCCATGCAAACCTGATTAGATTCTGTGCAACATGCACTTTCGCAAAGATTTTATTCGAAAAACCACCCCAGTCGGTGGATTTTGCAGAAATAACAGACGTTGCACACTTGGTGAGGAGCACTCGCGGTAAAACACAAATTTTCGAGCGAAAAACACATCCCGGGGGTGAATTTCATTTTTAAACACTAAACGAATCATTGATGCAGACTTTACGGGGTGGAAAATGCAGAAAATCACAATATTTCATGGGATTTTGAAGAAAAGAAAATTCCGATGCAACCAATTGCAACATTTCACGAACCGCAACAACTGACTGACTTCGACTGCGTTCGGAAGTGCTGCTCTCCCCCCGATGGGGGGAAGTGAATGCTGGTGAGACGGTGGATATGTGATGGAAATTCCTTAACAAGTATAAGAGAACATTTGCAGGCACAAAAATACACATCATTTGAAGAAAATTCATAAAAATCAGCAATTTATCGCGGAGATTTAAAGAAAAATGAATTTAAAAAAATTACAATTCAAGGGGATTCAGTCACATCCATAGGCATGTCGCATCTCGATTATATTACAACCATAACCAACTTCACACCACTTCACTTGTCAACTGACAGTTGACCATTTCATTTTTTCGCAATTAAAGCAAAAGCATTGAATTTATTATTTGCGCGTGTTTTAATACAATTTCTCGTCAATAATCAACAAGAATTTATTGAAAAAAAAAAAAAAAAAAACACATTAACTAAACGAAAATGCATAAACGCGGTGGACAACGTAACAATTACAATAACAATGGCAATAGATTTAGTGGACTAAACTATTCCGATGGTAAGTGTCGTGTGTTTTGGGGGACTTTCCGAATTTTCCCACCCCGTCGTCGTTCAATCGCCGCCGCCATTAGTGTGAGGAAAATGAAAAAAAAATAAAACTATAATCACTTTTCCGCAGAGCATGATGATCGGGCAAAGGATAGATCCACAACCAGGAGGGTTAGTTTTAAGGCGTCCGGCTTGGCGCAAAACAAAGGTGGTGGCCTCAAGGGTCGCATGGCCGAGCTTGCAATTCGGTCGCGGCTAGAAGATGACGATGATATGATCGATTTCGTTGGTGGGTCTAGGGTAAGTGTGTGTGTGTACGGGGGAGGATTGAGGGAAATTGTGAAATTACATTTTGTTGTGCCTTGCAGTTCGACTCTGGACGACCGGAACGTGGTGGCAGAAGGAAGGGTTCGCCGATTCCGCGGGGCAAATTTGGATCCAAGCAGCTGGTGCCCACGTCCCTGGGATGGTATCAAATCACGGTGAGCGAAGAAAAATGCAACAATTTGTGTCATTGATAGCAGATGTGTGTAGACTTTGTTTTGTATACGTTTGCTCAGGTGAATTAAACGAAATGGGTTTTCTTTGGAAATCGTCGTTGAATTCATGCTGAATCAGGTCTGGTTGTTGTTGCACTTGTCGTGTTGTGCTGTGGATGGCTTTTTTTCGATAATTTTTCTTACCGCTCTTCGTGGAAATGTGGCGAGCAAGCAGTGTCGTACGAATCGCTGACGTTGTTACGTGGCTTTTTACGAGAACCATGTGAGAGGTTAGGATCAGCTTTTGAGGTTCAGGGTCATGTAGGTTCACATGTCTCGGAGGAGGATGCCGTCTAATGACTTTAAACATCGCATTATGCGATACGATGCCCATCTAGTCGCACTCCGTCGCATATTTTGACAACAAGACGCCTTCCAGAGAAGAGAACAAGTGAATCGAGGTGGATTTTTATGCTTCCGGAGCAGAGAACAAGCGACAATTCATTCCGTCGTTCGTGTTTGACGGTCACAGTCCTCGTGGTTGTAGTTTCTACAGAGTCCCACGGAGGATGCACTGAGTTTAATCGTGGGTAGGTCGTGCCAGAGCGAGTTTTGCGATCACTTTCAATGCTTGGCGGGCACTAGGCACTGCTCTTGCGTTTGATTTCCATCGTCGATCGCCTCTGCAATGCAGTATGCAGTCGAAACTGCGTGAAAACGTTTAAAAATGCCCCTTCTTTCGTACTCCTCTCCAGGCTCTGCCTAAGTCTGCCGGTCCCACAGGGCAACCATTCTTCTTCCAATGCATGGTGGACCTGTGCCTCAGAAAAACAAACCTCCAAGCGTGTCCAGGAGACGTGCATTCTAGCAAATCTTGTCGTTCCAGTGGACCTGTGCCTCAATCAACAAAACTCGAAGCGTGTCCAAGCGACGTGCTTTCTAGCAAATCTTGTCGTTCCAGTGAAACTCTGCCTCAACGGCCAAGTTTCCACAGTTAACTACCGCCAATTGCACCCACAATCCTCGGCCGCTTATGTGCCCCACCTCAGCAACCTCTTCGCTCCTCCGACAGCCTCGAAGTCTCAGCGACTTCTTATCGACCCGCAAAGACAAAGCACGCCCCTAGCTGCCATAAAGAGCCACAAAATCGCGCCCCTTGAACCAGCAATTACCCTCATTTATCCACAGCGCATAAAACCCCCAGATAACCGCCGATACACGCCCCATCCGCCTGGTGACACAACGCACGCCATTGTCTTACAAAAATGCAACGTTTATTAGTAAAAAACAAAATGAAGTACAAACAATTAGAACGAACGAATAGCTTAGACCTAAGTAATTGTGGCCACAGTTTGAGCCTTCCCGAGCGTCTCCCGGTCCTTGCCGTAGCCGGCCGCCCGCCTATTGTTGCGTCGATGCAGGCGCTTGGCAATCTGCGGCACGAACAGGTCGCAATTGTACTCCGTCCTCTCTTTGTCCATGTAGATCCTGCTGTTGTCGTCCATCTTCAGCAGCTCGCACACCCAACTGAGCACGTAGCCGCAGATGAAGGATGTCAGGCAGCCAATCACCGAGTACCACATGTAGGACAGGCGATAGAGGTAGAAGTAGTCACTGTCTTCGGTGCGTTCCCTTTCCCCCGTGAGAACGGTCTGCGTCGCGTTCACAGCGTCACATCCTTCCACAGACATCGGCAGCTGCGGCGGCGCAGGCTTGGGCTGTCCGAATCCGATCCAGCATGCAAAAGCGAGTCCAATGAGGAGGCCGGCCACGCAGCCCTTTTGATTGGCGCGCTTCGTAAGCATGCCCAGTAGGAAGAGACCGAGCAGTGGGCCGCCGACAACGCCGAAGATGGTCAGCGACGCTTGAAGAACGCCGCCCAGTGCTCCGGCGGCAAAGGCTAGTCCAATGCAGACGATGCCGTACACGAGAGCGAGCAATTTGGAGAGCAACGCATGCCGGCTGTCCGTGAGCGGTTCGCCGCCCCTGCGCTCGTAGACCGGCTTGATGTAGTCCTCCAGGGTGACGGCGGCCAGGGAGCTGATCGCCGAGGAGATGGTGGACAAGCTAGCGCAGAATATTCCGGACACGAAGAGGCCGGAGATGCCCGGCAGATGGCCCATCGTGTCCACGACGAAGAGGGGCATGATCTGGTCGCGCGAGTTGATGCTTCCCGCCAGCAGAGGGTCGCAGTCCTTGTAGTAGTAGTAGATGCAGAGTCCCGAGAACGACGTGCTGAAGCTGAGCAAGCAGAGGATGGGCAGACTCCACCAGAGCGAGTTCTGCGATGACTTCAGGTTCTTGACCGACATCAGGCGCTGCACTTGCGTCTGATTGACGCCGTAGACGGTCATGTAGGTGAACCCGCCGCCGATCAGCTGCGTCCACCACGTGTGCCGCCGTGTGGGGTCCGGGCTGATGTCCGAGAAGTTGATTCGACCGCCCTCCTGGGCAACACTCCAAATCGCGGACCAACTGCCCGCCTTGACGGTCGCACAAATGATCACGCTGTACACGGCGACGAACATCAGAATCGACTGAAAGACATCTGTCACGAGGACAGCCTTCATGCCACCGATTGTCGAATAGAACGTGCACACGAATCCGATCAGCAGAATGGCGAACACCCGATCGAGGCCAGTGACCGCTTCCAGGGCGAGCGCGGGCGCATACAGCACGATGCCCATGTAGAGGATCATTTGCAGGGAGAACGCCAACGAGGCCACCAGCCGAGTCGCGTACCCGAACCGCTTCTCCAGATACTCGTACACGCTGGCAGTCTTGAGCTGATAGAACACCGGCAGGATCACGTAGGCAACGACGGGCGTCACGAGGACGTACGAAATGTTGATGATCACAAACATGGTGCCGTACTGGTAGTTCTCCATCGATACCCCGAGAATGGTGATCGCCGACATGAAACTGGCCATCAGACTGAACGCGACCGGAGTTATGCTCATACTCCGATCGGCCAGCAGATATTCGCGCGTGGTGCGTTGCTTTCCTCCCGTGAAGCGATAGTACATCCCGATGCCGGCCGAAATGAGCAGCACTATGGCCAGGATGCAGTAGTCCCAGGCGGAGAACACACCCATCGTGTGGAAATTTACGCAAGATTACCGCGCGTACAGTCCAACTATCATTATTGATCAACGTTTGAGAAAAAGCACACAAGCGCAAGCGCTCCGCTGTGTTTACGTAAGCACGAGCTGGCGCTGATGTCGTTACGACGACGACTGGTTTACAGTTGCGAGTTGAAGGTTTGCTGGCTGACTCGGGCGAGCGATATAATGTTGGCTACCACGATCGTTGCGAACGCCGAACGCCGAACCAATCCGAACCGAACCGTGCTAATGTCAGAATAAGACTAAACAAGACTCCAAGCGCGAGACACCTGTGAATGGCAATTGCACTCGCCTTGCGTTGTGTGTATTCAGCTAGAAATAGCTGTAAATTATATCTTTGCCCGAACGCGAGACGGTCTACGGTGTTTATTACTTTCGCGAGCGAGCGAGCGGGCGGAGATCGATGATAATGATGACGGGCCGCACTGCACCCGGGTATGGTTGGAATTAAATCAGACGCCGCTGTCACCACACATTTCGCATTTCTCGTAAATTTTGATTTTTTTTTTTCGGCAAATCTATGCCACTGCGGTGTGTGTAGTCGACTGGTCGGCGGAGAGCGATCGCGTACTCTGCTGGTTGTGCTCTTTTTTTTCACGGTTTGTGCGGTTCTTTCGACGAAAGCTATTGTTTATCGCCAAGTGTCTGTCTAGAGGGGGGCTGACGAGGGGGCCAACCACAGCAAGAAGGAGAGCGAGAGTGAGCTGGTGTCCCCGGACCAGACGGAGGGGAGGGGGGGGGGAGGCCTGTGTGTGAGTGAGCGCGGTTCCACGTGCTGGCAAAGCCGTTGTCGCACAAGCAAATATATGGGTCAGCATGAACTTGAACGCACACCACCACTGCTGCTGATTAATGTTCCACAAAAACAAACAACACACACTTGAGGTATTTGAAGCGTCTCGACGCTCCATTTGCTGCGTCGGGCTTGATAGACACAAAAGTTGGCACGTGATCCGAGATCGGCCTGCAAACAAGTGAAACAACGCAAAACAATTCGTACATTGTAAGGAAGTGGCTTTATTTAATCTCAACTGACTGTGGTTACGTTCTCGTCGTTACCTCGCGATTTGCTCCATTTCGGCGTTGTTTGCCCTCAGTTGGCGGCAATTTCGCGCCTGCAGGCGTCTGGCCAGCGGCGGCACGAACAGATCGCAATTGAACAGGCGGCGTTCCTTGTCCGCGTAGATCCTTGGATTGTCGTCGAACTTGAGCAGCTCGAACAGCCAACTGAGGAGGTAGCCGCTGACGAAGGTGGCCAGAAATCCCAACGCCGAATACCACATGTAGGACACGCGGTAGAGGTAGAAATAGGCGACGACGGTGTCGGCTGGCTTCATCGTTGCCAGCAGGGCGGGCAGACTGTTTGCCGTGGTTTGGTGTTCTTCTGCCGGGCATCCTTCAGTCGACATGGGCAGTTGCGTTGGACGCGGCTTCGGCTGGCCGAATCCAACGAAGAAGGCCAGTGCTAGGCCAAGAGTCAGGCCGGCGATGGCTCCCTTCTGATTGGCTCGCTGTGTGAACATTCCAAGGGAGAACAGGGCGAGCAGTGGTCCCCCGATGACGCCGAAAATGGTGAGGGACGCTTGAAGGATTCCGCCAAGCGCTTGGGCGGCAAAGGCCAACCAGACGCACACCAGGCCGTAGAGCAGCGCCAAGATCTTCGACAGTCTGGCGCGATGACTGTCCGAGAGCGGGTCGCGCCGCAGAAACGTGCGAAACGGCTTGACGTAGTCCTCCAGAGTGACCGCAGTCAACGAGCTGATGGCCGACGAGATGGTCGACAGGCTGGCGGAGAATATGCCGGACACGAAGAGGCCGGCCACTCCCGGCAGATGGCCCATCGTGTCCACGACGAAGAGCGGCATGATCTGGTCGCGGGACTTGATGCGTCCCTCGAGCAGAGGATCGCACCTGCGGTAGTAGTAGTAGATGCAGAGCCCGGAGAACGACGTGCTCAAGCTGAGGAGGCAGAGAATTGGCAGATTCCACCAGAGAGCCCTCTGCGATGACTTCAGACTCTTGACGGAGAGCAGCCGCTGCACCTGGGTCTGATTGACTCCGTAGAGCGAGAGGAACGTGAACCCGCCGCCGATGATCTGCGTCCACCAGGTGTGCCGCGTCGTTGGATCCAAGCTGAAGTCGGTGAAATTGATGCGCTGTCCGTGCTCAGCGGCGGCCCAAATCCCAGACACTCCGTCCGCCTTGATCACGGCACAGATGATAACACTGAAGATGGCGGCAAACATCAGCAGCGACTGAAACACATCGGTGACTAGGACCGCCTTCATGCCGCCAACTGTCGAGTAGAATGTGCACACCAGGCCGATAACGAGAACGGCCAGCACTCGGTTGAGTCCGGTGACTGCTTCCAAGGCCAGCGCAGGAGCGAACAGCACGATGCCCATGTACATGGTCATCTGCAGGGAGAACGCCAACGATGCCGCCAGACGTGCCGCATATCCGAACCGACGCTCCAGATACTCGTACACACTGGCCGTCTTCAGCTGATGGAACACCGGCAAGATTAAGTACGCTGCGATTGGCGTTGTGATGACGTACGCCAGGTTGATGACCACAAACATTGTGCCGAACTGGTAGTTTTCCATTGAGACGCCGAGTATCGTGATGGCAGACATCATGCTCGCCATCAGGCTGAACGCGACCGGAGCCACGCTCATACTCCGACCGGCCAGTAGGTACTCCTGCGTCGTGCGTTGCCTGTCGCCGGTGAAGCGGTAGTACAAGCCAATCCCGGCCGAGATGATCAGCACAGCGGCCAGCACACAGTAATCCCAAGCGGAAAATGCCGACATTTTGACGTGTTTGAGGCGCGCGCACTAAACCGCGTCGCAATTCACTGTGCCGCTGTACACGATTGCGTTCCAATGACGACTGGCTGGGTCGTGTGTTGTTGAGTTCGGCTTCGATTGTGGCTCGGTGAGTTGAGCTGGAATTTTGCCTGACTCTTGGTTCTGTTTGAAGTTCGCTTTCGCCTTTTTTTTTTTTTTGTTTTTCCTTACTTCGAATGAAGAGCGGCGTACATGTGTACATATTTATCAAGAACAATTAAAGCGGCTGGTCGGTCATATGTGTGTGCAGGGATGCGTCATGTTCGAATGCAACGTGCTGGTTTTGTGTGCATGTGTGTGTGTGTCGGATGCGACATGGAGGGAGGGCTACAGGCATGATCTTGCCACTCACGACGACTGGAGTGTGAGAGAGAGAGAGAGAGAAAGGAGCAGCAAGAGCAGACGGCTGTTTATGCTAAAAATACAATACACTTGCTCGACATCGGGCGGCAGTGCTGCAAATGCATTCTTTTGTGGCGTTGCTGGCGCACATTACACGTCAAAAAGTTTGGTTATGTTTGTGGTCTAGTGGAGAATTCTCATTTTTTTTTCATTTTTCCAACGACCCTCGAGATATTTTGGGCAAACTGCGTTGTGGGGGCCTGTGCAATAAACATGCGAAATAAATGCCAGCGACTGTGCGGCAGCTAATATCGAATGCAAGCGGCGATGATGGCTATGATGCGACATGTGTCGAGTGTATTCTTGGCGTTGATCCTTGTGTGTGTTTGATGCGCTGCCTTGGAGATGAGCGACTGCAGTGCATGCTTCTCTAAAGAACCTCCGCTGATTGCGCATCATGTTGCAGCTTGATCCGACTAAAGTCTGAGTCGCATTCACAAGCTTAACGCCACCGACTGTCTCACTCGGACACTGCTCTCGATCATCGCCTTACGGAAGCCGACTCTGGGGAAAACCGACGTCGCACTCGCTTGGCATACATTTCTAGGAACGAGTAGAGATAACCCACATCTCCATCCCCGCCCCCACCCCTCCCCCATTGAAACACAGATTTAAATTAAAAAAAAAAAAAAAACAACAATTCCATTTTTATTGTACACGGTCATGTCACATGTCAACATTTGCCAGATAATACTCGTACACTTATCACCATCTCCGTCCGCGGTGTGCAAAATCTCTCAGATTCCCATCCCAATTAAACACTGCTCTGGACATCGTTCACGGGTTCGACGATTCCATCGGTTTTCATCTCGTAGCTGTTGTACTCCTTGGCCAAGTGCCAGAAGGCCAGCAATGTGAGGATGTCGTTGAAGCTGAGCACACCCTTCTCGTTGGCCTTCGACGCCAGCATCAGGTGGTCGTTGGTGGCATATGCCGGCCCGCCCAGGCGATTCTCATCCAAGCCATCGGAGTTTCCAACGAATTTTGTAATCTCACACGGCGGTGTGGTGCCCCTCGGTCGCACCATTCGAGACACATGCTGACGTGCGGGTGGTGTGTCGGTTACATCGGCCTCTGGTGGTGGTTTCCCAGGAACGTATGACATCACTGGATTGAGGAGAATGCCGATAAGGAGAATCCACAAGCAGCAGAGTACAAGTGATGTGGACATTGTTTGTTTGTTTGTTTGTTTGTAGTGCGCGCGCCTCGATGTGGGGTGATGATCTTAACCAAATGAACGACGGCTTAGGACTGAGCAAACATATCGCGCTTGACCACGGGATGAGGTTCAATTTCATTTAATTTATACGTCTGATAAGAAGAGACCGAGCGACAGAGAGGGACAGAGATTGTGGCGCACAGATCAACAGAGAGTTGAGAGAGATCACTTGACAGATAAGGAAGATCCAAGTGGAATTGTTTGCCTCAAATTGGAGGAGCGTTGCAAAACAATCATGTTCATTGAATTCAATTACAAACAATGCGGGCACTGGCGGGTGGGTGTTTATGCATTCAGTTGAGGAGCCGGGACGACCACTGGTTGACGATAAATTGAAAATTATTGTTCGGCTTCCTCTGATTGATTGATTTTTGTCACGACGCGAAGTAATTTCTTGTGAATCGAGTCAAGTGGTGTAAGATGTGCAGTCCGCCATTGGGAGGAGAATGGGTCAGGGCGGCAATTGTGAGACTGGACGGCGGTCGCTGCAACTGGGGCGTGGATCAAGACACACGAACACGGGAACTCATCGCAGAAAGACAGACGAACGCGGGAAGACAGACGAACACGGGAACTCATCGCAGAAAGACAGACGAACACGGGAACTCATCGCAGAAAGACAGACGAACGCAGGAAGACAGACGAACACGGGAACTCATCGCAGAAAGACAGACGAACGCGGGAACTCATCGCAGAAAGACAGACGAACGCAGGAAGACAGACGAACACGGGAACTCATCGCAGAAAGACCGACGAACACGGGAACTCATCGCAGAAAGACAGGCGAACGCGGGAACTCATCGCAGAAAGACAGACGAACACGGGAACTCATCGCAGAAGGACAGACGAACGCGGGAACTCATCGCAGAAAGACAGACGAACGCGGGAAGACCGACGAACACGGGAACTCATCGCAGAAAGACCGACGAACACGGGAGCTCATCGCAGAAAGACAGACGAACGCAGGAAGACAGACGAACACGGGAACTCATCGCAGAAAGACAGACGAACACGGGAACTCATCGCAGAAAGACAGACGAACGCGGGAACTGATCGCAGAAAGACAGGCGAACGCGGGAACTCATCGCAGAAAGACAGACGAACGCGGGAACTCATCGCAGAAAGACAGACAAACACGGGAACTCATCGCAGGAAGACAGACGAACACAGGAACTCATCGCAGAAAGACAGACGAACGCGGGAACTGATCGCAGAAAGACAGACGAACACGGGAACTCATCGCAGAAAGACAGACGAACACGGGAACTCATCGCAGAAAGACAGACGAACGCAGGAACTCATCGCAGAAAGACAGACGAACGCGGGAACTGATCGCAGAAAGATCGACGAACGCGGGAACTCATCGCAGAAAGAAAGACGAACGCGGGAACTCATCGCAGAAAGACAGACGAACGCAGGAAGACTGACGAACACGGGAACTCATCGCAGAAAGACCGACGAACACGGGAACTCATCGCAGAAAGACAGGCGAACACGGGAACTCATCGCAGAAAGACAGACGAACACAGGAACTCATCGCAGAAAGACAGACGAACACGGGAACTCATCGCAGAAAGACAGACGAACACGGGAACTCATCGCAGAAAGACAGACGAACACGGGAACTCATCGCAGAAAGACAGACGAACACGGGAACTCATCGCAGAAAGACAGACGAACACGGGAACTCATCGCAGAAAGACCGACGAACACGGGAACTCATCGCAGAAAGACAGACGAACGCAGGAACTCATCGCAGAAAGACAGACGAACACGGGAACTCATCGCAGAAAGACAGACGAACACGGAACTCATCGCAGAAAGACAGACGAACACGGGAACTCATCGCAGAAAGAGAGACGGACACGGGAACTCATCGCAGAAAGACAAGCGAACACGGGAACTCATCGCAGAAAGAGAGACGAACGCGGGAACTCATCGCAGAAAGACAGGCGAACGCGGGAACTCATCGCAGAAAGACAGACGAACACGGGAACTCATCGCAGAAAGACAGACGAACACGGAACTCATCGCAGAAAGACAGACGAACACGGGAACTCATCGCAGAAAGACAGACAAACACGGGAACTCATCGCAGAAAGACAGACGAACACGGGAACTCATCGCAGAAAGACAGACGAACACGGAACTCATCGCAGAAAGACAGACGAACACGGGAACTCATCGCAGAAAGAGAGACGGACACGGGAACTCATCGCAGAAAGACAAGCGAACACGGGAACTCATCGCAGAAAGAGAGACGAACGCGGGAACTCATCGCAGAAAGACAGGCGAACGCGGGAACTCATCGCAGAAAGACAGACGAACACGGAACTCATCGCAGAAAGACAGACGAACACGGGAACTCATCGCAGAAAGACAGACAAACACGGGAACTCATCGCAGAAAGACAGACGAACACGGGAACTCATCGCAGAAAGACCGACGAACACGGGAACTCATCGCAGAAAGACAGGCGAACGCGGGAACTCATCGCAGAAAGACAGACGAACGCAGGAAGACAGACGAACACGGAACTCATCGCAGAAAGACAGACGAACGCGGGAACTCATCGCAGAAAGACAGACGAACGCGGGAACTCATCGCAGAAAGACAGACGAACACGGGAACTCATCGCAGAAAGACAGACGAACACCAGAACCCTTCGTCAAAAGACAGACGAACGCAGGAACTCATCGCAGAAAGACCGACGAACACGGGAACTCATCGCAGAAAGACAGACGAACACGGGAACTCATCGCAGAAAGACCGACGAACACGGGAACTCATCGCAGAAAGACAGACGAACACCAGAACCCTTCGTCGAGAGACAGACGAACACAAGAACTCGTCGCAGAAAGACAGATGAGCACCAGAACTCTTCGTCGAGAGACAGACGAACGCTGGACATCATCGCACAAAGACAGACGATGCCTTACCAGACATAGGCGAAGACCGACCAAGGGATCCAACGCAAGAAGGTGCTCCCATTTTCAGCGAGAATCAAAGCCACACCTATTGTCAATTGAATTCGCCGCACCCAGGCCATGTGATTGCGAAATTAATTTCTGTCAGTCATTCCATTCAGTTGCCCCTAAAGATAGCCCAAAGTTCCGACCAAAAACAAATCATAACCTCAACCCAGTCGCCTTCATTCTGATTTCTAAACTTCCTTATCGTTGCCTTTGCCTTATCCCATAAAATCATCAGCCACTTATCAGATCCGTGCTGAGTTTATCTGTCGATTGTACACAGGCCCGATAGTGGTCTGGGATTACATGAAAAGTCTGCACAAACATTTGACTCTCCTCGAAATGATTGCCGAAGCAACAACATCCAGTTCACAGATTCTAATTACACGTGCTCAAAGTGCACGTACAATTTGAATAGTCAACTGGCGCAGGGCATAAAGCGTTTACGATACAAATCTGCGATTGTGACACAAGACGTTTGCCCGGAATTGGCTTAGACTTGTGCACGATAAGGTGGCTTTATTGCTGAGATAAAACCGCGCGTAAGAGGAGTGAACCTCATTCACCTAGATTCAGTTCGGAGTGTGTGTGTGTGTTGTCGAATCAATGTCACCTGATATTCCGTTCAGGGACACATGTTTCATTGATTAGCGTCGAATATCCACTCGAATGGGGTCGCAGAAGTTGGACCTGTTTGCAGAGAAGGCTGTGGCTGATAGTTGGACATGACGATGCGTCCCTTCTAATTGAGTCGTTGAGGAGGTAGTTGGCAGACAGTGGAATTGCTCGTATTAATGGGTCTCCGATGACGGCGGCAAAAATTCACAGAATTCTGGCGAAAGTTGGTCGCGGTTAATCTTATCGCTCGTGCTTATCAGAGCTGGAGGATGTGAGCCTAAGCCACAAGCTGTTATCGCGCGTTGATTCGGTCCTCCTCTCTCCGAGAGGCTAGCATTGGGAGGCCCTCACAGCTGAAGCACTGCTCTTCATGCGCTCGACTGCGGATTTTTGTCTTCCGAACTACGTCCACATCGCAGGTACAGCCGGTGGAGCCTTGACTGTCGCACCCATGATCACGCTGTGCACCGCGACGAGCATTAGAATCGATTGGAAGACATCTGTCACCAGGAGAGACGGCCAGCACGCATGTCCTCTCCTCCATTCAGGTGCTTGTCGTCCAGCTTTCGCTTCCAGTGCTTTGTAGAGCATGATCTAGGTCCTTCGAGTCAGGAGCTCTGAGCGCCATTTGCTTCGACAAACCGCAGTAGCACCGGTTGCCAAGGGCGATCTTACGTCGGCTCGGCACTAGAATGCTGTTTGTGGAGTTCATGTTTACCCCGAGGTGGACGAACTCCTTCACGGCCTCCAAGTTGTAACTCGGTCGATTGTGACGTTGGTTCTGTGCCAGGCGGTGTCTGACGGATCGACGAGCATGTACCTCGTCTCTTCCTCATTAACCTTGGAGCGTAATCGCTTTGCTTTCGTCGTCCCTAGCTCTGCAGAAGATCCCTTGAATGCGCACGTTTGTCGTTCGTGGAGCATGATTACGCTCCCAGACGAGACGGCGAACTCGCATAATTCACGGCGTGGTCAGACGCGTCTTTTCTCAACCTCTTCTTGTTCTTTCTTTGGCGCTACAGTCCGGCGTGGACCTGGGCCTCAAGCAGCACGATCTTTTCCCAGCTGCCTCCAGTTGGTTGAGGTCCTTCTCCACTTGTGTGCGTTCGATTCCCGTTCCAAGACGCCCTCTGTTGCCGTCTCCACTTGTGTGCGTTCGATTCCCGTTCCAAGACGCCCTCTGTTGCCGTCTCCACTTGTGTGCGTTCGATTCCCGTTCCAAGACGCCCTCTGTTGCCTTCTCCACTTGTGTGCTTTCAAGTCTCGTTCCAAGACATCCTCTGTTGCCCTCTATTCTCCCCCAATGGCTCGGAATCGACGAATTTCCAACCTCTCTCGATGGGGGTCTTTAGATTTCCGACAGCACATGCACCGTTCTCGAGGTATGGCCTATTCCTGCTCCTCGTGCGGATGGCAAAGAGACTACGAATGTCTAGCAACAGCTCCTTGGACTTCGCCTGCACTGCTCTGAGTCGGCGGAGCCCTGCATTCGTGGGAGATCAAGGAACGTTTCCTTTTGCTCGACTAGATTCCTCCCTCTCACCTCCCGACTAGCCATCATTCAGTCAACACCACAAAATTACACGTTCTCTCTCTCTCTCTCTTTCGCAGATAAACTTCGGTCAGAAATACGATAAAGACGAGCTTATCCGTCAAATTCTGGCCACCATTGCTCCCGAGAAATTCATCCCGTACTACTTTCGCACCGAGAAGCATTGCGTCGTCTTCTACGTGAACGAGTTCCGGACGGCAGAGATTCTCCAGAGCAGCGACCGCTACATTCAAATGCACGATGGCTTCAAGCTGCCCGTACGCGTACGTCCCGGCACACCACACATCACCATCGACGATCAGTACAAGGAGAAGGTTAAGCTGGCCATGGTCAAGCGCTACAACATGAACACAAAGGCCCTGGATCTGTCCAAGTTCTACGCAGATCCCGACTTCAAGAACATGTTCTTCTCGCTGACGCAGCCGCAAATCATGATAGCCGTCCTCTATATCATCGAGAAGAACATCCAAGATCTGGTCGCGTTGAATTTGAACGACAATCAGATCGTGACCATGGAGAGTTTCAAGAATATCTCGGAAAGATTGCCGAATCTTAAGATTTTATATCTCGACGATAATAAGGTAAGTGGGGGGAGGGGGGGGGGCACTCTCATGGGAAAGGGGACGCTGAGCTGATGTGTGTCTGTGCTTTTCTTTCCAGATTCCATCACTTGCCCACTTGATGGTGTTCCGGAATGCGAACATCTATGAGCTCGCTCTAAAGTCGAATCCACTACGAATGCGTTATAAAGATCACTCACTCTATATCAGGTATCAATTTGTGTATTAGAAATGACATAATAATTCTGGTGGCACTCGTTCACTCGACGTTGCATCCTCCGGTTGCACCCAGGCGCGTTTGTGAGGCACTCGAAACGAAAAAAAACCGAGCGTCATCCGTCCGTTTGCTGAAAATTGCGATCGTGTCGAGCACTGGGACACGTGCGGCGAAGAGGAGGAGTACTCCATGTGTGGAGGCAACGATCCGGAATAAGAATGTCTATTTTTTGTGACCTTTTGTCTCATTTAAGTTTAATTTTTCCATATTTTTTTTTCTTCTTGAGAACACTCTCTTGATGTGTGTGACAGTCAATGAAGCAAAGTGTTAACGACGAGTGGCAAAGGGAGGAGGTCTGCAAACTCTCGTTCAACTGAAAACGAATTCAAAGTGTGTAGCAATCCAACCCCACCGGCGGCGCAGATCATCGACGAGCAGTGGAGTCCAAGAGGGTCCATCAGGCAATCCAATTCGGCGGCAAAGTCAACGAGTGGACCGAGCAAAGCGATTATCCACCCATTGCACTGAAGAGCTCTCGCCGGAGAGGAGACACACCCGAAAAGTCGAAGTAAGCGCGTCGTTTCACTCGAAAAGCAAACCATTCGAAGACGCTTCTTGCCGCACTTGGCCAGTGAACGGGGGGAAAAACAAGCCACACGAGAACGTAAGCTTCACATGAGCACCTAACCGACCCTGACTAAAACATAAGAAACTTAGATAATCCCCTTCTTCGCTTTAAAACACACAACCAACAATGTGCCCAATCCAAGAGCAGCCACATCTGCCACTGGTGCACTAGTTCTCCTCGTGTAGGAGTTGTGTACATACAAGCCGGAGGGGGGACAGACTCTTCCCACTGAGGTTGGTGTTCCCGAAAAAGGTGCACACCAGTCAGTGGACGAAATCAAAAAAAAAAAAACAACCCACAAACGACGACGCCAAAACCGTGTGTGCAAATGAAACAAAAACAAAAAATATAACCTCAAAAAAAAAAACGAAAAAAAACGAAAACAACGTGTGTCCACAGAGTAGCTGCAACCAAGTGCTGCCATTAGCGTCGCACCGCGACAAACCGAACAAAAAGACAGCAAAATGTGCTCCCAAGCCTTACTTCTTCTTCAATTCGAAAAAAACGAATCTCATTCTCAGCACAAAGGGCCCTTCAGTGAATTTCCAAAAAAAAAAAAACCAACCACCGCGACGTCTCAGAAATGCAGGAGACACACCACTTGATTGGCCCCCTTGCCACTGCTCGGCTCATAACCAACCAACCAACCAACCACATCCCGCTATCAACCGCTTTGGCATCGTTTAAAATCCCCGGGTCAGCCTCATCGCCTAACCACCGTCGTTTCAACTTCGCTTCAACGACTGAAGAAGCCGCATTTGTAATAACAAACCACACGCAACTGCTCTTAACATTGTTTACCATTAAAACTTGATCTTGATTCACAGTGAGGTACGGAAAAAGTTCCCAAAACTCCAAAAATTGGTAAGTTCCCCGTTTGAGTTTGTCTCTTTGAAGAGCAATCAATTTCGATACATTTTCTCATCGCACACACCCTCCTCCACCAAAAGGATGGCAAGGACCTGGAACCACAGATTCTGTTTGATGTCAGTGACACAGCCACGCTGCCAGCACCGAAGGCGTCCTACTTGTGCGATGCCGCCGGCGCCGATATAGTTCGGCAATTTCTGGAGCAGTATTTTATCATATTCGACTCGGACAATCGACAGCCTCTACTGGATGCGTACCATGACCAGGCGATGTTGTCTATAGCTCTACCGCCGATAAGTCAGTCGGGGAGGTAAATTTCTACCCCAAATCAGAGGCAGAGTTGAGCTGATTGTTTGTCTATTTGCAGACTCTCGGCCTATTCGAAGTTCAATCGGAACTTGCGACGGCCAAACATGACCACCGACAGCGACAAGTCACGACTGTTGAAGTTTGGCCGTCTGCCCGTTGTGTCCACGTTCACGGAATGGCCCAAGACACAGCACGACCCGCAGTCGTTCACCGTCGACCTGACACTCTTCACGGTAAGTCTCTCCCATCCCTCCAACCGCCATCCCCTAATGGAGTGCTTGCTTGTTTGCAGCCAAAAATGATATCCTTCACAGTGGCGGGGCTCTTCAAGGAGTTCAACACCGATTCGGGTGCCAGCACCAGCCAGGGAAGCAGTTCCAGCAACAACACTGAAATCCGCTACTTCCAGCGGCAGCTAATCATTGTGCCCGCCGGTGGCGGCTTCTGCATAAGGAACGAACTGATATTCCTTTCGAGTGCCACATACACCCAGATGAAGAGAGCGTTCAAGCCGCCGGCACCGGTGGCGGCGAATGGACCCACCGGACTGCCACCCCTACCCCCATCCGCGGCGGCAAGGGGACTCCAAAACCGACTGCAAGTCAATCAGGTACGCCTCGCTGAAGCGGAAGCTGATGATTCGCATCGAATTGACGTGTGTTTCGTTTCTCATTTCAGCCATCCACCTCGTTGGCGGCCACTTCATCGATGATGGCCCCACAAGTGCCCACTGGCAACGCGGTCCCAGACGAGGCGACCAAACTGCAAATGATCCAGGCGATGAGCACGCAGAGCAACATGAACTTGGAGTGGAGTAAAAAGTGAGTGCCCCGCCGGAGTTCGATTCTGGATGCAAAACTGACGCTCTTTTTTCAGATGCCTCGAGGAAACAAACTGGGACTACAACCACGCCGCCTTTGTGTTCGACAAGCTGCAGAAGGAGCACAAGATCCCGCCGGAGGCGTTCGTCAAATAAATTCAATCCAAACAACCGCACGGATCCTTCATCAGATTCTTCTTCTTCTTTTTTTTTTTTTTTTTGTACGTTCTTGTAGCTCATAAGTATATTTTTTTTTTATGTACGAAAGTATCTCGTACACCCCAAAGTGGGTGTGTGTTGGATCGGGCTGAGAAGAGGGGAGGGGGGGGAGGACCATAATTAATTAATTAATTTTTTTTGTGGACGTGACGTGATGGGAAGGGCCCACTATAGACGCCTCTGTAAATCAATCCTGGCCTCGTGCCCGCGTTTCCATGAGAGAATATTGTTTTGTGTTAAACCAGAGAAGAGTAGAGGACGCGATACTTTTGTTTGTTCATCGCCTTACGTTATTCCTTCCTTTTGCTTCCTTTTTTTTCCTTTTCTTCTTCTTTAGAGTAAGCGTAGCGATCGAAGGGAGTGCGTGGCAAAGGAAATTCAGAAAATGCGGTTCTAATCCTTGTTTGATTCGATTTTTCGGTGGATTTTCTTAGTTTTCTTGAGGCGGTCTCGCTCCTTTCGTGAGAAAGAACTTATTAATCGTGGAATATTAATAAAAACAAAGCAAATTATGTAAATATTACTGAAAGAAAATATATAGATTAATTTTTAAAACAGGACAGCCTGTGGCTGCGTCTGCCTTGATTCCAGCGAGAGGAAACCACCGTCGCCTTGCTGCACCTGCCACCAGCGATGCGCTCCTCATAGCGTACTCCATGTGGAGTCTTGGAAACAGCATGTGTGGGGGTCCAAAAAGAAGCTTGAGTGTACTTCGAGTACCTCGGCTGCACGGGAAGTACGACGCAGAGCAGTCTCGGTCCTGCTACATATGCGGTCTTGCGGTCTTGATCTCCTTGGGAGCACATGGGCGACTTGGCTCCGTCCTGCCCAGCCATCGGATGAAGAAATCCTTGGTCTCTTAGGCGCTTGCGCCTTGTAGAGCACATGGGCGACTTGGCTCCGTCCTGCCCGGCCATCGGATGCATGAGTCCTTGGTCTCTTAGGCGCTTACGCCTTGAAGAGCACATGGGCAACTTGGCTCCGTCCTGCCCAGTCATCGGATGAAGAACTCCTTGGTCTCTAAGGCGCTTGCGCCTTGTAGAGCACATGGGCGACTTGGCTCCGTCCTGCCCAGCCATCGGATGAAGAACTCCTTGGTCTCTTAGGCGCTTGCGCCTTGTAGAGCACATGGGCGACTTGGCTCCGTCCTGCCCAGCCATCGGATGAAGAACTCCTTGGTCTCTTAGGCGCTTGCGCCTTGTAGAGCACATGGGCGACTTGGCTCCGTCCTGCCCAGCCATCGGATGAAGAACTCCTTAGTCTCTTAGGCGCTTGCGCCTTGTAGAGCACATGGGCGACTTGGCTCCGTCGTGCCCAGCCATCGGATGAAGAACTCCTTGGTCTCTTAGGCGCTTGCGCCTTGTAGAGCATATGGGCGACTTGGCACCGTCCTGCCCAGCCATCGGATGAAGAACTCCTTGGTCGGATAAAGAACTCGGTCTCGTTCCTTGGCTGCGTCCCAAAGAGCTCGACTCGAAACCAGTAGGGCACGACAACAGCAGGCGCTAGAGATGGGAACAAAAGTGGAGAAGGACCTACGATCTACTGGATGTGCGCAATTGGAAGCACCTATGCCACGTTCTTGCTTAGGTCCCAGATCCACAAGAAACTACCGAATCTACTCCAAGAACGATGCTGGAGCGCTACTTGCAGCAGCATGTTGCTTTACATTGATTGCGACCCAGGTCCACAAAACGCTCCCAGACCGGCTCTAAGAATGAGTGTCATGTACCGCTGTACGCACGCAAGCTGGAACTCAATTAGAGCCCACAGACTACGTTCCTTGGATCACCAACGACGGTTACTCTGCCAGACAGTCGCCCCCAACCTCACATTTCCTATTCACCTCACGGACGGAAAAAAAACCACAAATTTCCCACCAACCAGGCGATTTGGCATCACTGTCTGTCATGTTATGCAAACGCGATATTTGACACTTCTGACAATCGAAATTTTCATTCTTGGGGAAGAATTATAGTTTCCCTTGCTTTTTCCGAGTTTTTCCCCAAAAAAAGAAAATATCTATCGCACGATGGCTTCGAGTGCCGCTACGAAAAAACAGGACATGCCTCCACCGGGCGGCTACAAGAAGATTCCATTCGCCCGTGTCCCAGCCAAGAGCTACTTCACTGGTAAATATCTTTTCTTCACCCATCGCCGAGCTCCACTTACATCATTGCTTCTCTCTAGGATGGCAAATGATCGCCGGCTATGCAGTGACCACTGTCGTCGGAATCTATGTGTACAACTTGACTGCGAAGCAGATCAAGCGGGAGGAGATCGAGATGCGTTCCGCTGAGAATGTCCTCTTCCCGATTCTGATTGCCGAACGCGATCGGGAGTACCTGAAGCAGTTGCGTCGGAATCGCGACGAGGAGGAGAAACTGATGGCCAATGTGAAGGGATGGGAGGTTTGTTGGATGAGTTGTAGCTTGAAGAGTGGTTTGTTTCTAATGCGATTTGGTTTTAGGTCGGCACCTGGTACGGTGAACCCATCTACAAGACATTGCCAAAGGACACCCTCCTTACGCCGCTGTTCAAGGAGTTCTATGCTCATGCCGATTACAAGGACTACGCCAAGCGTTCCAGCGTTAAGTTGTGGTCATAAATGGGGAGGAGGTGCTTTAGTTAATTTATTTCTATTCTTTTGCTGAAATAAACAATTCCGCGTTGTAGCCTTGTCCGCGGGAACAAGATGTTTTTGTTTAGCTAAGGAGCGTCGAGTGGAATCATTGGACGTGGCGTCTGAAGGGCGATTGTAGTTGGGTGACCCCCGAAGACACTCAGGGTTCCTCGTTCACTCAGAAACGGGGGATTCGCTCGAAGTTCGCCCACAGTCAAAGAAACTGCCCAGAAATCGCCATCAATCAAGGACACACTTTAAAACTTACTTTTTTTTATTTTACTTCAAAAATTACAGAATCGGATAAATGTGTGAAAACAAAAATAATAAACATATGAGAAGAGAAAAAAAATATATAACCGAGAGGAGGACCCTAACACTGACGATCGCGCCGACGACGAATGGTCCCGTCGCAGGAGGGTATGTGTCGCTGCAGGAAGCCCTCGAAGACGAACTTTCTGCCGCACTTCTCGCAGCGGAAGTCCCGTTTCTCCTCAAGCTGCGCCTTGCGCTGCTTCAGCATCTCTTCGTTGGAATATTTCTCGCGGCATTCGTCGCACGCGTACCGTCGCTTCGTGTGACGCGATTCAAAGACAACCGTGAAGAACTTCGAGCAGAACGAACATGTGTACTCCTTGACCACCTTCTTCTCTCGGCTGCCCTCCGAGTTGATGGGATTGCCAGCTTCCTTGGCGATGCGCTCCTCCAGCTTGTGCGACTCCAAGTGTGCGTCGTATTTCGCATCATCGATGAACTTTCGATAGCACTTGGTGCATTTCCTCGGCCCCTTGCCAGTGTGTCGGAGCATATGCTCGCGCAAGTAGGTGGTCGAGTTGAAGACTCTGGCGCAGATTTCACATTTCCTACCCACCGTCGAGGGTGCCTCTTTCTCCCGGGTGCACGCCCGAATGTGCAGTTTCAGACTCCCCGCAGCACTGTAGCAGTTGCCGCAGTTCGGACAGTAGAAGGTCTTTGCGCGATTCGTCTCCGGCACCATGCCATACTCGGCCGAGTTGTCACTGTGATACGAATTCTCCGAAATAGCCGCCGCCACAACTGTCTCCATAGGGGCGCCCGTGGTTATCGTCGATATCTCCACGCAATCACCATCATTCAGATGGATTATCTGCTCAATGTCGCTCTCACCGTTGATCTGATGCAGTTGATCCCCATCCAGCGTTGCCACTGCAGTGGCATCCTCGTCTGCCGCCTCAAACGTCTGTATCGTGTAGGTGTTGAAGGTGCCCGGATGCAAGACGACCGGCACCACATCATCTTCCACCGTGTAGCTCACCTCCTCCTTGACGTTCATTGAGACAATTCAAAAGGTATTTTTTTTTTTTTTTCTGTTTTCGTTTCTCTTTCGATTTGTTTACCCGCGAACTAAATTCTTTAAAATAGTCAACACCCGACCCGACAAACAGGCTGCACAATGAGAGTTTCTTACTTTTTTTTGCTCACACTTCTGACAGAAGTGTCAGAAAAATGAGGGAAAAATTAAATGGTGGCAACATTGTAAAATGGCTGACGTTGGTTGCCAAAGTGTTGGGACATTTATTTCCCTTCGCCTTAAAAATTTGCCCAAATGTCATTTGTTGGGGGTTTTTTTGTTTTTTTTCTTGCTGTCAGTTCGTGATTTCGACCGTGGTGGAATTTTGAATGACGGTTAGCTTGAATTGGAGGCATTTTTTATTTTATTTCTGTTTTTTTTTCTTTTCTTATATTTTTAGGAGTCAGTCGAAATTATTTGAGTCTATCCTTAGGCGGTGGCAGATTGGGGGAGGGCGTCTTCGTTGAGGTGACGCGGCGATGTGGCGTTCATTGCAGTCGCGTGCGGAGTTGAGAGAGGTTAATTAGAGGTGGGTGTTTAGTGGAGTTGTGGGCTGTTTTTTTTTCAGGACAAGATCATGTGCAAGTCGTGTGCAAGCCTCCTGCGATGGATGCGGCAAACATCCGTCAACTTCCCCTTTCTGAGTAAGGTTTGTATGCATTTTTACTCGCTGCTTTGCACCACCTGACTGTGACTTGGTCTCATTTCAGTAATTCCCTGTCATCACTGAGCCATCGTAGGGTTTTCCATCCACAAGCCTGCATTTCCCCTCGTTACTCATTCACAAACCGAATGGTTCACCGAACACGACTAACCACCATGACTCGGCGCATTCGCAATGCTGTTCCATGATAAAGCAAGATCATCGCACACTTGCAACGAACACATCGACGTACACAGCGATTAGGCATAATTATCCAATGCGACGTGGACGACCGAAACCAGTTGTGAGTCGGCGCTAAACAATAATTCCATTATGGTAGGTCTGTTCGGCCCCAGTGAACCGCTATGGTGTCTCACCTCGAACTGGTTTCAACTGGTTAAGGGACAAACGAGAGCTATTTCATAACGAATCGTAATTGGATGCATTTTGATTGTTGCTGCCATTCAATCGGTCACGTCGTGAATGGGTCACCCGGGGCGGCGGGGACGGCTGGTCAAGTTTAAATGTATTTAGGTGCTTTTGCATCGGAGACGTGTCGATCTATCACGGGGGAAAAAAAGGCCAAACGGGGGAATTATGCAGATTTAGCTCGTGTACGCTAGTGATTAATCGACGACAGTCGGGGGATTTTTCCACAAAAAAAAAAAGGATTTCAAAGAGGCAAGCCGCTATTCCGGGCATATCGCGATCTTAGTTAATCAAAGATAACGACGCGAGAGACAATGTGGCCTTATCGAGTCCACCACACGTTTGCCATCAATCAATTAATATTGGCGTGTGGTGTGTTCACTTAATGTCCGCCACTTGTGACGACAAAACAATTACGAGCAATCAGCGGTGGTCTTGGGTGTGCGTCGTCGTCATCATCATTGTCAGCAGTAAAGCAGTAAACTGCGTATTTATGAAATTCGATACAGTTTCGGGCTTTCGTTTGGAGAGCCAAGCATGTGAAAGTTGGAAATTTGAGGAGGATGTGTCAAGGAACTGTGCTTGCTTGCTGGGCTCGGATTCTTGATGTGCTTCAATGTGTGGTCTGCAGTAAACGGTGTCTGCTTCTTAATTCTTCTTCACAAGGGTGACATGGTTCAACGTGGTCTCCAATACAAGGCATCTGCTTCTTGACACGCTTCAACGTGGTCTCCACTACAAGGCATCTGCTTCTTATTTCTGCTTCTCATGAGTGACATGCCTGCACGTGGTCTCCACTCAAGGCATCTGCTTCTTAACACGCTTCAACGTGGTCTCCACTACAAGGCATCTGCTTCCTTAGACGCCTCAACGTGGGCCCCTCTCAAGGCATTTGCTTCTTACCACGCTTCAACGTGGCTTGCACTGAATGGCGTCTGCATCTTGACACGCTTCAACGTGGTCTCCACTACAAGGCATCTGCTTCTTGACACGCTTCAACGTGCTCTCCACTACGAGGCATCTGCTTCTTGACACGCTTCAACGTGGTCTCCACTACAAGGCATCTGCTTCTTGACACGCTTCAACGTGGTCTCCACTACAAGGCATCTGCTTCTTGACACGCTTCAACGTGGTCTAAACTACAAGGCATCTGCTTCTTGACACGCTTCAACGTGGTCTCCACTACAAGGCAGCTGCTTCCTTAGACGCCTCAACGTGGGCTCCTCTCAAGGCATCTGCTTCTTAACACGCTTCAACGTGGCTTGCACTGAATGGCGTCTGCTTCTCATGGGCGACATGCAAGGTCTCCACTACAAGGTATCTGCTTCTTGTTCCTTTTCGTCATGAGGACATGCTTGAACTTGCTCCATTTCTGGTCCAGCACTTGGTTCCTCTTCTTCCTGACCCTACATCTGATTCTCCGTCCGCATCAGCATTGCACACAATCTCCCACACCGCGTTCAACTCTCGCCCAGTCGCGCTTGTTTGTTTGCCTTTCCCGAAGGCGTCCATTCGTCGTCACAACGAACGCAACCTTTAATAAGGCTTAACAAGTTTATTTGTCCGGAGGCGTCCCATTGCTTGGTGCATTCGCAAAAACACTTTAATTTGAGGAAATTACAAGCCAAGTCAGTGCAGCATGATTCCTCAAGTCGTGGACGTACACTCACTATCGTACACACTTGGGCGAGGTACGTCAGCGGTTTCAAGTGCCGCACCGATACCGTATCGCAGTGACTCAGTGGAGATTTTCCGTTGGAGTATTGCACGAATGGGGTGTGTGGGGTTGGGGGCGTATTGCTTGTGAATTCCCGGAAAAGTGTTTGATTGCGTCAAAACCTGCGGCAAGTCGGGACAGGATCGAGAGCAGGTGTGGGAACGGCGTTGATCTAGTGACTGATATGCAAATTCTGGGGAATGCGTCGCTTTCACGTGAATGCGAGCTGATGTCAGGCGCAAGGTTCTGGAAAGATCACCCGATTAGATTGAATAAAGCTCTGTTCAGTGCTAGGGAACACAGTAAGAGCAGTTGTTCAACTCGATCAATTGCAATAACCTTCCGCAGTCACGCAGCGACCACATGTCAGCTTAACCGCATTCAATGCCCAAACATGAATCCCCACAAATGTCGCGACGTTCAGCATCCGCAAACGCGATGTAATTTTTTCGTTCTCGCCGCACAAAGGCGTCTCGGCGACAATATTGAGTTCATAGCACATCAGGGATTTGGATCATCCTCGTGGCATGTTTCCCCCCCCCCCCCTCTGTGTGTACGGCTGTCATTTTAAGCGAAATGTACTCCGGCCATCCCAAGTATCATCGGCGATCGTAAGTCGAAAAGAATTTGCAATTTTTTTTCTTTTTGGCAAAATGACAGGGGCTCTGTGCTATTTTCAGGACACAATGCGAAGGCGGCTCGGTGGGAGTTGTGACTTTAATTAGTGTCGATCGTATAAGGGTGGCTTTTTGTTGGAACATTGGATCGTTTTATGTGAAATAGAACGGTTGCGGTACATAAACTTCAAACGCATGGCTTGATGGCAACAAATCGACATGGCGAGAGAGACAGCCAGAGGAAGAGGGGGAGGGAGAGGGAGAGGAAGAAGAAGAAGAAGAACAATGCCCCGACCTCTCTGTATGTGACGATAGGCATTTTCGAAATCATCACATCCATCAAAAGCTTCTTTGATGCACCCAAGTGTTCTTGCCCGTTTTGCGCGCATCGCAGTGCCGCGTCGCAGCGCCGGTTGACTGCGCCTCTCTGGGGCGCGCTTTGTCTCAGTGGAGAAGCTGATAATCATAAATCACTAGTGAAATTTCGAGTGGATGATTGTTTATTCCGGTTTCTGTTAGCTGAAAGATTGCGGGGAGGAAGACGATTCAAGGTTCTGTTCGGACGGAAATGGCCAGTTTATCACCGCTTGGCATTGGCGGGTGCTGAGCAATGAATTGGAACAAGCTTAGGAGGCTGTCTCGTAATTGTTTTGAAAAAGCACGTGAGCTGCAAAGGGGATCCACGCGGATGACGCACATGTGACTGCATTCCAGAAGCGTTAAATCCAGAATCCACAAAGATAAGATCAACATAGCTTCCGTTCATATTTATCATCGTGCGTCACTTGAGCTGTTAGCCTTAAAGTTTGTAGCTCTCGCGACTACCATAAATCTGTGTGTCCACATTTGGGAACGATCAACAGACGTGTTGCGCAGCTGCCAGCACAACTGCAAATATTTTCACGAACCAACAGGGCTCAGTCTCAGTGGGGGCCAAGTCAAAACAAATCTTATCTAGACGCACTTAAACCACGTCAGGTGGCCACACAAAACGCGTCTTCTCTAAATTCGGAATGAAAGCCGCAGCGTTGATGACTCTTGGTCTCTGGTCTCTCAACACGTTCCCACACTTCTCTTGGAGAGTCTGGAATGTGCACACTTGTGCTCAACTGAAGGACAAGCGGGGCAACGTGTCTGCCATCAAAAAGAGTGCAAAACAATGCGGGCTTAATTTATTGCAGAGCTCCGCATCGTTAGACTTGTCTGGCGAACGACTCTGGCCGGGTATCTTGTGGGGAAACAGCTGCAGGCGAAGCTTGGGCAGAGACAGGTCGTAGGTGGCATGTAGCATGATTTGCATTTATCGGAGTTTCTTCTTGTCTAGCAGTAGCCGAGTCTGAAGAGGATGTGAGGAGCTGCGACTTGTCTGGCGAGTGACTCTGGCGAACGCAGCTTGTGCAGAGGCAGGTCGTAGGTAGCATGATTTGCATTTATCGGAGTTTTCCTTCGCTTCTTGTTGTCTAGCAGTAGCCGAGTGTGAAGAGGATGCGAGGAGCTCCGACTTGTCTGGCGAGTGACTCTGGCGAACGCAGCTTGTGCAGAGGCAGGTCGTAGGTGGCAGAATTACCATAAACGTGTTTGTTGTGATTCTGTTCGGTTCTTGTTGCATTATGCAGCAGATGGTGATTATTCATCGGGAGTACCTTCTTCTGAGAGAGTCTGACGAGTCCCTATCAAGCCACAGCAGTGTCATCTGCTTGACCACACAGCCTGCTCTGACAGAGAGTGAGTTGAAGCTCTACCACAGCGTCATCTCAATCACGAAGCCAAATCGAAAACAACCTCGTAACACAGTACGTACATATGTACCCACTTCAAAGCAGCATGAAATGCGTCGCAATTGTTCCACAGTCAAGGTCACACGGAACGTCGCATTTTTTCGCATAACCATTTCTATTTCAGCAAATACCCGCTGACAGATCTCTGTGCACAGGCATTTTTATTACGTTCCCAAGGCTGTCGCTTGTTCAAAGTGATCCGCGGCCCCCTTCGTCAGTCTCACACAGTGGCGCCTTCTTTGAATCATTTGCGCCAAGTTGAAAAACAAATGAAAACAAAAACCATCCCACGCTTGGCACGAAAATACATATCAGTCCATGGGTGGTGGCGTCCACGTCATGGGCCAGCAGAGTTACAGTTCAAAGATTCCAAGTTCATTGGGATCCCTTCGTGACTGCATTCCGCCAACGAAGGCGGCGGCGCGCATGTTCACGACTGACCTTTCCCCACCCCCGGCCACGCGCGGTGCAACGAATCAAAGAAGTGAAACAGAAAAATGGAAAACATGATCCATCACAACACAGACGTCCTTCGCGCCGATTGAACACCGATCATGAGCGCTTTTCGCCGCGAAAGCCAACACCAGCGGCGAAAATGAAAAACAAAACAAAGCAAAAACGGACGGCCGATACAGAAATAACAGTTCGGTGGTCGTTATTTACTTTTGTTTTGTTTTTCTCGTTTTTTTTTTTTTTTTTTTCATTTTATTTAATTTTAGACCCGCACTGTGTTGGACGGGCGAGTGAGTGGAAAATTCCACTGCTGAATGGAGGCGCTTTTGTGTGTGCGATTTTCGTTCGACGGAGCGCAACGGCTAGCCGAACGAACGAAAACAAAAAAAAACAAAAAAAACGCTTACTGTGGAGAAAAAAAAAGAAGAAAAAACGACTCATACCGCACGTGACAATGGAACTTTGCTGGAAACACTCGTCGCATGCATACGATGTACGTTCCCGGATAAGATACGGTCGTGGAAATGTCTCTCGGAACGTAAGAGATTGGCTCGGTAATCTGATACGGCCAAGCGCGGGCTGGCATTTGCTGAGGTTTGCATGCTTCAATGGGGAACGTGGAATCGAGGTGGCCGAGGCACTTTGGACTGAATTAAGGGCCGTTCGACGTGTGGGATTCAATGGAATACGTTTTCTAATAGTTTTCCTCTTTGTAGCCAGACTTGGTGGTTCCTTCCGGACAACACACCAGCTCCCGGCAGCTCTTTAGAACGCCGACCGCAGTTTGTCTGTTCGTAAAGCGTTCCACGCTGCCAAGGGCCGTTCGACTGGATTAGAGTTGGCGGATTCAATAGCTTTCGTCGTCCAGACAGACTTGCTGGGTCCTTCCGGACAACACACCAGCTCCCGGCAGCTCTTTAGAACGCCGATCGCAGCTTGTCTGTTCGCAAAGCGTTCCCCGCTGCCAAGCAACTCGTCAAAGTCAAGAAATGAATCTCCTGGAGGCAGCTCATCTCGGGCCTCAGGCACACACACCACGCTAGCCAATGGCAGCCAAGTTTAGCAACAATTACTCAGCTAACGCACACACCAGCTGCGCCGCGTCGCGCCACACAGCACCACGTCGCTGCCTACCATTGTGTGCCTCTCTTCGATTGCCCCGCTCCGCGGAGCTACATAGGTTATGTACGTGCTCCAATCGTCTGCGCCTGTGTGTGTTGCACCATAATGACGGATGACAGACTTTGAAATATGACACAAGTGAGCTGCGAAACATTGAAGAACCCCTCCGCCGCCCCCCACAGAGCTTCTAACTCGTTTTGCAGTTCTAGTGTGTGTAGAAAAAAAAAAAAAACGAGGTCATGGACAGGGGTGACTGCCTGCTAAACTGACGAACTAAATTGACGCAGCAGCGGAACAGTCCTTCAAACCGCGGCCACCCTGACCTAACGCTTGAAACGCTCGTTCGAATGATTCTCTCAGTCATTAACGCACTTGTCTTGTCGAATTCAATTGAAAAGACAGTCATCTCGAGTTTGGCTGCGATTGCCATCGTGCGCATGCCACCGAACCACTCGGAACCGGTTCTCCAATTACCGGAGTCTATTGAAACTTGCGCGAAATCAAAGAACCCCCCCCAATTGGCTGGCTGAACTTGATTGAAACGCATTTCTTCGGTAGCGCGGAAATTTCCATAACTATGCCAACAATGGGAGCGCATTCGTCACTTGAACTGACAGATGGCAGTAATTGCACACCGCTGAGGGGAAGTGCGGCATTGGCGCCGGTCTAATTGCCCATGTGACCCTCTCATCGGATTTAATGAGTCGACGGGGGATTGAGGGTTTCTCTTTTGTGGGGTTGGGGAACGTGACTGGTAGGGGAAACGTAGGGAACCCTTTACATGTCAGGGCACTCCCAAAACACTACGTTCTCGGTTCCCTTTAAGATTAGGCGGCTTCGAACGAGTCTTGGCGAAGGGCTTAGCAATGGAATGAGACTCCTACTCGAAGGAGTGCTGACATCTGTCCTTAGAGAGAAGCTTGCGCATCACAAGGTCAGATCTCAGTGCAGGCAAACAGAGATATGTTCAAGTCCCACTCTTCAATGAATGTCCCCATCGAATCGAAGGTAAACACACTCGAGCGTAAGTGTTTTTTGACTTATTTTTAGCCACACTCATCGGCCAGCAATTTCTAATTAAGACTGAAACTTTGTTTGCAGCTTTGTTTGCATTTAGTCGCGCTTTATCGGGCACCGGGCTTCGCTGTGAAGTGCCAACGCAGAGACTTGCTAATGGGTCAACAAGTGCAAAATTCCACGCTCGAGCTGCCAGAACGTCGACACCGACCGAAAGGTGCGAACCTCCCTTGTAGTTCAAACACATTAAATTTGTGCTAATTAGGCTTGTCACTAAATGACGCATGATGACTAAAATCGCGATGACCAACGGGCCAGCCGATGGCGACGACTGGCTGCGGTTTGTCATCGTTGCCACAAGTGTGTACAGGCAATAAACATAAACGAATAAAAAATAAATAAACGTTACTTAAAGGGTACGTGTGGCATCTGATGTGAAGTAACACGTCGTCGCTGCTTTCAGCCGATTTAGCGTGCAATTGATGGATGTATCGTAAATTATCGCAGACGAGGATTGCCTATTGACGTGGCAGAAGTCACGTAGCGCAAGGGTATGCGGTGTGGCAGAACACACCCACGGAATGGTGGGCAGGCAGCTCACTGAATGGAATTCTAGTCCCTCTCCCCACCAAACTGTGCCTAATGAGAGATTTGGATATGTACCAAAAATCTTATATGTTGTTGGAAGCAGTTGGATGGATTGTTGTCTTTGGGTTGCGTGTGTTTACTTACTTCGCAGGCCAACGATCCGTGGGGCGTATGAGCGCAAAGTCAAGACCAAGTTGTCATGCGTCTTGGTCTCTATGTGCAGTCAGAGTGCAGACATATTCCTTCACCGAAGGCGTCCTCTCTTCGACTCACATCCACTTTCATCAAATTTAACGCGTTTCCTTAAAAAATTGTATCATCGAAATCCCCTGCTGGTAACACTCTTACTGCAATCTGTCAATAATTCAGTGCAATTCGTCAAGGTCATTGCCAGGCATGCTCAATAAGTGGCTGAAAATGCGATTCTTGCATAACGCTTCGTGACGTCATTAAAAGCGAAAAAGGACGTTTCCAGCCGAATAAAGCCATCAAATGGGACAAATTAAACGCACAACCACACAACCCAATCGTATTTCAGTCAATTCAAAGGGGATTCATCACGAAAATCGATTTTCAAGAAATTGGCTCATTCTCAGCGGAAAAAATGCGGTAAAATGCGATATGAATTGGGTCGACTTTCGTTGGTCTGAGGAAACCAATTTTGAATTTGGCGATTGCGAGGACTTGCGATGGGTTTGAAAGGATGAAAGGGACTAGGACAGGTGTGGACTACGCTGGAATGACGGAAAAAAGGTGGATTTTGTGGAAGTGGGATCATTTCGATTGCTCTTGTTGTTTCAAACGAGTGTGAATGTGTCCTTAAAAGATGCCTTCATGCGTCTGTACAGTCAGCGTGTCAGAAATTGTTCACTGGACGAGTCTTAGGTCCTTGGGCATTCCTCTGAATCTTGAAACTGAACCTGGAATCGGACTAAGACTTGACTCACAGCATACTTCCTCTGTGACATGTCTTACAACAAGGGTGGACTGCCAGAAGGAACTGAAGGACTAACAGAAGACGTCAGTTGATCGAAGGCACTCAAGGGAAATGCATCCAAAGTTAGGAAGCGTATTTGGGACGCCTTCCATCGCCAACATGTCATCTATGCACAGTCATTGTTGCCGTATTGTCACGCCTCCCATTTGATTACGTCGCCTCTCTAAGCATCGTCCTTTACACATTCTGTATCCTTGTGTTTGTTTTCGTCTTAATAAGTTGCTAGGTTATGTAAGGCTAGCTAACTAAGTTACTAAGTCATTGTTTTGTGGATCCACCGACAAAGTCGGAACATATTGTATTTTTTGTTGGACGAAATAAATTATTATTTTGCATTGAAAATTATGTGTAGTGTTTATTTGAGATCGTTTGTTTTGCGTCGTCGCTTGATGACTGCCACAAAAACTGAGCGCACCTCTCTGATACGATCGAGGAGACCATCGAACGCACGAGTCACCATTGAAGTACGAAAACTTACTCAAAATCCCTTCAAGCGACCCTCCAAGCCCTCCAATGACGCTTCCTCACTCATCCGTCGAACGATGTGGCGACGCTATGGTCAGCGGTGCGTCGAGCATTAGTAGTCTCAGAAACTTATTTTACCGCTGAAATTCCATTATCTTTTGAAAATCACCCCGAAATAACGGTAAATTTGTCCATTTTCCAACGCCACCCTCAATATCAAGTCACAAGCTACAACATCGCCCTCGGCCACTTTGTCGTATGTCGCATCCTTTTCGAGATATAACCAATCGTTGACCAAGACTGGTTGCGAAAAACACCCGATTTCGACGAAAAATTCATCTGGGATACCAGGTCATCAGAAATTATAGTAGGGGGTCTGCGGATTTTTGGTCCACTTTGCTAGCTTATATCTCGAGAACGGTGCATCCCACAGCAAAATGGCCAAGGGCAATCTTGTAGCTCCCTCCTTGAACTAGAGGATGGCAATTTCACTTTATTTCAATTTACCGTTATTTGCGATCGATTTTCAAAGGATAAGGCATATAATAGAAAAAATACATAAGTAACGGTAAATTTGTCCTTTTTCCAATGCTATCCTCTAGGCCAAGTTACAAGCTACAACATGACCCTTGACCATTTTGTCGTGCGACGCACCGTTTTCGAGATAAAAACAACCCCATTTCGACGAAAAATTCAGCTGGGATACCAGGTCATCAGAAATTTTAGTAGGGGGTCGCGGATTTTTGGCCACCTTTGCTTGCTTATATCTCGGGAATGGTGCGTCCTACAGCAAAATGGTCAAGGGCGATCTTGTAGCTTGCTCCTTGAACATTAGGACGAAGATTATAATTGAACAAATTTCCCGTTATTTGAGGGAGATTTTCAAAGGATAATATAAAATTTTAACAATCACCCCGAAGTAACTGTAAATTTGTCAATTATTCAAGTCCATCATCTAGATCACGCAATAAGCCACAACATCGGGCTTGGTCACTTTGTCCTACGATGTACCGTTTTCGAGATATAAGTTACTAAATGTTGGCCAAAAGTATAAACCTGATGACATTTATGCCACTTTCGATTGTGTATATCTCGGGAACGATGCGTCCTACAGCAATGCGACCAAGGGCGACTTTGTAGCTCGTACCTTCGAGTGGAAGATAAAATCTACAGTGGGATAAATTTACCGTTATTTGTGTGAGATTTTTAATTGATTCCCTTGTCCTTTGCAAATTACACAGAAATAACGGTACATTTGTCCAATTTCCAAGTTTATCCTCTAGATCACGTTAAAAGCAACAACATTGACCTTTGTCATTTTTTCGTACGATTTACCGTTTTCGAGAAATAAGCAGACAAAAGTTGGCCAAAAGTATGAACCTGATGACATTTATGCCACTTTCGATTGTGTATATCTCGGCAATGATGAGTCCTACAGCAATGCGACCAAGGGCGACTTTGTAGCTCGTACCTTCGAGTGGAAGATAAAATCTACAGTGGGATAAATTTACCGTTATTTGAGTGAGATTTTCAAAAGATTTCCTTGTCCTTTGCAAATTACACAGAAATAACGGTACTTTTTTCCATTGTCCAACTCGATCCTCTGGATCACGTAACAAGCTACAACATTGACCTTGCTCATTTTGCCGTGCGATGTACCATTTAGAAGAAATGAGCAAGCAAAAGTTGACCAAAAGTAGGAATCTGATGGTATTTGTGCAACTTTTGATTGTGTATATCTCTATAACGGTTCTTCCTACAGCAAAGTGGTGAAGGGCGATTTTGTAGCTCGCACCTTTGATTAGAGGACTGCATTTATATCAAGATCAATTTACCGTTATTTCTGTATGATTTTTAATAGATTACCTTATCCGTCGAAAATAACACAGAAGTAACGGTACATTTTTCCATTTCCCAACTTAGTTGTCAAGATCACGTTACAAGCTACAGCATTGACCTTGGTCACTTTGTCGTGCGACGCACCGTTTTCGAGATATAAGCGAGCAAAGTTGACCAAAAGTGCGCAGACCCCCTGCTACAATTTCTGAGGACCTGGTGTCCCAGCTGGGACTTGTATGAAAAATTGGGTTTTTTCTAGAAAACGTCTTGGTGGAGGGCAACGAAATTTGGCACACAAGCTAAGTGGAGTATGGGCCACATTTTGGGTGACGGTGTGGAAGCGATGTGCGAGTGCTACTTTTGTTTTAGATGTCGCCTAAAATCCTGTAACGAAAAAGGCAGCGGCACGTATTTTGAACAGTGTGCTCAGAGGTCTGGGGCGCCTGCAGACGGTTTCAAAGCTTACCTGATGTCCTGTCGCACATACTTGCCATCTTTTGGCTCTGCAAAGAAGTGCTTTTCGCTTCGCATTCCGTGCAGCGGCACGTTCCAAACGCATTAAGTCACCCATTTGCAATAGAACCCGTCTCCATCCTCGAAATTCCCATCGTTTCGGCGAATTCTATTTTCTCGCCACATTTGCATTCGCTTTCTGAATTAATTTGTTTAATTTGATTCCAATCGCGGCGAGTGCCTTTCCTCAGTTGTGGGACAGCTGAACGAATGCCTGAGTCAAGCATACAGGGTGGGCCAAATACAAGTTTCTTTTTAAAAATGCAATAAAATGAAAAAAAATTGATTTTTTCCATCTATTATGGCTTCATTGGTAAGAACAAACATTCCCATTAATTGTGAAATACAGCGTCGTTCAAGTGGCTGCCTCGGCTGGCTTCGCACTGGTGCATTCTTTCAGCCAAATTTTGAAAGACCTGGTTGATGGTTTCGAGCTGTAGCTCACGGATTGCTTAGCCTTAAATCGTTTTCCGGATTATTGCCACAACATCTGTCCTTCACGGTTCCCCACGGTCAAGGGGGTCAAATTGCAACTCCGAGGCGGCCAATTGACATCGCCAAGCTGCTGCCATCGGCTGATAACACGATTTGGGAATTTGATGCGCAAAAGATCGATTATGGCATCGGCTGTGTGACATAGCGCGCCATCCTGCATGAACCAGAGGTCGTCCAAAGCCATGTCTTCAATTTCAGTGAAAAAAAACAACGTCGGTTCTGTAACGCCCACCGTTGACCGAAACCTTGTTCCCATTTTCGAAGAAGGCAACATTCTCATCCGTACACACCGTACAACGACGTGGACCATGGCTGTTGTCCATTAGTCTCACGTAGTATGGTCGCAAACGCGGTGGCTGCCAGCCAAAACTTCTTTTCAAAAAAAGCACGGCTTGGCCTTCACAGCGCTCACTTTGGAATAAAGTTCTCAATATTTCGCATCGTTGTTCAAGCGTAAAGCGACTCATTTCGTTCCGCGGAGGTATGATACTGACTTCCTGTCAAGATTTCGACCGTTAAACAACTGTCAGTGTCAAAAAAAAACTATGATTTAAAAAGAAACCACTTAATGGCCCACCCTGCACAAACTCCAGTCCAGCCGTGAGATGCACTCGCTCGATGAGTGCTCATCGATTTGATGTGGCCTCCTTGGGAGTCTCACACATCGTTTGATTTAACAGAACTCACTTCAGAGATAACGTACGTAGCAGCCTCGCGCAGGTATGCCGATCGTGTGAAGATACGTGATATATTTCCGTTGACGTTCCGAAATGATGATGAAATGTTCGCCGCAGCTAGCACAATCAATTATTTATTGGCGTCCTATTTTTAGAAGACGAAATACTAGACATTTTAGTTCGGAATGGATCGAGGTTCGATGATGTGATGCGAGACGGAAATGGCCGTGGAGCGTGGGCAGTTTGCGGCAAATAGTTGCGACATGTCGTAGCTCGGGTGTGCATCTCTTGTCATCTGGGGGAATGTGTGTGCATTTTGACACAGTCTTGGATGTCGATGCGTTGGTCTCGGGCAGGGCGACGATGGAGTGGTCTTTTTTGCAGGGATTATCCCAAATCCTGACACACTGTCCCCTTTTGGGACATAGGCGTGTGATCAGGAGGTTTAAAGACGTCGGCTTCTCTCTCCGCGGTGCACCTGGACGCGATCTTTGCCTTGACGGATTGAAGACTTCAGCTTACCCGTGTAATATCAAAATTCAAAACCATTTCCCAGTCGTCGCCCATTACGAGCAATTCATTCAAATCCCCACCTCGGCTGGCATTTGTTTGAATGAAATATTCTCGTAAATCACGTCTGCTCGCGTGTGTGTGTGTGTGTGAAAGAAAGAATGTGAAAAGCCCACAACTTGCTCGACAGAAAAACAACCACAAATTTAGGACTGTCGCCAACATTTTTTTTTGTATTAAATTTATGCTTTTTGGCATGTTTTTCCGTCCGCCAAATACCACAGCATCCATTTTTGGACACGAACCGCGTCTCAGTGGTCGGCGCATTCGCTAGCCGCCACTCGAAGTGCAAATCTCCGCGGCGTCTATTTTCAGAGGCTCTCCTTCCTCCCCCGCTCCTCGAGTGCGTGGCATGATCGCTCGGATGGGCGTGCATGGTCTCACTCCACGATGGGTGTGGCGTACGCAGTTGGTGGAAGCCTAAATTTAGAAAAAAAAAAAAAATACAAAATTCATATTCAACCGACGTTAATTGCGAAGCAGCGAGCAAAACAAACAAACACAAAAAAAAACGAGAGGAAATGCCAATAAAAGAATTTTGTCGGCTGACTAACCGTCGGACAGCCGAGTCGATGACGTCTCTGCGAGCGTTCGCTTTAATTAATTTTAGATCGAATGAGTGATCGCACTGCAGTGGCGCAACGATGGCGGATGAGGTGGAGGAGTGGGTGGAGGTGGTGGAGAGGAAGAAAGTAATATTCTCTTGTTAATTTGTCACGACATTGTCGCGTGAACTGTGATCTCCATCGATCGGATGAATGAAAGCACACTCATTTTGTGTACAGCAGAGATTTGGCAGCACTTGGGGCTATTTTTCTTCACATTTCGTTGTTTATGCCAAATGAGCCCTTTTTGTGATGTTTTTTTTGATCTGTTTTCGTGTTTTTTTGAACTCTGAATGGGACGTCAATGATCTTCACGAACTGCGGAGATGAAGCGTCCCAAACGGAGCCGGATGACGTCCTTCAATATGGACGGGTGCCCGTGCCACAACACAGATTATGAACGCAATCAGCGTCGAAATCAAAACCAATGGCAGGCCATTCTCCCTAAGCACCTAAATTACCCTTCAATCACCAGAACCCAGTTAATCATAGTCGCGACCAAGCCAAGACATTCAGGGAAATTAATTTTCACGGCAGCGCGAGCGTTGCGTGCGATTAGCCCGCTGTTTGTCGAAACAATCGATAAACAAGGTCAAACGGCCGCGTGACGGGGGTTGATTGAGATGATTGATGAGGAGATTAAGTGTGTGAATAACTTTAAAGGTGTTTGCTTTGACGGGACATGACACCTATTTGGGCTTGTTGTGTGGGGTTACACGCTGCTTCGGGTGGTGGACAACGAGGAGGGGTTTTATGTCGCATTTGGGGTTTGGTCGGTTGCCATCTCCCACAGTTCAGTTCAGTTCAGTTCAGGCCTGACAAAGGAGAGGCATCGGCATCATCTTCCGGCACCCCACTAAAGGGCAAAGTACGCACGAGACACCTTCAGGGCACTCGATCCTTTGCCATCGACTCTAACTCTTCAGAAGGTGGTATGTCCAAGCGGAACCTGGCGAGTTCTTTCTCCACCCATCTCGTCCTGGATTTGCCAAGCAGTCGCCTCCCTGATTGGAGTCGCATTCAAGGGACATCGATCGGGAAGGACCACGCTTCGTCACGTGGCACGAATGTTCCCCCTTCTAGCTTTCATGAGATGCAAATCTGGAAGTGGTCTTGTAGTCGGGGGATGCTCAGGCTCGGACCTCCATGTGTCGCCGGCCTGATAAGTAAATTGTCGTCGGTCGGTATCTCTCCACTCGCTGGGCTAGGTAGACAATTGGGCGCCCTCACGTCTTTCTGTCCGTGGCTCACTTAGAGCAACGTGTTGGATCCATTGCGCCCGTGCTAGGGAGTGTCAAAAACTACCGGGAGACCTTCTTATCTTGAATCTCGAATCTTAGAAGGTTTTTTTAGCGCCGCACCGCTTAAGTGCCCTTCAGTTCTATGAACAAGTGCTTTCCTAGAAGCTGTCTTCTTTAAGTTTGCTAGGACTGTGAATTCGCCGATTCTGCTTCTGCCTCATCTCTGCAGCTTGTTCAGTCGCTTTGCGTGTGTACCTATGGCACAGTGCCCGATAAGGACGCCTATTAGCGTGCGTACATCCTTGCTGCTCAAGCCGATCACTGATGTTGATCTCGTCCTGTTCATCGTCGGCCATAGAGCCCAAGCCAGCTAGTCCTGGCTCGTATTGCTGAGCCATTGCTGTAGCTCCAAAACTTAGCCAAATTCGGGCTCAATCCAGGGATTCGTTTTCTAGTGGTCTCCTCATGGAACTGAGCGGTGTGTGTGCATGGTGCGGGATTGGTAAAGATTCCCTCAGCTTCGAGCCCAGTTTCGCGAGGCTGTGCGCCTTTTCAGCAGCAGAGGATCATCGAATTTTCAAAGGATACCTCATTGATACGCTGGATGTCAGGATGTCTGATGCACAAGGACTTTCTTGCCAGCTTGGGCGTTAGAGATGATCGATTACGTTGTGATTCCTCAATGCCAGCGTTGCTTCGTGTATTGCAGCCACTTCTGCTTGAAAAAAAACCCTGCAGTCGTCTCTAGGTGGCGAGGATTTTCCGAAGAGGTTACAGAAAACCCCGTGTCCCTGTGCCAGCGCTCGTGTTTAAGCCGTCAGTGGTCAAGCCGGTACTCTCTACTTCTATTACCAATTGTCCATGCCCCTGCCTCCGGTCCGGAAGTCGCTGATTAGAGCTCCTCGCCGGGGCTAGGGTTGGTGGTGGATAGTCTGTTTGATCTATTTTTTCTGCGGCTTGGTCGCTCCCTCCAGAAACCTGCTTCCCTGGGCCTCAGTTGCGGATGAGGCTGCACTCTTGCTATAGAATAGGTCGAGAGGAGGGAGGTGGCAGGTAGGACGGTTGGCGTCAATTTGTCTGCGCTGCTTCCCAACCTTTTTAGTTTGGCTCGTTGGGCTAAGTGAGCCGCGACGACTGTGAGATCCCTCCGGAAGCCGAATGTCAACCCGCTCGTTTGTTCGTCAGGCAATAGCTTCAAGAGTCAAACACCTCGTATACCAGGCCATGAACGTGCCCTTATCCGCTAATCAGACAAAAGTCGCATTTAAGAACCGCATTAACTGCTGGATGGCGCAACTGGTTGAGTGCCTCCCCGTCTGTGGTTCGAAGCGCTTCGGTTTTCAAATCAGATCCTGTCACCACTTGCCTGCTTTAGGATGAAACTATCACTGGAGTCGTCGGTCAGTAGTCCGAAGATGGATATCGCAGTGGATCAACGCGGTCTAAGTGTGTTCCCACCTACCTGACCCACGAACCACATTCAGTCCCATTCACATGCAATTTGTCTCGATTTCTCGTTTCATCAGTAATTGATTGCAAACCTCACAGAAGCACTAGTCTCTCTCTCTCTCTGATGTCATTTGCCATCGACTTGAGTTCCATCCCTCCAACTTGACCCACATACGCGATACCACACAGCAGCAGTCGCCAACCACCACCGCCAACTTACGAGATCTATTTTAATCCAAGAGCAACAATCTTGTACACTCCATCGCCTCCTCCCCTCCTCCCCTCCTCCCCCTTCTCTTTAAAGCATTAGCGCCCCCCTTGGCAAACAATTAGTCGTCCATCATCGTCATCATTAATTTTCTTCTCCTCCTCGTCTGGCGGGGCGCACTCATCGTCCGACGAAGAAGCGCTCAAGTGGCCACCGAAACCAACCCTCGGCCTATCGATTTTCACCGAGTTCACGTACTCTTTCCAGGACATGCCACAACTCGTACGCGAACGTGTCGAGGTGTGTACGGCGTGGCGTGCCGTTGTGGGGGGTTGGGGGGACGTGCGCGTCCTTGAGGCTTATTTAATAAGCAACGACTTCCCGGCACGAAGAATCTATGACATGACGAACCTCCCACCTCCCCTGTCCCCCCGTCGAATGTAGTCGCGTCGAACAGCACCTCAGGTGGATGGAGTGGCTTGGTTAGCTCATTTGAATGTCCGACGGGGATTCGATTACCAGCGCGGGCCACGAAGGGGGTCTTGGGTAATGTCTCTTGTGGTTTTCGCGGTCGCCGGTGCTGTGCTGCTGTGCTGCTGTGTGCGTACTCCTAAGATTTGGTTGTGGCTGCGTTTGCTGGCCTCTCTCAGTCACTGGAACGATCCGGTTCTGTTCGGAATTGCAAACTGGTCTGGAAGTGGACATTGTTTGGGGGAAATTGTTAATTTATTCGATATTTGGCGCTCGTGTGGCACTTGATTGGTGCTTGTTGGCAGAAGTTGATGCCAAAGCAGTGGAGTTGGCTTCATGGAACATTTTTTGCACCAATTTCTTGGTATTCTTAGCTGTCCGTCGTGGAATGGTTTACCTGCTCTAAGATTTGGCAAAAGTTGAGCAGTAGCCTGTGGATGGAAAGGTCTCGGGCGAAATGAGTTGAAGCAGAAGGAGGCTACACCTCTCTGAAGAAACATGGCTACAATCGTACCCTTGACGAAGGAGAATTGATGGTCGAGGTTGGGGGACGTAGTGCTGTGGTGGAGTGCTTCGTCTGAAGCAAGCAACGCACTCAAATCTGATGTGGGTCACTGTGGCCGGAAGCCGGAATCGTAGCAGAATACGTCTGTCCATTGGTCCAGCCCGCACATGCACCCCGAAGGGATGAGTCTTCTGACAATGCGGCTCCAGGTCTTAAAATAATCCTCTGCACCATTCTTCGTTCCTTTGTCAAGACTGAAGCTCGCCGTGAGTCGCACTTCAAGACGTCACGGGCTTGCTGATTCACATTTGTCGTCCCATGACGTCTGTGACGAAGCATTCAGAGCCCTAGAGCAATCAGTTTTGTGGCGTCCAACTCCTGCGCCTGGGAGTGCACGCGTGTGGCGTTGGCATTGAATCTTAGCTGCGATTGGAGGGAAAGGCGAGGCAACTAGAGAGAGGCGTCTTATCAAGTGTCCATGGCTTACTCCGGCACACTCGACTTGGTGTGCGAAGTCGGAGATAACCAGGCTTGTTGAAGCCAAGAGCCACCGCTTAAAGTGCGGAACTGGATCAAACTGGGGCCACTTTAGGAGAAATGGCAAATATCGAAGTTGTGTAGGAAAACCTGTAGGCAAAGGTCCTTAAAAAAGCTTTTTTTAGAAAAAGCACTTATATCACTCAATCGGGCATATCTCGAGAACGGTGCGTTTGGCGTCTGTGAACTAAGACCCATCGAGGGGGGTTAAAGATACCTATCTTACCGTGGCAACTTTTTTTTTGCTAACCCCACCAGGAGCGTGGAAAATCACATGTTTTAGAGAACCGGGCATATCTCGAAAACGGTGCGTCCGTGGTCGGAGGTCTAAAGACCCATCGATAGAGGTTGAAAAGACGCATCTGACGATGCCAACTTTTTTTTTGCCAACGCCTCACAGAGGAGACTCCTCATTCACTGATCACCCTCCGTAGAGTGCAGAGGTGGAGGGGGATGTTTTTGTTTTGGGGGACAACTTGAAGGGGATGATGTGGCATGACTGTCAGGGGTGGGGTGACATTTTGAAAAATACACCATATTTCGACAACGTTACGTTCGTCGTTATGTAGCATCGAAGCTACGCCGCGCCTTTTCCGCCCTAACATCTGCCCCTAGGCACAGAGACAGCCTGCCATGGTGCCACCTCCTCCCGCCGTGTCGCCGAGCAAACATCAACACTCAACATCCGTTCAACCCTGTAAATCCCCAGTCGAGTCAGTGTTTCGTTTAACTGAAAACCCCGACGCGAGTGGGTAAAAATAATTCCTATTCCCTCCCCCCTCCCCCCACGGTGTTCTAATAATACAGACTTATCTCGCATTCGATACCATCAGCGTCCGTCGCGCGGAATCGTGCGATTCACGCGACTCCAAAGTGCGGCGAGCAGCAACCTTTCAGCCAAAGTCCATCGACGGTGCGGTGGTGATGAGCAATCGATTAATTTCCATATTTCCCATCTGCGTTCGTGATTGAATCCACAAAGTGCCGCCGCGCCGCCACGGCATGCACCGCAGAGATTAGATAGCCACAGTTGGCGGAGTTTTCCGGTTGTAACCTGTCGCAATCTGCCACGGCGTCTATCAGACATGGACGCGACCTGATTGTTGATTGCTGATTGTGTGTGTGTGGTGCGGCGGTGGGAGGGGTTGCGTTTTTCTGCGCACCAATTGATAGGAGCGATGTTTACGACCGGCTTTCAGGTGCGAACAGTTCCGGGATCGTGTTGAACAAGTGCAATTGATAAGCGTCGACGGGGGGCTGGAATTGATTGATTGGTGTGACGACGCAGCGCTCAAAGACAAACATTCCTTCCTCCCGGTGATGGCCCTCGAGTCAGCAGCATGTGCTGGCGGCCGCTTAAGCCCAAGGATAGGGTACATCGGCCGATTGACGTCAAGTCAAGTCGATGTGCAAAACAATTGCTTCCCGGTCTTATTTTTACCCTCTGCTGATTGAATTGAACATTTTTGTGCACGCGAAGCAGTGCCAAGCAGAAGCTGCCGTCTGCTTTGGGGGTCTTGGCTCATTTCGCCGTCACGCTGTGATCCGTTTGTGGTGCTCGCATAAATTCGTGCACCGCGCCTATTTTTAGCACCGAACTGAGTGTGCAGAGATGTCCAACTATTGTCACGCATCAACAGCCATCTCTGTAGTGCTCTGTAGCTGACGTCGCATCCCTTGCATCCCTCGTCTGTCATCACCGCTCGATAAATCTTGGCAATTGATACGTGCAGCCACAGATTTGCGCTGCATCGATGCATCGATGCATCTTCATCAACAACAGCCTGTCGTCGCCCGTGATGCTTCCAAGCATTCGAGATATTTTATTTACCCGACCCACAGAGTGGACTGTGGACTGTGCTGCGTGCGGTCACGTCACAGGCGAATGCTTATGCAACAAAACCAGCTCCTGACTACACTTCAACCCCTGTTCGGCGGTCGCTGGTTCTTTGTTTCAGTTTCAGACACACCCCTTTGGCGGTTTTTGTCGGTTGGGTTATCCTTGCTCAAGGACGTTGCGTCAGTCGCATGGAATTTTCCATCACCTCACTGGGCGAGGGTATTGCGTCAGATTAGCAGATGACGACGTCAGGGAATGGAGTATGCGAGCTATGAGCGACCACCGGGCAGCGTCGTCGTCCTTTTTTGTTTTGCCACGGTTTATGATTATGGTCTGTGGACCAGCGTGATTCGTTAATTATGAGTGGAAGGCTATCTGCTAGTGAATGGCGTTGTTTTGACAAAACAAAAAACTTAAGAGGCCCTCCGTCGTGATCTCGAGTTGCAACGAGACGCTTATCTTCCCCCGATCGACGTCAGAGAACACTCAACGGGTAAGCTCTAAGCCTTATCTACTCTTCGAGTGCGTTCTGACGTTCCGAGCGGCTTCATTATCACTTGAGGTGTGTGTATTTCATGGGCGAACTTGTAGTAAGTGCCTTCAATTGTCATGTAATCGTGTAATCTCTTAAGGCTTTGTGAAATATTAGATCATGGAGTGCGAATAATGCTCTTATCTCGAGAGGAGTGTCACGCTCGAGGGAATGTGGGTGAAGAGTGATATTTTTTTGAAGGGAGGCGCGTGTTTTCTTGGGTCCTTAATGGCTCTTGAGTTCAGAGAACGTTCTTTGGGACTTAAACTGGTCTTGTTGCGAGCACGGGGCACCTAGAATTGACTTAAGTAAACGTTGGCGTAAGTGAGAATCGAACGAAAAGTCGAACAAAGCCAACTATGCAAAATAAACGAAACTTAACGAAGCTGAGTGGAGAGTGGTTATTATCATCATTGGGCATTACCTCTCCTTATGAGCACGGGGCACCTAGAATTGACTTAAGTAAACGTTGGCGTAAGTGAGAATCGAACGAAAAGTCTTCTAAAGCCAACTGTGCAAAATAAACGAAACTTAACGAAGCTGAGTGGAGAGTGGTTATTATCATCATTGGGCATTACCTCTCCTTATGAGCACGGGGCACCTAGAATTGACTTAAGTAAACGTTGGCGTAAGTGAGAATCGAACGAAAAGTCTTCTAAAGCCAACTGTGCAAAATGAACGAAACTTAACGAAGCTGAGTGGAAAGTGGTTCTTATCGTCATTGGGCATTACCTCTTGTTACGAGCACGGGCACCTAGAATTGACTTAAGTAAACGTTGGCGTAAGTGAGAATCGAACGAAAAGTCTTCTAAAGCCAACTGTGCAAAATGAACGAAACTTAACGAAGCTGAGTGGAAAGTGGTTATTATCGTCATTGGGCATTACCTCTTGTTACGAGCACGGGCACCTAGAATTGACTTAAGTAAACGTTGGCGTGAGTCAGAATCGAACGAAAAGTCGAACAAAGCCAACTATGCAAAATGAACGAAACTTAACGAAGCTGAATGGAATGCGGTTATCGTCATTGCGCATTACCGCTGCACAATTGGTCGATACTTTAGTGTCCTTACGTCCATTATGGTTGATCGTTCAGGCTGATGTGCGTCGTAGAGCGGCCTAAAGCCATCGTGGTTGTAAATCGTGTTCGAAATTAGTGCCTAATTGCAAATACAATCAATCCCGTCACCACATACGCCGCACCGTCCACAATGTAATCCAATCGATGAGGAGCCTCCACGCTCACGGTCGTTCGGTGTAATTTCACACCAAAAAGTGACGGCGAGAGAGACGTAATTAAATTATTTCATCACTGCTAATGGGAATTCGCTCAAGTTTGCCCCCATTTAAGTGGCGATTTCGGGCGAATTTCACACGTGGCGCGACGGTGTCCGATTGCCGCAACAACCACTGGTAAATATTGACACCTTCCACTCGCTTGTGGAGATGGCTGGCGATGTTTTGTTTTTTTTTTTTTTATTTTCACAGTAAACAATGCACCGCGTCAAAGGGGTAAACAAGAACAATTTCGTAACGAAATAAACTGCCAAATGCGGGCATCCACAAGGGGTCTTGGAGCCTGTCCAAGAGGCGAGGAGACCGCTCTATGACCCATCCACTGTTGCTTATTCGTCAGTTTGTGGTTGTGGCAATCAATTGGATTGAGTAACGGGCGACGGAAGAGAATGAGAGAGAGAGAGAGAGAGAGAGAGAGAGAGAGAGAGAGAGAGAGAGTGAGAGAGAGAGAGAGACGAAGAGAGAGAAGAAATCAGCCCCAAATCACATATTGACTGAGTTGAATCTATTTCTGCTGTAAGATCTACATTCCGTGACCCCGTGTTCCCTCGGATTTCCCTTCTTGATGTCGCCGCCAGATGAGCTATGAGCAAGCGCCTAACGGGCGGAGAGAAACGCAGGAAGCAGGGGGAGACAGTTCTCTTGGCACGATGAATGAAAGTGAATTCGGAATGCAGACGGCGATCGGCAAGTTCAACAGCTAATTGGGACGGAATGGAAAATTTCCACATCGTCGAAAAATCTAGGCGTAACCACTCTGAATTGTTACGAAATCGAAGGGGGGCTTCTTGTGATTGTGCTTGTGGAACTCGTGATCGGGTGGGAGAGAGCGAGATTAGTCGGGTGGATGACAAGGACAAGGGTTTTGCTGTGCAATCTTGCTAGAGGCTTCGAGTGGTGCGGCCTTGACGCTTGACAGATGGCCTGGTTGCTGGGTGTTGTCGACTTAGCGCGCATCCGGCTGAAGTCATCTCAAAATTAGAAGCCAATCCATATTTGCTAACCAGCACACGTCGTTGTGCTGCCAAAAATAAACAAAACCAACGCTCAGAAGACCGTGTGACACTTAATTTCAAAACCATGACGTGAATTAATTTCCATTGCTCGCGACCGAACGTCGACGATGTGAATAAACGACCAGCCGGCTTGGCCAATTTGCCACGTCTCATCGCCGGGAAGGAAGGCAAACGGGGAGACAATTGAATTCGCAGTTTAGAGACTACCTGGTCGCCACTTTCACTCGACCCATTTGGCAAGTCATCCAGCCAAAGCTTGACTAATGCCCGCCATGCCAAGCAGACCTTGAAACACTTTACAACCTTTCATTTAGTACGCAGTAGAATCTAAAACATCGTCGCAGCAAACCTATTCTTATCGTTATCGAGTCTCTTTAATTGGAAAAAAAAAACAACTCTATTATAGACCCTTGCGAACAATTAAGTACTAATCTTGGCTCCACAGACTGGCGGTTCGTGTCGTTACGGCGAGAATCTCGATTTTGTTTTCGATAGAGTGAGTCACTTTAAAGCATGACTCCATGGCCGTCAAGTCGTCTCATTGCAGTTTATGGCCTTCCTGCACGCCACCCGGTGGGGGTGGAGCATGTGAATCTATTGATTTGATGGAAATTTCTACGAAAATGACGGTTATTTAAATGCTGTCCAATGCGCTGGATGAGGGGGAAGTTTTACTCTGGCAGAGCACTGCAGGGGGGAGGGGGGAATTAGTTTGTTGTGTGGAATGGAGGAGGAGCGAGAACTTCGAAGAGGGACGAGGACTTCGAAGAGGAGTGAGGACTTTGAAGAGGAGCAAGAACTTCGAAGAGGAGTGAGAACTTCGAAGAGGCGCGAGGACTTCGAAGAGGCGCGAGGACTTCGAAGAGGAGTGAGAACTTCGAAGAGGAGCGATTGATGGCTTTTAGAAGACCTTCGGTAAAATGGAACATCCTCAACGATGGGCGCACGAATGTTCCTGCCGAAGCAAGAGCGTGTGGCTAGAAGGGAACTGGAAATCTGCCGAAAGTCCATCGTAGGCTCTTGCTCCGACTTTAGTGTGCCCACGTCCAACAAAAAAACACCGTCTTTGACTGACCTTACTTACTTATCACGCCGGCGACCCATGGACTGTCCGAGTCTGAGCAACATTGCTGCCTTCCATCGTGGACGGTCCTAGGCAGGCTGTCTTGCATCCGCGATTACTTGGTCTTTACCCCGGAATCTCCTCTTCTTCTCAAGCCAGGAGGCTCGGATTCGAAGACCCTCTTTGCTGGAGCATTGTTGTCCATGCGAGCCAGTGGAGTCGTCGCATTTTTTTCTTCCGGTCTACATTCACATCCTGGTACAGCTCGCGGTTATGTCTTCTCCTCCATTCGCCGTCCTTGCAAACGGGACCGTTTATCCGACGTAGAATTTTTCCTTCTGCAGCTCTGCAGTTTTTCTTAGCGTCCAGCTTTCGGCTCCATAGAGCAGGACTGGCAAAATAAGAGCTTTTGGTCCTTCGAGTCAGTGCCCAGTTGTTTTGTCAAACCGAAGTAGCACCGGTTGCCAAAGGCGATTCTGCGACGGATCTCCACTGTGATGTCGTTTGCGGAGTTCACGTTTCGAAGTTGCAGCTGTCCATCGTGAAGTTTTGTCCAAGGTGGTGTGTAGATGGAACGGTTTTTGGTCGACAGCACTTTGTTTTGTCCTCATTGACCTTGAGACCAGCTCGTTTCGCCTGTTCTCCAATCGCTGCCAAAAGCCCCCACTACGGCACATTGGGTACGCGATGTCATCTGTCTACCCCAACAGTTGGCTCGTTTCCCCTGTTTCTAAATCGCCGCAAAAGCCTTCATTATGGCACATTGGGTACGCGCGACGATATCGATGTCATCTGCGTAGACCAACAGTTGAACCGACAGGTGTTTACAACCGCCCTTCGCACTATCGTCTCCAGTACCAGATTGAAGAAATCACACGACAGCGCATCTCTTTGCCGAAATCCCGTGCAGGTTTCAAACGGCTCGGCAATCCTTGAGCCGAACTGCACGGTGCATCGCGTGTGTGTGTCAGCGTGGTGCGACACAACCGGATCAGTTTTCTTCGGGATCCAGAGTTCGGCCATCGCATCGAATAGCTCCTTGTCGTACGCGGCTTTGAAATCGATGAAAAGGTGGTGAGTATCGATTTGAAACTCGCTGGCCGTGGTGTAGGCCTTGTGGCCGTGGCTCGTTTAGACCAACATTTGAAGTCCGTTGTGCCCTAAAATCATCCAAACTCATTTATGAACCTACACCACTCAAGGCACTCGCAGAGGACATGTTCTTTCTCATCTCTCCAGCTCCTGTCGTCGTTGTGCGGCATGGTCAGTAGCAATGCATGCGTGAAGGTGGTACAGTGCCTGCTAAAGACTCCTAAGCGCGTCCTTGCGATGAAATCTTTGATCGTTGACGTTGATTTCTTTTTGCTCAGCGTCGGCCTTGCTGTTGCTACAGCTTTCAGCTTCCAGAGCCAACCAGTCGTGGTCAGAGAGGGCAGTCTACGTGTAAAGAGAGGAGAAATCTTTTTGCTCAGCGTCGGCCTTGCTGTTGTTCCAGTTCGAGCAATGCATTCGTGCCTCTGGTAGAGTGCCTGCTAAAGACTCCTAAGCGCGTCTTTGCGATTAAATCTGTGATCACTGACGTTGATTGACATTGAATTCTCCAGCTTCCAGCTTCCAGAGTCATCTTTTCGTGGCCCTGTCTTGGGCTTCGTCTCGAGAGAGGACAGTCCCCCGAGCCCAGGATGGGACGGCCTTGCCTACCGTCGCGTCGTTCAAGTTCAAGTTTTTTTCTTGGGTTCAGACCACTCGTTACCACTCACCTCTTTGGTCGATCGTCTTGGAGCCTTCCACTTCGTCGAACTTGAGTCCCTCCTACGTCTCCGTCTTTGAGCTCGCTTATTTTTGGGCTTCCCCTCACTCAGCTGCTCTCTAATTCGATCGCAAGCATCCATGCCAACGTCAACGACACACTCTCAATCCAAATCAACGTTCGCCGAGGATGTCTCACTGACGCTGTGTTTCCACAATCCGACCAGTTTCGACCTTAAACCAGTTCCAACCTGTGTCAACGAAGAAATTCCAGAAAATAAATGCCAACACAGGAGCACAGCCATCAGGGGAACGCCTTAATCAAAGCCACATCTTCCCTTTCGTCACGAAATGCTACCTTTACCTTCTAAATCCAAGTGATGTCCCCCCTGAAACCCATACTCCTTCCCTATGGAAGGAACGAGTGCTCCCCAAAACTCCCTCTTCTTCAGAAATCCCACCCAAACCCCTTCCCTTCAAAAAAAAAAAAGACAAAATTTCTTTCCATTTCATATTTTTGTTTATTAAGCAAAAAAAAAAAGTTTAAAAGAAATTAACTTTCTCTTCTGTACAAATATCTACAAAATACTCTTAACAATTTACCGTTATGATATACATGTATCTATTGCCTACAATTATCTAGATATATAAAATATTTGATATAATTTTTTTTCTTCGGTCTTACAACGAACAGAAGAAAAATTAAAAAAAAAAAAAAAAAGAACAATTAGTGTACAAAAGTTACGATATTTACGATATTACAATCACTTATATGTTTGTTTTTCTTGTTTTGATCCAGATAGTATGTTCCTGGTCATGTCGCATCAAGTATTCCATATTTTTTGTTTGTTTTTTTTTTTTTTGCATCTGTGAACTGTTCGCTACTTGCAGGCAGTGAGTGTGTGAATGTGTGTGTGTTTTGTTTCTTCTCGCCTGCAGGGTCAACTCTCGGCCAGTGTACACACAATCAAGAAGCACGATTAAGCGAGCGTGACATCGAGCACATTTCTCTTCTCCTTGGCATCCATCATCTTTGTCCATTTAAAGCATCATCGCGGCGAAGCAAAGTTTATGTGTATACCTTCTTTTTTGTTTGTGTGTTTATCCTGGCGCACTGCACGAGCTGAAGCGTGACGTGGACCGTCGTCGACGACGGAAGAACGGACGACGCTGCTTGGATTTGACTAAAAGTTGACTCTGATCGGCCGTTGAGCTGGCATCACAGCCAGTCATGCTGCTCGCCTCGGAACTGGAACACAGATCACCGGTGGACGTTGATCCACATTGATTGCTTACTGCTACTCCTACTCCTACTACTCCTCCATCACCTGCTATTGGTCCACCATTGGCCACCGCAATGGCGGAACGTAAACGACAACAATCGACGTCCATCGTTGAGCGACATCGCCTGCAACGCTTTGCTGAGCTTCGTTTCATCATCAACGGGGCTGTAATTCGTCGACGAATTGTCGCGAAACGTCCAAAACCGCTTGTGAAAGTGATGCGTTGTTGCGTTGCGGTTGGCGTTGTCACATCATCATTGTCACTGTCTGTTCGAATGCGAAGGGCTCGCGTCCACTGGACAATGGATGCTGATGGGGTTTTTTCTCCTGTTGCTGCTACTGCTGCTGCTGCTGCTGGTGTAGTAAACTGTTGTTGTGTAAGTGGCGCCACAACTGCCACCACAGTAGTTTCTGTTGTTGTCGTTGTTGTGCAGTTATTGTCAATATCGTTGAAGGTTTGATTAGCATAGTACGATCCGTGAGATGGGTCTCATGAACGTTTGGCGCTGTCCTTGCGAAAGGACTTACGCAACTTGTCCACCAAACGGATGTGAAACTTGTTCAGACTTCCCTGACTGCCGCCACTGTTGGCTTTCGGTGGACTCGACGCCTGACTGCTGTACGCACGTGTTGGCGAAACAGCGAACGCATTCGACGATTGCGATGTACGCGATGAATTCCTGGGGAATGCACACCTCGACGATGCCGAACGATTCATTTGCATACGATGGTGTGGGGACATGTACTCGAAGCCGTTGCCGGGAGAGGTTGAGAAACTCTGGCATTCCGACTTGCATTCGGACACCTTGCGGGAACGTTGGCCCCCGCCCACGCTGGCACTGCTGCCTTCGGACGCCTTCCTGGTTCGACTGCCGTTGTAGATGTCGAATTCGTTTTTCATCACGGGCATCATGAAGGCCATTTCTAGTTGTGTTCACTTGGCGCGGTTCAATAAAACAAAGAAAATCGAAAACTCGGCCAATCGGTGGTCAGATGCGTGTTACTCAACAAGTCTGTGTGCTTCTGGCTTTTGTCAGAAATCGATACGTGAGTTGTGGTAAATTCTCCTCGAACTACTGCACTGAATGTCGTTTAAAATTGGTCTCTAAGGCACTCGGATTGGCTTTGGTCACTTCTCTCTTATTGCACTCTCGCGCTCCCTCTCTTAATCTGACTGACTTCTGGAAGTTTCCACAACAAGAACTGAATTGTTTTCAAAATAAAAGGAAAGGACGACTCCTCCGTTTTTTTCTTTTTTTGTTTTGGGGTGGCTGACGGTCGTTGTCGTGCTGCAAATCACACACGAAAACTCAAACTCAACTTTCTCTTTACGTTTTTTTTTTTTGTCTATTTTTAGCTTTGCTTCTGCTGTTTTTTTTTTTCGTTTCTTTTTTGCCTTCTTTCTTTAGTTGCACGGTTTTTGTTGTTATCGGTTCAAAAGTTTTACTCAGAATGACTGGCTGTGCATGGCGGGGTATCGTTTTATAAGAGCTGGTGGGGCCGTAGCACGAGCTGTACACTGGTCGGCAGATAAATTCGCCGTACGTCGCATTTGTGGTTGTGCGCTTGGCAAGATGAAGGGGGCTCGTCATGGGGGGAGGGGGAGTTGTGGCGAATGTGATGTGAGACAGCAGCAGGTAGTCAATGTGCAATGATTTGAGCGCATAGTCGCGAACGGATTGAAAATGTAAATATAGACACCGGGAGAGTGCAAGTAGTTTTCGCCGTGAGCATTGGAACGTGGGAGATTTCTGCTACTAGTATTGCCAATGCATTTTGCCTGCGATGCGACGTAGATATTTTCCAAGGGAGCAGCAATTCCGCGGAGGAGTTCAGTTAATTGAGTCAAATTGTGCGGGTTTTTACGCATCTATTCGTTTATTGACGTTCATGTGAAGCGTTTCGAATACGTTTCAATTGAAATGTGGCTGTTATCGTCCTCACCCCTTGCGCTGCGTTCGTCGAGCGGGTGAATTTCGGTTGAATTGATATCGTTGACGTCACCTTGTCAGTGCAGCGTGTTGGTTCTCGCGTGGTTAGATGGGACCTTGGATGGTGATTGAAACCGCCTCTATGGGGGTTGTTACGACGGAGTTGATGTCTCTTAAGCTTATCTTGACATTTGGACAGCTCAGGGGACCTAACTGAGCGCAAATGAACGATACTTGTCTTGCTAGCCTCCTCCTAGCCAGCCTCCTTCAAGCCAGCTTCCTCCGTGCCAGCTTCCTCCATGTCAGCTTCCTCCATGTCAGCCTCCTTCCAGCCAGCTTCCTCCAAGCCAGCCTCCTCCAAACCAGCCTCTTACAAGCCAGCGTCCTTCAAACCAGCCTCCTTCAAGCCAGCCTCCTCCAAGCCAGCTTCCTCCAAGCCAGCCTCCGCCAACCCAGCCTCCTCCAAGTCAGCTTCCGCCAAGCCAGCCTCCTCCAAGCCAGCCTCCTCCAAGCCAGCTTCCTCCATGGCAGCTTCCTCCAAGCCAGCCTCCGTCAAGCCAGTTTCTTCCATGTCGCCTTCCTCCAAGCCAGCCTCCGCCAAGCCAGCCTTCTCCAAGTCAGCTTGCCAGCGTGCTCCGACCCAGCCTCCTCAAAACCAGCTTCTTTCAAGCCAGCCTCCGCCAAGCCAGCCTCCTCCAAGCCAGCCTCCTTCAAGCCAGCTTCCTCCAAGCCAGCCTCCACCAAGCCAGCCTCCTCCAAGCCAGCTTACTCCAAGCCAACCTCCGCCAAGCCAGCTTCCTCCAAGGCAGCCTCCGCCAAGCCAGCCTTCGCCAAGCCAGCCTCCTCTTGTGGCTCTTAGGACTGCTAAAGTGCCTCTTTTTGTCGGTAGAGGTACTCGAAGAAGGCTTCTTCCACGTCGCTAGCTTTGCGTCAGTAGAGATTCATCCTAGAGTTCATAGAAGCCTCCTTGTTGGCTGCGGCCAGTGCCACAGATGCCTTCTTTTGAGAGGAGCTCGTGGCATATTTTCAAGGCTTGCAAGTCAAAAGAGAGACCGACTTGTTGTCCGACAGCAAGCAGTGGCTTTAAAGAAAAGCAGTCGATTGGTGAAAGGCAGGGAGGACCAGTTGATGACTGAAACTGGCTGAACAAAAATCCTGTTTCAGAGGGAAGACGTGTTTTTTTTTTTTTTGTTGACCATTTTGTGACTTCATTTATGATCCGTCATCATTCGTCTTAACTGCCTTGTCCCTCAAGTCATCGACCACCCTCCGTCATCAGAGACTCACACTCGCCGAGACGAAAAAATTCATGATTGACGATGGAGAACTCCCATTTGATGGCATTTTAGTGAATTTCTTTCAGTTCCTTTCCCAAAATCGAAACCAGTTTGCATCAGTCATGCAAATTCAACCACTGCACCCCCCTCCTCACCCATCGTCAGACAGCCCTCCCCCTCGTCCCAGCACCACGTGACAATTGTTTAATCAATACTTTCGCATGGCAAAAGGATTCAAATGAAATTGATTTGCTCTACTCCATCATTTGCAACCGGAGATCCTTCGCCCATTTCCCACGAGAGACGCCTACCTCTCCCCAGCGAGACACGACAACCGGTTGTGTTGAGTCGCTCTGTCGAATGTTGAGAATACTGAAAGCAAAACAAACAGCTACACTCGTGCGCATAATGAGATTGTATCCACGTTTGCCGCATACCTTCGTCCTCTTGCGAGACTGACGACCTAAGGAGATGTTGCCTGGAGCGGGTGGGGTGGCGAGAAGAGGAGCTCCCCATCACTGCCGGTAATAACTGGTTTCTTGGAAGAAAAAAACTTTGCGAAGATATAAAAAATGAAAGAAATCAAAGACGGCAGTGAGTCAAAAATGGATATCTTCGCATTCTTTCTGGTTTGTAGCTCTTTTGCACGAAGAGAGAGAGATTTGCAGATGTTTTCGCCGTGGAGTCTTTCTCCAAGCGAAAGAGACACACAAGCAAAGGTTCTCTTAAACTGGTGTGTGCTTGAATTCGCCTCGTTATGACGTGAGGAGGGGAAGTGGATGTTCTCTTAAAAGACGGAACAGTGTTGCTGTGGATTGCTCGAGAAAATTACTACTTTAGGCACATTTCATTCGTTGTGCATCCAAATACCGTGGCAATCGTCTTTGTTGGTCTTTCGGCACTAAGTCTTTTGCTGAGATGAATCAGATTCTCAATCAACTCCGCTCCAGCTGCCTGCCGCCAATTGATTGGGGGTCCTTCTCTACTTTTGTGTGACATCTAAGAGGCGGGCGTCCGCTGCTGCGATGACATACAGGCTCGAAGAAAAAGGATTGCTCGCAGAACTTTTATTTTGAAGGACTTCTTCATCCGCTTTTGCTCAATCTGAGCTGAAAAAGTCTAAGGTGTCGAAACACGAAGTCCTTGTTACACAGAGAGTGCTGTCTGGGACTCTGTAACATCAAACTGGACTTAGTCCTCGTCTCGAAGATCTCGAGTGCCTTTGTTGCCTCTCTGGTGATGTCTTCATGTTGTCCTAAGCCATGAAGACCTCCTTGTTGCAATGAATATCCTACTTGGAGCTCAGTAACATCATCAAATCACCAGAAACAGATTTCCTCTTTGCATCACAAAACTAACCGATTCATTTGGAGGTTACAATTTATAATCAAAATACCACCCCACCCTGTGGAATAATTGGGACAATTTTTTCTTCATGTTCTTGCTGGTGAAATGGCAAATGACTCCTTAGAGGAATACATCCACCACCTTCCATCACCAAGGACTTCCTACAACCTACAACCTCCCTCCTTTTGGTCAGCCAAAGCGGTTATTTGAAAGAGCGACCAGACGAAACTCCCACCACTCCTCCATCTGCTTCAACTTTATCTTTGAAGTTCATATATCTCCCTATAGTTCCCTTATAGTTTTTTGAACAATGACAAACATTCTTCAGTTCGTTGCATCACAGCTGACATCAGTCGAACGGCGATTGGGACGCAATTTGAAAGGATTCCCTGGAAATGGATGTCCCCAGAGTTGTCAAAACATATTACACCTCTCGTTCGATATCTGTGGCATCCTACCAAACAGGCATTCAATTGAACAACACAAGAAGAATGCATTTAATTCCCCTTACAAACCATTGTACCCCAAAAACAGCAGTTTCTCACATATCCATTCAATTAAACTGAATTTCCACACATTTTCTGCCCGAAATACCCTCCAACAACCAATTGCACATCATTATCAAGCGAACTCAAACATTTCCTCATCATTACAATCCATAGAATCCTTTCAGGAGTCCTTGAAACGAAAAAAACCGAAATCGGTTTTCTCTGAGCAAAAAAAGTCGACTCAATTCATTTCGCAATTTACTGCATTTTTTCGCGTGAAAATTGACAAAATCTGAAAAATGTTTTTTCTCGTATCTTTTCCATTGAAATGATGTCCTTTCACAGGAGGTCGGTGTAAATAGGTCATCTAAAGCGAATGGCGTTGGAATTTTGACTTAATTTTGTGTGATTTCGGAGAAAAGTGAGTTTTATGATTTTGATGACGTCAGTGCAATTGGTTTTTTCAGCCGTGAGTTGTGCATATCTGGCAATGACTTAATGCAAGTTGTATGAAATGTCATTCAGTTTGTACGGAGAGCGTTGCCAGGATGGAAGGGATCAGGGTGGAGTATTTGTGTTTTGAGTTTTAATGATGTTTTATTGAGGGTTTTAAAAATGGGCTTCTTTGATTTTTTGGTCGGAATTGGATGCTGTTGAGGTTGTGGTGGATGTGAGGATTTTTAGTGGTGGTCTTTGGCTGTAGCTTATCTTCGTCTTTGTTGGACAGTATTTTTGTGGTGCTTTTCGACGCGAGATGAGCTGGAACTCTGGCTTGGGGAGTCTTCAAGTTTAATCTGACGGGGACAGGGCTAATGGGGACGATTACAAGTTTACTGATGGCATGTATGAGGCTGGAAGCAGTTGCCTGAAGAAGAAGAAGATGAAGAAGATGAAGAGGATAAAGATGAGGAAATGAAGAAGATGAAGAAGATAAAGAAGATGAAGAAAATGAAGAAGATGAAGAAAATGAAGAAGATGAAGAAGATGAAGAAGATGAAGAAGATGAAGAATAAGAAGAAGGTACGACACCTAGTGGCCAAGTTGCAATTACTATTCAACAACTTGGAGAACGATGTCGAAGACTGTTGACTAAAGGGCTAGCATCATCGGAATAAGAAGGAGATCAAGAGGATGTCCACTAGTCCACGGTGGGTAGTCATTCTTTGTATGATGATACTTCGGCAGGAGGCAGCGGGAGAAGGAGAAGAAGCTCAAGATGTCCACTGCTCTGGGGTTTGTCCCTGTTGAACTGAAGCGTCATCTGAAGTAGAAGCAGCTCAAGAAGATGTCCACTGGTCTGGTGGGTAATGGATTAGGTTGGGTAGGTCTCTAGGTGGATGATACTCGACCTGGAGACAGCTGACTGAGGGGCTGTCGGGTGATCCGAAGAAGCAGCTCTCAATAGTTGTGGTGCTTAGTGGCTAGGCCCCTGTTGGACTGAAGCGTCATCTGAAGAAGAAGCCGATGGAGATGTTGGATATAGCGGGTAGATCTTTGGTGTCTACTTCTTGAGCTGGAGACAGCTGACTGAAGGACTGACGATGATCTTGGATGTGGTAGCTAAATCCATTGCTTATGGCAATTGAGCTCAAGACAGCTGACTGAAGGACGGTTGAGTGGGTAGACCGTCGAGACCGTGGCAGCTAGGCACTTGAGCTGGAGACAGTTGGTTGATGGATTGTGATGCGGGTCGGCCATCGGGAAGGCACTTCTATGAAGCCTGTTTTAAGCCGGATTAGAAAGGATGTGGTGGTGATGTAGTGACGGCGTTGGCATTGTAGGTCTGTGCTTCGAGTCATATGCACTTGAACTTCGGAGTATAAGTTCGAAATCCAGTCACAGTCTTTCGAGTCACTAACAATGCTCAAAGAAACTGTCTAGGCGAAGCTTCTCAAAACTTGGCCGTTCAGAGTCGGCATTAAACCGTAGGTTCCTTCTACGTGTGGGAGAACAATAGCACGCACAAGCTAGGCCCCTGCTGAGAAGCTAGGCCCTGTCGGTCTACGGATTGTGGCGCAGCACGCACAACACGACTGGTTGCTGAGAAGCTAGGCCCTGGGTTGTGGCGCAGCCCATATTATTATATAAGATATAGGAGATTAGGAAGGCTTTCCGTTGCAGACTGGATTTGAACAAATCCCTGGGCCAGGAACTATGACAAGCCTTCGTCTGTGTCAGGATGCGACTGCCAACGCTCATTAATTCTCAATACGAACCTTTCTTGTCCCACTTAGGTCCTAGGCGACCCATTTTGTGCAGTAATCGATCAGGATTTAAGTACACCTGATGCCAAAGCTTACCTCCTTCTGTTCCGAAGCCAAGCCAAAACACAGAAAAAACAACGTTTCGTGTATATTTTTGAAATTAGTTTGAAATATGTTTATTAAACCTTGTTTTTTTCTTTTCGTCATTATTGCATAATGAAGTGCATGATCTTTCTTCTCATCAGCGAAACAAATTCACCGACTCTCTGAGTGAGTTATTCTCTAGTCAATTAACGATTAACTAACAAAAATAGACTAAAAAAAAAAAAAAAACAAATACATTTCACTACAATGCTGCTGTACAACGCGGAAGGAGTGAATGAAAAGTAGTTACAGGCAAATTCATTTACTCTAAGTGTGTGTGTGTTTTGTGTGTGAGTGTGTGTTCGGTTTAGTGGCAGTATTTTGTTCTCATCGTTTATTTATTCTTCAAATGATGAAGGAAACAAAAAAAAAATTATTTATGTTCTCAAAAGTTAGAAACCTTGAAAATTAAAAAGTTTTTTTTTTCCAATTCATGCACGTGTTTTGTTTTTCCTTAATATTAATCAATAATCATTTTGTTTTACATTTAAATGTGTGTATGTTTTTTTTTTCAATTTAAATTAATTAATGCGAACAATTATAGTTTTTCCTTTATAGTTTTTTTTTTGGTTTACATGTTTTTTCCAGATTGGAGATTAATTTTTGTTTAAAAATCGCCGGTTATGGAGGCAGAGAATGAACGTCCTTATGATCATTGAGAGCTTTCTTTTTTCTCTGTTTTAATCTAGCAAATGAATGAGAAAAAAAGAAAAGAAAAGGAACGAAAAAAAACGGTACTAATTTCCCTAACTAACGCTACTGAATTGTTTATAATTTCTTTATATCGTTTATATATATATATATAATATGTATAGAAAGTTTTCATTATAATAATTTGTTTAAAGCCATTCGAGGAGGGGTTTCAGGGTTACAGGGTTAGTAAGTCGGGGACGATTGGGAGAGATTATGTGTCGTGTTCCGTTTTTTTTCTTTTTCTAAGTGTGTGGGCATGTGTATATAAATTACAAGTTTATATATGTATCTACGAACTAGAAACGAAAAAAAATAATGTAACAACTATTGCAAGAGGAAGGCTAGATAGGACTTAGAAAATATGTTTCTAGTTAATTTTAATTTAATTCATTAATTTTATTAATAATTTTTTTTTTGTTTAGTTTATTGTGAATTTTAGTCCTGGAATTTGCTTAACTTTTTGAAACGACTTTTTTTTTTGTTTTGTTTTACTGTATATATAGATTTTTTGTATTTTTTTTTTTGTAAAAATTTGATTTCTTCTTCTTTTTCTACTAATTTGTTGCATTTGCCTTGAGATTGAGAAATTCCTTGTTCAACACGTTGCTCGCGCAGTGGTGACGGGACAGTGGATGGATTTTTGGGGACCGACTGATGGTTGTGGGGCAATGTTGGTCTCACCAAAGGTCTCTGTGGAAAGACCAGGGTTAGTCGTCTACTTGAAGCATCAATTGGAAGGAAGTCATCAAATTAGAGACTCAACTAGGCTCCAGATTTTTTCTCAATGTTAACCCTAGACTCAGCCTCAAAAACAGAGAGATCGGCTCTATTCATCTCCTCCTGCTATCTACTAAGCCCGGCTTTGACTTCTGCGACTTATGCTGGCTCTCTAAGCCGAAGAAGTCCTCAGGAATCTTCTAAAGATGAGAAGAAGAAGCTTATGCTCCAAAACCAGGCTTAGTCTTCCACTTACTACTTGGAATCCTTAAAATCGGGTCTCAAACTCAAGTCAGACTAGCTCCTGCTTCAAAAACAACTCCAAACCTCGGCTCTATTCATCTCCTCCTGCTGTCTACTAAGCCCGGCTTTGACTTCTGCGACTTATGCTGGCCCTCTAAGCCGAAGAAGTACTCAGGAATCTTCAAAAGAGGAGAAGAAGAAGCTTATGCTCCAAAACCAGGCTTAGTCTTCCACTTACTACTGGGAATCCTTAATATCGGGTCTCAAACTCAAGTCAGACTAGCTCCTGCTTCAAAAACAACTCCAAACCTCGGCTCTATTCATCTCCTCCTGCTATCTACTAAGCCCGGCTTTGACTTCTGCGACTTATGCTGGCTCTCTAAGCCGAAGAAGTCCTCAGGAATCTTCTAAAGAGGAGAAGAAGAAGCTTATGCTCCAAAACCAGGCTTAGTCTTCCACTTACTACTTGGAATCCTTAAAATCGGGTCTCAAACTCAAGTCAGACTAGCTCCTGCTTCAAAAACAACTCCAAACCTCGGCTCTATTCATCTCCTCCTGCGGTCTACTAAGCCCGGCTTTGACTTCTGCGACTTATGCTGGCCCTCTAAGCCGAAGAAGTACTCAGGAATCTTCAAAAGAGGAGAAGAAGAAGCTTATGCTCCAAAACCAGGCTTAGTCTTCCACTTACTACTGGGAATCCTTAAAATCGGGTCTCAAACTCAAGTCAGACTAGCTCCTGCTTCAAAAACAACTCCAAACCTCGGCTCTATTCATCTCCTCCTGCTATCTACTAAGCCCGGCTTTGACTTCTGCGACTTATGCTGGCTCTCTAAGCCGAAGAAGTCCTCAGGAATCTTCTAAAGAGGAGAAGAAGAAGCTTATGCTCCAAAACCAGGCTTAGTCTTCCACTTACTACTTGGAATCCTTAAAATCGGGTCTCAAACTCAAGTCAGACTAGCTCCTGCTTCAAAAACAACTCCAAACCTCGGCTCTATTCATCTCCTCCTGCTATCTACTAAGCCCGGCTTTGACTTCTGCGACTTATGCTGGCTCTCTAAGCCGAAGAAGTCCTCAGGAATCTTCTAAAGAGGAGAAGAAGAAGCTTATGCTCCAAAACTAGGCTTAGTCTTCCACTTACTACTTGGAATCCTTAAAATCGGGTCTCAAACTCAAGTCAGACTAGCTCCTGCTTCAAAAACAACTCCAAACCTCGGCTCTATTCATCTCCTCCTGCTATCTACTAAGCCCGGCTTTGACTTCTGCGACTTATGCTGGCCCTCTAAGCCGAAGAAGTCCTCAGGAATCTTCTAAAGAGGAGAAGAAGAAGCTTATGCTCCAAAACCAGGCTTAGTCTTCCACTTACTACTTGAAATCCTCAAAATCGAAGCTCAAACTCAAGTCAGACTAGCTCCTGCTTCAAAAACAACTCCAAACCTCGGCTCTATTCATCTCCTCCTGGGGTCTACTAAGCCCGGCTTTGACTTCTGCGACTTATGCTGGCTCTCTAAGCCGAAGAAGTCCCCAGGAATCTTCTAAAGAGGAGAAGATGAAGCTTATGCTCCAAAACCAGGCTTAGTCTTCCACTTACTACTTGGAACCCTCAAAATCGGGGCTCAAACTCAAGTCAGACTAACGCCTGCTTCAAAAACAACGCCAAACCTCCGCTCTATTCATCTCTGGTAAGCCTGGTTTTGACTTCTGAGAGTCTTACAATCGCTCCAAGTCGACAAAGCAACAAATCAGCCTGAGCCTGAGAAGACATAAGCTCCATTGAACTCCTAAACCGGGCTTAGTCTTCCAAAATTACACGAATTCAACCGGGGGCCTGCCAATCACCCTCCTTCAACTCCAACAACGCCTTGGACTCCCAAGCCACATCAGAAGGTCCACTCAAACTCCTCTCCACTCACTGCCACGTCACGTCCACGAACAACGGCCTCCAACTTCCTTCCCCTAAACATCCAGCTGGAATTTCTCCGCCCGGCTGAACCTTAAGAATACCGGTTGTCGGGGAACTTCTTGCTCCTTGGGCTGTGCGTGCCGCGCAGCGGAAACTCTTCGCTCTGAAACAAGAACAAGGATGTCAGCATTTCCTGTGGAACACACCCAGGAAAACCCTTCTCACCTGAATCCGATTCGATCTGGGCGTCTCGGACTCATCGTCCGTGTAGCAACTGTAGTCTCGCGATGAGTCACTGAAAGGAAGAACAAGAAGGAAGTCATTCACTAAAAGTCCAATCGACAGAAGTTACCTTGGATCAATATTGTCAAGCGGTTCAGGGTCCAGCAGCGGCTGCAGGTCCTCGCCGGTCGGGTTCAGCAGGTCCACCGAAGCGATCGACTTGTGGGTGACGGCCGATTCGCGCTCCACTTCGTGGCACTCGCACTGGCATTCCTCGGGCTTCACGTAGTTGTAGTGGACCACGACGCCGACGCTTTTGCCGTCGACAAGCGTGTCCTTCGGCAGCGTGGTGATCTTTTTGGGGGCTTTCCGCTTCTCGGGGATGTTCTCGAAGTCGATCCACTGGCCCGAGGGCTTCCTGTTGTGAGGCAGTGCAATTTGAGCGGTTGGAGTGGGCGCCTGGCCCGGCTGACTGGCCTCGTCCGTCGGCAGCTTGGTCTGCTTGATGCCGTCCGTGGGCGGCGGCGGTCCCCGGATGGCCTCCTCGGCGAACTCGAACCAGCTCTTGCCGCTGGACGTGGACGTCCGCCGGGGGGACTTTGACTTTTGTGCCTTCTCCTTGGCGGAGTCCTTCCGCGGCAGGCTGATGCGCAGCTTCTCGCCGCGCACCGGTGGCCGGTGCTCGGGATCACCGACGTCGGGTGTCATAATTCCACAGTACTCCTCGAGGTGCGAGGGGTTGAGGGGCGTGGTGGACCGCGGACGGTCCAGGGGACAGGTCTTCAATTCCATGTGAACGCGTTCCTTCATCGGAATGAGGGCAACTCCGTGGGCGCGCTCCTCGGGCAGGGTCGTCGGGATGTATGGAAGCTCGTCGTCGAATGAGTCCTGCGACACGAGGCCGGTGCTTTCGTGCTCCTCGATGGCGCCGACAACGTGCCGCGGGAGGTGGCGCTTCAGGCGGTTCGGGTCCGCCTCGGAGTCGCGCTCGCTCTCGGACGACTCCACCGGGTCGTCGGTTGAGGCTACTGATTGTCTATCGGATGGGAGGTGATGATGGTGGCTAATTGAGTGAGGATGAGCCGGCGGCAGTGATGTTGCTGATGGTGGCGACTTTGGTTCAGACACCTCCGGCTCCTGGGCGTTTTTTGCCTCCGCCTCGGGGGTGCCGTCTGTGGAACGGCTGTCCTCCTCCTTGGTCGCCTCGGCGGTGGTGGTGGACTTGCGAGCGGCGACGTTCTCGTGGAACCGCTTGCGAACATCGAAGTTCTCGAGGTACCGCGAGTGACGGTGGGTCGCCACGTCGTCCTCCTCCGAGGCGGAACGGGAGGACTTTCGGCGGCACTCGTCCTTGGTGACCTCCTTCTTGCGCATCATGACCGCGACCACTGTTGAGCTCTGCTTCTCGTCCTCTGACGTGGAGCGCGACTTCGAGACCGGGGCTATGACGTCGTCCACGGAGCGCAGCTTCCGCAGGGTCTCCGTCTTGCGCGTGGTCATGATGGTCTTCTGGGTGATGACCATGTCATCCGTTCGCCGGATGACGGTGTCCTTGCGCTGCAAGTGCTCGTGCACGGAGTTCTCGGTGATGGAAGCCTGGTCCGAGAGCTGGCTCGAGAGGCTCTCGGTCTTCGAGAGGCTGAACTGTGTGCTGAAGATCTGCTCCTGGCTGCCGGAGCCTAGTCGGGTGGCGAAGAGGATACGGCGCTTCTCGCGCCCGACGGCGTCCTCAATCGGCGGTCCGGGAGGCGCCGCTGTTTCGGCCTCAGTTGGGGGCCGGTGCACTTCGGCTGCTATCCCGTTCTCGCGGACGGGACTCTCGCTGACGTTCTCGAGGGTCGTCCGGGCGCTCACCCTGCCCGAGCAGTTGTTTGGTAAGGAACTATCCGACAGCACGGTGTCCTGGCTGTCCTGGGAGCTGTGCCGGTGGACCTCTAGGCTCCAGGTGCGCTCCTTGTCGTCGACGTCCTGCGGAAGCGTATGAATGGCGTCGAGGTTCTCGATTCGCTGCACTTTCTCGGCCTTCTCTTGAACGGGAGGCGATGCGGGTGCTGGGACCGACGGAGGTTTTTCTGGTTCTGCTGGTACGGGTGTCTGGGGTGTGAGCGGTTGCAGTGGAGCCGTCTTGGCTTCTACTTCGGCTGCGGCTGCTGGAGCTGGTATTGTCGGCGGCGGTACGGGTACGGGTACGGGTACGGGTACGGGTACGGGTGCGGGTGCGGTTGCGGTTGCGGGTGCGGGTGCGGGTGCTGATTGCGGCCTCGGGTCGAGTGCTTCCAGAAGCTGGCGAGCCTCCTTCTCCTCGGGAGGCGTGTGCAGGGGAATGTGAATGGCCTTGCCGTCGGGCGGCGTGTCGTAGTACCGCAGTCGACTGGAAGGCCTTGAGCTTGTACCCGAGAATGTCTCCAACGCGGTGTCCAGCTTGTTGGGCGGCGCTGCGCGTCCGAAGTCCGGGTCTATGGGCGAGGAACTCTTTGATTTTCCTTCGGACCGCTTCGGCTTGAAAATGGCCAAAACGGACTTCTGCTTGCTTGGTGTCGGATTCTGCGACTGTGGCGTCGACCGGTCGCGGCTTTTGCTGCGCGATCGGACGCGATCCTTGGGCGAGTCGGGCGAGTCCTTTTGCTTGAAGAGCGAGCAGAAGGAGCTCTTGCGGGACACCGATACGTTGGCCGGCGAAGGCGAACGACTGCCAAGGGTCTCCTTTGCCAGGGCCGAGTGCCTAGACGGCTTCGGACTGGAGCTGGGCGTCAGGCGCTTCTCGTCCATGGCAGCGTTCCGTCCCAGGCTGAGCGAGATCGGTTTCTTGTGTGCCGCCGGGCGCGCACCAGACGCGCTGGCCTCCACAACTCGCTCGTTCGGAGCGACTCCCTTGTCCTCGTACATGTGGTCCGGCTTGAGGTTGATGCGGATGTACTCGGCCCCACTAGGAGTGGTGCCGACCACCACCTGGCCGGGGCTCTTGCTCGGCGTCAGCCTGTTGCCGCGCTGTACGGCGATCTTCGTTGACGACTGCCGACTCGGTCGGCTCAAATCCGTTGGCTTCCGCTTCGCCTCGCCATTGCTGATGGTCGTCGGCGGCGGCTTCTTACGCTGCGGCGAGCTCTCGATCTGGATGCCTTCCGCGAAGACCGCCTGCGTGGGATCATGCTTCCGCGCGAGCAGCACTTGCTCGAGGATTTCCGCTGTTGGGGGCTCCACCGCGCTCACTATGCTACCATCGACGACGTTCTCCAGTGGCTTTGGCCCGCAGAACGAGGTCTCGAGCAGCATCCGATGGGGCGACGGCGATCGCGAGACGCCCGAGATCGCCGAGAGTCGGCTCACCGCCGAGCCCTGACTGCCGACGCTCGAGATGCGACTGGTGCGGCCCGATATGCAGAGGAGGGCGGCTACTTCTGAGCTGGCCGAGTCCTTGCGCTGGTGCTGCTGCAGGTAGGTCTGATGGTCGTCGAATTTGAAGATGAGCGGCGATGAGCGGCGTGCTTGCTACAACAGAGAGGGAGAGAGAGAGAGAGAGAGAAGTGATTAGAGGGGGTTTTTTTATTGAGAGAGGTGAGAGGATGTGTCCCAGGAAGGCAAACCGAATCCCATTTCGGGACAGAAGGAGCACCATTTCAAAGGAAAGCACCCTGCGACGTAATCAAGTAAGTGAAGCGTCTATTTACACAAACAAATGCTTCTGCTTTTTTTTTTCACCAGAAACCCCGAAAAAATATCCCCAGGAAATGATGTAATACCCACAATAGGACAACTCCCTCCACTTGCTTCGTCGTTCGTCCTTCGGCCTGCTTTCGGCAGCAAAACAAGAACAAAATGAAAGAAAAAGCACTGAAATTCCTTTGTCAAGACCCGGGACGGTATCGTGTTTAAAGTGCTGCTCTCCTCGACGCGAACCGTTTCAAACTAATGGACATTCCACTTGATTTGAGTCATTTAAATCAAAAGTCAGTCCTCCAGTCCTCCAGTCCTCCAGTCATCCACCAGCAGCAGCGACAGCGGCGGCAGCAGCAGCTGGGAGGCATGTTCTTGAGTGATTCATTTATGCGGTGACATACCACACATGTTTCCTTTTCTCTCTCACTCTCTCTCTCTGCGGACACACACATGCACAGATTGAGAGATGGAGACAGAGAGAGAGAAAGAGAGAGAGAGAGAGAGGAAGACAATACAAATACGAAAATAAACTTTTTAATTAACAACATTTCATTGTAAGGACATACGCGCGAGAGTATTGCGCGCGTCCATTCACAGTCAGTTCACCCATTGAATGTCAAACTAATAACCTACATTGACGCCAAAGGAGCAGAACTGACGCTGGTGGCGATGGCTGTGTTGTTCCTGAAAGTGTGTGCCCTCCTGAACCGCCGGCGCCTCCCTCCCCCCGTTTAACGGTTTAATTAAATCGCGCAAAAACAAAACTGAAACACACGCTTCGAGGAAGATTGACACAGATGTCTTCAATATCAGGTGCATTTCATCGCTTTTACAGTGTCCCCCCGTCCCCCAGAGAGGGAAAGAGAGGAAACATTGTGTTAGTTGACACTTGTGTCTGCTACCGGAATGAGGGGGGGGCTCTGGCGGCTCTGGGAGGTGTGACAGGACAAAGTTTTGCTTCAACAAGCTATTTCTGTGACGATGCCAGTTCGATTGAGTATCCTTGTCACAGCGACGGACGGAAGATGTGTGGGCCGAGAGTGGTGTCCTTGGACGCGGACTATTGCAGGATGCATTTAATAGACGGGGGACGTTGGTCGGGGCGGGTGGCGGTGGGGACTTTAATTGTGTTAGACGGTGTTGCTTCTTTTGACGATGAAGGATGTGCCAAGATGCGGCGGAACTGTGAAGATGTCTACGGATGGAGGCGGAATGTGGATGAGGATGTGGTTTTTGTGTTCGTTCCTCTCTTCGAGCCTTGAACGTTCGGTTAATGTGGGCGTAGTGTGTGTGTGTGTGTCTTGATTTGTGGTCGTGTTTGGGCAATGGGGGGGACGGTCTTAGGGGTCACTTTGAGGGACTGCGCCATCAGATGTGGGAGCGTCATGTAATTTGTTACACATTTGAGGAGACTATGGGCAAATATTCGCCCTGTCCTCTCAAATTGCAACCAATTCAACGTCGGGACGCTACATAAACCATTCCAGTGGATGTGTAAAGCCCTCCGCAGCCCTTGAGAAAGGACTACGTCCTCTTGACGATCCTGCACGCCTCTAAAAGTCTCCTAAATTCATCCAAAATCCGCCCTAAATCCGCCCCAAATCCCACCATACTTTCTTGGACGCCTCCCAAAGCCTCTTTAAATCTTCCAAAATCGGCCCTAAAGCCCTCCATCCTCTTGCCGGTCTTGCACGCCTCCCAAAACCTCATTAAGTCTCCGCAATTCGTTCCAAATTTGCCCAAATTTGCCCAAAAATTCGCCCCAAATTCCACCATCCTTTCTTGGACGCCTCCCAGAGCCTCGAAAAGTCTCCTAAATCCGTCCCAAATCTGGCCTAAATCCGCCCCAAATCACACCATCTTTTCTTTTACGCCTCCCACAGCCTCGTAAAGTCTCATAAATCCGTCCCAAATCCGCCCTAAATCCGCCCTAAATCCGCCCTAAATCCGCCCCAAATCCCAACATTCTTTCTTGGACGCCTTTCAGAGCCTCGTAAAGTCTTCGAAATCTGCCCTAAAGCCTACCATCCTCTTGCCGATCTTGCACGCTTCCCAAAGCCTCGTAAAGTCTCCTAAATCTGACCCAAATCCGCCTTAAATCCTCCGCAAATCCCACTATCCATTCATGGACGCTTCCCAATGCCTCGTAAAGTCTCCTAAATCCGTCCCAAATCCGCTCCAAATCCCACTATTCCTTCTCAAACCTCAGTGAACCCCCTTGGGAGACCTTAGGCAGCATTAATGCCTCAAGGACACTCTTGGAATTGCCACCATTTCGCACGAATCTTGTGAACAGGAAGAGGAAGAGAAAAAAAAACAGAAATCGTACTCACCTGCAATTGTTGTTGAATTTTCTCCTGTTCCTCCTTTTTCGCCTCGGGATCCATAAAGAACAGCTCCTCGGTGGAGCTGCGCAGCTCCAGGGCACCCTCCTCACGAAAGCCGAGACCAATTGTTTCCTGTAGGGTCCCAGTGCCAACCTTCATGTGTATTAGTTTCAATCATTTCACAACAATCACAACACCAAGAAGTGAAGAAGACCAAGTTCAAACTACAAGCTACGAGATGAGTTTCAAAACAGAACCAAAAACCAAACAAAAAGAAAAGAAACAAACTAGAAACGTAACAAGAGCGTGGATGGGACGACGGCTTGATTGGGAAGTGGTTCTTGGCTGTTTTCCTGAGAGTCCTGCGAGTTGAGGCTAATGCGCGAGAGAGTCACTCGGATCGAGGTTGAGCAGCAAGCACTCGTAGTGGACCATCGGTGAGCTCCTGGGCAAGAGTAGCAGCATCCTGGGATCGTTCAAGTGCAGCTTCGGTGGCGGTCAGCCATCCAGGACGTACCTACCTGTTGCCAGAGAGAAGCTAGAGCGCTACATCTTCGGTCTATGGCACGCCTTCGGCGGCCGCGTCATCTAAATCAAGCTTCGAGTGGAGAAGACCTACACTTTACTGCTGACTTCGATGAGATTGAGATGCTTTCCGTCTAAACATCGTCTTTCTGACTTTCAGGCGCCGATTCAATTTGATGTATAGTCTCTTGCGCGTCGCTAGGCTTTTGCCACAGTCTCTAGCGCGTCTCTAGGCCTTTGCCACAATCTCATGCGTGTCTCTAGGCCTTCACCACAGTCTCTTGCGCGTTCCAAGGCCTTCGCCACAGTCTCTAGCGCGTCTCTAGGCCTTTGCCACGGTTTCTGCGCGTCTCTAGGCCTTCGCCACAGTCTCTTGCGCGTCTCTAGGCCTTTGCCACAGTTCTTATCGCGTCTCTAGGCCTTTGCCACGGTTTCTGCGCGTCTCTAGGCCTTCGCCACAGTCTCTTGCGCGTCTCTAGGCCTTTGCCACAGTTCTTATCGCGTCTCTAGGCCTTTGCCACGGTTTCTGCGCGTCTCTAGGCCTTCGCCACAGTCTCTTGCGCGTCTCTAGGCCTTTGCCACAGTTCTTATCGCGTCTCTAGGTCTTTGCCACGGTCTCTGCGCGTTTCTGGGCCTTCGCCACAGTCTCTTGCTCGTCTCTAGTCCCTTGCCACAATCTCTTGCGCGTCTCTAGGCCTTCGCCACAGCCTCTAGCGCGTCTCTCGGCTTTTGCCACAGTTTCTTGCTCGTCTCTAGTCCCTTGCCACAATCTCTTGCGCGTCTCTAGGCCTTCGCCACAGTCTCTAGCGCGTCCGAGGCCTTCGCCACAGTCTCTTGCGCGTCTCTAGGCCTTCGCCACAGTCTCTTGCTCGTCTCTAGTCCCTTGCCACAATCTCTTACGCGTCTCTAGACCTTCGCCACAGTCTCTATCGCGTCCGAGGCCTTCGCCACAGTCTCTTGCGCGTCTCTAGGCCCTTGCCACAATCTCTAGGCCTTCGCCACAGTCTCTAGCGCGTCTATAGGCCTTTGCCACAGTCTCTGCACGTCTCTAGGCCTTAGCCACAGTCGCTTGCGTGTCTCTAGGCCTTGCCACAATCTCTTGCGCGTCTCTAAGCCTTTGCCACAGTTTCTAGCGCGTCTCTAGGCCTTTGCCACAGTCTCTTGCGCGTCTCTAGTCCCTTGCCACAATCTCTAGGCCTTCGCCACATCCTCTAGCGCGTCTCTGTCCTCTCTGGCCGAACGAGGCCTTTCAGAATTCAACTCAATTCAGTGCTCTTGTCGTTGCCACATCTCCCCAGCCACGGATTCGATGGAATTCTGTCGTCTCCTGATTCCACCCAATTCCCATCACACACCCACATGCACACGCACACAACAAACAGCCACCCACTCACGTCTACACACATACACACACACACACACACACACAACCATCACCTGTTCGAAAACATTCTCGGGACTGCTGTCACGACTGTCCTCCTCGTGATGCGATGAACTTGACGCACGGCTCAGCTCGATCCTCGGCGTCGACGGCGTATGCAGGGTGGCGCTCCTAATCGGCTCCACAAATCCGCCGACCATGACGATGTTCGTCTTAATTGGTGGCGGCTGAGCCCGTTTACCGCCGATGTCTTGCAGTTGCTTACGCGACGGGGTTGCTTTCCGGTCATTTGAGGTCGTCGCCGTTGTTGTTGGGGGTTTTTCTGTGTCATCGGTGCCATCGTCACCGCTGCCAACGCCACCGTTGCTGCCAGTGGTGGAGTCCATCATCTGAAATGCGAAACACAGAGAGAGAGAGAGAGTGGAGAGAGAGAGGAGAGAGCGAGTGAGAGAGGGTGGGTGGGTGGTTGGTAGAGCGTTTGGGAAAATAATTAAATAATTTAATTAAACTGCTAATTGAAGTGAGTGCACATACACACAATCACAGACACACACACACGCACACACACGGGCCGACCAGGCAAAAGGAAGACACAACAACCCCTAGCCCCTCCCGGTGAAGAAAATCATCTTTCGAACGCAAAGGGAGCCCACACAACCTTGAAGGTTTAAATTTGACACACAGAGCCAGCCGATAAGTGAGGGAGACGGCAAATCGATGCGAGAGCGAGCGAGCGAGCGAGACGACTGAGAGTGCGGAAGCTCGCTCCGCACACAGGAACCATGTCAGGCCTTGGCAAAGGTCCGTCGACGGGAACACATGCTTCCGCCGATGACAAGATAATTGTGTGCTCGGAAAATGCCGTTTTAAATAAATTATAATAAACCCCCACGGGGGGGGGGGGGGGGGGGGGGGGAGGGGGGGGGGGGGGGGCAGGAGTGTGTGTTGAAGGAAATCGAAAGAATTGTCCTTTTTTTCTTTGGTCACTGCACTGCCAGTGGATACAGACAAACGCACACAGCCGCGGCGCACTTACACAGAGACGATTGGCACAGTTCGCTGGTGGAAGAAAAAATTGCTGTTCCCTCGGCCACTGCACACGCACTAATTTCCCGTGTCCTTCATTATCGCCCCGTCACAGGATCGAGATTTTCAATTGAAATTCCACGTTAATTGGTTATTTTTTTTTCGCTTTTTTTTTGCACCGAAAAACGAAGCCACCACGGAGCTGAACTGCTCGTCTGCCTCGCTGAAAGAATCTTGTATACTAGTGGCAAAACACACACGTACACCATTTCGGAGCAGAGAGAGAGAGAGAGAGGAGGAAGCAAGCTGCCATTCGCAGTAGCTTACGCTACTGCACGGCGAAGGGCACAGCTGGGCGCCCTTCTCGATTCGCGTTTGTCGTCCACTGTAAAGCGACGAGAGAGCTTTTCCTCAGCGAGAGGCATCGCGACTGCTGCGCCTGTGCCAAGGAACTGTCAGTTGGGATATGTGGTGGGACATGCGCAGGATGGCCGTGTCGCCACGTGACGATGAGGGGGTGGTTGGACAGGACAGAAGGCAAAGTGTGCTGTGCATATTTAGATTGCGGAATGCTGATTTTGTCGGTTTACTGCGTGGTTTCCTTTCGAATGTGTAATAAGTGGGGGAGGGGGAGGTGGAATGAAAGGGTGCTTCACTCCGAAATGAGGTCATTTGGACGAAGTGAGTTTTTTTTTTTTTGGTGGCCGATGGGAAACCGATAAGTGCTTCAAGTTTGAGTGCTGAACTCGAGTGGATTTGAAGGGCGAATGGATGTGACAGTTGGTTTGGAGAGGACGCACTGGTCCTTCCTTAACGTTCTCACTTGTGAGCTAGGCTCTCCTGCCCCGCCAGCGCATCAGTTTCATCAATCAGAGCCAACAAGTCGCGCCCACCCTTCGCCGATGATTGATTGAGCCAACCACCCATCCACCCATCCACCCACATCGTCGAAGCAAAGTTCAGTCGTCGGCTACAGTCGCTGTGTCGTGATTTAAGGGTCTGCCGAGGAGAGCCCCCCCCCCATTTTGTTGTGTAAACACACGGGGAAAGGCGTCTCGCGATAGATCCAATTTGCCACACAGTCTGTGCGCTCATAAGACGCGAATCGCGTTACGTGTGCGGAGCTGGACAACATAAATAACCACGGCAGCTGTTCTGTGGAGGAGGGGATGGAGATGGGGGTTGTGATAGATAAACACCTCCTTCTGTTGAACGACCGCAACGAATCGAGCTTTGTCACGCAGAGAGCGTATTTCACGTCCATCGTCGGGACGGTTCAATGAATTGACCGTATCCCTGGTCGGAGTCAATGGTCGTTGAACCCAGAAAGGGGGGGCAGGAGGAGGGGGATCTCGATAAACTCACCTCTTCACTGGCTTCGGTTATTGTCAGCGCAATCCTCTGCATGTGCGGTAATCCATTTGCTGTGCTATCCTCGAAGGATTTCTCGAACGAGGCTATTGGCGCTGGTCCAAGACGCTTCTGCTTCCGCGGATCCATTGTGCTTCTCTCTCTCGAATTTCACACACACACACACACTCTGTATGCACTTGAATCACTTTTTACTTTAATTTCGTCTCATTTTTGGTTTGCTTTTTGGATCACAGATGGGTCACTGGGTTCACTGGAAGAGAGATCATTTGTTGGCGTGGTAACCTACTAGTGGAATGACTAAGAGCTGGACAGAAGGAGGAGAAGACGCTGCTAGGGATCAGGGCAACCTCAGCACAACCTAAAGACGGTCTTTTCGAGGCTTGCAGCGATTTTAAGGGGCTGGACCATAAGACGGTCTCTTCAAGGTTTGCGTCGGTCTGGAGGAGTTCATCTCCTGCCGCGGTTCGCTTCTCAGGCTCAGCTTAAAGGAGTTCATCTCCTTCCGCGGTCCTTTTCTCGGCCTCTGCCTGAAGGAGTTCATCTCCTGCCGCGGTCAGCTTCTCGGGCTCAGCCTGAAGGAGTTCGTCTCCTGCCGCGGTCAGCTTCTCGGGCTCAGCCTGAAGAAGTTCGTCTCCTGCCGCGGTCCTCCTCTCGGGCTCTGCCTAAACGAGTTCATCTCCTGCCGCGGTCAGCTTCTCGGGCTGAGCCTGAAGAAGTTCGTCTCCTGCCGCGGTCCTCCTCTCGGGCTCTGCCTAAAGGAGTTCATCTCCTGCCGCGGTCAGCATCTCGGGCTCAGCCTGAAGGAGTTCATCTCCTGCCGCAGTCCTCCTCTCAGGCTCTGCCTAAACGAGTTCATCTCCTGCCGCGGTCAGCTTCGCGGGCTGAGCCTGAAGAAGTTCGTCTCCTGACGCGGTCCTCCTCTCGGGCTCTGCCTAAAGGAGTTCATCTCCTGCCGCGGTCAGCATCTCGGGCTCAGCCTGAAGGAGTTCATCTCCTGCCGCGGTCCTCCTCTCAGGATCTGCCTTAATCCCGCTTCCTGAGATCAAGAAGAACCCGATTTACCCAGAGACCCGTCGTCTTCATCCGGAGATCAAGAAGAGACCGGAGCTTCCCCAAGACTTCCCCCCCCCCCCCCCCCCCCCCCATCAACCACTGGCCACCTAACGGCTTTAATTAGTCCCACCAGCGTCCACACACACACACAGTCACACACCCATTCAGTCGCATCCGGCAGCTGCAGGCGAAGCAGGACACCGATTCTCGTCCGTTCTTTGGTGCACCTTGACAGCCTTCAAGTGGTTCCTTTGTTTGGCCTCGCCACGCTCCCAGCGGTTATCGCTTCATCTGAGCCCAGACCAGCAGCAGCATGTGTGTGTGTGCGCGGGTTTGGCTCGCAGTCAGTCCATTAAAATGCTTCGCTCTGCTGGCGATAAATTTCCTTGGCCTCCCCAGTGCACGGAGCAGCTCACAAAGCGTTGGCTGGACACGGAGCCCTGGCCCCGTTTATTGCCCTCGAGGCCGCAAACATCCGGACGGACACACACGGACACCCACACAGAGGATGAGAGACTACTTCACGAGCGCAATTAAGTTTTGCCAGTCAGCCTTGTGTGAGGACTTTGTTCATTTTTTTCGCTCTCTCTCTCTCTCTCGCTCCTCCGGCAATGGGTTGCAAGTTCACTATCCTGCCTCTGGCGGCTGACGGTGGTGGCAGTGGTGCCGGTGGATGTGGAGGTCCGTCAGGATCCACTTCAGCGACCGGCTTGTGGCATGTCTGCGGAGGTCGACAGGCTTTTTGTAAACAAAGCTCTAACGAAATCAAATTTCAGCCACAGCTGGGGGAGGGGTGGAGGCAGTGTATTGTCCTTGTGGAAATTAATTTGAATCAAATGATCTCCGTCGCCAGAGGGGGGGGGGGGGGGGGGGGGGAGGTGTTGGGTGGTGCGACTCGAACGGGTAAACAAACGAAAATGATTCATCGCCAACGTTTGCATGTTCGTTTAGCATTATGGCGGCTGGAGGAGGGAGGGTGAATGTACAGCGGGGTCGACCAGAGCACTGGGACTGTGCTTTGACTCGAAGGAGTGCCGCCTGGCATTCGTCTAAGTCAGGAGCGCGATTGGAGATAGAGATTTGATTGATTGGTCTGGAGGTGAACTGTGATCCGATTTGGGGTGGCGACGCCATCAATGGGAGGGTTGGGAGCGACGACGAAGAGACTGTCACATGGGCTGGGGCTAGAGGATTGCTGGTGGCTGAGGCGAGAGGACACGAAATGGAAACAAAGCAAGAAACTCGCTCGGGAATAGAAAGATGGCAGGCTTCTCTCAGTCTTCTGAGTTTCAAGGAAGGCCCGGTGGATTGGGGGAAGAAACTGGCTCTGACGGGAAGGCTCAAGGTTTCTCGTAGTTTATAGAGTCTCCAGGAAGAGGTTGATGGTCAGGCGGAGAGTTAGAAGGTCTCTCGCAAACTTGGAGAAGACCAGGAAGATCAGGCGGAGAGTTAGAAGTTCGAGGGACGTTTTGAAGAGGAGCTTGAAGATCAGGCGGAGAGTTAGAAGGTCTCTCGATGTCTTGAAGAAGAGCTTGAAGATCAGACGGAGAGTTAGAAGGTTTCTCGACGTCTTGAAGATCAAGCGGAAATTCAAAATGACTCTCGCCCACTTGAAGAAGAACAAGACGACCCAGCGGAGAAGGCAGAAGGAAGCCAGCGCCAAGACTGAAAGGAAATGCAGACACACACTGTATCCGTTGCCAGCACTTCAAAACTAATCCCCCAGGCATCCACGCCATTGTCCTCGACGCGCTGTCATTTTTCCCCAATAATTCGCTCCTAATGACTCCAATCCCCCCCCCCTCCCCCCTTCTCCAACACCAAATTTCTGAGGAGAGGCATTCATTAAGCCTGAAAGCCCCTTGTATCCACCGTCGATTAGGATTGATCACCACAAAGGCCTGCCTCCCGCCCCACATCCGCTTGGGTTAAGTACTTTATTTCATTGTCATAACCACTCCGACTGCCTCGAATACAGAGTGTCACCGTCGTCGTTGCTGGTGGCTGCCAGGAGCACCGTGTCACCACCGCGTCACCATCGTCAGCCCATGGACGGCCTCAAATGTAGTGCCACCCAAGCGATGGAGTCCTGATGCCGAAATTGGATTTCTATTATCGTCGCCGGGTGCGAGGGTGTGTGGGTGTCTGTGTGTAGCATAAGTTTTGCGGGAAGCTTTGGATTATTCGGGGTTTCGGGCTCCCTCCACTCATGAGCGACAGTCGTGAGTGGCAGAAGTCGAACACCTGAAAGAGGAGCGAATTTGATGTCGTTTTGTTAGAAGTTTTGCCATGCTCCTTCGAAGGAGGCCTCCTTCGTGGTAAAAGAACAGTCGTGGGTGGCAGAAGTCGAACACCTTAAAACACAGACACTGTCGAACACCGAATCGGAACCAAATTGATGTCGTTTTGTTGGAAGACTTGTCCTATTTCCTGCCTGCTCCTTCGAAAGAGGTCTCCGTCGTGGTAAAGCAACAGTCGTAGTTGACAGAAGACGGACACCGAATAAGCATTGTAATCCTACAGTCGTGGGTGGTAGAAGACGTACACCTGAGCACCGTACGAATTGGAACCAATTGGATTGGATGTCATTTTGTTGGAAGACTTGCCCTATTTCTTGCCTGCTCCTTCGAAAGAGGTCTCCTTCGTGGTAAAGCAACAGTCGTAGTTGACAGAAGACGGACACCGAATAAGCTTCGGTGGTGAAAGGCCATTTTCTGCGCCTGTTTCCTTAAAAAAAAAAAACAAGGATCCCACGAACATCGTCCATTGTAATGAATAAATGAGCGGCTTCCTCCTATAATTAGATTCTTCGTCTTCACTTGAAAAGAAAGCAGCATTTGTCGGCGACAAGACACACGCATACACTTTCCGCTTCCATAAAATGCAAATGACACAACACACCACCAGAGAGAGAGAGAGAGCGACAGGAAGGGAGGCACGACGAAGACTCTGAGGACGATGGAAACTATCCCCGTCCCCGGTTGGCGGCAGTTGGCCGCCTTCACGAAAAGAAAAGGCCCAGGCCCACTGTGGTAGGTGGCACAGCGACCGCATGACACGAACAGAATACTATAACGTACTACGAGTATATTTTAGGGTTGCTCCCTCTGTAGTCTCATTAGAAACGTGTTTGTGTGTGTGTGCCACCACCACCCACCCATAGAGGGGTGACTGTTATGTAGATGGGATTATGCAGGACGAAGGGAAGAGGAGGAGGAACACACAAAATAAATAGAAAAACGTTTGTGCTTCAGTTTTTCGTCGAATAGTAGGTTAACATGCCAACGGTTTCGATACGATTATGTAATTCTTGTTTTTTCTCAGTAAAGGGCGTGGGGTGGGTTTAGGGAGAAACTGCACTAGAACTGCTCTATGAAGGGCCTTTTTTCCACGACTCTACTGTGAGTGATCGCAAAGATTGCAAAATTGATTGCATATTTTCGGGCGATATACTGCTGCACGGCTCAAAACATACATTCTGGTCGTGCTCGTCACTGGATCATCGTCGCGGCAGACTATGTAACACATTCAAAGAAAACACAAAAAGAAAAAAACACAAACACACAGACGGCCGAGCACGCACTCGCGATAACCGGCGAATTCAACGTGTGTACACTTCCTTCGAAGGGCCAACGAACACTGAACACTGAAGCTTGTGGATGGCTGCTGAAACGATGTGGAGTATCCTCCCACCCAATATGTTCGACATTTTCCTCCTTTTCGTTGTGCACCCCCCCGCTACCGCCGCCCGTTCGCCAACTTTGGGTGTACCGTCCCCCCCGCCTCTGGCGACTGAGGGCAACAACCAACGCAACCCCCTTCGCAGTGTTTGACGGGTATTTTGGGGTTCATTGTGTGTTTGCCTTTGTTGTAGATAGGTTGATAGGGGCAGTGGACGGTGTTGCCAGGTGGTACTGACTGTAAGGTGGAAAGTTGAACTTTTCTGAATCAAATGCTGTTTCTACGACGTTTCCAGTGACCTTGAATTTAAAAAAACTCTCACGATCTGAAAAAGGCTTCATTTGGGCTAAGAGATCTGAAAAAGAGGCGGACAATTTTTCCTGCAAATTGAAGGAGTAATTTGGAAGTCAAAATGTAACCTCTTGTTGGGCCATAAGCCTACCTTTTCATGTCGTCATTCTTAATGTGCTTAAGCTGGTAAATGAAAGAAAAACGAGTTTAGAGTTTAAAATGTCTTTTTTCGAACTATGGAATTCGTGAAGAAGTCATACAATTTCATTGGATATCTAAGGAGTTATCCTAAAATCAAATTGTAACCTCTTATTGAATCAGCTATTTTTTCCTCCATTTTTTCTCCATTTTGTCTTCATTTTTCTCCATTTCTTCTCCATTTGTTCTCTCCGTTTCCCACAACCACCAACGACTTCCCTTCTCCCCCTTGAATGTTGAGGGCTCCATCCTGGAGTCTTAATTCCTCCCAAAATCGTAGTTCTCTTTAAAGTCTTCTGATATCCTTCCGTGAAATAGGATATCCTTCGTCAGTGACTGCAGGCGTCGTCGCCATCGTCGTCGTCGTCGCCGCCTTACCTCTGGCAACACTCAACAGCCATCCGTTTTTTGTACATAATGCTGCACCACACCCCCTCCCACCCATCGCCATAGGCCTCGCACAAGAACCTCGCCGCACAAAAGCGACGAAACATGTGAAAAAAAAAGCTCTCCATTGCTCATGTTTTCTGCTTTCTTTTTATTGTCATCCAGTGAAAGTCATGCCGTGCGTCCCGGTGCCCTCGCAGCTCCACAATGACGTCCCTTTCTTGCCAACCACCGCCCCCCCTGGAGCGAAATGAGGTTGGTTGGCTCCTTGTCGTAATTGTTAAGTGCTGAGCCCCTCCGATGACGTATTGAGGCAACCCAGTTCGGTGTACACGCACACACACACACGCACGCGGTCATTCGCCAGTGGGCATCCCCAGTATCTTGGGGTGGGTTATGGCTCTCTTTGGGAAGCTGTATATATTGACTGAGTAGATGCCGGCTATGTACTGCACAGCCAGTGAGTCTGACTGAAATCCATGCAAGCCAGGCCAACCACCCGGTTTGGGTTTGTCGTCACTTGAGGGGTATTTCGACGACTTCGACACCAACTGTGGTCGGCTGTCGATGGGGCGGCGGGTCGGTCGGTGGCGGGGGCATTAACATGATCCCTGTGCCGTCGTGTGCGCGTGCACCGGTCGACTGAGAGGCAGACTGGCAGGGTTGCCAGGAATGTGGCGGAAATGTTTGGTCGTCGCTTGGGAAACGAGAGATGGATGAGGAAGTGGATATTTTTCGCCTCTGCACGAGCATTCATCAAACGGCGTCAAGCTGTCAAAAGTCGGGCTTGCAGAGAAGAGCTCCAATTCCGCAGAACCCCGCCATCTGTTGGGAACACCCCGTCAAGCGTCGAGCAGCACGCCGACCATCAAGCCAAAGAAGGCCCCTCAAACCGCTCAAATCGCACCCTTCGCGCTGAAGGCCACTCACCCGCTTACCACATTGCCCCAAATTGGCTCCGTTGCACTGCAAGCCGTACTAAATCAAGAAACTCGATCTAAAACAGAAAGTCAGAAGGTTTCTCTGATTCATTAGCACTTGCGACTTGCCCGCGCCGAGGAGGAGAAACAAAGCCGAAGGGCTAATCGATATGCTAATTGAAGCAGTCGCAGCCCCCCTCTTGCTCTCGACGAGCCGGGGCGCTTCTTACAGCACATCTATTGTTAGAACCGATATCGCGCGTCACTCGTTGGTATTCCGCCAGGCGTCTGTGTACACAAGAATCCCACTTAGAGCAGAGTACCGGCGCGTGAGCCAAATCCCAAGTAAGGACGGTTTATTGCGATGTTCTACTGTCTACAGTCTCTCTCTCTCTCTCTCTCTCTCTCTCTCTCTCTCTCTCTCTCTCTCTCTCAGTCTTAGGTCGGGTTAAGGTCTCGCTCAAGGTTGCCCAGAATCTCCGCTCGAGTCCAGCGGAGTACCTAAGTTACCACGGAAACTACGACCAACTCGTTGGCCAACGCCTCTTCTTCTCTCTAGCGTTCTTCACGGTCAACACTGCATGCGGCTGAGTCTACGTGCGCGCGTGTGTGTGTGTGTCAGTGTAGTGCTTGAAGTGCCTCTAGCCCCAAACGAAGTCGCATTTTCATGGTTCGCCGTCTCAGTTGTTCAGGAAGCGTCGCGCGGTTAAGTCACTTTGTCAGCGCGATCGACGGCGAAAGTGAACAGCAAAACAAAAGCGAAAACCGATCGTCCGAGTATCGCTCGTTTAACAAGCAAAAGACGCGACGCATCAGATAAACACATTTTTTGTGTGTGCTTTTTTTTATGTTTTCATTTTGAAATTCGAGGCGATATTTGGACGCGGCGTGTGTAGCAAGTGTGTGAACCGCAACGAGAGTGTGTGTGTGTATTTGAATTTCGAACGAGCAACCGAATTTTGCAACGAGCTCTCGGGGACATTGCCTCATTTGGTCTACAAGGGAAATGGGTTACCTTGCTGACATGGATACCGAATTGGCCGAGTTGCAGAAATGGCTGGACATGGAAGAGCAGTTGCCTGCAATTGGTGAGGTGATCAGGGCTTCCCCTGAACTCAATAGTTTGCGAATTTTTGCCGATCTCAGTTCGATAACATTCCCCCCCCCCCGCCACCAATTTTCCAATTCAATTACAGAAGCCCTCCTGTTGCGTCGCTTCCTCTACTCGTGCTCCGGCAACGTGGAAAACGCTAAGCGTCTCATCGAGTTCAACTACAATTACCGCAACAAGAACCCACAGATCTTTCTCAAGCGTGACCCATGCGACGAGAGTAGTCGCCGCCTGCTGGAGATTGCGTAAGCTCCCGACCCCACAATTGATTGATTTCGCTCGTTAACCTTTTCATCTTCGTCTACCCATTCGCAGCGATCTCGTCCCCATTCCCGGGATGACGGCGACCAACAGCAAGCTGCTGTTCTACCGCCTCGTCGATTTCGACGCAGATAAGGTGAGTTGCGTTTTTTTTTCTTGTTGTCGTTGTTGAGCATCCATCCGTCACTCGGGGTTGTGTGTGCAGTTTCAGTTCACAGATGCCGTCAAGGTGTTCTTCATGCTGGCCGATTGCCGCTTCGTGACCGAGGATCCGGCTGGCCTGGCGGACGGTGAAATTCCCATTTTCGACATGGCCGGCTTCAGCCTGCGCCATCTGACCAAAGTGGTCTTCAATTCGCTGCGAGTGTACATGAAGTTCGTTCAAGAGGCGCATCCAGTGCGGCTGAAGGAGGTGCATGTGCTGAACTGCCCCTCGTATCTGGACAAGGTGCTGATGGTGGTGAAGCCGTTCATCAAGAGCGAGGTCTTCAAATTGGTAAGAGCCTCACTCTCACTCTCTCTCTCTCGTTCGTTGATCCACGTTGAGCTGCGCTTTCAGATAAAGTTCCACCTGCCCGGCTCCAGCACACTGTACGAGCACATTCCGCGCGAGATGTTGCCGGAGGAGTACGGCGGAAATGCAGGTCCCATGGCTGACATCAAAGCGAGGTGGTTGGACATCCTGAAGGAGAGGAGGTAAGTTGCATGATGCCCTGCACCGTCTGCCTGCTTACTCACACGGGGGCTTCCTTTGCAGGGACTACCTGATGGACGAAGCGAACTGGAAGGTGAATGCGAAGTCAAAGTCCAAAGCGAGCTACGCCTCCCCGCCCGGCTGCAGTCTGCGAACGCTGAACATTGACTAAGGTGGAGCGGGCGCGCGGGGCTTCTCAAATTGTTTGTACATAGGAATGTTTTTTTTTGCGTTTCTTTTTTGTTTAATGGAATAAAGGACCAAAGGGAGAGAACTCTGTGTGATTGATCCGTTCATCGGCCTTCCGGCGGATGCACTCGAGTGCATGTTGCCATCCGTGAAATAGGTTGCGACGACTGGTGCGCCCTCTCCGCTGCTTGCACTCATTACGCGATGCACTGCAGTGTGCAGATAAATGCTCTTCAAATCCTTTGCCGGAGAGTGGAACGCAGGAAACAGAAACAATCAAGCACACACACACACCCACACGGATTTAACGTTTTTGAAATCCGTTCGTGCATTCATATGGAATGGATGGAGGGGGGGGGGGGGGGGGGGGAAATTTAATAGAGAACAGAACTCTGGAGGATGAATGGGGGTGGAGTTGCCTGCTGGAGTGTGGGCTTTATTGAGTTTCAGATGACGGTTAGACGGCTTTTTGGGTTACCAGGCGGCAGATGAGGACCACTGTTTCGTCATTTGGCGGTTCAACTTGATGCTGGAGGACCGCTAGTGAGGATGCCAAGTCGTGGAGTGCTACTGGTTCATCATTCGTCAATCCATCGTCAACTTGGTCACTGGCAGGGATCCCTGGACGACTCTCCGTGCTCCACCGTAAACTTGGCCACCTGCGGGGGTCCCCGGCCGAGTCTCCATCGTTCCACCATCACTAGCAGAGGTCCCTGGCCGAGTCTCCGTCGCTCCATCGTCAACTTGGCCACCCGCAGAGGTCCCTGGCCGAGTCTCCGTCGCTCCACCGTCAACCTGGCCACCCGCAGAGGTCCCTGGCCGAGTCTCCGTCGCTCCACAGACAACTTGGCCACTCGCAGAGGTCCCTGGCCGAGTCTCCTTCGCTCCACCGTCAACCTGGCCACCCGCAGAGGTCCCTGGCCGAGTCTCCGTCGCTCCACAGACAACTTGGCCACTCGCAGAGCTCCCTGGCCGAGTCTCCTTCGCTCCACCGTCAACCTGGCCACCCGCATAGGTCCCTGGCCGAGTCTCCATCGCTCCACCGTCAACTTGGCCATTCGCTGAGGTCCCTGGTCGACTCTCCGTCAACTTGGTCATTCGCAGAGGTCCCTGGTCGACTCTCCGTCGCTCTACCGTCAACTTGTCCATCCGCAGAGGTCCCTGGTGGACTCTCCGTCACCGTGGCCACTCGCAGAGGTCCCTGACTCCATCGGGCACTCCTCCGCCTCAAGTTGCTCACCGAATCGTCATCAATACCCCCGCCGACAACACACCAGACCCTCATCGATCCCAGCAGGCGTTTAGTGTCGATTTCAAATAGACTCCATTCAGCCGCCACTGCCTCTGTCCAGATTTTGTCACGATCAAATGGAACCTGCCGCGCATGGGCATGCCGCTGCCACTGTCACCTAATTAGTGCGTCGACGATGTCGCTTGACAAAGGGCCCCACTCTTTGCTCTCCACCGACACACCGACGGCTGCGGCGGCTCGGTGTGAATTGCGTCCGCCAGTGACCTTCTCACTTGCCCAAAATCACTGCATTGTCAACGACGAAGTGCTCTTAAGGGACTTGAAGGTCGACTTGGGGGAATTAACGCGTGGGCTGGGTCACGGCGGAATCGATAAGAAGGCGTCGGACTGGTCTGGACGTTGAAACGATGTCAAATTGATGGAAACAAACCTCAGAATGGACCACAAAGTGACTTCGAGAGCTTCAAAGCACAGAACCACTTCGTAATCCAAGCACCTCGGGTGCTTCAGATCCATTCACTCACGAGACGTGCCAGATAACCCTCACTTCTCTCGCAATTAACGTCTCTCCTTCCGCACTCGTGCACTTCCCGATCTTATCGCGTCGTGTGCCGTAAAGTTTCACAGTCCTCTGCCGTAACTCTCGCAGGTTACGCGACAAGGGAAAGCAATTACCTTCCTTAACACAACAAAAACGAATCTGTTTTGCACTTAAGTCGGTTGCCCAGTGCGCGCTGCCTGCCTGCCTGTGTTGCATAAGGCGTGTCAGTCGGTCTTGCTCTTGCGCGACAGCTCCACAGCTCCAGCATCACCCAGCAATTGAGAGGCCTACAAATTGCGCCGCTCTTGCGATTGTTTCGCAACGAAACCAGTCGTGTAACTCCTTTGTTCCCAGCAAACACACACACACACACGCAAGTGCGCTTTCGGTGATGACCTTGAACGGCCAGTCTTCCTACATTCCATCGTTCACATGTTTGTGCAGTCGATCGATTGGGCAACGGATGCAGTGTGGCAGCGCTCGGATGCGCCGGTCGATGGCGGTGATTGCGCTTGCGGTCGTTAGGGAATTTGCATGTGATGCTCGCTGTTTGCTTTTCGCAACGATTGTTGCAACACGTAGGCAATTATGACTTTTGCCGGTTCGGAGGGCTGCCGGTGGTGCTAATTGCACACGGAACCTTTGGAATCAAACAAGGGGAGTTCTAGTGCGCGAGGGAGAGGGTGGCGGCTATGTGTGTGCGGCGGCTGCGGTGGAAGTCCAATCAAGTAAGTGTGCTTGGCTGTAACGTAGAATGCGGCGAAATGGAGTGAGGTTTGATCTGCGACGGCGGTACTCAGAAAATCGAGTGCCTTTAAGTGGACGTTCGAGGGCGTCTACGGATCCAACGGCCACAGTGGCTGGCGCATGAACGACTTCGACTTCATCGACTTCAGCAACTTCTGCGGCTTCTGCGACTCCTTCGACTTCTGCGACTTCTTTGACTTCTTCGACTTCTGCGACTTCTTCGACTTCTGCGACTTCTTCGACTTCTTCGACTTCTGCGACTTCTTAGACTTCTGCGACTTCTTAGACTTCTGCGACTTCTTAGACTTCTGCGACTTCTTAGACTTCTGCGACTTCTTAGACTTCTTAGACTTCTGAGACTTCTTAGACTTCTGAGACTTCTTAGACTTCTGCGACTTCTTAGACTTCTGCGACTTCTTAGACTTCTTAGACTTCTGAGACTTCTTAGACTTCTGCGACTTCTTAGACTTCTGCGACTTCTTAGACTTCTGCGACTTCTTAGACTTCTGCGACTTCTTCGACTTCTTCGACTTCTGCGACTTCTGCGACTTCTTAGACTTCTGCGACTTCTTAGACTTCTGAGACTTCTTAGACTTCTGCGACTTCTTCGACTTCTGCGACTTCTTCGACTTCTGCGCCTTCTTCGACTTCTTCGACTTCTGCGACTTCTTCGACTTCTACGACTTCTTCGACTTCTGCGACTTCTTCGACTTCTTCGACTTCTGCGACTTCTTCGACTTCTGCGACTTCGCCGACTTCTGCGACTTCTTCAGCTTCTTTGACTTCTTTGACTTCTTCGACTTCTGCGCCTTCTTCGACTTCTTCGACTTCTTCGACTTCTACGACTTCTTCGACTTCTGCGACTTCTTCGACTTCTTAGACTTCTGCGACTCCTTCGACTTCTGCGACTTCTTTGACTTCTTCGACTTCTGCGACTTCTTAGACTTCTGCGACTTCTTCGACTTCTGCGCCTTCTTCGACTTCTTCGACTTCTGCGACTTCTTCGACTTCTGCGCCTTCTTCGACTTCTTCGACTTCTGCGACTTCTTCGACTTCTACGACTTCTTCGACTTCATCGACTTCTTCGACTTCTTCGACTTCTGCGACTTCTTCGACTTCTACGACTTCTTAGACTTCTGCGACTTCTTCGACTTCTTCGACTTCTGCGACTTCTTAGACTTCTGCGACTTCTTCGACTTCTGCGACTTCTTCGACTTCTGCGCCTTCTTCGACTTCTTCGACTTCTGCGACTTCTTCGACTTCTACGACTTCTTCGACTTCTTTGACTTCTGCGACTTCTTCGACTTCTGCGACTTCTTCGACTTCTTCCACTTCTGCGACTTCTGCGACTTCTTCGACTTCTGCGACTTCAGCGACTTCTTCGACTTCGAGCCTCTGGGACAACACAGCAGAGGACGTGTGTCTTTAAAATGGTGTCCCTTTGAAACGCTTGTCGACAAATCCTCACCGAGTCCAAGGCTTCAGAGATGTTCTTCAGTTCTTGGCCATGAAGTGGACAGATCAGGAAGGCGAATCCACCAAAGGTCGCCTCTGAGACGATCCAGGTCAGCAGTGAGACATGTTCCACTCCGTGGAAGGATGAGGAGGAGTATACGGCCGAAAATCGTCTTCGGAAGCTATCCAGATAAGCGGCAGGTTTCTCTGCTCGGAGAAGGGTGAGAGCAGGGCCGGCCCTCAGTGCCAGTGTGAGGATTTAACCGAAATTCGACTTTGAAACACATGCCTTGTCACCGATCTGTCTCAGTGGATGAAAGTGACGAGCAACACGCGACCTATGAGAGTGTCCCACTGCCCCCGCTTCCAAAAACCACAAGGAATCTCGAAGGAATGCGTAGAAATCTGGTTGCTCTTGCACGCCGGATGCCACTGCAACTCAATTTCTGTTCCCAGTCCCAGTCGCTGGAGATCAGTCCCAAACCGAGGATGGACAGTGGACTGCCTCAAGTCCCACGGAGTCAGTGAAGAGATCTAGGAAGGCTGTGTCCAGCTAGTCGCCAAAAGTTCACACGTCGGCCTGCAAGGGATCGAAGCATTCATCAAAAAGCTGCTGCACCCAATTGCCCTCATCGCCTAATTGTGGACGCAAGAAAGAAGAGAGAAGACCTTCAATCGCTTGAGCATTCAATTCGCCATCTCTGTCCATCTTCGGCAACTATTAACCGATGCGACGTCGCTGCTCTGGAAGTCTTGAAGTGAAGAAATCGGAGTGTGTTCCACGAGACGCTGGTACTGCGACCACAAAGACCTCTCCTTTGGTCTAGGAGTTCAGTGCTATCTGGGAGAGGAAGACACGCATTGAATGCAGAATGTGCTAGTCCAGTTGCACGCAAGGGAGGCACTGGAGCCGCCGTCTTGTCCCAAGATCATTTCCTAAACTCCACAGGCTAGATTTAAACGCGGTGTGGTATCAAAGCGGCGCGCAACTGCCACTTAAATCAACCAAGCAACCAAATCAGCAAGGGATCGACGAATTCAGTTCAATTTCATTCAATTCATGTCCGCCACGAAGAAGCATCTCATTCTCGGTTCGTCCACAGTGTCCACACTCAAATCCAGGTGACTAGAGCAAGGGCAGACATACAATTTCCCATTCAACCGCATTTCTCTGACCACCTCTTCGTCGTCGTCGTCGTCGTCGTCGTTGTCGAACAACAACAACAACGAGCGACGTCGCTATAATATTTCCAATCTGGAAGCCACGAAATTCTTCCACTAGAAGCGACTTAGGCACCAGGCACCCAGCCGGCCGCAGCAAGCACTCACGTCGGTGCACATCTCTCTGGGCGATCGTTCAGACTTGTCCAAACAAAAAACTGGCTCCTCCCACACACGCACACAGACGCCGTTGCCGCCGTTGCCACTCGCAGCTCACATTCACTCGGGAACCACTCGACTGAGTGAGACTGTCGCATGCGCACTTGTGCGTTCGTCGGCGCTCTCTTAACTCGTCTCGCCTGGCCGGTGAGTGCTTGTTGGTGCAAGCTGCGTGCCTAGTCGAAATCGATTTCAGTGGAGAAATCGTTTGTGTGCGGCGTCGTCGTTGGTTTTTTTTTCTTTCTTGTGGGTGGGCATCGATGGTTCGTTATCGCGTTGCGTGCATGGCAAGGTGAGGGAGGGAGATGTGAGATCTGTGCAACGTCGTAGCCAGCAGATGAGAGACATGGGCGTCGATGTTAAGGCGAGCAGTTGAAGAAGGAAGTGCGACGATCGACAGGTTGGACATGGATCCCACATGACAAGACTAGTCGGAGTCGACGAAGCTTCAGCGTGATTTGTTGAGATGGCCGTGGAATGGGGGAATACGTATTTTTGGGGTGAGTTTGGCAGAAAAGTCGGCGAATTTTGGGTGGTAAACGAGGTAAGTGAGCTTCTAGAAGACAGTCGATGTGTCTCTTCGCCAGCTCTTTCTGACAAGTTGGGTCTGTTTCAACAAGGAAACCGGCTCCAACTGCAGGACTAGTCAGTCTTCTTGTTGAGTTCCACCGAGACACCGAAGTTTGGGTGCCAAGTGAGTCCAGTTTCAACAAGGAAACCGGCACCAACTGCAGGACTAGTCAGTCTTCTTGTTGAGTTCCACGGAGACACCGAAGTTTGGATGCCAAGTGGGGCCTGTTTCAACAAGGAAACCGGCACCAACTGCAGGACTAGTCAGCCTTCGTGTTGAGTTCCACGGAGACGCCGAAGTGAGTCCAGTTTCAACAAGGAAACCGGCACGAACTGCAGGACTAGTCAGTCTTCGTGTTGAGTTCCACGGATACACCGAAGTTTGGGTGCCAAGTGAGTCCAGTTTCAACAAGGAATCCGACACCAACCGCAGGACTAGTCAGTCTTCGTGTTGAGTTCCACGGAGAAGACGAAGTGAGGCCTGTTTCAAGAATGAAACCGTCACCAACCGCAGGACTAGTCAGCCGTCGTGTTGAGTTCCACGGAGACACCGAAGTTTGGGTGCCAAGTGAGTCCAGTTTCAACAAGGAATCCGACACCAACCGCAGGACTAGTCAGTCTTCGTGTTGAGTTCCACGGAGAAGACGAAGTGAGGCCTGTTTCAACAAGGAAACCGGCACCAACTGCAGGACTAGTCAGTCTTCTTGTTGGGTTCCACGGAGACACCGAAGTTTGGGTGCCAAGTGAGTCCAGTTTCAACAAGGAAACCGGCACCAACCGCAGGACTAGTCAGTCTTCTTGTTGAGTTCCACGGAGACACCGAAGTTTGGATGAAAAGTAGGGCCTGTTTCAACAAGGAAACCGGCACCAACTGCAGGACTAGTCAGCCTTCGTGTTGAGTTCCACAGAGACGCCGAAGTGAGGCCTGGTCGGCAAGGGAGTGTAAATTGAAACAAAATTCCCATTTTTCTTATATTTCTCATTTTATTAGCCACCATCGTGTGGAGTAAACAGTTTTCTTTTCTTTTCTTTTTTTTTTTCTCACAATTAAAATGTTAACGTTCTTGTCGGCCGTGCGTCCGCGAACGGGCGCCACGCGCGCAGAGCTTTCAAATGCACCTCCCCAGCCTGGTTGGGTTTCGCTTTTAAATTCATATAAATATATTACACTTCATCTATAGGTAACGTCTTGGTATATAATTTGTTTGCTTACGTCCTACGGATACATTTGTTTTGTTTGTTTGCATCTTTGTTAGAAAATGTATGCTTTTCGCCTTAAAACTACACAACGAATGGGGAAGGGGAGAGGGGGTCGGAGTTTCATCGAACCTCCCTTCCCTCCCCCCTGTGACTGGGATAATACTTTGTGGTTGGTTGTGGCATGTGAGCGGGAGTCAGGAGACAGTTACTTTGGACGTCCCCATGAAGCTGGCGAAATGAGATCTTAGACTGAGTTGGGGCCTCGATTGAGAGACTCTAGTGACCGACGAATGGCTCTAGGGAGACGTCGAATGATTGCAGAGCAGAATGGAGGCGACAGAATGTTGCTGTTGAGGTCCTCCTTATGCCGACTCGATGGCAAGCCTCTGAAGGACGAGATCTTAGCGACGTAAGGGACATGTTGCGGCCACTGTTGAAGTCCCCTTCGAGAGAGTCTGGCTCATTAGCTTCTGAAAAACGCGACCATCTAGAGGGATCTATGGCGGAGAAGTTGATTTCGCGTCAAAATGACGCTTCAAAGGTGTCGACTAAGAGCAGCTGGAGAACGCCTAATGAATCCTTGGGAAATCCGCTGTAGAGGCTTACCAATGCTTCGACTGAACGTCCACAGTATCGACAGACCGTCGAATCGTCTACGAAGCGGAAGGAATCCTGCAGGCGGTCCGGAACAGTGAGAGAGTGTCTTCGAAGTGGAAGCAGTTCTGTGGACATTCTGGACTGAGAGACAGATTCAAAGTCAGTCGCTGCAGGGTCTGTCTAAAGAGCATCGACTGTCTTCAAGTGAAACGAAGTGGAAGCAGGTAGTCTGACTGCAAATGTAAGGCGGTTGGAAAGAGCAGTGAGTCCCTTGAAGTGGACGCAGACGGTCTGACTTCAAACGTGCGTCGCTACAGTGGCTGTCCACAGAGCGGCGAGGTCCTTAAATGAAGGCAAGTGGACGCAGACGGTCTGACTTCAAACGTGAGTCGCTACAGTGGCTGTCCACAGAGCGGCGAGGTCCTTAAATGAAGGCAAGTGGACGCAGACGGTCTGACTTCAAACGTGACTCGCTACAGCGGCTGTCCACAGAGCGGCGAGGTCCTTAAATGAAGGCCAGTGGACGCAGCCGGTCTGACTTCAAACGTGAGTCGCTATAGCGGCTGTCCACAGAGCGGCGAGGTCCTTTAAGTGAAGGGAAGTGGACGCAGACGGTCTGACTTCAACCGGGAGTCGCTACAGCGGCTGTCCACAGAGCGGCGAGGTCCTTAAATGAAGGCCAGTGGACGCAGCCGGTCTGACTTCAAACGTGAGTCGCTACAGCGGCTGTCCACAGAGCGGCGAGGTCCTTTAAGTGAAGGGAAGTGGAAGCAAACGGTCTGAATCGATGACGAGGCGTTGAGTCCCTAGAAATGTAAGGAAAGCCGAAGGACGTTGCTGGACTCATTGGCACTCAATGACAGTCGAACCTAAAGCTGTGCACATCATCGACAAATGCCTCATGTCTCAAGCCGAATTAGGGAATCCAACAGAAGGTCGCTCTAAAGACCTGACGCTCCATAGATCAGACCTGAGATAAGAAGCCAACTTAATTGAACCTCCTCGCAGAAGACGAACAGACTGTCGCTCCTTAAGCCAATCAAAGCCTCTGTGGCTTATCCTGGTGGCGTCACATTTCCCTTTTTCAGCGGCGTCGACTAGATCTTCTTCGAATGACGCTACAGTCCGTGGCTCAGGTTAAGCCTCCCTTGCTTGCTGCCTCCAGTATCGTCAGTTAGCTCAGCTCCTTCTCCACTTCCGTGCGTCAAGTCCCCATCCCCATCTCCAGCCGCCACCAAAAAATCTGTTCCCATTGTGAACTCTTCCCACTCAATTCGATGCCACAACCAATTGTGTCTTAATCCTAAAACTATGCTTGCGCTTCTGATGGCCTGCCGGCGAGCGTGAACACACGAACGCACGCCTCTCCTCGCAGAGCACGGCCACAAAAGGGAATGAACACCAAAAATAATGAACGACAGAGTTTTACAGAGCTTTACAGTTTTACGTGCAGGATCACATTTATCACAAATACACAGACACACACACATACGCCATAAATGTCCTTAAGTCTACACAAACAGAAACAGAAACAGAAACAGAAAGAAGTCCTTAACTACGTATGCTGCTGAGAGGTGGAGGGGGGGAGGAAGGTCTTCAGTGTCTCCTCCTCAAATTGACTGCTGCGCTGGCCAGCGCTTGTCCTAGTAATACTGGGTTCTAGTGTATAAATAAATTCTCATCCTTAGCCTACGTGCGTACGCGTGGGGTGGACGCTTCGACCAGGATCTGATCTTGCGCCCCACGCCCACGGCCACGGAAGGGGGAGGGGGGAAATAAAAAATCAAACCGAACTGAAGCACCATCACATCTTCGGTTCGGTCTACATGGTGTTAGTCCGGGCAATCCTGCGCCTCGATCTGGACTAACTGAAGATGTTTCGTCATAAGGCCATGAGGTGAGCCTTGCGCTGGGTCTCCAAGCGGATCTCGAGCATCGCGTACGGTGGCACGCTGACAACGAGTATGATGACGAGAATGAGGATCTTGGGGTTCTCGCAGAGGAAACCGTGTGCGGCGAAGGTGACGCCAAGGCCGAGGAATCGAAGTCCCTGGAGGGGGGCAACAGCTTCTGTGATGTGATTGGCGTGGTTGAGGGTGACGAGCGCCATCAGGAGGGTCTCCCACATGCCGTTGCAGGCGCCCCAGCTGGCCGCGATCACGTAGAAGAGGGCGCTGTCGTCACTGGACGGCTTCCAGCGGGAGAGCACCAGCAGCAGGCAGGCGTGAAAGAAGAAACCGGCAACTGAAAGGGAGAACGGATTAATGACTGAACGCGGAGTGGATCCGCTGACGGTCTTACGTATGATTACGATGCGCTTGGTGTAGCGGAGCAGCATGCTGAGGGTGCACGAGACGATGGACTGCATGATGCCCATGCCGATCAGGGCGCCGGCGACCATGCTGATGCCGAGCGAGCACGAAACGAATGCCTGCAACGATAAGAGGGAGGACATCAGATTCGGAGAACCTGGCGGGCGCCATCTACAAACACTCACCCGCGTGAAGTCGCCGAGCATGTAGGCCTGCTCGGTGCCGATGAAGTAGGCCATGGGTCCCGCGAAGAGCAGGGTGTCCGTCATGCCCTTCACCCGCTCGTGCCGGAACGTGCAATCGACCTTGCCAGCCAAGCAGGTGAGTACCAGGGCGCCGATGGCAAAGATCAAGTAGACGACGATGAGGGTGATGCCGCCCACGCGGCCCTTCTCGCTGGCGAAGTGCGAATAGAGCCGAGTGCCGTTGGAGTTGTCCTCATCGGGGGCCGTCCACACGGGGCACATGTCTGCGCCGCAAATCCGCTCGCCGTGCTCGTTGTGGTTGTACATCTCATCGAAGAGGTAGAAGAAGTTGCTGTTGGTGAGGGCCGCGGCCGTCGGCATCTCCTCGGTGCTGTTCGGCGGCGCCGGCTGCTGTGTGGTGGTCATTGCGGCGGCGGGCCCTGGGATGAAGTTGAGCTTGAAGCAGTCCCACTCGGAGGAGGTGCACACGAGCACCAGGGACGCGACGATGGCCCCGACAATGATGCCGATGTCCTGCGAGGCCTGAAACCACCTGGCCAGGCGACGCACCTTCTGTTCGCGGTTGCAGAAGACCTTGTGGTCGTCCAGGCCGTCCCCCGTCGCGGTCAAGGCGCACTCGTGCTGGGAGCAGCTCAGCTTGCTGGCGAAGTGGACGACGAGGGCGATCTTACCGATCCACGCGGGCCCGAGTGTGATGCCGAGGATCACGTACGCCGGGATGAGGGTGAAAATCGACGGGTACAGATGGCCGACGAGGAAGACGCACACGCCCACGTAGCTGGCGCCGATCAGGAGTGTGTAGCGAACGTTCCGAATGAGCCTGGTCGTGAGGAAACACATGACGGTGGAGATGAGGAACGAGATGCTGAGCAGCATCGATCCGATATTCGGTCCAGCGCGGACCCACTGCTCGTGGTGGTGCCACACCGAGTTGGAGCCCTGCAGGCCCACCAGCGGCAGCAGGATCGCGCAGACGAGTCCGTGGGCAACGGCCAGGAGTGTGAAGCCCCGACACACCTTGGAGCGGACGTGCGCCGGGATCTTGTGGCGGCAGTTGCGACTGTTGAGCGTGAGCAGCCGCCGTATGGAGGTCGCTCCGATGGAGCTGTTGATGGACTCGCGCCGCCGACTGGCTGCGAGCGCCGCCTGCACCTGATACGGCGTGACGGGGTTGATCCTGTGCGACCGGTTAGAGATGGGCGAGTACGCGGCCAGGTGCTGAAAGGGAGAGAAAGGGGACATGTCAGGTGGCGCCAGTGGGAATCTCGACAAACTCACCTCAATCATCGGATCGTCCCAAATGTTGTGCGAACCGCCGGAGCTGCGAGTCCTCAGAACGCGGCGCGCCGTCAGCGAGTGCCGATGGTGGTGCTTGGCAACCTGTCCCGGCGTCCCTGCCAGCCCGGCTCCATTCAACAGATACGGGTTCACGACCGAGTGCTGCAAAGAAGAGAGAGAGAGAGAGACGAGAAGAGGCTAAGAACCCGAGGGTAGGCGGCCCGCGTGGGTGTGCATCCTTACCTGCTGAAGTGGCAGCTTGTCCCGTTCCCTGTCGCGGCTCGACTCGATTTGCTCCCTGGCGCGCTGCTCAATCAGCGCCAATTCCCGCTCCTTAACGAGCTTGCGCTCGATACGCTCCAACTCGTGCAGGTTCGGCAGGCTACCCATGTCGTCCGATCCGTGTTTTGCGATGGAAAACAATAAACAAAGTCACGTCCAATTAGATTTTCCCGGAATCGAGGTCATGCCATGACAGCGACTGCTGTTGTTCAGCTGCGACAGAGAGTGAGAGAGAGTAAGAGAGAGAGATGGGCGGTGGCTCTGGAGGAAGCAACGCAATTATGGGTTAAACCATGGAAACCCGCCGCCGTCTATTGCTGATGGTTGACGCTGCTGGACGGGAGCCCTGCCTGACAATGGGATGTCATTAGTTCGCCTGTGCCAGTGCCGCTGATAGTGGGTGCCTCCCGGCGTCGTCCTCTGAAACGAAGAAGATTGTGATGCGTTAGTTTGCTTTGGGGGCGAATCGTGGGCGAAGTGAGACATGAAAAGGGCGAGAGTGTGTGATTTGCTCTTGCCCAAGGTGTGGGCAGTTGCTGATGACCAGGGCGGGTGCTGCCAGCTGGAGTGGGCGACCGGTCTGTGGGGACATTCGCAAGGATTGAGAGGTGATTGCTCTGGCAGTGGGGGTGGCGCAATGGCGGGCGGAGAAGATGGCTTCGAGGAGGAAGCATTGTTTTTGAGGAAGAAGTGGTCTCGTTTTGACTTCTTGATGGGTTTCGAGTTCAGGCCTGCTGAATGAAGGGCGGGGGGGGGGGGGGTGGTGCTGATTACACGAGAGAGCCTGGATCATGTCAAGTGGGTGCTGCTGGGACAAAGCACTTGACTTTCATGCGAGCTGGGGCGAGAGTGGTTCGGAAAAAATGAATGATTTCGTCTGTCCTTGCTTGACCGGGGGAGATTTCGCGTTCTTTGGCCTTTTTTCGGTCCCTTTGGCTAAGAATGGCGCCCGAGTAGTGTTCCCGGGGAATGCTTGGCTGCTTCTGAGGTGTTTTGACGACTTTTTAGCAGCGAATAGCGTCCTAGTAGCGTTCCTGGGGACAGCTTGGCAGCGTGCGAGTTGTTTTGACATCTTTTTGGGCTAGAATGCGGTCCTAGCAGCGTTCCTGGGGACAGCTTGGCAGCTTGCGAAGTATTTTAACGGCTTTTTGAGCAAGAGTGGCATCCTAGTAGCTTTCATGGTGTCTTTTTGGCTGCGTGTGACTTGTTTTGACTGCTTTGTTGGCATGAGTGGCGTCCTAGTACCGTTCCTGGCGTCTCCTTGGCTGCTTCTGACGTGTTTTGACGCCTTTTGGTGCAAGAGTTGCGTCCCATTAGCGTTCTTGGCGTCTCCTTGGGTGCTTCGGATGTGTTTTGACGCCTTTTTTAGCAAGAGTAGCGTCCTAGTAGCGTCCCTGGCGTCTGCTTGTCTGCTTCTGACGTGTTTTGGCGGCTTTTTGTTCAAGAGTGGAGTCCATTAGCGTTCCTGGCGTCTCTTTGGCTGCTTCTGACGTGTTTTGACGCCTTTTTTGGGCAAGAGTGGCGTCCTAGTAGCTTTACTGGCGTCTTTTTGGCTGCGTGCGAATTCTTTTGACGTCTTTTTGAGCAAGGACGAGGTCCTAGTAGCGTTCCTGGCGTCTCCTTGGCTGCTTGGGATGTGCCCCAGTAGCGTTCTTGGCGTCTGCTTGGTTGCTTCTGACGTGTTTTGGGGTCTTTTTGGACAAGAATGCATTCTTGGCAGTTGCTTGGTTGCTTTTGACACATTTTTGGACAAGAATGGCGTTCGTTGACATCTTCTTGGCCAACAATGACGTTGTAGCGTCCCTCTCTGATGTCTCTTTGCCAAAGAATCACGTTCAATGATGTCTCCTTGGCCGAAAATGTCTTGTTTGTCTCGATCCCTCACTTCTCCTTGGTCACAAATGACATCCTAGCGTCGCTCTTCCACATCTTCCTCATCTTTCGCTGATGGATCGAAGCGCCTCCTCGTCCGTGAAACCAACTAAGAATCCTTTCGCTTTCCGTCCCCCTTTTTCGACTTGATTCCCATTCAATTTCAAAGAGCTCCACCGCAATTGACGTGGAACTCATGACCTTTCCAACGTAGACGCCCACCACTTCTCACGCATCTCGACGTCCTCCACGAGATCAGAAATCGCAAATCACTGCGAGGCGTGCTGGAGAATTTATTACCACTCGATTCGTCCTTCGCCCGTCGCAGACTCACTCGCGCCGAGTTCAATGAATCACCTCGACGAAACCCCTCGTTTTTCACAGTGACGGCTGGAATATTTTCGGCGCCTCCTCATGTGTGCGTGAGCGTGTGCGATTGATTTGGAGCAAATCAAGGACCAGTTATTTTTAAATTTGTTTTTCAAAGGATCCATCAGCAGAGGCCAACGAACTCAGTCCGCCGCGCCGTGTCCAGGCGAAGCAACGACTGACCGCTGAGAGTGTGGAGGGTGTGACCACCATATACTGCAGCGGCAGCAGCAGTAGATGTCAACAGGAGGCAATCGGATATGAGCCCGGCCTCCGGCCACTTGAGAGGTCACTGCTCGCGAAACCACGCTGTTGCCTCAGACAAACAGCTGGCTGATGGGCTGGGGAGGGACGATGGGTGACATTTTCCACATTCCACAAGTAATAACTGTTATTTTGTGGTAAAGCGAGACACTCATTTTGTGGCAAACGAACCGGTGGTAGGGGGAGGGGGGGCGGCGATTTGTGGTGAAGACGAAGTGAAGTGGATTAAACGGAATGAAAATGACTGATTCTAGGAACTCGCAAGATTAGTAGCCACGGGGTCGTGTTTGCGATTGTTGATTGAGTTAAGGAGATTGCTAGTGGGGTGAGGGGGTGGGCTAGAGGTTGGGCGGGTTTGCTGAGGACAGCCAAAGGACGCCCTGCCGGCGAAGGAGTGTGATTTTGTGTTTTTTTTTTGAAAGGATAATGGGATATTTAAGCGACTAGGAGGAGATGCTTGTCTTAAGGGCAATTTGCGGCACAGACCGGAGGGTTTGGGGAATCAGAAACACTTCGCTCAGAATGACGACCGAGGGAGGTTAAGAAGGGACCAGTTAAACCAGTCGACGGAACTTCTGTTCGCGGTTGCCGAAGACCTTGTGTGAGACCAAGTGCTGAGAGCAGCTCAGTCTGCTGGTGAAATGGTCGACTCCACCATCTGTTCTCCCCCCCCCCCTCCCCCCCTCCCCCGACACACTCTCGCCATCAATTCCCCCGACATCACTTCCACTTCGAGTTCAAGCAAAAAGGGCAAACGTCTGCTCCCACCCTCGAGAGCAGGCGTAATGATATGAAAAGCCCGTCCTAATGCAATCCGTTTTTGGCCCAATCCCCTTGCGTTTAGACCCGAAATTCATTCATTCACTCACCCTCGTCTCGCTCCTGCTGGGCGAATCATTAAAATCACTCGTCCTTGATAAACTTCTCCATCGACTGCAGAGAGAGATATTTTCCTCGGAAACGATTGCCAATTACTTAGCCTGAGCGCCCTTTTAAGGCAGCACGGAATAACACAAGCAGTGTTCCATTGAAGTTGAGACAGGCGGTGGCGGAGGGGGAGGATGTGGGAGGACGAGGTCTGAGGTGCTCCTCCTAGACCCAGAATCACTTGTCACACAACTCGATGACGATGATGATATCCTTGTTTGCTATAATTTTCATTCTTATCTTCTGAAGGACAATCAAAATATTCTCATCCCCATCCATACACCCACCCCCCCTCCCCCCCTCATCACCATTTCGCAAAACGAACCGAACCATGTTTTGAGAGCTCACGTAACATTTCACTTAGGCAACAAGCTGTGGTGGGGGTGGGGATTTTTGCTGCTCACCACCCGCCCCCCCTCTGATGCTCCATCGACACACACGCGGGCCCACGTTTAGTCGCCTCGATGCGTCCTCCAATCGATAGCGACTGAATGATGTATCTCGCGGATGTTCGAATGTGAAGTAAGTGTTCCGTAAATTGACGACTGATGGCTGAGCCTTTGGGGCGTATGAGTAACATTTTTTTGTTCGTTTTTTTTCTTTCTTGATTTGAAGCATCTTGCTCCGGGGGGCGGCGCGGTGGCGGTGAGAAAAACAAGTGTTCTCTGCCCGAGACTGAGGACTGAGCAGGTATTGCGGCTGAAAATAAATTCACCGTTTGGGGCTATGATCCGTTAGGAATTGACACGAGTCACTGCTGGAGTCAGTGTGGCCGGGGGGGAGGGGGGTTGGGTATAGGTTTCGTATCTCAACTCCGTAGTGACGTCTGAATGGAAAGTGCGTCAGCGCATCAAATTCCTGACCTTTTCGAAAACCAGCGAGAGAGCAAGAGAGAAGCTCCTTTGGGATCCATCTCGTCTTGTCGGGTGTGGTGTCTGTTGGCGTAGTGGATTGACGTCAGTGTCAATCTGTTGCTGATTGGTCAGTGCTTTTGGGGATTTGTCTGCATAAGTTTAACGAGGGGACAACGCAGAGCTGAATTGGGATTGACACCATCGAGGGGCTAGCTTGGGACTCCCACTCCTCGCTCAGAGGAGCGACGCGATGTAAAGAATTCATTGGGATTAGAGACGAGAGAGAAGTTCAAGCAGAAACATTTCAGTCGAACAGTCAAAGGAGACAAAGGAGCACTCGTGGAATGAATGCCTTGACTTGACTGGCGGAAAGTTCACCTGAAATGTCACTCGAAGCCACGGAGGGTTCTCGCTTCTCAACCGGCTCCTCGTTCAGCATCTGGGATCAAAGGACCACACCAGCCAGTCAACTGATTCCTATTCATAGTCAGCAAGGACCCGCAAGTGGGTTCAAAAGAAAGGCACACCACCCTTTCCCCTAGACCCGGCAAACATTATCTTCAACCGGAAAGGAAATCAATACATTCGCAGAGCCCCCCGATGCCAGTCGTCTGATCCGATCCAGTGTCCAAATGCCTTGGAGTCCCTTTCAGCCCTTTTTCCAGTTCTCCCACTCCCCGTCGAAAAAATATTGAATTTCTCAGCCAAAGCTGCTATCATGGGCACCATTTTATCCTTCCCCCCATGACCTCTCGGAAACATCAAGAAACTATTCCCGAAACCCATCGCACTCCTAGACGAGAGCGAGAGAGAGAGAGAGAGAGAGAGACACCAGGCAGCCCTCTAGGGTGCTTTGTATGTTTAGCCTCCCCCCCCCGCACTCTCCGGGAACACGCGGCGAATCTGAATTTCAATTACATTCCGTCCCGGGAAGGATGTCGACTCACCGCCACCTTTACACACGACGAGAGAGAAACGAAAACAAAAAAAAAAAAAATGTCTGTCCTTCCGCCCTTAAATGGTATTGAGCTGAAATTTTAATGATTCCTCAAGGAGATCGTTTTGGGCTGCCGTCGCCGACGACGACGAGGACGATGAGGACGACACGGACGGCTGCGAGGGACGTCCCATCGGCGAGAGTAAATAATTAAGCAAGGATCCCCTCGTTTTTACCTTTATTGGATATTTTATGAAATTATCAAATCGTTTATTCATTTATTTAAATTGAGGCACCGGCGTGTGGGATTCAAGGACATCTCGATGGCGGCAGCATGGAGAAGTGTGCGTGTGTGTGTGGCTGGAAACCACGCGATTAATTCTCGGAATGGAATTGTGGAACCGAACTTTTGGGGATCAAAGGGTTTTGTTTCGGTGCTCTTTGTGGCGACCGCATTGAACTTCTGTCTGCAGAGGGAGGGAGGGAGGTAGCCTGTTGGCAGTTGACACGGAGTTTGGGAAAAGTTCAAAAGGACTTGGTGACGGGCCCACAATGAGCGCCAGTTAATGAGGACAACATTGAGAGAAGGCATGGGGCGAGGATGTGTACAAAGAGCAAGAGTTGTGCCGAAGTGGATCGGGATCAACGGTAATGGACGAGAACAACGAATGAAAGTTGAGACGAGCACGGCAATAGCGACGAAAGAGATGACGAGAACGGCAGCCACGACAAGTCATCAAGGAGCACGACAACAAGAGGCCCCAGAACAACAAAGGCCAGGCCAAGACCAACAAGGCCTACAAAGCATAGACCAACAAGGCCTAGACCAACAAGCTCTAGACCAAAAAGCTCTATACCAGCCAGCCCTAGACCAGCCAGCCCTAGACCAACAAGGCCTAGACCAACAAGCTTTAGACCAGCAAGAGGTGGACCAACAAGGCCTAGACCAACAAGCTTTAGACCAGCAAGAGGTGGACCAACAAGTTTTAGACCAGCCAGCTCTACAAGCTCTAGACCAGCCAGCCCTAGACCAACCATCCACAGACCAACAAGCTCTAGACCAACAAGCTCTAGACCAGCCAGCCCTAGACCAGCCAGCCCTAGACCAACGAGCTCTGGACCAGCAGGCTCTAGACCAGCAAGCCCTAGACCAGCCAGCCCTAGACCAACAAGGCCTAGACCAGCCAGCCCTAGACCAAAAAGCTCTAGACCAGCAGGCTCTAGACCAGCCAGCCCTAGACCAACAAGCTCTAGACCAGCCAGCCCTAGACCAACAAGCTCTAGACCAGCCAACCCTAGACCAACAAGCTCTAGACCAGCCAGCCCTAGACCAACAATGCCTAGACCAAACGAGCACGACACCAATGAGCTCTGCGAAAAGGTGGGCTTCAAGGGCGAGTACGGTAAGAAGGATAAGCAACAACGACCACAACAACATGTCCCACAAGAACGGACCCTACAACAAGAAGCACGCCGTCACTGACGAACTCGACGCCCAGGCACTCATCAAAGAGGACGTTAACATCTTCCAACCACCCCAAAGGCGGCTACAAATGACCCTCATAACTCAAAAACTTCGAAAAAAACGAGTGAAAGTGAGTCCAAGACCGCACCGAAGACGAGAGGCCTCGCCGGTTTCCCAGCGATTAGTCAATTAACTGCGCACCCATGCCGCCCCGAAATGGGACTGCCATCTGTCTCGGGATGACAATTTGGACAAGCAGCAATCGACCCGCCATTAGCGATGCCACAATCCATTGAACTCCTCTCCGAGACCCTCGGCAGTGGGCAGAGAAAAGGCAAAACCATCAATCAGCGGCCATAATCCCCTCGCGCCCCGCCCATCTTCTTCTCATAATGAAGCGGCAATTTTTGAAGGAGAAAAATATGAAAAAAAAGAATAATGATTCGTCACCCCTCCCTCCCTCCGTCGGGGACTTGTGTGCTGAAAATTAGTTTCCACTGCACGCTTTGGAGGCTCAGTCATCTCATTTTTCATCCTTCGCCGGGCAGAGGGGGGCCTGCTGGACGTGGACTCCCCAGAGACATCTATCGAGAGCCAAGGCGAAGCTGGAAGTCAGTCTCCAGAGGACGTTGGTAAATGCGATTTAAATTAGCTGTAATTACAGTTGTGTCGTACACAAAGGAGCGGATGCCTTTTGCTGCGGGAATACCCGAGGACCCGAGGAGTGGAGGGAAATCTTGTAAGGACACGTGGATGCCAAGAGGTAGCAGCGTCACAACAAATAGCTTACGGCTTCCACAATTGAGGCTGACAACGATGAGACGAGATTGAATGATGTGCTGATGTCAAGGGAAGGTCACCGGAGCTTGGGAGGACTAATGAAGGCATTGATTGGATTTGAGTTGCCAAGGACACGGGCCAGAATGGTGATGGATGTAGAGAGAGCGAGAGAGAGAGAGCTGAGGTGAGACCTTGATGATGAGTTCGAGAAGGTGGGAAGGAGGGGGCAGATATGGAAGATGAGAAGATCAAGGACGGGGACTAGAGGTGCCGAAGTCGACAAAAGGGACGAGAGTGGAAAGGAGCAGATGAAATGGGAGGAGCAACAGAGGCGTAGCAGACCAAGGGTCGCCCGATGAAAGACAGTTGACGATGGGACTAGAGGCTACGAAGGGACTAGAAGGACAGCAGACGCATCAGACTCGAGAGAGGCATCAGATTTGAAAGAAGCAACAGAGTCTAGAGGAGACGAAGGGGCAACTGGAGCAGAGAAGTCAGCACAAGCTTCGGAGGCAACAGGACCATCGAAGGCAACAGAAGCTTCAGAGGCAACAGGAGCAGCGGAGGCAACAGGAGCAGCGGAGGCAACAGAAGCCTCAGAGGCAACAGGAGCAGCGAAGGCAACAGGATCAGCGGAGGCAACAGGAGCAGCGGAGGCAACAGAAGCCTCAGAGGCAACAGGAGCAGCGGAGGCCATAGAAGCAGCAGATTCTACAGGAGCAACAGAGCGAACAGAGGCAGAACGACGTCTAGAACGAAGCTAATGAAGCCGCCAAATGAATCGCCACCGCAACAGTCTCCATCTCGACCGCTTGCCATCTCTCCTTCCCTTCCGCTGAGGACCACGTCCGACCATTCCCAAGCCTCCCAAGATCCACTAAAATCAATAAATCCACACGCAACCTGGGCCCCTCCCCTCCCGTCGCACCTCAGCACACATTACATTTCGTCAATTTGGACGTGTTGCGTTGTTCGCCTGCAAAGGCTTCAGGAGCGAACCGTTCTCCACGCGAATCCCGGATAAACCGTCGTCAGACCGTGCTCCGTGTGGACTTTGGTCTTCGGTGGTGTCCCCCCCTCCCCCTCTCCCCTCACACACACGACTTTATTGCGTTTTTATTACATTTCCCCCCCCCCCGGCGAGGAAAATCCACAATCGTACGTGTCAAATGAATAATTTTTCCTCGAAAATTCCGGCTCGAGCCAGGCACACACGTGCTAACGCCGAACAATGAGCCCGAAACCAGAGAGAGAGACACACACACACGAATACGAACGCAGCACGGTGAGAAGGGGGGGGGGGGGGGGGGGAGCAATTGGAAGCAACGCCAGGAGACTTCATCAAAGGATCCGCTTCGACATTGAATTCGTGTGGAAATTGTTTTCCGTTTTCCTTTGTGGAACTAATTTGTGGACGAACCGCCGTGCACGGGGCCCGTTTAGAGGGCTTCGCAAAGCTCAGTGAACATACCGGGCGGCCGGCCGGGCCAACCGAAGGACACACAATCCATAAGTAGTTCAATGGAAGTTGCCTAATAAGCACTATCGAGCGATTGAATAGCTCTGACTGCGAGTGTGTGTCTGTTGCTTGGCATTCAAGCAGAAGGACATCCTTCAAAGGAGGCGATGGCGAAAGTTTGGATCGCAGCTCGTGGTGTGCCCTATAAATAGACAGCTCCACTAGCCTGTGACTGGGGAGGGTCGCGGCAGAAACGTGAGCGACATGCGAGATGTGCTGCGGCGAAGGCGAAGGCTTGGATAGGCAAACGAGGAGAACAACGTTCGAATGTGGGCCTCTGGCACCTGTTGAGGATTACGCTTCCACGTGTCGCTTCGCCTGAAGGTAGTTTCAATGTCAACACGGGGAGGGATTGTTTGTTCTTTTATTTTGAAAAATTGAATCCTGGGGGCTTTGGAAGGAGGGCGACACAAGGGAGAAGCGGCCAGGAAGCGCCAGGCGGAAGACGTGGGGGATGTACGTCAAGGGAGCAGGAGACGGTGGCTGAGCAAGCAGAAGACAGGGGCAATGCGTCAAGTCAGCAAGACACTCGACACACAGCCGAGCAAGTGGAAGACAGTGGCTGTGCTTCAAGCGAGCAGGAGACGGTGACGGCGAGCAAGCAGATGGCAGTGGCTGTGCATCAAGTAGGCAGGTGATGGTGGCTGGGCGGCAAGAGACAGTGGCGGCACGTACGGCGAGCAAGCAGAAGAAGAAGCAGTGGCCTGTGAAGACAAGAGGACAGTCTTCGAAGAACACCGATGAACTCGACGACAGATGCGAAGCTGGACGCCGGCTTGAGAACGCTCTCAGACCGACTAGACCTCGTCTGCCCGAGGAGGAGCATCCCATTCAAACGACAACACTTCACCGAAAGCCAAGCCAAACAGTCTAGACACGGAGGCCAATAAATCCTCGTAAATCCTTGCATAAAATGAGACAAGGGTGCGTCACTTCCCGTCCCCAGTGACGCCGTGTTAAACATCACTAGAACAACCATCAAAACAGCACTCAGTCCCACTAGGCCGTGCAACACGTGAACTACGACCGAATTCATGGGACGGCCATAAAACCAGAACCTTAACGACCGTCGTCGACGTCGACGTCGTCGCCCACCGCATACAAGTTGCCACCTACGGCGTTCGGCATCAGGACAAGCCCCCGCTACCGTCGAAGGCGCATCGAGATCACCACCGCCACTCGGAGGCTCTGCATTGACAACGATTTATCGCTCGTCCCCGGGGCCAGGGGACTCGTCGTCGTCGCGTAAAAGCGGTCAAGGCTCTCACGGCAACCGCCTCCTCATTCAAATCACGCGAGAGCACACGCACAGTGTGCCGTTCGACGGCGAACGGCGTCACGTTGCGGAGTCACCTCCTTCGTTCCGGCCCCGAAGCGACGGAGACCTTTTGACATTTATCAGCTTAAACGCTGCCCCGTGAGTGGTGGTGGCCGTGCGAGGGGGGACGGAGGGGAAGAAGAGGTCATAGAAGGCAAAAAGTTAATTAAAACACTGACCATGACCAGAGGAGGGGCGCCATGCCAAATCCATCTCGACTTTCCTTATCGACGTCCTTGGCCCGGACACCAAAGATGGATGCGAGCGAGCATCACGTACAAACGGGGTTTTCTGTGGGGAAGGGGGGCGCGGCAGCCAGCCCCTATTACGGATCAGTTCAATTGTGCTCGCAGAAGCATCTAAACGATACACACGCAGCGCGCGTAACGAGCAAGGAGCTAATTGCTTTATTGACTTTCCCTCACGTGCGGTTGTCATGTGGGGAGGGGGCGAGGTCCTCAACCACCATCCTCCCTCATCAGTCATGTAACAGGTACTACACGCGAATGCCGAGAGTCTCCAGCACCCATCCCCCCTGCTCAGTGGTGTGCTCGGATGAGTGGCGACACAAGGATGCAAGTTTTTTCCTCAAGCAGCAGCAGGAGGCGGCTGATGACGGAGAACAAGATGAAAAATGACATTGAAAAGTCGACAGAGGGGGAGGGGCGGAGAAGAGGAAAGTCCGGATGTCAAGAGGTGTATGCTAGTGACACACAGACGCAGAAGACGTCGCCGGATGACAGTGCGACAAGGGCAAGGACACGGGCATGAATGCATTTCTGATTCGTCGAGCCTCACTTGGGAGCTGGGTGGGGATAATAGCTCTGAGTGTTCCTGTATTATTCAGCTCCCAGTGCCAGGGGCAAGGACAAAGGAAGGTGTTGACAGGCGGCCGAGTGGCAAGTGGGCCGAAGGGCGATGCTAAACGTCGTGACAATGCTTGAGACAATGCCGGACAGCACACTAGGTGAATTGGTTTGCTGCTTTGTGGATGCGATGAGAGTTGGAACGTCTTTGAAACGAGCTGATGAAGGTCACTTGGCTGATGCCCCCCCCCCCCCCCCCCTTTTCCATCCACTTCCAATCTTCGTCACATTCCTTGTACTTATTCACGTCCTGCCACGTTCGAACGGAAATCGTATCGACATTTTTTGGGGCACAAAAGAAGCGTCTTTGCGTGCTGCAGCCAAAGCAACAAACCGCATCTCAAAGCGTGTTTCCGTGCTGAATCCAACGAGACCAGCCGCATTCAAATCGAGCAAACCGTCTCCGAGATATGACCAGTTTTGTAAAATCAACCACTTCGGGTCAACCATTTCAGGTGACCTTCTCCGACATTTTTTTCTACTTTCTACTGGTCGTATCGGCATTATTTGCACAAAAGAAGCGTCTTTGCGTGTTGAATCCAACGCAACAAACCGCATCTCAAACGACAGAGCCATTTTCGAGATATGGCCAATTTACCAATCAAAACTACTTCAGGTCTCTTCTTCGGACGATTTTTTAGACACTATTTTTTACTAACTTTTGACCTATTGGTCGTACCGGCATGGTTGGTGGCTCTAAAGAAGCGTCTTTGCAACGCGGTTATATCCGTAAAATGGCGTAAGTGATCATTTGCAACCCCGAAAAACGCTTAGTTTTCGAGATACGGCCCATTTTGTATAATTCAGCATTTTATGGTCACTTTCTGCAGCATTTTTCCCTACTTTCTACTGGTCGTAGCTGCATGTTTTATGGCTCCCAAGAAGCGTGTTTCCGTGCTGAATCCAACGAGACCAGCCGCATTCAAATCGAGCAAACCGTCTCCGAGATATGGCCAGTTTTGTAAAATCAACCACTTCGGGTCAACCATTTCAGGTGACCTTCTCCGACATTTTTTTCTACTTTCTACTGGTCGTATCGGCATTATTTGTGGCACAAAAGAAGCGTCTTTGCGTGTTGAATCCAACGCAACAAACCGCATCTCAAACGACCGAGCCATTTTCGAGATATGGCCAATTTACCAATCAAAACTACTTCAGGTCTTTTCTTCGGACGATTTTTTAGACACTATTTTTTACTAACTTTTGACCTATTGGTCGTATCGGCATGGTTGGTGGCTCTAAAGAAGCGTCTTTGCAACGCGGTTATATCCGTAAAATGGCGTAAGTGATCATTTGCAACCCCGAAAAACGCTTAGTTTTCGAGATACGGCCCATTTTGTATAATTCAGCATTTTATGGTCACTTTCTGCAGCATTTTTCCCTACTTTCTACTGGTCGTAGCTGCATGCTTTATGGCTCCCAAGAAGCGTGTTTTCGTGCTGAATCCAACGAGACCAGCCGCATTCAAATCGAGCAAACCGTCTCCGAGATATGGCCAGTTTTGTAAAATCAACCACTTCGGGTCAACCATTTAAGGTGACCTTCTCCGACATTTTTTTCTACTTTCTACTGGTCGTATCGGCATTATTTGTGGCACAAAAGAAGCGTCTTTGCGTGTTGAATCCAACGCAACAAACCGCATCTCAAACGACCGAGCCATTTTCGAGATATGGCCAATTTACCAATCAAAACTACTTCAGGTCTATTCTTCGGACGATTTTTTAGACACTATTTTTTACTAACTTTTGACCTATTGGTCGTATCGGCATGGTTGGTGGCTCTAAAGAAGCGTCTTTGCAACGCGGTTATATCCGTAAAATGGCGTAAGTGATCATTTGCAACCCCGAAAAACGCTTAGTTTTCGAGATACGGCCCATTTTGTATAATTCAGCATTTTATGGTCACTTTCTGCAGCATTTTTCCCTACTTTCTACTGGTCGTAGCTGCATGTTTTACGGCTCCCAAGAAGCGTGTTTTCGTGCTGAATCCAACGAGACCAGCCGCATTCAAATCGAGCAAACCGTCTCCGAGATATGGCCAGTTTTGTAAAATCAACCACTTCGGGTCAACCATTTCAGGTGACCTTCTCCGACATTTTTTTCTACTTTCTACTGGTCGTATCGGCATTATTTGTGGCACAAAAGAAGCGTCTTTGCGTGTTGAATCCAACGCAACAAACCGCATCTCAAACGACCGAGCCATTTTCGAGATATGGCCAATTTACCAATCAAAACTACTTCAGGTCTATTCTTCGGACGATTTTTTAGACACTATTTTTTACTAACTTTTGACCTATTGGTCGTATCGGCATGGTTGGTGGCTCTAAAGAAGCGTCTTTGCAACGCGGTTATATCCGTAAAATGGCGTAAGTGATCATTTGCAACCCCGAAAAACGCTTAGTTTTCGAGATACGGCCCATTTTGTATAATTCAGCATTTTATGGTCACTTTCTGCAGCATTTTTCCCTACTTTCTACTGGTCGTAGCTGCATGTTTTACGGCTCCCAAGAAGCGTGTTTTCGTGCTGAATCCAACGAGACCAGCCGCATTCAAATCGAGCAAACCGTCTCCGAGATATGGCCAGTTTTGTAAAATCAACCACTTCGGGTCAACCATTTCAGGTGACCTTCTCCGACATTTTTTTCTACTTTCTACTGGTCGTATCGGCATTAGTTGGGGCACAAAAGAAGCGTCTTTGCGTGTTGAATCCAACGCAACAAACCGCATCTCAAACGACCGAGCCATTTTCGAGATATGGCCAATTTACCAATCAAAACTACTTCAGGTCTATTCTTCGGACGATTTTTTAGACACTATTTTTTACTAACTTTTGACCTATTGGTCGTATCGGCATGGTTGGTGGCTCTAAAGAAGCGTCTTTGCAACGCGGTTATATCCGTAAAATGGCGTAAGTGATCATTTGCAACCCCGAAAAACGCTTAGTTTTCGAGATACGGCCCATTTTGTATAATTCAGCATTTTATGGTCACTTTCTGCAGCATTTTTCCCTACTTTCTACTGGTCGTAGCTGCATGTTTTACGGCTCCCAAGAAGCGTGTTTTCGTGCTGAATCCAACGAGACCAGCCGCATTCAAATCGAGCAAACCGTCTCCGAGATATGGCCAGTTTTGTAAAATCAACCACTTCGGGTCAACCATTTCAGGTGACCTTCTCCGACATTTTTTTCTACTTTCTACTGGTCGTATCGGCATTAGTTGGGGCACAAAAGAGAGCGGAAACAAGACTTACATCGCATGCAACACGCGAAGCAACTGCGTGATTCCGTGACCCACGCCTGTGCGCCCATCCCACAATCAGGGACGACGTGTGATTGTGTGTCTGACACCACTTCCATTGTAGGGGGGGTGGGGGGTACGAGACAGTGTCCTGCTGTTCGGATCGCACGGAGGCGTGAGGACGACAAATTATTATGATTGATGGCGGACTGATGACTTTTTGAAAGTCTGTCCTTTTTTTGCTGTTTTCGTGGACATCGGGAGGGATTTAGAGCAAGGCCGCCGGGTGACAGGCCCTCTGGGTCAAACTTAACGGGGAATTAATTTGTGAGGGGATGGCGGGGGGGGGGGGGGAGAGTGTCCTGGGGAGAGAGCAAAGTAGCCATTTTTGGACACTTTGACAGATCATACGAATTGGGGGTAAATTGCCCCTTTTTTTCAAGGGGTTTGGGATTTGGAAGCGACGACGACGACGACGGTGACGTTCGTTGACAGAAGTCGGGTTCATAGGGGGTGAGAGAGGCCGCAGTATTGATAGAAGCAACACTGACGAGATGTAGATGCTAAAGAGACGTGAGTGTTGACAAGAGCATCGGAGGTGGCAATTGACAGAAGCAACAATGATGGCGCTGGCAACAAAGCTGACAGATGTCACAGCGTAGACAAAATTCGTCTCCAAAGAGGCTACAAGAACATTGGAGGCGGCTGACGTCAGTGTTGACAGAAGCAACAATGAAGGCGCTGGCAACAAAGGTTACAGAAGCTGCAGAGGCAGCTGCCACGCAAGCAGCGTACTGAGACGTCAGTGTTGACAAAAGCAACGGAGGTGGCAGTTAACGGAAGCAACAATGAAGGCGCAAAGTTGACAGATGTCACACCGTAGACAGAATTCGTCGCCAAAGAGGCTCCAGAAGTTACCGAGGCCGCTGTCACCCAGGCAGCATGAACAAGCATTAACAACAGATGCCACGGAAACGTCAGATTTGACAGGAGTAGCAAAACTTTGCGCATGCATCCATGTCCACAGACAGAAGCAGCACCGCTTATAGAAGCTCCTGTCAAATAGATGAGTCTACTCAATGAACTGCGTGAAACCTCATATTCACCCGATTTGACACAAACCATCCAAACGTTATTCGCATACTTCAGCTCTGCCATGTAAAATCCTTGACAACACAATCCACCACCAACCATGGCGTCGTCGCATCAAATTAGCCTCGTTCTCTTTCGACGACGGACCACAGACGCCGCCGAATGGCAGCAAATAACTCTATTTGCCCATCTGTCAGTATAACGCTGTCAGTGTCAGTGTCAATTGCAGTCGCCGTCATCGGTTTATGCAAAACAATAAATCGACGCGCAATTGCCAGTCATGATTAATTGATTTGACATAAACGGCATGTGGCGTGGCATTCCACTTCAGGATTCACAAACGGTGTGTATGCCAGCGAGTGGCCATGGCCATGCGAAACGGGTTATTTAATGACAGATGGATGCAAGTGGTTAGCAAGTGGCTCGCAAGTGGCTCGCCGATCAAGTGTGTGGATTTCCTCAAATGGTCAAAGGGCGTTAATGGGGTGCTGGGGAGCAGGAATGTGCGCGTCTCTTCTCTGCCTGGGAGTGTGAATGTACATTGAGAGCATGTTTGTGGAGAGGTGCTGGTTTTTTATGTACAGCGTCGACTGGTGATCGATGATCGAGGATAAGTCTGGACAACAGGAGGAGGTGCATTTAGTCAATCAGAATCATTTGGAACTTACCGTGGAGCGAGGGAGACTTTTAAGAGGTAAGTCGCTGGAATTCGTCGAGGAATTAAGGGCGGGCAAAGTGGCAACCTTGAAAGAAGCTGCAAAGGAGGTGCCCGCAGAGTAGGTAGAGGCGAAGCAGCCTGGAGCCTCGTTTGACTGCATCGAGGGAGCTAGAGACAAACGAAACGACGGCCCACCTTCTGACACCAAGCACTCGACTGAGTCCCCCTAGAAGTCACCCGCCCCGCTTCGATTCTCTGCACCAAATGGCACACCATGTCATGGCCCGTGGGCTGGAAATCCACGGAATTTCCAGATCAAAAGGATTTCACCGAAATTCGATTCGAATGCCACGTGTCGACAGCGCGAAGCGCGGAGGTGCCTCCGCGACTTCTCCCCCGTCTTTGATTATTCATTTCTCATTACATCCACGTCATGCCTGGCAGCATCCTTAGACTGTGTTGCGAATCCTTTTTCCGATGAGACGTCGTCCCAGTTTCAGCGGCTGCCAATTCAGGTCAAAGTCATATATATCGCCACCTGCAGCAGAAATAATAACAACCACGCCCAATAAACAATCAACAGCAACAGCTCCAAGGATTCTGGGAAAGAAACACGAGCCGGGGTAACCCCACCGCCTCCGCGACCCCCAACACACCGCCGACCAGTGAAGCGCTTTGCAGGAAAAAATGCAACGAACGATGAAGTGATGGGGATCCCATCACCAGCAACAGGACAGGACTGACACAATGGACAACTAGGGGGAGGGGATACCTGAGAGGAGCTCAAGGATGTGCCACTGACAGCTTGCCTCAGAGCCGAAGAAGAGCAGAATGGGACGAATTTATGGTAGGCGTTGTAAAAGTCTGAATAAATTACCTTAGCATCTGTCGCCGAAGCGAGGTCCTGCTCGAGTCCTGGCCACCACGATTGTGGCGGGCGGGGATGATGATTTGATTTAGTGCTACCTTTCCTTTTGCGTCTGCTTGTTCAACGCCGTTATCCACCAACCGCCGCCTCCCCCGCCCCGGTCTGGACGGATTTATCAAACAAAAACCAAAAAACACACACAGACAGGCCGGAGCAACACACACGCACGCACGCACAGGATGAGTCTGGAAATTGTTCTCTATCTTGCCTCGAATTTGTTTTTTTTTTTTTTTTTGATTGATAGTGAAAGGATGTGTGTATCGCGTTTGCCGCCGCGCCGACAGCGACACAGTCAGCGGAGGTCAGCGGAGGGTGGCGTCTTTCGGTGCGCTCTCCCTCTCTCTCTGTCCCCTCGTGGAGTTGCTGGGAGTTTAACCCAAATAAGTGGTTATAACTGTGTATACACACCCATTTCGCGTAAGGACACAGTTTTTCTTCTTCTTTTTTTTTTGTTTTTTGTTCACACTTTTCACCACTGAACTGTCCTTGCTGTCAGAACTAACACAGTCACGCCACAACAACAGTGCTCGAGGAAAAGTTGATTTTTGTTTCAATTACGGAACACACACTTTGGCCTCGATTCACTCGACGAGAGGAAAATGAAAATCCTTTTCAGCCGTGGCCAGGGCCACCGAGACAACGCAAGGCGACACCCAAAAAAAAAAATTGAATTCGCTCTTCGATCACACGCAGTTAATCACTTTCACTTGCTGCTTCAGCCAGCTTCTGCTCGGGCTCGGCGGACGCGCGGGCGACGGTTGGCACTGCTCTGACTGGGGAGGCGGGGAGCGCTGATTGTGTACTGCAATCAGGACACATTCGGCCACGACGACGTCAATATTTGTACTGAGAATGAAAAAGTGTGCGCGATATGTTGCGATGGAAAATCTGACAAGGAGAATGAAAGGAAAAAAAGGCAGCAGAACGACTGACAAAAGGAGGGTGACAGGATGTGCCAGGACATTGGCAGGGAGTCTGCGCAGTGGCGCGTCTCTCGTATGGAAGGCAGTGGGACATAGTGAGAGAGAGAGAGACGGACGGATGAGTGCCGTGGTGGAATGTGGGACATTGTCGGGATGCCTCGGAACGGAAGGATGTTGACATAAACAAGTTCCCAACACGGGGGCTGTCAGTGTCAGTGTGGAAATTGTGCCACAGGCGATGGCGATGTGTCGATTATTGAGGGAAATCGGGGATGAGGTGGACTCTGAGGGAAACAGCGACGGGAGCTGAATGCAGGGATCCACACGACAGGGCCAGGAGTGGAGTTGGTGTTCGAAGAAGGGCAGGAGTCCCTCCGTGGATCCAGGAGACAAGGGCCCAGGGGGGTGTTCGTGTTCGAAGCAGGCCCAGATTGCAGGAGTCGCTCCGTGGATCCAGGAGACAAGGGAAAAGGGAGGAGTTCGTGTTCGAAGAAGGCCCAGATTGCAGGAGTCGCTCCGTGGATCCAGGAGACAAGGGAAAAGAGAGGAGTTCGTGTTCGAAGAAGGGCAGGAGTCCCTCCGTGGATCCAGGAGGCAAGGGCCAAGGGGGGAGTTGGTGTTCGAAGAAGGCCCAGATTGCAGGAGTCGCTCCGTGGATCCAGGAGACAAGGGAAAAGGGAGGAGTTGGTGTTCGAAGAAGGCCTGGAGTGCAGGAGTCGCTCCGTGGATCCAGGAGGCAAGGGCCAAGGGGGGAGTTGGTGTTCGAAGAAGGCCCGGAGTGCAGGAGCCTCTCCGTCGCTTTGGTACGCCTGAGCGGAGGCGCTGACTTGTTGAGTTCAAGAGTCCACAACCGCATTCGTGTTTAGAGGAACACCCGAGCGGAGATGAGCAGTTCAGGAGCTCGCAGTTGTCTTCGTGCTCAGAAGAACGCCCGAGCAATCTTCAGTTCCTGGAGTTCACTGTTCAATCTGCCTTCGACTTCGACTGCGACACCCTCGCCCCAGTCTTCGCCTTCGTTCTCGCCCTCGGCCACGCCCTGGCCTTTAGAGAAACGTCCGAGCCGCGGTGATGAGTTGTTCAGTTCAGTAGCCCGAGCAGAGGTGTCGCTTTGTTCAGTCCAGCAGCCCACAGTTGCCCTCGCGTCTAAAGCAATACTTGCACATGCACACTCTGAAGTGATGAATTGGTCCGTCCCATGTCACTCCAACGAATTCAGAGCGCTGAGCCCGCATTCGTCACTGTTATCGGCCGCGGATCCATTAACAGCCGCCTTACAACAATCGAATCGGTGGCCATTCATTTTCGGAGCGACCCTAAACCGGTCCAAATCTGTCCAAAAATACTGCTTTCGTCGCTTCCGAGAGGTTAACGCTTTCAATTTCCCCCTCCCCCTCCGTTGGCCTTGGTCAGCGACCAGTGAAAACCGATGACGAACCCGGTAACAATCTCTGGGAAATCCCTACCCACGGCGTCGATCAAGTTCAGTACGCGAACGCGCTTCCGTCAACAACGCTCTCAGCCAACAGGTGTGCGTGGCGCAGCTGTGCTCTGGATCCGGTCGCAGACAGGTAGTGCGTGTCCGCTCTCATTCAAGGGTGTAGCGTGTGTCGGCTAGACGCCGTGCCGTGCTCTGCAGTCGGCCTTGACACTGAGCGATGAATGGACGCGACGGGGGGGAGGGGGGTTTTTAGAAAGGCAGCCGCTGCCACCAGCAAATCGTGACACATAATCGAAAGATGACAATCCAGATAGAAATGCATTTTAATTACGATCCAAATCGTGATGAAGTACGAGCATGACTTTGAATGACCGTCACTGGCCGTCGCTCTGGGTGGGGGGAGCTCGGAATTCTAGTCAATGTCCCAGTTATGCGCCAGAATCATGCACCTGGGTGACCTAAATCGCTGAAGCTGGGTCTCAGCTCAGCCTTATGCATCGCATCACTGCGCTCTAGTCAAACTTTGGCCAACAATCAATTCATTCCCCTTGATGGCCAATCAATCCACAACAGCACACAACCACCCGACCGAAGTGCGGACGTCAAGAAGTTCTGCCTGGGGGTGGCCACAATCCAGGCTGTGTCAGTTGGGCAAATAAATCACGGAAATGGCTATCGACCACCCACGCACCACCCACGCGAGCACTTCAGCACTCGCACCCAGTCCGAGTGCGTGAGAGTCCTTCGCAAAGTCGAAACTTGGCCTCAAGACCTGTCAGAGCGAGCAAGTGTCGACAAGGATCGACTTATCCTCACGTGGGGTTAGCTCGTGTGTCACGTCCAGTGGGCGTTGTGATGCGTGGGCCACGCACCGGGGGAACTCTTCCGAAACACGTCCAAGGGCGCGCTCTATCGTTGCTCTCAACACCGGAAACGAGTTCGAGTAATTAATTCGGAGAAAGGATGTCATTAGCCGAGTGGTTCCTTGCAGAGCACCCCCACAACCCGGGGCCACAAAAATCCCACCGACAGGTGTTGGTAAGAAACATCCTCGCTGCCGCCGCCTCGTCCTCGGCAGATTCAATTTTAATCTTTTAATTGAGTGCCATAAGAACACTACCGACGAGGAGCGCGTTAATTCCAATCGAATGAGTTTGCTTTTCGCTGTCGTTCGTCGGTCGGCTGTGTTTTGTTGCCGAAATGTTTACATGCGTCATGACTGACTTAACCAGCTCCACTTGGCGCTGAACGGGATCGTAAATAATGGAAACTGGTTTAGAGACCACATTATGGGGCTAATTTGTGAACTAGGGGGAGTACCCAGGCCGGTGATGGACGACGCACCATAACGGGGACAGTGTGAGAGGTCGACGATACGGTGGGGGACTTTTTTCTTTGGCGTGCAGCTGGAATTCTGACAGCTGTCAGGTGACGTTTCTTTATGCGGGAGGACGATACGTTGCGAAAATGTGACAAAAATGTCCACTTGACTGATCTTCTGACAGCTGTCATCTGCCGTCAGGAGTGGCACTTGACGGTGAGCCTTCATTGCATTTTGTTGGAGGACGATACATTGCAAAAATTACGATGCTTAGGGCGACGTGTCACGAAAATGCCATTTTGTTCCTTCCTAGAACTGAATTTCTGACAGATGTCACGTCAGGAATGACACTTGGCGAAGAGCCTTCATTTCATTCTGTTGGAGGACGATACATTGCGAAAATGACGATGCTTAGAGCGACGTGTCACGAAAATGCCATTTTGTTCGTTCCTCGAACTGAATTTCTGACAGATGTCATGTCAGGAATGACACTTGGCGTCAGGAAAGACACTGTGGGAGGACGATACGTTGCGAAGATGAAGATGCATGCATCACCTGTGACGAAGATGTCAATTTTTCGTTCCTACAAATGAACTTCTGACAGTTGTCAGGTGGCGTGAGGAACGTCAGCACTTGGTGGAGAGCAAAGTAGATACGCTACGAAAGTGACGATGCCTAATGCGACTTGTGACGAAGATGCCATTTTGTTCGTTCCTCGAACTGCATTTCTGACAGCTGTCATTCTGACGTCAACGATTGGAGTCGCTTCGAATTGCCAAAATCTCACGTTTTCACCAACAACTAGCTTGTGTCCACCTGGTCAACTGAGTCACAACCAAAAGAGGCACCAGTCAATGATGATGCCGATGAACACAACGCTGATCGACCACTCTTAGCCTCAACTTCGCCGAGTTCAGTCCCACGACGACGGCAAGTGACCATGGTTGCGTAACACCACCGACCACCAACTATTGGCACTCTCGATAATTGGGACAAAATGACTGGCAGTCATCATCAGCCTTGGCATCGCTCCATTTGACAGTCAATCCGATTGATGTCACCACAGTTCAATGGTCGCATTGACCCCCCCCCCGTCTGACAGCTCAATGCGCAGAGCTTCCCCGCACCATGGAATGCGCCATTCAGTTATTCCCAGCGGCCATCTGTTGCCAAGAGATGCCGCCCAGCCAATGCTGGGAGCCAACTCGTTGCCACAGCCCAGCCCAGCGACGGTATGCAAATGGAAAGCTCCGTCTCTGGTGTTTGCACGCATTGTTGACTAATTTATTGGCCGCGACCACAAGCCAAATCGTTCGCCACCCCCTGACAACCTGTATCGCCGCGGTGTTTCGAACCTGATCCCCGACCTTGATGCGATTGTCAGCCAGCCGTTTGCACACAATGGCGCGCACGAGTGTACAACTCCAGGTGCTGCCGCGGATCTGGTTCTGCCGCTGTGGACCACTTGCGACCCGCCGAGTGGTTCTCTTTGTCTCGTGAGGCGAACGGGAAATCGATTTTCGGCTGCTGCTTAATCGGCTTAAGTCCGACACAGGGGCACCGGCTGCTGACACAGCTTTCACATGTAAGCGTCGGTGCTGAATGTGCGGCCAGATGTGAGGAGATGTATGCAAATTAACACCCGGCGACCAGTTGCAGTTGCAGCGGCTGAACGTGGGTGGCAAGGGGGAACTACAAGTGCACGGCAAAGTTGAAGGCGGTGCAACGTGTTCAATAAAACTTCAATTAACCACGCCGACACAGCGTTGAAAGGCACTTTAAAACCAGACCAGATCGACGAGGTCTTTCGTGGTCTCTGAAGAGATCTGCTGTTTAATGGCATCGCCTGCTGATAACACTTCCATTCAGATTCCAATCGGCGTCACAAAACTCCGCGAAAACGATGCGAAAACAAATGTCAAGATCAAAAATCCGCTCCGCCCGCATGGTCCATGTTTAATGACTCCCAGTTTGGGTGGGTTTCTCACACGGCTGGCCGGCCATGGCTTTGTGTGCCGGCTAGGTGAGGTAGCAGAAGTTCGGTCTCGATCGGTCGCGAAGACCGATCGGCTGGCGAAACCAGTTTGAACTTCAACCGAAAATCGATCGAATACCCGCGCACACCGCAAGTTTTGGGCGTCGAAACTCGTTGAGCGGCTGAGTCACGCTGAGCTCTTCCGGAACAAGTGAGGTGAGCTTTTGCCATTAGCACGCGGTGACCATTCTCGCTCTAATGCAATTGAGGAGCTGTGCTGCGGTAGTTTTTTGGGAGAAACATCACATAATCGAGTGTCACAGCGGTCCGTGGTGGCGTTGATGTCATCGGGTGCTTTACATTTCACGTGTGATTAGCACGTGAAAGAACCGAGGCGTTGGAGGACTTTCGTGGAAGAGCCTGTGCGTAAGGAGGATGCAAGCAGTTTGCTGGTGTCCGCAATGTGGAAGTGGTTCCCGTGACGTGATGACGAACAAATTAGCCTCGAAACAAATGGCATAACGTTTAAATTATGCCGTGAACTTAGAATTCAGTGGCTACGAATGAATACAGTTTAGAGAGGATTTAAGCGAAGGAATTCCTATCACTTTTGACGGCTGTCACCGGGTATTGGAGAGGATGAATCAAAAGAATTCCTGTCACTTTTGACAGCTTGGAGAGGATGAGTCGAAGGAATTTCTGTCACTTTTGACAGCTTGGAGAGCATGAATCGAAGGAATTTCGGTCACTTTTGACACCAGTCAGGAGGAATTTAAGATTTCACAAGTACAAGGGAGCATACTCCTGCCACTTCTGACAACTAAGATGTCACTGGCTAAGGCTAAGGCCCAGGTCCACCCCGGACTGTAGCGTCATTGGCAGAGATTCGAAGGAAGTCCCGTCAAGAGAGTACTCATTTTCATTACTTTCATTACACCTGTCAGACGGGGGCGTGTTCAAACTCATTCAAAGCGCCATCAAATTGATGAATTCCACAAAAGAAGGACTTCCTCCTCGAAACCCCTCTCAAATCTAGTTTCCACAGGTGTAGTCGATAATTTAAGTATCGCCCGAAACATGTGTCCGTCGAAGTAGATGTCATTAACAGCGGCTTAATGGCGAAAGTTACGTGTGCTCGCCACCGACCAGTTCCACTTGCTGCTGAGCACCTTCCTTCCCTCACAAAACAAATTCAGACAAACATTCCGCACAGTCATTACTTCAATCATCTCCCGTTGATCTGTCGATTCGATTCCAAGGTCCGGTCTGACTGGCCGAAGGCCAATGCGTGTTTGAACTTTTCATTTCATCCGTCGAAGAGCATTCTTATTCGCCGTGGAACAGTCATAAATCACCGACTTACCGGCCAAGGTCAGTCGCAGCAGCAGCAAGCGCGAATTCTATCAGGAAGCCACGCACATACCGATAGACGATCGCTCTCATGGATTTGTGTCATCATTCTTGATCGCGGCCATTTGCATGACAAAGGCTCACTTGTCTTAATCTGGTTTCTATTTTACGAGATTCTCAATCGCGACGAAGTGTGGCTAAACAATTTGCGGATTAACACGACACGCGGCGATGGTTGACATAGATAGATCGGCTTTGCAGTTTGCAATGTCGCTCTGGCGGTAAAAAAAAAAGACGGTAATGAGACGTAATGTATGTGTCTGAAGTGAGGTGAGTGATTGTGTAGATCAATTGATTTCGACGAGGTGGAATACGTGATGGAATGACGACGTCCTTTGGCGTTCAAGATGTGTACACCAACTTGGGCAGCGGGCAGCAGAGTCAGCCGGTGACTGTCGGGGAGTGTCCGGGAGATGTGAACGGCTAGAATTGAGCAGACGGACGTGGAGGAGACCTTCTATAAGTTGAGTGAAGTTTCTGCCGACCTCTGCTTGCTTACAGAAGCTGCGCCAAGTTCCGCGAAATCTCAGTTCGATCAGGACACTGGAGGAATTCAAGAGCCCCCTGTAGACGAGCACGGCTGGAATGGTGTATACGAACGGAGGAGGAGACCGTGTGAACCTCAGGACTCGTCCTTTGGCTCCCAAAGTGAGTAGCAAGTGCAGTAGTGTCTCAGTCTGTGCCCCTCCTTCTGATGCGCTCTAGAAGACCCTGCGGACGAGCACCACTAGGAAACGAACGGAGGAGGAGACCTTCTGAATCTGAGGAGTCGTCCTCTGGCTTCCAAAGTGAGTACAACGCTCGATAGTGTCTCAGACTGTGCTCCTCCTTCTGATGCACTCTAGAAGGCCCTGCGGACGAACACCACTAGGACACGAACGGAGGAGGAGACCTTCTGAATCTGAGGAGTCGTCCTCTGGCTTCCCAAGTGAGTACAACGCTCGATAGTGTCTCAGACTGTGCTCCTCCTTCTGATGCCCTCTAGAAGACCCTGCGGACGAGCACCACTAGGACACGAACGGAGGAGGAGACCTTCTGAATCTGAGGAGTCGTCCTCTGGCGTCCAAAATGAGTACAACGCGGACGAACACCACTAGGACACGAACGGAGGAGGAGACCTTCTGAATCTGAGGAGTCGTCCTCTGGCTTCCAAAGTGAGTACAACGCTCGATAGTGTCTCAGACTGTGCTCCTCCTTCTGATGCGCTCTAGAAGACCCTGCGGACGAGCACCACTAGGACACGAACGGAGGAGGAGACCTTCTGAATCTGAGGAGTCGTCCTCTGGCGTCCAAAATGAGTACAACGCGGACGAACACCACTAGGACACGAACGGAGGAGGAGACCTTCTGAATCTGAGGAGTCGTCCTCTGGCTTCCAAAGTGAGTACAACGCTCGATAGTGTCTCAGACTGTGCTCCTCCTTCTGATGCGCTCTAGAAGACCCTGCGGACGAGCACCACTAGGACACGAACGGAGGAGGAGACCTTCTGAATCTGAGGCGTTCCAAAGTGCGTACCAAGCTCAACTGTGTCTCAGTTTGTGCCCCCCTTCTGATGCACCCCAGAAGTCGCAGCGGGTGAGCACGACTAGAATGGGGACCATGCATATGAAGAGGAACTGCCAACAGAACTTCATCTGGTTTCTTCTCCACCCCACCCCCTCAGTTGGTGACGAGCGACTTCCAGTCTCCAGCCAACAACAGCACAACCATTCACAACAACAGAAAAACCTTCGATAAAGACTTCCGCAGCCCGACACATTTTCCATGCGAACCGCCCCAGCACCACCGACTCAGGGGTCGCCTAGGTCACCCCAACCAAAGCTCTGTCCAAACGCCATTCACCACAAAAACAAAACGTCGTGACTTGACCGTACAACAAACAAACAGACATAAAAACCCCCCAAAAACAAACGTCCAATCGGAGCAGGACGGACAGGAACTCGTTTCCATACTCGCCCGCAAGAACTTTTGCATGCTCCGCTCGGCATTGCTGTCCTACACCCCATCGATTGCTGTCAATTAAACGATACCCCTCGCAACGCCTCTGACCGCCACCACAATCGCTTCGAATCGCGCGCCCCACCACCAAAGCTAGCCCCAACAACACAGCGCGCACACACACATTTGAGTGGCGACCGAAGAACTGAAGCATGCTCGGTGCGATTTGCAACTAACTAGGATCAGTTCTTGTTGAATACCGGAATCGAACGGATCGGTAGCTCGGCTTCAGAAAAGTGAACAGAAAAAGAAAAAGGAAAAAAAAAACGACAGAAACAGGCTGAGATTCAGTTCCTTTCAAGTGACTCGAGTTTCGGAGACAAGCTCCAAGTGAAGAGCAAAACGAGATCCAAAAGGTTTGTGTCCTAAATTTGTAACTTAAGTGCGAGACGGTGTATCTGTGTGGTGGTGGTGGGAGGGTGGGTGGCTGAGTTGTGTGTGTGTGTGTGTGTTACTAGTGTTGCTCCTTTGCTGCGACCTGCGTTGAATCACCTTCTCCTCGAGGTCACCAGTTATCAGATCTGCGACGCAGAACAAGACATCTTTTGGCAAGCGCGTCTAAGAAACTGGTTAACTATTTTTGGAAGAAACCGCAGAGCTTCGCGGGAAAAGAAACAATGAAGCGAGGCCAAGGTGATTGATTTCTGGTTCTCGCGCTGGAGGGAATCTCAGCGCCCACGGGGTGTTATTATCCGACTGATGATGGTGTTGGTGGGACTTGGGAGAGAAGTTCGCAGTTAATTCGTGGTGAAACGGAGGCGGTGGACGGTTAGGGATCGATATCTCTTCTTCTTTAGAAGGCCCTCGTCGTAGATTCGTTGTCCAAGCTCAGTCTTAGATGATTTCGGACTTAATCCGAGCCTGTGCTGTTGGAGATTCTTCTTCTTCTTTCTTATTTGACGCTACAGTCGAAGGTGGACCTGGGCCTCAACACCCAACAAGCCTCTGCAACTAGCACGATGCCTGGCCAGCTGCCTCCAGTGTCGCCCGCCAAGTTGGTTGAGGTCCTTCTCCACCTGGATGCGCCTCCTTAAACGCGGGCGTCCTCTGTTTCCTTGTCCCACAGGTTCGGAGTCGAAGACTGTGGGCCGGAGCTGGGTTGTCTGAGTTGACTCTTCGGGCTCCTTCGACTTTTGGGGTCTCTTTAAAGACTGTCCGAGTGCCCAGGAGGCTCAGCACACGCTTTCTATTTCACTTGGGACGTAAGAAGTTACATTCGCTTGAGGAGTTTGGCCACAAAGTGGTGCTTTAGGGTGGACCTGAAAGGGTTTGGTTACAAAGTGCAGATCCATTCGTTCAAGGAGTGCCTCCTCATCCATTCCCCATCCACGCTCCTTCTTCGCAACCAGGACAAGAAGTCACAAGTAGTTTCAGACTGCTCCGTTCGTTTAAAGAGTCCCTCCTCTTGCATTTCCCTATCCACGCTCCTTCTCCGCAAGCAGGACAAGAAGTCCAGACCTGAACTGAGGTCTGCTTTCCACCACAAGGACGGTTGATTGAGTGGAAGTGGAGGAACCAAAAGAAAAACACAAGATTTAAGTGAAAGAAATTGTTTATTTTATAAACAAAAGGACAACGGGTTCGATTGTGTGATCTCTTCGAGGAATGACGTTCCTTTGACTGTGCTGCAGGATTCAGAGCGAGTTGCAGTCAACTACAAGAGATTGCTGAGCTTTATGTAGTCCTTATTGGCTGTTCCTTTGACCGCTGGGGGATTTACGTAGAGTTTCAGTCGACTTTCGACGTCGGACTCTATACAGTCCCTGCATCCACTCCCTTTCTCTGCGTAGTGAGGGCACATCCACTGCTGGCTGAACTTGACGCATTTCAGTCTTGGTCTCCCTATTGAAGCACACGCAAATTTGATGTGGTTTCACGACCGCCATCATCAGCTAGTGCCTCGAGGAAGAGAAGCGGCTTCATTGACTCACAGGCTGTCTTCTTTAGTTCCTGCATCCCCTTGTGGAGCGTATATACTCTGCGCGTCATCGCTTCTGCATCCCCTTGTGGAGCATACATACCCTGCGCGCCATCGCTCCTGCATCCCCTTGTGGGGAATAGGGCCTCAACTATGCCCACTCGCCATCGCGTCTATTTCTGGCAATCTTCTCTCAACTCTCCCCCAGCTGCCGCGCTTCACTCTCCATCGTACTGCGCCAAGTTATCTTCGGACGGCGAGGTCTTCAGCGAAGTCCGTTGTTCCATGCCGAGTCAACGATTACATCAAGGAACTCAGCAGGTTTCCCTTCCATTCCACTTGAAGTCACCACGCGGCTGACCCCCTTTTCCATCCCCATCGCCCCCTTAATCAATCTCCACAGCTCCACGAAAATTTGCTAAGCAAAGCCACAAGCTTTGGGCAGATTTATTTGACACATCTTCGCGCTTGGTGTCCCAATAAAACCCGAAGAACCGCTCCCATTGAAGCTGTTAACGCAGCCAGTCGTTAAAGATGTACGTGCTCCTCGTGCCGGAGCCCGACGTACGCACAGTCATTAGCCGAGCACTTCGGATTGGGGGTGCGTGTGACGGTAATGAATGTGGAAGCAATTTCAATATTTTTACGACTACTTGTTGGAGCATCTGGTCAGAGGGTGTGTGATGGCTTATCGGGGATGTGGGCGGCAAAAGGGCTGTTGAATGGGATGAGGAAGGTGTGTGGGGGGTTGTGTTGAATCTCCTTGACGCGTTCTCGTACACTCGACACCAAAGACTTTAGGTTCCCTTGCAGAAGTTGGAACGTCCAACAAGAGCAGTTGCGGCAGAAGCTGGGCGACATAAGTCCACGGTAACCAAACGTGTGTCAAGGTCAGAGTTGCAATGACATTTCTCAAAACTCACCACACATCCATCGCACCTGTCAAACTGATCGAAACGACAGAATTCAGCCGCGATGCGACCACAAATCGTCCTCTAGACCCATTCGAGTGCAAATTGATTCACAATCGATTTCGACTTGTCGTCCCTGGTGACAAGTGACAGCTGTCAGTGACGACAAAAGACGCCTACATTAATTCAATCACAAGCCGCAATTAACATTCACTTTCCCGGCGTGTCATTTGCGGAAGCCCGCTGCTAATCAGTCAAAAAGTTGACAAACCAGCACGCGAGCACTTGGTAGCTTCGCAAATTGTTTTAATGACACCGCTAAATGGAAACAGATGATGAAATGAAAGTGTTTTTGAACATGTCCAATCGGTGAGCGAATGCACGCGGATGTCCAACTGGGGGAGGGGTTCCGAAATTCTTGGCGACATTCGGACAACCTTTACGAGTGCTGAATTTATTATTCAGCAATTAGAACTTATTGGGTGGCCCCGGAGGGAGGGGGGAACTAGGAGAGGCTGACTAGTTTAGCGGGCAGGTGGCAGACGACTTTGTACGCGGAGTGAGTCAGGGTTGTGGTGGTGAACTGAATTCTTGGGAATTTGTGGCGGTTTCTCAGACGACTCTGTTGTTGATTCACCATAAAGATAGCACTTTAGTGGTTGGAGCCTGAGACAGGTAGGTGGCCACAATCGAGAGCGGGGCAGTTGGTGAATGGTTGGCAGTCCTAAAGAATGCTCTAAGCCTTAAGGACTTTAGCTCATAAGCCTGACAAGGCCCAAAAGATCACAGCTTGATTGGAGGAGTTTGAAGGAACCCCAAGTGATCATCGAATGGCTGCTTCCTCGAGGAGTGATCGCACGAAATTGCATCGTTGCATCCTAGGTCGCCTGCTCCAGAGAAGTCAGACACTCTCTTCCTGGTGGCATGATAGTTCTCTGCCTTCGTCGATCACTGGAAGTTCGTTAGAGAACTAAGAGGATGCCCACCACTTCCTTCGCATCGATCTCCAACATCGTCGATCGCTAGAAGTTCGTTAGAGAACTAAGAGGATGCCCACCACTTCCTTCGCATCGATCTCCAACATCGTCGATCGCTAGAAGGTCGTTAGAGAACTAAGAGGATGCCCACCACTTCCTTCGCATCGATCTTCAACATCGTCGATCGCTAGAAGTTCGTTGGAGAACTAAGAGAATGCCCACCACTTCCAGATGATCTCGCGGACATGCGTCTTTGAACTCTTCCTTGTCGCGTGGAAGTTCTTTGCCATCGTCGAACGCTAGAAGTTCGTCAGAAATCTAAGAAGACGGCCTGCTGCATCGTCGTCAACATCGCCGATCACTAGATGATCTTCAGAAAATGAGTCCAGTCCTCTAGCAACGCCTCGTCAAAAGACGATCGCACACAGAACGACGCCAAGATCATCTCGAGGTCCACGCAACCAAAGCCGATCTGATGAAATTCAAGAAACACTCAGGCAATCTCCCGAAGGTCAGCGGATCTAAGGAGATCGCAGAAACCAGATACATTAATTGGCGGCTGATCGCACCCGAAGCCAGTCGAGTCGTGAGTCGAGTCGATGTCAAATACAAAGGCCAGCAACACTGATCACCGGCCTGTCGTCAGCAGGTGATCATTTGAACGATTACTGTCATCGGTCTCGAAGAGTTGTATCTCCATTCGAGACGGACGATCTTGATCGTTCGAATGGAGGATCGATTCGTTGGGTTCAGCAAAGATCGGTCAACGGTCGGTCGGTCCCAACAGAGGCGGAGATCTGAAACCAGTTCGGTTTTATGGCCCAAACTTGAGGGAGTCTGTGCTGTTGTCTGCTTTCGAAAGGAGTTACTTGACCGATCATCAGAATCCCTTCATTTTCCACGAAACAATCGACAGCCAGGTCAAGCCACCCCTCCACCTGCGCTCAGTCGAACACGTTCCCCAGATAGCCATCAGTCCCGATCACGTTTGAATTAACAACAACTGCGGCCACCTCGCTTGCATAATGCTGTCGTCGTTAATATTTATTACACACAGGTAAAGACCATGACCTTATGCTCCGTCGCGGCGCGGCACCGTCTGGCAACGGCCCCGGCTGCTTAGAAGCTCCACTCATGCACACAGCGCCGTAGCATTGAATCATCACGCTAATGGTCAGATGCCGCTCTTAAGCGTGTAATTATTGCGCCGTAAACAGCGAACCTATCAGCTAGTCCGCGGAATTCCGTGCGGCCGCCCTGGCACGAGAACTAAGTCAACAACATGTGACAGCAGGCATTCGCAATCGGCAATTAAGTTGGGAAATTCGAAAATTATGTGCGACAATTAAATGCGACATGTGAACGCTAGGGATGCAGATATTTATCACCGCCGCTGTCGCCGCCCTCTGTTCACTGTGCGCAGACAAGGGTATGGCATGTAGAGTCTGCGAGGTTAGGCCTGAAAAATGGGGTAAACCCAGAACGGCTGGGGGAACTGCACTTGGGTCATTTTGCGGCAGAACCTGATCTATTAAGTGCTGCCACGACACTTAAGACAAGATTTACGTGACAGAGATCCCTTAAAGTGAGTCTGAATGTGGTGGCTGGCAGTCGTTGGAGTCGCGGGAGAAGTTCAAGGCGGCGTGTGACCGAAGGAAGGCCTGACATTGAACTTTGTAGTCTCGATTGTGTTTGTTCATTCGAACGAGGTTGGCCGTGTTTGTGGAGTGCAGCTGGGAAGATGAAGGTTGGCGGTTGACTAGAGAACAGATTGCGGCGGATTAGGAAGGAAAGCTGGAACTGTGACGCATGCAGAAGGACGTTGAGGGCACCCGATAAGTAGAACAGCAGGCAATGGAGACGGTTCCATTTTTGTTGACGAAACCCACTGGCGACGACTGCAGAATCTGTCTGCACCTGAGCCAAGCTCAGGGGCGCACGGATCTTGTTGAATCTTCAAATTCCTCGAACAACCCTCCCGGGAAAGTGAAGGATTTACTCTAATCTTCGAACGTCTTCCCGAGTGATCCTCCTCATTTCAAATCCGCAACGCGACGCTAAGAGACTCCAGTCGCAGCTAGAATCTCCAAATTGCTTTCCCGAATGGCCGTCATGTGGAGTACCACGCCACACCCCCAAGTTGCACTGAATGTCAACTAATCGACTGACAATCGCGCTAACCCATGATTAGAGGTTAACAAGCGTTTAACAGGCGAAACGTTCTCGCATGACATTCAACCTTGATCGTTTCACGCGAACAGGCTTTCGCTTTTCCGGATCTCGTCACATGCGCTGACCATATCCCTAAGTCCGTATCCCATTTGTGCAACTGACACAGACCCCACCCGGTGACAGTTGACAGTTGGCCTTTGTTTATCTCAGTCAAAGGCGAAGCAAATCTCGAGGACGGGCTTTTTGAAAATTCGAAGAATCATGCCATGGACAAGCGCAGCTGTCAAAACGTGGAATTCGGTAGCCAATCAATAAAAGATTTACTACCGCCAACGGTACGGTTTATGGGGCACATCTCCACGATGCTTACTCATGCAGGTTAAGGTGCCAATAAACAACATCGATAGCCATCAAATTAAGAGACATCAACACCCGCACACGTGTGACGTAGATCAGTCAATTAAAGCGGCTCACAAATGGAGACGCGAACGCCGCGGCCTAGCGCGCCGACGACAAGCTGCAAATGAATATTTCATTAGGCACGAACTTGATCGTATTCAGCGAGAGCCTGTTTTCGGCAGATCATTGATCCAAATGCATATTGTTCACCCAGAATGGGTTCGACACCACGACCGATCGCCGAAATCCAATCAATTAGGCATCGACGAGCAATGTGTCACATCGAACACGAGTCCCAAGGTGAGCGACAAGATTGATTTGAATTTCAATTTTGCGGCTCTTCTGACCTTACGCCTGGGATTATGGATTCTGACCTGCTCTGCGAGGCGATATGCATTATTCACACAGCACCAGCACCGCCACGCCCACCCAAAGACAGAGCAAGATGGTGTGTGTGTGTGTGGCAGGTGTAATCGGCCAAGTCGATCTGTGGCACGGAACTCGGTGCGACGGAATTAATTGAGAAATTATGGCCACTTGGCAACAGGTGTACAACTGCAGTTCCCGTTCTGACTTGGTGTCACTCTCGGCCGCGGCCAGATGCAGTCTTATGTTCAGTTCCTGCAAAGAGTACAACATTCCGACGGTGTTTGCGAATGGCGAATAAATTAAGTCGGCCTATTAAAGCATTCTGTCACTCTGTGGCTAATTGATTCATTAGCCATTCAACATGATTTAGCAGCTGCTTGAGAGACTGCCGTTCATGTTGAATCCGGCCGGGGGAAACTGGGTGATGGACGAGGTCACATTGGAAAAACCCAGAAGATCCTGCCATTCCAAGGCACAGCCGGAACATCAAGCCATCTGTCACTAGAGGATCGTGGCAAAACCCTTCAACCAGGGGGCCCCCCACCGCTTTAATTAACCGATAAGCATACAATTTCGTGACAAAGACTCGACGAGGCGGCAACAAAAAAGTCCGTCTCGGTTAGGTTCTAGAAAAAACGCCAGCATGTGCTGACGAAAGCACCGCCTCATGTCCACGTGGGCGAACGGGTTCTCATTTAGCAATAATTTATCCGAATGATTATGGAAATGATTTCCATATGACGTGACTGAGGAGTGCATGCGGCGGCTTGTGCATTCACACCGACGACGCGACGGGGCGTTGTGCGCTTTGTTTGGAGAAATGCCAAGACGCGATGATAGATGACACCGACTCCACCCACCCATCGCATCGGATGATCTAATTTAAAGTGGAAACGAAGGGAAGGCGAATGACGAGCTTTCAAGCGGGGAGTGGACATCTGTAGTCGATCAGCGGATGAAGATTAATGTGCTGCGAGAATGCTTGATCAGTGCATTCCGAGTGGCAGCCTTTCGCTCAAGTTGATGCAATGCCTTCCTCAGACCATGCTGCGTCTCCTCGCCACCTCCAATCACCTACCCCTTGCTTCTCGTTCCCGCATCAATCCCTCTGCGAGTCACCAACAAGTTAACCTCCGACAGGCACTCGCAAGTAAACATCAGCATCTTCTACGCCCGCCATTAAAAACGCTTGATTGCCTCCGATTGAATCGCGTGCGAACACAGCACAATCGGGCGCCTCCAATTACGTCCAATGCCAGCGCGTCGCTAGTGTCCCCAATTCAAAGAGCCGCCACGCATGCACACGGTGTCATCGGAAATTCCACGAACCACTACGGGCCGCTGCTGGTGCGAAATGTCAGAAATCCAACCGAACCCGAAATGCGCAAGGCCATCGACTTTCTGTGGAATGCCGGCTTTTGTTCACCGAATGCCAGTCAAGAGCGCAGACACCTATCTCCGGGATTGGTTGGCTTCGCGTTCTATTGTCTCCCAGATGTTTGATGGATCCGGTGCTGCCGCCTGCCCGATGGGCTCAAGGCCGAATCAATTAAAGACGGAGCGAATTGACGAGGAACAACCGGAGATTAATTGAAGTTCACTCGGGTAGCTGGGCCAGCTCTTTGTGCGTCCATTGTTCGCGTTCGACAGAAGGGCCGCAACTTGGAGTCGAATTGAAAGCGAATCGTGATCAATGGCTCGGTGTGTGCTCGGTAGTGTGTAGAAATGAGTTTATTTCGGGGGAAACAAAATGGGAGACGACATCGGAAATGTGTATTGCTCTGTGGCAACTTGTCGCCGAACAAAGCTCACGCAAGGGGCGGCGAATTGAAGGCCACCCGGCTGGGTGGCAAATGAGAGTCGAATCAGTCAGACAAGGAGTCTCCTATTTATGTTGTCAAATGTGAAAAATGTCTTCCTAGTGTGCGCTCAAGCCAGTCCAATTAAAAGCAAATTAATACGCTGCCGTGCGATTATCACCCGATCGCATGCACAAGCAGCTGCAATCATTTGCAAATCGATAGCACGCTGCTCTTGCAATTAAATTCACGACTTTGTCTGTATCGCATCATCGTCAACAACAGCCGGAGACCAGTCTAAGGTGTCATCTGAAGATGCACCGGGGGTGTCATATGACGATCGCTATCACCTCAAATGAGGCGCGGACTAATGAGCTCTGGGGTAAGCACCAGTCCTCCGGAACGGCCTGGGAACCTCTAGACGGTCGTAGGTCACTCTAGACAGCTCTGTAATTAAACCACATGCTTCGCATACCGTCGCCGTCCGATGTGCTAGCCGCATTTTGCTTGCTTCTCATCAACAACATGATTCGCGTGCCATTTTAAAATTGTGCAATCGAATGACAGTCGCGATGAGTAGTCACTCGACTGAAGCGTGCAACGATGCATCAGTCGTAGCGAAGGAGTACAACTCGACGGAGGTCCAGATCCATCGATCGCTCCCTCGTGAGAAGTCCCTTTCGACCACAATCAGTCAGCACCAGCTAACCAAGATCTGATTCTCTTCCCATTCCAGATTAATACAACAAAATGCTGCCCGTGTTCAAGAAACTTGGGTTCCTGTACAACTCCTATGTGCTTGGCATCCTCACAGTTGGCTACATCCTCGGCGAGTTGGGGCACTACCTCATCGGCGTCACCTCGAAACAGACCGCCATCGAGTTGGACTACGGTGACTTTGCGTGTCAGCAAAACAACACAAACTTCGAGCGATGGACACTGCCGGAGCAGTGCAACAAAGTCGGCAACAGCTCGATGTAAGCAGTCACTCGCCCTTTTCTTTGCGCCCCCCACTCTCTAAGCTCTCCCTCTCTCTCTCTCTCTCTCTCTCTCGACCCACAGGTGCACAGATTTGAACGTCAACGGGACGCCGTACTGCGAGTGGAACTACAACGGTCTTGGATTGGACTACCAACTTCTAGCTGGGCCGAGTTTCATCGCGATCTTCACGATTGCCGGCGTCTTCATGGGCATCGCTGCGGACAAGTACAACCGCGTGAAGATGTTGACCGTGTGCACGGTGGTGTTCGCAATCGCTATCATCCTGCAGGGAACTGTCAAGGAGTACTGGCACTTGATCCTCTTGCGAATGATCATGGCCGCTGGGTAAGTGAGATCGGATTTAGCCTCACATTCGAGACTAAGCGGCTTCTCTTCGCTTCCAGTGAATCCGGTTGCAATCCCTTGGCAACGGGCATCATGTCGGACATCTTTCCCGAGGACAAGCGCGCCCTGGTCATGGCGATTTTCAACTGGGGCATCTACGGCGGCTACGGTATTGCGTTCCCCGTCGGGCGGTACATCACGAAGCTGAACTTCTGGAATCTCGGCTGGAGGATCTGCTACTTGGGCGCTGGCATCTTGGCCGTCATTGTCGCCGTCCTCACCGGCACCACGCTCAAGGAACCGGAACGCAAGGCCATCGGAGAGGGCGACCATCCGAAGGACGGAAAGAAGATCTCCATCTGGGACGTGGTGCTGCATCCGCGAATGATCCTGCTCATGTTGGCCGCCTCCATTCGGCACTGCGGTGGAATGACCTTCGCCTACAACGCTGACCTCTACTACAACAACTACTTCCCGGACGTGGACCTGGGCTGGTGGCTGTTCGCTGTGACAATCGGCATCGGAAGCATCGGCGTTGTCGTTGGAGGCATTGTCTCCGACAAGATCGTCGCAAAGATGGGAATCCGGTCGAGAGCGTTCGTCCTGGCCCTCAGCCAGTTGATCGCAACCCTGCCAGCCTTCGGATCGGTCTACTTCGAGCCTGTCTGGGCGATGATCACGCTCGGCCTCAGCTACTTCTTCGCCGAAATGTGGTTCGGAATCGTGTTCGCTATCGTTGTGGAGATCGTCCCCCTCCAACTGCGCTCGACCACAATCGGCATCTTCCTCTTCGTGATGAACAACATCGGCGGCAACCTACCCATCCTCGTCGATCCGGTTGCAAAGGCCATCGGCTACCGTGGCTCCCTGATGATCTTCTACGCCGGCTTCTACGGTCTCAGCTCGATTCTGTTCTTCTTGACGTGCTTCCTCCTGGACGGACGTGTCGAGGACAAGCCACCTGTGGAGATTGACACGACCATTATGCCCCGTGACCTGGGCCACGACAACACTGTCTTCGCCGGCGACGAGATGACCACTAACGGAAGACCAGCCATCCTGTCTCATCTGTCGCTGTCGCACGGCAAGCCAGCCAACACACCCACTGTTCGAGAGAGTAGTAGACTGTAGTTACCGAAGATTATCCCTCATCCAGGCGCGCACCACCCACATTCACCGAATCCCTCCAACCGCATGGCCATAGTTCAAAGTCAGTGAGCAGCACCCAGCAGCACTGGGAGCTGCTCGTCACTTGGGAAAGTTTATCGCGGATGCGCAGCGCCTTGCGGTTGCGCAACCATCCATCTACTCTAGGTTAAGTTAAGCGCTAGTAACGTCTTCCCGCGGGAGCTGTACTTAACGGATTCATCGAGTACAAAATGTCAGTCAGTGAAGGACATTTATTATTTCTTTTATTTTTTTTGTATATACACATGCACACGTGTGTGCGCGGATGTTTTTTTGTTGACTTATTTAAGAAGAGCAAAGTTTTGTAAATAATAAAGATCTATTTCGCCTAGTTGGAGTGATGTCTTTGGGGGGCGGTTGGGGACAGCTAGAGCTGGGCAAGTGATCCTTGAAGTGTGCAACTGCTTCGGAGGCACTGTCTGCCAGCGCCTCTCGGTCGATGAAGCAAGCTAGAGCTGGGAATGGCGCGTGCAACTGCTTCAGAAGCACTGTCTGCCAGCATCTCCCGGTCGATGAAGCAAACTAGAGCTGGGAATTCGGCCTGGAAGCATGCAACTGCTTCAGAGGCACTGTATGCCAGCACCTATCGGTCGACGAAGCAAGCTAATGCTGGGAACTCGGCCTTACAGCGTGCAACTGCTTCACAAGCACTGTCTGCCAGCACCTCTCGGTCGATGAGGCAAGCTAGAGCTGGGAATGACGCTTGCAACTGCTTCTGAGGCACTGTCTGCCAGGATCTCTCGGTTGATGAAGCAAGCTAGAGCTGGGAATTTGGCCTGGAAGCGTGCAACTGCTTGAGAAGCACATACTGTCAGCACCTCCCGGTCGATGAAGCAAGCTAGAGCAGGAAACGACGCGTGCAACTGCTTCAGAAGCATTGTCTGGCAGCGTCTCTCGGACGATGAAGCAAGCTAGAGCTGGGAATTTGGCCTTGAAGCGTGCAACTGCTTCTGAAGCACAGTCTGCCAGCATCTCCCGGTCGATGAAGCAAGCTAGACCTGGGAATGACGCGTGCAACTGTTTCAGAAGCCCTGTCTGCCAGCATCTCTCGGCCGATGAAGCATGGTAGAGCTGGGAATTTGCACTGGAAGCGTGCAACTGCTTCAGGAACACCGTCTGCAGGGACCTCCCGGCCGATGGACGCCTGCTTCAGAAGCTTCTCATGAACACCTTAATTCCATCTGCAGCCGGTTACATAGCCAACCACACAGCCTTCGCCTTCTAAGCAAAACATCAAGAAGTCCCAGTAAATCTACTTGTTTATTGTTACCTCATGTGCACAGAAAGCATAATCCAATCACAATCGACGCCATTCCCGCGATCGACAGGGCCGACACAGTCTCTCCAAAGAACACCACTCCGAACAGAAACTTGAATCAAAGCAAACGCAGTCAGTCGTGCAATTCTCACGTCCGTTCAGATATCTCACCGAAAATATGTAATTCGCTGCGGCCGACATCACCGTCGCGGTCAGAGTCTGCTTGGTCGTCTGCAGAGCCTTCAGGAAGTACCTCCAGTTGAGGACATTGCAAACAATCATCAGGCCAATGAAGAGTGCTTGAAACATCACCGTCGCGGTCAGAGTCTGCTTGGTCGTCTGCAGAGCCTTCAGGAAGTACCTCCAGTTGAGGACATTGCAAACAATCATCAGGCCAATGAAGAGTGCTTGAAAGAACAACAACGACTAAGCGTGGGGGGTGGTTATGATTGGGTTCTGTGGCGAAATCACTATCTGCACCTGGCTGTGGACGATCCAATCGCGGACGAATGGAAACTGCAGGAAGAGTCCCAATTCACCGCCGGATAGTTTTCCAAAGAAACTGCCGCTGGCTGCGAAAAATCCGGCAGCGAAGAGGAGTTTCATGGTTTTTTTTTTTTCTTTTTGTTTACTGCTGTTAGGGACAGATGGCGTGTGACAGTTGGCGGTTGTCAGTTGATGAATGCAGCTGGGTGGGTGTTGAGTGCGTTCAGTGATGAGGAAGGAATTTTTTTGGATTTAAGAATGAGTGGTGGTGGACAAAATTGTCGTTTTAACGTGAATTTGGTTAATTTTTTGAAAAGGAACGCAGAAATTTTAAAAGGAATGTAATGGCCCAACTGCAGAAATCATTTACACCGAGATGGTTGTCTTTCCAGTGGAAAACCCCTTGCACATCGCGTTTCTCCCGAATTTTGCTCTAAACGCACGCATACTACTTTATTTTCACGCACACTTCTTAAGGCTTTAGAGCAGCCTGCAGTTGCTCTCTGATCAATCGTATTCACAAACACTGTCTGTGAACATTTTATAAAAAAACGCTGTCAGATGAAATCAAGGGGCAAGAGAGGTAGAAGTTGACTATCTCTTTAATACTTCATCAGCAACAGTAGGGGACATGGAAGCCGACTGAACTCTGGCATTTGACAGATGAATCTCTGTCGAACGCTGTCTTAAGGTGGAAGTGTCCAGAGGATTCCGAATTTGTAAGCAAATGAATAGTTTCTAGGGAAGCACTCACCTTTTCATTCTTATTTCATGTTTCCGCTCATGGGAGTGTGCATTGCTTGAAGAACTGAACACACTCCACACGGTCATTCGACTGCCGAATCACCCTGTGGCTTCATGATTACGAAACACCTACGTCGCAGTTTGGTACTGTCAATGGCGACCATTAAGTGAATTCTCTTCAGATAATCGCACATCTGTCCTTATAATTCTAGGTGTTCTGTTTCCAGCGAGGACTTTGCATGGATATCTGACAATCTGTCATTTGTTGTTTCAGTAGTTTCCGCAGTGAATTCGTGGTGGGGGGAGGGTGGAAAACACCCTCAGTCACAGATTGTGGGGATCCCTTGGCCAAAGGAGAGCAAGACACTTGAAAGGGACTCAATTTCGCACCAGTTCGACGTATCAATGCATTCTGCTTGTGGATTGCATTCACTTTCCATGGCCACGGGACCCTGAGGACGAAGATTGCTCGTCGAAATCGTTGACAGACTACGTGCGCGTACTTTTGGGCTGCAAAAACAGAACAGAAAATTGGTAGGGATTGCGGCAAAATGCATACTCACCTCCTTGCTGGCAAAACTGGTTCCATTCTTCCTGGCAAACATTCCTCCTCCCCTTGTGCAGCAAATTCGATGGAATTGTTGACGAGCAACGATCCACACCACCGGACGACTCTTTTGCTTCTGCTTTGCCAAATTCGACGGCGAGTGATTAGTGAATGTTGAGCCGACGCGCGCTCTCTCTCTCTCACTCTCTCTCGGTGGACATCTCTCACGCATACTCGTGCAGAGGCAGTCTTTAGTACTAAAAGAAGGCTCCTCGGCTGCGGCTACTTACATACAATGCGATGTGAGTGCACAGCACAGCACAGCACAAAGCCAACGCCCGGTAATGTCGAATCGAATTTGTTGTTGGCCGAGATATATGTATGCAAAAATTTGGCGGTTACTCGTCGAGTTGGACCGCTCCTCTCTTTGTGTGCACACAATTTAAGAGTATTTTCCTGCTGATTTTTCTGGAATTGAATCGTTTTTTTTTTGTTTGCTTCTGTTTTTTTTCTTTCTTCTATGCCCGAGTTTGTTGCTTTATTTCGTTCGTTTCTTTTCTTCACTCTGTGGGATATTTTGTCATTGAACTGCCACCACTACACACTTTAGCATGATAAGTCGCATCGACGGTGAACGTCGTATAGTCGTCGTGCAGCAAAGAAGGAACATCCAGCTCGTTGAGAGAGAATTAAATTGAATACCTACAGCAAAAGAAAATAAAAAAGCACACTTTTGCATGGCTAGGAAGCCATTTTGAGGTTCGTGAAAAAAAAACAGCATACACTTTTAATACGTCGTTAACTAAGAAAAGAAATTTTCTTCCGGAATTTTCGAAGTGAGTACCGCTCTGGGGCGTCTGGTGTGTCTTATGTGGATTTTCATAAAGTTTTCCCCCCACGATTCGCATCTAATATTGAAATGTGAGACGTTTTGGATTGATTTTTCCTCTCCCATCCCATCGTCGGTGCCATTGTCGTCGTCGGGTCGAGTTTAGAGTTATTGGTTGGTTGGGGGTTTTTTTTTTCTCGGATACGTGTTCGAATGAATTGCTGATGTCGTGGTCGTAGTACAGTAGCTGGGTTACGTAAAGACCCAACGGCAAGGGGGATGATCCATATACAATATTCTCATTTCAGCAAAAATCAATTCGAAGTCTGTGAGTACACCTAGATATAGCTTTAACGCTTTAAATTAGACGCATTTTCGTAGTTGTGTTGCATTGTTTTTTGTTTTCGGTGGCAGCAAACCTGGATTTAGCAGCTTGCGCCCACCTCCAAAGCAAATAGAAAATCGATGATGATGGTGTATTGCGTTGTTTCAGCAAAACAGTGAGCACCCCCTTTTTCCTGTTTTTTTTTTTTTTTTTTTCTTGATTTACTTTTTCTCCCATCCATCCAGCGGGTAGGTAGGCCCCGATTAATTTTTTTTTTTCTTTATTTCGTCACACTCGTGTGCATTGAGTGGAGAAAAACTCGTTTGCTGGAATCGAAAAGCATTTTTGTGCACGCGACAGTGGACATCCATCTGTCATGTCGTTCTTGCCATCTGTCGTCGACGAAAATTCATCGCCACTGGCACTGTTCCCTTAGATAACCGAACACGAACAAAAAAGAAGTGTTTTTTTTTTTGTTCAAATTGATAATTGAACGTGTTGTGAAAAATTTGTGTGCTGTGCGTGTGGCGATGACGGGAAAATGAATAAATTATGGAAAATAGAATAAAATGCAGTGAACTCCGGAGATGAAGGTCAGTTCTAGGCAAAGCGCCAGAGTTCCGACAGTGGGAAGGGTGGACAAATGGCTTAAGTTGGGCCAGAGTACTAGAAGCCTTTCAAGAGTGCCTTTTTCTGTTCGCAAGTTTCAAAGACCCTCGAGAGTAGAAGAAGCCTTCCAAGAGGGGCGAGGAAATATTTTTTCTGTTCCCAAGTTTCAAAGACCCACGAAAGTACAAGAGTGCCGAGGAAATATTTTTTGTTCGCAAACATCAAAGACCCCCGAGGTTGAAATGTGATCAAGAAATTTGTGGAAGGGAGGAGGCTCAACGCCTGTAATGAGTTATCGCCATTCTTAGTCAGTCAGGGGCTGGGAAAGGTTGCTGAAAACGTGAGACCAACCAATTCGAAGGCAGTCTCGCTGAGATCGATGATCTTCAGCAAAAGACTGGCCGATAGACTGACGACTTATGTCAAGAAGACCGACGGCATGCTTGGCCAAGTCAAGACAAAATGGAATCCAAGTCCGTTCAAGTGCTTCATTGCCAAAGAGAAGGAGTCTGATCAAGTGCGGGTCCAAGTAGATCCAAGCTCGGTGTGGTGGGAAAAAAAAGAAGCATAAGGCTGTCGTGTTTTCCTTCAAAGCCTGAGTGATGTCAAGAAGACCGAAGCCAGGTTTTCGATGAAGTCTGCCGCGCACTTGATGAAGATGAGCTCCTTTTTCTCAGTAAGAGCGGTATGAATGACGTGAAGGTGTCAATCAAATGAGCGTCTTTTCTCAGGAATCTCGGGATGAATGATGCACTACATTTGAAATGAAGCCTTCAAATCTAGAAGATCAGTCTCAAAAAGAGCTGAGACTAAGCTCAGTGTTCAGTGTCAAGTAGTGAGGCAGTTCTGGAAGAGTGAAGGCTGGTGATGCCTGAAATTGCCTGAAAAGTCTCAAGACAGTGGCAGAAGGAGGCTGAGCGCCCAGCTCCCTCCCTGGTGCAACATCTTGCAACTGTATCACCTCCTAGAAGTGTCGTGGATTTGAAGAGGTTGCCCATCGTTTTCAATTGAAAAACAAACCACAAAGTGTTGAGCAAGATGAAGTCATCCTTGTCAAAGTTTGCTTCACTAATCCCACTTTTGAGCAAGAAAAGACGCCGCTGGCCAAACTGAAGCCCCTACAAGATCAGGAGGAAGAGAAACAATCGCAGAGATGTTCAGAGGATCACTTTCCTTGGAAGTGGGACGACCAAATCCAGAGATTGTCCACCAAAAAGCTGAGTTTCTGCGCTCATAATTGGAATGAGGTGGTTTTTGAAAACCAGATGCGACGGGGAAGAATCTGAAAGAGGGTCTCGTTGACGGATTTCTGGAATCCCAGAGTTGTGGCGTCGAGCGTTCTGAAGAACTACTTGCAAAGGTCCTAAATCTCTTGCGATAAACTCAGAAAAAACCACGTCAACACACGAAGTTTGCTTCTGGAAAACGACTCGATATTCTCATCTGTCAGAGAGAGAGTGTGAGAGAGGGGTAGAGAGAAAGAGAGATAGAGAGATAGAGAGAGAGAGAGTGGGAGAGACAACCTAGCGTGGCAGATCAGAAAGGAAGGAGTGTCGTTCCTTCTCACGCACTAGCCAGCAGCCACGGCAGAAGAGTCTCGAATTGGATTGGAAAAGGAGGCTCTGCTGAAGACCAAAGATCTATTTGACACTGAAACGAAGCAGGACTTGTCGAAGCGGAGGAACTGCCGATGGTGTGATCGACGTTACATTTCTGGGATTGAAAGTGTGCCCACTTCGAAGTGACTCCTCTAGCAATCGTGAGATATCGGCTTGTTCTCAGGTTCTTGTCTCTCGGCTCGTGGAAGAAACAATGATTGGTTTAATCGGCTGTGATGACAGTCTGGACGATGTGGACGAAGGCAGAATGTGAAGATGTCCCATAGAATCAAGATCAATCTAGAAGTCTGTTGGTGCAAGAGCAAGGAGTATGCAGCTCCTAATTCAACGACTGGACTAGTCTCACAGATTTGGGGTTCGCTTTTGGGAAGAACCGACTAGCGACTCCCCAGGGCATGAGTTTCAGACTCGCTTTTGCTTCGCTTTTGCCTAAAGTGTCCAAGCATCCAACCATCTCTTCTAAGCTCCACAGCCTCGTCATTCAGTCTTAGCGCGGTTCATGAGACAGCCTGTCAAGCCAGTCAACTGCGAGGTGGTGTCCCAAGAACTAAAAGTGTCCCACCATCCATCATTCCGTCTTAGTGCGGTCATTTGACAGCCTGTCAACCATTAAACATTCTCCTTTAAACTCCACAGCCTCGTCATTCAGCCTAAACGGTGTCATTTGACAGCCTGTCAACCATCGGACATTCGTCTTTAAGCCCCACAGCCTCGGCATTCAGCCTTATGACAATCAACTGTCACGTGGTCACTTGACAGCCTGTCAAGCCTGTCAACTGCGAGGTAGTGTCCCGCTTTTGCTTCAACTGCGAGGTGGTGTCCCAAGAACCTAGTGTCCCACCATCCATCATTCAGTCTTAGCGCGGTCATTTGACAGCCAGTCAACCATCCAACATCCTCCTTTTTAACTCTACAGCCTCGTTATTCAGCCTGAACGGGGTCATTTGACAGCCTGTCAACTGGGAGCTGGAGTTCCAGGAACCCAAAGTGTTCCACCATCAATCATTCAGTCTTAGCGCAGTCACAACTCCTCCAAGACTCCTCTATTCTCGCCTCCAAGGCAATCCGTTCCACTTCCAAACTGTTCGTATATTTTTTTCCATTTTTGTTGCACCTAATTTTTTCCATTTTCCACCAAATTTTCATCCATTTCCCTAACCCACCCATCGTTAGAAAAAAAAACCCTCTCCAACAGGCGCAGATCGTAGGCAGCACAGATCAAAGAGAACCGATCGACTCTCAATTTATCAAGCGAACAGTCCGCAACGCGAACATCATCCACTTCAGTCTGTCAAAACCAACGTACCTTCAAAAATCGACCACCTCCCTCGGGGTAATTAAACAAGAAGAAGAAAAAACCGAAAAAAAAAACCACACAAATTACGATTACATCCACACGACAGCTGCAAACGACAAATTCTCAGCACTCCACCTCTTCTTGGAGTTTAACCTCTCCGTCTCTCGCTTCCTCTCATTGTACTAAAAGCGCACACAAACACACACACACACAGCCACTGCGGCTCTCTTAAGCGTGTTCACAGAAATTCTCTTCGTTTAGATCGTTTTTTCCCGCAGTGGTCCCTCTCACTTGGCTTAGGCTGGCAACAACAATGCCATTCTGGCGGGCAATCGCGCTCGCACACACAACGACAGCTCGGCGTGCCCATAGTCCATACACAAGAGCCTGCCTAGACGAGAGATGGTGGTTGGAATTTGAATGGCAATGGCGAAGTTCTCTTCGGGGCCCAGGCACCATCGTTTCCTCCATCTGCGTTGCTCTGTGTCACTGCGCTGCGGATGGCAAGAAGTCCATCAAAACAGTGTTTCTCTGTTCGCCGTGTCAGTCCGTGTTGTGAATTATCGTTTGACTTCGTTTTCTCCTCCTTTTGCAACAAATTAAATTCTGGACGACAAACAAAACAGAAAAAAAAAAAAAAAACAATCAAACGAGGAAAGGTTGCTAACTTAGATTAGGCTCTGGTGCGGTGGTGAGTCTCTGCGTCTCCGAGCGAGGGACTGCGAAGAAAGAAATTGTAAAAAAAATTCCATCAGCAACAAGAGAACGAACAAGTTCCCGTCGACTTACGGCTACAGGGTGCTCCGCCACGGCAAGGAACCACTTCGGTGGTAGTGGTGGTGGTGTTGGTGGTGTATAGTGTGTGCTTGTGCTTGAGTGTGTGTTTGTTTTGTGACCGGCATGGATTTTCGACACCCCAACTAAATTGTGAAGCGATGAGGATTATGGCGATACGACAGCAGTCTGTAGCGATGGCGGACGCTAGAGGTTCCATGATTTAATTTTGGCCACATACCACTACCCACCTACTTACGTAGAATATTTCGTTGTTTCGTTTTTTGGTTTCCTGTCCGTACATATGTGTGTGTATGCATGTGTGTTGTACTGTAAGTGTTGTGTAGTAGTGCATTTCTTTTTCTTCTTTTTTTTTCTTCCATTCGATAATCCTTTTTGCACGTATTCCCTCGCCCCCCACCGCCGGGGGCTGGATGCATACACAAAATTCAATTATGGACAGTTTCCACGAAATGGTGGCAAAACCGAGTGTGGGTTCCTGCAGGGGAGGATGTTCTCGGATTCCATGGAAATCCTGCCGCCCCCCATTGGTCCAGGGCGACCGAGCGACCTTGGCGAATCGATTTTGTTCAGTGCCTGGCGGAAAACCTGCGAGAGCAACGTGAGCGGAAACCCGTCGAATGCACTCTCGCAGGAGTTCCGAGCAGACGAGCAGGCTGCAAGCTGAGCCAGAATCCATTTTCGAGGAAGAAAAAGTTTTCGAATGGCCGCGCAGCCATCCCGTGGAAAATTTGTGTCATTGGAGCATGCGATGGGCGAAGGTTTGCGAAAAGGATGAACGCTTTGTTGTTGTGTGTCCCGGGAGACTGCGTCATCGGTCAATGGTGGCCGAGCATCCCTCGTGACGTCCGGTTTATGCGGAGAGTGTGTGTGCGTGTGTGTGTGTGGGTCTTTTTGGCCAAATGCACGGCAACTACAATGATATCAGCGACTTGCAGGGCGAGTGTGTAGGAGCCCAGGACGTGGCCTTGTGTGGTGTCGAAACCGAGCACTGGATCTGGTGTTGCAATTTGAGGTTATGTGTGGTATTCCAGGAGAGAGCTCAGATGTGCCTTTGCATGAGATGTGGATGGTCACCTGGCCATAGCCATGCAGTGCCTACCCGAGAGTATCCAAGGACGAAGTCCAGTTGCGTCCTGCTTGAGAGTAAGGGCGTGGAATCGGTTGGCCCTTGCCAAGCTGCAGCTGGTACCTCCTCCTCCAGCCACAGTGAAGGGGCAGAACTTTTCCCCCGAAGAAACCAACGACTTCTTCGTCCGCTTTTGGGGTTTGTCCAGGCCTCGGCCTCGGTATCAGCTTAATCCTTCGAGAGACGGCTCCTTTTACTTAATTGCGTCTAGAGTCAACAAAGGTTGGCAGACATTCCTTCAAATTCCCCGGAAAATGAAGCCGAATCAAGAAGGACTGAACGTAGGGCTGGCTGCGGGAGAATTTTCCGAGAATAGGGACGAGGTTCATGGTATTTGAGGAGCCTCCTCAAGAGGAGAGACAACCTGGCCTGGGATACCTGGGGTTGTTGCAGACGAAGCACTTACATATGTACGCGTCAGGCCTGCGGCCCATGGAGGATCCCGGGCAATAGCTGCCATCGTTGCCCTGGGCACCCTGCTTCCAGAGATTTACCAAGACCAAGACGATGCATTGATGTGCCATCAGCCTGAGATGATGATGGTAAAGGCAGTAACATCCTGGCTGGCCATAGCCGTGCACGGCGCGTGCATGATGCGTGGATGAGAAACACGTTCCACACTGGATCATGTTGCAACGCAGGTTAAGTGCTCGCATTTTGGCTAATCCAGGCCATCCTCCAGTGCTTCCGTGTCGCGTGGCGATGGTGGAAGAAGATCAATCAAAGCTCGAGCCTGACGGAAATGAAGAGAGGCACAATCTGCTGCCGTTCATCCGGGACAGCGTTCAGATGAGACACCACCAGGCTCGCGTTAATTGCACAAAGGAGCTGAACACTCGCGCGCCTCAAAGAACGACGCATTAAGCCACATCCAGTGCTTCCGTGTCGCGTGACGATGGTGGAAGAAGATCAATCAAAGCCCAGAACCAGTCGGAAACGAAGAGAGGCACAATCTGCTGCCGTTCATCCGGAACAGCGTTCAGATGAGACACCACCAGACTCGCTGAACATTAGCGCGCGTCAAAGAACGACGCATTAAGTCACATTTAAGGGATGTTCGTGTTGCCCACGTGACGTGGCAGAGGCGACGACGACTTGATGTTCACCTGCATGCTTTTTACCGAACCCCGTCCCGTTGTTACAGTCTCTTCTCCCCCTCACCTCCCCTTTAACGTATGTTTCCCCACCCACAAACTGATCGCATTCCCTTTCTCTTCTCTCTCCGCAGAGCAACATTCGATTGAGAAACTTGAGCCAAAATGTCCGACTCCATGGGAGACCTCCTCTACGAGCGTAAATTCAATGAAATGCAAATGTACATTCCATTTCTTACCCGAGTCATTGACAAGCTGCAGAACAATGAAGAGGACAAGCCGCGCAAGGCGCAGCTGGAGAAAATGAAGGTGTTGCACGATCTACTGACCAACAATCAAAAGAAGTAAGTTTGCGGCGTGCCTGCGCTCGCCTCCTCAATCCTCTCACTAATGCGTTCCATTGGTTCAGGTTAAAAATCGACACGCTACTGAAGTGCGAATCGGTTCTGAAGAAGCTACACGCCAAAATAGAGAAGGTAAGTCGCAGCGCGTGCTCCTCGCATTTCTCTGATCTCGAAATTCCCCCTCGCCAACAGTCTGATGAGTTGAGTCCCCCGAAGGCAGCCACTAAACCTTCCCCAGCAGCAGAGGTAGCCGCCGCACCACAAGCACTTTATACGGGGCGTTCGCCGGCGCCCTCGGCGACGTCCTCTCCCCTCGACAAGCACTTGCTGAAGGGAATCACAGCAGCACTAGTGAATACCTGCCCCGCCAGTCCCACACAGTTCGGCGACGTAGACTTTCGTCCGCCGGTCGAGATTCCGACGGAACGTCGCGGTTCACCCATCCGCACGGGGGGCTATTGGGAGCATCAAATGTCAAACCGGTCGCCAGGCGATTCCGGTCGAAACAAGATCAACAGCAGCGGCAGCCATCAACGGCCACCGGCTGAACGTCAAAGAAACCGCTGGAACTCACCCGCAATGAACGCGTCCACCACCACAAGCTCACATCACAACAATAGCTGGCCTTCGTTGACGTCGTCGTCGTCGTCGTCGAGTTCCTCGGCGCCGGCAAGTAGTCGCCGATCAGTGGGCCAGCAGCGGTACGATTCCAAGCAGAAGGAGTCCTCGGAGGAGGAGAACTGGGACGACCCCGAGGACGATGTGCCAGTGCAGCCGAAGCCTCCTCCTTTGGCGGGCACAGTGCCACCATCGTCTGCACACCGCAAGCACTGGGAAACATCACACGGCAGCCACCAGCAGTACCAGCAGCGTCACGCTGACAAGAGCAGCAAGCACAGCCACGACCAGCTGGCGCAGCCGTTCAACCCGAAGCCCGACATCAGTCTGGAGCAGAAGAAGCTCTTCCACGACACCATCTTCAAGTACAAGAAGCCGGACCCTCCGGCGCCGGTGTTCAATCCATACACGAACCCGCCGCCACCAGAGCCCCCAGCGCCGCCAGCGCCGAGCAGCAACATATTCAATCGCCTCGGCGACAAGGTGGAGAGCGGCTACGAGAACTTCCGCATCCAAGTGAAGAACGACAAGGTGAAGCCCTCGAAGCCGGCAGCTCAGCTGCCGCCGGCTCTGCCGAGCCGACCGATTGACGAGGTCCTCAAGAGTCCGCCGCTCAGTGCGGACGACATCGACGACCTCCTCAATGAGTCCCTCGAGGCGGCCCAAGGGAAGCCGGCGGTCAGGCCGAGCGCAAGCACGGTCACGAAGGAGTCCAAGGCGATTGCGCTTGAGCTTGTGCGCAAGAAGCTGGCCATGATCTCGAGAGTGTCGCCAACTGGCTTGGAGTCACCGCTTCCACCGCCGCCGCCGCCGCAGCTGCCGATGCCGCTGCCGCCGCTCCCTCCCATGGACGCCGACGAGAAGGAGCCCTTCTACCGCCGAGGTCAGACGCCGACGAAGAAGGAGCCACAGCTGAAGAGTCAACTAGCAGAGTTGACAGTCGCGGAGCCCTCGCCACAGTCGCCGCCAAGTGTCATTGATCCCATCATAAAGCGACTGGCTCTCAAATACCATCCGCATCGCAGATTCGATGCCCCACCGGAGCTCCCACCGCCGCCGACAATGCACAAGCCAGAGCCGGAGCGCCTGGCGCTCAAGTACAACCCGCACCCGCGGCGTGAAACGATGGTGTCGCCCCTGCGAATCGCCGATCCTCGGATTAGCAAGTCCATGGGGCAGCTGTCGCCGCTGGTCGCCTCGCCACCAGCCGTGGGACCAGTGATCAACGTCCTGCCGAGCATCAACCCGTTCGATCCCCGCTTGAGGAACAGCCGCCTCGTGGAGCCCATGCCTGCGGCTCAGTTCTGCACGTCGCTGCCGTCGTATCCGCCGACCATTCCGCGGCTGCTGGACATGAAGGTCTCGCATCCGCTCGCCGGCCCGAGCAATCCGAAGCCGCTCTTCGGAATGCCGGCCCGGCTGGATCCGCGAACGCAGAAGCCCGCCTGCACGGTCTACGCGGACAAGTTCAATCCGGAGCGCAACGACCAAACCGAGAGGATGAAGTACCTGGAGTCGAAGAAGAAGAAGCCCCCAGAGCCGAAAACCTACAAGGAGTACAGGCAGTCCAAGAGCCGTCAGCTGGCGGCCGAGTCGGCGCCGCCTAAGCCCGTTGAAGCAGAGGAGCAGGTGGCTGCGGTGCCGCCGGCTGTGCCCAGTGCGCCGTCGACGCTCGACAAGATGTACCGGTCCATGGAATACGGCAAGGATTTGGGAAAAGTCACGCAAGGCTTCAAGATTCCAAAGAAGCCAAAGCCGGAGGATGACAAGCCGGAGCCAAAGGAGGAGCCCAAGATGGGGGAGCCCAAGACGGAGGAGCCGAAGACGGAGAAGCCCAAGACGGAGGAGCCCAAGACGGAGGAGCTGAAGACGGAGGAGCTGAAGACGGAGGAGCTGAAGACAGAGGAGCCGAAGGCAGAGGAGCCGAAGACAGAGGAACCGCCTGCAAGCAAGGCGACGGATGAGCTGACCAAGAAGCCGGACGAGCCGGCGAAGAGCGAAAAGAAGGACGAGAAGCCGGCGAAGAAGGAGGAGAGCCCGACGAGCGAGAAGCTTGACGAGAGCACGATTGAAACGGAAAGCAACGTCAACGAGGTGTCCGCCGAAGCAAAACCGGACGTGACTGAGCAGAAGGGCAACGAGGACGCGGCGCAAAGCCCAAATATACTCGCAGATACATTGCAGGTGCAGAAGATCAAGTACGAAGCAGTGGTCCTGCAGCACGACGTAATTGGCGACATTCTGGATGAGTCCCAGTCGCAGGACGCGCTGATAATCGACGAGAACAAAGACGACGACGATACATCCTCCTCGGCGAACCGTCGCCTACGCGGTCGTCCCAAGGCGAAGAAGCCCGACGAAGCCGTCGAGGAACAAGGCGAGGCAGAGAGAGAGACCCCCACGCTCGATGAGAAACCGGCTAAGGAGCCCCCACCAGCAGAAGAGGACGACGACGACGACGACGAGGACGAAGACGAGGACGAAGACGAGGAGGAGGATGAAGAGGAGGAGGAGGAGGAGGAAATAAAACCCCGCCGCATCCGCACCAGACGGTCAACACTGTTCATCGACGAAGACGACGACACATCGTCGCCAACAGCGATCCTGATGCCTTTCCGCTCGGCCGCCGAGATCTTCGGCCCGTCCACGGACAACTCCATCGTCTCGACGCAGAACATCATCTCGGGCAAGAGGCGGACACGGGCAGCGATCAATTTCAACGAGAAGGCGGCGAAGAAGCCGGTCACTCCGAAGACGACGCCAGCCAACAGTCCGGCGCCGACAAAGGCCGCCACCAAGTGCGCACAGAAGACGAGCGCAAAGAAGGGAGCTGTGCCAGCTCGGCGGATGACCCGCAGCAAGTCGGTTGGCAAGCGGGTGTCGGACAGCGGCCAGATCTGCGCGGTGAGCAGCACGACATCGCAGAGCGGCGACGCAGAAGAGTCGCACAACGAGGACTCGAACGCACCCGACGAGGTGACGCCGGAGGAGCCGAGCAGTTCCGGTTCGAAGCCACAAACCCCGCTGGTGGACGCGGAAGAGACGCAAAAGAGGCAGGAGTGGCTGGAGGGATTCCTCGAGAGCATCGTGGATCCGTCGACCAACAAGGACCGCATCCTGCAGATGTTGAAGGCCGTGCTGGATGAGAAGAAGCTGCAGCAAGTCAAGGTAAGCCACACACACATGCGGTCCATCTCAGCCCATCTCATTCTTCCCCCTTCTCCCACACAGGACATCCTCTACAGCCCGGACGACAGTCCAGAGGCGGGGGGCGAGACGTCAGCGGCCGCCAAGAAGCAGGAGACGAACAAGACAAGACCGAAGAAGAAGAACGAGTTGGATCGCCTGAACGACGACATCCGCGACATGTTCATCTGCCAGGGCGTGATGACCGCGACGGGGCGTCGGATGTGCACGCTCGCCAAGGAGGGGTCCAAGGACAAGCCGGCGGCCAAGCGGGAGTCGCCGAAGGAGAGGAAGGCGAAGGAGTCGCCGCCGGCAAAGGAGCCGCCGCACACCGCGACAAAGGAGTCCGCGAGGAGCACGCCAGTGGAGGAAGCTCCCAAGGCAGTGGTGCTCCTGAGCCTAAGCGACCACAAGAAGCACATCCGCCGGGCGAAGGTCACCATTAAACCGATAAACCTGCGAACGCTGCGGAGCCGCATCCAGAAGCAGAGTCCCACCCGGGAAATGCCGGTCCTCGAGCCGAACACACCCATCAAGCTGCCCGAGGAGAAGGAGGCCGACGAGGCGGAGTCCGACGAGAACGCCGAAATGGCCAAGAACAATCGGAAGCGGCCAGCGTCGATGTCGAAGCGCGTCGCAGCTGCCCTGGCTCTGGAGTCCGACGACGACGAGCTGGACGACGACATTGAGTTGATCCATCTGAAGAAGAAGATCCGGAAGCAGCACGTCGAGGAGCCGGTGAAAGCCGACAACCAGACGGACGAGCTCGAAGGCGAGGAGGAAGCCAAGCCCGAGGAGGAGCCGAGCGAGCCGAGCGAGGAGATCGTGGAGAACCCCAAACCGGAGCCAAAGGAAGCGGAGCAACCGCCCAAGTCCGAGAAGGTTGCGCCGCCCGAGGAGCTGTCCCTGAAGAACGTGAATCCCGAGTGGCACACGATGTCCGAGTACGCGTCCTGCTGCGTCATTTGCAAGGAGAAGCCTCGCTTCATAGCGCCGCACTACCTGACCGCGCACAACAACTCAGAGGTGTACACGTCGCGGCTGCCGCCGTCGGTCTTGGAGGACATCAAGCAGGGCGTCGGCAACCGGGCTCTGTACTCGATCTCGAAGAAGCCGAATCTGAGCGCCTTCCACTACCGCTGCCCGTTCTGTGACTTCCAGGCGACGAACACGCTGCGCGGCTGGATGGAGCACTTCACAAGCCACACGGGCGAGTATCAGTACAAGTGCTCCGCCTGCTTCAAGGCGATGAACGGCTGCACCCACATGCTGGACCACATCAAGAGGTACTGCCCGGAGGCGAAGAAGGTCAACCGGGAGCCCATCAATCTGCGAGGGCACACCATCAACGGCTATGTGTGCCACCTGTGCAGCTTCATTCAGATGCTGCACAGCGGCGTGGTAAAGCACCTGGAGGAGCAGCACAACCTGACGGACATGAAGTCGATTGGCGGCATCATCAAGGTGCACCTGATCGAGTCCGCCGGCGTGCCCAAAATGGAGGAGAACACCGAGATGGTGGAGCAGTCGCCCCCAGAGGCCATCCTTCCGCCGCCGGTTGCGACGGAGCCGCCCGCATCGAAGCAGTCCAACTTGGAGGTGTTCCTGTCTCGAGAGCTGGCCTCGCCCACGTCCGATGTGCTGACCGAGCGTCTGAAGTCCATCGACCAGGACGAGGGGATCACCTCGGACTCGAGTGTGAACACGAACTCGCAGTTCGGCGACGGTCCGGGGCCCGCGCCTCGCATGACCATAGCCGAGAGGCTCAGCCAGCGATTCAAGAACATTGAGAAGCAGAACAACATGCTGGACGAGGTGCGCGTCGACGAGACCCAAGCGCCAGCCGTCGAACAAGTCGAACAGCAGCCGGTTGAGTCGCACGAGGAAGCAAGCGCCATCCCGATGGAGCTTGAGCTGCCAGTGCTCGAGGAGCCGGCGCCGGTCAGGATTGAGACGCCGCCGCAAGTCGAAAGCGAATTGCCAGGCACCACCCAGTCGATAGACTCCTCCTCGGTCAACGAGTCGACGGGTCTCGTGATCGACGAGGAGGCCGCCGATGACTCGGGCAGTGAACGCGTCGACGAGGACGACAACGACAACTGGGAGGACATTGAGATCACCGAGACGAAGGGCTCCAACGCGAAGGACAAGAACAAGAACAACTCGATCTTCCAGACCCTCAGTCGGCTGTACGCGTCCATTGCGCCGAAGAAGAGCGCCAAGAAGTCGAAGGAGAAGAAGAAGCCCGTGCCCGAGAGCAATGATGACTGCTCGCAGGAGGAGCACGAGTCGACGGAGCCCTCGCTGCCGATAGCTGTCCCATCGCCACAGCCCACGTGCGAGTCGGCACTCGTCGATGCGGCGACCACCTCGCAGCCACCAGCGGCTCAGATCTCGAATCTGGACGACCTATTGCCCGATTCGCCGAGCGACTCGCTTGACATGCTGCTCGAGACCAACTTCAACTGCCTCGAGGGCGATGGCACCAGCTTCCCGCACCTGGACCTGAACGACCTGGAATCGCCGCTATTCCTCATGCCCGAGGACCAGACGAACCTTCAGGACGTCATGGCCCTGGCCACCGACTTGGACCTGGTCGACCCGTTGCCGGCGCTGGCCGCGCCACCGCCACCGCCACCGCCACCGCCGCCGCAACCACTACTGCCACCGCCGCCGAAGCAAATGCCCGGCACGAGTGTGCAGCGCATCGGCAACGTCGGATTCTCGCTGCCATCCAGCTCCGTCAAGTACTACTGCATGGTGGCCGCGTGCACGTTCCTCTTCTCCGACCATCCGGACGGGCTGCAGAATCACTTCCTGCTGGAACACCCCACGCTCCGATGGAACGGCTACTGCGACGCTTGTCAGGCGCAGGTGTGCGCCGACGGAAGCCGTGAAATGCAGCACATGCTGGAGGTGCACTCGAACGCCCAGCCGGCGGCCGTGGAGAAGCCGAGGATCAAGTTCAGGCGGCTGACGGGCGACATTCTGTCAACGGACAAGAAGCTGCTGGCCTATCCGCCCCCACCGCTGCCGAAGACGGCGGCCGCGTTTGAAGTGCCACCACTCAGCCTGACGTCTCTGCTGCAGAGCGAGCCGAGGGCGATGATCCCGCCAACACCGCCGGTCGGCTTCGCCGCCGACATACCGCTGTACAAGAACGTGAGCAAGGAGTTCACGATCACAGGCGTCGCCGAGGGCGTCACCGAGAACGACCTGAGGAACCTGGTGATCAACCAGTCGGAGACCACGCCCGGCGGCATGCAGATAAGTCAGGTAAGCACTCACCCCCACTCTCTACCACGACCAGCCATTGAATCCGTTCACTTTGCAGGTCATCAGCCTGAATGCTGGCGGCAAGTCGCTCTCGTCGAGGTCCTCACCGGCGCCCTACTCGAACATAACCTTCGAGCATGGCAATGCGGCGACGCTGAACGAGTTCCGCGCCGTGCTGCAGCTGCCCCCGGAGATACCGCTCGCGATTGTCTCGCCGCCAATAATGGCCCAGGTGGAGGCGCCTCTCTCGCAGCTGATCACGGCGGCCCCCATCATGCCGACGACGCCCTTTAAGTGCTGCGCCAAGAACTGCAAGTTCAGTTCGTACATGCGCTCGTCCATGCACGACCACATCGAGTTCCACATGCGAACCGACAAGGATCGGGCCGCATTCAAGTGCCACGAGTGCGGATTCGAGGGCCTGCACACCGTCGACTACTTCCGTCACATGGAGCAGGGCCACCACGCCCGCGTGCGTGTCCAACTGCCGTCGACCAACGATCTGACGCAGAAAATCCAGAACATCCTGCGGTCGACAACAGCCGGCAGCAACCCCGTCGAAGAGGTGCCCGAGAAGGACCCGCTGTCCCTGGAAACCAGCAGCGACTCCGTAACCGACCGCATTAAGGTGGCCGCCGAAGAGATGACCGCTGACACGGGCCTGCCCGACGACATCGTCTGGAAGTGTCCAATCGCTGAGCAGTGCAAGAGATCCATCAACGAGAAGGACTTCCAGACGCACATCTCCAAGCACTTGGCCGGGCAGACCCCGGGAGCAGGCCTGACCTGTCCGCACTGTCCCATGACGTACCAACGGCCGGCAGTGCTGAGGGCCCACATCAAGACGCACTCCCAGCACCGGTACTTCTGCTACGTGTGCTGCCACACGTTCTTCAACTACCAGCAGTCGCAGAAGCACTTCAGCGAGTCGCACGCCCGTACCTCGCACGTCCAGGTGCAGGCCCTGGTGCCGGACAAGGATCTGTCCGGTCGGCCGTTCCTCGTGTTCAACTTGGAGAAGCTGTCGCCATCCGATGTGCTGCAGTTCGGCGAGAAATTGCGCGTCGACTGGGAGCGCAAGAAGGCCTCGAACAAGACGCACTTCAAACCGAACGAGCAGAACCTGCTGCCGCTGCAGCCGATCTTCAACAGCCAGGTGTACTGTTCCGTTTGCAACTACAAGACGAAGGTGAGGACGAACATGTTCCGCCACCTGCAGCTGCACGGCCAAGAGGTGGACGTGGCCAGCGTTGATCCCGTCAACCCTGTCCCATGTCTGGAGAAGAACGAGAAGCACTTCGACAAGATGCTGAATCTCGCCTGCAGCTCGAACGCAACGGGCGGCGTCTCCAAGCCGAAGGACGCTGCGGGTGTGGTCAAGGTGCCCGCCTTCGTGCCGGACATGAAGAGGTACGTGTGCGGCCACCCGGGCTGTGCGTACCTCACGATAACCGACACCATGCTGCGGTCGCACTTGAACGCCCTGCACGGCGGTGAGCGCGGCTACCAGTGCCCCCACTGCCAGGAGGACATCTGCAAGAAGACCATGTGCGCCGAGCGGATCGTCCAGCATCTGAAGTTCCACGGGCCCAAGATCTACCAGTGCGGCGAGTGCGAGTACCTGCACTACACCAGGTACGTCGTCGAGCGACACATCCACGACAAGCACAGCGCCGTCCCGTCGACCAACATGATGAGCTTCGACCGGACGGAGACCGAGGTGACCAAGACCACGCAGGTGATCCTGGGCAAGGGTGTCGTCGCCGGCCAGTCATCGGAGACGGATGCGGCCGAAGGGGCGACAACGTCAGCGTCGCATTCGAGCAAATTCAAGTGGGAGTGCGCCCTCTGCAAGTTCCAGACGATGACCTGGAACCAGATGATATCGCACGTGAACTCCGTTCACCGAGCCCGCCACCAGTACCATTGCGTGCACTGCACCTTCGGTGCGGCCCATCTGGCGCACATCATGGAACATATCGACGCCAAGCATCCCTCGAAGACGAGGGAGGCCAAGTACCTGTTTTACAAGATCAACGAGACGCCGCAGGACAAGGCGGCCGACACCCGGCCGCTGTGGACGCGCGACGACCCGAAGCGGGTGCGCAGCATTCGCGGCATTCTGATGGAGAACGAGGAGGACGCGGAGCGCACCAAGCAGAGCCTCAGTAAGTCTGGCGTCGACCTGGACGACGAAGACGACGACGTCGAGTTCGTTCAATTCATCGAGCCGGAGGCGGGCGTACAGCCCGGAGTGTTGGGCTGCTTCCACTGCGACTTCAAGGCCGAGGAGATGTCATTTCTGGCCTCGCACTGGAGGACCACGCATTGGCACGTCAAAAACGCCGAACTGGTGCCAGAAGTGCCGTTCTTCTTTCGCATACACTCGATCCTGAAGTGCGTGTCGTGCGCGTTCGTCGGCGACCATGTCACCGTGCAGCAGCACGCCGCCAACAAGCACGGCCAGCGCACGTTCTACGCAGCAGATCCGAAGCTGCCGTACACATGCGGCCACTGTCCGTATGTGTATCCGCCCAAGCAGCTGGACGACCTCGCGAGGCACTACTTGCGCGAGCACAGACGCACCGACGTCAAGAATCTGTCGACGAACCTGCTGAAGAACATACTCGCCCTCGGCGAGTGTCAGGTCTACATGCAGTGCTACTTCTGCGCTGAAATCTGTGCCGACAAAACGGCCATAATCGAGCACGAGCGCGACCGGCACAGCAGCTCGAACTTCCGCTACAAGCAGATCAAGGACGAGGTGATATACCGGTGCGGCATGTGCCACTACTCGTCCACCAACGAGATGGCGACGCTGCGCCACATGGTGGATCATTTCGGTGGCTTTGGCCGTTGCCACTTCTGCAAGGAGCCACAGGGCAGCTTCAACGCGTACATGCAGCATTGCTACGCAGCCCATGCGAGGGATCTGAAGCGATTCAAGGAGATCTACACGCTGACCGAGATGACCACGTTCCTGGGCCAAATGCTGCTGATCTTCCCCAATGGCCTGATCGTGGACAAAAAGAACCTCGTGCACACGCAGTACGGCAGCACGGAGCGCATAAGCGCGATGTACGAGGAGATCTGCAAGAAGGCCTTGGAGCCACCGATTCCACCGCTGTGCATGGCGCGCCTCATTGCGAAGCGCTCGTTTGAAGCGAGCGAATCGAAGTCACTGGGACCATCGCCGACAGCTGCGGCGATTGCAAAGCGAATTGCCAAACGGCGGAGCACAGTGGCCATGGGGATTGGCGACCGCGACTTTGACACGACCGTCCTCCCCGGCCCGGCAAAGATTCGCAAGAGAAAGTCCTCGATTTCGGCTGACGATCGGGCGACAGCGGCAGCGGACCGACCGCTCTTCAACACCGTCAGGACCAGCAGCGAGGTGGCTGAAGTGAAGGCCCTTGCGTCGGCAACGAATGATGAGATGCCAGGAGGAGGAGGAGGATTTTCGTTTTACGGAAGGAAACCCGAGTCACTGGACCTGTCCAAGATCTACACACAGATTGCGATCGCAGACAAGTATGCGCCGGTGTCGGTGAAGAAGTTCGCGCTGCTCTTCAAGATAAACACGAAGGTTGTGGTGGACAAGATGGACTTTACGACGTACCAAGCGACGCGGAAGAGGAGTCGCCGCCTCACGTGCAAGCCGTGTCCGGCGAGCGAGAAATGGCGGCACATTTGATTGGAGGACTACCGGGCGACGGGCGACGACGTGGATAAATCGTTCGATGTGACGTAGATTCAAATGGGAGTCCCACTGTGAGACGATGCACGAGAGGAAGCGCATGCATCGAGGAGCCGTTCCGGCAACCCGGAGTTGTGTGTGCACGAAACCCCCGCGAGAGATCCCAGGCGCGACGGATTTGGTGGAGAGAATCGAAAATTGTGATAATTCAGCGGAGGAGGGAGAGGATGTGTGCGTGTGTGTGTGTGGTCCGTTTACTGTGTAAAACGATGTTCCAATTGAAAATGAAGTGAATGCGGAGAGAGCGACGCGATGTGAAAGCGAATGATAATCACACGCAAACGTGGTGGAAGGGCACCGAACCAAAAAAGCAACCAAGGAACTACTCAACTATTTTGTACCCTGCCGGCTGCAATGGAAGCAGTTAAGTGGCACAGCAGCTTCAATTTCAATCTTTTTTGTCTAGGATGTAAGCTTTAGGAGTCGACCCTAAGTGTTTGAGGTTTCCTCGACGAGCAGGAGCACTCTTCAATTATTCCAGATGACGTTCGGTTTTTTCTTTTTTCTCTTTTTTTTTTTTTTTTTTTGTTTAGGTTAAGTTTTCGTTGAGACCACCAACAAGTATTGATTTGTTGACTTTTTTTCCTTCTTTTTATATACAATTCACAGATCCTATTGTATTTTCACGATTTCTACCTACATTCACACACAATGTGAGAGAAGATGTGCAACGGGCGGAGCTGGAAACAAATGAAATTTGTTTCACTTTACTGTACACAAAAACAAGCAAAAACCAAATTGAGCGCTATATTGTGGAGTAGGATCTTGTATCTAGATGTAAGACAATTATTATCAATTGTATGGAAACAAATTTATTATGATAAGCTTGCAGAATAAATGTATTTAACACATGTTGTGGGTGCGTTTACTGATGGGTAACATGGCTTTTCGGTTTTCAGTGCGTCCTGTGGGCGGGATCGAAGAGCTCCTGTTTGGGGCAGCGGCATGATCAGATGCGTCATTGGATTCTCTATGGATGTCCGCAAGCAAGCATCGACGGCAGACGCACCGCTTTCGAGATATGGACGAATTAGAGAAGTGTGCTTTCGGCTAACTTTCCACCCCTGCATGTATGCAGCGATTTTTTTCTGATGTGAATGTGTCAAACTTCGTTGCATATTGCCTGGGCTTGGGTGGAGGACGCCTGTTGGGCTTCAATGGCATTACAGTGTAAAGAAGCATCCTTGCGAGCTGCAGCCAACGCAACAAACCGGATCGCAAACGACCGAGCCATTTTCGAGATATGGCCAATTTACCAATCAAAACTACTTCAGGTCTCTTCTTCGGACGATTTTTTAGACACTATTTTTTACTAACTTTTGACCTATTGGTCGCATCGGCATGGTTGGTGGCTCTAAAGAAGCGTCTTTGCAACGCGGTTATATCCGTAAAATGGCGTAAGTGATCATTTGCAACCCCGAAAAACGCTTAGTTTTCGAGATACGGCCCATTTTGTATAATTCAGCATTTTATGGTCACTTTCTGCAGCATTTTTCCCTACTTTCTACTGGTCGTAGCGGCATGTTTTATGGCTCCCAAGAAGCGTGTTTCCGTGCTGAATCCAACGAGACCAGCCGCATTGAAATCGAGCAAACCGTCTCCGAGATATGGCCAGGTTTGTAAAATCAACCACTTCGGGTCAACCATTTCAGGTGACCTTCTCCTACATTTTTTTCTACTTTCTACTGGTCGTATCGGCATTATTTGTGGCACAAAAGAAGCGTCTTTGCGTGTTGAATCCAACGCAACAAACCGCATCTCAAACGACCGAGCCATTTTCGAGATATGGCCAATTTACCAATCAAAACTACTTCAGGTCTCTTCTTCGGACGATTTTTTAGACACTATTTTTTACTAACTTTTGACCTATTGGTCGTACCGGCATGGTTGGTGGCTCTAAAGAAGCGTCTTTGCAACGCGGTTATATCCGTAAAATGGCGTAAGTGATCATTTGCAACCCCGAAAAACGCTTAGTTTTCGAGATACGGCCCATTTTGTATAATTCAGCATTTTATGGTCACTTTCTGCAGCATTTTTCCCTACTTTCTACTGGTCGTAGCGGCATGTTTTATGGCTCCCAAGAAGCGTGTTTCCGTGCTGAATCCAACGAGACCAGCCGCATTCAAATCGAGCAAACCGTCTCCGAGATATGGCCAGGTTTGTAAAATCAACCACTTCGGGTCAACCATTTCAGGTGACTTTCTCCTACATTTTTTTCTACTTTCTACTGGTCGTATCGGCATTATTTGTGGCACAAAAGAAGCGTCTTTGCGTGTTGAATCCAACGCAACAAACCGCATCGCAAACGACCGAGCCATTTTCGAGATATGGCCAATTTACCAATCAAAACTACTTCAGGTCTCTTCTTCGGACGATTTTTTAGACACTATTTTTTACTAACTTTTGACCTATTGGTCGTATCGGCATGGTTGGTGGCTCTAAAGAAGCGTCTTTGCAACGCGGTTATATCCGTAAAATGGCGTAAGTGATCATTTGCAACCCCGAAAAACGCTTAGTTTTCGAGATACGGCCCATTTTGTATAATTCAGCATTTTATGGTCACTTTCTGCAGCATTTTTTCCTACTTTCTACTGGTCGTAGCGGCATGTTTTATGGCTCCCAAGAAGCGTGTTTCCGTGCTGAATCCAACGAGACCAGCCGCATTCAAATCGAGCAAACCGTCTCCGAGATATGGCCAGGTTTGTAAAATCAACCACTTCGGGTCAACCATTTCAGGTGACTTTCTCCTACATTTTTTTCTACTTTCTACTGGTCGTATCGGCATTATTTGTGGCACAAAAGAAGCGTCTTTGCGTGTTGAATCCAACGCAACAAACCGCATCGCAAACGACCGAGCCATTTTCGAGATATGGCCAATTTACCAATCAAAACTACTTCAGGTCTCTTCTTCGGACGATTTTTTAGACACTATTTTCTACTAACTTTTGACCTATTGGTCGCATCGGCATGGTTGGTGGCTCTAAAGAAGCGTCTTTGCAACGCGGTTATATCCGTAAAATGGCGTAAGTGATCATTTGCAACCCCGAAAAACGCTTAGTTTTCGAGATACGGCCCATTTTGTATAATTCAGCATTTTATGGTCACTTTCTGCAGCATTTTTCCCTACTTTCTACTTGTCGTAGCGGCATGTTTTATGGCTCCCAAGAAGCGTGTTTCCGTGCTGAATCCAACGAGACCAGCCGCATTCAAATCGAGCAAACCGTCTCCGAGATATGGCCAGGTTTGTAAAATCAACCACTTCGGGTCAACCATTTCAGGTGACTTTCTCCTACATTTTTTTCTACTTTCTACTGGTCGTATCGGCATTATTTGTGGCACAAAAGAAGCGTCTTTGCGTGTTGAATCCAACGCAACAAACCGCATCGCAAACGACCGAGCCATTTTCGAGATATGGCCAATTTACCAATCAAAACTACTTCAGGTCTCTTCTTCGGACGATTTTTTAGACACTATTTTTTACTAACTTTTGACCTATTGGTCGCATCGGCATGGTTGGTGGCTCTAAAGAAGCGTCTTTGCAACGCGGTTATATCCGTAAAATGGCGTAAGTGATCATTTGCAACCCCGAAAAACGCTTAGTTTTCGAGATACGGCCCATTTTGTATAATTCAGCATTTTATGGTCACTTTCTGCAGCATTTTTCCCTACTTTCTACTGGTCGTAGCGGCATGTTTTATGGCTCCCAAGAAGCGTGTTTCCGTGCTGAATCCAACGAGACCAGCCGCATTCAAATCGAGCAAACCGTCTCCGAGATATGGCCAGGTTTGTAAAATCAACCACTTCGGGTCAACCATTTCAGGTGACTTTCTCCTACATTTTTTTCTACTTTCTACTGGTCGTATCGGCATTATTTGTGGCACAAAAGAAGCGTCTTTGCGTGTTGAATCCAACGCAACAAACCGCATCGCAAACGACCGAGCCATTTTCGAGATATGGCCAATTTACCAATCAAAACTACTTCAGGTCTCTTCTTCGGACGATTTTTTAGACACTATTTTTTACTAACTTTTGACCTATTGGTCGCATCGGCATGGTTGGTGGCTCTAAAGAAGCGTCTTTGCAACGCGGTTATATCCGTAAAATGGCGTAAGTGATCATTTGCAACCCCGAAAAACGCTTAGTTTTCGAGATACGGCCCATTTTGTATAATTCAGCATTTTATGGTCACTTTCTGCAGCATTTTTCCCTACTTTCTACTGGTCGTAGCGGCATGTTTTATGGCTCCCAAGAAGCGTGTTTCCGTGCTGAATCCAACGAGACCAGCCGCATTCAAATCGAGCAAACCGTCTCCGAGATATGGCCAGGTTTGTAAAATCAACCACTTCGGGTCAACCATTTCAGGTGACTTTCTCCTACATTTTTTTCTACTTTCTACTGGTCGTATCGGCATTATTTGTGGCACAAAAGAAGCGTCTTTGCGTGTTGAATCCAACGCAACAAACCGCATCGCAAACGACCGAGCCATTTTCGAGATATGGCCAATTTACCAATCAAAACTACTTCAGGTCTCTTCTTCGGACGATTTTTTAGACACTATTTTTTACTAACTTTTGACCTATTGGTCGCATCGGCATGGTTGGTGGCTCTAAAGAAGCGTCTTTGCAACGCGGTTATATCCGTAAAATGGCGTAAGTGATCATTTGCAACCCCGAAAAACGCTTAGTTTTCGAGATACGGCCCATTTTGTATAATTCAGCATTTTATGGTCACTTTCTGCAGCATTTTTTCCTACTTTCTACTGGTCGTAGCGGCATGTTTTATGGCTCCCAAGAAGCGTGTTTCCGTGCTGAATCCAACGAGACCAGCCGCATTCAAATCGAGCAAACCGTCTCCGAGATATGGCCAGGTTTGTAAAATCAACCACTTCGGGTCAACCATTTCAGGTGACTTTCTCCTACATTTTTTTCTACTTTCTACTGGTCGTATCGGCATTATTTGTGGCACAAAAGAAGCGTCTTTGCGTGTTGAATCCAACGCAACAAACCGCATCGCAAACGACCGAGCCATTTTCGAGATATGGCCAATTTACCAATCAAAACTACTTCAGGTCTCTTCTTCGGACGATTTTTTAGACAGTATTTTTTACTAACTTTTGACCTATTGGTCGTACCGGCATGGTTGGTGGCTCTAAAGAAGCGTCTTTGCAACGCGGTTATATCCGTAAAATGGCGTAAGTGATCATTTGCAACCCCGAAAAACGCTTAGTTTTCGAGATACGGCCCATTTTGTATAATTCAGCATTTTATGGTCACTTTCTGCAGCATTTTTTCCTACTTTCTACTGGTCGTAGCGGCATGTTTTATGGCTCCCAAGAAGCGTGTTTCCGTGCTGAATCCAACGAGACCAGCCGCATTCAAATCGAGCAAACCGTCTCCGAGATATGGCCAGGTTTGTAAAATCAACCACTTCGGGTCAACCATTTCAGGTGACTTTCTCCTACATTTTTTTCTACTTTCTACTGGTCGTATCGGCATTATTTGTGGCACAAAAGAAGCGTCTTTGCGTGTTGAATCCAACGCAACAAACCGCATCGCAAACGACCGAGCCATTTTCGAGATATGGCCAATTTACCAATCAAAACTACTTCAGGTCTCTTCTTCGGACGATTTTTTAGACACTATTTTTTACTAACTTTTGACCTATTGGTCGTACCGGCATGGTTGGTGGCTCTAAAGAAGCGTCTTTGCAACGCGGTTATATCCGTAAAATGGCGTAAGTGATCATTTGCAACCCCGAAAAACGCTTAGTTTTCGAGATACGGCCCATTTTGTATAATTCAGCATTTTATGGTCACTTTCTGCAGCATTTTTCCCTACTTTCTACTTGTCGTAGCGGCATGTTTTATGGCTCCCAAGAAGCGTGTTTCCGTGCTGAATCCAACGAGACCAGCCGCATTCAAATCGAGCAAACCGTCTCCGAGATATGGCCAGGTTTGTAAAATCAACCACTTCGGGTCAACCATTTCAGGTGACTTTCTCCTACATTTTTTTCTACTTTCTACTGGTCGTATCGGCATTATTTGTGGCACAAAAGAAGCGTCTTTGCGTGTTGAATCCAACGCAACAAACCGCATCGCAAACGACCGAGCCATTTTCGAGATATGGCCAATTTACCAATCAAAACTACTTCAGGTCTCTTCTTCGGACGATTTTTTAGACACTATTTTTTACTAACTTTTGACCTATTGGTCGCATCGGCATGGTTGGTGGCTCTAAAGAAGCGTCTTTGCAACGCGGTTATATCCGTAAAATGGCGTAAGTGATCATTTGCAACCCCGAAAAACGCTTAGTTTTCGAGATACGGCCCATTTTGTATAATTCAGCATTTTATGGTCACTTTCTGCAGCATTTTTCCCTACTTTCTACTGGTCGTAGCGGCATGTTTTATGGCTCCCAAGAAGCGTGTTTCCGTGCTGAATCCAACGAGACCAGCCGCATTCAAATCGAGCAAACCGTCTCCGAGATATGGCCAGGTTTGTAAAATCAACCACTTCGGGTCAACCATTTCAGGTGACTTTCTCCTACATTTTTTTCTACTTTCTACTGGTCGTATCGGCATTATTTGTGGCACAAAAGAAGCGTCTTTGCGTGTTGAATCCAACGCAACAAACCGCATCGCAAACGACCGAGCCATTTTCGAGATATGGCCAATTTACCAATCAAAACTACTTCAGGTCTCTTCTTCGGACGATTTTTTAGACACTATTTTTTACTAACTTTTGACCTATTGGTCGCATCGGCATGGTTGGTGGCTCTAAAGAAGCGTCTTTGCAACGCGGTTATATCCGTAAAATGGCGTAAGTGATCATTTGCAACCCCGAAAAACGCTTAGTTTTCGAGATACGGCCCATTTTGTATAATTCAGCATTTTATGGTCACTTTCTGCAGCATTTTTCCCTACTTTCTACTGGTCGTAGCGGCATGTTTTATGGCTCCCAAGAAGCGTGTTTCCGTGCTGAATCCAACGAGACCAGCCGCATTCAAATCGAGCAAACCGTCTCCGAGATATGGCCAGGTTTGTAAAATCAACCACTTCGGGTCAACCATTTCAGGTGACTTTCTCCTACATTTTTTTCTACTTTCTACTGGTCGTATCGGCATTATTTGTGGCACAAAAGAAGCGTCTTTGCGTGTTGAATCCAACGCAACAAACCGCATCGCAAACGACCGAGCCATTTTCGAGATATGGCCAATTTACCAATCAAAACTACTTCAGGTCTCTTCTTCGGACGATTTTTTAGACACTATTTTTTACTAACTTTTGACCTATTGGTCGCATCGGCATGGTTGGTGGCTCTAAAGAAGCGTCTTTGCAACGCGGTTATATCCGTAAAATGGCGTAAGTGATCATTTGCAACCCCGAAAAACGCTTAGTTTTCGAGATACGGCCCATTTTGTATAATTCAGCATTTTATGGTCACTTTCTGCAGCATTTTTTCCTACTTTCTACTGGTCGTAGCGGCATGTTTTATGGCTCCCAAGAAGCGTGTTTCCGTGCTGAATCCAACGAGACCAGCCGCATTCAAATCGAGCAAACCGTCTCCGAGATATGGCCAGGTTTGTAAAATCAACCACTTCGGGTCAACCATTTCAGGTGACTTTCTCCTACATTTTTTTCTACTTTCTACTGGTCGTATCGGCATTATTTGTGGCACAAAAGAAGCGTCTTTGCGTGTTGAATCCAACGCAACAAACCGCATCGCAAACGACCGAGCCATTTTCGAGATATGGCCAATTTACCAATCAAAACTACTTCAGGTCTCTTCTTCGGACGATTTTTTAGACAGTATTTTTTACTAACTTTTGACCTATTGGTCGTACCGGCATGGTTGGTGGCTCTAAAGAAGCGTCTTTGCAACGCGGTTATATCCGTAAAATGGCGTAAGTGATCATTTGCAACCCCGAAAAACGCTTAGTTTTCGAGATACGGCCCATTTTGTATAATTCAGCATTTTATGGTCACTTTCTGCAGCATTTTTTCCTACTTTCTACTGGTCGTAGCGGCATGTTTTATGGCTCCCAAGAAGCGTGTTTCCGTGCTGAATCCAACGAGACCAGCCGCATTCAAATCGAGCAAACCGTCTCCGAGATATGGCCAGGTTTGTAAAATCAACCACTTCGGGTCAACCATTTCAGGTGACTTTCTCCTACATTTTTTTCTACTTTCTACTGGTCGTATCGGCATTATTTGTGGCACAAAAGAAGCGTCTTTGCGTGTTGAATCCAACGCAACAAACCGCATCGCAAACGACCGAGCCATTTTCGAGATATGGCCAATTTACCAATCAAAACTACTTCAGGTCTCTTCTTCGGACGATTTTTTAGACACTATTTTTTACTAACTTTTGACCTATTGGTCGTACCGGCATGGTTGGTGGCTCTAAAGAAGCGTCTTTGCAACGCGGTTATATCCGTAAAATGGCGTAAGTGATCATTTGCAACCCCGAAAAACGCTTAGTTTTCGAGATACGGCCCATTTTGTATAATTCAGCATTTTATGGTCACTTTCTGCAGCATTTTTTCCTACTTTCTACTGGTCGTAGCGGCATGTTTTATGGCTCCCAAGAAGCGTGTTTCCGTGCTGAATCCAACGAGACCAGCCGCATTCAAATCGAGCAAACCGTCTCCGAGATATGGCCAGGTTTGTAAAATCAACCACTTCGGGTCAACCATTTCAGGTGACTTTCTCCTACATTTTTTTCTACTTTCTACTGGTCGTATCGGCATTATTTGTGGCACAAAAGAAGCGTCTTTGCGTGTTGAATCCAACGCAACAAACCGCATCGCAAACGACCGAGCCATTTTCGAGATATGGCCAATTTACCAATCAAAACTACTTCAGGTCTCTTCTTCGGACGATTTTTTAGACACTATTTTTTACTAACTTTTGACCTATTGGTCGCATCGGCATGGTTGGTGGCTCTAAAGAAGCGTCTTTGCAACGCGGTTATATCCGTAAAATGGCGTAAGTGATCATTTGCAACCCCGAAAAACGCTTAGTTTTCGAGATACGGCCCATTTTGTATAATTCAGCATTTTATGGTCACTTTCTGCAGCATTTTTCCCTACTTTCTACTGGTCGTAGCGGCATGTTTTATGGCTCCCAAGAAGCGTGTTTCCGTGCTGAATCCAACGAGACCAGCCGCATTCAAATCGAGCAAACCGTCTCCGAGATATGGCCAGGTTTGTAAAATCAACCACTTCGGGTCAACCATTTCAGGTGACCTTCTCCTACATTTTTTTCTACTTTCTACTGGTCGTATCGGCATTATTTGTGGCACAAAAGAAGCGTCTTTGCGTGTTGAATCCAACGCAACAAACCGCATCGCAAACGACCGAGCCATTTTCGAGATATGGCCAATTTACCAATCAAAACTACTTCAGGTCTCTTCTTCGGACGATTTTTTAGACACTATTTTCTACTAACTTTTGACCTATTGGTCGCATCGGCATGGTTGGTGGCTCTAAAGAAGCGTCTTTGCAACGCGGTTATATCCGTAAAATGGCGTAAGTGATCGTTTGCAACCCCGAAAAACGCTTAGTTTTCGAGATACGGCCCATTTTGTATAATTCAGCATTTTATGGTCACTTTCTGCAGCATTTTTTCCTACTTTCTACTGGTCGTAGCGGCATGTTTTATGGCTCCCAAGAAGCGTGTTTCCGTGCTGAATCCAACGAGACCAGCCGCATTCAAATCGAGCAAACCGTCTCCGAGATATGGCCAGGTTTGTAAAATCAACCACTTCGGGTCAACCATTTCAGGTGACTTTCTCCTACATTTTTTTCTACTTTCTACTGGTCGTATCGGCATTATTTGTGGCACAAAAGAAGCGTCTTTGCGTGTTGAATCCAACGCAACAAACCGCATCGCAAACGACCGAGCCATTTTCGAGATATGGCCAATTTACCAATCAAAACTACTTCAGGTCTCTTCTTCGGACGATTTTTTAGACACTATTTTTTACTAACTTTTGACCTATTGGTCGCATCGGCATGGTTGGTGGCTCTAAAGAAGCGTCTTTGCAACGCGGTTATATCCGTAAAATGGCGTAAGTGATCATTTGCAACCCCGAAAAACGCTTAGTTTTCGAGATACGGCCCATTTTGTATAATTCAGCATTTTATGGTCACTTTCTGCAGCATTTTTTCCTACTTTCTACTGGTCGTAGCGGCATGTTTTATGGCTCCCAAGAAGCGTGTTTCCGTGCTGAATCCAACGAGACCAGCCGCATTCAAATCGAGCAAACCGTCTCCGAGATATGGCCAGGTTTGTAAAATCAACCACTTCGGGTCAACCATTTCAGGTGACTTTCTCCTACATTTTTTCTACTTTCTACTGGTCGTATCGGCATTATTTGTGGCACAAAAGAAGCGTCTTTGCGTGTTGAATCCAACGCAACAAACCGCATCGCAAACGACCGAGCCATTTTCGAGATATGGCCAATTTACCAATCAAAACTACTTCAGGTCTCTTCTTCGGACGATTTTTTAGACACTATTTTTTACTAACTTTTGACCTATTGGTCGCATCGGCATGGTTGGTGGCTCTAAAAAGCGTCTTTGCAACGCGGTTATATCCGTAAAATGGCGTAAGTGATCATTTGCAACCCCGAAAAACGCTTAGTTTTCGAGATACGGCCCATTTTGTATAATTCAGCATTTTATGGTCACTTTCTGCAGCATTTTTCCCTACTTTCTACTTGTCGTAGCGGCATGTTTTATGGCTCCCAAGAAGCGTGTTTCCGTGCTGAATCCAACGAGACCAGCCGCATTCAAATCGAGCAAACCGTCTCCGAGATATGGCCAGGTTTGTAAAATCAACCACTTCGGGTCAACCATTTCAGGTGACTTTCTCCTACATTTTTTTCTACTTTCTACTGGTCGTATCGGCATTATTTGTGGCACAAAAGAAGCGTCTTTGCGTGTTGAATCCAACGCAACAAACCGCATCGCAAACGACCGAGCCATTTTCGAGATATGGCCAATTTACCAATCAAAACTACTTCAGGTCTCTTCTTCGGACGATTTTTTAGACACTATTTTTTACTAACTTTTGACCTATTGGTCGCATCGGCATGGTTGGTGGCTCTAAAAAGCGTCTTTGCAACGCGGTTATATCCGTAAAATGGCGTAAGTGATCATTTGCAACCCCGAAAAACGCTTAGTTTTCGAGATACGGCCCATTTTGTATAATTCAGCATTTTATGGTCACTTTCTGCAGCATTTTTCCCTACTTTCTACTTGTCGTAGCGGCATGTTTTATGGCTCCCAAGAAGCGTGTTTCCGTGCTGAATCCAACGAGACCAGCCGCATTCAAATCGAGCAAACCGTCTCCGAGATATGGCCAGGTTTGTAAAATCAACCACTTCGGGTCAACCATTTCAGGTGACTTTCTCCTACATTTTTTTTCTACTTTCTACTGGTCGTATCGGCATTATTTGTGGCACAAAAGAAGCGTCTTTGCGTGTTGAATCCAACGCAACAAACCGCATCTCAAACGACCGAGCCATTTTCGAGATATGGCCAATTTACCAATCAAAACTACTTCAGGTCTCTTCTTCGGACGATTTTTTAGACACTATTTTTTACTAACTTTTGACCTATTGGTCGCATCGGCATGGTTGGTGGCTCTAAAGAAGCGTCTTTGCAACGCGGTTATATCCGTAAAATGGCGTAAGTGATCATTTGCAACCCCGAAAAACGCTTAGTTTTCGAGATACGGCCCATTTTGTATAATTCAGCATTTTATGGTCACTTTCTGCAGCATTTTTCCCTACTTTCTACTGGTCGTAGCGGCATGTTTTATGGCTCCCAAGAAGCGTGTTTCCGTGCTGAATCCAACGAGACCAGCCGCATTCAAATCGAGCAAACCGTCTCCGAGATATGGCCAGGTTTGTAAAATCAACCACTTCGGGTCAACCATTTCAGGTGACCTTCTCCTACATTTTTTTCTACTTTCTACTGGTCGTATCGGCATTATTTGTGGCACAAAAGAAGCGTCTTTGCGTGTTGAATCCAACGCAACAAACCGCATCGCAAACGACCGAGCCATTTTCGAGATATGGCCAATTTACCAATCAAAACTACTTCAGGTCTCTTCTTCGGACGATTTTTTAGACACTATTTTTTACTAACTTTTGACCTATTGGTCGTACCGGCATGGTTGGTGGCTCTAAAGAAGCGTCTTTGCAACGCGGTTATATCCGTAAAATGGCGTAAGTGATCATTTGCAACCCCGAAAAACGCTTAGTTTTCGAGATACGGCCCATTTTGTATAATTCAGCATTTTATGGTCACTTTCTGCAGCATTTTTTCCTACTTTCTACTGGTCGTAGCGGCATGTTTTATGGCTCCCAAGAAGCGTGTTTCCGTGCTGAATCCAACGAGACCAGCCGCATTCAAATCGAGCAAACCGTCTCCGAGATATGGCCAGGTTTGTAAAATCAACCACTTCGGGTCAACCATTTCAGGTGACTTTCTCCTACATTTTTTTCTACTTTCTACTGGTCGTATCGGCATTATTTGTGGCACAAAAGAAGCGTCTTTGCGTGTTGAATCCAACGCAACAAACCGCATCTCAAACGACCGAGCCATTTTCGAGATATGGCCAATTTACCAATCAAAACTACTTCAGGTCTCTTCTTCGGACGATTTTTTAGACACTATTTTTTACTAACTTTTGACCTATTGGTCGCATCGGCATGGTTGGTGGCTCTAAAGAAGCGTCTTTGCAACGCGGTTATATCCGTAAAATGGCGTAAGTGATCATTTGCAACCCCGAAAAACGCTTAGTTTTCGAGATACGGCCCATTTTGTATAATTCAGCATTTTATGGTCACTTTCTGCAGCATTTTTCCCTACTTTCTACTGGTCGTAGCGGCATGTTTTATGGCTCCCAAGAAGCGTGTTTCCGTGCTGAATCCAACGAGACCAGCCGCATTCAAATCGAGCAAACCGTCTCCGAGATATGGCCAGGTTTGTAAAATCAACCACTTCGGGTCAACCATTTCAGGTGACCTTCTCCTACATTTTTTTCTACTTTCTACTGGTCGTATCGGCATTATTTGTGGCACAAAAGAAGCGTCTTTGCGTGTTGAATCCAACGCAACAAACCGCATCGCAAACGACCGAGCCATTTTCGAGATATGGCCAATTTACCAATCAAAACTACTTCAGGTCTCTTCTTCGGACGATTTTTTAGACACTATTTTTTACTAACTTTTGACCTATTGGTCGCATCGGCATGGTTGGTGGCTCTAAAGAAGCGTCTTTGCAACGCGGTTATATCCGTAAAATGGCGTAAGTGATCATTTGCAACCCCGAAAAACGCTTAGTTTTCGAGATACGGCCCATTTTGTATAATTCAGCATTTTATGGTCACTTTCTGCAGCATTTTTCCCTACTTTCTACTGGTCGTAGCGGCATGTTTTATGGCTCCCAAGAAGCGTGTTTCCGTGCTGAATCCAACGAGACCAGCCGCATTCAAATCGAGCAAACCGTCTCCGAGATATGGCCAGGTTTGTAAAATCAACCACTTCGGGTCAACCATTTCAGGTGACCTTCTCCTACATTTTTTTCTACTTTCTACTGGTCGTATCGGCATTATTTGTGGCACAAAAGAAGCGTCTTTGCGTGTTGAATCCAACGAAACAAACCGCATCGCAAACGACAGAGCCATTTTCGAGATATGGCCAATTTACCAATCAAAACTACTTCAGGTCTCTTCTTCGGACGATTTTTTAGACACTATTTTTTACTAACTTTTGACCTATTGGTCGTACCGGCATGGTTGGTGGCTCTAAAGAAGCGTCTTTGCAACGCGGTTATATCCGTAAAATGGCGTAAGTGATCATTTGCAACCCCGAAAAACGCTTAGTTTTCGAGATACGGCCCATTTTGTATAATTCAGCATTGTATGGTCACTTTCTGCAGCATTTTTTCCTACTTTCTACTGGTCGTAGCGGCATGTTTTATGGCTCCCAAGAAGCGTGTTTCCGTGCTGAATCCAACGAGACCAGCCGCATTCAAATCGAGCAAACCGTCTCCGAGATATGGCCAGGTTTGTAAAATCAACCACTTCGGGTCAACCATTTCAGGTGACTTTCTCCTACATTTTTTTCTACTTTCTACTGGTCGTATCGGCATTATTTGTAGCACAAAAGAAGCGTCTTTGCGTGTTGAATCCAACGCAACAAACCGCATCGCAAACGACCGAGCCATTTTCGAGATATGGCCAATTTACCAATCAAAACTACTTCAGGTCTCTTCTTCGGACGATTTTTTAGACACTATTTTTTACTAACTTTTGACCTATTGGTCGTACCGGCATGGTTGGTGGCTCTAAAGAAGCGTCTTTGCAACGCGGTTATATCCGTAAAATGGCGTAAGTGATCATTTGCAACCCCGAAAAACGCTTAGTTTTCGAGATACGGCCCATTTTGTATAATTCAGCATTTTATGGTCACTTTCTGCAGCATTTTTTCCTACTTTCTACTGGTCGTAGCGGCATGTTTTATGGCTCCCAAGAAGCGTGTTTCCGTGCTGAATCCAACGAGACCAGCCGCATTCAAATCGAGCAAACCGTCTCCGAGATATGGCCAGGTTTGTAAAATCAACCACTTCGGGTCAACCATTTCAGGTGACCTTCTCCTACATTTTTTTCTACTTTCTACTGGTCGTATCGGCATTATTTGTGGCACAAAAGAAGCGTCTTTGCGTGTTGAATCCAACGCAACAAACCGCATCTCAAACGACCGAGCCATTTTCGAGATATGGCCAATTTACCAATCAAAACTACTTCAGGTCTCTTCTTCGGACGATTTTTTAGACACTATTTTTTACTAACTTTTGACCTATTGGTCGCATCGGCATGGTTGGTGGCTCTAAAGAAGCGTCTTTGCAACGCGGTTATATCCGTAAAATGGCGTAAGTGATCATTTGCAACCCCGAAAAACGCTTAGTTTTCGAGATACGGCCCATTTTGTATAATTCAGCATTTTATGGTCACTTTCTGCAGCATTTTTCCCTACTTTCTACTGGTCGTAGCGGCATGTTTTATGGCTCCCAAGAAGCGTGTTTCCGTGCTGAATCCAACGAGACCAGCCGCATTGAAATCGAGCAAACCGTCTCCGAGATATGGCCAGGTTTGTAAAATCAACCACTTCGGGTCAACCATTTCAGGTGACCTTCTCCTACATTTTTTTCTACTTTCTACTGGTCGTATCGGCATTATTTGTGGCACAAAAGAAGCGTCTTTGCGTGTTGAATCCAACGCAACAAACCGCATCTCAAACGACCGAGCCATTTTCGAGATATGGCCAATTTACCAATCAAAACTACTTCAGGTCTCTTCTTCGGACGATTTTTTAGACACTATTTTTTACTAACTTTTGACCTATTGGTCGTACCGGCATGGTTGGTGGCTCTAAAGAAGCGTCTTTGCAACGCGGTTATATCCGTAAAATGGCGTAAGTGATCATTTGCAACCCCGAAAAACGCTTAGTTTTCGAGATACGGCCCATTTTGTATAATTCAGCATTTTATGGTCACTTTCTGCAGCATTTTTCCCTACTTTCTACTGGTCGTAGCGGCATGTTTTATGGCTCCCAAGAAGCGTGTTTCCGTGCTGAATCCAACGAGACCAGCCGCATTCAAATCGAGCAAACCGTCTCCGAGATATGGCCAGGTTTGTAAAATCAACCACTTCGGGTCAACCATTTCAGGTGACCTTCTCCTACATTTTTTTCTACTTTCTACTGGTCGTATCGGCATTATTTGTGGCACAAAAGAAGCGTCTTTGCGTGTTGAATCCAACGCAACAAACCGCATCGCAAACGACCGAGCCATTTTCGAGATATGGCCAATTTACCAATCAAAACTACTTCAGGTCTCTTCTTCGGACGATTTTTTAGACACTATTTTTTACTAACTTTTGACCTATTGGTCGCATCGGCATGGTTGGTGGCTCTAAAAAGCGTCTTTGCAACGCGGTTATATCCGTAAAATGGCGTAAGTGATCATTTGCAACCCCGAAAAACGCTTAGTTTTCGAGATACGGCCCATTTTGTATAATTCAGCATTTTATGGTCACTTTCTGCAGCATTTTTCCCTACTTTCTACTTGTCGTAGCGGCATGTTTTATGGCTCCCAAGAAGCGTGTTTCCGTGCTGAATCCAACGAGACCAGCCGCATTCAAATCGAGCAAACCGTCTCCGAGATATGGCCAGGTTTGTAAAATCAACCACTTCGGGTCAACCATTTCAGGTGACTTTCTCCTACATTTTTTTCTACTTTCTACTGGTCGTATCGGCATTATTTGTGGCACAAAAGAAGCGTCTTTGCGTGTTGAATCCAACGCAACAAACCGCATCGCAAACGACCGAGCCATTTTCGAGATATGGCCAATTTACCAATCAAAACTACTTCAGGTCTCTTCTTCGGACGATTTTTTAGACACTATTTTTTACTAACTTTTGACCTATTGGTCGCATCGGCATGGTTGGTGGCTCTAAAAAGCGTCTTTGCAACGCGGTTATATCCGTAAAATGGCGTAAGTGATCATTTGCAACCCCGAAAAACGCTTAGTTTTCGAGATACGGCCCATTTTGTATAATTCAGCATTTTATGGTCACTTTCTGCAGCATTTTTCCCTACTTTCTACTTGTCGTAGCGGCATGTTTTATGGCTCCCAAGAAGCGTGTTTCCGTGCTGAATCCAACGAGACCAGCCGCATTCAAATCGAGCAAACCGTCTCCGAGATATGGCCAGGTTTGTAAAATCAACCACTTCGGGTCAACCATTTCAGGTGACTTTCTCCTACATTTTTTTTCTACTTTCTACTGGTCGTATCGGCATTATTTGTGGCACAAAAGAAGCGTCTTTGCGTGTTGAATCCAACGCAACAAACCGCATCTCAAACGACCGAGCCATTTTCGAGATATGGCCAATTTACCAATCAAAACTACTTCAGGTCTCTTCTTCGGACGATTTTTTAGACACTATTTTTTACTAACTTTTGACCTATTGGTCGCATCGGCATGGTTGGTGGCTCTAAAGAAGCGTCTTTGCAACGCGGTTATATCCGTAAAATGGCGTAAGTGATCATTTGCAACCCCGAAAAACGCTTAGTTTTCGAGATACGGCCCATTTTGTATAATTCAGCATTTTATGGTCACTTTCTGCAGCATTTTTCCCTACTTTCTACTGGTCGTAGCGGCATGTTTTATGGCTCCCAAGAAGCGTGTTTCCGTGCTGAATCCAACGAGACCAGCCGCATTCAAATCGAGCAAACCGTCTCCGAGATATGGCCAGGTTTGTAAAATCAACCACTTCGGGTCAACCATTTCAGGTGACCTTCTCCTACATTTTTTTCTACTTTCTACTGGTCGTATCGGCATTATTTGTGGCACAAAAGAAGCGTCTTTGCGTGTTGAATCCAACGCAACAAACCGCATCGCAAACGACCGAGCCATTTTCGAGATATGGCCAATTTACCAATCAAAACTACTTCAGGTCTCTTCTTCGGACGATTTTTTAGACACTATTTTTTACTAACTTTTGACCTATTGGTCGTACCGGCATGGTTGGTGGCTCTAAAGAAGCGTCTTTGCAACGCGGTTATATCCGTAAAATGGCGTAAGTGATCATTTGCAACCCCGAAAAACGCTTAGTTTTCGAGATACGGCCCATTTTGTATAATTCAGCATTTTATGGTCACTTTCTGCAGCATTTTTTCCTACTTTCTACTGGTCGTAGCGGCATGTTTTATGGCTCCCAAGAAGCGTGTTTCCGTGCTGAATCCAACGAGACCAGCCGCATTCAAATCGAGCAAACCGTCTCCGAGATATGGCCAGGTTTGTAAAATCAACCACTTCGGGTCAACCATTTCAGGTGACTTTCTCCTACATTTTTTTCTACTTTCTACTGGTCGTATCGGCATTATTTGTGGCACAAAAGAAGCGTCTTTGCGTGTTGAATCCAACGCAACAAACCGCATCTCAAACGACCGAGCCATTTTCGAGATATGGCCAATTTACCAATCAAAACTACTTCAGGTCTCTTCTTCGGACGATTTTTTAGACACTATTTTTTACTAACTTTTGACCTATTGGTCGCATCGGCATGGTTGGTGGCTCTAAAGAAGCGTCTTTGCAACGCGGTTATATCCGTAAAATGGCGTAAGTGATCATTTGCAACCCCGAAAAACGCTTAGTTTTCGAGATACGGCCCATTTTGTATAATTCAGCATTTTATGGTCACTTTCTGCAGCATTTTTCCCTACTTTCTACTGGTCGTAGCGGCATGTTTTATGGCTCCCAAGAAGCGTGTTTCCGTGCTGAATCCAACGAGACCAGCCGCATTCAAATCGAGCAAACCGTCTCCGAGATATGGCCAGGTTTGTAAAATCAACCACTTCGGGTCAACCATTTCAGGTGACCTTCTCCTACATTTTTTTCTACTTTCTACTGGTCGTATCGGCATTATTTGTGGCACAAAAGAAGCGTCTTTGCGTGTTGAATCCAACGCAACAAACCGCATCGCAAACGACCGAGCCATTTTCGAGATATGGCCAATTTACCAATCAAAACTACTTCAGGTCTCTTCTTCGGACGATTTTTTAGACACTATTTTTTACTAACTTTTGACCTATTGGTCGCATCGGCATGGTTGGTGGCTCTAAAGAAGCGTCTTTGCAACGCGGTTATATCCGTAAAATGGCGTAAGTGATCATTTGCAACCCCGAAAAACGCTTAGTTTTCGAGATACGGCCCATTTTGTATAATTCAGCATTTTATGGTCACTTTCTGCAGCATTTTTCCCTACTTTCTACTGGTCGTAGCGGCATGTTTTATGGCTCCCAAGAAGCGTGTTTCCGTGCTGAATCCAACGAGACCAGCCGCATTCAAATCGAGCAAACCGTCTCCGAGATATGGCCAGGTTTGTAAAATCAACCACTTCGGGTCAACCATTTCAGGTGACCTTCTCCTACATTTTTTTCTACTTTCTACTGGTCGTATCGGCATTATTTGTGGCACAAAAGAAGCGTCTTTGCGTGTTGAATCCAACGAAACAAACCGCATCGCAAACGACAGAGCCATTTTCGAGATATGGCCAATTTACCAATCAAAACTACTTCAGGTCTCTTCTTCGGACGATTTTTTAGACACTATTTTTTACTAACTTTTGACCTATTGGTCGTACCGGCATGGTTGGTGGCTCTAAAGAAGCGTCTTTGCAACGCGGTTATATCCGTAAAATGGCGTAAGTGATCATTTGCAACCCCGAAAAACGCTTAGTTTTCGAGATACGGCCCATTTTGTATAATTCAGCATTGTATGGTCACTTTCTGCAGCATTTTTTCCTACTTTCTACTGGTCGTAGCGGCATGTTTTATGGCTCCCAAGAAGCGTGTTTCCGTGCTGAATCCAACGAGACCAGCCGCATTCAAATCGAGCAAACCGTCTCCGAGATATGGCCAGGTTTGTAAAATCAACCACTTCGGGTCAACCATTTCAGGTGACTTTCTCCTACATTTTTTTCTACTTTCTACTGGTCGTATCGGCATTATTTGTAGCACAAAAGAAGCGTCTTTGCGTGTTGAATCCAACGCAACAAACCGCATCGCAAACGACCGAGCCATTTTCGAGATATGGCCAATTTACCAATCAAAACTACTTCAGGTCTCTTCTTCGGACGATTTTTTAGACACTATTTTTTACTAACTTTTGACCTATTGGTCGTACCGGCATGGTTGGTGGCTCTAAAGAAGCGTCTTTGCAACGCGGTTATATCCGTAAAATGGCGTAAGTGATCATTTGCAACCCCGAAAAACGCTTAGTTTTCGAGATACGGCCCATTTTGTATAATTCAGCATTTTATGGTCACTTTCTGCAGCATTTTTTCCTACTTTCTACTGGTCGTAGCGGCATGTTTTATGGCTCCCAAGAAGCGTGTTTCCGTGCTGAATCCAACGAGACCAGCCGCATTCAAATCGAGCAAACCGTCTCCGAGATATGGCCAGGTTTGTAAAATCAACCACTTCGGGTCAACCATTTCAGGTGACCTTCTCCTACATTTTTTTCTACTTTCTACTGGTCGTATCGGCATTATTTGTGGCACAAAAGAAGCGTCTTTGCGTGTTGAATCCAACGCAACAAACCGCATCTCAAACGACCGAGCCATTTTCGAGATATGGCCAATTTACCAATCAAAACTACTTCAGGTCTCTTCTTCGGACGATTTTTTAGACACTATTTTTTACTAACTTTTGACCTATTGGTCGCATCGGCATGGTTGGTGGCTCTAAAGAAGCGTCTTTGCAACGCGGTTATATCCGTAAAATGGCGTAAGTGATCATTTGCAACCCCGAAAAACGCTTAGTTTTCGAGATACGGCCCATTTTGTATAATTCAGCATTTTATGGTCACTTTCTGCAGCATTTTTCCCTACTTTCTACTGGTCGTAGCGGCATGTTTTATGGCTCCCAAGAAGCGTGTTTCCGTGCTGAATCCAACGAGACCAGCCGCATTGAAATCGAGCAAACCGTCTCCGAGATATGGCCAGGTTTGTAAAATCAACCACTTCGGGTCAACCATTTCAGGTGACCTTCTCCTACATTTTTTTCTACTTTCTACTGGTCGTATCGGCATTATTTGTGGCACAAAAGAAGCGTCTTTGCGTGTTGAATCCAACGCAACAAACCGCATCTCAAACGACCGAGCCATTTTCGAGATATGGCCAATTTACCAATCAAAACTACTTCAGGTCTCTTCTTCGGACGATTTTTTAGACACTATTTTTTACTAACTTTTGACCTATTGGTCGTACCGGCATGGTTGGTGGCTCTAAAGAAGCGTCTTTGCAACGCGGTTATATCCGTAAAATGGCGTAAGTGATCATTTGCAACCCCGAAAAACGCTTAGTTTTCGAGATACGGCCCATTTTGTATAATTCAGCATTTTATGGTCACTTTCTGCAGCATTTTTCCCTACTTTCTACTGGTCGTAGCGGCATGTTTTATGGCTCCCAAGAAGCGTGTTTCCGTGCTGAATCCAACGAGACCAGCCGCATTCAAATCGAGCAAACCGTCTCCGAGATATGGCCAGGTTTGTAAAATCAACCACTTCGGGTCAACCATTTCAGGTGACCTTCTCCTACATTTTTTTCTACTTTCTACTGGTCGTATCGGCATTATTTGTGGCACAAAAGAAGCGTCTTTGCGTGTTGAATCCAACGCAACAAACCGCATCTCAAACGACCGAGCCATTTTCGAGATATGGCCAATTTACCAATCAAAACTACTTCAGGTCTCTTCTTCGGACGATTTTTTAGACACTATTTTTTACTAACTTTTGACCTATTGGTCGCATCGGCATGGTTGGTGGCTCTAAAGAAGCGTCTTTGCAACGCGGTTATATCCGTAAAATGGCGTAAGTGATCATTTGCAACCCCGAAAAACGCTTAGTTTTCGAGATACGGCCCATTTTGTATAATTCAGCATTTTATGGTCACTTTCTGCAGCATTTTTCCCTACTTTCTACTGGTCGTAGCGGCATGTTTTATGGCTCCCAAGAAGCGTGTTTCCGTGCTGAATCCAACGAGACCAGCCGCATTCAAATCGAGCAAACCGTCTCCGAGATATGGCCAGGTTTGTAAAATCAACCACTTCGGGTCAACCATTTCAGGTGACTTTCTCCTACATTTTTTTCTACTTTCTACTGGTCGTATCGGCATTATTTGTGGCACAAAAGAAGCGTCTTTGCGTGTTGAATCCAACGCAACAAACCGCATCGCAAACGACCGAGCCATTTTCGAGATATGGCCAATTTACCAATCAAAACTACTTCAGGTCTCTTCTTCGGACGATTTTACGGTTATATCCGTAAAATGGCGTAAGTGATCATTTGCAACCCCGAAAAACGCTTAGTTTTCGGCCCATTTTGTATAATTCAGCATTTTATGGTCACTTTCTGCAGCATTTTTCCCTACTTTCTACTGGTCGTAGCGGCATGTTTTATGGCTCCCAAGAAGCGTGTTTCCGTGCTGAATCCAACGAGACCAGCCGCATTCAAATCGAGCAAACCGTCTCCGAGATATGGCCAGGTTTGTAAAATCAACCACTTCGGGTCAACCATTTCAGGTGACCTTCTCCTACATTTTTTTCTACTTTCTACTGGTCGTATCGGCATTATTTGTGGCACAAAAGAAGCGTCTTTGCGTGTTGAATCCAACGCAACAAACCGCATCTCAAACGACCGAGCCATTTTCGAGATATGGCCAATTTACCAATCAAAACTACTTCAGGTCTCTTCTTCGGACGATTTTTTAGACACTATTTTTTACTAACTTTTGACCTATTGGTCGCATCGGCATGGTTGGTGGCTCTAAAGAAGCGTCTTTGCAACGCGGTTATATCCGTAAAATGGCGTAAGTGATCATTTGCAACCCCGAAAAACGCTTAGTTTTCGAGATACGGCCCATTTTGTATAATTCAGCATTTTATGGTCACTTTCTGCAGCATTTTTCCCTACTTTCTACTGGTCGTAGCGGCATGTTTTATGGCTCCCAAGAAGCGTGTTTCCGTGCTGAATCCAACGAGACCAGCCGCATTCAAATCGAGCAAACCGTCTCCGAGATATGGCCAGGTTTGTAAAATCAACCACTTCGGGTCAACCATTTCAGGTGACCTTCTCCTACATTTTTTTCTACTTTCTACTGGTCGTATCGGCATTATTTGTGGCACAAAAGAAGCGTCTTTGCGTGTTGAATCCAACGCAACAAACCGCATCTCAAACGACCGAGCCATTTTCGAGATATGGCCAATTTACCAATCAAAACTACTTCAGGTCTCTTCTTCGGACGATTTTTTAGACACTATTTTTTACTAACTTTTGACCTATTGGTCGTACCGGCATGGTTGGTGGCTCTAAAGAAGCGTCTTTGCAACGCGGTTATATCCGTAAAATGGCGTAAGTGATCATTTGCAACCCCGAAAAACGCTTAGTTTTCGAGATACGGCCCATTTTGTATAATTCAGCATTTTATGGTCACTTTCTGCAGCATTTTTCCCTACTTTCTACTGGTCGTAGCGGCATGTTTTATGGCTCCCAAGAAGCGTGTTTCCGTGCTGAATCCAACGAGACCAGCCGCATTCAAATCGAGCAAACCGTCTCCGAGATATGGCCAGGTTTGTAAAATCAACCACTTCGGGTCAACCATTTCAGGTGACTTTCTCCTACATTTTTTTCTACTTTCTACTGGTCGTATCGGCATTATTTGTGGCACAAAAGAAGCGTCTTTGCGTGTTGAATCCAACGCAACAAACCGCATCTCAAACGACCGAGCCATTTTCGAGATATGGCCAATTTACCAATCAAAACTACTTCAGGTCTCTTCTTCGGACGATTTTTTAGACACTATTTTTTACTAACTTTTGACCTATTGGTCGCATCGGCATGGTTGGTGGCTCTAAAGAAGCGTCTTTGCAACGCGGTTATATCCGTAAAATGGCGTAAGTGATCATTTGCAACCCCGAAAAACGCTTAGTTTTCGAGATACGGCCCATTTTGTATAATTCAGCATTTTATGGTCACTTTCTGCAGCATTTTTCCCTACTTTCTACTGGTCGTAGCGGCATGTTTTATGGCTCCCAAGAAGCGTGTTTCCGTGCTGAATCCAACGAGACCAGCCGCATTTAAATCGAGCAAACCGTCTCCGAGATATGGCCAGGTTTGTAAAATCAACCACTTCGGGTCAACCATTTCAGGTGAACTTCTCCTACATTTTTTTCTACTTTCTACTGGTCGTATCGGCATTATTTGAGGCACAAAAGAAGCGTCTTTGCGTGTTGAATCCAACGCAACAAACCGCATCGCAAACGACCGAGCCATTTTCGAGATATGGCCAATTTACCAATCAAAACTACTTCAGGTCTCTTCTTCGGACGATTTTTTAGACACTATTTTTTACTAACTTTTGACCTATTGGTCGTACCGGCATGGTTGGTGGCTCTAAAGAAGCGTCTTTGCAACGCGGTTATATCCGTAAAATGGCGTAAGTGATCATTTGCAACCCCGAAAAACGCTTAGTTTTCGAGATACGGCCCATTTTGTATAATTCAGCATTTTATGGTCACTTTCTGCAGCATTTTTCCCTACTTTCTACTGGTCGTAGCGGCATGTTTTATGGCTCCCAAGAAGCGTGTTTCCGTGCTGAATCCAACGAGACCAGCCGCATTCAAATCGAGCAAACCGTCTCCGAGATATGGCCAGGTTTGTAAAATCAACCACTTCGGGTCAACCATTTCAGGTGACCTTCTCCTACATTTTTTTCTACTTTCTACTGGTCGTATCGGCATTATTTGTGGCACAAAAGAAGCGTCTTTGCGTGTTGAATCCAACGCAACAAACCGCATCGCAAACGACCGAGCCATTTTCGAGATATGGCCAATTTACCAATCAAAACTACTTCAGGTCTCTTCTTCGGACGATTTTTTAGACACTATTTTTTACTAACTTTTGACCTATTGGTCGCATCGGCATGGTTGGTGGCTCTAAAGAAGCGTCTTTGCAACGCGGTTATATCCGTAAAATGGCGTAAGTGATCATTTGCAACCCCGAAAAACGCTTAGTTTTCGAGATACGGCCCATTTTGTATAATTCAGCATTTTATGGTCACTTTCTGCAGCATTTTTTCCCTACTTTCTACTGGTCGTAGCGGCATGTTTTATGGCTCCCAAGAAGCGTGTTTCCGTGCTGAATCCAACGAGACCAGCCGCATTTAAATCGAGCAAACCGTCTCCGAGATATGGCCAGGTTTGTAAAATCAACCACTTCGGGTCAACCATTTCAGGTGAACTTCTCCTACATTTTTTTCTACTTTCTACTGGTCGTATCGGCATTATTTGAGGCACAAAAGAAGCGTCTTTGCGTGTTGAATCCAACGCAACAAACCGCATCGCAAACGACCGAGCCATTTTCGAGATATGGCCAATTTACCAATCAAAACTACTTCAGGTCTCTTCTTCGGACGATTTTTTAGACACTATTTTTTACTAACTTTTGACCTATTGGTCGTACCGGCATGGTTGGTGGCTCTAAAGAAGCGTCTTTGCAACGCGGTTATATCCGTAAAATGGCGTAAGTGATCATTTGCAACCCCGAAAAACGCTTAGTTTTCGAGATACGGCCCATTTTGTATAATTCAGCATTTTATGGTCACTTTCTGCAGCATTTTTCCCTACTTTCTACTGGTCGTAGCGGCATGTTTTATGGCTCCCAAGAAGCGTGTTTCCGTGCTGAATCCAACGAGACCAGCCGCATTCAAATCGAGCAAACCGTCTCCGAGATATGGCCAGGTTTGTAAAATCAACCACTTCGGGTCAACCATTTCAGGTGACCTTCTCCTACATTTTTTTCTACTTTCTACTGGTCGTATCGGCATTATTTGTGGCACAAAAGAAGCGTCTTTGCGTGTTGAATCCAACGCAACAAACCGCATCTCAAACGACCGAGCCATTTTCGAGATATGGCCAATTTACCAATCAAAACTACTTCAGGTCTCTTCTTCGGACGATTTTTTAGACACTATTTTTTACTAACTTTTGACCTATTGGTCGTACCGGCATGGTTGGTGGCTCTAAAGAAGCGTCTTTGCAACGCGGTTATATCCGTAAAATGGCGTAAGTGATCATTTGCAACCCCGAAAAACGCTTAGTTTTCGAGATACGGCCCATTTTGTATAATTCAGCATTTTATGGTCACTTTCTGCAGCATTTTTTCCCTACTTTCTACTGGTCGTAGCGGCATGTTTTATGGCTCCCAAGAAGCGTGTTTCCGTGCTGAATCCAACGAGACCAGCCGCATTTAAATCGAGCAAACCGTCTCCGAGATATGGCCAGGTTTGTAAAATCAACCACTTCGGGTCAACCATTTCAGGTGAACTTCTCCTACATTTTTTTCTACTTTCTACTGGTCGTATCGGCATTATTTGAGGCACAAAAGAAGCGTCTTTGCGTGTTGAATCCAACGCAACAAACCGCATCGCAAACGACCGAGCCATTTTCGAGATATGGCCAATTTACCAATCAAAACTACTTCAGGTCTCTTCTTCGGACGATTTTTTAGACACTATTTTTTACTAACTTTTGACCTATTGGTCGTACCGGCATGGTTGGTGGCTCTAAAGAAGCGTCTTTGCAACGCGGTTATATCCGTAAAATGGCGTAAGTGATCATTTGCAACCCCGAAAAACGCTTAGTTTTCGAGATACGGCCCATTTTGTATAATTCAGCATTTTATGGTCACTTTCTGCAGCATTTTTCCCTACTTTCTACTGGTCGTAGCGGCATGTTTTATGGCTCCCAAGAAGCGTGTTTCCGTGCTGAATCCAACGAGACCAGCCGCATTCAAATCGAGCAAACCGTCTCCGAGATATGGCCAGGTTTGTAAAATCAACCACTTCGGGTCAACCATTTCAGGTGACCTTCTCCTACATTTTTTTCTACTTTCTACTGGTCGTATCGGCATTATTTGTGGCACAAAAGAAGCGTCTTTGCGTGTTGAATCCAACGCAACAAACCGCATCTCAAACGACCGAGCCATTTTCGAGATATGGCCAATTTACCAATCAAAACTACTTCAGGTCTCTTCTTCGGACGATTTTTTAGACACTATTTTTTACTAACTTTTGACCTATTGGTCGTACCGGCATGGTTGGTGGCTCTAAAGAAGCGTCTTTGCAACGCGGTTATATCCGTAAAATGGCGTAAGTGATCATTTGCAACCCCGAAAAACGCTTAGTTTTCGAGATACGGCCCATTTTGTATAATTCAGCATTTTATGGTCACTTTCTGCAGCATTTTTCCCTACTTTCTACTGGTCGTAGCGGCATGTTTTATGGCTCCCAAGAAGCGTGTTTCCGTGCTGAATCCAACGAGACCAGCCGCATTCAAATCGAGCAAACCGTCTCCGAGATATGGCCAGGTTTGTAAAATCAACCACTTCGGGTCAACCATTTCAGGTGACTTTCTCCTACATTTTTTTCTACTTTCTACTGGTCGTATCGGCATTATTTGTGGCACAAAAGAAGCGTCTTTGCGTGTTGAATCCAACGCAACAAACCGCATCTCAAACGACCGAGCCATTTTCGAGATATGGCCAATTTACCAATCAAAACTACTTCAGGTCTCTTCTTCGGACGATTTTTTAGACACTATTTTTTACTAACTTTTGACCTATTGGTCGTACCGGCATGGTTGGTGGCTCTAAAGAAGCGTCTTTGCAACGCGGTTATATCCGTAAAATGGCGTAAGTGATCATTTGCAACCCCGAAAAACGCTTAGTTTTCGAGATACGGCCCATTTTGTATAATTCAGCATTTTATGGTCACTTTCTGCAGCATTTTTCCCTACTTTCTACTGGTCGTAGCGGCATGTTTTATGGCTCCCAAGAAGCGTGTTTCCGTGCTGAATCCAACGAGACCAGCCGCATTCAAATCGAGCAAACCGTCTCCGAGATATGGCCAGGTTTGTAAAATCAACCACTTCGGGTCAACCATTTCAGGTGACTTTCTCCTACATTTTTTTCTACTTTCTACTGGTCGTATCGGCATTATTTGTGGCACAAAAGAAGCGTCTTTGCGTGTTGAATCCAACGCAACAAACCGCATCTCAAACGACCGAGCCATTTTCGAGATATGGCCAATTTACCAATCAAAACTACTTCAGGTCTCTTCTTCGGACGATTTTTTAGACACTATTTTTTACTAACTTTTGACCTATTGGTCGCATCGGCATGGTTGGTGGCTCTAAAGAAGCGTCTTTGCAACGCGGTTATATCCGTAAAATGGCGTAAGTGATCATTTGCAACCCCGAAAAACGCTTAGTTTTCGAGATACGGCCCATTTTGTATAATTCAGCATTTTATGGTCACTTTCTGCAGCATTTTTCCCTACTTTCTACTGGTCGTAGCGGCATGTTTTATGGCTCCCAAGAAGCGTGTTTCCGTGCTGAATCCAACGAGACCAGCCGCATTCAAATCGAGCAAACCGTCTCCGAGATATGGCCAGGTTTGTAAAATCAACCACTTCGGGTCAACCATTTCAGGTGACCTTCTCCGACATTTTTTTCTACTTTCTACTGGTCGTATCGGCATTATTTGTGGCACAAAAGAAGCGTCTTTGCGTGTTGAATCCAACGCAACAAACCGCATCGCAAACGACCGAGCCATTTTCGAGATATGGCCAATTTACCAATCAAAACTACTTCAGGTCTCTTCTTCGGACGATTTTTTAGACACTATTTTTTACTAACTTTTGACCTATTGGTCGTACCGGCATGGTTGGTGGCTCTAAAGAAGCGTCTTTGCAACGCGGTTATATCCGTAAAATGGCGTAAGTGATCATTTGCAACCCCGAAAAACGCTTAGTTTTCGAGATACGGCCCATTTTGTATAATTCAGCATTTTATGGTCACTTTCTGCAGCATTTTTCCCTACTTTCTACTGGTCGTAGCGGCATGTTTTATGGCTCCCAAGAAGCGTGTTTCCGTGCTGAATCCAACGAGACCAGCCGCATTCAAATCGAGCAAACCGTCTCCGAGATATGGCCAGGTTTGTAAAATCAACCACTTCGGGTCAACCATTTCAGGTGACTTTCTCCTACATTTTTTTCTACTTTCTACTGGTCGTATCGGCATTATTTGTGGCACAAAAGAAGCGTCTTTGCGTGTTGAATCCAACGCAACAAACCGCATCTCAAACGACCGAGCCATTTTCGAGATATGGCCAATTTACCAATCAAAACTACTTCAGGTCTCTTCTTCGGACGATTTTTTAGACACTATTTTTTACTAACTTTTGACCTATTGGTCGCATCGGCATGGTTGGTGGCTCTAAAGAAGCGTCTTTGCAACGCGGTTATATCCGTAAAATGGCGTAAGTGATCATTTGCAACCCCGAAAAACGCTTAGTTTTCGAGATACGGCCCATTTTGTATAATTCAGCATTTTATGGTCACTTTCTGCAGCATTTTTCCCTACTTTCTACTGGTCGCATCGGCATGTTTTATGGCTCCCAAGAAGCGTGTTTCCGTGCTGAATCCAACGAGACCAGCCGCATTCAAATCGAGCAAACCGTCTCCGAGATATGGCCAGGTTTGTAAAATCAACCACTTCGGGTCAACCATTTCAGGTGACCTTCTCCTACATTTTTTTCTACTTTCTACTGGTCGTATCGGCATTATTTGTGGCACAAAAGAAGCGTCTTTGCGTGTTGAATCCAACGCAACAAACCGCATCGCAAACGACCGAGCCATTTTCGAGATATGGCCAATTTACCAATCAAAACTACTTCAGGTCTCTTCTTCGGACGATTTTTTAGACACTATTTTTTACTAACTTTTGACCTATTGGTCGTACCGGCATGGTTGGTGGCTCTAAAGAAGCGTCTTTGCAACGCGGTTATATCCGTAAAATGGCGTAAGTGATCATTTGCAACCCCGAAAAACGCTTAGTTTTCGAGATACGGCCCATTTTGTATAATTCAGCATTTTATGGTCACTTTCTGCAGCATTTTTTCCCTACTTTCTACTGGTCGTAGCGGCATGTTTTATGGCTCCCAAGAAGCGTGTTTCCGTGCTGAATCCAACGAGACCAGCCGCATTCAAATCGAGCAAACCGTCTCCGAGATATGGCCAGGTTTGTAAAATCAACCACTTCGGGTCAACCATTTCAGGTGACCTTCTCCTACATTTTTTTCTACTTTCTACTGGTCGTATCGGCATTATTTGTGGCACAAAAGAAGCGTCTTTGCGTGTTGAATCCAACGCAACAAACCGCATCGCAAACGACCGAGCCATTTTCGAGATATGGCCAATTTACCAATCAAAACTACTTCAGGTCTCTTCTTCGGACGATTTTTTAGACACTATTTTTTACTAACTTTTGACCTATTGGTCGTACCGGCATGGTTGGTGGCTCTAAAGAAGCGTCTTTGCAACGCGGTTATATCCGTAAAATGGCTTAAGTGATCATTTGCAACCCCGAAAAACGCTTAGTTTTCGAGATACGGCCCATTTTGTATAATTCAGCATTTTATGGTCACTTTCTGCAGCATTTTTCCCTACTTTCTACTGGTCGTAGCGGCATGTTTTATGGCTCCCAAGAAGCGTGTTTCCGTGCTGAATCCAACGAGACCAGCCGCATTCAAATCGAGCAAACCGTCTCCGAGATATGGCCAGGTTTGTAAAATCAACCACTTCGGGTCAACCATTTCAGGTGACTTTCTCCTACATTTTTTTCTACTTTCTACTGGTCGTATCGGCATTATTTGTGGCACAAAAGAAGCGTCTTTGCGTGTTGAATCCAACGCAACAAACCGCATCTCAAACGACCGAGCCATTTTCGAGATATGGCCAATTTACCAATCAAAACTACTTCAGGTCTCTTCTTCGGACGATTTTTTAGACACTATTTTTTACTAACTTTTGACCTATTGGTCGCATCGGCATGGTTGGTGGCTCTAAAGAAGCGTCTTTGCAACGCGGTTATATCCGTAAAATGGCTTAAGTGATCATTTGCAACCCCGAAAAACGCTTAGTTTTCGAGATACGGCCCATTTTGTATAATTCAGCATTTTATGGTCACTTTCTGCAGCATTTTTCCCTACTTTCTACTGGTCGTAGCGGCATGTTTTATGGCTCCCAAGAAGCGTGTTTCCGTGCTGAATCCAACGAGACCAGCCGCATTCAAATCGAGCAAACCGTCTCCGAGATATGGCCAGGTTTGTAAAATCAACCACTTCGGGTCAACCATTTCAGGTGACCTTCTCCGACATTTTTTTCTACTTTCTACTGGTCGTATCGGCATTATTTGTGGCACAAAAGAAGCGTCTTTGCGTGTTGAATCCAACGCAACAAACCGCATCGCAAACGACCGAGCCATTTTCGAGATATGGCCAATTTACCAATCAAAACTACTTCAGGTCTCTTCTTCGGACGATTTTTTAGACACTATTTTTTACTAACTTTTGACCTATTGGTCGTACCGGCATGGTTGGTGGCTCTAAAGAAGCGTCTTTGCAACGCGGTTATATCCGTAAAATGGCGTAAGTGATCATTTGCAACCCCGAAAAACGCTTAGTTTTCGAGATACGGCCCATTTTGTATAATTCAGCATTTTATGGTCACTTTCTGCAGCATTTTTCCCTACTTTCTACTGGTCGTAGCGGCATGTTTTATGGCTCCCAAGAAGCGTGTTTCCGTGCTGAATCCAACGAGACCAGCCGCATTCAAATCGAGCAAACCGTCTCCGAGATATGGCCAGGTTTGTAAAATCAACCACTTCGGGTCAACCATTTCAGGTGACTTTCTCCTACATTTTTTTCTACTTTCTACTGGTCGTATCGGCATTATTTGTGGCACAAAAGAAGCGTCTTTGCGTGTTGAATCCAACGCAACAAACCGCATCTCAAACGACCGAGCCATTTTCGAGATATGGCCAATTTACCAATCAAAACTACTTCAGGTCTCTTCTTCGGACGATTTTTTAGACACTATTTTTTACTAACTTTTGACCTATTGGTCGCATCGGCATGGTTGGTGGCTCTAAAGAAGCGTCTTTGCAACGCGGTTATATCCGTAAAATGGCTTAAGTGATCATTTGCAACCCCGAAAAACGCTTAGTTTTCGAGATACGGCCCATTTTGTATAATTCAGCATTTTATGGTCACTTTCTGCAGCATTTTTTCCCTACTTTCTACTGGTCGTAGCGGCATGTTTTATGGCTCCCAAGAAGCGTGTTTCCGTGCTGAATCCAACGAGACCAGCCGCATTCAAATCGAGCAAACCGTCTCCGAGATATGGCCAGGTTTGTAAAATCAACCACTTCGGGTCAACCATTTCAGGTGACCTTCTCCTACATTTTTTTCTACTTTCTACTGGTCGTATCGGCATTATTTGTGGCACAAAAGAAGCGTCTTTGCGTGTTGAATCCAACGCAACAAACCGCATCTCAAACGACCGAGCCATTTTCGAGATATGGCCAATTTACCAATCAAAACTACTTCAGGTCAACCATTTCAGGTGACCTTCTCCTACATTTGTTTCTACTTTCTACTGGTCGTATCGGCATTATTTGCGGCACAAAAGAAGCGTCTTTGCGTGTTGAATCCAACGCAACAAACCGCATCGCAAACGACCGAGCCATTTTCGAGATATGGCCAATTTACCAATCAAAACTACTTCAGGTCTCTTCTTCGGACGATTTTTTAGACACTATTTTTTACTAACTTTTGACCTATTGGTCGTACCGGCATGGTTGGTGGCTCTAAAGAAGCGTCTTTGCAACGCGGTTATATCCGTAAAATGGCGTAAGTGATCATTTGCAACCCCGAAAAACGCTTAGTTTTCGAGATACGGCCCATTTTGTATAATTCAGCATTTTATGGTCACTTTCTGCAGCATTTTTCCCTACTTTCTACTGGTCGTAGCGGCATGTTTTATGGCTCCCAAGAAGCGTGTTTCCGTGCTGAATCCAACGAGACCAGCCGCATTCAAATCGAGCAAACCGTCTCCGAGATATGGCCAGGTTTGTAAAATCAACCACTTCGGGTCAACCATTTCAGGTGACTTTCTCCTACATTTTTTTCTACTTTCTACTGGTCGTATCGGCATTATTTGTGGCACAAAAGAAGCGTCTTTGCGTGTTGAATCCAACGCAACAAACCGCATCTCAAACGACCGAGCCATTTTCGAGATATGGCCAATTTACCAATCAAAACTACTTCAGGTCTCTTCTTCGGACGATTTTTTAGACACTATTTTTTACTAACTTTTGACCTATTGGTCGCATCGGCATGGTTGGTGGCTCTAAAGAAGCGTCTTTGCAACGCGGTTATATCCGTAAAATGGCTTAAGTGATCATTTGCAACCCCGAAAAACGCTTAGTTTTCGAGATACGGCCCATTTTGTATAATTCAGCATTTTATGGTCACTTTCTGCAGCATTTTTTCCCTACTTTCTACTGGTCGTAGCGGCATGTTTTATGGCTCCCAAGAAGCGTGTTTCCGTGCTGAATCCAACGAGACCAGCCGCATTCAAATCGAGCAAACCGTCTCCGAGATATGGCCAGGTTTGTAAAATCAACCACTTCGGGTCAACCATTTCAGGTGACCTTCTCCTACATTTTTTTCTACTTTCTACTGGTCGTATCGGCATTATTTGTGGCACAAAAGAAGCGTCTTTGCGTGTTGAATCCAACGCAACAAACCGCATCGCAAACGACCGAGCCATTTTCGAGATATGGCCAATTTACCAATCAAAACTACTTCAGGTCTCTTCTTCGGACGATTTTTTAGACACTATTTTTTACTAACTTTTGACCTATTGGTCGCATCGGCATGGTTGGTGGCTCTAAAGAAGCGTCTTTGCAACGCGGTTATATCCGTAAAATGGCGTAAGTGATCATTTGCAACCCCGAAAAACGCTTAGTTTTCGAGATACGGCCCATTTTGTATAATTCAGCATTTTATGGTCACTTTCTGCAGCATTTTTCCCTACTTTCTACTGGTCGTAGCGGCATGTTTTATGGCTCCCAAGAAGCGTGTTTCCGTGCTGAATCCAACGAGACCAGCCGCATTCAAATCGAGCAAACCGTCTCCGAGATATGGCCAGGTTTGTAAAATCAACCACTTCGGGTCAACCATTTCAGGTGACCTTCTCCTACATTTTTTTCTACTTTCTACTGGTCGTATCGGCATTATTTGTGGCACAAAAGAAGCGTCTTTGCGTGTTGAATCCAACGCAACAAACCGCATCGCAAACGACCGAGCCATTTTCGAGATATGGCCAATTTACCAATCAAAACTACTTCAGGTCTCTTCTTCGGACGATTTTTTAGACACTATTTTTTACTAACTTTTGACCTATTGGTCGTACCGGCATGGTTGGTGGCTCTAAAGAAGCGTCTTTGCAACGCGGTTATATCCGTAAAATGGCTTAAGTGATGATTTGCAACCCCGAAAAACGCTTAGTTTTCGAGATACGGCCCATTTTGTATAATTCAGCATTTTATGGTCACTTTCTGCAGCATTTTTCCCTACTTTCTACTGGTCGTAGCGGCATGTTTTATGGCTCCCAAGAAGCGTGTTTCCGTGCTGAATCCAACGAGACCAGCCGCATTCAAATCGAGCAAACCGCCTCCGAGATATGGCCAGGTTTGTAAAATCAACCACTTCGGGTCAACCATTTCAGGTGACCTTCTCCGACATTTTTTTCTACTTTCTACTGGTCGTATCGGCATTATTTGTGGCACAAAAGAAGCGTCTTTGCGTGTTGAATCCAACGCAACAAACCGCATCTCAAACGACCGAGCCATTTTCGAGATATGGCCAATTTACCAATCAAAACTACTTCAGGTCAACCATTTCAGGTGACCTTCTCCTACATTTGTTTCTACTTTCTACTGGTCGTATCGGCATTATTTGCGGCACAAAAGAAGCGTCTTTGCGTGTTGAATCCAACGCAACAAACCGCATCGCAAACGACCGAGCCATTTTCGAGATATGGCCAATTTACCAATCAAAACTACTTCAGGTCTCTTCTTCGGACGATTTTTTAGACACTATTTTTTACTAACTTTTGACCTATTGGTCGCATCGGCATGGTTGGTGGCTCTAAAGAAGCGTCTTTGCAACGCGGTTATATCCGTAAAATGGCGTAAGTGATCATTTGCAACCCCGAAAAACGCTTAGTTTTCGAGATACGGCCCATTTTGTATAATTCAGCATTTTATGGTCACTTTCTGCAGCATTTTTTCCTACTTTCTACTGGTCGTAGCGGCATGTTTTATGGCTCCCAAGAAGCGTGTTTCCGTGCTGAATCCAACGAGACCAGCCGCATTCAAATCGAGCAAACCGTCTCCGAGATATGGCCAGGTTTGTAAAATCAACCACTTCGGATCAACCATTTCTGGTGACCTTCTCCGACATTTTTTTCTACTTTCTACTGGTCGTATCGGCATTATTTGTGGCACAAAAGAAGCGTCTTTGCGTGTTGAATCCAACGCAACAAACCGCATTGCAAACGACCGAGCCATTTTCGAGATATGGCCAATTTACCAATCAAAACTACTTCAGGTCTCTTCTTCGGACGATTTTTTAGACACTATTTTTTACTAACTTTTGACCTATTGGTCGTACCGGCATGGTTGGTGGCTCTAAAGAAGCGTCTTTGCAACGCGGTTATATCCGTAAAATGGCGTTAGTGATCATTTGCAACCCCGAAAAACGCTTAGTTTTCGAGATACGGCCCATTTTGTATAATTCAGCATTTTATGGTCACTTTCTGCAGCATTTTTCCCTACTTTCTACTGGTCGTAGCGGCATGTTTTATGGCTCCCAAGAAGCGTGTTTCCGTGCTGAATCCAACGAGACCAGCCGCATTCAAATCGAGCAAACCGTCCCCGAGATATGGCCAGTTTTGTAAAATCAACCACTTCGGATCAACCATTTCAGGTGACCTTCTCCGACATTTTTTTCTACTTTCTACTGGTCGTATCGGCATTATGTGTGGCACAAAAGAAGCGTCTTTGCGTGTTGAATCCAACGCAACAAACCGCATCGCAAACGACCGAGCCATTTTCGAGATATGGCCAATTTACCAATCAAAACTACTTCAGGTCTCTTCTTCGGACGATTTTTTAGACACTATTTTTTACTAACTTTTGACCTATTGGTCGTACCGGCATGGTTGGTGGCTCTAAAGAAGCGTCTTTGCAACGCGGTTATATCCGTAAAATGGCGTAAGTGATCATTCGCAACCCCGAAAAACGCTTAGTTTTCGAGATACGGCCCATTTTGTATAATTCAGCATTTTATGGTCACTTTCTGCAGCATTTTTCCCTACTTTCTACTGGTCGTAGCGGCATGTTTTATGGTTCCCAAGAAGCGTGTTTCCGTGCTGAATCCAACGAGACCAGCCGCATTCAAATCGAGCAAACCGTCTCCGAGATATGGCCAGTTTTGTAAAATCAACCACTTCGGGTCAACCATTTCAGGTGACCTTCTCCGACATTTTTTTCTACTTTCTACTGGTCGTATCGGCATTATTTGTAGCACAAAAGAAGCGTCTTTGCGTGTTGAATCCAACGCAACAAACCGCATCGCAAACGACCGAGCCATTTTCGAGATATGGCCAATTTACCAATCAAAACTACTTCAGGTCTCTTCTTCGGACGATTTTTTAGACACTATTTTTTACTAACTTTTGACCTATTGGTCGCATCGGCATGGTTGGTGGCTCTAAAGAAGCGTCGTTGCAACGCGGTTATATCCGTAAAATGGCGTAAGTGATCATTTGCAACCCCGAAAAACGCTTAGTTTTCGAGATACGGCCCATTTTGTATAATTCAGCATTTTATGGTCACTTTCTGCAGCATTTTTCCCTACTTTCTACTGGTCGTAGCGGCATGTTTTATGGCTCCCAAGAAGCGTGTTTCCGTGCTGAATCCAACGAGACCAGCCGCATTCAAATCGAGCAAACCGTCTCCGAGATATGGCCAGGTTTGTAAAATCAACCACTTCGGGTCAACCATTTCAGGTGACCTTCTCCGACATATTTTTCTACTTTCTACTGGTCGTATCGGCATTATTTGTGGCACAAAAGAAGCGTCTTTGCGTGTTGAATCCAACGCAACAAACCGCATCGCAAACGACCGAGCCATTTTCGAGATACGGCCAATTTACCAATCAAAACTACTTCAGGTCTCTTCTTCGGACGATTTTTTAGACACTATTTTTACTAACTTTTGACCTATTGGTCGCATCGGCATGGTTGGTGGCTCTAAAGAAGCGTCTTTGCAACGCGGTTATATCCGTAAAATGGCGCAAGTGATCATTTGCAACCCCGAAAAACGCTTAGTTTTCGAGATACGGCCCATTTTGTATAATTCAGCATTTTATGGTCACTTTCTGCAGCATTTTTCCCTACTTTCTACTGGTCGTAGCGGCATGTTTTATGGCTCCCAAGAAGCGTGTTTCCGTGCTGAATCCAACGAGACCAGCCGCATTCAAATCGAGCAAACCGTCTCCGAGATATGGCCAGTTTTGTAAAATCAACCACTTCGGGTCAACCATTTCAGGTGACCTTCTCCGACATTTTTTTCTACTTTCTACTGGTCGTATCGGCATTATTTGTGGCACAAAAGAAGCGTCTTTGCGTGTTGAATTCAACGCAACAAACCGCATCGCAAACGACCGAGCCATTTTCGAGATATGGCCAATTTACCAATCAAAACTACTTCAGGTCTCTTCTTCGGACGATTTTTTAGACACTATTTTTTACTAACTTTTGACCTATTGGTCGCATCGGCATGGTTGGTGGCTCTAAAGAAGCGTCTTTGCAACGCGGTTATATCCGTAAAATGGCGTAAGTGATCATTTGCAACCCCGAAAAACGCTTAGTTTTCGAGATACGGCCCATTTTGTATAATTCAGCATTTTATGGTCACTTTCTGCAGCATTTTTCCCTACTTTCTAATGGTCGTAGCGGCATGTTTTATGGCTCCCAAGAAGCGTGTTTCCGTGCTGAATCCAATGAGACCAGCCGCATTCAAATCGAGCAAACCGTCTCCGAGATATGGCCAGGTTTGTAAAATCAACCACTTCGGATCAACCATTTCAGGTGACCTTCTCCGACATTTTTTTCTACTTTCTACTGGTCGTATCGGCATTATTTGTGGCACAAAAGAAGCGTCTTTGCGTGTTGAATCCAACGCAACAAACCGCATCGCAAACGACCGAACCATTTTCGAGATATGGCCAATTTACCAATCAAAACTACTTCAGGTCTCTTCTTCGGACGATTTTTTAGACACTATTTTTTACTAACTTTTGACCTATTGGTCGTACCGGCATGGTTGGTGGCTCTAAAGAAGCGTCTTTGCAACGCGGTTATATCCGTAAAATGGCATAAGTGATCATTCGCAACCCCGAAAAACGCTTAGTTTTCGAGATACGGCCCATTTTGTATAATTCAGCATTTTATGGTCACTTTCTGCAGCATTTTTCCCTACTTTCTACTGGTCGTAGCGGCATGTTTTATGGCTCCCAAGAAGCGTGTTTCCGTGCTGAATCCAGAGCATACAGAGCCGTCTCCAAGATATGGCCGATGTACCAACTAAAACTACTCCAGGTCACTTCTTCCGACGCTTTTTGGTATGCAATCTTTTGTGCGACTTAAGCATAGTCTGCATGAGAATCCTTGCATACTCCGTAGGCTGTATGTATGGAAAATGTCCCACAGCGGGGAATTTTGCCAGGTTCTGCAACTGGGTGGTGGCCATAGCGAATCTAGTGCATAAATCAACCATTTTAGTGCGGACAACTCGTTCGGAGGCATGTGTTGCGTTCAGTCGGCCACTTGTCCCATTCACCAATTGCAAACAGCTGACTGGGGAAATAAACGCAAACAAAGCAGCAAGTTTTATCGGGCTGGAAACGACACGAAAATAGACCCGATTTAGTCATCGCTTTGGCTAGGAACGCCCAAGAAAGCGAGCGCTTATCAGATAATGCCTCGTCTGTGATTAGGTAATTCCGATCAGAGGACTCGGTGGGGAGGGGGAGGTGTCAAATCACTGCTTTCCTTATCGTTTCGCGTGACATACTTTGGGAACCCTCACAAGTGGCTTTTGTTGCGATAAATGGCTGGGTTTTTGGTCTCGGAATGTCTCACTCTCGCCTTCAACAAACTACATTCCTTCGGTCGTGGCAACGTCGACTGAGGGGTCTCATGACACGCGCTCCGCGGATACCAGCGGCCAACCAGTTTATCGCATGTCTCACCTTCAACTCTCCCGTCAGTTGCAATCATTTTTGCACCAGCTAAAGCTACACTTTCATTTCACATCCAGCCCGCCCGCCAGCACATGCATGACTCACGACCGCACAGTGGACGGCACTAGGCGAGAAACAACACGAACAACAGACGAGACAACAACAACAACAAAAAGTAGATATATAGAAAAAAAGAAACAGGAAAATGCGGCCTGCGTAGTTGGAGTTGTTTCAGAGCAGCAGCTGGTTGCTGCTTCAGAGAAATCCCCCGAAACCGGCAAGAGCATTCAAATTCATTCAACGAACGAATCAGTTGCCCTATTCGTGTGTCCGCTCCAGTCTCGCTGGTCGGAAAGCAAAAAACAAAAAAAAAAAAACCAGAAAACTTGCCGCTACAGGTTCTCTTGGCTTGAACTTGTACCACATCGGAGTACGTCATCATCCACAGCTCGGCGTGTACATCGCGGTGTTTACATTGTAATCAGACTCGCTCTCTCTCTCTCTCGGTGATCCTCTCCACACTCGGGCAAAGGATTACTTTTCTTATTTAACTTGTTCGCTGTTATCTTTCGCTTTTGATAAAAGTGCAGTAAGCTAGAAAATTCACTTACTGTGTGTGTGCTCGAGAGTGTGTATGACTTGGGCGTAGCAGCGTTTGGCATCGAACACAGCGCGGCGGCGGTGTCGTCATTTCAGCTCTAAGAAAACAGGAATCACTGTTGGCTTCGCCTGGTACGCGCTAAGCGGGTGGAAAGGAATCTCCGAGTCAGTCAACAGGTTTGGCGAAGCGAATTCCGCTGAAATTGAAAACACTGAAAAATGGGCTCAATCAATTGCAAGGAGTACAAGACGAACGCGAAGAATCCAGCGTGTGCGCAGGAGAGTGGTAAGTCGTTTCTTGGATGTGTTCAGTGTGTGCGTTGATTGTTGTTGACTGTGGCGCTGCCGTGTGCATCACAGCCACGAAGAGTGCTCTGTGGACTGTCCTCGATTATTGATTTGTGCGTGGCACCTTCGTTGTGGTCATGTAACCGAGGGAACCGATGGACGACTGTGTGCGTGTGTGTGTCTATGATTAACTTGAAAATGGAATTTCCCATTTGACAATGCTCTCGTGGCATTGATTGAGTGATAAAGCCAAACAACGCTTGCGAGCGCGTTCGCCTGTGTTTGTGTGTCAGAATGTAGAAGTTCCACTTTTTGGATTTACATACGTCGATGCTGCCGCTCGACACTTGTCGAGGAAGAGTGTTTTTTTGTGTTCACTTGAACGGAAGCCATACACCGGAGGGGAGTGAGGCTGATATCCGATATGACGGTGTACCTCGACGCTCAGATACTCGAGACGGGGGACTGTCTGCCGGCTGGTATGAGTTCATTGTCGAAAATAACTTATCAGCCAGGCAGCTGGTCGGAGGTACACACTTCGTGACTGGTGCACGTTCATTTATCATGTATGCATCATCGCCGGCAAAGCCTTGATAATTAACTGAGATGCGATAAGTTTAAACTACTTACCTCTTAATTATCTCCGTTTTTGGGTTTGTTTTTTCGGTTGATTCAGGGGCAAATACTGGGAATTGAGTTCGGTTTAGTTTGGAGTGGTATGTCATGCTGGCGTTGCCTTTGATTAGCTCGTTGTTTTCTACGAACTCCTGAGTCGATGGTTGTGGTGTGTGTCCATCGGGTACCTTCCTATGTACTTCCTGTGAATGGAAGGTTTGCCAAAACCTCGTCTCACTTCAGGTCTTCAGCTCCGTCGAAAGAAACTAGTGCGATTGTAACCGCCAAGTGAGCCAGCAGAGAAGGAATGCCGTGGGATGATGGAGAGTGGAGAAAAAAAAGATATGCACTGTTTGTGCATACCTGGCAATGCTGTGAGCTGTTTGCAGGGAATTTGATGGCGATGGGGTCATTGCCAGGAGTGAGGGATGAGGGTGGCGTGTCTGTGTGTGTTTAGTCTAGTGCAGGACATGTGGGCGATTGTTGGAAAGAAGATGAACGGATGTAGGCCATTGACGGTGTGGCCAGAACGTCGCATTGGACGATATGCGAAGTATTCATGCGACAAGGCTGCTTCAACTGTTGCGGCAGCATTTCTGTTCAGAGCACACTCCTGGTTGCCCGAGAAAGCTGTGAAATTGACAAAAGAAGGCTACGAGAAGATTCCCTGAGAAAGCTGTGAAATTGGCAAAAGAATGCCACGAGAAGAGAGTTTTCGTCCGAATTTTGGAGCCCGGAGGGCACACGATTGATTGAATCAGTGTCTCTGGACTCGATTTGTGCCCCCAACTGACACCCGAACCTCTCTGGCAGATGACAGTGTGAAGCTCCAGTCGTGGGAGAACGCACTTTAGACGGAGGAGACGCGGTGCGACTTGGAAACAGTCAGACACGTCTTCCACTCTGCATTCTGGGTCGTCAAGGATGGTCACACGATGGGTTTGATGGTGTCTTCTCGTGGTTCAACAGCTCCTCGGGGTTCATGTAGCAGTTTCGCCTTAGTTTTCGGGGCTGCCTTTGCTTTCAGAGTTCGTCGGCTGTCTTGATGGCTTCTCAGTGCTTCTCAGACGAGCTCGCCAGATGTGCCCTTCATCCTCTGAAGAGGATCTCCCTCGTAAGAGCTCAACTCAACAACAAAACGAGCCAAAGAGCCGCTGTCCCCAAACAGACTCAAAGTCGACATCGTGACTTGGTGTCTTGTCGTTACTGGGCACTCTTTTATGGGAGCTCATGCCAGGGGACTAGGTGCAACGATGACGAAGAGTTTGAAACCAACTCGTCGTCTTCTGTGGCCGCTGTCCACCAGTGGAGCGACTTGGGCCTAGCTTTAATCAGAGTCAGAGGCTACAGTATGTTGCCGCCTGGAGGAGGAGGACTCGCAGGCCGCGTCTAGCATGGAACCCTGTGGGACTACAGTCTCTTGCCGCCTGCTAACGGCTAAGTTTGAAGAGCCTGTGACTCGGAAGAGGACTCGCCGGTCCCCGGAGCCCTGTTTTTTGAAGAAATGAATGAAAAAACGAAAAGGAATCGGGTCTAGCATGGAACCCTGTGGGGCTACAGTCTCTCACCGCCTTCTAAAGGCTAAGTTTGAAAAGCCTGCGACTCGGAGGAGGACTCGCAGGCCGCCGAAACCGTTTTTTTTTTTGAAAAAATGTCGAAAAAGAATCGGATCTAGCATGGAACCCTGTGGTCTCCGTTTCCGTTTCCGTCTCCGGTCTCCGTCTCCGGTCTCCGTCTCCGGTCTCCGTCTCCGCGTCCGTCTCCGTCTCCGCGTCTGTCTCCGTCTCCGCGTCCTTCTCCGTCTCCGCGTCCGTCTCCGTCTCCGTCTCCTTCTCCGTCGTCTCCGTCACCTCTCGCAACACACAAAGTTCGGCTGAGCTGTCAAGAGCGAAAATCTACAATCTACAATCTTTATAGCTTGTCCAAGGTGGAGGTCGAACAAATTGTGATCGTTTACTGCCGCAAAACCACACGGGAACCCAATTGAATCGTGCTCGTGCATCAGCGCATGCTATTCGTCACATCCGCTGGGAAGTACAGAGTCTTGATTGCAATTTGCTTCACATTTTTCCGATAAGCTCTCGGGGGGAGGAACCGCGATTGAATGACCGCATCAACTGCAGATTCTTCTGAGCTCAGCAACTACCCCTGAGCTCGGGGGAGACTGCTTTTGAAAGGTGAGCGCTGCCATATCGGGACGCGTCTGCTTTTAAAGACGGGCACTGGCACGTCGGAACGCGTCTGCCTTTAAAGACGAGTACTGCCATGTCAGGACGCGTCTGCTTTAAAAGACTGGCGCTGCCTCCTCTGCATTTAAAGAGGAGCACCTTACCGTGTCAGTTGGCACTCTCGCACGCCGCATTCAAGTGCTTTTCCCAGCGAACATCTCGAATGCGACAATTCCCCGTCGCCAGTGCATGCGTATTTTTAGAGTGACCCGCTCTTTTGTGCCGTGACTCCATCGTCGGCCTATTTATAGCTCGTTTGGTGCACTTTTTTTGTTGCGCGTAAATAGCCACATTATTTCAATTGAACTCATAAAGCACGTATGCTGACGACTTTCTCTTAATTTAATGCGGCGCGCCGTGTTAACGACAAGCACTTGGTGTGATTTTTAACGCTGCAACTAGACTCAGAGAGGCTGTGCTGTACTTTCCCTTGCATGAGCGGCGCGTTCATTCACGAGTGTGGCTGGCAGGTGTTGTTGCACTTGTTTGAATGCACAACTTCGATGTGTGACTTCGTGTGGATTTTTGATGGATGTGTCAAGCGATGTTGGGGAGAGGACGTAGCGAAGTCGTTGGCAAATGACGCACGGTCTTGGAAAGGGTTTACCACGCAATTTCTCATAATTGTCGCACGAGGTCAAACAATCCTCCGCATGGAGAGGGATCACCAGGCCATTCCTCATGATTGGACACGACCTCATCGCCACGCATTTCCTCAGAATAGCTCCCCCTGTCGCACGCCGTCTCCCATTCGTCAATCGTTTGCCGTGACACGCAACTCAACGGCAAAAGAAACTCCTTCTCCCTTTCGTTTGACAAAAGAAAAACAACAACGACTCTCACCTTAAGCTCACACATCACGCATAGTAGCTTTCCAATGAACACTTGTTCACCTCCATCCCGCCCCCACCCCCTCCGCCCGCCGGCCAAGGAGAGAAAAAAAAATCGATCAAATGAGCAAGTGCACGGGGAAAAGTGGAAAGCCTCGCAATCGTGTCTGCCTCTCGTTTTCCATTTCATGTGTCAGTTGCATTGAAATTCCAGACGACACGGTGAATTGGATTCCGGCTGCGTTTCGGTTTTCCAAATTAAATAAATACTTAAGACGAGACGTGAGAGAGAGAGAGAGAGACATCGATTCATCCCCGTCCGATAATTGGACGCATCTTAATTTCAGGTAAGCGCTCCAAAACTAAACCAGGTACCGACGACGACGACGACGTGGATTGTGATGTAATCTTCGAAGATTTTCCCCCGTGTGTTCTCTCTATTACACGTTCGGCGAGGGAGGAGACGTGTAATTACCATTTTCACGGTCACGTCGTCGTTGATAATGACATGCCAACTGCGGCACGGACCACAGTCGATTTTTTTGCGACAGAGAAATGAGAAATGATTTTCATATCGCCAATAGCTGGCCGCAGCTGGGGCCTGCCGGGGGGGACGCCTTTCCAAACCACGAACCGAACCGAAGCCAAGTGAAACAATAAGACGGAGGTTGTTGCTCAAAAAGTGGGTTATATTCGCTGCTTGTTACAACTTGATGTGGTTTATGTAATGCTGCTGCTGGTTTAACGGCTTAAACCGTACCGAGGACCGGTTGTCTGTTCTGTCATGTGCTCACATTCAGCGCATTGTTTTATTTCAGCTTTTTTTGTTCGCTTAAACTGCCGCGGTTTGGATTAATGTGTGTCTGTTGTTTCGAAGGTTGTTCGTTGTGCAACGGCTTTGGCTAGTCGAATGGACGTGAATTGCTTGAATGGAGGTGGTTTTGACAGCTGAGTGAGGTTATGTGAGGTGGACGCACGTCAAAGCACGGTCAACCAACATCAATTGTGACGTAAAACTCCTTTGAACCCAATTTAAACCGCAACCCATCGCAACTTGGGCATCCTGTCGTCGAGCGTGGGCACCTTCCGACTGGGCGACGACCTCGGCCGATTGTGCACCACTCGAATCCTGGTTGCTGGCGCATCAGGCTTGTGCGCAGCGACTCCATCGTTCGCCGCTGACCGCAGATTCTGAAGAGTGGCCAGATTCGTAATGACTTGTCCAAACCGATCGAAGGCTTGTCCAACGCGATCCACAATCGTCGGGCGTTCCGGTTCCTGGTCGTCATCCTCTGTGACCACTGCGTTTGGATAGTAAATGAAGACTCCCTGACCGTTGGCTCCGGCCGGCTGAGGGTTATAGACTCCCTGACCGCTGGCTCCGGTCGGCTGAGGGTTATACTCAGCCTGCGGCTGTGCTGAGACTCGTTGTGGCTGCAGAGGAGGCACCTCGCCCTGCAGGCTCACCTGAGGCGCTGCCACCAACTGCGGTTGACCTTGCTGATTTGGGGCACTCCCCTCTGGCGACTGAACCCGGTTCCTCTCCACAAACGTCTGCTGATTGCTGTTCGGCGGCGTCTCGTAACCCGCGAACGACGACTGAATCAGGCTGTCCATGTAGCTGGGCTTCGGTGGCGGATGGTGTTGCACCCCCTGATAGGGGTATGGAAACTGCGGTCCATAGCCAGGATAGTAGGACGGAGCGTACGGGGCGCTGTAGGCAAACTGTCCCGCCGGCAGGTCGTAGCTGGGCTTCGGCTTCTTGAAGATGTTCAGCAGGGAGGGGACGATTTTCTCCTCCGGCGAGATGTGCGCCAGGATGTGCCGTGGAACAGCGGCCGACGTGGGAGCGGCCTCGATCGTCTGAATCAAGGCAATCTCGTGCTCAATGTTGTTCTTCTGAGCCGTGTAGTGCTGGATGAGGTGGGTCGTGTCCTCCTCTGTTTGGGCGGACTCTTGGCGGCTCTCCAGGGCAGCTATCTGCCCGACGAGGCTGTGCTGTAACTCCTGCAGGGTGGACAGTAGATCCTTGCCGCTGGCTGAGCTGGAATCGCTGGGTTCTGGCTTTGCAACGACATCTACATCCACCGCAGCGCCGATGGCGACGAGGCCTACGAGGAGAGTCAACTGAAAAGAGAGGCGATGAGCTAATGCCTCCCGAAGGGCGTCCACTACTTACAATCGTTGAATATTTGCTTGCGCCCATGATGATGTTCGCCTGTGGTGCAGTGAAACACTTGTGGTACCTCGTTTAGGGGGACTCTTCGATTTTATATGGTTTAGCAGCCGCCACTAAGACGCACATTCCGCTGAAGAGGTCGTTGTCATGGCCTGAGGGCGGCTCTTCGCACAGCGGTCCGTCCACTTTGGGCGAAGCAACTTGTTTTTTTCACACAAACCTCATGGAATTCACTTTATTTTCCAGGTGACACGGGCTCGTACAAATTCCGACCAGAAACCGACATGGATGACGTGGAAGCAGTGGTGTGCAATGAGTCCGACATCAACGAGAACGAAATGAAGCAGCTGGACTTTGACGAGACCACCAAGATCCTCCTGGTCAAGCAGAAGGGCAAGCTGCACGCCATCGGCAGCAAGTGCACGCACTACGGAGCACCTCTGCACACTGGTGCCCTTGGCGACGGGCAGGTGCGTTGCCCATGGCATGGCGCCTGTTTCAACATAACCTCTGGTGACATAGAGGACTGTCCCGGTCTGGACTCGCTGCCCTGCTACAAGGTGCACGTGGAGAAGGACGGAAAGGTGAAGGTTCGAGCGAAGAAATCCCAGCTGGAGAAGAACAAGCGCATCAAGGACATGGTGCTGCGCGATGAGTCCGACTCGCGAACGTTTGTCGTCCTCGGCGGTGGCCCAGCGGCCGGGGCCTGCGTCGAAGCACTCCGCCAGGAGAACTACGCCGGTCGCATTGTGATGATCTGCAAGGAGAACGCCCTACCCTACGACCGTGTCAAGCTGAGCAAGGTCTTCGATGTCGAACTGAAGACGTTGCAGTTCCGTGACGAGGACTTCTACAACAAGTACTCCATCGAGACCGTGCTCGGCGTGGAGGGAACCAAGCTGAACAGCGCTGAGAAGACGATCACCTGCTCGAATGGGGAGCAGATCAAGTACGACAAGATATTCATTGCGACCGGCAGTCGTGCGATAAAGCCAAGGATCCCCGGCGCCGACTTGGCGAACGTGTTGACAATCAGAGAATACGCGGATTCTCAGGCAATAAAGGGCCTCATATCGAAGGACCTCGATGTGGTGTGCTTGGGCACCAGCTTCATCGCCATGGAGGCGGCTTCGGCTTTGGTGAAGAAGGTCAAGAGTGTGAGTTTGCTTTGCTTGCCGACACAGTCCAGTCGCATGAACTAACCTGTCATTCTGTTTCACTTGCAGGTCACGGTGATTGGGCGGGATGACGTGCCCTTTAAGCAGATCTTCGGCGAGCAAATTGGCCAGCGAGTGCTGAAGCTGTTCACGGAGAACAACGTGAAGATGGTGCTGCAGAGCGGCATCAAGGAGTGCCGCGGCAAGGACGGTGTCCTCACCGAGGTTGAACTGGTTGATGGGACGGTCTTGCCGTGTGGCCTGTGCATAATGGGCACCGGGTCGCGTCTCAACACGGAGTTCCTGAACGAGTCCGGCGTTGAAATGAACTCCTTCGGCGCTGTGAACGCCGACAGCAACTTGATGACCAATGTGCCCGACGTCTACGTGGGCGGCGACATCGCCAATGCTCCCCTTTCAGACGCCCAACCCGAACGTGTGGCCATCAGTCATTTCCAGATTGCTCAATACCATGGACGTGTCGCTGGAGCCAACATGGCGGGACAGTCGAAACAAGTGCACACCGTTCCGTTCTTCTGGACGGCTCTCTTCAACAAGGGCTTCAGGTACTCCGGTTCGGGCAAGCACGAGGAGATGCAGATCGTGGGCAGCGTGGATGACCTCAAGTTTGTCGCATTCCTGATGAATGGCGATGGCAAAGTGGTTGCTAGCGCCTCGTGTGGTCACGACCCCGTGGTTGCACAGTTCGCTGAGTACACGCTGACGCAAGCGCTGCACAAGACGGACATCGCCAGTGAAGATCCGCTCGCATGGACGAAGTGTATTACGCGACCGATGAAGGTCTGAGTTAGGTTTGCCTCCAAGTGCGAGATATTCTCCTAAAGTCGAGCTGGCATCTCGCCAGCTGAATGTATGTAAATTTTGTAAGTTATCCCATGTGTTGTCTATGCGCACACAATTGCCGATCCATTGAAATAAAGGCTATGTTGCTAATTGCGGGGGGGTTCTCCCCTGATCTTATGTTTTGTTTTGTAAATCTGGCGAGTGCCCACTTTGGCTCGTCGAGCTCGGAGTTTTCGCTTAAATTGCATGCACCACCGCTCCTGTCTTATGTAATAACTATCACGCTCTGTAAATGTATATAGAAACACGAGGATAACGTTGAGCACATCTTTATTTTCTTCAAATCATCGTGCCTCTCGTGCCATCAGGTCACGATGATGTAACTTTCTCGCTACAAAATCCATTCATTCCCTAGCTCCACCCCAACTTAATCCCAAACTTCCTTCACACGCAGATGATTGAGCCGATCTTCGAGCGTAATGTGAGGCTTCATCTTACTCAGCGCCTGAGCGTCCTGCCACTGCTTAACCTTGGCCTCGCGCTTGGCAAACACCTTCGCATGACCCGCCGATTCCTCCTGCAAAGACGACGATTGTTAGTGGATGCACTTCACTCCCCTGCAATCACTCACGAGACTCAGATAGGGATTCCTCAGGAGCAGCATGATCTGCTCCTGCCGGTCGTATTCCCGAACCAATGTGTCCATCGCCTTCTTGCTGACCGGCTTGACCAACCGCTTCTTGCCGCGGAATATATGACCGGGCACGGTTGCTTTGAAGAAATTTATTATCGACAAGCGCATTTTTGTGTGGAAAATTAGGAAAATAAACCGAATTCACTGCGGCCGGAGGAAATTTCTTGTGATTTTCGGCTGAAGTGTGACAGTTGAAAAGTGACAGTTGTGTGTTATCCCCCCTTAAACGCCCGAGGCGACATCTATCTTACGTAAGAGCAAATACTTACACTCTTCACAAGAAAATTGTGAAATTCCTCGCGACAGTTGGATGCCGTTGTTGTTGCACACGCACACACATCGATGATGGCTACGCGATGCTCAGCCACACAGCCAGCGGATGACGTCAAACGCACAACCCCACACTTGTTTACCGTGCAAAGTCCGCTTCCGCATAACTCAGCTGATTGCTTCTCGCGAATGATTCGTCGAAACTGGGGAAAAGCCCGCCATAAATGAAACTCATTGCTCACTTGGTTTTCCATACGAACTGTATTGCTTGTCATGCTTCTAAGAACTACGACCGATTCACACAAATGCAACGCTTATTCTACGAACTCTACGATAACACCCCATTCACACGCTCTCAGCGGACAGCTCCTCGTCTGTGTTGTGGAAATATCTCTCCATGTGATGCAGGATCTCGAATCCAACCTCGACCATGATCAGAATGATGATCATCCATTCTAGTCGAATGTGATGGGCATCGTTCAGGTTGTGCGACACCAGTTCGGCCAGCTCGACGCAATGGTTGATCTTCTCGTTCATCACCTTCGTTCTGCGGGTTATACTGAAGTACGAACATACCTGAATGTAGAGTGTTTCGAGGTCCTCGCGGTCCCAGTAGAAGTCTGGCGTGTCCAGCAAATCCGAGCTCAGATTGATCATGTGACGTAAGGCGAAGAGTTCGCCGGTCTTTCGCAGTGCCTCCGCTCGTGTGATCTTGATCCGCCGGCCTTTCTTCAAGTCGTCCGTCAGGTACTCCAGTCCGTCGATGTATCTGTCCAGAGTGGCCTCCCAAATGCCCAGCTTGATGGATGTCGCCATCGCATTGGAGAACGTGTACTTCTGATAGAAATTGTCCGTGCCCTTGTTCAGGTAGAAGTTGCCATTCTTGAAGATTGCCTTCGCCTCTGCAGCGGCGCTGGTTCCTTCTTCCGATTCCGGTGTGTACGTGTACGGCATGATCTCACTCTCACCCTTGACCAGTGCCTTCAGGTAGCTGTCCTTCTCGAACGATTTGAGGAACGACAGCACGTTGTTCGTTTCCAATTCGTTAAAGTTCCACATGACGACGGATCCCTCGCGGAAAAAGAATATATCCCGAGCCTCCTCGTTGACCATGTAATTCGCCGTCACATAGAGGACATCCTGTTCGACGCCCAAATTGTCGGTTGAGAAGAACTTCTGCGCCGAGTAAAGTTTCTGCTTCTCCAGACCGGCCAGCAGTCCCTCGAGATCGTACTCCTCGGCGGTGGAGAATGCGGTCACATTGAAGAGACCCTTCGCCGCTAAGTCCTCCTCTTCGTTGCGCTTCTTGCGCTGCACTCGTTTCTTTGGCTGCAATCCCGGCAGTGAGTCCTGCTGCAGTGTGCGAATTTGACAGAGGCGCGGGCCGGTGACGGACTGCTGGCGGGCGAGTCCATTTCTGCTGGCCGATATCGACAGGAATCCCCTCCGGCCGGCGGTTTGTGCTATCACCGTGACACCTTTGGTGAACAAGGCCCGTGTGAAGTTCATTCTTGATGTGCGGTCGTGTTACGAGTGTGTTCTAGACTTTAGACATCTTCGGCTGGTCGCACAGCGATTGGATTACTCAATAGATGAATGGAAACTGGGGGGTAAATTTCTGCGTCTGACAGTTGCACGTGCCCGCGATTGCCGGTGTTTGGCTGCTGTCAGAGGGTTGCGAATGGATTCAGCGCGGGATTTTGCATGAATTAGAGAAGGATTTTGTGGCGTGGGATTTAGGGGATGGGGATTTGGGGGGAATTTGACCAGGAAGTGGATTCTTCAAGAAATCAGCTCAGTTCTCGATCCACATCCATCAGCCGCCTGTTGCAAGTTGCAAATTTGCTAGGCAAATTTCCCCCCCCTTAGCGACGGTGGCGCCACTGTTTGACGTTTGCAGCAACTAGGGATGGGGACATATCACGTCAAATTCAAACGAATTTATTTTGTTGATCCATGCGATGGATGAGGGGGAGAAATATGAGAGGAATGGCTTTTGATGATGATGGGCAGAAGTATGAGAGGAATGGCTTTTGATGATGATGGGCAGAAATTTGAGAGGAATTGCGATGGCTTTTGAGACCCCAATTTGAGATGTTTTTTTCAATTCTCTTTGTTCACGTCTGTTGGGGGGTGCGGTGAGTGTTGAGTGGAGGGGGCAGTGGTGAGGAGTGGAGCATGAGAGTGGATCATGGTTTACACACCCTGAGAGTGAAGCTTGTCCCACGCTTCGTTGATCAACGATTTCCTCGGGCAGTTCTTAATCAATTTGTCCTTGAACTCCACAAAGATGCCGCAACAGATGCGGGTCAGGTTCTAATTTCGTCGTTCTCACAGCCATATGGCCTGTCTGACGCCACAATCATCGTCTAAACAAACAAACGATGTGTTTAAACAGTGAACTGTAGCTGCTTTCAATATGAACTGCTCTACACGGCGAACTGTAGCTGCTTCCAATATGAACTGCTTAACTGCGAGAATTTCTCGAACAGCAAACAGCATGTGTACACATCTAATGACTCTTATCTGTTGTTTTTGTTTTGTTTTTCTCGATCCGCGGTGCCTCGGTGATCTACGCTTTCCACTTTCAAATAGAAAAAAAAAAATAACCCAAACAGGCTATGTACTCCAGCGCGGAATGACCAAGGGAAAAAAAAACAAGTTTAAACGAGACTCAATGCCTCGGACCAAATCCGAGTGTGTGCACCCATGTACGCACGCATCCGTTGTGCCGCCAGTCAAACGCATTACCTTGGTACATAGTGTGTTTGTGTTTATTTTGGATTCTAAAAAATATAAAATATACAAATTTTACTTGTTTTTTTTGTTTTCTCTTCTTTTTTTTCTTGGGATAACAAATGGTGCACGAAAGGGGGGAATGGGGGGATGGAGGGTGGGGGAAAAAGGAAATATATTTTCTTCTTGTTCGTTTCTCTTTCTCTCTCTCTCTCTCTCAATTTGAATGCGCTTTTGAATGCGATGTATAAAAAAATTTGTTGTTTTTTGTTCACCTTCGTCGTCACTAAAATCGTCGTCGTCGTCGTCGTCGTTTGTTTGTTTGTTTGTTTGTGTGTGTGTGTGTTCGTCGTACGTCCAGCAAAACGGATAGACGGTAAATAACTCTCAAAATACACAGACATTCCATAAAAGCTGACAAAATACGTATAAAATAAAAATAAAGGGAAACAGGAGACTGTTGTATAAATTATAAATAAAAATACATATATATATATATACCGCTACAAATGCATGATTCTCGCAGAATCCGAAGAAATGTAAACACACGTCTACTTCTACTCGCTCGTCCTTTCCTGTTTTCTTCTCTCCTCTCTCTCTCTCTCGCTCTCTTCTGCGTGTTCTCTCTACTCTCGTTGCTGCTGCTGCTACTGCTGCTGGTGCTGATCGCTCATCCAACCGATTAAGCTTCCGTTTCGGCGCCCTTCAATCGCAGCCGGGCGAAATCCTCGAAAATGATGTCATCATCCTGCCCATTGTCATCGCCGTCCAGCTGAATCAGATTTGTTGTCGGCACCTCGGCGAGATTATCGAGGGCGGCACCACCACCAGCCGCCTGCAGACTACGCCTGGGCGATCGTTCCGATATAATCGGATCCGTATCGTCCTCCGGCTTGGGATGCATCAGTATGAATGGCAACTCGGCCACCAGATCACCGCCCATGATCACATTCATCGGCCCAGTGATGAAGAGTTTCACCTTAACCTTGTAGTGCACAATGATGCCGAGACTCTCGCGCTGCGTTGGATCCGCTATAAGCGTGCTAGACGCCAAATTAGTGTCCTCATGCTTCAGCTGACCATCGAGGGCCAGACCCCATTTGTCCTTGTTGTTCGCCAACAGCGGCGTCAATTCAAAGACCTTGGAAAGTGTAAAGCCCGGCTGCACAGCGCACCCGTCCTCCGATTCTGTCTCAGCCACCACACACTTGTACTGGGCCGTCGAGAAGAGGCAAATGTCGGCGAATTGTCGCACAAGCACCTTGATCTTTTTCACAGTGCGGGTGGAATTGTTGGCGATGTGAACGTTCACGGAAATCGATTCGCCATGATGGTACAGCTCCTTGTCCAGGCTCGCCTCCAGGTGTATCTTATTTGGTTTCATCATAAATTCTTTGCTCACCTCAATCGAGGGCTGTTCGCCCAGCTTTGATGGTGCGTACATTATCTTTCGTATGGCCAGTCGAACGGAATTCCTTTTGTGCGGCTTATCGTCCAGTGTCTCGCCGACGAACGCTTTCAGCTCATAATCGACACCGCACGGTTTCCCAGTGTCCCCCGGTGCTGGCTGCAGCGACACCGATGCCGGACAATAGGGAGGAACTTCAAAATAAAACGGATATGCATTCGGTCCCAATTTCTTGATCAGACGCTCCTGCAGTCGTGTCAGCGGACGCTCCGATTCGATTATTGGAAAGATCTGTTCGCTCGCCAAGTACAGATCCTTGCGAAATGTCAGCCCCAGCACGTCCAGATCCTCTCGGCCATAACGAAAGGCGGCCAACACCTGACCGAAGACCTTGCGATCCTTCACGTAGTCCGGTTCAATGAGGACCACTCCATCGATGGGATCGACATGTGTTACATGATCAACGAAGTCCCTCTTGCCAAGGTATACAGTGATTTTGCCATTCGATGAGCTCTTCTTGAACACCCTCGTTGCCTGACGCTTTGAGCTGCCGTCATCGACGTCCGGATCAGGAGACGGCTGCGGGGATCGATGTAGCGCTGAATTAATCATACTTCTTGTGAGAGATGTAAATGGATATATGTATATATGTGTGTGTAGATGTGTGTGGGTATAAATTTTCTCCTATTACTAATTTAATACTTGCGCGGCGTGCGTGAGTAATGAATGGAATTTCGTTTAAAGTGGTTTTTTTCTTCACCCCCCCCGTTTGCTCTTCTGTGCTTTATCTCTGTTAATATATCTTTCGTGTGTGGTGTTTTTTTTTTTCTCTCGTATTCCTTTTCTTTTTCTTTTTTTTGCTGCTTCAAGTCAATAAAAATATGTACATCGGCGGGTTCTTTTTTTTTTTTCCTTGTTTTTTTTTTTTTTTTGTGGGCGAGATGTAAAGCCGTCCTGAATGTGTTCGTCTCTTATCTATTCCGATATAGCTGTCGGGCACGTTTAAACTTATAATGGATTCGCGATAATTTCCGAGTGAAAAATTACATTCAAAAGTTAGTTTTACTGATTAAAAAGGTCAAAATAATTGAATTGAAACAATGAACCTAAACGCCCAAATATTTATCTAAACTCATTTTTCTTACAAATGTCAGAATTTCTGCGGTGACAAGTGAGTTTTGTTGCGGAAAAACGCCTCGCTACCGATCGAAGCGCCACTGGTGGCTGGATGCTGAAAATGACTGTCTGGTGGTTTGTTGGTTGAACTGTCAAATGCGAAGGAGAAGAATTCTCGTCCGGAAAAGTGTTTTTGTGTTTATTTCTGCGTAAACTATGCAATTTCGTGAAATAAATACTCAAATAAATTAATTGCAAGCACAATGGAGAACGTGTTATTTTCGAATTTGAAGAAGCTGTACGACAACGAGCTGTACAGCAGTGCGAATACTGTGGTAAATCTTGGTTGAAATTCACTCCCATTGAGGGGTTAAGTACAAAGGGCTTTTGCTTGTTTGCAGGCAAATCTACTGACGACGTTGTATCAGAACGATCGGTTGATAGCCACGCCGGAGCAGGAGTATCAGGTGCTCTTGTTTCGTGGCGATTCGCAGTTTCATGAGAGGAAATTCCGTTTGGCCGCGAAGCATTTGCACTCGGCACTGATGATGCGAAAGACATTGCTGCGGCATAAGAATCCGAATTTGGCCGCAATTGAGAACACCTACGACCAGTTCACCGACATAGAGATCAAGTACAAGTTGGCCGTGTGCTATCGGGAGCTAAACGAGTCGAATATGGCCATCACCACGTTGCAGTCGATTCCAACGAAATCCCGATCGCCAAAGATAAACATGCTGCTGGCCAAGCTGCAGCACAGGCAGTCGAGAAACCTGGCGGAGGCGATGATTTCCTACAAGGACGTCCTGCGAGACTGTCCAATGGCCATGGAAGCGATCAGCTACCTCCTGGAGATCGGTGTGGACGGCATTGAAGTCAACTCGCTCGTGGTGAATGGTGAGTCCTCTTTTGGGGGGAGGGGATCCCTCAGTTGCACAACTCATGCAATCCTCTTTCAGTCAGTTCCACACCAAAGCACGTCGAATGGCTGAGCAGTTGGATAAAGGGCCACGCTCAGATGTACGTGTACAAGCACCTGGAAGCATCGAAAACCTTTCAGTCGATCAACGATCAGACGAAGCTCCACCAAAACGATCACATCCTCACGCTCATTGGCAAGGCGCTCTACTACAACGGACATCACGCGCAGGCGCAGCACTACTTGGAAACAGCGAACATGATCAATCCCTACAGCACCGATCACATAATGCCACTGGCCGTCGTCTACGAGAGGAACAACAACCTGCCGGAGCTGGAGAAACTGGCCAACCAGCACTCGAACATCAACGAGCTCAGCTCGGAGAATTGGTTCGTAATGGCACAGAATCTCTCCGCCAACGGGAAGTATGAGAAAGCCTCGTATTTCACCCACAAGGCGATCTCGGTGGATCCCACCAATGTGGAGGCGTATCTCCTGCGGGGGAAAATCTTCCTCCAGCTGAAACGGTACAGGGAAGCGATACGTTTCTACCGCACCGTTCAGAGTCTTGCCAACTATCGCTTTGAGATATACAAAGGCCTTGCTGCCTGTTACATTGGCCTGAAGCGTCTGAAGGATGCTCAGACGATATGCGCCCTGGCGGCGCGATACTTCCGCAATTCGCCGAGGAGCTATGTGGTAAGTTGGACATGCAGCTTGCTGCTCCGGTGATCACATGTTTCATTCTAGCTCCTGGCCAACACACTCCTGTACTCATCGAATGCGGTGACCAAGTGCCAAGCAAAGACCTTCGTGTGTAGGGCTCTGGAAATCGATCCGTACTACTTCCCCGCAGTCCAGGCCATGGCCGAGATCCTTCAGTCGGAGGGGGAGACCCAGGAAGCCATCAAATTGCTCAAGAAACAGTCGGCAAGCTATCCCAGCTGCAAGCTCTTCACCATGCTGGCTGACATTCTAAGCACCGAAAAGGACTTGGACGGTGCTCTTGAATACTACACCATCGCTTTGAGGTTAGTTACGAATGTTAGATGGTGTGTCACTCTATCTCTCTCTCTCTCTTTCAGCATGGAGCCGACAAATCATCGTGCATTGGAGGGGGTGAATGCTCTGGGTCAGTCATCAGAGACGACCACCAAACAGGACGAATGTTCCCTCGCCACGACGTCACAGGACGAAGAGTGGCCAATCGATTACGATGAACCGTCAATCGAGGCGGTGGAATTCTCCTCAGCAGCAGCAGTCAACCCGGATGGGGAGTCGGAGAGCGATCCCATCTGGTCTGATGTGGATGCAGAGCTCACAGCATAAGCGCTTAGTCTTTCTATAAATTTGTAATCTTAAGAAATACCTACTCAATAAAATAATACTTAAAACCGAAAAAGTGGCAACACTTGTTTTAAACGTCAAAACCGACAAGTGATAACCTCAAAACCAAAACATCATTCCCCAGTTCTGCGCTGCGTTAAAATAAAGTTTCTTCCGAGATGTCTCGGTCTTTTCGCCCAAATAACTGCGCCCGAGTTGTGCATAAAGTGAAGGAAATCCTGGCTCCCGTCGAGGGGGAGTCATACTTAATCAATCGCAATCCACGAAACTTGGAGAAGCTGAGGATAGCCTACAAGCCGACGGGATACCACTTGGAGAAGCCGGGCCGGAGTTTCTGGCACAAATTGCACCTGGAGGTGTCCGGGAAGTATGTCACAGCTCAGGTGAATCACTTTGAGAACGGTCCAGTCATCTCGGCCAGTACGTCCGAGTGGGCAATCAAGAAACAGCTGTACAAGACCAAAGACACAGCGGCGTTTGTCAATCTCGCACGAGTGCTGGCGCAACGCTGCATCAAGGCTGGCATCACAGAGGTGTCATGTAACATCGATGCGGTGCCCAATGGAAAGATCGATAAGTTCTTCAAGACCATGGAAGCGGATGGGGTCACGCTGACCGAGCCGGAGCGATTCAAAACACCTCACCCGTGGGACGCCTACCGAGAGGACAAGTTCTGGGAGGCTACCGATTAAGGAGGAAGAACAACAATCAAGTGGAATTTTTCCTTTATCTTTATTTTACATTAATAAATGTTCAACATCGTTCCAAGTTACTCGTACTTTTGTTTGATGTCCTCCCAGAGTTTCTGCAAAAGAATAAATTGGTTGACATTACATAATGCTGAGCGGGGTGGTTTACTTACTCCTCGGTTCACTGATCTGAAGATGCTCTCGGAGGCAATGTCGAAGGTTCGCTCGAAGAAGAACGCCGAGCCCAGGATGACAATGGCGAAGGTGGAGCTCCTCTTGAACAGGGAATTGTAGATGGCCTTCATTTTGGGATGGTTTTTTCTTTCTTAAGGATTTCCTTCGACGAGTTCGCGAATGGAATACTCTGACGACTGACAGTAGGTGGAAAGTGACAGATGTCCAGAGGTTGTAGCGCCATCTGGTGATGGGTTGCGGGAGTGATTTGCGAGAATAGGGGGATGTTTTTGAAGCGAAAGCATTTGAAGAAGGGATGATGTTTGACAAGCGCTGGGAAATATCGGGAAAACAAACTGTTGACTAGTTGTCTTGACGTCTAATTGTCATTGTTGACTTGCACGGTGTGCACAAGGTTTATTAATTGTTTAGTGAAACATTAAAACAATGACCACCCAGGACGCAATATTAGACGAGCTACTGCAGACCGTCGCCCCGGCAAGGTCCCGCTCGGAGATGAACATCATACCGGACCACACGACCATGTTGCAGGGGAGCAAAAGCAAGAAACAACTGAAGCGACGACGGAGACCGACGAAGAGTACCACGCTGACGCGTAAGCAGTTCACCGAGCTGGGACTGAATAACATAGCGCGACGCAAGCTGAACTATGTGTCGAATGGTGTGCCGCTGAATAAACTGTGGGAGGGATACATCAAGGAGCAGCTCAACTTCCGGCAAGGCGCGACGATTCCCGAGTGCTACGAGGGGGGTTACGACGCGTTCAGTAAGATGCTACCGAAATTCGATCTGCACGGTGCACGGGTGACTGTGGTTAAGGCGAAGTGCCCGAGCTACTTGCTACTGTCGGGCATTGTGGTTGTTGAGGCGAAAAATGTACTGAAAGTGTTGACTGTGGGCAATACGCTGAAGACCGTCCCGAAGAATGATGTTGTCCTCGAGGTGAAGGTTTGCAACGTAACGTTTACCATTTACGGGAAGAACATCATCATTCGACCGGCGGAGAGATCGGTGAAGAAAATCAAGATGTTTCCCAGTTTTGACTTGTAGACCGTGGGGGGCACGTGGAGTAGATTAAGTTAAGTTTAGTCCTAAGGAGGCCACAATAAATTGTTGCACCCAACGCCAAGTACTTTGACTCCTTATTCACATTCCAGTTGCAGGGTCCACCCACTCCTGACGGCCAAGATTAGGCAAACAAACCGTCGCAACCGAAATGCAGCCGGAATTTAATTAACAGACGATGCAAAAACGGCTCATTAACCACCACACAGTTGTTGGGCAAAAACCCATTCATCCGTAAAGCTGTCAAAACTCCCCAACATTCTCTCGCTCGCGCTCAATTAGTTATTGTTGACTCGGCCAATGGACTGTGCAAAAGCTGAAGGTAACCAACCCTCCGGGTCGGCACAAAAACTCCTCCAGCCACAATTCAAAATGCAAACTTGCACAATCATTTTACACCAGCATGCTGCGAGGGTGGCCGGTCCGATTTCAAAGTCTCATACCAAATGCACTCCATACAGCACCTCTCAACAAGCTCTTCATCGCTCTCTCACTCACTCTCTCTCGCTCTCACACATTTCCACACTCCTCTACAACGTCAACCATTGCCGAACAGAACCGGCAGAACCTCGAGTGTGTTACATTTTACATTTCGCCAGAGCCAGAGCTTTACACCAAATCCGTCCAAAAAATTAAATATGAAATATGTTTCCAACTCTGCACCTTTTCAGGAATTAATTTTGCATTTTCCACATTCACGTCCATTGTTTGAGGAGACGGTCTGCTTCATTTTTTGCCGGTTGCCGCGCCGTCGGAAAATGAAAAACGATGTATTCTTGGTGCAACCGGAAAAAAAAACCCACCACGAATTTCATTTATTCCACGGGGGAGCCGGCCAGATAGTAGCCTCATTGATTTTTCTATGAGTTCTCTGCTTTTTCACGGTCTTTTTTTTTTTTTTTTGTTGTAAGGATGCCCTCGCTTTTGTTTTGTTCCACGGCATCACCATCTCCACGTACACACATCCTCGTGTTGGCCCACATGCAACGAGGCATTCATCAGGATGCGATGATGGTGCGATGGATTCGTGATAAGTTCGGTCGGAGACCGGCCGGAATGAATGAATTTACTATCGCGGTGGACATTCATCCGTGGATGTATTCCCTCCGCTGGAGCGAGGTGTAAACCAGCGTGCGTGTGTGTGTGTGGCCTGGGAGTGGGCTCCGATTTTCGCACGAGCCTTTGTTGGAGCATTACCTGGTGGGGAATTTAAAAGGGCGTTATGAGGTTTTTGCCTATCCACACTATTAAAAACAATTTCCAGGCACACACCGGTGTCCACCCACCATCACCACCATCCGGCGCTACTCACATTTCCGGGCCGCATTATTTTGAATAATCCATTGAATCATTGGACTGACGGAGGACCAGAGAGCTGAGGCAACTGTGCGAGAGGATGTGTTCGTTGTTTGCCGTTAGAGCGCTGGCGGGCGTCAAAATTGTGTACAAGCGGTTGCGTTTTCGACCGTTCGTTTGGGTGTTCCTCAGATTTTGTTGTTGTTCTCACTTTTTCTTATTTTTTTTTTCGCCCAAATGAATATATAAAAATTGTGAAAAGTCCATCCGTGAAATGTATATACCTAGCGATTAAAATGCTTCCAGGCAATTTGCCGACAAACAGTCGCAGCAGTTCAAATGGAAGCGCGTGGTTCCATATGGTTGAATACCTACAGGTGGACGCTTGGACGGTGGACGGTTGTGCTGTTCATCCTGCGGGTGCTGCTGAATGCTACGTTTTTGTTGTTGTTGTTGTTGTTTTTTTTTTTGGAGTTTTTAAGGACAAAAATATTTATTGTTATTTCATGGTCGATTGTTCCGGGCGGGAACAATGGAAAGTTTTTTTTGTTTAAAATGTTCCACGAATGCCAGTGCTGATGCTGGTGAGAGGATCTGTGAATGGTGGAGGAGGAGGAGGAGCAGGAGGTAGCTCCTAGAGGGTAACCAGGAACCGGATGTGGGTGTTGTGTGATGTACGCAAAGAATGGAGTTCATGTGATGTTCAACTTTATTGTTTACCTTTTTGAATAGTTTTCCACTCGAGGGGGCGGCGAGGAGGTGGATAAGTTAAAGCGATGGAGCTCCTCTTCTAACTTTGAAGTCATAACAAATACACAAAATTTGTTTTGATTAAAACGAGTTCAGTTTCGTGAGATTCTTGAGGATTAATTAAGAATTCATGGCTGCTCTTGGAGCAGAAAAGTCCGGTTAATGTAAACAATGATGGGTCTTCTTGGGAGCGATTCTTGAGAGTGATGTTGGCCCTCGGATTTGGTTAGATCTTCGCTTGCAGGGGGGGGGGGGGGAGCTGCCATTGATCGGAGATGATGGACGCGTTACAGGTAATCTTTGCAATGAATCCTTGGAGAATAAGTGGAAGTGGGTGCATTGGGGTGTGTGACATTTGGACAGCGCGAGTAGTAGCTGATAAATTCGACTAAATCACACTTGGACAGCACAAGAAGCAGCTGATGAATGTAAGGAGCTCACATTGGGACATCACAAGAAGCAGCCGATGAATTCGACGAAATCACACTTGGACAGCACAAGAAGCAGCCGATGAATGCAAGGAGCTCACATTGGGATATCACAAGAAGCAGCCGATGAATTCGACGAAATCACACATGGACAGCACAAGAAGAAGCTCACATTTGGACAGCACAAGAAGCAGCTGATGTATGTAAGGAGCTCACATTTGGACACCACAAGAAGCAGCCGATGAATTCGACGAAATCACACTTGAACAGCACAGGAAGCAGCTGATGAATGCAAGGAGCTCACATTTGGACACCACAAGAAGCAGCTGATGAATGTAAGGAGCTCACATTTGGACACCACAAGAAGCAGCCGATGAATTCGACGAAATCACACTTGAACAGCACAGGAAGCAGCTGATGAATGCAAGGAGCTCACATTTGGACAGCACAAGAAGCAGCCGATGTATGCAAGGAGCTCACATTTGGACATCACAAGAAGCAGCTGATGAATTCGGCTAAATCACACTTGGACAGCACAGGAAGCAGCTGATGAATGCAAGGAGCTCACATTTGGACATCACAAGAAGCAGCTGATGAATTCGACTAAATCACACTAGGACAGCACAAGAAGCAACTGATGAATGCAAGGAGCTCACATTTGGACATCACAAGAAGCAGCCGGTGAATGCAAGAAGCTCACATTTGGACATCACAAGAAGCAGCTGATGAATTCGGCTAAATCACACTTGGACAGCACAGGAAGCAGCTGATGAATGCAAGGAGCTCACATTTGGACAGCACAAGAAGCAGCCGCTGATGAATGCAAGCAGGTCCCCTTTGGACACCACAAGTAGTAGCTGATGAAACTTCGAATAGATCACATTTGGACGGCACACTTGTGGATTCCATCAAATCAACTGGAAGTGGATTAAGTTCATTAGCAAATGAGTTTACCACGAGCACGTACACTCTACTCCCATGAGACATCTGCATTCATCTGCCTGGACGGACCACAATGGCCGGCCGAGTATGGCACAGAGCTTCGGCACACTCCAAGGGTTCCAATTGCATTAGGACTGCTGCATGCTCCTTAAATGAATGAAAAAAAATGTCACCAGAATATCAAAAACATATGTTCAACATCGACCACTTGTCATTTTCAAAACTCAACTGTCACTCTGACTGACAAAATGTAGGGATATTTTCCCCCGGTAACGGTACTTGCTTTTTGTCTTCAAAATTGACGCCGAAGTTAGCCTTAGTTAGTAGTCGCCTATAAAGAAAACCGCAGTCATCACGGAAAACTCGAGTAGAATTGAATTAAAAAATTTAAATAATTTCAAAATTGTTGTTAAGTGGTGTTATTTTTTGGTTAAAATGTTGTTTAACGTCTGCTGCTCGAGGGGTGATCGTTGGAAAACCCAAAATCGCGTCGATGTCGGGAGAAAATCGCGGATGAAAATCGGTTGGCAAACCGGGGGCCATGCGGTGCGGTGGGCAATTGTGTGAAAATTCGTGGAAAAGTTCAGTAAATCGCCTAGAAATGGGTGAAAAATGTGCCTCCTTTTGTGGAAAAGTGTTCATTAAATGCGGGGGGAGTGCAAAAATGTGTGGAAAGTGTGAAAATCCATGGTTTTCTGGGCAGTTTCAGAGCAGAGCATGTGGTTAGAGTGGAAAATCAGTGAAAATCAGTGAAAATCGGTGAAAATCTTCAAGTGTGTCAGCAATCCATGCGGGAAAAGCATCGCGAATGCAAGTGGGCTGGGAAATTGTGTGAAAATTTGTGAAATATTGTGTGATTAGGCAGATTTTAACGGATATCCTTAGGTAACCTCATGGACGGAACGTGTGCAGCACCGGTGAGCAATTTTGTTCTTTATGTTTTTGGGGGAAATTTCCTGGTTTTTCATTGTTTTCCATTTGATATCTGTTCATTGACATTTGAGGTGCATTTTTTTGGTAAAACTTTGATTCGATTGCCGTGGATTTGATTGGATTTTTGCATCAAAAGATGGATTTTTTTTAAGTGACTGGATCGCTGTCGCCATTTTCAGCTTCCGGATGGAGAATTCATTTCTTTTGCGAGTTCCTCTCTAAATTTCCCTTGTGGGATATTTTGCACTTGACGTTTGTTGTCGGATCGGTGGGTGGTGTGGAATTTTTTTTGTGACGTGGGATGACTTTTTTTGGTGTTTCGTTGGGATTTTTTTCGGTTTGAAGGGGTTTTTGTTGTGTCTTGGGAATTTGTTGCAGCTGGTTGGGGTGAAGTGGGATTTTTGTGGGTTGCAATGAAGATGTTGCTGTGGACTTGTTTTTTTTTTGTTGTTTCATGTGGATTTGTGGAAGTTCGTTGATTGGAGGGATTTTTGTCTGGGATCGCTTTGGGATTTTTGTTGGCAATTTCTTTTGTGGCGATTGACTGAAGGTTGCTTGGTTTGTTGTGGGTTTTAAAGCAAATGCAGGCATTTTCTGAAGGTGCGTTGGTTTGTGGAGTGTTTTTAAGCAAACGCAGTCAATTTCTGAAGGTGACTTGGTTTCTGGTGTGTTGAAATCAGAGATGAAGTATTGCACATGATTTCTGGCTGAAACCATTTCATTGGAAGAAGAAGAGCACTACGATTTGGTAATCATTTCAAAGGAAAAAGAAGAGCACATAGAATTGGGAGTCATTTCAAAGAAGAAGAAACCTAAGAACTCCAACGGCGATGGCTTGGAGATTCTTTCTACTTTTCGAAGGTTGCTTAAACACGTGATTATTGCAAATGCGACGGTGGAAGGTTGCTCCGACTTTCGAAGGTTTCCTAAACACGTACTTATTGCGACGCCTTGAAGGCTGCTCCGACTTTCGAAGGTTTCCTAAACACGTACTTATTGCGACGCCTTGAAGGTTGCTCCGACTTTCGAAGGTTTCCTAAACACGTACTCATTGCCTCGCCTTGGAGATGGTTTCTTCTTTTCGAAGGTTTCCTAAGCACGTGCCTCGCAAGTTTGTAGAGCATTCATAATCATAATCCATAATGTGGATGACTAGGGCTACAGATTCCGATCCTGGGTCTGGGCCCACCTTCCACTGGGAACCGCGTGTGTTGTGTGTGCCGTTGCTCGTCCTAGTTGAGAGGAGTTGGGTTTCTTTGTAGACTGCTGACGGAATTGAAATTTTTAGAAGCTTTTTATGGATAGTCGAAACATTGTCTGGGACTCTAGAGGTGTCGCCAATTGAAGGAAGACACAGAGTTGGCACCCAAGACTTGAGGAGCGTATCTACAACGTCGCAAAGCGAGGCGATGTCTTCTTAAAACTCAGCAAACATAAGCAAGGCGGCCAAGAACTTGTTTTTTGTCTATTTCATGTCTTTCTTGGGACGCAGCGGCAACAAGTCACCATGAACGAAGCACCTTTAGGAAGACCCCTTCGACAAGACCGCGTCCACAAGGCACCTTCCACAAGACCCCTTCCACAGGCCACCATTCACAAGTCACCCTCTCCAAAGCACTTCATTGCTGCCTTAGGTACGATGACTGCTAGCTTATTGCGTACAAGCCAAGGCTCCACTTAGACCATTGTGGTCCGTTGTGCTGCCACTTTCTGGCTTTGTAAAGCGTGGTCTTCCCGTTGACCCTATTGCCCTTCTTGTCGTGGCTTTCTAGCTAATTCCGGATGTCTTTATCGACGATTTCATAGCCATTCATTGGCTTTTAGATTTCTTAGGATAAGCTCCACTTAGTCTTATATACTCCACTGCGTCTTATACTTGACCGATCTTCGAGGGAGTTCAAGTAATAGCTGCCTAGCGGTATTCTTCTTGTTTCTGTAAGAGCAGTGCATGTTCCGAGGTGGCGTACCATTGCTTCTGCTTCCTCCTCATCCCTGCATCTTCTACAGTAGTCATTGTAGGGTGCTCCAAGTCTTCTGGCCTTGTTTGCCTATGAGGCAGCATCATTGCTGGCTTAATTAGGAACCACTTGTCAGGCCTGCGGCCCGTGGAGTGTCTGAGGGTCACGCTGCTTTCAGTCCATCAAGACCAAGCTCTTCTTCCTCTTCTTCCTCTTCGGTATTGCTCTCCTTCTCGAATCAGGAGGCTCGGCAATTCGATGATGCTCTTTGCCGGGTCGCCTTTCATCGTGGACAGTCCAAGCACGCTGCTTCCAGTCCGTCAGGACCAAACTCTTTGTCTTCCACTTCATTTTCGGTCTTCCTCTTCATCTTCGGTCTTCCTCTTCATCTTCGTTCTTCCTCTTCATCTTCGGTCTTCCTCTCGTCCTCGAACCAGTAAACTTGGAGATACGAAGATCCTAGCTTCGATGCTCCAAATATGTAGCGGCACGTAACTTCAGCTTCCTAACTTTCTATGCATTTCCCTTAAGACCCTTCGATCAACTGACGTCGTCTTCTGTTAGTCCCTTAGTTCCTCTCTGTAGTCCACCCCTGTTGCTAGACATTTCAGAGTGCGAGCCAAGTCTTCGCCAGATTCCAGATTGCAGTTTCAAGATTCCGAGGAATGCTCAAAGACCAAGACCTAAGACTCGTGGCAGTTCACAAGTACTTTCTAAACCCATGAATGCATCTTTTAAGGACCCCTTCACCCCATTTTCACTCGTTGGAAACAACAAGAGCAACCCCCAAGTGAAATTATCCCATTTTCCTCCCTTTCCACCGAATTCAAAGCAAAGTCTAACTTTTTTTCCTCATTCTAGCCTAGTCTGCACATGTCCTAGCCATTTCCATCCTTTTAAAGTCCTTGAAATCGCCAAATTCAAAATAACTTTCCTCCGGCCAAAAAAAGTCGACTCAATTCATTTCACGTTTTACTACATTTTTCCGCTGAGAATGAGCCAATTTCTTGAAACTCGATTTTCTTGAGGATTCCTCTTGGAATTGACTGAAATCCGCTTGGACTGTGTGTGGTGGACTGAATGGAAGTGATCTGCATTGAATTTGTCTCATTCGATGGCTGAAAACGATGTTTTTCGATTTTGATGAGATCATCAATCGTTATGCAATTTCACCTAATTATCGAGCATGTCTGGCAATGACCTTGACGAATTGCACTGAATTATTGATTTTTTGACAGATTTGCAGTGAAAGTGTTGCCAGAAGCACACTAAGATCATGAAATGGATTGAGAATTTTTTTTTAGGAAAAATTGTAATTATTTAAGCTTTGTTGAATGTGAATTGAAGTGGATTTGGGTGAAGGCTTTTCAGGCATTTTTTTTCATTTTGAAAGTAATCTATGTAGACGTAGACTGTAGACTGTATATAGAGACAATGACGCTTTCAGTCATCAAGACTAAGCTCAAGATTCGGTCTCCCACTCCTCCTCGAACCTCTGCGATTCTAAGGTCTTCCTTGTCGAAGGATGGATGTTCATGCTGGCCGTGCCAGTCAGGACTTCATTCACATCCTGCTACAGCTCGAAGAATTCGTGATTTTCCCCTGCACTCATCGGAAACAAAGATATGTAATAAAATACGAAGTCTCCGTTTGGGACTAGAATGTGGGCCAAGAAAAGGCAGAGTACGACCAAGAGCTGTTGAAAATGTACAGACTATGATTTCCCCTGGAAGCTATAAGCCACCAACGGAAGCACAGAAGCATGCGACGAGGCCAAAGTGTCAACAAATCAAGATGTTGGCTTGTCTTAGCATGGTCTCCAAGATAGACACTAGCCCCCACAAGCCGTCTACTTAGGCGAATCGTATGTCACTAGATCCGACGTAGAATTTTACTGTCCAAGAATCAGCTCTGCTGTTTTGCTTATCGTCTAGCTCTCGGCTCCTTTTAACAGGACTAGCCAAAGCAAGAGGTTTGTGGAGCATGATCTTGGGCGCACTTGTTCGGACAAACCCAAGTAGCACTGGTTGCCAAGGGCCTCATTCCTTCTTCTTCCTTCTTCTTCCGTTTCCTTCCTTATTATTCCTTATTATTCCTTCTCCTTACTTCTTCTTCTCTCCTCTTCATTCCTCTTCCTTCTTCTTTCTTCTTCCTTCGTCTTCCTTCTTCTTCCGTCTCCTTCATTTTTCTTCCTTCTTTCTTCTCTTTCCTTCTTCTTCCTTCTTCCTTCTTCTTCCTTCATCTTCCTTCTTCTTCCTTCTTATTCCTTCTTCTTCCTTCTTCTTCCTTCTTCTTCCTTCTTCTTCCTTCTTCTTCCTTCTTATTCCTTCTTCTTCCTTCTTCTTCCTTCGTCTTCCATCTTCTTCCTTCTTCTTCCTTCTTCCTATTTCTTCCTTCTACTTCTTGCGTCTTCTTCCTTCTTTTTTTCATGCTTCTTGTTCATCTTCTTCCTTCTTCTTCTTCTTCGTTCTCCTTTTTCTTCTTCTTAGGGCGCCACAGTCCGAGATGGACCTGGGCCTAACTCAACATCCCTCTCCAGCCAGCTGTTTCCAGTTTCGCAAACCAAGCCGACTGAGGTTCCCCTCGATTCGTGTGCGCCACCTTCCGAGTGAACGTCTTCTGTTGCGTTGTCCCACAGGCTGAGTCGAAGATTCTTCGACAAACTCCTTCATTGCCTCAAAATTTGTAGCTGTTCATCGGGATGTCTTGTTCCACGTGGTGTGTGACGTATCGACAGCTTGCACGACAGCATCTTGTCCTCAGAAACCAGCTCGTTGGGCCTGGTCTTCCATCGCCTTCCTTGCTGACTCTAGTCAGGACGTACACACCGCTTCTTCCGGTCGTCGCCAACCGATCCCCGGTCTTTCCATTGCCGTCCCAAAACTGCTCCTTCTGATTTCTCAATTGCTCCTTCCGATCGACGACAATCGATCTCCATGGCCTCCCCACGACAAGCATGATTCATTTCAACCAAGTCGCTCCCTCTCATCTCAACGATGTTAGCAGTTAGTCCACCAAACCACACCCGCCCATCGTCCATCAAATGTTGTTTAAAAGCAATTATTTCCTCCTCCCGAGGAGCTGGCAAAATCCGCCTCGATAAACCGGATAAAAGCAATATTCGTGTGTCCATTAATTACATTGCACTCAATCAAAAAGTCTGCCGTGCCACCATCCCCGACACCCACTGCCGCACAATGTGTCCAGCGGTTGGTTGCCGGGGTTACTTTTGTTTCGCTTTCATCTCACCACACAAACACAGAAACACGGGATGAAGGACCGACGGCGAGAGAGAGAGAGAGTGCGAGAGAAGGACAGAGACAAAGTGAGAGAGAAGAAAGGAGAAGCCATTGCCATCGGATGCAATAAATTGTCTTTGACGGCACCCCCGAAATTGTGTCCTTCCCCCATGTACACATAACAGCATCGCGCCCAGCCGCCGCCACATATGTACACTCGACGGTGTGTGTGTGTGTATACCCATCGAACAACCCTCGCAAAGATTCCACACAGCATCAAGGAGTAAACAGTAAATAAACAGAACAAAAAAAAAAAAAAAAACAAAAAAACAGGGAAAGAAAGGAAAAAATTTCAAAATGAAGTGCTGGTCTTCGTCACCCTTCTTCTATGCCTGGCAGGCGGCGCGGCGCATAGAGACTGAATTTTAAGGGTGTACACACTTGACAATGATACGACGTACGAAACCCTCCATGATGGTGAACAAAAAAGAAGTGGAATCCAGTTCCACGAGATAGACTCCAACTCGGTCGGTTGTGCCCTGCTTGTGTGCCTCTGCATGTACACTTCGTACATAAAGTGTGATGTACTCGGGGTGAACTCGGAACTCATCATCACATCCGATCCTAATCCCTTGAGTCGGGGCTCCTCTGAAATGAAAATCAAAACAAAGGAAATCTCTCTCGTCTTTCTCGCTGTCGCTCGGACGAGTGCGCTGCCGCTTCGGCTTCCCAAGCGTGTGCAAATCAAATGAAACTCTCCTTCTCTAGGGTGGCCGCGTGCACGTATTTTTTAAGGATACCACAGTTGTTGCTGCTTCTGTGTTCCTGTTCTGCGAAACACAAAAGAAATCGAAACTCGCGTGAGGATGATGAAGCTAATGTAGGACGACGACGACGATGACGAAGTGCGGGCGACCGTGATGATGGCGGCGGCAACGGATACCATGCGGTCGACGATGCAAACGACGACACGGGCGACCGTGATGACTGATGGATGGCGTATCGTGTCATACAGAGGGAGAGACTCTGCTTTTCATTTGAAAATCTGCCACGAGTGTCCGTGCCGTGCCATCAAAGTGGAAGTACTTCCCTGTCAATGTGCAAATATACTAAACTAAACCCACTTCCTCTTTGTCCTCCCCCCCCCCCCCCCCACCACCCACCACCCACCACCTCTTTGTCTGACACCCGTCGTACGCGCCTTCATCAAAGGCCGAGCCGAGAGAGACTCATCATCGTGCCAACCATCAAAAGGGTGGACCGACCGCGACGCCCGTCTCGCGTTGATGCCAAGTGATGGATATTAATAGTCCTCCCGTGTCAGCGCCCGAAAGCAGCCCGACTAACACTAGAGCGAGAGAGAGAGAGAGAGCCAAACACTCGGTGTGTATTTGAACACCCAGCTTAGCACACAAGGGTCCTTCATTGCATCGCGTAGTAACTACTGACGGCGCAGAGTCTTATGTACAGAAAAACGAGAAAAAAAAGAAAAAAAACCAAAGCCAACTCAACGAATATAGGCTAGGGTACAGTGTGGCGATGGAAAAACCCGTCTCTCGTCGTATTTACTTTGCGTAGCATCTAGTTATGGACGTAGATACCATCAGGACGATGATAATGATGATTTCCCTTTCGTTAGTCTCGTTTTTGTGCGGCGGCGGCGGCGGCGGCGGCAATGGATGGTGGGCGGTGGTTTGGGCGGCGGCTTATGTACTAGCGAGGCGTCATTTGTTTGGCGTACCCTAGAGAACGCTTCATAACGATGAGATGTTCGACGCTTGTTAATGCGAAGCGAAGTATGGATCTGTTCTCGGCGTTTTTTTTTTTTCAATTTCAGCACATTTTTGTGTGTACGTACGCCAAGAGGCAACTTAGGGGTTGGTTGGTGGTGGCACAAGGCACAAGACACAAGTGGATTCGATATCTATACGGTTCTCCCTTGTGAGGCGGCAACGACGGCGGCTATCAATTCCGAAGTTTCGAAGTTTAATGATTGAACTTGAATAGAACCGGGATAAGCCGGCGTTTGTAGTTGGCTAGCGACGATAATTGTAATGGAGATGATGGGTATCTTTTCTTCTAATCCACTTTGGCCAGCTACCGTGGCCGTACTCACTCGTTCCACTCTGTTTTCTGCAGCCATTCACCCTCTTCTTCATTTTTTTTTTGTGCTGTCAATCATGGAATATCCTTTCTTGGTGTTTTTATTTTTTTATTTTTTTTTTTTACGTAATATTGATTGAGGACGCTGAGCTTTGTTGGGCTAATTGAAAAGGATTTCGGTTGCCGTTCGCTTGGAGTGGAGCAAATGAATTGTTGTGTAATTCCAAGGGGAGCGGTGCGCTCTGGAGCGTCTTGGGTGGACGGTGTGGAAAGCGTGCGATGTGGTACGCATCTGTGCCCTCGCTTCCGCCTGAATGCACTATTTTTTATCTCATAGGCGAGCTGGTGTGACGGAAAAAGGATTTTTTTTCGTTTAATGGGACCTTAAATCTAGGTTCGCTTGTCAATTTATTTTGTCTTCGAATGGGGCTAGAGTCTGGGATGGACGAGGGTGATGTCGGGCGTCGGAAACAGAGACTGCGACTGAGGTAGACAACAGCTCGTTTGTTGCTTGGCTTTGTCGTCGGAAAATGAAGCGAATTCAGGGGCAGGGAACGGCCGAGTTGTCGTCGGAAACTGAAGCTGAGTCAGGGGAGCAGGCAAAGGCCCAGTTGTCGTCGAAAAATAAGCTAAGTCTGGGGCCCAGGGCACAGGTTGCTTAGCTCTGTCTTCGGAACTGACTCCTTGCAAGCCTCAAAGTTGGCTCTATCGTCGGAAATAGAAGCCAAGTCTGAGGCGCAGGGAACGGCCGAGTTGTCGTCGGAAACTGAAGCTGAGTCAGGGGAGCAGGCAATGGCCCAGTTTTCGCTTGGCTCTGCTTTCGGAACTGACTCCTTGCAAGCATCGAAGTCGGCTCTATCGTCGGAAATAGAAGCTCTATCTGGAGCAGGGAACGGCCCAGTTGTTGCTTGGCTCCGTCGTCGGAAACTGAAGCTAAGCCAGGGGCGCAGGCAATGGCCCAGTTGTTGCTTGGCTTTGCCTTCGGAGCTGACTCCTTGCAAGCAACGAAGTTGGCTCTGTCTTCGGAAACAGAAGCCAAGTCAGCGGAGCAAGCAACGGCCCAGTTGTTGCTTGGCTCCGTCGTCGGAAACTGAAGCTAAGCCAGGGGCGCAGGCAATGGCCCAGTTGTTGCTGGGCTCTGCCTTCGGAACTGACTCCTTGCAAGCATCGAAGTTGGCTCTATCGGCGGAAACTGAAGCTAAGTCAGGAACGCAGGGAACGGCCCAGTTGTTGCTTGGCTCCGTCGTCGGAAACTGAAGCTAAGCCAGTGGCGCAGGCAATGGCCCAGTTGTTGCTTGGCTCTGCCTTCGGAACTGACTCCTTGCAAGCATCGAAGTTGGCTCTGTCTTCGGAAACAGAAGCCAAGTTAGCGGAGCAAGCAACGGCCCAGTTGTTGCTTGGCTCCGTCGTCGGAAACAGAAGCTAAGTCAGGGGAGCAGGGAATGACCCAGTTTTAGCTTGGCTCTGCCCTCGGAACTGACTCCTTGCAAGCATCGAAGTTGGCTCTATCGTCGGAAACAGAGGCCAAGTCAGGGGGGCAGGTTGGTTCTGCCTTTCGAGCTGACACCTAGCAACCATCGACCTTCTAGTTGGCAGAGGCTCCTTCCAATACGCGGTCTCTACCGTTCTGTAATCCATTTGTCCTCCGAGCCAATCTTCTCCAGCTGTAGCTGCCTTTTGGCATCTGGGCACACATCTGTCGACGAACCACTCACTTCCTGGCGCCTTTTTCAAGTCAATTATGACCCCTGCTTGAAGACAGCTTCTTTCTACAGAGATTCTGGCTTGGATTGTGTTGAATTATGACTCCTACTCGATGCTAGCTTGATTCAAGAGAGAGCCTCTAGCCTGAACAGTGTCTGATGACTGAGAGAGAGTCGAGTCGAGATCAATTCACGGGAGGAGCGGCGGTCTCCCTCGTGGACCATCGAGGTTGACGAAAGTTAAGGCTTTCTATGGCGGCCTCCTTCTGATGTCGTTGATGAGGAGTTTAGGGCGGACGATTAAGGCAATGGGTAAAGAGGGAGTTTTATGGCTCTCTCGTGTCATTAAAGTGGCCTGGGAACGCGCTTCCAACACCTTAGCATAGACTTTCCCGGGGATACTTAAAAGAGATTTGCCCCTGTAGTTGGAGCAATCTCTTTTGTCCCCCTTCTTGCAAAGTGGGACAATCACCCCGGTTTGCCAATCGCCAGGTGTCTCAGCGCGTTCCCATGCCACGAGAGCGCCATAAAACTCCCTCTTTACCCATTGCCTTAAGCGTTTCTGGCCGGATTTCATCCACACCGGCGGATATGCCAATTTTCAGCGATTCAATCGCCAAAATGACTTCCTCCACCGTTGGACTATTCTCCGCCCCAGTTAGGACTACGGGTCTGTCCTGTTCGGGATTGAGCAGCTCCGAAAAGTGCTCGCTCCATCTGTTCAAGATGTCCGCCTCATTGGAAAGCAACACCCCATCTTTGGATTGGACTCCTTCGATGATGTTGCATTTCTCCCTTCCTCTGAGTCGGCGAATGGTTTGCCAGAACACCTTTTTCGCAGATCTATGGTTGGAGACGTTGTATTGCTGGAAGATTTGTGGACATTTTTGTTCAATATTTGCGGCTGTCTGATGGTTGGAGCTTGCATCGATTGACGATTTCTCGTGCATATGGAGGGGGTTGAATGAGTTGGCTCACATTAAGCGTGGAGAAGGCGAATATCCTTCTCGCCGAACTCCTTCCAAGACTGCTCTTTAGCTGCTCGCACAGCTAATTTGCAAGTTCTTCGCGCCTCAGTGTACCGGTCACGAGAAACAGAGTCCCCCAAGAGAATCCAGTCTCTGTAGGTCTTCTTCTCTTCTCTCTGATGGCTTCTTGATCGCCGGGTGTTTAAAGCCACGCAGCTCTTTTCTCACCACCAGCCACCACTCCACAAACACCCCGTGCAGGGGCAATGACTGCTGTTGAAAACAGTAGCCATTCTTCCTCTAGTTGGAAGTGTCGCTCAAACCTCTCAGATATGTGCCGTGCAAAATTTAGCTGCAACTCACTGTTCTGTAGTTTCTCCCGCCGTATGCGTGTAACCACTCTTGGTTTCCGCCTTGGCCGAAAAGGTACAGCGTACACAACACCAGGTGATGATCAGTTGACAGTTCAGCCCCTCTCATCACACGAACGTCACAAACCATCCGTTTCACACACGATGGTACTTTGGACTATTTTATGAAAAAAAAAAAAAAAGAAAAAAACTTTTAACGACCCTCCCGACTACAAACAGCTGAAGCGACAAGTGTTCTAGTTTGTTGATTGTTCATCAGAGACAATCAGTGCGGGCGCGTGACCTTGTTGGTCGTTAGTTCAAAGTCAAAGAATCGCTTTAATTTCGATAATGTCCAGATCACACGAATGTCCCCCTCCATCGCGACGTCCAAGATGTCTGCCTTGAATGCGACTCTGATTCTGATAGGCGAGGTGGATGGACCACGTCCAAAAATTGCCTGGTTCCGCTTCGACATGACTCCCGATGAGTTGGAATCGATGGCGGTGGATCGAGTGGCGTGGAGATCTCTCGTGTGTGCTGTTGTTGCCTCCGCGACCCCTTTAGTGGATCCTGTGGTTCCCCCCACACACGACTGCCTTCGAATCGTAGTCCATTCAGATGTCACTCTGCATTACCGACATCACAAGTTTCCATGCTTTCCCCTCTCATTTCGACTTCTTTCGCATTCAAATTGAATCCAACAGCTGGCCACTTTAAATCCCGACAACACCCTCAAGCTCCTCGGCGCAACTGTTCCGGGCACCACTCGCTCCATATGCCTCACCGCACAGCCACCGGCGTTCGCCCATGGGCGCCTCAAATCAAAACACAGCTGCATCTGCGGCTCAAAAAAAGAGCGGACTAAACAACAACAGATCCCAATCAAACATTTCCGCTAATTTACAATTGTGTTGTTTGCAAAACCATTTTAATTGCACCTACTCGACCCAGTTCGCAGCTCAAAGGGATCCCTCCACTGGCAGGCACAAATCCTTCATCATCGCTCAATGTTTCGCCTGCGATTGCTTGCCATTCATTGTCAGACATTTCATTACTATTGTTGCGTAAGGATAACAAAACGAGAAAGAATCCATATATCCACCCTTAAGGCGAAGACGATTGCGAAGACAAGGCTGTGTGTGCCTTTCTTTTTGTCTGAATTCCTGTCAGGACACCAACAACAACAGCAAGGGAAACAAAATAAAGGAAATGTGCAATAAAACAGTCGTCGTCGGAGGAGGAGGATGGGAGAACCCCGAGAGAACCTCGAGAGCACGGGAGAACCCTAATCAAAGGAAATGAAAACAATACATCCGCAACAAGAGGAAACTTTGCATGGAGACTCGACTCCTCTTTAGCCGCTCTGGGTTATGCTGTGCCATCGTCGAAAGGAACACCGAGCGTTGCGGTAACGCGCGGGTACTTAAGATTCCGATTGAGATTCGCTCGCTCTTCACATTCGCCCCCAAGACGACGGCGAAACAGAGAACATATCTGATTTCCATTGTGATAGCGGAGCGCTCAAGAGGGGCACCCAACTCTAGGTGCTCTCCTTCGGTGCTCTGTTTGGATTCTCTCCCGTGAGCCTTTGATCCTAATCAATTCGCACCGCGCATCGCTTTTTTTCTTCTTCGTTTCTTTTTCTGTTTTTCTGTTGTTTTTTTTTTTTTTTTGTTTGAGCGACAACCAACGGCTTGTTCTGTTTAGGCTCGGAATTGCGTAATCCGGGCTTAGCACGTGATTTAATGACGAACCGACAAAAGACAGCAGGTAACCGGTGATCGTTATCGGGGCGCAGCAGCTACCCTTTCGGTCGCCGATCGGCCGATTGCGATCGCTGATGTGGGAGCAGGTTAAGCTTCTAATCGTAATCGGTTTTGCTGCCAGACAAGAGTTAATTGTTCGGATGAGAAGGGATCACTGTGTGTTGAGTGTCGGCTGTGTCTGGCTTGTCGGGAGAGTAAGATGTCGGAGAAAAGGTGACCTGAAGGAGTTTGTTTTGAAAAATCGCTCACATGTGGAAAACGGTGCGATTTTTAGGCGATTTTGATTCTTGGCCTAACCACGCCGCGCATCATTTATAGGGAGAATGAAAAGCGGCGTCTATAGAGCCCTCAACCATACCGCAACGACCAGTATTTCGGAAAAAGCGGCCAGAAGTAGTAGTTCAGCCAGACTCAGACTCAACAACTGATCCACTGTACTACCAGCCACGCTGGCCAGTCCTGCTCAATTGCGCCGAGACATGGACTAGCAGCAAAAGCGAATGACGAAGCCCTTGTTTCTTTCGAGAGAAAAGACTTGTGTTTGATTACGGTCCTCTTTTGCACTGATAGCGACGAGGAGAAGGAGATTCAGATCTGTACAGTGACATGAATCCAGCCAAGTGTTTGTGAATCCATCGCCCAATGTGGCTAGGGCATGTAGCTTAGCTCCAACCCGAACTGACCAAATGCCTCACACAAGTGAAGAAGAAGCCCAGCACACCAGAAACTCGAACCAGGCACAACCCACCCCACGTCATGCTTGAAAATGTCACACGCAGCCACACCATCTCTTCCCACTCTTCCCACTCTTTCCTCAAAATTCACTAAAACCATTCATCACCTCTTTTTAACCAAAATCCCCCATCTGCCACCATCAACTCGCCCTTCTGGTAACACTCCCCGCCAATCTGTCAATAATTCAGTGCAAATCGATCGCATCATTGCCAGACCTGCTGACAAAACGATTGAAATCGTGATTTCGAAATACGTCATCAAAATCGGAAAATCGACTTTTCAGCCGAAATACGCAACCAAACGACAAAAACCGAACGCAGATCACTTGGATTTACTCAACCACATCCATTTGTAGCCATTTGGAAGAAGAATTATCGCGAAATTCGACTTTCGAGAAATTGGCATTTTTCAGGCGAAAAAAATGCAGTAAAATGGGAAACGAATCGAGTCGACTTTTCTTGATCTGAGCGAGCCGAATTTGATTTTTGGATTTCAAGGACTCCGGAAGGACTTTGATGGGTGGGATATAGAGGAAGTACGTCAGAATCAATGGAAAAGTCGGACTTTGCCGGGTGGTCTTTACAGGGTGGGTGTAAAATGGAAAATTTCGTGGAGGACGGGCTGAAAGTCTTTCTGTTTGAAGAAGAGTTGGATGAGTGGAAAAAGGATTATAGGGTGATTCTTGTGGGATAAATGTGTTCCTTGATATGTGTACAGAGACTGTGTGAAGGGACTTGGGTGCTGGCAGAGCCGTGGGTCCTCTGGAAGGGCTTGGTCGAGGGGCAGTCTTGAAACTGAAACTGGACTCATTTTGCTAGCTATTGCTACTTATCAGGCCTGCGACATGGAGGATCTGAGTCAGAGGTGTAGTTGCCTCCAGTCATCAGGTGAGAACTCCCTACAGGCATGCAAGAAAAAATGTAATAAAACCCACGACAGTGATTCTCCAACTCAATGACAGCGGCTGCTTAGAGCGATCGTGGTCCAGTCCAGGAGAGATAATCTCGTCTGGTTTGACATGGAGTACCATAGTGTCCTACGTAGCAAGAGTTTGCGAGTACCGCACTAAATTGCAAGAGAGCTTACGCGACGACAGGGATCGCGGTAACAAAAGGAACGTTTAAGCAACAAAATGGGGAAGAGGCGTCCTTGTCGATTCAGAGATCACATTTCGAAGGAAATTCTGTAAAATGTGGACGCAATCACCGACGGTCCCCTTTACAATTCAACAACATCGCATCAAGAATTCAAAATCGTTTCCGAATCTTCAAAATCTAGAGAGTTGGCAACCGTTGCAACGAACAATTCTTCAGAAATTTGGAAGATACTCGCTACTTTTTCCAACCATAATTAATTTTCAAAAATCGCTCATATCTCGAAAACGGTGCATTTTTTAGGCGATTCTTTCGATCTTTGGTTCATGTTTTCTACCTAGCTCACGCGTCCTTAGAGCCTTCAATAATGCCGCTACGACCAGTAGGTCAGAAGATATTTGGTAAAAACGTCGGAAAAAGTAGTTAATTTTGAAAAACTCGCCTATATGTCGAAAACTGTGCGTCTTTTAAGCCATTTTGCTTCTTTCGTTAATCATGCCGCTTGCCATTTATAGGGAGAATGAAGAGACGAGTCTTTAGAGCCAACAACCATGCCGAGATACGACAGTGTTTCAGAAGATGGTCGGAAAAAGTAGTTTATTTTGAAAAATCGCCCATATCTCGAAAATGGTGCGTTTTGTAGGCAATTTCGATTCTCTTGGTAACCATGCAGCTTGCATTTTTTTAGGGAGAATGAAGAGACGGATCCTTAGAGGCCTCAAACATGCCGCTACGACCAGTATTACGGAAAAAGCGGCCAGAAGTAGTTATTTTCAAAAATCGCCCATATCTCGAAAATGGTGCGTTTTTTAGGCGATTTTTTGGATGTTTTTTTTCAGGTTTCCTACCTGCCTCACGCAGAATGAGGAGGCGCTTCACTAGAGCCCTCAACAATGGCGCTACTACCAGTATTTCGGAAGATGGTCGGAAAAAAACTAGTTACTTTTGAAAAATCGCCCATATCTCGAAAACTGGGCGTTTTTTAGGCGATTCTTTGGATCTTTGATTCAGTTTTTACTTACTTTACTGACGCAAAATGAAGAGACGCGTCTTTAGAGCTCTCATGCATGCCGCTACGACAAGTAGAAAGTAGGCAAAACTGCTGGAGAAGGTGACCTGAAATGGTTGACCTGAAATAATTTCTTTTGAAAAATCCGCAATATCTCCCTGCCGTCGGACCGTGTGTCATGGTTCATTGGCTGCAGAATGCGATGATGAACAACTAGATCGAATAGAATCTCGCAACGCACTCATTCCCGACAAGAAGCGTCTACTTGCCAGGAGGAGCCCAAGAATCCAAGGGAAAGCCTGTACTGGTCCGACTGGTCCTTAAATCACAGAAAACTGAACCACTAATACAGAAAATGTCTCGTTTAGAGCATGACGACACAATTTCCACCTCCCACCTGACTTCAGGATCTGCTTTCAGAAACAGAAGACATGAACTGACTTTTGGGGAGTTGATTCAATAGGAGGTTACATTTTCAAATTGATGCAGTACACTCATTTTAGAAGATATCCGAAATAGTTCGATCGCTTTTTGAAGGTGAAGAAATGCCAAATGAAAGCTTTATATTCGACATCATCCCTCGATGCGAAGGGCGGCCGATATAAGATGTCACAATCTACACCAGTCGAAGTAGAATTGTGGCACATTTTGAAGAGATTACCAAGATTCAACTGCCCACGCACTAGCTAAACTGCCTGATTCCCCTCAACCGATGTCTGATGCAATCCACCAAACCCACATTCCTCTGAATACAAGCCACTTAAGCAATTTAAATCAACTTTCAAACCATCGCATGCCAAAAACTGTCAACGTTCCCACAAATAAAACCACGATTTCCGCCATTTTTCACTCATTCCCCACCCCAGCAACCGATTAAACATCGTTTCCAATTAAATTCACTCATCTCCCCATCATTACAATCCCTCACATCCTTTCAGGAGTCCTTCAAACCGAAAATCGAAAATTGGCTCGTTTTTAACCAAAAAATGTCGACTCAACTGGTTTCCCAATTTACTGCATTTTTTCGCCTGAAAAATGTCAAAATCTGAAAAATCGAGATTTCTTGATAATTTCGCGTGGAAGTGATGTCCTTTCACAGCGGCTGCATGCAGTTGACTATATCGAAGCGAATCGCGCTCAAATTTCGGCGTAATTTACAAGAAATGTGGATGTTTCCGATTTTCGTGACGTCACAAGAATGTTGATTTTTCAGCGTTTGGTTGGGCGTTCTCGGCAATGACGCGGTGGATCGGGATTGAATTCGTGTGAAGACTTGTGTGTGGCGTTACAAGGAAGGAATTATGGGCATTCAAGGATTTTTTTTGAAAAAAAAACGAGTGTTGACAGCGCTTGGAGTCCTTCTGGGACGACCATGACCGCGTTTTCGCTTCCATTTCGTCAGGCTCCTGTCTTCAAGCCGGATAGACAGTGGTTTCGTGCGTTAGACTACGTTTTAAGGAGCGCATCACACGGAGATCCCATCAATCTGTCTTGAATCCGCTTCAGTCGTCGGTCTCGTCGTTTCTCCGTTCGTCTTCAAAGCCCAGCCGTCTCCTAGAAGACTCCTGCAGTCTGTCTTGAATCCGCTTCAGTTGTCGGTCGTGTCGTTTCTCAGTTTGCCTTCAAAGCCCAGCCAGCATGGATCTACACTCTCTTTGTCTCTCCCTCTTCCCACGTGGGATCAGTACAAAGGACTTGTCAAATCATCTTCCTTCGCAATGAGTCCTCCTTCCTCTACCACGAACCACGTTATTGACACATCACCCAGAGAAGCAGGCGCCCCCATCTCATTCCCCGCCAAAAAGAAAATTCCTGCCACGAGTTGTCCTTCGACATTTCGCGCTGATTCTGGTTTCCTGAATCCCCCCACCTAACCACCCCACAGCGTGTCATTAACAAATTGACTCCGGCAAGTGCACGAGCAAATAAGGATTACGTTTCAATTACATTTGCCGTTCCTTTCTTTTGCGAGAGCAAATCCTTCTTCAATGGGAAATGGAAAAAAACCGCCTGACAAAGCAGTTCTTTCGTCGTAAGACAACGAATTCATTGTTTCTTTAAATCCTTGCGGAAAGCACAGTCAGCTAGGCTTTTCACTGATTTTTATCCCCATCGCGTCGCATGTCACTCTGACTAGCTGGCTGTGTGTGTGTACGTGTGTGTGTGTTGGTGTGAGTGTGTATGTACAACATTCTTAGAGGGTGACAAAGTACGCGCATGTACAGAAGGCAAAAAGAAAAATGTCGCATCGTCGTCCTTTTCCTGTGTGACTTGCTTGCCTGCTGCTGCTGCTCGTCGACCGGATGAGCCGAGGACGTTGGTGGTGATGTTGTCCTCGCGCTGGTATTGGTGACGATGGTGGTGGTGGTGGTGGTGGTGTACAAAATCAAATGGTCCTCATGGGAGGGGGATGTGCATGTGTCAAGGGTTGCATGAAATGGAGAGGGTACAGCACATTGTCGCCATTTTGATTTCAAGTAGAGAATTTAATTTTGATTTTCCTGATGAGTCCTGATGAGTTCAACTCTCTGTCTCTCTGTGGGTGTGTGTGTGCGTGTGTATCTTGAGATTGGAAGTGTGGATGATGGGAGAGAATGGTTGGCAAGGAGAGGGACCTGTGCTGCAAAGTGCAAAGCTGTAACTTCTTAAGTGATTAGCTACACAACACTGGCGAGGGGATGAGAAGTGCAAACTTCGAATGGGTTAGGTGCTGCGTAGTTTTTATTTTTGGAAGGGGTTTGCTTGGCTTTTGGTGCCGAAATGTTGGACGTTTCTGCTGTAGACTCCGAGGAAGTCAATCATGGCGAGGAGGGCTTGACGTTAAGCTAAAGAACGAGGTGAAAAATGCTTAAATTTCCCTAGAATTGTGCTTTTGTAGTCGCGGTAGCGTATTGCGTCGAAATGTGCACTGGTTCATGGTTCGATTCCGGAAGCACCAACTCTCCTTTTCACAACAGAACTTCTCAGGGCTCCCTGACGCTACCCAGAGAGTAGACGAGACGCTGGCCAGTCAGAGATGACGCTGAGTTCAAGGGGAACTTATCCAAGAACGCCAATTCTACCTCGTCTCGACGTACACACGACCTTTCTGGCACCTTCACCATCCTGAACTGCCGACTGTGTTCCATTGACTGACAGCTATCGACCGTCAACAGAGTACTTTCTTGATTAATAATGCGGGCATTTTGTAAACTTAGACGATGGTTTAAGGTATGTCCCTGTCCGGTGGCCGTCTGACATTTGATTTTTGCGTCAGCGATTGGTGACAGGATCTAATAACAGGAATGCCCGATAGGTCCTTCTTCTCAAAATAGAATTCTTCAAATCTGACAGAAAATGTGTCGATCTGACGTACCAAGAAGCTTCCAGCAGCAACTTAAATTTGTCAACTACAAGAAAATACCTCTTGAGACAAATTAATGTCAGGTACCGTTCGCTTCTCGTCCCTAGCCATTTTGTGTCAATTAAGACGATAGAAAAGTGCACAATGCCGTCAAATTTCAAAGAGTTGTAGGAAAACACTCTAAAATTCCATCTGTCGTCTACGTATGCACAGAGGAACTGATTTCGCTAAGTAGTCAAAATTGAACGAAACTTAACGACACTTAACGAAACTGAACGAAATGGTTTTTATGGTCACAGCGTATCGATACTCGCCTCTAAAACAGTTATCTCCCTTAAAATCATTCAATCATTTGAAATCCGTTAATTTCATTCAGTTGCACATCCTCCATTACCCAAATCGCAGATGTGCGCCTCAGAGTTGAATTGAATTCTCATATGTAAATGTCCATCCCCTCATCAGACCAGCTAAAGCCACTCACCTAGAAACAACTCACTTATGTACATCCATCCATCGCAACGAGTGGAAGCCCCTGTATGTACTTCAGAAAAAAAAATTCCCACTTTATCCCCTCAAGCTCAGGATACAATTATAGCACCCTCATTGAAAGGCAGAAATGAATAGACTCGACAACCCTCCTCATGCCATTGATATCCCAAAACAAATCAAGTCAAGGACTCACCGTGTTTTCATTGCTCAACCACTCGAAACGTACAGATATGAGGAGAGAGCGCACAGAAATGATGGCAATTTCCTTCTCCGCTCAGTTGCTTCGATTTCGACAAGGAAGTGAACGCGTACTTTCCTCGGTGTGTATATAATTAAAAGATTCCCTTCCTTTCTGCACCTTTGATGGCTGCCAAGCTGCCAAATCCGGCCGGTATCGGATTGACAAAGAGCCCAGCGACACGTGCACGAGCATGTGCCCTGCGTCCGAAAATGTTCGGGGAAAAAAAAAACAAGAAAAACCCTAAAAGCACCCCCAGGCGATGCGCTGCCAACCCCATTTCAGACATCATTCCATTTAGAGAATGTGTCCAAAATGATGGACCTTCCAAGGACTGCAGGAAAATACAAAAAAAAAAAAAAAACGAACGAACGAGGAACATTCACTCTGCACACAGATCCTAGTTTCCACCTTTGAGCTGAGCTGCAATCTTTTTTTGTCACGAAAAATAGTTTGTCGTGCAATTGGAAGGGATCAACCCCCGGTGGGGGGCAACTAGAAATCAGGACAACGTGATGATGAATTGAAATGCTTTGCCGGGCAGAGAGAGAGAGAGATAAACGCCACTCCGCTGGTGGATCCCTTTGTGTGAGTTGGTGGGGGTGGGAGCTGGATTTTTGTTTGTTTGCGTTAGTTTTTCAGTTGCCTGCACATTCACTGCAGCTCAAGCATTGTCTGAGTGGAAATGTGAATCTGAAAGGACCCTCTATCTCATAATCAGCTCCTGAAGATTGGGTGTGTGCACGCCACGTCATTAGGGCATCATTTTTGTCTTGAGAGAAGAGTGCACTCTGCTGGCGGATGATAATAAAGGAGCAAGCAGTTGACATCTATGATGATGCTCGACTGTGGAGAGCATCCCCTCGGGGAGTAATTAGTGTGGAAGAAGAGACGGATGCAAGTTTTAAGTGGATCAAGACAAAGCCAGAGCATGTGTGACGAAGTTTTGATGAGGATTCGTAGTTTTTTTGTTGTTTTTTTTTTGTTTTTGAATGAATGTAGGTTCCCGTGGAGTGTGCTGAATGGGTTTCAAATGGGCACTCCCCAGGTTGAATGAGTGAGGGAGGCTGGACAGATTGACTCACGAGAGGTCAAGCAGATTGGCTGTCGTTGGGACTTCTTGTGGCAATGAGGATGGGGATTGGTGGGTTTAGGGGGGAGTTGAGATGGATTTCGATCAGTTAGCAGCTGGGCTACATTTTCAAGCCCTTCTCCACCAAGACAGGAAGTGTCAGTGAAGATACTTCTCTTATCAGCTGCGTGCAGTTAAGTCCTGCCTCGTCTTCTCCGCCTAGAGCTGTTGAACATGAGCCTCAGGCAATAAGCCAGGAAGTGTCAGTGAAGAGACTTCTCTTATCAACTGCGTGCAGTTAAGTCCTGCTTCGTCTTCTCCGCCTAGAGCTGTTGAACATGAGCATCAGGCAATAAGCCAGGAAGGGTCAGTGAAGAGACTTCTCTTATCAGCTGCGTGCAGTTAAGTCCTGCCTCGTCTTCTCCGCCTAGAGCTGTTGAACATGAGCCCCAGGCAATAAGCTTCTCCAGCTAGTCGGTGGGAGCGTCGATCGGGAAGCTTGAGGTTCCTTCTTCACTCAGGCGCCTTCTCCACTTAGGTCCCTTATTCACTTAGACACCTTCTTCACGTAGGCACCGCCTCCACTTGGAAACCTTGTGCGCCTTCACCTGTTCCTTTTCTTATCTCTTCTGTACTTCGCGTCGTCTTAAACGCCTCCTCCCTATGTTCCTTTGCCGCACACAATCGAAGACGGAAAAGACGGCCATCGATTGGTTAAGCCCTCCAAACTCACTTGCTGACCTACTCCTCAGGCCAGGGACCCATGGGCGGCTGAAGTCTTGGTGTCAATGCTGCTTTCCTCAACCGCTGACAGTCGTAGACAGCCTGCTCCTGCGATCATGATCAACTTCTTCATGTCTTCCATCACCACGCGTGGATCTAACGTTCCTTCCTCAAATTTTCGCACGCTTCTGAGTAACTTTCGAACCTCATCCTTCTCTCATCGGTTCCCAGAAAAATCCCTTAAATTTGCGGACGACTGCTGACGACTCTGTTCTTCTGGCCTTTGGTACAAGAACGGGGCCGAGGCTCCACACCCGACTGCTTGAGTGGCTGGAGCTGTTTGCGCAGAATCGAGTCACTTCCTGCGTCAATTTTGTTGCCTCTTAAGGACCTCGTTTCAATCGATGTCCTAATTCATGACAGATCCTTTTCTCGTTCAGCCTTTATGCTCGTTCTTCGTAAGCTCAGGGTCGACGGGCACGATGATTGATACTTACCACCGCGCTCTTATGTGCCCGCAGTCAAGACAAAACAGCTCGCAAGAGGTACACGACTGAAGACTGCCGCTTCCACGTCCACCGAGAGACTAATCTGAACACAACAGAGGCCTTCTGTACACTTCTTCATAGATTGTGCGCCACGAATCCAAGACGCAGCACGGTGAACAGACGTAGAGGCGTCCAAACAGCTGCTTTTCCACTCAAGTCAGGACGCGGCGCTAGATGGACGAACATTGTCGCTTTTTTTCCAATTTACTGGCCCTCGGCGGGCACTCTAAGCTAAACTTAAGCAGGACACAACACAGGCCACAGGTGGATGTGTCGAGAGAGAGTGACGCTTCTCTTAAAATAAGCTCCTTTGCCTCGATTCCTGCCACGAACCACTCTGACGTGATTTTCTTCCACTTCCGACATCCTCCTTGAATGCTGTCTTCGCAAAAATCCAACCATTCGCCCCGATCGCCAGCAAAAAAGTCGGTTCGGTTGCTTATACTGGCAACCAGTCGGTCCCGCTTTCGCATCGCCGTCGTCAGCAGACGACGACGTTGCCCGTCCTCTACCGCGGGGAGGTGCGAAATGGGGATTTTCACCGTCATCGTGATCGATTTTTGGCGTTTCGTAGAACTCTCTGGTTACCTTAGAGGACATCTGTGGAGAGGTCTGACAAGAGGAATGGTGGTCATAGATGAAATAAGTCGAATTTCTACCACGAATAAACCAACGATCGTTCCCTTTCGCGATCCAAAGACGATTGCCCAAGGCACGTCCTCTCTGATTCACCTGATCGTTGGCCACTCTCTCTTTTGCTCAAGAGGGTAGCTTTTGTTGCTATTTGAGTCGGTTGAGGTCCGATTGAGTCCGATCCTCGGAAGATAGCGCGGAAGATTTCTAGCGACTTTGTTTCTCCCACCTTTCTCCGAGGTTTCTGTGACTCCAAGGCTTGCCTAGGGCCACAAAATCCTTGCCGATTTCCCGTTCCCTATATCGTCCGTGGCCACATTTCCCTCATGACAAACTGAGGGACCTCTGTGGCCTCGTTTGGATGTAGCTTGGCTGGAAGCCGTGCTTAAGGCGCTGTTGCGTAGTCTCTTGTTAAATTCCCAGTCCGGTGGTGTCTTTTCAACCCTTTCTCCGTGACGTCCGCCATCGTCCTCGACTCGACTGGCTTGACTCCTGGCAAAAGTGAATTCTAGTGCACGCAAGGCGTCTCTAAGGTATCCAGCTCAAGAGCGGCTCCATGGCACAAGCGTCTTAAGCGGACAGGGATCACGTTGGGCCATCTTGGGGAACAGTCCGTCCAAAGGTTGCATGAAATGTATGCAAACTGAAGCGAAAAATGTCCTTTCAGAGGCTCTACCCTCGTTCTAAAGCCTCGGTCTGCCAGAGGATGGCTGGGGAGACTGCCTATCTAAGACCGAAGGACGTTAGGGAACTAGGTGCATTGGGACCTTTCAGACTTCGGCCTGAGGCAGTCTTAGGAAACTGTGGCTCAAGGGAGCCGCTGCGCCGCTCTTAGGCATCTTTGAGCTTTAGGCAGCTCTCTGTCTGAAGGAGCTGTTGGTCTTAGGTAGCCCTTGCTTTTAGATATGTGTTGAGCTAAGGGAGGTAGCTGACTTAGGGACCTAGTTGACTAAGGAAGCACTCGATTTTAGGGAGCCACCGATCTTAGGAATCTTCGGGCGTTTCGGCGCAGCTGTCCGTTTGAGGACACTGTCGTTGTTTAGGAAGCCGTTTTAATAAGGAGCTGACGGTCTGAGTGAGCTGTTCGGCTAACCCTAAGCGCTTTGGGGAGATGTCAGCTTCAGGGGAGCCTACCCGAGAAGGGGGACTGTAGCCTTTAGGGAGCTGGCGGTCTTAGGAAACTGTTGGCCTCAGGGAGCCGTCGCTTTTAGAGATTTCTGAGCCTTAGGCCGATCTGTGGGCTTTAGACTGTCCATCTTAGGAAGGCGTTGTTATTGGGCCCTGACGGCCTGAGGGAGCTGTCAGCCTTCGGTAGGCCTCGCTCGTAGGGATGTGTCCAATGGAGCTAGTTTGTCTTATGAAGCCTCGCTTTTTGGGAGCCCCTCGCTTTTAGGCAGCCGCCGACTTTAGGGAGCCGTCGCCTTTAGGAAGACGCCGCCTTTAGGATGCCCTCGCTTTTAGGAAGCCCCTCGCTTTTAGGGAGCCCTCGCTTTTAGGGAGCCATCGCTTTTAGGCGGGAGCGATCGCTTTTAGGCAACCGCCGACTTGAGGGAGCCGTCGCCTTTAGGAAGACGCCGCCTTTAGGATGCCCTCGCTTTTAGGAAGCCCCTCGCTTTTTGGGAGCTCTCGATTTTAGGGAGCCTTCGCTTTTAGGGAGCCGCCGACTTTAGGGAGCCGTCGCCTTTAGGAAGCCGCCGATTTTAGGATGCCCTCGCTTTTAGGAAGCCCCTCGATTTTAGGGAGCCGCCGCCTTAAGGGAACCCCTCCCTTTAAGGAAGCCGCTGTGTTTAGGGAGCCTTCGCTTTTAGGGAGCCGCCGACTTTAGGGAGCCGACGCCCTTAGAGAGCCGCCGCTTTTAGTGAGCCGCCCCTTTTAGTGAGCCCTCGCTTTTGGGAAGCCCCTCGCTTTTAGGGAGCCCTCGGTTTTAGGTGTTGCCGCCTTATGGGAGCCCCTCCCTTTTAGGCAGCCGCTGCTTTTAGGGAGCCCTCGCTTTTAGGGAGCCGCCGCTTTTAGTGAGCCCTCGCCTTTAGGATGCCCTCGCTTTTAGGAAGCCCCTCGCTTTTAGGGGTCGCCGCCTTTTAGGCAGCCGCTGCTTTTAGGGAGCCCTCGCTTTTAGGAAGCCCCTCGCCTTTAGGATGATCTCGCTTTTAGAGAGCCCTCGCCTTTAGGGTGCCCTCGCCTTTAGAGAGCCATCGCCTTAAGGCAGCCGCCGGCTTTAGGGAGCCGTCGCCTTTAGGAAGCCGCCGCCTTTAGAAAGCCGCCGCCTTTAGGTAGCCCTCGCTTTTAGGTAGCCATCGCTTCTAGAAAGCTGTCGCCCTTAGAGCCTCGTCCTCCCAAGGAAGCCCCCCACAGATGGGCGCCTGCAAATGCATTCACAAAACAGCGTCAGAATGCGACTGTCTTCGAGGACAAATTACGAAAGATTTCCCAGACCATATGGAGTCGTCGCCCCCCCCCCCCCCCCCCCCCCTCCACCTCTGCCGACCCCCTTTGTTCTTCCTCGTTGATGCCATCCTGACATATCTTCACTTAATCATTCACGACAGAGATCCGCCTGCAAACTCAAGTCTCGCTCTGCGTGCTCTGCGATGCGATTCGTGCTGAAAAATTCATCCGTCATCCGTCTGAGCATCACTCATGACGATGATGCAATACCGTTGCAGGCTTTCTTTGTGAAGATAATTCTGAAAATCCTAATCCGTGAATTTCGGTAGGCGCCTCTTAACCTCACATGCTGAACACAGACACAGCGACACACAAATGTGACATCCTGCCAAAGGATCACTCCTCTGTTGGATTAAATAATAATACACAGCTTGAGATGGAGAGGGGGGGGGGGGGGGGGGGGGGGGTGAGGAAGGACATCTTCAATTCAACTGCGACTGTGTGTGTGTGTGGCGGAAGGCGGGGGTGGGCGAGGATGGGAGATGTGAAAATGTCACGCGAATGTGTAACTGGCAGCGCGGGGTGGCGACGAATATGTTGTGTGCTCGTGCTTAACAGAGTCACTCACTTGACAAGTTGACAAATTGAAGCATTCCGGACGAAAAACCCTCAACCCCCAACCCCCTCCGCCTCGCAGGATGTGCAAGAGGATCCTTGTCATTTCACAGAAAAACATCCTCCTCTCGCGTCGGATCTGGGTTCCTCTTGTTTGAAAAAAAAAAAGAGGATGAGGAGGAAAAAGACGAGAAAGGATGCAACTATGTGGGGAGGGTAAGGGGGGTTTTTTTTTTTTTTTTTCGAGTAGTGGCAAGGGCCAACTAATGAACGTAACGAAGAGTGAGTGGGTGCATCGTCGCATCACATCACGCAGGCAAGCAAATCTCTAGACACAGCAAGTGCACATGAATGCGCTTCAAGTTCTTTTTCTCCAATTGTTCGGGCCTCCCCCTTCTGCAACCATCCCCCCTTCATCAGCAGCAGGAGAGCCAATGCAGGCAGGCACTGAGTTAGTCATGTTTCTCATCTCCTTTCGCCTGACGGAGGAGGAGGAGATGGAGAAGGATGTTGATGATGACGACGACTACGACTACGACGAACGACGAACGATCATGATGATGATTATTATTATTTTCGCATCCTATTATTGCCATCATTCGCTGTTGCAACAGCACCACCCCACATTCTCTTGTCAGCCACTCCTCCTCCTCCTCCTCCTCGACGTCAGGGTGCTCATTCCACTCACTCATCTGAAGAGTATTAATAAGGACATTTGTATCATTAAAACGACGACGACAACAAGAGACTTGTGTCCTCTCTGCTAAGCAGAGGGAGTGACACACAAACCCCAAGAGAGAGAGAGAGAGAGGGGAACACAGAATCTCGTATCACTTCAATTCTGGGTCCTGTCGCATTTATTCAACCGCATGCACGAGCTGCGTGCTTCTTTTTCTATGTTTATTTGCACCCATGCCCCCCCCCCCCCCCTCCCCCAGCCAGCCATCCTGAGCGACTGTGTGTGTGTGTGTTCCTTCATTCTTTTGGCATTACCGACGAAGTAATTGTAAAAGCTCATCCGTAAGGATCAACAAATTAAAAAAAAAAAAAAAAAAAAAGTATCCTGAACTCAATGGCTAATAGATGACGGATGGGATTGTGGCGATGGGTGGGGGCCAGGGGGTTGGCTCGTCCTTCATTTTCTTTTTATTCCTCTGCGCTACCTCTTAGGAACAGAAAATGTCGCATTTGCTGGATTAAGAGTGGAAAATTGCAGATTTTCACTGAATGCGCGCTTTTTTTCCCTTTTTTTTTCCATTTTCTCCCCCGTCACGACCGCCCCCCCCCCCCCCCCCCCCCCCATGTTGTGGGGGCTGTAACGCCAGCCTGCCTCTTGTGTGTGCTTGCAGTCTTTTCTCTTCAGATTTCGAAGAATGCAAATGGCTGCTGTTGCTCCGTCAAGAACTGGAGGGAGTCCGAGAGCGAGAGAGAGAGAGAGAGTGAATGCAGTTCATTTTAATTATTTGAATATCCATTTGCCGACGAATAAATTAATCGTCTTGTTATTTACGAGAGCACCCACTCTGGCATGGCATGGCATGGCTTGGCTTGGCAATAATGCGACTCGTGAGTCTATTGAATTGTGCACTGCATGGCGTATTCCACAAGAACGTTCATTCTTGTGAAGTCCTCTTCGGGGCTCTCTCTCTCTCGTCTCTCGTCTCACACACGGATGGGGATGGCTAATAGAAAAGTGCTTACATTTTGCATAATACACCCTCTGTGGCTGGGGAGGTTTGCATTTTTCCTCTGCTAAAGGATAAGGCGGATAACAATGCGGATGGTGCACCACTGTTTGTCGAGGAGATATTGCCTGCCACACGGATCGAATGCGGCTGGAGGAGAGGAGGTTTTTTTTTTTTTGCTGTTGTAAGCGGGTTCGAAAGTGGTTTTGCGGTTAGGGAGCAAGGTCAGCTGAATCGGGGAATCCACTGCAGTCGATTGTTATTTGTGATCTCTGATCTGTGATGTCCACGAGATGAGGAGCCATTGTTGCGACGGGAGCTTAGTAAGCAGACGATGATGGGGACGGTGATGCTCGTGGTTTGGGTTTGTTCTAAATTTTGAGGTGAATCTTGTTGGAATTCGTGAGTGGGTTCCTAGGAAGGAAGTCCTATTTTGCTTGCCTGAGCCTCCTTAAGAGCGGGCGTCCTTTGTGGCGCTGGCCCCCTGGTTGGGAGTCGATGACTCTTCGTGAAAGAGTCTTCGAAACCGGACCACCTTTTGGCACTGCAGGAGGCTATATCGCGACAAGGACACGCGCATAGCGACGGCGAGGCGGACAGTGGTTAAATTTTAAGGGCCCACGTTGATTTTGAAAAAAACACAAAATATTTAGGAAATTATTGGCATTTCTTTTTATTATGCCAATATTGGCATGGTTCAATTATGTATGGAACAAAATATCGGCCAAATGGCAGCCGCAACCTCGGCGGCACACCTCCATCCGATGGTCCAAATTTTCGATGACGCTGAAGCAGAATTGAGGTTCTATGCCGTTAATGTGCCGAATTATCTCATCCTTTAGCTCTTGAATTGTTGCCGGCTTATCGACGTACACATTTTCTTTCAAATAACTCCAAAGAAACAAACCCAACGGTGTCAAATCACATGATCTTGGCGGCAAATTGACATTGCCACCACGGGAGATAACACGCCCATTGAATTTGTCGCGCAAAAGAGCCATTGTTTCGTTAGCTGTGTGGCAAGTGGCACCGTCCTGTTGAAACCACATATCGTCCACATTCATATCTTCCAATTGGGGCCATAAAAAGTTCGTTATCATTTCACGATAGCGAACACCATTCACAGTAACTGCCTGACCGGCCTTATTTTGGAAAAAAATACGGCCCGAAGATGCCGCCAGCCCATAAACCGCACCAAACAGTCACTCTTTGTGGGTGCATTGGTTTTTCGACAATCACTCTTGGATTATAATTCGCCCAAATGCGGCAATTCTGCTTATTGACGAATCCACTCAGGTGATGTGTCTCATCACTGAAGATGATTTGAACGCCCATTTTCATAATAAGCCTGAATAACTTTAACGCGTTGCTCGATTGTGTATCTTTCCATGGTTCAAATTGAACTTGTCTGAAATTGAGAAATGTCAAATGAAATGCGGAAAACAACTTGACATTTAGGTGTGGTTCACATTCAACATCGGCCCTTAAAATTTAACCACCCTTTATAATAGTGGATCGGTTACAAAAGAACAGACGGTACAGCTCGCTGTTGTTGAGTTTTCCCCTCTCAGAGTGACCTGGAATGGTTGGTTATATTTAGCAACTTCTGGCCAACCATTCCAGGTCACTTCTCCATGCCAAGCCATCCCATCCCATCCCATGCCAAAGTGCGTCCCTTGTGGCCGCCGCTCTCGTCAATAAAACATGGAAATGCCTCCTTGGTGGAATAGAGCCTGAAAAAGGGTCCACATCGTGCTCGCCACCATTCTACCAGTCAAGCAGCTCAAACCGTGGGCTATCTCGCATCAAGCGTTTAACTCCACAAATGACAAAGATTTAGCGTCGCCCGTGCAACCGTTGCTACTTCGGTGCATCTTGGGTTTCAACTCCCGTCTCGAACGACCAACACGATGCTCTGCTTACCCCCATTCCCCCCCCCCCCTCATTCTGCCCGCTTCTGGAGTAGATTCTCTCGTCCTTCGTTGCATGGTGACTAAAGCTGGGTCCAGACCAGCAGCATCTAGAGAAGAGCACATGCTTAAGGTGTCTTCGCAGACAGTCTGCGCCTCCTTTTGCAAAGACCTGGTCGCCTGCTAGAGCAACAGGGACTTAACAAAACCCAGGCTTGAACATGGACGCCTCAGAGCAGAAGCAATGAGCACCTACCTTCTAGCTTGTGGTGAAGGTCTTCTGAACGAAATCCGTGCCAGATCGCCAAAGCGAGTCCTACAGCTGCACCAAGAGACAGGTTTTGAAGAACCAAAGTTCGAGCAAGGAGCCTCGGCGAAGGACCAACGGGCAGTCTTCTTCGGCTTCTGGTGTCGATCGACTGAAGGGAAACGAAGAAATGCTGGACCGCATTGATTTTGTTTGACGAAGGTGGCCGCTCTATCGTCGTTCACAATCACCCTCTTGTGGAGATTCACTGGCAAAGTGGACACTGAAGTTGACCGTAGCCTGAACCCTTTGAAATCCAGACGACGGATGCAGGCTACGTCGTGCCGTCATCTCTGCGTGTGCATACTCAAACCATTAAGCCACAGTTGCCATGTGTCACAAGGCACTTGCCTCAGCCTTGCCTCAACCTCAGTCAAATTTCACTCAAATTCGTAGTGGGACAAAAAAATCCAATTTTTTCATACAAATCCCAGCTTCGGACACCAGGTCACCAGAAATGGTAGTAGGGGGTCTGATGACACCACTTTGATTGTGTATATCTCAGGAACGGTTCGTCCTACAGCAAAATGGTCAAGGGCAATTTTATAGCTTGCACCTTCGACTACAGGATGACATTTATAGCGAGACCAATTTACCGTTATTTGTGTGAGATTCTTAAAGGTTTATCTTATCCATTGAAAATCGAACTGAAATATCGGTAAAGTTGTCCACTTTTCAACCCTATCTTGAAGATCACGTCACAAGCTACAACATCGACTTTGGTTGCTTTGTTGTACGACACGCCGTTTTCGAGATATAAGCAAACAAAAGTTGGCCAAAGTAGGAGGTCCGATGACATTTATGCCCATTTTGCGTGCTTATATCTCAGGAACGGTAAGTGCTACAGCAAAATGGCCAATCAGGATTTTGTAGCTTACACCTTCGACTAGAAGATGGAATATTTACCGTTATTTGTGTGACATTTTTAGCAAACTTCCTTGAGCTTTGAAAATTACATAGAAGTAACGGTAAATTTGTCCTTTTCCCAACATCAGCCTCTAGACCACGTTATAAGCTACAACTCTCGCCTTGGTGATTTTATTGTGCGACGCACGGTTTGCGAGATATAAGCAGGCAAAAGTTGATCAAAATAGGGGGTCTGATAGTATTTGTGCCACTTTTGGTTGTCTATATCTCGAGAATGATGGGTCCTATAGCAAAATCATCAATGCCAATGTTGTAGCTTGCACCTTCGACTAGAAGATAGAAACCATAATTGTATCAATTTACTGTTATTTCTGTAGAAATTTTTAATGGATTACCTTATCCTTTAAAAATCACATAGAAATAACGGTTCATTTGTCCATTGTCCAGCTCCATCCTCTCGATCAAGTTACAAGCTACAACATCGACCTTGGTCGCTTTGTTGTATGATGCACCGTTTTGGAGATACAAGCACGCTGAAGGTGGCCAAAAGTAGGAATTTAATGGTATTTGTGCCACCTTTGATAGGGTATATCTCGATAACAGTGCGTCATATAGCAAAATGATGAAGGCCAATGTTGTAGCTTACACAGTCGACTAGAAGATAGACATCATAACTGTATCAAAACTGTATCAATTTACCGTTATTTGTGTGAGATTTTTAATGGATTACCTTATCCATTAAAAATCACACAGCAATAACGGTAAATTTGTCCAAATTCTAATTCTATCTTGAAGATCATGTCACAAACTACAACATTGACCTTGGTCACTTTGTCGTCCGACGCACCGTTTTGGAGATACAAGCACGCTAAAGGTGGCCAAAAGTAAGAATTTGATGGTATTTGTGCCACTTTTGATTGTCTATATCTCGATAACGGTGGCCCCTACAGTAAAATGATCAAGGACGATTTTGTAGGCTACTCCTTAGACTAGAGGACGGAAATCATAACTGTGCCCATTAACCGTTACTTGTGTGAGATTTTTAATGGATTACCTTTTCTTTTAAAAATAACACAGAAATAACGGTACATTTTCCCATTTCCCATTTTCCGTCCTCGAGATCACGTTACAAGCTACAACATTGACCTTGGTCAGTTTATCGTACGACGCACCGTTTTCGAGATATACGCAAGTAAAGTTGACCAACAGTGCGCAGACTCCCTGCTACAATTTCTGGTGGCCTGGTATCCCAGCCGGGATTTCTATGAAAAATCGGATTTTCTTGGATCGGGGATTTCTCGAAAACGACTTTACGGAGGGCAACAAAATTTGGCACACGAATTGAATGGAGGATGGGTTACTTTTGTGGTGCGACGGTGTGGGGGTATCGCACAGAGAGAGGCTGCATGCGAGGCGGTATGCGAGTGGTACCGGTGGCAGGACTTTTCCCTTTTGTTTGAATGTCGTGAGATTTTCTGACGTCGCAAGGGGCGCGTCACGTTGAGCGTGTATTTCGAGCAGTGTGCCCAGAGGTGTGGTATAGGGGCGCTGCGGACGGCCTCAAGCTTACCTGGCATGTCCTGTCTCATGTACTTACCACCATCCTTTGGCTCTCTTGCCTCTGGGTTGACTACAGTTTGACAAAGAAAAAGGACATGATTTCGTTCATGACTTTATTTGGAATACAAATGTTCTGTCTAAGCTTAACAAAGGTGCGAAAGGAAAAAGTTGTCCAAAAAATTGCGCATATCTCGAAAATGGTGCGTCTGCCGTTGAAACATCCTTCTGGACATCGCTAGAGGATCCAATGACGCTTCAGAGCATGTCATGGTTTTGCCTCTACCCCCAATAGGAGATCGACGACGATGCCCAGATCGAAATGGGAAATCAGGGGTACCCAGAAAACGATGCGAGTCTGCCGTCGTGCCTTGCTTCTGGGCACCGATAGAGGATTCAATGTCGCGTCGGAGCACGCCACCCACGAAAAAGGGAACAAAAATTCAGCAATTCCACGGCAATGACGCTTACGCTTCCGTGGCCAGAAATTAAAGAAACGCCACCACGGCGACAGCGCCACCGGGGCATGGGCCGGGTGTAGGCGACAACGTCAAGCGTTTAACTCGATTTAATTAGGTTCTCAAAGAACACATCGTCCATCGAAATGGAAAATCGCGAATATCTCGAAAACGGCGCGTCTGCCTTGCTTCTGGGCATGGGAGCACGCCAATAGGAGCAACATTGTCCATCGAAATAGAAAATCGCGGGTACCTCGAAAACGGTGCGTCTGCCGTCAAACCTTGCTTCTGGTCACCGATAGAGGATCCATTGGCGCATCGGACCACGCTACTAGGAGCAACATCGTCCATCGAAATGGGAAAATGGTGCGCTTTTTTCGGTGTTACGACAGAGATGAGCGCCCAAATCTGGACGACGCATGCTTCTCGGTGTCCCAAGAGCACATGTCTCCCCAAGCCCAGCCTCAGCCTTGACCTCCTTCTCTATCTTGGACTGCCTCCCCGCGTTGTCTTGCCTCTTCCGCATGAAGTGCCTTCAATTTCTGAACAGAATCACTGGCTCAGCTCATAATTCGAATTGAATTGAATCTCCTCCCCCCCCGCTCGAGGGGGTATAGTCCTTGCATCACCTGACCAGTCAGTCGTCTAGTTGCATTGCCAATTCGAATTCCAAAAGCATTTCCATCTCGACCATTGTCCCAGCGCCGGCTCCAGTCGTCGACGACTCGAATAAAATTGTCGTCGCACGAGGACGAAATTCCTCCGCTCTCAAGGACCAATTACAGCGAATTTTCCATCAAGTGTCTCCCGATCGAAACCGCGCTCCTGCCTGGACATAGAACACAGGACACGACGCTGGCACTGGCAAAAAAAAAAAAAAAAACACAAATCCTGTGGATTTTAATTACTTAGGAAAACTACGACAAGAACTTTTTCAAAACTCTCTCCGTCCGTCCCCCCATTCAATTGGGATCCGTTTTGTGTATAAATATGTGTGTGTTCGTTTATATTTCCTCGTTTTTTTTTTTTTTTTTTGCATTTTTTGTAAGTCGTTCCCGCTTTTATTTTCGAAATCACCGTGAAAAGAATTCCATTTGAATGCGATTGCTGCCAAGGGGCCACCTCGTTGGCGGCTATGTGACGATGCCAGTGACGGTGGCTGTGGCAGCAGCGCTGCTCCAATGGCCACTGCCAATGGTCCTGCCTTCAAAATTCAAATTAAGGGGACACTTTGAAGGCGAGTACTTCAGAAATAAAGGTAAAAACTGAATTATGCCATTAGGAAATAATAATCGGAAAATAAATTGAAAGAGTCCATCCTCTCCTGCCTCCTTTCAGCGCCTCTTCAGTCTGGAATAAAAAAAAAAAGAAAAGAGAATAAAAAAATGGAGCTCAATTCAAAATCGAGAGAAATGCCAACCACCCTCCCTGAAGAGGTCGAACCCGGTCCTTTATACAAATTCGTGGTGAGCGGCGTGCCTCTATTCAGAGCTGGCCGAAATGCAATCGTCAACGTCCGCCTCGTCGTCGTAATTAAATCGAGTTAAACGCTTGACGTTGTCGCCTACACCCGGCCCATGCCCCGGTGGCGCTGTCGCCGTGGTGGCGTTTCTTTAATTTCTGGCCACGGAAGCGTAAGCGTCATTGCCGTGGAATTGCTGAATTTTTGTTCCCTTTTTCGTTTGAAGGACGAGCGTCGGATTCGATTTACAAGTTCACTGCGTCTCGGGTGGTGGATGGAGTGAGATGGAGTGGGATGGAGTTGGTCCACGTGTGTGTTCTCTTGCCGGTTTGATTGGTTGAAAGGGCAAAGTGGACTTAGCCAAGGGTGATGATCATGAAAGGAAGTCGACGTGTGTTGTTTGTCCTTTCAAACGTCAAACTCCTGGCTTCTGGCTGAAGTCACGCCAAGGCGGCTGTGTGAGTGTAGCGGCAGACGGCAGGTCTATGAGGTTCGGAAGTACATTTGTACGTGTCGACGAAGGAGGCGACGTGGAGATGAGGCGAGTGAGACTGTAGCTGGCGTGGAAGGGAGTGCAATTGGTTAAGACTCAATGGAGGGAGCAATGGACTGTGCTAGGAAGTCTTCTTTAAGCTAGATGGCCAGGGATGTAGCGCTATTCGATGCCGGGCGTGTACCACAGTCTGTAGCGCCATTCGATGCCCGGCGTGTACCACGGTCTGTAGCGCCATTCGGTGCCCGGCGTGTACCAAGGTCTGTAGCGCCATTCGATGCCCGGCGTGTACCAAGGTCTGCAGCGCCATTCGATGCCCGGCGTGTACCACGGTCTGTAGCGCTATTCGGTGCCCGGCGTGTACCAAGGTCTGTAGCGCCATTCGATGCCCGGCGTGTACCACAGTCTGTAGCGCCATTCGATGCCCGGCGTCTACCAAGGTCTGCAGCTCCATTCGATGCCCGGCGTGTACCACGGTCTGTAGCGCCATTCGGTGCCCGGCGTGTACCAAGGTCTGCAGCGCCATTCGATGCCCGGCGTGTACCAAGGTCTGTAGCGCCATTCGATGCCCGGCGTGTACCAAGGTCTGCAGCGCCATTCGGTGCCCGGCGTGTACCAAGGTCTGTAGCGCCATTCGATGCCCGGCGTGTACCAAGGTCTGCAGCGCCATTCGATGCCCGGCGTGTACCAAGGTCTGCAGCGCCATTCGATGCCCGGCGTGTACCACAGTCTGTAGCGCCATTCGATGCCCGGCGTGTACCACAGTCTGTAGCGCCATTCGATGCCCGGCGTGTACCAAGGTCTGCAGCGCCATTCGATGCCCGGCGTGTACCAAGGTCTGCAGCGCCATTCGACGCCCAACTACACGTCGAACGCAGCGAAGTCGAACGCAGCTTCAGGAGTGTCAGCCAGGGTCGATTAGGCCGATGACCGCCACGAGTTCATTCTCGAGATCCTTTTCCGCCATGGATTGTGGCTCCGTCCAGTTGCACTTGAAACTCTGCTTTAAGACGGCCAGGCAGGTCTTTAGGCTGACCACGAGCTCATTCCGCGCCAGGAATGAGCTCGTGGTCTCATTTTTCCTTCGTGGGACACCACAGTTCATGGTGGCGTTTAAGACAAACTCCGTGCTCAACCACTGGCACCCCCTTGATCTTGGCCTTCGCCTTGGACTGTAGCGTCGTCCAAGAACCCGGCTTTAAGAGGGGCCGATAGAGAATTCGACTGATGCCCAAGACGAGTCCATTTCGAGACCCATGCCCGCCGCTTCTTTAAGATGGGCTAGTAGGGCATTAGTGACTGCGACCAAAGAGCCATCTCCGATGTGGACTGTAGCGGCATCCAGTGGTACTACGAAAAAGGCAGTGCTTTCGTCACCACGGGAGAAGGGAATTCCTTGCAAGACCCGTCTCTGAGGTGGATTGTAGCCAGACCAGTCCAGTGGCACTTAGAACCCAGCTTGGAGACGGTCCAGGAGTGCAGTTGACTGATGTATACCATGTCCTGCAACGTCGAAGAAGGAAAAGGAGGAGATTGAAAGGGGGTGTCATTGGTTGGGGCCCGTGTTCGTCTCAAACGCCTTCTAAGGAGTAGGCTGACGCCGATGCTGGACTGTATTGTGCCACGGAAATAGATGATTTCCCGTCAATCCTTTGAAACTGTTCCCTGTTCAGAAGAGTGCATGATCTAGTCCTTTACTCGTGGGCTATGCTCAGCTGCTGGTAGGTTGGCTAAGTCGGACTGTTCCCTTTCACTGACTTCCGATCGAACTGGCTGGCATCTTGTCCAATAGAACAGAAAAACACTGGAAATACTGACCACCGTGGATGCCATGTCCTCCACGCACAGACGTGAGTACGGTAGCTCTAGTGAGATGCGGGCCACTGCTTCGTCTTCCTACCTCCTGCTTCCGCCACAGTCCCTGCCGTAAATGTCTAGACGCACGTGCATGCCGTCGATGAGCGATAAGGACTCTCGCTAAAGCGCACAAATTCCTGGGACTCAGGCTAGCCGTCGATAAGGATATCTTTGCCATTCGGAGTGGCGTGCCATTTCTATGGTTTATGGCACAGATTTGGTGTCACAATTCGGCCGTTGTTTACAGGGATTTGCCAAGACTGACTGACTGACTGACTGACTGACTGACTGACTGACTGACTGACTGACTGACTGACTGACTGACTGACTGACTGACTGACTGACTGACTGACTGACTGACTGACTGACTGACTGACTGTCTGACTGACTGACTGACTGACTGACTGACTGACTGACTGACTGACTGACTGACTGACTGACTGACTGACTGACTGACTGACTGACTGACTGACTGACTGACTGACTGACTGACTGACTGACTGACTGACTGACTGACTGACTGACTGACTGACTGACTGACTGACTGACTGACTGACTGACTGACTGACTGACTGACTGACTGACTGACTGACTGACTGACTGACTGACTGACTGACTGACTGACTGACTGACTGACTGACTGACTGACTGACTGACTGACTGACTGACTGACTGACTGACTGACTGACTGACTGACTGACTGACTGACTGACTGACTGACTGACTGACTGACTGACTGACTGACTGACTGACTGACTGACTGACTGACTGACTGACTGACTGACTGACTGACTGACTGACTGACTGACTGACTGACTAACTGACTGACTGACTGACTGACTGACTGACTGACTGACTGACTGACTGACTGACTGACTGACTGACTGACTGAATGACTGAGACTCGTGGCTCACTTAGGCAAACGGGTTAAGCCCATTGTGCCCTTTTTTCGAAAGTCCTAAATTCACCCAGGTCCTCATATGATTCTTACGACATTTCTTCAGCTCAACACCGCTCAAGTCCTCCAGCTCTGCGAAGGATCACCGTCCTCTTCGTTGCTCGGGCCAGGCACTCGCCCGACTAGCTTCTTTCTTTGCAGCTTCTCGTTACGTGATGAGTTCCGTCGCATTGCCTGTGTACCAATGGTACAGTGCCCGGTAAAGATCCGGCTGCTGCCTAGCGTCCAACTCGAATTAACGTGCCTATGTCCTTTCGACTGAATGATGTTGATCGGCCATAGAACCCTTGCCGTGCCTAGAGCAGTACAGGCTTACTCCAATACTCCGCCCAAGCCACCGAACTCTGGCTTTATCTAGGGCTTCTAGGGCTCCTAGGTCCTTTAGTGTCGTCACTCTAAGACGCGCTGATCTTCGTCGGTTTGTCCCAGTTCTGAGCATTCGTTTGTGTGTAAGGATGCATGTCTTGTCTCTCTGGCCCTAGAAAAGAGCTGCCATCTTGTCCTTGGCACTTTGAATTGGGAAAGCTGGCAACGATGACGGTATGACCGGCGGAGAGTGCAAACACTGCGCAAAAGCTTGCATTCAAGTGGAGAGCTGTGCTCTGGAAAAAGGAACTTTTAATGGTGAAGGGCTCTATGCAGCATATCCTTGACTGGCTAAGAGCACTTCTGTGCCGAAAATGCCTCCCCTGGGGTCTAGAGCACTTCTCCTGCCACTGCGTCCCGCTTTTGCTCGAACCAGGTGGCAGTTATTGGGTGCTGATGAGCTCGGAGCTGCTGCCTGGTAGTACAAAGGACCAGTCTGAGTGCTCCACTTTTGTCTTAAAAACCGCCTTCATTTCCACACTCTGCGCGGTGTCCCGGAGCCGGTAGAGTGGATCGCGGTGTTTACCATTGATTTGGTTGAGGAAGAGGTGCACACTTGGCTAGTCAGTCAGACGGACAGACAGATAGACAGACAGACAGACAGACAGACCGACAGACAGACAGACAGACAGACAGACAGACAGACAGACAGACATACAGACAGACAGACATACAGACAGACAGACAGACAGACAGGCAGACAGACAGACAGACAGACAGACATACAGGCAGACAGACAGACAGACAGACAGACAGACAGACAGACAGACAGACAGACTGACAGACTGACAGACACACAGACAGGCAGACAGACAGACAGACAGACAGACATACAGGCAGACAGACAGACAGACACAGACTGACAGACTGACAGACACACAGACAGACTGAAAGACAGACAGACAGATAGACATACAGACAGACAGGCAGACAGACAGACAGACAGACAGGCAGACAGACAGACAGTCGCTCTACGGCTGTAATGGTCCTCCTGAGTTGTCGGACTGTTTTAAGTGAAAACTCCCTGGTTGCTCTAAGGAACTGAATGTCTTCCTGGGCACCGTAGCACTCTTCAAACAGAGATTTGTGGCAATTCGCGAAGCCTTGTCATGGACTAGGTGGAGTGACTTCAGTTTCACACACAGTCAGGCGCCCATTGAAGCACTGGAACGAGGTTAAGTTAAAGTGGCTGACTGTGGGTCTATTGGGGCCTAAGTGAGATGTTCTTTAGCGCGTCTACCCACTGACTTAACCTAGCCTCAAGTGACTGGCTGCAGTGAACAACCAATTGGTGCTTCTGACAAATCGGTTTCACTGGCTTATGCTGAAGTCATTCAGAGTTCCTACGACTTCGACAGACTGACACTGGATGAGTAGAGGAGACGATGATGTGTGGTCCCTAAGCATTGGAACGCACAGACAATCAGGGACTGGATCTGAAGAGTGTCTCTAAGCAAGCGGCTGTTGCTCGCCTCTAGATAAGCTGCCTCAACAGCAGATCAGCGCACAGCCTGGGCTTGCCTAAGTGGCGGGAGCGCGAGGAGGAAGGGAACCCGCCACCATCAGCAGCAGCAGCTGCAGCACCACCACCACCACTGTACTGGTTCATGGATTCGACTAACGAGAGCTTTGCTCCAACTTCTGAACAAGGGAGGCTGATAGTTTGGTTCCCTGTCGGATTACAGGGGCTATTCACAAAGGCTGGGGATAGTCCCCTGTTTCTGGGAATTAACAGGAATCGACAGCGGAACACCAACTCTGCCCCACAAGACTGCGGAAGGCTGCTTGCTTTGGACATGGTGTCGCTTCCTCAGAGCGGATTGCCATCAAATTGCAAGTAGACTGCCCCTTTGAGGGTCTCTCTTGAGCCACGAAGCCTGAGCAAGTCCCTCATCGCCGATGTTTTGTTGATTTTACACCAGAGACGGAGGTTTCCGATCAGAACTTGGTTCAAACTGAAACACAAAATCGAACAAATAACCTCGTCACACAGAGTCCACTGCTGGATGATTGGGTGTCGTGGAAGCACACACAAAATCGAACAACCTCAACCTCTTCAATTAGGGTCTCCGCTGGATGAGGGGCAGGAGTCATCACGGAGCTCTACACGATGCTTGTGGGCTTGGAACCTGCAATGAGTCAATAGGTAGCGAATCTCCAGACCACCTCGTGTGGATTTTTCCGACTTTGGCAGAATCAGTGAACTGCTTCAAGTGAACAGCGATGACTGTCTGTTGTATACCCCATCTCCTCGTCAAATTCGCCCAAGTCATTTTTGCTCAAAAAAGGCTACAACCACCTTCCCCCTGCCCAGTAGACTCACTAGATCTCGTCTTACTCCACATCTGTGGCTTCATTGTGAACCGAAGGTGGTCTAGATGAGCCAACATCAAACCTACCTTACCGACAAAAATTCAGTCGAGTCAGCATTTCGTTCCAAAGCCCACCCAAGTCTCAAGCGTGGACAAACCCTCTTGACGTCGCATGTTGAAGATGAAGTCAATTCACCTTCTCCCCCTCCCCCCAAGATTTTTTGTCACCACTAAGGACACAATCCTGCTGTGGATCCCATTTGAACCGTCATTTCGGGGTCCGCTTCTAATTCTCTCCACAAACTCTCGTCTGTCGTCGTCGTTGTCATCATCTGATGGACGGTGGGTGGGTGGTTGACTGGGTGGTTTCGGTTAGAGCGAGATACACAACAGTCCACCGGGTGTTCCGGGGTGCTTATAGCTCGGGTCCCCGGGTAAATTTTCCACACAAAGCCTCTCTCTATATGCTCACCTGAAGTCGTATCTCTACCCTCTCTCGTGTGTGTGTGTGTTTGGGTGTCCTTATTTTTTTTTTTTCCCCAAGGGGGAGGGGGGGGGGGGGTGAATGGCTGGTTAGATGTATTCCTTCCTACACACTCTGTGTGCACTCTCCACACTCTCCGTTGGAAAAGGCTATTAGGGTATTTTCTACCGCCACCATTGCCAGCACCACCTTCGAACTGCCAAAGCAGCAGTTGAGTTCTTTTGATGCTTCATTCCATCCACCACCACGACTCCAAGGGCTGGTGTGCAATGTGATGGGTCCCTGTGTCATATCTCCCATGGGTGAACAATAATGCTCGCCATATACTCGTCCTCGTACATCATCCATCCACCCGGCACCCATACAGACTGGCGAGAGTGAGCGAGTCAGTGAGTGAGTGCGAGCAAGGGAGCGCAGAGATACATGGCATAGATGTGTATCTGCAGCTATATCGTCGGCGGGTGTGTGTGTGTGTGTACGGTGGTGCCCCTGTGGTGTCCGCAATATCTGTGTGAGGTAATTGAATAGAGCCATTTTATTATAAAGACTGCGAAGCAAAGGCACACAGCCTGGGCTTGCCTGAGTGGCGGGAGCTCGAGGAGGAAGGGAACCCGCCACCATCAGCAGCAGCAGCAGCAGTAAGCAGAAGGGTCCGCGTTGTCATAGCAACGCGGCACTTTACGTGTCGAAGTCTGGTGTTGGCTGCCATATTTGCTCTTTCTCGTCTCGCTCTCCGTCTTCGTGGCTGCCGCTGCTGCTGCTGCTCCGGCTGGTGGATGTTGCCGCCACTGCTGTTGGCTGCTGCTGCTGCTTCCTACCCTTATGGGTGTTGTGTGCTTTGTGTGTGCTTAATGTTTTTGCCTTTTCCGAAATATTTCCCTTCTTTTTTTTTTTTTGTTGCCGAGGGATCACAGGACTTGGGTTTTCCTTTTTTTTCCCGTCGTTTTTTCTTTTTTTTGTGTGTTAATACTTTCCCGTTTGGTTTCCTTGCTTGTGTTGTTTTTTTTTTTTTTCCTTTTTTGTGTATTGGCCCTCGGGGGTTGGTGGTGGCAACTGGCGAGAGGGAGCCAGAGCCAGAGCCAGAGCCAGAGCGAGCGAGAGAGAGAGAGACGGAGCACAAAGATGTACATAAGGGTGAGCTGAAGTCCTGACTAGGGTGGTCTGGTGACGGTATGTATCACCCCCGGGGGATGGGGAGGAGGCATGGACCGGGATTATGTATACTTGAGGAGAGCCGTGTGCGCGCGTATGTATGCACGGTCTTTTGTCACAATGGGTTAGAGAATTTTCACGCTTTCCTCAAAAGGGAAGGAAAAAACAAATTAATACTTCATTGAGGCCAGCAACAAGATCGCGCGGCGCGGAGGTGGCAGAGTGTGAGGGGGGGAAGCACGGAAATGACGGTTGACGAGATGTTGACTGGGATGGAGAGTCAAGACTAGCAGTTGTTGAAGTGGTTTGACGGACGAGGCTGCTAATGATTCAAGGGTTGATGCGGGAGACGGCAAAGATGGCTTCTAGTTGTCGCATATGCCACCATTTGCTTTCGAGATTGTCGTTCAATTTGACTGCGAAGGGTGCTTCATTCGTTTTGGTGAATAGGAGGCAGAGGCTGCATGGTGCGCGAAGCCGTACTCTCGAGCAGGTCCAATTGGGGGAACGGAGAAGAGTTCTAGACAAGGGCAGCTTCTTAGACAAGGGCTACGTCTTAGACAAGGGCTACGTCTTAGACAAGGGCTACGACTTAGACAAGGGCTACGTCTTAGACAAGGGCAACGTTTTAAACAAGGGCAAGGTCTTAGACAAGGACTACGTCTTTGCCAAGGGCAACGTTTTAAACAAGGGCAAGGTCTTAGACAAGGACTACATCTTAGACAAAGGCTACGTCTTAGACAAGGGCTACGACTAAGACAAGGGCAACGTTTTAAACAAGGGCAAGGTCTTAGGCAAGGACTACGTCTTAGACAAGGGCAACGTTTTAAACAAGGGCAAGGTCTTAGACAAGGACTACGTCTTAGACAAAGGCTACGTCTTAGACAAGGGCTACGACTAAGACAAGGGCAACGTTTTAAACAAGGGCAAGGTCTTAGGCAAGGACTACGTCTTAGACAAGGGCTACGTCTTAGACAAGGGCTACGTCTTAGCCAAGGGCAACGTTTTAAACAAGGGCAAGGTCTTAGACACGGACTACGTCTTAGCCAAGGGCAACGTTTTAAACAAGGGCAAGGTCTTAGACAAGGATTACGTCTTAGACAAGGGCTACGTCTTAGACAAGGGCTACGTCTTAGCCAAGGGCAACGTTTTAAACAAGGGCAAGGTCTTAGACAAGGACTACGTCTTAGACAAGGGCTACGTCTTAGACAAGGGCTACGTCTTAGCCAAGGGCAACGTTTTAAACAAGGGCAAGGTCTTAGACAAGGACTACGTCTTAGCCAAGGGCAACGTTTTAAACAAGGGCAAGGTCTTAGACAAGGATTACGTCTTTGCCAAGGGCAACGTTTTAAACAAGGGCAAGGTCTTAGACAAGGACTACGTCTTTGCCAAGGGCAACGTTTTAAACAAGGGCAAGGTCTTAGACAAGGACTACGTCTTAGACAAAGGCTACGTCTTAGACAAGGGCTACGACTAAGACAAGGGCAACGTTTTAAACAAGGGCAAGGTCTTAGGCAAGGACTACGTCTTAGACAAGAGCTACGTCTTAGACAAGGGCTACGTCTTAGCCAAGGGCAACGTTTTAAACAAGGGCAAGGTCTTAGACAAGGACTACGTCTTAGACAAGGGCAACGTTTTAAACAAGGGCAAGGTCTTAGGCAAGGACTACGTCTTTACCAAGGGCAACGTCTTATACAAGAGCAGCGTCTTAGACAAGGAGGCTACGTCTTAGCCAAGAGCAGCGTCATAGACAAGGCCTGTCCGACGCCTCGATAGCGAACTCCTCGGCAGAGTATGTAAGGATGTCGCTTAAATCTCGGGGCGCCTCTAAACCACGATTGAGAGCTGCCTCGCAATGAAAGGTCCTTCAAAGTGCTCGTTGTCTTGAGGACGTTCCTCCTTGGCAGTCGCTTCAAACCAATGAAGTCACAATCAAGCCCGAGTCAGAGGTACCGAGGAGTGACGCCGCGTTGCAGCAACTCCCTAGAAAGCGCATAAGCCTTGTTTTTCGTTGAGAATCAAGATGTGACGGCGTTTTGATGGCGTCCTTGGGGATGCTTCAAATCAAGCCAAGAGGACCAAGAAATGACGCCGCCTTGATGCAACTCACTGAAAAGCGCTTCTTGCTTGTTTTTCGTTGAGAATCAAGTTGTGACAGGGTTCGAATGGCATTCGTCCTTGCTTCAAATCAACGAAGAGACCAAGAATCCAAGAGACCAAGTCAAGCTGAAGTCGAAGACGACCAAGAAGTGACGCCGCTTCGTTCGTCTTCTTTTCACAACGCTGGGCACTCCTCGCAGCTCAACTCTCTGTGTGGATTTCTGTGTGCTTTTGGGTGTAGATCAGGTGCATCGAGGAGACAGGCAAAAGGCCTTAAAACAGTCGACGATAAGGAAGAGTTTAGACGAATTGTTCTGAACGTCATTTTAGCGGCACTTTACTTCCTTCTAGACGTAGACGCAGTTCGACACTGCGCAACTCTGTAGCGTCGATTAGAGGACCAAGGCGGTGTGCGTCCTCCTAAACAGCGCATGATTCAAGGCTCTGTGTTTCCTCCTCAGCATTGACAGCCCGACCCTCTAAACCCTGGTTCCTCCATGGCGCTGTGTCCTCCTAGACATTGGTTGCTTCAAAGCGTGGTGTTTCCTTCTTGGCGGTGACTACAGATTGTACCGCCCATCAATCTAAACGCCCATTCCTCCAAGGCGCTGTGTGTCCGTCTAAACATCGCTTGCTTCCAAGCTCTGTGCTTTCCCCCTGGCGTTGACTACAGACGTTACTGCGCGGCCCTTTCAAGGCACTGTGCGCGTCGCTCTAAGCGTCGTGTGTCCTCCTAAACATTAGTTGCTTCAAAAGTCTGTCCTTCCTTCTCAGGACTGTCTGTAGAGCAGCGCATCCCTCTAAACGTCGACTACTTCATGTCACGTTACAGAAAAAACTTGCCCAAGCTTACCTTATTCTGAGCAGCAAATGATCAGATTTCAGTGCCCTTCCTTCGATTTATGTCCACAGTCATCACCTCCATTCGAACCCTTCTTCTTTGTTGCCCCTCAGTCCACTTTATCGCCTCCACACGAAAATTCAAAACAAGTTCCGGCCCAAAATCAGTCCCCTGAGGCACTCCAAGTCATTTCAATAGACTTCCTTCGTCGTCTTCGTTGCTGTCTGCATTTAAAGTCTGCGAGGACTCATCTGAATTTTCATCCCTTTCTTCAGAACTTTGCTTCATCTCTTGGGTCCCCATTTGAGTTCGCCTCTTTTCTCTCTTCGTCCACGTCTGCCATCATCGGCTCCTACATTGGGCCACGCCAGTCCACTTCACCACCTTTCAGAAGCAAGAGGGCGTCCTAATGAATTAAAGGGAAATAATACCAAAACAAGCAGCGGCCCAAACTCAGTCTCCTGAGGGATTCCTTCAGATTCACTCAATCTTCTGTTGTTTGACTTGAATTCGTTTCTAACTCGAAGTGAATGCATTTAAGACGCTGATCGAGTGTCGATCTCGATTCACTTGATGCCATACTCTCGCTGACGCTGAATGAGATTCGAAAAGGAGCCGAAGGAGCTTCGATGTTGAAAGTGAATGCACTGAATACTGTCATCGGCCATTGGTGCGTTCCGATCGTCTAGAAATGCGTGGACTTCCTGCATTGAGCTGCTGTAGGGAGCTAGACAATTTGTCTAGTGATGCATTTGTGATGAAGTCCGCCGCAAAATGGTGTCGAATCGCACTCCAATCGCACTGAAGAGACCCTTGAGACCCTAAACATCGGTTGCTCCAAGATCTTCCACCATTTTCGATGCAAAATTCTTCCTCGATTGGCATCTTATCACAAAACCGACCCACGGTCGTACACACGCTTCGGTTTGACCTCAGCGTCCGCGTATATCACAGGACGACGACGCCGCGGTGCACAGGGAGATGAATCAGTCACCAAACACAATGGCTTCACGAAATTGTGCCCACACGAGTGGCAACGACAGCGACGGCGGCGCTTTGGTTGCGATCGGTTAGTCGATTCGTTGGTTGGTTGGCTGATTGCCTTGGTCGGTCGGTCGGTCAACCGGGGACCGTTTCGGCGGTATATTGACATCGATACCGTTCATATCGCTCTTTTTGTGCTGCCGCCGCATAGTTTCCTTTGAGTAACCCGATACAGCCGCTGTTGGCAATGATTAGCCATAAAGGAAAAGGACACACGGGCACAAACTCACGCACACACACACAAACGCGCGCGCTCGTCCGCACAAAGCAATGGACTTTCTGCGCGAGAACGGTTCTCGTTTCAGTTGAATTTGTTTTCAAATCTTGCTCGCTCTCTCGCGGCAGAAGGTCTCCAAGGGCTTTTCATTTAAGGATAATGAATATATGACAGGCGTCCCCCTGCCAAGTCCATATGAGCGTCGTCCTTCTTACAAACCTCCCCTCCACTCCACATCCCCCCACCGCCCATCAGTCCTCACGTGTCATGGCTGTCATCGTTTTATGGTTTTTCTCTTTTTCTGTTGGTTGCTTCTCGATTGCGGATGGAACGTAAATGAAAAAAAAAAAAAAAATACGGATCTCCTTACGCTTACGGCGCAGATCAAACGAGCGGAAGTGTTTGTTGAATTAAATCGAGAGCAATTTGGCTTTTGTAAGGGATACGTTGCTGAGCTGCGTGAAGCGCGATTAGGGGTTGAGGGCAATGCGAGGCGCAAGGGTGGGTTGTTCAAAAAAAAATGAGAAGAATGCGAGACGCATTTGCATTTTTCTGTCGAATCGACGCCGTTCTCATGCGATCGAGTGTGAATGGTTTTTTGAGGCTAAGCGGGATGGACTGGCGACGGTGCATGCAATTGCATTTGTTGTGCAGTCGGGAGTTGGTTGCTGCTGGTCGAGGTAGGCACTGAGTAAGGATGCGGCGGGAAGTTCATTGCGATCATTTTAGAAGAAATTCTGACGAGCGTGACGTCTGTACTTCGAAGGACGCTTGGGATTGTTGCCAAACTCCCACTCGACACATTCTTTCGTCCTGATCATAGGTGACAGCAAAGCCTTGTTCGGCCAAGCTGGTGGCGGTCTGTCATTAAAGTCGCCGACGTTCGTCTATGGCTGCAGACGCTTCTTCTTTCTTCAGCTACGAACTGCTGGCATCAACGGCGACTTCGATCCCCATCCATATGGCTAGAGGTCTGTTTGTTGAATGCATTCAAGGCGAGAGCGTTCGTTTATGCCCTCAAACTCGTTCCCAAACTCCCACTCTTTCCATTCATCTAAGGCTTTGGAATCGTTCCTAAAGTCTCTCGTCGATCCGTTCCTTCGTCCTGGCAAATTCGATCCACTGCCTCTACCATGTGACTAGACGTCTGTTTGTCGAAGGCACTCAAGACGAGTTCGTTCGTGTATGCCTTCAGACTCGTTCCTGAACTCCCACTTAGACCATTCATCTAAGGCTTTGGAATCGTTCCTAAAGTCCCACACGGTCCCTTCCTTCGTCCTGCTTCCTTCCAACGGCGAATTCAATCCACTGCCACTGCCCCTGTGACTAGACGTTTGTCGAATGCACTCAAGACGAGTTCGTTCGTTTATGCCTTCAGACTCGTTCCTAAACTTATACTCATTCCATTCATCAAAGGCTTTGAAATCGTTCCTAAAGTCTCTCGTCGATCCATTCCTTCGTCCTGGTGACAGCAACGCCAAATTCGATCCACTGCCACTGCCCTTGTGACTAGACGTCTGTTTTTCGCAGGAATTCAAGGTGAAGACGTTCGTTTATGGATGCAGACTCGTACCTGAACTCCCAATTAGACCATTCGTCGTCTTCGTAGCTGGCCATAAAGGCGACATAGAGTTACTTCATCCAATGGCGACCTAGCTAGGGCCCGTACTTCGAAGGCGCATTCGCCGAAACCTTCAGATTGGCTCCGAAACAACTTCCACTCAATCGACTCCTTTGGGCATCGTCCTACTTGGCAGCCTTCAGCGACTCTGAGAATCAAGAAAAAAAAAGAGCACAGTCGATTTCTGCCACCACTCCTGACACCACTCATGACACCAACCACCCAACATTTGTCCAAATTGTTGTCCCTCCACTTGAGTTGCCCGATTTTGCACGATTTCCGTCCATTTTCTCGCTTGTCGCCGCTTCAAAAAAAGCCCTTGAAATCGTACCAAAACATACACCGGTCCACAGACAGTTCCCTGAGTGACTCCAGTCCAAATCCTTGCTGTCAGCATTTAAGGACTAGGAAGGATTTGCAGAAGTGAACGCGCTTCTCTTTCCCTTGGACGTTGGGGTCCCCTCGTTCTGTCTGTCCACTTCTGCAAGAGGGACGACTCAGAAGGCAAAATAAAAAAAACAAGTTCTGGACCAAATTTAGTCTCCTGAGGCACTCCGTTTCATTTAAAGGGAGTTTCTTCGCAATTTTCGTTGCTTTCTGTGCTCAACTCTGCTTTTTTTCTTCATTTTTGTGTCCCCAATTGGACTCCTCGTCGTTAGCTCACTTCACTCCACGATGTCCCTTGTCAAAGGCAAGATGGCGGCCGCTGAAGTCATAGAAGTCAATGAACCAAAAGAAGACGTGGTCCAAATTCGATCTTCTGAGTCACTCCAATTCGTTTAAAGGGAGTTTCTTCGCAGTTTTCCTTGCTACCCGTGCCCATCTCTGCTATTTTTGTTCTTTTGAACTTCTCGTCGTTAGTTCACTTCACTCTACGATGTCCAAGACAACAGCCTCCGAAGTCACGGCAATCAAAGAGGAACTGGTCCAAATTCGGTCTCATGAGTCACTCCAAGTCATTGAGAAGGACTTTACTCCACGACGTCCCTTGCCAAAGGCAAGATGGCGGCCTCGGAAGTCGCAGTAATCAAAGAAGAACTGCTTCAAACGCCTGAGACTGCCTGAGTCCCTCAAAATCATAGAATTTCGGCGCAATTTTGTTTCGCTGTGACTGACCACTGAGCCTTCTCTGCATGTCCATCTGTTTCTTCTCATTTTTTGTCTCATTTCTGTGTCCCCCTTCTGTAGGACCCTTTGTTCGGACCCTTCGCTTCACGATATCCCTTGATAACAGCAAGAAGGCAGCCTCCTGAGTCCCAGGAGCCAAAATCGAAAGAAGAACTGGTCTAAAATCAGTCTCCTGAGGTACTCCCATTCATTGAAAGGGAAATTCGGTCTCCTAAGTCACTCCAAGTCATTGAAAGGGTCTTCACTCCACGACGTCCCTTGCCAAAGCTAAGATGGCGGCCTCCGAACTCGCAGCAGTCAAATTGCGAAGGAGAACTGGCTCGAAATCAGTCTCCTGTGTCACCCTAATTCATTTAAAAGGAATTTCTTCGCTGGTTTCCTGTGCCCATCTCTTCATTATTCCACAGATTGCTGTGACCCCATTTGAATGCGACGTCGTTAGCTCACTTCATTCCACAATGTCTCATGGCAAAGAATGAAGACGGCCTCCGTGTCACAGAAATCAAAGAATCCAAACAAGAACTGGCCCAAATCGAGACTCCTGAGTCACTTCAATCGTTTTTCTGGCTCCATTTGAAACCTCCCCCTTTTGGTTAGGTCACCCCAGACCATCTCATCGCCTCTCAAACAGAACCACAACAAGTCCTGGCCCAAAATCGATCACCTGAGTCGCCCCAAATTCGGTCCGAAACCGAAAACCCATTCGATTCTTTTGACTCTTCCGTTGCCAGTGAGCATTGAATTTAGGCAGGTACCTGCTCTCCTCCAAACAATACATCCTTTCCGGTTAGATTTCGATGACACGGCGCAAAGGGAACAATGCAAAGCTTGAGGAACCTTTCAATTTCAAAGCACAACACTCCATCTGTCCAATGTGTGGGTGGTGGGGAGGGAGATACATTCAAATCGAAACTTTGATGAATATTTCCAGGACGTGTCCTTCCCCCCCCCCCCCCCCCCCCCTCTCTCTCGCAGCTGAATGGGAAGGATACTAAAGCCATTAATGGATAAATAATAGATAAGAGGGACATTTCTAGAATCTCTAATGACCTTATATGGGTCCCTGCAAGAAACTTGTGTGCGAAGGACTGTGTATCCTTGAAGGAGCTCTCGTACATAAAGCCATTTATATTGGAATTTCTGTGTTATCTGTGTTTTGGTCAAAAGGACACACATTCAATGGAAGATTGGAGGGTGGGGAGTGGGTGGGTTGGTTTTGGGTAGCGTCCAAACATGGCCGTGATGATGTGTCTGCCGCGCGTGCTGTGTGTGTGTATGGACACAGATCCCAGATGAGATGTTCTCTCGTTCCTATCCACCCACCAGCAGGAGCAGCAGTCAGGTCGTGTGATGTGAAAATCCAAGGGTGTCGTTGCTGTTGCGAAGGTTTCTGCTTCACCATCCACCACCGTTCCCAGCAACAACAACAGCAGCATCATCACCGAGCGCAGAGCAGCAGCAACCAACATCAAGAGGGTCCTCTGTGTGTCGTCTTCTACGTCCCACCGCCCGCCCGCTCCTCTTCCAGTCATGTACATGCACTGGCATCCTTTGCCGCCTAAACACACATACCTAATATCCCTCCTGTGGGTAATGCTGTGCTCTGTTGTGCTCCGTGCTCCATGCTCCATGCTCCATGCTCCGTGCTCTGTGCTCTGCGCTCTGCGTCCGGGCGCCCCCGTCCGTCCGTGTGTGTGCACATTTGGCCGGAATATGTCGTCGTCTCCTTTAATGGCGGTGCGATATGTCAACTGAATAATGCCCCGACACAAAGCTATGTATCTTCCCTAGTGTAAATATGGGTGGGGCTTAATATTTACCCTTGCACTTATGTTGTTACCCTCGCCCGGGCCCTGGGTCTGCCTGCCTGCCTGCCTGCCTGGCTGGCTGTACCACGGCTTCGGTGTGTGTCCGCCGCCGCCGCCGCCACCGCCGACGACGACGATGATGATGAGGTGGCTCAATGGTGTGCGGCTGGCGCGCAATAAGAGACAAAGTTGTTTAGACGACGATAACGAGGACTAAAGCAGGACACACGCTCTCTCCACTCACATCGAGCATCAGCCAGTCATCACATTTCACACAGCTCGCCGCGCCGCGCCGCTCTCCAGAGGAACTTGGAACTTGTTTTGTCCGCGATGGAGAGTGCTTTCCAGCTGCTGTGATGCCCTGTCGAGCTCTACATACTTTGTCGCTGTCCTTATTGTTGTTTGCTGTGTCATTATTATTTTGTATTCCAATCTTCGCCCGTTCTAGTGCACCGCTCTCTCGCATCGCATGAACGCTGGCTTTTGCAACTCAACCTCAACCCTTGGGTGATTCTGCTTGTTGACGCTGTAGTCGCCGTCGTCCTCGGCATTGTCGTCAGCTGAATGATTCACTCATCCGATGCGCCTCATGGTCGGCGTTGTTGTCATCCTCTCGACCGACGAGCCATCGTGTTCCGTGCAAGCTTGTCTGCGAGTCGAACAAAAAAGCGCTTAGACAGCGTCTACTTGAAGGTCCTTCCATGCAGACACAGCAGCTGAGTGGGACAGGCGCCCGATGGGTCGGCAACAGTCTGTCGACGAGGTTGGCTGACATCGTGGACGTGGTGGACTGGCTTGTCGTCGGTTCTGGACTCGGGATCTCAATCAGTTCGATGCCTTATTGGTTTGACCGCCTTAGAGGCCAGTTAAGAGGTCCTTCTCGGGCTCCAGCTCTTCTCCTGCCTTAGCCGGCTGATTTGAGAGGTCTTTCGACACGATTTCGTCGACTCAAGGGGTCCTTCTCGAGCTTCAGCTAATCCTCCAGCCCTGGACAACTGATTTCAGAGGTCTTTCTGTACGACTTCGTTGACTCAAGGGGTCCTTCTCGAGCTTCAGCTCCTCCTCCAGCCTTGGCCGACTCGCCCAAGAGGTCTTTCGGTATGACTTCGTCGACTCAAGGGGTCCTCCTCGAGCTTCAGCTCCTTCTGTAACCCTGGACGACTGATTTCAGAGGTTTTTCGGCACGACTTCGTCGACTCAAGAGGTCCTCCTCGAGCTCCAGCCCCTTCTGCAGCTCTGGACGACTCGCCCAAGATGTCTTTCGACACGATTTCGTCGACTCAAGCGGTCCTCCTCGAGCTCCAGAGGAGGTCGACCCGACCAAGAGCTCTTTCGACACGACTTCGTCGGCTCAAGAGGTCCTCCTCGAGCTCCAACTCCTCCTCCAGCCCTGGAGCTCGAGGAGGACACCTTGAATCGACGAAGTCGTACCGAAAGACCTCTGAAATCAGTTGAAGGGGCTGTAGCTCGAGGGTTCCTTCTCGAGCTCCAGAGTAGGCCGACTCGACCAAGAGGTCTTTCGGCACGACTTCGTCGACTCAAGGGTCCTCCTCGAGCTCCAGCCCCTTCTGCAGCCCTGGACGACTGATTCCAGAGGTCTTCGGCACGACTTCGTCGACTCAAGGGGTCCTCCTCGAGCTTCAGCTCCTCCTCCAGCCCTGGACAACTGATTTCGGAGGTCTTTCTGCACGACTTCGTCGACTCAAGGAGTCCTCCTCGAGCTACAGAGGAGGTCGACTCGCCCTTTCGGCACGACTTCGTCGACTCAAGGGGTCCTCCTCGAGCTTCAGCTCCTCCTCCAGCCCTGGACAACTGATTTCAGAGGTTCTTCGGCACGACTTCGTCGACTCAAGGGCACCTTCCCAAGCTCCGGCCCATTGCAGGCCCTAGTGTAGGACGTTCCCGAGGTCCTCCATTACTCCTTGGTCTGCCCTTAGAAACTCCTTCAGTTTCCCATTCAAAGCCAAGGTCTCCCCCGTCACTTGGCTCATTTCCTGCCGCCACCGTCACAGTGTCCATCTGGGCGCGTCAATCTCCACCGTCCTCGCGTCCTCAGATCTTCCGCCTTCACGCACACCTCGGAGTGTACATAGCCCACGACGAAGACGGAGTTTCTGTGTCCTGCCGTGCTTCGCTTGCAACCCCTAAATGAGAAAAAAACATCCACCACGTCGGCCGACACAGCGTTAAGGGATAAATTTGTCAAGAGCACCCCCGTGTGGGCGTTATGTATTCACCTCCCTCGCTGCCATCTTATTTTCGTCCCTTTTTTTTTTGCTCTGCCTCTGCTCGCGTGGGTGGTGGCTCCCTGGGCTGGTGGCAGATGTTAAGTAAAAGTGAAAATGTCTCTCTAATTTTTTGTTCCTTTTTCTGCTTCGGCTCGCCTTTGTTTCAAGGACTACGCGCGCGGCGCTCATTAAATGCGATTCACGGGACCGAACTGTGGCGGTGGATGGGTGGGTGGGTGTTGTTGTTTTCCTTTGCCGGGAGATCCAGGCGTTTTTTTTTTGTGTTTCCTTTTGCGAAAGCTAATGGTGGAGCATTACGCATAACTGAAATATTAATGAGTGTTGTTCAGCAAACCAATGTGAGATCCTTTTGCGGCGCTGCTGCTGGTGGTGGTGGCGGTGTGCGTGTTGGCGCTTGCTTTAGGTGTACGGCAAGATAAACAACACGAAGGAGACGCGTACCCTCCGGCGCGGCAGGCGGTACGCGGTTCGTGTAAGGACAACGCATTGATTTCATCTTTTTTGACGCACGATGACGGTGCTGATGATGATGATTATTATTTTTCACATTAACGTGCTTAGTCGAGCACAAAATGTGCTGTGTGGGTGTGTGTGTGTGTGTGTGCGGATTAGAATGCCTTTCGTCGGAATTTTTTTTTCGTCCTTGTTCGGAGGATGCGGCGGGCTGTGTTGCGTAACAAAATGGATGGATTTCGCCGGGTTGTGGGTTTGCTCCAGTCGAATGGAGCGCGCGTAGCCTTTGTGTTTATTCTGAGATGCCAGAGGTGATCCGGGCGGTCTTTTTTGACAGATTGACGCTGTCGATGGTTGGGGGGGGGGGGGGGGGGGGGGGGAAGTTAGCTTGTTCGACGAGAGTGATTGATAGGTGACCTTTAGGAGTTTCGAGGGGCTTCTAGAGACTGGGACAACTCTGTGGCAAGAGTGGCAGTTTTTGAGGAGATTTGTTCCGAGACGTCGGAAGTAGGCTGGTGGGTGACAGGACGTGACAGGACAGGACTAGAATTCGAAGCTTGATTGAAACACGTTTCTAAAGGCGCCTGTCCTCCTTTTCTCGTCGTCTATGACGGGCACGTTAAAAAAATGACGAACGGTAGGTCAGAGTGCAGGAATTTTGATAAAAATGGGGTTTTGTTGGGTTTGTCGTCACCACGGGACATGATGCAGGCTCCCGCGTTAGACGTGGCAGACGTTAGCGTGCAGCTAGTTCGTTAGTGGTTCGGGTGGTCATTTGCAGAGTGAGAGTGGGACAATGACCACGAGTGAGGCTTTGGCGACGAGTGAGGCGCTGGCGGCGAGTGAGGCGCTGGCGGCGAGTGAGGCGTTGGCGACGAGTGCGACAATGGCGTTGAGTGCGACGATGGCGTTGAGTGAGACGATGGCGACGAGTGAGGCGTTGGCGACGAGAGAGACGATGGCGACGAGTGCGACGATGCCGACGAGAGAGACGTTGGCGACGAGTGAGGCGCTGGCGACGAGTGAGGCGCTGGCGACGAGTGAGGCGCTGGCGACGAGTGAGGCGCTGGCGACGAGTGAGGCGTTGGCGACGAGTGAGCGCTGGTGACGAGTGAGGCGCTGGCGGCGAGTGAGGTGCTGGTGACGAGTGAGGCGCTGGCGACGAAAGATACGTTGGCGACGAGTAAGGCGTTGGCGACGAGTAAGGCGTTCGCGACGACTGAGGCGTTGGCGAGGAGTGCGACGATGGCGTTGAGTGAGACGATGTCGTCGATGGCGACTATTGAGACCATGGCGACGAGTGAGAAGTAGCCGTGTCATGCCACGATCACCACTCGAAGCGTTTGCTTTCCTTCGAAGCTGCTGCATTTCGCAGAAGGTCTTGTCGCTTGGTGGAGACCATGAATGGGAGGTTTGAAGGCGGCTCTTCGTCGGAACCGCTTGTCCTTCGCTGCTTCTTACTTCGGTAGACGATGGATGAGATTTGCTTAAGGTGGTTACTGCTCACGCAAGGGAGCCAAGTTCATCATTCCCCGACGAAAGTGGCTTGCAGACGATGAAGTCAGTGACGAGCTTGCGTTGATGGATGACTGTGGGATGAAATCGCTCTTATTAGACAGATTCACTGGAGAGACAAGACAGACAGACTAGACAGACAGACTAGACAGACAGACTAGACAGACAGACTAGACAGACAGACTAGACAGACAGACAGACTAGACAGACAGACAGACTAGACAGACAGACTAGACAGACAGACTAGACAGACAGACAGACTAGACAGACAGACTAGACAGACAGACTAGACAGACAGACAGACTAGACAGACAGACAGACTAGACAGACTAGAGAGACGGACTAGACTAGACAGACTAGACAGACAGACTAGACAGACAGACAGACTAGACAGACAGACAGACGGACTAGACTAGACAGACTAGACAGACAGACTAGACAGACAGACTAGACAGACAGACTAGACAGACAGACAGACTAGACAGACAGACAGACTAGACAGACAGACTAGACAGACAGACTAGACAGACAGACTAGACAGACAGACAGACTAGACAGACAGACTAGACAGACAGACAGACTAGACAGACAGACAGACGGACTAGACTAGACAGACTAGACAGACAGACTAGACAGACAGACTAGACAGACAGACTAGACAGACAGACAGACTAGACAGACAGACAGACTAGACAGACAGACTAGACAGACAGACTAGACAGACAGACAGACTAGACAGACAGACTAGACAGACAGACTAGACAGACAGACAGACTAGACAGACAGACAGACTAGACAGACAGACTAGACAGACAGACAGACTAGACAGACAGACTAGACAGACAGACTAGACAGACAGACTAGACAGACAGACTAGACAGACAGACTAGACAGACAGACAGACGGACTAGACTAGACAGACTAGACAGACTAGACAGACAGACTAGACAGACAGACTAGACAGACAGACTAGACAGACAGACAGACTAGACAGACAGACAGACTAGACAGACAGACTAGACAGACAGACTAGACAGACAGACAGACTAGACAGACAGACAGACTAGACAGACTAGAGAGACGGACTAGACTAGACAGACTAGACAGACTAGACAGACAGACTAGACAGACAGACAGACTAGACAGACTAGACAGGCTAGACAGACTAGACAGACTAGATAGACTAGACAGACAGACTAGACAGACAGACAGACTAGACTAGACAGACAGACTAGACAGACAGACTAGACAGACAGACTAGACAGACAGACAGACTAGACAGACAGACAGACTAGACAGACTAGAGAGACGGACTAGACTAGACAGACTAGACAGACTAGACAGACAGACTAGACAGACAGACAGACTAGACAGACTAGACAGACTAGAGAGACGGACTAGACTAGACAGACTAGACAGACTAGACAGACAGACTAGAGAGACGGACTAGACTAGACAGACTAGACAGACTAGACAGGCTAGATAGACCAGACAGACCGACTAGACAGACAGACTAGACAGACAGACAGACTAGACAGACAGACAGACGGACTAGACTAGACAGACTAGACAGACAGACTTGGCACACATTCCGTGGTGTTTGAAGTCGAAGGCGAAGTCAGCTGAGATCTGCGACGAGAGACAAGTGAACGGTGGCGATGATCGTAGCGGAAGTTGGGAGGAAGGTGACGTCTATTGCTGAAGTGGCATGTGACTTGACAAAGAAGGAGCTCCGAGAGGCCAAGATGCGACGGCCGCAAGTAGGAATCGCGTCGAAAGGGAATGGTGCATGGCATCGTTCACGAGGAAAAAAATTACCCAAAAACCGAAAAAAAAAAAACTGAAAAAGAGTCCAAAATGTTCACTCCATGCGAAAAAAATTCCAAAAAAAAATTCCATAAAAAAAACCAAAAAAAAAAAGTTGCCCGATGTGCACTCGACAGAGGGTACCAGGTGACTGAGGAATTTCTCCCCACTGAGTGGATCTATATAGTCTGGGTGACCCCCACCCGGTGGAGGGGAACAAAATTACCCGAATTTTCTTTTTCCTCCAAATTTTTCAAATTTCGTCGGATTTTCGGGGAATTTTGGGGGATTTTGATGGAGATTTTCTGATGGGTGGCTATTGGGGCGTCTATGGGGATGATTTGGGGAAGCGAAGGAAGTGATGGTGTCTCTGGATCCAACGCTCAGTGGGGCTAGGGCGTGTCGTTTTGGTTCAGTTCGAGGAGTCCTTGGGTCTGAATCTGTGGGACTGTGGGAGATTTGGACGTTCACAACTGGAGTGGTGAACACCTCCACACAATCGAGGGTGTGAAACTAGAGAAAGCCGGCCTAGATCATGTTTTTAAAGAGTCGCCCTCGCCTTTCGCTTAAACACACAACCACACTCCCTTTCATCAATTCTCCCCCAATTCATCTCCATGACGCCTCCTCCTTCAATTCTCCCTGCAGGCAACACTTTTCCCAAAACTGTTACCAATCCAGTGCAATTCAATCACGGCATTGCCAGATCTGCTGACAAAATGGGTGAAAATGTGGCACGTCGCCAAAATCAAAAAAAATCCCTTTTTCCGTCGAAATGAGCAAGTAAACGAAAAAAATCGAACGCAGATCACTTGGATTTACTCAACCCCACGCAGCCGCATCCTTTTCCAGGCATTTGCCAGTAGAATTACCGATTTTCCAGAAATTGCCACTTTTTAGCGGAAAAAGTGCGTTAAAATGGGAAACCAATCGAGTCGACTTTCGCTGATCTGAGGGAGCCGAATTTGATTTTTCGATTTTAAGGACTCGGGAAGGACTTTGGTGGATGCACATGGGTGGGGTATGGGGGAACTATGGCGGAATTAAGAAAAAAGTTGCATTTTGGTGGTTGGACTTCACAGGGTGGCGGTGAATTGAAATTTTGGTGTACGACGAGGTGGGCGATGGTGTTGTGCGGTTCAACTGAGTTGGGTGAGTGGAAATGTCATCAACTTGTGCTCTGAATAGATGACTTGATGTGTGGAGAAGGATGAGAGGCATGAGAGGGTCCGAGTTCCTCGGTAAGGACTTGATTTTTGGGGATTTCTTTGAGTTGCTTGGAACTGAAAGTAGACGAGACTCAGTAGTCGGAAGGTGTGCTTACTTGTCGGTCCTCCAGCTCATGGGGGTTCTGAAAATAGAGGTCCTTGTCAATGCCAAGGTGTCCTACATCCGCGATGACTTGGTTTTTATCCACTTTTAGTCAATCATCCTCTCCTTCTCGGACCAGGAGGCTCGGATTTGAAGACGATCTTATGCTGGAGCATGGGTGTCGATGCGCTTGATGTGGCCCAACCAGTGTATTCCACGAGAAAGCCCGTAGAGCTCGCCAATGGACTGAATGCGACGTTGATGCCCCAACGTGGTCCCTAAGGGAAGTCTTTCAAGCTTAGGTCGGTCTTTATGATCCCACTCTCATCTTAGGCCACAGGAATGCCACTAAGTCACTGCTTGAAGGGTTGGTGGTCGCAGAAGTTCGTCCACATCCGCCGTTGTCCTTGAAATGAATAGAAACGTGAGGCCTAGCTCCCTTTTTGGATCCCACGCTCATCTTAAGCCATGGCAGAGCCACTAAGTCTCTACTTAGACCTCGCTTCGTTGCTTCGAAGGTTAGTCCTTGCAATGCGACTAGCCAGCGGCTGGAAAAGATGTTCAATTGCACTCCTCGTCTGTCTTCGCAGAAACATCGCAGAAGACCATCCGTCATCTGAAGGCCAGACTTTCTTACTAGACGCGACTTGTAGAGTTCGCCAGAGACTGGATGGATGTCCGCTGGATGGTCACAAAGAGTCGTTCAGTGAATTCCTACCGAGTTCAAGGATTTAAGCGGAGCCTTTTTGGTCTCAGGCTCATCTTAAGCCACGAGAATGCCACCCAGTCTCTGCTTGGAGGACGCTTCGTGGCTTGGGAAGTCAGAGCGGTGGCCGCAGAAGCATGTCCACATCCGCCCTTGTCCCTGAAGTGACCACCCAGCGCCTGGAGGTTGGGCTTAAGTGAGCTACGGCTGTCCTTTTTGGTCCCACGTTCGTGTTAGTTCACCGGAATGCCTCTAAGTCTCTGCTTGAATGACGCTACGATGGGACTTTGACTTTCAGCGCCCTGAGCAGCTTTGTCCACATCCGTCGTTGTTCTTAAAATGTGACTAGCCCGCTGGCTAGTTGGATCCTTGAAGAAGACAGCCATTCTCACTCCCTCGCCTGTCATGGACTCACCCATGAAAGCACGTAGAAGTCCGTACATCGTCGAGATCTTGCTTCGGAGTCCATGGTCCTCTTCTAAATCTCAGGTGCTTCCTCTCGTTGATCTCTAAAATTTTTGATTGTTCCCCCGCCTGGCTCTGAGATGCTCAAGTCGACTAGGTGTCCATAAAGTCGCCCCACCCTTCTGCCCGTCAACTCAGAGACTTCCGCTGTAAACTGACTTCCGCTTGAACTCATTTCTTCCAGAATTACCAGAACTGGGTCAAGAGTGCAGCCTTTCCTTTGTCTTGGACTATGGCTTCGAACTGTTGCTTCAGACTGTGATCGCATCAGTCTCACCGTAAAGCTCCCTTCATCGCCCAGTTTTCCCACAGCCCCACACACTCATTTAATAGCCCCCTCGTCGTCGCCTCGATTCCCATCTCCATTTGAGGTGAACCGCCACTCCAGAGCACCTAATCTAGATTGCCCCCGTTCGACAATCACCGGAACACATCGAAATCCAAAAAAAAGTATCCATTTCGGGTGCCGCTTCAGCTGATTGTGCATCGAAATCGATACATTTCCGAGCGGCGCGGCGGCAGAGATCCCTCCGGATCTTGTTTATCTTCGGCAGTCAATCGCTCGGAATGATCGCCAGCTGCTGGCGCACACAATCGCGACTGCATCTTCAGGGGCTCCGTGCCGGTAGCTTACCCTGTTCTTGTCTAAATCGAAATCTAGGAGCAAGTCAAGTAAAAATCTTAGTCACGCATGGCAAGCCCCCATTGTCGGCATGTCGGCCAATCCGGACGGGAGGTGTGGCCAACGAGACACCGCATTGCTTTCGCTGTCAATCCGTCAGGTGGCGCCTTATACCCCCCCTGTTTCGTCGCATTGTCAACAGATGGCGGTGGCGTCGCGTTGCGTTCTAATTTCTCACCAGTCCACCACCCTTACTGCGTCGTCAACCGGTTTCTTTTGTTTCTGCTTGTTTTTTTCTCGTCGCTTTTTTTGCAGAGAATTTCTTCGCCTCCTCCTCGTGAGCTGTGAGTGAGCAAATCATCACGAAAATCAATTCGTTTCAATCGCAATTAATTAGAATCAATCAAGGATTGATTGCGTTCTGGCTGCGAGAGCACAAAACAATTCCAATTCTCTGTGTTGTGCCTGCTGCTTGCTGCTGCTGGTTGGTAATTCGATTAAGTGGATTTTTCACTTGCATTTCAGCAAACACACACACACACGCTCGCACACAGTGTGGAGTGTTTCTCTTCATCAAATTTTGACGCTGAGCCTGCTGGTCACACACAGCCACGTGCACTTGAGTCTGGCCTACTCTGGGGGTTAATTAAAACGTTATTTGTCTCGTCCTCTCGTGAGGCTATTGTTTTCTGGCTCTTGAAGATGAGATGGAGGCGCGGTGCGCGGGGTGGAGGGGATCGGCTTGTGGAAAAGTGGGTCGGCCAGGCATGTGGGTTGCGTGGTCATGTGCGTCGTCTTGGGCGCCAAAATTGGAGGGTTTCACGGAATTTTTTGGGAGGGGGGGATTTGGTAGAAAGAAGGAAGGAGGGCGGTCGAGATTTTGAGCTTGTTTTTGAGCCCGGCTTCAAAGCTGTCCTCGAAATCTGCAACTTTCTCCATGAATCCGCTTCAAAGCTGTCCTCGAAATCAGCAGCTTCCTCGACGAATCCGTGTGGTTTCTGAGCCGGGCTTCGAGCCTATCGTCGATATAAGCAGCTTTCTCGATAAATATTAGCCCGGCTTCAAGACAGTCCTCGAAATCAGCGGCTTTCTCGTTGAATCCGCGTGATTTCTGAGCTTGGCTTCAAGGCTGTCCTCGAAATCTGCAGCTTTCTCAATGAATCCGCGTGATTTCTGAGCTTGGCTTCAAGGCTTTCCTCGAAATCTGCAGCTTTCTCAATGAATCCGCGTGATTTCTGAGCCTGGCTTCAAGACTGTCCTCGAAATCAGCGGCTTTCTCGATGAATCCGCGTGGTTTTTGAGCCTGGCTTCGAGTCTATCGTCGAATCAGCAGCTTTCTCGACGAATCCGCGTAGTTTATGAGCCCGGCTTCAATGCTGTCCTCGAAATCTGCAACTTTCTCGATGAATCCGCGTGGTTTCTGAGCCGGGCTTGAAGGTAGTCCTCGAAATCAGCAGCTTTCTCGATGAATCCACGTGGTTTCTGAGCCTGGCTTCAAGTCTGTCGTCGAACTCTGCCGCTTTCTCGACGAATCCGCGTTGTTTCTGAGCCTGGCTTCAAGGCTGTCCTCGAAATCTGCAGCTTTCTCAATGAATCCGCGTGGTTTCTGAGCCCGGCTTCGAACCTATCGTCGAAATCAGCCGCTTTCTCGATGAATCCACGTGGTTTCTGAGCCTGGCTTCGGGCCTATCGTCGAAATCAGCAGCTTTCTCGACGAATCCGCGTGGTTTTTGAGCCTGGCTTCGGGCCTATCGTCGAAATCAGCAGCCTTCTCGATGAATCCGCGTAGTTTCTGACTTGGGCTTCAAAGCTGACGTCGAAATGACTACGAATCCGTCTGATTTTTGTCCCTGACGCGCTTGTCCTCGATTTTCGCGCTCCAACAGCCCCCTCTGGCAGTCACAGTCCTACACTCCAGCTCCCCAACAGAGACTGTCATAACTTTAAGTGCCTTCCATTTGCGAGTACTTACCCATTAATAGAGCGCAGCTTATCGATGCCACTCATGCCCGGCGACCATCAAAATTACACGTACTTCGCCTCCGTTAAATGCCTGCTCGTCATCATCCCCAGACGCTCCCCAGAGAGTGCCCATCTCGGTCGCGCTGCTTCACAATAAAAATCAGGCCACACTCTAATTAATCAGCGTGCGTGCGTGTGCAACGCAGAAACTGCCACTGCCACTGGCACTGGCACCGTCAACAACCACCGCATTACGTATGCAACGGAGGTGTTAAAACGAACACCGAAAGCATTTAAATTCTCACCTGAGAGAGCCTGGCCGGGTCGGTCTATCGCAGCAGGTCCAACTATTGTCACACACAATCCCAACGACCATCCTCAGAACTGATCAGTTTCGGGAAACTCCAAGTGCACGCGGTGGCGCACACGCACACACTCTTTGTCGTTGTTTCCATGTAAAGGCAATAAAAATCGAACGCGGACGAGTCGGAGATTGCATCGAGACGGCATGTAATTGCAGCCACAATCGTCTGGTCAGGTCCCTGCTCGTTTTAGTTGCCGTTTCTAGGAAGTGATTCCACAGGGCAGCACTTTGTCACATTTCAGTTCATGTACCTGCTACTGCGCGCGTGCACGCGCGTTCCATTGTTCTCCTCTCTCTCTCTCTCTCTCTCTGGCTCCTCTCCTCAGCGATCATCCGCTTGATTCACGTGAATTTTGGAAAATATATTTCCACGTCTGGCTACGTGTGAAAGGGTGATGTTTTGTGAATGAATTCGAGAGTGGTTGGCGAGGGGGTGGGGGGCGGCTGGACGGTAAATCATAATTTTTATTGACCAGAGGAAGTGTCCTCCGGAGGATGCCGAGAGAGGAGACATTCAAATCCGGCGAGGAGACAATGGGCGACTGTGGGAAGTGGCCGTTGAGTGTCCTTTTGTTGGAGAGTCGCGACGGCGACGGTGGTCGTGGTGGAGGCGCCTCACGCACTTGAAGGGAAGCCAGCGAGGTTTCGGTTGGATTCTCGGAAGTGTGTCGTGGCGGACGAAGTCCTTGCTTGCATTTGTAAGCAGAAGGGAAAGGATTATGGGCAGCTGATGGGATGTCGCTAATTTTTGATCAGCTAACGAGGTTGCCTTTCCCTACTGACGTCGAATTTCACTCAAAGTCAAGGCTGATCGTCCATGGGAACGTGGTTCAGTTGAAGGAGAGCTGCAAGGAGCTTGGGAAGGAGCGACTGTAGATCTGTGTTCGTCCAGAGTCTTCATTGGTCTTCAGTCGCGTCAGACCTCCAGGTCCCCAGAGTCTTCCATCGCGAAGGAGCTTGTTAACTCCCGAGATAGAAGTTTGAGGACAGAAGCAGGGTTCTTAGCTGACGCCAATCGTACGAAGAAGCCATTCAGTCATCGTCTCCCTCTGCTTGAGTTCCTAAGAAGTCTTCGGACGTCCTTAGGGTCTCCTCGCTCCAAATTGCCTATCAAATCCCTCACATTCCATGCGACTGACTGCCAAAAAGCAGCCAACAGAGTCTGGACCCTTGGCCACCTCGGGGAAGACTTCGAGTCCAAGCAACGAATCCGAGTGGTTTCTGATCCTGGCTTCGAGCCTATCGTCGAAATCAGCAGCTTTCTCGATGAATCCGCGTTGTTTCGAGCCTATCGTCGAAATCAGCAGCTTTCTCGATGAATCCGCGTTGTTTCGAGCCTATCGTCGAAATCTGCAACTTTCTCGACGAATCCGCGTGGTTTCTGAGCCGAGCTTCAAGGCAATCGACGAAATGTGCGACTTTCTCGACGAGACCGTGTGGTTTCTGAGCCTGGCTTCAATGCTGTCCTCGAAATCTGCAACTTTCTCGATGAATCCGCGTGGTTTTTGAGCCCGGCTTCAAGGCTGTCCTCGAAATCTGCAACTTTCTCAATGAATCCGCGTGGTTTCTGAGCCCGGCTTCAAGGCTGTCCTCGAAATCTGCAACTTTCTCGACGAATCCGCGTGGTTTCTGAGCCCGGCTTCAAGGCTGTCCTCGAAATCTGCAACTTTCTCGATGAATCCGGGGAAGACTTCTAGTCCAAGCAACAGAGAACCTTCTGCCTCTAAGGTGCAACCAATTGGATGCGTGAATCTAGCCACAGTCGTCTGGGACGCATTCTCGTTCCTCTCGCTCTTTTGGAGCGTCCCTGTTGGAATCTCCGAACGATGCCTGTTGTTTGAGGCTCAGGTCCACCATCGACTGTAGCTTCAGACGCTTCAGACACTTCAGAAGCATTCTCTGGCCTAACTGGCGATGGACGGGTGCAAAAACGTCGCCTAGTGAGCACCCCTTGCTTGTCCAGTGTTCGTCTTCGATCATTTCAGACAACAAGCACGGCGCCAGGTTCTTTTTTTCTTGGTTAGCCCATGTTTGTCGGTACGACCGTAGAAGCGTTACAATCCTCGCTTCCAAAGGAGCACCCTTTCGTTGAACTTCTTGCCACTGCGTCATTTCCAAGGCCTTCCTTCCTTGTTTTCCCAAGCGAGCAATTTTTCCGCAGACGTCTTGTCACTCAACGAACAGTTTGCGAGAGTCTTCCCGCCCTGTGCCAGCATTCCATTCAAAGTCTCGACCGAGATTGACATCGTCTCTTGTTCTATCTCACTTCAGCTTCCTCGTCACTGACTGCATTTCGACGACCTTCGAGGCATTAGGAGCGTCTTGAGATGGAACGTCAGACGCTGTCCCTCGAAGGTCCTGAAGGTCCAACTGCCCAGAGTCTTTCCCTGAAGCAACCATAAGCTCGTCAAGGATGTGCTCCGTCGTCAGACCTCGGCAGCAAGTTCAGACAGAGCTCCAAAGCATGAAGAGCCTCTGTGGCCACTCCACTGAGACACAGGACAAACAAGAAGGAACACCCTCCTACTCACTCCTGATCCACCAAGACCTCTGCACTGAGTCCGAAGAGCCTGCCTGACTACAGACGGGGACGAGACCACTCCAGTGACTCACGGCAGCCTTCATCGAGCCACCACTGTACTTAGACACAGCACTGGACGAGGACGAGGACGCGGACGGCGCTCTCACGGACTACTGCGCGAATAGTGAACTCTTCCTCGTCTGAGAACACCTCGCACTGTCAGGCCCTTCCTCTCCTTCTGACGACCGAGTAGTGGCAGCCTTTCTGACTGCTGCACGGGGTCCCAAGACAGCCTCTTCTTCTGCAGCCCCATTCACAGTGAATCCTTCTTGGCTCCGCACCCAATTCGACCGTTTACCCCGTCAAACACCAGCCCCACCTCGACCCACACTCTCGTGTCAGCTGTAAGCGGCATTTCCACACTGATTAACCCAAGTGGGCACTCCTCTCGCATACATTGGCCCTTCAATTTGCGTTCAAGGGCTACTAGCACATCACCTCCTTTGCGATGCTATCTCTCCCCCGCCGTGCCCCCCCCCCCCCACCTGTCCATGGTCTTCCACATTCGGACAAAAATTGGCCTAAACTCCCGCCCTCGCCGGTGTGCTTGAGAAACTTAAAGAATGCCGGTCTACGTACTCGAGCGCCAGCGGCAGAGCTCCGTTTTTCCTTTCATCTCTCACACGCCGCCGAGGTACGAGTATATCTTACGCCCACAAGTGCCAATAGCCTCCGCCGGAGGAGTGCCTGCATACGATGGCACATCAAAGGGAAATGTGTGCTCCTTGCTCTGCTAGCAGCCAGCCAGCATGTGTTGTGTGTTGCAAGAGAGGACGAGGACTCGTCACTCGCTGCAGCTGACTGATTATCGCCCGCCCACACCCGACCTAGACCGGTCTCGGGGAGGCCTCTCACAAGGTGCCGAAAATTGCCAATGGGTTGAGTGGGGCGGTGAGTGAAAGTGAAAAACTTTTCGCACAGCTCGGCCTTTGCAAGCCTTGGATGGAGAGGGGGGAGGGGTGTGGGGAGAAAAAAAAATCCACTCTCAAGCAAGTGTTGGAAGGAAAATTGAAAAGAAGTGGTAAACAGGTCCTCGGTGAGTGGATCCTCTGAAGGCGTGTGTTGAGAATGCACTTCAAGCGTAAATCTCGTTCAGTCCTTCAATCGAAAGATGGGACGAAAAAGGATGTGTTTAGCGAGCGGGAACCGATGGCAGGCTGGGTGTCGTGATATGGCGACGAATGGGAATTGGTGGGCTTTAATCCGCGGCGGGCTTCGGAGGCGCTTCTGGCGTCGTGGGCGATTGTCTGAAAAGTCGATAGATGGAGCCACATGCGTGAGGCAGACACGCGGTCGCTTTGTCGGAACGCCCCTTTTTGGCGTGGTTTGGGGGAACTTTAGGGCAGGACGCTGAGGAGAAGGATGCCGTGAAATAACCTCGAATTGGTGGGCTTTACTTGAAGCGTCAAGCTTGCGTTTGGAAGGAGCTCGTTGGGCGCCCTCGTCGAGCTTGAAGTGCCCGCGTTGGAAGGAGCTCGTTGGGCGCCCTCGTCGAGCTTGAAGTGCCCGCGTTGAAAGGAGCTCGCTAGTTGCCTTCGTCGAGCCGGAGGCGCCTGCATTGGAAGGAGCTCGTTAGGCGCCTCTGTCGAGCTGGAGGTGCCTGCGTTTGGAAGGAGCTCGTTAGGCGCCTTCGCCGGGCTTGACGTGACGCGAGCTTGAGATACCCTCGACGGAAGGCGCCTTCTTCGAGGTTGAGGTGCCTGCGTTGAAAGGAGCTCGTTAGGCGCCTCTGTCGAGCTGGAGGTGCCTGCGTTTGGAAGGGGTTCGTTAGGCGCCTTCCCTGAGCTTGAGGTGCCTGTGTTGGAAGGGACTCGCTAGGCGCCTTCCGCGAGCTTGAGATACCCGCGACGGAAGGCGCCTTCGTCGAGCTGGAGGTGCCTGCGTTTGGAAGGAGCTCGTTAGGCGCCTTCGCCGGGCTTGACGTGCCTGCGTTGGAAGGGGTTAGTTAGGCGCCTTCCCTGAGCTCGTTGGGCGCCTTCCCTGAGCTCGAGGTACCTGCGTTGAAAGGAGCTCGTTAGGCGCCTTCGCCGGGCTTGACGTGCCTGCATTGGAAGGGGCTCGCTAGGCGCCTTCCGCGAGCTTGAGATACCCGCGACGGAAGGCGCCTTCTTCGAGCTTGAGGTGCCTGCGTTGAAAGGAGCTTGTTAGGCGCCTTTGTCGAGCTGGAGGTGCCTGCGTTTGGAAGGGGTTCGTTAGGCGCCTTCCCTGAGCTTGAGGTGCCTGTGTTGGAAGGGGCTCGCTAGGCGCCTTCCGCGAGCTTGAGATACCCGCGACGGAAGGCGCCTTCTTCGAGCTTGAGGTGCCTGCGTTGAAAGGAGCTTGTTAGGCGCCTTTGTCGAGCTGGAGGTGCCTGCGTTTGGAAGGGGTTCGTTAGGCGCCTTCCCTGAGCTTGAGGTGCCTGCGTTGGAAGGGGCTCGCTAGGCGCCTTCCGCGAGCTTGAGATACCCTCGACGGAAGGCGCCTTCGACGAGCTGGAGGTGCCTGCGTTGAAAGGAGCTTGTTAGGCGCCTTTGTCGATCTGTCGCGCTTTAGATCGGCACTGCCCGCCAGTAAATTGATGCGAGGACTGATGGATAGATGGTCGCCATGAGGAAACGCCGAATTGACTGACGGAACTCCAAGTGACCAGCGCATGTGGCCGGCGGGACCTTTTCTGTTCCAACTCCACTTTCTGGAGCGCATTTGCAACGATTTTCCGACTTTCATGGAATGACTGACGATCAGAAGGGCGCCGAAATGACAGACTTCGAAGCGCTTCATGGCCTTCCTCCGTTTCAACGTAATTTTCTGCAATTTTTCCGTCGCATCATGGCGCCTATTTTTCCCCCGAAATCAGGTCGAATACCAATCGTGGACATCCCCCGTTCTCTCTCGCCTGGCCCCCTCAAATGCTCCCCACATTTGACGATGACGACTCATTTTCGTTGTCATCGTCCTCATGCAACACATTTGCACACGTCTTGGTCCTCCAGCTCGTCGCCGTTGGCTTACCACTCGCCTCAGTCTCCATCTCAATCTTGTCTTACACCCCAACCGCCTCCCCCCCCCCGCCGAGGATCCCTCAAACTGCGCACACATCTCAATTTTCCTGTCGGCCATCAATCAAGCCCTTGACTACTACTGATTGCCACCGTTTATCCCGAACCAAGAAGGCACCGCATGCATGCGTCGACCGTCGTTGCCCTCTCTCTCTCTCTCTCTCTCTCTCTCTCCCTCCTGGTCTTCTGTGAAGTGCAATTCCTGTCCCCGCATTCTGATCGTCTCGTCGTCGTCGTCGTTACTCACCAAATCCCGAATCGTGACGAATTGCTTTTCCCTCAGTCCGATTAGAAGAGAGCCGCAGTGGCCACTGGTCACTGGTCAGTGGATCGTTTTTCCCATTCAGAAGAGAGAGGAGCACGCGTGTGTGCATGTGTGCTCCGAAATCACCGCCATTGACAGCCATGCGGCGGACGGCGCAATTATAATGGAAAACCAAGCGGCGGCGCGCAGCAGTGCACTGTGTCAACGATTACGCCGATTGGACATGACATCACTGAGTGTGCGGATTGGAAAATTTCTTCTGACACTCCACCACGGCCCAGTGGAATGGTTCGGTTGCTCGTCCGCCGGTCTCCTCCTCGGCCTCGTGCAATTTCTGGGAAATCGTCGGACGGTTGCGGCTTCGTCGGCGCTGCTACCACACGACCGTGTGATGGCATCTCTCGCAGCGGCAGCGGCGGCGGCGGCTGTCGAAATTGCAGCGCGCACGGTGACAGAATGTCACCCGAGAGAGAGATCTCATCTGCATAAGGCAAGCTGACGCAAGTAATTGCCGGACAAGCGGGGGCTCGGCCGGCTGTGTGTGTGTGTTGTGCGCGCCATTGTTATAATAACGCCGAAAACAAGCAGCGCTTAATGGAGCGTAAAACTGTCCGAGCACGGCTATGAAATGCCACACGGCGAAATGCCCCCAAAAAATTTGTCGTTCGACCGAAAATGGGGGAAGCCGATGTGGTCCGCTGTCGATGTCGTTGTCGCTGTCGCGTTGTTGCCTTTCGAACCGCACCAGCAGCAGCAGCAGCAGCAGCACTAGTAGTGGCAGCAGGACCAGTTAAATCATCTGTAAAGGAAAAAGAAAAAAAAAAAAACGGAAACAGGAGCGGGTCGGGCGAGAAAATTAAATTGGCCAGCGCTGGAATTGAGCACACTATGCGAGCGCCTGTGGTGGTTCTGCTGACGACCACAACGACGACGACGATGTCGATGCTGGCGGTGACGGCGGCAGGCACATGAGAACGGACGAACGGTACGCGCAACGCACATCCCGGAGACGACGGGACAAAGTAAAGTCTGGATGGTGGCGATGGCTTTTTTATTTCTCCGCACAAGCGGAAGCCACGTACATACAACACAACAGGCGGAGGTGGCACTGCTGATGACCCTTATACTTGTCGCCGATTGCTACCCGCACGCTGGATTAACATCACGCATACTCTCGTGTGTGAGCGGTCTGTTTGGCAACGAAAAAGAGAGCAAAAAAGAGGGGATTCATTCGCACACTTTCGATTGAATGACGTTTAAACTCTGTCGGATGCTGGTCTGTGCGGAAGGACACAGCAAAAAAAAAGGGATCTGCCACCCGACCACAGCCGGATGGGGGTTGTTGCCAGTGGGTGGCGGGCTTTTCTTTCATCCTCTCTTTTCAATTCGATTTGTGGATACGCAGCGGTGATGTATCGATTTTTTTTTCTCTCTTTTTGGACGACAAAGTGAAAGTGGGGGAGGATCAATCGAGGGACAAGTGGACTGCCGGCCGCTGTGGAGTGTGATTTTCTTTGTTTTTCGGTGTCCTTAGTCTGTTTTGGCTTGAATTTCAGCTGCATTTCGAAGATTAAACGCGTAAACTGCTCGATTTCTGCTCAAATTCCTCCCGTTTTCTTCAACCGGGGACTACCTTATCGACTGCATTACGGACCTAAGCCCAGATTGCGACCATCTAGAGGTCTAGGTCGCGCCCAGAGCACTCTCGAAAGCCACACACCACACTAGCATCTCCACCAACAATCCCACAGTTCATTGACTGCCTCATACCGCATCCAATCGGCACCACAGCACCCTCAGATCCACACAACAAGAGCTGCTTCCCAGGCTCCGGCAAGTAATGTCACTCCCGCGACTAGTGCCAGGGATGTGGAGTAATTTCCCACCAGTTCTCTCTTGTACCCCCAGCACCTTACAACAGAGCAAAATCCCATAACGCTCCAACCCCTCGTTTCGTTGGCATGCCACCACCGCTTCATCGGTCGGTGAGCACTAAGCCCAGCGCACTTGGGGCCGTGATAAAAATGGAGTAATTGACTCAAATAACTAAGCGTAGGCATCGCATCGCGCGCTGCTCCACAAAGCAATTTCAAATCGAGTAATCACTAAGGCGACAGACACGGACCGGCATAGATGACGACGACAACGAATGAAACACCGAACTGCAAAACGGACGAACGGCCGGACGGCACCGTAACGGACGGCATGTGCTTTTCCTAAATTAAGATCTCAACACAAGAGAGGCTACGGATCAACTGTGGCTGTCGCAACAAACAATCCAAGACGACGTTGTTGTCAATTCGTCGATTGCGCGACGCGCCGGTGGCAATGACGGGGAGACACAACGGCCGGCCAACTCAGGACACGGCAGGCATTATTGTCCATTTTTGGTCAACGATTTCGCGGCGACATGGTTGCGCGCGCAGCCGCACAGATACGCGCCGCGCTCTAAGTACGAAATCAATTTGCGATCAATCGAGAGAAAGATACGCGAAATGAAAAAAGCTGTTGCTGCTGCTGCGCGACGTTGACTGCTTCTGTGTTGCGGCTGCTGCTGCTGCTGTTGCTGCATGTACTGCTGCTTGTTGCAGCGAAGTGAGAATTAGTGAGGAATTCTGAGATGGTTTGGTGTCTTGCGCGTTTTGGTTTCCTTCTTTTTTTTGTTCGTTTTTGAGTCCGCGCTCGTTTGCACGGCGATAAACGCTTTGACATGCGGGACTTTTGCAGTCATTTCATGATTCATTGGCGATGAGGAGGGGGAGGAGGGAGGGGTGAAGGGCGAAAGTGTGAGCGGCGGTGGATGTCAAGTGATCGATGTTTTGATGTCAAACAGAAAGTTGTGCAGGAGTTTGTTCGGAATCTGCGACGACATCTGTTGTGTGTGAGAGATTTTCTCGAGAACTACTACGTGGAGTGTGGATGTTGAGGGAGTGGCGGGGAGAAGATTTCTTTTGAAAGGTGAAGCCTTAGAGTTGGGGCTACGAGAGGATTTTAATTCACGCTTGGTTTGGTCCTCAAAGACGGACTTTCGGCATTTGTTAGACGGCTTCTCTAACTGGTGCTTGCCTCGTCAGCCCGGGAGGCGACACTGGTTGCAAGAAATTGCCCGATGAGCAGTTTAATGGGGCCCTAAGCTGGAACCATCAGTCACTCTGTCACAAGTTTTCACCTTGCTGCCACAGATTACACGTCGTTTCACATCAAATGCACTCAAATGGGGCCCAAAACAGGAATCCTGAGTCATTCCTTCACAAGTTCCCAGCTTCCTGCGTCAAAGACTGCTTCTTTTCTCATCACAGACACCCAAATGGGGCCCAAAATTGGAACCCTTAGCCACTCCGTCACAAAAATTGACTTTTTTGCTTCAAGATATGGTCCAAAGTTGGAACCCTGGGTCACTCCTTCACAAGTTTCCAGCTTCCTGCGTCAAAGACTGCATCTTTTCTCACCACAGACACCCAAATGGGGCCCAAAATTGGAATCCTGTGTCACTCCGTCAAAATTTGTTTCAAGGCATGGCTCAAAGTTGGAACCCTGGGTCACTCCTTTCACAAATTTCCAGCTTCCTGCGTCAAAGACTGCTTCTTTTCTCATCACAGACACCCAAATGGGGCCCAAAACTGGAACCCTGGGCCACTCCGTCAAAATTTGTTTCAAGACATGGCCCAAAATTGGCACCCTAAGGCATCCCGTCACAAATCTTCAACGTGCTGCCACAGAATAATCCTCGTCTCCCATCAGAGATGCCCAAATGGGGCCCAAAACTGGAACCCTGAGTCACTCCGTCACAATTTGGTTCAAAGTATGGTCCAAAATTGGCACCCTGAGGCACTCCATCACAAATCTTCAACGTTCTGCCACAGAGTACTCCTCGTTTCCCATAAGAGACGCCCAAAACCCGGCACCTTCTGCCATTCCGGCCCAACACACTCCTCTTTCACCTTGCTCCCACTTCGACCACAGAATCCCTCTCCAATTGCTCACCAATTGACACCCAATCCGAATTAGCATCCTAAGCCGATTATGATCAAGTTATTATCAAGTGACAACTCGTACAGTTTCCCAGTCGTCGTGGCGCATCGTCTTTGCGATGCCCGCACCCTCCAGCTTTAAGCTGAGGTAATCATCACAACCGAAAGGTGATTTAATGCCATTATCCAGCACACCACCGCCACAGGACCATCACCACCACCACCACTACCGCCAAACTGAACTGCACCCCATCCAGTCGAGCGAGCTAAACTTTGTTAAAGCGAAACTTTGTCCTTTCCCGGCGGCCACCCTGCTGCTTCACCGGATACAGAGTCGGATCGGTACGCATCAGGCGTACACACAGCACAACTGGAGAGGAAAAAAAGAAGGAAAATAAAACACGAAAAACAACGACAATGAAACCGCAAATTCACTATAAATTATCCCCAAAATCACATCCTTCTTGTAATTTGTTACCGCAGTGTGTAGTCTCATCGTCATCGTCATCTGCTGTGGTCGGCTTCCCTCCTGGCGCTCTTCCCCACCCCCGGCCGCCCTCTCTGTGCCACTCCCCTGGTCGCGTCCTGCTGATGTTGCGGGAACTTTTTGTCAAAAGTCGTCGTCGTCATCGTCATCGCTTGCCGCCCCCCGCTAGTGCGTGTGTGCGATTGTTTCCGAGTCTTGTCTACAAATTTTTAATGCGAGTTCATTGGGTGTTTTGTTGGCGACGACATCCGCGCCGTCGAGAAGGCCGTGAAGACGCATCGAACAACTTCCACACGCTCCGGGGGGGCGTTTGCTTCTCTCGATTCTTTGGCGTTTTGTTTTTTTTTTTTTTGTTCTGCTGTGTGTGTTGCGTTTTGTGTTTTGTGAAATTATTGCCGACTACAGTATCGCGGTTCATAAACTCCCAGCAGGTGGCGGGTTAACTTCTCTTGAGAGGGTGGTGATGATAGTGGTGGGGTGGTGTGCGGGGATGGTTGGCGGACACTTTGTCCTTTGTGTCGCCGTCGTTGTCATCGCCGTCAGTGTCGTTGCGCCGCGCGAGGGCGAGTTAAGTGAATAAATTGACACTGAAGCGAGAGATTCAAATTGAATCTTGTCTCATTTTGGCATCACTTTAGCGGCGAAAGGCAACGCCCAGTGAAGTCACAGACGAATCAAGTGACCACCGACATGAAAGGGTCGACGGTGAAGGAGACCATATGCGTGAGAGGGAAGCGCATGACTCACGAATCTGAGGGCAGTCGGCAGTTGGGAGTCAAATTGCATGGTTTTCTCGCTGAAACTAGTGCTGGACTAAGAATAGAACCTAGTGGAAGTTGTTTACCTCGTCGTTGGCCTTATGCGAGAATGGAGTCTGAATATTTATGGCTAAGGCCGTGCTTTTCTTGTTAACCACTGCTGGTCCAAAACTGAAACCTTGTCGGACTTTTTTTGTGTCAAAATGCTCGCTACTCTTGTTAGAACAAGTCCTGGGCCAAAACTGGAACCTTGTGGGACTCCTTTACCTCGTCGTTGGCCTCATGCTTGAATGAGGTATGTGGCCTCTCGGTCCTTTTGTGTCAAAATGCTTGCTACTCTCGTTAGAACAAGTCCTGGGCCAAAACTGAAACCTTGTGGGAACCCATTAATTCGACTCTGGCATTGTGCACGACTGGAGACTGTAGCCTTGAGTCAAATTTAGTGCAACTCGCCTCTGTGTGTCAAAAACCAGAATTTTCTCTAAGAAACTAGCTGTGGTCCAAAAGTAAGAACGTTGTGAGACCCCATGAATTCGCATCTGGGCCTATGCCCGAATTGGTTCGTAGCCTAGTAGAGCCGCGCTGTCTCTATAGAAGCAAGTTTTTGTCAAAAACCATCAATTTCTCAGTAAAACCAGTCCCGGTCCAAAAGCGCAACCTTGTGGGACCCCATGAATTCGACTCTGGGCCTGTGCCTGAAGGGGCTATGTTGTACAGTAGAGTCCCACTGTCTCTATAGAATGAAATTTGTGTCAAAAACCACCTTTTTCACTGTGAAACTAGGGCCGGCCAAAAAGAGCAACCTTGTGGGACTCCATTAATTTCGACTCTGGGTCCATACCTAAAGGGGCTGTGAACTATTAGGGCCCCTCGTCTCTCTTGAATGAAGTTTTTGTCAAAAACCATCAATTTCTCGGTGAAACCAGTCCCGGTCCAAAAGCGCAACCTTGTGGGACTCCATTAATTTCGACTCTGGGTCCATAGCTAAAGGAGGCTGTGGACTATTAGAGGCCCTCTGTCTCTCTGGAATGAAGTTTTTGTCAAAAACCATCAATTTCTCGGTGAAACCAGTCCCGGTCCAAAAGCGCAACCTTGTGGGACTCCATTAATTTCGACTCTGGGTCCATACCTAAAGGAGGCTGTGGACTATTAGAGCCCCTCTGTCTCTCTTGAGTGAAGTTTTTGTCAAAAACCATAAATTTCTCAGTGAAACCAGTCCCGGTCCAAAAGCGCAACCTTGTGGGACTCCATTAATTTCGACTCTGGGTCCATACCTGAAGGGGGCTGTGAACTATTAGAGCCCCTCTGTCTCTCTTGAATGAAGTTTTTGTCAAAAACCATAAATTTCTCAGTGAAACTAGTCCCGGTCCAAAGGCGTAACCTTGTGGGACTCCATTAATTTCGACTCTGGGTCCATACCTGAAGGGGGCTGCGGGCTATTAGAGCCCCACTGTCTCTCTTGAGTGAAGTTTTTGTCAAAAACCATCAATTTCTCAGTGAAACCAGTCCCGGTCCAAAAGCGCAACCTAGTGGGACTCCATTAATTTCGACTCTGGGTCCATACCTAAAGGGGCTGTGAACTATTAGGGCCCCTCGTCTCTCTTGAATGAAGTTTTTGTCAAAAACCATCAATTTCTCGGTGAAACCAGTCCCGGTCCAAAAGCGCAACCTTGTGGGACTCCATTAATTTCGACTCTGGTTCCATACCTAAAGGAGGCTGTGGACTATTAGAGCCCCTCTGTCTCTCTTGAGTGAAGTTTTTGTCAAAAACCATAAATTTCTCAGTGAAACCAGTCCCGGTCCAAAAGCGCAACCTTGTGGGAATCCATTAATTTCGACTCTGGGGCCATACATGAAGGAGGCTGTGGACTATTACAGCCCCACTGTCTCTCTTGAGTGAAGTTTTTGTCAAAAACCATAAATTTCTCAGTGAAACCAGTCCCGGTCCAAAAGCGCAACCTTGTGGGAATCCATTAATTTCGACTCTGGGGCCATACATGAAGGAGGCTGTGGACTATTAGAGCCCCACAGTCTCTCTTGAGTGAAGTTCTTGTCAAAAACCATCAATTTCTCAGTGAAACCAGTCCCGGTCCAAAAGCGCAACCTTGTGGGACCCCATGAATTTGACTCTGGGCCTATGCCTGTAGGGGGCTGCGGACTATTACAGCCCCTCTGTCTCTCTTGAGTGAAGTTTTTGTCAAAAACCATCAATTTCTCAGTGAAACCAGTTCCGGTCCAAAAGCGCAACCTAGTGGGACTCCATTAATTTCGACTCTGGATCCATGTCAAGGTCTCTCTTGAATGAAGTTCGTCTCAAAAACCATAATTTTCTCTGCAAAACCAGCTCTGGTCACAAAGTGAAACCCTGTGTGACCCCACAAAACTCAGCTCTGCCTCTCTCTGCTTGAACAGACTGCGTTCCTCCTTGTCCACCTGCCGCCTGTCTATGATGTCACCCTCTGTACTGCAACCCTTTCCCCTCGTTACAATTCCCGTTTATTGACTATCTCTCGCCCACTCTGTTATGGTTGCCACTCAGCGCCCGTCCCAACCACTCGCAACCTACTTTGATATATCTTCTGTTTATGTGCCCTCAATTGAAATATGTCCCCGCGATGTATCTCACTCTCATCAAAATGCATAACTGTCGTGCGTGTATTCGCATGCAAAAAAAAAAAACAAGAAGGACAAACTTTCAGCTCCCCACAAGAAGTGTGTGCACTACCAGGACTCCCGCGTAACCAGAGAGTGAACATGAAATTACGAACTGAAAATTAATGTTATGCCAGCCCACTCCAACTGCGTCTCCCCCCAACCCCCTCGCCCCCCCACCACCACCATCGACTAGCACACTATGTCAAAACTTATTCTTGATTAGCTCCCGCTGCGCTGCGGGGGCGGTGGTGGTGGGTGGGGGGTAGAGCCTTGTTTACGACATTCGTTGCCAGAATTTAACAACCTGATTATGAGGTCCTTAAATCCTTTCTTCGTTCGACTACACCACTACGTACGTGTGCCTCACAATTTTATATCGTTTCTAATTTTACAAGGCATTACCTTGCGAGGAGAGGCATTAACAAATGGTGACATCGCCGCGATGGTACCGCCGAGGGTGGTGGGGTCGACCTCCTCCTGCCGCGGCCACATTGCGCCCCACAATGACAGTATATTAATTTTAATTCTCGTGCAATTATCCGAACCAAAGAGTTGGATAATATAATTTTCTTATGCGACCGCGGCAGGCGCTTTTAGCGGCGCGGCATATGCCTGGGTGTACCCATCACCAATCACAGGCGACGTTGCATGTTTCTGCTGATTGTCCTTTTTTTTTTCTTCTTCTTGAAGGTTCCCCCTTTCGTTGTGGTAATTGTGTTGAGTGGCAGGGGAGAGGGGGGGGGGGGGGGGAGAGAGAGAGAACTCCTCGTTCGTTGTGGCCTCGCTTCTCGTCCTTTTCGACGCTGCCGAAAGTTGTGGCACAAATTTGGAGGCGTTGTCGTTCGGGCTGGCTGGTGGAGTTAAAATTTAATTTGCGTGACAAGAGGGGGGTTGGCTCGAATTTTTGGTGCTCCTTTGGGGAGATTAGACGAAGTTTGAGTGTGGGATGATCGGGAATAGGGACAATCGGCAGCAAATCTGTCGGAATGTGGCTTCAAGACTCGAGGATGACGACATTTTCTGGAGGAATTCACTCAAGTTTCGTCGTTCTATGCATCAGTCTGTGATTCGGAGACTGATTTGGACGTTATCCGCCCGTCTGAGCCAAGTTTTTGGCGTTAAAAACCATACTTTTCTTGTTAGAACGAGTAGTGGTCCAAAAATGGAACCTTGTGGAACCCCATCAGATCGCTTCGGGCTCTATCATGACGTGGAGTCCTTATCCTTGCAATGGATTGGAGGCCCTAAATTTGTGCCAAAAGCCATGATTTTCTTGTTAGAACGAGAACTGCTCAAGAAATGGAACCCTCTGGAACCCAATTAGATCGCTTCTGGTTCTAAGATGCAGTGCAGTCCTTATCCTTGCAACCTTCTGCGGGCTCTGATTGATTGGGGGCCCTGTATTTATGCCAAAAACCATGGTTTTCTTGTTGGAACGAGAACTGGTCCAAAAGTGGAACCTTGTGGAACCCAATTAGATCGCTTCTGGTTCTAAGATGAAGTGCAGTCCTTATCCTTGCAACCCTCTGCGGGCTCTGATTGATTGGGGGCCCTGTATTTATGCCAAAAACCATGGTTTTCTTGTTGGAACGAGAACTGGTCCAAAAGTGGAACCTTGTGGAACCCAATTAGATCGCTTCTGGTTCTAAGATGAAGTGCAGTCCTTATCCTTGCAACCCTCTGCGGGCTCTGATTGATTGGAGGCCCTAACTTTGTGCCAAAAACCATGATTTTCTTGTCAAGTCAAGCACTGGTCCAAAAGTGGAACCTTGTGGTACTTCGGTCGCATCTGGCTCTATGATGAAGTGGAGTCCTTATCCGTGCCACCCTCTGCGGGCTCTGATTGATTGGGGGCCCTGTATTTGTGCCAAAAACCATGATTTTCTTGTCAAGTCAAGCACTGGTCCAAAAGTGGAACCTTGTAGGTCCCCATTAGATCGACTTCGGCTCTATGGCGTGTCCCACATTAGGTCGCCTCTGCCTCTATGATGAAGTGGAGTCCGTTGAGTTGTATCCAAAGACCCTCTGTGGGCTCTGATTGAATGGAGGCCCCGTCCTTGTGCCAAAAACCATGGTTTTGAACGAGAACTGGTCCTAAAGTGGAACCTTGTGTGGAAGCCATTTACTCCACTCTGCCTCCATAGTTGAATGGAGTCTGTGTCTATGTGTCAAAAACCACAAATTTCTTGTTAAATCAAGCCCCGGGCTAAGACTGGACCCTTGTGGGACGCCAAAGAACTCGCCCCTGGCTCCATGATTGAACTGGTTCCCCCTGCTATCATAATCCATTCCTCCGTTCCTTTGCTTTCATCGCCAGAACCTCGTTCCTTTCGTTGCATCACTCCACAGCGTCTGTTTATTCACTGTCCACCGACGTGCGTCGCACGAAAAGTACTGAACACATCCTCTCTCCCTCTCTCTCTCTCTCATCCCCGCTCGACAGACAGTTGATTAGGCATTTGGTTGGTCGTTTTTTGGCATTTTCTGGACCACTGCACGTTTTGCCACTGAATTCGATTGCTGCCGACGACGCAACGACGACGACGACGACGACGACACTGACGACAACGACAACCCCGATGAGGGCAACTGGAAGTGACATTCGGCGGCGACATGCACACACGCATATCCATCGGAAAACCGCTCAGCATTCGGTTTGCATACCAAATCGTCTCCGAAGCCGACGGATCTTTGCTTGGTTAGGGGTTGATTTCCATGAGCCGCCACCGCCACCGCCACCCCGCCCCAACCAACGTCCATCGTCAATCAATTAACCCCAAGAACACTGTGTTCCCAACCGATGATGACGGATGGATGGATGGATGGATGGATGGATGGTGCCCAAAATCGGACTGCGGACAGAGGAATCATCATCTCCATCCGCCCGAAGAGAGACACGACAATTCGTGATATCAATTCTGCTGCGTTTGCTAGAACACAACCATCCCCTCAACAGGCACACGCACACAGTCGCACTCGGAGAGCACGCATCAGCACACAGATCATGTCACTAAAACGGGGGTGCTGGTTGTTCATGCGTGGCAAACGCTTGACTAAGTTTTTGCATCCATCTCTGCGGCTGGCTCGATCCGGTGAGTCGAAGCCGAGGCATCCGTGCTGCCGCTGTGCGTCCTCGCCGAAGATGCATCGATAGTTGGTTATTCTTTGGAATCGCTGCCAGCGAGACACACACGCGGAATCAAATGGAGTTGAACTCGCTGCTCTGCGGAATGTGGACTGTGGACCGGTCGTGCCGATGCCGATTGAATTTGAATTCCCTTAGGCGTAATATCCCGTTTCGGTGCGGACTTAATTCGCCAGTAGTGGATTAGGCACAGGAAACGCAATCAACCACCACCCCCACCGCCGGCCGTGGGGAGATTCTGCCACCAAACAACACCCGTCCTCGGCCACGGTTGGTCATCTCTGACCGAATCTCGGCGCATCATGGTGCACCCTTATGGCATTATAATTGCCGGGGATGTGTTTGCTTGGACGGCGACCTCTGCACGAGGATTCCACGCTGCCGCCGATGCGCCACAGTCATTCGCCAGTCGAACTTTTGCCCATTTCGTGGTCCACCTCTCTCTCTCTGCTCGGCATCCTGGCCTTCCAAGAAAACAGCGGAAAATTAATCATCCAAAGTGGTGGGCATCAGATGCACACTGAAGAGCACCAGCAGCGGCCAGGACATGGTCGGGGGCGAGTAGTAGTCGTCGTCGTCAATAATTGACGACCTTAATGGATCAATTCATTAATAGTGTGCACTACAGTGCACACACACGCGTACCCGTACGCGTACGCGTACAGAGCAGGGTTGGCGGCGGCGATGTCATCGACGGGCGAAGGCACATCAACATGTGACGCTTGGTCGGGCATTTAACACTCAATTTGTTTCGAAATTTATTACGAGTGACAATGCGCCTCGAAATTAGCTTCGGTTGTCGGTTGTTTCCTTATTTTTTTTCCGTTTTTTTTTTTTTTTTTGTTTTGTTTTCGTCGTTTCTTCGGATGGCTTTGTCCAGAACAAGGGGCATCGCTATTCCCAGAGTGAACAGATGACTGCACAGGAAAGTGGTGACCTCGCTGTCGGCTGAAGGACACAGTGTGTCTGCGCAAGAGATGGGCTGACATGGAGACGGTGAGTCGGGGCTGGACATGGGGATTTGCTTGAGGTTGTGGGGGGTTTCGAGTGGATGCTGGCTACATGCAGGAAGGGGTGAGGAAGAGACTTGTGGTGGTTCTTCGTTTAGGGGCCAAGGTGGCTGTGTTCTTAAGCTCGACTTAGATGACACTCGTGATGTGGCCGCGTCCTCCTCTTTCAACTTGAAGGCCGACTCTTGGCCGCGTCCTCCTCTTTCAGCTGGAAGCCCGCCTCTTGGCAGCGTCCTCCTCTTTCAACTTAAAGCCCGCCTCTTGGCCGCGTCCTCCTCTTTCAACTTGAAGCCCGCCTCTTGGCCGCGTCCTCCTCTTTCAGCTGGAAGCCCGCCTCTTGGCAGCGTCCTCCTCTTTCAGCTTGAAGCCCGCCTCTTGGCAGCGTCCTCCTCTTTCAACCAGAAGGCCGCCTGTTGGCCGCCTCCTGATCTTTCATCTTGAAGGCCGCCTCTTGGCCGCGTCCTCCTCTTTCGGCTTGAAGCCCGCCTCTTGGCCACGTCCTCCTCTTTCAACTTGAAGGCCGACTCTTGGCCGCGTCCTCCTCTTTCAGCTGGAAGCCCGCCTCTTGGCCGCGTCCTCCTCTTTCAACTTGAAGGCCGCCTCTTGGCAGCGTCCTCCTCTTTCAGCTTGAAGCCCGCCTCTTGGCCGCGTTCTCCTCGTTCAGCTTGAATCCTGCCTCTTGGCAGCGTCCTCCTCTTTCAACCAGAAGGCCGCCTGTTGGCCGCCTCCTGATCTTTCATCTTGAAGGCCGCCTCTTGGCCGCGTCCTCCTCTTTCGGCTTGAAGCCCGCCTCTTGGCCACGTCCTCCTCTTTCAACTTGAAGGCCGACTCTTGGCCGCGTCCTCCTCTTTCAGCTGGAAGCCCGCCTCTTGGCGGCGTCCTCCTCTTTCATCTTGAAGCCCGCCTCTTGGCCACGTCCTCCTCTTTCGGCTTGAAGGCCGCCTCTTGACCGCGTCCTCCTCTTTCAGCTTTAAGCCCGCCTCTTGGCCGCGTCCTCCTCATTCAGCTTGAATCCTGCCTCTTGGCAGCGTCCTCCTCTTTCATCTTAAAGCCCGCCTCTTGGCCTCGTCCTCCTCTTTCGGCTTGTAGCCCGCCTCTTGGCCGCGTCCTCCTCTTTCAACTAGAAGCCCGCCTCTTGGCCGCGTCCTCCTCTTTCAACTTAAAGCTCTCCTCTTGGCCGCGTCCTCCTCGTTCAGCTTGAATCCTGCCTCTTGGCAGCGTCCTCCTCTTTCAACCAGAAGCCTGCCTCTTGGCAACGTCCTCCTCTTTCAACCAGAAGCCTGCCTCTTGGCAGCGTCCTCCTCTTTCAGCTTGAAGCCCGCCTCTTGGCCACGTCCTCCTCTTTCGGCTTGAAGCCCGCCTCTTGGCCGCGTCCTCCTCTTTCAACCAGAAGCCTGCCTCTTGGCAGCGTCCTCCTCTTTCAGCTTGAAGCCCGCCTCTTGGCCACGTCCTCCTCTTTCGGCTTGAAGCCCGACTCTTGGCCGCGTCCTCCTCTTTCAGCTGGAAGCCCGCCTCTTGGCCGCGTCCTCCTCTTTCAACTAGAAGCCCGCCTCTTGGCCGCGTCCTCCTCGTTCAGCTTGAATCCTGCCTCTTGGCAGCGTCCTCCTCTTTCAACCAGAAGCCTGCCTCTTGGCAGCGTCCTCCTCTTTCAACCAGAAGCCTGCCTCTTGGCAGCGTCCTCCTCTTTCAGCTTGAAGCCCGCCTCTTGGCCACGTCCTCCTCTTTCGGCTTGAAGCCCGCCTCTTGGCCGCGTCCTCCTCTTTCAACCAGAAGCCTGCCTCTTGGCAGCGTCCTCCTCTTTCAGCTTGAAGCCCGCCTCTTGGCCACGTCCTCCTCTTTCGGCTTGAAGCCCGACTCTTGGCCGCGTCCTCCTCTTTCAGCTGGAAGCCCGCCTCTTGGCCGCGTCCTCCTCTTTCAACTAGAAGCCCGCCTCTTGGCCGCGTCCTCCTCGTTCAGCTTGAATCCTGCCTCTTGGCAGCGTCCTCCTCTTTCAACCAGAAGCCTGCCTCTTGGCAGCGTCCTCCTCTTTCAACCAGAAGCCTGCCTCTTGGCAGCGTCCTCCTCTTTCAGCTTGAAGCCCGCCTCTTGGCCACGTCCTCCTCTTTCGGCTTGAAGCCCGCCTCTTGGCCGCGTCCTCCTCTTTCAACCAGAAGCCTGCCTCTTGGCAGCGTCCTCCTCTTTCAGCTTGAAGCCCGCCTCTTGGCCACGTCCTCCTCTTTCGGCTTGAAGCCCGCCTCTTGGCCGCGTCCTCCTCTTTCAGCTGGAAGCCCGCCTCTTGGCCGCGTCCTCCTCTTTCAACTAGAAGCCCGCCTCTTGGCCGCGTCCTCCTCGTTCAGCTTGAATCCTGCCTCTTGGCAGCGTCCTCCTCTTTCAACCAGAAGCCTGCCTCTTGGCAGCGTCCTCCTCTTTCATCTTGAAGCCCGCCTCTTGGCCACGTCCTCCTCTTTCGGCTTGAAGCCCGCCTCTTGGCCGCGTCCTCCTCTTTCAACCAGAAGGCCGCCTGTTGGCCGCCTCCTCCTCTTTCATCTCGAAGGCCGCTTCTTGGCAGCGTCCTCCTCTTTCGGCTTGAAGCCCGCCTCTTGGCCGCGTCCTCCTCTTTTAACTAGAAGCCCGCCTCTTGGCAGCGTCCTCCTCTTTCAGCTTAAAGCGCGCCTCTTGGCCGCGTCCTCCTTGTTCAGCTTGAATCCTGCCTCTTGGCAGCGTCCTCCTCTTTCAACCAGAAGCCTGCCTCTTGGCAGCGTCCTCCTCTTTCAACTAGAAGCCTGCCTCTTGGCAGCGTCCTCCTCTTTCAACCAGAAGGCCGCCTCTTGGCCGCGTCCTCCTCGTTCAGCTTGAATCCTGCCTCTTGGCAGCGTCCTCCTCTTTCAACCAGAATGCCGCCTCCTCCTCTCTCAGCCTGAAGCCCGCGTCTTGGCTACGTCCTGCTATTTCAACTGAAGCACCTTCCCCGGGCCCAGCTAAGGAGTCCTCCATCTTGCCTGCTCCCTCAGCCTCCCCCGCCTCCCTCAACTGAGGCACCTCCGGTATCGTCCCCACCTCTTGCTGCACACACTGTCGTCACAAAGCAAACAAACAATTAAATGCCTCTTTCGCGGTTTAATCAATGTCCCTTCGATTACCCTCTCCCCGCACCGTCCCCACAGATCGGTCTTCCTTCCTTCCGGGCACTCTTTCACCGATCGCCGAGGGTTCCCTCACATGCCCTCCTGCCCAACTGGCCACAGTCTCACTACCCATTGCAGTGCTCTTCGGCATAATCGAAGAGTAGAGTCGATCGCCGCCTTATCTGGCGATGGGATCGCATTCGATGGATCGTTGCATGCGACCGGCCATATGGAACCGATCAATTAGATCGATAGCCCACAGCCGAGCTGGTGTCGGCTCTGGCTCTCACTCTCCTGCTGCTGTTGCTGTTGCGCTAGCCAAGGGGTACCTGCACAACTGGCTTGCTGATGCCGTGTCCCTAATTTATTCGGCAGCTCTGCCCAGCCACAGTCAGTGTCACGGTCGAGGGGATGAATGGAGAAAATCTTTAAACGACCATTTAAGGCTGACTTCCGAACGCGTAAGTTATTGCGGTCGGTTTCGGTTGAGTGGGCTTCATTGACGCGCACTCGGATGTTGAGTGTGAAAAAGTGTTTTGCTGTTCCTCCGGTGGGTGGACGGCAGATGGTGTCTGCTGCTGGTGTGTGGGGGGGGGGTCCCATGCCCATTTAGTCCGGGACCCTACTCAATTCTCGCTCTCTCTCTCTCTCTCTCAAAACAACTCGAACGCCCATTCAAATGACATTCCGCGGGAGCTGGTCTATCGACCAGGAACAAGCCGGCCGGCTACTGTGGCGAACAACGGCGAGCTTGTGAATAAATGTTGCCATTTAAAATTCCACTCAACACCCGAGAGCTCGTCGGCGGTGGCTTTGTTTCGCGGCCGGTCATCCGCAATCAAAGAGGCTGTCGTTGGCGACGGTGACTGCGACGACGACGACGACGACGACGAGGACGACGCACAGCCAAGATAATTGTCTAAACATTTGGCTGGGAACTTTCCAGCGGGGCCCATCGACCACGCGAACAAGGGTAATCCTCGAGTCGGTCTCGAACATTAATCGCCGATAAGGCGATGCCGGTGGGGGGACGCATCCTCCGCAGCAGCATAAGCATCAGCACAGCACAGCAGCCACCGATGCGAAACGGTAGCCGCCCGAAAAACGACTACAGAACTCAGCGATTTCACAAATTTACACGAGGTTAACCAAACCAGTTGCATTCCGAGCGATGCGAGACTCCAGGCGGCTGCTGCGGAATGCGTATCCCGCGAGGAGGTGCACACGAGGCGGGAGGGGGGGGACGCACACATAATGAGATGATTTCACGAGTCTGTCGGCGGCAACATGGGAAATGGACATCCACCACTCGGTGGACTCAGCCACGGCCCTTTTCATTGCCCTCCGCCCGCATGGGCCGCCGGGGCCCCCCTTCGCGACGTCCTTGGATACCTCTTATTTGTCTTATTCGCGGCAATTCGGTGATTCGTTGTCGTTCGCCGTCGTCCCATGCATCTTCTGCGGCCGCTGTCGTCTTCGTCGTCGTCGTCGTCGTCGTCGTCGTCGTCGTCGTCGTCGTCGTCGTTGCCGATGACTGCTGCTGACGGTGCGGTGCTGGTGCTGCTTCTGCTGATGCTGCTTCTGCTGCTGAGGCGATCTCGTCAAGGCTATTATCGCATGGCTCCCTAAGTGGCTAGAGACACTCTGCCGGTGCTGGTGCTGGTGCCGGTGCGAGAGTTTTGGGACAAGCCCCGGTAGGGTAGGGGGTTGGTGGAGAGTTTTTGTTGCGTTTCTTTGCCATTCGGGCGTCGTAAAGTTTGGCAAAGTGTCAGCAAAATCAATTACGCGAATGTCGGCTGTCCAATTGTTGTTTTGGCATCGCGCTCCGGTGCGACCGTTCGGACTGCTATTTGATTTCAAACAACGGAGCCACTTATCAAACTGACACCTAACACCGTCTGCGAATTCCCCGTGCTTCGAAGGGGACCTCGGAGAGAATTCAATTCGGCTGCTGGAAGATTTATGCGCTCAGCGAGAGAGAGGGTGGCTGGACAATTTGAATGTCGGTGACTGGCGAGGAGCTGGTGGCTGTGACCTTGATTCGGTGGTGGGGCTGTGATGCTTGAGCGGTGGGTTTGAAGAGGTGACCTGCCGTGGATTGTTTGACAAAAGTCTTCATTTCTGGGCTCTAGGCGGTAGGACACCAAGTTCTAGAGGCACTCGATGGCAGCGTCTTGTCGCTGTTGGCGAAGTAGGAGCTGGGGCGTCGGTTTTTCTCACGAATGTCGTCCTCTGCAGACCAACGTCCTGCTGTTCCTTGACAATCTAAGGCGTGTAGCTTCAGGGATCGTCGCCACCTCGCCAGAGACTGTCATCCTCGTGGCCCTCTTCCCTCTTTGACGGTCAAATGTGAACCTGTCGGCGGTCTAAGAGCTAGAGCCTCGGTTTTTCTCAAGAACTGTGTCCTTAGCTTGACATAGTCTCGTCCCCCTCGTGATCTGCGCCCAGCTTGCCCGTTCTTCCTTGACGAACTGAAGCCTGGTGCCTCGGAGGACGTTGCCATCGCCTGGAATTCGGCTGTTTTCTCACCAAATCTGGCCGAATTCACGTCGATAATCAAGAGCTTGGGACTGTCGTCCTCTCCTTGAGAAAAGTCTTCGAGTCGTTGACCAGTTTGACATCAAAATCTAGTCAAATGCGCCTTCTGGCGACTCAGGGAATGTTGTCCTTGAGATCTGCGACCATTTTCACATCAAATTCTGCTAAAATCCACCCAAAGCCTGTGGTTCCTCGACAAACGAGGAGCTGGCGCCTCAGGGAACGTTGCCCTCTCACCAGAGACGGTCCTCCTCGAGATCTGCGACCAGTTTGACATCGAATTCCAGTGAATTTCACCTCAATCTTGTTCTTCCTTGACAAACTGAAGCCTGGTGCCTCGGAGGACGTTGCCATCGCATGGAGTTCGACCGTTTTCTCACCAAATCTGGCCGAATTCGCGTCGATAATCAAGAGCTTGGGACTGTCGTCCTCTCCTTGAGAAAAGTTCCCGCATCTTTGACCAGTTTGACATAAAAATCTAGTCAAATGCGCCTTCTGGCGACTCAGGGAACGTTGTCCTTGACATCTGCGACCATTTTCACATCAAATTCTGCTCAAATTCACCCAAAACCAGTGGTTCCTCGACAAACTAAGAGCTGTCGCCTCAGGGAACGTCGTCCCGACTGCCATCCTCTCGATCTGCGACCAGCTTGACATCAAATTCTGCTCAAATTCACCCAAAGCCTGTGGTTCCTCGACAAACGAGGAGCTGTCGCCTCAGGGAACGTCGTCCCGACTGCCATCTTCGAGATCTGTGACCAGTTTGACATCAAATTCTGCGAAAATTCACCTAACGTCTCCTATTCCTTGAGAAACAAGACCTCAGCTCTTCCGAAGAACGTCCTTCGGAAGAGCTGAGGACCTCTGCTCCACAAAGTCTGTTGAAAGCCTGCCCATGAGCTGAAGCTTCGGTCTTCCTTCAGTCCACAGTTTGGCAGTCAAAACGTCGCCCCAATTTCATCGACAGTCTGATGGATTGACAAAATGCCCACTCAACCTCCCCCTCCCCCTCCCCCTCCCCCACTCACTCGCCGATTAACATCGCACCTCGTCACGTCAATGGTCTTTAAGACGGAGACAACCACTTAGTTGCAACCCACAACTGTCGCCTGCCACAACTTCACTGGCTTCCCAGGAGACATCGTCCTCCCCCACCCCCCGCCGCCTCATCATCAACCACTTTTGACAACTATTTTGACATATCGCCTTCAATTACTGACGTCCGACCGAAGGGAACTGTCGAAAAACCGTCCAATGAACGACATGACCAGTCTGGTTGGCCTTTTGAAAAATTCACGACCATCACATCGAGCCACCTTTTCGTGCCACTCTGCCATGCATGCACTCTGGCCCCGGCAACCTTCCCCCCCCCCCATTTCGAATCAAAAATGAAATGATTATACGTCAGAACGTCAGAAGGTCTCATGTCATAATACGGACTGCGCGCAACCACACGGTGACTGTGTGACAAGTTAATTCGGTCATCAGTCAGGAATTGATTTCCAAAATGTTCTCTCCACCCATCCCCGACCACCCCCTCACCAGGAATGACAGCTCAAGTCGAGTAATTTGCCATTAAACCGACAGAGACACTATCGCCGCACACTCATCGTAGACGGACCAGGAGCAGGAGCAGAAGCAGAAGCAGATGATGGCCCGTCCGTGGACTATTAGTATCCATCTCCTGCTTTCAATTAGTCAGAAAGACAAATGTACAATACCGTTAACACAAGTCATTTGACATATGTGACCTGGGCGGCGATGGCGACGGACGACGGGCGACGGAGTCGAGACGAAACGCGCACATAATTCGAAAGAACGAGAGACGCCAGCAAAACAATTTCGACAGAATTTCTGTAAGAAATTGATGATGATCGCCGGCCGGGCCGAAGTCGAAGGGATTGCTTTATCCTTTTTGCTGATTGCCTGCCTTTTGGGGTCGGGTCGGCAATGTTCGTGTGCGCGCGGACCTCTTGTGTGTGTCATCCCCTATTTGCTGAATTAAATGACCCTTATGCTGGATAACTTCAATGTTACACAATCACTTATACCATTCGGTTGTGCTTGAAAGGATTCGGATGCGATGGGTGGATGGGGGGAAGGAGGGGAGGGGGTGGTGGTTGAAAAATAGGCTTTGTTTATCTTTCTAGAGAGAGAGAGAGAGAGAGAGGACGTTCTTAAGTTTGAAACTTTGATGGATATGACTTTGTCGCGGCGCGGCGGATGTGTGGCCATTCAAATCTGAGTGCCGTCCTCGTGGGTTTATTGGACGCTTCGAATGTTCAAGTGGAGATATTGTCTTTTTTATGAGACGCTAAAGGGGTATGGTTTCGATTTTTAGGCGACTTTGAATGGGATCATGGCCAATTGAGACATGTCGTCGCGTTGAGATGTGATGGGGCGGAGCGATGAAGGGTGGAGAGCGACGGCGGCGGCGGCGGAGCCTTTAAGATGTGAACTGGGACGGCAGTCTGGGATCAGCAATCAGGAGTCGGGGCAAACGTGAGGCAATGAGAGCGACGAAACGAAACTTGGACGTCGAGGCAATGAGCAATGAAGAGGGCGATGAGAAGTCAGGGGTAACGTGTGGAGACTGAAGACTGGAGAGGCGCTGAAGTGATGGGAACGACGAAGCGACGAGAAGTAAACTTGAAGCGATGAGAAGTCAGCACGAAGCGATGAGGTAACGAGCAGCGATGAGCCAATGAGAACCACGAGAAGTAAACTTGAAGCGATCAGAAGTCAGGACGAAGCGATGGGGCAACGAGGAGCGATGAGGCAGTGATGCAATGCGAGCGACGACGCAATGAAAACGACGAAGCGGGAGGTGCCAGAAGTCAGTACGAACTTGAAGAGAACGACGAATCAGTGAGCAGTCAGGACGAACGTTAAAAGAACGACGAATCTGTGAGCAGTCAGGACGAACGTTAAAAGAACGACGAATCCTCGAGCAGTCAGGACGGACGTAAAAAGAACAACGAATCAGTGAGCAGTCAGGACGAACATTAGAAGAACGACGAATCTGTGAGCAGTCAGGACGAACGACGAATCCTCGAGCAGTCAGGACGAACATTAGAAGAACGACGAATCTGTGAGCAGTCAGGACGAACGTTAAAAAAACGACGAATCTGTGAGCAGTCAGGACGAACGTTAAAAGAACGACGAATCCTCGAGCAGTCAGGACGAACGTTAAAAGAACGACGAATCTGTGAGCAGTCAGGACGAACGTTAAAAAAACGACGAATCTGTGAGCAGTCAGGACGAACGACAAATCCTCGAGCAGTCAGGACGAATATTAGAAGAACGACGACGCAATGGGCGACGAACGTTAAAAGAACGACGAACAAGCGAGCAGTCAGGACGAACGACGAATCCTCAAGCAGTCAGGACGAACATTAGAAGAACGACGAATCTGTGAGCAGTCAGGACGAACGTTAAAAAAACGACGAATCTGTGAGCAGTCAGGACGAACGTTAAAAGAACGACGAATCCTCGAGCAGTCAGGACGGACGTAAAAAGAACAATGAATCAGTGAGCAGTCAGGACGAACGTTAAAAGAACGACGAATCAGCGAGCAGTCAGGACGAACGTTAAAAGAACGACGAACAAGCGAGCAGTCAGGACGAACGACGAATTCTCGAGCAGTCAGGGCGAATATTAGAAGAACGACGAGACAATGGGCGATGATCAAGCGTTCATTGAACCACGAGAACGCTTAGCGTTTCATTCTGTACAAACCTCACTCACTTCACGGCTATGTCTCGTGTTAATCCAAAGCAAGTGCGAGAGGCAAGGAACACGAATTGGATTTGGGACAACACATGCCACATCTCCTGAAGCCACACACAAGTTGGAGCAATTTTTCCTCAAATTACCTGCGAACGGCGTCATTTTTCCATCACCACACACGTCTCCACAAAAAAAAAAAAAAAAACTCCAGCATTGCCTCCAAATCCAACCGTCCACGCCGATGCCATCGCCGTACTGTCAGACGACAGCCAAGACAAAGACTTGCTCAGACTTGCAGCTCGCTCTGACTTCGATTTCTGGTGAGCATGCACAAGCTTGTCCATGGCCACCCGTCTCTCGGCTTCGAGACAATGACGTGCTTAAACTTGTCGGCTGACAGAGGGAGCGACTCGTGCATTTCGAACTCGATTTCGGCTTGTTCGGCCATCTCTCGTCATATTCGACATGTTGACAACGAAGAGCGCTTGGAGGCATGTTGCCCTGCATCGGCGACGAATTGAGCGCAGCTCGCTCTTGTTCGATTTGGCAACTTTCGAAGTTTTGACTTGTCGACAATGCAGTGTCGATGTTGGTTGGAGGCTGGGTTTTTTAACTAGTCTCGACTTAGAGCCCAGATTGGGCTCGTTTTTCTGTCATTTTTTAGGTCTCGTTGATCTTTTTTAGATATCTCACAGATTCCCGGACCTCACAGCGCGGACCGTATGGGTAGTCGGCCTATTAAGTAAGTATGTGTAGGGACATGACGATGGACAACGTCTAAAATGGCTAGCTCAAGTGGAAAACCCCCCTAATCCGTGAAACGAACCTCCTACAGAATCACGAGGGTGAGCTGCAAAGCGATGGGACTTCAAAGGCCTTTAGGGAGATTGTCTCATAAGGACCTTCGAAGCTTGGAACCTGCCAGAAAACAGGCACTGTCGTACTTGCCTCTTGTTTTGGATTTTAGTCGCCTCTTACGACAGGCATGCCTACTTCGGGTATATTCTAGCCCCTGACCCGAAGGGGGAAGTGCGTGATGAAGACTCCAACTTGTGTCCTTTAAGGCACCTGATTCCTTCAAGAGAAGGTGGTTTCAAGTCAGGCTTAGTGCAAGTCAGGCTTTTCTACTTAGAACCACAGCCCCTTCAGTCCCCACAGTCGTCGCAGGCGTGTGACATAAAACATAAATTAAGGACCTCCCCACGATGAGCCCGCCTCTCAGGGCAGGTAAGTGCCAGACCTTTACTCTAAGCCCGGCGACAAGCTAAGCTCAGACTGTGGACCAGTTCTAACTAACTTCGCTCCAAGTAAGCAGCTGCAACTCATACCATCCTCAGCTTGTCATGGTTTCAAAGCGAGGCTCAGTACTGGACGCCTTGTCAAGCCAAGGAACCTTCATCAAACCACCAGACTCCTCCAAATTGCTGGGGAGATGAAGATGGAGATCAGGTGATGGTATTTGGAGCGCAGACTGAATCGCCTGAAGCACCAGAGCGGCGGTGATGTGACGATGAGGAGGAACAAGACCATTCTCCTCATTAACCCCACCATTGGCACATATTTCCCCTCTAGACCCAAAATTTGGATGGCGGCGCCTGTAACAGGGACAGTCTCATCGAATTTGTGCACAGTTTTGCCAAGTGTAAGCTCAGATGGAAGAGCATACATGCATGTGGTGGTTCGGGAAATCCTTAAAGCCTTAGGAAGGTTGAAGGCGTGATCCAATGGGATCCTAAACAGCACTACGTGGTGTTTTAATGAGGCATCTCTAAGTCCTAGCTGAGAAGTTTAGGAAGGACATTAGTTCCGTAACATCCAGGGCGAGGTGGTTGGACCAACTGATTGGTTCAAAAACTCGCCTCGTTGCGCTTGTGAGTTAGAATCGATGGCGGAGTGTCGAGTGGCCTGGAGATCTCTCGTGCGTGCATTACCCTCGCAACCCTTCTGAGGATGATGCTGAGAGTACGATGTGGCTGTCTATAAAAATGCATATATCGCGGGCGGATGTCACGTTCCACCACCAGGCCAGGTCAGGGCTTCGCTTATCGCCATCATTTCCACTTGGAAGACTGTTTCTTCTTGCTTCTGTGTACGACTGCTTCCTCTTCCTCATCGCCCCCTGTAGCTCCTACAGGCAGATTCACTGCTGGGTGCTCCAAGTCGTCTATAGATTAGGTTGGAGTGGCTGACTACCATTTGTACTTCCACTAGACATCCACACCCACTCCTTGGCCCATTTGTGAAAATTCACCGAGAACCGTCCAGCGTCTGGAGTTCAGACGTCCAGTAAAATGTGGAGGGAATGCTGGTTTAGCAATTCCTTCCGTGCTGGCGGCGACCTTTCTGTCGAAGAGATTGCCTAAATCTGCTGATAACCCACTTAGCTCTAGGAGAGCTCTTGATCTGCTGTGATTCAATGCTAATGCCACATCGTTACCGATGATCTGCAGGCATCTGCACCCACCCATCGACGTATGGCGTCATTTATTGTGTTTATCACGGCACAGTGGACCCAACGAGTTGGTCTAAGTGAGCCACAACATGTTGGGCCTTCGGGGCACACTATGGCCTACCTATTGTCTAATGGGGCCTGATTCTGTGACAATGGCAGGCGGCTCTTTCGTTGCCCGGAACACCATTCTGCGACGAACTTGGGTGTGTTTCTGGATTTTTGCAGTTTCTCCTTCATCTTCCTTCTTCTTTTTAGAGCTCTACAGTCCGATGCGGACCTGGGCCTCACCAAAGATGCCTCTCCAGTCAGCTGTCTCCAGTTGCCAAGCACACCAAGCCGGCTGAGGTCGCCCTCAACTCGTGTGCGCCACCTTGTGCGTGGACAGCCTCTGTTGCCTTGTTCCGCAGGCTCCGCGTCGAAGATTCTTCGGGTGCCGGAGCTTTAGTTCTCCATACCCTCTGGCCGCACATGGCCTAGCCACCTTAGGCCGGGCTGGACTCATGTCGCTGTACAGCCTCGTACAGTGCGTGGTTGAACGTTCTTCTGCAAATGCCACGACCAAAGATTGCTTTTCTCACGAAGAGACCAACATTTTTGGGATCATTGCCCATGCCTCCTCGCCTTACAGTAAGACGGGGACGACCAAGGTCTTGTACAGAGTCAACTGGGGCTTCCAAAAGAACGCTCTGGTACTCAAGAGCCTCTTGAGCCCGAAGAAACAGCACTTGGCAAGAGTGTACTGTTGACCGCGGAGCCGATGTAGACGAGGTCCTTCGTTAGGTTAGGTGAGAGTGGGCTGCCAGCGAGGTCGACAGCACACTTAGACCATGTTGGTCCATTGTGACAGACTGCTACCACTGATCGACAACTCCATTGATAGTCCTTCACTCCATCGAACTTATAGCTGCCTACGGTGATCTTCTGGCAGAGTCGTCGATGTTGTGGATGCTTTCTTGAGGAGAGGATACCCTCTTTTGCCGCCAGACCCACTTTAGCCGCTTCTGTCGCCAATGCCAACAAAAGGCCTTTATTCGATCGATCTAGACAATGTCGTGCGCAATTGAATGGACGACTGGAAGACCGTCGTTGATTACAGGAAGCTGACTGTGTGTTCCCCTTGTCCAACATCGATGAGCTTCTCGATGCATTTGGCAGTTTGCCCTCGTCATTTATTCACAAACCTCCCCGGCTTCTTGTTCGCCTTGAATTTCAGCACATTTCCATACCCCCCCCCCCCCCTCTCCCCCGCCAGACGAGAGCTAATAAATAATTTCCCAGCTCATTCATTGACATTCTCCAATTTGAATACGATTTTCGTTTCCCAGCCCCGTGTCCGCACGTAAGTGCGTTCGCTGGATAGGTGGGTACGTTGATTTCCAATTTATCGTCAATAATCAGCATTTTGCCGCTGCTGCTGTCGTTACGGCGGTTTTTCTGTCACAGATCGCTGCCCGATTTACTCCCATTTCCGGATGGTTAACACAAATAAAAAAAAAATGCCGTTGGCTAATCGAGCATGACGCGCCTCCTCGACTACTCCTCGAGCGCAGATAGAAGCCATACGGCCGTCGAGTCAGCGCCCCACAAATCATCGCCCAAAGTGCACTCAATGAAAAATCATCGACATTGAAAATGTTCGACCGCAGCGCAGCGCACCAGTCGTCCTCTTTCGCTCTCACCACCGTCACCCCCATCGCCGCCACCACCACCGCCTCCACCTCGTCATCGTCATCGTCGTACGCATTCATCAGCGCTCAACCCTTTCTCCCGCCATGTGGAAAAGTGGAAGGCTCCATAGATTTTAATGTCTCGCAGCCGAATGTTGATTTTTATTAGACCGCATACCACTCTCGACTCAGGCGCGTACAAACGCAAGCGGTACAAATTTTCATGCTATCGTCACCTTTTAACCCTTTTTTTTTTACCTGTTTTCCTTCCCTCTCTCGTCATGTTCACCCTTTCGTGTGCGTTTGAAGGCCTCTGCCCCCGCTGCCGCACCTGGTTTTTGGTTTGGTTTCACCGCTGGCGGACTCCTTGCGTGCGAGTGTCTATCTCAACTCGACTCAGTGACTCTTTCGGCGACGCGGCCGCGTCTACCTGCTAGTACCGCCTCGCGCACCCTCCCCCACGGTGGCAATAAAATTATGAAATTAATTGGTTGTATGTCAAGAACGCGGTTTTATTTAACGGCTCAGCGGCGGTGGTGGCGACGACAGAGCCTCCATGCAAATGGCCGACTGACTGCCTGACTGACGGACGGTGGTGTAGCACCACCACGCGAGGGTGGCGCAACTCTTGTTCACAGTTGTTAACGACGAACAGGACGGGCCGACGAAAGAGTTGTCGAAATTTGCGGCGAACGCGAGCATTCAATGTTCGCCTGGTTGTCCACACACAGTTTTTTTGTTTTTTTTTTTTATTTTTGGTGAACTTTCAGCGCTACTGTCACGCACTTTGCTCGTAAAACCGACGACGACGGCAAGTCTTTTCTCACTCCACGGAATGGCAGCCGGCGCGAGGCTCTATAAATCCACCGCCTGTCAATTGACAGATAGTCACGATGGCTCCCGTCAACCGGAAACCACCGGAAAGGGTTTAAATCAATCCGAACCACCGCCCGGCAGTCCTTTGCTGGCAATTAAAACACCAACTCGGGAGGAGTTCCGGCCGCCGATCGTATCGCCGCAATTAAACGGCAAAGAGGTTCTGCTGTTCTCTTCGGGTGCAGAGCTGCCTCAGAGATTATCAATTCTATTAGAGGAGACACTGACACTGCCACTGACTCTCAAGTCGTCCAAGATTGCGCGCTGGATAGACAGACGTAACGAGCGCAACCGCCTTCAGTCGCGCTATGGCGATGGCGGTGGGTGTCGAGGGGGCAATTAGGCATTAGCACGGCTTATTAATTATTGGCCGCGTGTAAATACGAATGGGGCGCTGCTTGACTGCCGGCCGGGCGAGGTGTTAATTTGTCTAAGTGGAGGCGGAAACTTGCGTTGGGGCTAGCTGCTGTTTGTCTGCCTGTTCTCGTGTTGATTCTTTTCGGAAGTTTTCATCAAAGCAGAGCTGTGAAATTGAATTTGTTGTCTGGAGCGGGGTGCTTGCATGTGGGGCAAGAGAGAGTGTCTTGCCAGTCGAGTGGAGAAAAGGGGGGCAGTCGTTGAATGGTCACAGCACAGCTGGCCAGCGGGTCTGCGGACGGGAAGTCTGAAAATGTGGGAAGAGTCTCAGAAGCGCATCTAGTCTAGCCAGAGAATGGGTAGGTTGGCAGGTAAAATGGGTGCTCACTTAGGGCACAGGCGTCGCACAAGGTCCGCTGATTGTGAAGGAGTCTGCAACTGAAACCTTGTCAGACTCCAGCTACTGTCTACGCATCCTCCTCATCGATTCCCATTCATTTGCCATCAACTTGCCGAAAAGTGGGTGCATTTATGGTCTGCTTGTGGGAACTGGTTGACTTTTGATATCGATTCCGACTTCTCTTTAATTTCCCACCTCTACCACATCTGACCACGGCATCTCCACCACGGCAACGGTGTGTCGTACAACAAAATGGCCAAGGTCAATGTTGTAGCTTGTGACTTGGCCTAGATGATGAAGTTGGAAATTGGACAAATTTACCGTTATTTCTGGGTGAAATTCCATTCAATCTGCCATCGCCTTCGACTAAGTTTGCTCCTCATGTCCTTGCGCTTCATCTTCCTCTTCGGTCATCGGCTTGTTTTCACCTTCGTCCGTGTACTCTTGCTACTTCTGATGAACCTGTCAACCAGTGCATCCACAAGAGGACACGAGAACGAGAAAAAGATGAAGATTGAGGGTCTTGGGCTCTCCCCCTTTGCCTCGAATTCGTTTCCGTGTCCAATTTGTCTTCTTTTGTCTTGTCGTTCCTGTTGCTTAATTTCCTGAGCTTCCCTGAGTCTCATCCGCCGTCGAACCGTGCAGACAGGACGACGCACCTAGCGTCACTATCTGGCACGGCACGTCATTCTTCTCCTCTTTGTGCCGAGGTGGAACTGAGACCCCTGTCTGTCCTGTCTGTCCTGTCTGTCCTGTCTGTCCTGTCTGTCCTGTCTGTCCTGTCTGTCCTGTCTGTCCCGTCTGTCCTGTTGGTTGTGGTCCCCCGTCCATCAGGACCTCTCGTTTCTAAGCCTCAGCTCTTGGTCCTCACACCACGTTGCTTGAGCACATCCTCCACTTGCGTGCACCACGCCTCAAATGCGATCGTCCCCTGTTGCCCTGTCCTATTGTCTCGCATTCGAAGACTTGGGCACTTCGTCTAGAAGAAGCAGCACTTCCTTCGACTTCCTCGGTCGAGCTGAGCTAGTGGTGCCTTGCCCCCCTTGTGCTGTCTCGGACATGCTTCTCCAGATGCCTCCCATTCGCCATTTGATGTGTAGTCGATCATCCTCTCCTCTTCCACACTCATCCACTCCTCTAGTCTCCACTCCTCGAAATAGGACACGAAGGCCTCCTTAGTTAGAGCGTCGATAGCCATGCGTTCGATTTCACCATGGCCGGCTCAGTTTAGAGGATCAAGAAGAGGTACTCACGTCGCCCCTGGTCAACCTACCCTTCGAACTCATCTCGAGGACTATCATAGACTCGAGTGTTGGCCTCGACTCTCGAGGTCGTCCAAAGTGATTGCCTTGTTAGCGGAGACCGCTGACCATACTACGTCGTGACCGCCTTTCGCATCGCCACCCGTACCGCTCGCATGCCGCTTCCTTGCCACCGACCATACCACCTCACATGCCACCATCCACACTGCCACCAAAAAGTAGCCCATCCTCCATTTAGGCTGCATGCCAAATTTGGTTGCCCTCCAAGTCGATCCCCCGATCCAAGTCGATCTCCGATCCAAGAAAACCCAATTTTTCATACAAATCCCGGCTGGGATACCAGGTCCCCAGAAATTGTAGCAGGGGGTCTGCGCACTTTCCGGCAACTATCCTTGCTTATATTTCGAAAACGGTGCGTCGCACGACAAAGTGACCAAGGTCAATGTTGTAGCTTGTAACGTGATCTTGAGCACCGAGTTGGGAAATGGAAAAATGTACCGTTATTTCTGTGTTATTTTCAACGGATAAGGTAATCCATTAGAAATCTCGCAAAAATAACGGTAAATTGATCCTGATGTAATTGCAGTCCTCTAGTCGAAGGTGTGAGCTACAAAATCGCCCTTGACCATTTTGCTGTAGGACGTTCTGTTCCCGAGATATACGCAATCAAAAGTGGCACAAACACCGTCAGATTCCTACTTTTGGTCAACTTTTGTTTGCTCATTACTCCAAAACGGTACATCGTACGACAAAATGACCACGGTCAATGTTATAGCTTTAAACGTGATCTAGAGTATAAAGTTGGAAATTCAACAAAATGTCCCGTTATTCCACTGTGATATTCAAAGGATAAGGTAGTCCATCAAAACCTCTTAGAAATAACGGTATATTGATACAGTTATGATGTCTGTCCTCTAGTTCAAGGAGTTGCCTACAAAATCGCCATTGGTAATTTTACAGTAGGACACGCCGTTCTCGAGATATACACAATCAAAAGTGGGGTAAATGTCATCAGACCGCCTATCTTTGGTCAACTTTTGCTTGCTTATTTCTCGAAAACGGTACATCGTAGGACAAAATCACCTCACATTGGTGTAGGATAAAACGTGATCTAAAGGATAAAGTTGAAAATCGAACAAATGTCCCGTTATTTCACTATCATGTTCAAAGGACAAGGTGATCCATCAAAAACTTACAGAAATAACGGTAAATCGGTACTGTTATGATTTCTGCTAGGTCATTTTGCTGTAGGATGCATCGTTCTCGAGATATACGCTATCAAAAGTGGGGTAAAGGTCATCAGACCGCCTACTTTTGGTTATTATTTTCTTGCTCATTTCTCCAAAACGGTACATCGTAGGACAAAATCACCAAGGACATTCTTGTAGGATTAAACGTGATCTAAAGGATTAAGTTGGAAATTGAACAAATGTCCCGTTGTTTCACTATGATAATCATAGGACAAGGTAATCCATTAAAATCTCACAGAAATAACTGTAAATTGATACAGTTATGATTTCTGTCCACTAGTCCAAGGAGTTACCTACAAAATCGCCCCAGATCATTTTACTGTAGAACGTACCGTTCTGGAGATGTATGAAATCAAAAGTGGCATAAATGGCTTCAGATCCCTACTTTTGGTCAACTTTTGCTTGCTTATTTCTCGAAAACGGTACATCGTACGACAAAATGTCGAAGGTCAATGTTGTAGCTTATGACGTGGTCTTAAGGATGGAATTGAGAAATGGACCAATTTACAGTTATTTCTGTGTGATTTTCAACAGATTAAGTATTCCTTTGAGTATCCCACAGAAATAACGGTAAATTCATCCCGTTACAATCTCCACCCTCTAGTTGAAGGTGCAAGCTACAAAGTCGCCCTTGACCATTTTGCTGTAGGACGTTCCGTTCCCGAGATATGCGCAATCAAAAGTGGCACAAAAGTCATCAGACCCCCTGCTACCATTTCTGGTGGCCTGGTATCCCAGCAGAATTTTTAGTCGGAAATGGGGTTCATTTTTGCACTCAACGCGTGCTTGCTTGTATCTCGAAAACGATGGATCGGACGACAAAATGACCAAAGGCGACTTTGTAGCTGGTGACTTGAGCTACAGAATGGCTTGGGGAAATGGACAAATTTACCGTTATTTTTGGGAGATTTTGGGCAACAATTTGTGGCTGTGGAGAGAATTTTATCGCAGCACCCACATATGACGCTTGACATACCACCGGTCGGTCATACGCCACTTCAAAGACCACATTTCAAAAATGGTGCGTCGGTATGTGTTGTGGCTAGTTGATGGAGAGTGCGATGAGGCTTCGTTTGAGCCCTGCTCTGGCTTCGTCTGGATTGTGGTCTCTTGTCCTTCTGTGCTGTGCTGTGGGAAAGAAGTAAGAGGGACACGACAGGCTTTCGGCTGAAATGAGGACCTCACCAGTCTCCCTCCCTGTTCCATAGTGTAGGCAAATAGCTCCGCTTCGTAATTGACGAGCGTCAGCTCTATCGTTCTCAGACAGACTTCAGTGCCCGGCTTGATTAGGCTGAGTTCCTAAATGGACGAGTGCGTAAAAAAGGCCCAAGTGAAAGGGAACTGCTTTGTTTGGGCTGAGTTGCAGAATAAATGAGTACCAGGCACCGGCTTAGAATGGTATTCGAACAGAGAGGTAGACTAGTCACTGCCTTGAGCCCAGGTTGGCTATCCTCTGCCCAACCTCTCATGGCTCGTCTTGAAGGTCTTGACAATTAGCCAACGTCGCTTATTGAACAGCAACGAGCTCCAAACCTGCGCTTAGGCATAGCTCCAGATGACTTCAAGTCTGGCGAATAATGGAGTGGCTCTTTAGAGGAACATCCGGCATAAATAAATAAAAAAAAGTAACTCATTAATTTTTAATATATAATTTTCATTTTTATTTACTTTTCTCTTTTTGTCTCAGTTTGTGTTCATTTTTTTTTTTTTGCATTTTTTTGTATTTTTTTTTTTTTTATATTTTTATTTAAAATAACAAATTTACAGATTCTCCGCTTTGTTTTCATATTTTTTTTTTTTGTTTTGTTTGTATATACCATAATACAATATATATCTATATATTTTTTTTTGCCTTCTTGTTTGTTTGTTTCTTATTTAATTTAATTTTTTTTTGTTTACCTTAAAATTTCATTAAAAGTACAATTTTTTGCTTGTTCTTGGGGATGTTTGTTTAAAATTTTTTCTAATAATTCTTGCTTTTTTTTTTTCTTAATGTGTGGTATAGTGTGTGTGTGTTTATGAGGGTGTGTGGATTTTTGCTTTATACATACAATTTTTGTTTATATAAGTTTTTTTTTTTTTTAAATTTATTTGTATATATATATATATATGTTTAGGTTATGGTAATTTGTCAGTTATAGTTAAATTTATTTTAAATAATCTTAATTACATGCTACGTGTTCTTTTAAAACCTTTTTTTTTTTTCATTTTTCTTATGAATTTTTTTTTGTTTTTTTGTGTTTTTTTTTTTTTTTCTTAAAGACTTATTTACACGAGTAGTGTTGTGGTTTGTTCTTCATTAAATGTCTACGTATATTTAAATATTCACAATGAAATTAGACACGATAAAGAAACGGAAAAAAAAAGAACGAAATTCAAAGGAAAAAAAAAAAAAAAAACATATCATATAGCAATGCAAATAGTGCTAATTAACTATGAATAATATTGCTTTTAAATTGTTTATTCTTCTTGCTTTTTTTTTCTCTCTTTATATTTACTTTATATATATATATATGATTCATTTTGTTTGTTTGTTGTTGTTGTTCTCTCGAGTGCTACGGGAGGGTAGGGGGGGAGGGTGGGGGAGGGGGTTGATGTCTTATGATTTTTTTTTTCTTCTTCTCTTTCTAAACTTTACACAGGCATGCATGGTATCTATTTTTTGTTTTGTTTCCTTTTTTTTTTTTTTGTTTAACAGACTTAAGGGTGGTATATACAAAATTTAATTTTTCTTTTATTTTCTCCACTTAAACAAAGCTTCTTCTTAGGGATGAAGGAAGAAGAAAAAATGAAGGAAAAACATGGTTTTTTTTTGAAAGCAATCCTTATTCTTGCTGCTTGTTGTATCACAATTCAATAAATCATATTTTCTTCTTCTGTTCTTCTCTCTTTCTCTCTTTTCTTTTAAATTAACTTATAAGTTAGTAGGTAGATGCATTTTTTTTTTCTTCTGTTTTTCTTGTTATTCTCTATACAATTCACTTGGCTTCTAGTTAAATGTGATTTTATTTTAAATTCTCTTCTCCCTCTCTCGGTCTCTCTCTCTCACACTGTCTCTCTCACCACGAAGGAAGGATGGGGGGAAATTTTGACAAGAAATGGGGTGGAAAAAGAAAAAAAAAGGGCGAAAGGAAGCTCAAACAATTTCTATATATTCCACATTCGATGCCCAACTGATATGTTAGTGATGTAGTGTGTGTGTGTGTGTATGTGTGTTTCCTCTTTTTTTTTTTTTTTTGTTGTGTAGTACAATAATACGAATAATAGTTAACTAGTTAGTAACAATTAATTTTTTTCTCTTAATACTGTCGTCATTCGCGATGACAATTTGTTGTTTTTTTGTTTTTTTTTTATTTTTCTCTTCCACTGCTGATCGCTTGATTGAACGTCAACTTCGCTCAAATGTTCTACATCGTCTCAGTTTGTTTTGCGAAACAAAAGAGAACGGATAACTTAAAGAATAATAGGACAAGTTACACAGATACACTAAATTAAGAAAAAAAAAAACACTCTCTTTGGTTATCTCACTGATTTGCATAAATACTACAAGAAATTGTGGTCCGTAGCCGATGGTGGCTGGAGGGAGAGCCGGGCGCGTGGTTTGTCTGATGGGGAGTTGGGGGGCTAGTGTGATCTCTTGATGCTGTGGAGACGACTGTGTTTCAAGGACGCTACGTTGCTGTGGACTCTCCTTGAGTCGAACTCCCCCTTTGTCGAATTTATCGTCATATTTTCCATACAAAAAGTCATCGTCCAAGTCGAACTCCCTTTACACTCTCGAACTACTTTGGATATCCCGTGGAAATTCGACTCTCGAAGTCGAAAATTCAATCTTTCCTCTAGGAGGCGACTGAATTTGAATGACTGCCGGATCAGATCAATGGCGCTACAGCCCGTCACGAGCCATTGCCTAGCTTCTACAGCAACTACTTGTGTTGCGCGTGCTATTGTTCCATCATGAGGGGAAGGGGACCTACAGGTTCGCGTCGACACTGAGCCGTTGTTCCATCACGAGTGGAAGGGGACCTACGGTTTCATGCCGACTCCGAGCGGCCAAGTTGGGCGAAGCTTCTGTCTAGACACGCAGTTGTTGCTCTTTGCGCTCGAAAGACGTGAGCTCCTGAAAGTTTGTCTGGTCGGACCAGTAATCGAACCTGCCCACACACACAGACCCACAACGCCACGGCCGATAGGAGCTAGAAAACGGAGCGTCCTTCGCCTGATTTCCTACGACAGCCATTCTCAACCTGTGGTCCGCGAAACCCTGGTGGCCGATGAGCACTTTCAGGAGGTCCACGACGCCCTTTCAATATATCTGTATCTGTGCCTGGGAGCTACGTTGTTTATTCAAAGTTGTATGTTTGGAGGGGTCCACCGACAGTTGCTGGGGCACAGCTCGAAGGTTGAGAAACTATGTTCTACGATATTGTGAAACACCTGCTGTCGGCACGAAGACGTCCTACTTGTCTGGTCCTAGAAGTGTGATAGAAGCCCAGCGGCAGGAGACCACGTTAATCAATTACTCACTTGACAGCTAAGCGTCTCAACCTATTTTCAGCACCGTCTAAAGACACACTTCTCGACAGATCTCGAAAACGACGCCTAATCGCGACTCGCACATTTCTAGGGCGTTGGTGGATGGTTTGAGGCACTCAATGGAGTAAAAACAGCGGAAAACCCGACGCTTCTGTTAAACCTTTACGCAATGAGCCAGTCCTGGCCCTCTACGAGCTGTAGTGCCACCCATATTATATATATTGAGACGCTCATCAAAGAGGAGTCTTCTAGGAAGCTGCCTCCTATGTCTAATGGCTTGTTGGCATGCGTAAGAAATGCACTACAATCTGTCTAGAACCTCTATTTTGACGAATCGAAAGCGGAAACGAATGCATTAAAACCTTGCGTCCGACTTTTGTCCGTCAGAGCCTTTCTAAAGTCCTCCGTCCAACTAACCACTTCTCTCATCTTGCATCCGACCTCAGAGCCTTTCGAAAGCCTTTCGCTCTTCCAATTGCTTCTTAGGGACTCAAAGCCTTTCTAAAGCCGTCCGCCCTACCAAACGCTTCTCAGAGACTCAGGGACCTTCTAAAGTCCTCCCTCGGTCTAAACTCTTCTCTTATTCCCTTCCATCTACTTCTCCACCTCAGCCCTGAGTCATGCCCCGTGATGGCTGTGAAATTTCCTCAGAAAAGTCGGCAGCAGCTAGTGTCCTTCGCCTAATCCTCGCCGACAGCGTGGAACACCTGCTGACGGTTAGTCGTCTCTACCCATTTTCAGTCGCAGCGTCGTGCCCCTATCCTTCTAAGACTTTATGGATTATCAGGGTTCGTCTAAGCGTCTCACAATCTTCTCTAAAGCCATCGAAAATTTGGCTTCTCTTTTTCAAAAAAATATGAATATTCTCGAAAGAAGGTCGCCTTCTTTTCAAAGGCTCATCACTCGATGTTCCTCCGAAGGCACGAAGACCTGGAGACTGAAGCGCCTTGACGTGCCTTTGAAGTCACCAGTGCCTGCTCTCAAAGGTCCCTTGGCACGTGACTGATGATGATGCCTTTGCCTTAAATGCCTTTGTTTCGATGACTTTGCCTATCATTCCTTCACCTTTGCTGCTGCCTTCTCACAAATTCTCTCAAACCGATCGCCTATCTACCTCGGCGTCAAAGGAACCTAGACCGCTGGCTTAAGTGGGCCACGACTGTCTACAGCATGGGCATCGGAACGCTCCCGAGAACTTGCCAACTTTTCAAGCTTCACGAGACACACGAGACTTGAGCGACTACTGCTTGGCTTGATGCTTTGGCCACGATGCATCAGTTCTGCATCCACGATCAGTTGATCTTGAGATCACCGGAGCATCGATCATGCTCTCCTTCTTGAGCCAGGTTGAACTTGAGATCACCGGAGCATCGATCATGCCCTCCTTCTTGATCCAGGTGGCTGTTGAATTGAAAAAAAAAAACCCTTTTCTGGCATCGGAACCTGTTTAGACCTACTTTTCGGTACAAATTGCCACAAAAACTCCTTGTTTTCGAAGTCTAACCGATCGTGGAACCTTCGAGTGAGATCTCTGTGCTTCACGAGGCACACGGAACTTGAACGGCTACTGCCCCCTATCCTTAACTGGATGTCTATGCCTCTGTTCTGCGTTGGCGATCGGTTGATCTTGAGATCATCGGAGATCCTCTCGTTATTCGACCAAGTGCTTTGGTAGCAAGACCCTCTTGATCCGAACCGTGCTATCGAGCCTGTTTAACCCTATTTTTCCCTAAAAGCCACACAAGCTCAGATTTTTCAAGATCGTGGAACCTTCAGATGAGCAGAGATGCTAGACGACTCTCCATGATCAGCCAGCAAACAGAATTTGTGCCAAGATCGTCGACGCCACGACTTAAGACCATATGGTCCTATGACGCTTACACAAGTAGACATAAGGCCATATTCGAGCACACCCTTACGCGCTGAGCCCGCGCTGATCGCGCTCTTAGCCACGACCATCTAAAGAACCCTAAGCCCTCGCAAAGGAATACCTACCTCCATCGTCTAGCCCTCCACCTGCTCACTCACCCCATCAGACACTCTAGCCCCGGGGGGCCCCCTCCAGACCACCTCGGCCACAGGACCTTAGGACACCCAAATTGCATTTGAAAAAAATAAAAATAAAAACAAAAAAAAATAAAAATGATAATTGCCTTGCAACTTCAACAAAAATCTCTCCCGAGGCCTGTCCTCTCTCTCCTCTCCCTCTCTCTCTCTCTCTCTCTAGATTAAATTGATTCCTTTCAAAGTGTGTATGCTTATAGTGCTTGTTTCCTTTTTGTTTTCTTCTTGTTTACAATTAATTTCTTAAACCCGACGGTCCCCTTCGTCCCTCTTGCTCGCGTGTGTGTGGGTGTGGGTGTGGGTGTGGATGCGGATGCGGATGGGTGGTGTATCTACAGAATGCTATGCGGTCCTATATGTACAGGTCGCCCTTGACAAATGGCTATCTTGTGAATTTTGGGATAAGTCTTACGTGGGGTGGGGGGAGGGGGGGGGGGAGGATGAATTCAGAATTACATATATATCGTCCTTACAATTCGGTGTGTCACACGTCATCGAGATCTATGATGGACGACTTGTCGTTGTCGTCCGCGGCATACGAATGTCACTGGTCCGACTGCGGCGATTGCTTCCCTGATCTCCCGTGCAGCTGATGATGGTGATGGTGGAGCGGGCTCTCGTCCATGGCGCCGCTGCCGTTGTGTTGTACTTCCAGACCGTTGACCATTTTCTCGATGTTCTTCAGCTCCGACGGGGAGCTGGAGCGTTGCTTCAGCAGCGACGGCGGCGTGGTGGGTGACATCGAAATCGGTCGTGTGGGCGGTGAATTCGAGGAGGCACGTTGATGTCTTGATGGGCTCGAGCTAAGGCTGCGTGGACCGTTGTCGCCACTGATGCTGGGTCCTTCTCCAGAGCTGCCACCACCTCCGCCGCCACCACCGCCGCCTCCACCACCGCCTCCGCCACTGCATCGCTGATTGTTGGAGCCGGGCGTAACGGCATCAAATGCCGAGCCTAGACTCCCGGGCAGGTTGTACGGCGTGAAACGGTGTCCCTTCAAGCCCTGCAACGGTGACACCGGCGAGTGCCCTGAGTAGTGACCGAATAAGGCGGGATGTTGGGCGGCCAGCGCTAGCTGCGCATTGAACAGCAGTCCCGGATTGAGGCCCGGATTCATGGCGGCCGCAGCGGCTGGATTGTGCAGCAGCGACAACGGTGGCGGCGGATACAATCCATGTGGATACAGATAAGGCAATAGATGAGGCGATGGATGAATCGGTGGACCCACTGATATATTCGGTGCCGGATACGAGCCGCCGGCTGCGCCGTGCGCTTCTTTGGGACTGCCCGACGATGTGGGCCGAAATGCGCCGCCCGTGCTGCCGCCAACGCTCTCCGAGCAACTGGAATCGCTGCCGTCACGCTCGATGTCGTCCGATTGCAGGCGACGCCGTATTGCGTCCTCATTTGAATGGTCGCCAGCACCGGCCAGGTGGTTGAACCAAGCTGCAAGGGCTTTAAATTGGTTAAAAAAAATTGTGTGTGTCAAGCATTTTAATTCTATTTAAATGATGGGGGTGTGGGTGTGGGTGTGGGTGGGGGTGAAGGTGTGGGAGTGGATCTGGGTAGGTGTAGGTGTAGGTGTGGGTGTGGGTGTTGGTGGGGATGATAATGGGTTGTAGGTGTGAGTGTGGCTGCGGGTGTGGGTTTTGTAGTGGGTGTAGGTGTAGGTGTAGGTGTAGCTGTAGGTGTGGGTGTAGGGGTAGGGGTAGGTGGAGGTGGAGGTTTATAGGCAGGGCAGCTGTAGATGCAGGTGCAGGCGTGGGTGTAGGGGTAGGAGTAGGTGGAGGTGGAGGTTTATGGGCAGGGGCAGCTGTAGCAGCAGCTGTAGATGTAGGTGCAGGTGTAGGTGTAGGTGTAGGTGTAGGTGGTGGGGTAGGTGGAGGTGGAGATGGAGGTTTATAGGCAGGGCAGCTGTAGATGCAGGTGCAGGTGTGGGTGTAGGAGTAGGTGTAGATGTAGATGTAGGTGTAGGTGTAGGTGTAGGTGTAGGTGTAGGTTTAGGTGGAGGTGTAGGTTTAGGTCGAGGTGTAGGTGTGGGTTTGGATGTTGGTGGGAGTGCGGGCCTGGGTGGGGATATGGGTGTAGGTGTGGGTGGTTTGATGTAAGAATACAGAAATATCAATCATACCTGAGTGTTGGTGCGCATGCATCTGTTGCAGCGAATGACTTAAAGGCAACAAGGGGCTCTGCGGTGGTCCCACAACATCCAGCAGCTTATCGTCATCGTCCTGATTGTCGTGCGAATGGGAACGGCCGCCCATGCCGCCCAAATGTAGCGGCGCTCTACTGCTGCTCACGTGTGTCGGATTCAGCTTATCCGAATCGGAGCCGCGATTCGACATCAACGCCTGCCTGTAACAACAATTGGTATGGGAGTTTGTTCATTAGAATATCCAGCCGTTCCAACTGATCAAAGTCATTAAATTGAGATGGAAAAAAAAATCTTCCCCTCCCCCCCTTGAAGAGGAAGTGTATCTCTATGACCTCTCTAAGTAGCTGCTAATTGATTCGCTCACTTAAGCCATCAAAGTCACAAGAGAAATGCTCTCGTTAAGTCCTCACTAATTGCCACAAATGTGGTAAAGGATACGTGTAGTCCCTCTGTCCTGTGTTGCTTTCTTTTTAGTCGTTTCTGTGGCGATTTGTGGTGTGCTGACGTCTGTCTCTCTCTCCCGGCGTGTCATTATTTGATCACCCAAAGGACCACTTGGGAGAACCCTTTCTTTCTCCGTTTTTTGTTTCTCCGCCCGGGTTGAGGGCCAATTTATTAGCCCTTGTGAACGACAACATCAAACAGACCGTGGGGAGGGTGTGTAAGTGAAGAGAGTTGCTACAAATAATCCCAATAATTCTCTCTGCGGTTGCAACCCCCCTCCATTGCGGCGCACAGAAGGGGTTGAGCTGCGATTATAATGCTCAATGATACGGCATTAGAGAGATGTTTACTCAGTGGGGCACACCGCAGGGATTTACGTGCGCATTCGATATGGGATAACAATTTGTTTCGAGAAGGCGGCGCGCGATTGTCATCTCGACGGCGGGGCAGCGTGAGAGAGAGACCCTCCTTCATTGTCGCACACGGTGTTTAGTTGTTAGTGGCAGTCGTCTAGTGCAATTATCCCCGCATGGTGTTTGTTGCCCATTCGTTTGCTGGGTCGACCTGCCTTCCTTTGAATGGTAATTAAACCTCATCTCAGGGACTTTCCGGTGTTTGTGCTTCATCGTCTACCGCTTCTGTAGGTCGCCGTCCACTTTCACTTCAACACTGCGGAAAAGTTGAACTCTTTTTTTTTTCAGCCAACTTTCATCCCGACTAAAGTTCTTGACTGTTTGCCATTTCCCTCAGCCTCCACTGCCGCTGTACAATTGATTCTCCGCATTTTCACTTCACTCCCTCCCTCTCCCTCTCTCGCTCTCCTGTGCACCATTGAGGGGTTCAAACAGAAAGATGGCCCGCGGGCTAGTTAGAGCGTTGTTGCATATATTTTGATCGTTTAAAAATTGCCTGCTGTGTTAAATTTGTGAGCTTGGGCATATTTGTTGAATTTACAACAATGCTCTTTGAGGGAATGCAAACAAAAAAAAAAGGGGGAAAAATCGCTCCGGAGCCCTGGGGGTGATGTGGCGTAAAACGATTTCAACTGTTTTCCGATTGATGACGACGACGATGATGATGATGGCTGATGGAGGAGCAGGAGGAGGAGGAGGAGATGATGAGTGTTTTGTCGAATTCAAGTGAAGTTGTGTTAAAGAATTCTAGGTGTTGCTTGGATGCTTGACGCAGGGCCACAGGAGACTTTGCTGGTTCCTGTGATTGTTCCTTCATCGGGGATTATGGCGGAGATCTTGACTGAGTGCCTTTCTGTATCGGAATCCTTCCTCTTCTTGGCTTTTCAGTGGAGTGCCGCAAGAGTATGGTGTGTGACCAGTGTTTGTTCATCATTCTGGATCGTTGTTCAGATGCCACTGTGCACCCTTGTTCTGCCCTCGCTCTTCATCATGAATTGAGGCTTCTGATCAGAAGTTCTACAGCTTCTTGCTTTTTGATGGAATGCCACAGGGCTCTGTTGTGGAATCCCGGTTTTTTCTGAAGACCTTGCCATCATGTGTTCCAGTTCCAAAACTCTTTCCCGTCTCAGCCATATCTTGGTATTTGATTGGAGTACCGCAGGAGTGTGCTTGTTATTGTTCTTCATCACGGATTGCGGTTTCAAATCGTTGCAGTACGTATTTCTGATCAGAAATCCTATAGATTCTTGCTTTTTGATGGAGTCCCACAGGGCTCTGTTGTAGGATCCATGTTTGTTCACCATCACGGAGTGTGGCTTCAAATCGCTGTAGTACATAGTTTTCATCAGAAATTCATTAGCTTCTTGCTTTTTTCTGGAGTCCCACAGGGTTCCCTTGTAGTACCCATTCTTGTTCTTCATCACGGATCCTGACTGACATTTCCCATCTCATCCATATCTTGACTTCCCATGGGGTACCGCAGGAGTGTGCTGTGGAACCCATGTTTGTTCTTCGTCACGGATTGTGACTTCAGATCGTTGCAGTACGTAGTTCTGATCAGAAATCCTACAGATTCTTGCTTTTTGATGGAGTGCCACAGGGCTCCCTTCTAGTACCGTTGCAGTGCTTGTTCTTCATCGTGAATCCTGACTGAAGACCTTGCCCGTCCCAAAATCATTCCCCATCTTATCGATATACTAATTTTCGCCCGTAGCGCCACAGGAGTCTGCCCCCACAACCCATCCTATTCCTCTTTTAGATGCAAAATCATCATCATCCTTGCTCCCATCCAACCTTTGATGTCATTCCATCGAACGTACCTTTAATTGAAATCCCATGTCAAAGCGCTTCGCCTCCCCCCGCCACCACCCACAATGTAGCCAAAAGAAAACCACAGCACAAGCAAGCTTGAAACCGCATCACATCCTTTGTCATCCTCCACCCCACCCACTCCTCATCTTCCTCGATCGCACACGTCACAGCCAACCATTGCCGCACACATCGCACACTCTAATCAGCGAACTGAAAGTCTAGCAAGTCGTGAGCAGAATATATCTCATTTGAAGCTCAAAACCGAAGTCCATTGTTGTGTCAGTGGCCATGCCGTTTGTTTCAGTCTGCCGCTGCGAGGGTGGGGGTGCAAATGTCACACAGAGACGCAGTTGAGAAGAAGAAAAAAAGGCAACAGAAACCTCCCATATGACGGTTGTCACTACTTTTCATCCGCTGCCGCTGCTGAAGCGAATGCAAACGCGTGTCCTTTTTGTGGGGAGTGTGTGTGTGTGTGTGTGTAGGCGTCATCCAGAACTGACGTCTCTCCAAATGACACTGACACTTTGTCCTGTGCTGTCAAGCGATTCCCGGTTTGCGAGCGATGTCTTGCATCCCATCCCCTCTTGAAAGAGTGGGCCGACATATCAATCTGCTGCTCGTCCAAATGGATTTGTGATGACTCCACACGCGGAGATGGATGTCGGATGAGTTGTGGACGCTACATTGGCCTTCACCCTCAATCGTGAACATCAACTACGTGGCCTGGCCGACGGCGGCGGCGGCGGCGGTGGTGGTGTGGTGGTGGTGTATCGGATTTCCGGTAATCTGCGAGTAAATTGTTTTTTTATTCCCGTGCCCGTGCCCGTGGCCCAAGGGTGACTTGTGACTTGTGCTATTTGCTTTCCTTTTAGGCGTTGTTTGACTAGGGTAAATCTCAGCCACAAGGAGACCGAGATTAAGGACGGGATCATGATAATGCAGGAAATTAAAATCAATCAATCACATCAAGTCCGATGTGTCTCTCTGTGTCTGCCCTCTCCCAGCTGCCTCGCATTCGATTTCCCATCCGATTTCGCATCATGTGGAGAGCTGTGTGTGGGTGGCTGTGTGTTCCTCGACCTCATCGTTGTCGTCGTCGTCGGGGTGTCTCCTTTGTGTGATTAGTGCTTATTTGCCAGGTACTACCGTCACCGCCGTCGCATTCTAATGCTATTAACGTTTTCGGTGTTGAACCAAGTCGCGCAAGCACAAGGGGTGGTAGGGGGAGGGGTTGGGTGACGACAAAGACTATAGAAACCACGAGAGATGATGTTAAATGAAAGATTAGACTGTCAGCCCAATGACATGGAAATGCCATGTAAGCTCTCATGTCTTCTTGTTCGGCTCTGTGGCAAAGGAACAAATTTATTGCTTCGTTACCCTTTCGTCATCGTGTGCATTGTAGGCTGACTGGCCAGAGTCGGAGGAGGGTAGTTTTGCGAACGGGATAGTTGTCAATTATCTTCTAATGGAATTCTGTTCACATTCCGTTTTAGTTTCTCTTTTTTTCAATTTGGGCTTTTTTTTTGGGGTCACAACAGTGTTGACGGACGCCGGGGGGTGGTGGTGCTGGGTGCCGGTGACGGGAGAGTGCCAAAAGTCGCACATATGAATGCCAGATCAAAGGCCTCGTTGCTGGCACAGGGCGTGGCGGCAAATTGGAATTTAAAAATTCTCAGAAAATTACAGGGAACGCATCGCCAGAGTTAAACGGCTCTACGCTGCCTCCTGGGCGACGGGGGTGGCTTGTCGGGTGGGTGGATAATATTCGGTTTTAGGCGACGAGGAGGCATATAATTAGAGCTACGATGAGCCGCAATTTGGATGGGAACTGAAGCAATTGGCTGGGGACTTGAGGTTTTACGCAAAATGATGGTTTTTAGAGTTCAACCGCAGGGTGGTGGTGGCGCGATGACGTGTGGCAAATTGAACGACTTTATTCAGTTCAGTGGAGATTTTTTTTTTTTTTTTTTGAAGACAGTGTGTGGGGGGATGACGGGAGGGGGAGGCCTCCGGGCTACCATGCTTGTTTTTGTTGCCGTTCCAGGTTTAGAGGCGAAATTCTAGGACTTCTTGTGAACATCTTGGCTTGTCGGTGGAGTGCCATGGGCATCTGTTGTAGGACTCATGCTTTTTTGTTTCGTACTCCTTTTAAGATGCGAAATTCTTAGACTTGTGAATATCTCCATTTTTTGCAGGAGTCTGTTGGGGTTATCTATGCTTTTGTGGCTGTTTTTGTATCGTGTCCAGTTTTCGAGGCGAAATCCTGGCAATTTTCGTGAACATCTTCGCTTTTCTGTGGAGTGCCACAGGAGTCTGTTGTATGATCCGTGTTTTTCCTTCATCAAGGATTACGGCTGACGAGCTTTGATACCTGCACTCATGCACTATTCCAAGCGGGAAATACGGGGTATATTGGTTTTCAGTGGAATGCCACAGGAGGCCGTTCTAGGACCCATTTTTTTTTTCATCGCGACTTATGGCTAAAGAGCTCTGCTGTATGCATTCCTGCTTCATTACAAACGCGAAGTGTGAAGCACACGGGTTTTCAATAGAATTCCGCAGGAGTTTGTCGTAGGACCCATGCTTTCTTCAAATTCCATCAAATTTTTTTTTTTTTTTTGGTGGAGATCCACAGGTATCTGTCGTAGGACCCATGTTTTTTTCTTTCATCCTGGGCGGTGGCTGGAACTCCGTGTCGAAATCCTTTCCCTTCTGCGGAATATCCTGGTTTTCCTGGTGGAGAGCCACAGGAGTCTGCCGTAGGACCTATATTTTTTTTTCCCCTTTTCTAAATGACTTATACAATCGCGCTACAACAGTCTACCAAAAGAGGTCATAGCACAAGAGGTCAAACACAATTTATTGGTACTCACTTTTTCTCACGCTTCCCAGCGCCAGTGTCGCGAAAGCCCTTCGCAAACGGATTGTTGTCGATCTTCAATTGGGTTATCTGAAATGAAACGACGTTCAGTCATTATCGTCGCACCGCCATTCGGCTTAGTCGAACTCACCTTTTCATTCTGATATGCAGTTACGGCTATAAACTCGGTCTCCTTGAACACATACGTCCTGAATGTCGAGTACGGCAGCTTCAGGATGTCATTGGCTCGCACCAAATGAAATCTCGGCTGATACTTATGCATCGAATTGAGTATAGTCTGGAAGGGAGAAAGAGAGCGGAAAGAGAACCAAGTCATCATCAAAATTTTGGCTTGTGGTTGTGTGTGATGGTCGAACAAAAAAAAAAGAAACAAAACTGCTGTCAGTACCCCTTTCAATGTCAAACAAAAGCGAAAATTCGATCGAATTATGGCAGCAAGAAAAATAACAACCCCCCCCCCCGTGGACATTCAGCGACATTCGTTGTCGACCGCGACCACCCACATTCGATGCTCGCTTGCGGTGCCGCCTATGCAGCCAGGCACACTGTCCTTCTCTCGCGGACATGATTAACATCGTAAATAAGCTTCAAAATTACACCCATTCCCGGTTATTTATCACTTAATTATCCTTTATTTCGGACCGAGCGAGTGTGAGGCACGACGAGAGGCACCAAGAGACACCGCGCAGCCCCGAGAGGTGGGCACAAACGTTATTTTTCTTTTGTTTCTTTTTTTTTTTTTTTTATCGGTCCCATGGAATAATTAAGCGGCGGGGACTACTTGTAGAGCAGAGGGACACTACTCGCGCTTGAAAATCTTGTTAATCTTGTTTTACGGTAATTAGTGGTGGTAGTCCTAAGCCAGAGAGGGAGAGAGAGAGAGTGAATGGTAGACGACCTGCGTGTGAGGTGCGTGTAGTCGTCTAGGCCAGGCTCCTCTTCCGCTCCGTCACAGATACGTATCTCGTTCAATCTCCTTAATTGGCGATAAAAATCTCCTAAAAGGCCGTTGAAACAAAACACACAACGATGCTGACGATGCGATGCGGCCGATGACGACGACAAAGATGCGGTAACCAACCGCGGACATCAACGAAACAACGATGGCCGCGACACTGGCGTGGCGCGTCACACCACCACCCGAATAGAGGTGGTTCAGAATTCTGATTCGAATTCCAAGCAAAGCGAGACCTCACACACGCAATTTCCCTCCGAATCGTCGTCATTTGTCTTCGACACTTTTTCGATTAGTCCGCAATTCTCGCAATCCAAGTCGTCTCTCCGAGTCGCCGCGACCCTCTGTCCAGCGCGAGTGATCTTTTAAATATTTATCTCCGGAGTTAATCACCTTCATTAAGACGCGAGAAATATCCGTCTTGTACGACGTGATTAGCCTTCAGCGGGCAGAAAGAGCTGACCTGAGCCAGAGCCTGCGGCCGAGCCCGAGCCCCGCCGTCACCCGCCAAAGATATTCATATTTATAGATCTGGTTCTGGTTCACATTCGGAATCGGAATCTTCGCATTCGTTAATGAGATGCGCTTCTGCCGGTGCTGGCGCGTTTCTGGCGGCCCCCCCACACGACGGAGGGTTGGTTGAACCTTTGTTTTGGGCTGATTCTTGTGGTTTTGCCCCGTCGCCCTGCCGCGCCGCCAATGGAAATGATTTGTATCAATTTTTGCTGCCTAGCACCAGATAACAATACAATTAAGCTGGTGGTGGTGGAAGTGGTGTGGCGCTAATGGGGAGGTCCTCCGTCTGATGACAGGTCGATTGGTTGGCGGCGGCGGCGTCGGCGGACCCACACACACACACACACGCGCACACATGGGAGGTGACGGTCACACGGGACGGAAATGTACGAAAAGGGGGGCCGTTTTCAATTTGCAAAGATGGCATTTCTGCGAAGACGACGACGACGTGATGTGGACTAATCGGCTAATTAGACGGAGCACAAATCGATTAACGAGTTTCACAGTGGCTGGGATGGCCGTCGCGGACGATGTGTGAATGAGGCGAAGTGGTGACTCCTTCTGAGAAGTGACTGCGGGCGGGTTGCCGTGGGAGAGGGTGGGAATTTCTGCGCGTTTGATGGAACGTGTTGGTGGGACTTTGGACGGATGACAGCGGGGATGCACCGACATTCTTCGTTTTCAATGAATTGTGGTATGGATCGTCACTGTGGGGGGGGGGGGGGGGGGGGGGGGGGGGCAGGGCGAATAGAGGGTAATCTGAGATTTTGGAAGCATTTTTCGGAAAACTGTGACTTTTAAGCGGACAGCCTCCCTTGAGCTCCTTAAGGCCGACAGATGTCTAGAGTCGGTGGCTTCCTTTGACGAACGGCTGCCTAAGGCCGACAGGTTCCCCAGGCGGACGGATGGCTGTTTAAGGCCCACAGATGCCTAGAGCCGGGAGGTTTCTTTGGCGGACGGCTGCATAAGGCCGACGGGTTCCCAAGGCGGTCGGATGGCTCTTTAAGGCCCACAGATGCTTAGAGACCATGGCTTCCTTTGACGGGCGGCTGCCTAAGGCCGAGAGGTTCCTTAGGCGGACGAGTGGCTCCTTAAGGCCGACAGATGTCTAGACTCGGTGGCTTCCTTTGACGGGCGGCTGCCTACGGCCGAGAGGTTCCTTAGGCGGACGAGTGGCTCCTTAAGGCCGACAGATGTCTAGAGCCGGTAGCTTCCTAAGACGGACGGCTGCCGAAGATCGAGAGGCTCCCTAGGCAGACGGACGGCTCTTTAAGGCCGACAGATGCCCACAGCCAGTAGCTTCTTTGGACGGACGGCTGCCTGAGGCCGACAGGTTCCCTAGGCGGACGGACAGCTCCTCTAGGCCGTCGGGTTCCTTTGGCCGACGGACAGCTCCTTGAGGGCGACAGATGCCTGGCGCCGATGGCTTCCTTAGACGGGCGGCTGCCTAAGGTCGAGAGGTTCCCTAGGCAGACGGACGGCTCCTTAAGGCCGACAGATGCCTAGAACCGGGCGATTTCTTGGACGAACGGCTGCCTAAGACCGACAGACTCCCAAGGCGCACTGACGGCTCCTTAAGGCCGTTGGGTTCCTTGGGCGGATGGACAGCTCCTTAAGGCCGGCACATGCCTAGAACCGGTAGCTTCCTCAGACGGCCGCACTTGCCTTGACGGGCAGCTGCTAAAAGCCGACGGGTTCCTTGGAGGTCCCCTAAATCGACTAAATTTTCGTCACCCTAGGTCGTCACCCTCTCCACCACACTTTAGTCGCCATCGTTAATGCCAACACCCTACCCACCTCCGCCCATCCAAACCGCCCCAGACAGACAATGTCACCCACTTGTCCGTCCGTCCGTTCAGTTCTCCTTTCAAATTCCACATTCTCCGCCACAAGACTGGTCTCTCCTTATTCCCAGCCAACCTCTGTCTCAGACTCCGACCGTCCAATCCAATTCAATTGAACACTGGCGCCAAATACCTGGTCACCACCCCATCAAACCATCTCACACAAGCATTCCCAAATGAGGAGTCGAGCCGCCTTCACTGTTCGCTCGCACACACGCTAACTGCCATGTGATTTATTAATTCCTTCAGTAATAGTGATTTTGTTCCCAAAGCGGAGTTCAAGCAGCCTCTCTCTCGCCCGTCATCGCCCGGGGTTTTGCTTCTCCCGAACCAGACTTCTACAAATTAAGACAAATCAACTGGGCACCCTCCTCACGGACGTAATCCCGCTCTCTAACTCCTAATAATACGTCCAAAGGAGGAGGTGTGCACACGCAGAAAACAAAGTTAATACATCATCAATCATCGGTGGAGAGTGGCAGTCAGCCAAGGTGGAGCGGCAGTCAGATGTTACCTGCGTCGTCTTGGCCTGGCCGGCTTGATCTCGCCTTCTCTTCTGCCTCCTTCACCACCATCATCGCATCCATCAACAGGTAGAGGCAGAGAGAGAGAGGAGCCTGACGCTGACGATGATGGGGTGTCTCTGGCCAGACCGACCGACCGTGTGTGTGTGTGCGTTGGACAGTCTATCATGTGGAAAGCTGGCTCGAAGCCAAGCCATCGCCACCCCATCACCGAACGGCAGAAACAATAAATAATCAAGGCTGCTGTCTGTCTATTAAAACTAATTACTCGACGAAATAAATAAAAAAACGAAGAAACCGTAGAAATGGAAAATCAAATGAAATTAAATCATCTGAGCATCACGTCGTTTTGTTTGCCATCTGAGACCGGTGAGGGGAGCGAGCGTTAAGCGTTAAGACAATGCACACGGGGCTGGGATGGGGTTTTCCTCTTTATGGCCAAGCACTGTTTGAAAACGAGTGTAATTAAGTAGACGCCACACTGCGCGCGATAGACACACCAGAGAGCTGGTGCCCTTTTCTTGACACGGCCGGCGATTAGGTAAAAATGAAAAATTCGATTCTTACGGAAATCACATCTACGTACGGGGCCGGGACGACGGCAATGACCCACAAAAGGTTCGCCTTCTCTGGGACTGACTGACTGGCAGGAACCGTTTCTCCCCCATCCTCCTCAGAGAGAGAGAGAGAGAAAAAAAAAACGGACGTATCGCTAATTAAAATGCTTTATTGTTTTATTAATTCTTGTTTTGGGCAAACTGCGTTGTTGGCCGTCCGACCGGACACCCCTTCACTATCGGACTCTAACTTTCGTTATCTAATTCAAATCTTCATTCCCCCGTCGCCCTCGGGGTCGGTGCGCGTCTCTCTGTCACTCTCCGGCTGATGGTTGAATCGGTTGTGTATCGTTTTGTTGTTCATTTTTCCCTTTTTTTTTTTTTTTTTGTTTTTTGTTTGATTCGTTTTAACGATCTCACGGACGGGTTTATGTCTGTAAATTTTGTTTTATGCAGATGCCCAGAGCTAGAGGCGCGGAGAGGGTGGCGCGACGCGGTATCGACGACTGACTAGTGAAAACGGTCGAGTCTAGAGCGAGAGAGAGAGAGATGATGAAGAAGGTACGGAGGAGATGACTGGTAATAATCGTAAAAATTTCCTACGGTGTAACCTTCTTGATGAGTGTGAGAAATTTTGTTTTAGGGCCCGAACTGATCAGCAGGAGCGCGCACTAGTGGCGACGCCGATGATTATTATGATGATGATGACGACGACGGCGATGACTATGACGACAACAACACGAACGACTCCCAAACCAAAGAAGTCAAACCAAATCGCCGAGATTTGTGAGATTTGAGCGCCGTGGGCTGACGACTTTTGTGTCTGAATGCAAATTTGGCTAAGCAAGCAATTTGGACTGCTATCTGGTGTCTCGCTTTTGAGATAAGAAAGTCTGAAGTGATCTTTAATTAGATATAATCGCGCCCGGCAAGAGTTGCTGCTGATTTTTTGTTTTTTTTTTTTTTTCGGGAGTTTTATAGCCGGGCTCGGTGGAGAAATTTTGTAGGAAAATATCATAAATTTGCATCGATTTGGAGTGGCCGGCGTTTCCGGCGGTGGTTTTTGATCATTTGTTTTTATGCAGCGATCGAGGTGATCATGTGATGGTTAAAATTAGAAAAAAGTTGGTTTGGACCATTCACTTTGGCTTCAAATGAGCTCACTCTCATTCGTTCTGCGGACAGAGGGGGCGATGGGGTAGGCCTTCTTTTGGGTTTAAATGCACTGAACTGCAGAGTGCTGTCAAATGGGTCACATTTCTTAAGTTTATGTAAAATTTATTTTTTCAATTTTTTTTTTTTAAGAAAACGCATGATTTTTTTTACGAATTTCATAAATTTTGAGGGATTTATTTATCTCGCTTTATATGGAACATTTTGTTCAGTCGCGATTTTTTTTATTTCTGTGTTTTTTCATATTTTTCCTCGAAATTTAGTTTTTTTTTCATTTTTTTAAATTTATTTTTTTTTTAATTTCTCATCCTTTTTGGTGTTTATAGGTTTTTTTCTAATGTGACCGTCTTTTTTCCTCTCAGTACCCTAACAGACTTCGCACTAAGCCGCCGCCGTCCGTCACAGAACTCCGGGACTCCCATCGCCTTCTATGGTCTTTAACAGCCCTGATGTCCCTCACAGACTTCAGGTGTCTCCCAACGCCTTCCATTGTCTTCCACGGTTTCTAACAGCCCTAATGTTCGTCACAGTCTTTCGCGTCTCCCAAAGCATTCTATGATATCTAACAGCCTTGCCGTCCGTCACAGCCTTTCACGTCTCCCAACGCCTTCCAGCTCCCTTGTCCGTCACAGACCTCCGCGTCTCCCAACACCCTCCATGGCCTCTCACAGCTCCGTCTTCTTTCACAGACCTCCGCGTCTCCCAACACCCTGCATGGCCCCCTAACAGCCCCGTCTTCCCTCACAGACCTCCCCACCTCCCATCGACTCCCTAAGCTCCGCCTTCTCCCTCTCAAGGCACAAAAACGTCCCTCTTTTGATCGATAGCTGACATATCCTCCACTTAGTCGTTCCATTCCAATGAGGTGTCCCCTCTCGAACCTCCACCCGAAACGCACAAAAAACCCCTCAGCCACACACACGCATTGCTTGCATTTCATGTTTTAAGTCTTCCGATGAAAAGATAGCCACACTCAACTTCCTCCCCATCCCTCCGTACTGTCATAATTCATACGTCAGAGCAGATAACACTTCACGATGTACACGCACAGTTTCTTCGCATCGTCTCAGCCCATCTGTGGAGTGCATTGCAGACGCGGCGGTCGATGTCACTGTGCGGTTCTATTAAACGTCCATTTACGCGATGTTTTCGAGTATCCCCACCAGACCATCCATTCCGCTCCGACCAACTTTACCAGGAAACCGAACATGAATGCACACTCGCGCTCGAGCGCACCAGGATCTGGCAAGTGTCGATGAAAAGATACTACGATGCGAACAGCACAGTGCACGGTGGTGTGCAACCGCCAGCGTGTACGGCAAGTACGCCAAGAGCCAGCCGCCTAGTAATTCGCCACCACCCATGTTATTGTGACAACTGCACGTAATTTATCAACCGCGAGAGCTGAGAAGTGCGCGCGGAAAGGTCCTTCAGAGGTGTGCATGTGGGCATCTCCTTTTGCGATTCTGCGATCCCCAGGTGCAGTCGATTCTCTCCTCCGGCTGCTTTAATCCTCTTCAATTGCTTTCATTTTAATTTGGTTTCTCCCCGCATGGGGTTGCTCTGGCTGTTGCTTTTGCCGTCCGTTGTGCATGTTGGGCGTCGTCGTCAACACTGCATAAAATTATGAGTGTTCTTCTGTCATCCCACACACACTCCGCCACACACACACACACACGGCTGACTTCGGTTTCAATCTTAGATACATCATTTTTGCCGGGATTAAATTGCGGAGGTTGGCTGGCCAGGCGGTGGACCTCGCGATTTGTGATGTATGCGAACATCCGCGGCCTTGAATGGGGGAATTATTGATCGGTTTCGATGATAATGTCAAGAGGTTTTGCTAAACATCGGTCGGAAAGTGCGTCAACTGTCATCGGCTGACAGGGGGATGTTCGTTCAAAAGCGAACATGCTTGCGGAGAATCGATTTCGAGGGAATTGATGCGGATGATGATGACGATGATGATGCCCACGCTGTGTCCTCGACTCGTGTGGAGTCCAATGAGTGAGCTTCAAGTCGAAAAATTATCAGAATTTGAGGGGTTTCTCTGTTTTAATGGGTTATTGGGATTTTTTTTTGACAATTGTGGGCTCAAATGTCGTTGCTTTGACAGCTGACACTTGACAGTTCATCCCGATGAAGGGTTTTCTGTGAACTCTGTCAAGGATGGGAGCTGGAGCGAGTGAGTGGGGGACATTGGACGATCATCTTCTTTCTCTATTTGGAAATTTTTGACAATTGGGGCCTCAAAAGTGGTTGCTTTGACAGCTGACGGTTGACAGATCTCGTCGATGAAGGGTTTTCTATGTCATTTGTGAAGAATGAGAGATGGAGCGAGGGAGAGAGGGAGCTTAGATGACCGTCTGTACGAATTTTTGACAGCTACGACGACAACTAAATTTTTCACTGACAGTTGACAGATGAAACTTGCTGGCCTCGTCGAACTTTCGATCATTCTGTCCAAGCTGTGAGCTGGAGTTAGAGGGAGATAGTGATAGAATGATCATCTTCCCTCTTTGCCTGGAATTTTTTGACAGTTGACACTCGTTTTCTCTGTCATCTGTCAAGATTGAAAAATCGATGAAGGGAGAGAGAGGGAGTTTTCTTTCTTTCTGTGCGAATTTTTGACAGCAACGACAACTACATTTTTCACTGACACTTGACAGTTGACACTCGTTGCCCTTGTCGAACTTTCGGTCATTCTGTCAAGGATAAGAGGTGTAGTGAGAGAGAGGAAGTGTTTGCGTGGCCTACTTGGGAACTTTTTGACAGTTGCAACGTCAAACGTCGCTGCTTTGACAACTGATACTCGTTTTCTGTGTCATCTGTCATGATTGAAAGATCGAGGGAGGGAGAGAGAGGGAGCTTAGGCAATCATCTTCCCTCTGTATAGAATTTTTGAACAGTTCCAACGACAGTTGAATTTTTCACTGACAGTTGACAGATGACCATCGTTGACCTCGTCGATCTTTCGATCATTCTGTCAAGGATCATAGTTGGATCCGGGAAGAGAGAGGGAGATGGGGAAAGGGGAGAGAGAGAGAGACAAAATGATCGCCTTCCCTCACATGACACTTGACAGCATCCAAATCCCCGCTGATCATCTTCGACATCTGTCTTGCGAGAGACACACACATTCCAGCAAATCACGGCATCATTCACATCATTCTACGTCAATCACGTTCGGCGTAAATTGTTGCCACTGCGACACAATAATTGCCCAAGCGGCCGAGTGGCCAAGTGGCCAAGTTCACCGCTCCACCTGACCGAATGGTTGTGGAGCCATTGAACACCACGCCCGTGTTCCCGCTTGTCATTCGTCACTTGCCACTTGACGCTCGTTTAATTTATTAGTTTTTCTCACTTTGACATATGGCAACTCGCGCGCGCTCGCACATACACACGCGCACGCACACGCGATCAAGAATGAAATATTTTGACGTTGCATTACATCAATGCGCAGTGCTCACTGCGGCTGGCAAATCGTGTGGAAGCGACGGTGGCGAGGCGCAAAAATGTCAAAACCTTGTAATTTGCACAAAAGACACATGCGCACGCTAAAAACCCTTCCAATTAATTTCGCAGTACGCTAGAGAGTGAGGGAGAGGCAATGTGGCAGAGAGACAGCGAGAGAGACAGGGGGAAACCCGAGCGTCCGTCCAGCAATCATTGAAGAATCGTTGAAATTATGTGACAATATTTTAACGATGGCAATGTATCAATTGACATGAACGCACAAGGGCTGCGTTCACGCGCAATTGACATTCACCGTGTAATGGGCTGTGTTCGTCTGTCTGTCTGTCTGTCCTCCTGTCTGTCTGTCTTTCGGCCAAAAACTCGCCGCGCACACAACCGTCCCTGGCGCAGCAAATGGCCTCCTTCCGATCATTTTCACTTCCCCATCAGCGGTCGGCGTGGATCCAGCGGCGCAACGTGGAAATTTCGCAAGAAGACAAGTGTTAACACACCACGGAGCGCAGGCAACGGCGGACACCTGACGGAATGTCATGACATTTTGCGAGACCGGCCGAGGTCTGGATGATGCCCAGATGAAGGTGTGCTTGAATATCACCCGATCTGTCATTGGTGTGTGCGCAGGGGGGCGGAGAGAGGGGGGGGGCCGTCAAGACGACCACAATACCACCCGTCGCTGCGACGAATGTCATTTAATTGTCAATTCAGGAAATGTTGAGCGATGATATTTTTACGAGAGAGGATCATAATAATATTATCATGCTCCTGGCGATGCGATGGTGATCATTATCGCGACGCACGACGCGGAGGGACGCGAGCGAGGGCACTCTGTTGGGGGGGCCATGGCGATGGTACCAAACAAGGACAATAAACGTTTATTGGTCAATAATTCCTGCGCTTAAGTGCAATCAATACACCGGCAAGGTGGAGAGAGATATCGGTTTTGTGGCGAAGCAGCCAGCACAACGGCGGTGCATTGGGCGCACAGACGCACGACGCTTTATTGCCGGCTGGCTTGATGCATGCTCATTTTGGCGGAGGACGACACAACGTTTCTCGGAAGCCCAAATGGGCAATTTATTGCCGGCTCGTATATCAGAATGTATGCGCGGGAATGACAGGTATTCGGATGCCCAATGGGGCCGCGGTGGTGTGATGGTGTGCGGGGCGACGTGTGAGCTGTGGTGACAGACTGGTGTGGCTTGTCAGGCGGTGAGTTTTTTTTTTTTGTTGAGCTCTGGTTGTCTAGAGGCGTCTTTTGCTCTTGGAGACCACTTTGCGGGGTCCTATGGCTGAAGACAGGGCGGAGGCGGAGGACGGCTGCTGGCCACTGCCTAGAGACGAGCCAGAAGGCCGTGCCATGAAGTCCCGCGTCTGAGGCTGCTGGCCACCGGCTAGAGACGAGGCAGAAGGCCGTGTCTGAGGCCCCTGGCCACTGCCTACAGACGAGGCAGAAGGCCGTGTCTGAGGCCCCTGGCCACTGCCTAGAGACGAGGCAGGAGGCCGAGTCTAAGGCTCCTGGCCACTGCCTAGAGACGAGGCAGAAGGCCGAGTCTAAGGCTCCTGGCCACTGCCTAGAGACGAGGCAGAAGGCCGTGTCTGAGGCCCCTGGCCACTGCCTAGAGACGAGGAAGAAGGCCGTGTCTGAGGCTCCTGGCCACTGCCTAGAGACGAGGCAGGAGGCCGAGTCTAAGGCTCCTGGCCACTGACTAGAGACGAGTCAGAAGGCCGTGTCTGAGGCTCCTGGTCACTGCCTAGAAACGAGGCAGAAGGCCGTGCCATGAAGTCCCGCGTCTGAGGCTGCTGGCCACTGCCTAGAGACGAGGCAGAAGGCCGTGTCTGAGGCTGCTGGCCACTGCCTAGAGACGAGGCAGAAGGCCGCGTCTGAGGCTGCTGGCCACTGCCTAGAGACGAGGCAGGAGGCCGAGTCTAAGGCTCCTGGTCACTGCCTAGAGACGAGGCAGGAGGCCGAGTCTAAGGTTCCTGGCCACTGCCTAGAGACGAGGCAGGAGGCCGAGTCTGAGGCTCCTGGCCATTGCCTAGAGACGAGGCAGCTCTAGCGCTCTTGGGCTCCACCAAACGGCGTCCTAGATCCGCCTCTCTCAGGACAAGGCAGATGCCGATGTCCCAGCTCCTGGCCACGTCTGTTAAATACTGGCTATCGCCAGAACACCCAAGTCCCTGCTCGTCCCTTAAATTCAACCGAAACTCCACTCCAGGACCCTCAAGCATCCGAACAAACAAAAAATCCCCCTCGATGGCCACTAAAATGCGTAAAATCCTCCAAGGAATGCAGCACCCCCTCCTTATCTCATTAGTTCCACAACAACCTTGAGTCCGAGCGCACCCTTCCCACAGTCACCTCGCCCGCTCGGAATGGTGGCTTCGATGAATGAAACCAAAAACCCCGAGTGAAATTTATCGAAGCCATAAAATGCGTAACTAAAGTGGAACACATCTTCGGTGGCGACTGAGAACCAGCATCGATGGGTGTACGCATCAATTTTATCGCCGCTTTCCGCTTTAATTGCCCTTGTCTGCCCACCAAGAGGCTTCACTGGCTTGACCCCTCCAGTCGAAGTGTAAAACATCTCATATTCGATCCACCTCTCTCTCGCTCTCGCCCATTAAACGCGGCGAACAACCTCAATGCTCCACTTTATACGTGTCACCGCGCGTTGGACCCGTTCGCCTCCTCGCCTAATGTGTATTTTATTCAAAAAAAAAAAAACAAAAAAAAAAAATGTGTATACAAAAAATAAAATAAAATAGACGAGGAGAGATAAAAAAAAGAGGAAAAAAAAAAAAAAACATCATAAATTAACCGCGGAACAATGCGCCGATGCTGGTGATCCATTAAAGCTGATAAAACTGTGTAGCTACTGTACAAAGTGAGCTCAGATTCGTCGTTTATTGATTTTCCGATTGTCTCACAATGCAAATCAGTGGCCATAGATATGCACGGATCGCCGCCGCCGTCGCCTGAGCGGGCACCGCGCTTAGGCCACTCAAATGGCAACCGGTTTACTACTGTCGCCGCAAGCTCTCTCTCTCTCTCTCTCCCCCGTTCGGGTGGCAGTTAATTTATTCCATCGCGTTGATTAGAAATATATTTCTTTTCTCGTTTAAAACACAGAAACGGGAGGGACACTTGGGTGGCAAATGACTTCAATTTATCACACACCACCGACAAAACAGAAAAAAAAAAACGAATCCACACAAAACCCTAAAGAACGGCCATCTCTTCTCGAGGCCGGGGTGTCGGACGGACGTCTCTGATTGTCGCGCGGCAACCGCTGATGGCCCGAATGCTTTGCATAAATAAATAATTAACGAAATGTCTTTGTTTTAAAATGTAACGACCGGCCGGGCAGCGGCTGAGGATCATCCATCGGTGCTCCAGCTCCAGCTACAGCTCCAGCTCCAGCTGCGGTCGGGATGTGCGTGAGATAGTCTTTTTGTGTGATTTTTTTTTCTCGTTTGTTTACGAGCCACTGGATGATTCATGCGATGAATGAAAGCGCACATAAATGTCTCGCCGGCTAGAGATCATGGATTTATGATGGATTTTGTTCTCACTATTCAGGAAACGCTTGGCTTATCTATTTTTCCACTTCCTGCGATTCATGGGAGAATGCGCTTGTGGGGCTGGCCGGACCATTAAGGGAACGCCTCGAATTGATGGAGGCAACCTTGGTGAGCGAGAGCCTTCGCTTCTGGCCTACTTCGTCGCACCGGCGTTGACATTTTTCACAATTCCCTCCACAGTCGCAAATTTTTGCCCAAAATCTCCCAAAAATAACGGTACAATTGTCCTTTTTCCAACACCATCCTCTAACCCAAGTCACCAGCTACAAAGTCGCCCTTGGTCATATTGTCGTCCGATCCATCGTTTTCGAGATACAAGCAACCACGCGTTGGGTGCAAAAAAAGAACCCCATTTTCGATGAAAAATTCTACTGGGATACCAGGCCACCAGAAATGGTAGCAGGTGGTCTGATGACATTTGTGCCACTTTTGATTGCGTATATCTCGGGAACGGAACGTCCTACAGCAAAATGGTCAAGGGCGACTTTGTAGCTTGCACCTTCAACTAGAGGGTGGAGATTGTAACGGGATGAATTTACCGTTATTTGTTTGAGATTATTAAAGGCTTATCTTATATGGTGAAAATCACACAAAAATAACAGTCAATTTATCCACTTCCCTAGTCCATCCTCTAGATCACGTAATAAGCTACAACATTGACCTTCGTCATTTTGCCCTACGATGTACAGTTTTCGAGAAATAAGCAGGCAAAAATTGCCCAAAAGTAGGGATCTGATGCCATTTATGCCACTTTTGATTGCACATATCGCCAGAACCGTACGTCCTACAGCAAATTGACCTGAAGCGATTTTTTAGGCAACTCCTTGGACTAGAGGACAGAAACCATAACTGTATCAATTTATCGTTATTTCTGTGAGATTTTAATGGATTGCCTTATGCTTTGAATATCATAGTGAAATAACGGGATATTTGTTCAACTGCTAACTTTATCCTCTAGATCACGTTTAAAGCTTCAACATTGACCTTGATCATTTTATCGTATGATCTACCGTTTTCGAGATCTAAGCAAACAAAATAGGTCAAAAGTCGGAAGTCTAATTACGTTTAAGTCACTTTTGCTTCATTATAACTCGGGAACGGTGCGTCCTACATTAAAATGACCTAGGACGATTTTGTAGGCAACTCCTTGGACTAGAGGACAGAAGCCATAACTGTATCAATTTACCGTTATTTTTGTGAGATTTTGATGGATTACATAATCGTTTGGATGTTATACTGAAATAACGGAACATTTGTTCAATTTCCAACATTATCCTCTAGCTCACGTATAGAGCTACAACATTGACCTTGGTCATTTTGTCGTACGGTGTACCGTTTTCGATATATAAGCAAACAAATTTGGTCAAAAGTCGGATGTCTGATGGCATTTAAGCCACATTTGCTTCATTATATCTTGAGAACGGTGCGTCCTACAGCAAAACGACCTAGGACGATTTTGTAGGCAATACCTTGGACTAGAGGACAGAAATCATAACTGTATCACTTCACAGTTATTTCTGCGAGATTTCGGATGGATTACTTGGTGCTTTGAATATCATAGAGAAATAACGGAACATTTGTTCAATTTCCAACTTTAGCCTCTAGATCACGTTTATAGCTACAACGTTGACCTTGGTCATTTTGTCATACGATACACCGTTGTCGAGATATAAGCAAGAAAAAGTTGACCAAAAGTAGGCGGTCTGATGACACTTACGCCACTTTTGACTGTGTATAACTCAGCAACGTTGCGTCCTACAGTAAAATGACCTAGGGCGATTTTGTAGGCAACTCCTTGGACTAGAGGACAGAAAGCATAACTGCATCACTTCACCGTTACTTCTGTGAGATTTTGATGGATAACATAATCGTTTGGAAATTATACTGAAACAACGGCACATTTGTTCAATTTCCAAATCTATCCTCTGGATCACGGTTAGAGCTTCAACATTGACCTTGGCTATCTTGTCCTACGGTGTACCGTTTTCGAGATATAAGCAAACAAAGTTAGTCAAAAGTCGGAAATCTAGTCACGTTTAAGCCACTTTTGCTTGATTGTAACTCGGTAACGGTACGTCCTACAGCAAAATGGTCAAGGGTGATTTTGTAGCTCGCACCTTGGACTAGAGGACTGCAGTTACATCAGGATCAATTTACCGTTATTTCTGCGAGATTTCTAATGGATTACCTTATCCGTTGAAAATAACACCGAAATAACGGTACATTTTTCCATTTTCCAACTGAGTTCTCAAGATCACGTTACAAGCTACAACACTGACCTTGGTCACTTTGTCGTGCGACGCACCGTTTTCGAAATATAAGCAAGGATAGTTGCCGGAAAGTGCGCAGACCCCCTGCTATAATTTCTGGGGACCTGGTATCCCAGCTGGGGTTTGTATGAAAAATTGGGTTTTCTTGGATCGGAGATCGACTTGACGGAGGGCAACGAAATTTGGCATGCAGCCTAAATGGAGGATGGGGCTACATTTTGGTGGCGGTGTGGGTGGTGGTATGTGGAGCGATATGGGGGTGGTACGGGTTGTGGCATGAGAGGCTGTAAGCGAGGCGGTATGGTCGGCGAGTGGTACTGGTGGCGGTACGTTTCACATTGTTTTTGCAGCGTCGCCACAAAAGCGGCGTCATTGCCTTCGCCACGAGGACCTATTTGGACGCATGACAGCGCGCTCTGCCTCGGCTGACAAAAAATGCCTCAAATCCCCTTCGAATCGCCGGCCACGTCAAATTGATAAATTCGCCTCTGAAGACGGTACAAGGCTCTATTTATCTATTCACGACATGAGTTTCCCATTATCGACACTTCGCCCATTCGAGACCAGTTTTTGAGCACCTTTTTGGATCTGATTTCACCGCTCCCTCCCCCGCGCTCGCAGAGCATCACGAAATTAAAATATTCAATTGTTGTGTAAACCGCTTCATTGTCACCTCACCGGTTGTTTGTTTCTCTCAATTCGGAAGTCATTTCTCACACAAAACACCACCGAGACTCATCGGACAGAAACCGGTCCAGACGTCCCGTCCCGTCCCGTCCAACCATCCCAACGCCGTTGTCGTCGGTGCTTCTGCTTCTCGCCGCTGGCTCGTCAATTATTTAATTTCGTTTAGAAAATATTCCCGTATCTTTATCGAAATTTGACATTTTTTTATTCTTCGTCTTCTTCTTCGCCTCCGTGAACGGGCTGGCCACACTTGAAAGCGGTGCCGCCTCACTTTACGGCCCCCATTATCACCATCGTTTGTGCCCCGGGACCCCGACCGACTGACCACTCGGCTTGGCGCAGTCCAAAGAGGGTAACTAATTTCTGGAAAGATAAGCCACCGTCATCGTCGTCGGTTACCTGTGTGCGCGAGGATCATCGTCATCATCATCATCATCCAGAAGCTGAAACGGAGCAGCAGACGACACACACACACACAGCGGGCTAGGCATGCGTTAGAGTAAAACGAATTGATTGTCGTCGTCGTCGTCGTCGCTGGAGGTTGCCTTGCCTTGGTCCTCTCGTCCTCTCGTCCTCTTAAATACTTTGTCGCCAGGGACGGTGCGGGGCGGCGCGCATCCGCATAAAGTGAGGTTTTTAAACGTTACACTGGCTGAGTGTCACCGGCCGGAATGAGTTTCGCCCGATAAGAGGTGCACATCCGCCGGTTGGCAACCGAGCAGCCACCGTCCGCTTTTGCCACCTTGAAGCGGGGCCTGAGTGCAACTGCGGCCGCCGCGATACACTCGTCGGCGGTGTGGAATAAGTAAGTTACATTGATAAAGGTGTTCACATTCGATTCGATAGCACCTTTTGAGATCGAGCGACATGACCGCCGCGTCTGCTGTCCAGGGAGAGAGAGAGAGAGAGAGAGGACCGCCGCCGACGAGCGAGGGAGAGGGACATAAGCACACTAAAGTGGATAACATTAGCGGCACTGCCACCGTTGCCGGTGTCGTCGTCGGTGTGTCGGTTGCTCCTGTTCGGACTGGTAATGATGTGTAATCGAAGGCTTCCGTCCGTTCGCAGCTTCGTCCTTCACCTCAACGACGACGGTGGCAGTGGCAGAGGCACAGCTCAGTCAGCGACGACGACGGTGGCGGTGATGTTTCTGGCTGCCGCTGCTTCTGCTGCCGCTCCCGATGATGATGATGATGATGATGAGGATGATGGCAAAAGGAGGATGATGAAGCGACAGAAAGCGCCCGGTAGCCGCTGGACGCGGACATAAATCGATAACACCTTGAGTATTTTTTCATGTTCCGAGGCGAACCATTAAGAGATTGTTTTTGGTGTTTTTCTGCTACGTTGTCGTCCCCCGTCCACCACCGCCACCACCGCCGCCGCCGCCTACGCCACGCTACCCACTGAAAGTATCGCGATAACTTTGCATACCACGGCGGGCATTCGTAATCACACAGAGCGCCATTGAGCTTGCGAAGACCCCCGTTTTGTGACGGCGCATCGAGCATCGAGCAAGTCAAAATCATTTTTAAGGATCACTTAGGCGCTCGTTTGATAGCCGTCCCTGTTGACCGCGCGCGAATGTGCGCGCAAATTTATTGCCCGCCGCTCGGGGCTGGGGTGTAGGAAGCTGTTAAGAAATTTATTTGTGCTTCAGTGTGAAGGTTTAATTATGTTATAACCTTGAATGGGCTTCTGGGGGCGCTACGGTTGGACATTGCCGGAGTGAGTCCGGGTTCCACGGTGGTTTCTCACGCTATAGCTTCTCGATTCTGATTCACTCGAGTCCCAGCCTCAAACAGACATGCAGCAAAGCCATCCATCAATCAGTTTGACATAAAATTTTCGACGAAAAGGCCTAATTATCGAATTAAAACCCAATTCTGCGGTAGTTTTTTCAATGATATACGAAAAAATAGGTGTCCCCCCCCTCGGATCCATCTCAGATGTGATTCCTCGAGAGGCTAGAGATGCAATGATTGTTTCCTCATTCCAAGGTCGGGTATTTGGCATAAGGCACTCGACGAAAATGCTTGATTTTAGAATTAAAACCCAATTCTACGCCATTTTTTCAACGATATACGAAATAATATGCGTACCCCCCTCGGATCCATTGCAGATGTGGTTCATCACGAGGCTAGGGATGCAAAGAAGGTTTCCTCATACCAAGGTCTTGCAGTCGGCAATCGGTACTCGACGAAGATGCTTAATTTTCGAATTAGAACCCAATTTTACGGTATTTTTTCAATGATATACGAAAAAATAGGTGTCCCCCCCTCGGATCCATGGCAGATGTGGTCCATCACGAGGCTAGGGATGCAAAGAAGGTTTCCTCATACCAAGGTCTTGCAGTCGGCAATCGGTACTCGACGAAGATGCTTAATTTTCGAATTAGAACCCAATTTTACGGTATTTTTTCAATGATATACGAAAAAATAGGTGTCCCCCCCTCGGATCCATGGCAGATGTGGTCCATCACGAGGCTAGGGATGCAAAGAAGGTTTCCTCATACCAAGGTCTTGCAGTCGGCAATCGGTACTCGACGAAGATGCTTAATTTTCGAATTAGAACCCAATTTTACGGTATTTTTTCAATGATATACGAAAAAATATGCGTCCCCCCCTCGGATCCATCTCAGACGTGGTTCATGGCGAGGCTAGAGATGCAAAGAATGTTTCCTCATACCAAGGTCGGGCACTCGGCATTCGGCACTCGACGAAATTGCTTAATTTTCACATTAAAACCCAATTTCACGGTATTTTTTCAATGATATACGAAAAAATATGCGTTCCCCCCTTGGATCCATCACAGATGTGACTCCTCGCGAGGCTAGGGGTTCAAAGATTGTTTCCTCATACCAAGGTCTTGTACAGGGTGTCACGAGAATGGGTCACATGGCGGCCCCCTTAAGCAACCCAATGAATATGCATTTTTTTCAATGATACAAAAAAAAATACCCACCCCCACCCGTCCGCTGTCGCAAATGTGCCTCGTTCTGAAGCTCGAAGTGCACAGAATCTTTCCCCATCAAGACCTTGAAGCATTTGAAGCAAGAGAATGGGTCCTACGGCAGAAACAAATTGCCTCGCCATTAAAACATTTATCGATTCTCTCTCTCTCTCTCTCTCTCGCGCTCAGTCGAAGCACGTACATATAAATATGGGTCAAATTACCATTTCCAGATCGTTCTCCTCCACTAATTAGCATGCTATCGCCAAATCAAGCCGCAGTTTCATCATCATATCGGCAACAAATCACCATACGGAACGACAAAGGCCTCTCAAATCGTGTCGTCTACCTGAATTCGATTGTCATCTACAGGCCATGTCCCGCAATGGCGTTCGCATCTAATCGATTAATATGATTGAGAACTAAACATTTAAGTCGCCTTCTTGAAAACTTGTCCCCGGTTGTGCACCCAGTTTAAATAGACGTCGCCTTCGGCCCCAAAATGGACAAACTGTGTTCTGAATTTGGTCAAAACAAGTTGTTGTCGCCACCGCCGCCGCCGCTGGACCGACCAGCAGCAGCAGCAGCAGCAGCAGCAAATCTGTGCGAGTTTTGGCAAAAGCCAGTTTTCCCGGCACATCGGTGAATATATTTCCTTTTTATTGACGACTCTCTCTGAGTCATTCGGCGGCCGACAGCGGCGAATGCGCGTGTTTTTTCGCTGCAGACGCGGCCACACACACCCTCCTCCTCCTCCTCCTCCACCGGTGGACCGTCTCTAATGAACAACATGATGCTGCGCGGCTGATGTCGATTGTGATGTTGATGTTTGATGATTTGTATGCAAATCGATGCCGCGCAACAGCAGCCAATCGGTTATCGAACACAGAGTTGGCGTCCCCCGAGCCGATATCTTTCGGTGGTTGGCTTTCAATTAGGGACCAGGGATGAAGAAGGATATAATTAAAGTGTCCGACTGTTGTTGCTGGTGGCTTTTGTGCGCTGAAATTTGCATATCGGCTACCGTGTGCTTTGCGAACTGTTCAGCTGGCCCAGCCGGTGTGTTACTTTCTTCATCTACAAAGTTAACCGACGCCGCCGCGACTTAAGTGATCCCTCTCCCACTCCGCTTAATGAGTAAACAGATGAAACTTTTCGCGGACACAGAAGCCTTTCGGTTCGGTTTTCGGGGACGTTTCATTCATAAAATTGATTGCGGCCCCTTGTTGGTTTGCCGGTTTATATCGGATTTTTTTTATCGGTGCCGCGAATTTATGAGTTTTGACGGAGTTCAATGTCACCGAAATGTGGTCGCGCTCTCGCACAATTTCGCCGAGCTAATAAAGAGATGCACTTAACGAAGTTATCAAGGGGATGACACCGCCCAAGAGGGTTCAGTAACCGTTGGTTGGTTTTGCGATGCAAAAACCAGCGGGTGATCGTAGCGCGTTACTCTTCAAGATCGACCGATCACGATGATTATGCGCAGAGGGGGGGTAGAGAGAGAGAGGGGATACAGGATGTGCTGTGGATGTTTTAGGGGAAAACGGCGGTTGATTGATGATGATTTCGAGCAACCCTTGTGACCTCCGGATGAGGCTTGACGGCGAAGTGATCGTTTGCGATCGGTGATCACTTGAGTTTGCCAGTGGAACTCTGTGAACGACAAGTGCTTTCCGAGACGGAGTGAAGACTGAGAAGGTCGGGCAGTTCAGTTGCTGTCGTTTCTTGGAAGAGATCAGTGATCACGGATCCCCAGGCCCTTAGAAGGCTACTGGAAGTCTTGGAAATATGCCCAAGTTTGTCACCTGCTCCGCAGATCACGATCACCGATCAGTACTGAAGGGCAACCGACATTAAGTCGAGAAGAAGGTCGGCGATCAGTCAGATGCTGGCAAGAGGACTGTTCTAGAAGCTCGCTCTCGGAAGTGATCGGGTCGCATTCCTGATACACCTTCCACACGATCACTGATCAGTCGTGAAGGCCGGCGATCAGTCAGGAGGCTGGCAGGAGGACTGCTCTAGAAGTTCGTTCTTGGAAGTGATCGCGTCGCATTCCCGAAATATTTTCAAAACGATCACTGATCAGCCATGGAGGCCGGCGATCAGTCAGGAGGCTGGCTGTTCTAGAAGCTCGATCTCCTGATGCACCTTCTAGACGATCACTGATCAGTCAGGAGGCTGGCAGGAGGACTGCTCTAGAAGTTCGTTCTTGGAAGTGATCGCGTCGCATTCCCGAAATATTTTCAAAACGATCACTGATCAGCCATGGAGGCCGGCGATCAGTCAGGAGGCTGGCTGTTCTAGAAGCTCGATCTCCTGATGCACCTTCTAGACGATCACTGATCAGTCAGGAGGCTGGCAGGAGGACTGCTCTAGAAGTTCGTTCTTGGAAGTGATCGCGTCGCATTCCCGAAATATTTTCAAAACGATCACTGATCAGCCATGGAGGCCGGCGATCAGTCAGGAGGCCGGCTGTTCTAGAAGCTCGATCTCTTGATGCATCTTCTAGACGGTCAGCGATCAGTCACGAAGGCCCGCGATCAGTCAGGAGGCTGGCAGGAGGACTGCTCTAGAAGTTCGTTCTTGGAAGTGATCGCGTCGCATTTCCGAAATATTTTCAAAACGATCACTGATCAGCCATGGAGGCCGGCGATCAGTCAGGAGGCTGGCTGTTCTATAAGCTCGATCTCCTGATGCACCTTCTAGACGATCACTGATCAGTCAGGAGGCTGACAGCAGGACTGTTCTAGAAGCTCGCTCTCGGAAATGATTGCGTCACATTCCTTCACGATCACCGATCAGTCATGAAAGGAACCGCCACCACATCATGATCACCGCTCAGTCCCGATCAGCATGTGCTGCCTTGTTCCCAAATCCCTGTCAACAGCCTACGCTAACGATCATTTATCATGTCTCGCCTCTATCGCCGTGCCTAAGTACGACGGCCCATTTGCTTTTCTGAATGACTCGTTAAGCGACGTCAACAAACGCGAGATCGCCTTCCGCCGGACTTATGCCTAGGCCACCCTGGGAAATCCGCTTTAAAGCGACGGCCTCTACTTATGCATATTCAAACATTGAGCCCCAGTCCCCGACCCGATCCAATTAATCGACTTGAGAGAAATCCCATTAAGGCGCTTTCCGTTCGTAACATATGTAAATTCCGTGTGATTCCGGCCACCTAAGAGGTTCCCAATTCGACACATGTCAATAGCTTCATCGCTTCCTTTCACCCGTGACATGACGCACACGTTGTCAGCAGTGCCTTTGGTGGGCCTTTAAGCTCCCTACCGTTTTTTGTCGCCACTTGCTAAGCACGATCATAAATTTCGTATCACATCGCCGATGGCAGTCCGGTTTAAGGGCGCTGCAGCAGCAGTAACAGCAGCAGCAGCACACACAGATCCCACGATCGGCTGGCGAACAACGTGTTTGTTCACAGCACAGCATCGCGCTGGGCCCCCCCTCGATTGATCTCGCTGACCGATATCATTTGTTTAACAAAATGTGGAGCTACTCGGGGGTCACACGACGGCGGGTGGAGATGGTGGAATGCTGCAAAGATGCTGGTGACGACAGCTTTGACGGCTCCCCCGACTGCTGGGAAAGGAAACCGAACGATGGCACCGAAAACCAAAGCAAAACGCGTCACAAAACATTGACTGACTGATGCAGCATCACCTAAGGTAGCGTGGATGATGCTGGGATATCCTCTCTCTTTCGAGCGCTCTCTGCGCCACCGTGACTTCTGCTGATGATGATATGATAATGCTTCCCTGACGATAATGATGCCAATGGGGAACAATTTTATCACCATTGTCTGTCTGTCTGTCTGTCTGTCTGTCGCTGGCTCTCTCTCTCTCTCTGTGGAGGGGGGGGCGAGGTTGGAGGAGAGGATGCACACAGATGGGAAAAAATTTACATTTTCATCGAAACGCCGCAAAGAGGAGTTAAATAAATCCCCACTGCATGCGAATGGCTTTCTGGAAGCAGGCCCCACTCGATCGCGATCGCGATCGCCATCGCCTCGGCCAGCGGGTATACAGTTTGTTTATACAGGGGAATGGGGCGATTGTCTCTGCGTTTAATTAAGCGACATTAAGTGCGTTCCCACAAATGACGAATCGATAAGATCGGCGGACAGGCTAAATGAGACATCATAACGATCTTTGTTTTTTTTTTTTGCTGCTGCAGCGATTTTTGAGTGGCTTTTGGAGGATGCTTGGGTGAGAGTGAGGGGGCGCCAGAACGAGACGGAAGACCTGTGTCCTCCAAGAACAAGATGGGATCCCACAAGGCAGTCGAATGGGGCCCCAGAGAGACTCATTGGGCGACTAAATGGGACAGAAGCCCTGTGTCCTCCAAGAACAAGATGGGATCCCCAAGGCTGCCAAATTGGACCCCATCGAATTGAGCTACCTTCGGCGACTAAATGGAACGGAAGCCCCTTGTCCTCCAAAACGACATGGGATCCCACAAGGCACCCGAATGGGACCCCAGATGGACTCAATCAAACCGAGCTTCCTTGGGCGACTAAATGGGACGGAAGCCCTGTGTCCTCCACGAACAACACGGGATCCCTCAAGGCAGCCGAATGGGACCCCAGATGCACATAATCGAATTGAGCTACCTTTGGCGACTAAATGGGTGCCAGGCAAAGGACGGACACCCTTCGTCCTCCAAATCGACATGGAATCCCTCAAGGCACCCGAATAAGACCCCAGATGGACCCTAACTCAATCAATTTCATCAAATTTTCCTTCTTTTTTTTTTTTTTGCTTTGTTGGGAGGGAGGTGTAAAAAGCGATCTAGTTTTAGAAGCATGAAGCCAGACCCACGATAAGATTACTGTCTATCTTACCTGCTCGTCATCAATGGGCGACCTCCTCGAGAAAAAGCTGCAATCGAGAGCAAGCATAAGTCGATTCTGTGAATGAAAGGTTTGGGTAGACATGAAAATAAGCTCAAGACAGTACCAGGACGAGACAGTCCACACTCCACTCCTCCCCCCACCCCCCAATTCCACCCCAATCGCACAACAAAATGTACGTGTACTCATCAAAATAGAAAATCAAATGACCCATAAATTCGGTCAACCAGTGCACGGTATCGCCTGTAATCGAAGCACCGCCGGGAAGGAGCGGCACGACGCCCATAAACAACCCATCATGCGGACACACATTCGCTAATGGGTCGTGATTAGCTATCGAGTGTCCTGAATGCCCTTAAAATGTTGTCCCTCGGGTGTGGGGGCGGGGGCGGGGGCGGGAGGCGGGTGACGGTTGGCCAGCAGCAACTCAATTTGGAACGATAGGACGCGACCGAGGAGCAGTACCTTTCGGCAGTAATTAGTCACTCCAATCAGATTGAAAGCAATTTTCTTTCGCTTTTCGGGTGTGTGTCATGTGGTGGTGGTGCGTCAATCGCTTATCGATGATTTTTACGACCCGCCAGACAGTGTGCCACCCAAAAAAACGACACAATCGACAGAAATCAAACAGAAGACGACACACGGAAGGTGGTCGATCGGTCAGGTCGGGCCCACCACCACCGCCGGCGACGATGATGATTCACTGATACGCACTGCATACTAATCACGAGAGAATGTGGAACTCTCTGTCTCAAGAGAGAGAGAGAGAGAGGGAGAGAATGACAAAATCGACAAAACTAATGAAGCTTAATGAACGCGCACGGGATGGGGGGTCCAACGACGGATTTCCGTATCCACCACAAATACCGGATGCATCCGAAAGTTTAAGCATGCTTAAGCGGCCCGAAATTATGAGACGCATGCGTGGCGCTTCCTAATGGCTAATTGAATGGGCTACGTGGTGCGTTCTTACGTTCTTAGGCGGCTCTTGATACACATGCGCTTTTAAACGTTGGCACGTGTTCCGGCTGAAATTGGTGGATGTGTGGAGAAGAGCTCCCCCCTTCCCCCAGTCGTCGCCCAGCTCATCCGCAGATTCAGAGCGTGAGAAGCAAATTGAATATAATCGAGCCGCAGGTAGATGATATTTCGGTTTTTCTGTGTTAATTTGAGAGATTTTCTGTTAAAGCGCGAGCAAAGGAGTGGTTGCCGGTCGGGGTGCCCCGTGGCGTTCGACTAGCGCCTGTGTCTGTGTGACGCCACTGAAAGTGGGCACAATTTTTAGATCGTTCTTTTTTTTTTTTGCTTTTTTTTTAGTTTGTTTCTTAATTAGTGCATTAATTAGTTAATTGGATTCTGGGGCTCTGCGGCTGGTGGTGAGGAGGTTCGCCAGCGATTGTCTGAGAGTTTGACGCGGTCTGGCAGAGGGTCAAGGCCAGGATGGAGCTGGCAGTGACGTGAGAAGTTTTGTCTCGTCAGTCTGGCAGTGGAGCTGGTTTTTTCGTTTCTTTAGCTGCATCCTCTGTTGCCTCTTCTTCTCCATCTTTACTTCGCCCTGAAATCGGGGGGACATGAGCTTCAACAAACAAGACTGTCGAGTTCGCTCTTCGCGCTTTTTAGTCTTCCCTCTCATCAGCTTCCTCTGCCTCTGAGCTCGCTTCTCGCGCTTCTTCGTCCCCCTTCTCATCAGCTTTCTCTGCCTCGTCTGCTTCTACTTCTTCAAATTCCACAGCCGCCTCGTCTGGTGCTTCAATCATCAAGGCTCCCGAGTCAGCTTCCCCTGCTCCCCGTGCTTCTTCGCCTGTGCTGTCTTCTAGCGCTTCCTCTGCCTCTTCTTCAGCTTCCCGAGCTGCCTCCTCTGGTGCTTCAATCATCAAGGCTCCCGGGCCAGTTTCTCCTGCTGCCAGCGTTTCTTCGCCTTCTGAGCTGGCTTCCTGCGCTTCGTCGGCCTCTCTTCAACTTCCTCAGCCGCCTCCTTTGGTGCTCAATCATCAACGCTCCCGGGCTAGCTTCTGCTTAAAGCGCTTCTTCCCCGTCTAAGCCGGCTCCTCGCGCTTCCTCAGCCACTTCTTCAGCTTCATGGGCTGCCTTCTCTGGCGCTTCAATCAGCAAGGAGGCACCGAGCTGGCTTCCGTTCGTTGCCTCCTGTCTCATCAGCTTCCTTCGTCTCCCTTCGCATCAGCTGCCTCCGCCTCTTCTGCCGCGTTCGACTCCACATTCCACGGCGCTACATTCTGGGCCTCAACCAACGGTCTCTTGCTGTCCCCAGCCGTGCACATCCAGCTCCTTGTTCCCCCGCTTGAATGCGACGCCAACTCGACACTTTTTCTCTTGAAAATCCACCCACTTTGACTACGAGTCACCCACTTCTCGTCAAAGGAGGTCCTCCAGTCGTCCATTGTTCGCCATCCAATTGGCGTCGTCGCTCAAGTGGGCGTCAAGGCGAAACCGGACCAAGCCCCACACAAAGGCGCTGCCTCTTGGTGTCACATGATTAGTCCTCGCAACGTTTCCGCACCGTTCAGTGACTCCTTTCACGAGTCCACCTTGCGAACGCCTACAAACCGCATAATTGGCATCCGCTTCACCTTAAGATCCGCGCAAGTGTCTTGCCCCTCGAATTTGCAGCCACCCAACCACCCACTACCACGCCATGATTGCCTTGTAATTACTATTATTACCAAATCGCGACCGACCACTTGGGCCATGTGAAGGAGTTGGAATTCACGGTAATTGCCCGCACATGTGTGTGTGTGAGCTTAATTGTTTTCCGTGGCATTTCTCTCTCTCTCTCTCTCTCTCGGGCACGCACACTCACGTTAGCTCGGATAATTGACGGCAGCAAGGCCACAATAACAGCGCGGATTTACAAAATCGAAGGTGGCCACGTTGGGTGCACCATCCGTCTCCCATTTATCGGATTCAATTGGTGGCCTGACGGTGCCCTCAACTACTGGCGAACGCGAAACAATGCCAAACGCGATGTGTTCGAGTGCGCGCGCTCGATGATGTTCCACCAAATTGGCAGCGAAGCAGGCAATTAACAGAACCCACAGCATTTTAGAGAGCCACCCTTAAAGTGTGTGGGGAGGGGGGGGGGGTGGAGAGATGAAATTTCTCTAATTAACATCCGAGAGATGCGTGGAGAAGTGCCCGGCGTGTGACTGGTGGTGGCTTTTTCGGAATTTATCACTTCACTGACTGATGGCTGATCGGAGCGGGTGAACAAAGGCTCTCAAGTCGTGCCACGCCAAACTGAAGCCGCTGCCATTAGCAGCAGCACGGCCCGCCGAATGGGAATGCAATGGAAATGCAATGGAAACTAATGCGATATTGATAGAGGGACTAGCTAATTAGGTATCATTAAGGACTACATGTCATGGTTTCGTTTCATTGCCCAAACTACAAGACGACGAGGACGGGAAACAGCAGCCAGAACCGGCAGTTTGACTGGTAAGTCTCTCTGGCGACGCTGCGATTTAACCGCAACAGGAACAGCAAAAACCAAATAGTCCCGCTTGAGGAGCCAGAATCAGAATCAGTGTCGGCGGCGAGCAAGCGTCTGCGGCTCCTCGTCGTCGTCGTCGTCGTTGTTGCCGTTCTCTCGGATTCATGTCAAAGACCATTCATGTAATTGGATTGTTGCAAATCTCGCGAAAACAAAATGAGATGTGCTCACGGATAGGAAACATGCGCGCACGCGTACACACAACAAAACCCGCGGCGACAACGATACATCGCGGGTCCAGTCTTTAAGTGGCGCCCAACGTGATGACGACGGCGATGAAGAAGACCGCGATGTCGACGGGAACGGCTATAGCGAGCTCTGGCGCTGACGATGGCGGTGGCGACGGCAGCGGCAACGTTGGCGGTATATCCAATCTTAAACCAAATAGTCGCCTCACTTACATCGCTTTACACAACATGTGTAGGTATGTACCACAAATGACCCACCACCACCATCGGCGGGCAGTTAGGACCGTCTCCGCGAGCTGCAGGGTCTTGCTCGCCCAGGTATGCATGCATACAAAATGTGCATGAATAAAATAAAAATTCGCCTTTATCCTCGTCCACCTTGTTGTCATCGGCGGCCGACGCCACCGCGTCGTCGTCTCTGGTCGTTTTCGTGGTTCGCCTTACACACACAGCCACTCTCTCCAGCAGCAGCAGCAGCAGCAGCAGCCGATATCATTCATTTCTCAAAAGATTTGTTCTCCTGCCCACCTCAAAGGGAATCCGATGAAGACCGCAGGCGCCAGTGGCGCGCTCTCTCCCTCTCTCTCTCTCTCTCTCTCGCGCGGCTGAGAAATTCAAATCTTAACTTGAAATCGCGGCGCGTATTCACAACCATTGTGTGGGCTGCCCCCCTCGCATCGCGAACTTATTCGGAATCGAAGAGATGGCCCTTGTCCCTGGACAGAGGCGGAAGAGTTTCTGTGTGCGCGTGTGTGTCTGTGTGCGATCTTGCTGGCTAACAAGGCCACCCTTTGAACGCGCTCTCCTCTCATCATCATCATCATCATCGAACCTCATCAGTGAATCGGTCCCAGAAGCCGGCCGACGCTCGCTTGCATCATCGTCGTCATATAACAAATATCTGGGGACAGGTTGTGGTTTGTTAGGATTCTCTGGTGTGTCCACCGTTCGCCGCCGCTGTGCCGTGTCCTGGGCAGGTTTAACCATCGCCAGCAACCCTCGCCGATGCCCGGAGACTCCCTTTGGTTAATTTTTGCCTTCTTTTTTTTTTTTTGTTTTTCTTGCCGGTTGTCCTCCTCATCGTCGTCGTCGTCGTCGTCGTGCTTGTTTATTGGAAGCGAAGACACGACGACGGCAAGAGAGAGAGTGGAGGAACCCTTTTTGGTTCCCCATTGGCAGGATACAAATTGGATTGCCAGATCCTTATCAATAAATAGGAATACGAAATTTTTGTTCGTTTCGTTCAAAAAAAAAAAAAAGAAAATAAACGAGAAGACGTCGAGCGGTGAGAGAGACCCACGACAGCGCAGCATTCTTTATGGGAGGGATGTGAGCGGCTTGAACCTGTCTTCATTTGTTTCTCTGTCTCTGTGTGTGTGTGTGTGTGTGTTTGTTCCTGTCTTGCGAACTGCAAGGGGTTCTGTGTTGGCGGTGCGCTGTGCAGCGTGAATCATCAAGGCGACGCTCTAGACTTTCCTCGCAGATCTTTGGAGGGGCTTGTCTATGCCACGGTGACGGAGCATGCACATGCTCTTTTCTTCTCTTTTTTTTGCTTTTTTTGTGGGAGGAGACACGGGCGTCATTGGTTTTGTAGTTTCAGATGTCGTTAGCCAAACAGTCGCTTCGTTGATGTTGTTTTTTTTTCTGCTTGAATTTGTTTATTCGATTTGACGTCGGTGGGGGGGGAGAGCTTTCAATTCTGGGGAGATGGAGAGGGTGGGAGACTTCAAATCAAATGTCTGAACATCCAGGGTATGCCTTCGACTGTCCTTTAAAGCGACAAAGGGAGCCTCTCCACTGAATCCACCTTAAACGCCTTAAAAAAGCTACTGACCATGTTTGCGGCGCCACATCGCCCACGTCGTCAAAGTTTCCAACCGACTTTTTGACGATTCCCAAGCTATTCGCCCTCGAGACTGTTCTCGACGTCAAAATGGACAAGCTATAGCCTCTAAATGCGACAAAGAGAGCCCCTCCACTGAATCAGCCTTAAACACCCCAAAAAAAGACTTGACCACGTTTGCGGCGTCACAACGCCCGAAGCTTCAATGTTTCCAACCAACTTTTTGAAGATTCCCAAGCTATTCGCCCTCGAGACTGTTCTCGACGTCAAAATGGACAACCTACCGCCTCTAAATGCGACAAAGAGAGCCCCTCCACTGAATTCGCCTTAAATAGTGCCAAACATGTTTGCGGCGTCACAACGCCCACATCGTCAATGTTTCTAACCAACTTTTTGAAGATTCCCAAGCTCTTCGACCTCAAGACTGTTATCGACGTCAAAATGGACAAGCTATCGTCTCTAAATGCGACGAAGAGAGGCCCTTCACTGAATCAGCCTGAAACACCTCGAAAAGAGTTGACCATGTTTGCGGCGCCACATCGCCCACGTCGTCAATGTTTCCAACCAACTTTTTGAAGATTCCCAAGCTATTCGCCCTCAAGACTGTTCTAGGCGTCAAAATGGACAACCTACCGCCTCTAAATGCGACAAAGAGAGCCCCTCCACTGAATTCGCCTTAAATAGTGCCAAACATGTTTGCGGCGTCACAACGCCCACATCGTCAATGTTTCTAACCAACTTTTTGACGATTCCCAAGCTATTCGCCCTCGAGACTGTTATCGATGTCAAAATGGACAAGCTACCGCCTCTAAATGCGACAAAGAGAGCCCCTCCACTGAATTCGCCTTAAATAGTGCCAAACACGTTTGCGACGCCTCAACGCCCGAAGCGTCAATGTTTCTAACCAACTTTTTGAAGATACCCAAGCTATTCGCCCTCAAGACTGTTCTAGGCGTCAAATTTGCCAAGTTTCCTGAAGCAATCGCCTCCAAATCCGACGTCAAACTTGACGAAACTATCGCCACTTTCCTCATTTTTCTTCGCTCTCTCCCAATTTTCTGAACAACCTGATCCCTCGCGTTAATCTAACGCCCTGAAAACCTCATTTAACAGCTTCACATTGCATCCTTGAAAGTCCTTCTTGCACACATCAGCACACACACATGCACACCCTTCAGCCAACTGAACTGACTGGCAAGTCAAACACTCCTCAACAACTGCGTTGCAAGCAGAATGAAAAAAAAAAAACATAAATTTTGTTGTTTAACTTTTGAAAAAGAAAAAAAAAAAAGAGAAACCGCAGCGAAACGCTTTTCCAGTCGAATGTGTGTGTCCTCGAGTCCGCCACTTGACGCCATATTTTTTTCTCCTTCTCTATCTCCCTCTCAATTTCGTCGTCGTTTTTCTTTTTTTTTTTGCGCTTCACACACACTTTCATTTGCATTCTGCAAGCGTGGAATAAAATGGTGGATGGCGAGAGTGCACAACACGCATCACACGCATCGAACGTAATCTGTCAAAAAAATCAAAAAAAAAAGCAAATATGACACGTCGACGACTGGCAGAAGCAACAAGGGCAACACACAGTCGACAAGCCGACAATTAGACACACAGCCAGACACCGGGGGCACACACAGACATCTTGGATCGCGGCGCGCGTGGTGTAGGCATGCCTAAGAGCGACGACGGCGAAAATAAGTGCATTAATGGCGAAATGGCGCTGCTGGGCTGGCCTGGCCTGTGCCTCTGCATCAACAACTCGACTCGTTCGTATGCAAATGCCACGTTTTTTGATTTTTTCTGTTCTGTCAGCAAGACACACACACAAACACACCCACTCCCCAAGAGAGAGAGAGAGAGAGAGAGAGCGCGAGAGAAGGAGTTGCTGGTTAAAGGGTTGTCGTGGCTGGTGTTAAGTTACACTTGACAGTGCATTGGAGCAGCCCGGCCATGGATAGGCGCACCGAATGCTTGAGAATGCTCCAAAGCGCCACCATTACACCATCGCCAGGTCGACCGACCATCTTGGCACAGCCGCCAACACCGAACACCGAACACCGTCATCATCTTGGGCCTGTGTCGTCGTCGCGGTGCTCTCAAGAAAAAATGGCTTCCCTCAAAAACCTCTAGAAAAAGGAAACGAAAGAAAAAAAAACAAAAAAAATAAACCGGCGAAAAGCAGGAGGAAAGGCGAAGCCAGCAACAACAACAAGAAGTACCCAAGAGGCAGAGTGCGATAATTAACACACGAATAAAAATGCAAATACGTCGCGCCGGTAAAAAGGAACAAAACGACGACGCCCGCGAGGGTGTGCGTGTGTGCTGGCTAGTGTGTGTGTGTGTGTGAATGCAAGCATGATGTGTGCATTGTGTGCAACAAGAAAAAAAAAAAAAAAACAACAACCAACATGGAAGCTGAACCATTAGGCCGCGTTCGCAAAAGCTGGCCGGAGAACAAGAAAACGCATACTAATTAAGTGCGCCCCTAGTCAGTCATCCTGGCAGCAGCAGCAGCAGCAGCCACACCCTCTCCACTCGTTCGGACGCACATTATAGCACCTTCATCTGCACCCACTGCCAGCCAGACTCTTTCTCTGTCAAACCACACTCCCATCCAAGACGGGATTAACTTCCCGCGTCACGGGATGACAATGGGGCCCATTCAAATTGTGCCAATCTCATTAGCTAAGCCTAGAAAGCTCAGAAATCAGGAATCGGGCTTCACCCTGGGGGCGAGCAGGTCCTCTGAAGACACTTCAAATTGACAGTAAACAATCCAATTGACTGGGTGGCAGCGCGCACAGCCCACTGAACAAACATCCGAATGAACACTAACCCCCTTCGCTTTGTCTTTTTTTTGCGTTTTTCGTTTTGTGGCTTTGTTTTGTGTGAGATTCCAGAAGCGCCATTGAGTGGCATTAAACTGCTGCCGTCGTCGTCGAGCAGGAGGGGTCGAGCTCTAAGCAGTTAGCAACAATTCATAAAAGTATTCAAAACTTTATTGTTGTTATAATTGCATGCCTTCGGGGGGTTGTGGCGATGGTGGGTGGTCTCACTCGCTTCCTTTCACTCGTCGGTTGGTGGGGGGGGGGGGGGGGGGGGGGGGGTGTAAGCTGCACCAGCCAATGTGCAGAATGTGTAATAACTCGGTTTATGAAATGGATGCCACAGAGTGTCGGGCAAGAAATGGAAGGAGTGGGATGGATTAAAGGTGGCAGTTTTTGTGGCCAATTTCTGCTCGAAAAAGTTGCTTCTAATGTTGTCTAAACCTGACTCGTGGTGAATTTATAGCTTTTTGTACCACTTTCTGATCAAATTTTGGTCTAAAATGTGACATCATTGGACAGAAGTGGTTCAAGGATGACATTTATGACAGATTGCTGACAAATTTGATGGTAATCGACTGAAAAACGAACACATTTGATCGTTGATTGGACACTTTTTGTACAAAATTTTGAACATTGTCGAAATTTTGATCAACTCCACTCGAACTTCTGCCAAATGCTTGGTCTTTTTGTAGCCTGCTTCGACATTTTCACGCTGGTTGCAACATCTGATCATCGAACTGAAGATTTTTGAACAAAATGTAGAACTTTTTGCGAAATTTTTACCACAAATTGTGACAAATTGGACCATCTTCTGACAAGCCGAGTGTTTTTTTGTTAAAAAGTTTTGGACACTTTGACGCTAAGTGGAACATATGGTCGTTAATCAAACGATTTTCGGATAAAATTTTGAACTTTGTCGAAATTTGTATCACCATTCGGACCACCACCACTCAAACTTCTGACACGTTCTTGGTCTTTTTAAAGCCATTTGTGACACTTTGACGATAGTTGTGACATCTGATAGTTGAACAGACAGCTTTTTTAACAACATTTTGGAGTTTGTACCAAATTCGGCCAACTTTTGAGTGAACTTCTGACAGAATGCGAGGTTTTTTTTAAAAAGATTTTTGACATTTTGACTCTAAGAGGAGCATTTGGTGATTAATCAAGCGACTTTTGAACAAAATTTCGAACTTTGTCGAAATTTGGACCACCTCCTTTTGAAGTTCTGACACATTATTGGTGTTTTTGTAGCCTTTTTTGATACTTTGACGATAGTTGCGTCATCTGATAGTCTAACAGACAGCTTTTTCAACAACATTTTGGAGCTTGTTCCAAATTAAGACCAAATTTCGGGAGGACTTCTGACAATCTGCGTGGATTTTTTGAAAAGTTTTTGAAACATTTCGTCGTTAATCAAGGGATTTTGAGAACAAAATTTATAACTTGTCGAAATTTGGATCAACTCCCATTGACCTTTTGACACATTCTTTATCTTTTAACGTTATTTCTGACACGTTGAGAGTAGTTACGAAATATTATCGTCGAATAGAAGGTTTTTCGGCAACATTTGGAGCATGTTCTAAATTTAGACCAAATTTCGAGAGGACTTCCGACAAAATGCGTGTGTTTGTGGAAAGATTTTTGACATTTTGACGCTAAAATGAACATTTGGCCTTTAATCAAACCATTTTTGAACAAAATTTGTTGAAATTTTGACCACCTCCAGTCGAAATTGTGAACAAATTTGGGCTTCCGAAGGATTTTTGACGCAAATTTGTATTTTTGATCAAGATGTCGTACCTTGTTCCAAATTTAGACCACGTCAACTAAGATCTCGAAAAAAAATCGCAGCCTTCTTTGACGTTTCAGCGTTCCCATCTTCCACGCCCGACTGTACCCACTCGTCACTCACACCCCAAACCGTCAGCATTAGAAGCTATCCATATCTCTGACTGCTTCCTGAAGTGTTTTCTGAAAATTAGCACCCCCTTCCCATCTGAAACCACAACCCTTTGCAAAAAAAAAAATACCCTTTTTCTTCGTTTTTTTTTTTTTTTAAAGCTCCAACCCGGACGGACGTCGTCGCTTTGCCGGTTTCATAATAGATTCCCAGTTATTATACTTCTCCCTCCCACCTTTTATCCATTTGCAGCAAAAGTTTTCCCACTTTTCCGGCACTCACTCACACACACAGAGAGTGGAAAAGAGCCCTTCAACTGTCATCGAGCACACAGGGTTCTTCCTGTCGACAATTGCACTTAATTGGACATTTATTTCACTTTACATCTTATTAAGGAGCAGTCCACCCCCCACACCCCCCCTGTCGACAAGTTGGATGAAATGGGGGATGGAAAATATTCGCAAACCTTTTTTTTTTTTTTTTCTTGTTTCTGTCACATGCGCCCGATAGTGGCATCAATTGACGTGCAAAATACCGCATTCCGCTGACACACCTGTCAACCTGACAATTACACGACAATTAAGTTAGGTGCAACAAGCAAATTCCGTTGAATTTCGTGTTATGTCATACGGTCGCCGGAAAATTGTGTGACAGATCGTCAAGCAACATTTTACGAGGCTTTTTTGATATATTTTTACAACATTTTTCCTCGGCATCTCGATAAATTCCATTAGTGTTGTGTGTTTCACAGCGCCCCGTGTTGACATGATTTTAGCGTGTCAAATTGCTATTCGCGATGGCTACACTGTAGTGACAGAGCGAGGCGGCTTCAATTGGGTATTGAGCATGACAAGTCGTGTCAGCTTGAATCATCTAAAAACTGAATAAAACACACACACACACAGGGGCTAGGTTTTGATAGATAGATAGATAGATAGATAGAGGAAGCAACAGCAGCGGCAAAACCATTGTGACAGCGCCGACCGACGACCTAATGAATGTCATTAATGTGCGTCGCCGTTCGCTTATTGTCGTCGTTTTTTTTTTTCGTCATCGCGTTGCTCATTCGTTCGCTTGTCGTCAAAGTTTAGACGACAAAGGTGGTAGCCACTTAAGCTTAATCATGTGTAAATGTCTTCAATAAATATAAATAACAAAAGAGAGGCACAAAAAAAAAATAGAAAAAGAAACAAGGAGTGGGTGTAGAACTGTGAACACATCCCACCTTTTTTTGTCGGTTCTTTTCGTTGAATTCGGTTTATTTATTTTTTTTTTTGGCTAGTTAATGGGCGATTCATTCCGAATTGGATTGTATCGTTGGGTGGATGAAAATGAAATTTGTTCACTTTTTAAGGAAAGTGTTTGACAAATTGTCGATCGTCATCGGCCATCCGTGAACACACCCATGAGCTGTTGACAGTTTTCAGCATGAATACGGCCGGGTTAAGTGCTAAGATGTTCGAATGTTAATTGGACAAGCTTCCATTTGCGCGTGACAAACTTCAGTGGGTTTGGCAAAGCAACCGGGGCCTCAGTGAATAGAGGTCGCGATTCTTGTTTGGGCGCCACTTGGATGTCTGATCCCATTTTCCTCTCCTCTTCAACCTTGAAGCAACCCTTAATCACCCACATCATCGGAAAAAAAAAAAAAAAAACAACATTAACGCCATCAAATGTTGGAAAACAAATGAAATCCGAAAAGCAAACAAGGGTCCACAGAGGATTTGTCAATATTTGCCGGGCACGACAGCACCGGTTGCAGGTTCATTTCGAACGCACTGAATAAGGGCATTGTTTCAGTCGCTCTCGCAAACGGAAGTGTACAGGCAAACACCGAAAAACAAAAACCAAAAAAAATCGTATCGGATTCAGTTTTGACAGCAAATACTTATCATCCATGTCGTCGGTCTAAGTCCATTCAAAAAGTTGAGTGCGCACTGTTTGCATTTTCGATCTCGTCTAAGTCTGTACCACACGGTGTCTTAAGGTGGCAAGGCAACACCTTTGACTCGGCTACTGCCTCCTTCTCCTCCCGATCAAGCCGTTGTTTGTGTGTCGCGACGGTGACTGTGTGTCCCACCGAGCCCTCTGATATTCACCGAATCTCTCATGGTTGACTTGGCCCAACAAGTAGCTAGGAAATTAAGATAAACACCATTTGTGGATGTCAACAGATGCGTGCATGCACGCTGCGGCCCGGCTCTTTGTCTGAAGTCTGAAGCACATTGGGACATTGATCAACACAAACAGCAGTGCCGGGTGGAATAGTGGCGCCGGTGTGTGGTGAATTGTTTGTGTTTACCTTAAATGGGGGATTAAGCTGGAGTTTCCGCTTTAGACAAGGCCCCACGTTCAAGTGGGGCTAGCGCACGTTTGCGTTAAATAGCCATGAAGGGCGAAATGAGGTAGCTGTCTGGCTGCAGACGGTCGGGATTATGAGGAAGAAAGTGTCAAAGTGGCTCCATGAAGTCCGAGATAATGAGAGGAGTTTTGTAGTTTACTCTCGTGATGCAGGTGGAGACAATGGGATTGTGCGTGGTCTAGACTAGGAGTCAATAGAGTTGCTTACTGGCATGCATCGGCTTCCATCCATCGGGACACTAAATTGCTTCTAGACTTGATCGAATATGGACACGCTCCACAAGGCGTTTTTACGTCGCGACACAGAGAAGTTCTTCAATTGATGACGCTACAGTCCTACAAAACAGTGGCGCTACCACCTTAGGGCCGTCGAATTGAAGAGACGACAAGTTCCCCAAACCGATTCTGAAGCCAAATCTGGGGAATCGTCACCAAATTCGAGATTGACGACCCACAGGGCTGCCTACTGAGGCCAGGACACGTTCCCCAAACCGATTCTGAAGCCAAATCTGGGGAATCGTCATCAAATTCGAGATTGACGACCCACAGGGCAGCCTACTCAGGCCAGGACACGTTCCCCAAACCGATTCTGAAGACAAATCGTCATCAAATTTGGGACTGACATCCCATAGGGCTGCAAAATGAGGCCAGAACACGTTCCTCAAACTGATTCTGAGGACAAATCTGGCATACTGAGGCCAGGACACGTTCCCCAAACCGATTCTGAAGCTAAATCTCTGGAATCGTCATCAAATTCGAGATTGACGACCCACAGGGCAGCCTACTCAGGCCAGGACACGTTCCCCAAACCGATTCTGAAGACAAATCGTCATCAAATTTGGGACTGACATCCCATAGGGCTGCAAAATGAGGCCAGAACACGTTCCTCAAACTGATTCTGAGGACAAATCTGGCATACTGAGGCCAGGACACGTTCCCCAAACCGATTCTGAAGCTAAATCTCTGGAATCGTCATCAAATTCGAGATTGACGACCCACAGGGCTGCCTACTGAGGCCAGCACACGTTCCCCAAACCGATTCTGAAGACAAATCGTCATCAAATTTGGGACTGACATCCCATAGGACTGCAAAATGAGACCAGAACACGTTCCTCAAACTGATTCTGAGGACAAATCTGGCATACTGAGGCCAGGACACGTTCCCCAAACCGATTCTGAAGCTAAATCTCTGGAATCGTCATCAAATTCGAGATTGACGACCCACAGGGGTGCCTACTGAGACAAGGACACGTTCCGGAAACCGAGAAATGTCAGAAAATTTGAGACGGGGCTTTGATAGACCGAGACGTCGGTCCAAAGTATTCCTGAAACCCATTCGGAGGATGAATCTGGAGAAATGTCACTCAAATTGGTTCAGTAATTGGTTGCCAATTCTTCCGTAACCACATTTTTGCAGATTTTAAACTTGAACTGCCGCAGGGGTGTCGACTGATACCATTGCTTTTTTGCTTACAGTGGCTTCAAACGTCCAAATGCAATCAATGCCCCCTCAAATGTCCCTGAGCACGCTTGGAAAGCAAATTTGACACTGAACTACCGCAGGGCTCGGATTTAATCACTCATTGTTTAACTCTCACAGAAGATATCCTCTCCCAGAAGACATCCTCTCCCAAAAGAAACCAGTCTCCTGAGCATTCATGCGGCCTACCACAAGGTTGTCACCCAGGGCCTTGTAAATACATCACATCTTTTGCTCACAGAAGGAGCATCCATCGCCCCGGGGACACTTGGTCACTCCGCACTCGACACATTCCCATCAGGTTATTGGAAATTCTCTGAACTTAGTTTCCCTGCTGGCGATGATAATCACTTTATCGGTCGAACTTCTCTCAAGCAGATTACCACCCAAAGTTGCATTTGAGAAACTCGTTTCTGTCACCCCCTCCCCTCTTTGAACACCTCTGAGTATCACTTAATTCAATTCGACTTTGCGTGCTTGTGCGTGTGTGCGAGAGAGTTTAATTCAATCGATTGCCGGCCAACAGGAGAGACGACAAACTTTTTAATTAATTTCTATTACCATAAGCAGCAGCTAATCCTTGCCACCTGTATTCCTCGGCCGCTCTCTGTGGAATCCCACACACAAGCGTAGCGTCACAAAAATTTGAATATCAAACAGCGATTTGAGCGGCTACACAAACGCGCACGGATCGCGCTCAGTCGAGCGGTCGGCTCGCCGAAATCAAAGTGAATACGAAAATCCCAAAATTATTGGCCATTACTCGGTTGTGTCGTGTCGAAATGATCTTTATCCGATTCGATCCGATCCGTCGGTCCGCATATCGCGCACGTGATTGAGGCAAACCTTCATCGAATGTCAGGAGGGGGTCGGGGCGGATTACTGTCCGATCGTCTTTTGAGTTGTTTTCTAGCGCAAAACACTTGAAATTAGACAGAATTAAGTCTCTATCACCGCGCGGATCTTTAGATCTTCCACAGAGAGAAGCTTTCAATTCTCAACCACCACTAGGGGCCGGCCATGATGCTGGCGGCTTATTAGCCATTATTGTCACACAACTGAATGATATGAGGTGGTTTTTTTCTCCAACCAAAGCGGGGCACGCACTGAACGCGAGAGAGATACAGAGAGATACGGATCAGAGAGAACCCACGAAAACCCTGGGAGACAGCGACGTGACAAACGCAACGCTAGCGCCATGTAATTTCACCATTAACCACTTACGAGCGTGTATTCTACCAAAAAATTAAAATAATGCGTGCGCGTGATCATAAAGCGAATGAGTTTAGACGAACAGCCGAACCGACGGATACTAGATACATTTCAAATATTGTGTATTAATCAACTGATTGCATACTAATTTGCGTAAGTGTCTCGTTTTGAGGAAGATGCCTGGCGCCTAACCAACCACCACCACACGACCGCATCGCATACCTTAGCGCGCTCGGCTGGACAGACGAAAAAAAAAAACAAAAAGGGATGCACACACGTCAGCTGCATCGTTGCACCGCATTGCGTTGTGTGTCTGTTCGCTCGGTGTCTCGCTTCCAAATAATTCATTAATATTTTCGGATAATTATGACTTTGGGGTACAAAATAGCCCTCGCAACGACCCTATAATAATCACTGTGTGTCATAAAACCCATCGTTCCTCCCTCCTTTCGGTTCCCGTCCCCCCCCCCGACCGTCCACAGACAGACGTTTGCCGTGGCCAGCCAGTCGAGTTACCTGTGCTCAGACAGCCCCTCGAGGCGCACAAGGAAGCAACACAAAACAAACATTGGTAATTTCAAAACAACAAACTAATAATAATAAATCGAAGGCTTGTTACGGGGCAGGGGTGCTACCATCCTTGATGGATGATAGACGACCGGGGTGGAGGAGGAGACTTTTGGGGAGGTGTGTGTGCTCAGCAGAATATGGCATCGGTCTGTCCAGAGGGATAAATAATGATTTAAATGGCCGTTAATCATTTGAACACCCTGCTCTCGTGAACTCTGAGAGAGAGAGAGCCAGACGTTGTAAAGGCAAAAGAAAAAAAAAAAAGGATAAGTAGGCTGGCCCGAAGGTGTTCAGGAGATCGAGAGTGATCTGAGGGAACTGAGGTGCACCGAGGACCCAGCAAGGATTAGGAGCGCACCTAATTGACGCGCCGTTTACGAGCTATGTCTTGGATTGGTTTTATGAGGCCAATAGACTGTTACGCTTAGGGATGTGTTGAGACCTGGATTTTGGTGCGACTGCAGGCGCCACCGAGGTGCGAGTGCTGGTCGCAATCGCCGACGGCGTTTAGTGATTTTTTTTTTTCGTGATGTAATAGGCGCGGGATTGTGGGTCTTTTGGGCGATTTATCGAGGTTTTGCAAAGATGCGTCGAATTATGCGTTCAAGTGGCTTTACTGTGGCTTCAGAGAGGCGTTGCGAGGCGCCGGGACTCATTTTCAAGCTTTGAAGTGCTTTCAGAGTGGCGTTGCGAGGCGCCGGGAATTATTTTCAAGCTTTGAAGTGCTTTCAGAGTGGCGTTGCGAGGCGCCGGATTTTACTTTCAAGCTTTGAAGTGGTTTCAGTGCGGATTCAGAGAGGCGCTGCAAGCCGCCGGGAGTTATTTTTAAGCTTTAAAGTGGCTTCAGTGACGCTTCAGAGAGGCGTTGCGAGTCGCAGCGGGTTGCTTATAAGCTTAAGAGTGGCTTGAGAGAGGCGTTGAGAGGCGCCGGGAGTTATTTTCAAGCTTTGAAGTGGTTTCAGATTGGCGTTTCGAGGCGCCAGGAGTAAATTTCAAACTTAGAAGTGGCTTCAGTGAGGCTTCAGAGAGGCTTCAGAGAGGCGTTACGAAGCGCCGAGGAGTTATTTTCAAGCTTTAAAGTGGCGTTTCGAGTCTTAGTCATCGTGAGTCTTACTGAGCTCACGGCTACCGAATTCTGTTCCAAATCGCGACGACGCCAAAGCGTCATTTGGATCGCGTTGAAGCGTTAAATGATCTCAAAAGTGACTAGAGTAGCGCTGGACTTTCTCTCGAGTGTCTGTGCCCTCGATTGAAGCCCATGATTCAGCAATTTGAAACTTAAATGAGCCAAAACCCTCTAGGCGTCAAGGTGTTACTTTGCAATTTCGTTCAAGCGTTAAAGTGACTTCAGAGTGGCGTTGAGAGTGTTTCTCATCATGCATCTTGTTGGGCTATCGAATTCTGTTGCAAATCGCGCCGACGCCAAAGCGTCATTTGGATTGCCTTGAAGCGTTAAATGAACTCGACTATGGCAAAAGTGACGCCCGTGCTTTTCATCGAGTGTCTTTGCTCATGATTCCGGAAGTTTGAAGCTTAAATGTGCCAAGAGCGTTCGGAATGCATACCGCGCCAAGGTGTTACCTTGTCAGTTCGTTTGAAGCGTTAAAGTGACGCTTGTCAAGCTAAAACGTGTGAAAATATCCGACGCCCATCGAATTCTGTTGCAAATCGTGACGAAGCCAAAGCGTCATTTGGATCGCGTTGAAGCGTTAAAGGAACTAGGGTAGCGTTGGGGGCTTAATCGTGTCTTAAAGGCTTGGAAATATATGGGATTCTGTTATTTAGGACATCAACTGGCCAAAATCGCTCACGGCTGTAGCATATTTGGCGTTGCTGTGGACTCGATGGGGTGACTAAGGCATCGGCGTAACCCTTTCAACCAGACTTTATAGGGAATGACTGAATGTGAAGCCTAAGTGCTACAAAGTCCTCGAAGTTCATCAAGTTTACTTGCACATCGGACCAGTGAGTGTCGTCCAATCGCATCAAAGCGTCGCTTTGCACTGAAAATGGCGACTAGAGCCTCCAAACAGCCTCTAATCAACCGATTGCCACCAGGAACCACTGAATTTGAAGTGAATTTCTGTCTCCGTTCGAGCCACCAGCAGTCATTGGATGTGAGGCGAAATCTTAGGACTCCGTCGTCTTCTCTAGCAGCAGACACCCAAAATTCTAGGTCAAGTGCCGTCACAATGCAAAGCCAAGTCCTCTTCAAGAAACCCCAACTTCCGCGAACAATAACAAGAAGCTCCTCGAGAAGCACACCCCAACTCCCCCCCTCCCCACAGCTCAGCAGTAACTACCGCCAGACAGTCATCGCAGCAAAAAAAAAGCGAAAAGAAATGAAAATTTCCTTCGAATTTCTTTCGGAATGCCGGATATTGCATTCCTTCTTAAATTTTCATGGCGCTCTAAAGAATTCAATTCCTTGAGTCCCATCATGCCGCCATCCACCTCCCCCCTCCCGCTCCTGACACAAACATTTGTCGTAGCCTTCAACAAGGCCCTTCAACAAAACAAAAAAAAACTGTTCCTTATCGCAAGGGGGCCACCACCCCGCCCGCGCCATGCTGGCGGCATTGAGTGCCGAAGGTCTGAGTCTCTCGCTCTCGTGAAAGTCGAAATTACATGCCAATGAACACGAAATAAATTTTGATATTCCTCGTGGGCCGTTCAGATGGGGAGAGAGGTGGGGCGCCCGCCTGCTTTCTTGGTCGTCTTGAGGTGGACTTTTTGTGTTCGTTTGTCTGATGTCCCTTTTGTGCTTCGGTGCTAAAAATTTTCTCAACACCCGCCAGGAGTAGGCGTCATTGACGCTCTCTCAAACCATCGCCACCAGCACCGCCGCCGTCCCAGCCAACCGGTGAGCCGAGCGCTAGTTAGTGCGCGCTCGACGAAAGGGGTGGCGGTAAAATTAATGGGCCATAGTTGGGTTTTATTACATTTTAACCAGGATAATTAGATTCATGTTAAACACACCAACGGTCGCTGGTAAAGCGCTAGAAAAATTATGTAAATTAGATTTTTGTCACGACGAGAGAGTGACCGTGTGTCGCCGGTGGGTGTGGGTGTTGTTAATTTTCGTTCTTTTTTTTTTTTTTTTTAACGAACACTCCTCTCATTGCACGCGAACCACGAAATCGCCTTGAATCCTGCGGTTGTGGCGGTGGTGACGGCAGAGATGTCTAAGGTGGCGGCGTCACTCCAGCCGGGGGATTAGGACGAGCGGCTGCGATCTGGGGATCTTTGACGGCACCGAGCCGGAGAGTGCTGCTTAAGGAGCCTATTCCAACGGTTAGACAACCGCATTGTCCCCTTTGTTGTCACCAAAGGATGGCCATTGTGTGCTGAGACACAGAAAAACGACGCGCCCGTGCACACAGTAGCCGTGTGTCGGCGGCGGTGGCGGTGGCAATGGCTGAGGACCTGTTTAGGTTTCTTATCTTTTGTGTGTCATTTCGGGGGATAAACTGAACTCACTATGGCTCTGGTTGTTGTCCTTTTTCGGCAGAAAAGAAAGAACAGAGAACCGAATGGATATTGCAATTTCCCGTGTGCGGTTTATCTGAGGATGATAATTTTGCGATTAGCCTGGTTTTGCCCGCTCAGCGAGACCCATTGAAGCCTGAAACCACTTTGTCGTGGCTGTCTATGCCTATTTGGCTCATCCATCGTTTGCTATGTGTACTCCTGTCAACCGCGCAGCAGGATACCTTTTCTCTGTAGGGCGCTAGCATTTTTGTTTTCCTCTTTTGTGTACCTGCTTACTGGTTCGGCATTTAAGATGTTCTCTGAGTCGACGACGACGAGTATCTTAATGTGATCGAAATGAGCGCACAATGCCTAACAACCCGGGGGGATGGGGTGGATGTATAATAAATTTGTCTTCATCTGTCGACGGAACACAGAGAGAGGAAGAGAGAGAGAGAGAGAGAGAGAGTCGCAGGCCATGTCAAGATTAGATGATGTTTTGAGATAAACAAGAAGGCAGGACACGCCGACAATTCAAGGATCGAGGATCGAGGATCGAGGATCGCCGATCCGCCGCCGGCCAACTGAGCTGGAACTGAAATGCGCATTGATAGGGGTTAGTTTTTTTGCTGCTGCCTGCCAGCCTGTGCGTCTGAAGAGAGTCCTTCTTGTCCTGTGTCGATGGCAATCTTATTGGGAGCAAGCAAAACGGGGAAGAATAAAGGGTGAGATGATCTAGGGATGTCGTCTTGACTCGATGACAGATGGTTCTTTGGAATTTCTGTTCGTTTTTTTTGGGTAATTTATCATTTAACTTGCGCCCAAGGTGGACGCGATGGAGTTGTGCCGCGGGGAAGGGATGATCGTCTTTGAACGGGATCGACTGCAAACCGAGGGATCTCTGGTACCCCAAACTGCTCCTTCAAAGACCTTACTTGCTTGGAACTCGGAACTCAAGCTGTTCCTTCCGTGGACCTTCTTGGGTTGAAGCAGCTCCTTCCGTAGGTCTCTCAATCGACCTCGGAACTGAAGCTTCTTCTTCCGTTTGGGCCCTTAATCGACGAGCGGCGCCTTCAACTGAAGCTTCTCCTTCCGTGCACCCCTCAATCGACCTCGGAACTGAAGCTTCTCCTTCCGTGGACCCCTCAATCGACCTCGGAACTGAAGCTTCTCCTTCCGTGGACCCCTCAATCGACCTCGGAACTGAAGCATCTTCTTCCGTGGAGCCCTCAATCGACCACGGAACTGAAGCTTCTCCGTCCGTGGACCTTCTCGGACAGAAACTTCTCCTTCCGTGGATCCCTCAATCAACCTCGGAACTGAAGCTTCTCCTTCCGTAGTCCCCTCAATCGACCACGGAGCCGCGGCTCGAGCTGAAGCTTCTCCATCCATGGAACCGCTACTCGAACCTCCTCAAACTGCAGCTTGACCATATCCGGATCCGCCGTCAATCTGCCCTAAATTGCGTACCGAACCGAGTCCCGGACCAAATCTCCCACAAATCTGCCCCAAAAACAGAGACTTTCAACCGACTCTCAAGTCTTTAAGAGACCTCAACCCATTCCCGCCCCGTTCCAGAATTCACCGAAAAATATGTCAGAGTCACTTTCGTGTCCTTTTGATGTTAACCCCCCAACTCCCCCCCTCCATCCATCGTGTCCACATCGCATGTGTGTGCCCTTAAATAATTCAAAAGACACTCGAGAGAGAGAGAGCGCTTTGAAGAGGAGTAGGAGCTGAAGTAAATTACCCTACCTGCCATCTTGGCATCGCCATGGCCAGCCACTATCTCTGTCAGCACCCACCCCGCCCCCCACAAACATCCCAAGAGTGCATGGAGTAGTTCTTTGATTTTCTATTTGAATTGTTTCTCAAATGGCAACCGAACCAAGTTCAGGTCTCGCCCTCTGCGCACACTGCTGGGAGTGGTTGAGCGGGCGGTTGGTTGGCATGTCCTTTTTCGGGACACACGTAGCTTGTGTGTCGTTTTCCTTGTTTTAATTGTGTCATCTTGTATTCTCGTGTGTGCGAGGAGGGTGGGATGGGGGGGGGGGGGGGGGGGGAAAGGACATGAATTAAATTTAACCAAAATATAAGTGCTCCTCCTTCGCTCTTCATTCTTAGCCGACGTCGTCGTCGTTGTCGTCGTCGTTGCTCCTTGCGCATGATGTCACATGTAAGTGAACAGGATTTCACCTTGTTACACACACCGAATGGCTGGTCGTTTGCCGGATATGTGGGGGAGACCACTTGTATCCATCGAATTACACGCCGTGTGGAGATCAAAAACAGCCCTGCTTGCTCACATGGCCGGAGAGAATGTCCTTTTTCTTGATTGAGTGCTTATGCCCATCAGCGTCTTTAAGGAGTCGCTCCTTGTGTCTAACTCACTGGCTTTTGCTCATCCAGTTAGGCGCTCGCTACAATGGCGGTTCGCATTCCGCTCGAATGGACCGGCATCGAACCGCCCGCGGGGTGATGGTGATTAGGATCGGCTTCCCATTAACCGCAGATAGTCGTCGTTCGTACATATGTACGGAGTTCGCATCTGCCGCTAACCAGCGGGTAAATAGGAGTCACTGGGAAATGGGAATACCCATTGTGGTCTGCTCAAGTAGTCCCGGCGATCCTGTTTTTCTTTTTTCTTTTTTTTTTGTTCATGAAACCCCTAGATAACAATCGCATCTCCGTTGCATCACACCGGTCGAGGGGTTGGTTGGCTGCTTGGTTTCGGGGATTATCCAATTGAGGATTAAACTCACCCCAGAGAGCGAGAGAGAGAGAGGTACGATGAGTGATGGAAATCTTATTAAGACATCCTTGTGTTAAGTGCGTATCGATTGCAGGGGATTCTTTCTCGAGTCCTTCACGTCCCTTCAGCGATGCCGCCACCACCACTTGAGGATAATTTTTCCCCGGGTGAGATCTTCATCGTTGTTGTGCCTCGTTCTGGGGTAGTTTCTCGCTCCGCCGTGTGATTGAGTTTGCCGTGTGCACTCGCAAGGGATGGCAGCCGGGGTGTAGAGGGGGGAAAGTTCAACGCACATGGGTTGGCCTTCGTCGTGTTGTGCTGTGCAAAAGGGTGCGAGACTCTCGCACACTCGCACACTCGCTCGCAGAGAGCGGCACACAATCAAATGCAAATTGAAATGTAGAACATGAACAATAATGAACCACCGTTCGACTGTCCGCCGCTGTTTTTTTTTTTTTTTTGTTCCTCCATGAGTGGCTGAACGCCTGTCTGTGTGTGTGCTTGTGGCAACAAAATGCATTCAGGACTTCTGGGAAGGAAGGGAACGAAAGGAAGAAAGAAAAAAAATGGGAAAATATGGCTGACTTTCGTTTTTATTAATGGTTGTTGCTTTTGATTGCTCGTGTGTGACTCTTACGCACTCGGCAAGTAGGACAGGGTGATCCGAAAAAAATGTCGCGTCGAATTTTGTGAGACACTCGGAAGGTCTTCGCTGTCGCCGACGGCAGGAGATGTCGGGCGTTCGAGAAAATCGACTGAAAGTGACGAACGAGTGGGAAGACGATACTTTTTGAACCGAAAAATGAAGGAAATCAGCGGCAGCAGTGAGAGATGGACAAGAAATCGGATCCCATCGCGCAGGGGACTGACGAATTTGCTACTCTTTGAAGCGAAAAATGAAAGAAATCAGCGGCAAATGTGCGAGATGGACAAGAAACCGGGTCTCATCGAGCAGTGGAGTGACGAATTTGCTACTATTTGAACCGAAAAATGAAAGAATTCAGCGCGAAATGAAAGAAATCAGCTACAAACGTCAGAGATTGACAAGAAACCGGGTCGCATCGAGCAGGGGAGTGACGAATTTTGCCGTCGGAAGAAGCTTGAAGATCTCTAGGTGGTCTATGGCCGTCGAGAAGGAGAAAAGACTCCTCCATCTCCTTCAAGACGACACTAGACAGCAGCGGCGAATCGAGGACTGACTGTAGACTGAAGTCTAAATCCTCATTCTTTTCTGTGAAAACTAGAAGTGTCGCATGTTTTAACACGGCTGCCAGACAATCATGAAGTGTACCTTTCAATTAAAAAAAATATGGCCTTATGGCACTTTCGCAAATGTCATAAGACCATATCGCTTTATGTCACATGGCCGTGTGCCCGGATGTTCACTTAAGCATCAGAACGGAATTGAAGGAGAATTCCACGAAAGGGCGACAGAAGAGTGAACAAAAATGTCACAAAGCGTCGTCGTCCACTTTTCCATCAGAAGCCAGCTGGCCAGACAGTCCCGGCAGTCCAGGCAGTCTCTAAACCATCAGGAGTGAATTGAAGGTGCATTCAACAAGCTCCGCGGTTACCTTCAATTAATGGCCAAATGGCGAGTGAATCAAGCGACTAGTTCGAGAAGCGCCTAAAGTTCCGCCGTGATTCTAGACCGTCGATGGAGCATCAGGAGCAAATTGAAGTCGGAAGCGAAAGCCAAAAACCGGGTGAATCGTCCTCAAACTCATGCTTGTAGCGTCGCGTCTATGATTCCCAAGACGTTTCAGACCTCACTTGAGCCGAAAAGCGAGTGAATCGTCCTCAAACTCACGCGCCTCTGGTTCCGACGTTTTTCAAGACCGTCACTTGAGCCGAAAAGCTAGTGAATCATCCTCAAACTCACACGCCTCTGGTTCCCACCTGGTTTAGGCCGTCACTTCAGCCCAAAAGCGATTGAAACGTCCTCAAACTTACGCTTGTAGCGTCGCGCCATTGATTCCCAAGTTGTTTCAGACCGTCACTTGAGCAGTAGGAGCAAATTGAAGCCGAATTCCCCAAGCGACGCTACTGATTTGAACTAAACTTAAACTTCAGGGACCTGGCCGAAGGTTGCCACGTTGTTTCTGACCGTCACTTGAGCCGAAAAGCGACTGAATCGTCCTCAAACTCACGCGCCTCTGGTTCCCACCCGGTTTAGGCCGTCACTTGAGCCGAAAAGCTAGTGAATCGTCTTCAAACTTACGCTTGTAGCGTCGCGCCATTGATTCCCACTCACTTGAGCATCAGAAGAGAATTAAAACCGGGAGCGAAACCCAAAAAGCAACAGAATCGCCTTCAAACAAGGCAAGGTTCCCACGTTCTCTCCGACCACAAATCAAGGTCCGCCGCCCTTGTCCTCGCCTAGCGCGACACCTGCTCAACTTCCTAGATCTCCTAAAATCCACACTTCATGACCCCCCGCCACGGATTCCGCGTTCACATCGTTCCCATCGCACACGACACGATCCGAACCCTGGGAGCCTCCTTCGATTTGCATCCCATCGCGGCTCAAAAACCGGACACAGCCAGCCGCACAAGAGCGCCTAAATCCGCACACAAATTAAAAGCCCATTTAAGAGCGTCCATTTCGCCCCGATGACGCATCATCGCCAGCAGTGTGCGTGCGGGCCCAAAGGGGTTCGTTCGGACTTAGCCGAGGCACTTAATAATCTCCTCCTGCGTTCGCGTGGGGGCTCCCTTTGAACTATTTTTGCTTTAATTTGCTCAACCGCTCATATCCATATCCGTATACGATATGATGCCGTCGCTGTTCGTTGCCGTACTTGTCGAGATGGTGGTACTCTGGTGGATGGAGTGCCCCAATGGTGCACAGTGGTGTATGTCCCCCGTGTGCTCTCTGTCTCTCTCTCCCTCTCTCTCTGGCCACATAGAGCTAATTCCGCCGTTTGATCTTAAGCCGACTCTGCCGACTTGACCGGCCGCCACTCAGCACACTCAGCATCCATCCGCCACCACCATCGGTTGCCCCCCCCCCCCCCCCCCTTCCCGCTCCCCATTTTTTTTTATGAGTAAAGCGGACCGCGCGACGATAAAAATGAAATAAGATGAAAGTAATGTACTTACTTACAAATTTATTTATTGATGATCATCGGTTGGCGGCGATTGCGCTATCCGGCGGCGGCGGCTGGCCAAAACGAACCGAGCTGCCGACACTGCCTGGCGGTAGGTATCGGTGTGTATCTATCTTTTTTTTTTTTTTGCATTTTTATTGGAGCGCGGCTTTTCGGGACCGATTGGGACGGCTGCAACGCCGCGGCAGCCAAGGTGCCATTCTCACTCGGTGCCGCTTTCATCATCGGCCGCCTAACAACTTGTTGATATTGGCGCCCGATCACGCTGCTCTCCCGGTGATTCTTTGCTATTTACGAGCGTCGTGTGTGGGTTCTGCCCCCTGGCCCCGCATAAACTTTTCAGTTGTCACTTCAGAGTGTCAGAGTCGGCCGGCTGACCGATGTGGCTCCGCCTACTTTGGCGCTCTCATTTTTTTTTTCTCTGCTACCCCTCGTCGTGTTCTCCATAGTTTCAGACCAAATTACAGGCATTTTGTAAGGCGATGGTGCTGCTTGGAGTGACATGATATCAAACAGACGCGGGAAAACTTTCTGTGCAGCCGTCGCCGGTCGCCACACACCAGGAGTGACCTATAATGTGTGGCCTATGTTGGCCGCCCGCCGCCTTCGCAGCCCATCGATAATGAGTGTAATTTACGATATTTTTTTTTTCTTTCTTTCTTTAGTCCCCCGTCCCCTCATCCCCCTTTCGGCGACCGCTTGGATTGCATTTTGTGAAATCTCGCACCTGACGGGCTGACGCACAGATAGGCTTTTATTTTTGTTTTACCTCCAAATAGGGTTGTTTTTTTGTGGTCGCCGGTTAACAGGGTGGTTAGGTGAGTGATTATTTGTTCATAATTAATCGAGGAACTGTAGTCCTCACTTTGTAGCGAGGAAAAACAGCAATTTGCTGGAAATCGATGAGACTTTGGTGGTGGATGACGCCTTCGAAGGGGAATGGCTGCTCTTTGTGCACACATCCTCGCTTCTTTATTTTTCTTTGAATTCTTCTTCAATCGCAATCAATGAGAGAGTGTCGTTAATTTTCATGGGCAAAGCTTGAAATCACTGATTTTACAACCGTGACTGCAAGTTTGTTGTTAACTCGCTCTGACTTGAAGTTGCGTCTCTTTAGTCGTCGATCGCGTTGAAAACGACGAGGTAGGCGGTCGCAAACTCACAACTGACGGTCGGGTTGGGACCACAACCAATTAATGGTTAAATTCAATTGAAGTTGCACTCCAGCCGAAGACGACTTCAACCAAAAAGCTTGCAAAAGATGGCTGCCAACGATCGGCTGCTAGTTTGTTGATGGCTCCTTGACTTTACTTGAATTCCTGGTCAAGCCAACAGGGGATTAACCGCGTTTAAGACGACGCCCGCACTCTAGCCGAGAAGGACTGGGTTGAAGGACCAAATTGGTGTACAAACCGGAGGACGGCTTGCAAAAGATCGAGAGGCGGACTGATTGAGGGCCTGATCGAACGTTCTTCGCTTCATTTTGACGCCGCAATCGACAATTCACAGTCGATCCAAGCGGCAAATAAAGCCGAAGACGACCAGCCGACGAGAGACGGAAAAAAGGCTTCTTCTCCTGGACGAAGATGCCAAAGAGCGGCACAGAATGACGAGGCGCCACAGAATGACGAGGTGAGGCAACGATGATGCCGAAGTGAGGCGCAGAATGACGAGGCGTCACAGAATGACGAGGTGAGGCAACGACGATGCCGAAGTGCGGCACAGAATGACGACGTGAGGCGACGATGATGCCGAAGTGCGGCGCAGAATGACGAGACGTCACAGAATGACGAGGTGAGGCACCGACGATGCCGAAGTGCGGCACAGAATGACGAGGCGCCACAGAATGACGACGTGCGGCAACGAAGATGCCGAAGTACGGCACAGAATGACGGCGTGAGGCAACGAAGATGGCGAAGTGCGGCACAGAATGACGGCGTGAGGCAACGAAGATGCCGAAGTGCGGCACAGAATGACGGCGTGAGGCAACGACGATGCCGAAGTGCGGCACAGAATGAAGAGGCGCCACAGCATGACGACGTGAGGCAACGATGAAGCCGAAGTGCGGCACATAATGACGAGGTTAGGCATCGACGATGCCGAAGTACGGCACAGAATGACGAGGCGTCAGAATGACGAGGTGAGGCACCGACGATGCCGAAGTGCGGCACAGAATGACGACGTGAGGCACTGATGACGCCAAAGTCCGTCTTAATGGAAAAAATTGAAAAAAAAAAACTGATCTTCAGCAGAAACTGAACCACCGTCCATCTAGTGGCCGCCTACTTCCGTCGCAAATAATGCCAGAAGGCAGTCAATGGCTCCAAAGTCTGGGGAGGTAGGAACAGTGGCTAGGTACAGTGAGTAGGTACAGTGAGTAGGTACAGTGAGTAGGTACAGTGAGTAGGTACAGTGAGTTGGAACAGTGTGTAGGTACAGTGGATACGTACAGTGGTTAGGAAAAGTCCCCCCCCTACGTCCAGTTCTCACGGAATATCACAATTAGTTCAAGCTAGAGGCCCTTCGACTTAGGGAGAGTCCACTGTAATTGGGTGCCCGTAACGACTTTGTGGCCGTGGCTCACTTGGAACAACGTTTTGGGTCCATTGTGCCCTTGTTTGGGGTGGTTTACCACGGTGGGACCTTCTTTAGTCCAAAATCCACCCAGATTCAGAGACTTTTCAGTTCAAACACCGCTTAAGTCATCCTACGAAGGAACTGCCTCCTTTTCTTTGCTATCGCTCAGCTTTCAGAAGCTGTCTGCCTTTAGTTGTCAGGGCTGGGCATTCAGACGCTGTCTTCTTTTAGCCGCTAGTGCTCGGCATTCAGAAGCTGTCTTCTTTCAGTTGCCTGGGGTCGGCGTTCAGAAGCTGTCTTCAGTTGCTAGGGCTGGTCACTCGCAGAGCAGATGTTGGACTGGTTCTGTTTCCTAATCGTCTCTGCGGCAGCTTCTGCAAAAGTCGTGTTCATTGTATGGGTGCTCCGAAAGGACTCCTATTCGAGTGTGTACACTGAAGCCGACCAATGATGTCGATCACTTCTTGGCTCATCATCGGCACTTGCTGTTGATCCACTACTCAGCCCAAGCCAGCGATGGGTTCTGGTTCTATTTAGGGCTTCGTCTGTGAGTCTAAGCCCATTCATAAATTCCCACAAATCAGCCATCATCGCGTCAGGTGGACGCCTTAATCTCGCCACGAAACCCATTCAAAAGCGCCCAAGAATGTGCCTCCATCGTGTTCTCCCGTGAATCGCGTCTACCAAATCGAATTCCAATCACCCACCGATACAGAGTCAAAGCCCACATATCAGTTGTCGTCCCCCTCCCCACTTTCTCTCTCAGTCACCATCGGACACAGATGTCCACTGACATTGACACAATTTCCATCCGCGGAACCATCTCGATTAGCATATTAAATTCAATAATTTATTCCCGCAAACCCCCGTAATTTGTGAATTCATTTCGATCGCGCCACGCCCCGCGACTCTCTCGCATTACCTACAAAAATGTTGCCGAATCGCTTTTGTTGACATTGAAAAAGATACACACAAAAAATCAAAAAAAGAAGCACACACAATAAACGGTTTAGTTTCACAAAAAAAAAAAAAAAAAAGAAAATGCGAGCCAATAAATAATTTTCTCAAAGTGAACTTTTCCCTCAAATCACACTGGCGACGATAAACTGGTTTTTTTTTTTTTTTTCTTATTTTTTGGGGAAAATTTCATTTTTTTGAGAAAATTTCTTATATAAGTGTGGCTGGTTCTGTTTTTCAAAAATGAAAATGTTTTCAGATTTTCAATAAACAGATAAAACGTACAGTACTTACAAATCCATGTTTATCACTAATATTATTTGTTAGTTTCAATTTGTGAAATGAGACGACTTTCTGCATCCACTGCTCGCCGGTGGTCGGCGAGTCCGGATGGATGTACATTCGCTTTGGCATTTCTGGATCGGCCTTGCCAGCGACCATCCAGCGACTGAAACGAGAAAAGACGAATGGATGTTAGTTAAGTTGGTGGAGATGATTTAAATTTAGTTCAATGTTTGTGCCGTGCTTCAGGTCACCTTCTGCGACATTTTCCACTACTTTCTGCTGGTCGCATCGGAATGTATGGCGGCTCCAAATAAGCGCCTTTGCGTGCTGAATTTATAGCAACAAACCGCATCCAAAACAGACGAACCGTTTTCGAGATGTGACCGATTTTGCATAATGAACTGCAACTGGTCGTGGACAGACCATTTGTGCCACACAAACCCACAAATAAAGTCATGTCCTTTCTGAAAGAAATCATATCCTTTCACTTTGTCAAACCACAGTCAATCTAAACTGAGCCCAAGGATGGTAAGTATGTGCGACAGGAAGGAACAGGTAAGCTTCGCAGCGCTCCTAGACCGCTGACCATTCCTCTGCCTTGTGAATCCTTTAAACGTCACAAGGCAGGATCGCAATTTTAGGCGACGTTTGCAACAAAAGTGAAGCATACCGCCACCCGTGCCGGTCGCATAGCGCCTCCTTGCCACCGACCATACCACCTCACATGCCACCATCCACACCGCCACCAAAATGTAGTCCATCCTCCATTTAGGCTGCATGCTAAATTTCGTTGCCCTCCGTCAAGTCGATCACCGATCCAAGAAAATCCAATTTTTCATACAAATCCCAGCTGGAATACCAGGCGACCAGAAAACGTAGTAGGGGGGGTTTATGACATTTATGCCACTTTTGATTGTGTATATCTCGAGAACGGCGTGTCCTACAGTAAAATGACATAGGACGATTTTGTAGGCAACTCCTTGGACTAGAGGACAGAAGCCATAACTGTATCAATTTACCGTTATTTTTGTGAGATTTTGATGGATTACATAATCGTTTGGATATTATACTGAAATAACGGAACATTTGTTCAATTTCCAACATTATCCTCTAGATCACGTATAGAGCTACAACATTGACCTTGGTCATTTTGTCGTACGGTGTACCGTTTTCGATATATAAGCAAACAAATTTGGTCAAAAGTCGGATGTCTGATGGCATTTAAGCCACATTTGCTTCATTATATCTTGAGAACGGTGCGTCCTACAGCAAAACGACCTAGGACGATTTTGTAGGCAATACCTTGGACTAGAGGACAGAAATCATAACTGTATCACTTCACAGTTATTTCTGGGAGATTTTGGATGGATTACTTGGTGCTTTGAATATCATAGAGAAATAACGGAACATTTGTTCAATTTCCAACTTTAGCCTCTAGATCACGTTTATAGCTACAACGTTGACCTTGGTCATTTTGTCATACGATACACCGTTGTCGAGATGTAAGCAAGAAAAAGTTGACCAAAAGTAGGCGGTCTGATGACACTTAAGCCACTTTTGATTGTGTATAACTCGGCAACGTTGCGTCCTACAGTAAAATGACCTAGGGCGATTTTGTAGGCAACTCCTTGGACTAGAGGACAGAAAGCATAACTGCATCACTTCACCGTTATTTCTGTGAGATTTTGATGGATAACATAATCGTTTGGAAATTATACTGAAACAACGGCACATTTGTTCAATTTCCAAATCTATCCTCTGGATCACGGTTAGAGCTTCAACATTGACCTTGGCTATCTTGTCCTACGGTGTACCGTTTTCGAGATATAAGCAAACAAAGTTAGTCAAAAGTCGGAAATCTAGTGACGTTTAAGCCACTTTTGCTTGATTATAACTCGGTAACGGTACGTCCTACAACAAAATGATCAAGGGCGATTTTGTAGCTCGCACCTTCGTCTAGAGGAGTGCATTTACATCAGGATCAATTTACCGTTATTTCTCCGAGATTTTTAATGGATTACCTTATCTGTTAAAACTAACACAGAAATAACGGTAGATTTTTTCACTTTCCAACTGAGTCCTCAAGATCACGCTACAAGCTACAACATTGACCTTGGTCACTTTGTCGTTCGACGCACCGTTTACGAGATATAAGCAATCAAAATTGACCGAAAGTCCGCAGACCCCCTGCTATAATTTCTGGGGACCTGGTATCCCAGCCGGGATTTGTATGAAAAATTGGGTTTTCTTGGATCGGTGATCGACTTGACGGAGGGCAACGAAATTTGGCGTGCAACCTAAATGGAGGATGGGCTACATTTTGGTGGCGGTGTGGATGGTGGCATGTGAGGTGGTATGGTCGGTGGCAAGGAAGCGATGTGCGAGCGGTACGGGTGACGGAATTTTTCAGTTTTGTTCCAAACGTCGCCTAAAATTGCGATCCTGTGACGTTTAAATGATTCACAAGGCAGAAGAATGGTCAGCGGTCTAGGAGCGCTGCGAAGCTTACCTGTTCCTTCCTGTCGCACATACTTACCATCCTTGGGCTCAGTTTAGATTGACTGTGGTTTGACAAAGTGAAAGGACATGATTTCTTTCAGAAAGGACATGACTTTATTTGTGGGTTTGTGTGATAAAAATTGTCTGTCTAAGAGCAACAAAGGTGGAAAAGGAAAATAAACACGAATTAAATGGAGTTTTGGGCTGCATTTTGGTGGTGACGTGGGGGCAGGATGGATGCTGAATGCAAGCGGTTACGTTGGTTAGTAGCGACACGGTTTTGGACTCAAACGCTTGCTAAGAATTGACAGAGGGATGTAACACGCTGGAAAGGCTTGTTGGATGAGTCCCAGGGTGCATCACCATCTCGAACTCAGAACAGACCACATTTCTGTTTGCAACGTCCTTCTCTACAAAATGAGATGCGACGTGTGTCAGAAGCGCCGCACAGAATGGAAAGGAGTCTGGTGCGTCCACAGAAAGGCCAGAAGGGAGGCGTCACAAGGGCAGTCACTCGGTACACTTACCTATTATGAAACTTATATCTGTAGTCATCGGCCGCAACAATGTCCAGCAACAGAATATACTTCGCCTTGGCGTCCAGTCCCGACACGCGAAACTTCATCTGCGGAAACATTTGCCTGAAACGAGAGAGAGAGAGAGAGAGAGAGAAGAGGTTAGAAATCACTTTCGTTTGTTTTGAAATTGAAATTGAAATTAATGCGGGAAGATACAAGAATGATTGCCCTACAGACCGGCGACCCAAGGATCGTTACAAAAATTGATTGTTTTCCATGGGCGGTTGCGGGCATTTCCCACCCATGTAATTATCATAATATTGGGGGCCCCCCGACTCGAGCGCCAGACTTCATTTGTCCAATTTGTGATACGACGTCCTACTCTCGGGATCGGCTGGCACGAGACGAGAGGCGCTCACACAAAATTCTTCGCCCTCAGGGGTGGTGTGGAACGCCGTCTCTCTATCTCTGTGTGTGTGTGTGTGTGTGTGTAAGCAACAACAAATATGAAAATTATATATACCGAGGCCAACAATCACTCAATCTTAAACCAACAACGCGTACAACATGATCTCGGTGAGAGATGCCTTTTCTCGGCTGTGACGGGGTGATGGCGTGGCGCGGCAGTGGCAGTGGCAGTGCGATCCGCGCGCCAGTGTCCAAGTCATGAATCAAATTTAACGAACGGACGTCGCGTCGAGTCGCGTCGGTCCATTCGATCCGTGCGCCTGTCTTAAACGGATGGAATCCGCACAAAAAGAACAAGAGAGAGAGAGAGAGAGGAGGAACAAAAAGGAGAGAACATCATCAAGACAAAAGCGTATAAATCAAAACGCGATGAGTCCAGGGCGCCGTTTTGTTCGCTGCTGCTGCAGTGCACAGGGAAAAGTGAGAGATACCTGGCTAATCTTCGTTCTGGCCCCCGTCCAGCAGCGCGATGATACAGTCCGCGCCCGGGAAGAGTCTCCCCGTCCGGTATACACTGGCATTATGAAAAATTCTTTACTTCAATATTATTGAAGACTTGGCGCCAGTTAGCTCCCCATTTCATTTCTTCCCGTAAGGGCCGCGCGAGTCGTCTCTCCTCTCTCTCCTCTCTGCGCGATGACCATGCGGAGCGACGATCTGGTTGAGGAGGAGGACCAGCGCTCGGAGGATGTGCGCACAATGGCGATGAGAATGACGACGACGACGATGACGACGATGAGGAGGAGGATGATGAGGAGGAGGAGGAGGAGGAGAAGAAGGAGGACTTATGTGTGGATGAGGTTGAGAATGACGATCGAGAAGAGGAAGCTACCTAACTACCTATTATCAATCTGCTTACATCCACGGTCGCTCTCTCTCTCTCTCTCTCTCTCTCTCTCACTGTCTCTCTGTCCACCCCTCTCGTCGTCCCCCTCATTGAAGGATGTGATGAGGATGCTAATGATGCCCGGTACGAGAGTCGGAAAGTTGCAGCGCCACACGCGCGACCAGCATCATGGTTTGTCGTCGCTTTTTGTGGCCCCATTTCCACGGCGAGAGGACGCCTGAATTGAAATTCGCTCTGCCGTTTAACAAATCGAAGGGTAACCCACCTTTAACACGTCCTGTCCCCCACAGATGTGATGAAGGTATCTTCTTAACACTACAGATACATTTGGAACGACGACGTGGACGCGGACTCGGACGCGGATGCGGATGCCGATGCCGAATGTCTGCCTGCCTCTTCGTGGAGCCACACAAAAATTGTTTCCCCCAAAAAAAAAAACGGACTTCATTCCTGTCCCGCGTATGACTACATGCTTGTTACCAATTCGAAGGTGGAATGCGCGCGCCTCTGCTCCTGCTGGTGCCGGCCGAGGACCGGCCGACGAGCAGCAGATAATCATTTTCTGAAATGTCTTGTCTTACATTGAGGAATGAGTGTAGAGAGTGAGGGTTTCATCGTTCCCCTTTTGATGCATTTTTGTTGTTTTTTTCTTTTTTTCGGGGCCAGCACAAATATCTCTGTCGATCACGACAATGATGATGATGATGCTGTGTTGCTGCTGCTGCTGCTGCTGATTATGATGATGGGTTCTCCGGTGCTGACCGGCCATCAATGTGTGGCGACAGCGTTGGCTACATTGTCAGGAATCGCCAAACGTCTCCCTTCTTCCAAACGTCTCCCTCGATCCCTCCATCGGTCGTCGCACAAGCGAAGACAAACCAAAGTTTTATGAGCGGTTGAAGTTGATAATTCGATGATGTGTGGTATAATGCGGACGTTTATTCATTAATTATTGGTTGTTGCGGCGAAGAAATTGCAAATATTTCCTGTGGCGAATCGGTTTGGGGTGTATATCGCTGTTTTATGTGTCCCACAGGTGATGGAGAAGGTCCTTTCTAGAGAACTGACTTGACTTGGTCGCTCTTTTTTTCGGTTTTCGCTTTTCGGTTTGTTGCCCAAGATCGATGGGAATTTCTGGGTTTATGGACATTTTTACCGGCTCGCTCTCGGGCACAGTCGGGGTCGGCGGTTGGTTACGACTGGCTGTCGTGTTGCCAATTTGTTAGAAGGACGGGTGTCTTCTGCTTCTTCTCTTTGGATGGCATATGTCGGTCATGGGAACCAGATTAGGATCACGCGTCCACTGATGTCGAAATTTGATCGAAAATGATTGAAAAATTGGTAAAAAATCCATGTTTCTTGACGTATTCTTGGAAAAAATTGAGAGAGTCCTGAAATTTGTGCGAAATTTAGGACACGTTCAAGCAAACCAAAGATTTTGAAACACTTTTGATCAAAATTTGGAACAAGTTGAAGCCGACGAGCAGCGAACACCTCGAATCAGCAAGATTTTGGACCACATGTGATCTAAATTTGGAACACGTCCAAGTCGACGAGCCGCGAACACCTGCAATAACAAGAATTCGAACCACTTTTGATCGAAATTTAGAAGAAGTTCAAACCGACGACCAGCGAACACCGAATCAGTAAGAATTGGTACCATTTTCGATCAAAATTTGGAACAAGTTTAAACCGACAAGCCGCCTACTCTTTCGCTTAGCCGCAAACACTTGGAATCTGCAAGAATTAAGACCGCTTTTGATCGAAATTTGGGAAAAGTTGAAGCCGACAAAAGAATTTGGAACATTTTCTACCGAAATTCGGAACAAGGTCAAAATACGATCCGCAACCACCTCGAACCAGCAACAAATTGGACCGCTTTTCATCGGAATTTGGAACAAGCTGAAGCCGACGGGGCCGCGGCCACCTCCAATCAGCAAGAATTGGGCCACTTCTGATCTAAATTTGGAAGAAGTTCAAGCCGACGAGCAACAAACTCCTTGTAGTGGCCGCGAACTCCCGGAATCAGCAAGAATTGGAGGCACTTTTGATCGAAATTTAGAACAAGTTGAAGCCAACCTTGGCTTAGCCGCGGACACCTAGAATGAGGAATTTCGGGCACTTTTTATCGAAATTTGGAACAAGTTCATGCCAACCAAAGAATTTGGACTATTTTTGATCAAAATTTGGACAAAGTCAAGTCAACGAGTAGCGAGCACCTGGAACCAGCAAGAATTGGGACCACATTTGATCAAAATTTGGAACAAGGTCAAGCCACGATCAGCAACCATCTCGAACCAGCAACAAATTAGACCGCTTTTGATCGAAATTTGGAAGAAGTTCAAGCCGACGAGAGGCGAACACCTTGGCTTAGTCGGTAAGATCTGGAATCAGCAAGAATTGGGACCACTTTTGATCGAAATTTGGTACAAGTTGAAGCCGACGAAAGTTGAGCAACTCAAATCCAATAGAATTTGGACAACTTTTCGATCGATATTTGGAACAGCCGAGCAACGAACACCTTGGCTTAGCCGCGAACTCCTGGAAACAGAAAGAATTTGGACCACTTTCGATTGAAATCCCATCATCCGCGCCGATTTTCTCGACTTTTCCTATCGTCCACAAATTTTTGACTCGAAGAAGACTAAGCCAAGTGATTTTGGGACAAATTTGTGACCAAGTGCACCCTACGACTGCATTTTTGATTGTTGAACGAACTCTGCGACATGAATTTGGACAAAATTTTATCGAAAATTGCAGAGCCGCCCATATTTCTGACCTTGAACGTCCATTTCCTCCACATTTTCCTTCGCTGCCTTTTGGGACTCATACTATTGGCTCACCAGGCTCACTAAGCGCAATGAATTCGTGGCAAATTTGATCCACATCCCGTCTATGACCACATGTTCGATTGTTGAACACACATTTTTGAACGTAAGCCCACTAGTCGAAGTGAATTTTGACCAAGTTTGATCGAAAATTTGGCATTTCTGGACAGACAACTGACTGGACTGACAAACGAGGATCAGGGCACTCCTCAAATTTGGCTTATTGTGACAGACAACGGAGTGGACTGACAAACAGAGAGACAGAGAGTATCACCCTGATGCCAAAGTGTCGATCGTGGTAGATCTCCAAAACTCCAAGACTCATTGATCAGAAAATTCGTCCAAAAATTCCAGTCCATCAGGTGGACCAACTCCTCCAACATCTGAGAGAATTCAAAGTCCTACGCGAACATTTCGAAAGGGAAAAGAATTTAGATCACATTTGGCCTAAATTTCATCGACGACCAAATTTTGAACTTTGCTCCAAATTTCACATGCGATCATTTTCTCGGACTTTCCCGACTTGGTTGGTTTTCCGAGCTCACATCGACGACTTGAAGCTTATTCGGGCAAGGAATTCGGAGCAAATTCTGATCAAAATTTCAGTTTTTTGACAATTTTTTTCTTTCCACTTCACTCATCCACTTCGCTCCTCCTGTCCGCTTCACTCCTTCTTTGCAACTTCACTCCTTCTGTGCCCTCGAATCAGCAAGAATTGGCACCATTTTCGATCAAAATTTGGAACAAGTTTAAACCGACAAGCCGCCTACTCTTTGGCTTAGCCGCTAACACTTGGAATCTGCAAGAATTAAGACCGCTTTTGACCGAAATTTGGGAAAAAAGTTGAAGCCAACCAAAGAATTTCGAACTTTTTTTACTGAAATTTGTGCCCTCCACTCCTTCTGTCCACTTCACTCCTTTTTTCCTCCACGTCACTCCTTCCGCATCTAAGCACAATGGAGCCCAATTCAGTCTCCAAAATTTCATAGACCACCAATTCCCCGACCAAACACCACGTCCAACCAATCCTCGCCAAACGCCAGCCACGCACACTTCGTCCCAAAATGTTATCAGCGCCCTGACCTCATCAATAATTTCGGTGCCCGCAGATAAACAAGCAGAAATTCATCATCGGCCGCATCTGACACATGTCCTTCGGTCCCAGGAGAGGTACCGTAATGACTCCAATAACATCGATGCCTTATCAGTGCGCCCCCGACCGTCGGGCAGTTCATCTCATTACAATTGTGTTCCCAGCAGCGTGGAAACAAATCTTCCGATAATTACTCACTGTCTCGTCTCGCATCCTTCCCCGAGCGCCGAGGTCACCCTTGACTCGCTCCAGAATTATAACTCAAAGTTCAGACATGTGTAGGCCTCCTTGTGGCAACACATGTACTCTGCTGTTCAGGCAGCACATGACAGCCACTTATCTGGGTGATTGGCGATCGTGTGATTTACGATCTCCCGGCGGAGAGGCAGAGAGCGAGAGTGAGTGAGTCTGCTGGATGGCGATGAAATTTCGGTTGATTAGACTGTGTCGCCCCATAAATAATCGACGACGGGAACCCCCTTCCGGGGTTTGGCCAATCGGCAGTGACAAGTTTAATGAATTGGTCTTGAGATACTCTCTTTAATTGGCCCTACATGGTGTAGCAGATAATTTGAATCCAGCCGGCACTGCCTGACGGCCTGACGAGCACTTGTGCCACCCAGAAGGATGTCCGCCTAATATCTTATTCCACGTTCATAATTGTGCAGAGTTGAGAATTCGAAAATAAAAGTAATTACATCGAAAGTGACAGCTTTATGCGGCGACTGCGGATGACGATGGTCATCCGTGATAGACCACCGCGACACAGAGAGCACCAGCAACTGCACACATAATCGCGCCCCCCTGCCGCCTGTCCACCCCACTCCCACACGACGGGAGCACAGCAACCTTTTTCCCATCATCGACTGTCAGATGGGCCGACGACCACCACCAGAGGCGAGGGCATTTTAATCACTTTTCAGCGACTACACCCGTGCGATTGGCATTTAAAAATCGCGCGCACTAAAGTGTGTGTGTGCGTGCTGTTGTTGGTCGCCCTCCCCCCTCTGCCCACCGCTGGTGGGGGTGGTGTCAAACATGGCACGCAAACGCTTCACCATTTTTATGGAGCTCTGTCGCTCTCTCTCTCTCTCTCTCTCTCTCTCTCTGGGGTTCGAGGTAGAGCCCACCAATCGTGCCAGCCTTGGAATGGGTGGCGGTGGATGATGGTGGTGTCATAGAGGAGGAGGCAACGTCGTCTCTCTAGCGCGCGGATGATAGAGCGCGCGTATTTATATATCTCCCACGAACGTGATTGAAATCCGCAATTGGTGATCAAATTATGAGTGCGATAACAATTATAAGACGACGAAACGGGTATTCTGACGATTTGGTAGATGCGGACGATGTGTGCTGTGACTGAGCGGAATACGAAATGCGATGCAATGTGTGGGAACTTTGGCTGTTTCGCTGGTTTTTGTGCTTGTGCAGTGCGTGGTGGCCATGCGCGAAGGTCGCCCGATGAAATTTTTCTGATGGTGGCCTTTGATTATTCAGAGAGGAGGGGGGTATGGAGGGGGGATGTGACAATGAAAAGAGTTGGGTTTGGCCGAAAAGTGATTCTAGCAAACTGTGGTGGCCATCTAGGCGGTTTTGAGTGGCGGGGGCGGGGGAAGTCCGAATGACTGACGGGGTAGAGGATGCCTCAGGCCTTAGAGAGCAGTCGTGGGACACCACTAGTTGAGTGCGATGTTCAGGTGAACTCTAGCTGGTTTGGGTGGCGTTTCTGTGTTGTTTGTGGCTGTTGCCTCTTTAACGCCTCTTCCTGTCACTTGCTGTTGCCTCTTTATCGCTTCTTCCTGTCACTTGCTGCCTCTTTCTGCATCTCGGCGTCTCTTTCTGCCTATTCCTCCTTGTCCTACCTCTTCCTTTTTTCTGCGCCTTTCTCCTCCTTAACCTCTTCCTCTACGGCCACTTCAATCTGTTCCTCTTTCTTCTCTTCCTCCTCTTCCTCCACTTCCTATTTCTTCATCCTCTTCATTGCCTCTTGCTGCATCTTGTTGGCCCTTCCTCATCAACTTGTCCCTTCCTGCCACTTATTCCTCTTCCTTCATCTTCCTTCTTCTTCCTTCTTCTTCCTTCTTCTTCCTTCTTCTTCCTTCTTCTTCCTTCTTCTTCCTTCTTCTTCCTTCTTCCTTCTTCTTTATTCTTCTTCCTTCTTCTTCCTCTTCTTGCTCCTCTTCCTCCTCTTCCTCCTCTTCTTCCTCCTCTTCCTCCTCCTCTTCCTCCTCTTCCTCCTCTTCCTCCTCTTCCTCCTCTTCCTCCTCTTCCTCCTCTTCCTCCTCTTCCTCCTCTTCCTCCTCTTCCTCCACTTCCTACTTCTTCCTAATCTTCCTAATCTTCCACCTCTTCATGCCTCTTGCTCCTCTTCATGCCTCTTGCTGCATCTTGTAGGCCCTTCCTCCTTAACTTGCCCCTTCCTGCCAGTTCCTCCTCTTCTTCTTCTTCCATCTTCTTCCTACTTCTTCCATTTTCTTCCTCCTTCTTCTTCCTTCTTCCTCCTTCTTCCTTCTTCTTCCTTCTTCTTCCTTCTTCTTCCTTCTTCTTCCTTCTTCTTCCTTCTTCTTCCTTCTTCTTCCTTCTTCTTCCTTCTTCTTCCTTCTTCTTCCTTCTTCTTCCTTCTTCTTCCTTCTTCTTCCTTCTTCTTCCTTCTTCATCCTTCTTCTTCCTTCTTCTTCCTCTTCCTACCTCTTGCCAACTCTTGCTGCCTCTTCCTGCCTCTTCCTGCGCCTTCCTGCCTATTCCTGCCTCTTGCTGCCTCTTCCCGCCTCTTCCTCCTCTTCCAGTCTCTCTCGAACTGTCTCAGGACCGTCCCTGGATACAGCTTCCCTCTGCCACTGTCCATCGCCTCTGATCGCTGAGGTAGGAGATAGGATGCCCTTCGCCCCTTAAGGCCTCGTCTCACTTTGACCAACTTTGTCGGGTCCATTGTGCTCGCCCTGTACTCCGACGACTCTACTGACCCAGCCAACGACAAAGAAGATCTCCTACAACGTACGACCGCCTTTCTAGAGCTCCGCTCCCTCGTCGCAGACTCAATTTCTTGCATATGTGCACCACCCTTCGTTGCATTCAATCAATCAACCCGTTCACACATCGTCTCCCTGCGACGAAAAAACAAAAAAAAAAAAAAAAAAACACCGTCAACTTCCGCTGATCACCAGGAATCCGACGAAAAAAAAAAAAAAACACCACTCCACATCCTTATTCACTTCCACCTGCCAACTGAACCGTCGTCGTCGTCGTTGTCGAGGTCTGTCTGAATTTGTTAAACTCCGGTTGGCAGTAGTTTTTGTGCGACGACGCCATTTTGTCCCCCTCCCGCCACGAGCGCGCGCTCACATCAAAATTCATCTTCGTCCAATTTGACACGGGACTTCACAACTTTTAAAGCGATTCGATAAGATTGCCATCCCCCCAAAAACATTTCTCGTTTTTTCTGCATTTGACATGGAGTACCTCAGCGGTGAGCACCTTGTCCGTCATTGTTTGCACAGCAACAAGAATTGACTCCTCATCCGTCGTCGCGACCAGCAGCAGCCGCAGCAGCGATACATTTATCACCGTCCCATCGATCGGATGGCAGTGCATATATGTAAATTTCCGATTATTCTTCCGTCTTGATAAGAATTTGATTGTGGAATTGGCATAAGTTTTATTGAAAATAATCGCCGAGCGACAGGTGCCGTGCCGAGCGAATTTATTTGACAAATAATAAATTCATCGCAGAGGATCTCAGCCGCCTCTCTCACTCCGTCTCTGAGGGATGCGAGAGTTGTATCTGGACGCATCCATCTCTGGGGCGGTTGAGTATCTCTCGGTTGGCATTTTAATTGGATTTGATTTTTATACAAATTATTCGATGGACGCGATGTTTTTTTTTTTTGTTGGATTTTTCCCTTCATTTGTAGCGTCGTTAATTAATCCCCGGACAAGAGCAACAGCAGGTGTACGGTCAGAAGAAGGCGCTACGCCCGGCAGTCGGTCGTTCGGTCGCTCGGTCGTATCCTTCGTTCTCATCGATGTCTTCTAGTGGCAGCCGGCGGCGGCTACGACGGCAAACAGCGGCGTCGGCGAATGCCTATTAGAGATCGACCGAAAGAGAGAGAGAGAGAGAGAGAGAGACCGACTGCAAAGCAAACAAACAACGGTCGAGGTGACATTTGTGTGTTTTTCCCTCATACCTGCGCGCGGTAGACTTCGTGAGGGGGGGCCGAGCGATTGGTGTACGCCTTCGATGACGTTCTGACAGACAGGACAGAACGATGGCGAGAGATCTCTATCGCGGGATATCATGAGAAACACAACAAAACGTGTGTACTTATCTCGCAGCGCATCGGGGTGGTCAGCGTCGGGGCCGCAAGGAATCCCAGGGACGCGTAAATTGGCTTAAATGACTTTTCTATACGATTCGATGACGGGTCGCTGGAGGAGGAGAAGGAGGATGTGTGTAGGCTCTCGTATGAAGTTATTAAAATTCGATTAGGACTGCGAGTGTGGGGAAATAGACTTGTAAGCAGCGACGTGATGTGCGTGGCGGGCGAGTGGAACCGCCTCTCTTAATGAGGCAATAATGGGCGATTGTCCATTGTTATGGCGGCGACGACGGTGGCGGTGGTGGTGGGGGTAGTGATGACGTGATGCGTATGCGAGAAGACACAAAGGGTAAACGAGGAGATTGGACACATGTTTGTGGTTTGATGGGAATGCGGACGCCCGCCGGGGAGGATCGTTGATTATTTTTTTTTTTACGAGCCCGCCGCCATTTCAGTGACATCCAATCGGCCATTTCCGTTCGAGAATAAGGGATTTGAGACTTGGCGACGGAAGCGACAGTCAGTCATCGAAAGTGGCAGAGGATCACGATTTGAAGGCATTCCTCGGTCAGGGGATGAAAACGATGAAAAGTCCTTCAAAGGGCACCTCGTCCTGATGGCGTTCTTCCTTGGCAATCGCGTCAAATCAAAGAAGAGACATGCAAGTCAAGCCAAGAGGCTTCCTGGCGAGTGCTTCAACCTTGTTTTTCATTAAAAATTAAGTTGTGGCGGCGTTTTGATGCCGTTCGTCCTTGGCGACGCTTCAAGAGGACCAAGAAGCGACGCCACGTTGAAGCAACTCACGGGAAAGGGCTTCAGCCCTGTTTTTCGTTGAGAATCAAGGTGCGACAGCGTCTGTCCTTGGCGACGCTTCAAATCGAGCCAAGAGGACCAAGAAGCGACGCCGCGTTGAAGCAACTCACGGGAATGGGCTTCAGCCCTGTTTTTCGTGGGGAATCAAGGTGGGACAGCGTCCGTCCTTGACGACGCTTCAAATCAAGCCAAGAGGACCAAGAAGCGACGCCGCTTTGAAGCAACTCACGGGAAAGGGCTTCAGCCCTGTTTTTCGTTGAGAATCAAGGTGCGACAGCGTCCGTCCTGAGCGACGCCTCAAATGAAGGACCAAGAAGCGACGCCGCGTTGAAGCAACTCACGGGAATGGGCTTCAGCCCTGTTTTTCGATGAGAATTAGGTGCGACAGCGTCCGTTTTTGACGACGCCTCAAATCGACCCAAGAGGAGCAAGAAGCGACGCCGCGTTGAAGCAACTCACGGGAATGGGCTTCAGCCCTGTTTTTCGTGGGGAATCAAGGTGGGACAGCGTCCGTCCTTGACGACGCTTCAAATCAAGCCAAGAGGACCAAGAAGCGACGCCGCTTTGAAGCAACTCACGGGAAAGGGCTTCATCCCTGTTTTTCGTTGAGAATCAAGGTGCGACAGCGTCCGTCCTGAGCGACGCCTCAAATGAAGGACCAAGAAGCGACGCCGCGTTGAAGCAACTCACGGGAATGGGCTTCAGCCCTGTTTTTCGATGAGAATTAGGTGCGACAGCGTCCGTTTTTGACGACGCCTCAAATCGACCCAAGAGGAGCAAGAAGCGACGCCGCGTTGAAGCAACTCACGGGAAAGGGCTTCAGCCCTGTTTTTCGTGGGGAATCAAGGTGGGACAGCGTCCGTCCTTGGCGACGCTTCAAATCGAGCCAAGAGGACCAAGAAGCGACGCCGCGTTGAAGCAACTCACGGGAAAGGGCTTCAGCCCTGATTTTCGATCAGAATTAAGGTGTGACAGCGTCCGTCCTTGTCGCCGCTTCAAATCAAGCCAAGAGGACCAAAAAGCGACGCCGCGTTAAAGCAACTCCCTCGGAACGGCTTCAGCCCTGTTTTTCGTGGGAAATCACGTTGCGACAGCGTTTTAATGGCGTCCGTCCTTGGCAAACGCCTCAAATCAGTGAAGTCTGCTTCAGCCATGTTTTTCGTGGCGAATCAAGGTGCGGCAGCGTCCATCTTTGGCGAACGCTTCAAATCAACGAAGAGTCCTGCAAATCCATCCCGAGGCAAATTACCAAGAAGTGACGTCGCTTGTTTTTGGCTCCCAACCAAGATGCATCACCGCATCACCCATCCCCACCCAGTTGCGACGAAAGTTCATCAACCCATGCATCGGTTCATCACCAGCCGGCACCACCTTCTCGCCCGCCACAGTGTAACAATGTTGCGGTACACAATTTCACAATAGGTACCCACATCTATCTGCATCTGCTGCATCTAATCCCGGGCCCGGCACACAGGCACACGCGCCCCAACGCGCACTTGCATGCGAAGTCAATCTCAGACACATCGTGTCTTTCGAATTCACATTTCTTCCTTTTGTTGGGCGCTGCTGCTGCTGCTGCTGCTGCTCCTTCGATCGCCCGCCGCCAATTGGCCTCGCATATTACATGATGCCAACAATACGCGTCCCCCTTCCGCTCTCTCCAAAGAGACACCGAACATAATGCATCCGCATGTTCGCGATAAATCCTGTGGTCTTCTTGTGGCACACACGCTCTCTCTCTCTCTCTCTGTGTCCGTCGCTCCGACTGGGAGGTAGGTTTCTGGCGCAGCGTCCACGTAGGTCGACAGTGATGTCTGCCAGCACCTCGCCATGTCCATCTTGTGCCGTTTTAGATACTTACAACGATTAAAACCTTCGCCGCGGCAACATGTGGCTGAAGCACACATACAGTCACTCCCCCCCCAGCCCCCAGCCCCCCCTCAATCAAATCACACACTATCTGGCAATGTATCGACGAGAGTGTATCCTTGTTCGGCGTTCCCATCCCGTCGTCCTTAGCGCACACATCTTGTTCCAGAGGTCGTGTGTGGGTTGCCGAGTATCGCGATATGTTTAGAATTTGTTCTGAGTTATGAACAACATGTGTGTTCGTCTGATCTTTGTATCTAGTCATCTCTGCGTCGCGCCGTGCGTCGTCGTCGTTGTCGATGACAAGCGGATAGAGGCTCTCTCCAATCGAGAAACGGCTGTCGAGTAAATAGCCCCCGTGTGGGTGGCAACTGGCAACACTCGGGGTTTCTTCGGCTTTTGTGTCTATCTCCTCTGTCTTTCCTTTCCTTTCCTTTCTGTTTTTTTTTTCGGTTCGTTCGAGTGTATCTCTCCTTATGTACATCGAAATTAAATTTTGCCATGCGCATGGTTGGCTGTTGAACAAGAGAAAAGATGATGACCAGCTCCTTCGCTCGCTCTCTCTCTCTCTCTCTCTGTCTGTCTGTCTGTCGACCTGGGGATGAATGGGAATAGGAGGTGGACTGTAAATGACATTCAATTGCCACCCAGGAGTTGGCTGGGCTGTCTTCGATGCAATTACAGATCCGGAAACGAGGGTGGTGGCGTACAACAACGACGACGACAACGCCAACGAATGGGGCTCCCAAGAGAGGGGGCCACATTTGGAGGTGTGAAAGATTGAATGGATTTCAGTTGGGACTGCCCTCTTGACTGGCCATCGCCTCTGATTGGTACTCCGGCGTCTGTCTGGCCGGAAATAGTCCGGAAAAAAAAACACACACAATCATTCAAACGGGCGAACAACACAAATCGGAACAGAACGTCGTTGTCGTCGCGAAGAAAGGGAACAAAGCACTCTGTCGCCACATTCACATCGAAATTAAAACCCTAGGCCAAGCGACCGAATGACAAAACGAACACAATACGCGCGCTTCTTTGCGCCGCGTCCGTCCAAAATCAACATCATCATTCAATTTAAGACAGCGTTTAGCGTTTCTCTCTCTCTGCGTCGCCCTCTCATCTGTCGTGGCCATCATGCGAGCCGCCAGCCTCATCATCATCATCATCATCGTCGTCATCATCATCATCAGCAGAAGCAGAAGCAACGCACTCTCGCTCGCTCGCCCGCCTCCTGTCTCCGCGGACAATGCCTGGCATTCTGGCAATTGTGTGTGTCCTCTTTTGTCCGAGCTTTTATTTTCCACAAATGAAGTCGAACAAAGCGCTTCTCGCGTGTGTGTTTGTGCGCCGATATTATTAGCCTCCGTGCGTGTATTTTTTTCTTCCATTTCGCGCGCCAAACCATCATCATCGTCATCGTCATCGGCCACAAGAGGCATCAAATAATTACAAACCATAAGAATATGGCCCAAAGGACTCGGACTGATGCCGGCGCTGAGCAAACACACGGGGCTCCATTATTGACGATCAGTTAAACAAACACAAGCGTACGAGCTGCGAGGCCGTAGCGTATTTTGTTGCACGACCACCGACGGCTGAACGGTGGCCGCGCATCGCGGACGACGGGACGAGGCCACAAAACGGAATTAAAAGCCAGTCAATAGGAGGCAAAAACGTGCATACCACCGTCCATCGTCCACCGACCACCAATCTGTCTGTGTCTCTTGCTCTCGCTCTCGCTCTTTGGCTTCCACTCACAGATGGTTGCGTGGAAGTTGCCGTGAGGTTAAGGTTTCAGTGGTTCTCTGCAACTGCTTCTCCTGATGATGATGAGCCTCCCTGAATGGTCTGGCCTGGCTGGGGCCGGTCTCGCGGTGGTGGTCATAGTTTAGCAAAACGCGATTATGACTACCTGGCGACTACTTATCGTCGGTTGGCGATGTGTGCCAAGCCAAGGCAGAAGTATGTTGCGCTTACACCTGTCGAGCGATGCCATGATGGACTGACGATGAATGGTGGCAAGAGTGAGGTGTTCGGGGGGACAACAGTTGACCCACTTTCGAGTGGGGTCACAAGGTGCGTCGGAAGGGAGTCTGAGACAGACGAACAGGAACATTGCTGGCATCCAGGAACCATGGGCAATGTCACAAGCGAGCACAATCGACTGATCTATGTGAGCCACGATATGACACAAGTGGGGTCTCTCTCTGGTAAAAACAAGTAGTCGAGGAAGCCTCTTCTTCACATCTCCTCCAAGCTGGCTTCTTCTAAGACTCGACACAGGCACCCAAGCTAGCGCCACGACTGTAAAACCCCGCCTGTAGACCGTCTAAGCCCCTCCTGAGCGCTCTTCTTCGAACGAACTTCGCCTAAGACTCAACACAGGCTTAAGCCGCAGCAGTAGCTGTGCCTAATCTGGGACTCAGAGGGAGAGAGACTCTGAGACTAAACACAGGCTTGAACCACAGCAGAAGCTGGGCTTAATCTGGGACCCAGAGGGAGCTCCATCGCTTCGCTGAAGACGATCAAGTCCCAAGCGCTTCTTGTGGTCTTCTTTTTCAAACGATCCTGATCCGTGATTCGAGTCAGGTCTAAGCTGAGCTCTAAGGCGCGTCTAATTTGAGCTCCATGGCCTTACAAGGCGCGACTTCAAGTCTCGGCGTGTCTTTTAAGTGGTTCTTGAGGTCAAGCTTGATGTGAGTCTCGAGACAGGCCTAAGCCGGGCTCAAAAGTGCGCGTAATCCGAGCTCCCCGACTCCATTTGAGGCCTTCAAGCTCACGTCATTTAGTGTCCCTTGAGGTGTGTAGCTCAAAGGGCTTTATCGAGGACGGGCTTAATCCGAGCTCAGGACTTTGGCGAAGGCTTTTAAACTTCTTTCAAGTCTTGCAGTCTAGTCTGCTGCCTTGTATGCAAAGGAACTTAATCACGACTCGAGACAGGCCTAAGTCGAGCTCAAAAGTGCACCCAATCCAAGCTTCACGACGTCGTCAATGGTCTTAAAGCCCATGTACGAATGCCACGCACCTCTTGTAGCCTAGCCATGCATGCAAACGAACTCGAGCCAGGTATAAGTCGAGCTCAAAAGAGCATGCTTCACCAATGGTCTTCAAGTCCAAGCTCGAAGCAGCTTCATGCCTTAATCCGAGCTCATGACTTCACCAAAGGCCTTCAAACCCCTGTTCGCCTTCCAAGCAGCTCTTGAAGTCTAGCCTTGCATGCAAACGGGCTCAGCTCAGGCCCAAGCCGAGCTTAAAGGTGCACCTAATCCAAGCTTCATGGCGTCGTCAATGGCATTGCAACCTGTGTACGTCTTCCAAGTGCCTCTTGCTTGATCTACGTCCCAAGCCTGGCTTAAGCTGAGCTCTCTTGAGGACTTCACCAAAATTGTCCCATTGCACCTGCCGAACGTCTCCTGTGGCCGTGTAGTCAGTTGGGATCGGCTTAAGAATCGAGGCAGGCTTGAGCACAACTGAGCCTAATCCGACTTCACCAAAGACGCTTCTAAACGTCCCCCAAGCGCCACTTGTGTGCTTGTATGCAAACGGGCCGTGATCTAGAAAACGAGACAAGCGCCCGAGCAGTCTTGAACCGACCCCAAAACGCCTCCCAAGTCCTTGCGTGCAGACGGAACTTGCTCTTGAAAACGAGGCAGGCTCAAACTTGGCTCCGTTGCATAGCCCTGCCAAAGGCGAATTTTTCTAAGCGTCCGAGGCTCCATTTAAGCCACGAAGCAGTCGTGAGCCGACCCTAATCGTCTTCCAAGCGTCTCCTGTGGCCTTGCGTGCTAGCTAGACCACGAAACAGGCTCAAGCCGAGCTCCACTTCACGACTCTGGCAAAGGCGACTTTTTCTAAGCACCCGTGCTTTGATCCATGCCCCGAACCGGTCTTAAACCCAGCTCTGAACTTCGCGCCTCCATCTTCTCTTGCCCCACTCCCCACTCAAAGTCCATCAGCTACTCCGTCACTGCCCCACAAACGCCATTCAATCATCGTCTCGTCTCGTCTCGCCGTCACGACAACCGATCGACTTTCTTACAAATTAATTGCAAATCGCACTTACGCCAGGCTCGCCGCCATCAAACGGTGCCTCTGAACTAGCACTTCCTCGAGCCCCCGTCCGTCCGTCAAGAGCAAGAGATTTGCGTGCGGACTAGCGCACTTTCGACCGGTTTCCCTGTGCACTTCAATTAAAGTGTTGACACTAATGCCTCACTGTGCTCGGTTGGCTCGCCGGGGCTCACCCGAAGTGGCTCATCTCGTTTGCGGGCCATTCGTCGTCGATCGGTTAGCGAAGTTCCAGCGATTTAATTGAGTCAAATCTACGAGAGCAGGCCCGCTAGAGATATGCTTATTATTGAAGTCGTTATTGGCACCATTAATTACACAAAAGACGAGGCATACGGCTCACGATCATCTCATCATCATTACGGCCATCCTCGCCACGGTGCGGTAGTGGTTGTGGATGTGGATGGGGATGTGGAAGTGGAAGCATCGCGTCGTCTCGTGTGTCGAACATCGAACAAGATCAACACCTTATTAGCAGGGGATCTCCTCGTTAAGCGAGTGATCGATTAGTGTGTTTATTTTGCGCTCAGATGATTGCCCAGAGGAGGAGGAGGAGGCGGATGAAGGGCTGACTGACACACACACACACCGACCCGACCAGAGACAGACGGAAATTATGTGGCCCGCGAGGCTGGCTTCGTGCGCAGCATCTGCCTCGCCTCGTCGTCGTCGTTGCTTTTCGTTTTTTTTTTTTTCTGTTTCTGTTTCTGGATCCGAATCGATGTAATTATTGGTTTTTGGCATTAACGCCGGATTTCTGCCGCGATCCTTGGCGTGTGAAGGTGGACGTCGCGGGGAACCTGGATTTTATTGACCTCGGCGAGGCGAAGTGAAAGGCTTTCAGAATGATTGATCGTTTCTGGTGCCTGGGGTTGGCGAGGGGGGATGTTGTTTCCCTCACGGCGTAGCCTTGGTTCGGGGGGAATTTTCGTGCAAACAGGTGAATCGAGGCTGACAGGCGAAGGACCTCGATTGATGATCGTTTTGTCGGCAGACGGCGCCACAACAGACCTTGAACTGGTGGCCAAGGGGAACGAACTGGGTGCCGTCCGTCCACTGGAAGGGGCCCAGGACAAGGAGCGACATCCCCAGGAAGCTGGAATGTAGTGGCTTCGGGTTCTAGTGGCTCAGAGGCAAGCCTCAGTCTGCCGTGGCTTCTAAGGGTTTAGAGGCAAGCCTTAGTCCGCCGTGGCTTGTAAGAGACTAGAGGCAAGCCTCAGTCCGCCGTGGCTTCTAAGCGATCAGAGGCAAGCCTCAGTCCGCCGCGGCTTCTAAGAGACTAGAGACAAGCCTCAGTGGCTTCTAAGGGATCAGAGGCGAGTCTCAGTCCGCCGTGGCTTCTAAGCGATCAGAGGCAAGCCTCAGTTTGCCGAGGCTTCTAAGGGATCAGAGGCAAGCCTCAGTCCGCCGCGGCTTCTAAGGGATCAGAGGCAAGCCTCAGTCTGCCGCGGCTTCTAAGGGCTTAGAGGCAAGCCTCAGTCTGCCGTGGCTTCTAAGGGATCAGAGGCAGCCTCAGTCCGCCGTGGCTTCTAAGCTATCAGAGGCAAGCCTCAGTCCGCCGCGGCTTCTAAGGGATCAGAGGCAAGCCTCAGTCCGCCGCGGCTTCTAAGGGCTTAGAGGCAAGCCTCAGTCCACCGTGGCTTCTAAGGGATCAGAGGCAGCCTCAGTCCGCCGTGGCTTCTAAGCGATCAGAGGCAAGCCTCAGTCCGCCGCGGCTTCTAAGAGACTAGAGACAAGCCTCAGTGGCTTCTAAGGGATCAGAGGCAAGCCTCAGTCCGCCGCGGCTTGTAAGAGACTAGAGGCAAGCCTCAGTCCGCCGCGGCTTCTAAGGGATCAGAGGCAAGCCTCAGTCCGCCGCGGCTTCTAAGAGACTAGAGACAAGCCTCAGTGGCTTCTAAGGGATCAGAGGCAAGCCTCAGTCCGCCGCGGCTTCTAAGGGTTTAGAGGCAAGCCTCAGTTCGCCGTGGCTTCTAAGAGATCAGAGGCGAGTCTCAGTCCGCCGCGGCTTGTAAGAGACTAGAGGCAAGCCTCAGTCCGCCGCGGCTTCTAAGGGCTTAGAGGCAAGCCTCAGTCCGCCGTGGCTTCTAAGGGATCAGAGGCAAGCCTCAGTCCGCCGTGGCTTCTAAGGGATCAGAGGCGAGTCTCAGTCCGCCGCGGCTTCTAAGGGATCAGAGGCGAGTCTCAGTCCGCCGTGGCTTCTAAGGGATCAGAGGCGAGTCTCAGTCTGCCGTGGCTTCTGCTGGCTCCGAGGCGAGTCGCAGTCTGCCAATTCCCCAAAAAAGCACGAAAGTGTGCCATGGAAACAGGAAATGAACTCCCGCCACAGAAAAACTCCCCAAGTCCCACATGGCGCCCAACAACCATCCATCAACTGAATCAAAGAATCCCCCACCCACTCGTGACGCCTCCACAAGCTCCGACTGACCAAATGACAAATCGTCGCACACCTCCTGGCGCCCCTTCGCAGACAATTTAACGAGATTGCTGCGCTGTCACTCGTCGTTTAATTGCCGAGCAATTAAATTGCCGGTCAAGTCGTCATCATCTGCTGACGACAAGAGCAACAACAACGACAACGTCATCGTCGCCACATCAACTCCCGCCACACAGATGCGCAGCCAGTTCCTGATGCTGCCCCCCCCCCCCCCCCCCCCTCATGCCCCGCTCGGCTCTGAGTTCAGGTCCAATTCATTGCACAAGCCACAGGCACAATAATTGATGAAATCGTTCAACAAGAGCAGTCACCGTCATCTCACCTATTTCACCATTTCATCAACTCACCACTGCGCCAGCGAACAACGGATTATTATATTACCCGCCATAAAATGTTATAAAAGTGGTCGCGTCGTGTCGATGGGGTGGAGGGGGTTGAAGGAGCGCCGCGCCGCCCTACCAACCGTGTCGTGTGCGATAGCAGCCCTCCACCGCCGCATCGTGTACGACACCTCTCACTACTCGTGTTTACGCCTTGTACCACTGGCGCTAGCAAATAATTCGCACTTGCGGCGCTCCTCGAGAGGGAGCTGTGGTGCGGTGGTGGCTCTACCACTGCCACGACCTAAACCTCTCACCTTTACCTAGGTTCGTTGTTGGTCGGTGGGTTCGGTGTTCGGTGTTCGGCGTTCGGTGCTCGCTCGTACTCATCGTCGTCATCTTCATCATCGTCGGTCGCCATCGTAATTTCAGCTCGTTCAAGAGGACCCTTGCCTCGAAATTTCCTTCCAAACACAAACTCACACACACTCACACCTGTCCGCTGCCACATGAGAATATCAGAGAGTCACAACAGCGGTAGCATTCAGGTCACCCGAGGTAGTTTGTTGTTGTGTGTTTTTTTTTTTTTCGATTCCGCTCCGATTTGCCTGCGAAAACCCGCTTAAACATGAGATGTGTGCTGTTGCCGCTGTTGTCTTGCCTTCTTCTTCCGCCATCACTGGGGGCGCACGGAGTGCGGCAGCATATTGCTCTGTTGCCTTGCTTCTTCTAATTAATTAAAAGCACATTTTAGACTTAACACCATTAAGATCCGCAATTCAGTGCTGGCGCGAGAGCGAGGAGGGCAGGGGAATTCCTTAACAACACGTATGCATGCATACACACCCTCCGTCATCGTATGCAGCTCTGTTGCTCTCTTTTCTGGTAACCTCCCTCCACACACCCCCCCCTCCCACCGCGGGTGAAACAAAAGCTCTTACACGCACACCTCTGATTTTTTTTCGCACCACCTTGTGAATGGGAAAAAAATATAAAACGAAGTCTTAAGGTGATTGTTGTTGCTGTCGACTGTGTGTGTGTGTGTGTGTGTGAGAGAGAGTGGATGGCGTTGCCAATGCAGACGGAATTTGGTAGGCTTTTGGGGTGCATCTACATCGAAAGGGACTCGAACTGCGCGCAGATCTTTTTCCCCCGACTTCGTCAGTCGCGCTCAGATCGTCCCTCGTCGACGACTGGAGATCGTTCGCCGAGCGTGCATCGCGCTGCTTACGGGAACATAACGCACGTCAGACTCGACCACACTGGCATGTGCATATCGACAACATTGAACATGGCAGTGCTTCAAATCGTCGCCGCAAGTGCTCTCGTATTTGTTTCCCCCCTCTCTTAGCACACACCGAACAGACACACACTCGCGCGCACTCACCTCCGTTCAGCCTCGTCCAGCCCTGGTAGCTGCCGGAGTGTGGGTTTTCGCAAGTGAGAATGAAAAGAATATGATTTCCTTTTTTTTTTTTTTTTTTCTTCTCACCTTCCTTGCGCATCCACCATTCCACCGCCCTCCCCCCCCCCCCCGGATGGGCAACATTTCGACTCCTCCGCAGTGGTCGTGTACAAAACCATCTTCTTTACGGTTTGGGTTCGCCTTTCGTATCCATCATCCTTGCACTTTTTTTTTTCTCGTTTTTTTTTTTTTTTTTTTGTTCTCAACGCAAACAGGCGGAGGTGTCGAGTGAAAATGATTACACATTTGCACAATTTAAAGATTACGTGTGTCGTGGGAGAGCGGGAGAGATACATGCACACACAGTGTGGATGCAACAACAACAAAAACAGCGGCAACGACAGCGACAGCAGTTGAAATTGCAAAGCGACACCAGGCAGCAAGGTGCGACTCCGCTGGTTGACTTTGACGGGCTCACTTAGCGACAACCACGACGACGACAACGGCAACGGCAACAAACGGCAACGACAACGACGACCAGTTGGCGACTCTCTTATCCGTGACATGTGTGTGAACGCTTGGCAAATTCATAATTAATTAAACGGATGGGAATCATAGCAACACCTCGTCGTCTAACACCTGCAACAATGGTGTGTGCTGGTGAAAAGCACCACCCCCTCCCCCTCCTCTCGACCCTCGAGAGAAACACAAGAAAAATCAATGGAAAATTCATTGTCAATGACGATGACGATGGCGGTGGCGGTAGCTGTGCCGATGCCAGTGGCGGTGAGCAGTGCCTCCCCCCCTCTCCCTCCCTCCCCCCCCCGGCTCACCCACATCTGACACACGATAATATCCCCGGCTTAGGCGCGCAAAACAAACAAAAGCCCACGGAAAGTGTGAATAATGCGGACATTAAAACCCGGCACACAAGTTGCGCCGTGTTCTGCACGCATTAACACTACGCTCCTTCAGAGCCTGATGGATGGATGGCTGGCTGGCTGACTGGCTAGATGGATGGATGATGTTGATGACGAGGGCGCCGCGCCGGGGGGATGTGTGTGTGTGTGTGTGCGTGGGAGGTGAAGGTGTGAGATACTGAGATACGCCACGATACATGCCATTTTTTTTTCTTTCTTATTCTTCTTCAATTATTTTTCTGCTACTGCTGCTGTTTGTTGCTGTTGTTGTTTTTGTTATTGTTCGCTCCTCCGCTCCCACATTACAGAGAGAGAGAGAGAGAGAGATGTTGTATGCCGCCTCGTACATGTGCAATGCGGGTGCGTTTTTTTGAAGTTTTCGCACGTCGTCATCGTCGTTGTCGTGATGGTCGATTCCGCTGGACATTGCGTGCAATGCAACAAGAGTGTGGGAGTTGGTATGCCATACAATCTGTCAGTCAGTCATTCAGTCGGTCGGAGTGAAGAAACTGCTAAGATATTGGTGTTCCGGTGGAGCTTGCTGCTTGCTTTTTGTTGTATTTGCCGCCGGCCTGTCTACTTTAATTATGATTACCGTGTTTGACTAATTGTGGGCCGTGTCTGGCTTTGCGGGCCAGATGTGCGGACAGGAGGTGGTCATTTAATCGGACGCGGTTATGGCTAAAAACACTTGCGAGCACATTTTTTATTGCCTCCTGCGTTTTTTTTTTTTTTTTTGTTCACAAGTGAGAAATGGGTGTTGCTGCTGGGGAGTGTCCTGGTGAGGTGATGAGTTGTTGTGCTGTGCAACAAGTCGGGTGTTGATCGAAATCAACGACATTTGGGGTTCCTCGACGACGTCTCTTTGATTAGACAACAGATTGGCTTAAAGAGTCGAGAATTGGAAGAATTTCGATCAGAATTTTGGATCAAATGGAGGAAAATGTTGGGCAAGAGTCCCTGCTTCTTTGACTTCATCATCAGAAGACGAAGGCATACAATTTTGGAACAAAAACTGATGAAAATGTGAACAATTTCGACCAAAATTTGAGGTCCGTCAGTCAAAAATGTTGATCATCACCCTTTTTTGTCCAAAAGTAAAAGGAACTAGCTTGTCGCCATCACACGAGGGCAAAGAAAAGCCATTTTGAACAAAAATCGATGAAAATTTGAAGAGTTTCGATCAAAAGCTGAAGTTTTTCGGTCAAAATTTGAGGTCCGTTGGTCGAAAATGTTAGTGATCTCCTATTTTTGCCCAAAAGCGAAACGAAATCACTTGAATTCCTTTCCAACATTCATGAGAAGCCAAAGCCAAGCAATGTCGGAGGAAAGTACGCCAAAAATGTTGACAATTTCGATCAAAATTTGAGGTCGGTCGAAAATGTTGTAGATCTCCAATGTTTGTCCAAAATCGAAACGAAATCACTTGAATCCCTTTCCAACATTCATGAGAAGTCAAAGCCAAGCAATGTCGGAGGAAAGTACGCCAAAAATGTTGACAATTTCGATCAAAATTTGGTGTCCGTCGGTCGAAAATGTTGGAGATCTCCAATCTTTGTCCAAAGGCGAAAGGAAATCAGTTGAATTTCGGTGCAATATTAACCAGAAGCCAAAGCGATGCAATGTCGGCAGAAAGTACGCCGAAAATGTTGACAATTTCGATCAAAATTTTGTGTCCGTCGATCGAAAAAGTTGGTACAACAAATCCACTTCATGTAGAACATACTCAACATCGTCGCCACATTCCTGAGAAGACAATCAAAAACGGCGTCGAACGCAAACGTCCTCCAAGTTTGAACAATTTTGATCAACATTTTAGGGAAAATGTTGGCAAAGGCAAAGGTGCACGGAACACCCTAGACACCCTCGCCACAATTTCAAGAATACCATCAGAATCGACTACAGACGCAAATGTCACAAAAATTTGAACAATTTTGATCAAAATTTGGGATCCGTCGGTCGAAAAAGTTGGTACAAAATTCACTTGTGGTAGCTGAGTGATCGCAACGACGCCACATTCCCGAGAAGACAAAGATAATCGACATAAGACGCAACAGCACTAAAAATGTGAACAATTTTGATCAAAATTTGAGGTCCGTCGGTTGAAAATTCTGATACAAATCCAGTTCTGGTCGATGAGTGATCGAAACGTCCTTGACGCTCTCGCCACACTCCCGAGAAGGCAGAGAGAAACGATTGTAGACGCAACAGCACCAACAATTTGAACAATTTTGATCAAAATTTGGAGTCCGTCGGTCGAAAAAGTTGGTACAAATCCAGTTCTGGTCGATGAGTGATCGAAACGTCCTTGACGCCCTCGCCACACTCCCGAGAAGGCACCGAGTAACGACTGTAGACGCAACACCATCAAAAATTTGAACAATTTTGATCAAAATTTGGAGTCCGTCGGTCGAAAATGTTGGCAAAGGTCCACTTCTTGTAGACGAGTGGTCGGAACATCTGGTACGCCCTTGCCACACTACCGAGAAAACAGTCAGAATCGACTACAGACGCAACAGCGCCAAAAATGTGAACAATTTCGATCGGAATTTTGAATCAGAATCGAATTTTTCCACAGAAATGGACAAGATGTGGGAACAGCTTCGCCGGACTCCGTTTATGACGCATGTTTTCGCCGCCCTTACACAAATTTTCGATGACGTTTCATAGAATTTGGACCACCTTTCTGACTTCCTTGAGGAATTCCAACTCTTGGCCATCCACCAGCTGACCTCCTAAGACAAACAGAACTAAGTAAGCGCCACCACATCCGCCACCCCCGCGCAATTGCACCCTAATCCGTTGGATTACGACTGCTATCCCCCGTCTAAGCTGTCTGTTGCAATGAAAATGTTCGCATCATCCACTTCGTGTTTTTCTTTCTCCCCCGATCCAGTTAAACGACGACAAATAACATGTATCTGCCACTTCAAAGTATCACTTCGGCGTGTATTTAACATACACTCATCCACCGTCGGGGGTGTCGCGAATAAATATCCAACAGCGGCTTAAGAGAACATGATTTCCTTTCGTGTTGGTTGTCGTCGTTGAGTCGTTGATGGTTGGATTTTTTTTTTTTTTTTTTCACATCCCCCTCCCCCCTCCTCCACCCCACCAACATGAGAGTCTTTCTCACGACATTTTTTTTTCCTACGTTCGTGGCGGTTCTTCTTCGTTTTTTTGCTGCGTTTTCGTCGCGCACTCCTAATAGGATTGTTGCAACCGAGGAAAACTGTCAAAGAAGTGTGCTCCCGCCGCCGCCGCCACAGTTACTACTAGAAAGGGTGTCAAACGGATACTCAGCAAAGTGCGCTTAAGTGTCTATGAGTGGGTGTGTATACATATATGTGTGCACCATCGTCTCGTCGTCGTCGTCGTCGTCACCAACACCTTTAATCAGTTGAAGCATACTTTCTTCGTACGCGTCGCTCGCAGAAGTCTTTCGCAAAAGAACCAGAAGTCGCTTATCGGTTCGATGGATGGGCGACTCGAGTGGTGGGCGGTTGGGTGGCTGGGTGGTGGTTTGCATGGAACACCGAAAAGAGATTTCAAGAAATTCAATACCACCGCCGGCTCGGCTCTCATGTTCCACAACAATGGAAAATCAGTTGCTTCTCTCTTTTTTTTTTTTTTCTTTCAATTTGTTCCCTTTTTGGAGCCATTCCACCCGTCCCTCCCCCCCCCCCACCGGGCTGACGGGCAATTGCGCGTTCTCTATGAACGTGGCTCAAGGAACCGCCGTCTGTATTGTGGGCTGATCTGGCAGAGGGGTTCCTTTTGAAATGTAAATGTCGGTTTCTTTCAAAAAGCGAGAGCTTGAGCACAGGTGGCGGCAAGGCACGTCGGACCTAGCTATGTGTGAAATTTCTCACGTCTCCTTGTGTGGATGAATTGAATTTTCCTCAGCAATGAGTGGTTACTTTGAACAGGGAGGATGCACCCCGTGTCTGACGGGGTAATTGGACGGAAATTGAAATGGGATACGACGTGGGAGGATCTGTTGTGCCTCAGGTTCGGCTTTAAGTGACGGGAAATGAGTTATTTGAGGAAAGTGTGCGGTCGTCGAGTGGAGATAGGAGCTAATTCCCTTTCAAAGTGCGTCACGACATGAGGGCGAAGGAGTCTCTGTCAAGTTTCAGATGGAAAAAGCTTGGAAGACGTGGCCAAGAATCGATGTCGAGACACTGGATCAACGGCGAGGGCTCTACAGTCGAAGTTGAGCAAGAAGAGATCACCAACATCACTGGTTTCAGTCTGAGAAGCAAGGAGGTGCGCTTGCTAGTAGGAATCGGTGGCAGACTGTTGAAGGCCCCGCAAGTGTCAGAGACGAGACACTGTGCCAGAGGGACACGAACGCTGTCTGAGAGGCTATTTAGGAGTCAGAGACGACACGGTCCTTGCCGGCGACTGTGCCAGAGGGACACGAACGTAAGACAGGCTGTTTCAGAGTCCATTCAGGAGTCAGAGACGACACGGTCCTTGCCGGCGACTGTGCCAGAGGAACACGAACGTAAGACAGGCTGTTTCAGAGTCCATTCAGAAGTCAGAGACGAGACGGTCCTTGCCGGCCACTGTGCCAGAGGGACACGAACGTAAGACAGGCTGTTTCAGAGTCCATTCAGGAGTCAGAGACGAGACGGTCCTTACAGGGCACTGCGCCAGAGGGACACGAACGTAAGGCAGGCTGTCTGAGAGGCTATTTAGGAGTCAGAGACGACACGGTCCTTGCCGGCGACTGTGCCAGAGGGACACGAAGGTAAGGCAGACTGTCTGAGAGGCTATTTAGGAGTCAGAGACGACACGGTCCTTGCCGGCGACTGTGCCAGAGGGACACGAAGGTAAGGCAGACTGTCTGAGAGGCTATTTAGGAGTCAGAGACGACACGGTCCTTGCCGGCGACTGTGCCAGAGGGACACGAACGTAAGGCAGACTGTCTGAGAGGCTATTTAGGAGTCAGAGACGACACGGTCCTTGCCGGCGACTGTGCCAGAGGGACACGAACGTAAGGCAGGCTGTTTCAGAGTCCATTCAGAAGTCAGAGACGAGACGGTCCTTACCGAGCGCCGTGCCAGAGGGACACGAACGCAAGCAAGGGAGCGTTGACTGACTTGTGGGGAAGCTTGAGAGTGGACGAGGCACGTCATTGAAGGCCACTCAAGAGTCGAAGCTTGACAGCGGCCAAGGCAGGGTGTCGTAGGCCACGCAACGAAACTCGAAAGTCACCAGGGCAGCCTGCTGAAGGCCACTCAACAGCCAGAGACGCCGTGGAAGTCAAAGGTGTGGCCTGAGTGCACAGACGGGCCAGAAAAGTCTGCGACCCCAAGGCCCCCGCCCAAAGACCACCAGAGTCCCCCTTCATTCCCTCCCTCCTTCGTCTCAACTCTAAAGCGTGCGGGCTGAGGCATTTTCAAAGTCATTGCCTGCATTAATGTCATTGCCTGACTGAGCCATGTCTTCACTTTCAATACATTCCTGACCACCTTCTTCTGCTCCTCTCCACCACCTCCTCCGCCAACCAAACCCATCATTAGACGATTAATGTCTTCTTGTCGCTCATCCTTACAGCTCTCGACCTTAACTGCATTTAATGACCAAGAATTGCACACCTTTACCCGCTTCAGAAGCGACTCGTTTTATGTGTGTTATCCCATAAAATCCACCGTGCATCCATCAACAGTCATCAACTCCTGCTCTTGATGGTGCCACTGTCCACCATCCACACACACACACACACACACACACGCGTGCATAAAAAAACAAACGAAAAACGCATCCGGAATACATAATCAGAGTACACCTCCGAATCAAATATGAATCGCTTCATAATTTTTCGTCGCCGATCGTCGAACGCGCGGATTTTTGTTTTTTTCGGCCGCCGGGGTATATGCGGTTGGGGCTGCCACCCCTCCCCCCTCTCGGGCGAAATAAAATAATCGTGATATGCCTCGCAAGAGGGTGAGGGGACGATGTGTGTGATGTGATCATAGTTTTAAATGCACTCATGAGGTGGATCTTTTTTGTCGAGAGTGTCAGTCGACAGTATGTACCTCAAGGCGAGCGGCGGCGGCGGGTATATAGACGTGATTTTGTATTCCACGGGCGGCTTTGTTTCTGGCGGCGGCGACGACACTCACACGCACACACGCGCAGTTGTGGTCCCACCGAACTATGTATCGCCGCAGTCAGTCGTGGGGAGACGTGTGTGTGGGATCGGTGGTGCATCCTTGTCCCGCCGGGGGTTACATGGCGTATTTTTGGAACGAAATTCTAGGAAAAAATATGTGTGATCGGGGGCGGGCGGCTGCCTACCTGCATGCGTGGGAGGGGCACACATTGCGCGACGGTGTCTCATAGATGGACACCATTTAGAAGCGTATTTTGTTTTTTTTTTGGGTCTCGTGGGGAACGCCGACAATGGATTCGGCGGCGAGGCGAGGTGGTTTGTCAAGGTTTTCGGGGAATCCTGACGAGTGGTGGCTGACATCAGAGCTTGAGAGTGGCCGAGGCAGGGTGTTGAAGGCCGGGCAGGAGTCGGAAATTGAGAGTGGACAAGGCAGCGAGGTGAAGTGCACTCGAGAATCGGAGACAGGACGGTCCTGGTCTCAGTCTAAGTCGCAAGGAAGTGCGTTTGCTAGTAGGAGTCGGTGGCAAGCTGTTGAAGGGCTCTCAAGTGTCAAGAGACGGGGCGGTCCTTACCAGGCACTGTGCCAGAGGGACACGAACTTAAGCCAGGGAGCGTCGACTACTGTTTGGTGTGGCGCAACAGTCCACGCTTCATCTGCGTCGCAACGCAAAGGCGCGTCGCGGCAGTTTGAGTCAGAGTTGCTGTCTGACATCGCTCCTGGTGCAAGGGTCTTGACAGGCAATCGGAGGCGCCAGAGAGTCCTGGAAGCTTGTGGAGTGGACAAGGCAGGTTGTTGAAGGCCTCTCAAGATTCGAAGCTTGTCAGCGGCCAAGGCAGGGCGTTGAAGGCCACTCAGCGAAGCTTGAGAGTCACCAAGGCAGCGTGCTGAAGAGCACTCGATAGTCGGCGACGGTGTGGAAGTCAAAAGTGTGGACTGCGTGCGCAGCTGATGAATGGCCGACGGGCCTGGAAAGTGTGGGGCGACAAGACACGACAGAAAGGCCGTTCAAATGTCAGGAATGACGCTGAAATCGATGCCAAAGCTGGTGAACGCTTGTGTGACGCTACAGTCCGAGCTTCACCGGCGCCTCAACGCAGACAGACTGCGAGTTAGAGGCAGCTTTCAAAGGCGTCGTGCAAATCGAAGTCGAAGCTGGTGAATGCTTGACGGAATGAGGAAACTCTGACGCCGAGGTGTGCATGTCAAGAGCCTACAGTCCGAGATTGTCCGGCACCTCAACCAAGACAGACTGAGAGCTTGAGGCCACTTTCAAATCACAGCTCTAGTGGCAATCGACGTCGAAGCTGATGAACCCTTGACGGGGACAGGAGAAGAAGACTGCTGCTGGAAGGACGTTGAATGGCGAGCCAGGCCGGGCCAGACCACCTCAACCAAGACAAATTGGCGAGTTAAAGCCCGCTCTCAAACCAAAGGCGTCGCGACAGGTTGAGTCCATGTTGTCGTCTGACATCCATCTCGGCGGAGGGAGTGTGAATGTCAAGTGTGACGCTACAGCCCGTGGTTCATCCGCGTCGCAACCAAGACAGACTGCGAGTTGAAGCCCGCTTTCAAGCCAAAGGCGTTGCGGAAACCGATGTCAAAGCTGGTGAACCCGTGACGGCATCAGGAAAGATCGCCGCCAGAAGGACTACTTCTCCGGGTGCCTCTACAGTCCAAGCTCCACCTGCACCTCAACCAAGAAGGATCTTCGAGTGGTAATCGGTGAACCAGTGACGGGAAGAGGAAAGACTCCGTGTGCCGCTACATTCCAAGCTTCACCTGCGCCTCAACCAAGAACGTCTTCGAGTTAAAGGACGCTCCCAAATCAAGGGCGTCGTGGAAATCGGTGAACCAGTGACGGGAAGAGGAAATACTACTGTTTGGTGTGGCGCTACAGTCCACGCTTCATCTGCGTCGCAACGCAAAGGCGCGTCGCGGCAGTTTGAGTCAGAGTTGCTGTCTGACATCGCTCCTGGTGCAAGGGTCTTGACAGGCAATCGGAGGCGTTCGACGGAATTGAAGACAATCTTGCAAGAGGGTCCAACTTGGGGTGCAAACCAAGATGCTAGTGTTAAATGCCAAAGATGACCACAAAATCAGAGGATTCCCTCGAAATTCAGTGCACACTCGATCGTCACAAACGACTCCAAATCCAACTGAGACGGCATTTAATTCGCTCACACACGCCTGCCGCACAAAATGCGTCTTATTCGAGCTCTTCGCAAAATTCTGTTTCATCTCGACGTGGGAACAATTTTTTTCCTCAAACTCTCTTGCACTCCGACCAAGGTCTCCGAGAAATACCCGCGAGCGAATTTCCCCACAGCGCCTCAGCTGACGTGTCAAACTCCATGCAAACCCCGAGAGAGCGAGAGATCAAGCCTTTCTCCCGAGTCATGTCAAATCCTGTTGCACTCGAGCCGAGATGAGCCGACTGAGCGCGAGTCGACTGCCGGCCGAACGGTGATCTTTTTAAATCTTGTTCGCCGCGAGTGCATGTGGCGAGAGCGACGCGGCACTCTTTTGTCAAATTTTGTTGCGTTTTGTCGCACTTTGTCTAGTGTGTGCGCGAATTTGCTCGTGGGTGGTTGTGAATTTGGTTTTTTTTTTTTCTTCAAATTTCGACGCGAATTTTTGATTTTCTGTGTGGATTCGTGAGTGTGGGTGTGTGTGAGTGTCGTAGAGGGGGGGGGGGGGGGTATTGGGGAATTTGTTTGAAAGATGCGTGCGGCGAGGTATTTATTTCCTTTTTTTTTCTTCTTTTCCTTTGCAGGTCAAGAGATGGTGAAGAGGTGTTGAAGGCGCATCAAGGGGAGAGTGGAGAGAACGTCAGAGTGGGGATGCAGGGCAACACAAATACACATCAGTCATTCTTAAGGTGAGTCCCTATAGACTTTTTTTGATTTGATTTCTTTGCATTTTGATTAAACTGTGACACTGTTCTACTGACTCTTTCTGTCGAACGTTGTTTGCATCAATCACTCGTTCCATCATCGCTCCTTTTTTCTGATCCTGAACCTTATCCCCGTCTCTCTGTCCGAAATCTGCATTTTTTGCGTCAAAATTCACTCGTCTTTGCCAACGTCTGAGGTTTTTGCTGCGAATTTGTAAGTACTCCTCTTTCTGTCGACATTACTCGCTGAGGTAATGGAGGTTGCGCCAGAAGGCTCGCCTCAAGTCATGAAGGTTGCGTCGAAAAGGTACGCCGCGTGTAATGCAGATTGCGTCGAAAAGGCTCGCCGCATGTCGTGAAGATTGCGTCGAAAAAGGCACAAGGTTGCATCGAAAAGGCTCGCTTCAAGCTTGCTTCGAAAAAGGCTCGCCTCAAGTCATGACAATTGTGCCAAAAAGGCTCGCCCCACGTCGGCGTCGTCCACGTCTTCTATTGCCTAGAGTCTGCGGAGTGTTTTGCATCAGTTCGCATGCATTTCTTCCGCTCAAGGGCAAGCGAGCGGCTGTGACAGTGTGAGCTGACGAGTACCCTTCGATCTTGTGCATTTCTTGGGACGACGATCAAGTGGCTGCCATCTTTAGAAAGACAAACGCGTCCGGTGCGCGTACTCGGACTGACTCGTTCGTTCGTCGTTCCTTTTTGACTTGAGCGTGAGCATTAGAAGCTGATTTGAGTCGATTAACACGAGGTTTTGAAGGAAATTGTGTGCATTTGCATCGAAATTTGGTGAAAATCTGAATTGACGCAAATGTTGGGCGAAGTTGTGGAATTTTCCTCGTGATCGACTAGAATTTTCGCCGAAATTGTGGTTTTTTCCTGGAGATTGTATTGATGTCGTCTTCGTCCTTCGATTTCTGGTCTCGTTGGACGACGATAAAGTGGGTGCCATCGTCGTTCTCTGTTGACTTGAGCGTGCCTATAGGATGCGGGTTCTATTTACAAGACCATTTGCGTCGATGAACACGAGAATTTCAGCGAAATTGTGTGAATTTTCACTGAAATTGGGTGAAAATACGATAAATTGTGGAATTTCCTTTGAGATCGACTCGGATTTTCGCCGAAATTGACGTGTTTTCCTCGAGATCGTGTGGATGTCATCGTCATCCTTCGATTTGTGGCTTCGTTGGACGACGATGGCGGCGATCAAGTGCGTTCTCTGTTGACTTGATGCTCAGCATTCTCTTTCCAAGACCATTTGCTTCGAATAACACGAGATCTTCGACGAAATTGTCTGCATTTCCATCAAAATTGGGTGAAAATCTGAATTGACGCAAATGTTGGGCGAAATTGTGGAATTTCCCTCGTCATCGACTCAGATTTTCGCTGAAATTGTGGTGTTTTCCTGGAGATCGTGTGGATGTCGTTGTCGTCCTTCGATCTGTGGTCTAGTGGGACGACGATAAAGTGGTGCCAACGTCGCAAAAATGAGTGAAAAGCTGTGTTGACGCGGATGTTGACTTGAAATTGTGGCGTTTCTCTCGAGATCGACTCAGATTTTCACCGAAATTGTAATGTTTTCCTTGAGCTCAAGTGATGCCATATTGACTTGAGCCTACCTACAGGGTGCGCTTTGTATTTACAAGACCATTTGCTTCGATTAACTCGAGATTTTCAAAGAAAATGTGTGAATCTTCACCGCAATTGGATGAATTGTGTGAATTTTCAGTAAAATTGGGTGAAAATACGAGAAATTGTGGAATTACTCTCGAGATCGACTTAGATTTTCGCCAAAATTGTGGTGCTCTCCTTGAGATCAAGTGAATGCCATCGTTGTCCTTTGATTTTTGGTTTCCTGGGACGACGATAACATGGTGCCAACGTCGCAAAAATGAGTGAAAAGCTGTGTTGACGCGGATGTTGACTTGAAATTGTGGCGTTTCCGTCGAGATCGACTCAAATTTTCACCGAAATTGAGGTGTTTTCTTTGATATCAAGTGGATGTCATCGTTCTCCTTTGATTTTTGGTTTTTTTTGGGACAATGATGGCGACGATCAAGTGGTGCCATCGTCATTTTCCATTGATTTGTGCCGCCTTTCCTCAAAATCCCTTGACTTCACTCCATCCACGATCCACAAATCTGTTTACCAACTCCCCCTGAATCACGCGGTGCACCCTAATGCGTTATCGCTCCTCCACCACTTAACTCTGAGTCACAGTACAACAATTCCCACAGATTATCGAGTCGTCGATTACCGATCTTTTGCACGATCGTCTTCATTATACCGGCATACCGGCCCCCTCCTATCCATGATCGCCCCCTTCTTCCCCCTCCCCCTCCCTCCCCATCCCATCACACTGGGTGTCAGTCGGTCTAGTCTCCAGCAGTCGCCCAAGCACCGCAATCCACGCGATCTATCACCGAATTTAACACGTCCAAAGCATTCCTTCTCGCGATAGCCCATAAAATTGAACAAAAACCGTGAAATCAAAGACATAGCGCCCCGTTTAGTATGCTCACCAGCTGCCGCTGCCAAAAAGTAATGTACTCCAACATATATTCAATGCAAATCGGTCCGCAACTGTCCAAAAATTATGGTTACATTCAAAGTATGGCAGCAACGTCCACGGGGGGACACCACAAAACGATTTGACAGAGAGAACAAAATAAAATCACCATTACACCGCCCCATAGACGGTCTAAGTAGCCTCATTAGAAATTCTCAATTAGCGCGCACATCGATTGCGGGTACCCCTTTCACACAGCAGAGAGATAGACGCGCGCGCGGACAGCTTGGACAAGTTGGACAAGCTCTAGCGTACACTCTGGTGCGGCGGCTAACCCTTTCTTGGCCACCGAGCAGGCAATTAATTAGCTAAACCGTGACCAAAGCGCAGTACTTCGACGCAAGTGCAAGTACCCGGAAACTGTTCTGTGTGCCCTCGACTTGGACATATTTAGAGACACCTCGTGAGGTATACACACACACACACACACAGACGCACTTGAACGCATCTAATTAGAAATGCCAAGTGATTGTGGGTGCGCGGGTGTGAGTGTGAGTTTGAGTGTGTGTCCCGATCCTGTTGGCCACTAATTAGGGACCGGACCCCTGAGACGGCCGTTTTGTCATCAGTTTTGCATAAATTTTGTGCCGCTCAAGTGTAAGGCGAGCGACTGTGACAGTTTCGCTCGAAAAGCTGACGAGTACCCTTCGATTAGTGGTTAATCCCCTTCCGTGTGACGGCGTAGGATAGGATAGGATTAGCCGAAGCTCGTGCTGGAGGACCAAAACGAGCACCGTCCGAAATCCATACCACAGCATTAAGATTGACATCTTACAAAAGCGTCGTCGTCGGCAATCGATTGAATCAGTGGTTCAATTAATTTTCGGGGGAAAGCGTCCTCTTGACAAATGGGGGCACACACACGCAAACACACACATATCCTCCTAGCCTCTAAAGAGAACACACTCAACACACCCTTCCCTCTCCCTCGCTCTCTCTCTCTCTCTCTGCCACTCACAGTCTCCTTCGGTTGAAGCCAGCACGGGGTGGACGACGGAGGAGGAACACAGGCAGGCAAGGCAGCCAGCGCAAATGCGCGAACGGATAAAATGTAAAAGACTGCGCTTAGCGCTTCCTTTGATCTGTCGGTGGTAATCTAGGAAATGTTTGTCAAAATCGCCGGACCGTTTTCATTGTTTTTGACATTTTTCTTCAGTCTTTCCGCCGATCTGCTCTCTCTCTCTCTTGCTCGCTCTCTCTCTGCTGCTGCTGCTGCTGCTGATGATGGTCGATGGTCGATGGTTGATGGTCGATGGTTGATGGTTGCTGATGGTGTGGATGGTGAAGGTGAATCGCTAGCTCGGTCGGTCGGTCGGTTGGGTTGGTCGCTCTCGGTGATGATGATTTTTGCATCGTGTACTTGTGTGTGTTGCACACGATGTGGCCAACATTGTATGGGGCCTTGGATGTCGGACTGGACTACATATCGGCGCTGTGTGCTTGTCTCCTGTTGTTTTTTTTTTCTGTTTTTCGTCGAGGCGAAAGCGAAACGATGGACAATCAAAAATATTTTTTGATATTTCTGGCGCCAAATAGGCGGGTCATGTTGGGATTCGGATGCGTGTTGTTTTTCTTTTTTTTTTTTCTTATGTTCTTTCTCGAGTTCTCCTCCTTTTATCCTTGTTCGTTGTTGGTTGAGTTGTTTTTTTTTTTCCTTTTTCTTGTTCTTGTTTGCAGCAGCGTGGTCGAAAGGATTGCAAATTAAACATTCACATTTGCTGTCAGTCGAGTTTTGACGATTTGTTTGTTTGTTCCCGAGCGTCTGAGGGTTAGAACGGGGCTAGGACTCGTTTCCCGACTCGAGGAGGGATGTGCCTTCATGATCAGTCATTCAGTTTGACAGATAAGAGGTCTTGCCTTCAGTCTTTCCTCTCTGCTCTCCCATCAAAAGATCAAGGAGACTTCAAGTTCAATTAGAATCCATCCTCCAGCCACTCAGTCTCAGCGCGAAGGTGTCACAATTTACACTAAGCCCGGTGCACGTCCACGGGTGAACATTTCACATCAAAACATCTTCATTTGTTGCTCACCCTCGCCCTCTCCCCCCTCTTGATCTGTCATCGCCTAGAGTATGTGTTCAATTTTCCGCTATGCATCTGTCAAATGCATTCTGACACATTGAGTGCAAGCACTGCAGACACCATTGAGACACCACTGTGCGACTAGCACTCTGTCTGACAGATTTCCCCCCCCCCCCACCCCACCTCCCCCATCCACCCACGAGACCCCAAGTCTGCCACCATCATGCTGTGATGGTAGCGCAAAATTTCGCGCCGCATAATGCTGTACATGTGTTGTAAATTTGTTTTGCCCAGCGCGCCACTGTCTGTTACACGGTCACACAGTCGAAACGGACGTAACTCGTTAAGTTCATGTCGGATTAATCAGCTTAAATGGATAATCCGTTCACCTAAGAGCATGTCTCTCTGTTTCTGACGGAGGAGGAGGAGGAGGAGGGCAAACCGCAGAATACCGTCAATTATGCATGAATAAAGTGGGCACACACGCACACGCACACATCTGGTCTCACTCTCTCGCGCGTTTTTTTTCTTTTCTTTTTTTTTGGTGGGAAAAGGCGGCCAATTGTCACTCTGACAGTTTGTCAAAACCTAAGTCTCGAAAATCGAACAATAATTACGAGAGGGCACCACACAAATGCAATGCGCTCTGGCCTCCCTTATGGGGTCGAGTCTGGTGGTTAAGGGGTCACCCTGCAACCACACCACGCGAGAGACCATAAATTTACAATTTGTTCATTTATTTTGAGTCGTGACTACGTCCAAATGATGGACGACTGGTCGAGTTGACAGATGTTCGTTCCCCCGAAGGAGTCGCAACGCTCGCATGCAATGCAATCCAATGGATGTGGGAGAACGTCCAGATTTTTCAAAGAGCCCACTCCCCCACTCGCAGTGGAACATGGCATCAGTCAGCAATTAAATTGTTGGGACGAAGGTGAAGGTGCTGTGGTGGCAGCCCGACGGCAATGGGCTCTTCGCTTAATGAGTGGCAAACGGGCGGACGAGCCGGCACAGTCGAGTCGAGTCGAGTCGAGTCGAGTGGGGATGTGTGATGAAATTCGTTTAAAATTGTTATCATTAGACAGTGCTGTGGAGTGGGGGGAGCCGGGGAGAAAGAGGGTGGCACATCGTCGAAGACGGAAGCTTCGAACTGGGGGACGGACAATTGACGGTGACTGGTGATGATGGCCGACCAGCCAATTGAAGACAATGTTTCGACGCATAAATCACCGAATGAATAATGCAAATTGACGATTTTCTCAAAATGTTGCTAGGGCGGTCTAGGCAGATTATAATAACAAATGAACGAGTTATAGCTGAACTGTGCTTCGTACAATGATGGGGGGGGATCGTTAAATGCGAAGGCACACTGATTGCGAACGGACGAGGAATGCCAATGGTGACAATCAAAGGCGGACGGTCAGTTGCTTGCGAAGGGGTGCAGATTGAATATGGCGTTTGTAAGGTTTAGGGGGATTTTTTCCACAAGAAAATGGTCTTTGCAAGCACCTCTCTTTCTTTCTTGGTGTACCACGGGGTTGTAGACAGTTTTCTTTGCTTTTACAAGCGCCTCTACTTAAAGAGATGGCGTACCACAGGGTTGTAGGCAGTTTCCTTTGCTTTTACAAGCGCCTCTACTTCAGGAGATGGAGTACCACAGGGTTGTGGGCAGTTTCTACTTCAAGAGATGGAGTCCCACAGGGTTGTAGGCAGTTTCCTTTGCTTTTACAAGCGCCTCTACTTCAAGAGATGGGGTGCCACAGGGTTGTAGGCAGTTTCCTTTGCTTTTACAAGCGCCTCTACTTCAGGAGATGGAGTACCACAGGGTTGTAGGCAGTTTCTACTTCAAGAGATGGAGTGCCACAGGGTTTTAGGCAGTTTCCTTTGCTTTTACAAGCGCCTCTACTTCAGGAGATGGAGTACCACAGGGTTGTAGGAAGTTTCCTTTGCTTTTACAAGCGCAAACAAAAAATAGATGGGGTACCACAGGGTTGTAGGCAGTTTCCTTTGCTTTTACAAGCGCCTCTACTTCAAGAGATGGAGTGCCACAGGGTTGTAGGCAGTTTCTACTTCAAGAGATGGAGTGCCACAGAATTGTAGGCAGTTTCCTTTGCTTTTACAAGCGCCTTTACTTCAAGAGATGGGGTGCCACAGGGTTGTAGGTAGTTTCCTTTGCTTTTACAAGCGCCTCTACTTCAAGAGATGGGGTACCACAGGGTTGTAGGCAGTTTCCTTTGCTTTTACAAGCGCCTCTACTTCAAGAGATGGAGTACCACAGGGTTGTAGGAAGTTTCCTTTGCTTTTACAAGCGCAAACAAAAAATAGATGGGGTACCACAGGGTTGTAGGCAGTTTCCTTTGCTTTTACAAGCGCCTCTACTTCAAGAGATGGAGTACCACAGGGTTGTAGGAAGTTTCCTTTGCTTTTGCAAGCGCATCTACTTCAAGAGATGGAGTACCACAGGGTTGTAGGCAGTTTCCTTTGCTTTTACAAGCGCCTCTGCTTAAAGAGATGGAGTCCCACAGGGTTGTAGACAGTTTTCTTTGCTTTTACAAGCGCCTCTACTTCAGGAGATGGAGTACCACAGGGTTGTAGGAAGTTTCCTTTGCTTTACAAGCGCCTCTACTTCAAGAGATGGGGTGCCACAGGGTTGAAGGCAGTTTCTACTTCAAGAGATGGAGTGCCACAGGGTTGTAGGCAGTTTCCTTTGCTTTTGCAAGCGCCTCTACTTCAAGAGATGGAGTACCACAGGGTTGTAGGAAGTTTCCTTTGCTTTTACAAGCGCAAACAAAAAATAGATGGGGTACCACAGGGTTGTAGGCAGTTTCCTTTGCTTTTACAAGCGCCTCTACTTCAAGAGATGGAGTACCACAGGGTTGTAGGAAGTTTCCTTTGCTTTTGCAAGCGCATCTACTTCAAGAGATGGAGTACCACAGGGTTGTAGGCAGTTTCCTTTGCTTTTACAAGCGCCTCTACTTCAAGAGATGGAGTACCACAGGGTTGTAGGAAGTTTCCTTTGCTTTTGCAAGCGCATCTACTTCAAGAGATGGAGTACCACAGGGTTGTAGGCAGTTTCCTTTGCTTTTACAAGCGCCTCTGCTTAAAGAGATGGAGTCCCACAGGGTTGTAGACAGTTTTCTTTGCTTTTACAAGCGCCTCTACTTCAGGAGATGGAGTACCACAGGGTTGTAGGAAGTTTCCTTTGCTTTACAAGCGCCTCTACTTCAAGAGATGGGGTGCCACAGGGTTGAAGGCAGTTTCTACTTCAAGAGATGGAGTGCCACAGGGTTGTAGGCAGTTTCCTTTGCTTTTACAATCGCCTCTGCTTAAAGAGATGGAGTCCCACAGGGTTGTAGGCAGTTTTCTTTGCTTTTACAAGCGCCTCTACTTCAAGAGATGGGTGCCACAGAGTTGTAGGCAGTTTCTACTTCAAGAGATGGAGTCCCACAGGGTTGTAGGCAGTTTTCTTTGCTTTTACAAGCGCCTCAACTTCAAGATATGGGTGCCACAGAGTTGTAGGCAGTTTCTACTTCAAGAGATGGAGTCCCACAGGGTTGTAGGCAGTTTCCTTTGCTTTTACAATCGCCTCTGCTTAAAGAGATGGAGTCCCACAGGGTTGTAGGCAGTTTCTACTTCAAGAGATGGAGTGCCACAGGGTTGTAGGCAGTTTTTTTTGCTTTTACAAGCGCCTCTACTTCAGGAGATGGAGTACCACAGGGTTGTAGGAAGTTTCCTTTGCTTTTACAAGCGCAAACAAAAAATAGATGGGGTACCACAGGGTTGTAGGCAGTTTCCTTTGCTTTTACAAGCGCCTCTACTTCAAGAGATGGAGTACCACAGGGTTGTAGGCAGTTTTCTTTGCTTTTACAAGCGCCTCAACTTCAAGAGATGGGTGCCACAGAGTTGTAGGCAGTTTCTACTTCAAGAGATGGAGTCCCACAGGGTTGTAGGCAGTCTCCTTTGCTTTTGCAAGCGCTTCTACTTCAAGATGTGGTTTTAGGCAGTTTCCTTGGCTTTTACATGCGGTCTTTACAAGCGCCTCACTTCCACAGCAGAGATGCAGGCAAAAAAATCAAACGGAGTACCACAGGGTTGTCGACAATGTCTCGTGCTTTTACTAGGGGCCTCCTCGAACAAGAACCCAATCCATAAACGTCTCTTTTCTCTTCTGTTCCATCGAAGGACGTATGAAAAAAGTATGGCTACCACAGGGCTTCGCTCAATCTCCTCTGCTTTTTCCACTACTCGAAGAGAATCTCCAAAAAAAAAATGCTGGTCTGCCACGGAATTCCTTTCTTTTTACACGGCACATCATCAAACATGGAAAAAATGATGTCCCACAGGATTGCACCCCAAGTCCGTGAGTAAAACCACACACCACCGCCGGATGTCTGCAGTTCCACACGGTTCCCCACAATCTCCGCTAGCTTTTTCCTCCGCTCCCCCTTCGCAGCGAGCACCTTGTTCTCGTGTCCCACTGAATTGAATACAAGACATTATCATTTAGAGAGTATCTATTAAGCTTCACACAATGTGAATTCAAAAGCAGACACGCACCTGCTGCTGGCCTCCGCTGCACCTCCCAAACCTCCGAATGGTGAACACAAAAATTCCATTTAATATGAGGCAGTGCGCGCGCGTTACTGTGCGAAATATATCTCATAAGTGTTTCCCTAAATGAGCCCTGACGTGACTACAAATCATTTGTTAGATCACCTCAACTGAAATGAAGTACAAGAGGGTTGCCGCCCGGGTTGGGGTATAGTAAGGCATACGCAACACGCCCATTGTCCTCATTCATCCTTCACTCTCGTGTATGGCCGCCACAAAATAGTAGTGCGCCTACACTTCACACATTCCTATTGCAAAACAATTCAATATTTCACGAGCCGTGGTGAGAGGGGGGGAGGGGGGGGGGGGGGTGTTGAAACAAGACATCACGCGAACACCTTTCAGTGCCTCCGCCCACCCCCACTTCGGCACCTACATGTAGTCACACGTGAGCACATCCCCGTCAGATCGGCGTCGCGTCCGGAGGCCTTCTTTTTTGGGCGCAAACACAAATTACCCTTCTATGCAGATTTTATTATCACTTATTACAGGGTGGGCTGTAAAATGAAGAAAAAAAAAAAACCCTGCAAGAGAAGCAACAGCAAAAGCGAGGCGCTAAATAATAGTTATCCCCGCCAACACCCACGATCGCCCACTCAATCTGTGGTGCGCGGTGCAAGTGTTATGGAAAGTTCTTCTCTTTTTCGGAAAATTGTTTTTCCATCCCATCGTTGTTCAGAGAAATCGCGCCCGCTATGAGGGGTGGGTGGGTGGTTGGCTGCTTGGTTGGATGACGGTGGAGGTGTGCAGCACTTCGCACACGTTGAACACTCAATTGGAATAAGTGCATAGCTCTACCCGGCCAGTCAGGCAGCCAAGCGCAGCCAGGCAATGGCAGACGACGACTCCTTGTAGGATTCCCAGACTGTACACAGTGGCTCTCTTCAACCACCACACCATCGCCATCACCAGCACGACCATCATCGTCGTTGCTGCGCTGCCAACATCAGCAGTGTGATGTGCGAGCGAGAGTGAAAAAGGCAACAACTTTGGGCATAGAGTAAATAACCTTCTCCATCCGACCATCCAGCCATCCAACCATCCGACCATCCACCCGCAGCACACCTCTATTCACTTGTTGTTGGCTGGCAAGGACGAGGACGAAGGTGTGTGTGTGTGTGTGTATCTGCAAGAGCAGTCGACACCACCGACCCGGGCTGAGAGAGACTTAACTGAATTAAGGAATATTTTTCAGAACTTTTCCTGTTTTTTTTGTTGTTTGTTTCTTTTTTGCTTTCGAACACCGAGCGGGAGAAAAGAACGTTTAATACGTTCAATTACCGCGCTACTCAAAGGAAACGCCGAGGAATTTCAATGAGTTTTCCTTCCTGTCCCAGATATTCGGTGTCTGTGTCTGTGACTGAGTCAGAGTCTGTGTGTGTCGTCACCCCTCGTGACATTCCCGTGCTCTTCATTAGAAGACAACGCATCAATTTAATGGGATTCGCGTTTTGGACTAGTCCTCTCGTCGAGTGGCCCCGAGACACACATTCCTGCCCGCCTGCTCCAGCTGAAGCTGTGGCGAGGCACGTGCTTAAGTAGCCGTCTCCGCATTACTAAAGTGAATCCTCGAATCCTGCGAGGGGGCTGGGGTGTGTAGGGGTGACAAAGGACACTTGGCGTGTCCTCCGTCTCATCTCAGATAGCGATTCGTTGCGTCTTCGTCGTCGTCGTCGTGGGAAAAAAACCATCGACAGCCTTAAAGTTTCACAGCAGCAGCGTGTGTCGCTATCTAATGATGGTGAATTTTTGTTGATTTTTCGGTTTTTTTTTTTTAATTGCTGCCCCCGGGGCAGCTCTGGTGCTGGTGTTTCGTGGTGCCTGCGCCCGAAAATCACTAGGTTTCGAATGATAGATGACTGCGATGATAGATGGATGGGATAATGCGCTTTCCCACCGTCGTCGGGGATAAGCCTAGTCACTGTCAAGACGAAGTAGAGATATTCAACGCTCGCCTTGAACGATTTAATTATCGGCCAAAAGTTTCAAGACGGACGGACCGACGGACGGACGGATGGATGGATGGATGGACGGATGGAATGGTTGGAAATTTGATTAAGTGACTTTTGAGCAAACACACGAACCACGTTTTGTTTTGACAAACACCAAAGTGAGGTAGTTAATGAGTGGCGGGGCCGGCCTGGTGAAAGGATTTTCAATAATTTTTTTCCCCGCTAAACGGTGAGAAGAACGGCATTATGTCTAATTGTGTGCGCTGGGGGCTTCTTGATGGTGCCCAGAGTTGAGTCGTTTGCGTGTTGATGGGCTTTGATTGTTTTCGTCGATCAATGGGTGCTTGGACGTTTGGTTTGGTTTCTTCGCGTTTAGCTAATTGTCGACTTGGTGGCGAATGAGAAAGTTGGACAAGAAGAGATGTGCTCGATTTGGGTCTCGTGGATCTCTAGGGGCATTCTTTGATTCAATCTAGGCGACTTTAAAGGTTGGGTGGATGTTTTTGGTCCCGTCCTTGACGAAGTTTTAGTGAAGAGTGCAGAAATGGATGTCCTTCTGGACTCGTCTTTGACTGGGTTCACTTGAGGAGCGCACAACTGGATGCATCTCATTGAAATCCTGGTCATTCTGGCCTCAAGAGGACACCAGTGGCTCTCGATGAGGACTGATGCACCTCACTTCGGTCCTAGTGGTCCCTTCTACTCTCACCTCTATTCAGTCGCAACGAAGCTTGAATGGAGGGCCCTTTTTTGAAACACAGCGGCGTTGCATGGATCTCGCTAGGTGTGGACTCCCTGAACATAGTCCCTGTGTGGAACTTTGACTTAAACGAGCAAGACGAGCTTCTCGATTAAGGCCCTAGTGGACCCAATGGCCAAATTCCTTTCGATCTACTTTCACAGAATCAACTGGGCTTCATGGGTCTCGCTAGGTGCCAGTGGACTCCTTAAACCTAGTCCCTGCGTGTCACTTTCACTTTTTCTTCAGTTTAAACGAGCAAAACCCGCGTCCCGCTTAGGCCCTAGTGGCCTCAATGTCCACAGTCCCTTCGTTCTCCTTTCAACTCGATTTCATTGGCCTCTCTAGGTCCCCCTTAAACATCCCCCCTTCGTTCCACTGTCACTTCTATTCACTTTAAGGCAGAACCCTTGAGTTAGACTGAGTTGAAGTTTAGACGCATAGGCCCTAGTGGCTCCATTGAATGCTGTGGCCATTTGCATCCTGTCGAAGCTGAAAAGGGTATCCCTTGAAGGAGTCTTTGACAAGGTTTAGCTGACGGCCAAGGGGCTAGAATTACTACTCACGCTCTCGTTCTCTCTTTTTCATTCTCTTTCTCACTCTCTCTCTCGCTCTCTCTCTCTCTCGCTCTCTCTCTCGCTCTCTCTCTCACTCTCTCTCTCGCTCTCTCTCTCGCTCTCTCTCACTCTCTCTCTCGCTCTCTCTCACTCTCTCTCTCGCTCTCTCTCTCTCACTCTCTCTCTATATCTCTATCTCTCTCTCTCTCTCTCTATATCTCTCTCTATCTCTCTCTCTCTCTCTCTATCTCTCTCTCTCGCTCGCTCTCTCTCGCTCGCTCTCTCTCGCTCTCTCTCTCTCGCTCTCTCTCTCTCTCTCTCTCTCTCTCTCTCTGCCTGTCTCTCTCTCCCCTCTCTCTCTCTATCTCCCCTCTCTCTCTCTCTCTTCACTCTCTCTCTCTCTTCACTCTCTCTCTCCCTCCCCTCTCTTCCTCTCTCTCTCTCCATCAACTTTTTCAATCTAAGGGCCCTAGTGAATCCATTTTGGTACAGTCCCGACATTTGATGGTGGTGAGCTGTTCGCGTTTAGCGTGGCTGAAGTTCAAGAATTTTGGGCATGGACAGAGGAGCAGACGCCTAGTGGGTTCCTTATTAGATCCAGTCGAAGTGAGCAAAGTCTGGTGGCAGAACGTCGTCCCTCCGAAGTTCCACTCCTTTTTTCCAGTCGAAGTGGAGAAGGCTTGGTCATGGACAGAGGGGGCAAAACCACGACCCACCAAAAGTCCACTCGATCCCTCATTAAATCCAGTCGAAGTCAAGAAAGCGTGTGCATCGGCAGAGGAGCAGACGCAGCTCCCGTGAGGATCGCCCCGAAGTTCCACTATTTTTTTTTTCCAGTCGAAGTAAAAAAAGGGGTAGAGCCACGATCTCTCAGTAGATCCAACTGATGATCGTTCTATTCGGTCTCGTCTCTGACAATGTTTAGCTGATAGACAAGGCGACAGAATGGCTTCTCGTCGTCACCTTGTTTGCCCAAGTCAACGGATGCTGAGCATATCTTCCGCCACGTCTCTCGCCAGACTTGGGCAAACAAATATGTAGACCCGACAAGGGTTTGGCGTTCTTCAGCCAGTCTAGTCGGTCTAGTCGGTCTAGTCTGGCTATGCTCCACCCATTGACACAACCGATGGCGCCAGCATAGAAGTCGTTCCTCCGTCCGAGGCCGACCGAATTTTGCGCAACTCACAGTGTGCCGCCGCCATCCTATCTCGCCCCATGTTCAGCAAATATTTATCAATTTGCGTCTCGAACATTTTCTGTGCGGGAATCGAATTTTGTCACTGATTACGACGAAAACCACTAAAGAAGTCTTGTCGTAAATAAATTGCCTAACGCCGGCCAGATAGGCGACGGGGCGGGGGTGGGGGTGGTTAGGCTAGCAACAAATTAAGCAGCAGCAGCAGCATATCTCAGTCTCAGCGGCTGTTTGTTTTTGCCGCGCTATCTCATCGCCAAAACGGGGAGAAAAAGACCATCGCTGGTGCAAATATTTGCACTCGTCTTTTGGATTTTAATTTCAATTTTTTTTTTTTTCTTTTCCACTTCGTTTCGTGAGCAGAAACGACGTGTTTCCCATATCAAGAGATACTTTTCTCACTCGAGCTAAATAACTCCATTTTAAGGCTTAAACATGCATTCGCGCACATTCGCTTCGTGCACACGAAAGAACAAACAAAAATCCATCTCGACTCTCGAACACACGTCATTTAATTGAGCCAGCTCTCTCGCTCTCTCGTTGAGCCGCTCTGTGTGTGCTTCACATTTGAACAACAAAAGTAATTATCTTCCCTTTTTGTGAACAGAAAAAATGTGTGTTGTTTTTTTTTTTTTTTCTCTCTTTATTTACCACCAGTGTCCCGCTGAGGTGAGTTACGCGCGGTGGACTGGGGGGAGGCATTCGTGGTCGTCGTCGTAGTCGTCGTTGTCGTCGCCTGATTCGTGTTGTATTGTGTAAACTTTAACGGCCCGCAGAGGGGCCTGCTACGTCCGCACATTGTTGTGCAGAGTAATAAGGTTTTAATGCCTCGGCGGACTGCCATATGGAGATCAACGCCGATGGTGATAATTAATAGAAGATAACACTAGAACAACACAATAATGGGATGGTGTAGATACATCTTCGTCGTCGTGCACGAAGAATGTGTCACGGGACGGGACACAACTGGCTGGGCTTCACTTTGCCTCACTCGGGGGTTAGCTGTGTTTGCTGTTTGCGTTGCCGAGAAGTGTAATTGCTCAATGAGATTGCGGATTCGCGCATGTTGTAGCAGTTTTGGTCATCCGCTGTTGATTAGTCATTTCTATGGGCTTTCAGAGGTGACTTGGCTGTTTGTTGAAGCTGTGCTCCGATGATAGTTCTGAGAGTTGTCAGGGTGACAGGTGACGACGTCTGATTGATTTGTTGTCTCGATGGAGATGGTTTTTTGGGTGTTTTCGGGAGGCACTCGTAAAGACAATCTGATCAGTGCCCTGAATGACAGGCGAGTCAGACGAGTGAGTTTGACGTTTGAGAAGGCAGACGAGTGAGTTTGACGTCGAAGAAGGCAGAAGGTGGCAGATTTTGAAGCGGGCTGTTGGGGAAAATTCTGCACAGTCGACCACCTTGTGATCAGTGTGTGAAGGGAAGTGGGACTTCCGAGGAAACAGGTCTAAAGTCAAAGCTTTGGAAGCGTCTAAGATGAGGAGACAATCATTGGCAAGCGGATGTCTTGCATTTTCTCTTCAGAGGGGTCTTCTGAGGCAGGCAGCAGTTCTCGTCTATCTTCGCTGATGGAAGTCTTCTGAGGAAACAGGTCTAAAGTCAGACATTAAGAAGCGCTTGTTAAGTTTTTCTGAGGAAATAGCTCTAAAGTCAGACATTTAGAGGCGCTTTGCAAGGTCTTTGGGGGGAAACAGGTCCAAAGTCAGACATTATGAGGCGTTTGTCAAGTTTTTCTGAGGAAACAGGTCCAAAGTCAGACATTAGGAGGCGCTTGTCAAGTTTTTCTGAGGAAACAGGTCTAGCGTCAGATAATAAGGAGCACTTGCCAAGGTCTTCGGAGGAAACAGAGTCGAAAGTCAGGCATTAAGAGGCACTTTTGAAGGTCCTCTGAGGAAATAGGTCCCAAGTCAGACATTAAGAGGCGCTTGCCAAGGTCTTCGGAGGAAACAAAGTCGAATGTCAAGCATTAAGAGGCACTTTTGAAGGTCCTCTGAGGAAACAGTTCGAAAGTCAGGCATTAAGAGACGTTTGCCAAGTTTTTCTGAGGAAACAGGTCCAAAGTCAGACATTAAGAGGCGCTTGTCAAGTTTTTCTGAGGAAACAGGTCCAAAGTCAGACATTAAGAGGCGCTTGTCAAGTTTTTCTGAGGAAACAGGTCTAGCGTCAGATATTAACGAGCACTTGCCAAGGTCTTCGGAGGAAACAGAGTCGAAAGTCAGGCATTAAGAGGCACTTTTGAAGGTCCTCTGAGGAAATAGGTCCCAAGTCAGACATTAAGAGGCGCTTGCCAAGGTCTTCGGAGGAAACAGAGTCGAAAGTCAAGCATTAAGAGGCACTTTTGAAGGTCCTCTGAGGAAACAGAGTCGAAAGTCAGGCATTAAGAGGCGTTTGCCAAGTTTTTCTGAGGAAACAGGTCTAGGGTCAGACATTAAGAAGCACTTGTCATAGGACGCAGCACTGTAGCCACTTAAAACAGTTGTCATTCTACGTAAAGCGAAGTCGATTTTCTAAGGAAACAGTTCATGTAGCCTATGGAACAAGCAGTTGCTTCGAAGTGGCAGAAGTTTGACTTCTAACGAAGCTGTTCTAGAGGCAAGAACTTAGAAGCCGTTGTCGTTTTAATTTAAGGGAGACGAGCAGTAAGTCAAGCACTTAAAAGAAACAGTTCTAAACTCTGCTTCGGTGGATTCGTTTGCTTTCGCTTAGACCTGTTTCCTGGAACTGCTTTGCTTACAGATCCAGCTCTTGTCGTCCCCGCAAACATTCACAGTCTCTCTCTGTCAAATTGGCGACGAAGGGGCGTCACAGATCTGTCAAAAGTCGTGTCAACGCCATGTCCCCTCTTAGGAAATGTCAATCCCGTCGATCGGCAACGGTTTTGATTCGAAATTGAACGTTGGATCGATTCAGATGACGTCTATTTAATTACCTCGACACACATACACAAAAAGGCGCCCACACCCATCAAATCGGGGGCGTGTTCACTTCCATTATTGAATTTTCAAAACTCGCCAAGTTTTTGAGTGACAGGTGTCACAAGCAGATTAAATGGGAAATTGCGGTTTAATAATTCCCTCCGATTGCATGCAATATTGCGCCAGCGGCCATTTTGTACATTCCTCCTATCTCCTAACCGCTGCTGGTTGGATTTTTTCCTTGTTTTTTTTTTTTTTTTTGATTTTTGTTTAGCCGCGGGATGTGTTCCGTCGTTGATTACAATTCAAATCGGGGAACTGCCCGATCGGGGAACACACTCGCAGTCGACCTTTCACTTCTGTCAAATGTTGGTGAGGTTTTCCCGAAAACGAAAGCAAAAACCGCTGTGACGCAGCACCGAGTCGATTGAATGAATGACACCAACGGTAGTGGTGTGACAGAAGGAATCACAATCAACAAACAAACGCCGGCTTTGACAGGTGGATACATATTGAAGAATTACGATGCGATTACATTGTTGACTGAAATGAAACTGTTTACCGCGCGGCGGGAAGTTATTTATTGCCTGTGTAACGTGCTTAACCTATTCACACACAAACAGAGAGCGGATTTTACATTTACTCTGGCTTAGGCGGGCTTATCTGGTGCAGTTCGGGAGAGTGAGAGAGAGGTAGAGAGACGGTCAGGTGAGGAGAAATGCGTTGACTTTCGATTTTTATTTTTTTTTTTGATGGACGATGAGATGAGGATGGAGTTGGGTATTGAACCGACGGCAATTTGGAGTTCTTGAGTTTGAACTGGAAGACGGTGGCATTTAGCACTCAAGCTGGCGTTAACTGGTTCAAATGGAGGGAAATTTGGTGTCGAACTGCCTGAATTGTTCCTGAAACAGCGTCCTCAACCAAGGACGAGTTGGAGTCCAAGTCAAGTCAAGGGAAGCATTTTTCTTTGTCTCCGTTCGGCGCCGACACAGTCCCAAGTTGACCTGCGTCCTTTTTTTTATGAGAATTACGCGCTGCCTACTCCTCAACCAACGACATGTGAGACTCTAAGTCAAGTCAGGGGAAGGTGGCTTCTTCGTCTTCGTGTAGGGCTACAGCACGCAGTTCTATGTGGAGCTACATCGTTAACTAACGACAAGGGGAACTTCAAGTCGAAGCAATTATTGTCCACACTTCTTAGACGTCACCGCCTGTCACTGTTTCGAAAGGACTTTGTGGGAATTCAGGCGGAAGAGTCTTCGATTCCGAGCCATTTAGGATTCCGAGCGCAACAGAGGACATCTTCGAACGAGATGGCGCACAGAAGTGGAGAAGGGCCTCAACACCAACGTGGCGTGCGCAACTGAAGGCAGCTGGCGAAAGATCGGGTAGGTCACCAAGGACTGTTGCGCTTAACAAAGAAGAAGGCGATTTATTGAAAATGTCTACTCTTTCTTCTTCTTTTTGTGGCGCTACACTTCGGCATCGACTTGGGCCTTAACAAACAGCTTCGTCAGCAGCTCTCTAGTTGGCTGGGGTCCTTCTCCACTCCATCGTGCGCCATCGGTTTCGTAGTCGGTCTCGGTTGCGTTGCGGCACGGAATTGAACGACAAGCACTTCGACGTCTTTTCGGCGCCGCGTTTCTTTTAATTCACCTCACTTCACATCACTTTTGACTTGACTTTGAGGAACCTTTCCTTGTCACCTTTGTGGGGCCGTTAATTGTTTTTCACTCACCATCTGCCGCCACTGCTGATCAGTCAGGAAAATGTTTCTTCTGAATCCAGCAGAGGCCCATCTTCACTCGTTGTGTCACTTATTGCAAGTAGCGGACAGTGATCACGGCAAGGACACCAAAAAAAAAACCCCGGATTCGCTGGCCCAATCGTTCTCTAACGAATATCTTTATTAGAGACGTGGCCAGGATCCCATAGACGACGACGGATGTGTTGCAGGGGACTTGTCGCACAGTCCAAAGGGGGCGACTATTGCACCGCTAATCAACCCATCGACAAATGGACGATGACCAGCGGTGGAGCAAGGCCAACTTGAGGAAGACCAGATGGCACACAGCCTCTATCTGAAAACAAAAAATCAGGCAAATTTGGCCGGAATTCAAGGAGGACACTAAGCTGAACACGATGACGCACAGTCTCTATCAAAAAAATGGACAAAAATAAGGCAAATTTGGCCGGAGAACAAGGAGGAGACTGAGATGAACACTTCTATTTGAAAAAATGGACAAAAAAACGGCCAAAAATAAGGCAATCTTTTGACGGAGAGTGATGAAGGAGACTGCTGAGTGGCAGGCACAGTCTTTGAAGAGGGTCTCTATCGAAAAATGGAGGAAAATTAAGGAGCTGTGGGCCACTCATGGGCCGACATCTTTAGACTATCCTCCTGGAAAGGAGCGGTTAAAATTGATTAAAACCTGCGAACACTTGTAAAACGTGAAGACTCTTCGCTCGCCAGAGCACATTAATTCGGGAAAAAATGCCTCGAAAGGGAAGCTTCATTCGAATTTGACCAAAATTCTGTTTGATTTCGCAGTCATTCTTCAAACCGACGGAGACACAGAGAGTCTGAGTGATGATCTGTCTTGAATTTGAACGTCTTTCTCGAGTGGAAACCGTCGAATCTGATGGCAAAGTTGGAGCTCAGGTCAGTTCAAGGAAAAACTTCACATTTTTTCAATCGATTGTGTCTCGTGGAATCGGATTTTCAATCGAATTCGTTCGTCTTATGCAGAGTCCAATGTATTCCTTTGGCTTTCTTTTTAATTAATTGCATCGTCTCTTAAAGCATTTTCCCTACTGTCTCAGAAGCACTCGTGAGAGAAATGAAGCACGCCCATCACGAGTGGTTGCTGAGAAACTAGGTCCTGGCGCTGTACGGGTTGTAGCGCCACCCAAGGAACAGCAAACTGTCTCAGAACTAGGGCAAGTCGAATACTTTGTTTTTGATTTTAGGCGATGATTAAAGGCGACATTTTCTTTCCAAAACTAACCTCCTTTCCTCAACCGATTCAAAATCTTGTCCTGGCCTCAGCTCTACCTCTCCTCGTGGCTGCTCTAGAACGGAACAGAAGATGACCTCATCTCTACCTCTCCTCCTGGCTGCTCTAGAACGGAACAGAGGATGGCCTCATCTCTACCTCTCCTCCTGGCTGGTCTAGAATGGAACAGAGGATGGCCTTAGCTCTACCTCTCCTCCTGGCTGGTCTAGAACGGAACAGAGGATGGCCTCAGCGCTACCGCGCCTCCTGGCTGCTCTAGAACGGAACAGAGGATGGCCTCATCTCTACCTCTCCTCCTGGCTGGTCTAGAACGGAACAGAGGATGGCCTCAGCTCTACCTCTCCTCCTGGCTGGTCTAGAATGGAACAGAAGATGGCCTCAGTTCTACCGCTCCTCCTGGCTGGTCTAGAACGGAACAGAGGATGGCCTCAGCTCTACCTCTCCTCCTGGCTGGTCTAGAATGGAACAGAAGATGGCCTCATCTCTACCTCTCCTCCTGTCTGCTCTAGAATGGAAGCGACGATAAAGCATTAGTTCTATCAAGTTCCTTGTCAAGCATTTCACTTGGGATTAGAGTGCTTCCGTGTCCCTCCTGAATGCCGCAGAACACTAGAAACACGATTTCGTTGCCTGGGTGATCACTGTATTTTTCACGAGCTAGGGACGATGACATGAAGCTTCTTCTTCATTTGACTCTACTGCCGGCAGCGGCTTGACCAGCAGCGGCCTGACCATTAATTTTGTCTCAATCGCGCAGTCCGTCCTCCATTCCACTGCGACATAGGCTCAGAGCCAAAGCGCATCAATGAGCCACATCCTTGCCTCGTCCTCTTAGTCGAAAGCAGATGAATAGACTATTTCTTCGAACAAATCAGCGTCGGAAGATCGATCGAAACGATCAAGAGGGATCAAGAGAGAGATTGATTAGAGGGAAGTTACCCAAAAAAAGAAGATCCCATCACCACGTCGTCACATTTCTGTTCCGGATAAGTACCAGAATCAAAACTGCCACCGTTTCGTGGTAAATTTGCCTTTTCGATGTCCGCTCTATCGCCCCCTGAACAATTCTATCCCCTTGGCCAATGACTATCTAAATTCGCCTCCCTTCGCCTTGAAAGTCTTCTTTTGAGGAAATCTCCTTCGAAGCACTTCGGTTTTCTCACGTCTACTCGTGGGAGAACGCACAACACGAGTGGAAGCTAAGAAGCTAGGTCCGTGGCCTTCCACGAGCTGTAGCGCCACCCATGTTATTTCAGTGAACGTGGAGAGTCAGATGGTCCTTCTTCAAAAACACTGCCGATTCTATGCGAAGCGAGTAAAGTGCATTCCTTCTTTAAGCGACTGGCAACAAGGCGAGTAAAGTGCCTTCCTTCTCCAAACAACACTGCCCAAGAGGATCAAGCGATTGACAGTCGTTCTGCTTCGAAAAGCCTAGTTCTCCGGCACAGATCGCCCGATCGACAGTCGTTCTTCTTCAAAAATCCTAGTTCTCCCTCGACAGTCGTTCTTCTTCGAAAAGCCTAGTTCTCCGGCACAGATCGAGAGTTCATCAATCGACGGTGGCCTCTTTTTAAGAAAAAAAAATCCACAAGAACACCCACGAACTGTCTGAACTTCTGAAGCATCTCTTTCGACCGCCTATTTACGCACAACCAGCATAATCTGCGCCGTTCCAGCGCTGCTCCTCCTCGACCGCGTTGAATAATCTTCAATTCTCAGACTTCAGCTGTCAGTCGCCTTCGAGTTATCGTCTGCAACTCACTGCGTGACCTCGCGAACAAGGACAAGTCAGAGTCTGCAAGATAACAAGCGCGATGCCGAAACCAGCCACAAACCGCGTGTGAAACGAACTTCGGACTTGACTCGATTCGGTTCGACGGAAGATAAGATGTCCTAGGCAAAACGAACATCAACTTGGGAGATTTGTTTTGGAAGAGGAGACCAAGTCAGAGGCGTCGAAGTCGGGAGAGACCAAGCCAGAGACGACCAAGTAAGAGGCGACCAAGTCCGAGACGACCAAGCCAGAGGCGACCAAGTCTGTCCTTGACTGAAACGAGCGCTCACTCTCTGTTGTTCCAACGATCTTGTCTGGCGTTCAAATTGACTGAGATCGGCTAATGCTTGAAATTGAATTGAATTCAATCGATCTTGTGGGATTTGCTCAAAATGGAGCAAAGTGGTAGACTGTAGAAAAGACGGACGAACTGAGGCCAACAGGGGCCAGTTTGTGCTTGAAACTCGGTAGCAGCAGCCACACTTAGGCCAGCACAGGCTTATTACGCGCTTGAAACCACGATAATCCGAAGCGGAAGCCTGTTCATCGACCAAAATTGACAAGAATCTTGGAGAAGACTGTCTGTTCTGTTCAAGATTCTCCATGTTTCTTGTCATTTCTGGTCGATGAACAGCGTTCCCGACACTTTCAGCAGAGAATCCACAGAAATTCCCGTCCCCGTTCGACAATAAAAAACCCCGTCGATTCTCCCAAACAAAAAAAAAATCATTTCCCGTCGGCAAAAATCACATCGCTCTCAAAGCAGCAAAAAAAAAAAATGACAACAAATGTATTTTAAAACAAAACTTACCTTCCACTCTTGGTTATCACCATTTCCGTGCCGAGCTTATGGAACTTCTCCCACAAATCCTTGCCCTCCAGCGTCACTTTCGGATCGTCGACGACCCCATCGTCTTCCGGCTGTAAAGCGCGTAACGGTCGCATTGCTGGATGCAACTGATGGGCAGCAACCGATGCGAGGACAACGTCTTCGGCCGTTGTATACGGTGTCCCCAATGGATGATGCGCGTGCGGATGATGCGGCGGGAATTTATGCAACAAACCGCCCGGATATAGACTAGGATGGGGTCCGGCCGGACTGCCGGCCAGGGCGGCTAGTGCGGCCGCTGGAAAATACGGTTGCTGGGGCAGGTGACCCAATGCGGGATGGCCGGGTACGGGCGAATGATGCGAATGATGGGGATGATGGCCGAGACCGGAGGATGCTGCGGCTGCCGCTGCCGCGGCCGCTAATGCTTGATGCGTTGGTAGGGAGTTTGTTGGTGGATTGTTGTTGTTGTTGTTATTGCTACTACTATTGTTGTTGTTATTGTTGTTACTACTTGAATTGTTGTTGTTGTTGTTATTGCTATTACTACTGCTATTCTGATTGTTGTTGTTATTACTAGTCGAATTGTTGTTATTGTTGTTGTTGCTTGGCGACAACTGCGGCTGCTGTCCACCCACCGGCGACGATTGGTGTTGCGTTGCGGCGGCGGCTGCAGCAGCAGCTGCTGCAGCGGCGGCGGCGGCTGTTATTTGCGGCGTTAGAGACGTTTGCTGCTGCTGCTGCTGCTGCTGCTGCTGTTGATGCTGCAACAATGGCGATGTCGGTGATATCGATGCAGCAGCGGCCGTCGCTGATTGCTGTTGATTACCCGCCGTCAACAGCGATGACACGCTGAAGTCAGTGGGTCGAGAAAGCTGCAGGAATGGATGATATGCCATCCCATTTGCGAACCTACTGATTGGATCTTCAGATTGGTGAATGAATTCTTGAACGTCGTATCTCATTACATTACACTTTTCAGTAACCAAAAAGTCGGAAACACTAACACAACTAAGATGAACAACTTCAACTCCGTGCACTTCTTATTTTATTTTATTTTTTTATTTTTTCCTCAAAATTTGCACTTTTAGACGTTTTTTTTTCCGTTTTCACACTCGTTTTTCCTTTTTTTTTTTTTTTTCTTGTCACGGGGGCAGTCGGAAAGTTGTTACACGCGACAACACTGAGCGAGAGATGATTGCACTTAGTTGACACTTCTTTTCTTTTATTTTTTTTTTCTTTATTTCCTGCAAAAGCCGGCTTTAATTATTGTAAACCATCATGTGCACGAGGCTACAATTGACGAGGAGAGAAAAATGAGATGCTGTTTGGGTTTATATTCTCAGCACAACCGACCGACAAAATGCTCACAACACTCGGCGAGATGCACAGGCGATGATGGGGTATACACCACTTGGTTGGTTGGTTGGATGACACTCGACGGGCGACACGACACGGCATCCAGAGCTGTGCACAACGCAGTGAAGGTGTCAAAAGCTCTTCGTTTTTTTGTTGCTCGTTGTTGTTAAAAATTCTTCGAAAGAAACAAAAAAAAAAAAAAGAACTCTTCCTGCTGCTAGAAGACGAACCCCCTCAATAAGCCAACGGACGACGGGCGCATACTGAATTCGACATGAGAATTATGTACATGTGACATTTGTGTATATGTAGAGCTTAAATATGCGACAACAACACGAAACGAAACGAAACGAAGTGAAGTTAAACGTCAGGAGAGAGAGACACACAAGCACGACCCCCTCTATTTTTATTTTTTGTATTTTTCTCGGACTATTCTACAAAAAACTATCTATTATGACACAAAAGCACAAGACGAGCGACGACGTGTGGTGTGTTGTGTGCAAGAAGAAGGAAAAAGTAAAGGCAGGCAGTCAGGCAGGCAGGCAGGCAGGGTGGTGGTGGAAACAAAAACAACAAACGTGTCGACGTCGACAAGAGAGAAAAAAAGGTAAACACACACGATACGAACTTAACGCCGGTCGCTTACGAACTGGTTAATACATACAATCTCCAATACAATGCAACCCCCTTGTTTTCACCGATAATGCACGCACACACTGCCATCTGTGCCATCGCAACACGGGCTTCCAATACAGCGATGCGAGCGAGCACGAACACAACTACGAACGGGCGGCGGGTCGACTCAAGAAAAATAAAATCAAAACGAGATGAGGAAAATTCCAATAAGACTCACACCGATACGGTTGGAGAAAAACTAAAAAAAAACAACACAAACACAGGCAAGAAAAAAAAAAGAAAAAAACGAAGCCACCACACCAGCAACACCAACAACAACAAAGTGTTTTAGGCAATTACACTAACGCCAGGTCCGATAGATGCCGCCTGCCGTCGAGTGTAGTCGTCCCCCAAAAAATGCAGCAACCCTCTCTGTCTGGCACAGTGGCGAACACCCACACACTCAGGCACACACCCATACACACAGCGCGGCAAACAGAGGCCTCTGACAGGAAAAAAAAAAAAAAGAACGAGACAAGGACCAAGGCGAACCGAACAAGAAAACCACTCAAGAGAATTCTAATAAGACTTGACACCAGGCCGCCACGGATTATCCCCTCCCCCCCCCCCCACACTCACACATTCACACCTCTCGATAGTGTCAAACACTGCACTCTCTCTCTCGCACCCAGTCACTCTCTTTCGGTCGCACACGCAAGGCGTCTCTCTCTCTCTCTCGCCCGCGCTCTAGTCGCACCGTTCTGCCCCGTCGACGGGTGGAATGAGAGAAGAGAAGAAGAGACGTCGCTTCTTCTGTCTCCTGACCATTTTGTAGTGTGACGCTGAGTCGGTGTGTGAGTGAGGCGACAACTTTAACCACACACACGCACACACACACCCGCAGCCGACCACAATGGGAAGGAGTTTGGTGGGCAAAGCAAAAACCCAACCAACCGGTCGACAGAGATCGAGAATGCGAGAAAAAAAGAGAAACAAACTCGTCGTCCCAAGAATAGATACAAAAATGGTGACCAACCGGGTTTGGTTTTGCACCCCTCCCACTGCCGCCTAATTTGATTTTGCTTCAAAATTCACACACACACACTCGCGCTCGTTGAATTGGGGTGGATAGGGGGTGTCACACAGCAGCAGAGAGATGTCGTCGCCGTCGTATTCTTGGTTTCGTGTCGTGTCGTGTCGCTGGTGTCATCCGTTTTGCCACGGCGCAAATATGGCTAACTTTGACGGGTGTGTGTGACCCTATATCGTCGTCACGTCTCGCTCTAACCGGTGGGCAGAGACCCTTCTGGCGGCTGTCTCGCTCCCTCTGTCACTGTGCCGAGGTGCTGGGCTGGAACTTTGTCAACGGTGCCAATTTGGGGTGGGGGATAATGTGTCGTCCCAATCGACTCTGAGAGGGTGATCTACAAATCCACCACGCACACACTGACACTCTCACACACACATTCTGACAGAGAGATGATTTTACCGACGGCTAGTGTAACGTGTAACTGCTGCCGAGTGAGAGGCAGTGTCACATTTTCACCTTTTTTTTTTTTTTTTTTCTTCTATTTTCGGTGTGGTGAGTTTCCGAGAACGGATTCAATTAAAACTCACTCATTCTGGATTGAGGTCTGGTTGGCCTGGCTGGCTCTCTCCCCTCAAGTTCACTTCATTTTAAGCAGCACATCATCTCCTTTAGTAAATTATTTATCTCCTGCCTTGCATGCCCCCCTCCCCCTGCCCCACGGGGTTTTTTTCTTTCTCTGTTTCTGCAGCACCCTATGTACTTCATCGGTTGTGGGTTTTTTTTGGTGGTGTGTGTGTGTGTGTGGGGATGTGTGTGGGCTCTCTTTGGTACTTTTGGAAGTGTCGTGTTTACCATCGCACCTACGGTGTTGATCTGGTGTTTGACTAGCGCCTATTCCGCCCCACTGTGTTCCTCTTTTGGCAGCCCTCTCGCGACAACCCCAGAAAGAGAGAGAGAGAGAGAGAGAGCGAGAGACGGTTTATGCACTTATACACTTTGGATTGGAGTTCATTCTTCTCATCCGCCGTCGTTGCCGCCGCCGCCGCCGCATCCGGAGGATCCTGACGGTCGGTGGCTGCTGCCGATGCTGCTGCTGGTGGTGGTGGTGGTAATAGAATTTGTAATCATTCATCCCTCTTCACCACGATCCGGGGAGAAAGAGTGTGTGTGTGGCTGGCTGAGAGAAGATCTGTCAAAGGTTCGTGTCGCTCACATGTGTGTTTGGGGGTAAGCTGGATTGCTTCGTTTTTTTTTTTTTTTTTTTGTGTGAAAATTCCTCCCTTAATCGGTGTCATCTTTTGCACATGAAAATCCAAAAGATAAGCGAGCAAGAATTTCCCTCTCCCTCTTCCTCCCCTCCACCCAGTTGCAACAAGGACTTGGCAGAGTGTGTGAAGAATCACGCTCAATGTGTTTGTTTGGTCGCGCACACATTGGCGTACATAGCGCGACGCACACCTAGAGCCGGTGGCGAGGTGTCATATAAAGTTTTTTTTTTTTTTGTGAGATGGTCGGCGGGTTAGAGGCCCGATTTCAGTGGCGGCCGCCCTTAGGTGTGGAAAAGACCTCGCTCTGGTTTGCTAGTGTGTGCGCGGTCCACCAGAACGCCCGTCGATGTCGTCGTCTTTTGACATCAACGTCGTCGTCGTCTCTTTCTTAAAGACGGCCAAGAAGGTGTGCTAACTGGTCTTTCCTCTCTGCACACATTCTCACGAAGAACAAAAAAAAAACGAATTGCAAAGGACAAGCTAACAGGCTCTGTGAGCTGTGAAGGAGGCCAAAAGAACGCCACAACGACGACGACAGCGACACCAACGACAAAACGGTCCCCGACAATAAGAGAGGACGACAACTTTCAAGAAGGACAACACCACACCGAACGATATACACACTCCAGCTCGCTGCTAACGCTGATCATGACGATGGGGAGGAGGAGGACGTTTAGGACAACAACGACGACGACGACGACGACGTTGAAGGAGGACATTACGTACGACTGAGCGGTGAAACGACGAACGGGCGACGAGACTGTGGAATGAGAACAAGAACAAGAACAAGAAGAAGAATGAGAACGAGAATGACGATATGACGATTGACGACGACTGGTGGTGTGGTACTGAAGTGGTGGTGTGAATAGTGTGTACTTTAAGCCACTCCTTCATTTTTGTGTGTACCGTGCACGGGTACGGTTTACGATGCGACCGATTGGCAACCCTCAGCCAATCACTTGAGTAAATATCTGCGTTCGCTTCTCTGTTCGCTTCTCACTTGTTTTTTTTTTCGCTTCTTCTTCTTCGCGCATTGTTTTTGTGTTCCTTTCTTCTGCATGGGTTTTTTTTTTCTCTTCTCTCCGGTCTCGTGACGGAGATGGTGTTGCTGTATGCTGTGCCGTAGAGCCTGCCGTGTGATATTCTTTCGTGTGTCCGTTTCTGGTTCTTTTTTTTTCTTTTTTGCGTTCTTTCTTTCTTGTGAGCGCTGCTTTTGGTCATCCTGTGGAGCTTTGTCTTTCCTCGGCCTCTCCACATGTGTGTGCGAGAGATTTAGACGCGCCGAGCTGAGCTGAGCGATTTTCTTTGGGGTTTTCATTCGCCCTCTGGGGGTTGTGTGCCAGTGTGCGTGTGTTGGCTTAATTGTTTGTGAATTCTTTTGTAGATGGCGCAACGGCGGGGTGTTTTTTTTTCTCGGGTTTTCCATTTTCGCTGTGATTGGGAATGCTGATGACCACCTACTCTGGTTCCTGCGGGCGTTGTGTGTGGAGGGTGGGGGGGATTTCTGCTGATGAAGGTGGCAGGGTTAAGCGCTTTAATTTGACGGTTTCGTCTTTGCTGCTTCCGAGATGGATTGGTTTTTTTTTCTTCTTAAGTCGAGGCTACACAGTCGATTTGTTGGGCAGGACGGTGGCAATTTGAGGCGATTTCAGGAGTTGTAGTCTTTGGCCAGCGTTTTGGAGCCAATTGGAGAGACAACTTGTGTTGATGGCGATTGGGGGAAGACTTGGTCTGTACTCCGAGCAGCGCCTTGAACCACTGTCTCCACTGGCGGCCGTCGAAGAGCGACTTTGAAGCACTGTCTCCACTGGCGGCCGCCGAAGAGCGCCTTGAACCACTGTCTGTACTGGCGGCCGCCGAAGAGCGCCTTGAACCACTGTCTCCACTGGCGGCCGTCGAATAGCGCCTTGAACCACTGTCTGTACGAGCGGCCGTCGAAGAGCGACTTTGAAGCACTGTCTCCACTGGCGGCCGCCGAAGAAGGGCTTTGAACCACTGTTTGTACTGCCGGCCGTTGAAGAGCGCCTTGAACCACTGTCTGTACTGGCGGCCGCCGAAGAGCGACTTTGAACCACTGTCTGTACTGGCGGCCGCCTAAGAGCGCCTTGAACCACTGTCTGTACTGGCGGCCGCCTAAGAGCGCTTTGAAGCACTGTCTGTACTGGCGGCCGCCGAAGAGCGCCTTGAACCACTGTCTGTACTGGCGGCCGCCGAAGAGCGCCTTGAACCACTGTCTGTACTGGCGGCCGCCTAAGAGCGCCTTGAACCACTGTCTGTACTGGCGGCCGCCGAAGAGCGCCTTGAACCACTGTCTGTACTGGCGGCCGCCAAAGAGCGCATTGAACCACTGTCTGTACTGGCGGCCGCCGAAGAAGGGCTTTGAACCACTGTCTGTACTGGCGGCAGTCGAAGATCGACTTGACGACGTGACGATTGAGCGGCGATATGCTGATTGTCTGTAAGAGCGTCCGAACAGCGACATCGTCCACTGTTTCAACGCCTAAGAGACCCAGGGTACGTACAGCGAGCGATCATGGACATCTTGTCTCGTCTTTGCGGCTCCGAAACGGCTGTTTGGCTGCCTCTGAATTGAGAAGAGCTTGTAGGGCCCATGGTCTCCGCTCAAAGGAGTCTTCGACTGCAGGTCTGTGGGACAACAGAATAGAGGCTGAGCGCGTTTAAGGCGGCAGACGGACGCTTGGGACTGACTTTGTGAGCGAAACTAGGGGCAGCTTGGTGGTTGAGGCCCATGTCTACGCCTCGAATTGCCGCATTTTCAAAGCCTTTGCCATTCTTGTGTGTTTCTTCCAATCGCCTTGACTGTCTCCTTGTCGTCTGTTCAGTCCTCGGTGTGCGAAGTTCTGTCGGTGGGAAGGTAAATCGGTGCCCTTACGGTCGTGGCTCACGCCGACCAACATGCTGGGCCCATTGTGTCCTTGAAGGATGTTGCAATTCCTACCATGAGACCTTATTTTGATTCTAAAACCATCCGGATTCAGTTCTGTTCGCACGAAGCGTCGTCGTCTTGGCCTGCTGTCGAGGCTTCTGTTTGGGCACGTCTCAAATTTGTGTCGAATGGCCTCGCGTGGGCTACGAATCTGTCAAGAACTCTCGGAGGGAGAAGTGGCAGCATCTTACCGAAACCATAAACTCTCTGGGAAAGGCGGCCACCATCAACTGGAGGTGGCTAAAGACAGAAGCGATTTCTTGTCACTCTTGGCCACTTTTCGGGTTGGGAACGGAGTTAAGTGAGATTGTGACAACTTGTGGCAGTGCTGTGGCCTCATTTGGTCACAGTTTGGACTGGAAATTCGTGTGAAATGCTGTGCGGGGGGAGTCATTTGTGGAGTGGCCAGTTAGATGCTTCCCTTGGTGACTTCTGTCGGCGCCATCGACTCTGTTGAAGCGTCTTCTTGTGGAGATTGCTTCTAGGGTTCAGAAGTCTTGTATAAGGTCGCCGTCTGTACGATGACGACAGTCTGTTAGGGGGACAGCGATGGTGACAGATTTGTGGTTCGTTCAAAGGGAGTTGTCCGTCCAAAGTGAGGTGTTCGTCCAGAAGGAGTTGTCCGTCTAAAGGGAATTGTCCGCCCAAAGGAAGTTGTCCGCCCAAAGGGAGTTGTCCGTCCAAAGGGAGTTGTCCGTCAAAAGGGAGTTATCCGCCCAAAGGAAGTTGTCCGTCAAAAGGGAGTTGTCCGTCCAAAGGGAGTTGTCCGTCAAAAGGGAGTTGTCCGCCCAAAGGAAGTTGTCCGTCAAAAGGAAGTTATCCGCCCAAAGGGAGCTGTCCGTCCAAAGGGAGTTGTCCGTCCAAAAGGAGTTGTCCGTCCAAAGGGAGTTGTCCGTCCAAAGGGAGTTGTCCGCCCAAAGGGAGTTGTCCGTCAAAAGGGAGTTGTCCATCAAAAGGGAGTTGTCCGTCAAAAGGGAGTTATCCGCCCAAAGGGAGCTGTCCGTCCAAAGGGAGTTGTCCGTCCAAAGGCAGTTGTCCGTCAAAAGGGAGTTGTTCATCAAAAGGGAGTTATCTGCCCAAAGGGAGCTGTCCGTCCAAAGGGAGTTGTCCGTCAAAAGGGAGTTGTTCATCAAAAGGGAGTTATCTGCCCAAAGGGAGCTGTCCGTCCAAAGGGAGTTGTCCGTCCAAAGGCAGTTGTCCGTCAAAAGGGAGTTGTTCATCAAAAGGGAGTTATCTGCCCAAAGGGAGCTGTCCGTCCAAAGGGAGTTGTCCGTCCAAAGGGAGTTGTCCGTCCGAAGGGTTCATAAAATGTGTGATTTTCTCTTAGTTTCCTCTTGTCGTTCTTTTGGGCTTTTCTCATTTGTACTCAAAGAGGTTCCACTCGTGATAGAACAGTAGCACGCACAACATGAGTGGTTGCTGAGAAGCTAGGCCCCGGCCTTCTATGGGCTGTAGCGCCGCCACCCACCCACCCACTCAAAGATGTTGTGTGCGTTCATAAAAAATATGAAAAAAAATACATGTAGGCAGTCAGAAAGAGGGGAAAGAGGGGCGGTTTATCCTTGTACAGACAATTCTCATCTTCCACAAGGGCTCCAGTAAAAATACCCAAACCACCACATTTCTGGTAAAAAATTTCTCATGAACACACATTGACGCACTCTCTGCGTGATGATACAAAAGAAAAATGCAACAAATATTGACCAGGAATGTCGCAAATCGCATCACTTTTGGAGTCCTCTCATATTTTCGACCTCTCGCCTTTGACTTTGACTAAAATTCCACGCTTTTCATCAGAAAAACCACTTATTTTCTTTTTTCTCAAAAAAAAAAAAATAACGAAGGAGACCATATTTTGGACTCGAAAAGTCCATCCAATTTCTCTAAACTGGCCACGCTTTCGAGTTCGAACACTCGTTTCGAAAAGTTTCTCATGGAAACGTATTTTTTCCATAAAATTTATATTTTTTTTATTAAAAAAAAAAATACGAAAAAAAGCCATATTTTGACTCGAAAAGTATTTCAAATTTCTCTAAATTGGCCACACTTTCGAGTGTGAACACTCGTTTCGAAAATGTTCTCATGGAAACGTATTTTTTCCATAAAATTTATTTTTGAACTTCAAAAAATGCCACAATTTCCATTTCTGATCAAAAATCTGTCTAAAAGGCGAGACTGACTTCACATTCTTAAGAAATTGCCTCATATTCCAAGTCGTTGCCCGTTCATAAGGTGGTGGTGGTTGAAAAGCGCACATCAAACAAGCCCCCAGGAGCCCCTCAAAGGACACCAAAAAAAAAATTCCAATCAACTCCTCTGCATCTCAAGAACATGTTTACCATGTAAACCTCGCAAAAAAAGAAGCAAAAATCTAAGCACACACAACAGCGGCCTCGCACAGCGAAAAAAAACCCTAGCAAGTGAATGAGGGAAGGGTTAATGACCGCCAACCCCAGTGGTTCCTATCAAATTACGAACGTAAACAATGACAGTCTCTCGCTCCCGGGGAACGTTCACCGGAGCAACTTACACCGAATTCCTGCGGCAGAGAGTCGACGATGATTGCGCCCGAAGGAGGTGTTGTCTGCCGATTGTTGGACTGTCTTGGACGCTCGGTTTCGACGAATGTCACATCAGTCTCTAATTTGACGCCGACGAGGCAGCTGAGAGTGCAAAAAGCACTTAAATTCAAATGACTCTCGACGGCCGGCTAACTAAGTCGAAGTCGTTCGTCGTAAAGTTTTGAATTAATTGATCGGTCGGAGTCGGCAAACGTTTGATTGACGCTAATCAAGTTGGACGGCGGAGAGTGATGTTGTTGTGGCCTAATTTGCGGTTGCCTGGCTGAGGGGGTGGCTGGCTGGGTGAGACGATGATGATGATTTTATTGTATTTTTTTGACATGTGTGAATGGGGATTTGAAAGTTGGCTTGACAATGGACTGACGATGGGGAGTGATTGGGAAGGGGGCTGGGTTCTAGACAAGACAGAGAAACACAGGCTTTGGTTCGAAAAGTAGGAAATACAGGCACATTGGGCACAAATCGAGCTAGATGAGGATTTAGGCTGCACAGGCAGGCCACGGGGAATCACGAGAACCCAGACTTAAAGCTCCAATGAGACTGGGACATGAGATGAACCATTGACAGCCGGCCTTTGATGTCAAAATTTTGCAAAGAATCAGAATTAATGACCAGAAGGTGCGCCTTGATTGACAGAGAGTCGCGTTCCTTGTAGAGATCGATCAGGAGGACCATTCTTTGGTCAAAAAAGAAGCGACTTCACACGTCTTCGCTGCAAGTTCATCGCTTAGGCGTGCAACGACGATGGTGGCATCATTCGGGGAAGTTGTCCGTTCGGGAGACATTTTTGACGTTCGATGCAGCAGTCCACCTAAACGAGCTGTGTCCCCAAGAAGAGGACGCATTGAGCGTGGTTTCAGTTCCCGCAGGAGCACCATTTTCAGTCAAAGTTGGACATGAAGTGCCCCAAATCTTGCCTGCCGACATCTTTGTCATTTTCTCGAGAAAAAATCCAAGAATGTCATATTTCAAGCCCCTTTGAACTGCAGAGACATTCGTGGAACAGCAAGGCCATACAGTGAGCCTCAAAAGTAAGTTTAGAGCTGAGGTCTCAACAAAAATGGAACTCAAACGAGACGTACGTAGTTGACGCTCGAAGGCATCCTCGATTGTTGAAGAAAAGTGGCTACATCTTAGACCACTTCGGGTTCAATTCAATTCAATTTAATGTCAATTCTTGTGGATTTTGAGTCCAGAACGTGGGCAGCTTGAACAGGGAAGTCGACTAGTGTCGTGGGTCCCATTAAACTGGGTCGAGAATGAACTAGAAGTGACGTGAAGAGACTAGAGATCGAAGGCGGACTGTGTCCAGAGCTCCTTCGACCAACAAATTGGTGAAAGCTGATGTCGAACGACAGTCTAGAGGTTCGGAGGACTTTCAGTTCACGACTTTTGGTTAAGGGCACGGAATGAGTGACGAGAGACTTAGTGGTTGAGCTACGAGGCAGAGTGACGGAGGGTCTCTATTGAGCGACGAGTGGGATTTTATTGAACAACGTGTCGCAGTGACGGTGGGAGTCCTTTTTTGAGCGATGTGTCAGAGTGGCAAGCGGTGCTGCCGACTGAGAAGACGAGTCAGAGGGACGACGAGTCAGAGGGACGACGAGTCAGTGGGAGGACGAGTCAGAGGGACGACGAGGCAGAGGGACGACGAGGTCAGAGGGACGACGAGTCAGTTTGACGACGAGTCAGAGGGAGCACGAGTCAGTGGGACAACGAGTCAGAGGGACGACGAGTCAGTAGGACAACGAGTCAGAAGGACGACGAGGCAGAGGGACGACGAGGCAGAGAGACGACGAGGCAGAGGGACGACGAGGCAACGAGACGACGAGGCAGAGTAACGACGAGTCCTTTCTTGAGCGATGTGTCAGAGTGGCAAGCGGTCCTTTGTTGAGCGACGAGTCAGTGCGACGACGAGTCAGGGGGACGACGAGTCAGAAGGACGACGAGTCCTTTCTTGAGCGATGTGTCAGATTGGCAAGCGATGCGTTGTTGAGCGACGAGTCAGTGCGACGACGAGTCAGTGGGACAACGAGTCAGAGGGACGACGAGGCAGAGGGACGACGAGGTCAGAGGGACGACGAGTCAGTGGGACGACGAGTCAGTGGGACGACGAGTCAGAGGGACGACGAGGCAGAGAGACGACGAGGCAGAGGGACGACGAGGCAAAGAGACGACGAGGCAGAGGGACGACGAGTCCTTTCTTGAGCGATGTGTCAGAGTGGCAAGCGGTCCTTTGTTGAGCGACGAGTCAGTGCGACGACGAGTCAGGGGGACGACGAGTCAGAGGGACGACGAGGTCAGAGGGACAACGAGTCAGTGAGACGACGAGTCCTTTCTTGAGCGATGTGTCAGATTGGCAAGCGATGCGTTGTTGAGCGACGAGTCAATGCGACGACGAGTCAGTAGGGCGACGAGTCTCAGACAGTGAGTCCTTTATTGAGCGGCGATTCAAAGTGAAAGGCTGTATTTTATTGAGGGACGACTCACAGACATTTTATTGAGCCCCGATTGCACGTCGCATTTAATGGCGACAGGCGCCCCCTCATTGCGCACCTTCGCTTGAACTCTGAAAACTGAATTCGTCGCTGAATCTCCAGATTTTCCTCCAATCTCACAGTCATTCGTCACTCCCTGCGTGGCTCAAGCTTGAAGAGGAGGTCCTTATTGAACCGAAAATGGAGAAAAACGGGGGGCCTCCTACCCAAGTTGACGACGCTCCACCAAAAAAAGACACCCCAAGCTCCTTATTGCCTCCTTCCGCAGCGATTTCCTGTCAAAGGCACAATCTGAAGCACTGTCCATCAGTCTCCTGGGGCAAAGACAGAAGTCTTTTACGAGCATTTTCTTTTTTTTTTTTCCATTTTATTGACATTTCAGTCAGAGTCAGAGATGCCCGAGTTAAGAGCTAGTTTATCGCCTCTTTTACAGTCCGTGTGAAAATAAATCCACTTTTCGCTCACGAGAGAGCAAGATTTACGAGCGCCAGTCCTCTCCGTCGCACATCAGTTGGCGATGATCTACAAACGAATTTACTTAATCAATGACACATCAGTGAATATGTGAGATTTATCTTATCTGAGTGGAGTCCTGGTACCCCCCCCCCCCCCCGCCCCCTCCGCCAGAAAGGCTTGGCAAATGCGAAGAGTAATGAACACATAACTTCGTCCGGGGGCCCATGTCGCAAATACGGCGCAATGTGAAATAATAAAACTCTCTTCTCTTGCAATTGCCAAAAAATTCCTTATCCTTCGCATGCCGTCACCCGGAAAAAAAAAACGAAAAAAAAGGGAACCAGGAGGAGGGAAAAGTCATAAAATCGATTTTTCTTTTTCATCTCTTCTACCCCCCCACTGTCGGCCTCGTCCTCCGGCAGAAAAGAAATGGCGAACGACCAACGCCGAGCTGCAGGAATAAGGACACACAAGCGAAGAAAAAAAAAAAGAACAAAAACTACAACCAGACTATCCTAGGTACTCTCTACACTCTCCTGGTAGCCCAATTCCAATAAAATGACAAGAAAAGTATATAAAGGAAAGCAATGTCTTATCCCCCATCGCTCCCCCCCATCTCCCCCAGCCACAGAGAATCACCGGACGAAGGACAAGAAGGAGATAGTGTGTACTCCCCGAGAGTCATCTTGGGCAGCAGCGCAGACCCACCACCACCCACCCGGAGTACCCATCGCCGAAAAGATAAATCGATTTGCTTGCGAACGACGAAGCAGCAGCAGAAAAACAGAAGAAAATACCCAAAAAAAAGGAGAAAAAAAACCAGAAATTGTCCAGAACACCACCCACAGTGGGGGGCAAAAGAAAAAATAAAATAAAATGCTTCACAATTCAAAGAGTCACGTTAGGCGGATTTGTGTCCTTTTCTGTTTGGACACTTTCGGGGTGACTTTTGGCTCCATAACCCAACACCACGCCAAGAGATGGGCGATGGCCATCGAGCGAGCGACCGAAACGAAGACGCTCTGGCCAAGCAGTGACCGTGTTTTGGGGGCCATTCTGGGGTGGTGTAGTTGTGGAGTCCTCTTGGTAATTGCTTTGAATGAGAAAGCTGCCCCTGCCCCCCCTCCCCCCAACACAGCCGCAGTCACAGGCAGAGTCGAAAAGAATTCACGAAAAACTACCCGGGGAATAAATGAAATGAGATTTGAAGTAAAGTCCTTTTTATCCTTCATCCTCCCATCCCACCCACACTCGTCCCATAAAGATTGCGTAACGCACACACAAACGCACAAGATAGCCGGGTAGCCATAAAACGGAAAAGGGAACGTGCGCGTGTGTGTGTCTGCGTTTTGGGGCTCTTTCAAGAGGCGACGAACGTTGTGTTCTTCCTGCGAAGCCACAGCCACGCCAGGCCACGCGCACCCACGCACGAAAGGCAGGCAATCGCCTAATCTGTCGGTTTGCGTCGATTGCGTAGCGTATCAGTTTAAGAGAAGTCAACTTTTTCGTTTCAATGAAACTGAAACTCCTTTTTTTTTTTTTTTTGTTTTGTCTGCTTTCTTTCGGGGGTGCTACACCATTTGCCACCCGCAACCTCTACCCCCAACCCGTCCATCAACCCACGCATACTCGATAGCATTTCAGCTGAGTCCTGTGTGCGGGGGTGGTGGACGAGAGTAAGGGATGTTTTATCTTTTATTGTTTTCCTTTCCCATCCCCCTCGCCGCGCACTCCGTGCGTCGTTTACTCTCCACGCTGACTGCTGATGATGGACGTGTTTTAATCCCATTCCGAGAAAATTTCGTAGATACTTCAGGAATCCACGAGAATCAATTACTTACTCTTGACGCCAGTGGTGCCGCTGCCGCCGCACACGAGAGAGAAGAGAAGAGGCACGCCAATCCGGTCTGTGTGTGTGTGTGTTGGTAACTTTTAAGGGTGCCATTGAAAAACGAGGAAAACCAAGAGAATTCGCGTTTTAAATTGAAATTATCAACGAGTGATAAGTTTGTCGTTGCCCCCCCCCCCCCCCCCCCCCTCCCCCTTCCCCCGCATCACAAGCTGAAGTAAGTTTCACGCTCAAGTGTGTGCAACACGACATGCGACGCGAACAAAGAGCAATTAATAAATCAGTTGCACATATTTAACGCTGGAATGGTGATCTGTGTTTGGATGCGGATGCTTGCCACCTATTTCCACACACACACACACGAACACACGGCAGGCTTTCAGCCCCACACCCACCCCCTCTTATGAATGCAATTAGCTCGAACGTGCGGCGGATTGTGTGCTGAAGAGTTATCTGGCGGATTGTTGGATTTAATTTGCGATACGGAATCGGATTTGTCATCACCGTTGTTCGTGGTTCGTGTTCGAATTGAACGACTGTGTGTGCGTTGGTAGTTTTCACGTCATGAAGAGGTGTGTAGAGTTCAGCGCACAATCGTAAACGATTGGCAGCCAGGATGGCAGGTACTAGATGGTTGCGATAGATCCCTTTGCGGGAGAATGTCGCTGCAAAATGGCATTGAATTGGAGTAGGGGATGCACAGGGAGTGGGCTAAGGATGAGGTTGTACTGCCGATTCGAAGGGCGTTTGGGAAACCAAATTCGTGGCAAATTCAAGGTTTGGGCGAGGGTTCTTGTTTGGAGTGGCTGCCACTGAGTGGGAGTGACAAGAGTAGAGTTTCAAGCGAGGGACAGAAGACTGCCGGGCTTAAGGCGACGAAGAAGGACATCAACCAATTTGGAGAACGACAAGACAGAGTGCACTTGCTTGCAACTGAAGGGGAACATCAGTCAAAGTGTGGACTGTCCCAATTGGGGCATGCCTCGACCGTGGTCTCCCTCGATTGTGGTCGGTCCAAACTGTGGTCTGCCTCGACTGTGGTCTGTCCAAACTGTGGACTGCCTCGACCGTGGTCTGTCCAAACTGTGGACTGCCTCGACTGGGGTCTGCCTCAACTGTGGCCTGTTCCAACTGTGGACTGCCTCGACTGTGGTCTGTCCAAAGTGTGGACTGCCTCGACTGTGGTCTGTCCAAACTGTGGACTGCCTCGACTGGGGTCTGCCTCAACTGTGGCCTGTTCCAACTGTGGACTGCCTCGACTGTGGTCTGTCCAAAGTGTGGACTGCCTCGACTGTGGTCTGTCCAAACTGTGGACTGCCTCGACTGGGGTCTGCCTCAACTGTGGCCTGTTCCAACTGTGGACTGCCTCGACTGTGGTCTGTCCAAAGTGTGGACTGCCTCGACTGTGGTCTGTCCAAACGGTGGACTGCCTCGACTGTGGTCTCCCTCGACTATTGCCTGGTCGTCTGCTCCAACAGCGACTTGCTCCGACTGTGGCCTGCCCCATCTAATCGTGCTAGACGAAGAGTCTTTTTAGTCAAAGACCAGGTCCAAGTTAGTCGAAGGCTTCGCCTCTCAAAGGAAAAGGATCACTTTTTCGCCGACCTGCCCGACCTAAGCAACTCTAGTGTCAGTCGTCTTCATCGCTGGATCGACTAGATGTGCCTGCGCTGGCTTAAGCGTGACCAATCGTAGCCTAGGCCAGTCGAATGCTCGAAGTCTGAGCTCTTCTTTGTGTGCTGCTACAATCCAATAAGCGCCTCTCCAACTAGCGCGATCTCTGACTACACACGTCCAGTAGGTTGTGGTCCTTCTTCACTTGGATGCACCACCTTAGGCGCGGGCGGCCTCCGATGAGCGTTGTCTCACAGTTTCGGAGTCGAAGCCTCTTGGCCGTGTGTACCGCCTCCATTTAAAAATGTGTGACGATGTGGTTCTGATGCCGCGACTCGCTTAAATCAACGATTTGAGTGCACTCTCTTTGATCTGATCAAAAAGTCACCAGTTTCAGCACTCATCTTAAACTTGAATGTTTGCCAGGAACACTGGCTAGAATGAGGTCTGATGTGTGATCTCTGAAAATTCAAGAAGAGGCCTTGTTTCATCACCGAAACGGAAGCAAAGAGGTTGAAGATTACTTCTTGCGCAAGCCTATCGTCGATGTTGAGCAAGAAGGGATCATTCTGTAGGCTCGACAGTGCACTTAGACCAGACGAGGGTATTTGTGCCTAGTCTTCGACTGCGAATCTGTGGCACAAGGCAACGCGTTCATTTTTCATTCAATTTCCTTAAATTTTTCATCGAACTCATATTTTTTTCGTGTGTGACCCTGTCAATCAGACAGCACTTGGGCTTTCCACAGCTTCTCTAGCAGCCACTAGTGGTGTGCATGCTATCAGGAGTGAATGGTACCCCGCTACACCACGGACGGCTGCGGAAGGAGTTCATTTTTCATTCAATTTGCTTGCATTTTTCATCGAACTTGCATTTTTTGTGTGTGGCCCTCTTGCAGGCCGTTCCTTGATGTAAAGAAGTGATGAATGCGAGTCCGTGGTGGGCCTGGATCTATATCCTCTTGCTCAACCACTTGTGTTGTGCGTGCTACAAGGAGTGGATGGGACCTCGCTAGACCATGGCGACCCCAGACCAAGCAACGCAGAGAAATTGGACTCAAATGCGGGACGTCCTACCAACTGACACCAACCTCGTACACCAGCCAACCTAAATTCAAACAGAGTCGAGGAACTGGGAACTGAATGAAGACTCCTTTCGGAAGTCTCGAGTCTCTGAAGTTTCGACTGGAGGCTCTGAAGTCTCGACTGGAGGCTCTGAAGTCTCGACTAGAGGCTCTGAAGTTTCGACTGGAGGCTCTGAAGTCTCGACTGGAGGCTCTGAAGTCTCGACTGGAGGCTCTGAAGTCTCAACTGGAGGCTCTGAAGTCTCGACTGGAGGCTCTGAGTCTCGACTGGAGGCTCTGAAGTCTCAACTGAAGACTCTGAAGTCTCGACTGGAGGCTGTGTTTGGAATTTATTGTCTCACAGTGTGACTGTTGCCAGAGAACCCGAAGAGAATACCTTTCTGCCTTCTGCCTCAGCTGAGAGCTTTTTCAAACATCTTCGATGTCAAATGGAAGCCATTTCCCGATTTTTTTCTCGAAATCGACAAACTATCGTCGTCTACACGAAAACTCCGAGTTTTGTTGGGAAAATGTAGTCGAATTTGACTTGAGGTGACTGTCAGCAGAGCAGTCGAAGGTTGACCAGAGAGCCGTCGGCTTTTTAGCTGCTTGGTCACGTCATGTGTCTTTCGACTTCTTAGCCCGTGCCGGTGGACAGTCTCAAATGCAGTCAGCTTCAATTGGAGCCCGATTCATTCTTGACACACTTCTGTGCACACTTTTGTTCAATGTTTGCCCTTCAAGTGGAATTTATTCAAAATGCAGCGAATTTCTGTAAAATTCATCAAAATTCTGTAAAATTCAACAAAATGTCTGCAAAATTTAGAAAATTTCACCAAAAATCAAAAAATGTCTGCAAAATTCACCATATTTCTGCAAAATTTTAGTAAATTTCTGCAAAATTTAGTAAATTTCTACAAAACTTACAAAATGTCTGCAAAAATTTAGCAAAGTTCTCCAAAATTTAGCAAAATTCAGAAAAAATCAGAAAATGTCAACAAAATGCAGCAAAATTCAGAGAATGTCGACAAAATGCAGCAAAATTCAGAAAATGTCGACAAAATGCATCAAAATTCAACAAATTGCTGCTAAATTCGCCACTTTTTTTTTTTGCAATATTCAGCAAATCTCTAAAATCTCGATGAAAACAATGAAAACGGTTGAGAATGGTTGAAAACGTTGAAAATGAGAAAAACCCGGGTAGCGTGCCACCATCGACTCGTGTACATTTGTCTGCTCTTGAGAAGGATTTTATGGGGATTCTCCGAAGTGGACGCGCATTTTTATCGCAATTCGCTGTCCGCCTGAAGCTTGGGCTACGCAATGAGTGATAAGCAACGCGCAGTTTACCCGATCAGCGTTTCAGGGAGATAGACGCACATTTTTCCGTTGGCCAGCGGCTGTTTTATCAGCAGGAAGTGATGCAAAAAAATTGAACTGAATGACGGTCGAAAGGGTCTCTAAATTCATTGAAAAATCCTCTTGTCGTGCTTTGCTTGTTCAAAAGGATCTATAACTGCTGTCTTGTCGTGGATTTGTTTGATTTAGGTGCATTTTTGAACTCAGTCCGTTTTAGGCTCGGGTGCAATTAGGACTCATTTTGTGAGGTTTACGCTGAGATGCACATGTGAAGGGCACGTTTTTTTGCCTCGTCGAAGAGGTGTCATAGAAGACGCTTCTTTTTATCATCAGAATATGGATCGAAGAAGACTGATTGGAGATGGAAGGATCGATAGAAATAGGAGACGAAGGAACAAAGGCCAAAAATCATCAAAAATTGCCATCAACGAGGAGGAAACTTCAGCCGATTTATGATTCCGTAGGTGGGTGAGTGCCTGAACAAGGCAGTGATAAATTGCACAAGCTCAAGACGCGAGTGTACACACATTTCATTGAATTTTATTCACTCTGAAGCAAGATTCCGACGTGGACAGACTGAGACTTAGCTCAAGTTGAAAAACGGGGCGAACAGCTCATTTCTTTTGAGAAGTCGGCTCTAGTCTTCGGGTACATTTCGTAGGACACACAGCAGAGTCACTCTCAATTGGGGAAACGGGCAGTGAGTGACAGTAAGCCCGTGAGTTAGGCCTGCATACGTCGATTTCCAGCACACCATTCGTGGTTTGAGCAGAGAATGGGTCCAATAATGGGTGTTAATGTACAAAAAATGGTTTCTAAACTTAGCCGATTTTGAAAGGGACAACACAGGATTCGGACCCATTTTCTAATACTTCTCTGAGAAGCGAGATTAGAAGCGATTTGACCCGAAGATCGAAGCCAGAGATCGAACCCAAAGATGACTGGAGGCGGCTAGAGGCGGCTCCTAAGATCGAAGTCAAAGTGTGTGACTAGAGCCTCATCGATTTGACCCGAAGATCGAAGCCAGAGATCGAACCCAAAGATGACTGAAGGCGGCTAGAGGCGGCTCCTAAGATCGAAGTCAATGTGTGTGACTAGAGCATCATCGACATCAAATTACCGAAACTCGATGACAAAGGAGTGTCTAGAAGGTTCAATCGGGTTCTCAGTTCTCGAAGTCTGAAGTGGAAGTGAAGGAATTTTCAAAGAAACTCGAACTCGGGCTAAGAACTGCCATACTAGCCACAGTCGCTTTTTTTTAGGAACAAATTTCGACGTCGGGAAATGCTGAGAAAACATCAATTAGGCCTCTAACTTCAACTTTGTTCAACTTCCGAGTCTGAACACGTTTTAGCGTCCAAATTTCAGAAGAAGCTTGAAAGTGTGTTCATCTTCTGCCAATGGGGTGGACTTGAACTTCCCCCGTTCTCTCTCGAAACTGTGAATATTCGCTTGAGACTCTCTGTGGAAAGTGGGAAGGCAAAGATTTTTGCAGTCAAGGCGCTTCTAATTTTATTTTTTTCTTCGGAAGTTCGAGAGGTTAGGCATTGAGGCTAAGAATCAGAATTGAAGTGACTACTCTTAGGTGTCTACAGGATTATACAGAGAACAGACCATCCTTTGGACGGAAAATCGATGAAGACTAGGCAGGCTCTTGATGGTGAAAGTCGTCACTCAATCGGGACCAAAAGGGACTGATTACGGTTAGGTTCAATGAGTAGACGCGCCAAAGCACGGTTGACCCATTGTGATGCCCAAAGTGGAAATAAACTCCTCTCTTTACACCTCATTGGCTAAAGCACACTGTCTACAGAAGACCAACGACGAATGGTCGCGATGAATTTGCAAAGTCTTTGATTTATCGAACTCTGACGAGTAAGTCCACACGGGAGAGGGCTCAGGAGGAACTAAAAAAAAAAAAAAGGTCCACAATCGGACGCGCGACTGAAAGGCTCTTCTTGTGAATTTGCAAATTTTTGTGGACACTTCTGCAATTCGATGTCAGAGCATTGCTAGAAGAAGAAATCATCATCTTCTAAACCGCATGATCGACTACAGGGATCGCGGGGTAATGCAGGCACCTCCTCCTCCGCCATCGCCTCGTAAGTCATCAGGCGTTATGCACAAGCGTCTAAAATGTCTAAAGAAGCTTGAAAGTGTGTGGGTCTTAGACGTTTTAAATGCAACCGTCGCCATTTAAGATTCCCGCGTTCTCTCTCGAAGTTAGTTTAATTTTCAAAGCATTTGATTTATTCAACTCTCCAATGGAGACCAGTGTTTTTGACGCTCGACTGGAGCACTCAAAACTAGTACACCAGCTGCAACCCCGATAGCTGAGAATGTCGCCATCACACTTGTGATGCCTATAGTCAGAGCGTTGTTTTCACTGGGATTCGAAATGGGGACCCCTCCAAGCGCCATCCAGTACGATTCAGGACTAGGACTAGGGATGGTCGCCAATTGAAGCAATGGTCGACTGAAAGACTCTTCCAGTTAATTTGCTAATTCTTGAGGAATCTTCTTTTACGTCCAATTTCTGAAACTCGATATCAAAGGAATGTCTACAAGACTGAAGGTCTGAGTTCGAACTTTTCTAAATTGTCCAAATTTGTAAAGAAGCTTGTCTCAGATTTAATGTCTTAAGCGTCGCAACTTGATATTCGCCGCGTTCTCTCACGAATTCCGAATTGTCACGGGGAACTCCTCACCAGCTTGGCATTCCCGCGTTCTCTCTCGAAATCGAATCTGAATTGTAGAGTGGAATTGCTCAGCAGATTAACGTCCCCCCTTTTAAGTGGAACTCTCATCACCGGATAAGGCCCAAGAGGGACCTGAAAATGTCCACAATCGAAGCAGAATTGAAGTCTCAACTCTGAAAGGTCTGACTTCTTGGGGGTTTTGACTAATTTTGTTGCGAATCTTCATCGACGCGTCACAAAGCCTAATTGGGGCCGTTGTGGCGTTTGGGAGATGAACGAGGAGAAAAGCTAAAAACTGCCTTATTAGCCACAGTCGCTTTTTCTAGGTAAAAATTTCGATGCCGGAAAAGGCTAAGAAAACATCAATTAGGCCTCCAACTCCAACCCTGTTCAGCTTCCGAGTGTGAAGACGTTTTTGAAAAAGTTTAACGTCCGAATTTCTGAAGAACCTTGAAAGTGTGTTCATCTTCTGGCCAATTTAACGTCTTAAAGGGGTTTGAGTTGAACGGCCCGCGTCCTCTCTCGAACTTGATGTTAAAAATCTGAATATGCCGAGACTCTCTGTGGGAAGTGGGAATGCAACGCTTTTTGCAGTCAAGGCGCTTCTAATTTATTTTTTTCTTCGGAAATTCGAGAGGATTGAGGCTAAGAATCAGAATTGAAGTGACTACTCTTAGGTGTCTCCAGGATTCTACAGACAACAGACCATCCTTTGGGAGGCAGATTAACGAAGACTATGCCGTGGTCTTGATGGTTTCTCGGAGAAATCCAATGAAAACCTCTTGATCACTGAAAGATTGGTGAATTTGGCAGTCTCTTCACGGTTTCTTGGCAGAATTGAATTGAAACGTCTTGATGATGGTGACTAGTCAGGCTTTTTTGAAAGAATTCTCTGCAAATGGGCTTTTATTCTTCTCTGTTTTACTTGAAAGACGATAAGAGGGCGGGGGAATAAGTGTGCCTAAGCAGCTGGATACATCTTGAAGAGGCCACAAACAAACAACAAATTGTCTTATTAGAAAGATTGTGTCGCAATTTGTGACTCTCCTTTCAATCTTTGATTGAATTCCTGACTGAATTCCTATCTCCTTCCTTGTGAGCCTGAAAGTCGCGACTCGATGGACTCAACTAAACCACATTTTAGCACCCCCATCCTTCCATTCACTCACACGAATCCTACTCCTTCTCAAAAGTCCTCTCCGATGCCACCCCACGAACACACATCTCAATCATTCATCCATTCACAAGCAAAAACTAAAGCGATTCACTGTCAAACCCCGGTATTCAAACCTTTTTTCAAAACGAATTCAAATTAGCGCCAAATAAATCCAAATGTTGTGAGCATTTTGTCAGTCTTCGAACCGTTCACAGTCTCCTCGGCTGGACTTTTACCTTTTTCTTGTATTATTTGTTTTTTGCTCACACTTTAGTGAAAACACAGTCAGAAAAAGAAAAAAAAACACCGTCAATTAGTAGTTTTGCACCGCTTCTTCCTTCACTCACTTAACTATTCCATAATTCGATAGATCACAGATACGATGTGTAGATCCCACTTCACGGTCACACTAGCGCTCGCCCGCTCGCGCTCAAAACCCGAAGATTAACCAATAATTCACGCGCGCGACCGTGTGGCGGATAATCAACAAACAAAAATTCAATTAAAATTCTCTCACAACACAAATGAAAAACAAAACAAAAAAAAACGAACCACAATAAAATTAACCAAAAAATGTATAGATTCCCGATAGATACACGGGTTTATTGTGCCAACACGGCATAAGGGAAGAATGTGTTGTCAATATAACAACCGTCGCCGAACAACACGGGCAGGCACCAGTGCTCGCAGTGCGAAGGACCACAGAGCGACACAAAAGACGGGGAAAAAAGCACACGAAACCCGTCACAATCGACACAGAAGAGACTTTGTCGCATGAAACCGAACTCTCGCTTATGCGAAGAAAAAAAAAAACCAAACAAACAAATAACGCCAGGCACAGCCGATGATAATGGAGGCGCGACGACGACAACAACGCAAACGACACCGACGACGATGGCGATTGCTGCGACGATGGCGATGGCGATGGCGATGATGATGACGACGACGACGACGACGACGACGATGACGATGAAGACGGTGAGATGCGCTGCTGCTCCAACATTCAGAACCGCAAAATCAAAACAAAAGATACATCCCCAACGCGCTGGCACTCTGGGCAGTGTGGCACTGTGGCACTCTCTTCTCTTCATTCCATCAGCGCGCTGTGTGTGGATAATGATCTGTCAGTTGGGTCGGAAAATCTGAATTGCACACACATACAGTATCTAGTACGACGCGACACTACGCTACCTAATCTTGTTGCGAAAAAGTATCTCTCGCGAAAATACGAACACGTAAAGTGAGCACAGTGGCACGTTCGCGTCTCGTAACGTACCAGAGGCACCCACAGCTTCTCACTAGCGCGTACTCATCGCACCACTTCTCCATCATGTTCTTCTCCCACCTCTCCACATCCCCCCTCCCACACATACACACCGGCCCTGCTGTGGTGGATTGAAAAAAATGAGCAAAGAATGGGCAGAGAGGGGTACCGATTCACAGCAACTCACCTCAACTCCGAAAGACTCAAAAATGAGGAGAAACGCCGAACGCGTGGTGAATTGGTTGGGTGTCATATCTGAGGGTTGACTCTCGGGGTGGTGTGTGGTTAAATGCGGAATAATGTCCCTAATCCAATAAATGGTAATCCATACACACACTCGCTTCCATGCAAGTTAGCTGATGAAGTTTCTTCTGTCACGGCGCGGCGTCTTTTGTTGTGTTTTCAAACTTTAATGGGATTTTTGGATTAGTTTTTGTTTCTTTTGACGGGAGCTGCTCTTTCGGGAGCTGGAGAGAGAAGAGGAAACTTTTCTGCTCATTTTTGACATACTGCATCAGGTGTCAAATTTTTCTGACAGCTGACATCTGTCAATACAGTGGTTTGTGGGGCATTAGATCGACTATATGGCTTTCGCCCTCCTGCAATTTGGACCATCTTCTGAAAACCTAAAGGTTTGGCGTCACCATTTTTTGCGCATCGAACTGTCAGAAGTGTACTGGCTGGACCGGGGCGATTTTTTTCTGATCTCTTTGACTTATATTCCCGCTGCTTCGTCTATCTCAAGAGGGACTATGTTCATCGAAATGATATCCACCGTCGGAGGAGTCTTCTTGCGGAACTTTTGACAGACGTCAGGCATTTTGTCAAGTCAAGTCAAGTCAGATTGTTAAGGAGAGTGTCCACTGATTCAGAGCTTCATTGTCAATTTTATCGTGGTGACGATGCAAGTGGCGAAGTAGATCCCGATCCCGTCACTACGGCCAACTGTCAAATGTGACATATTCGTAGGCATCGCGTTCACATGTCGCAACTGGAGTGACGTTCAAGTTGGGGGCTTTATTTTCCGCCTTTCGCCGCAGAAAACCTTTCTATTCCACCTCTGCTAGGACATTTCCGCGTCACCTGTCAAATTGACGCATAAACTGTCATTCCTGGCTTCTCCGTTCCGATCTCAGAAGTTGCAGAAGTCTTTCCCTTTCCCTTAATCTCTCACAAATTCATGTGTGCATCGAAATCCCCCTACTTTTGCATGATCTGTCACAATGACAGTGCCTCTGATCAGTCAATAATCCCATCACCCTTAATTTTAACTTCCAAACTCATGCAGAAACCTGACGCGCACACCAGCAATTCTTGCCTTATCTTCACCCACAAACAAAAAAGCCAAAGAAGAAAAACCCATAATTTTCCGCCTCATTTTCCCGTCCGCCCGACTACACTCAATATTTTCTGATTATCACAGCCTTGACAGCTCCAGCGTGTGTAACTCAACATTAGGATAATTGACAGGACTTCGTTCTCTCGCGGCGGGGAAAAAAAATTGTGCGCCACACCAGCTAGCAGTCGTCGCCTAAGGACCGCCCACTTTTCGTTGTAACATCATCGCTCATCTCGTTTCCCCACGCGAGAGTCACGCAAATCCACCACGCACACAATTCACCTCGCATTCCCCCACTCTGCTGCTGGTGTCTCTTTTCGGAGTGCCATTCCCGTGAGATGACATTTCGTACCGAAATATCCGAAGAGAGTGTGCGAGAGAGAGGCAGAGCCTGCGCCTGTATGAGTGAATGAATGGCAACAGATGCAAGCACACATTGGAAAGGGAACAATGGCTAAGCGAAGAGACCAAAAGGGAACAGCGCAAAGAAAATGAAATTTTCGTGATGGACGACTGCAAAGTACGATCGTATTTCAAGGCGGAGTCTCAGCCTCAGTGAGGCTCTCATGTGGGGGGACTGTTTGATGCTTTTTTTGTTCGACTTGTTGTTCCTGTGCTGTTCGTTGGGCAGCAGCCCACCTCCTCGGCGGCGGCGGCAGAGCCTCTCTTGTTTTTCTTACAGACCCCAGGCTGGGTTGACGTTTTGGCTTTTCTTTGGTCTTGTTGTGTGATGTTGCTGTGTTCGCTTTTATTTTTTGGTTTTGGCGTCGACTGCGGGTCGTATTTCTTGCGATGGCACACAGAGGGTCCCATACGTGATTGGTTTGGAAATTTAAATGAATTATATGCTTGGACACGATATTTCTTCCTCCTCCCACAATTTTTTTTTTGTTCGTTCTCCCCTGCAAACTGTTCGCTCGTTCGAGGGGGGCGATGATGGGGGAGACTAGTCAAGCGGACGTCAGTCATTTTAGAAATACAAAAAATATTTCGAGCCGGTAGCGCAAATGATGATTGCGCGAGGCTTGCTGTGTGTGAATTACAAAACGCTGAACAAGAGTAGACCGTCATAATTGGGTGAAGGAAATGTCATATTCATGCACAACTATGTAGTGGGCTGTCAAAAAATTTGCCTCCACGGGTGGGCGGACGGTAGGAGGGGTGTGTCATGCCGGATGGTGTGGTGTGGTGTTCAAAGCAAGTGCTCGTGTTTGTTCTAGTTGAATGTGACCACAGATATCGCGTTTATGATCGTTTTGGTTGACAGGCCATGAGGAATGACACATTTGTCAGATGACCTAGTCGATCATGTGGTTTCAAATCAAACAAGTGTCACATTAATTAGACGTCGCCGGTGGCACGATGTGGGTGAAGGAATGTGGTATGGTGGGTGGGTTCTCTATGACATGTGTCAAAATGGATTGTTGACAGTGACAGTTGGAGCTGTGCTCAGTATTTGTCACGTTTTAAGGCAGAAACCCTTAATGTCGATAGGGTGGCAATTTTTGTAAGGAGCTTGCTTCAAAAGCGGGGTGGTTGCGATTTCTCTAAACGTCATAAAATGGCATGTAATGTCAAAAATGGCATCTAAAGTCGAAAATTGCATTTAATGTCATCTAATGTTGATGGGGTGGCAATTTTTATACGGAGCTTACTTCAAAAGCGGTGTGGTTGCGATTTCTCTAAACGTCACAAAATGACATTTAATGTCAATAATGGGATCTAAAGTCAAAAATGGCATTTAATGTCATCCGAGGTCGATGGGGTGGCATTTTTTTAAGGATCTTAGTTCAAAAGCGGCGTCTTTGTGTTTCCTCTAAATGTCAACCAATGACGTTTAATCTCAAAAATGGCATTTAAGGTCTAAAATGGCATTTAATGTCATCCGATGTCGATGGGGTGTCATTTTTTTTAGGAGCTTGCTTCAAAAGCGGGGTGGTTGCGATTTCTCTAAACGTCATAAATGACATTTAAATGGCATGTAATGTCATCCGATGTCGATGGGGTGTCATTTTTTTAAGGAGCTTACCTCAAAGGCGGCGTCGTTGTGATCCCTCGAAATGTCAAAAAATGACGTTTAATGTAAAAAATGACATTTAATGTCATCTAATGTCGATGAGGTGTCGTATTTGTAGGAGCCTACCTCAAAAGCGGGGTGGTTGTGATTTCTCTAAATTTGAAACAAATGGCATTTAATGACAAAAAGGACATTTAACGTCAAAATAATGACGTTTAGCGTCAAAAATGAGACTTAAACTAATCGTGGCGACACCATTTTGACGTCTAAGACCATCAATTGAAGCAAAGGCGAGTCATGTTGTGGCATTGACTTTCAAAAATCTGGTTTATTTCCCCTCTGACAGATCTGAACTGTCAAAGTGACACATCATTTGAAATGATTTGGGGGTTACTTTCAGCAGCGACTTCAAGAGTTGTGTACATCTATAATTTAAGTCCTGACGTCTCACCTCTGTGAGGACATTTCCACTTGAACTATCAAAATGACGTTTAAATTGACATTTTCGGCGTTGGAACATCAATTGTCATCTGAATGGTTTCAAAATGAAGATGCTTCTGATCTTCAGCGGTCGGCAGAGGGATTCAAGCTAACAGAAGCCACCACCAGCCGGCTCTGTTGCAACGGCTTGGGAACAGCCATCAAATTGTGTGAAAAAGAAGTATAAGATGCCCCTCTCCGGCAAAACTTTGCGCAAAAACCTCAAAAACCTCTTCCGACCATAATTAGCGTTGCCTCTTCCTTTGCCGATCCGCTCTAGTGGTGACGGTTGAAAGGTCTACCGACACTTTAATGACAGCTCTCGGGTCATGCAACCGCTTTTTGACGATGAGGAAAGATGGAGACAATGTCTCCTAGTAGCTGTAGTGTATCTCATCCTGTTATTAGCTGCGTTATCGAATGGATGCGGTGACACATTACACACGGAAAATTTCTCGCTTCACTAACATGTCATGCTACAACTGCTGTTACGGCTGTCGCTGACGACGCACTCTCGTTTCGGTGGCACGCAATGGCTCGGCTCTGTGCGGAGCGTTTCGTCACGGCGACGTGTCAAAATTTACTCTGTTGCATGTGGTCGACAAGGAGTGAGGGTGGCTAGGGTCATTTATTGAAGCGATCGTGTGGAACGTGTTCGTTTGAATTGAATTTTTTGTGAGTTTGAGTTGAGGGGGGTGATGGAGGGTGTCTCTGGGGGTTTTGTGGTCATCGACTAAAGAGTGGGAGTCCACATCGCAAAACTGTTTGCTGCTTCCACTGACTTTCCAGACCACACAACGACATCGGATGCGGGCGGCAGTCACCTCACTGTGCATGATCCCATCCATCACTAGGGCCTCTCGTCTCTCTACTCGACTTCCTACTTTCTTCTCATGTCGTACCCAAAAAAAAACTGCGTTAACTGCTCTCATAAATTCAATCGTCAATCTCGACCGAACTCTTTTCACCACACACAATAAATTACCGGCCGCGGCCACCACCGCCGTCAACTCTCTCGGTGGGCCTCTCAAGCCGGCCACAGCAGCAGCAGCAGCAGCAGTCGCCGTAGTGCTTCAATTAAACGAAATAAATGAATTCTTCGAGTTCAAATTCTTTGCAGCAGCAGCTACAGCTACAGCAGCAGCATCAGCGTGAAGCTCGCTGCTCATGCCAATGAGCATTGACGTCGAGATCACTTGAGCTGAGCGAGAGTATCTCCCGCTCTGACGGCGGGGGTGGGGAAAGGTCCAAATCTAATTGGGGACCACCATCACGCTAGGCGGTTGAGAAACACAAGATGAAACCCCGAAAAAAAAACAAAAAACAGATACTCGCCGAGGCCCCGATGGTGGTCGTCGTCATTCCGCCTCCGTCTCGGCGCCCGCTCTCTCCCCACTTCCACTCTCACTCCATCCATCTGCCACTTCGCCCACTTGCTAGAATGTACTTAGGTGCCTTAAGCTTGGCGAGAGCCTGCTGTCGAGGACCACAATAACGACATCGACGCCAACGACACGACCAACAACCGCGATGACGACGAAATCAAATATCGTGGGTGAGTTCCGTTCCTATCCCTCTCTCTCTCTCTCTCTCTCTCTCTCGTACGATCTCTCTCTATCTCTCTTTCGAGAGTCAGGGCGACCCGCGACTGACTGGGCTGCTTAAAAACGTCAATCACTCAATTAAAGCCAATTATTATGATGGAACGTGATTTCCCAGGCCGGCCAGAGAAGGAGCCTCCACTCCAGAGAGAGAGCTGCAAGCAGTGAGGAGGGATAATAGTCGAAGCCGAAAGCCGAACCCTTCCCCTTGGCCTGTCAGTCCCGCCGAGTGACCATTACGGCCATTACACCATAATTCCCCCGCATATGACGAGCCGAGCCGAGCCGAAGTGAACCTACGAGCGATGCAATTAGAAACAAAAAAAAAAATGAGAAAATGTTCAAATTGGATGAGAGAAACGAGATCACTGGTGGTGGTGCTGGTGCTCTGGTGCTGGTCGCCGCCTAACGTCGGGTGGGTGGAAGTTCGTCGGTGGCCAGTTGATTGCACATCATTGTCTCTTGGCTTTCTCTCCGACTGGCAGGCAGGTCCTCTCTCTCTCTCTCTTGCACAACAAGCCGACGACCGCCCCGCTTTTGTCATCTCGTGTGACTTTGTGTGTGACATCGCTCCTCTTCCCATGGACACGAACGTGGCAATTTGCATGCACTGTCCCGCCGCGTGGTGTATGCAATCATTTACGCTTCTATCGAGCAACGCTGCTTCGTCATTCACTTCGTCGTCGTTGTCGTCTTCTTCGGCCGAGAGACAATGAAATCGACGAACAAACGGGGGCGGGCTTGACACGGGAACACGGATGGCATTTGCGGTCGAAGAGCGTTTCACCGTTGCGCTAGGGCGGAGGGGTATCTCTGTCGATGCGTGCAGAGCCCAGCAGAGGAGACATCGATGCTCAGTTGAGTTGAAAGTGATTATTAGCGTAATGGCATAGTTGGGCTGATCTATCATTGCGCCACAGAAATAGGCGTTCTATGCGACGGAAGAGTTTCACTCGCTTTCCCCATTGATGGCGGTTTTGTCATAGAAGCGTTTCGGTTGCTAACTTTGTCGGAGCACGTAATCTGCTCAAAAGTGAGAAGCAGGGGCCAATGTGTGCAACCTTTTGGCACGTCACCCTTGTCTTCTTGCGGTGACTTGAAAAAGTGCAAAGCAAAGGCCCAACCGCGCAACCCTTTGGCACTCCGCCGTTGTCTAGTTCCAGTGACTTGAAAAAGGACAAAGCAAAGGACCAACTATTCAACGCTTTGGCACGCCACCGTTGTCTAGTTCGAGTGACTTGATAAATTGCAAACCAACGGCACTTTGGCTCTCCACCGTGTTCTTGTGCCGGTGTCTTCCAAAAAGTGCAAAGCAACGACCCCACAGCACAACCCTTTGGCACTCCATCGGTCTTGTCTTCAAAAAGTGCAAAGCACCGGCCCCACGGCACAACCCTTTGGCACTCCGCCGTTGTCTAGTTCCAGTGGCTTTGAAAAAGTGCAAAGCAACGGCCTTGCAACACAACCCTTTGGCACTCCATCGGTCTTGTCTTTAAAAAAAATGGAAAGCAACGGCCCCACTGCACAACCCTTTGGCACTCCATCGTGTTCTTCTTCAAATGACTGACAAAATTCATAATCCCCCCCCCCCCCCCCCCCCAAATCTCACCCCTTTCCCGCTCAAAGGCGACCAAATTTAGAACTCTCTCGCCTCAGCGCCGCTCGACTAGACTAATGCGATACCTCTCCGCCGTGTAATTTCATTATTTCCAATTATTACGCACGCTACCCACAAAAATCCACCAGAAAGGTACGCACACACACAGGAACCCCAAGTGCCGCAACCACAGAGGCGCAACTTGACGCGGCCAACGAGGGCAGAGGCGGAGGCAAATGAAAGGCTGCGGGTAGCGCAAGGAGCCAATTGAAAAGTTGCTTTGGTGACACAAAACAACGCACAGAAGTGGGAACTAAGCCCGCGAAGTGGGGTTAACTCAGCTAGATAATGTCGCCCCCCCCCCCCCCCCCCCATTTCCTTCGCCCGAGAGTCCTTTCGCCGCTCGAACACAAATATCCTTTGATAAGTCAGCGTAAACGCCATCAACTCAGAAGAGAAGCCCTTTTTTTCGCCTTCATCCATCCTTCGTCCTCTCGTCGTGTGCTCAGTGGGCAGGAGGCAGGAGTGGGTGATTCCATGTCCTTTCTTTTTTCATCCGTGTGCGCGGATGAGGATCTTTCAATTTTTTCGCTTATTTTCCAAGCACTTTGCTGGTGGCTGGGGCTGCCATCGTGACATCCTGCCTGCCATCCCCCTGTGGTGCATATTTTATTAATTTAGGTATTTACAAACACCGCGCCTTGTTGGAGGCTCTCCTCCTGCTCCCCCTCCTCCCCACCAGCATCATCTCATTGTCACCAGTTGATTATAAATTCACATGTCTTTGCAAATTCCTTTCGTTTCTCTCGGTCCCCGTTCAGCGCTCGGGGTACTCTGCCGAGCTTCGGGCCTTCACAGCGATGTCCTTTCTGAAGGGAGCAGCAAGCAAAAAAAAAAAGAATGTCCTTTGTCAGGTGAATTTGAGTTATAAGTGGGGTTAGCGAAGGAAATGCCGTCACTAAAGCGCAAAAAGGATTCCTATTCAAGTGGCTTCTCCCTTTCATCTCGTTTTTTTTTTTTTTTTTTTCATGGAATTAGCTTGTGTGTGCGACTGGGGCTGTGGCTGTGTGTGGGTGCGGGAGTGGGCTGGGGAGCTACTTAAGGTGTTAGACGATATTCATCTTCGTCATCAATTATTTATAAGATTTCCTTCGAGCAAAAAAAAAGGATAATGTTTGCATGCGCTGAAGGAAGGATTGAGGAACGATGGGTGCGTGGGAGGCATTCCAGCGAAGGCTTGGGGGGTAGCGGGTGAATATCGTTCGATGGGAGGCAGTCAATTGGAGGGTTTTGGAGAGGCGGGCGGCGTTGCAACATCCCTCTCGTCCACTTTGAAGAATATTCCTTCTAGACTGACGAGTGAGAGTAAAGCAAAGGCTAACGTACGGAACCCTTTGGCACTCCATTGTGTTCTTCTTCAGCTGACTTCAAAAAGTGGAAAGCAATGGCGGCGGCACAGTATCTTCGTCGTTTTCTCATCTAAATGACTTCAGAAAGTGTCAAGCAATGGTCCCAGTCCAGAACCCTTAGGCTCTCCGTCGTCTTCTTGTTGAAATGGCCTCCGAAAGCGACAGATAAAGAACGTCGACCTTCGAGACTCCATCGTTTTCTCCTCCAAATGACTCCAGAATGTGTAAAGCAAGGGTCCCATTCCAGAACCCTTTGGCTCTCCATCGTCTTCTTGTTGAAATTTCCTCCGAAAGCGACAGATAAAGACCGTCGACCTTCGACACTCCATCGTTTTCTCCTCCAAATGGATCCAGAATGTGTAAAGCAAGGGTCCCAGTCCTGAACCCTTCGGCTCTCCGTCGTCATCTTGTTGAAATGGCCTCCGAAAGTGGCAGATAAAGACCGTCGACCTTCGACACTCCATCGTTTTCTCCTCCAAATGACTCCAGAATGTGTAAAGCAAGGGTCCCATTCCAGAACCCTTTGGCTCTCCATCGTCTTCTTGTTGAAATGGCCTCCGAAAGTGGCAGATGAAGACCCCAGACCTCCGAGACTCCATCGTGTTCCTGTGACAGTGACTTCAGAAAGTGTAAAGCAAGGGTCCCAATCCAGAACCTTTCGGCTCTCCATAGTTTTCTTTTACAAATCGTGTCGGAGAGTGCCATAAATAGACCGCAGACCTTCGAGGCTCCATCGTTTCCTAGTGCCAGTGACTTCAGAATGTGTCAAGCAAGGGTCCCAGTCCAGAACCCTTCGGCTCTCCGTCGTCATCTTGTTGAAATGGCCTCCGAAAGTGGCAGATAAAGACCCCAGACCTCCGAGACTCCATCGTGTTCCTGTTACAGTGACTTCAGAGAGTTTAAAGCAAGGGTCCCAGACGAGAACCCTTAGGCACTCCGTCGTTTTCCTCCATAAATGACTTCAAATTCACAAAATGGACTTCGTCCACTCTTTGAACACCTCCTCCGTGTCCCCCCGCTACTAGGTCGACAACTCGAACGCCTCTCCGAATTCCTTCGCCCGGCCATTCCGCGCCGAAACGCCATGCCAATCGTCCTGGCGTCTACGTTCTGCTCGTGTGTCGTCTTTGAACTTCACACATCAACATCGGGCTGCACCGTCGTTCCTCTTCATTTAAACGCTGACTGCTAATCACTACCACATTACACGAGCAATTGTTCGTAACATCCTGCAAAATTTAAATTACTTCCACAGGCCGACACAAACAATTCCGTCGTTGGCGTCGGCCGTCGAGTGAGTGAGAGTGAGCGAGAGAGGCCCCCAAAAGACAGGCGCGCACTCACATAATTGGACCTCCGAAAGCCGCCAGCTACACGGTACGTTACGGGCAACATCAAGTGATGCACAACCCACCAACAGCAGCACCATCAGCAGCACCGTCATCCCCATCAACCAGCCAGCAGCCAGAATGCAACGTTGCGGCGGTGACGGCACCAGAACCAGCACCAGCATCAGCAGCAGCAGCAGCAGCAGCAGCAGGAGCAGGAGCAGGAGTCGGAAAAGAAAGAAAGAAATTTGTGCGCCACGTTGGAAGGAAGGAATTCGCCAGCCAATCGATTGGAGCAGGGCGTCTGGCGCCGGCGCTTGGGCTTTAAGTTCCCCTGCGGTGGGCCACCAAAAACTGACGGTTTTTTTTTCCTCTTCTTCAAATCACCGTCTCTGTGGCGTGTGTGTGTGTGTGTGTGTGTGGACGACGACGACGACGAAACAAGGAAAAGTTCTCGAAAGATTTATATTAAGCCATTTTTATTCTTAATTCGTGGGGACGGAGGCAGCGGCAGATAGATATCCTGTCACCGTGCAACAATTGGCATTGCTCCTTGCTTCGATGGGCTCGGATGGGCTTGGATTTGCCTGGATTGCCGTGCCGCCGTGGATCGTGATTGAATTTTGTCTTCGTCTCGTCCGATCTTTTTGGGGGGGGGGGGGGCGAATCGACGGAGCGTCTATGAATACGGGGACGGCTGCCGCACGCAAGCCCCCGACAATCATTTCGAACATTTTTTGATATTTATAAGTTTTGTGATGAAATTATGAAGTCGGCTGCCGCTGCCGCAGTTGATGATGGTTGTCCGGCAACGGCAACGGCAGCGACAACGACGACGACGACGACTGCCATTCGCAGTTAGCGTATGAAATGTCACATTCAGTGATTTTAATAGCGTCGATGTTATCTGGTGTGGCCTCTGGCTGCTGCTGCCACAGAAGCTGGAGATGACGATGATGCGCGTCTGCGACATAAAAACAATGATGCGCGACAAAACATTCAGCGCGCAACGCAACAACACAATCTGAGCGTCATTCTCTCTCTCAAGAGACGACCACGACAACGACAACGACGACGACGATCAGAATGAATTCACTTTATTTCGCATTCGTATCGTTTTTTTTTCCGCCGCGGCGGCGGTAAAATGAAAAAAAGCCGACCGGCCCTCCTCGAGGAAACCTCAAGATTGTCGTCGATAGTCCGCGGGGACGCGCAGGCAGCGCGGGCAAGACGAAAAAATGTCATTTGGAGCGACGAGTAATTAGAAATCCGCTCATGCACAACTCGAACTCGATCCGTTTCGATAATTAATGCACAGCCGCCGCGCTTCGCGAGAGGAGTGGAGGGCGGGGGGGGGGGGGGGGGGATGAACGACGGCTAGACAAGAGGCAGCAATTGAGGGATTCGATTTGACTAATTGTCGATTATGACGGGTGAGCGACGAGCCGGGTTTCAGTGCCGGATCACACGCGATCCCGTCGCGTCACATGTTGACGGGCAACCGGAACTGCTGCTGCGCCGCGGACTGATAATAAAATTGACAATTTATTACCGGTTTCGTCAGTGGTCCAGTGGCGGGAGTCAGAGTCACTAACTGAAGACGACACACAACTCAGCCTTCAGTGCTGAAGGCGGCTACTGGAGTCGTCGTCGGCGGCGGCGGCGGCGTTTGCTTAATGACAGAGCATTCGTTGAGGTGTTTATTGATGTGGCGCGAGTCGTCGTCGTCGTCGGCGGCGGAGGGCAGGAGATTTTTGCGGTGCGTTGACGATTTGTGAGGTGTGCGCGCACCTGAGCTGGACGATAAAAATCTGCCCGAAGTCGGACGACACCGACCGCGGCGCGCAGCGAATGTGTAAACGAGTTGTGCGAAGCACTTAATGTCAAATGAATTGTGTGCGAGAGAGAGAGAGAGAGAGAGAGAGGGAGGTGATGGCGTCTTGACTGATGACGGCTGGATGAGGTGATGGGAGATTAGACGTGGCGGCGATGGACGATCGGCTCTGGATTTGATGGAGTGTCGTGGTCAAAGGCGGGAGAGGGTGGAGGTCGGTCTATAGTCGAACCGCAGGCGGGGGAATGGGAGCTAAGATCCATCGTCTTCCGTCTTCCAGTTCTATCAGAGAATGACTTCTAGTCTCGAGCTAGATGTCTAGTCTCGAGCTAGAGGTCTAGTCTCGAGCTAGAGGTCTTGTCTCGAGCTAGAGGTCTAGTCTCGAGCTAGAGGTCTAGTCTCGAGACTAGAGGCCTTTCTCTGAGAGAACCTCAGTCAAACCGATCGTCCTTTTCGTGGGAGAATGTGAAGGTATGCCACCACAAGTCGGCAAATGGGCCCTGCCTTGGAAAGATGACCAAATCTGTCTTTAAGCGTGCCACAGGATGGGTGCTGTGACAGTACAAGACTCTGATCAGACCAGCCGGCGCAGAGGCGTGGACGTTATCAAAAGCCGATGAAGAAGTCCTTGCTCTCGTCTGGGCGGTCGTTCTGTGTGCGATCTTGTCTTGAACCACGAGTTCAGACGGCTGTCTACAGACCCAACGCCTAAAGTGGCTAGACCCCCTTCAACGTTCACTTTTCGACCTCGCACCAGTCGGACAACGACCATAAACCCGATGGCGACGCACAGAAGTGGAGTGGAGAGGCTTAGGTCCATGTCGGACTTTGGCGTGGTCCTTCTGGAAGCACGGCTTAAGTTTAGCTTAGTTCAGCAGATAGTGGGGGAGTTGCTCTGGAAACGAAGCTCAAGTACACCTCGGACCTTGGCGTGGTTGCTCTGGAAGACAAGCTTAATTCCACCACGAACCTCGGCTTGGGTCCTGCTGTCGAAGCTAGGCTCAGGCGTGGTCTGACTGCAGAGGTGTGGCTGTGGAAGCGACGCTGGGGGCAACCAAGGTCCGTGGTGTGGTACTGTGGAAGCCAGGCTCAGGTCGACGTTCGATCTTGGCGTGGTTACAGTGGAAGCGAGGCTTAGGTCCACGTCCGTTTTAGACTGTAGAGCAGTTGCGGTGGAAGCTAGGCTCAACTTCGGACTGTGGAGCGGTTGCTGTGGAAACGAGCTCCATCTGTGACTGGTCGCTGTGGAAGGCAGGCTCAGTTTGACGTCGGATCTTGGGTTGGTTGCGGTCGAAGCCGCGCTTAGGTCGACGTCGGAGTACAGATCAGTGGCCGTAGAAGACAACCTCAGGTCCATCTCAGGCCTTGGCTTGGTTGTTGCGGTCGAAGCCAGGCTCAAGTCCAGGTCATGGCGTGGTTGCTCTAGAAGCTAGGTTCGCCTCGGACTGCAGAGTGGAGGCGGTGGGAGCCAGGCTCAACTTCGGACTTCAGAGCGGTTGCTGTGGAAACTAGAAACGAACTCCATCTCTGACTGGTTGCCCTGAAAGCACGGTTTACGTTCAGCTAGGGCTATAGGGGAGTTGCTTTGGAAACGAAGCTCAACCTTGGCGTGATTGTGGTCGAAGCCAGGGTGCAGAGGAGTGGCTGTGGAAGCCAGGCTCAGGCCCTCGTCGGATCTTGGTGTGGGTACAGTGGAAGCGGGGCTCAGGTCCACGTCTGCCTAATACTGTAGAGCGGTTCCGGTGGGAGCCAGGCTCAAGTCCACCTCGGGCTTCAGAGTCGTTGCAGTGGAAGCCAGGCTTAGGCCCTCGTCGGACCGCAGAGGAGTGGCTGTGGATGTCAGGCTCAGATCAACGTTGGATCTAGGTGCGCTTACAGTGGAAGCCAGGCTCAAATCCACCTCGGGCTTCAGAGTCGTTGCTGTGGAAGCCAGGCTTAGGCCCTCGTCGGACCGCAGAGGAGTGGCTGTGGATGTTAGGCTCAGGTCCACCTCGGTTCTTAGCTTCGTGGCGGTGGAAGCCAGGCTCAAGACCTCCTCGAATTCTATCGACGTTGTAAGAGAGCTCCTCGTCCATGGGATCCTAAAAAAAAGCGCCCTGAGACGCTCTGTTTGGCACCTGCCCGCTTAAGGGAGTCACCACAAAAGGACGCTTCCCAGTACCTTCTTGACACAATTGTCTGTTCCCATCCCTCTCCTCTCTCTCTCTCTCTCTACCTCCCTCACAAGCTCCCAATCTCACATTTCAATTAATCCCTGAAATGTGACTCCATCGACTGCAGCCGCCACTGCCAACTGCATCGCTCTCTCTCTCTTGTCAATTCCTCGCCGATTGGCAAAAAACCAAGAGAACACATCCTCCGTCCCGGCGTATCACTTACGAGCCACCAATTCCGGTTACCAATTCATTCATTCAGCAGCCCATTGTTTCGTCCTGCAGAAATATTCTACGAAACCCACACAAATTGGAGCAGCCTCCGCGCAACGATATCGAATTTCTTTCAAAAAAAAAAAAAAAAACAAGCGAGCAGACATCCCTCACCTCAATCAACCTCGCTGCTGCTGGTTGCTGGCTGCTTGACGCTGGATTCATCAGCTCGCCCGCGTCTCGGGCACAAAAATTGAGGCATCTTGCCGCGCTCCGTTTATCTCTGTCGCCGCGTACAATGTGTCGGTGGGGGGCGCGGTCGCGGGACTAGATCTTGTCTGACAGCGCGCCTACAAAATCAATTTTGCGCCACAAACCCACCTTCCGTCTGTGATCTGCAGCCGCTTCGTCCACAGAACTCAGAACTCCCCGTTTCGCCGTGCCATCAGCTCCGGCTGCGAGGACAACCGCGACAGGAGCGCCGACGGACGGCGGCATGAAACAGAATACCCTTGAGTCTAAACTAGTTGGAGGGAGCTCCTTTGAAGCGATCAGAGATGCCCCGTCATTCATCTGATTGTTTGAGAAATTTGAATATTCCCGTTCACCTGAGCAAGGACCCGAGAATTAGCTCCTACCGATTACCTCGTTTCGTCTCATCTGACAAGCGGAGGACCGACAACCGACAACCGACAACCGACACAACCGACACGGCGCGACGCTGCTATAATTAGCTAGGAAGTGTTTGTCAAGACGAGACCTTTATTCGATGCTGCTCGTCCTCCCTCCCCCTCTGCCGTCATTAGGCAAGCGGATCAATTTACCCTTCCGGCTTGGCTTTTCAAAAGCTCTCTGCTAGGGAGAGACCGTCGCTTTTTTTTTCTTGACGCGTACGCGCGGCGTTGTGGGGGGGGGGGACAAGTTCAAGCACTTTAATGGATTTTCGTTCGTCGTCGTCGTCGTCGTCGTCGTTCATTAGCCCTGTCCACGCACTCCACGAGTGAGTGTCTCGAGCGAGCGAGTTCCGAGAGCGCCGCGTGTAATAGGCTAATCAGCAAAGCTGCGTCGTCGCACCCTCGCACTAAGTGCAAAAGCCTGGGTAGTTACTTCCTTCCTCTTGAGCAAAAAGGGAACAACAAAAAAAAAAAAAATGCTACTCTCACTGAGCCTGAGAGTCCTGTGAGTCCTGAGAGTCCCCGCCATTTCTGACTGCGGTTTTGTCAGCCCACCATGTTGGCTGCACCCCGTTGACATTCGTCATACGGCAGGCAGGTAACCAGTAACCACCGCCAACCCACCAAACGCCCTCCCCCTCACCACCACCACCATTGCATCCTTCTCTCGCACCATGCGCGTGTGTGTTAAGCTGCGACAGGACTCTTGAACTGTGATTTCCTGAGCCGTGCCTCGCCGCACTCCCGTGCATTTTGTTGCCGTTGTGTGGGGGGGAATAATGTGTTTTTCAAGAATCGCGCGACAACGATATGAAGTCCCCCTCTGTACTCTGTGCACTCCGCGCCCTGTTGCCGTTCCCGTTTATCCTGTCCGACCGCCATTAGCGTCGCCACCGTCGCAGTAACCCTTTAATTAGGTTTTTTTTTATTTTTTTTTTTTGCAATTCGCTCGGTCTCGCTCTCTGTGCTTGTTGTTGCGTCGTTTTTTTTTTTTTCTCTTCTAGCTCCTCTTGTGTGTGTCGCTGCCGCATATTCAGTTGGGTGCATTAGGGCGAGTGCGTGTTTATGTGCGACCAAGCACTCGCTTATTCAATAGTACACCTCCATTAAAACGAGAGCTTGCCGGGGCCACGCTCGGCTGGTGAGCACAGTAATAAGCCTAATTCTTGGTGCTCTGCGGATGAAATGGTGTACACCTCTCCTCTGGCACTGGCTGTGGATTTGGGGTGGCGGGTGCTTGTCACAGGAAACGCTGTGTACTCTCGCGGCAGGACGAGGCTAAAATGTTGCACACACGTATTGTGTTTGTGTTTTTGTTTAAGTGCCTTAATTAGCTGGCGAGCGCGATCACACACTTTTATTCTTTGCGACTTTGTTCAGCGGAACGTTTGGCGCTGCCGAGTCGAGAGAAATCCGCACAATAATGTGCACCCAGGGCGGGGAGGGACTTGGCAGGAGGAAGCACCCTCCAATGGGCCGACTTTAAGTCTTAAATCGGCAAAGCAGTTGGGTACTCCGAAGTCAGGACAGCCGGCCGACCTTTGTTGACCTTAGACCGACCATTTTTGTCACACCAAACCCACAAATAAAGTCATATCCTTTACGAAAGGAATCATGTCCTTTTACTTAGTCGAACCCCAGTCAATCCAAACGAAGCCGAAGGAAGGTAAGTATGTGCGACAGGTCGGATCAGGTCAGCTTTACCCTAGACCCTAGACCCTAGACTAAAACAAGGATCATCGCTCCCCTTTCAACGTCACAGACTCTCAATTTTGGGCGACATTTGAAACAAAAGTACGTACCGCTCGCATGCCGCTTCCTTGCCACCAACCACAGCGCCTCGCATACTGCCTCACCATCCACACCGCCACCAAAATGTAGCCCAAACCGCGTTCAACTCGTCTGCCAAATTTGGTAGCCCTTCGTCGCGTCGTATGCAAAAAAATTGCCGATACGAGAAAATCCAATTTTTCCAAATCCCGGCTGGGATACCAGGTCCCCAGAAATTGTAGCAGGGGGTCTGCACCCTTTTGAACAGTTTCGTCTGCTTATATCTCGAAAACGGTGCGTCGTACGGCAAAATGACCAAGGTCAATGCTGTAGCTTGTAACGTGATCTTGAGAATGGAGTTGGAAAATCGGAAAATGTACAGTTATTTCTGTGTCATTCTCAAAGACTAAGGTAATTCTATCATAATCTCACAGAAATAACGGTAAATTTGATATTTTCTTAGTTCCCTTCCTCTACTCGATGGTTCAAGCTACAAAATCGACATTAGTCATTTTGCTGTAGGACGTACCGTTATCGAGATATCAACAATCAAAAATGGCGTAAATGTCATCAAACCCCCTACATTTTTTTGCTTATATCTCGAAAACGGTTCGCCGTACACCAAACTGACCAAGCTGAATGTTGTAGCCTATGACTTGCTCTAGAGGATGGAATTGGAATTTGAACAAATTTACCGTTACTAATGTGAGATTTTCAAAGGACAAGGGAATCTTTTGAAAATCTCAGAAAGATAACAGTAAATTGACCCTGCTGTGAATGACATCGTCTAGTCGAAGATGTGAGCTACAAAATCGCCCTTGGTGATATTGCTGTAGGACGCACCGTTATCGAGATATACACAATCAAAAGTGGCGTAAATGTCATCATACCCCGTACTTTTGGTCAAGGTTTTTTGCTTATATCTCGAAAACGGTTCACCGTCCGCCAGAGTGACCAAGGTCAATGTTGTAGCTTCTGACGTGATCTTGAGGATTGTTGTTCGAAATTTGATCAATTTACAGTTATTTGTGTGTGATTTTCAAAGAATAGCTAATTTTTCCAATATTTCACAGACGTAACTGTAAATTGATACTGTTATGATTTTCATTCTATTGTTAAAGGAGTAGGCTACAAAATCGTCCTTGACCATTTTGCTGTAGGATGCACCGTTCCCGAGATATAAGTAAGCAAAAGTGGCACAAATGCCATCAAGCTCTCTACTTTTGACCAAATTTGCTTTGCCAATATCTCGAAAACGGTGAGTCGCACGACAAGGTGACCAAGGCCAATGTTGTAGCTTGTAACGTGATCTTGAGGATAGAGTGGGAAAATGGACAAACGTACCGTTATTTGTGTGAGATTTTCAAACGAGAAGGTAATTATTTCAGAATTTCACAGAAATAACGGTAAATTTGTCCTGTTATAATTTCCATCGTCTAGCTCAAGGTGTAAGCTACAATATCGACCTTGACCATTTTGGTGTAGAACGCACCGTTTTCGAGATGTAAGCAGACGAAATTGTTCAAAAGGGTGCAGACCCCCTGCTACAATTTCTGGGGACCTGGTATCCCAGCCGGGATTTGCGTGAAAAATTGGTTTTTCTCGAATCTGGGATTTTTCGAAAACGATGCGACGGAGGGTGACCAAATTTGGCAGGCGAGTTGAACGCGGTTTGGGCTACATTTTGGAGGCGGTGTGGGTGGCAGTAGAGGAGGCTGTATGGGTGGCGGTAGAGGAGGCTGTATGGGAGGACGTATGGGTGGCGGTACGATAGGGGTTCTTGGTTATTGGACAAACGAAAATAATTGAAATTGTTCAATTCTCTTAAAGATTCTTTTGTCGTCCTGAAAAGAACGATTGTTCTTGGCGTCCTTAAAAGGACGATTTCCCTTAATTTCTGATCCAAGTTCATGGCTTTTGCGTGAACTTGGACGTTGCGGTCGACATTTGTACACACTTTCTTGGGATGTGCCATTCACACATCTCTCAAGAAAGCGTGTACCCCTCCGGGTGGGGGTTAGAATACATCCGGGGTAAGGCATGCCTGTCGTAAGAGGCGACTAAAAGCCATCGCTTGCTTCGAACTCAAGCGAAGCTGTGGAAGGTGAGCTGTCCTTGGAGTCAGGGCTCTGGGGATCCTGGGAAGCACCCATTTCTGTTTTCAATCGGGTCAAGATCACAACGACGCCAACTCAACGCACTGAGCATGAGCTTGAGGCTGAGCTTGACCCTGATGTTGAGCCGGAGTCAGGCTTCGCCTTCAACTGCGGCTTCGACAGCGGCTTCGACAGCGGCTTCGACTGCTGCTTCAACTGCGGCTTTAACTGCGGCTTCGACTGCGGCTTCAACTGCGGCTTCGACTCCGGCTTCGACTGCGGCTTCAACTGCGGCTTCGACTGCGGCTTCAACAGCGGCTTCGACTGCGCCTTCGACTGTGGCTTCGACTGCGGCTTCAACTGCGGCTTAGACTGCGGCTTCGACTGCGGCTTCAACAGCGGCTTCGACTGCGGCTTCGACTGCGGCTTTGACTCCGGCTTCGACTGCAGCTTCAACAGCGGCTTCGACTGCGGTTGATACTGCGGCTTTGACTGTGGCTTTGACTGCGGCTTCAACTGCGGCTTCGACTGCGGCTTCAACTGCGGCTTCAACAGCGGCTGCAACTGCGGCTTCGACTGCGGCTTCAACTGCGGCTTCAACAGCGGCTTAGACTGCGCCTTCGACTGTGGCTTCGACTGCTGCTTCGACTGCGGCTTCAACTGCGGCTTCGACTCCGGCTTCGACTGCGGCTTCAACTGCGGCTTCGACTTCGGCTTCGACTACTGCTGAGACTGCAGCTGAGACTGCGGCTAAGACGCCGGCTTCGACTGCGGCTTCAACTGCGGCTTCGACTTCGGCTAAGATTGTGGCTGTGACTGCGGCTGAGAATACGGCTTCGACTGCGCCTTCGACTGCGGCTGAGACGGCTGGGACTTAGACTCGCTCTATTCCTCAGACCGATTTGAAATCTGAATCTGAGTCTGGTCCTAAGTCTGAGTCTAAATCCGAGCCCAGCCTTGAACCTGATGCTCAGCCTGCGTTTGTGCCTGAGCCACCTTCTCCTCGACGCGCCACGACGTTCGCATTCGAATCCGAGGGGATTTTGATTCAGCTTTGGTCTCCTTGTACTCGACTGCGTCTCCAGCTGACGGATTATAGTGTTTTTTTTTAAGGCTGACTGGTCCCAGAGTGTATGAAGCTTCTGCCTTCGCACCACGATGGATTTTACCTTTGCAAGGATCAGTGCCGTGAAACTGAGCTTCCTTGAGGTCAGACGAGGCACAAGGACCCTCTGGCGAAATGCAAACTAATCCCAAAAGATCATAATTAAGACGTCATGACACGCAGAACGCTCCCACACTCCGCCGGAAACATCATCGACGCTCTTGCAAGAGTCCTTAATCACCTCGCCCACCTCAAGACTGTCGGTCTGTGCACAGAACTCGGCTGAAATGCCTAATCCCCGGCGATAATTACACACTTTTCCGCCCTTTTGCTCAAGTGTGTCCTGCCCCGACGACTACCTGTGTGTCCCATCCTCTTCAATCAGTAAATCACGTCCCAATTTTGCGCATATTACTCACGCCCGAGGAGGTTCCATCATTCCGAGCGGATATCGATTACAAGCCAATAGAGATATCGAATCTTGAACAATGCACCGGATTATGGTTTCAACAATCGTTGAATATGGCGCCGCAACCGACCGACTGAAGCAGTTCCAGAGGATTTTCCTCGCCAGGTGGCAGAGGGAGACACAGAGAGAGTGAGAGGCAGATAATGTGATCCTTCAGGTCTCAGGATCTCATGTGTAATGAAGACGTTTTGTGCCAGCCTCGGACGTCGTCGACATCGTCTGTTTCTGTCACAATTCTGTGCCAAAGGGACGACGGCATTCTTCTTGATAATTGCTCAATGGTCTAGTTCCAACCCCACCCACCCAAGTCCACTCACTCGATGCACTGTGTGTGCCCGGGGTGGCCGGGGACAAATCCTTATCGCAAAAAGGACGCATTAATTTATTGCAATCCACCGAATTTCGGGTCCAATTGTGTGCGGTACAAGGGAAATTATTTTTAGACGATAAATTTTATTGCACGCACACACATGTGAACTCTAGTCCCATTGATCAATCACTTAAAACGGGCCACAGTGCGGACCGAGTGCAGCGGCAGTGGCGGTGGCAGTGGCAGCACCCCTCATCGATGGTGCAGCGAGGGCGAGGGCGAAGGGTGAGTGCTTGTAAGTGCTGTTTAGTCACCCCAGTTATAATGTGGCGATTGCCACTTGAAATTTTTTTCCTTTTTCTGTGTCAACAGCGATAAATCCTCGCGAGAGAGAGAGAGAATGCGAGTGTGGGGGTCGCCGCCTGACTCGACTCGACAATATTTTGACAGATTCAATAAAAATTTTAAATTTATCAGCCATTCTGTCGCGCGGAGGGAGGGCGGGCAGTGAAGAGACTAATGATCGAACAACGTGCCGGCTGGGCAATTGGAGGCGAGGGTGGTGGGAGAGTGTAGTTGTGACGTTGGATCTCGGACGTCATCTGGACGACACAATCGCGGCGGGATACACACTACTGCCGACACTCCGACACCGACACCGACACCGCCATTGCCACGTCGAACATCCCGTCTCGCTTGGCCTTTGTCGGAGCGGCTAACTAACGCCACCGCATCACGCGGTGCACATCGCGCAAAACTGCACAATAGCCACCATTCTAAGCGCAGCTAGAGCGGGGCGAGCTATTCCAGGAAAATCTCATTCCCCAGCGCACACATGTGCACCAAGCCGCGCCACGCCACACCGCACCGCACCGCACCGCTGCCTCGCATCCCATCGGCCCATCGGGGCCCCGAGCAGCAACAAAGACGTGCGATATATTTTCGCGGAAATCTGTCATCGGCTGAAAGCGTCCATGAAGGACAACGAGATCAAAACGAACGTCTCTCTGCGTTATTTCGAGTATTTTGTCGCCACCGCGAAGGCGGCCGCTGCGCCGGGCTTCATATCAAATTTTCAAAATCAACGTTTGTCGGTTCATCATCTAAGGAAGCGGGCTGAGAATGGCGATGCGAAAGGAAAAAAAAATGAAGAGCCGGCGCATAAAGGGAAGCGCCATCTCCAGCCCCATTAACCAGAACAAGAGCGGCAGTCACACACGCAGCGGCGCACGCACGCACACAGATGAGCAGAGGCGCGCTCTGCCAAACCGCGTCTCCGTAGACGCACAGATCATTTAGGATCCTCTCTCCTGCTCTGATGTCGGTGGCTGCTGCGAATCATCCGAGAGATTTATATTCATAATTTCTGAACGCAGTCGTGAGGGAGGAGGGGGTGTGGGCTGGTGGCTGCCACAGTGGGATGAGAGAGAACCACTTGAAAATTAAGAAGTTGTCAAGAATCGCATTGGCAACGAGCGCCGGACGACGACGACTGCAGGGGAGCCCCCCTCAAACGTGATGGGGTCCTTTGTGCTTAATTTATGACAGGACAGATGATTGTGGTGCTTCGGTTATTGGGCTTGTTGCAGCAGCACAACTACTGGCGGCCGCCGGTGTGGTCCGGAAAGGGCACTGGAAACCCTAAAAATGCCCAAATTGGGTCGTAAATATTTTCAGCCCGATAGATGACGGCCTGGGGCGGGGCCCGAAGAGTGGATCAGACATTGACAGATTCGTGAAGAGATGAATGTTTGCATGTTTTTTTTTTTTTTTTTTTGTGAGACATCTTGTTCCATGGTTCGCGTGGTACACATTCTGCGTCTGTCTGTGGGCCCTTTTTTGCTTCCGGACGGAGGTCTGAACACTGTTCGTTCCAGTAGCCCCTTCTTGGCTTTCAGACGGGCGCCTGAACTCGACTCAGACAAGCAACCGGGCACCCCTTGGCTGCCAGTGGGCCTTATTCGGTTTCCTGACATGCTCTGAAATCGGAGTCTTTAAAGAAGCGTCTTTCCATGCTGAGTCCATAGCAACAAACCGCATCGAACCGTTTTCGAGATATGGCCGATTTGCAAAATGAACCACTGCAGGTCAACCGTTTCAGGTCACCTTCTCCCACATTTTTCGCTACTTTCTAGGGCTCGCTGCAACATGTTTGGGGACTTCAAAGAAGCGTCTTTGCGTGGTGAAGCAAGAGCAACAAAGCGCATCGAAAACGAACGAACCGTTTTTGAGATTTTTCCGATTTACCCCAATGGACTGCTACAGGTCGCTTTTTTGGACTTTTTCGACACTCATTTCTGCTAACTTTTGACCTACTGGTCGTAGCGGGACGGTTGATGGCTCGAAAGACGCGTCTTTTCAACGCGCATATATTCGCAAAATGGCGTAAGAGATCATTTGCATCCCCGAAAAACACACCGTTTTCGAGATACGGCCGATTTTGTAAAATCCAACATTTCAGGTCATTTTCGCCGACATTTTTCACCACTTTATAGGGGTGGTGGTTGCATGGCTGTGGGCTCTAAAGAAGCACCATTGCGTGCTGAATCGACAGCAAGAAACCTCATCCAAAACGAACTAACCGTTATCGAGATATGGCCGATTTGCAAAATGAACAACTGCAGGTCAACCATTTCAGGTCACATTCTCCCACATTTTTCACTACTTTCTAGGGCTCGCTGCAACATGTTTGGGGACTTCAAAGAAGCGTCTTTGCGTGCTGTAGGCACAGCAATAAACCACATCCAAAACGAACAAACCGTTTTCGAGATATGGCCGATTTACCCCAATGGACTGCTGCAGGTCGCTTTTTTGGACTTTTTCGACACTCATTTCTGCTAACTTTTGACCTACTGGTCGTAGCGGGACGGTTGATGGCTCGAAAGACGCGTCTTTTCAACGCGCATATATTCGCAAAATGGCGGAAGAGATCATTTGCATACCCGAAAAACGCACCGTTTTCGAGATACTGGCGATTTTGTAAAATCCAACATTTCAGGTCATTTTCGCCGACATTTTTCACCACTTTATAGGGGTGGTGGTTGCATGGCTGTGGGCTCTAAAGAAGCACCATTGCGTGCTGAATCGATAGCAAAACACCGCATCCAAAACAAACTAACCGTTATCGAGATATGGCCGATTTGCAAAATGAAGCACTGCAGGTCAACCATTTCAGGTCACATTCTCCCACATTTTTCACTACTTTCTAGGGCTCGCTGCAACATGTTTGGGGACTTCAAAGAAGCGTCTTTGCGTGGTGAAGCAAGAGCAACAAAGCGCATCCAAAACGAACGAACCGTTTTTGAGATTTTTCCGATTTACCCCAATGGACTGCTACAGGTCGCTTTTTTGGACTTTTTCGACACTCATTTCTGCTAACTTTTGACCTAGTGGTCGTAGCTGCGTGGTTGCATCTTTGCGTGGTGAAGCAAGAGCAACAAAGCGCATCCAAAACGAACGAACCGTTTTTGAGATTTTTCCGATTTACCCCAATGGACTGCTACAGGTCGCTTTTTTGGACTTTTTCGACACTCATTTCTGCTAACTTTTGACCTAGTGGTCGTAGCTGCGTGGTTGATGGCTCTACGGACGCGGCTTTTCATTCTGCACATGCCATGCATCCCTGACATCGCCCTCCACATCCACAGAGGGCTGGATCCGCGAGCTAAGAGCCTTCTTTGAGCTCTTCTGCGACGACGGCTCGCATCGTTTTCCCTCTCAACTTCCCAGCTTGAGCTGCGGATGACGTTCTCTCGCTAAAATCCTGCGTCATTTCTTTACCAAATCACTGTCTTCCACAGCCTGACCTAGTTCGGCGGCATCCGTCCTCGACGTCCACCCACTTGATTGCTTACATTTTTTCCATCAGAAATTGCTAATTTCTGTCCTGTCAAGGATCTCGAACACCCGGTGTGACTCAACTGAGAAAATAAATGCAATCCTTTTTTGCTATCCACTCGTTGCCTATCCCCCCCGATGATCAGAGAAGGAGCACAATAAAAAAAAAAAAAAAAATGTGACAGGATGGGGGAAGGACCGAAAGGAACCAGAAACACTTTTCCCAAGCGCAGCGACACAGCAGCAGTCACTGCAGCAGAAGCAGAAGCAGAAGCACAAGCAAGAAGCATCATTTAATTCGAAATGAGACACAGACTCCCCCCGCCCCCCGGAGGACCAGTCCTGGCAGCCAGTCAGGCAGTCAAGCAGTCAAGCAGCAGTCAGCCTCTCATAGAGTCGTCGCTTCCTATCGTAGTTTTGATTGCAGGATAAAGTGTTTATCCTTCCCAGGGAGGACGACGCAAACGACAACGACATGTATTGTGATTGTATCTAAAATTGCTTTTGTGTTGTGTGACACACTTTAGATGCGATCTTCTCGACTTAAACTGTTTATCGAGCGGGATTGCGTGTATGGCCGTGTGAGTGGGGACGGGTCTTGTGTTTCCATTCAATTAAGTCCTACCTCCGCAGGCCAGACAACTAGACAATCGACAACTTACTCTCTGGCGATGCGCACACACACACACACACACTCGCGTCGGTCACAAAAGGATAATTGTCATTAATCCATGCGTGATGCGCCGCTGCTGCTGTGTGCCTCGATCTATGCGTGATACGGGCAATTACGCATTCAAGATGACAGAAGACACTGCCAGCGACGACAACGAAGACACACAGACGCACACACACACACGCACAGTCCTCCTCGGCGAACATATGTTTGCGGCTTCGTTGGGACTTCTGTGAGAGACCGAACAAGAGACAAGAGAGCTAAGAGGTTGTTGCAAACAAAGAACAAGCAAAACAGGATGAGACTAGGATCAATTTAGATTTGATGATTGTGTGTACCCCTGATTTACCTGAATCCCTCCATCCATCCTTTATCCCGCCGACAAAGGCATGCGGAATGCTTGCGAAAAGGAATTCAAATCCCCAATTCAAAATGCGAATGCGAATGCGAATCTAGAAGAAGAAGTTGTTGTACCCGAGGCACCGGCTCCGTCATCGACATCGGCTTTCTTGCCTACTTAACCAATTAGCTAGGTCAGTTGGTCGGGCCATTGTGAGTTTCGCATTTGGGCAAAGGATTTGCGAGCACCGGCAGTGGCAGCGGCAGCGGCGAGGAAGGATAATCCAATTTTGATTTCGTTGAGTGCGCTGTGTGTGCGTTGTTGGTCCTCAGCGTACTCGCTGTGAATGGCCGGATTAGCTGTGGGGGTGAACTAATTACGGTTTGACGGAGATGAGCGGACGCACGGCTGTCTCGGGGAGGTCTAGACTGGATGGTGGGTGCGACTTGGACTTGGACTGCTGCTGCTTCAAAAATCCACAGCAATCCAAATTGGACGTCGAATAGTTTGTGGAGAGCTCTCGGGGGATTGGATACGATCTCTGGATTCCCACGAGAAGCCCTTCTGAAGTTCTTCAGTTGACTCTATCGACGGCAGCCACCATGTCAGAGTCGACGACAATGGCAGGGCGCGTCGGGGACGTTCTGGCAAGGCTCCTCCAGCTCTTTGCTACGATCCGTGAATTACTCCGTCAAGTCCTGGGCTTGCCTACGGTCCCTGGATTCCCCCGAGAAGTCCCCCTGAAGTCCTCCAGTCGACTCCAGCGATGCCGGCCACGATGTCAGAGCCGACGACAAAGGCTGGGCGCGTCAAGGAGGTTCTGGCAAGGTTCCTGGCTGCTCTGGGCTACGCTCCGCGAATTACTCCGTCAAGTCCTGGGCTTGCCTACGGTCCCTGAAGTCCTCCAGTCGACTCCAGCGATGCCGGCCACGATGTCAGAGCCGACGACAAAGGCTGGGCGCGTCAAGGAGGTTCTGGCAAGGTTCCTGGCTGCTCTGGGCTAGGCTCCGCGAATTACTCCGTCAAGTCCTGGGCTTGCCTACGGTCCCTGAAGTCCTCCAGTCGACTCCAGCGATGCCGGCCACGATGTCAGAGCCGACGACAAAGGCTGGGCGCGTCAAGGAGGTTCTGGCAAGGTTCCTGGCTGCTCTGGGCTAGGCTCCGCGAATTACTCCGTCAAGTCCTGGACTTGCCTACGGTCCCTGAAGTCCTCCAGTCGACTCCAGCGATGCCACCCAGAGAGAGAGACTGCCCTCAGAAAGATTCTGTAAAAATGTCGGGTATTGACCGACTCTTCGTGGTCCTGCCAACGGTCCCCTTAATACCCCCGTCAAGCGCCTTAAGTACTTCACTCAGAGCCGACGACAAAGCCAGGGCGCGTCAAGTAGGTTCTGACAAGGTTGCTGGCTGCTTCAGCTGTGGACTACGATCCGTGAATTTCTGCGTCACGCCCCTCACCTGACTGCGGTCCTTCTAGAAAGATCTCGGGCACTGGGCACTGGGCACTCCTCGTTGTCTTGCCTCGAGAAGACCCCTTTAGTCCTTCAGTCGCCTCCAGCGATGCCAGCCACGATGTCAGAGTCGACGACAATGGCAGGGCTCGTCGAGGAGGTTCTGGCAAGGCTCCTCCAGCTCTTGGCTACGATCCGTGAATTACTCCGTCAAGTCCTGGGCTTGCCTACAGTCCCGCTGATGTCCTTCAGTCGCCTCCAGCGATGCCAGCCACTATTTCAGAGGCAGGGCGGATCAAGGTGGATCTGGAAGGTCTCAGGTTCTTGGCTACGATCCGTGAATTCCACCGTCATGTTCCTTACGTCCTTCAGTCGACTCCACCGATGCCAAGTCAAGTCCTGGGCTTGCCTACGGTCGCTGGATTCCACCGAAAAGCCCGCTGATGTCCTTCAGTAGCCTCCAACGATTCCGGGCACGATGTCAGAACCGTTGACAAAGGCTGGGCGCATCAAGGAGGTTCTGGCAAGGTTCCTGGCTGCTCTGGGCTAGGCTCCGCGAATTACTCCGTCAAGTCCCGAGCTTGCTCTGGATCCCACCGAGAATACCTCTGAAGTCCTACTGTCGCCTCCACCGATGCCAGGCAGATAGACTGCCTTCAGGGGGCGTCTGGGCGATTCCCCGTGGTCTTGGCTAAGATCCGTGAATTTCCGTTGTGGAGCTGTGGGCTACGGTTCGTGAATTTCCCCGTCATGCCCCTCGAGTCCTTCAGCTGACTCTTACGACGGGAGCCACCACGATAGAGCCGAGGACAAAGGCAGGGCTCGTCAATGGGTTCTGCCACGCTTCCAGGCTCCTTCAGCTCTGGGCCACGGTCCTTAAGATCTCGGGCATTGCTCGACTCCTCGTTCGATTGCCTATGGTCCCTGAATTTCCTCAAGAAGCACGCATAAGTCGTCCTTCAGTCGCCGCCAGCGATGCCAGCCACCACATCAGAGCCACGACGCGTCCGCAGAGTTTCTGGGCCGATCTCGGGCACTCATCGCCTCGTCCTCATCCTCCTCTTCCCTTCCACGATCCCTGAATTCCATTGTCAATCCCTCAGCCAACTCCATCGCTGGCCGCCACCATATTCGCGCCGACAACAAATCGCACAGCGCCGCAAAAGAGATTCCCTGGACAACTCTCGAGCCTCCTCCCGGCCTCAGCTATGATCCCAGACTCCACCCCAAACCGTCTCAAAGCCGCCCGATGACGATGACAAACCGTCTACTGCGCCGCCACCATCCATCTCACACTCAATGAGAGCCAATGAAACAAATTGTGTGCCCGCCGCGCTCCCATGGGTAATCATTACTTTTAATTACCCCCAATTAAGTGATGAGATACAAAGATTAATTGCCAAACCGGGACACTATGCCGACCAGCGTGCGTGCGTGTGTGTGTGTGTGCGTACGTCGTCGTCGCCCCAGCGCAGCCTCAGCAGAGCTCCAGCTAAGCTCCAGCTCAGCCGCCACTTCACGACGGCGACGACGACGACGACGCGCCATTTGAAGCCGTGCGTAGTGATCGGCTCGCATTGCGGCTTGCGCGCGCTCCACAAAGGCGCTGTGTCCACCAGATTAAATCCATTCCTCGGGCGGCTGGCGTATATTATTGATCGAATTCAGTTGAAATGATTTTTCAAAGGAAGAGCCCGTGAATTGGGACAAATTCGAGATAAACATTCAAAACATTGCCCGCGCCATGGGGGGTGTCATCTCTGCTCGTGTGTGTGTTTGCGTGCATAACGTCTTCAGGAAGGAAGGAAGTTTCGATGCGAAATTTGATCACGTGCCGGATGACATCAAGTTTCGATGTTTGTCATCCGTCCCCCTAGTCCGTCCGTCCGACTCTGAGTGTGGTCTCGGTCCTGGGAATTACTCGCCCGGGTGACAATTATAAAATGACATCAATTCGGTCCCCCGTTCGGTTCGGTTATGGTTTATTTAGCGGCGAGATAGTGGATTTCAAGTGAACGATAGTCATCGGCCGACGGCGCAGCCCTTAAACCGCCACCCGGACACAGTTCGCAGACTGAAGCGGATTTCTCGATTGTTGTCGTTGTCTAGGGAGCAGCCACCCTTGTGTGCCACCGCCGCCATCTGCTTGCAACTGGTGACTGCAGTTGAGTGAGGGCGGAAAAAGCTGGCACCGGACCAAGGCGACTTGCCATTCACGTCTATTCACACCACATTTGTGTGCAGCCGGGTAGATGTCCTATCGGCTGAGCGGGTGATGGCATTTTTTCGTTCCATTAAGGACTCGCATCGGACAAACGACTGGAGGAAGTAGTGGCAAAAGGCAATTAAGTGGCAGATATCAAGAGATTAGTTGACTTGGTTGAGGCGTTGATTTTAGGTGAGGTTCCACTGGGATGGTGACTCAGTCCGGTGCTCTTTTTTTGTGCTTCTAATGACCGAATGGGACTTCCGAGTGACTGTCTAGACTGAGAGACTGGAGTATGGTGTCAATGAACTCCACAAACTTGGGCGTATGTTCCTCAGGGATGCCTAGTTGGGCCCCTGTTGGTTTTTAAGGGACTTTTGAAAATTTCTTATCCTACCTGAGGACTGTCCAGACAGAGAAGGTGAAACTGGGTGCCGATAAAATCCAGAAACTTGAGGAGACTAGAAGCGTCGTTTCACAGGGATGGCAAGTTGGTCCCGTGCTGCTTTTTCAGGTGATTCCTAAAGACCTATCTCCATCCTGGGCTTACAGACGAGACTCCGGGATGACTGCCAAGGCAGAGAACATGAAAGTGTGTGCCGATGAACTCCACGAAATGTAGCACTTTACAGGTGTATGTTCCACAGGGATGCCTAGTTGGTCCCCTGTTGGTTTTTAAGTGATTTTTGAAAGTTCTATGCCCATCCTGGGCCAAAAAATGAGACTGCTGTTTCAGAAACCCCACAAACTTCAAGAGAAGCAGAAGAAGTGTCGTTCCACGGGGATGCCAAGTTGGTCCCGTACTAGTTTTTGAGTCATTTTTAAAGTCGCGTGTCCCTTCTAGGGACTGTCCTAGACAGAGAAGCTGACAGCAGCTGTCGATGGGGCTGTCGATGGACTTTAGGGAATAGAAGCGTCGTTCCACAAGGCTTCCAAGTTGGTCCCGTACTGGTTTTTGAGTAATTTTTAAAGTCGCATGTCCCTCCTGGGGACTGTCCTAAACAGAGAAGCTGACATCGGCTGTCGATTGACTTCAGAGAATAGAAGCGTCGTTCCACAGGGCTGGCAAGTTGGTCCCGAACTGGTTTTTGACTCATTTTTAAAGTGGCGTGTTTCCCCCGAGGGACTGTCCTAAACAGAGAACCTGACATCGGCTGTCGATTGACATCAGAGAATAGAAGCGTCGTTCCACAGGGCTGGCAAGTTGGTCCCGTACTGGTTTTTGAGTCATTTTTAAAGTCGCGTGTCCCTCCTAGGGACTGTCCTAGACAGAGAAGATGACAGCGGCTGTCGATGGGGCTGTCGATGGACTTTAGAGAATAGAAGCGTCGTTCCACAGGGCTGGCAGATTGGTCCCGTACTGGTTTTTGAGTAATTTTTAAAATCGCATGTCCCTCCTGGGGACTGTCCTAAACAGAGAAGCTGACATCGGCTGTCGATTGACTTCAGAGAATAGAAGCGTCGTTCCACAGGGCTGGCAAGTTGGTCCCGAACTGGTTTTTGACTCATTTTTAAAGTGGCGTGTTTCCCCCGAGGGACTGTCCTAAACAGAGAACCTGACATCGGCTGTCGATTGACATCAGAGAATAGAAGCGTCGTTCCACAGGGCTGGCAAGTTGGTCCCGTACTGGTTTTTGAGTCATTTTTAAAGTCGCGTGTCCCTCCTAGGGACTGTCCTAGACAGAGAAGATGACAGCGGCTGTCGATGGGGCTGTCGATGGACTTTAGAGAATAGAAGCGTCGTTCCACAGGGCTGGCAGATTGGTCCCGTACTGGTTTTTGAGTAATTTTTAAAATCGCGTGTCCCTCCTAGGGACTGTCCTAGACAGAGAAGCTGACAGCAGCTGTCGAAGGGGCTGTCAATGGACTTTAGAGAATAGAAGCGTCGTTCCACAAGGCTTCCAAGTTGGTCCCGTACTGGTTTTTGAGTCATTTTTAAAGTCGCATGTCCCTCCTGGGGACTGCCTAGCCAGAGAAGCTGACAGCAGCTATCGATGAAATCCACAAACTGGTGTAGAAGCAGAAGAAGCGTCGTTCCACAGGGATGGCAAGTTGGTCCTCTGCTGGATTTCTTAGAAAATTTTGTTCACCCAGGACTGGGAAATAAGGTTTCGGCATGACATTCCCAACTGAGAAGCTGACAGCAGCTGCCTACTCCCTCCACTAAGTTGGTTCCCATCTTTTTTCGCCCATTTTCCCAAGTCCCATCTCCATCCTCGACAAACAATGGCCACTTCCGGCCCCAATCCAGCAGAAACAGAGTCTCCCCGGACCTCCACGACGTCCTAGGAAATTAGGTTAACTTTATCCCGCACATCGGGCAAACAGCAATCTCCCATAATCGAGGGGGCGGCGGCGAATTGCATCTCAGCCAAAGACTTGATTGAGCCCCAAATCCTTATCCATCGCAGACAAACCCCCACATGATGCGAGACATTATTGCCAATCGGCCCGAAGGGTGCCTCTCAGCGCCAGCAGCACACCCAGTCCTTTGAGTGCACGCACCCATTTGTTCACACATCTCGCCGCATTGCTGGCATCTGAGCAATGCCACGCCAAGCGACGACGTCCTCAAATAGACGACACGACACGACCGACCGAGACCAAGGATGTTTATTTGTCTGGTTGCCATTATGTTTGTGTACGCCTACCGGTCACCTATAAATATCAGATAAACAGGAGAGCGAGAGCGGATCCCACCGAGAGACTCCTTATTATCGTCGTGAACATCATCATCTTCGTCGTCGTCGTCGTCTTCTTCTGGCATGGCCCATCGGCAGGCACACACAATCGCACGCAATGGGGACTGAGGAAGGAAAACCCCACGTCGTCGTCGTCGTCTTCATCTTGGACGGTCCTCGTTTATCTGCGCTGCGACATGGGAAATTAGTGATACGCATTGAACGTGCCTCATATCTGGGCGCTGGTTAATTGCCACGTCGGCCTCAAGGCCTGCGCTTGCCTCCACCGACGACCCTATCTCTTTCTGTCAGCCAATTGAACGGCACGTTTTGCACATTTTGCACGTATTTTCCTTGTCAGCGAGTGGCGGTGGCGGTGACGGTGACGGTGACGGTGGCGGCGGCTTCGACTCTCTGTACCTTGTGCTTTGGCAGCATCGGCGGCGTCATATTTTGTTGCGATACACTTTCACTCCGCACACCGTTGTCGTCGCTTGAATGGGGGCAGAAAGGGGGGCCCAATCCACCATCACCCACCCCTCCCCCAGCTCTCGGGCAACTACTCAAAAATTAATTGACATTTAGTAAACATGCTAAGTCGTATGTCTTTGGGAATTTATCCTTGTGTGTTCCCTGTGGCCCGATAGATGGGCCGCTCGGTCGGTCTGTCGGCCGGCACGGCACGGTACACATGCGACCGCGGATGTGAATGGTGGCGGTCCCCGCTTAGCCACACACGATCTCACGACATTCGAGTGTCGAGTCGAGAGTTGAGTTCGCCCTGCCGTGGAGTGTGACGGCGAGGAAGTCGCCATCTCTCTCTCTCTCTCTCTCTCGCTCGGCTGCCTCTCTCTGTCTAGGAAAAGTTGGTTGCAAGTTTTTTGCTATTGTCCCCGAGAGCGGGCGCGCGAGCGCACGCGCACTTTGTCGTGCCTGTCTAATGCTGCGGATGTCTAATTAATGGTCACCTGTGCCGGTTGAGAACTTTGTTTAGGTGTGTGTCGTATACACCCCCCCCCCCCCCCGCCTGGGGGGTATTTATGAGATGGGAAAAGGAAGGCACGATGTGGGGCGACAGTGGAGCTGGGACTGGAGGGTCCCTCTAGAGTGTTCCTCTAACGTGACGCCGATACACTTTCAATTGGAGTTGGGAAGACGGCTGTACGGCGGCAGGGCGGTATGGCGGTGGTAGAGCGAGAGGGCGGGAGGGCGGTAGAGCGGTAGAGCGGTAGAGCGGTAGAGCGGTAGAGCGGTAGAGCGGTAGAGCGGTAGAGCGGTAGAGCGGTAGGGTGGTAGAGCGCTAGGGCGGTGGAGCTGTAGGATGGAAGGGCGGTAGAGCGGTAGGGCGGTAGGGCGGTAGGACGGTGTGGCGGTAGGCGGTATGGCGGTAGAGCGGTAGAGCGGTAGAGTGGTAGGCGGTAGGGCGGTAGGGCGTTAGGGCCGTTGGACGCTAAGGCGGTAGAGCGGTAGAGCGGTAGAGCGGTAGGGCAGTAGAGCGGTAGGGCGGTAGGGCCGTAGGACGGTAGGGTGGTAGGGTGGTAGAGCGGTAGAGCGGTAGGGCGGTAGTGCAGTAGGATGGAAGGACAGTAGAGCTGTAGGACGGTATGGCGGTGGTAGCGCGGTAGAGCTGTAGGGCAGTAGAGCGGTAGGGCGGTAGGGCCGCAGGACGGTAGGGTGGTAGGGTGGTAGAGCGGTGGAGCGGTAGGGCGGTAGTGCAGTAGGATGGAAGGACAGTAGAGCTGTAGGACGGTATGGCGGTGGTAGCCCGGTAGAGCTGCAGGGCGGTAGAACGGTAGGGCGTTAGGGCGGTAGGACGGTAGGACGGTAAAGGCGGTAGAGTGGGAGGGCGGTATGGCGTTAGGGCGGTAGAGCGGTAGAGTGGTAGGCGGTAAGGCGGTAGGGCGTTAGGGCGTTAAGGCGGTAGGTCGGTGGGGCTGTAGAGCGGCAGAGCGGTGGAGCGTTAGGGCGATAGAGCGGTATGGCGGTAGGGAGTTTTCGGCTGTAGTGCGGTATGGCTGTACGGCGTAGAGGCGGTAGAATGGTATGGCGTTATGGCGGTGGTAGGACGTTAGGACAGTAGGGCGGTAGGGCGTTACGGCGGTAGGGCGTTACGACGGTATGGCGGTAGGGCTGTACGGCGTAAGAGCGGTAGGGTTGTAGGGCTCTAGGTAGACATGTCGTACCAGTCAATCGGTCACCTAACCCAACTCGGCTGCCCCTCATCCACAGACGTCCCTTCCAAGCCCGTCTTGAGAAGTGGTTCACTTCGCCTTTCACTTCGAATCAGCCCTCGTCCCACGACCAACTCCGATCACTGTCCAATGCTCGCGATCTCGCGATAAAGTCATTCACACAAAAAGAAATCAAAGACAAAAAAAAAACGACCCAACAACCAAAAGCTCACCGCGCTCGCCCCTCCGCCGGCGTGTGTGTGTGCCTCTTCAATTAGTGTCAATCCGAGTGCGATCGAATTCGAAAAAATCCCTGGACCCAGTGATACCCGGCCGATAGCAACTTTATCATCGCGACATCTACGCCGCGGCGGGCAGGTCCTTAGTCACCCCGAAAAACGCGAGTCGCGCAACTGATCGCGATCGACGCGCCCGATAATATTTTAAACGTTTATGTTAACTTGTTTTGGCAATCCGACGGATCCAAATTTGTTAGTTCTGTTCCTCTTCTCCTGTGTGTGCGTCCCCCCACCGCACCGCTCGGCGCCGCCAATGTCCGTCCAGTTGGGCGCCGATCCGCTGAAAACGACGACGACGACGACAACGACGACGACGATGATGATGATGATGGCCGCAAGAGATCCTTGTCGAGAGTCAGGGATTGTTGCCTTCTTAACTGGGATTATTGTCGCCCATTCGGGCAGCAGCAGAATCCGCGACGAGCGCTCAGCGCCCATTGCCGCGGTGATTGAGGATGCATGTCGGACTTTTGGCCGGCTTTCGGCTTTGGCATGACATCGTCAATCCTCTCCAATCCGCTGACTATACACGCTTGATATTCGCTCGATCGCTTGTGTTCTCTGTCTCTCTCTCTCTCTCTCTGTGTGTGTCATCCCCCTCCCCTGGCGGGGCACTCTCCTGCTATGTCGTCGTCGTCGTCGTCGTCGTCTCGTAGTCGGTTTTCTTAATTTCGTCTGCCTCGGTGAGTTTCGCGGTGCCCAAAACCTGGCGGCGGCTGCATTGATGGCATGGCGCCAGCCGGAGAACAATAGTCGAGAACACGTTGCATCCACTCACTCATACACACACACACACACTGACGAACGAACGAACGAGCGGACGGACAGACGGAAGATGTAAGAGATGTTAGACCGGGCAACAGGTTTCTTCCGATATCTCGGGGAGCAGCCAAGGCTTCGCTTTTTTGGTTCAGAGGGCGCGATTTGTTTCTGTTCCCTCTGCCGAATGGGTGTCTCTGACTGTCTGTCTGCCTGTGTGTGTGTATGTGTGTGTTAGCGACTGTCCTTGTTTTTTTTCCAGTTTAAACGCTCGCATCTACATAAGTCAGGTTCTGGTGGTGGCTGGGAGAGAGACGACGTTATCGGCGAAGGAAAGATGTTAACTCGGACACACAATGTGCGGTAAGAAATGTGGCTAATTAAAGCCGCAGGGGCAGGACGAAAGTGATGGGAATTCGTTTTGATTCCTCAGCAGCAGCGACGACCACGACGACGGGAATGGTAGTTCCATGAGAAGTGTACAATGCAATCGGAGGAGACACTTTACGGACTCCGGCGAAGCACACGGTGAGCTGGTCGATGTGTCTTTTGACATGGCCCTAGTTTCGGGTCGAAAATCAGTCATATCCTCGCCCAATCAAAGGCGCCAGGTGTGTGCGTGTTTCCGCAGAGTCGCCAGCAGTTTCGCTTTCAATTAAACAAAAAAAAAAAAAAAAAAACCCCGTTCAACAGCAGCCGCGCACCACACAAAAGGACACATAAAGCGGCGGTCAAGATGAAAGCCCCACCGGCAATCTAATTAGGATCACAAGTGCCGCGCTTGTGTGTATGTGCTTTTGTTTAATCGCTTTTCATTAGCATACAGCAAGCGCACTCGGGCTCGCGTTTCTCTGTTGTCTCGATGTTGTCAACAAAAAAACGACGTCCGTCAATGATCAGCTCGGCGTCTCTGCCCCGCAACTTCGCGTCGATGAGAGGTGGTCTACTAATTCTTTTAATTGCTCCTTCATTGGGATAGAACGCACAGAGGGCTGACGACGAGGCTGAGTACCGCCTGAGAGGGAAGTGCCGGATAAACATCGAGATAAACACGGGATAAGCGCGCGATTATGCGCCGCGGTCCAGATGGACGGTGGCCGGTGATCGTTTGGCGGTGGGGTTGGGTTGGGTCTGGGACTTGAAAGCGAGCGCGCACTCAAGGCGGACGGTGGTCGTGTGGAAATGAAGGGCTTGGCCGCGAATTGTGATGAGATGTTAAGTGCTCGTGGTCGTGGTCCAGGTGGAGTCTAACTCAGTTGAAAGTGAATTTCTTTTCAATTAAGGCTGAAGAGGAGAGAGAGGAGGTGTCATGGGGGAATTTGAATGATCGTGGAGGGAGGAGGTTGATGTGGAAGGAGGAGGTGTCATGGAGGAAGTCGAATGATCGGAGTTTTGTTGATGTGGAGGGATGTGGTGGTCTCAGGTGAAGTCGAATGATCGTGATTTTATTGATGTGGAACCTATGTGGAACTTATGTGAAATGTTAATTTCCTTGAAAAAGTGGATGAGGAGGAAAAGGGGAGTGTTTGTGACTCTGTAACTTTTGTGGAACCTATGTGGAACCCATGTGGAACTTATGTCAAAACGTACTCCAATGTACGTGGTTTGGAGTATGTCGAACCTATATGGGAGTCAAGTTGAAACGAACTCGAATGAGCATGGTTTGGAACCTGTAGGAGTTATGTAACACAAATTGACTTGGTTTGGCTCCTTTGTGGGAGTTATGGTGAAAAGAACTCGTATGAACATGGTCTGGAACCTGCATATGTGGGAATTAAGTTCACCCGATCACAAAATCCTTGCTGGATGACGTCGGGGGAATCGTCTGAAATTGACTGAAATTTCAAACCAACCACTCCCCAGCACCCCGTAAATCCATTCAACAGTCCATTGCCAGTTAATTGCTCTCGACTCGCTCTCGAACAGTCGAACAACAGAGCTTCCCTTATCCGTACAACAGCGTCTCAAAGTCTCCCCCCCTCCTCTCCCCTCTCGACAACCGCTTGTTCAACTCTGCCAACGACATCACTTGCTCATTCCTCCAAGAAGCGCCCGTGTCTCTGGCAGTACTCCACGGCGCCCAGAGAACACCGTGGTGTCTTATGCCAGCACTTCAGAGTCCACCCATCCTCCCCGGCACTCTCTCACAGTCAAAGACATGTCCTTCCACCGTCAATGGCGCGCCCCATCTCCTCGTAGTCGCGCGATATCCAAATCGATCCTATTAAAGCGAAATTCCTTCTCCGATAATGAGGAAAATCAACGACGACCCCCCGCCCCCGCCCCCGCCCCGGACACACGAGGAGACAGACAGACATCGCCTGTTGTTGCAACGTTTTCCCCCGCCATGCCTTTGTTTCACTTTTTGGCCAAGAAAATGTGTGTACCGCCGATGCACGGCATCTCGGGCTGTGTCGCTGCGAGTTGGCTCTTATCAAATGATCACTCAATTGTGCTGTTGGCTAACTGGATGTGACGGGGCCCGGAGACGGAGGACAGTTGTCGCTCTCTCTCTCTCTCTCTCTCCTCCGGGTGGCGTCAGTGCGATGGCGATGATGGTGGGTCGAGTTTTATTTTTTTTTTTCTCCGTTTTTGAGAGAAACTGGCGCCTTTATTGGACACAAGGATAACAAGTCTCGTTAAAGGTGATGCTGAGGAGTCGCCTCGGTTGGTGACAGGGGTTGAGACTGGTGAGATGTTTGTGTGCGAGTTGAGGAGGCAGTGGATGGGGACGTCGGTGAGAGACCTTGAATTGGGAAGTGACTGTGGGGGAGGGGGTTGAGGATTGGAAGGAATGAAGACGTCGAAAGGTCTTGGAGAAGGCTGTACTTCGAGACAAAGACGCAGTCCTTGTTTAAGGTGGAGAAGGGTTTCTGTCCATTCGTGATGACGCAACAGAGGACGCCGGGGTTTAAGGTGGCCCAGGTGAGTGGAGAACGACATCAGCTTGGTCGGCGAGTGTGACGACGCTACAGAAGAAGAGGCACGGCCAGGCCCACCACGGGGGCAAGCTTCCACCTTCTGGCTCTGGGCTCAGGAAACGCGCCTCGTTTGAATGACTTCCAGGCCTCCATTCAGTCAGCTCTCGAGACCCTAAGGCGGCACAGGCGTCTTGGTTGACTTCCAGGCCTCCATTCAGTCAGCTCTCGAGATCCTAAGTGGAAGTGCGCCTCGTTTGAACGACTCCCTGGCCTCCGTTCAGTCAGCTCTCGAGACCCTAAGTGGAAGCGAGCCTCGTTTGACCTACTTGCAGGCCGCCGTTCAGTCAGCTCTCGAGACCCTAAGTGGAAGCGCGCCTAGTTTGAACGACTCCCTGGCCTCCGTTCAGTCAGCTCTCGAGACCCTAAGTGGAAGTGCGCCTCGTTTGAACGACTCCCTGGCCTCCGTTCAGTCAGCTCTCCAGGCCCTAAGGTGGCCCAGGCTCCTTAGCTGCCTTCCAGGCCTCCGTTCAGTCAGCTCTCGAGACCCTAAGTGGAAGCGCGCCTCGTTTGAACGACTCCCTGGCCTCCGTTCAGTCAGCTCTCGAGACCCTTAGTGGAAGTGCGCCTCGTTTGAACGACTCCCTGGCCTCCGTTCAGTCAGCTCTCCAGGCCCTAAGGTGGCCCAGGCGTCTTGGCTGACTTCCAGGCCTCCGTTCAGTCAGCTCTCCAGGCCCTAAGGTGGCCCAGGCGTCTTGGCTGACTTCCAGGCCTCCGTTCAGTCAGCTCTGCAGGCCCTAAGGTGGCCCAGGCGTCTTGGCTGACTTCCAGGCCTCCGTTTAGTCAGCTCTCGAGACCCTAAGTGGAAGCGCGCCTCGTTTGAACGACTGCCAGGCCTCCGTTCAGCCAGTTCTCGAGACCTTAAGGTGGCCCAGGCGTCTTCACCTCCTTTGGGGCTCCGTTTAGCTCTCGTTCCCTGGCAGCGCAGTGTAGGCGTCTTGTGCACGATTCAAAGACAAATTGTTGTCGCCGCGGTTTCGACATCTTTGTCGCCCCGACACTTCCAACTGAAGCCGTACCGCACATCGATTGAGGGTGGCCCCAGCAAACAACAGACTCACCGCCCTCCCCCACTCTGGCCACGGTGATCGGGGGTAATTCTTACCTAATAACCCGCCGACAAATCTCTGTGTGGTCGACTAATCTAATATTTACCTCCCGTCAACAGCGCCACCCCAACACCCACCCACTCTCCGCGTGTGTAAACAACAAATAGAAAAACGACGAGAATAATTTTCCCTTAAACACATCCCACCGGCGACCATTTGAACAGCGGGCGCGCCGATAAATAAGTCAAATCGCACAGCCAACCAATCCACCCACCGAATGAGACCAAAAAACACTTAAAAACGACGAAACGAAAAAAAAAAAAAAGAAGTTCTCATTTAAATACCCATCCGCACAGCGGCCGTAATCAGTGGCAACGTCATAGAACGCGTCCTCCCCTCCCGAATGCGATCCCTTGTACCGTGAACGAGACCAGCCGCAGCCACCGCCGAGGGGTGGTGTGCGGCGCGACGCGACACGACACGGCACGACACTGGCTGTGGATCGTTTAATTTAATTCATTTTCACCCCTCGTGAAATTTGTCGCTTTTCGCGATTTATTTATTTAATTCCAGGCATGGATGGATGGATGTCTCTCTGAGGGTGTGTGTGAGAGAGCGAGAGCCAAACCAGTCAGCAGAATCCGTCCGAAGCAACCGTCAGGGCCAAGGCGACCGGGCCCGACTTTTGTGCGATGATTGTACTTCACACCAGGACGCGCCATCCGACGCTCGAGGGTAGCAACGGGACCGGTTGACACTCTTATTTATTTATGAACACACACTGGCTGTCATGTGTCATATTTAATTTTGACAACAAATTGCTGCCATTCGAGCCATTTATTGGTGAAGCAAGGTGGGGTGGGGAGGGGAGGGGGTCACCGCCAGGAAGACCGTGACGAAAATGTGACAGTGGTCCTGGCAAATATTTAATTTGCACCGAGCGTAGCGAAACGCATTTCAAATGGTTCGTTATTCTCGGTCTGTGCTGACTGGTGGAACGTCATCCTCTCCGTTTGGACAAAACCGGCGGAAATTGGCAGAACCATGTCGAATCTCCCTCTCGCATGGAATCTTGATTCATCTCGTCCTCAAATTGCAAGCGGAGCGGGGGAGAAACGAGATTTGGCAATTTTGGCAATTTTATTGCAACCACAACTCTGTGGGCCGTTGGGTGGCGGTGGCGATGTCGATGGGGGTGGGGGTGGGGGTGGTAGATGGTCATTCCAATTTAAATGATGGCCCTCGTCTCAATCGGTTCCACATGCGCCGGGCAGTGGTTATTGAAGATTCCATTCGCAGATAGGCGAGCGGTTTCACATCCCTCCGGGGAGCGGTTTCCTTCGATTTTCAACTTCGATTTCGATTTCGATTTTAAGGAGGACTTGTGGGCTGGATGGGCTGGTGTGCTCGGGCGGGGGGTTGGGCAACTTAATTCGAAATAAATCCTCCGACGTTCGGGTGATAAAATTGTCGCTCTGACGTTTGTTTATGCCTTCCGCCGCTTCGATCAGACCGAGGGGTTGGCACAAAACCAAAAAAAAAGGCGAACAAATACATCTTTCTGCCCCCTCCCCCGTCTCATCGCGAGCAAATTCGTTAATTTGAAGTTTCAATTTACCTTTCACACAGCCACACAAGAGACGTCATCACATATCGCCACTGTCAGCGTGGTAATGGCTCTGGCTCTGGCACTGGCACTGGTTGACGGTCCTGATGGCGCGCTAGTGATGCTGGCACTCGCACGGTGCCGCACATCCTGGTTTTGCCGCACTCCACTGCCGCTGATGATGACATTCGGGCCTTATTTGCATAAATGACTCGACTCGACTCCAACGCCGACTCCGACTCCCAGTCCGACGCAGTTAAACAAATTTTCGACATGATAAGGGTGTAACCCGTAAGTCAATGTCTTCTGTGCCGTGCTAGCTGCTGTTCGCGTCGCGTTTCGTTTCGATTCGTTACGGGGTCGGGGTCGGGGGGGAGGGAAAAGAGTTTAATTTTATATTCAGTGGATGAGTTCACATTTTCTGTTCCTGTTCTTCCTTTTTTTTTTTTGCGTTTCGTTTGCGTTTGGGATCGTCCCTGTTTTTGCCGGCGACTTGAATTGGATTTAATTTAATTTACAAATTTAAATACACGTACCGCTACACGTGTGGTGTGGTGGGAGGTCCACGTTGTCAGCTCAGACATGACATAAATTTCGAGCGAAAGAAAAAAAAAACAGCAAAAGAGGGCGACTGGCTGTCTGTCTGAAGGGCAGGTCGACAGAGAAAGTGTCGTCGTTTGGTCGTAAAAGGCGACGGAGAGCTGTGCAGCGTTGCGTTTTCCAGAAGCCGTCAAGTGCGCGGAGGGCCATCGAGTCATAAACACCGTCGTTGTTGAGTGAAAGTGCTCCTCGAAGGCGAGAGGGCTCACTCTGGCGGCTGTTTAGGGGCTTTCGCCTTCTGGGGGGCAGCTATTGAGGTCCTGGGCGATTGCCTGTTGACGCTACGGAACGTTGAATTGAGCCTATTCCGAAACAGGGTCCCAGCGGACCCGTTGGACAATTAAGCCGCATTTTTTAAGGCCCTAGCGGTCACCTTGGACGAATAAGCCGCATTTTTCTAAGGTCCTAGTGGACCCTTGACAGCGTCTCACTCAGGTGCTAGTGGACCCCTTGGGCGAAGGAGCAGCATTTTTCTAAGGTCCTAGTGGACCCCTTGGACGAAGAAGCCGCATTTTTCTAAGGTCGTAGTGGACCCCTTGGACGAAGTCGCCGCATTATTCTAAGGTCCTAGTGGGATCCTTGACCGCGTCGCACTTAGGCTCTAGCGGACCCCTTGGGCGAAGAAGCCGCATTTTTCGAAGGTCCTACTGGACCCCTTGGACGAAGAAGCCGGATTTTTCTAGGGCCTAGTGGATCCCTTGGACGAAGAAGCAGCATTTTTCTAAGGTCCTAGTGAACCCTTGACAGCGTCTCACTCAGGTGCTAGTGGACCCCTTGGGCGAAGGAGCAGCATTTTTCGAAGGCCCTAGTGGGACCCTTGACCGCGTCGCACTTAGGCTCTAGTGGACCCCTTGGACGAAGAAGCAGCATTTTTCTAAGGTCCTAGTGGGACCCTTGACCGCGTCGCACTTAGGCTCTAGTGGACCCCTTGGACGAAGAAGCAGCATTTTTCGAAGGCCCTAGTGGACCCCTTGGACGACTAAGCCGCATTTTTCTAAGGTCCTAGTGGACCCCTTGGACGAAGGAGCAGCATTTTTCGAAGGCCCTAGTGGGACCCTTGACCGCGTCGCACTTAGGCTCTAGTGGACCCCTTGGACGAAGAAGCAGCATTTTTCTAAGGTCCTAGTGGACCCCTTGGACGAAGAAGCCGCATTTTTCTGAGGTCCTAGTGGACCTCTTGGACGAAGGAGCAGCATTTTTCGAAGGTCCTAGTGGGACCCTTGACAGCGTCGGTCCTTGTGCAACGACAAAGCCGCGCCCCTCTTAGTCCCTAGTGGAGTCCCTAGTCGAACTAGAATCCTCGTCTCTCCCAGACCCCAGCGGCCCCAAGGATAGCCAAGACGACCGCTCACCTGATTGGCTCCCATTCACCGCCAGAAACGCAGCAACCGCCGCTACCACACCCACCGTCGCGTCACCACCCATTCACCTCGACGAGCTGCCAGCAACCAACCGCCGAATGGTGGCGCCGCAGCCGCGGCCGCAGATGCAATTGCCAACCGAAGTAAGTAATTAAGACCTCGCTTCACGAAGGAATGCGCCTCATTCGCTGTACAATTCCTGTGCCGAAACAATTCGCATTCGTTGGTACTCCTCGCGTAATGGGCGCCTGGTGCGATGGAGTTTCTGCCGAAAGTGGGCACTGGAGTGAGAGAGAGGGAGAGAGGGGAAGACATCCCAATTTCCTCGCAAGAGGAAGTATTTATGAGAGCTGAAGAGGAATTCACTTCTCGCTGATTATCGCATGCCACCAGGCAGTCGCCGAACCTCAACTCCACACGAAATTAATTCGATTTGGGGGGTTCTCTCTCGCGGGCCGTCTCGGCGGCGTGGCGACGGCGGCGGAGCCCGGCCATCTCGCGAGAGGCTTTAAAGAGAACACATATAGCGTTTTGTACGAACACGTAAAACCGCCGTCGTTGCCGCCACCACCGCCGTCGTCTGTTATATGCGCCCGCGTGCAGGTTGTTCGCGAGATCCGATCCGATCCGCCGGCCGGCCGGCCGGCCACAGTCGTCATCATCGTCTTGTTGGTCGTTTTCTTTCCCGCCTCACATTGCTAACAAGACCTCCCGCAGATAATTGCCCAACATATCTCGAAGGTTTCGCCCATCGTGTTCCATCTCTCTGTCTCTGTGTGTGTGTGTGTGTGTGTGTGGACGACCACGACGATCTCAGCCGCCGTCGGACACGAGTGCTGTGGCAGGCTCCATCCGCAGCGCCTCATCCTCATCTCTCGCCCTTCGGTTCAGCTCCAGCTCGAGCTCGGGTAATGATTTTATGGTTAATTCTGTTTCTTTTTTTTCTTTTTTTTTGGTTTCTGTTCGCTCAAAGGTATGAGGGATGCGATCGCACTCATCTCCCCATCCGTTCACGGTGCGCGCTCGCGCGGGCTTACCGGGGACCGACTCCGTCCGGCGATCAGTGCGCACAGAGAGGAGCCTTCAATCTTGTCTGTCCGTCTCACTCGGTCCGCGTCGACCGAAAATCAACGAGAACATTAAAGTTATTGATGATACCCTTGGCATAATCATTGTGGGCTCCCCCAATTGGGCATTAGAAAGGTGGGACAGCTGATGAAACGCAACGCAACCAGGGACGCAACGCGGGCATCCGTGGGCACCGGTGATATGATGCGCGGGCAAGCGTCGACGGTCGTGTTGCTGGTTTGCTGCTCGCTGCTGCCATGATTTACGGTGCGCGTCTGTCAGTGTCTAATTAATACATTTTCGAAAATTATTAAGTTAGGCCTGCGTCCTGTGCGCCCGCGTGTTTGTGTGCGTTTGCGTTTGTTTGCCTTTCGGCCGTTCCGGGGGTAATGACGGTGCGTTGTTTGCTTTTGCTGAGGCTGCTGACGCTGATGCTGATGTGCGGCGGCGCGGCGCCGTGTGTGGCTGGGATAATGAGGTCCATATCCTCACACTTTTTCTGGGTGACGACAGGCAGGGGGCGGAGGGACGGACGGTGGGTGCTCGCGCAGTCGCTTATGTCGCCGCTTGTGCGTTCGTGATTGGGGCTAATTTTGTTGTCGAAATGGGCACAACCGACGGCGACGAAGATTGACTACTGGCGGCACTTTAGCACGCCCGTCCGCCCGCCATGTGTGCGGTGACATTCGGCGTGATACCGAGCCTTGATGGGATTTTAATCTGAAGGATTAGGCACGCTGGTCAAACGTGGGACTTCGGTGTTGTTTGTGTGGCGCCAAGCGAATTGGTCACGTTTACATTGATTGGGTTGTTTCACTTGGCCAGCGGTGACGGACGCCCTTGCATGCGACGTGATGAGTTGTCTTAATCGCAGCAGCTGTCAAATGGGGGGGGAGGGAACGTGCCCGCGAGGCGGATATCTCGGACATTGGCTGGTGGTCTGGTGGTCTTGTTACAACTTCCTTCGAGCGCTGAGAGATCGGACGTGGTTCTGTGGCGCTTTTGACGGGTTCTGAATCACTTTTCACGGGACGGCCGGTTGTCTAGAGAGCCTTCCGCCTTGCTGAACCTGCCGTGCCTCAGAATCTGCTGCGTGTCGAATTTGGTCTCGTCTTAAAGCCAGTTTCGTCACGTAGCCACTGTCGTCTCGAAGCCAGTTTCGTCTCGGATTCAGTCTCGTCTCGAAGCCAGTTTCGTCTCGAAGCCACTCTCGTCTCGGATTCGGTCTCGTCTCGAAGCCAGTTTCGTCTCGAAGCCAGTTTCGTCTCGAAGCCAGTTTCGTCTCGAAGCCAGTCTCGTCTCGGAGCCAGTTTCGTCTCGAAGCCAGTCTCGTCTCGGATTCAGTCTCGTCTCGGATTCAGTCTCGTCTCGGATTCAGTCTCGTCTTGGAGCCGGTCTCGTCTCGGAGCCAGTTTCGTCTCGAAGCCAGTCTCGTCTCGGAGCCAGTCTCGTCTCGGAGCCAGTTTCGTCTCGAAGCCAGTTTCGTCTCGGATTCAGTCTCGTCTCGAAGCCAGTCTCGTCTCGGATTCAGTCTCGTCTCGAAGCCAGTCTCGTCTCGTAGCCACTCTCGCCTCGAAGTCATTCCGAGAATCCTCCTCGGTCCACTGGCAACTCGGCGAAACTCAGTCCTCCACCGGACGACACACAGACTACTCCCCCCAAAGACGTGCAACTTTGCTCGTAATGCAGCCAAAACAAAGCGGAATCCTGTCAATGCGCTGGCATCCCAGCTCCAGCTGCCGACATCCGACCAAAAACCTCACAAATTCCATTCCATTTCCTGTCATCTCCTGCCGCCGCTGCCGTGCAACTGCCTGCCTGCCTGCCAGTCTCCACCTCAGCCTCATTTGAATGTCGTTAATTATTCACACCGACACTGTGTGTGCATGGATTACATGTGCTCGTCTATGCTCGCATTCGCTGGGCCCAATCGACGACGTCGTCGTCGCCGCCACCAGCCATTTGCTGCTGCTGCTGCTGCTGCTGGAGTGGAAGGGGAGCGAACATGGAGTCAAAGGAGCCAGGCAAACTGCAATGGCATCCATTATCCTGCAAGAATATGCGCATTGTGTGCGGGTGACACGAGACAGATTCCGGTCGCTCTCCCTAATAGGGTGTCCATTTTAAGAGGTTCTTGACACTGTATCGCTCGACAAAGGGACTCTGAAAGGAAAGCTCAGCAAACACACTCCTTCTTCGCGGAAAACAACACACAACGGCCAGAGGGAGGGGTGAGATCAGCGGCAACTTAACGAGATGTCCCTCATTCAGCTCTCCCTCTGCGCGTCTCTCTCCCTCGGCGTGGGTGGGCAGTGAAACTAAGTGAAATAAAAGTTTGCGATGTATGAAAATGAAAAGCAAATATTTTCCATTTTCCAGGATACACGCGCGCTCGCACACACACCCACACTCAGGCGACGGAGGACATTAGGTGACATGCCGGCAGGAAGAAGCAATTTCTTTGACAACGCAACACTTCAAAAATTGTTTATTTGTTTGTTTGCTTGTCAGGGACAGAGGGAGCGGACGAGAGACAGAGAGAGAGAGCAAGAGAGAGAGTCGTCCTGGATTTGAATATTTGCCCGGAAATTAGCCCGAGGTGGAGTACGAGGAGTGGACGATGAGCAGCAGCAGCAACAGAAGTCCGGCGCTGAGGACCAACTTGAAATGGGTGAAGGATAAGAGAGCCAGGATTCGTCGAAAGGGGGGGAGGCGGGCGTTGGCGTTGCATGGATTTGTGAAGAAATAAATTGCCAAGTGATGCACACATGCCACTCGTGTGCGGAATGCTAATTGTGTTTCATCGTCAAGCATTTTTCACAAGCACTGCATGAATATTTAACTCGTCCACGTCCACGTCCTCTAACTCTGCTTCATCCCCCCCCCCCCCCACTGACAGGAGGCAGGTCAATCTGTCAAAAAAATAAACGACACAAGCGACGTCACTGGGAAGACAAAAGTTTTGGAAGGACGAAGGCGGTCGCCGTCCAACTAGTGAGTGCCGGAATGTAGGGCAGAGGTTGAGCGCCGAAGATGTGACACGTGTGCCACGAGTGGAATGGAGCTGCTGAGAGATGGTGGGGCACGTGGCTGAGGTGGGAGTGGGGCAGAGGGTTCCACAAGCGAGTAGGTGGACCTCGGGCGAGAAAGGATTTCAGTCGGTTTGTCCGAGATGCGACGTCGGCAAGAGGGGAATGAAGATACGGCCGGGCGCCACTTGGCAGAAAGCGGGGAACAATCAATCTATCGGGCGCCACTTGTCAGAGAACAACGAACAAGCACCCGGTTAGGCGCCGCTTGTCTAAAAGCTGGTAATGATCATTCGATCGCCCGATCCACTTGTCAAAAAACAACGCACAAGCACCTGATTGGGCGCCACTTGTCAAAAAAAAAAGAATGAGCAGTCGATAGAGCGCCAGTTGCAGGAAAGCGGGGAATTATCAGCCGATCGGGCGCCATCTGTCAGAAAGCGGATAAATGATCACACGATCGTGCGTCACATGTCAGAGAACAGCAAATACGCTGCCAATGGGGCGCCACTTGTCAAAAAACAATGAAAGAGCAGCCGATTGAGCGCCAGTTGCAAATGAAATGATCAGCCGATCGGGAGCCTTTTCTCTGAATTCGGCGAAGAAGCAGTCGTTCGGGCGCCACTTGTCAGAAAGCGGGGAATGATCAGACAATCGGAAGCCACTTTGGCGATTCCTTAGGTCAGTGGTTAGATGCGCCAAAGCCACTTAGGTCCTAGTGGACCCATTGCGACGATCCCTTACTGATCCACGTTCATCTCGTTTCGTTAGGAAGACGATCGTGGCAACGTGATCAGCAGGAAGCTGAAGGGTCGTCTCAAGAATTTTGTCTGAGTATCCTCTAGAAAGCTACAAGCGCCTCAGAAGGCTCCCGAGTCTCGTCTAGAAGGCTGCAAGCGCCTCAGAAGGCTACCGAGTCTCGTCTAGAAGGCTGGAGGTGCTGGGCGACTGCTGGTTCAACTCCTCAGGTGGCTGGGTCTTCAGAAAGTTTGAGATGAACGATGATTGATCAGACTTTGATCGAGAGGCTTCTAGGATGGCAACGCTTAAGGAGTGAAGACTTTCAGAAAACTTAAAATGGACGGCGTTTCATTTGGAATCTTTCAGCATTTCAGAATAATCTGATGGCACCTCAGCGATCCTCCAGAAGATGAATCCGGGAAACCCTACAGAGTCCATCCAGCCGTCGTTGGATGGACAGTCTAGATCAAGGTCCAGCCAACCTTCAGAAAGCTTGAGGAACTGCACGGGTCCTAGGTGATCAAGAAGTCGATGCGACCAGGGACAGCGGCGGAGTCGAGCCAGGCGTCGACGACGATGCACCGTCTTAGGTCGGGGAGCTGGCAGAAATCTTGAGGATTTAGACGGATCTTGAAGAAGACCGGAACAGCGACGGGTCTAAAGAGGTGTCGACGTCTGAGTTGTCTAGAGCACGGGCAACTAGGCCGAAGGGCCAGAAGAATCAGAGGACTCCGAGTCTGTGGAGCATCGCCAGGTCCCGTGCTTAAGGTAGCCCACACAAGCAGGACGGCTGAACTGGGATGGCGTCCTCTGTTCGTAGGTGGCATGCACACGTATTAAAGGACCCCAGCCAAGGAATCCCGATAAGACGGGCTTGTTGGTCAAGTCCAAGTCCCAGTCCCAGTCGCAGTCGCAATCGCAGTCGCAATCGCAGTCTCAGTCTCAGTCTCAGTCTCAGTCTCAGTCTCAGTCTCAGTCTCAGTCTCAGTCTCAGTCTCAGTCTCAGTCTCAGTCTCAGTCTCAGTCTCAGTCTCAGTCTCAGTCTCAGTCTCAGTCTCAGTCTCAGTCTCAGTCTCAGTCTCAGTCTCAGTCTCAGTCTCAGTCTCAGTCTCAGTCTCAGTCTCAGTCTCAGTCTCAGTCTCAGTCTCAGTCTCAGTCTCAGTCTCAGTCTCAGTCTCAGTCTCAGTCTCAGTCACAGTCTCAGTCTCAGTCTCGGTCTCGGTCTCGGTCTCGGTCTCGGTCTCGGTCTCAGTCTCGGTCTCAGTCTCAGTCTCAGTCGCAGTCGCAGTCGCAGTTTGAGTCCCTGGTCAAGGCAAAATGGCACCCAATCGCCGACCATTCCTTGGCTCCTCGTCGATCTCTGACGAAAGCGAATTGGCGTCTGCCCGCGACTATCTTGGCACGTCACGAAGAAGAAGAGATCCTCGTTCACCCCAGGATGCGATCGCTGCGTGGACAGTGACCTCCAGAATCGGCCTCCTCCCACCGTCCAGTCCACAATCGCCTCCTCTGACAGCAGCGCTTCCAAAACCCTGACAATACCTCAGGACACTTCCCGAAACAGACGTCACAAGACGTTCAAGACCATCGCCCGTGACCACATTCCACTCCCGCCCGCTCCCCAGCCACGGATTCCATTCCCAGATCGGCAAGCAAAGCAGACAAAAAATCCAAAAGCCACTGATATCGATCTTCCTCGGGTCCCCTGGCCAGAGCCAGGTGCCAAGGCTGTGGATGCTAGACAAGCGAAACAAGCTAACTCCCCTTCTAATGGCACATTCCACCGTCGGCGTCGCCCCGAACGGATGCAAAGTTATGTTGTTGCCGAAACACTTAGTTTGTCTCCCCGCGAGTGTGCTGTGCCCGGGCACCGCATTATCGCCGCTCAATCTCGCTGCCTTTGAGATCCTGATTTAGGAGCACAGCGAGAGAGGAAGCCTAGTAATTGCCGAGCGGAGGGAGGGCGCACAGAGTGAGAGAGAGAGCGACAGAGAAAAAAGCGCAGTGGCAGGAGAAGCCAGAGATCGGTCTAGCCGCGGCGAGGTGATCCCCGATGTGCAGCAAAACATCTTTGGGGGTACGAAAAGCATGACTTTTCCAACACAAGAGGCGATTTTCCGTCGATAAAGTCGTGACAGTGGCATGGGCTGCTGCTGCTGCTGCTGCGGCTGCCGTTGTCTGGTGTGGTGCCCGAACACATCCAGGTACCACTGTTTTGTTGCCCCAGCGGTCTCGCAGTGGGTGATGTGTGCCGAGACCGGGGCACCTTCTGCGCCTTTTTTTTCAGTTCGTCGTGGTGGTGGTGGTGGTGGTGGTGTTTTTGGGTTTTTGCGCTTTGGTGCCCCTCCCCCGTCCGCACACACAGACAGAGGGAGCGACAGAGCCGGAGATAAGCATCTTGCCACATCAGAACTGCAAACTGGGAACAGCCACGGCACGGCAAGCTGGCTGCAGTCGCGGACTGTGATTTGGGGAACCTGTCGGGAGGCATTACTACCCGAGCACCGCGGAGAGCTGGTATTTCTTGCACACCAGCTCACACCTTCGCGGAATCAATTAATGCAGAATGTGCACTGTGTTGGCCGGGGCACGGCGAAACATGACCACCGCTGCGGCGGCGGCGGCGACGGCGACGGCGACGACACTGTCCTCCTCGCCTGGCAGCCAATTGGGAACGTCCACGGGGGTACAAGAAAATGGGCGGCGCATGGAAGGCCTCGTTTTCTTTTTTTTTTTTTGCGTCGACTTTATGCTAATGCGACGCTTCGCGAGGTGGGGGTGTGCCCGTGGAGGTTCATGATGGTTGCAACGACGCGACGGTGGTGACGGTGCTGCTGCTGCCACTGCTGGTCACGGTGCTGGTGGTGGTGGTGCCGATGCCGATGGTGGGAGCGTAACGCGACGCGACAAAGCGGTTCGGCTGCTTCCATTGTTGTTTCTCACACATCGACGTGGCGGCCAGGATTGCCTTGGAATTTGCCTTGCTTGAGCGCAGCTCCGGCCTGTCCCTCGTCTAATGACTGGGAAAAGAAATATCCTCCACCGAGTGGGGGAGGAGCGCGGGAAAGGAGGGAAAAGTGAAATTTAATGGGAATATGATTATGATGGGCACGCCGCTTGTGGGGCGGGCATCGAGGGGGGGGGGGGACCGCTTGGCTAAACCGCAGCAAAATGGCAAATTTAAGGCTTCAAAATGGCGTCGCGTGGTGTCGTGTGCAAAGAAGGGACTGGAGGGGGCATTGCGATGAACCCGCTAACGAGGGACGCGAATGAACTGCTTGAAGGTGAGGCGGATTGTGGGCTCGAAGTTGGCGAGAGGAGGAGGTGGAGCTGGAGAAGGGCTTGTTCTGATCTGTCCAGGATCCAGCTTCAACAAGCCTGACCTCCAGCTCCACCTCCTCCTCTGTTCACGGCCACACTCCCCAAGCCTGAACGGCCACTGAACGAAACTGACGCTTCGTGGTCTTAACGCGAGGCTCCAGGAAATTCACGACGAAAGTGGAAGCTTTTCGCCGCGTCCACTGACGTGGCACTCGAATGGGAACAAGATCCTGTCCTCGACTCATTGGTGGGACAGAGGATAAGGCTCAAGAAGATGACGCTCCACTTGTGGTTGGTGCCGAAAAGGGCCATAGTCGCAGTCAAAGTGGTCTGTGCTTGTGGTTCGACTGAAATTCTGCCGTCACTGGACTTCAGGAGCTGCTCTGGGGAAGGGCGCGACTTGGAGTTGCCTTAAAGTTGTCTTGAAGTCGCCTAGAAGCTGACCTGAAGCTCCAAAGAAGAGCCCGCCATGAAGTCCATCAGTGCCCTAGCCGCTGTAAGAGGTTCCTTGGCCATTTTAGAGGCGTTCAGTGGCTCCCTTGAACACCGCCTCTAACCACTGGCACTGCAACAGAAGCTTACTCTTGTCGACCTTCGCATCCACGTCCCAGGCGACAAGCCTCTCCCCAGCTTCGCGTTCACGTCCCAGGCGATGGTGGCGACAAGCCTCTCTCCAGCTTCGCTTCCACGTCCCAGGCGATGGTGGCAACAAGACTCTCAGGTCCACCTCCCAGGCCATGGTGGCACAAAGCCTCTCTCCAGCTTCGCGTCCACGTCCCAGGCAATGGTGGCAATAAGCCTCTCCCCAGCTTCGCGTCCACGTCCAAGGCGATTGTGGCACCAAGCCTCTCCCCAGCTTCGCGTCCACGTCCCAGGCGATGGTGGCAACAAGCCTCTCCCCAGCTTCGCGTCCACGTCCCAGGCGATGGTGGCACCAAGCCTCTCCGCAGCTTCGCGTCCACGTCCCAGGCGATGGTGGCAACCGGCCTCTCCCCAGCTTCGCTTCCACGTCCCAGGCGATGGTGGCACCAAGACTGTCCCCAGCTTCGCGTCCACGTCCCAGGCGATGGTGGCAACAAGCCTCTCAGGTCCACCTCCCAGGCGATGGTGCCACCAAGCCTCTCCCCAGCTTCGCGTCCACGTCCCAGGCGATGGTGGCAACCGGCCTCTCCTCAGCTTCGCGTCCAAGTCCCAGGCGATGGTGGCGACATGCCCCTCTCCAGCTTCAGGTCCATCTCCCAAGCGATGGTGGCACCAAGCCTCTCCCCAGCTTCGCGTCCACGTCCCAAACCTCTCCCCAGCTCCACGTGCACGCCTCTGGTGACAGTGGCTCTCGTATGAGGACACCCCCAGGAATCAGGTCCGGCGACGGGGGCTCCCACAGCCAGCTTCACGTCCATTTCTCCGCAAAAACACGAGAAGCTGGCAACAAAAAGACAGAAATCCACCAGTCGTTGTCGAAGCTATCAATTCCAGTCCCGTTTGCGTTCAAGTTGCCATCTCATTGATTTTCTCCTTCGATTCCCAGCAGAAGCAGCCGGCGCGTCCCCCCTCCCCGCCCGCCTCGTATTCCGCCCGTCAGTGTACATGATGATTCCCGGAATACCAAAAGATATCATGACTTGATAACGATTCCTAATGAAGTCTGTGTCCGAGAGCTGATCCCCGGCCGCGGAGCGGCGGTGCGGTGGTCGGTCGGAGTTTCAGAGAAACAACAAATCAAATATCCCAAGGATAATCGACTTAGTTAAGCTATTGAACAAACCAACAACCCACCCCCCGGCGGTGGCACAATACTCACCAACTTTAACACAATAGACACCCACAAGTATCCATTGAATCGTTAGTGGGGTGGGGTGGGGGGTTATGGAGGGTGGCACGGAGCCTCCTGCGGGAGATGATCTCTGCCGCTGTTGGTGGCGCGATGAGAGTGGGTGGCGTGTCCAGGCGCAGGATTTTGTATCGAAAAACAACCGAACAACAGCCGGGGGTGGGTGTGGGAAAAAAATAAGAACAACCACCAGCATCAGCATCGGCATCAGCCAGCACACAGCACCCAGCACCCAGCACCCAGTACCACCACCACCCAACGGGCCGCCTTTCAGCATAATCAGGATAATTGCAACCGAGAGAGTATACATTTGTCGAGTGGTGGGGGGTGGTGTGCGTGTATGTTTGTGTTTGTGCTGATGCCTATGTGTCCTGCCGAGAGTTCAGATTTTGTTTACTCAAAAAAAAAAAAAAAGAAACCAGAAGGACATGTATCCTGAGAGGCTATTGATACCCGGCAGCATTACCAGAAGGGGACCGGGTCGCAGAGAGGGGGCGGGTATACATCTGAAGACATCATTAGTTGAATAAACGTCCTTAATTTAGCGTTGATTTTAAGTCTGATAAACAAATCGAACGGAGGAGGAATACACAATGGGGAATTAAGTTGGTTCCTTGTCCTTTCGTTTCGCTTCCCCACACACACACAGCCAGAGACAGAGAGATGGGCTAGAACAACCCGAGAGGGTACATATGTCATCGTACCAATTGTAGTCATTGTCCTGCCCTCGTACCCACGTTCTAGTTCGTCAAGTAATCAAGAGTGGTGGCGGATCGATGTGGGCACAAACAGGCAAATTAAGTTGCTTGAGAGCTGCCTAGGTGACCAGGCGGCAAGGAGATGAGGCAAATCGAAGGCGACGAGGGCTTCAAACTTGGAAGGCACGCTTCTGCTGGTTCGTTTGCTTGAAAGTCTTGCGCTGAAGTCAAGGTGTGAAGGTGGAGGCAGGAGAAGGAGGCCACGTTTGGACGTCATTTGGAGGCCTCGCTTTGAGGTGAGTGGTTCCTCCAAAGCGGCGACCTCAGCAAGAGCTCGGTTCGACTTCATTTAGCCGCCTTTTCCAGGTTTACCGTCAATTTGTTGAGCAGACGGCCGAAGACAAGATGAAAAGGAACGCGTCAGCGCCTTCTTCTGGAGCAACTTGTGTGGGAGAGCCTTTACTGCCTCGACTGAAGCTCCATTTGACCGCCATTTCCAGTCCCTAGCGTCAAAGTGAGTGGTTCCTCCATCGCGACGACCCGTTTGACTCCATTTAGTCGCCTTTTCCAGCCAATTTGTTGAGCAGAAGGCTAAGATGACACGATTTCAGCGCCTCCTTCTGCAACACCTTGTGTGGAAGAGCCTCTAGTGCAGCGACTTAAGCAAGAGTTCTCTTCAAGTGATCGTCATTTCCAGTCCCTAGCGTCAAAGTGAGTGGTTCCTCCATCGTGACGACCTGTTTGTCGCCTTTTCCAGCCAATTTGTTGAGCAGAAGGCGAAGATGACACGATTTCAGCGCCTCCTTCTGCAACAGCTTGTGTGGAAGGGCCTCTAGCGCAGCGACTTAAGCAAGAGCTCGCTTCAAGTGATCGTAATTTCCAGTCCCTAGCGTCAAAGTGAGTGGTTCCTCCATCGTGACGACCTGTTTGTCGCCTTTTCCAGCCAATTTGTTGAGCAGAAGGCGAAGATGACACGATTTCAGCGCCTCCTTCTGCAACAGCTTGTGTGGAAGAGCCTCTAGTGCAGCGACTTAAGCAAGAGCTCGCTTCAAGTGATCGTCATTTCCAGACTCAGCGTTCAAATGATTGCTCTCTCCTTCTGTAGCAACTTTGGTGGGAGCCTCTACGGCGGCGATCGAAGCAAGAGTCCTCTTCATTTGGTTGCCGTTTCCAGTCTTAGAGCGTCTGCCCCTCCTCTGAAACGACATGAACGCCACTACATTTGGACGCCATTTGAAGGCTTCACATCAAGATGGTTGGCTCCTTCTCAGCAGGAGCTCTACTTGACTGCATTTACCCACCTTTTCCAGCTTTATCATCAGTTTCTTAAGCAGAAGGAGGAAGACAAGATCCAAGACATGCGTCTTTCCACGATTGCAGCGCCTCCTTCTGCAGCAACGTTGATGGGAGCACGCATGGCGGCGACCGAAGCAAGAGCCCTCTTCATTTCGAAGCCATTTCCAGCCCTAGAGTCAAGATGATTGCTCCCTCCTCTAGAACGACATAAGCGGACGTCATTTTCAGGCGTCCATCGTGATGACGGAAGCAACATCTCTACTTGGCTCCATTTGATCGCCTTCTTCTGCAGCAACTCTGATGAGAGCCTCTTTACGGCGACCGACTCAAGAAATCTTTCCATTTAACCGCCATTTACAGTCGTAGCGTCAAGACGATTGGTTCTTACATCGCGGCGACCTAAGCAAGAGCTCACTTCATTTGGGAGCCTTTAGCTTCAAGAGCCAGCCTTGGCTTCAAGATGATTGCTTCCTCCTCAGGAACGACATGAGCGCGAGCTACATTTGGACCTCATTTCCAGCTTTACCGTCACCTCGTTGAGCAGAAGGAGGGAGACAAGATGACAAGACACGCTTCTAGCCACGATGTCAGCGTCTTCTTCTGCAAAACTTGCGCCGCAGCCTCCAGTGTGGCGACCGGAGCTTGGAAACCATTTCGGCCTCAGCTTCTGGGGCGGGAGCAGTGGGCTACATTTGGACGTCATTTGCAGTCTTAGCGTCAAGATGATTGCCCCTACGTTTGGGACGACTAGAGCGGGAGCTTTACTTGGCTCCCATTTTCCTTGATTCCTTCCTCCTCTGGAACGATCTGAGAGGGAGCTTTGCTTGGGACCTTCTTCTTTTCTTCTTCTACTTCCTTTTCTGCTTCTGCTTCTGCTTCTGCTTCTGCTTCTGCTTCTGCTTCTGCTTCTGCTTCTGCTTCTGCTTCTGCTTCTGCTTCTGCTTCTGCTTCTGCTTCTGCTTCTGCTTCTGCTTCTGCTTCTGCTTCTTTTTCGTCTTCCTCTTCTAAAGGCGCCTCAGTCCGAGGTGGAGCTGGCCTCAGACAACAAGCCTCTCCAGCTAGCTTTCTTTAGCCAGCTGCCTCCAATTTCACACGCCAAGTTGGTGTTGAGGTCCTTCGCCACTTGTGTGCGCCATCGGTTCCGTGGACTGTCCTCTGTTTCGTTGTCCCACTGGTTCGGAGTTGAAGACCCTTCGGGCTGGAGCCGTGTTGTCCATGCGCTCTACTTGCCATTTGAGGCGTTGAATCCGTAGACGACTGGCTAGGCTCATGGCGCTGTACCAAAGATTGACCGCAGAACTTTTCCCTCCGCTTCTTCATCTGCTCTTGAGATTGTCCAGGCTTCCGTGCCATATACTGTTGGCCTAGTCCTCCGAGAGGTGCCGCTCTCCTCCTCAATTGCCTCTTGATTCCAAAGGAACAGCGATTGGCAAGAGTTATTCCGCGTTTAGTCTCGATACTGGTGCTGTTCGCTTGGCAGCCAAGGTGGACGAAGTCCTTAACAACCTGCCACCGGTGACGTTCTGGCCGAGTTGTCGATGTTGCTCGGCATTATCGATCACAGCGTGTACTTCGCTTTGGGCCTCATTCACTGCTGAACCTTGCTTGGGACCTGTTGGCCGTCAGTCTTAGCGTCAGGGCCTATTGATGGGGCCCCGTTGTCTGCCATTTCAAGCCTTGGCGTCGAGGTCTGCATTATAAGCCACGTTTGGCCGTCATTTTGAGAGCTTGTGATCTGTTGGCCGTCAGTTCAAGCCTTAGCGTCGATGTCTGCGTTAGAAGCCACGTTTGGCCCTCATTTTGAGAGCTTGGGATCTGTTGGCCGTCAGTTCAGGCCTTAGCGCCGAGGTCTGCGTTAGAAGCCACGTTTGGCTGCATTTGGCCGTCATTTTGAGACGTCTCCATCGTCGCATTGGGCAGCAGTCCGTCCGTCTGAGTCAACAAGCTGAGTGTCGCCAAGTTCCTGCACCCAGTTGGTTCAGGTTGTCCTCCACATCTGTCCGCCTCCTCATAGGACTTGGCATTCCTTCTTGCTCCTCGCCCCCAGGCTCTCTTTGTCCCGCAGCCACCTGAACGAACGGGCTTTGTTTTGAAGGATCCCTGCCCAAACGAACCCTCACATCGGTGACTTTTCACAATTCCCCGAAAACAATGCGGCCCGCCATTCATCAATTCCCAGCGAGTCACAGTCATTGTCTGCCACATCCCGAACTGTCAATGCACTCTCCACTCTCTCTCTCTCTTCACGGCGCGCATTGACAACTGACAGCCCGTTTTTGAACAAACGAACAGCCCCCTCGTTCTCGGCCATCAATACCGATTAATGACATGACAGGGTGACCCCTTGGAAAATCACATTAATCGATTCCCATTCACAGTTCACGTGGTGCGGGGGTGCGGTTTCACCTTCACCCCAATCCACCAGCGGCGGGGGTTGCAATGCACGAGCACAAAGAATTTTAATCCCAAGCCAGAACGAGGAACAAGCAGAAGAAGCTCCTGCATTCCATGTGATGCCTGGCCATTGATGTCATCATTAATCGGAATTGCGTCAGTTAGAGCGAGGGAGCAAGGGAGCAAGGGAGAGAGAGCGAGAGCACAGTCATCGCATCCCATATCCGAGAGTGAAGAGGGGGTGGTGTCGTCAGGCGTCGTCAGTCGTCGCCCGTCGTTTGTACATCGCCAAGGGTTTTATGTTTGTTTTGACAAAATTGTAAAATTTATTTCGAATTAACAGCGCGTATCGAGTGTGCAATTGTGCGCCCGGATGCACGGGGGTGGATTCAATTGAAATCAAAACTCAGCTCAATGCCAGCCTCGATGATGATCCGACATCCCCCCGGACCACCGCCACCAGCACAGACTGCTGAGAGGAGGGTAGTGCGAGTGCCTCTAATTAAGTAAACAAGCGATGCTATAAATTACCGCGCTGCGTCGCATGCTAAAAAGGGTCTCAGCGGATGACAGTGGCAACCGGTGTTCAGGAGGACCTTTTTTTTCGGTTTGGTTGATGTGATGAGCATATGTTCGGGCGAGGAGCACAAAACCACAATCACACATGACAGACGGGGACTGCCCAAGGACACCCTCTCACACTCTCCTCTCTCTCTCTCGGTTGCGCCGTTGGTCGGTCATCTTAGAGATGTGTCAAACATGCACCGTCTTGGGGATGCCCGCAGGAGAAGCAGGAGGAGGCGGTGTAGGGGACCTCGGTCGGTTTGCGGTTGCGCAGACAGATGGGCTAGAAATGCGGCGCGCACACACACGGAACGGAACGAAGAGGTGCATCACGCAAGGCAATTAGTTACGGGAAAGGGTGTAAAAATTAACTGCCATGCCACTGTGTGGTGTGGTGTGCTCTGCTGTGGTGGCATGCAACGACAGGAGCTGAAATGTCCCGAGAGATGGATAGAAGAAGGAGCTTTGGACGCACGGCTGTCGGAGTGGGCGATTAAATGTGCATTAGGACCGGCACCTTAGGCGGGAGCGGTATCAGAGGTGGTCTGAGTGTCTGTCAGGTGCTTGGAGGGACACGGTGGAACGCGTGGGAACGGTTCCTGGTCTGTCTCCGACTTCGAGGGAAGCTTCTTGGCGCGCCTCCTGGATGCCTGTCTCCAACTTCGAGGGAAGCTTCTTGGTACCTCCTGGATGCCTAGACCCGAATTCCCGTCTCATTCCACACTGAAGTGGATTCCAAGTGTGACAGGCGCCCATTGCCCATCCCAACAAGTGACTTGCGGCAGAAGTGAAGCTGTAATCAAAGATAATGTCGACTGTTTACGCAAGAGACTGTCTAAGACGTCTGTTCCGCACTCCTTCTGCATTCCTTCATGCTTTCAAATGTCACCTCAAATGTCACTTGCGTCAAAAATGCAGCTAAATGCAGATGCAATGCCAATGGTTTCCGAAAGAGACTCTCTAAGGGACTTCCTTCGAAGTGGGAACCATCTGTAGTTCCAAAATTGCATCTCATTCCAGATTCAAGTTCGTTCCACACGCGTTCTGGGTCACTTGCGCGTCGACTGTTTTTTACAAAAGAGACTGTCTAAGAGTTTCCCCGGAAGTGGGAACCCTCCAAATATGCAGATCATTCCAACCTGAAGTCCGTTCCAAGTCCATCTTCACTCCAACATGCTGTCAAATGTCACCTCAAATGTCACTTGCGTCAAGAATTCAGTCGATGACAGAGGTAATGTCGCTCTTTTGCGAAAGAGACTGTCTAAGAGACTTGCCTGGATGTGGGAACCATCTGTAGTTCTAAATTTGCATCCCATTCCAGATTCAAGTCCGTTCCACACGCGTTCTCGGTCACTTGCGTGTCGACGGTTTGCAAAAGAGACTGTCTAAGAGACTTCCTTTGAAGTGGGAACCCCCCCTAGTTCCAAGTTTCCATCTCATTCCACACTCAAGTCCGTTCCACGTCCGTATTGTGTCACTTGCGTCAAAAATTCAGCCGATGACAGAGGTAGCAACTTCCCTCTGTCATCAACTTCTCTTCTGTCATCAACTTTTTTCCTGCCTGAAGTCCGTTCCAAGTCCATCTCCATTCCAGCAAGCTTTCGAATGTCACTTCAGATGTCACTTGCGTCACAAGTTCAGCTGAACTCAGAGGTATCGTCGATTTGAAGCTGTTTGCTGCGGCGTTTCGTCATCCTTCTTCCCTGTCTAAGAGGCTCCTCTAGAAGAAGGTCCCTAGTTCCAAACTTTCACCCCATTCCACACCCGTTCTGTGCCACTTACGTTGAACTGAAGACAGAGGTAGCGACTTCCCTCGAAGTGGGAACCCTCCGTAGTTTCATTTTTCCATATCATTCTGGAGACCGTTCCGTACCCGTTCTGTGTCATTTACGTCAAAATTTCAGCTAAAGACAGAGCTAATGTAGACTTGTTCCGAAAGAGACGGTCGAAGGGACTTCCTTCGAAGAGGGAACCTTCCGTCGTTCCAAAATTCTATCTCATTCCAGATTCAAGTTCGTTCCACATCCGTTATGTGCCACTTGCGTCAAAAATTTATCTGAATACCGAGGGAATGTCGGTGGTTTGCAAAAGCTATTGAGACTTCTCTCGAAGTGGGAACTTTCCGTAGTTCCAAAATGCCATCGCATTCCACAATGAAGACTCCACTCCCGTTTTGTCTCACTTGTGTCAAAAATTCAACAAGCTAGCGTCGATTTGATTCGTTATCGTTCTTCGCTGTTTGAGGCTAGTTCCAAATTTCCACCTGATTCCACGCTCATGTCCGTTCCTCAGCCGTTCTCCATCCGAACATTCTTTCAAATGTCACTTCAAATGTCAAAGATAGTGTCGATTTGGAACTGTTTGCTGAGGAGATTCGTTATAGTTCTTCCCTGTTTGAGGCTAGTTCCAAATTTCCATCTCATTCCAAACTTCAGTCCGTTCCACACCAGTTCAGTGACACTTACGTCAACTGAAGCCAGAGGTAGCGTCGATTTGGAACTGTTTGCCGGGGAGTTTCGCTGTAGTTGCTTCCCTTGTTCCAAACCTTCTGTTCCACACACGTTCTCCATCCCGACATGCATTCAAATGTCAAAGGTAGCGTCAATTTGGAACTGTTTGGATTGGATTTTCGTTACTCATTCCTTGTCTTCTCTAGAAGACGTTCCCAAGTTCCAAACTTCCACCTCAGTCCTTCCTAAGCGTCGTCCCTGTCCCATCCACCCCAAACCTCCCGCCAAACGGCACTTCCTCAACCGCTTAGCACATCACTTCTAAGCTAGTTCAGCTCTCTCTCTGGCAGCACACCCTCTTCCTCCTGTTGGCTCTTGTGGCTCTTCAACAGGATTTCCTTGCCGTAAACGCTCCCGGAACGAAAGACAGACATACTTTCTCCGGTGACCCAACTTTTTGGAGCAGAAAATCGCAAATGACATCCGTTCGGCAGGCACTGCTGCTGGGCTGCTGGGCTGCTGGGCTGCTCCCCCATTGGCCATCCCCATTGTGTGCCGTCTTCCTGCCGGCGGAAGATTCTTTCACCGCTCTGCCGGCGCTTGCGGGCTAATTGCGTTTGCCTCTCTCTCTCTCTGTCTCTCTGTCTCTCACTTGTGTCATAATGACTGTTAGGTCAAAGGTCTCCCATCCCTCGCTCTCGGCGGATGACAGACAAACTCTCGAACACATTCCCAGCCCCGGCAGCATCTTCATTTCGTCCACACCTTGAACTGGAGACAGAGAGAGAGACACACATCGACGGTGACGGTGGCCGCCGCTTCTGTCGCTGCCATCAGATAAGCTTCACGTGACCGTGTCGGACACAAAATGTGCGCTTCTGCCATATCGCATGTAACATTCTGTGTTATACGTGCAACATCAACAAATGTTTCCATCGGCACCGAGAGATAAGCGCGCTACAACCCAGCCCTGCTCTGCCACTGCCACTGGCACTGGCACTGGCACTGGCACTGGCACCAGCCTGTGCGCGTCTATCTGTGGCTCCGTCGCTGCGGCTGCTTGTGGTCCAGTGACTACCGAAAATTTGTGAGGTGAAGAAATGACAACTCTTAGAGCTGCACGCTGACATTTAGCATTTAGCAGCGGCGGACCACAGTGGATGGGGATTGGGGGGAAAGGCTGGAGATTCTCACAAGGAGTCCCTTCGTCCCGGCGATGCCTCGCCTCGCCTCGCCTCCTCCGGTAGGTGGTCTTGATTTATGCGACAGGGCAAATATAAAGTGGCGCCACCGCGGCACTGAGAGAGCCACTGCTCCACTTGTTCCACGTCAGGTATCCACTGAGGAGAGGCGGACGGACGGACGGACGGACGCCGGCGATGCGAGAACAATGCCAATAACCCACCAATGTTCGTGCAAAATTCGTTCCAAGAATGGCCACGGCTTCACGGTGGAATTTTTGTTTGTTTTCTTCTGTTTTTCGTGTGCACCGCCAGGTCGTCGGCGTCATCCTCGTCCTCGTCGTCGTCGTCGTCGTCATCGTGGACCGACCTGACCACGAAACATTAAGATTTGTGGTAATGATTAGAGGAATGTGCTCTGTTCGGGGATGCATCTCCTGGCCTGGCGGTGCGGAGTGCGTGTGTGCGACGACGGCAGGGGAGGGGGATTAGGGCAGGATTCGTGTCGGCTTTCGAGAAATGTTTGACAGTTGTTCACGTCAACGGATCACACTTTGAATTCGGCTCTCTGATTGACATCTCCCGTGAACTGAGGCCCCGGCTGACCTAGGCTTCGTGAATTCGCGAATGCATCGGGTAGCCGTGTGGATCTTTTGAACTGCGTCGCGGACGGACGGACGCAGGGATTTCGGCTGGATTGAGCTATCATAGGACGGTGTCATGTGGCCGTGTGGAGAGTGTGAAGTTGAATGACAAGCCAGTGATCTCTAGACGGGATGCGAAGGTCGAGGTTGGGGGCACAAAGCATGTTTCGCTGCTTCGTCTGTGGCGAGGGTTGCCTGCAGACGCGCCGGAGGTGAGTGGCCGACGAGGCATGTGGGGAAAGGACCTTCAAAGCGGACGGTTTGTGAATTTGTGGAGGTTTTCGATGCGAAATCCAGTTGCGTGACGACTTGGGGCGGAAGACGGGATGAGGTACTTCTCGGACTCGAGCTTCGTGGACTTGAAGCTTCGTGCACTCCATGGACAGGCTCCGTCGTGAACTCTAGAGCGGAGGCAGTCTCCGTCGTGGACTCCAGGCAAAGGCAGGCGACGTCGTAGACTCCAGGCGGAGGCAGGCGACGTCGTGGACTCCAGGCAGAGGCAGTCTCAGTCTCGGACTCCAGGCGGAGCCTGTCCTAGTCGTGGACTCCAGGCGGAGGCAGTCTTCGTCGTGGACTCCAGGCAGAGGCAGTCTCCGTCGTGGACTCCAGGCAGAGGCAGTCTCCGTCGTGGACTCCAGGCAGAGCCAGTCTCCGTCGTGGACTCCAAGCGGAGCCAGCCTACGTCGTGGACTCCAGGCAGAGGCAGTCTCCGTCGTGGACTCCAGGCAAAGGCAGGCGACGTCGTAGACTCCAGGCAGAGCCAGTCTCCGACGTGGACTCCAAGCGGAGCCAGCCTACGTCGTGGACTCCAGGCAGAGGCAGTCTTCGTCGTGGACTCCAAGCGGAGGCAGGCGACGTCGTGGACTCCAGGCAGGGCTAGTCTCCGTCGTGGACTCCAGGCAGAGCTGGTCTCCGTCGTGGACTTCAGAGCGGAGGCAGTCTCCTTCGTGGACTCCAGGCAGAGCCAGTCTCCGTCGTGGACTCCAGGCGGAGGCAGTCTCCGTCGTGGACTCCAGACAGAGGCAGTCTCCGTCGTGGACTCCAGACAGAGCCAGTCTCCGACGTGGACTCCAAGCGGAGCCAGCCTACGTCGTGGACTCCAGGCAGAGGCAGTCTTCGTCGTGGACTCCAAGCGGAGGCAGGCGACGTCGTGGACTCCAGGCAGGGCTAGTCTCCGTCGTGGACTCCAGGCAGAGCTGGTCTCCGTCGTGGACTCCAGGCGAAGCCAGTCTCCGTCGTGGACTCCAAGCGGAGCCAGTCTCCGTCGTGGACTCCAGGCAGAGGCAGTCTCCGTCGTGGACTCCAGGCAGAGCTGGTCTCCGTCGTGGACTTCAGAGCGGAGGCAGTCTCCATCGTGGACTCCAGGCAGAGGAAGTCTCCGTCGTGGACTCCAGGCAGAGGCAGTCTCCGTCCTGGACTCCAGGCAGAGGCAGTCTCCGTCGTGGACTCCAGGCGGAGGCAGTCTCCGTCGTGGACTCCAGGCGGAGGCAGTCTCCGTCGTGGACTCCAGGCGGAGGCAGGCGACGTCGTGGACTCCAGGCAGAGGCAGTCTCAGTCTCGGACTCCAGGCGGAGCCTGTCCTAGTCGTGGACTCCAGGCGAAGCCAGTCTCCGTCGTGGACTCCAAGCGGAGCCAGTCTCCGTCGTGGACTCCAGGCAGAGGCAGTCTCCGTCCTGGTCTCCAGGCAGAGGCAGTCTCCGTCGTGGACTCCAGGCGGAGGCAGTCTCCGTCGTGGACTCCAGGCAGAGGCAGTCTCGATCGTGGACTCCAGGCGGAGGCAGTCTCCGTCGTGGACTCCAGGCAGGGCTAGTCTCCGTCGTGGACTCCAGGCAGAGCTGGTCTCCGTCGTGGACTTCAGAGCGGAGGCAGTCTCCATCGTGGACACCAGGCAGAGGAAGTCTCCGTCGTGGACTCCAGGCAGAGGCAGTCTCCGTCGTGAACTCCAGGCAGAGGCAGTCTCCGTCGTGGACTCCAGGCGAAGCCAGTCTCCGTCCTGGACTCCAGGCAGAGGCAGTCTCCGTCGTGAACTCCAGGCAGAGGCAGTCTCCGTCGTGGACTCCAGGCGGAGGCAGTCTCCGTCGTGGACTCCAGGCAGAGGCAGTCTCCGTCGTGGACTCCAGGCAGAGGCAGTCTCCGTCGTGGACTCCAAGCGGAGCCAGCCTACGTCGTGGACTCCAGGCAGAGGCAGTCTCCGTCGTGGACTCCAGGCGGAGGCAGTCTCCGTCGTGGACTCCAGGCAGAGGCAGTCTCCGTCGTGGACTCCAGGCGGAGGCAGTCTCCTTCGTGGACTCCAGGCAGAGGCTGGCGACGTCGTGGACTCCAAGCAGAGGCAGTCTCCGTCGTGGACTCCAGGCAGAGGCAGTCTCCGTCGTGAACTCCAGGCAGAGGCAGTCTCAGTCTCGGACTCCAGGCGGAGCCTGTCCTAGTCGTGGACTCCAGGCGAAGCCAGTCTCCGTCGTGGACTCCAGGCGGAGGCAGGCGACGTCGTTGGCTCTAAGAGGAGGTATGCGACGTCGTGGACTTCAGGCGGAGGCAGTCTCCGTCGTGGACTCCAGACGGAGGCAGTCTTCGTCGTGGACTCCAGGCGGAGTCAGTCTCCGTCGTGGACTCCAGGCAGAGGCAGGCGACGTCGTAGACTCCAGGCAGAGGCCGGCGACGTCGTTGGCTCTAAGAGGAGGTATGCGACGTCGTGGACTTCAGGCGGAGGCAGTCTCCGTCGTGGACTCCAGACGGAGGCAGTCTTCGTCGTGGACTCCAGGCAGAGGCAGTCTCCGTCGTGGACTCCAGGCAGAGGCAGGCGACGTCGTAGACTCCAGGCAGAGGCCGGCGACGTCGTTGGCTCTAAGAGGAGGTATGCGACGTCGTGGACTACAGGCAGAGGCAGTCTCCGTCGTGGACTCCAGGCGGAGGCAGGCGACGTCGTTGGCTCTAAGAAGAGGTATGCGACGTCGTGGACTCCAAGGAGGGACGACTCACGGAGGGACCCTCTAAAAGTCTAAAGCACCTCCCGGTTAGGCGTCAGACCCGCAGTCACCGTCTCGGAACCACCAAATCCCCCAAGAAACGTGCACTTCCATTTTCTTCTCTCCAGCGGCCTTTTTTCTCTCGTCAAACTCGTCGAAAATAAATTCCCACTGTCGAGGGAAATTCCCTCTTCGACGGTGTGTGCCTCGGCTAGTCCCAGTGACTGCAAGAAAATGTGCGTGTCCTCGCTTAGCGAATGCATTCGACGAGTGAATTTTGAATTGTGAATGGGGCGAGTTTGTTTTTCAACGGCTGCCGGGGAAGACGAGGGAAATTTCGGACGGACGGCTGGATGGAGGTGAGATGACTCAATTTCTGCCTCCCACCGCCTCTCTGGACCGTCCGACTGGAGCGGTTTCCCCTTGATTCACACTCCCTGCCGGCGTCACAGCAGCTGCTGAATCAGCAAGCGTTTGTTTTCCCAATGACGCCGTGGTTTGACTCGTAATCAGAATCAGAGCAGAATGTGCCGCACTTGTTGGCCATAAGCCGCGTGTTCCCAGGCTTCACACTCCACTCCGCCCATCGATTCCCGACCGATTGCGTTCGATTCCAATCACCTCTGGCCTAGATACCCTAGATACCCCCGCATGGCCCCCGCCGCCGCGCGCTGGCTTATCGTGCGCGCACACACACTGCACAGGCACAGCCACTATCGCTGGATATCCATTGTTCACGTTCGCGCTCTCTCTCTCTCTCTCTCTCTGGCCCATCACTCATGCCGTTATTTATAACTACACTTTCACGCCATTCCACTACACTGCAGACCGGGGGCGCTGATAAGATATCCAAAGCCCCAGCCAGCACCGCACCGCGCCGCCTTCCCTCGCCCATCAGTCGGCCGCAGCGGCACAGTTCAGTGCTTCCTTCAGTCCGTCTTGGGTGTAGTCATCGTCGCCTCCGTCGAGGGTTTCTTGCACATTTCTTCTCATTTTTTATTACTTTTTGCTCGCGCTAAAGTCGCCGATAATACGACGACGCCTTATGTGCGTGGAGCGATAAGGGCAGCAAGCAGGCGTTTAGCTGTAACCGAACATGTATCCGAATTCAGTTGAGAGGCGGAACAAAACAATCATGAACTGCTTTCGAGACCGCGGCGGCAGTCGCAAAGACCTCACCGATTCGCAGCACTTCACCGAGGTGTCCCGGAAGCAGCGGCTCTCGAAGAGTCCCAGCCAGCGTGAGTGCGTGGTGCGTCCATGCGACGGTACGTGTGCGCAACGCATCCAGGAGCTGACCAAGAAGATCGCATTCCTCGAGAAGCAATGCGCCGACGACAAGTCGTACAAGAAGGGCTTGGAGGCGAAGGTCGTCGAGCTGACCAAGCGTTTGGAGGAGACGTTGCCGCTGACGCCGGAGCGCAGTCGCAAGCACTTGAGCTCCACATCGCGACTGGTGTCCAAGCTGAAGCTGTCCAACTGGTGGAAGCAGAGGCCGACCATTGACACGCTGAAGGAGAACAACATATTCCATGGTGAGTAGCTGAACGGAGGTGATGTGATGTGCGTCCTCTGACTCCCTCCCCCCCTCCCCCCAGATGAGCCATGCTTCGACACGGAGCTGGAGAACACGTTCAAGCACGAGGTGTACACGACAATACCGAAGATCGTCGTCGATTGTGTGGATCTGATCGAGGATCAGTTCAAGAAGTCACCACACCCAGTCGAGGGCCTCTACCGCACATCCGGTGATTACACGAAAATTCAAGCGCTCCGCTTCAGCATCGACTCGAACGACTATGAATCACTGAAGAAGGTGACCGACATACACACGCTGACGGGCCTGCTGAAGCTGTTTCTGCGCGAAATCAAGAGCCCCCTGGTGAAGACGACCGAGGTGAAGACGTTCATTGGCCCGTCCAATCAGTGGTGTAAGTAGGCCATTCCAATTGCCAGTCAGTCGTCCTGTCTAACCCTCCTCCCGTGCAGTGCTCAAGCCGATGATGAAGAAGATCGAAATACTCCAGAATCTGGTGAAGATGCTGCCGGAGACCAACCGCGACACGCTGAACTACATCTTCTCGCACTTCTACAGGTGACCACCCATCATCAGCCATCCCCAAGAGCTGCGCTCACCTCGTCCCTCTTTTGCAGGCTCACCAAAGTTCCCCATCAGCACATAACCGCCGAGGTGCTAGCCATCTCGATAACCCCCTCGATCTTTCACACGGTGACCGGTGAGGTGCGCTACCAGGACATCCATGTCGTCCTCAAGGAGAGCGAGGTGTACGCCGACTGTCTGAAGCTCCTCATCGACCATAGCTGCAAGATCTTCGAGTAAGTGTCACCACCCACCCTCTCCCCCCAGAACGAGTGCCGCCCGCTTGCCAATGTAATGCTCGAATGTGGAGTTTTTTTTTTTTTTCTGTGTGTATTTACAGTTGGAAAAGTTCCTCATAACTGTTGGTGTTTTCCAGGTCAAACTTTGACGCTCATCGACGCAGTCGCCGAAGAGGACGCAGTTTCCGCCGCAGCCTGTCGCAGCCGTGTCTGGTGGTCACGAAGGTGTTGTCATTTGTTTGACCGTATTTTTGTGTGTGTGTGTGTGTGTGCGTGCGTGTGTGTATGTGATTACGAATATTTGTGTTGTTTTTGTGATGTAAATAAACGGACGAGAGGACTTGTCCTCCTTGAAGTTGGTGTCTTTTCATTTGTCGAAGTGGGCGTCGACTGTATTTTTGGGGGGTGAGTGCAGAGCCATCTAGCCGTGGGTAGGGTAACCCTCGGGTACTGAGAGACTGTTGGTCTACAAGGCTCTACAAGGTGCCCATCGAATCTCTTCACCATGCTACCGTCCCCAGAAAATCCCACAAACTCATAGAAAATTCATGAACGTTGCAAAGTTAAAAAAAAAAAAGATTCATCCATCCCATGTCCCAATGACGTTGAAAAAATTTCAAACTCCTCGAGCCAGCATTCAAATACCAGTCGAAACACCAGGCCACCATGAATCCTCAGTAGGTATTCCATTCACTCGTTTTTTTTTTGCCCCTCATTAATGTGAAATGTGGCAGCGCTACATGAATATATGAGGAACTGTCAAAAATTTAGGCCACACCTCCAGCCACAACGAAGATCAGCTCAGGGTTGCCAAGGTGCTCGAAAATCTCTCGGAATTTTTGGTAAAAAATTCACCAACTCCTTCATTTGACATCGGTGCGAGGTCAAATCGATGGCATGCGAAACCTTCATCGATCGTCAATCATCACCAGTGACCCCTGTTTAAATAAGCCCCACCCTGAGTCACCCATCATCAAAACAAGAAAGTTCTGCAAACCTGAAGGAGGCACCCTGGCAGCCCTGTCACTCATATTATTTCAAAGTGGGTGGAACCTTTCATTTTCGCCAAAGATCACGCATTGTTGTCACGTTTCACCTTGAGTTTCTGCAATTGAGTGGACATGCATACCTCCTATTACATGCTGTGCGCCCGATGCTTTAAATTATAGTTTCTCTAGATTTTGTTAAAAATTTTTGCTTTCAAGCGAGGAAGAAAAATTCCACATTTTTGTAAAAAAAAAAACACTTCATTTATTTCCTCTTCAGAAACCTCAACTGAATGCCATGCTTCGACTTGAGGACCATCTCGGCCATCAGGACCAGCTCCTCCGCGGGATGCACCAGCTCAACGCTGGCCCGTCGCAGGGTGGTAACCGTGAGAATCTTCAGAATGAGCATCGCGTACTTCCGGCCAATGCACGAGTGCGAACCCCCCGAGAAGGGAATGAACGCGTACGCGGGCATCTCGCCGTCGAATCTCTCCGGATTGAAGGTGTGCGGCTGCGGGAAGTACCGATCGTCGTGCGCCAAGCCATACATGTTCACCCAGAGTGTGGTGCCCGGGTGCAGGTCGAAGGCGCCGATTCGAATGTCACGAGTGACCTGTCGCCCAGTCAGGGGGACGATTGTGTAGAAGCGGAGGCACTCGTTGATGAACTGGTCTAGGTACGGCATCTCGTGGATATCCGCTCCTGAGGAGATCTCCGCGACGAGCTTCGCCTGACATTCGGGGAACCGGCCAAGGCAGTAGAGGACGAAGCCCATGGCGGCCGAGGTGGTGTCCACGCCCTGGCAAAGAGGAGGGTGTCACTCAGGAGGTGCAACAAAGTGGAGTGCTCTTACCGCAAACAGGAACGTATTCACTTCATCCTTTATCTCCTGAAAGGCGAGCGGCCGCCCGTCGATCTTCGTCGTGAGGAGGACGCCAAGGAGACTGCGGTCCTTGTCTTCGATGCAGTCAGCCTGCTCCCTGATCACACTCTCGGTCAGGCCGTGGATCACGCCGATGGACTTCCTCAGGCGTTGCGACGCCTTCGTGCGGTTGTAGATGAAGTCCGAGGCCAGCAGTGGGTTGACCATTCGTTTGAAGAGCAGGTGGCTGGTCCTGAAAGAGGAGGCTTAACAAAGAGGTCACCAGGCGTCAGGAGGCAACTTACTCGTGAAATGCTTCCGTGTACGGCGACTTCAAGTCCTCCTGCGTGCGTAAGTTCTTCCCCATCGATGTCTCTGCAAGGACAAGAGAGTGTTTAGCTCCCAGTCTCCCTCCGCCCCCTTCAGTTCAACAAACCACAGATTGTGTCCAGGATGCAGGGAAAGACGAACTCCGTCACCTCGACTGCTGGCCCCTCCGTCAGAACCCTCTGCGCGAACACCTCGGCGTGATGGTAAATCCTCCCGGTGAAGCTGGCCAGCATGTTCGGGTGGAAGGCTGCCCCCAGCGCACGTCGGTGACTACGCCAGTGTTTGCCTAGAATCAAAAAAAAATCAGGCACGACACACGAGAGAGCGTCACACTCACCTTCGCTAATCAGCAGTCCGTTCCCAATCAGCGTGCTCAGCAGCTGAAATGTGTCCGCTCTCGCCAGGGATGGCTCGTTCAGCGCTTGTCGTGTTTCCTCGGCGTCATGAAGGAAGACCCACAACTGCGTCCCCAGCCAAATGCGAAATGTCCGCCGATAGCTTCTCCTCATCTTCTCAACTAGAACAAAGAGAGCTGTGGACGGGGGATGGGGGAGGGGGGAATTCAATGCGATTGAAGCAATCTCCCAGCAGACGCCTCACCCTCTGGTCGGATCTCGGACATCAGCTGAACGTTGCCAACGATCGGGATGAACCATGGTCCAGGGATGCGCAGGCTGCTCCGCAGAAGCTTGAACTTCCTGACGGCGAAGAGCACGCAGAGGAGAAGTGCAACGAAGAACCAAACGGGAGGCATTTCGAAGCGAACAACTGCAGCCGGGCACGTCTGTGTGCGAACTGGCTGTGGCTGGGCAACTCCGTCTGCACTTGATACGAACGCTATCACTCGTGGATTAGCCGGGCGAGATATGTGCGAAAGCTGGAGGCATGCGTATCTGGTTTCGTTTGTTTGTTCGGTCGTTTATCGATCGATAGACGAAGTCGATTAGTCTTGACTACAAGTCGATAAGTGACTTGAGACTTCGGGTGGGAACGGAATTGGTCGTTGCTGGGTTGTGTGGGGGACCTCTGATGGCGTTTACGCTGGCTTTTGGTTTGGAGATCGTTGAGAAATGCTAGGAATTTGCCAGGAATCAGGCAAAAGTTGGTTGCATGTGGTCAGCAAGAGCTAAGGCGCCAGTGTCTTCTTCAATCAGTCATTCCCTGGTGCTCTGTTGGACAAGTTTGAACCGGAATTTCTTGGTCTTGTGAGGGGACTGGATCAAAAAGTGGCCTTCAGTCAGGAACTAGGCAGCACCAGGTGGCCAGCAACCACTCGGAAGTTCTTTCAGACGATCGACGCCAGCAAGAGCTCATCAGCAGAGCTGTTAGGCAACAATATCCAGTCGTCACCAGCTAGCCAGGCAGCCTAGCAAGCCATGACCAGTGGCCAGCAACCACTCGGAAGTTCTTTCAGACGATCGATGCCAGCAAGAGCCCATCAGCAGCTGTTAGGCAACATTATCCAGTCGTCACCAGCTAGCCAGGCAGCCTAGCAAGCCATGACCAGTCAGGCAGGAGCCACTCCAGAGTTCGTTCAGCTGCTCAATGCGGCAACGAGACAGCCACCACGTCATCAGCAGGAGTCCAGAGATCATCGTCAGCTACTCTGAAGTTTGTTCAGACGATCGGCGCTGTGTGTGGCCACTGAGAGCTTAGTCGCCAGCTAACACCAGTTAGCCAAGCCAACGCAAGTCAGTTAACCGTCACCAGCCCAGCAACCACTCCAACGTTCGCTCCCTACGCTAGATGGTCCATGTGCGGATCAAATAGTGGTCCTCAATCATCAGCAGGAGCTCAGAGATTGCCATCAAAAGCTGGGAGGTACGCTAAACTGTGTTCAGACGTGGGTGTGGCCACCAGGAGCTGGCGACACGGCTGTCTTAAGTCGGTGATCGTGTGACAGTGACACCTCAACGGAGTCCATTGCGATGTCACTCCTCGATTGCCAAGAGCCATAGCCTCTAAGCAGTTGTCCGACGGCAGCTCCAAACTCAGGGGTTTCTTGGAAGGACCCCTGGGAGGAATTAAGCGCGAAATTGCTTGGTGTCCGTGGCGTCGACTCCTTCGCTGGCTGTCTGATGTCAAATGCTACGACACGACGAACTGCTTTCCCTCTCGCCAGTCGAGGCTATAGAGGCTATGCCCAGGTCCCATACTGTCTCTAGGTCCTCTGCTTCATTCCGTTTAAGTGCTTAACCAGGTCGTAGATTTTCACAGGTTAGGTTGGAGTGGCTGACTGCCATGTGTTACCACAAGGATCTTATTGATCCTGATCCGCAAGCTATTTAGAGCTCTTGATGGAGCGTCACGTCGTTGAGAGGAGAGGGCACTGCAATTGCATAGACGATGTCCAATGGTCTTCGTCTCCTCTTCGTCGCTGGGGATTGCTAGTCTAGAGGCGTGAAAACCGACGGCGTGGTGCCTGATGAGGGTTCTGACATTCGGCCGACTCACACTTATCAGGCAGCGCGATCGCTTTGGATCAAGACTAGGCCAAGAGTGCTTTATGATGAGCCACCTAGTGCCAGTAGACCGTCTACGTTTGGTGTGCCTAAGCGATTGAAGCTTTAGAAGACGGTTTGCAGCAGCGATTGGCTTGGACGGCAGGTCTCTCCATCCGGAGAGGGTGTTAAGAGACGGTGCCCTTTCTCAATTCTCCTGGATGTCCCGGTAGCCACTTGAGTAGGATGTTTCGCAAAGCACCGCCCAGAGTCTGGAGGGTATGCTGCTGGAGAAATTCTTCTCGACGGCCGTGCTTCCAGGCAGGGATCCGATGTGATCACGGATGGTAGAGTGTCCGAAGCGAAGCTCCTTCCGCGTGTGGAGCAATTTCAATCGACTGGCCGTGGTGGCGGCTGCCTTTCTGCCGAGGAATAGAATAGGTATCTGGTCGTCTGGCATTCTTTAGTTCCTGTCCCTTGTGGGACATAGGGGCCTCAACTGCACCGACGCGCCATCGCGTTCTATTTCTGGCAATGTGCCGCAACTCTCTCTCTAGCTGCCGCGCTTCTATTTCACCTGTTCCGAGCCAGGTTTTCTTCGGACCGTCTACCGTCCTGAGTGAAGGGGTTCCAATGCACAGCGTGGTTGGCTCAACAGCTGTCCACCTTTCGTAGTGCGTGACCAATCCTGATCTGTCCTCTCGTAAAGATGCTCATTTGGGCGATGTTTGTAACTTTCTCGTTACTCTCCCTCCACGAGCTGCATCCCTCCAAGAAGTACGGACTCACACTTGTCAGGTTCTCTTTGGATCAAGAGTAGGCCAAGAGTGCTTTGTGATGAGCCACGGAACAGCTTCAGCTTGAAGCCTGATTACAGTGCTGCGTTAGATGATGACGCCGGATTTTGACACTGGACTTGATTTACTGCCTCAACTGGTTGCCCAGCAACATTTGGCCTCTTTTTCCCCCACGGGTCAGGGGAAGATGATGTTCCTCGAGTTTCCTACAACCACCTGCAGGCGATGGCCACGGACGGTCGTCGTCGCAACGCAGTTGTATGCCAGTTCCACCGAATGTCTGCTTTCGTCCTGCATGGTCCCAGGTTGTGGAGAGCACTCTCTCATTCCCTTCCTCCATCTCCAGCAAACCGGTGCTAAGTTAGGTCTGTGGGTAGACACGTCACAGCAGGTCCCTCTTAGGTCCTAGTGAACGCATTGCGATGCTGGTCAGTGGGTAGACGCGTCAGAGAACGTCTCAATTCGGTTCTAGTGATGATGGTCGTTGAATTGCAGCAACAGACGACTGTTGTGTGGCCAAAGATGTGCGACAACAGAATCTCATTTCCAATCAAGACGCCCTAAAGGTGGCAAACTTCCAAGCTGGACATCGATGCAAGAGGAACAGGCAGGAGAGCATGCTTCCGAGCTAGACGTCTATGCCAGCGGAACAGGCAAGAAAAGCTTATTTCCCATCAAGATGTGCTAAGGACGACACAACTTCCCACCTAGACATCGAAGCAAACAGAATACGCTTAAAGTTCAACACCGACGCCGAAAGCAGGCAGACAGCCAAGTTGATGAAGATGTGCAAAGGGTGGCAAGCTTCCAAGCTGGCCATCGATGCAAGAGGAACAGGCAAGAGAGCATGCTTCCCAGCTAGACGGTCTATGCAAGCAGGACAGGCAGGAGAAGCTAATTTCCCATCAAGATGTGCTAAGGACGACACAACTTCCCACCTAGACATCGAAGCAAACAGAATACGCTTAAAGTTCAACACCGACGCCGAAAGCAGGCAGACAGCCAAGTTGATGAAGATGTGCAAAGGGTGGCAAGCTTCCAAGCTGGCCATCGATGCAAGAGGAACAGGCAAGAGAGCATGCTTCCCAGCTAGACGGTCTATGCAAGCAGGACAGGCAGGAGAAGCTAATTTCCCATCAAGATGTGCTAAGGACGACACAACTTCCCACCTAGACATCGAAGCAAACAGAATACGCTTAGAGTTCAACACCGCCGCCGAAAGCAGGCAGACAGCCAAGTTGATGAAGATGTTCAAAGGGTGGCAAGCTTCCAAGCTGGCCATCGATGCAAGAGGAACAGGCAAGAGAGCATGCTTCCCAGCTAGACGGTCTATGCAAGCAGGACAAGCAGGAGAAGCTAATTTCCCATCAAGATGTGCTTCCCACCTACTTCCCACCTAGACATCGATGCAAACAGAATAAGCTCAGAATTCAACACCGACGTCTAAGGCAGCCAGGCAGGCAAGATGATGAAGATGTCCTAAAGGGTGGCAAGCGTCCAAGTTCTTCTTCTTCTAGTGGCACTACAGTCCGGGGTGGACCTGGGCCTCAGTCGACAAGCTTCTCCAGCTGGCACGATCTTTAGCCAGCTGTCCCCAATTACGCGCACCAATTTGGTTGAGGTCCTTCTCCACTTGTTGGCGCCATCGGTTTCGTGAGCGCCCTCTATTGCGTTATCCCCCACACTGGTTCGGAGTCGAAGACTCCTCGGGCTGGAGCAGTGTTGTCCAAGCGCTCTACATGGCCTAGCCATCTTAGGCGCTGAATCCGTAGACGCCTGACGCGGGATCAGTCGCTGTACAGCGTTGTATCTTCTTCTCCAGAAACCATCAACACAAACGGGACCAAAGATGGAACGCAGAACTTTTCTCTCGAAAAGACCAAGAACTTCTTCATCTGCTCAAGACACCAAGAACTTCTTCATCTGCTCTTGAGACCAGGTCCAGGCATCTGCGCCATAGAGCAGGACAGGGACGATGAGGGTCTTATATACTGTTAGCTTGGTCCTTCGAGACAGAGCTCTACTACTCAGTTGCCTCTTGAGCCCAAAGAAACAGCGGTTGGCAAGAGTTATTCTGCGTTTAATCTCGGTACTGATGTTGTTTGTACTGTTTACCTGGGAGCCGAGGTAGACGAAGTCCTCGGCCAGAACGTCACCGGAGGCAGGTAGTTAGCCTCCGGTGACGTTCTGGCCGAGTTGTCGATGTTGCGCCTCCTTCCTCGGTGACAGCATGCACTTCGTTTTGCCCTCATTCACTGTAAAACCCATTTTTGCAGCCTACGCTTCATTGACGGCTCGCTGTGTTCGACCACCACGATCACGTCAATGTCGTCCGCGTATGCTGGCAATTGTACGGACTTCTGGATGATCGTGCCTCTAGTGTTGGCGTTTGAGTTTCGCACGATTTTCTCCAGGATGACGTTAAAGAAGTCACATGACAGCGCGTCGCCTTGTCTAAAACCCTTTTTTGACACTGAAGGTCTCGGTGAGTTCGTTACCGACCTTGATGGAGCAGCGAGAGTTCTCCATCGTCATCCTGCACAACCTGACGAGTTTGGCAGGAATGTCAAAACTAGACATGGCGTTGTATAGCTCGTCTCTATGCACGCTGTCATGGTGCGGCCTGGAAATCGACGAATAGGTGGTGGGTGACGATTGGCATCTCTTGGGTTTTTTTGGAGGATCTGCCGTAGTGTGAAAATTTGGTCGATGGTGGACTTTCCTGGCCTGAAACCGCACTGGTAAGGACCTATCAGGTTATTCACGAATGGTTTCAGGCGTTCACACAAGACGGCAGAGAGGATCTTGTAGGCGATGTTAAGGAGACTGATCCCTCGGTAGTTGGCGCAGTTGAAGGGGTCTCCTTTTTTGTGGAAGCTTCCATGTTAGATCAGGAATACTCTTAGATTGCAGCGACGACGACGAGGGCAGGCCGTCTCAAGACCGTGAGACGGCCTGCCCTCGTTTCCCATCAAGATGTCCAAAAGGTGGCAACGCAGCAGCAACAAACGCAGACAGGACTGTGGTCAAAGATGTGCCACAACAGACTCCCATTGAGTGGGGTTATGTCAGAAGTTCTGGCGTGACTTGTGACGGCGACAAGATGCCGACAACCACGCATGAAGGCCCCACAAATCGAACGAAATAAAACAAATCACTTTTAAGTTCTTGAAGTAACACACATCGACTACGAATATGTATTCTCCTCCGTTTATTTTCTTCTCTCCTTGACTTCAATCCTCCTCACTCGTCCTTCCCCCCTTGTCCAGCCATCCCATGGCCTGGCCAAGAGCGAGTCTTGTATATTTTTTCTCGTTTTGAATACAAAATATTGATTAACATATTTCCTCTCTCTCTCTCTCTCCCACCCTCAGAGGCGCATGGCTTACACGTTACAAAAAAAAAAACAAAAGAATACAACTCAAGCGTGCCGCACACGGCCTCCCACGAGGTGCGCTTACAATAATCATATCGGACACAATCGAAAAATAATACAAATGCTCTTCAATGACGCCCGTGATCGATCGATGGAGTCCCTTGAGACCCCGTTGACAAGCGTGAACGAAGTCAATCTCATATGGCTGCGGCGCGACAACAAGCCGCCGGCCTGCGTCTTTGCAAAATTATACAATTTTTTTGTTTTGTTTCTATCGAAAATCACAATTGGTGCTGTGCTCTTACAATCTAATTTGATTAAGCAAACGTTTCGTTTCGCCTCTCAAAAGTTAAGAAAAAAAAAAAAAAAAAAAACAATTGCTGGATGAACAGGCGGTCGACCAGGCGACTCCTGGTTTCTGGTTGCCACTCCCCGAGTGTGTAGGTTAAACAAAATGAACAAAAAAACGTTGTCTCTTCCTCCCGTTCGATGCTTGCTTCGCGTCTTTCACTTACACATGCTTTATTGAATTTCTAAGGACATCTAAAGCTACAAAAATGTATGCGATACTTTATGTGTGTATATATGTGTGTATATGTATAACTTTGTTTTTTTTTTTTGTTTCATTAAATGGTGCTTTAGGGGAGGGGGGGCGCGTGGCAGGTCCACTTTTGCTTTTGCCAGGACGACAACATTTTGAGAGGCAATCGAGGAGACTGGGTGTCATGCGGTGTATCGAGACACGCGTGTGGCCACTGGGAGGGACCATGAGATCGATGAAATAGAAAGTACGAAGGGAACTTTGTTTACCTCGTGACAAGCGGTGGTTTCGAGTTGTTAGCAAGCTGGTTTTGGGCCGATGGGGATGTTCGAAGAGGGTGGCGGGCTACTTAGACAAGAAGGGGTGCTTCAATTGGGGGAAACTGAACACTCGAAGGCTGCAGCAGGAGCAACGACTGTGGGAGCGGAGACGTAAGTGGACGGAAACTCATTCAAAATGGGGGCAAGCTTCCAAGCTGGACAGTCTATGCAAGCGGGACAGGCAGGAGAAACATATTTCCAATGGAAACACATAACCTACGGATGGCAAGCTTCCAAGCTGGACAGGCAGAAGAATCTAATTTCCCATCAAGATGTGCTTCCCACCTAGATATCGATGGAAACAGAATACTCTTAAAATTCAGGACCGGCGACAAAGGCAGACAGACAAGCAAGATGATGAAGCGGAAACTCATTCAAAATGGGGGCAAGCTTCCAAGCTGGACGGTCTATGCAAGCGGAACAGGGAAGGGAAACATATTTCCAATGGAAACACATAACCTACGGATGGCAAGCTTCCAAGCTGGACATCGATGCCTGCGGAACAGACAAGAGAGCATGCTTCCCAGCTAGACGGTCTATGCAAGCGCGACAGGCAGGAGAAGCTAATTTCCCATCAGGATGTGCTTCGCACCTACTTCCCACCTAGACATCGATGCAAACAGAATAAGCTCAGAATTCAACACCGACGACGAAGACAGACAGACAGGCAAGACGATGAAGCTGTCCTAAAGGGTGGCAAGCTTCCAAGCAAGAAGAGGAATACTCTTAGATTGCAGCGCCAACGAAGAACAGCCAACAGACCGGCAGGAGCACCTCATTTTCCATCAAGAGGTCCAAAAGGTGGCATCGAAGCAGCAACAAACGCAGACAGGGCTGTGGTCAAAGACGGGCGACAGGATGTCCAAAAAGTGGCAAGCTTCCAAAGCTAGACGTCTATGCCAGCGGAACAGCCGAAAGAAGCTTATTTCCTCTCAGGATGCCCCAAGGGATGGGAACGCTTTGACAATGAAAAGGTGTTCCTCTTAGACTACAAGAGAAGCAATAAACGCAGGCAAGGCTGTGGCCAAAGATGTGACAGAACAGAATCGCATTTTGTGAGGTTATGTGAGAGGTTCTGCTTCCAACAAGGCGTGACTTGTAACGACGATAAAAGGAACAGACAGTCAAGAGTTTATAAGGCGGTCTACTTCCAACAACAGCGACGAGACAATGACGCAGGCTGTCGACAGTCAGGAGGTTAGACAAGGGTCTGCTTCCGCGTGACCAGAGAGTGCGACGAGGCAGTGTGAACGTGGCCTGATTCAGAGGACGGATCTGACTAACTGACGTAGCATCTAACAGAATTCATGGTGAACAGGGAACAGGACATCGCACTACTGGCTGTCGCCAGGATGAGGTCTAAAGCAGGTGACAGAATGCACGTGGGCGTGACGCAAGATCGAACAGACTTCATGGCGAGCAGGGTACAGCGACATCGAGCCACAGGCTATCGCCAAGCCTGAAGCAGAAGACAGAACAGACTTCATGGCGAACAGGGTACAAGGGACGTCGAACCAAAGGCTCTCGCCAAGCCTGAAGTGGAAGACAGAACAGGCTTCATGGCGAGCGACGACATCGCAAGACAAACACTCACCAGGGCGGATGCAGAAGATGGAACAGGCTTCAGGGCGAGCAGCTTACAAGCGACATCGAACCACAGGCTGTCGCCAGGACTGATGCAGAATATGGACCAGACTTTCTGGCGAACAGGGTACAGGGGACATCGAACCACAGGCTATCGCCAGGACTGATGCAGAAGATGGAACAGGCTTCATGGCAGAACAAGGTACAAGGGACATCGCACTACTGGCTGTCGCCAGGATAAGGCCTGAAGCAGGTGACAGAATGCACGTGGGCGTGACGCAAGATCGAACAGACTTCATGGCGAGGAGCATACAAGCGACATCGAGCCACAGGCTATCGCCAAACCTGAAGCAGAAGACAGAACAGACTTCCTGGCGAACAGGGTACAAGGGCACCGGCTGTCGCTAGCCCTGATGCAGAAGATGGAACAGGCGCCTTGGCGAACAGGGTACAAGGGCCATCAAGTGCAGTGAAACCAACGAGATGCAGAAAGGAGTAGCCACAGAAATAACAACGAAGTCTCACCCTACGACAGCTGAAGCAGAAACTCTGAGTACGTCACCGCAATTGTTGCCCCCTCGAAACAGGCGTCTACTCCATCCCCTACGAAGCGCTTACCTTTGTCTCAAGGAAAGAACTAGTCCCCCTTTCTAGACAACACACAATTTGCGGCCCATTCCCTGGTTCCCAGGAACAACTCCGGCCCCAGGTCCGAACAACAGAAGCAACCCATCAACAAAAGAAAACAAACAACAATTCCATCGTATTCCAAGTTCTTCGGCTACAAAGAACAAGCCTTTTATTGACAAAAGAGCAAAACTAGACATCACATGCCTTTTCTTTAATTCCTCCCGTCTTCGTATGCAGCTGCTCACCATTTTTTTTTTTGGATTCACTTCCCTACGAAGCTTTGGAAATCCATCCAAGTCCCTTATCTGCGCCAGCGGATTCGGGCTGAACCCTGTGCGACTGAGATAGAGAGAAAGCGGACATGCTGGAGGAGGACACGAATGTGAAAGAACGCATCTCGAAACTCCTTGGACCATAATTTATCGATTTTCAGTTCGGTTTTTGTTTTTCTTTGTTTTTTTTTTTTTTTTTGGTTTCGCCTGAGTGACCACAACTGCGTCTGGAGGGTGGTTGGGTGTGGGTACGTACCGCGAAACGTGTGACATTGTTTCAGATTCTGTGGTGCCGCCGTTTTTTTTTTTTCAGATCCATTTCAATGAGTAGCGCCGCTTAAGTAAATAAGTAAGGTGACCATTTTCTGGAATTATAAAAATGGAATCGTGCTTACTTTGTGGCCGTTTATTTGTTTGAACATCTCTTCGACATTTGCGAGAAGGAATTAACTAAATAATGAAATAAGACCCAGAGGTTGGACAGAGAGAGAGAGAGAGAGAGAGAGAAAGGTTGGAGGCAAAGATGAAGAAGTTAGTCGGGCGATGAGGTGATGATGAGAGCTCGCTTAAATCAGTTTCTGGCGACTAATGAGATCAGGTTGAAGGGGTTTTAGAAGGGGGGAGTGTCGCCACATTGTGCTGCGTTGAATGTCTGTTTGTCGTGGTGGAACAGTGGGTTCTCGTTGTGGTGTCCAAGGGGTGAGAAAGGGATCAAGTCATCGGTTGCGACACTTAAACTTCCACCAGTCTGCAGAGGAAGCCTGGGAATCTGTTGTCGGTGGCCAAAACTTTAACGTCGACCAGTCTGCAGAGGAAACTTGGGAATCTGTTGTCGGTGGCCACACTTCAACGTCGACCAGTCTGCAGAGGAAGTACGAGACCACATCCTCGAATGAGTGCCTAACTGAGAAGTTTTTCACCACAAATCAATGGTGACAGTCACACCCACATCTTCAGTAAGTAGAAACGCCCTTATTCCAATCAACTCGCTTGCTAACAACCGCCGCAAAAATGAAAAAAAAAAAAAATAACAAAACATAACCCCACTTCTTCAGTTCACATCCCCAGCGATTGGCCGTCTCTTGGTCGGCGGGCAAAGCAATGGCTCCAACAACTCCTAGAACACCCCTAAATTGATTCACAATCGTTTATATTTAAGACAAACATTTCAATTCTTAACTTAACATATTTTTTTTTTCTCATTTTTTTTTTTTTTTGCTTTTTTTTTCTGTTTTTGATTCTCTTGCAGGTAAGACTACGTTACACTTATTACAGCCAAGTGGATTATATCCCTATGGAGCGTACATTCTGTTATTTTTTTTCACTTATTTTTAAATTTCTTAAACAAAACAAAAAAAAATTGGAGGTTAAGGGGGAGGCGCGCAAAAAAAATAAAAAGAAACAAAAGACTGAAGCGAAAGAGAAAGAAAGAACACGGACAGCCGAGGCGATCAGGTGTAGGCGGGGAGGGACCCTTTAAAAAAAAAAGCAAGAAAAGAAGAGGAATAAGAAATTTTGCGATGCAACCATGTGCTTTCTCTTTTTTTTTTTTGCTTTCGCTGAATTCACCTCGCCCTCGCCCTCGCCCTCCTCCGCATCCTCCACTACGCGCTTCATTCGTATCAAAATTTAAAAAATAAAGAAACCCACAAAGGACCGGGTTTAAAGAACAAAAGAGAACAGATGATGAAAGTGGCGGTGGTGGTGATGGATTAAAAGTTTAACTGTCATGTTTTACGCGGTGGCGTAGGAGGCGGTGGCCTCATGTCTTTGGGAATGTTTTCGTATGCTGAAAAATTTGTGAAGTGAAGCAATTTATGTATGCCGAGCCTGGGGGACATCTGCTTACCTGTTTGATGATGATGATGTTGATGCTGTTGCTGCTGCTGCAGCTGCTGTTGTTGATTTGTTGCAACGGCAGAGGCGACAACAGCATTTGCTGTTGAATCGTTGTTATGCTTTGCAGCGATCAGATTCGCCTCGTTGATGGGATATCGCATTGGCTGTTTGGGTGGGGCCGCTGGCAGCGGTGGTGGTGGCAAGTTTTGTTTTGGTATATTGTCAGTTTTGCTGCCCAAACTTAAATTTGATATTGTCGGCGGTAGCGGTGATCTCTGCGAATCACTACCAATTTCACCTGTATACCTGAAAGAGAAACAATGTGACAATCAGACCAGACACCAGACACCAGACATCCATCATTAGGATCGTACTTAATGTTGGTGTATTCCCTGCCAACTTGTAAACTTTGCTCCTCAGCTCGTTTCCTCTGGATTAACGTTTGAATATAGTGCTGGACAGCGTAGTATACAAATTTGTATTGTGCTTCAGTTTGTACTAGACCGGAACGCTGCGAGCGAACCATCTGTATTGTGCGTTGAATGTCGATTTCAGTGTCTAAACCTAAAATTACACATACCATCAGTTTTCTACTCAGAATGTTGGTCGAATTTGTCTCACCTTCTCTATCGATTTGATCTAGAATCATGTCGATGACGATAAATGTTCCAGTTCGGCCAATACCAGCCGAGCAATGGACACAAATGGGTCCCTAAAGAAACAGAAACATCCTCATTCAGCAAAGCCACTCACTCAGAATGTCTCATCAAACAACTTACTGGTTTCTCTCCAGCCTGCGTCAACTGACTCTGCTTGGTGTTGACGTCTTGTAAAAAGTTCAAAACACAACCTGGATCGGCGGGCACCCCATGATCGGGCCACACTTGGAAATGATAATGATAGATGCGACGTTCCGGCTTGCCACGCCACGAGAACAAAAATTCCCGCAGCGTATAGTCACTGGTTGAGCTCTCCGATAGGCAGCTGATTTTCGCGTATCCCCATTCCTTGGTGTTGCCCTCACTTGGCCAATACTTGGCGCATTTGTTTTTACCTGCAAACAAACAGAAAATAGATTCACATTCATCGTCTGCATCTGACTGTGACTGGGGCTTGGTGGACAAACCTCTTTCAAACTCTTTGGTGGTCATGACAATGACACGAGTATTCTCCTGCCATATCATGTTCCAGAAGTCCTGTACCGTATTGTGCAAGCATCCCTGCGTGGCGATGTACGTCTTGAACATTTCCCGTTCGTCCTTCTTCGATGATGTCAGCGATTCGCTGCGCTTATGCTTGTGCATTGTATCGGATTTCTTATTACAGGTGGTACAGTTACTGTATGGCAATATTGCCGTTTTCATGGCACATTGTACGCATGTCTTATTTAACATTTGACAATTTTGACAGTTCTTTTGCATTTGTGCGGCGGTACAGGCCGGACACGAGGGCACCGTGTTCAGGCTTTCCGATGACGAACTCATATTGTTCGAATCACCGTCGGTGGGTAGACGAATGTAATTGGCATTTATGTATTCGGCGCCAGCGATGCTGCGATCAACGTCGGCCAGTTTCACTCTTGTATGATCGTCTGAAAGGACACATGAGCGATTCAAAAAATTGAAAGGACACGCAGTTGAGAGGCTGGTTTAACTTACATGGAAGAATGTTCTTGTAGCGATTCTTGTTGCGATTCTCATTCTTGTAGCCTTCGCGACGCGAGAAGGTGTCTCGGCTGTCTTGCTGTTGCAGCGATTCGAACTCTTCCCAGAAGCCACCCTGAAATGAAAATAAACAAAAAAAACGGTCACAATTGTGACTTGTGTTGCCACGACTTTCACTCACCTTAACCAACTGATCCACCCTGGCATTGATGCCGGCCGCAGCAATGCGCGTTGCATTGAACGGCTGCCGCAAATGCACCACGGTGCCGCACGTCTCAACCATGGGATTCCGTTTATAGTGCTCGATTAATTCACTCAACGTTGAAAAGGGTTCACCTCCGCCAACATCGTATTTCTTATCCTACAGACGATACAAACAGAACAAATTAAGCCAAGTCAATGTGAGAGGACGTGTGTGTGTATTCGTGTCACGAAGCCAGGCCACACGCAAATGGGAAAATGTATTTCAAGCGCAATTTTTATGCAACAACACCCGACAAGCACAGCACAAGCGCACAAGCATACAAGCACACAGCCAAACGGCTTATGTATCCAGAGCCAAGGTCATAGCGAACCAGCTCGGGGGACACACAAATCGAATAGACTGTGCTCGACCGACAGACAGACAGACAGACAGACTGACCAACAGTCGTTACATTCTCCACGTAAGGAAACAACACATGGATTCGAAGGTAAGGCAGGCGACCCAGAAGGGGGGCCCCTACTGCACTCCACAGCACAGCACAGCACTCTCGGATGTGTTAAGTTAAAAATAAACTGCAATACTTACTTGCCATCGGATCATAACATGCGTTACTTTGTCATCTGTCCGCACGGAGAGAACAAAGTCACCGGGTTTACTTTGTGATTCCCTCACCAGGAACGAACCATTCTTTCCGCGTTCCAGAATTAGTTTTTCAGCCTCTTTACCCGATAGATTTCCGTGAAACCATCTAAAAAAAAAAACACACAAGAGAAAGATATGAACAAATGAACGCACACTGCAGAGATTAATAATTAATTGTGTGGTCGCGGTTTAGAGAGAACGTCTACAACTAGTTACGAACAGTGTTCGACTGGTGTACACGGCGAGAGAGTGAGTGAGAGAAGCTGGTCGCGGCTTCGATTGATCCGCTGCATCAGCGTGAAGGTGTTGAAGGGGAATTCAAGATTGAGCGAGACCTGAGCCGAGAGCATGCGACAGACAGAGAGGAGTGCGACTTGTGTGCTGCAACGAAAAAGTACATAATAGTTTGCATCTTGGATAAACAATAACACAAGGGGAGAGCGCCGTGGCAACGCAGCAGCAAGAGAACTTGTTTTTTGCGCACCAGCAGCAGCACCTCGACTCGCCGCCTCCGATCGAATATGAATCGAATTTTGCATTCACTGTCGTCCGTCAGCTACTGTTTAATGTGCTCCCGCGAGATGGGAATTGTGTTTATTGGATGATTTTTAATGTGTGACAAATTGAGAGCGAGCGAGCAAAGGGGATGGGGGGGGTGTGGGCAAAGCCAGAGTCATTAACTTTTTAGTCATTTTGGAGTACACGCGTTGCATGCCAAATGTATCATCTCATCCATCATCGGAGGGGTGGGAGGTAGTTGTGAAGTGGAAGCAAGCCTAGCCGCGGCACACTTTGCATGCGCGCGAGTCGATGGCTGGATGGTTGGATGGTTGGACTCTAGGAAGTCATAGTTAATGGCCGATGAGCGCCTAAAATTTCAAAGAAAATCGATTAATTTCTGATCCCACGGATGACGCACGAGCCATTTGATTTGTTGGCGAGACTCAGCTCAGAATTCCAAGGAAATTCGAGTGAATACCAATAAGGTGGGTATTAAGTCAGAATATTTTATTACACGTAATCCACCAGCAAGGAGCGGCGGCGACGGCGACGGTGTGGCCAGATCATTTGCTGCGGCTGCTTCTCGCTTGGCCTCTTATAAAAGAATTTCATATTCTGTGCGCAGTGTTGGCAAAGAAAATCCATGTCGACGACGCCTGGAATCTGAAATGATCGCATAACGTTCATGTGAAATAGAGAGTGGATCGATATGTGCGGTAGATGGGGGTGTCTAGAACTTTCGAATGCGAATGACTGGAACGCAATTTGGCAGTCATTTGGATTCCGGTCAAGGATGCGCTGTTATTGTGTGTTTATTCGCAAGACGGATCACGAAATAATCGCGTGGAATGTGTTGATAAACAACAAGTGATTATTGGGATGCGGAGATGGTTGAAGGCGGAAGGTTCTAGAAATGAGACGCAATTCGTTTTGAAGGATCTTGGGCGGTTGGCATGCAATGGCATGCTTGTCGGTGGTTTGAGGAAGGTTCTGAGACGCAATTGGTCTGAAGGATCTTTGGGGCGAAGCAATAATGACGCTCCCTTTGCTTGGTTCATTGGTTTGAAGAAGGTTCCAGAAACGAGACGCAATTCGTCGCAAGGATCTTGAGCAAGACTCGTGGAGGAGCAATAATGACGCCACCTTTGCTTGGTTCATTGCACGTTTGTCGGTGGTTAGAGGAGCGTTCTAGAAATGAGACGCGATTCGTCGCAAGGATCTTGAGCAAGACAAGCGGTTGCTTCATTGCATGCTTGTCGGTGGTTTGAGAATGGTTCTTGAAACCCAACACAATCTGTCGCAAGGATTTTGAGCAGGACACGCGAAGAAGCAATAATGACGCCGCCTTTGCTTGGTTCACTGGTTTGAAGAAGGTTCCAGAAATGAGACGCAATTGGTCGCAAGGATCTTGAGCAGGACACGCGAAGAAGCAATAATGACGCCGCCTTTGCTTGGTTCATTGCACGTTTGTCGGTGGTTAGAGGAGCGTTCTAGAAATGAGACGCGATTCGTCGCAAGGATCTTGAGCAAGACAAGCGGTTGCTTCATTGCATGCTTGTCGGTGGTTTGAGAATGGTTCTTGAAACCCAACACAATCTGTCGCAAGGATCTTGAGCAGGACACGCGAAGAAGCAATACTGACGCCGCCTTTGCTTGGTTCACTGGTTTGAAGAAGGTTCCAGAAATGAGACGCAATTCGTCCCAAGGATCTTGAGCAAGACTCGCGGAGGAGCAATAATGACGCCGCCTTTGCTTGGTTCACTGGTTTGAAGAAGGTTCCAGAAATGAGACGCAATTCGTCCCAAGGATCTTGAGCAAGACTCGCGGAGGAGCAATAATGACGCCGCCTTTGCTTGGTTCATTGCACGTTTTGTCGGTGGTTTGAGTAAGGTGCCAGAAATGAGGCGCAATTCGTCCCAAGGATCTTGCTCAAGACACTCGCGATTGGTTCATTGCATGCTAGTCGCTTTTGAAACGTCTCTTACCAAATCGGCGACACCACATGATCCCATGCAGGGAACCCTCACAACATGTGACCCAATACCAGAGACAATACCAGAAAACATGAAGTTCGTGCAAAACGTTCCCACAAACCGACCGCCGCCACCACCGCCACCTCCGCCATGTGGTTAGCACTTCTCGTGTCGTTAATAAATGCGCATCTCTCATCAGCTCTCCAGCTCAGGCGGCGTGTGTGCATATGCTTCGCAATTGAAGTTTCCGAAAGATGACAAACATTGCTCAAACATCTTCCGAGAATGCTAGCTTCAGTCGCACACCTTAGTCATCCGTGTCAGCGGGTGAGTAATTCCCAATCATCGGAAGGAACCCTGAACCGCCGCCCATCACCTTCGAATTATGATTCTTCCCGGTCGTACGTGATATCCGGCAGGGAATTCTGAAAACATTTCATCACTCAACTCGATCATTGACAGAATTGAAACGAGCGAGTGGACAGTCGACCAGACACCCGGTCGGCGTCAGAATTCCCCGAATCAATGCCGGCACCTAGTCAATGCTAACAACGAACGAAACGAAACGATAAACTATTAGTTTCCATGTCTCCCGCCCCATTTTTGGTATATTTAATGAATCTAACAAAAAAAACGTTTGAAAGGAAAAATGGAATCAACTGAATTCTTGTCCAATTAGCACCGCGCACACGGGGGCCCCCCCGTCCTACAGACGACTACGCAATGTCAATTGTGAAGTGCTTGTTTGGGCATGTATGCTAGCCGATGACGCGACACACGCGTTGACAACGAAAGCGCGACCTTTACAAAACGCCACGCTAACCTCCGGAAATTCATAGGCTTACAAAGGAGTCGGGAGCGAATCGCTTTTGCAATCGAAGCACGTGGTCTCTGTCAAAGTTGGCGGAGGAGTGAGTTTCTCTTTGGATCAAAGCGTGTGACAAAGTCAACAACAGTGGCTCCTAGGCATTTAGCAGGACTAACTGGAAGAGTCAACAGTGAGCTCGTGGAATGCTCAAAACGATGCTAAGTAGTATAAATCCGTAAATTTATTAGTCGAAGCCATCACGGGATGCTTTTGTGTGGGATTTCGTATTCCCTGGGCTGGTGGCTGACTGGTCTTAGAGGAGGTTCTGTGGCACGGCGGCGGGAAGTGTTAATCTTTTGTTGTTTTCGTGGTTAGACGGAATGGAAGTCATCCGAGAGAGACGAACACACCCATGTGTGGTGGGGTTTTTGACACGTTTTCAACAAAAGCTGGGTTGTGCTCTGTCCGATTTGTTTGAGTCATCGGGTGGCGGAGGCAGCCCGATTCAAGGACCTGTGGAATCATTCGAGAGTTAAGGCGAACACACCCATGAGTGCTGGATCTTGACACGTTTTTAACAAAAGTTAAGCGATTTGTTCGAGGGGCCGGAGACAGCCGAAGATCCAAGGACCTGAAAGTACTTGAAAGATCAGTAACTGATCGATGGTAAGAGAATTTAGGGGTTCCTTGGGCTGTTCGTTGGATGAAAACGCTTGAAGATAGAGCAACGAGTGCAAAGAATCGATTGCCAGCAGAAGAGGGTTATGTTCGGCTCCCATTCGAGCTGAAGAAGGCTTCTATCCTGCTCCCATCGTCGCACTGTCGATTCCGAGCTGAAGTAGGGTTATGTTCGGCTTCCATTCGAGCAGGAGAAGGCTTCTATTCTGCTCCCATCATCCCATCGTCGATTCCGAGCAGAACATGGGTTATGTTTGGCTCCCATTCGAGCTGAAGAAGGCTTCTATTCTGCTCCCATCGTCGCACAATCGATTCCGAGCAGAAGAAGGGTTGTGTTCGGCTCCCATTCGAGCTGAAGAAGGCTTCTATTCTGCCCCCATCGTCGCACAATCGATTCCGAGCAGAAGAAGGTTTGTGTTCGGCTCCCATTCGAGCTGAAGAAGGCTTCTATTCTGCCCCCATCGTCGCACAATCGATTCCGAGCAGAAGAAGGGTTGTGTTCGGCTCCCATTCGAGCTGAAGAAGGGTTATGTTCGGCTCCCATTCGAGTTGAAGAAGGCTTCTATTCTGCCCCCATCGTCGCACAATCGATTCCGAGCAGAAGAAGGGTTATGTTCGGCTCCCATTCGAGCAGAAGAAGGGTTGTGTTCGGCTCCCATTCGAGCTGAAGAAGGCTTCTATTCTGCCCCCATCGTCGCACAATCGATTCCGAGCAGAAGAAGGGTTATGTTCGGCTCCCATTCGAGCAGAAGAAGGGTTGTGTTCGGCTCCCATTCGAGCTGAAGAAGGCTTCTATTCTGCTCCCATCGTCCCATCGTCGATTCCGAGCAGAACAAGGGTTATGTTTGGCTCCCATTCGAGCTGAAGAAGGCTTCTATTCTGCTCCCATCGTCGCACAATCGATTCTGAGCAGAAGAAGGGTTATGTTCGGCTCCCATTCGAACAGAAGAAGGCCTCTATTTTGCCCGCATCACCTGCTAAACGAGAAATGACATTAATAACAGTTTAATGAGCTGATGATTTCAGTGAGAAGTCGACACCCCACGGGACTCCAATTAATGATCAACAAATTGTCACATACTCATAGCGTCGCGTCGCGTCGCGTCCGCCTCATTTTGGAAGCAATAAAAATGAGTAAACATCGGTGTGTGTGATCCAATGTTACTGTATCTGGCAAGATATTACGACGTGGTCGCATTTCCTGTTGACTACGGATGAAAGTGAACCCGCCACAGCACACCTGATTCGATGCGCAATTCCGACAATAATTAGTGAGTGAGCACTGAGCAGCTATTTAATTGCGAGCACTATGTGTGTGCCGTGTGGTTTGGACTGAAATTGTAGAAAGGATGAGATGGAGGAAGCGGTGGCGGCGAATTGGTATTTTAATTATTGTTATCATCCAGTGTGCAAGCTCGCTGGAATGAGGTTAATTGGTCAAATCGGAATTGTTTGTCATTCAAAATGATGAGGGGAGGTCGTCGTCAGTTCAAGGAAGAGACAGGTAGACAGACAGTGTTTCACAAGAATTTACGTAAGAATCACAAGACGATCAATCGGAAGCCTTTCTGCGACTCATCGCCGAACTAGAAGTCAAGTCAAGTCAAGTCAAATACTAACGGATAGAACAGCAATGTCCTCCTCAGCTCAGCCAGTGCGGTTGATATGATAATTTGTGCGGCTGGCAGCATCAGCATCGGTGCGGTTGTCATCAGTTTGCAGCAGTCGGGTGTTGTTAAAATCTGATTCTTACGATTCAGCTCCTCGTCTGAATCCATTGAACTCTCGCTGATACGCTTCTCCTCGCTCTTCGATTTCCTGCACTCCATGGCCGAGTGTTTACTCTTCAGTTTCGCCTGCATGAAGTGCACTGTACTAATACTGTTCGATATCTTTCCAATGTACTTGTTGAACATTGTGTTCAAGTTCAATTATTGTCTTTTTTTTCGTGTTCGAAACACTTATTTACACTTATTCACAAATTGTCTGTCACTTCTTCACTCCGGACTTTGGCGGCTTGCTGCCGGCTTTATCGACAATCACGATATTCACAAAATGCTCTAGCACAAATCCTGAAGACATTTTTTCACTTGTTGCTTATTTTTTTTTTTTTGTGGAAAAATCGAAATTGATTCGGAAATTGGCTTGTAAAAGGAACTTTGATATGGAACAACGCGTAGCGCGCGATATGTCGAATCAACTTCTTTCACTTGAATGCGGGAAGGATTTGGGGGGGGCCTGCCTTGCGCGCAGTTCTTCCGCGTATGTGATTGCGTCGTGTGGAGTGTGCGACTAAGCTGAAACCACCCGAAATGTTATTGTTTTATTGCCTCGCAAAATTCTCCTCCTTCAGCGCTCCCTACCCCTCCACCGCTCGTCGATACAAATGTGACCATACCAACCAACCAAACAAGCAGCACACACAATGACAAATCGACAACGATAACGAGAACGAGAATAAAAACAAAATCAACGACAAAACCGAACCAATATATTAATTGTGTTGTTTTTGTCTGACCTGAACACTCGCGCGCACGCACGCACACGCACACACGTCCCCAGGTGTGAGAGAGAGAATGACACCTGCGCCGGTGGAGGAAAAAGAGTCTAAAATGCTAAAAGAGAACTTTCTTAGTTAGAGGGCCCCATTGGCGCGTTGGTGAAATGCGCAAATTGTCCGACTCCGGCCGAGAACAGAGAACCACTATCATGGCGGTGGTTATGGTTGTTGTTTTTCTTTTTTTTTCATTTTGGATACGTGCTCGGCATTTGAGATGGCCCCTCCGTTGACGTAGTTTGAACTCGAATTAATTGGCAGTGGGCAAGGCAGCGTCGTGCACTCTGCCGCACGCCGGGTACCTGGTCAAGTTCAAATCCGATCAAAAAACAAAAACTACTGTTCATCACTGTCCAAACCGAAAACCGAAAAAAAAAACTAGACCATGTCAAGCATACAGCCTGACTGTGTCTGTGTTCGTGTTAGTCACTTGAGAGGTGACAAAGGCTTGGCTAATCCGAATCTAATTCATTTCACAAGTTTTTTGTTTTTTGTTTGTGCTTGTGGCTGTGTCTCGTGACTGAGTCATTATCGCGGCAACCCCCCACGATGTGCAAAACCGGAAATTCCGTATAAAGGACTCAATTTGAGAGCACATATAGATGCATCAGTGCAGCAGAAAATCCTGTTGTAGATCGCTGACCTTTTGCGATGACAATTTCCGCAAGCACGTTGCTTTATTTATATCTGCCCGCCAAATCTCCGCTCACACTCGCCGTCGGTGGGGGTCTGCGTCAATGTTGCATGCGAGCTTCTAAGAATACGCCCCAATCGGTGGGTAAAAATATGCAAATATGGGATAAACTTGGAGTTCAGCGGTCTTTTTATAGCCTGCCTCGACGTGCTGGTTGAGCTGGTTCCCGTTGCATTTTTTCGGCTTGAGGAAGGATATCTCGAACGAAGAGCCGCTAAATATTTGATTTTATGATCATTTGGTGCGAATTGACTTCGCGGAGGGCTTTCTTTTTTTTTTTTTTTTTTAAAAGCAATCAGCTACTGGTGAAGCGGAGAAGCAAAACGACTTTTTGATGAGTGCTCGATCGATGAGAAAGGACTCTGCTGAGTCAGGGGTGACGATCGCCGGCAGATAGTGTGAATCAATGTGTCCTGGGGTCAGGCACTTAAGTGGGCGGCCATCGTGGGAGTCATTCTGGTTTCGGCGAAGATCACTAATTGTGATGTGATGTGATCTTTATTTGTCATGTTCCGTGTGAACAATCAGTCGAATCGAGTGCGGGTTATTGACCACGGATGGTGGTGGGCGGTGGCTTTGGATGGGACTCGCTGAGGTGTGCTGCATTGGGTTTGTCTTTCTGCAGAAGGACCGACGTGTGCTGCACGCAAAAGGTCCTTCAACGACTTAACACTCTTCCACCCGAGAGATGGTCTCAGAAGCAAAAACCTTCCTTCGAGTGGGCTATTGACTGCCCTTCAAGTGTCTACTGTGTCGAGTTGGTTGTTGTTTGACCTAAGGTCGGCTCCTTCACTCAAACAACAACCAAGTCGACGCAGTAGACTCTTGAAGGATATTGACTGGTGATTGGCCTCCTGAGACGCTCCCCTAGACACTCCGAGACACTGTTCTAAGGAAACAGACTGAAGTGCAAGTAATCGAACGCAATTATGTGCAAACAGAGGAGCAATCTTCAGATTAGACTTGTCCACACTTACGGGGCGACAAGGCTTTGCTTTTGCTGTTCACGAAGTCTCTCTGTATGCCGCCGTGCCATCTGCTCAGCATAAAGATGCGTCACTACCTCGCCGTGAGTCACAGCAGACGCTGTCGTCGATGTGCTCATCACAAAGGACAAGTCCAATCATAAGCAGCCCTGCCGTCTCGTGCACTTCGAAAGCTACACCAGCAAAGCTACACCTCAGCAACGAGCTCTCTTTTGTTTCACCAGCCAGCGGACCACACGTTCATGCCCCTCATTGGTACCAGCATGTCGTCTGACTTTGAAAAGCCTTCCGTGTTAAATCATTCCCGCCTGCTCAGTAAATCAAAGAAGTCGCACGATAATGCGCGGTGTGGGGGGGGGGGGTTCAGTAGGTTTCAGTCGACATCCGGTGCAGATTTAGAATTCGTCGGAGCCTCTTCCTTCTAGGCTGCAGGTTGAATTTACAATTGTCACGTGACATAATCTAATTTTTTAATTCGGACATTCTGAGTCGATCGTCGTTCGTGTTGTGCACAGAGATTCCATCAATGAATGCAGTCGACGTTGGTTCGTTCTTGATTCGTCCCCAAATCAGCACCGTTAATCGTTTACATCAGTCAACCGAGTCGCTCGCTCGCCGGCAACCTTGACAGATAAAGAATCAGTTTGACTCCCCTTGAGACAGCACTGGGAACGTTCTAAACACCAAGCAGGCGCCGAGATTATGGCGTTAATGAAAGTGAAAGGTTTTCACTTTCTCGTGGGCATCCAATGTCGCCGGACTTGCAGTGACTGCCAGGCCGCCCAGCCAAACCAATAGAAAGTGCGAGCGAATGTCAACCGCTGCGGCAAATCTAAAATTCCAACAGCCCCCATGACTGAAAGTAATTATGATTTAACAATCTAATCTGTTCGAAGAATTCTCAATGCAAACGCATGTGCATAGCGGCGTACGCAGCACATGGCTCCTTCAGTCGGAAATCCGTCAATGTTGTCTCAAAACACGCCAGAGACTGGAGCAACAGAGGGGGGGGACAGGAGAGGAGAAAAACCACAAGACAAGTCTACGATTGTGGTTGTTAATGGAAATGTGAGAGATAAAGAAAACAAAAAAAAAAACAGCTGCTCTACGTTTCGCATACAAATGATGGCCATTAAACGAATTAACGAATTCAAAACCCGATCAAAAGATCAACAGACTGCAAAGAAGCAGAAGTAACACCCTCCCCCCCCCACAACCCACCGTGCACGCATACACACGCGTTTAGGAAGCACTCCATGCGCTCAATGTCACAGCACAGTGCTCTCGAATCTGGCCAACAACAGTCCCGCTGTTCAAAAACCTCCGAATTATGGGAACGAACCAGTGTCGCCCATTGATTCATCGCGCTTTGTTGCCTTACACAGCGAAGCTCTTACAAAACGTCAATTACAAGATGCGCCATGGGTACTAAGTGGGCGCTAACACGGGGTTGGCGATCGATGGGATTTTTGTCGAATCGTGACCACTTGCACATACGCTACTGAATCTCGGTAGCCATCCTCCACTGGTGCGCGGGTTTTCTTTAATGAAGTAATTTCCCCCGAGTAGTCGGTGTCCACCCGAGCGGCGAATACGTAAGAGGCTTCATTCTAAACCCGAGCAGCGAGAAATGTGTGGTTTTTGGGAACTCCTTTAACGCGGACCACTGGCTTTGACTGCGAATGAGCTGATGGTGGCTCACATCTTCTGTTTCTTCGGTCTCCAGAGAGAGGGAGAACGATTAGCATTTACTGCACTCCAGAGTGCTGGAGAGTACCCGAGCGCGGGGGGTTTTTCTCTTTTTCTCTTTCTCATTTCGTCGTAGTTTGTATTCCACAAGCGTTGCTTGTTGTTTTGTTGTTTCATTGCCAAGCTGACTCGGATATGATGCGGCCAGCTGCTCGATAGGGAACGTGTAATACAGCAGCAGTAGCAGTTTACAACATCACGAGGCGCTGGTAAATACAAATCTGGGCGGCAGTAGCGGCGGCGACAATCGGGCGATTACTACAAAAGTTGACTTCTGGTTGTGGCTGCCGCGAGATGCGACCTTATTAAGGTTAGTTCCCCATTCAATGAACCGGTAGTTGAGTTATACTTTATGACATGCGTGTGAAGTTGGAGGCGTTTTATTTTAATGAAGCCGTTTTGTTGCTGTGGTCCCTGATGTTGAATTTTCCGGAAAAGAACTTTCATTTTCTCTTTACCGCACTTGGTGGGCGCACTCCGAGACAAAGTGATCGATTAGCTGAACGAATCTGAATATTCTTTGAGGTTATGATGAAATTTTGTGATTCTTTCTTTTTCAGTGGATGGGACGAAGAATGCTTTGATTGGCTGTTGAGGACGAATGTCGAGCGGTTCGCAGATTCGGGGGTTCCTCGAATGTCATGTGACGCATGGAAGGTGGGCGAAATGGACGAATGAAGCGCAGACGTCAGGAGTGACGACTGTAAAGCGGATTCAGTGGAATGTCGAGGAGTTTAAAGCGATATGGCATGTCAGGCAGATCCTTACGTCACATGGGCTTATTTCATGGTTCCAGGCAGGCCTTTATAGCATGACACCAGGCAGACCCGATCGGATCGACTAGGATGTCCACGTGTGAACAGAACCCACGATAGCCTGTGCGTTTGACGTCAAAAAGGTCTTCCCCTTCTATCCTGATCGAATCATAAGCCGCCCCTTTGGGATTCATATAGAAACGAAGTAATTTTCTGACCAGTCAGCCGGACAAACGTCGACGCAGGCTACAACCAGTCATCCGGACAACCGTCGACCCAGGCTACAACCAGTCTGCCGGACACGTCGCACCGGGCAAACCCAACCCTCTCAATCACGAATGACGACAGCGCATCAGCGAGGTAATTAATTTTGAAGTCGCCATGCTACCGGCAAGAAGAAATGATTCATTTGGTGACATTTTTAGAATAAGCCGTCCACATCGGCCGCCTCTCAAATGCGCGTGTATTCAGAGTCATCTTCGTGATGCAGATGTGTGCTTAAAAATAAGTCTGTTTGCTTATGTTCTTTGTAGCCACCGCTGGGAAATCGGTTTTAAGGCTGTTTGTCGAGTAAAAATAAAAACACCGCGTGGAGAGATGGGGATCGATTTGCATGAGAAGCACGTGGTTTCTTCAGCTTCTCCATTGACACAGGCTATCACTCGTAACTGCTTGCCGATTGCTTATCAAATGAGATGACCCAATACTGCGTGTTGAAGCGAAGACAGCTGCTTCCTGCAACGAATGGGACGGAGGCAGGCCTTTCAGCTCGTTGGAGGCAGTGTCTTCTGTCGCTTCTAATGCAGAGACAGCAGTGCTGATTCCATTGAGAAGCTATTTTAGTCCCTAGAGTCAATTCTATAGACAGACAGAGACCAGCAAAGTCGCATTGTTGCAAAATGTGGCACTCAACCGAAGCTCTAGCTCTAGGCTGCGCCTCTAGATTGCATTCACCTCGGAACAGCAGCCTACATCTTCACAATGGGGAAAAGTAAGAAGGCTATAGGCGCAGGTCCACACCGGACTGCAGCGCCAGCCAAAGAAGAAGAAGGCTCTGCTGTAACCTCGCATAGATTTCCCAATCATAACCTCAAAAAACAAAAAAAAAACACAGTAGCTCACCAAATTCCTCTATTCTTATACCTAGTCACTTGAGCAGTTAATCACTGACTGAGAAGACACTCAGCAATCCACCACTCATCATAAAGAAGCAAATTTTATCGCATTTTTTTAACTGCCGCAGCCTTTCTGGCATTTTCCTTCCTCCCCCCACGGCCCCCCGACGGTAATTTTCTTATCATCAACTAGTTACCACACAGAGTTAGAAAGTATGCCTTAATTTTCAAGAGCATTGCGATAAAGAGCAACGCGCATGGGTATTCCCCCCCCGGGACTCTGATAAACTCATACAAGGGTCAACCATCAACGAGATGTTCAAATGAAACAAAAACGACTTCATGCATATTTTACATGTATTCAACAAGCACTTACCTTTCGGTTGTTGGCTCAGCACATATTAGCGGCTGTTTCAGTTCGATAACCTGACCATTCTTCTCCTTCAGTTCACCATTCTCCATGTAGTACTGTACCAGTTCGGGCAGCGTTGCAAACTTCTCACCTGAAAGTGCAAGAGTGTGTTACTCACATTTCGGATACATTTGCATGTGCAAACAAAAAACACTCTACCTCCGTACAGATCGAAGAAGTCCCCATTGTTTTGAATCTTGATGTGGGTAACCTCTTGTCCACGCCTCACCGACAATGTGAACGCACCCGGATTCGACGATGATAGCCGGGCCAAAAACGACCCATCGAAGCCCTGCTCCTGCAGTAGCTTTTCAGCTTCTATCCCAGTTATAGTTGGATGGAACCATCTGAAATGGAAATTTGCATTTTTCTTTTTTGCTCAATCTGGACGTGGGATGGCAGCCAACATGTGAAGGGGTTTTTTTTTTTCATTTTCTTTTTTTTTTCGCGATCAGTGCTTGCGAAAAGGGGGATACAACATTTTGGGGTGAAACGTCAAGAAGGCAGCAGAAAAAGTCTGACCTAATTCTGTTGCATGGAACAAAGACCGATGAAATGTGAGAAAATTTGCGAATTTTATGCGGAATTTTGTGAGAAAATCGTATGCCACATGGTTGGGGATGAATTTTGCAATTAACATACCTTCTGGATGTCATTTTTAAAATGGATTTGGTGGTAGTAAATATCGATAAATTTCTTCACTCGACACAACTTTTTCCACTTTTGACTTTAGTGTGTTTGACAACTGTGATGTCTTGTCGAGGGGGGCGGAGGAGGGGAGATTTTGACAGTTTTTGTTCGGTTTCTGTGGATGCGATTGGAGTTTGAATTTTGTGGGGGAAAATTTTACTGTGTTCAGTTCAGTAATTAATTCTCTTTAAAAATGTCTTAACATTAGTTTAACAAAATTTATTAATCGCTTAAAATAAACATGGAAAAAAAATGCAACTACAATTATATTCACATGTGTTATCAAAAAACACATGATAACAAACTCCCATTACAAATTTCCCCATCAGTCCCACATAAGAATTCCCACTGAACACACCCATTCCCACCGGAGGAAATTTCATGAAGAAAAAAAAATCCCATCCACTTGACATGACATAACCCAATCAGCCGTCATCCGTCACTGACAGCCTGGCCGAGAATTTAATAATTTCACCGGAAAATTGCAACATTTTCATTTTTCTTCCTCAAATTAATTGAAAAACAATGAAAAAAACCAGAATTAATCGTAACACGATCTTGGACAAGTTGCACAGAGGTGTCGTGTACACATGCATCGGAGTGACATTGTACGGAACTGCGCTGTTAGGAATGCGTGTTCATCGTTACTTCACAGTGATCCGACCGGAGCGACAGCGCCAGGAGCTGAAGATGATTGAAGAAGGCGCCCACGACAACGTGGACAAGGCGCCAGTCTTAAAGTACTGAATAAGACAAGAGTTTGTGTGTATAGATCTAGTTGTAGCCGAATAAAATTTCCTGAAACTGAAAAGCCCGAAGTCAATGGATGCGCGGTTGTGCTAAAATTCTCTTTATTTATTATTCCTAACATATACAACACAGAGATTAGAGTAAATTCATGATTAAGTCTTCTAGTTTTTTGCTATTCATTTGGGAGTTCAACGCGGCCGGGGAAGGAGTGGTGTTCAGCCAGTATTCCGATGCGGCGATGTATGTGGCCACAGCGGCGCCCACCATGTACGCCTTGGTGGTGGAGCTTTGAAAGATTACGCAAGTTGCTATGCAGAGTCCGAGATAGGTGAAGAATCTGGTCATGTTCACGTATTGTTCCCGCTGCTCCTTGGAGTCGTCAGTGCACTTGCCATCGATTAAGGTGAATCCGTCTGCGCATGTTTTGCACATATCGGGACCATCTCCGTCGCAGCCGTCGCAGGATCTATCGCATTCCAGGCAGCTGTAGGAGCCGTCGTTGTTGACGCAAAATTGTTTCGTTGTGCAGATGTTCCGCGACGCCAGGCACTCGTTGACATCGTTGCAACCATTTGAGGTCATTCCCCATCCAGCTCGGCAGGAAATGCAGCCTTGTGGACCACTCGACGTGCATCCTTGTTCCGAGCAGGCGTTGTGACACCGTGAACACAATATTTTCGAGTCGTCCTTGAATGCGGCGTAGTACGAGGTTGCACACTCCCGGCAATTTTCTCCCGTGTAGCCCGCGTTGCAGGCGCACTTCCCATTGCCCTTCCTTGTGCCGGCGCCCTTGCACTTGCCATTCTTGAAGCAGTTTTGGCACTTTTCACACTTGGGACCAAAGTGGCCCGGTGGACAGCACACTTTCAGCTTCTCGATGCAAAGAGTGTCGAACAGGTCCGGCGAGTCGCGCTTCCAATGGTCCTCGACATCAGCGGTGTGGGTGGCAAGTAAATCGTAGCACTGTCTCTGACCCCGACCAACATCGGAGCACACAGACTGCATGCCGCCCCCGCCGCTTTGCTGTGCACTGCGTACGGAATCGATGAACACTGTGCACGCCTTGCAGGGCGGAAGAATCGAATCGTGACCAGCGTCTGCGGAGCCGGACTGGACGATCCTGGTGCAGCAGAGGAGCGACAACAAACCGTATAACGTACAAGCTTTCATTGTTTTGTGCGAAATGTGAAAATGTAATTTGTTTTGGGGTCGAGACAGGAAGTTGAGCAAAATTTATGGGGGTTGTGCAGAAATCAATACATATTCCCTGGGCAGTGATGCCAGCGCTATGAAGCGACCAGGGGGTTGGAGGTGACTTACCATTTCGTGCGAATTTACCACGGTCTCTGCGATGTCGTTGTGAATTTTAAGAAAAGGAGGAGTTTGCTAAAGGAAATCGATGTGTCACGATAAAATGGGACCACAAACTGCCGAAAAACAGGTAAATTTATCCCAGATTTGGCAGCACTCTTCGCATAAGGGTGGAGTGGTTTTTTTTCTCACCACAAGAAATATCCCATTTCCCAGTTTCATCCCGCAGCCAACTTCAGACGAAGCTGTCAAACAAGCCATCCACCTTTTTAACAAAAAATTTTACACGAAAATGTCGGCTCTAAATTTAACTGTTAAAGTTCATCCCGTCGTCCTATTCCAGGTGGTGGACGCCTACGAGCGTAGAAATGCTGATTCTCACCGTGTAATTGGTACATTGTTGGGTAAGTCTTCAGATTTGCACGGGTGCTCGAAAATGTTTGCATACTCCCCTGTGTCCACGTAGGATCGCTCGACAAGGGTGTCGTGGAGGTGACCAACTGCTTCTGTGTGCCACACAAGGAGCACGATGACCAAGTGGAGGCCGAACTCAGCTACGCCATGGACTTGTACGACCTCAATCGCAAAGTGAACAGCAACGAGAATGTTGTTGGTGAGTGTCATTCTCCACATAACCTCAAAACGAAGGCTTGATGACATTTTTTTTTTCTTTCCAGGATGGTGGGCAACTGGCAATGAAGTCACAAATCACAGTTCAGTCATCCACGAATACTATGCTCGTGAGTGCAACAACCCCGTCCATCTGACCGTCGACACATCGCTGTCCGGTGGTCGAATGGGTCTGAAGGCGTACGTCTGCATTCAGTTGGGAGTGCCCGGCGGCAAGACCGGATGCATGTTCACACCGATCAACGTCGAGGTGACATGCTACGAGCCCGAGGTCTTCGGATTGAAGCTGCTGCAGAAGACAATCAGCGTCGCCAGTCCGAATCGGCCGAAAACCGTGTCGCCAATGTTGGACTTGGCACAGATCTCCGAGGCGTCCACAAATTTGTTGGGTCTGCTCGACTTGATCCTGAAGTACGTGGAGGATGTGATCGCACGCAAACAGCAGCCCGACAACGCTGTTGGTCGATCACTGCTCGATCTGATCCATTCCGTGCCGAACATGAGTCACGAGCAGTTCACGCAGATGTTCAACGCCAACATTCGCGACCTCCTGATGGTGGTCACTCTGTCGCAACTGATCAAGACTCAGTTGCAACTCAACGAGAAGTTGACCTTCATGCCGACTGCATAAAGAGCGGGGGAGGGGAAGGATTTTTGTGTAAGAATGTTTGACTTTATGATTTGAAGAAGAATAAATTTAGGAGGTTCTTTAGCGGATTTCGGAGTTTTATTGGGATGCGCGGCAGTGTGCAGCCCCTGCGGTGGTGTCGAGGCGAAAGTGCCAATCTGCTGCTCACGGCGGGGGCGGCTGGTGTATTCGGAGACATCGTCCAGGCGGGGGTAAGCATCGTGGAGTGCAATGCTCGTCGATGCAGCATGAGGAGAGGTGGGGAAAGGTGGCGTGAGTCCTTCAGGTAGTTCGAGGTAAGAGACCTGATTTGATGGGGGATCGACTGGGCGAACTTTTTAGAGGCTTCGGTGTTTCTGGGGATCGACTGGGCGTACTTGGAGGTTCCAGCATTGCTGGGGAACGTCTGGGTGAACATGGAGGTTCCGGCGTTGCTGGGGATCGACTGGGCGAACTTGGAGGTTCCGGCGTTGCTGGGGATCGTCTGGGCGAACTTGGAGGTTCCGGCGTTGCTGGGGATCGACTGGGCGAACTTGGAGGTTCCGGCGTTGCTAGGGATCGACTGGGCGAACTTGGAGGTTCCGGCGTTGCTGGGGATCGTCTGGGCGAACTTGGAGGTTCCGGCGTTGCTGGGGATCTACTGGGCGTACTTGTTGGCAGTTCCGGTTGAAGTAAGTAGCTGTCTTTGGACGTGTTTCTGTTTTTCCTTGGAACACGGTTCCAGTTCCAGTCGGGAGGCTTGATTTTATGGCGATCGACTGGTCAGAGGTTCCGGTTGTGTGTTTGGACACGTTTTTGTACTCTCGAATGGCCCGGGACGAATGAAAACCCAACGAATTGAATCTCCAGTCCACCAAGGGTCCAGCTGTAGTCAATGTCAAGGTCTTCACTTCCTAGACATTCCCCCAAGTTGCATCCTAGACCTCACAGAAGTACCTCTGCACTTGAGCTGATCTCCCAAGCAATCCACACTGAGTCACGAATCACCGCCCAAACCTGGCCATCGCGAGATTAGAATACAAAGCAAAACCCGCTTCCTTTCCCGAAGTCGCATGCCCATTAACCGCCGAGTCTAAGTAATCTAATGCATTTGCATAACAAATTCACGCGAAAAATAAGGCGTCACTGCATGCGGCATTATAATTGCATTGCTCATCGGCGCGCCTTCAATGCAAATCGCTGGCGACTCGCTTTAGAGCATCGCTCAGAAGGGCCTCTCAGTCTCTCCCACCGGCGGCGCTGATGATAGCAATCCAAGATCGTGACCGCTGCCAGCAGTTCAGCTGGAACTGCACTCGAAGATGCAGCAGAGCAGTCAAATCAAGGTCCCAGTTATGCAACGGCGTTATGCTGTCCGATCGACTGAATGCTCCTATTCAACGGTCAATAAATCTCAATTATACTCATGTTCGGGAAGCGATATTTCACCGCTGCTGCTGCTGCTCATGAAATTCAACAACAGCGCTGACAAAACGATTGCAAATCGTCGATGATCATGATGCATCGATGAGCAACCGCAACAGCAGCGTATTTGGGCGAAGACGTGCCTTGCTTAGACAACAGCACGCCACACAGCACAACGCAGGAGAATCAATTGATAATGATACGTCGCGCGGTACGCTGCTACTTGGAAATCGTTGTTTTGGGAGCACTCTGTAATTATGCGTTGCTAAATCCAATACCTCTTCGGAATGGGACACAAACAAGCACACAGTCAGAGAGAGAGAAAGTGGAGAAGTGGCAATGCGGAGGAGCCGTTGACTCTGGCCACTGGAATGAATGACAATTGATATTTGTGTGTTTTTCTTTTGTTTTCTTCATTTCTCTTCATCATTTTGCGACTTGGCTTGGCTTTGCTCATGCCTCGAGCCTTCTGCTGTTGAAATTCTATCCAATGTCGTGTGGATGGGATTGCATTAGATTTCGGGATGTTGCATCACTAAAGGGGGAGAGGGAGACGACGCGGTGGAATGCATTGCATTTGGAGGGTTGAATGCGGATGCTAGGGTATCGAGTGCGGCCGGGAGAAAGCTTCACACTTCTGCGTCTGGGGTGAAAAGTGGGTTAGAGAGAAGAACTGAATGCTTTATGGTGGTTCCCTTGCATATGTGCGTCGAGAATAGAAGCTAGAGCGCTTCTTTGCCGGTTTCAACGACTCATTGCACTCATAGAAACTTCCAGATCCGGTTCTGTTGTTGCTGACGTCGCAGAACCCAGCTCATTTGCCGCCCAGTTCCACCCATTCATCGCGGAACTCTTGACTATTTCCTCCGCAACAGCACACCCTCGACTCACTGGTCATACATCCTTCTTCTCCGTCTCCAGTCCGGTCGGACAACAAGTAGAGTCTTACCCAATCATGGGTGGAACACGAAACTTGGCACACGAGTTAACCAGTCCACTAGTCCACCAGCAGTGTAGCATAGGGACACGACACCATCATTAATCAGTGGTGTAGACCTTGATTTAAGTTTTGTAACCACACCTGCATGCGTTGTCAATTCGTATCCGAACTGCAGAGCGGAGAAAAGGAGGGAAAAAACAAAAGCAGGCGCGGACCCAAATTGCACTTGCATGACTGAAAAACTGGTTGTTGGCCGATAACTGTCGGCCGTTAATGTTTGCGAATCAATGTTAAATGTTGATTGCACACGCGGCAGGGACTGTGGATAAGATTTATGGTGATTATTGGTCCTGATTGGGCCGGCAAAGTGGTGCGATCCTCTGCTCTGGGGGGACTCTTGAACTTGACTGAGCGCGGCCGTGTGAGACTGAATCATGCGTTGATGGAGGGATGCGAATGAGGTGAAGGCGGCCGGGAGAAGTTCAAGGCAAGGTGGAGAACAGTTGTGGGAGAGAATGACTGGACGGGGCTTTGGTGTGGACGATGATCTCAGGAGGCAGTGAACAAGTGGATCATTGGTTGGACTCTGGCTGGAATGACTTTGGCTTAAAAGGGCGATCTAAGAACGAGGTGTCGGCTGTAAACACGGTTAGGCTCTGGCTGGAGGAAGGATGCTTGGCCGGAGGGACTGTAGCATGAAAGATGCGACCTGAGAACGAGGTGTCGAGGAAGGATGCTTGTCCGGAAGGCCATTGGCATCAAAGGGCGATCTGAGAACGAGATGACGGCAATAAGCAAGGTTAGGCTCTGGCTGGAGGACGGGTGCTTGTCCGGAGGGACTGTGGCATCACAGGATGATCTGAGAACGAGGTGTCGACTATAAACAAGGTTTAGCTCCGGCGAGAGGAAGGGTGCTTGTCCAGAGGGAGCTGGGAACGATCTGAGAACGAGGTGTCGACTGTAAACAAGGTTAGGCTCTGGCTGGAGGAAGGGTGCTTGTCATTTTTCTTCATCTAATGGCTCTACAGTCCGGGGTGGACCTGTGCCTCAGTCAAGAAGCTTCTCCAGCTGGCACGATCTGTAGCCAGGTGCCTCCAGTTGCGAACGCCAAGTTGGTGTTGAGGTCCTTCTCCATTTGTGTGGAGGTGGTTGGTGGCCAGTATGGATTCTGGAGGGCTAACGGTTGTGAGCAGCGAGAAGGGGTGTGACAAATACAGACGCTACACAACATTAGACGGAGTGGCGAATGAGTCTTGGGTGTGCTTCCGAGTAGCGACGGGGTGACACCTCCAAGCAAATCATAAGGACACCTCCAAGGACATAAAAGGAGGTTCTCAGAACGAGATCAGGATCAGGGGACACTGCCACAGAGCTCTGGCAAGAGGGAGAGCTCCAGTTTGGAGGTGGTAGGTGGCCTGTATGCATTCTGGAGGGCTAACGATTGTGAGCAACGAGAAGAGCTGACACATACAGATGCTACAGAGTGGCGAGTGCGAGCGAGTGACAGGGGGTCTTGGGTAGCGACGGGGTGACACCTCCAAGGACATAAAAGGGCGTTCTCAGAACGACATCAGGATCTTGGGACCTTGTTGCCTTGCGTTCTGGCAAGAGGAAGGATGAGTCTTGGGTGTGATTCCGAGTAGAGACAGCGTGACGCATCCAGTCGAAGTGTACGTCAAACTCTTTGAATTATTGATTCTTGTGGGCTTCACCGTCCACCGGGGGTGCCCATCCGGAATCTCTACCGGAACTCAGCCGCCTGTCAGAGAGGCAGACACAGAAGCAGGGATCCTCAGAGAGACCACATGGAATGGGGTTCCTCAGAGGAACAGCGGATCCTTGGCGTTGTGTCCATCACCATCCACCATCAGCCGATGTCACAATCCTCCTCGGACTCGTGATTATTCCGCAATTGAATTGACTCAGTCCGCGTCTCTGCCCACAGCGACCTTGGCATTATTCCAACTTCAACCGACGCAATCGCACGGCTCACTGCGATGAGAGACTATTGGAAAATCACGACGTTGTCCCGCCCAACTTGACCCCTACGCCATCGGTTAGCAAATATCAGTCAGAACAATAGAGAGACGCTGTGAGATTGAAACTTTTCCCGGATAGACGCCATCCAGCCAGCCACAACCACTGTGCTGCCCTGTTCCTCGTCTTCCTCCCCCTCCTCCTCGTCTCACCCAACCATCCAATTGAGTTCAGTGTCTCTGTAGGCAGAGCATTGGGTTTCCTCCATTTCCATCCGACAGACGACAGACACAAACGCGAATAGAGACGCAGACTGCATGTGATGCGGTTATGCCCTTATGAGCTTACCAGCCACCCATCGTTGAGTATAAATACCAAACGCAGATAGACGTCAAGGCATCACAAACAGTTCTGCGCTTCAAGTAGTAACAGCCATCCCCAGAACCAATCACAAAAGCATAAGTCTAGCCATCATGAAGTTCCTTGTGAGTTGATGGGCCCTTGGCTGCGATCGGAGGAGCATCATAATCAATCGAATCAATCTTTCATTTCAGAGTGCCGCTGTCATCGTTCTCCTCGTCTGCGCTGGTGTCTGCTTTGCGGCCGAGCTGGAGGGTGAGAGCAAGAGGACGGAGAAACGGGGAATTTATGGTGGATTTGGATATGGGGGACACTTTGGCGGACCCTACGTGGGCTACGGTGGCTATGGACACGGCTTCGGCTACGGCCATGGCTTTGGGTATCCCGGACATGGTCACTACCCCGCACCAGCCTACTACGGGCACGGATACGGCGGGTACCCACACGGGTTCGGAGGACACCATCACTTCCACTAAAGTGGTTGCGTTACCTTAAGATCAGTATTGTTTAGAAATTAGGGGTTTTTTTTTTTGTAATAAATTGTATTGTTAACTAGTTGTGTGTTAAGGGGTGCCACGGGAGTCTGCGGGGGAAGATCGGGAGGCGGATGGACGTCCGACGAACGGCTGTGGTGGGTGGGGAGGCTGAAGAGAGTTCAAGAAACTCCTGGGTGGATGGACGCAGGGTGTAGGCAACACTGGCGGCCTTGCAGAGCGTTCGAGAAGCTTCTTGGTGGATGGGCGGAGGGTGTGAGCAGCGCATGATGGGATGGACCTTGAAGGGAGTTCGAGGAGCTGGACGCAGGGTGTAGGCAACACGAGGGGCCTTGCAGAGCGTTGGAGAAGCTTCTTGGTGGATGGGCGGAGGGTGTGAGCAACGTATCATGTGAGGAGCCTTGAAGGGCGTTCGATTAGCTCCTGGATAGATGGACGGGGGACATTGCAGAGCGTTCGAGAAGCCCCCATGTGGATTGGCAGAGGGTGTAAGCAACGCATCATGTGAGGGCCCTTGAAGGGAGTTCGAGGAGCTCCTGGATAGATGGACGGAGGGTGTAGGCAACACGGGGTATCTTGCAGAGCGTTCGAGCAGCTTCTTGATGGATGGACGGAGGGTGTGAGCAACGCATCATCTGTTCGTCTGACGAACGGCTGTGGTGCGAGTGGCCTTGAAGGGAGTTCGAGAAGCTTCTTGGTGGATGGACGGAGGGTGTGAGTTCGTGGATTCCTGATAAATGCGTCGTCTTCTTCTTGGACAGAGACCTGTTGGCGATTGTTTCTTGAGTGGGCTCGACCAGGAAGTCATTGTTCATCGTGGCGAGGGGCTGTGATTCTAACCGCTCGTGAGCTCAAGACTCCTGAGTCCTCTTCAAGCTTCTTCTAGGATCGAAGGCACTGGCTCTGGAGTGCAATCGACGAGGGACAGTGATTGTAGACATTCGTGAGCTCTTCGTCCTCTTCAAACACTTTCTAGACCCGATTGGCACTGATTTTCGAATGGAGTCGACCAGGAAGCGACAGTGTTTCTAACCGCTTGTCAGCTCAGACACTTGAGTCGAGGATCGAAGCCACTGCTCCTGAAGTGCTGTTTACCAGGAAGTGACGAGCGACAGTGATTATAACCGCTCGAGCGCTCAAGACTCCTGAGTCATCTTCAAACACTTTCTAGACCTGCCTAGACCACCGTTTCTCGACTGGAGTCCCCCAGGGATTCTGATGAAGGACCGAGATTCTTGCCATTTAGCTCCGTCTCCCATGAGCACTCGATATTGTTCCGATTCCACAAAGCCGGATGTGAACTCCTGCGTATCCATGCACCGAGTGGTGGTATCTATTCAGGCCGTGATAGCCGCCCAGGACCTGCAGTCCCTGCGGCGGCAGCTGAAGGTTGTATCCATAAACCGAGGCGTAGCCGCTGGGCCAGCCTACGCCCATGCCGTAGGCTCCGTAGTGAAATATTCCACGCTTGTGCTTGCCCGTCTGCGGCACGTCCTTCCTTCCTTTGCAGGGTCAAGTCAAGGACATTTCTGAGCAGACGCCATCCTTGGACCGCCTGCGTTGTTGACGAAGGAACCACTGGCCGCTAGTTTTCAAAGTTCAGGTGAGCTTCTTCTTTCAAGCCGCTTCCAAGTCGCTAAAGATCCTTCTCGAAGCACTTTCAGAGCCTTCACAAGCCACTCCATCGCTTTCATTTCATTTGCGGGACACCAGGACGGCAGCCCTCCTTCTGTCCCGAGTTCCGAGTACATCCCAGTTCCGGCTGGCAACCACATCGCATTCCCACACTCTCCCTAAGAGAAAACAAGCTCGCTCGCCGCGCTGCCGCGGGTGCTTTGTAGTCCAGAGAACACGACAAGCCAATCAGGCCATGATCAATGTCGGATTAAATCGCGTAAAATATGAATAGTGACACCGTCGCTCTGGAATGCACAAAAAGCGACCACCGCCACCATCGCCTGCCAGGCGAGTGCGAAAATGTGATGGGCCCCGTTTTGAACTCGAACGTGGACAAGCAAAATCGTGTATCGTCCGCCCAAAATCTGTCTAATTGCACGCCTAAGACGTCCCTCAAGACGCGCGCACACCGAGTTACCCTTACCACATCGGTCGTGCATAATAATCGCCGAATTTTAGTCGCGTTTTGAAACAACGCCGCCGCCGCCGCCGCCGCCACACGGCTGGGTTCTCTCGTCATTAAAATGTGAGTGACATTGCCCCGGAAGCACGGACGCGGCAGAGAAAGCATTCCAAGACACACATCCAGCAATTCAAATGATGCCAGCCATCCAACGATCCAACGATCCATCGATGGCCATTAAAGCAGAATTTAATTGCTTTTCTAAGCCACCCGTTCACGGTGCTAGGCTGTTGTTTTCGGCCGACGCGAAGCCCCACCAGTGGCCAGTCGAATAACCAAAGAGGGGGCCTCTCACACACAGAAGCAGAGAGCCGATGTGACAACACAATGTGTCTGCAACCCGGTTACACGTTGCATACTTATGGCCTGTTACATGCCCCCTCGATAATTCAGGACAAGCCGTCCGTCCGTCCGTGCGTCCATCCGTCCAAACAAACAAACAAACACCAAAAGCAAAAGCCACCATTCGCGGTTTCTCCATTTTTTTACGAAAATAATCAAAATTATATCACAAACCGACAAGACGTTCGACCACGATGACAGTCGTTTACTATGTGGTGCGTGTAGATAAATCTCTCACCGTTATACGTGCCCCGACTGACGGATGGGCCAGCTCCCGATGGCTGACGACAGATCGCGCAGATCGCCGCCCGCCGTGCCATGATCAGAGGCGCAACATTTTAAACGGCCCCCCGCCCACGGATGTACGGACGAGGGGTGAACGAACAGACAAGTGGCCAAATCTAGCCGTGCTCGAGTCCGAGGTGGGCGCGATGGGAAAGTGAAACCCTAAGCGGGCCTAATAATATTGGAAAAATATTTTGATGGACAATTCAATTATGAACGCTTAGAAACCCCCTCACACACGGGGGAGCGGTGATAGTTGGGCGGTCTGCGGCTGCGGCTGCGGCTTTCGTCGGAGGAATTTCAATTCGAAATTCGGTTTCCGATTGAACAGGGGCGTCTGCAAGTGGCTGTGGTAAGTTGAGCGCGAGTGGTTTCTATTCCCTGAGCTGATGTGAGTCTGAGTCTGAGACTCGTCACCGCTTCCGGGTGCACGCCACGTCATCGACTTGTTCTCGTGCCGATGACGGGGTGAATCATCGTCGATGACACTGCACCGTCGCTAGCCTCACAGACTGCAGAGCCACCCCACAGATTTCCCTTTTGTTTTCTTCAGTTTTTGGTCATCAGAGTCTATCGGAGATCTCTAGAAGTCCAAGCCACCACCACCACAAGCAGCAGCAGCAAAAGCACTCGTCGTCGAGCGCATGTTCCCGCGTGCGCTGAATTCTAAATCACGGTCAAGTGTAGTCGCGTGTGTGTGCGCGCGTATGAGTGCCTGTCTAGTCAGAAATTCGCATGGTGGTGGGAGGGCAATTCACGGCGCCCCGCTCCAACCATCGCCACCACCATCCAATTGGAGAGTTCACCTGCTTTTCGTGGGCGATATGGAGTGCGAATTACTCCGTGTGCACACACATGACACATCCGCTTTATAAATACACCAACGACTTAGGAAGTGTGCCCCATTCATTCAGAAAACGTCGCGCAGTCGGTGGTGTGTCAGTATCCAGCTTTTAGGGTTCGGAACGAAACAAAATGAAAGTAAAAGTTTGCATCGCCTTGTTGGCTTTGTTGGCAGTATCGGTGCGTGAAAGTGATGGCTCTCCGAAGGCAGCGCCAGCACCAGCACCAGCAACAGCAGCAGCGGCGGTAGCAGCAGCACCAACGAAGGAAGGTGATAAAAAGTCGCCGCAAGTGACGGTGTCGGTGGCGACAGCAGCGACCGAAGAGAAAACTGGGAAAGTTAAGGAAGGCAAAGGAAGGAAGGACGTGCCGCAGACGGGCAAGCACAAGCGTGGAATATTTCACTACGGAGCCTATGGCACGGGCGTTGGCTGGCCCAGCGGCTACGCCTCGGTTTATGGATACAACCTTCAGCTGCCGCCGCAGGGACTGCAGGTCCTGGGCGGCTATCACGGCCTGAATAGATACCACCACTCGGTGCATGGATACCCAGGAGTTCACGGATACCCCGCCGTTCACGGATACCCAGCTATTCAAGGAATTCCAACGGGCTACGGCTACCCTGTGCTGCAGGGCGTCCAAGGAGTCCAAGGAGTACAGTCTGTGCACGGAATTCAGGGTCTGCAGGGAGTGCAGTCAGTGCACGGCATCCAAGGACTCCAGGGAGTGCAGTCTGTGCACGGCATCCAGGGGCTCCAGGGAGTGCAGTCAGTGCACGGCATCCAGGGACTCCAGGGAGTGCAGTCAGTGCATGGCATCCAGGGTCTGCAAGGAGTGCAGTCTGTGCACGGCATCCAGGGACTCCAAGGAGTGCATTCGGTGCAGTCAGTGCAACCAGTTCACGCCGTGCATCCGGTTCACAAGCCATTCCACGGTGTCCAGGCCGGCGTACCAGTGTTCCAACAGGAGCCGTGGCAGCTCAAGAACCACGCCGTGGGCGGCACTCCGGTGATCCTGAAGCCAGGCGGAGCCGTCGTCTCCTCGTACAACGTCAACTACCCCCAGCATCAGTACGTGCAATATCCATCCGCGCCAGCGTACCCATCAGCGCCAGCCTATCCATCAGCTCCTGCTTACCCATCTTTCACTGGTGTGGCAGCCGCCATCCCCGTCGCCCCATCCGTTCCAGTCACTCCGGCCGTTCCAGTCGCGCCAGCTCCCCCAGCGATCCCAGTAGCACCCGCTCAGCCGACGATTCCAGCAATCCCCGTAGCCCCAGCAGCGCCAGCTCCTCCCCAAGCTCCATCCTTCCCCCAACAGCCGAGCTTCCCAGTCTTCATCCAGGTCATCCCCGCCTCGAGGCCATCGTCCCCCATCCCAGTCGGCCCGGCCGTGCCCCCGTCGCAGTTCTTCCCCAACATCGGCGTCCTGCCCCTGCAGCCAGTCCAGCCTGCCCAGCCTGCACGTCCGCAAAGGCCGTCTGGCGGCAGCGCTGAAGCGTCCCCCCAAATCCCATCGTCCCCCTCCTCTCCCCAGCCGCCAATTTCAAATCTCCCCCCATCCCCCACTCAGCAGCCCTGGAGACCAGTCTTCCCACAGCAACCGCAACAGCCACAGCAGCCCACACAGCCGCCACAGTCCATTCCAGTGCAGCCCCAACAGCCCCAGCAGCCACAGCAGCCCCAGCAGCCACAGCAACCCCAGCAGCCCCAACAGCCAGGCACAACAGCGGCCACCTTCCCCGACTTCAATCGACCCTCCATCACGCTCCTGCCGCCATTCGTGAGTCGGCCCCAAGGCGGAGAAGCCATCCTGCCCGGCCAGATCCCCAGCAACAATCCGCAATACGTGCCCCAAGGTAAGTGCCCCCGAAACTCTGCTGCCCGCATAACCCCATCTTCCATCGTTTCCTAAAGTTCACAAATCTCCCTGTAACACAGGCTCAGGCTATCGCTACGGCGTAGGCGTGCGCATCCAGCCCAGCCTGCTCGAGGGTCTCACCGACGAGGAGATCGAACGAGCCATCGCCCAGGCGAACTACCAAGCGCAGTTGCACCAGTCCAGCAGCAGCAGCAACCGAGGCTATCAGTACAAGAAGTGAGTGGAGTGCGGAGTGGAATAGTGTCCGTGACGGATTTGGGATTACCCTACCCACCCACATCCCATATAAATTGTGTATTATATTTATTTAATTGTTTAAGGTTTGAATAAAGTTTAGGACGTATCTTTTAGACACTAGATGGCGTTCTCATTTGAATTTGAAAACAAAAATTCCCACTCCTCCTGAAACTGTGCACACTTCCTGAATGCGCGGACGAACAGAGAGAAAAAATTCCACTTCCCACTTTCCCAGAAAATTTCAACAAAATTCTGCAAAAATCCAACGCAACCACCAGGTGCTCAGAAATGTGCAGCAGGTATATCGAGTCAGTAAATTTTTGAAGAAATTTACGTGAAACGTGGCAGCCTGGCTTGGTGTTGTGAGTAAATGAATCATTCTGATTGGTCGATGATGAAATTGACCAGAGTTGCCAGGGTACTGCTGTGCAAAACTGATCAGTTTTTTCGTGTGTGCCTTGAAATCGAATATGGGTGGACTTATATAAAGATGGGGCGGTGGAAATAAGGAAAGATCATCAGAGGATGTGGGTGGAATTTCCAATTCACATGATAAAGCAGGTGTTTCGAAGTTGGTAAATTTTTCAAGGAAAAATTGTGAAAAAGTGCAGGCAACCTGGCAGCCCTAAACTGATCTCGAATTTGACAGGAGGTGTGGCCTACCACACTTGGCTGCCATTGGTCAATGCAAATATTTGGTCGGCGCTGCCACGTTTCACATTAATGCTGGCCAAAATCAACTGAGTGAGATACCTGCTGTGGCCTGCTGGGCGCCTGGTGTCCCAGCCGGTATTTCAGTGAAATTTTCTCAAAGTATATTTTCGAAAGCGGCGCACGCAGTTGGGGAAGCGACTCGCGGAATTTCGTGTTTGAGGAGCTGCATGATTGTTTTTTTTTTTGCTGGCCTAGAGGGAGAGAGAGGTGCCTGGATAGGGTGACCATTTTTGAGTGAAAACACAAGTGGTTTCCTTATTGGAAGTTGAAATTCTTTATTGTTTCATAAAAAAAAAGTACAAAAAATGAAGGAATTTACAAAAAAAACTGTACACAAGTGTTGAGTGGGTGTGTGGGTGTTTGTGGGAGGGATGCAGGAATCGATTTAGAAGAAGTTCTGGAAGCCGCCGTTGTTGCCACCGACTTGGGAGAACTGCGAGCCGAAGTCGAACTGTTGGCCGTTGAAGCCGTTGAAGGGCGATGATTGGGGATCGAATTGCTGCTGCTGTTCCCCACCGGGTGCTGTGAAGAGACCATTCGGGAAGCTGCTGGGGAATGGCGCTTGCTGGGGGGGTTGCTGTTGCTGCTGCTGCTGACCTGGGTTGTCGTTCGCTTGGGGCTGACCTGGAATGAGATGGAAAATGATCAGAAACTGAACTGGCACTGTGGAACCAGCTCTGGTTCAAGAGAACTGTTGCGTCAGCTCACAAGACAACTAGGTTGACTCACTGCAACGCAGCGAGTCGAAGCCATGTCACGCGCTGTGTTGCGCATAAATCTCGCCAGCACACACAATCTAGTCCACTTTCGCTCCGCACCACACGACGACAGCACGTCGATGGAGGAGATTGGCGGAGATTGGCGAACACGAACTTACCCTGTTGGGGGAAGTCGAAGACGTTGTTGTCGGCACCGGAGAACTGACTTGGGTCGAATAGGCCACTCTGCGCCTGATCGGGCTGCGGTGACCCGTTGGCCAGTTGGAAGTCGCCCAGGTTCGAGGGGAAGCCGTTCGGCGGAGGTGGTGGCTGGTTGTTGTCCGCCTGCTGCTGCTGCTGAGGCTGTGACTCGAACTGTTGCTGCAGATCGTTGTCCGACGGACCGAGTTGTACATTCGGAGGAATGCCGTTTGGTTGGCCACTCGGTGGGCTTTGTTGACCACCGTCGGGGGCGGAGGGGTCGAATTGGAAGTTCTGCTGTTGAGGGGGAGCGCCTTGAGGTGGCGCTGCTCCAGTTGGACCTGGTCCGAAGGGGAAGTTCGACGGAGGAGGGCCCTGTGGGCCGCCTCCAAGCTGGCCTTGCTGCAGAAGTCTCAGGAAGTCTTGCAGAGACCCCTGGGATGGATCGCCTTGGCCGGGTGGTGGTCCTGATGGTCCTGGTCCAAGGGAGAAATCTGGCGGCGGCCCTTGGGCAGCTTGTGGTGGTCCATTGGCTCCTTCTCCTGAAGGTGGTCCTGAAGGTGGTCCTGAAGGTGGTCCCGAAGGTGGTCCCGAAGGTGGTCCCGAAGGTGGTCCCGAAGGTGGTCCCGAAGGTGGTCCCGAAGGTGGTCCCGAAGGTGGTCCCGAAGGTACTGCCGATGGTGGTCCCGAAGGTCCCGACCCCAGCGAGAAATCCGGTGGGGGGCCCTGTCCAGGCTCAGCTGACGGACCTGTTCCGAGTTGGAAACCATTTCCTGGGCCTGACTGAGGAGGCTCTGGACTCGCTTGTGGCGGCGGTGGCACTTGGGGGATATCACTTTGCGGACTAGACTGCGTTGGAGGCGGCGGAGCTGCTGAGCTCTGGTCTTGACTCTGGGGTGCTCCTTCTGGAGCCGACGGAGGTGGTCCTTGGGCAGCATCAGCTGCTGATGGCGGTGGTGGACTCTCCGGCTGTGGCTGCTGGCCCGAGGGTGGAGGCGCGAATTGTCCACCGCTGGCACTGACGCCAGTCGGCGGGAAGGAGCCGGTGGGTCCTTGTCCTGGGAACTGGAACACTCCGAATGGGAAGAACCTCTGTCCGGTCTGCGGTCCCGCCTGGGCACCTAGAGGCGGTGCTGGTCCGAAGGGCAGCTGGCGGAATCCCTGAGTTCCGAACGGGAAGTTAGGCGGGAACACTGATCCTTGTTGGAAGGCGCCTTGTGGTGGTCCGTAGACACTCAGCGAGGGGAGCCTTGAGCCAGTTGGCTGTCCGAGAGCTGTCGGCGGGGGTTGGGAGAGGGTGAGCTGCTGTAGAGGTGATGCTCCTTGCGTGGAAACAGGCACTTGTGGTGGTGGACCTTGCTGTGGTGGTGGTGGGCCTTGCTGGGGTGGAGGTCCTTGCTGTGGCGGAGGTTGTTGTGGAGCTTCCTGTGGCTGAGCTGCCCCCTCGGGAGCAGATGGTCCTTGCTGCGGCTGCGCATCTTGTGGTGGTGGCGGCCCAGATGGCCCTGCAGTCGGTGGTGGTGGGCCAGATGGCCCGGCCGGCGGTGGTGCTTCCGACTGCGTCTGCGCCTGGGCTCGTCCGCCTGCCATTCCCTGGGCCCGCGGTGGCGTCGCTCCGTTCAGCATCAAGTTCCTGCCGAGCGCCTGCTGCAGCAGCAGATTCTTGAAGAGAACGCCCAGGATCAGCGTGCGCTTGTCCCGATCGCCCTGACCGTCACCCTCGCTCTCCATTCCCGTGGGACTGGACGCGCACAACGTCGCCACGATCAGCGTGGCCACTGCACACTTAAGCCAAATCATTATTCAAAAACGTATCCGTGTTGTCGGTGTCCGCGCACTGTGCTCGCGCTTCTAGATCGTCTGTGAGACTGCGCGACTTGGTTGGCACTCCGCCAGGAGTCACCGATTGAACTGTTACACTTTGCCGTCGCCAAAGACTCGTTTGCCATTCGATTCTGTCTTGTTTTTTTTTCGCTTTTTTTTCATCACATCCGGCGAGGGAGGGGCGCACTGCTGGTCCAGATCGGCTAGCGATCAGTGCAGCCAGCACAAGTCGTGGTCGGGTGTAACCGAAAGCGTTCCAAATGAATGGCGCTCCGAGCTGGGGTTATGCATGACTTTTGTTATAATTTTGTGCGGCTTTGTGGACGCGGATAGGTACACTTTCCACTCTCACTTCTCGGCACTTGCTGTGCCGCGGAATGGGTATCGAGTGAGTGCTTGTGAAATGGGTGCCCTGATACTTGAGATTGGTCCCGAACGCAACGGTTGGCTTTGAGGGCGATTGGCAATGAAGAAGGGGGAGGGCGGGCGGAGGAGGCTCGCGTAACTGATCGTGGCGACAAGTGCAAGGGGGACTGAATTCGATCTGGAATCGGCGGGGGTGACGAGGAACCAGTGATGGGTGTTCAGTCTGTGCCAGCACCTGTGAGGGAAATGGAAGACGAGCGTGGCGACTGCGTGGTTGCTGGTCTTGGCTAGAGGACAGCTGAATGGAGTGCTGGACCGTGGATCCAAGGAATTGTAGGTCTGTCCGTGGATGGGTCGGCTCTGGAATAAATTCTGTTCCAAAGACCGAAGGGGCCTGGTGCGTGGTATTTCCTCGGAGATCCCTAACGAATCTGGTCGCCTAATTTGAACCTAATCCACTTCCAGTGACGTCCGGAGTGAGGGATCTTCCTCCAGCGACAAGAGGTTGTCACATGAAGAACTCTTGCTTCCTCCAGAGATCGATGAAGAAGGTCATCCAAGTCTTCAGAAGAATCTGCCTCTGGCGACTATTCGGGAGGAGCTCTTGCTTCCTCCAGAGATCGATGAAGAAGGTCAACCAAGTCTTCAGAAGAATCTGCCTCTGGCAACTATTCGGAAGGAGCTCTTGCTTCCTCCAGAGACCGATGAAGAAGGTCAACAAAATCTTCAAGACCCTGCCGCCAGGGACAAGAGGTTGTTCAGGAAATGCTCTTGCTTCCTCCTTCCGAAAATGCCTCCAGAGACAAGAGGCCACTCCTGCTTCCAACCACAGTCTTGCTTCAAAGTCTGATGCAGAAGGACTCGTTTTAAGGAAACACTGGCTGCTCCTCCGTCGATTGGCAGCAAAACCGACGCAGGTTCTGTGGAATTGAACTAGAAAAGGAGCACATCTTCGCCCTGGCAGAGCTTTCTGTGGCGGCCGGCAGCCTCCTGTGCCGCTGAGGAGCTCCTTCAGGAGCTGGTGACTCTTGCCGTGGCTGACCGTCTTGCTGTGCTGGTGGCGGGCGCTTTGCGGCTACTCCTGGTGGTTCTTCCTGGATTGGGTCTGTGCCTCTGCTCGAGCGCTGCCCATTCCCTGCAACCGTGGTGGCGTCGAGACCATCAGAATCAGGTTCTTGACAAGAGGCTGAAGCAGAGGCAGTGTTTTCAACAGAAGTCCCGGGTTCCCCTTCAGCCCGGGTACCCCTTCAGCCTGGGTTCCTCTTCCTCCTGGATTGCCATTCCTCCCGAGCCTATTGCCTGCAACCGTGGTAGCCACGTGCCGTTCAGAATCAGCTTCCTGACAAGCACCAGCTGCAGAGCCAGTGTCTCGGACAGAACTCCCAGGCTCCCCTTCAGCCCGGGTTCCCATTCCCCCGAGTTCCCCTAACCTCCCAGGCACCCCTTCAATTCGACGAACAATGCGACTCATCTGAACTCGCTAGACGTCTTTAATTCCTATTCCGACTCCCCCTCGAACGATCAATGAGCGTCCCTTCCCCCAACCGACGGCCAAAGCCCCAGAATGGCATCTTCTTCAATCGCCCCAAAGCGTGCAACCATCTGTGCGCCTCAAACAGACGACAGCACGCGTCGTGCCATCAACAGTGAAGCCTCTCCACGCCAAAGATGACCCACGACGTGCCATCAACAGAAGCAAACTCCAGCCACTGCTTGCCCAAAATGTCCCACAAAACAGTGGTCGCCACTTGTCACGGTGCCTCCAGTCAAGCTCAGACCGCACAGACGCCCTCTTGCGCATGCATGGCACCAAGCAGTGAGCACCACCGCCGCCACAAGACAATTAATCTAATCCACCAGCTAACGATCCAGCAAACGGACCAAACAAAAACAGAAAAAAACTGAATAATGGCCGCGTTTACTTTCGATTTCCAGTCCAGTCACCTTGATACTCGCGGTGAGTACCCCGCTGGCGCCCCCTCCCCCGACTGACTAGCTTATGCGCAAGATCATGCTATAACCAGGAGTAGACGCTCGTTAAAGTGATTTCAGTGATTTCCAGTAACAAACACGCTTTTATTGCACTTAACCGTAGCGCTCTTGCAGGAACTCGTAGGCATACTCGAACACCAGCAGCATGATGGCTCCGCCCGGACCGAGGCGCATTATCTTCGGCACAATGCCCTTGTAGAGCGCCCGGAATCCCTCCTCGCGGTAGACGGTGAGAATCGAGCCGAATGTTGACTTGTACTTGATGACGCCCGCTTGTGGCTGGGGACCTTGAATGCGACTCTTTGCCACATCGAAGGGGATGTTGACGAAGCAGGCTATCGTGCCGGACGTGAAACCGATGGCGACCTTGCGCAGGAACTCCTGCGTCTGGTCCTCGAGCGCGGGGAAGATCTCCTTGACGCTGTGATAGAAGCCGAAGTAGATCATGTTGAAGGTGCCGTTGCGTCCCATTGTCGCCGTGACGCCTTTGTTGAGGCCACGAAAGCCCAGGCCGTCGCGTCGGATTATCTGCCTGGTAACAGCCCAGGTGCCGGGGGCCTCCTTCATGCGAGACTTGTCAGCTTGCTGGGCAACTTTCACCACCTCGAAGGGATTGACGGCTATCGCTTCGATTAGACCGGCTGACAGACCGGCCAGGGAGAACGTCTGAAAACGGGAAAAATGTGGTCACTTGGGTGAGACGTGAGCGAGGTCTGGGGTGCACTTACCAGTGGCGTCGGTGTGGGCGAGCCGAACAGGAAGAGCGGCTTCAGCTGCTCGAAGCAGACGAATTTGATGGCACGCTTCGGCGTTTCGGCGACGACGGGCGGCAGGATGCCCTTCCAGAAGGAGAGCATGCCTTCTTTTCTGTACATCTTGGCGAAGCAGTCGAAGACGCCTTTGTATTGGTCCTGGAAGGGGAGAGCAAAAATGGGAATGATTAGTGCGGGAGATGGGCAGGTTTGGGCGAGGAGATGGGAGTCTGGGGGTGTTCTGGTCACGTCGCTCCCTGGCACACACAGGAGATGGGAGTCTGTGGGTGGCTGGGGCTACAGTCATTCCTGGTCACGTACCCAGCGACGTGACGTCTGGGAGTCTGTTGATGTCTGGGAGTCTGTTGATGTCTGGGAGTCTGTGGGAGTCTGTGGGTGTCTGGGAGTCTGTGAGTGCCTGGGAGTCTGTGGGTGTCTGGGAGTCTGTGAGTGCCTGGGAGTCTGTGGGTGTCTGGGAATCTGTTGATGTCTGGGAGTCTGTGGGTGCCTGGGAGTCTGTGGGTGTCTGTGGGTGCCTGGGAGTCTGTGGGTGTCTGTGGGTGTCTGGGAGTCTGTGAGTGCCTGGGAGTCTGTGGATGTCTGGGAGTCTGTGGGTGTCTGGGTCTACAGTCAATCCTGGTCACGTCGCGCCCTGGCACCCGCAGCAAATGGGAGTCTGTGGGTGCCTGGGGATACGGTCAATCCTGATCACGTCGCTGGGTGTCTGGGAGTCTGTGGGTGTCTGGGTCTACAATCAATCCTGGTCACGTCGCCCCTGAGTCCCTGGCGATGATCAGAGGGTGCTTCCGTTAAAAAAAAACTACGTCTAGTCTGTAATTCCAGAGCACGCTCTGGACGAGTAGAAGCTAGTCGCTCGTCCACCTCGAACTACAGTGCCACCGCTGTAGTCCGTGCGTCTGTGATGGTTGCTTGGAGGGTCCGGATGGAGGGCAACATCGGGACCATTTGAAGGCGGCCACATCGATCTGGACCTTCAAGTGGCACCCGTTCAGTGGCAGTGACCAGTGGGATAGTGGTCAGGAGCTAAGACTCTCCTTCCAAGAGGTTCCGGCGACATGACTGCGCCACATTTCATGGATCAACGACGACGAAGAGCATAAGAACCCCCGCCAGCCACCCAAACAGTGGCTATGTCCACAAATCGACACAAAGCTCGGCTAAGTCCACCGCCGATCTCCATTCTTCAGTCCAACAGTCCGGCACGATCGTCAAACGCAATCCCACGCCATAAACCCGTCCATTTCGACATCGCCTCATATCAGGCAACGTCCCCGGAATCAGGCTTAAGGTGCCATTGACACAGTCTGGCCACAAAGTCCATCAAATCCCCGCGCACTTGATAACAACCGCTTATCTGCGCGCGAAGAAGTCAGCTCCGCTTCGAGGTCGTTTCCGTTTGAAAAAAAAAACACATCTCCCGATAGGAGGGGTCAAGTTCAAGAGAGCCGCCGCCCGCCGTCCCTCGCTGTCGCGTGGCAACTGCCTAATCAGGCGGCAATTCCATTGAGGAAGGTCACGCGGTCTCGCGGAAGACATAAAACGAACGCAGGCAGAAAAAAAATCAATTAAACTGACCCCAGCCCGTTCGGGGAAACGCAACAAATCGACACAAAGCTCGGCCGAAAGCTCCGCGCACGCGAGCGCCAGCACACCGAACGCACTCTGCAAGCATTCTTATCAAACACACACCTGCCCCGTCGCGTCCGTGCCACGAACGACAAGCTTTTGGATTCTATTTTTATCCCCCTCGCAGGTTGTGTAAAGCAATTATCGATAAGATACGATGATGCATTCACGTTCCCCTTTGGCCAAGACCAGTGTTATCCAAATGTGCGTACAATCAATTGGGCCACACGGGCGATTAGGTGGACAAACAAAAGAAAAATGTAAAAATAAACAATACGCCCGCCAAGGTCAATCGGGGCACGCTCCATATCTCTTGCCACACACGGATGCTGCACGCAATCGGATCGAAATTCAAAAATAAGCACGCACGCACCCATGGAATGTGTCCGGAGAACGAGGGTTATGTCATCGGTCGGGACAGTCAAGAGAAGACACACATACCTGAGACAGCGTCTTCGTGTTCTGCAATTGCATTCTCGTCTTGACCACATCCAGCGGCTGCATGATGCACACTTCGACGAAGCCAGCTGATCCGCCAGCCACCACCTGTAGGGCGGCCCGCTTCACCGGGGGAATTTCCTTCTTCTGCTGCTGTTGAGCCATCTTATTGGAATCTGCGAAATGTACGATGTAAATAGACGTTGTTTGTTGTGGTTTATGTTCGCCGCTGTTCTTGCTTACATGTGCTTTTGCCTTTCTTTTTCTTTCTTTTTTTTGTTCACTGAACGTGTGCGTCGCTATCACCGCTCGACGGAAGACTGCCTTCGCAGTGTTGTGCGGCTCATCGAGGGGTGAAATTAGCCGCTGGCTGGTTGACGATTGTATTTCTGTGTTCTGTTTCCCCCTTTTCGTCGAAACGGAGTCTTATTATCAACACACGAAAAATAAAAATAAACTAAATTTATGGATCTTTTTTCTAGAACTCGGACGGGGGCGATGCGTTGAAGCACATTCGGTGATGCGGTCGACAGCGGTTGGGTGTGCCATGCTTCTGATGGCATTTCGGAGACGGTAGCTTCTTCGGGAGGTCGTCTTGAGGCTGCTGCTGGATGTTTGGGACTCGATTGGTGGCTGCTATGTTGCGGACACGTACCTACCTGCATGGTCGTCACCTTAGACATGAACCTCCCGCCGTTGATGGCTCGATATGGGACAGATTCTTGGGGAGTTCGTCTAGAGTCTATAGAGAAGTTGAAAGAGGTTAGGAACTCGATTGGTGGCTGCAATGTTGTGGACACGTACCCGGCAACATCGTGGACGAACCTCAAGATGGGCCTCCTGGCGTTGATGGCCCGATATGAGGCAGATTCTCGGGTAGTTCGTCTCTGTTCGACTGTAGAGAAGTTGAAAGAGGTTAGGAACTTGATGGCTGGTGGCTTTTCTGTTGTGAACACGTACCTGGCAGCGTCAAATTCATGCCGACGTCGTAGACGAACCTCCTGCCGTTGATGGCTCGATATGGGACAGATTCTTGAGGAGCTCGTCCTGAGTCTGACAAGAAGTTGAAAGAGGTTAGAAACTTGGTTGGTGGCTCTTGTGCTGTGAACACATGCCTGTCTGCTTCAAACTCCTGCCGGCGTCATGGTCGTCACCTCAGACATGAACCTCCTGCCGTTGATGGCTCGATATGGGACAGATTCTTGGGGAGTTCCTCTAGAGTCTATAGAGAAGTTGAAAGAGGTTAGGAACTCGATTGGTGGCTGTTGTGTTGTGGACACATGCCTGGCAGCGTCGTGGACGAACCTCAAGATGGGCCTCCTGTCGTTGATGGGTCGATATGAGGCAGATTCTTGGGGAGTTCGTCTCTGTTCGACTGTAGAGAAGTTGAAAGAGGTTAGGAACTTGATGGCTGGTGGCTTTTCTGTTGTGAACACGTACCTGGCAGCGTCAAATTCATGCCGACGTCGTAGACGAACCTCAAACACGAACCTCCTGTCGTTGATGGCTCGAAATGAGGCAGATTCTTGAGGAGCTCGTCCAGAGACTGAGGAGAAGTTGAAAAAGGTTAGGAACTTGGTTGGTGGCTGTTGTGCTTTCGAACACATGCCTGTCTGCCTCAAATTCCTGCCGGCGTCGTGGACGAACCTCAGACATGGACCGCCTATCGTTGATGGCTCGATATGATGCAGCTTCTAGAGGAGATCGTCCTGAGACTGAGAAGACTTACTTGAAAGAGGTTAGTGCTGCCAACGGCATCGTAGAAGAAGAGAGTCTGAACACATCCCTGTCTTGGGGGAATCTCAAAGGCAAGACGACGCTACATGCATGTCACCAGGGACGTACCGTGAGCCACAAGAGCGACTGCCTGGCTCCTCAATTACCTGTCGCTTCACAGACACCTTACAGAGCCACACATCGAACGGAATCCATTCAAAGCCATGAACAGGACCGAGCATGATCCAACTAAGTGTCAACACGCATCCCACACCGCCTACCGAACCATCCAAAGCAAAGCACATTCCGGTGTGAGGCTATTTCTGGAAAGTGTGCCACCCAATGACTGGTTATGATACTCATTCAAATGCTTTTTTTTCACACGTTCCCGACCGTAAATACGTCCATATTCCACTTCGATGTGTAGACCGTATGTATACGGATGAGCGATAGTCCGAACCAACACTTAGAGTAGTTCCAGTTCTGTTTTGTGAGACAAAAGGGGAGCTTTCCCTCGAGAGAAATAGCTTTCCATAGACGCGTGACGCAGAGCGAAGCTGTTCGCGGCCCAATTTGATCGAAGCCGATACACAACGAAGCTTTCAGCAGATGTGCAAAGAGTGACATTCAAACGCGAGACTAACTCTGCCCGCAGCGCAGTTAAAGGTCTCCACCAACTGATGTGTGAATTGAAGACACACCGTTGGAGAGAGCAGTTAATCGGAGGCAGCAGGGAAATGGCCAGATATGAAGTCAGCAGAACAGAACACGATCCGTGAGCGTATGTAAGACCTTGGATCTTAAGTGGTTTATTCGAGCAGACGTCATAAAGTCACCGAGATTACTGCTATAAACAACGAACGTTCTATGATGGCAATGAAATGATTATTCAGCTGGCAAGTGTCTGGCGGGCGAGTGAGAGCCTGGAGCGTTCTAGTATCTGGATCGCGAGATTGGAGATCGTTGTTGTTAAGCGATTCGTCGGAATTTCTTTATTATTTGGTGGAGCTGTGAATGCGAATTAATGATCGGCGGCTGTTCCTCGGAAATGTGGTTAAATTAGATAGCAATTGCAGTCGGAGATGTTGCTTGATTCAAAGACGCGTCGTCGTCATCTCGCTCCTCCATCTGCACTCCTGCCCATACCGCTGACGCTGCCACCACTCAAGCGACCACGACGATTTCACTAAGAGACATAAGGCCATATGGACTCACTCACTAAATCGGGCATTTCCCGAGAACGGTACATCTGGGATCGGAGATCTCAAGACCCATCGAGGGATGCTGAAAATACCTATCTGACCATGCCAACATTGTTTTGCTACCCCTCACCCGGAGCTTGGGAAATCACCATGCTACCCCGTTTTTTCTATCATTTTATGGTCCAGATCTGGGACGACATCTTGTCACGGACGACATCATACACTCCTCTGCCCATGCCCCAAGGTGATGCCAATTCTTCGTTGCCCTCAGCCTCGTCGTTTTCGCAAACTTTGTGATGCGAGAAAACCCCATTTTTCCCTACAAAATCCACCTGGAACACCAGGCCAGACCACACATTTTAGCAGGGGTTCTGTACACTTTTGGTCAACCTTTGCTGGCATATATCTCAAAAACGGTACGTCGTACGACAAAATGACCAAGGTCAATGTTGTAGCTTATAACTTGACCCTGAGGATGGTGTTGAAAAATTGATCGATTTACCGTTATTTCTGTGGGGGTTTCCAAAGAACAAAAAATGGTACTTTGATCCTCTTCTTATTTGCATCCTCTAGTAAGCTACAGCTCTTGGTCATTTTGCTGTAGGACGTACCGTTCTCAAGATACAACCAATCAAATTTGGCCAACAAATCCGCAGACCCTCCGCTACCATTTCTGGTGACCTGGTGTTCCAGCCGAATTATTTTTCGCGCACATTCGTGACCAACGCTTGCTGATTTCTCGTAAAGGATGGATCGGACGACGAAATGACCAAAGTCGATGTTGTAGCTGGTGACTTGGTCGAGAGGATGGCGCTGGAAAAACAGACAAATTCACCGTTATTTGTGTGAAATTTTTCAAACGATAAAGGTAAAGCCCAGTTTCGGTGGCGTGCATTATGAAAATGTTGCCCGACGGACCACCGCTTGCTCGACCCACCGCTGAGAACATATCGTCGCCACATGGTTTCCATACCACTTTCTACATTGATCCTATACCGCCGACGTACACAGCACCAGCACTGCTGACCGACACTCCACTCGATTCTCCGTCCGTCATGGCCTATATCGTGTAGGTTCGCCCAATCAGAGGCGGTGGTGCAAAAGTCTCGTTTTCGTACAAAATCTCGGCCAAACTGGTGTTCGCTACCAGAAATTCAGGAAAAGCAGCAGGTACCTATCGCAACTTTACGCCCGGACGATATGCAAATATTTGTACATACCTCCATAATCATGGCAGACATGACGCAAATGATTGCATACATTTGGGTGCTGTCTGTGGGTAAACCCTGCTGCTTTTGCTGGGATTCTCTGGTGGTCTTGTGTTTTGATGAGATTTTGTGGGAATTGCTCTGAAAATTGGTAGGTAGACAGACGACGGCTACGATTCTTTATCGTTTTCCCTTAATCGCTCCAATCTCGATGGAGTTGCAAAGGCAATGGTGACTCTTTTTGATGATTGGCTTACCAAATTTGTGACCCGAAAGGTGGAGCGGTCTAACGAGTCTCTTTAACCAATTGACACCTCTTGTGACCATGTTCCTTGCGTGTTTCATTAAAGAGGAGCTGAAGAGCGATTACGAAGCGGAAACGGAGGTTAGACGCAAGCGTAGACAATACGTAAAGGTAGACAAGACACAAACGTAGACTTGACGTGAAGGTAGACAAGACGCACACGTAGACTAGACGTAAAGGCAGACAAGACGCACACGTAGACTAGACGTAAAGGCAGACAAGATGCAAGCGTAGACTACACGAAATAAGATGACTTCACTAGAAATCTGATTTAGTCTAAGTTTAGCCAAACTTGACGTAATCGTAGACTAAAGCAGAGTTCTTGTGAAGTATCGTGCGCGGTTGAAGTAGTAAGGGGCACTACAACGCTGCCACTCTTGAATCTGCACTCTGCTCTTGTTTAGGTTTAACCAAATTTGACGCAAACCTTGGCTAGAGCAGCATTCTTGTGAAGTCATCTTGTGCGGTTAAAGCAGTAAAGGGACACTACAAGACTGCCCTTCTTGAATCAGAGAAGGAACCAGCTGTTCCTCAAACGAGGCCACCACTGTTGACTCACTGACATCGCTTCCAACCTCAAACGCAACATCCACTGTCTTAAGGAACACGGAATGTATCCAATTGGGAGCACTCAGTTAGGAAAAAAGTTAAAATCCACTTAATTTTCAAACTGACTCACCCATGTTCACGCTCCCACTTGAAATATTCCCCATAAGAATTTCGCCGTCGATAATACAGTTCGGCCATCATACCAAGAAATACGATTTCGAAACTTCCCACGGAGCGTGAGCGCACCCCTCGTCAAACAATCGGATTTTGTTGACATTTCTCCTTTGTACTCGCTAACACTACTGGTCTGCTGGTGTCATGATTCCGACTGTCATCCCGTTGAGCTCTCACTGTGATGGATGTCAAAAGTTGTCACTAAGCCACCACATATAAGAAAGAAAAGAAAAAAAAAAAAAAACGAAGAAGGAAAAAAATTCAGTCCCAAGAACTCAACGACGACAAGATTCGACCTCTTTCGCGTGCAAAATAAAAAGAAGAATCCAACTTAAAAGATCCAACTAACGCTCGTTTCGTACTGGTGTGTCCACAGATTTGGCCGTGTGCAGCATCTCTCTCTCACTCTCTCGATTGGAGGGGGCCGGGCGCGAGAGCTCGCAGATCTCAGCGGCGGAACCCGCAGCAGCAGCAGCAGCTAGAGTGCAGCACCACCACCACCACCAGCAGCAGCAGCAGCAGCAGCATTAGCAGCAACAGCATCAGCTAAGCCACCACCAGCAGCCGTCAACTGGAAGAGAAATTTCAAAGAAAAAGTGATTCACAAAAGCCAATAACAAATTAAAGCAGAAAAAAAAAAAAAAAAAACGTTGCAAAGAAATCAGAAAGACCGATTAGTATGAGAAAACCCCCGAAAACTGCGTGAACAGACGTCTAGTTTCCCCAGTGCTCCGCGTGACTGCTCGATTCTGAATCAGAAATGATGTAAAAGGCTCGTGCGAAAACAAAAACAAAAAGAAAACAAGAAAACCAATCGAAAAGGAAGGAAATTGGAGATTGTTGTCCCCGAACAGTGTTGTGTGCCCGCCGTCGAGCGGGGGGGAAATGAAGTGTTGCAATGGGGTCACAAACCTTGGAGATACTTCGCCAGGGCGTGTGGGCTTCACTGACCGGAGGCTGGTTCTATGATCCGCATCAGGATATATTCTGCAATACCGTGCATTTGTATCTGTGGTTGTTTTTGTTGTGCACACCTTTTGTAGCGTATTTGGTGAGAATTGAAACGCCTTTCCCCGCCCCTTGTCCATCACATTTGTCCTATTTGTCTTGCAGTATTTCCCGAAGACCCTGATAACATGGGGAACGTACTGCTGCTCCACCACCCTCATAATCACCGTGTTGAAGATGATCAACATGGCCCTGCATCGATTGTATGACAAGGCTCAGGCGATGTCCGAGTCTAACCTAAAAAATCCATTCTTTAAGGGCTCCAAGGAGATTGAACGGTAAGTGAAGTGAAGTGAAGTGTCGTCAATCGACCATCTGACACAACCCCTTGCAGGGAGGAGGAGTGCGGCATTGAGATGCAGGTCCTGGGCAACGATCTGCCGTCAAGAACGTCCGTCGATCAGGCGATCGAGGCCAGCGAGGAGAACAGCATCATGTCGATGGAGAACGTGAACAGCACCATTGGTAAGCTCGTTTGTCCACCCTCTCGTCCATTGCTCGCTTCTCACGCCATTGCCATTTCAGACCTCAAAGTGGACGTACATCGAAAGAACAGCTCGGAGTCCATCGAGAGCGACCGATCCAACGAGATATCATCCTTCTTCACGCCGAGCACTGCCCGGCCCGGCGCGAGCAGTCACCAGATAGCCGCCACTTACTACAAAGATCCGTCGATATCCACGTCGCAGGCGATCGCCAGTCAGCCGCATGCCGGCGCATCCCGGGGCGCGGTGGCGAAAAGTAAATCCGAGCTGAATACAAAGTACCTCGCCGTGTATCCAGAGCACGATGACCAACCGAAAGCACAAGATTCATGTTCCTTGTCAAGTCATCATCGCAACAAGAGCGACGAACACCAGCCGTCGTCGATGGAGGATGGCAGTGCAGCGGCCGGCGCCGGCAGCAATCGGCGGAGGCGCGGCCGTCTCCGCCTGGAACGACAAAGCAGTTTGGACGCTGCGGCTGAATCGACGATTCTGTCGCGCATCGAGAGAATACCCCGGGACGGCACACAAAAATCGAACAACAACAACAGCAGCAGTCATCCGTGCACCGCGAGTCACAGCTCCGCGTCAGCGGCGACCAAATCAACGAGACTCCAGAGGCATCGAAGCTCCGAAACGCACGACGAACGGCAGAAGCACAACAGCCGGCACTTGTTCCTGCCCATCCACCATGAGCAGCAGCAGTCCTCCTGGATGCTGGGCTCCTCCTCGGACATGTACCTCGAGGACAGCTGCTACACGAAGTCCGATCTGGGCATCGAGAAAATCGACTCGCACGGCGGCGCAACCAACCGCAACAAGGTCGGCTATCTGATGCAGCACTCGCACCCGCTCAGCGGGCTGCGTCACCACCAGCCCACGCCGATGCGGAAGGACTCGAACAGCACAATGTCAGCGCTGCAGTTGCCCGTGACGGGCGCCGTGTCCATTAATCCCAAGCAGAGCAGCATGAAGAAACGAAGACATTCCAATACGACGACCCTGTACAAGGGCTCGCAGCTGAACAGCGGCGGCATGGCGCCGTCCACGTCCGCGTTGACGGTGCGCCGGATAAAGAGCGCCGCCCTCGAGATATCCTGCCCGCATCCCTCTGTATCGAATTTAACGCCGCACCCGAACAGCGTGGAGGCGATATCGGGCCAGCAGATCAAGAACCCGCTGTCGGCCCTGCTGCCGCCGCCCAGCAAGTGCCTCGTGCGGAACCCGCATCTCAATCTGTGCCCGAAGTTCGGCAGTTTCACGAACTCGAACGCGGCCATCATGGAGCCGGTCTACCCGATTGTCGAGCAGGCCGACGAGAAGGCCTCCCTGGACCTGGACAGCCTGGAGAAGATCGCCGTGGACGGACTGGATGACAGGGAGGACGACGACGACGATGACGACGATGACGACGAAGATGAGCGAGATGAAGATGGGGACCACACGGGCGGCGCGCCGCACGAAGAAGGCGGCGACGAACAGCAAAAGGAGGGAGACGACCCCGGTGAAGCGGCCGGCGGGGCGCCGGAGGAGGAGGAGGAAGAAGAAGTGGCTGGAGCGATGGCGAACCCCTTGCCCCAGCGACAGCGCCGCTCGACCACCGAATCCGAGTCCGAGGTGGAACGCCCCCGCACCCAGTCGACCGACTCGGAGACGGACAACAACGGATCGCGGTCGCCGCTGTTGACCAAGTCCATGACCATCGCCAGCAAGCAACCAAAGCCGCTGGTCAACATCCGGCAGCACATCATCGACATGAACCGCCACAAGAGCGGCGAGGGCGACTCCGGCTGTCCGTCGAGCGATTGTGAGCAAGTGAGCGCGAGTTCCAAGGACATGCTGCTCGCGATCGATTCAAAGAATCCCGCTCCCATGGAGCAAGTCCAAGTGCAGGTCGATCAAATCGAGCCGCACGACGAGGAGAACGCCATCAGCCAGGTGACGGACAAGGAGGTGGTGAAGAACCTGGGTGCTATCCCGAAGGTCAAGTACAGGGAAATCAACGAGACGGGCACGGGCGGCGCCGGAGCGGTCGACTGCGGCGAGGACCCCAGCCAGCAGCAGCTGCACAAACGCAAGACGACCAGCCGGACGTCGTCGTCCACCTCGTCGGGCAGTCTCAGCGAGGAGAGCCTCTCGAGCGAGATCTACAAGTCGTTCAAGACCAACTGGATGATCTACGGCGCCGGCACCAGTGGCCAAGCGACGGGCGGCGCCTCGGGGTCGTCCCACCACCATCACCACCACCACCACTACCCGTACGCGGCGAGCGAGGCGCAGGCGGGCGCCAACCATCCACGCAGCTTCACCATCAACGGCGAGTACATCAACGCGTACATGCGCGAGAAGCTGAAGCAGATCAACTCGTCCATCGGCCAGTTGGAGGAGTTCCGGTCTGTGCCGTCGCTGCCGCCGAACCGGACCGCCGCCGTGTCCGCGACGCTCTCCATTCAGGGCCTGATCGACTTCGAGACGTCGTCCGTGACGGCCGCGGACCACAATCGGACGCGGTGTGGCACGGCGGCGATTCTGAACGTTGACGACGGCTACTGTGACTACTGGCGGCCGGTGGGCAGCCTCTCGACCACAGTGGAGAAGGCCGCCCAGCCCAAGCGCTTCTACAAGTACCGACTGAATTTCCTCGGCGGCCACCGCGAGATCAAGATCGAAATGGACCGGCTGCAGCTGCTGGCGCTCTTCGACCGCGACCTCAACTGGATCCACGTCATCCTGGCGATTGTGCTGTCGGCGAGTGTCTCGTTCCTCGGAGCAACCATCCTCCAGCTGGAGTACTACCACGATCTGTGCGCGTTCCTCTTCTGCGCCGTGATCGCCGGCAGTCAGTACTCGCTCGTGAAGAGCGTCCAGCCGGACGCCGCGTCGCCGATTCACGGATTCAACAAGACCGTCGCCTACTCGCGGTCCATCTACTTCACGTTGTGCTCCAGCATGCTGCTCCTGTTCCACCACATGCTGCAGTGCGACGCGGACACCATCACCGCGGTCCTGATTCACCAGAAGTTCACCTTCTTCGGGGTCACCTTCGTGCCTGAGGTGCTGCTGGACGTGTTCCTCGAGGTCATGTGCATCGTGCTGCTCAGCTTCCCCGTCATCTTCAGCCTGGGCCTGTTCCCGCAGATCAACACCTTCTGCATGTACTTCCTGGAGCAGGTGGACATGCACATCTTCGGCGGCAACGCGGACAGTAGCCTCCTGGGGGCGTTCCTTTGCGTTCTCCGGTCGATGCTGGGCGTGATGCTGCTCTACGGGCCACTGTATGCAGCGCTCACCGAAGGCAGGGGCACCCAGTTCATCATATTCTCCATCTTCTGCGGCATGCTCATCCCGTTGGGCTACCACCTGTCCCGGTCGGCCAGCGATTTCAGCCACCTCTGGGCTCTGATCAAGACCAGCATCGTCAGCACGTACCGGGATGATGACGACGAGCTGAGCAGCTCGAACAAGGGCAACAATGACAAGGCGAGTGGCGGCAGCGGCAGCGGCAGCGGCGGCGGTGGCGGTGGCGAGGAGATCGAGATGTCCTCCCTGAAGGGCAAGGGTGGCGCCGAGAAGACTGACAGCAGTTCCGCCAAGAACCAGCCAGCCACCGACGTGGAGTCACCCGCCACCGAGGAGGACAAAGCATCGACGGCCACGATCACAAATCCGGACATGTCCACCGCCACCGCGACAGACTCCGAGTCGCCCGATCCGCTGCCAAAGAAACTCCAGCACACAGTAAACACTCGCCTCAAGAACGACCTAGTGGTGACCACGCTCCTAGCGGTGGTCATGTTCGGCCTCCATTGCAGCACGGTCTTCACAGTCCTCCAGCCCGACCTGAACGTTGTCCTGTACTCATTTGCCGGCGTGCTCGGCCTCCTGCTGCACTACGTGATCCCGCAGATGCGCAAGCACATGCCGTGGCTGTGCTTCGCCCGGCCCATCCTGCGGCAGAACGAATTCGCCCAGTTCGAGGTGTCCGACGCCGCCAAAGTGATGTGGTTCGAGAAGTTCTACATCTATCTGTGCATGATCGAGCGGAACGTGCTGTTCCCGCTGATCGCGATATCCGCGCTCACCGCCGACTCGCAGGCGATCGCCCAGAAGTTCGGCGTCGGCTGGGGCACCCTCATCATCGCCGTGTGTTCGCTGAAATGTAAGTCAAGAGCAGTTTGGTGTCGTTGCCAAGTTAATTTTGTTCACCTTTCTTGCAGTCGTTCGGAACGCGTACTCGGACGCCGCCAACCAGTACCTGATCATCATCTTCACGGTGCTCTTCTTCAAGGTGGACTTCGTCGTCGCCAGCGAGACCTTCCTGATTGACTACTTCTTCGTGTCGCTGGCCTTCCGCAAGTGCTGTGATTTTTTACTAAAGGTAGTTGCAACAGAGATTCTCTGGCCAGACTCACCATCGCGTCTCCCTCTCCTTTCAGCTCCAATTCATCGTAACCTACATTGCCCCGTGGCAGATCACGTGGGGCTCGGCATTTCACGCCTTCGCACAGCCCTTCAGTGTGCCGCACTCGGCGATGTTGTTCCTCCAGGCTGGCGTCAGTGCGCTGCTGTCCACGCCGCTGAACCCGTTCCTCGGCAGCGCCATCTTTCTCACGTCGTACGTGCGTCCGATCAAGTTTTGGGAGCGCGACTACAACACCCGCCGCATCGACCATTCCAACACTCGGCTGAGTTCGCAGCTGGAGCGCGACCTGGGCGCGGACGACAACAACCTGAACAGCATCTTCTACGAGCACCTGACCCGGTCTCTGCAGCACTCGCTGTGCGGCGACCTCCTGATGGGGAGGTGGGGGAACGTGAACCAGGGCGACTGCTTTGGTAAGTCTGACAGTTTCGCCGCGCCAGCACTCGATTGAACGCTTCCCTCCTTTAGTTCTAGCGTCGGACTACCTCAACTGCCTGGTGCACATCATCGAGCTCGGCAACGGGCTGTGTACATTCCAGATGCGTGGCCTCGAGTTCCGGGGGACGTACTGCCAGCAGCGCGAGGTGGAAGCCATCACCGAGGGCGTGGAAGACAACGATGGCTGTTGCTGCTGCGATCCTGGCCACCTGCCGCGGATGCTCAGCGCCAACGCGATGTTCTCGACACGCTGGCTGGCGTGGCAAGTGGTCGCCGCCCAGTACGTCCTCGAGGGGTACTCCATCTCGGACAACCTGGCCAGCGCCACGCTGCAGGTCTTCGAGTACCGCAAAGTGCTGATCACCTACTACATGAAGGTAGGCGGCTGTCACATCCTGTCGCTTAGCCGGATGATCCATGACTTTTCTCCTTCCAGAGCATCATCTACTACGTCCTGAAGAACCCAAAGGTGGACCGTTGGCTGTCCGCGTCGGGGCCCATTCAGGATTCGCTCGTGGACACACTCAAACGGCACTTCGTTGACTTGGACCCCATCTTCAACGTGAACCTCGACGAGGACTTCGACCGGCGCTCTCTGGGCATCACCCGGTCCAGCTTCTGCACCGTGTACCTCAGCTGGATCCAGTTCTGCAGCGACAAGAAGAAGGAGGCAACGCAGCCGAAGGAGCCCGCCGCCGCAGTGCCCAACAAGGAGACCATCAACGTCGAACCGAAGCTGAAGCGGACCACCAGCAGCGAGCACCAGCCGCAGCCGCAGACACAGCAAAACAGACTGTTCACCGTCACCAGAGACGCGCCAATAGTCTCCCTCTGCCTGGCGTTGGGCCTTCTCGCACGTCGCTCCCTGGCCACGGCCAGTCACGGCGCCCTCACCGGAGTCGAGTTCTTCCTGCACGGCCTGCACGCGCTGTTCAAGGGCGATTTCCGGATTACGTCTCCCCGCGACGAATGGGTGTTCGCCGACATGGAACTCCTGCACGCCGTCGTCGCCCCCGCTGTGAAAATGGCTCTCAAGCTCCAGCAGGATCACATCTCAAATCCTGACGAATACCTGGACCCGCTGGCGCTGTATGACGCCATTACGTCGAACTCCAAGGACTTGGTCATCTCCCACGAGGCGGACCCCGTCTGGCGGAGTGCGGTGCTGCGAGGTGCGCCCAGTCTGCTCGCCCTGCGCCACGTCATGGAGGACGGCTCCGACGAGTACCGAATCATCCGGCTGACGAAGCGGTTCCTCAGCTTCCGCGTGATCAAACTCAACCGGGAGTGCGTGCGCGGCCTGTGGGCCGGGCAGCAGCAAGAGCTGATCTACCTGCGCAACCGCAACCCGGAACGCGGGAGCATCCAGAACGCGAAGCAAGCGCTGCGCAACATCATCAACTCGTCCTGTGATCAGCCGATTGGCTACCCCATCTACGTGTCGCCCCTGACGACGTCCTACGCCGACACCAACGACCAGCTGAGCAGCGTAATCGGCGGACCCATCACCCTCGAGTCCATCCGGACGAACTTCATCGACTGGTGGCACCGAGTGCGGGAGCGCTGTCGCCAGGGCTGCAGCAGTGGAAGTGCCACCGTCGAGAGCACTGGCGAGACAGTCCCCGAGCTACCGTCCGTGTACTTCTCACCGGCGGCGGCCAACAATCCCAGCGGCGGCAGCATCACGTACGGCAGCCAGAGCTTGGCTGCTCCGGCGACGCGCACCGGCTTGGTGGGAATGCACAAGCCGACGAACTCGAACCTCCTGGCCGGGCTGCTGAGTCGGGAGCGGGAGCACGTGGAAGTTCCTCCCTACCTGCGGGAGCACAGACTCGTGAGAAAGGGCCACGTGCAGGCGTCACGGGGAGACCGCGCCCGCAGGGCGACACTGCCAATCACACTCGGCATGAGTGGGACAAGCGCTGCCGGCTCGCGGGATCTCAACGACTCGATGGGGGGCAGCAGCACCACCTCGGAGCTGCGCCGGACGGACTTCTCCGAGAGCAGCCAGTCGTCCTCGGGCAACCTGGGCATCGGGAACATAATCACGACGCCGGGCGATTATCCGCGCAAGACGAAGGGCCCCATAAGCCTCACGCGGACCGACATCAAATCCGAAGACAGTATTACGTCCACGATCGAGCTCAACAAGAAGGTGATCATCGTCGATGGGATGGAGGTGAGTGCAGCGAGGATTTCTGTCTTTCTCAGCTAATCGCCGCGGTTTTTCTTTGCAGATCTACGACGGCCTCGATCTGGGCCGACGCATCGACGTGGTCTGGCCGAACGAGCGAATGCGCGCCAACGGCGGCCGTCTCTCCTGGAACGACTGGACCCCGCAAGAGGGCATGGTCGGCTATGTGGTCCACTACTGGTCGCCGAATCACGCCGATCAGCGCTTTCGGTCGCACGTCAATCGGACGCTCTATCTAATCGAGATCGGCGATCATTACGTGCCGGTGGGTGAGCGTGGCATCAAGGAGTACAATCAGATCCTCAGCAGCAAGGAGAGCATCAGTCGTTCGTCGACGCTGACAAACGCCATCGACTGTGTGACACCCGAGGAGAACGAGGAGGGCACCATAACAACGGCGAACAGTGCCGATCCGATAGCAACCATCGATCAGGAGACAAGCATGAGCGAATCAATGACTGAACTGACCACCAGCGAGGTATGACAAATGCCGTTTCACTTCCTTTTCCTGCCCTACGAGGAGGAGGAGCGTTCCAATCGCAACTGCTTCCCCTGCTGGTGGCGGAGGAGGAACAACAATTGGTGAACTGGAACTGGAACTCTCTCCAGTTCTCTCTATCTCTCTCTCTTTGCATGCATTTGTAAATATAGTTGAACCACTGCTAAAGAGAGAAAGAAAGGAGAAGACACACGCGGATGTATGTAGATTGCAAAGCAAACTTACGGCACACACACACACACACACACACAAAATATGTATATATACTGGAGAATATATATATTTACAAGTGCATAGATAAGACGGAACACGTCACGCCGTCTGATAGATGATATCAATTGATTATGGTTATTATTATGGTTATAGATATATAGATTATGGATAAGCTCTCATGTTGCCTTAAACGATTAGACTGATTTTCTATATTTTATCGGATTCATTGTCATTTTAGAGAAATCAAAGCGATACAAAACAAAAATGAACACAAATCGTAGCTTAGACACAAGTGAAAACACACACAAAACGTATGACAAACAAGCGAGGTTGCATTGTTCTTCCGAAAAAGTGACGGAAGCTCTATTTCTCTCTAGTCTCATTCTTCTCCGACCGTCAGTGGAGCGGAAGGAAGAGACCAGAGACGAAGGACGAAACAAGGAAAAACTGTGTAAATACTTTTGTTTTCTGTTCTTTTTTTTTTATTTTTTTTTTTTTTTAAAACACGATCACTGACTTCCTTTCTTTTCTGTATTCCTTCCTCCATCCATATCCACCACTCCTCCTATTGTCGACTAAACTAAAGACCACCTCAATTCGGTTTTCATTACTCACTCTCTCTCTTTCGCGCTTACTTCTAAACACTCGTTCGTTGGCAGTTAAAACGTTTTTTTCAAAAAAAAAAATTGAATATTTACCAAAAAAACCAAACGGACATGCTCTCCTCGCCCCACTCCCCGTATTGTCGACTAATCTAAGGACCACATCAATTCGGTTTTCATTACTCTCTCTCTCTCTCTTTCGCGCTTACTTCTAAACACTCGTTCGTTGGCAGTTAAAACGTTTTTTTCAAAAAAAAAATTGAATATTTACCAAAAAAACCAAATAGACACGTTCCCTCCCCAGTGCAACTCCCCCCTAGAACACTACAAAACCCCATTTGAACACTCTTTCACTCGGAATAAGTTGTCTCACTGTTAACAACACATTTTTTCATAAAATTTCGAAAAAAATAAAAACAAAAAAACAAAAAAAACATGCTGAATTAACTCTAATAATAATAATTACCGTTAAGGATGAGGAAACAAAAAGCCTATACATGTAGAGATCAAAAGTATCTATTGTATTCTAGTGTATTTATTTTAAATTTAACAAAAAAAAAAAAAAACAACAACAAAAACTGTGTAGAGACAAACAAACAAAAAAGAAGAAGAAGAAAACACACTAAAAAAAACAAAACGAATTAAGCGTTATATATATGTAGGAAAAGGAAGAAAACAAAAATGTTATGTATGTAAATAGAATGAACAAATTCAGCAAAAGAAACAAACAAACGTTATTTAAGGATATTTCTCGTAAATGAATTCAATAAAAATTAATATAAAACAATTCAGTTTGCGGCGACTTTCTTTCTCATTTCGTCGATTGCCGAAGAGGGGAGTCCCACAATCAGAGAGCAAGGAGTTGTCCAACCTCGGACAGAGTTAGACCCTGCCTTGCCGACCACGAGCAATGAGAGAGCTAGGGAATTCCCTTGTATTTCCACACACTTTCCCCGGTTGGAGAAGGGTTTCAGTTGTTGAGTGTCACGTCAGATTAACAAAGGACCGCGTTAGGCATGTTCATTAATGCAGATATACGATCATACTAACTTCGGTGAACTCAGTACCGTCAATAGCTCATCGATGTCGGGCAGACGGTGCAGTCATAATTTTTTGACTGCAAATAGGCTCGATTGGAAGAAATATATTTTGTACTAAGGCAAGACTGCAGACATTCTGTACCGAGTGTCTCACACGTCGTATGAGATGTCAATCAAGGGACAAGGGAGTAGTTAGAAGTTGCTCTCTTATTGCTGCTCTCAATCATTCATCGGGGTTTTATAGAAAAGTAACATAGCTCATGAATCTGAGCCAGAATAAGCATGTGGGACAAGGTAACAAGTAAGTGGACGATTAATCTCTAGACCCTATCTCCTCATTCTTCACTCGTTTCTGGAGCATTAAGCATATTGGGCCTTATAAAGGGTAATTTTTTAGCAATTATCTTTTTGGCAACACTGGTTTAAACAGCTGACGCACGTTTCGTGCTTTGTTTCACTGTCAACCATCTTCAGTTTGGTCTATAATTTAACCATGAATCGTCTTACAAACGAACAAACGCTTGCAACTTATTGAATTTTATTATCAAAATGCGTGCTCTGTTAAGAAAGTTCATCGCGCGCTTCTTCCATTTTATGACGAAGCTCATTTTTGGCTCAATGGGTACGTAAATAAGCAGAATTGTCGATTTTGGAGTGAATATCAGCCAGAAGCATTGCAAGAGCTACCAATGCATCCAGAAAAAGGCACAGTTTGGTGCGGTTTATGGGCTGGTGGCATCATTTGACCGTACTTCTTCAAAGACGAAGTACAACACGAGAGTGGCAAATCACTTCTTTTAGAGAACCGGGCATATCTCGAGAACTGTGCGTCCGGGGTAGGAGGTCTAAAGACCCATCGATAGAGGTTGAAAAGACGCGTCTGACGATGCCAACTTTTTTTTTGCCAACCCCACCAGGGGCTTGGAAAAGTAGCCGAGAAGATACATCGAAATGGAAAATCGCGAATATCTCGAAAACTATGCGTTTTTCGGGGATGCAATTCATCTCTTACGCGAATTTCGACCTAAAGCCGCGTTGGAAATACGCTTCTTTTGCGACCGAAATTTTTGAAATCCGTCCAGTAGAAGTGAAGTTATGTAGGAAAACGTGTAGGCAAAGGTCCTTAAAAAAGCTTTTTTAGGAAAAGCACTCGTTTCACTAAATCGGGCAGATTTCGAGAACGGTGCGTCTGGGGTCGGAGAACTGAAGACCATCGAGGGGGGTTAAAAATACCTATCTGACCATGGCAACTTTTTTTTGCTAACCCCACCAGGAGCGTGGAAAATGACATGTTTTAGAGAACCGGGCATATCTCGAGAACTGTGCGTCCGGGGTAGGAGGTCTAAAGACCCATCGATAGAGGTTGAAAAGACGCGTCTGACGATGCCAACTTTTTTTTTTGCCAACCCCACCAGGGGCTTGGAAAAGTAGCTGAGAAGATACATCGAAATGGAAAATCGCGAATATCTCGAAAACTATGCGTTTTTCGGGGATGCAATTCATCTCTTACGCGAATTTCGACCTAAAGCCGCGTTGGAAATACGCTTCTTTTGCGACCGAAATTTTTGAAATCCGTCCAGTAGAAGTGAAGTTATGTAGGAAAACGTGTAGGCAAAGGTCCTTAAAAAAGCTTTTTTAGGAAAAGCACTCTTTTCACTAAATCGGGCAGATTTCGAGAACGGAGCGTCTGGGGTCGGAGAACTGAAGACCATCGAGGGGGGTTAAAAATACCTATCTGACCATGGCAACGTTTTTTTCCTAACCCCACCAGGAGCGTGGAAAATGACATGTTTTAGAGAACCGGGCATATCTCGAGAACTGTGCGTCCGGGGTAGGAGGTCTAAAGACCCATCGATAGAGGTTAAAAAAACGCGTCTGACGATGCCAACTTTTTTTTGCCAACCCCACCAGGGGCTTGGAAAAGTAGCCGAGAAGATACATCGAAATGGAAAATCGCGAATATCTCGAAAACTATGCGTTTTTCGGGGATGCAATTCATCTCTTACGCGAATTTCGACCTAAAGCCGCGTTGGAAATACGCTTCTTTTGCGACCGAAATTTTTGAAATCCGTCCAGTAGAAGTGAAGTTATGTAGGAAAACGTGTAGGCAAAGGTCCTTAAAAAAGCTTTTTTAGGAAAAGCACTCTTTTCACTAAATCGGGCAGATTTCGAGAACGGTGCGTCTGGGGTCGGAGAACTGAAGACCATCGAGGGGGGTTAAAAATACCTATCTGACCATGGCAACGTTTTTTTCCTAACCCCACCAGGAGCGTGGAAAATGACATGTTTTAGAGAACCGGGCATATCTCGAGAACTGTGCATCCGGGGTAGGAGGTCTAAAGACCCATCGATAGAGGTTGAAAAGACGCGTCTGACGATGCCAACTTTTTTTTGCCAACCCCACCAGGGGCTTGGAAAAGTAGCCGAGAAGATACATCGAAATGGAAAATCGCGAATATCTCGAAAACTATGCGTTTTTCGGGGATGCAATTCATCTCTAACGCGAATTTCGACCTAAAGCCGCGTTGGAAATACGCTTCTTTTGCGACCGAAATTTTTGAAATCCGTCCAGTAGAAGTGAAGTTATGTAGGAAAACGTGTAGGCAAAGGTCCTTAAAAAAGCTTTTTTAGGAAAAGCACTCTTTTCACTAAATCGGGCAGATTTCGAGAACGGTGCGTCTGGGGTCGGAGAACTGAAGACCATCGAGGGGGGTTAAAAATACCTATCTGACCATGGCAACGTTTTTTTCCTAACCCCACCAGGAGCGTGGAAAATGACATGTTTTAGAGAACCGGGCATATCTCGAGAACTGTGCGTCCGGGGTAGGAGGTCTAAAGACCCATCGATAGAGGTTGAAAAGACGCGTCTGACGATGCCAACTTTTTTTTGCCAACCCCACCAGGGGCTTGGAAAAGTAGCCGAGAAGATACATCGAAATGGAAAATCGCGAATATCTCGAAAACTATGCGTTTTTCGGGGATGCAATTCATCTCTTACGCGAATTTCGACCTAAAGCCGCGTTGAAAATACGCTTCTTTTGCGACCGAAATTTTTGAAATCCGTCCAGTAGAAGTGAAGTTATGTAGGAAAACGTGTAGGCAAAGGTCCTTAAAAAAGCTTTTTTAGGAAAAGCACTCGTTTCACTAAATCGGGCAGATTTCGAGAACGGTGTGTTTGGGGTCGGAGAACTGAAGACCATCGAGGGGGGTTAAAAATACCTATCTGACCATGGCAACGTTTTTTTCCTAACCCCACCAGGAGCGTGGAAAATGACATGTTTTAGAGAACCGGGCATATCTCGAGAACTGTGAGTCCGGGGTAGGAGGTCTAAAGACCCATCGATAGAGGTTGAAAAGACGCGTCTGACGATGCCAACTTTTTTTTTGCCAACCCCACCAGGGGCTTGGAAAAGTAGCCGAGAAGATACATCGAAATGGAAAATCGCGAATATCTCGAAAACTATGCGTTTTTCGGGGATGCAATTCATCTCTTACGCGAATTTCGACCTAAAGCCGCGTTGGAAATACGCTTCTTTTGCGACCGAAATTTTTGAAATCCGTCCAGTAGAAGTGAAGTTATGTAGGAAAACGTGTAGGCAAAGGTCCTTAAAAAAGCTTTTTTAGGAAAAGCACTCTTTTCACTAAATCGGGCAGATTTCGAGAACGGTGCGTCTGGGGTCGGAGAACTGAAGACCATCGAGGGGGGTTAAAAATACCTATCTGACCATGGCAACGTTTTTTTCCTAACCCCACCAGGAGCGTGGAAAATGACATGTTTTAGAGAACCGGGCATATCTCGAGAACTGTGCGTCCGGGGTAGGAGGTCTAAAGACCCATCGATAGAGGTTGAAAAGACGCGTCTGACGATGCCAACTTTTTTTTGCCAACCCCACCAGGGGCTTGGAAAAGTAGCCGAGAAGATACATCGAAATGGAAAATCGCGAATATCTCGAAAACTATGCGTTTTTCGGGGATGCAATTCATCTCTTACGCGAATTTCGACCTAAAGCCGCGTTGGAAATACGCTTCTTTTGCGACCGAAATTTTTGAAATCCGTCCAGTAGAAGTGAAGTTATGTAGGAAAACGTGTAGGCAAAGGTCCTTAAAAAAGTTTTTGTAGGAAAAGCACTCTTTTCACTAAATCGGGCAGATTTCGAGAACGGTGCGTCTGGGGTCGGAGAACTGAAGACCATCGAGGGGGGTTAAAAATACCTATCTGACCATGGCAACGTTTTTTTCCTAACCCCACCAGGAGCGTGGAAAATGACATGTTTTAGAGAACCGGGCATATCTCGAGAACTGTGCGTCCGGGGTAGGAGGTCTAAAGACCCATCGATAGAGGTTGAAAAGACGCGTCTGACGATGCCAACTTTTTTTTGCCAACCCCACCAGGGGCTTGGAAAAGTAGCCGAGAAGATACATCGAAATGGAAAATCGCGAATATCTCGAAAACTATGCGTTTTTCGGGGATGCAATTCATCTCTTACGCGAATTTCGACCTAAAGCCGCGTTGGAAATACGCTTCTTTTGCGACCGAAATTTTTGAAATCCGTCCAGTAGAAGTGAAGTTATGTAGGAAAACGTGTAGGCAAAGGTCCTTAAAAAAGCTTTTTTAGGAAAAGCACTCGTTTCACTAAATCGGGCAGATTTCGAGAACGGTGTGTTTGGGGTCGGAGAACTGAAGACCATCGAGGGGGGTTAAAAATACCTATCTGACCATGGCAACGTTTTTTTCCTAACCCCACCAGGAGCGTGGAAAATGACATGTTTTAGAGAACCGGGCATATCTCGAGAACTGTGCGTCCGGGGTAGGAGGTCTAAAGACCCATCGATAGAGGTTGAAAAGACGCGTCTGACGATGCCAACTTTTTTTTGCCAACCCCACCAGGGGCTTGGAAAAGTAGCCGAGAAGATACATCGAAATGGAAAATCGCGAATATCTCGAAAACTATGCGTTTTTCGGGGATGCAATTCATCTCTTACGCGAATTTCGACCTAAAGCCGCGTTGGAAATACGCTTCTTTTGCGACCGAAATTTTTGAAATCCGTCCAGTAGAAGTGAAGTTATGTAGGAAAACGTGTAGGCAAAGGTCCTTAAAAAAGCTTTTATAGGAAAAGCACTCTTTTCACTAAATCGGGCAGATTTCGAGAACGGTGCGTCTGGGGTCGGAGAACTAAAGACCATCGAGGGGGGTTAAAAATACCTATCTGACCATGGCAACTTTTTTTTGCTAACCCCACCAGGAGCGTGGAAAATGACATGTTTTAGAGAACCGGGCATATCTCGAGAACTGTGCGTCCGGGGTAGGAGGTCTAAAGACCCATCGATAGAGGTTGAAAAGACGCGTCTGACGATGCCAACTTTTTTTTTGCCAACCCCACCAGGGGCTTGGAAAAGTAGCCGAGAAGATACATCGAAATGGAAAATCGCGAATATCTCGAAAACTATGCGTTTTTCGGGGATGCAATTCATCTCTTACGCGAATTTCGACCTAAAGCCGCGTTGGAAATACGCTTCTTTTGCGACCGAAATTTTTGAAATCCGTCCAGTAGAAGTGAAGTTATGTAGGAAAACGTGTAGGCAAAGGTCCTTAAAAAAGCTTTTTTAGGAAAAGCACTCTTTTCACTAAATCGGGCAGATTTCGAGAACGGTGCGTCTGGGGTCGGAGAACTGAAGACCATCGAGGGGGGTTAAAAATACCTATCTGACCATGGCAACGTTTTTTTCCTAACCCCACCAGGAGCGTGGAAAATGACATGTTTTAGAGAACCGGGCATATCTCGAGAACTGTGCGTCCGGGGTAGAAGGTCTAAAGACCCATCGATAGAGGTTGAAAAGACGCGTCTGACGATGCCAACTTTTTTTTGCCAACCCCACCAGGGGCTTGGAAAAGTAGCCGAGAAGATACATCGAAATGGAAAATCGCGAATATCTCGAAAACTATGCGTTTTTCGGGGATGCAATTCATCTCTTACGCGAATTTCGACCTAAAGCCGCGTTGGAAATACGCTTCTTTTGCGACCGAAATTTTTGAAATCCGTCCAGTAGAAGTGAAGTTATGTAGGAAAACGTGTAGGCAAAGGTCCTTAAAAAAGCTTTTTTAGGAAAAGCACTCTTTTCACTAAATCGGGCAGATTTCGAGAACGGTGCGTCTGGGGTCGGAGAACTGAAGACCATCGAGGGGGGTTAAAAATACCTATCTGACCATGGCAACGTTTTTTTCCTAACCCCACCAGGAGCGTGGAAAATGACATGTTTTAGAGAACCGGGCATATCTCGAGAACTGTGCGTCCGGGGTAGGAGGTCTAAAGACCCATCGATAGAGGTTGAAAAGACGCGTCTGACGATGCCAACTTTTTTTTGCCAACCCCACCAGGGGCTTGGAAAAGTAGCCGAGAAGATACATCGAAATGGAAAATCGCGAATATCTCGAAAACTATGCGTTTTTCGGGGATGCAATTCATCTCTTACGCGAATTTCGACCTAAAGCCGCGTTGGAAATACGCTTCTTTTGCGACCGAAATTTTTGAAATCCGTCCAGTAGAAGTGAAGTTATGTAGGAAAACGTGTAGGCAAAGGTCCTTAAAAAAGCTTTTTTAGGAAAAGCACTCGTTTCACTAAATCGGGCAGATTTCGAGAACGGTGTGTTTGGGGTCGGAGAACTGAAGACCATCGAGGGGGGTTAAAAATACCTATCTGACCATGGCAACGTTTTTTTCCTAACCCCACCAGGAGCGTGGAAAATGACATGTTTTAGAGAACCGGGCATATCTCGAGAACTGTGCGTCCGGGGTAGGAGGTCTAAAGACCCATCGATAGAGGTTGAAAAGACGCGTCTGACGATGCCAACTTTTTTTTGCCAACCCCACCAGGGGCTTGGAAAAGTAGCCGAGAAGATACATCGAAATGGAAAATCGCGAATATCTCGAAAACTATGCGTTTTTCGGGGATGCAATTCATCTCTTACGCGAATTTCGACCTAAAGCCGCGTTGGAAATACGCTTCTTTTGCGACCGAAATTTTTGAAATCCGTCCAGTAGAAGTGAAGTTATGTAGGAAAACGTGTAGGCAAAGGTCCTTAAAAAAGCTTTTTTAGGAAAAGCACTCGTTTCACTAAATCGGGCAGATTTCGAGAACGGTGTGTTTGGGGTCGGAGAACTGAAGACCATCGAGGGGGGTTAAAAATACCTATCTGACCATGGCAACGTTTTTTTCCTAACCCCACCAGGAGCGTGGAAAATGACATGTTTTAGAGAACCGGGCATATCTCGAGAACTGTGCGTCCGGGGTAGGAGGTCTAAAGACCCATCGATAGAGGTTGAAAAGACGCGTCTGACGATGCCAACTTTTTTTTGCCAACCCCACCAGGGGCTTGGAAAAGTAGCCGAGAAGATACATCGAAATGGAAAATCGCGAATATCTCGAAAACTATGCGTTTTTCGGGGATGCAATTCATCTCTTACGCGAATTTCGACCTAAAGCCGCGTTGGAAATACGCTTCTTTTGCGACCGAAATTTTTGAAATCCGTCCAGTAGAAGTGAAGTTATGTAGGAAAACGTGTAGGCAAAGGTCCTTAAAAAAGCTTTTTTAGGAAAAGCACTCGTTTCACTAAATCGGGCAGATTTCGAGAACGGTGTGTTTGGGGTCGGAGAACTGAAGACCATCGAGGGGGGTTAAAAATACCTATCTGACCATGGCAACGTTTTTTTCCTAACCCCACCAGGAGCGTGGAAAATGACATGTTTTAGAGAACCGGGCATATCTCGAGAACTGTGCGTCCGGGGTAGGAGGTCTAAAGACCCATCGATAGAGGTTGAAAAGACGCGTCTGACGATGCCAACTTTTTTTGCCAACCCCACCAGGGGCTTGGAAAAGTAGCCGAGAAGATACATCGAAATGGAAAATCGCGAATATCTCGAAAACTATGCGTTTTTCGGGGATGCAATTCATCTCTTATGCGAATTTCGACCTAAAGCCGCGTTGGAAATACGCTTCTTTTGCGACCGAAATTTTTGAAATCCGTCCAGTAGAAGTGAAGTTATGTAGGAAAACGTGTAGGCAAAGGTCCTTAAAAAAGCTTTTTTAGGAAAAGCACTCGTTTCACTAAATCGGGCAGATTTCGAGAACGGTGCGTCTGGGGTCGGAGAACTGAAGACCATCGAGGGGGGTTAAAAATACCTATCTGACCATGGCAACGTTTTTTTCCTAACCCCACCAGGAGCGTGGAAAATGACATGTTTTAGAGAACCGGGCATATCTCGAGAACTGTGCGTCCGGGGTAGGAGGTCTAAAGACCCATCGATAGAGGTTGAAAAGACGCGTCTGACGATGCCAACTTTTTTTTGCCAACCCCACCAGGGGCTTGGAAAAGTAGCCGAGAAGATACATCGAAATGGAAAATCGCGAATATTTCGAAAACTATGCGTTTTTCGGGGATGCAATTCATCTCTTACGCGAATTTCGACCTAAAGCCGCGTTGGAAATACGCTTCTTTTGCGACCGAAATTTTTGAAATCCGTCCAGTAGAAGTGAAGTTATGTAGGAAAACGTGTAGGCAAAGGTCCTTAAAAAAGCTTTTTTTAGGAAAAGCACTCGTTTCACTAAATCGGGCAGATTTCGAGAACGGTGTGTTTGGGGTCGGAGAACTGAAGACCATCGAGGGGGGTTAAAAATACCTATCTGACCATGGCAACGTTTTTTTCCTAACCCCACCAGGAGCGTGGAAAATGACATGTTTTAGAGAACCGGGCATATCTCGAGAACTGTGCGTCCGGGGTAGGAGGTCTAAAGACCCATCGATAGAGGTTGAAAAGACGCGTCTGACGATGCCAACTTTTTTTTGCCAACCCCACCAGGGGCTTGGAAAAGTAGCCGAGAAGATACATCGAAATGGAAAATCGCGAATATCTCGAAAACTATGCGTTTTTCGGGGATGCAATTCATCTCTTACGCGAATTTCGACCTAAAGCCGCGTTGGAAATACGCTTCTTTTGCGACCGAAATTTTTGAAATCCGTCCAGTAGAAGTGAAGTTATGTAGGAAAACGTGTAGGCAAAGGTCCTTAAAAAAGCTTTTTTAGGAAAAGCACTCTTTTCACTAAATCGGGCAGATTTCGAGAACGGTGCGTCTGGGGTCGGAGAACTGAAGACCATCGAGGGGGGTTAAAAATACCTATCTGACCATGGCAACGTTTTTTTCCTAACCCCACCAGGAGCGTGGAAAATGACATGTTTTAGAGAACCGGGCATATCTCGAGAACTGTGCGTCCGGGGTAGGAGGTCTAAAGACCCATCGATAGAGGTTGAAAAGACGCGTCTGACGATGCCAACTTTTTTTTGCCAACCCCACCAGGGGCTTGGAAAAGTAGCCGAGAAGATACATCGAAATGGAAAATCGCGAATATCTCGAAAACTATGCGTTTTTCGGGGATGCAATTCATCTCTTACGCGAATTTCGACCTAAAGCCGCGTTGGAAATACGCTTCTTTTGCGACCGAAATTTTTGAAATCCGTCCAGTAGAAGTGAAGTTATGTAGGAAAACGTGTAGGCAAAGGTCCTTAAAAAAGCTTTTTTAGGAAAAGCACTCGTTTCACTAAATCGGGCAGATTTCGAGAACGGTGCGTCTGGGGTCGGAGAACTGAAGACCATCGAGGGGGGTTAAAAATACCTATCTGACCATGGCAACGTTTTTTTCCTAACCCCACCAGGAGCGTGGAAAATGACATGTTTTAGAGAACCGGGCATATCTCGAGAACTGTGCGTCCGGGGTAGGAGGTCTAAAGACCCATCGATAGAGGTTGAAAAGACGCGTCTGACGATGCCAACTTTTTTTTGCCAACCCCACCAGGGGCTTGGAAAAGTAGCCGAGAAGATACATCGAAATGGAAAATCGCGAATATCTCGAAAACTATGCGTTTTTCGGGGATGCAATTCATCTCTTACGCGAATTTCGACCTAAAGCCGCGTTGGAAATACGCTTCTTTTGCGACCGAAATTTTTGAAATCCGTCCAGTAGAAGTGAAGTTATGTAGGAAAACGTGTAGGCAAAGGTCCTTAAAAAAGCTTTTTTAGGAAAAGCACTCGTTTCACTAAATCGGGCAGATTTCGAGAACGGTGCGTCTGGGGTCGAAGAACTAAAGACCATCGAGGGGGGTTAAAAATACCTATCTGACCATGGCAACTTTTTTTTGCTAACCCCACCAGGAGCGTGGAAAATGACATGTTTTAGAGAACCGGGCATATCTCGAGAACTGTGCGTCCGGGGTAGGAGGTCTAAAGACCCATCGATAGAGGTTGAAAAGACGCGTCTGGCGATGCCAACTTTTTTTTGCCAACCCCACCAGGGGCTTGGAAAAGTAGCCGAGAAGATACATCGAAATGGAAAATCGCGAATATCTCGAAAACTATGCGTTTTTCGGGGATGCAATTCATCTCTTACGCGAATTTCGACCTAAAGCCGCGTTGGAAATACGCTTCTTTTGCGACCGAAATTTTTGAAATCCGTCCAGTAGAAGTGAAGTTATGTAGGAAAACGTGTAGGCAAAGGTCCTTAAAAAAGCTTTTTTAGGAAAAGCACTCGTTTCACTAAATCGGGCAGATTTCGAGAACGGTGCGTCTGGGGTCGGAGAACTAAAGACCATCGAGGGGGGTTAAAAATACCTATCTGACCATGGCAACTTTTTTTTGCTAACCCCACCAGGAGCGTGGAAAATGACATGTTTTAGAGAACCGGGCATATCTCGAGAACTGTGCGTCCGGGGTAGGAGGTCTAAAGACCCATCGATAGAGGTTGAAAAGACGCGTCTGACGATGCCAACTTTTTTTTTGCCAACCCCACCAGGGGCTTGGAAAAGTAGCCGAGAAGATACATCGAAATGGAAAATCGCGAATATCTCGAAAACTATGCGTTTTTCGGGGATGCAATTCATCTCTTACGCGAATTTCGACCTAAAGCCGCGTTGGAAATACGCTTCTTTTGCGACCGAAATTTTTGAAATCCGTCCAGTAGAAGTGAAGTTATGTAGGAAAACGTGTAGGCAAAGGTCCTTAAAAAAGCTTTTTTAGGAAAAGCACTCTTTTCACTAAATCGGGCAGATTTCGAGAACGGTGCGTCTGGGGTCGGAGAACTGAAGACCATCGAGGGGGGTTAAAAATACCTATCTGACCATGGCAACGTTTTTTTCCTAACCCCACCAGGAGCGTGGAAAATGACATGTTTTAGAGAACCGGGCATATCTCGAGAACTGTGCGTCCGGGGTAGGAGGTCTAAAGACCCATCGATAGAGGTTGAAAAGACGCGTCTGACGATGCCAACTCCACATCGAACTGCAGCACCTTACAAACACCATCTCCTCATCCGTCATTTGTTTCTTTAGCATGAAGCAGAAGGAGGCAACCTGGGGCATCGTAGACCCTGAATGCACTTCTCTTTGGGCAAAAAAAAACGGCACTACTATACCGACAGAGACTGTGGGACAGGAGGATGCTCGGGTATAAGATGTCGCGCACTCAATTGGATAAAGACCTCAGCCCACTTGATGTGCCTAACTGAAAACAACAAGGTCGACACCGTGGATGGATGTAGAGACTTCTTGGTTGAGGATCAGCTCCGCCTCCGCTCACTGCAGCGCCACACAAAGAAGACCTAGAAACTGACTAAAGGGTGAACTGAAGTGAATCTTCTCCTGGCGGTGTTCCTGCCAATGCCACACGGAATGAGAGAAACCACCACATACCACATCCATCCACCCTTCTAACTCTAACCTAACTTCAGCGAATCTTCAATGCAACATCAGGAAAGCTACCACTGCCTCAGCACGTTTTCGAAACAAACTCCAGAGCCCCCGTGAAACAGAACACAATCCCGAAATGTCTCGCAATCGATGTGTGTACACGCACCTTTCAGATGATCCCTGCTGTTGACCAGACCATGAAGAGCAAACCATAACCTCAACCTGAACCGAAACCAAGAAGTTAACTCCTAAAAAGGATGCATCTCCCTCTCCTCACAACGACTCAACCAAAGATAATAAAAGAATATTCTACAAAGTCAAGGAATACGTACGTTTAAAGGGACCTTGCCTGCAGAAGTGGGTGTGATCTTGACCAAGAGCAGTCAGACGCTGCTGCTGTGCGAGGGGATCCTATCTTAAACCGAGTGTCCCTATTCTTGCTCTACAATCTGTTCCGCTTGCGTGCTCTCCTATCCTATCTTATCTTGAGTTCTTGCTCTACGCCCCCCTTCACAAACTAATCCTACGCAGCGTCAAGGGTGCTGCTGAATTGAATTGAATTGAATTTGTGTGCTCTTCTTTTAAGTTTTATTCTATTTTCTAACAATCGAGGATCACGCCGAGTCCGTCGGCGGCCAGTGTGGCGACAGCTCGGCCAGCTTCACGTCGTACAGGAGATCACAGTACTGCGCCATCAGATCTGAAAGGAAGACACAACGCTCCAGTCACACGATTCCACTGCGAAGTGAAAACACTTACAGTTCGGATCCTTCTTCCACTCGTCGAGCAGCTTCTGCTTGCTGTGCACCTCCTTAAGGATCAGCGCCCGCTTGAACTTGGTCAGGTTCTCGTTCAGATTCGACCAACTCTTCACAATCGCCGAGGGGGTGGTCTTCAGCTTCGACTTATACTCGCCCAGCTTGGGGCACACCTCTCCGTTCAGGAGGAACATGCCGAAGTAGCTGAAGGAGGAAAGAGGAAACCGATTAAATGTGACACCACGAGTGTGATGGGGGCAGACTCACCAACACGCCTTCTCACTCAGCGGCATCTCCATCTCGGCAAGGGGGATCTCCCAGGCGGCCTTGCCGTAGGTGGCGTCCACGAAGCAGAACACCTTGCCCTCGTCGGCGTTGTACTTCGGCAGTGGGTCCTCCTTTATCGTCCGAATGTTGCACAGCATCGGCACGTACAGCAGCAGCCACTCGGGATCGATGGCTGTGATGCCGCGGATGAACAGCTTCGTGGAGTCGCCGTTCTGTGTCTCGTAGGCCTCCTGGTATATCACCCAGTCGGGCAGGTTCTTCCGCAGCACAGACGACGAGTGCATGAAGACGGGCTCCTCCATGTCAAGGCAGTGGTAGGCGTACTTCATCTTCCGCTTCTCCTCCTTGTCACTGATCTCGTCCAGGGGCACCTTCTTCGCCACGCGGTCGCCCATACCGGCGAGCAGGATCTGCCGCAGGAATCTGGCCTGCTTGTCTGTGGGCGGCGCCATTTGTGGGTCCACGCAGAGGTCCACGTTGGCCAGGTTCAGATTGATCTCGTTCGTCAGCTGGACGCGCAGCTTTCTGACTTCCGTCAGCGCCTTGTGCCGCAGTCCGTTTTCGCTGCAGAACTGCTGCAGTTCTCCCTTGGATCCGGCGTACTCGGCGGCCCCTACGGCCTTCAGCAGGATCATGGGGTCGCCGAGAAGCCTAAAGTTCCCGGTGGACGCCCACGTCAGACGGCGTCGGTGCCAGTTGTTGTGGGCTATCCCGCTGGGGGCCTGCGCATCGGCGTTGCCCTCCATCAGGAGCTCCTGCACGGAGAGGGCAGCCACCAGGCACACGGTGTAGGGCAGCATGTCCTGCTGGTGGCTCAGCGCCAGCATCTTGCCGAAACGAGGCGCCACGGGGAACCGGGATATGACCTGGCCGAGCCGCGTGACGGGCGGCACACACTTGGGATCGTCGGGATTCTGCTTCAGCCCCAGCGCGCCCAGGACCATGAGTCGCTTTTCGGCCGCCTGCAGCTGCTCGGCGTCAGGCGGCGAGGGGAAGGGGAAGTTGATCACCCGGTCGATGCCCATGCTGCGCATCTGCATCATCAGGTCGTCCACTGGCTTCTTCTGGATGTCCGGCGTGCTGAATCCCTCGAACTCGTCGTTGTACACCGCGCTGGAGTACAGCCGGTAGCAGTGCCCCGCACTGGTACGTCCCGCTCGGCCAGCTCTCTGGTCAGCCGACGCCTTGCTTGTGTACGTGACGACAAAGGCGCTGACGCCGGTGATCTTGTCGTACAGGCGGGTCTTCTGCCGCCCGCAGTCGACGACGTACTTGATGTTCGGAATGGTCAGCGAGGTCTCGGCCACGTTTGTGCTCACAATGCACAGCCTGCAGCCGGCCGGTGGTGGCTGGAAGATTCGGTTCTGTTTCTCCGTCGATAGCAGTGAGTAGAGAGGCAGTGCCCACAGGGGCTGCGATGTGGTGGCTTTGTCCTCGTCGTCGGATTCTTCCTCGTCAGAGTCGCCGCCCGCCGACTGGTCGTCCTCGAGCAGGTCGGCTTCGGTGTCGTCGCCCGGCAGCTTGTAGTCGTCCAGGTTGATCTTCGGCAGGGCTATCTGCGAGACGAACTTCTTCTTGGCCCGCTTCACGTTCTTGATCGCTTTCTTCATGTCGAACTCGTCGTCGTCGTCGTCCTCCTCCTTCTCTTCGGCTTTAGCCTCGTCCACGGCTTCGCCCTCCTCGGCCGCTTTGGTCGGCGGCTTGTAGGGAAAGACCCTCTTCAACTTCCGCACGAGGTAGTTCACCTCCTGCTGGCCCGTGACGAAAATCAGGATGCCACCCTCGGGCAGGTTCGAGTGGATTTTGAGCGTCTTCTTGAACGCCTCCTCGACATAGTTGTCCACCGTGGTCTTCTGGAAGTGAATGGTGACGGGGAACTGCCTCGAGTCGACCTTCAACAGCGGCGGGGGCACGCGGAAGAGCTTCGCGTTCTGCAGGAAATCCTCCACGCGAAGCGTGGCCGACATGATGAGCAGCTTCAGGGGATTGCCGCGCTTCAGCCGCAGCGGGACAATGCGCGAGAGCAGCCCGATCAGGATGTCTGTGTAGGCGCTCCTCTCGTGCGCCTCGTCCAGGATGATCACCGAGTACTTGAGCAGCATGAAGTCGGATTCGATTTCCTTCAGCAGCACACCGTCCGTCATGAACTTGACCTTCGTCCGATCGGTGACGTTACCCTCGAAGCGAATGAGGTAGGAGACCTCCTTCTCGCTCAGGTTCATCTCACGTGCGACACGCTTCGACATGGAAATCGCCGCCACACGACGCGGCTCGGTGACGCCGATGAGCTTGTGCTCAGCGTAGCCCGACTCGTAGAGAAACTGCGGGATTTGTGTGGTCTTTCCGGAGCCTGTCTCGCCCGCTATGATGACTATGGAGTTCTCATTGATCGTCTCCATGATCACCTGCTCCTCGGCGAGAATGGGGAGACGCAGGCGGGCTGCCTGGATCTCTGGATCTCGATTCACGGCGATGTACACTGCGGGCTTCGACGAAACTGGCGGTTTTGTTGCAGTTTCTGGTTCTTTAACCGGGGCCGCAGCGGGTGCCGGGATCTCCTCGACCATTGCTTGAGGTGCATCGTCATCAGAAGACGTTGAGTCGTCGTTGTCGTCCAAGCCGATGATGTTGTAGTTCTTCTTGGCCTGCGTCTCCCCATCACTGTCACTCTCGTCGGCGTCGGCGTAGCCCTTCAGCAGCTCCAAGCGCTTGCGTTTGTTCACCCCCGCGATGCTGCTCACTTTCGCCGCGTTAGCCTCCTGCTGCTTCTGCTCCTTTTTCTTCTTTTGCTTCTCCAACAGAGCACCCAGGGTGCCCAGCTTCTTCAAGCCCACCGTCTGCACCTGACTGATGGACTGATACAACTGCAACTCGTCGCTCGGAATCTGCACTGTCTGCAGGCCGGCTATGACCGATGCTCTCTGCAAACCAAACGAACACACTCTTCGTCACCAGCTTATGGGAAAATTCAACTCGGACTCACCTGTTCCTTCTTGCGTTTCTTGCTGACAATCGTCTCCAGGCGTTTTCTCTGCTTTTTCGTCAGAATCTTCGTATGATGCACCACCTCGTTCTTGACTTTGGTCTTGCGCTTCTTCGACGGCAGCACCGGGGCGTTCGCATCATCGTAACCACCACTGCCTCCGGCTGGGAGGTCAAGATCGAGTTTGATCTGCGAAGTGGGAGAGAAGTTAGGGAAAATGCTGTTCGCTGGCTCACTGGCGGTGGCGTACCTTCTTCACTTCCGTGTTGTCCACAACAACTGTCTGGTTTGTCTGCCTCGCTCGGGCGTTGAACACCTTTTTACCCATTTTTTTGGCGAAAATTAAATTGCGTTCGAAGAGAATTCAATTCGTTTTCGGCATCAACATCGCACGTGTTGACGAGAATGTGTCTTAATTCTGCTGTGTGTGCTGTCAACATGAATGTACAAGTTTTGACAGATTGTCAGTGGGTTTTGATTTGATGCCGGTAAGGTGGTGTCGATATGATGGTGAATTGTGAATGTACGACTGTTTTATCGACAAATGCAGTTTAGGGAAGATTTTTGTTGGTTGGTTTTTTTGGTAAATTATTTGACGGGGGGGTTTGAGGTGAATTGGGAATTTTTAAATAATTTGAAAAAAATTGTAAAAAAGAAGAGGAAATGTGGTGCGTACTGTAATGAATGTACCCTCTGTCCGAGTTGTTTCATAAGGTCAAACAAAATTGTAAAAAGAAGACTCACTCTCTGTCTGAGTTGTTTCATGAAGTCGCTTTTACACTAGCTAAGTTGGTCGCCGATTTTTTTCAATCTCTGTGTTATTTCCTTTGTGTGATCCCTTCTGTCTCACCTCAATTGGCTTACAAGCATTGGCGACGAAGTTAGGGTGCGTTAAAGCGGCCTACGACGACTGAAAGAATTGTCCAGATTCCCATTTCCAAAAATAGAACAACAGTCTAGAGCATAGTTTCTCAACCTATGAGCCTGTGTGGAACCGAATTTAGCTTTCGGCGGACCTCTTCGCACGTAACTCCGGCCTGTGCGGACTCCCAGCAACGAATTCATCTCTCGGCGGACCCCTTCCCATGTAACTCAGGCCGTCGCGGACACCCAGCAACGAATTTAGCTCTCGGCGGGCATCTCCCCAGGTAACTCCGGCCTGTGCGGACTCCCAGCAACGAATTCATCTCTCGGCGGACACCTGTCAACGTAACTGCCGGCCGTCGCGGACCACAGGTTGAGAATTCCTGATCTAGACAGTCATTTTACAGCAAGGGAAAAACCCATTCACTAGTCATGATTCACTTCACGGAGCCATGTCTACCAACTGCAAACAATAAATATCCCTTTCGTCCTTCGAACACAAAAACAGAAACATCCCTCCTAACTTTCGACATTTCGAAGTGTCCCCCTTTTTTACGACGCAACCACCCCCGCCGCTTGACATCGACACAGACAACTTTTCCACAACGCATACGCAGCAGCGCGCATTCGTCGTTTCCTTCACAAGAAATTCTCGAACGAACGACAAAGCTGTGTTGTCTTCTTCGAAAACTTTCGAACTAAATATCGGTCGGCGCAGTTTTTATTTAGATTTTAAGGTAGACATCAATCGGAACGGTCTTAGTGTATCGCAGTATCGTGTACAGTTAAAAAGAAGAAAGCCAACCCCTACCCCTCAGCGGCGCTCGCAAATAGAGAAACCTCATAAAAATCATCATTTCTCAAGTTCGGTCGTGGATAGGTTTTTCGATTGAAAACCATGTAAAATCTTCGAGCATCCTCTCTTCAATCAGTGCCATCCGAACCGAGCAGTTGATTCCAGATTCATCCTCTCGAAGGGACACAGTTTTACGACAAGACCACACATAGTTTTGTGACAAGACACCCAGAAGAGAAGTTCACGTAAATTAAGAAAAAAAAAAAAAAAACGAATAAAAAAAAGTTTTTCTTTCGTCGCTCTCCTTTCGCCCCCCGAATCGTGCCACACATCCGCAGTGGTCGTTGCTGGTGGTGGCCTGTGTGTGGTGGTATCTCTTGAGTGTAGAGCGAGAGAGGACACACCGCGAGAGACGTGCGAGGGTGAAGCCCAAAAAGGAGGAGTATAGTATTAGCAGCAGCAGCAGTAGCAGCAGCAGCACAACCAGCAAAAGATACTTTATTTTAGGGGTGTGCCTGGTAGTTTCGATTTTTTTCTCTGCACGCGAACAACACTGAATTAAAACCACACGGCTCCGGAGCCCGTTTTGCTTTTGCTTTCTCGGAGAGAGTTCTGTTTTGATTTGATTTTTTGATTCAACAAAAAAAAAAAAAAAAAAAAAAAGAAGAAAAATAAACTTTTTTGTGTGCCCCGATCGACCACCAACCGTCGAAGGAGGGAGGAAAAGTTCGCTTTTGTCCGTGTGAACAGACGAGAAGCATCGTGTTCCTTTAATATTCTCGAAATAAGTGACAAAAAAAGAAATAAAAATAAATCAAGTGTAAAAGAAAGAAAACTGGAAAATCCAAAAAAAATGTCGTCACCTACGAGATACTTAGTTACATGTTTGAGTGCATTCGTGCTCATCATCAGCAGTTCACAGGTAAGTTATTATTTTTCTGCTTAATTTATACCGATCCCCCTGCCCCTGCTCCCCCATGCATCAGCTTATCTGACGAATTCTAACAAGTCGGATGAGTGTATCGCGAAAATAGGCAAATCGTTTGGTTTTTCTTTCGCTACTCTACATTGCGGCGCTGTGGTGGAGGTGGTGGAGGTCCTGTGTTCCATTTACTACGCATGTATCCTGTGTGGAAAAAACCGCAGGATTCTAGGTTTTTTTTTTTCTCTCCCAAAAAAAAAATGGGAAAAAAAGAAACCAGGGGACACAACACAGATCTCCGATTTAAATAAAAAAAATAACCCTCGATCCTGGAGAGGAAAAAATAAAAGGATATCGATCTCTTGATGGGAAATTTACAAAAAAAAAAAAAAAACGACGATAAGGAGGTGGACGAGGTAGAAAATCGACACTTTAAGGAATTCCCAACCACCCACCCCATCACACACACACTGCCATAGTCACACACACACTCACACAGCCGCACAAATCATACGCATATGGCATCATCTCCACCCATACACGCTTGCAATTCAATGATTCACCGCGCACTCACTTATACATTACACACATTAGCAGCATTTTCTTGTTGAAAGGCTTACTAATACCCCCCCCCCCCCCCCCTTACCACCCATCCATCCACCTCATCTCATCGCCTTCCCCCTCCGCCCTCTCCTCGCACACCATCCAGCAGCAACAACAGCACAAAAAAGCCTTCAATTCATCGTCATTCACCCAATCTCTCTCCCAGTGCCTGTGGTGACTGCCTTTCATTTTGAAACAGCTCTCCTCCCCCCACCCCCATCCCCTCTCCCACACTGTTCTGTGTGCGTTCCTCCAGCCTTTTAGCTGAAGAAGAGAAAGCTTCACACAAACGCAACGTTACAACGATTCGAGAACAAAAAAGGAGGAAAAAAAAAAACGGGCCACAACCGCACCACACTCTGTGTACACAGGTACACCACACTCCGGGTGGGTTATTGGTCCTGACACACAGCAGTGGCTTAGCTCGGGGGAGGGTGGGGGATGCCTGCCAGCTATTTATTTTGGACCCATAGCCGATGTTCTTCTTCGTCTTCCCCGTGAGGATCGTTTTTTTTTTTTTGTTTCCTTTTCATTTAAATCCTTCCATCGAGAGAGAGAGAGAGAGAGAGAGAGAGAGAGAGAGAGAGAGAGAGCTCCAAATGTTCGAGAGAGAAAGAAAGTTAAAAGCAATTTTCCAACAGGATACCTCGCCATCCACCTTGCTGCCATCGTCGTTGAGTCTTTTTGTTGCAGTGTCGTTGTGTTTCGTTCATTTTTTTTTTGTTTCTCTCCGCATCACCCCCAACCCACCCACTCATCGCATAGATACTCAATTAGACGAGATAATTGAATTTCAGGAGATATTTAATGGGATGTATGCTAATGACTGTAAATTCCATTACGCTCGCCTTGTAATGAATTTAATTGCAATGTTCTAGGTGAATGCCTCGGCAGTCGGCACTGGCTCTGTTGTGAAATTCGAAATTCAAACACACACACACACAGGCACACACAGAGGGCTCTCTCTTGGAGAGAATAGATAATGGTGATTGTATGCGAGAGAGACGCCCCAAATAATTCGAAGACTCGCTGTCGATACTGCTCCTTGAGGCGACTATGATTTGACGGTATTTTTTTTTTGTTTTTTGTTTTAAACAAAGTCAACCCCATTCACCTCCTTTCTGTTCCATCGGAAGTTGGAGTTCGATAAGGAGCTAGCTGGTGACACAAACACCACCGCACACACACCCACACAGCAGCAAATCTCTCCCCCCCCCCCCTCCCTCCCCACACACCCGCACACATATTAATTGGCAAGGATAATGTCCATACAGCCGTTGTGTATGCGAAGTAGAGTGTGTAAGTGCTTGCCCCAGCCAATGTGCTTGCGCACTCTTGCATAACTTCGCGTTTCTTTTTTCTTTTTCTTTTTTTTTTCGGTGAGTCACCCAAGAGTGCTCGCAAAACACGCAAAACAAGTACACGAACCATGCCAGGACAGGATATTTCATTAGTCATACACAAAGCAAAAGGAGAGAACAAAAAAAAAACCGACCGAACAAACGAAAACCGATGAAGAACAGAACCAAAGCAGGACAGGATGAAAGAGTGTCCCTGTGTGTGTGTGTATGTGTGTTTGTGGAGACTTTTCTCCTTTCTCTTGGGAGGGAATGAATTTCAACGTTTTTTCCGTGAGAAAGGACATGTTCTGGTCGATGGTTGCCACTGGATGGGTGGGTTCGGGTGGTTGGTTGCCTTCTAAACAAAGGAGTTCTGCTTTTTTTTTTTCTTGCGGACGCGGCGGCATGCTTTGTTTGGTGTGATCGGAAAAGTAAATGTCAAAAGGAAAGGACAGAAAGGATTTCATCGAAAATCAATGGGGGTCAAACGTGTTTGAGCAGCAGTGCTGCCAGATTTCCCACATTTAATTGAAATCACTTAACCCTCCGCTCAAGTGCGTGGAATTTTGAAAAAAAAAACGATTGTGGCTGGGGTCTCCAGTGAGCAATTGGTTGTCATTGACGAGAATATTCGATGACCGTAGGAGAACTCACTTGGAATGAGAGTTCTTAATTGTCTCGGTTCTCTTGAGATTTGGAAGAACTTGGAGACACTCAAGTGAGCATACCCTGACCTGTGCTTTTCTTTTTTGTTCTCTTCTGTGCCAGGGGACACATCGGTGTTGTGTCTGGATCGAATAAGAGGCCTTCCCTCGCCTTGACTACTGTGTCCTTGCATCGGTGACTCTTCGGACTCGGCATTAGACTGTGGGCTCCTTAGTCGCGTCACTGCTGGGAGTCGGTATAAGACTACAGGCCCCTTCCACTTTTGATCGTTCGCAGTCGGCCTCAAACCCTTCGGAGTCAGCATAAGACTCCAAGGTCCTTGCAGATTCACCACTAAACTGCAGACTCCTGTCGAAGTTGGCCCTATAATCCTTCGAAGTCAGCGTAAAAATCCAAGACTCTTGTAGATTCACCATTAAACTGGAGATTCCTTCATCGCGTGACTGCTTGGGATAGTCTGAGGACCACGCGCCCCTTCCACTTATGATCCGTCGAAGTTGCCCTTAAACCCTTCGAAGTCACCATAAAACTTCAAGGTCCTGGAATTCTTGACTTCTTGCTCCTTCAACTTGTGACAGCTTAGAATCGGCAGAAGACCACGCGCCTCTTCCACTCATAATCGTTCGAAGTTGCCCTTAAACCCTTCGAAGTCAGCATAAAACGCCAGGGTCCTTGCAGATTCACCACTAAACTGCAGACTCCTGTCGAAGTTGGCCCTATAATCCTTCGAAGTCAGCGTAAAAATCCAAGACTCTTGTAGATTCACCATTAAACTGGAGATTCCTTCATCGCGTGACTGCTTGGGATAGTCTGAGGACCACGCGCCCCTTCCACTTATGATCCGTCGAAGTTGCTCTTAAACCCTTCGAAGACACCATAAAACTTCAAGGTCCTTGAATTCTTGACTTCTTGCTCCTTCAACTTGTGACAGCTTAGAATCGGCAGAGGACCACGCGCCTCTTCCACACATAATCGTTCGAAGTTGCCCTTAAACCCTTCGAAGTCAGCATAAAACGCCAAGGTTCTTGTAGATTTACCACTAAACTGCAGGCTCGTGTCGAAGTTGGCCCTAAATCCTTCGGAGTCAGCGTAAAAATCCAAGGTCCTTGCACTCGTGACTGCAGGCTCCTTCATTGCGTGACTGCTTGGAATCGGCAGAAAACCACGCGCCTTTTCCACTCATGATCGTTCAAAATTGGCCAGAAATCCTTCGGAGTCAGTTCAGATTCATCATTAAACTGCAGACTCCTTCCTCTCGTGACAGCTTGAAAACGTGTTTCACTCATGATCGTTCCTAGTGGTCCTTAAACCCCTTCTCGTGAGCAAGCATCAACGTTAAATCCTTCTCGCGACTGTTTGCTACCCCCATGCAACCCCCAAGTCCACCTCAAACCAGTCTTTCTGCAAGAACTCCTCAAACCCCGTTCACCACATTTGACTGCAGACAAAGAACAGGACAAAACCTTCACCCCTGCAGGCTTCCTACACCATTTTCCCTGCAGGACCACATCACAGACGTCTGATGACACAATGGGCTCAGATCTCAAATCTAAGTGAACCGCGGAACCCTCATAAATCTCCTTTACCCACGCATAGTCCTCTACCAAACGAAGCCTCTTTTTCTTCTGAAACAGCCCCCATTTCCATAAAAACCAACGCAACTGCCTCCATCGGCGACCTCTTCGATGGCAAAAGACGTTCAGAGAGAGAGGGAAAAAAAGAAACCTCCTTCGCTTGCCAATTTCTGGGAGACGCCAACAAGACTCCTCGTCTGGTTATTAGGTCAAGCAATCATAAATCTGCCAAAATTGGCAGCGTCCACAAATCGCTAAAGTTATTCATTTTCCGATAAATCGAGGCCGCATTTTTGTTGACTCTGTGGCCGGGCCTGGGCGATTGATTCCGTGCGAAGTTGGCAGCATTTTGAGAAAGTTTTTCTTCCGGTTTTTGGAACCACATGGACTGGGGGTGCGAAGGTTCTCTCGAGGTGGTTCCAGTGTGTCGCGCCCTATCTCGAGATTTAATGGCGTCTTGGAATGGTCATGAGTGGAAAAGAGGGTTGTGTTCCACTTCAAATGAAGAATGAGCCTGCACTTTAATGCGAGGACGTGTGCACTTTTATGAGGAAGAGTGACGACTAGGAAGAAGTTCTAATCAGAAATGTACGAGCTCTTGACTTTGGTTTCTGTCTGCGACAAGGCAAGTCTGTCAGAGAAGCATTCAGAGCGGAAGCACACAGCGCTACTTTCAGTCATTAAGACCGACTTTGACTTTGTCGGCCATCCTCTCCTTCTCGAACCAGGAGGCTCGGCTTTGAAGACTTACTTGTGTCCGCGATTGCTTTGTCGGTCATCCTCTCCATCTCAAATCAGGAGTCTCGCATTCAAAGACCCTCTTAGCTGGAGCTCTGGTGTCCATCACTACATCCACACCTTGTTACACCTCGTAGAAGAGCTCGCGGTTTTGTCTTCATCTTCCTCGCAGACGGGACCACATATCAGACGTCGAATTCTTCTTTCAAAGGCCCCAAGAATATGCTCTGATCGTCCAGCTTTCGGCCGCTGTAGAAGAACTGGCAAAATGAGCGTCCTTTTCTTTCCACTTCGGACCGAATTAGCAGTGGTTGCCAAAGGCGGTTCTATGTTTGTCAGCGGTTCCACTAGGATGTCATTTATTGAGTCCCGAGGTGGAACAACTTCTTCACAACCTTCCCACTGAGCTCTACAGACGTTATTCATCCTCGATCTGGACTTTAGTCGCCTCTTACGACAGGCGTACCTGACCTCGGGAATATTCTACAAAACCCCTTACCCGATGGGGGGTGGGGAAACAATCAAAGTTTTCCGCTGATGATGGGGAATCTCAAATGAAGAGTCGAGGAATAGTGGAGGTCTCTGAGTCGATTAGAAAGTCCACAATTGAAGTGACGATAAGGTAGTGCGGTGTAAAGTAGACCAATTGGACTTAAAATGTTGGTCGAAGTGGCTATGAACAGATTTTCTTAGAGGGATGCTCATGAGTTTGAGGAGTCTGAGGAAGATGAGGATGGAGGATGGATTTGTTGACCTGTTCTGAGAATCGAAGCGTCGATTTCTGACGCCGAGGAGGCCAACTTCTTCTCCTGGCGCGACAGTCAGAACCTGGGCCTCAATTAACTAGCCTCTTTAGTTGAGACGATCCTTGGACAGGTGCCTCCAATTAGCTGGAATAGGTCCTTCTCCCCTTGTGTGCGACAGTGGCTTCGGAGGCATACTCTGCTGCATTTTCGGACTGGTGCCTAGTCTCTTCTGTTTCCTGTGGAGGCGAGGTGGACAAAGTCATTGACAAATTGAGGGTTAATTGGGGCTAGGTAGACGCGCCAGAGTATGTCTCAGTTAGGTCCAAGTGGGCCCAATGTGATTGAGGCCAAATTCATTAAAAAGAGAACAGAGTCCAGTCTCGGCTTAGTAATCGATGGACCTGGGCGTAGCTTTTTCAGAGCAACCACTCGTCTTCTGCTGGCTCTTGTTCTACTACGAGTGGGCTCCTCTTATCAGGAGCACACCGACGCAAAGGGAACATCTCGCAATAAGCCTTGAGGCCTTCTCCCAAGACGAGCTCCAGCCTGAGACCCACAAACTGGGTTCAACTAGATTCTTGAACCTCGAGAGTCACGCAGTGAACTTCGGACCACCCGACAGTCACAAACAAGGATTAACGACATGCAGCCAAACAGGTCTTCGCACCTCCTCATCCATCCACCACAGAGAACGTATTTTTAGACCAACTCCCAGACGGTTTTCTTTGAATTCCCCGTCTTATCGGCGAGAAATCACCGAATTCTTCCTTGCCATTGCGCGCACACACAACAAATGCAAATGAAGAACAAAAAAAAGCCCCCAATTTCCATATTGAATTGAAACTTCACTCGTAAAAACAACCTGTCACGACTGGCATCAGGCATCAGTGCTTGACACGAACGGCGCAGAACCAGGAGCTCCTTGTTCACTCCGACAGAACTGACAGAACTTCAATTCGACCCGGGGTGGAGGAGCAACGACCTAAGTCACGAAATCGGCTAATGCGAGTCGTTCGCGTTGCCATAACGACCCGTGTTTCCAGGAGGGGCCGACAACAAAACCCGACCGAGCGAGGACTGCCATTTTGTGAACAGAACCGTGGACATGGACATGAACATGTGTGTGCTGTGTACCTGGTGAGGTTTATCGATTATCCGTGGTCGAGGGTCCTTTGTGCGACGTCCACCAGCAGAACATGAACTTCAACTATCCTCCCCCTCGCCCCCCCCCCCCTCCCCCCTTCCACGGGTCTTTATTTAGATCTTCAAGAATTTCACGGTAATTTACCCCGCAGAAGGACACAGAGAGAGAGAGAGAGAGAAAGAGATGTAATCAGATTGAAGGATTCGGTTTATGGCAATGTGAGCAATTACTCATCGGGTTGGGTTGGACATAATTACGACACCTGCCCCTGCAGCGAGGAGCGGTGGATCGGGTCTTCCAGGTCTGTGGGTTTCACTTTGGCTAAAAATACTCATCATCTGTCCTCGGCTAGTTTCAAGGGAAATCTCTACGCACATCGCCTCTGTCGCACATCTCACTCAGATGACAATGAAAAAAACGAGGGGGCCACGGGAGGAAGACGCCTGCTACCACACCCAGTCTTACGTTTGGCCGGAATGCGAATACAAAAAAAAGGAACAAAAAAAAAAACGAAGAGCGAACGAAGGGACGACTTTCTTCTTATTTATTTCGTTTGAATGCGACGTCAGGACTATCCTCAAGTTGTTTGCGGATGAAAAGCCCTTCGCTTGACTTGAGATTTTTTTCTTCTCAATGATTGGAGCAACGGAGAGAGGGAGAGAGAGAGGAGTGCCATGCCCGCTGCATGTGGCGAGCGAGATGATAGATTGGCCAAAGTTATTGAATGACTTTGGGACTTCTTCGGTTTTTTTTGTTTCGATGACGCTTTAGAGGGCTTTTTTTTTCTCTGCTGCTGCTTCTGGCCAAGAGGCGATTTATCATTCTGGCAGAGGAATTTCCTTGGTTATTCAGCATTCTGCTGGGTTTACATAATCGTTAATCGAAGACTGGCCCGTCTGCTGCTTGTGTTGAGGGCGAGAAAGAATTTATCGATTACTAGGCGATTTTTGGGGGGTTTCGATCTGATTGGCGATTGGACTTCGATTTGTGGCCACAAGGCGAGCGCTGGGAAGCTGGAAATCTGAGAACCACATCAGATTTGGTTAATTTCCGCTGCAGTGGCATTTTATTTTCCATCAACTGGGAAACAGAGGAGGCCAGCGGCCAGCTTCCGGGCCAGATAGCTCCAGGCTTCCATCCTCGAACGCGCGGTCCCTTGCGAGCTCTCTCCAGTTTCGTCAAACCCTTTTGAGCAGAGGTCTGCCCTGGAAGCTGGTCCATTTGTGTTTCGCACCCTGAAACGCTAGTCTCCTCTGTTGGGCAGCCTCCGCTGGCTCAGAAACGCTTGCTTCCTCTGTTGCACAGCCTCACTGGTTCTGAGGCTCAGGCACACAAGTTGAGACGAACTCCTGGTTTGCTGGAGCTGGAGACAGAAACAGGACGCCGCGACGAGCGAGGACACAAAAATGTGCCAGATTTACTGGAGACAGCTAAAAGAGGACGTCTCTTCACATGTAGGCGTCCTCTTTTAGCTGTCTCCAGTAAACCTGGCACATTTTGCCAGTAAATGTGCCAGCTCTCTGGGCAGGATTTTTGCCTAAAAAGGTAGCTAGCAAGGGCTCGTGCCAGGCAGAGCAGTTTGGAAGTACTTGAGGGCGTTCGACTTGCCAAACTGGAGGCCAACTGGAGGAGAAGCTTGTTTGTGGAGGACCAAGAGATGGACTCCCTTTGCGAAACTGGAGGAAGCTTGTTCATTGAGGACCAAAAGGTGGATCTTTGGCTTGGAAAACTAGAGTGTGCTGGTGGAGAAGTTTGTTCGTTGAGGACCTCCGCCTTACGAAACTGGAGGGAACCGGTGGAGAAGTTTTCCGTCCAGAATCAAGAGATGGGTCACTGGTTTCCAAATTGGAGGCAGCAAGCGGGGAAGCTGGTTTCTGGACGACCAAGAGTTGGACAAGAACTTTGTTCGTTGATGCCTAAGCCCACAGTGAACTGTAGCGTCACCCGAAGAAGCAGCTCTGTTCTCTTGAACGACTCCCCTCTGGCAAGCTTCTGCCTAATCATCTCCATTTTGGGATCAGTTGGTGGTTCACAAGTTGTGTCCCAAAATTGAAGACAAGACTTCGTGATAAATGGACAGTCTACTTGGTGATCAGATAGTGGTCCTGGCGCACCCACAAGTCATCGCGATAAACAGACAGACTTCTTGACTTGATGCCCAGGTCAACACGACCTGTATCAATGAACGAGCAGTCCCCCGGCAACTCTTAGGATCACCTTGCAAAGCAAACTACATCCCCCATCCATCGAAGCACCCCCTCAAACCAAAAGTTCAGCCGTCCAACCGCAGCAACTCCTTACAAACGAGCATTCTTCACACAGTTCACACATCGGTGTCGATGTCGCTTGTATCCCGTGACAACATGTGCCCTTCTTGAAGCGTTCACCGGGGCAACTGAACGTGAACTCATCCCGTGAAGAGATCGCCGCCAGGCTCGAGTCAATTTAATACCCCTTCTGTTCAGTGGGGGGGGGAGGGACGAGAGGACGGTGTGGACTGAAAGGAGTAAGAGCCCAACTCCAAGTGGACATACACGTATGAACTTCGTGTTAAATCGTTGTCACACAGTCTTGTCTGGTTACTGACCTGGAAACACTGCCACAAAGGGTGGGTGGCAACATTGTCGCTGTTCTCTGTGTGTGCGAATGTGGGTGTGGTGCCAGTTGCCGTTCATACATAGTAAATGGAGTAAAAGGCTATTGTATCCACTCAACCGATGGTGGGGGGCGGGAGCGAGGAGTGGTGGAATGGTATCAGTTAGTCAAACATGTCTGCCTGGTCAAAGGGGGGTTAGGATTTTCAAATCCAATCTATGCTGCTTGTGTGTACCTACTCGAAGCGATTCGACTGAACGAAAAACGAGCGACTCGATTGTGCACACAAATCATCCCCAGGTTTGGACAACAGCCATGACTGCACACACACCCAGCAACGCAGGCCCCCCGCCCGACAACTCAATTCATCGCCTTAAACCCTACTTTGTCACACAGCTGCACCGTTCACTGACATCACAGTTTAACTACAGCCACTGGGACTGCTTTCGCATGGCCTAGAGCTAAAACAATTGGCTTATTCCGCACGACGACGCACTGGAGGATGTCGTGGTATTTACAACCGACGGCTAATTTCTTCCACGGCGCTGCACACGAAACTCCTCCACTTTGCGCGTTAGTTTGCTCACATGCATGTCGCATCTCTGAGTCCCACACCACCTGCACCGAAGGTTCGATGCTGCGGCAGAGGCACACACGAACAGCAACAGCGTCGCCCCACTCATAATTGGGACTCATTGTTTGTTGGGGCGGTCTTTTTTTTTTTTTTTCTTCTGTTCCCTTTCTTCGGGTGGAGGAAGGATTAAAGCCTAGTTTCCCTAATTGTTCATTAATTCCACATGACCCAGACATCTAATGGGTTCTTTCTCTATCTCCCCCGGTTTCAGTGGGTTCATGTGCCAGTTCCTCGCGTGACACAGTGATCTGTATACGAGCGCGGTGTCTGGTTGGGACGGGGAATTGAGAAAAGAAAACTGCTAACTCATCGATATGGGGGGGGGATTGAGCTGGATTTGGACGGCTGTCTGATTGAATTCAAACAGGAAGCAGAGAGACAAGCAATTAGAGGCAAATTGAGGAAGAAATGGTGACAAGTGGAATGGCGACAACGACGACGATGAGAGAGTTCTTGCTTGTAGAACACAGTCGCTTTTTCATTTCCGCTGCAGCCCAGTACAAACCTCGACTGTTAACGATGTTCTTGCTTCCTGGAAGGGTTCAAAAATGGGGAACTATGGTCTGTGACGTTCCAAAACCCAGTTCACATCGAACCCAGATTTTTTGATCAAAGTGGCACTCATTCGAATTTATGAGAATCAACAAGTAGGGTGAAAATGCTTAGATTGGGTAAAAGTGGCTGACGACTGCCCGCATTGTTGGGCGTTGCCGCTCCTAATCCGCAAGCCAATTGGTGATTTGAACAAAACGATGGGGATATCTAGTATATAAGGCTACAGTCGGTGGAGGACCAGGGCCTAGCTTCTCAGCAACCACTCGTGTTGGGCGTGCGTTCGTTCTTTCATGAGTGGAATGTCATTTGTATCCATTTCTTCACGAGCGGAAAACAACGAGGATGGCTGACACTAGTGCTCCTTACTTCGGCAAGGTTCATAGCCAGGCGTCTACGGACGCCAACGACTAAAGGCGCCTGGGCAATGAACAGCACAGCTCCGGCTCGAAGAGGACGACCGCGGCTAAGGAACCTCAACTAAATTGGCGTGCGAAACTGGAGACAACTAGCCTAGGGATCGCTCTAGTTGGAGAGGCTTTGTTGGTTGAGGCCCAGGTCCACAGCGGACTGTAGCGCCATTCAAAGAAGAGGAAGAAGACGAAGTTCGTCCAAGTTATTGACCAGAACTAAGCACCTAGCCGACTCCTCTTTCTCCTTCGAGAGCAGAGAGTGCTGCAATTGCTAAGGAGGTGCCCAATTCGTTCCTCCTCTGCAAAATTCTTTTCTCCTCTGGACAATTCACTCCTCCTGTCCACAATTCATTCCTCCTCATCCTCGTTTCCTGCAACTTCTGCACAAATACCACTAAACTCGCGCCCTTTCTGTCACAATGTTCCCTCGTAGCTCCCAACAAAGCTGCCAAGTTGCCTATTTCTCTACGGAGAGCTGACCAAATGGACAGAGATTGAGAAATGAAACACAGTTGAGCTTCCACACGACAGATTTGTGCCAATAATCGCGCATATTTCGACGCTCCAAACCAAGATTGATTTTCCCTGCGCCGCAGCAGTCCGAAGTGGACTTAAGACTAGATCTCTGGATGGCCATCTCCCCCCTTCGCTCCCAAATAATAATATTAGTGCCACTACAGCCCGCAGGGTGCCAAGGCCTACCTTCTCCTCTCCTAAGCCCGAATCAATAGAACTGCCCTCGAAAATCTGGGCCGATGAGTGGTCTCTTTTTGAATCTCCCCTCAAGCCGCACAAGAACACACGAAAATTGAAGGAAATCCCTCGATGACAAGAACAAAGAACTAATCTACTCTCAAAAGGAACCGAATTTCCGCTTAATTTTTGCCCAAATTCAATTCTGATTGCCCCGACATTCTCCACCGTCGCCACCGGCGGCGGGCCCCACTACTCAAAGGCGAACAAAAACTTCCATCCAACTTCCGCTTGAATATTTAAAACTTCTCTCTGCCAACAAAGAATGTCACGATGACGAGGAGGAGGACGGCGATGGCGACGACGACGATGACTAGGACGACGAGGAGGACGACGAGAACGACAATGACGATGAGGACGATAAGAACGACGAAAGCAACAAAAATGACGAGAATGACGAAAGCGACAAGGATGGCGACGAGGGCTAGCACGACGAGGAGGACGACGAAAACAACGAAAACGACGAGGACGACGACGATGACTAGGACGACGAGGAGGAGGAAGACACCGGCGACGAGGAGCACGAGGAGGACGACGAGCATTAGCACGAGCACGACGACTACGAGGACGACGACAACGAGGACGACGACTACGAGGACGACGACTACGAGGACGACGACGACGACGAGAACGACGTCGATGAGGAAGACGACGACGATGAGGAAGACGACGACGATGAGGAAGACGACGACAACGACGATGACTAGGACGACGATGACTAGGACGACGAAAACGACGAGAACAACGGCGATGACTAGGACAACGAGAAGGAGGAAGCCGACGGCAACGAGGCGACAACGACGAGGAAGACGACGATGGACGATGAAAAAGACGAACACGATGAAGAGGACGATGACGAGGACGACAGCCACAACTATCGACCAACACGACAGAACCTTTGATTTCTCATCCCGCCCCGTTCTCAATTTCCACCGCCCCCACTAAGCACACTCAATTAACGATTCAAAGATTGTTCGGCACAAGGACTCCCGGCTGCGGACATTCCATCACAGCCTCAGATTCGTTTCACACAAGGGCCCCCCCGAATTTTGGGGGCGCATTTCAATGACGAAGCATGAACCATTAGCAGTTAGCCGGAGCACCCAGTAGTGGTCTCTTTAAAATTCCTTATCAAACTGCTCTCCACCCAACCACTCCACCACCATCCGCATCCGAGGAAGAAACGAGCAGAAACTTAACATAATTAAAATATCTTTGCATTGTTCATCCACGCCATGGCATGGCTTCGTCCCTCCACCGGACCCACAGTGGGTCCAGAGAGAGAGAGAGAGAGGGGGCGGCTGAATGGAGGCCCTATTCTGTTCCATTTTCCCCGTAATTACACATTCCTTGTGTGGCTCTAGCTCTGGGAGTGGGTGTGGGTGCGAGTGTGTGTGCGGGTGGATGGATAAAATATGTTATTATGAAACGAGAGAGAGAGAGCAAAAAAAACACATCACTGGAGCACTAAAGATAAGCAGATCAAGCTCCATGAGGACGACGTTCGAGCCAAAGGACACGCACGTCCTCCTACAATGGCATCCATACACCATCAACAACAACAACAACAACGACGACGACAACGACAAATGATGAAACATGGAAATGAATGGGTGCGGCACAGTAGCACAGGCACGAGCACACACAGAGAGAAGCAAAGAATCCACAGAGAATCTCTGGAAATGTAGGACAGATTGCAGCTGAATGGCGTGTAGTCTTTCGCAGTTCGCCCTGCATTCGATGTGTGTTGCGCTGGTGACGGCTAACTCTGATGCATTTGCCATTTGTATCCATTGTGCTCAGTTTTTTTTGTTTCCTCTACCTCCCTCTTTCTCTGTTCTTTTTAAGTTGTTTTCTTTTTTTTATTTCTGCTTTTCTGTGCTCCCAATTCTGGTGCTGGTGGTGGTGGTGGTGGTTGTGGGCGCTAATAATTATCACACCCATCTGGAGCAGTGGGCGAAGGGGGGGAGGGGGGGGGGGGGGGGGGGGGAGTGACACAGGGAGAGAGACAGATAGAGAGGGGGGGTAGTGTGGTAGAATTAAAATTTATATGGAAATGATTCGTCGTCCAGGGCAAAACAATGGAGACTCAAATTCAGATCTCTCTCCTTCAACCCTTCAAAAGCACACTGCACAGGGTGGGTGGGCATAGGGGAGAGGGAGGAGGGGGAGAGGGGAGAGGGAGGAGGGGGAGAGGGGAGATGACGGAGGAAACTGATGGAAAAACATTCTCCTCGAGGCGATATATTAAATCCTTGAGAGCAACACTGCTGCTGCTCGACTTGATATCTGTTGTGGAACTATGCGAAAAGTTTTGAGTATATCATCCCTCCCTCCACACCATCACCCTTAGGGGAATATTAAGCCCCTCTGTGCATGTCAGCTCCTTCATTAATTCCTCTATGTGTGCCACGACTGTGATGGGGTATGCGAGAGGGGGCCGTAAAGGGAAAGGCAACTGAATGATTCATGCTGAAGGGTGATTGAAATTAAATTGTTGCACAGCAGCCCTGAGCTTCCAACGACACATTTGCTTCCCCTTTCATTTTTTTTTTTCAGGTCAAAGAATGTTGTTTCCCTTAATATGTCAGCGATATTAAACCATTCATCTGTGCTGCCTTTCATTTCATGTACTCCCCCTCTACTCACAACCTCCCAACCATCATCACGTAACGAAAGACCGAACGAATTGGTTGTAATTACAGATCTCCGACGAGTGAGTCGTTGCCAACGTTTCGTTTTTAATCAGCGCACGCTGCCGTAACGTAATAAGCACCAAGCACCAGGCACAGAGGGAAATTTATGGTTCCTCTCTCTCTCTGCCCCCCCTTCCCCCCCCCCCCCGCCCACGCTCCCATTGTTAACTCTCACCGAACGCTTTCCAGGTAACGGTTGAGATTAAGTTTTCTCCCGCGAACGAGTTTTAATTGTACGCCGCCGCCCGGGCCTACAATGAGTTTCAAATTACCAGCGACATGCCCGTCGTCCTCGCCCCCAGCACACTGCCACTGGAGGCTGGCGTTAAAATGTCAGCCTCTCATTCTTCTCAAGACTTCGCTGAGAAGTGAAGTTTTCTAGTTTGCTGCATTCGCAGGTGGGAGTGACTTTGACTTTTGCTGAAACTGATTAGGAAAAGTCCCAGCAAAAGCACGAAATGAGATTAATTAAGGTTTGCGGAGATGAAGGGGGAGGGGAAGGACACACACAATGAATTGGCTTCACTTTGACACATAGAAACGCGGACGCAAACACACCCGCGTGCATCCAGGCAGGATTTGATTGGAAGAAGATTATAATTTCTGATGCAGCGGACGTTCCCCCTGTTGTGCCAGCGTCAACAGAAGCGAAACGAAGTGAAAGTTCAACAAGAGGTGCAAAAGTTTCCGAGAAATGCTCAGGCTTTGATTGCAGTTCTCTCTCCTTCAGTCGAGGGATTTATTTTATTGCAATCCCTTTTGCTGTAAAAGTTTTATTGGATTTCTTTTTATCACTGAAACTGCCCGTCACCTCTGACCGTCGCTTTTTCCGCACACTTTTACCGACACTCATTGCTGCTAACTTCTGCCCTACTGGTCGGTGCGACATGGTTGATGGCTCTAAAGAAGCGTCTTTTCAACGCGCATATATTCGTAAAAGGGCGAAAGAGATGAATTGAATACGCACCTTTTTCGAGACATGGGCCATTTTGTAAAATCAAGCGTTTCAGGGCACCTTCTCCAATATATGCCGCCACTTTCTCTGGGGCGCGGTAACATGATTGGGAGCTCAAAAGAAGCGTCTTTGCATGCTGAATCCATAGAGTATCCAAGCATCCAAAACAAATGAACCGTTTTCGAGATATGACCGATTGGATAAAATAAACTCTTTCAAATGTCACTTTTTCCAACATTTTTTTTCCAACAACTTCTGCCCTACTGGTCGTAGCAACATGTTTGATGGCACAAAAGAAGCGTCTTTTCAACCACCATATATGACTCTAAAGAAGCGTCCTTCAAAAATGAAAAGAAGTCCTTTCCGAACAAAGTTTACTACTCAACAATCCTTTTGAATAGATTATTCCCCTCAACGACTTAAGTCATCCCCCTGCCCTGCCTGACTGATGATCAAAATAAGGTCACGTATTTATCGTAAGCTCTTTAAATGGCACATCCAGCGCTACACTCGCACCCAAGGCAAACCACCTCAATGAGTCAATGAGTGCGCACTACATGTCCGACATGACAATGAAACTAATCGAGGTGTCATCATCTTCATCCTCTCTCAAAGAAATCCTCATCTCAGATGCACTCTGCGTTGCAACCTACTTTCCATAGGCAAGTGTACATCAACCACATATCATTTACCCTCCCTCCCCACCCCCCTCTGCACCCTCCGCGTCCATCAAAGTTAAGCAGCTTTCTGCCGATCAATTGACAGACTCGATTCGTCGATTCGTCGATTCGTCGATTCGTCGATTCCCCAGTCACTCACATATCTTATGAGAATCAAATGAAATGGTTTAGGAAAAGAAAATGAAGAGTTCGAATCCGCTTTTTCTGATGTCCTTTCCCCCCCCCCCCCCTCCCCTACGCCCCCCTTCAAGTGAATAAGATACTTTAACCGCAGCACAATTCTTGTTCTTTATCTCTTTTCATGCACAGGCTGCCTCACCCCGATGGGAACCACAAATTGCAGTTCTCTGTGAAGCTGGACAAGTATTTCAACCACAATTCCTATCCGAAGAAGGTCGATGGGTAACGGACTTGAGCAAGAAGACACCCAGCTCAACATGTCTCCGGGACAAAATGGATCTCTTGGATTACTGCAAAAAGGTTCGTATGCACACACACACACACACAGAGAGTGTAAAGAGAGTACACAGTACAGGACTTGATAAGTTGAATGTAAATATTTCCTCTCTCTCACATGTTGACTCCTAATGATGCGCGCTGCTATCCCAATATAGAATTTTAAATTAGCTCAGTTCAAGGCTGTTCCTTATGGTTGTTCCTAGTGACTTGTTTCTCTACGTTTCTCTATAGCTGGGTGATGATGCTGGGGTGTGGGTGGGGGCGCACGCTTATGTGCAGCAATAGAACGCTCGACTAGTGCGCCTCCTTCCTTTCCATTCTTTTCAGGGTTTTCTTTCTTTTTTTGATTATTTTATTTTACACGAGTGTACGTCGTCCCATAATGATGAGAGAAGAACCATGACGATGATGAGAATGATGGTGCTAAGCCACCCATACCAGTTCCGCGCCCATCGCCCGCTTTGATGGAAGGATGTGCTGATGTTCGGCCCCGGAAAGATACACTCTAGAATTATTTTTGTTCTCCTCGTGTCGTCGGTTTTCTCTTTCTTCTTGTTTTTTTTTCCAAGCAAAACCGGAAAATGAAGGGAAAAACGACCGGAACGAGAAGAAAAATTTTTTTTAATTTTTTTTTTTTTCTTGAAAAAGGACATTATTAGCAACAAGGATTGTGCCTAGCGGCATAGAAATGTATGCGGAAAAATAAATGAAATACACATCCACATGCACATCGAGAGTGGAGCTTTAATTTCATGTCCTTCTCTTGTTTTTTTTTTCCTCTTTTTTTTTTGTGTCGCTTTTGACATTCAAGGAGGAACAGGACGAGTAGTTGAAGCTGATTTAAAAATCAATAATTGCGCCTCCCATTGTAGCCACGCATGAAGAATTTAATTCATCCACCATCCGGTGATTAGGGAGGATCCTCCATCTAACCTTGAATGCATTTCATGCTTCTCCTGCTCGTCCATCTCCTCCTCCTCATCCTCGTCGTTTCTGAACGGGTTTTGTGCGCATCCATTGACATTTATGTTGTGTACCCATCCACGTGACTGTTTGACATTTTGTGTAACTAAATTAAGGATGAAACTTATTTTTGTTTCTTTTTTTCTTTGTTTCTTCCTCTGCGTGTGTGTGTGTCCAGGTCTATCCGAATCGTGACATCACCAACATTGTGGAATCGTCGCATTATCAGAAAATCGGAGGATGGTGCCGTCAGGGAGCCATGAATTCAGCCAAATGCAAGGGTGTCCATCGATGGATTAAGCCGTTCAGATGTTTGGGTAAGTTTGACATGGTCAACTGAAGTAAAACAGAGCTTTGACAGCTGCCAGGGGACAAGATTGAAGGGAGAGCTGTCAAAGGACACGATCCGATCGAGACTGTGGACTTAGGCTGTGATGTATACTATCCAGGCGTGTCTATCAGGCAATGACAGCTGTCAAAGTCTATTGAGGACTCAAACAGGTGACAGCTGTCAAATTACAAAATTCAAGCGAGGTCTTGGATTGAGAACGGGGCTTGATTCTGAATACAAGTGCATTCCTTGAGAGCTCTTTGACAGACTGTGGTCTCAAGCAGGTGACAGCTGTCAAAGTAAAAAAATTCAAGCGATAAATTGGATTGATGGGCTTGATTCTGAATACAAGTGAGCTCCTTGACAACTTTGTCAAAGTACAGGATCCACGCGAGGCCGTGGACTCTGGCAGGTGACAGCTGTCAAATAACAAAAATTCAAGAGAGAACTTGGATTGAGAACGGGGCTTGATCCTGACTACAAGTGCATTCCTCGACAGCTCTGTCAAAGTACAGACCCCACGCGGGACCGTGGACTCAAGCAGGTGACAGCTGTCAAAGTAAAAAATTTAAGCACGGTCTAAAATTGAAAACGAGGCTTGATCCTGACTACAAGTGCACTCCTTGACAGCTCTGTCAAAGAACACGATCCAAGCTAGACTGTGGCCTCAAACACGTGACAGCTGTCAAAGTAAAGAACTTCTAGTGAGGACTTGGGTTGAGAACAAGGCTTGATCCTGAGTTATAAGTGCATTCCTCGACAGCTCTGTCAAAGTACAGACCCCACGCGGGACCGTGGACTCAAGCAGGTGACAGCTGTCAAAGTGAAAAACTTAAGCAAGGTCTTAGATTAAAAACGAGGCTTGATCCTGACTACAAGTGCACTCCTTGACAGCTCTGTCAAAGAACACGATCCAAGCTAGACTGTGGCCTCAAACAGGTGACAGCTGTCAAAGTAAATAGCTTCAAGTGAGGACTTGGACTGAGAACGGGGTCTAATCCTGACTATAAGTGCATTCCTTGACAGCGCTGTCAAAGTAGACGATCTAAGCTAGACTGTGGACTCAAACAGGTGACAGCTGTCAAAATAAAAACAAAAATTTGGGATTGAAAACAATGCTTGATTCTGATTACAAATGCACTCCATGAGAACCCTGATAAAGCGAGCCTGTGAACTCTCCCACTGACAGCTGTCAACGCACAAGACCGCAGCGGGGATTGTGTACCGTGCACTCAAGCAGTCTTCTCCGCCTCAAGTCAGCACTTAAAAAACCTCCTACAAAGGCCGTCAATCAAATGAAAGGAGTTTAAATGAAGAGCCCCTCCACCTCCACTTCCCCCTTTCCAGTCGTTACCGTTCCTTAGACTCATTGTCTTCCAAGAGCCGCGGATTGCTTCCATTCATCCCCACTTCACCCACTTCCAGCGAACTGAATAAGACCAATCATCAGACAAAAGTCCAACGAATTATGAGAAAAAACTATCCCCGCCCCTCCCCCCAAGGAGCACCCCATCAACGACAGCCATTAAGTACTCTGGTGTTCACAAAAACAAGGCTTTTCTCCTCATCTCCTTCTCCACTCTTCCGTCGAGCCATTCACGGGAACAGAAAGGATTCCGAGTGGCCAGTGGGAGTGGGATAGAGGGAGCAACTTGTACTTGATTGGCGCAAAGTGTCCACCGACTGCACTTGATTGCAATCAGCGACACTCGTCGAAAGGGGGGGAGGACATCATAAGCTTCGCGCAAATATTTTGAAATAATGCCTGCCAGCAACTGACACGTGGTTCTCTTTTCTGCACAGAAGGCCCCTTCCAATCCGATGCTCTATTGGTGCCCGAAGGCTGTCTCTTTGATCACATTCACAACGCGTCCCGATGCTGGCCCTTCGTCAGATGGAATCAGACCGGAGCGGCTGCCTGCCAAGAGCGAGGCATGCAGATGCGAAGCTTTGCCATGCTCCTGCCCTGCGGCATCTCCCTGTTCTCTGGTGTTGAATTCGTCTGCTGTCCCAAGCATTTCAAGGGTAAGCGCGCTCCTCTCCTTCGTCCACTCGGCCAGTCCTTTAACGCAAGGAATCCCATTCATTTCAGAAGAAATTCGAGTGAAGAAGACCGACTTGCCGGTGGTGGTGCCCGAGGAGATCGTTCCCACCGAAGACGACGACTCGAACTACTCGAAGGACTCGGCTGACGATGACGACGACGAGATCATGAATGACGACGAGGACGACGATATGATTGCCGATGAAGCAGCCGAAACCGATGCGGTGGCCGACGAAGGAAACGCCGAATACGACTCGAACGAGGACCTCGAGAACTACGAGGATCTGGACGATCAGAACGACGAGGCCTGGGAGACGAGCATCAATGCCAAGGTCAAGACGACCGAATCGTCGAAGGTAGCCTCCTCGTCTGAGGCCTCGGCTCAGATCGTGATCGCCAAACCGGGTGCGGACAGTGCTCAGCTGCCAGCGCAGCAGCCACAGTCGACCAGCCAGCCCACAGCGGACCCCTACTTCACCCACTTCGATCCGCACTACGAGCATCAGAGCTACAAAGTAAGTCAGAAAGTAAGTGTTCCTCTCTCCGTTTCAATTTCACGATATGACATATTCTAAAACAAGGAAGCCCAACAGCGCCTTGAGGAGAACCACCGCGAGAAGGTGACGCGCGTGATGAAGGACTGGTCCGATCTGGAGGAGAAGTACCAGGACATGCGATTGGCCGACCCAAAGGCGGCGCAGAGCTTCAAGCAGCGCATGACTGCCCGTTTCCAGGTTTGTACCCGTTTGACCCCGCTTCAGGGGAGTTCATTCTTTCGTAGACGGGCCTCTGGTAGGTAGAGCCCTGTTGTGCTATGCTATGTTGTCCTTTTTTATATCTTGGTGTTCATGTGGACTCTATGGGAATGTAATTTTAGACTTCTGTTCAGGCACTCGAGGAAGAAGGTAACGCCGAGAAGCACCAGCTGGCCGCCATGCATCAGCAGAGGGTGTTGGCTCACATCAACCAGAGGAAGCGTGAAGCAATGACCTGCTACACCCAGGCGCTCACTGAGCAACCACCCAACGTATGCTTTAACAGCCCAACACACGCATGCACCCTGTGCCGCGGTTGCTAATCATTTGCTTCTCCTCTTTCAGGCTCACCACGTCGAGAAATGCCTGCAGAAGCTGCTGCGTGCCCTGCACAAGGACCGCGCCCATGCCCTGGCCCACTATCGTCACCTCTTGAACTCGGGCGGCCCAGGCGGCCTGGAGGCAGCCGCATCAGAGCGACCACGCACCCTGGAGCGCCTCATCGACATCGACCGCGCCGTCAACCAGTCCATGACCATGCTAAAGCGCTATCCCGACCTCTCGTCGAAAATCTCCCAGCTGATGAACGACTACATCTTGGCGCTGCGCAGCAAAGACGACATTCCCGGATCGGCACTGGGCATGAGCGAGGAAGCCGAGGCCGCCATTCTGGACAAGTACCGCGTCGAGGTCGAGCGAAAGGTGTCCGAGAAGGAGCGACAGCGCCTGGCCGAGAAGCAACGCAAGGAACAGCGCGCCGCCGAGCGAGAGAAACTGCGCGAGGAGAAGCTCCGCATGGAGGCCAAAAAACTGGACGAATTGGTGAAGACCCAAGCCGATCAGGAAATGCAAGCCAAGGACGCCAAGGATGCCGCCATCACAGTGGTCGACCCGACAAAGATGTCGCACAGCGAGAAGGACACCACACCCGAGGAGTACAGTGACGCCACCGCCAGGTAAGCCTCGCGAACAACGAATGCTCGAGCAACTCACGAGACCGACCGTTTTTTCCAGCACCAAGACACAGACCGTGCTACCGACAGTCGACGATGAAGCCCTTCAGCGAGCTGTCGAGGATGTGGCAGCCGCCGTTGCCCATCAGGAGGCCGAGCCACAGATGCAGCACTTCATGACTCACGACTTGGGTCACAGGGAATCGGTAAGCTATGAGCGGCGGCGCCCGGTTTAAGGAGGAACTTTATCACTTTTCTCCCATTTTGCAGAGCTTCTCTCTTCGCAGAGAATTCCACACGCATTCCCCAAGGGAGGGTAGGAACGTGTACTTTACACTATCGTTCGCCGGTATCGCATTGATGGCGGCCGTCTTTGTCGGCGTCGCCGTGGCCAAGTGGAGGACCTCACGCTCACCACATGCGCAGGGATTCATTGAAGTTGATCAGGTAATTGTTGAAATAAAACAAAATGATTTGATTACTTACGTGGAAGAGGTTGGTTGGAAGCTCTGAGGGTGGCTAGGGTAGTCTCTGGGAGATGCTTGGTTCAGCTCAGCTTGATGGAGGTTGTCTGGAAAGATAAAAGAAGAGGATGTTAGTAAGAACAGGCGGAGGAAGTGAAGAAATTGGCGACAATTCGGGAGATTTCAGTCGTTTTGTGGTGTCCCTTGTCAGAGGACAACATTTTAGAAGACGCATGGAAACGCTGTAGAGTCACAGTGGGTCACTAGATGAAGAAATTTGACGACCATTTGAGATGCGACTTGTCAGAAGACGTGGCTAGAAGTCGCACGAAGACTTGGGGAAGTCGCTGGACACCCCGGATGATGAAATTGGCGATCGTTTGAGGTGCGACCTGTTAGAAGACAAGGCTAGAAGTCGCATGAAAACAGGGGGAAGTCGCAGTGACCACTGGATGAAGAAATTGGCGAACATTTGATGTGTGGCCGGTCAGAGCTAGAAGTCGCATGAAAAGTGGAGGAAATCACAGAGGAGACTAGATGACGGAATTGAATTGAAAATTTGAGGTGCGACCTGTCAGAAGACAAGGCTAGAAGTCGGAGGGAAGTCCCAGTGAACACTAGATGAAGAAATAAGCTAAAATTTGAGCTGCGACCTATCATATGAGACCATTCTAGACATCCCATGGACGCACTAAATGCAGTGACACATCAGTTTCCCTGTCATTCATACACATGACATTTCAGACGACAGACAAGTCTCAACTGTCAACCCGCGAGGGAACCTAATTCCAGTCCATTGCCAACCATCTTCAGCTCTTAATGACGCCCTAATCTAATCTAATCTAATCTAATCTTGGCGAAACACGCTCTCTAGCCACTCGGCACCCTAATCTAGTGACCCGCGGTGCCAATCAAGTTGCTGAACGTCAGCCACTCCCATTTGGCAAACAAAAGAAAAATGCTTCGGACCGCATTGGCGTTTATTTTTGAAGAGGTTTTTTGAAGTGGTTCCCTCTGTTTTTTTGGGGGACTTGATGGTCAACCAATAAGACTTCTCTAGATCGCATGCGCCCTTAAGCAGACAAGACTCCGCAGACACCTTCGCGCCGAGAAGAGACGAGCCTTAGGCTAGATTAGGTAGACGCCTCATTTATGATGGACCAGAGGGAGGAAGAGATGCCTTCTAAGACACGCCTTTATCGAAATTTTTGCAGTGGGAGTCCAGAGTGGAACTCTAACTCTTTAACTTGATCGTTATGGAACAAGGATTGTCAAACGAGTGGGTCCTCCGAGTATAGACAAGTCTTACTCCGAGCTCCCCGAGTGGAACTGAGGTACATATCTCTCTAGCTAGTGCGATCTAAAGACCGACAACCCTCTTCAGTCAGCTTGTCAAGCTAGCACCATCTCTCGCATTATGTCCTAGAAGAGCCTCGCATCAATTCAAAGACTTCGAGCAGCAGTCAAGGCTGGACTGAGACTCAGCTCAAGTCAAGCATGAGCATTAGCTAGCATGATCCCCAAACAACTAGACTTGATAAGCGACTGGTCCTCAGTCAGCAAGATCTTCACTCCGCGCCCTTATTAGATCTCCGAGTGACAGTCAAGGGTGGACCTATGCCTCTGTAGGAAACCGGATAAACGCGTATTAACTCTGCTCTCACTGGGATTCGAACCGGGAACCCCTCTAACCAGGGGCAGGCACTCAATCAACTGCGCTATCCAGCAAGCAGCTAGCATGATCCTCAAGTAACACGCCTTGCCAAACAAATGGCCCTGAACCTCAGGCAGGACGACCTCGTTGCTTCGTACACAAGTCGAGGCCCAGGATCCTGCGTCTCTACAAGCACGACTGTCATCTTTGGCTACCATGATCCACAAGCAACAAGGCTTACCAAGCGAGTGGCTCTGATCCTCAGTCGATCTCTTGCTTTGTACCCGACTAGAGGCAATCTTTAGACTGACGTTCCCTAGAGACAATCAAGGATGGACCTTCGATTCTGTAAGCACGACAGCTATCATGATCTGGACCTGGTCATCAGCCATCTTTGATCCGAAGTCGCCGAGCGACAGTCAACGGTGGAACTGTGGCCCTTTAAGCACGGCAGCCCTCTCCAGCTAGCACGATGCTCAAGCAACGATGAATGTTTCGTATCCAATTACGAGTCCCTCCTTGAATTGAGTTGAATTGAAGATCTCGGGGTGTGTCACAAAAGACTCTAGTACTGCGACCAGAAAGATCTATTCTACCCCCTTCTGCTTGTGGGATTTTAATGCTTTTTTTTTGGTTGCGTCCAAGGATGTGGCTAATCTTCTAAGATAGCCCGTGCCATTAGCCTTCACAATTTTCAAACCCGAGTACTCTACGTACTAACTCACACCCTCGACTCATCTGCCACTCTCCCTCATCTGCCACTCATCCCCGGGGTGGTTAGCAATAAGCCAATGTTGCCAGAAGTTGCCTGTTGCTTGTGCTCTTGGTCTTTCTTCCAGTCGCAGTTTGTCCTTCACGTGGGCTACGTTTGAGCAGATCTCCGCCCAGTGTTGCACCGATTGCGTCATTCTCTGGACTTGTCGAGTCAGTCCTGATTTTTTGCAAGGGAATGGAACATCACGAGCTCCGCATCCTCGTCCGTGCTTGGACATTCCGGACAGTAGGGCGAGTTGAGGCCGTTCGGAATCTGTAGGCCTTCCTTCCACTCGTCAGAGAACAATCTAGGCCTAGGCCCTCTACAGGTTGTAGCGCCAGTCACATTATTATTTAGGAGCAAAGGAGAGAGGGATGGTCGCTTGGTAGGAGGAGAAGGAGGCAGCTGTCTAGAGATCGAGACTTAAGTCGATTTTGAACAGAACGACGATGATCTGTGCATTGAGGCATCAATCTTGGTTTGGAGCGTCGAAATATGCGCGATTATTGGTACAAATCTGTCGTGAGGAGTGTCAACAGCGTTTCATTTCTCAATCTGTGGCCAATTGGTCAGCTCCCCGGAGAGATATAGGCAACTTGGCAGCTTTGTTGGGAGCTAGGAGGGAACACTGTGACAAAAAGGGTGCCAGTTCAGTGGTCTTTCTGAAGAAGTTGCAGGAGACGAGGATGAGGAGGAGTGAATTTTGGAGAGGAGGAGTGAATTTTGCAGAGGAGGAGTGAATTGTCCAGAGGAGTAAAGAATTTTGCAGAGGAGGAACGAATTGTACACCTCCTCAGCAATTGCAGCACTCTCTCCTCTCGAAGGAGAAAGAGGAGTCGCCGAGGTGCTTCCTTCTGGTCAACAACCGAACTTCCTGTATTTCTTTGAATGGTGCTACAGTCCGCTGTGGACCTGGGCCTTAACTAACAAGCCTCTCCAACTAGAGCGATCTCTAGGCTAGCTGTCTCCAGTTTCGCACGCCAATTGAGTTGAGGTTCATTAGCCGCGATCGTCCTCTGTTGCGCAGGTTCGGAGTCGAAGATTTTGCGGGCCGGAGCTGAGTCGCCATATTAGGCATTGGATCCGTAGACGGTTCCTGGTCAGGAACCTGGCCAGACTAAGGAGCAGGCCGGAGCTGAGTCGCCATATTAGGCATTGGATCCGTAGACGGTTCCTGCTAGGGAGCAGGCCGGAGCTGAGTCGCCACCTTAGGCATTGGATCCGTAGACGGTTCCTGCTAAGGAGCAGGCCGGAGCTGAGTCGCCACCTTAGGCATTGGATCCGTAGACGGTTCCTGCTAAGGAGCAGGCCGGAGCTAAGTCCCCACCTTAGGCATTGGATCCATAGACGCCTGGTTAGGAAACTGGCCGTCAGTCATCCTCGCCGCGTCCACTCGTGAAAGAACGAACGCACGCACAACACGAGTGGTTGCTGAGAAGCTAGACCCTGGCTCTCTACGGGTTGTAGCGCCCGTAGGATTTGAGTGCTGCCTTCAGAAATTCGCCAACTGCTGTAGATGGGATTTTTTGAGGCGGTTTCCCTGTTCCGGATGTTTTCTGTTTATTGTTTTGAATCTTTTTTTTTTTGGCAAGGGGAGGTTTCTTGGTTTCTCGGGACAGTCTAGTCTGAAGGAATGTCTCACAGAGATGTCTCAATCTAACAGAAACGAACCGCTTAGAGGAACTCCATGGCATTCACAACATTCTCTCTCTTTTTCCCCATTTCAGACTGCCGCTCTACCCGTCACACCGGAGGAGAAGCACGTCGCGAACATGCAGATCAATGGCTACGAGAATCCAACCTACAAATACTTTGAGGTCAAAGAATAAGCATGCGGTTCGTCAACTAACCAACAAAATAAATAAAATAAATCTCGTCAGTTCTGATTTTTCAAAAAAAAAAAAAAAATATATAAAAGAAACCAGAAAAAAAAACCAAAATCAAACAAAAAAACAAAAAAAATCTATTTTCATTCTCTGTTGTTCTTGTTTAGGATTATGTGTATTTAAACAAAAGAAAAGAAATGAAAAAAAAAACAAATATTATAAATTAAGCATAAAAACGTCAACACTAAGACAAAACTCAAGAAAACTCTCTCTAAAGCAAAATATGAAAGCAAGGAAAAACAAAAATACAAAACAGAAAGGAAAGGAAAAAAACTTTAATTGATTTGCATTTTTTCAGTTGTCAATGGAAAATAGACAGAAGACAGAAAACGATATATACTCTCACTTATAAGTTTAAACAAAAAAAAAAAAAAAAAACAAAAAGCAACTACCTAAGAGGAAACAATAATAGCATAAATAATTTATTAACTCATTTTCGACATGAAAATAAAAAAAAAAAACATCATATTTAAGTCCTTGCTGTGAATTTGAAACCAAAAAAAAAACCAAAAAACCAAAAAACCAAAAGAAGATACAAAATACTCTTTAATTTATTTTTCTAGTCAGCCCTAGAGTCTTGGTTTTATCTCTCTTCTGTTCTTTGTTTTGTTCATTTATGTGATATGTGATCTCACGAGATGTATGTTCTTTTTTTTTTGTTTTTTTTTTTTTTTTTTTAATTTCATCTCAAAATGGAAGCATTTAAACTTCAAAAAGGCAAAGGAAACAAAGAAGAAAATAATCTCAATCAAAAAAAAAAAAAGCGGAGAAAGATTGAAGAAGATGCAAAAATAAATAACAACAGAAATCAAGGATAATAAGTTAAAATTTAAATATAGATATTATAATTATGTAACAAAAAAAATAAAGAAAATGTTAGGATATAGAAAAGAAAGAAAGAAAGAAGAAGAAAAAAACAAACATAAAGCATAAGCAAAAAAAAAAAAACAACATTTTCCTTATTGGTTTTTACGTGTAAAAAAAACTAAGAATTAGATGGATTTTATTCGTCAGATCACTGTCCCGCAACCATTGATGCCCCCTCCCCCCCCTCTCTCTCTCACTCTCTCCCTCCGATCGAAAACGATTAAATGTGCGTCCAAGACACTTGTTGTTTTGCCCCCCACACCCCACTTCTAACACACAAACGAGAACCGCTCCCTTTTTTGTCTTTCAAATTAATTAAATAAATGCAAGGAAAATGTTTTTTTAAAAAAATCTCTCTCAATACAACACAGACACACACACACACGCAAACACTCACTCTTATCGCTCTCTCTCTCTCACTCTCTTTTTGAAATATTTGATCTCACAGTTCACACAAGAAAACAAAAGCAATAATCAGAAGAAGAATAAATTCAATTGGGAATTCAATTTGAAACAATAATCGATTTAATAAGAGGATACTCATTTATTTGTTCTATTTGATTTTTGAAACTAAGTTTGGAAGAACAACAAAACAGCAGTCATTGTGGAGGAGATGGGTGGACGGTGGATGAGAATCAAAACTTGGTCAGTGACTGGCTTAACAGAAGCTGACTGGTAGTCTACAACACTGTTTAGACTCCTTCTAGTCTTTGGTTGAAGTCGTCTCTGTTGGAGTCCTACCTTCTAGACTCTTGTAGAAGCAGTCGTGCGCCTTTATTCAGTCGTTCAGAAGTCGTCTTACGAGTGCTCAGTTAGTCTCTTTCGGAGTCCTACCTTCTAGACGTGGTCATTTCGACTATGTTCGAAGTCGAAGTTCGTCATTTCGTGTGCTCAGTACGTCTCTGTTGGAGTTCTAGTAGCTTCCAGACTAGTAGAAGCGTCATTCTGACTAGATTCAGTTGAAGTTCGTCATTTCGTGTGCTCAGTACGTCCCTGTTGGAGTTCTAGTAGCTTCTAGACTAGTAGAAGCTGCATTCCGACTATACTCAGTTGATGTTCGTCATGGCGTGTGCTCTGTTATTCCTAGTCAAACTAGTAGTCAGAATGCCACCTTTCAGAAGAAACAGTCGTCATTACGACTAGATTCAGTTGAAGTTCGTCATTTCGTGTGCTCAGTACGTCTCTGTTGGAGTTCTAGTAGCTTCTAGACTAGTAGAAGCTTCATTCCGACTATACTCAGTTGATGTTCGTCATGGCGTGTGCTCTGTTATTCCTAGTCAAACTAGTAGTCAGAATGCCACCTTTCAGAAGAAACAGTCGTCATTCCGACTAGATTCATTTGAAGTTCGTCATTTCACGACGTGCTCTTTCGGAGTCCTGCCTTTTAGACTCTAGTAGAAGCTGTCGTCATTCCCACTAGATTCAGTTGAAGTTCGTCATTTCGCGTGCTCAGTTCGTCTCTTTCGGAGTCCTGCCTTCTAGACTCTAGTAGAAGCTGTCGTCATTCCGACCAGATCCAGTTGAAGTTCGTTATTTCGTGCCAGTTGTCTCAGTTGATCTTAGCCTAATTAGTCCTCAGATTGCCACCTTTCAGTAGAAACAGTTGTCATTCCGGTTTTCCTTCAGTTGAACGCGTCATTTCGCGTACTCAGCAAGTCTCAGTCAGAGAGCCACCGTTTAGCAGAATCAATCGCCATTCCGACCATATACAGTCGACTCCTTCTCAATACTCAACGACTTCTTTACTAGAAAATCCTAAAATCATTCAAGTTCTGTCAGTTGAATGAGCAAAGCTCAGCTGAAGTGGTCGTAAAGGACCAGGCATCTTGTCACAGCCCGTTCGGCATCTGCTTTAATTCGTTGTTGCAGCTGTCTGTCTGTCAGATTGGTGGCTTGCCAGAGCCTTCAGATAGGAAAGAGGATCTGGGTGTACCCAAAGAAGAAGAGGGAAGGGAGGTTGGGACAGGCGGTGACAGAAGGAAATAAGCAACAAGCAACCAAATACAGAAGGAAATGGAAAGAGGTTGTGCCAAGACCACCAGTTAGACTCTTCATCATGAGATTATTCGTGTACCACTTCGTCTTCGAGATCTCAAGAGGAACCTTCGATCCGTGGCAGTCCCAGGGGTCCTTGAAATCAATCACTCTGAAGTCATTTCAGTTCAGCGCTGCTTAGAGGGACCTTCGATTAGACAGAACCCCATCCTCTAGGCACGGCATAGCATATGTCCTTCAAATCAACCAGTCTGTAGTCGTTTCAGTTCAGCGCTGCTTAGAAGGACCTTCGATTAGTCAGAGTCCCTCCTCTAGGACCGGCATCGCATGAGTCCTTCAAATCAACCAGTCCGGAGTCGTTTCAGTTCAGTGCTTCTATTCGTCAGAATGCCTCCTGTAGCACCAACCTCACAGGAGTTCATTCCCCCTTTTTCCGAGGATTTTTCGCGAATGTGCGACATGGCTTGACGTGACTAGGTCCATTGATTGCATGGAGAAACACGAAGTTGGTCCATTATTCCCTTCAAAGTGGCCACCGCAAGGCGGTCTTGATTGACTTGGTGTGACTAGGTCCAGAGACGCAAGAAAAAACTGGCCCTTGTCATGTTTGTTTGATGTGGAAACATGATGGCCAATCTTCGACTGTCTTCGGGTCTGTTATTCCTTCTACGTGGCCATCGTAAGATGGTCTTGATGCGACTAGGGCCGCAGATATGCCCAATCTTCGACTTCCACATCAAACTCCTGTTCAACAGACCAACAGTCATTTCTACGGAAACACAGCATCCCTCGTTGCTGCAGACACTGTTTAGAGGGGATGACTGTCATGTGAAAACCGTCTCAAACTTAGCCCTTCGGATTCGGTTGAGACTGTAGGTCCCAGCACGAGTGATTGCCTGTGGAAGAGGGGCCGAAGTTACCCCTGTTTTGTAACGATTTTCAAGTTCCTTCATGGACATTGTAATCGTTTACGTAGGACGAGTCTTTGACGCCTCGCTCGACAGCGAACTTGTTAAGTGTTTCTTTCTTCTTATGGACTTAAGAACATTAGACCAGCAACCAGCGAGTGATTCAGAGGGCTTTGGACATGGCTTCGACTTGGTAGTCCAATGGACACTGGTAGACTTTCATTGAACGCCTCCTTAAAGCAGATGCCTCACACTGCAGCGAAGCCTTTAACACAATTCTTGTTGAGAGGAGAGGAACAAATGAACACGATGCATCGGTACTTTGATCGGCTTTTGCAAGAGGACTCAGCCAATGAACACAATGAACGGCTCTTGCTGAACTATTCCTTTTTCAGAGGACTCAGCCAATGAACACAGTAAATGGGCATTTCGCTAAACGATTCCTTTTTAAGAGGACTCAACTTATGTCTTACTCACACGACGAATGCGAGTTTTGACCGACTTTTGCTACAACTCGGTGTATGACCACATTGATCGCCATTTTCTGCGTCAAATTATGGACTTCTCGACAAGATCAAGCCTTGGGCGACAGTCGGTGAAAAGGTATTCTAGCAAAGAAGGGAATTCAAGAGGTGTACAATGGTGATCCAAGAACTGAAAGAAGGCTTTCGCCAAGAATCGCGGTCTTACAGTCAACGCCGGGATTTTTAAGACAGTCTGCGTATCCATGGCCTTCAAAAAGGGAATTTAGAGAGTCCGAATTAGGAACAAGACGAGCACAACGGCGATGGTTTGACTTGAAGAATTAGAGCTCAATGTGTGCCCCCCAAAGGCATACAGTCCACCCACTTCACCCCACACTGACGGACACATCAAACATTCATGCTGTGTGACGTAAGAAAAATCCAGAGATGAAAATAATAATTCTTAACAAAATAATAATAAAAAAAAAACCACATTAAACCTAAGCAACAAAAAAAAAATACCATGTACTTATATACAATACAGAATATTTATTGAATGCTTTTTAAAAAAACAAAAAAAAAACTACCAAACCAACAACAAAAAAATAATAATAATATTGTCTTACTCACATTATTTTTATATACCAAAATTAAAGAAAAAAAAGAAAAGAAAAGAAACGCAAATGATAAACATAAACATAAACAAAAATAAATAAATAACAACAACAACAACAACACTAAAAACATATTTACAATGCTGCCCTCCAAGTTTTTTCAACAAACAAATAAGAAAAAAAAATCATTTAATGAAATGAAAGAAAGACAAAAGAAAAACAAAAAACAACACAAATAAATAAAAAAAAAAATACCTTTAGAATCTCTCAGATATTTATATATATTTTATGTATAAATAAATACCTAATCCTTAAGCCCTTAAGCCCTGAGCTGCTAGCTGAAGACAAATGACAGAATTTACAAAAAAAAAAAAAAAACAAAAATAAATAAAAAATCAATCACATCTCGTAGTTGCGTCGCGAAGACAAGCTAAATGCATTTTGTAGACGATAGATGAAGACATACAATTTTGCTATTATAGTGTGTGGTTAGAGAAGCGCCATAGTCCTACTCCTCCTAATACCCCTCCCCCAAAGTATGGGAAAGACAACAAAAACAAACAAATAAATAATTGCTCTCGTGTTAACAAATACCCCCGCCGCTGCAACAAATTAAAAGAAAATTCCTTAAATCTTAAACAAAAATAAACAAATTAAAAGAAAATAAATAAGAAGACAACAAACATTCGATTTTATTTGCAAAACTTTTTCACTTTCTTCTTGTTTTCTGTTTTCTTAACAAAAAAAATGAAATAAATCTTTTTTCTCCTCAGTTAAACATATAAAAAAAAAAACATGAAACTAAATAAATATTCAAACAAATAAAAATTAAAAATTTATAAACAACAAAAAAAAAAAAAAAACAACAATGATATATGAAAACAAAAAAAAAAATAAAAATCATTGAAAAATCAATTCGTCCTCTTTTATGAAAATAAGCTTAAATAAATAAATAAATAAATAAAAAAAAAATGAAACGTTAAGAGTATAAGAGCGTTTATCATATAGTTTAGCACAATATATTTTATAAAGAGAAAAACAAAAAAAAAGTGAACAAAAAACCAAAAAAAACCAGATAAATAACAACAACAAAAAAAAGAAGAAAAGAAATGTGTAATAATGTAATCATATGTTCTTTTTTTATATATATATATATATATACTGATTATATATATGAAATATATTTATCTGCTCGATCTATGCATTTTTCTTTTGTATATTCATGCAAGATGCATATAAATAAAAAAATAAAAAAACAAAAACAAATCACTATTCGTTCTCATATATATATATATATATATATGTATGACCATGAAAAGAATTTTTTTGGCTTTAAATATATATACATATATATATAAAACAACAACAAAGATTGAAAAGAGAAAAGAGAAGAAAAAAAAACAACAAAATGACATATAAACTAAAGTATAAGTAATTTCATTATATTTTGCAATTTATATTTAGACGTTTAAAGAACAAACAAAAAAAAAAACCATGTATAACACAATGGATATGATGCGCATTGCTTTCTTTTAAAACAAATAAAAGCAGCAACAAAACAAAAAAAAAAACAACAACAACCATGAATAGTATATTAAACAGAATTATTGAAATATGAGCAGAGAAAGAGAATGAAGGAGACGCTGATGTAGACGATGATGATGGATGGAGGCGATGAAAAAGGATGAGATATCCATTTATTTGTTTCTGATATATTATTTTATAAACACTCATAAACAATATTTGTGTATGTACATTCAAAATAAATAAGTAAGCAAACCTGTGCTGATTAAAGAAATAAACAATAAAAAAAAAAAACAAAAAAAAAAACCACTGTTTGTTTGGGATTTAAGGAAGCAATCTTGGGGGTTAGACAGTGGCTGGTGTCTAGTGGCTTTTGGCTAGTTAGCTAGAGACTGGTGGCGACGCTAGTGACTAATAGTTGATGGATAGTGGAGCGAGGCGCGTGTCTAGTGACAAGTGACGGATAGACAGTCGCTAGTGGCAGGTGTACAGTCGCCAGTGGCTGGTACACAGTCGCTAGTGGCAGCTAGACAGTCGCTAGTGGCAGCTAGACAGTCGCTAGTGGCAGCTAGACAGTCGCTAGTGGATGGTAGACAGTCGCTAGTGGCAGCTAGACAGTCGCTAGTGGCTGGTGGACAGTCGCTAGTGGCTTGTAGGCAGTCGCTAGTGGCAGTTAGACAGTCGCTAGTGGTTGGTAGACAGTCGCTAGTGGTTGGTAGACAGTCGCTAGTGGTTGGTAGACAGTCGCTAGTGGACAGTCGCTAGTGGCTTGTAGGCAGTCGCTAGTGGCAGCTAGACAGTCGCTAGTGGCTGGTGGACAGTCGCTAGTGGCAGTTAGACAGTCGCTAGTGGTTGGTAGACACTCGCTAGTGGCTGGTGAACAGTCGCTAGTGGCAGCTAGACAGTCGCTAGTGGCTGGTGGACAGTCGCTAGTGGCTTGTAGGCAGTCGCTAGTGGCAGTTAGACAGTCGCTAGTGGCTTGTAGACAGTCGCTAGTGGTTGGTAGGCAGTCGCTAGTGGCTGGCGGACAGTCGCTAATGGCAGCTAGACAGTCGCTAATGGCTGGTGGACAGTCGCTAGTGGCTGGTGGACAGTCGCTAGTGGTTGGTAGACAGTCGCTAGTGGACAGTCGCTAGTGGCTTGTAGGCAGTCGCTAGTGGCAGCTAGACAGTCGCTAGTGGCTGGTGGACAGTCGCTAGTGGCAGTTAGACAGTCGCTAGTGGTTGGTAGACACTCGCTAGTGGCTGGTGAACAGTCGCTAGTGGCAGCTAGACAGTCGCTAGTGGCTGGTGGACAGTCGCTAGTGGCTTGTAGGCAGTCGCTAGTGGCAGTTTGACAGTCGCTAGTGGGTGGTAGACAGTCGCTAGTGGCAGCTAGACAGTCGCTAGTGGCTGGTGGACAGTCGCTAGTGATTGGTAGACAGTCGCTAGTGACTGGTAGGCAGTCGCTAGTGACTGGTAGGCAGTCGCTAGTGACTGGTAGGCAGTCGCTAGTGACTGGTACGCAGTCGCAAGTGGTTTGGTGAAGAGTGGCGCTGGTGGGCTGGTGGCGAGTGGCTGGTGCCTAATGGCTTGTGGCTAGGCTAGTGGCTAATAGCTGACAGAAATGATGCTTAGAAGCGGTAGGCATGTGGTTATTGCGTATAAATAAAAATGAAACGTTAAGAGTATAAGTCGCCTAAGGAAAGACCATATTTTCATCGTCCTATATTCGAGTCCATTGGGACACTTTTGTGGGGCCTCCTAAAGTGAGACTGTAGCTTATCCTAAAACTTACAAATATGTTTCGGTGAAGTCTTCTACCATCCATCTTTCCAATGTCAAAAAGCTTGACGCTTCATTAAGCTCCGGGGGTCCTTTCTTTTTTGATCAGATATTTGGAACGCATCGTCCGTCAGCTGTAGCCTGCCTGGAGCGGAGAATCTACATCCTCCTCGCATCCGTTTGCCTTTAATCTGCAATCTTTCAATCGTTAGATGCATCTACTATCCCAACTTCTGGCGACGATGTCCTTATCAAAGGATTCCACAAGAAACTCACTCACAGCCACTCCCAACTCCGAGTTCACTGAACCCACCAGATAGCCCACGATGTCACTCTTCACTTCAAACAAACAATTAACCGTGTACGCGTCTCAATGGTCTACAAGTCAATCAATTGATTGACACTCTTGCTTACTCGTTTCACTTTCAACCAGCTCCACACTCAATTACACACATCCTTGGCCAGTGCCCCAGCATGTCCCACTCGAGCCCATTTATGCCATCATCACATTACTCCGTCGTGCGTCGCTGATGAACATCCCCTCTCCGACTGCCACACGACACAGCCCTTGTCAACTTGAGGACTACTTTATGACAGCTACTCCAAAACAGAAAACGAACAAAAAAAAAAATGGTAGAAAATCTCAAAATTTTTACTACATCCTCCAGCCAGAATGGAGAGGGGTCTTGAGGTCTCAATGCGACTTGGAGTGCATTTCAGTGTGCAGTCATGCACTGATTTTCGGTCTTGAGGTGCTCAGAGCGTTACACCTGCTATCGGCATGCGGCGGCTAATCCAAGTGGAAATCATCAAGTGCTTGCGAGCGGTTTTTACGCGCCGTTAATCGGATTTCGAAATCGCATGCAAACGCGAATGGAGGGGATACGTCATCGCTCTCGTGGATGGTCGCACGGTTGGAGGGGAACTCGAGGTGGGTAATCAATTAATAAATCATTTTCCGGGTTGCCCCGATGAGGGCGAGAGCCGAGAACACTCATCCATCAGTTTTGTGGAAGTTACTGCGCTTTTTTTTCGGTTTGAGTGTACTTGGCTTTGTCTTGGGGTCTCGTGGGCCGTGAGTGATTCGATTTATGGGGAGGATTAAGCTGCGCTTGTGCCACGGTGTCTGACGATAAGAGTGGAAGGGTTTCAAGGGCGGGAGGATCTGGCAGACGACGGGGAGACGACGTGGAGACGACGTGGAGACGACGGGGAGACGACGTGGAGACGACTAGAAGACGACGTGGAGACGACTAGAAGGCGACGTGGAGACGACTAGGAGACGACGTGGAGACGACTAGGAGGCGACGTGGAGACGACTAGGAGACGACCTGGAGACGACTAGGAGGCGACGTGGAAACGACGAGGAGACGACGAGGAGACGACGTGGAGACGACGGGGAGACGACGTGGAGACGACAGGGGACGACGTGGTGACGACGGGGAGACGACGATGAGACGACGGGGAGACGACGGGGAGACGACGTGGAGACGATGGGGAGACGACGAGGAGACGACGTGGAGGCGACTAGGAGACAATGTAGAGACGACGAGGAGACGATGTGGAGACGACGAGGAGACGACTAGGAAACGATGAGAAGACGACGAGGAGACGACTAGGAAACGACGAGGAGACGACGTGGAGACGATGGGGAGACGACGAGGAGACGACGTGGAGACGACGGGGAGACGACGTGGAGACGACTAGGAGACGACGTGGAGACGACGAGGAGACGACGTGGAGGCGACTAGGAGACGATGTGGAGACGACGAGGAGACGACGTGGAGACGACTAGGAGACGACGTGGAGGCCACGTGGGAACGACGTAGAGATGACGTGGAGGCGTGTGGAAGTTAGGGTGAAGAACAGAGCCAAGCCAAGCCAAGCCATTTGATCGTATCGATTCAGTTGAAGTCTTGGAGGAGTGTGCCAGGAAGTGGAGAAGAACTCAGATAACTGCGAGTCTAGCTTCAAAATAGCGGACGAAGCAAGAGACCTGTTCCCCTAAGGTCGACGGGATGACGTTCTCTACCGAAAAACTGGGTAAAAAAAGAGGATTCAGCTTGACTTGAATTCAAGGGGCCCACATTCTTGTTCGTTGCGACATTTTGGACGGCCAGAGGGACTGAAACAAGTGATTGGGGGGGAAATTCAAGTCAAAACTCACGACGGAATGAAGTAAGCGAAGGCGACGCAGGGATGGGCGAGTGGGTGAGACGTCGGATGATCAACCAGTCAACGAGGGGTTGTCGTTTCGAACAATGAGCCAGTCAGCGATGACGGAATGCATTAAACTAATGCGATGGAGGGAGATGATGCGTTTCGTTGAACGAACAATGACCTAGTCAGCGATGGGTGGTCGTTCTCCTGGACGGAGTGTCATCCCTTGAAGCTGATGAATTAGAAGACACTTCGAAGAGAGGATGACAAACCTCCCCACTTGCGAAATGCCCCAAAAGCGCGTCGTGACTAAGTTGAGTTCAACAAATCCAAGGACAGGAAAATAACTGCACCAACCACGTAGACACCACCGCCATGACATCAGCTTTCTTGCATTCTTCCCTATCCCCCCTCACGGTGGAAAAAATTAATTAAAAAACCCTGCAATCAAAAGTCAACACAAGACAACGACAAGCTGCCCGAGCATTTCCTCAAGTTTCTTTCGCTTTCGGACGACGCGATAAAAGTGCAAATTGCAAACCCCACTCCCCTCCCACCGTCCCCCTCTTATTGGTATTTACGTCTTCGATCGATTTTCGCGTTGCAACGTTCACGTTCCGAACCACCGATCGATCGCCCGGCACGCCGTGTACACTTGTCTCCGAAAAGTACATTACACCACCATTTAGAGCCGACCTCCAACAATGTCCCCGCTTGCTGTTCGCTGCCGCTGTCGTCGACGTCGTCGTCGTCGTCGTGGTCTCCCGTGACACAAATTGTCTGTTCGCAGGAAAACCTTAAACAAATACCCTGGCTTTGCTCCTCCTCTCTCCCTTTCTGGCTCTCTCAGCGTACAATCTATAGATTTCTTCTTTTTTTTTTTATTCAAACATCGTGGTCGCCCCCAGTCCCCATATCGATAAATTTTGTTGGATTTTTCGCTGCACAAATGCACATTGCACACACATGACTGATGACTGACAGTTCGATATCTCGCTCATCACACACTCGTTCAGCAAATATTGACACTTGACAGTTGACAGTTCGAAAAAAAAAAAAAAACGAATATATAAATAAATAGAGCTTCGATTTGGTTTTTTTTTTTCTTTTTTTCAATTGGCTCCCCTTCCCAATGGCGATGATACCACACCACCCCTCGAACGTCCGTGGCTTGGTTTATGATAACACACACACCAGAGTTCCCCCGTCTGATAACTTGCCGTGCACACTGTGCATGTGGGGCTGTTTGGCTGTCCGGCTGGCTGTGTGTGTGCTCTCTTTAGCTGATAACAGGGAGATTGACTGTGAGGCAGTTTATATATTTTTTTTTATTATCAACGTCGTCCTTCCTATCAGAGGTATCAATCGATTTCGATACCTTATGACTTTAATGTTCCCAATGTTAGGATCAGTTTGGTCAAACTTGCGATAGAGACCCGAGATATCTGAGCGACGATCGCGCGAACTTTACACAAAAAAAAACCACGAAATAACATCGATTTTCTATTCTTTTCCACTCTTTTCTGCTGTTTGCTTGATAGTCGCGGGTTTTTTTTTTTCCGATTTTCTCGCGTTTCGAGGTGAGAACCTGCAGCCCTTCCTCGGCAGGACCGGTTGACAAGGGATTTGTGTGTGAATTAATGCGCGCGAATTCACGATTTCGAGAGTGTGCGATCGGATAGAGTGGACACCAACCAGTTGTTGATTGCGGCTATGGCGCAGTACAATCCGAATTGTGGATACTACGATGAATACAGTGCGTACGGCAGCTATGGCAACATGTACCCGCAGGAGTATCACACGCAAACGGATTACGAGTATAACAAGTATGAGTAAGTTTTCCTTTCCCCCCCCCCCCCCCCTTCCTCTCTAAAAAATGGTTTGTGTCAAAAAAAAAAAAATCAGTGATTGCCGTCGGATTTCGGTGTGCCGTCGGTAAAGCAAAGTCAGAGCTCTTGACATCTGACGTTTGTCATTTGACAGTGTTTTTTGAAAAGAAAAGGACTTCTGGTTTCACCCAGGAAAACTCTCTTACTGATCCAGTGCGTCGTTAATCAAGTGCATCAACGTCCACGGCGTCAGTGGCCCCAATTGGATTAAAAATTGACTAAATCAGTGATGAACTGAATCTCTAACAGAACGAATGACAGCTTCATTGAGTCGTCGCTTATACACTTCCACGCTTCTTCAGGCCGTCGCTGATTCCGTTCGAAGCTCCTTCATGCAGTCTTTAATATATCAGGCTGCTTATTAAGTTTGTCACTCAGTCTGGCCGTTTTCAACAAGTGAAAAGGTGATTTCCAACCCACGTCAAAAATCGACATTTCAGCGGAAATACGCAACCAAACGACAAAAATCCAACGCAGATCACTTGGATTTGCTCAACCCCACTCAGGCACATCCATTTGTAGTCATTTGGAAAAAGAATTATCGCGAAGTTCGACTTTCGAGAAATTGGCACTTTTTGGGCGAAAAAATGCAATAAAATTTGAGACAAACCGAGTCGACTTTTCTTGATCTGAGCGAGCTGAATTTGATTTTTGGATTTCATGGACTCCCGAATGACTTTGATGGATGGAAATGGTTGGGACATGGAGGAAGTACATCGGAATCAACAAAAAAGTCGGACTTTGCCGGGTGGTCTTTACAGGGTGGGTGTAAAATGAAAAATTCCGTGGAGGACGGCCTGGAAGATGATGACTTTTTGTTGAAATGAATTGGATGAGGGGTAGTGGGATTATGTGGGGATGCTTATGGGATAAATGTGTGCCTTGATGTGTGCACAGAGACTGTGTGAGGGGACTTGGGCACTGGGAGAGCCGTGGGTTCTCTGGAAGGGCTTGGTCGAGGGGGATTCCTGTGAGTCTTGAAACTGAAACTGGACTCATATTACTGATTCGTGTTACTTATCACGCCTGCGACATGGAGGATCTGACTCAGAGGTGTAGCTGCCTCCAGTCATCAAGAACAAGCTGTCTTCCGTCGTCGATGACTTGGTCGCTATACCGACGGTTCGGGCATTCTCTCCTTATCGATCCAGGGAGCCTTGGTTTTAAGACCCTGGAGAATTGGCATTCATGCCAAGATCCAGTACCGTCGACAGATTGATCAGATTCTGTGAAAATAGTGAGCTTCCAGGAGTTTGTGTTTACGAGACATTGAAAGCAAAAGGGATCCACGACACTTCTGTTCCTCACTAGCGACTAGTCTCCTGTCGTGATCTCCCTAGAGGCAGTGTGATCTAATAAACTCCCCAACAGTGACTCAACAGCTCAATGACAGCCAGTTGCTTAGAGCGATCGTGGTCCATTCCAGGAGAGATAATCTCGCAGGTTTGACAGGGAGTACCATCGTGTCCTGCGTAGCAAGAGTTTGCGAACACCTCAGTAAATTGCACGAGAGCTTACGCGACGGCAGGGATAGCGGTAACAAAAGGATAACTTATCCGTTTAAGCATCAAAATGGGGAAGAAGCGTTCCTTTCGATTCAGAGAACACATTTCGAAGGGAATTCTGTAAAATCTGGACCAATCACCGACGGCCTCCTTTATAATTCACCAACTTCGCTTCAAGAATTCAAAATCTTAAAAATTTGGAGAGTTGGCAACCGTACGAAAAATCCTTCAGAAATTAGGAAAAGTCTCCCGAAAGATCTCTATCAGATCCCGCATGAACCGGAGGAATAAAAAGCACGAATTTGAGATCCCCAGGCCACACGATTCTCCGCCATCGATACAAAAATTCCCTCAAAGAGCCTTGAACCGTCATCCAAGCGGTCGCTTAGACGCTTCACGACTCATCCACTGACGGTCCCAATGAGCCTCAAGCCAAAAAGTCGTGAAAAATGCGGCAAAATGGGGAAAAACTGGTGAAAAAAACGTGAATGGGCTAATTTCCTGGAGGGCTGATCGATTTCGAAGTTGTCAGTGAGTCTGGCCTTCGTGCGCCTATTTCGTCCAAGGCCACGCGAGAGACTGACTGAGACATTGAAAGACGATCGATGGAGGGACGCAAAAAACTTCATAAAGTGTGTGAAATCGTCTGGTTAAGCACATCATTTCAGAACTTAAGTGACGACGCTTGATAAATGACCACCCGTCGCTCAGATTCAATCTCTACCAGCCAGTGTAACAGTGTGTCCTTGGCCTTGGCCTTAGAGATGCCATTAGGTATCCGATGTCCAGGATGATTTGCAAACTCAGCCATCGCGTGGCCTTAGCCTAGGAGACGGAATTGGTGGCGAATGGTCAGAATGATTGGCAAACTCACCCATCGCGTGGCCTTAGAAGCTCGTTGATCGCCGCGTGGCCTTAGCCTTGGCGACAGAATTGGTGTCCGAATAACTGGCAAGCTTAAGGACCTACCGCGTGATCGTCACCTATTGCATTCCGTCGGGAGTTTCGAAGTAAAAAGCAGAAGCACCTAAACCAACGCATCCCTTGCCCCCAAGAGAAAATGTGTGAATCGCCAAAACAGTGCGTCGCTTCTCCTCTTTTCGACGAGGAGGAGGAGGTTCAAGAACGAGGATGCTCAAGAATGAGGAGGTTCAAGAATGAGAATGTTCAAGAATAAGGAGGTTCACGAAAGAAGAGGTTCACGAAAGAGGAGTTTCACGAAAAATGACTCATTGGCAATTCATCTCTTCACAGCCCTCCTTAGAAATCATTTAGTCTGTCTATCTGTCGGTGAGGCCGCAAAATAAGAGGATCCCTCCTTAACAAATACCAGCTGAAACCCCTCGCCGCACTCGTCGGCGTGTTGTTGCTCACCGTTCCGGCGGTGTTACACGTCCACTCCTCCCAACAGGGGTACTACTCTCCCCGGACCATCCCATCTCGGCATTCAAAAAGTCAACTACATGACAAGCAGAGCAGATGCACAATTTTCGACAACACCAGGTGACACAGTGACTCTTCTATGGAGAATCCTTCAAGTGCACAAGATACACGCAACGAGCCCACAATTATTGTCGATGTCCGTCGCTCTGCTCGGCGTGTACATCCGATGGTTATTCAATTGTCATTCGATGGTTATTAACTGAAAAACGATTGCGTGTAGCCGAGGAAAATCCGGACGCAGCCAGAGCCAGCAAACCGGAACACAATCACCGGCATGCGTCTCTGAAGATGTCCATTATGCTCTCATTAACGACTTCCACAATCCACATGCGAATCGAATACGAACCGTCGCGTCGTCCTCTCATTCTCAGTCGGTCCCGCGCACAATGGCACTGCGGGACCGAAGAAGATCAATCATTTTACACCTTTTTTTTTTTTTTTTTTTTTTTTTCCCCCGAGTGTACATAGGATTCCTAATAGGTGCTGGAATCCTGAAGTTTCATTGTGGTGTTGTCGGTTGGTTTTCCTCAATGACGCGCACACACAGGGCAGCCTCCAGAGGTCAGGGTGCCCGATGGTAGACAGTCTGGCGACGACCTGGCAGCGCACCGAGTCTGAGTCTCGGTCTCGGTCTCGGTCTGACTGAGTGTGTGTGTGTGAGTGAGCATTATTTCCTGCGACCGGATGTAACTTCCTAACAATTCATGAATGGACCGGTTGTTGATGAGTGTGTGCGCGCGCGAGAGAGAGAGTGAGAGGGATTGTGTCTTTTGCACTCCCCCTTGGGCTCGTTTTCCCCGGGACATCAATGCCAATTGAATCTTGACAAATGGCAGTTTCGATCCGGCATTGTCCCCTTCGCCGGTGCATTCGACTTTCGATTGCAATTTGTTTCGAACAAAAACGCTTTAGTGTGTGTGTGAGTAATTGCTGTAAAGGATTTTTTCTTAATTTCCCAAATTTCATTACCCGGCCGACACCTTTTTGCCATTGTTCGAGGACAACACTGGGAATGGGAATGGGAATTGGAATCGTTGTTTAAGGAGATTTTCGTTAAAACGTTTTCGAATTTCAAACAGGTTTGAGTGGATTAGAGTGCGGAGAGAGAGAGAGAGAGAGAGAGAGAGACTGAGGTACTTAGAGGTGAATGATCAATTATTCCGAGTGAAGGGGACTCCGAGGAGCAATTTGTCTGAGGATGCCTTATTGGGCGGGGCATTCGTCATGTGTCCTTAGTCCTTACACGCAATTTGTGTGAATCTTAATGAATTTGTTGGTGATCCTTTGGGGAGGGATGGCTGAATGGTGGTTGAGTGGAAGAAGTGTATCAGGGACTGACTCATGTGAAGTCTCCTTGAGGCGTACAACACTGTTGGCTGCGCACGACTGTCGAGCAACGCACTGTGCCGTCAAGTACCGGTAACAACTCTCAGATAAACATCTTGTGCCCTGCCTGTCTATTCATTGCTCTAGGGACCTCTTATCATCAACTTCCTCTGCTCCTGGTCACGTCAAGCTACTTTCTAGGCTTCGCCCTCATCTGAGAAGAGGCTGCTTTGGCAGGACACCTATCCCGTGGCCATTATACTCAGTTTTGAGCGAGTTTCTTAAAAGCAACGCACGCAAGATGACTTTAAGGAGGATTCAGTGCAACTCGCCACACTTTGATCCTGAGTTCGCATTGAATTGCTCCTCATCCTCATCTGCACCCTAATCGCCAACAGGAACGACTAACAGCTTAGCCAACGAAGGACAAATTCCAATCGAAGCCAGGTGCATAGCTTTCCCAGAGGTGTGTAATCCACTCGAGGACCTTAGCAGATGCCTTGTCTACCACGTTCCACCGAAGTCAATGTCATGCCAAATGAGCAGACTGAAGTCGACTGCTGACACTGTTGCAACCCAGTCACAGCTTGAGAGCAATTGAAACGCTTTCAAGTGATCTGCGGGAGTTGCAGGACTCGTCCTTTTCCTTGACTCTGCAGCAACAACAACGAATCTACGGAACAGGGACGAGGTTCACATTCACGGTAGATGACGGTGGTTTATAGACAACCTGCGCGAACCGTTAAGAATGGATAGCAACTCAAGCTCAGACACTCGATGTAACGCTGGGCCAATTCTCCAGAAACTCGATGTATCGCTGGGCCAACAGAAAATAGAGGCATTCTAATAAAGACTCGGAAACAGACGTCATTTTAATGAATTTTGGACTAAATCGATGAAAGTTCCGTCGACAAACGATGCAAGCAGTCAAAACGACGTACATTCTGTCACAAGAGGCACGCATAACACTAATGGCTTGGCTGAACCGTGACAACAAGCTGCCATCCCCCATCAGCGAGTATATCAAACGCGGAATAACACTCAACCCAATCCATGTTTATCTTGGCTTCAAGGCAGAGGCCTTTCACAAAGGGCCACGCTGGCTATTTCAGCCAGACTCAGACTCAAAACCTGGTCCACTGTACTACCAGCCACGCTGGCCAGTCCTGCTCCAAGCCCTTGTTTCTGTGTTTGATTTCGGTCCTCTTTTGCATTGATAGCGACTAGGAGGAGGAGATTCAGAGCTGTACAGTGACATGAATCCGGCCAAGTGTCTGTGGATCCATCGCCCAATTTGGCTAGGTCATGGAACTTAGCGCCAACCCGAAGAAGCCTCAAGACTGACTCTATGAACAACTGAAATGCCTCACACAAGTGAAGAAGAACCCCAGCATACCAGAAACTCGAACCAGGCACAACCCATTCCACGTCATGCTTGAAAAAGTCGCTCCACACCATCCCTTCCCACTGTTTCCTCAAAATTCGCTAAAACCATTCATCACCTCTTTTTCACCAAAATCGCCCATCTCCCACCACCAACTCGCCCATCTGGTAACACTCCACGCCAATCTGTCAATAATTCAGTGCAAATCGATCGCATCATTGCCAGACCTGCTGACAAAACGAGTGAAAATCCAATTTCGACGTACGTCATCAAAATCAGAAAATCAACTTCTCAGCCGAAATACGCAACCAAACGACAAAAATCGAACGCAGATCACTTGGATTTACTCAACCACACTCAGGCACATCCATTCGTGGTCATTTGGAGGAAGAATTATCGCAAAAATCGACTTTCGAGAAATTGGCACTTTTCAGGCGAAAAAATGCAGTAAACTGGGAAACGAACCGAGTCGACTTTTCTTGATCTGAGCGAGCCGAATTTGATTTATGGATTTCAAGGACTCCGGAAGGACTTTGATGGGTGGGATATGGAGGAAGCACGTCAGAATCAATAGAAAAGTCGAACTTTGCCGGGTGGTCTTTACAGGGTGGGTGTAAAATGGAAAATTTCGTGGAGGACGGGCTGAAAGTTGATGTCTTTTTGTTCAAATGAGTTGGATGAGTGGAAAAAGGATTATAGGGTGATTCTTGTGGGATAAATGTGTTCCTTGATATGTGCACAGAGACTGTGTGAAGGGACTTGGGTGCTGGGAGAGCCGTGGGTCCTCTGGAAGGGCTTGGTCGAGGGGAAACTGAAACTGGACTCATATTGCTAGGTTTTACTACTTATCATGCCTGCGACATGGAGGGCCTTAGCCTGATATGTAGCTGCCTCCAGTCATCAAGAACAATCAGTCTTCCGTCGGCGAGTACTTGGTCGATATACCGGCGGTTCTGTCATTCTCTCCTTCTCGATCCAGGAAGCCCTGGTTTCAAGACACTGAAGCATTGATTTTCATGCTGGGGGGATATTGGGGAACAGTCCCTTATTTTTCCCTAAAAATAGTGTGTTCCCTAGAGCTTTTGTTTGCGAGACATTCAGAGTCGGCCAAGAGCAAAGGAGATGTGGTACTCGTATGGTATCTACCGCCCATCAGCTTCCCAGTCCAGTCTCCTGGTGAGAACTCCCTAGAGGCATGTAAAGAAAAATGTAATAAAACCCACGACAATGTCTCATCAACTCAATGACAGCAGCTGCTTAGAGCGATCGTGGTCCAGTCTAGGAGAGATAATCTCGCAGGTTTGACATGGAGTACCATCGCGTCCTACGCGGCAACTGATTGCGAACACCTTACCCGATTGTAGAGGTCGATGTAGCCAACTTAAACCAACCAACCAACCAAGGATCGCGGTAACAAAAGCAACAAAATGGGGCAGAGGTCTGTCGATTCAAAGAACACATTTGAAGAATGAAATTATGCAAAATTTTGGCGGTAATCTTCGACGGTCCCCTTTGCAATTCACCAACTTCGCTTCAAGAATTCAAGAGCAACTCCAAATCTTCAAAATTTAGAGAGTTGGCAACCGTTCCTACGAACGATTCTTCAGAAATTTGGAAAAGTCTCCCGAAAGATTTGTCAGATCTCGCATGATCCACTAAAGGGGTCTCTCGGGGGAGTAAAGACGCACTAGAGGCCACCGATTCGAATGTGTAGTTTCACAACCAACTAAATTTCCCTCAAGGACGCTTGAACCGTCATCCAAGCCGTCGCTTTGACGCTTCGTGGGATGAGTACACCCACGGTCCCAATGAGCCTCAACTTAAGAAACCATGACAATCCCAAAAAAATCGTCGCAATGGGAGAAAAATCGGGAAAAAAAACATAAATTGGGTTTTTTTTCTACCCCACCAACGGGAGGGGATGATCGAGCCTGTATGAGCCCCACTCACTGAGGGGGGAGGATCCGCAGTCAGTCACGGCGTACCCTCCGTCGAGTGCACTTCGGGGAAGTTTATTTTTTTGGTTCGGTGTTCTCTGAGAGGTTTGAGAGAGGAAGAAAAGGAGGAAGACGCGGAGGAGGAGGAAGAGGAAGAAGAGGAGGAAGACGAGGAAGAGGAGGAAGATGAGGAAGAGGAGGAAGACGAGGAAGACCAGGACGAGGAAGAAGTGGAGGAAGAGGAGGAAGAGGAGGAAGAGGAGGAAGAGGAGGAAGAGGAGGAAGAGGAAGAGGAGGAAGAGGAGGAAGAGGAGGAAGAGGAGGAAGAGGAGGAAGAGGAGGAAGAGGAGGAAGAGGAGGAAGAGGAGGAAGAGGAGGAAGAGGAGGAAGAGGAGGAAGAGGAGGAAGAGGAGGAAGTGGAGGACAAGGAGGAAGAGAAAGTTTCTGTTCTGCCTTCGCGCAGTTCAGACGCAAATCTGCTTTTCTCCGCTCCCAATTTGAATGACCACCAAATCGTGCCAATCTTTCCTCTCGTGTTTCGCCGTGCGCTCAATTTCTGTTTCATACGTTCTTTCTAACCCCGTTTCTGCATGTTGAGCAAGAAGAAGAACAATCGGTTTGATGATCTTTAGGTTTTTTTCTTCAGAGAAAGCCACCAGTCGAGCGTTTCTGCAGCAGCAACTACTTCTGAAACGAAATACACACTTTCTGTCGTATGCGAGGATGTTGCTTGACGTCGATGTCCTGCGTTGAACGACTCAAACACTTACCAAGACATGTCAACTTGTGAAAAGACTCATCAGCATTCCCCACGAATTGGAGTCGACTGAGAATCACAAGATGTTCCCCGTTTTATAGAACAGAATCTAGACAAGGACCAAAACCAGGACAAGACTAGTTCACTCCAATTCTCTGCAGACAGCCGTAACCTCACTCGTCCCACAACACAAGACAACTCCAGTCTCAGTTCACTGTCATTCACATGCAACGCGACTACGTGACCAAAATTCGTCTCAAAAAGGCACTTGAATTGGATACAAAGAGGCAATTTTTAAGCCCAACACTTGCCTAAGTAACCCTCGTTTCAAGTCTATTACGAGCCATCTCCAGGCCACCGTTCCGGTTGCTCCTTACCTGCCCTCCCGGCCCCCCCGTCATTATTGAACAAATATCAATTTTCGCTTCTCGTGATTTTTTATGCGCCGATGTCACGAAGCCCACTTACAGGAAATTTACTTTATAAGACCCCAAAACTGCTCTGCCACGAGTGCCGTCACCTAGATCCGAGCGATTTTTTCCCCTGGTTGTTTATGTCTCCCACTCGCCGGGAAAGAAAGGCAGTAAAAAAAAAAAAATGCGGAAAAAAATGATTGAAGAAGCTACGAAATAAGTCCTTGTCATGCCAAGCCAACACACGGCGGCATCTGGGTGAGTTCCCATCGTTTGAAGTGAAGCATTCGGATTAAAAGACTTTGTTTCGAATTTTTTTTTTCTCCATGTCCTGACTCCAATAGTTCTTCCTGACCCTTCTCGAACCCCTTAATGATAATTGGGAGCGGACGAGCGGGAGAGACAGAGAAAGAAGCCGCGATATACTTGTGAATGTAATAAAATAAAAATAATAAACACACGGCAGGGGCGAGAGTGATACCTGCCGTCGGCTGGCTGGTTCGGCTGGTTTGGCCGTACCACGACGAGGTAAACACGGGAATTCCCTTGCGACTTCTTTTGTGCCGCGCACATATGTGGACGACCTCCGAGAACGAAGTGTTCTCTCTCGGATAAAAACACAACAAATCACAAAACAAAACACACAGCTTAAGAGCGTTTCTTTAATTGACATCCTATTTTTGCAAAACAGCTTAACACACTGTGCTCGACAAAGGCTGCACCGAACCAGAAGCAGCCAAGGAACGAGGATCCCTACAGCGAGCGAGAGAGGGAGAGAGTGTGTGTGATCTTTAGGAAAAACATTTTCGTAAATTCCATTATCGACGGCGGCATTAGGCGAGGATTAGCCGAGGGTATGATTCGAAACCAATTATGTTCGAGCCAATTCAAAGCGAACCCTCGGCGTGGCTGAGCCGCAACACCTTTTGCAACTGATCCCCGATGGAGATCGATGAATGTGCAGAGGTGACAAAGTGGAAATAATTTTTCTGTAATTTCTGGGATTTGCCCGCTCTGAATGGCAGCTCCTTGCGGGTGCGGTTCGGGTTCGGTTGCGCACTGGCTTTGAGTGATGTCTTGTGATTCCTTGCAAAATACGCGCAACAAATTGCGTTTCGTCAAAAGCAGAATGATGAGTTTTGACAAGTTTTGTGTGCGGATGCGATGTGATGTTGATGTTTATTCAGGAGTTGTCGGGGACGGGGATTACGTGCGTGTTGGGCGAATTCATTCAGTGGCCCTTAACGACGAACATGGTTCCTCTTTGAGTTGTGAATGGTGTGACAGAGGTACTGGAGAGTACGGGGCTATTGTGGGTGAAGAAATTTGAGAACATTAGTCAGGGTCTTACGGTTGCAACGTGTTTTGAGGCACTTTTGTGCGAAAGAATGCGTCTTTAATGACAACATGTTGAGGAGGACAATGGGGTGAACAATTGGGAGGCAATTGGGCCGGGGACAGCGAAGCAGGTCGAAGAACCCCTCTAAAGGAGGTTTTCGTCAAGGAATGCCGAACAAGACGAACTGAAGGACTATCTGAAGCCGATGTGGGTCTACAGATAAACTTCTGGATTGCAGGGTCTTCTCGAAACTGTGAAGAAAGGACAAGCTTCGAAAATTGCATCGTCCTTGTCTTTGTCTCCGGCTTCGTCCAGTCATTTTCGACATCATATTGGTCCTCGTTCTTGTCCTCTTCGTCCACGTCCTCTTCGTCCACGTCCTCTTCGTCCACGTCCTCTTCGTCCACGTCCACTTCGACCACGTCCTCTTCGTCCACGTCCTCTTCGTCCACGTCCTCTTCGTCCACGTCCTCTTCGTCCACGTCCTCGTCCTTGTCCTCTTCGTCCACGTCCACTTCGACCACGTCCTCTTCGTCCACGTCCTCTTCGTCCACGTCCTCTTGGTCTCGTCCTAGTCTTGGTCTCGTCCTAGTCTTGGTCTCGTCCTAGTCTTGGTCTCGTCCTAGTCTTGGTCTCGTCCTAGTCTTGGTCTCGACCTAGTCTTGGTCTTGGTCTTGGTCTTGGTCTTGGTCTTGGTCTTGGTCTTGGTCTTGGTCTTGGTCTTGGTCTTGGTCTTGGTCTTGGTCTTCGCGTGTTCAACTAAGTCCTCGCCTTCTTCCAAGTCTTCGCCTTCGCCCTAGTCTTTGCCTTCGTCCCAGTCTTCGTTTTAACTGAAGTCGACGGAAAGGACCTTATATGGCCTCCCTCACTCGTGGACGTCCTCTAAAACACTGCTCCACAGACTCGAAGGCAATCTGAAGCCAGGCCATATGACCCACAATCATTCAATCCGCCGACTTCTGGTTAGCTTCACACCGCTCCCACCTGTTCTTCTAAGTACCCCCAACTAACTTCCTTCAATTTCCCCCCGATCGCGTCCACGGACAAACAAATGTTCCCCATCCAGCTCGTCCATCAACCAAACAAGTCAGTTATCAATCTAAACCAGGCCAATGATGCATTATGGACACGTCCAAAACGAACCAAAGCCAACCAGTCACAATGAACAGCCTTTCCACTCGTATTTACTCACTCGCTTTGAGTGCGATAAGACTTGCCTGAACATTTGATTTATTGCATAACCCCGGACGGACACGCAGAGCAAAGCCCTACAAGACACGTCTTATCTGCGCCACCCGAGGCTTGGCCACACACAGCAGTTGAAGAGCTGAGAGCTCGTATTTGCTTCTCTGTTTTTTTTGTGGAATTGTAGTTTAGATTGTATCTCTCGAGTAGAGATTAATTAAAAATCTATTTATGTTGACAGAATACTTGGAATTTATACAAGTCGTTTCGAGGGCCAGTCCGTACTCGGGCCGATAGCGCGGCAGCCCATCGAACGGCGGATGGCTGCGAGTGGGTTTTGGAATTTATTTAGTTCGATTGTTATTTATGAGATGACATGAGTGATCAAATGAGGGGCCCACTTGAGGACGATTAGTGGGACGACATGACAAGTGATTTCTGTTGAAGATGACATCTTTGAGTGGCTGCGGGAGGAGGGAAGGAGCTTCTTCTGGAGTCCCTAGAGGAGATACTTCTCCGTTCTGCCTTTCTGTTTGGGTGGCGCTTGCGAACACTTGTGGCGGACGTGATGTTGATGTGTCACGTTGAGGTGTATTTTTAGGCGATGTTTACTTGATTTTCTGAATCATGTCCGAAAGTACAATGCGCCATAAATGCGATTCTGTCAGGAAGTCGACGAAAAACTCGCCTAGTTGACTCCTGATGAGTAGGAGCCGATGGCGGAGGATTGAGTGGCATGGAGATCTCTAGTGCGGGTAGTGAAAGATCGAAAGGGTGGTGAAACATCCGGATAAAGTTCGGACGGAGTAGCCTGTCGGGGATGGACAACTGGTAGTCGCCATCGATAGTGAGACTTTTGAGGTCACACTTCGGGGACGAGAACATTAATTTCGCTCTTTGTCATGCAGAATGTTCCTCTCAATCGATGACAGGACGATGATAGGCCACCGATCGTCGTCGACCGAGACTGAAGTCTACAAAGCCGTGAGGTGCACTGAAACCTTGAAGGCAGCTGGACGGCAGCTCACTTGGTTTGGCGCATGCACCTGTTCATCTGTAAGACATGGTTGGAGGTTAGCATGACGGACGATTGGAATCATCTCAGTATCGCTTGGCCGCTTCAGAAAAGAGGAGACCCCTTTGACCGCCGCCAACTATAGACGCTCGTCTGAAGCGACATTCCCTTATTTTGGCAGTCCTGCTAAGTGGAATCGAAAGCTGGACGATAGGCAAAACAGAAGATCTGATTCTAAGTGCCTTCGAATGGAAAATTCTGCGCCCGATATATGGACTGTCTGCGAGAAAGGTGAACGACATAACAACAAGTTGTTCCAAGATGTGGATGTGGTCCGACAATAATGGCACACTTCTCTCCTTCTCGATTCGTGGACACTAATGGCACATCTAAGAACGTGGGCCATTAGTGTTCATGTATCGGGAAGGAGATAATGTCCGTTTCTTCGTTCTCCATCTAAGAAGATGGGCCATTAGTGTGCATGGATCGAGAAGGAGAATGACCGAACCGTCGGTATAGCGTCCAAGTCATCGCCGACGGAAGACAGTTTGTACTTGATGTCTGGAGGCATATTGCCATCAATGATGGAAGGGAGCTATAGCTCAGGCTTAAGCCCTCCATGTCGCAGGCCTGATAAGTAATAAGAACTAGCAAAATGAGTCCAGTTTCAGTTTCAAGATTCACAGGAATACCCCCCGATCAAGCTCTTCCAGAGGACCCACGGCTCTCCCAGTCTCTAACACAGTCTCTATCCACACATTAAGGCCCACATTTATCACATAAGCATCCCCACATAATCCCATTACCCCTCATCCAACTCATTTCAACAAAAAACCATCATCTTCCAGGTCGTCCTCAACGGAATTTCCCATTTTACACCCACCCTGTAAAGACCACCCGGCAAATTCCGACTTTTCTATTCATTCCGATGTATTTCCTCCATTTCCCACCCATTTCCATCCAGCAAAGTCCTTCCGGAGTCCTTGAAATCCAAAAATCAAATTCAGCTTGCTCAGATGAAGAAAAGTCGACTCGGTTCGTTTCCCATTTTACTGCATTTTTTCGCCTGAAAAGTGTCAATTTCTCGAAAGTCGAACTTCGCCATAATTCTTCTTCCAAATGACCACAAATGGATGTGCCTGAGTGTGGTTGAGTAAATCCAAGTGATCTGCGTTCGATTTTTGTCGTTTGGTTGCGTATTTCGGCTGAGAAGTCGATTTTCTGATTTTGATGACGTACGTCGAAATCGCATTTTCACTCGTTTTGTTAGCAGGTCTGGCAATGATGCGATCGATTTGCACTGAATTATTGACAGATTGGCGTGGAGTGTTACCAGGAGGGCGTGTTGATGGTGGGAGATGGGGGATTTTGGTTAAAAAGAGGTGATGAATGGTTTTATTGAATTTTGATGAAAGTGAGCGGGGATGTGGAGAAATGTGGGAATTTATTGCACTACACGCTGGTGGTGGACGATTGAGAGTTTGTTTCTTGAAGGGTTGCCTGTAATTTAATGGAGATGGTATCGTGAAGTGGATTTGAAGGAGGAATTGGTGGGAATCGACCTGGTTATCAATTTCGCGACGGTAGCCATGGGCGACTCCCTTGGGTGAACAATTGTCTGCCTGAAGGAGTTTGTTTATGGCCACCGTAGCGTAGGGGATAAGTGGATCATTTTCAAAGCGAAACAAGAACGCTTACAGTTCCCGTTGATTGAAGGAAAACTCTTAAGTGAAGTCTTGCTGAAAACGACATTTCGTGAAGGTAGCCTTGGTCGGCTCTCTTAGGCGGACAGCGGTGATGCCAAAATCATTGTCCGCCTGAGGAGTTCACCAAGACCGCACTTTCTCCTTCTCGTTACATAGAACTGGGTGACGTGACTGGATGCCGATGTGCAACTTGGTGAAGCGACAGACCCACGTGGAGCTCAGTGACTGACTATATGACGCGACAGACCGACGTGGACGTGGACCTAGCTTTTACATCAACCACTAGTGTTGTGTGGGCTTATCGTTCCATCACAAGTGGATGGGGTCTACAGTCTTATGCCGACTCCGAACGGCGAAGCCTGAGAAGACAGGAAGACTCTTTAAGAATTGTCAGTGACTAACAAGGAGGTGAGGAAGACGTGAGCTCTGTGCCGGGTATTGAACCCTGAACCCTCCTATCAACCAGATCACCCATTCCATGCCTCCTGTAGCTCCCCCTCTCTTATCAAAAAGCGAAAAAAAAGTCTATCAAAAGCCCAGTAGCAAGATCACACTAGTTTCCACAAGAAATTTCCAAATATGCCGTGTCCGACTGTTTGTCGACGCATGTTCGTCACTGCAGCACAACTTGTAAGCCACCATCGCGCAATCTTATCAAGACCTCCAAAAAAAAAAAAAAAACGAACACAAGCCCACCGTACATGACCGAAATCCCGCGGAGCACACCACCGCAGTGGAGCGGACTTTATCTCGATTTGTTCGACAAGAAATCATTCGATCAAATCACTGATTCGAATTGAAGTGAACAATAATTAAAGGCCTAGTAAGGCTAGCTGGTGATTAGGCAGCCGGCGACGACGGCGGGAGACGTTGCCACCACGCACTTGAGAGGAGGTTCAGCACCGGTTCCACGGCGGGTTCAAGTGTTTTTTTGGATGCATGCTGAACATGGGTGTGATTCATTTCATTCACAAAGATCGGGGATCTGAGGGAATGTGACTTAAGGCCGATCAAGTGGCAAGGTCGACGGCGGTTTGTGTATTTCCAGTCAAGTGGTTTTTGGGCGGTGATTTTGTTTTTTCAGGGAGAGTGTCTCTGTTGGGTTAGAGGTGATTCATTTGTTTTTGGGGGATTTCCAGGCGGAGTGAGGTTGATTGGACGGGTAAAGCGAATGGTCTACGGATCGGAGAATGGTTGACTTCACGATTGTGGTGGCACACGAAAGAGAAGAGAAGAACCTCAAAGAGAGGAGAAAATAAGTCCGCTCAGCGGCACTACAGTCCGGGATGGATCTGTGCTTCAGCCAACAAACCTCTCCAGTTGGCACGATGGGGAAAACAGGCCACCTTATAGAGCCTCTTCTTGGTTAATGTCCAGGTCCTCGACGAACTGAAGGATAGTCCAAGGGAATGGACGCTTAAGGGTGAGCAGAGGAAGGCTCTAACAAATTCCTCAGCCTGGCCTTGGATTCTTGACGAACTGTCTTGATGGAGAATCGCGGACAATATTGCCATCTGGTGTAGATGTAAAGGCCGCTTGCTGGACTGATCGTCGTCCCTTGGAAGCAGCTTGTTGGATCTCCGTCCGTCTTCAGTCGAAGCTATAGTCGTCCCGTGGAAGCAGCTTGTTCCGTCGAAGCTAAATACCTCATCTGTTGATGGATCCTCGGCCGTCCGACTTCAGAAGAAGCTATTGACTTAATCTGCCTCTCGACTGTCCACCTTGTCGTGGTGAGGAAGCTTAGTAGGTCGCCGAGGACTCTGGGGGGCGTTGACAGCTTACGGCCACCCAACCTCGGTCATAACCCGACTCCCAGGCTGCCCGCTAGCCGATTTCAGTTCTCGAACCGATCTCTAGTCCATTTTTGACTGCTTGAGCTTGAACAGCAAGATTTGACACCGCTTCCTAGATCGAATCAAAACCCACATTCCGACGTTCAGAGGATTTCCCAGACAAGTCCTTCCACAGTTGAAACCCCGACGGCAAAAGACGGCTCCTCTCGGCCTTCGCCCATCAAACACCAAAAATCCGATCCTCATCCAAGGCAACGTGTTTAATCGGCTCTCACCGCACCACTGTCACCACGTCCACACAGCTCGAGCAACATATTATGCATATGCATGTCTTACACGCAATTAACGTTTATTGCCTTCCCGTCAGGACCTCAATATAAGTCCCACTCAAGTGTACACCGAAAGCACACCAGCGGCACCAAGAACAACAAAGCCAAACAAAAATGATAACCGAACCACTAACTATTCGATGACACTTATGTGATACCGTCGATGTCCTTTAGAGGACATAAATAAAGCAACACACACGCGCGTCCCTCGCCTAACCTGGATTAAATTCGTGTTTTTTTTTCGCCTCCTAAAGGGACACGGACGAGGCGAAAAAATCGCATCTAACAATGGCTTCAGGATTCAGCGCATTGCCTACATCTGCTTCAATTGCTACTGGATGGATACCCTAAATAACAATGAAGTCATCCTCAGGACACAAACAACAACAACAACAAAAAAGGATTCACGAAACGCGCAAACAGACTCAAATCACTCTCAAGCCACCAGAAGCAGCGGCAATGATAATAATAATAAACCAGGAGCCTATAATGCCACGCCACGAACAACAAAGGACGCGCGGGGAAAAGCAGGAATCAGCAACAACACGAACAAGGACATGCAACCAGGAGAGAACACACAAGAAAACAATCAAACACATAAAGTACACAGAGAACCGGGATGTACACATTCCCAAAAAAATAAGGGGCGTGCCCATGTCGCTGTGAAGTGCCACCGACGAGCCCAAAGTACCATCTTATGTAACCGTGGTGAACGTGAAAAGCCTCAAACTCCCATTCCCCCATTCAACCAACCCTCGAATCCTTATGCTCTCGCTCGCACTCACTCGCTCGGCAGCGCGAGCGTGTGTGAGTGCTTTGAGAAGGACTCTTGAAAGTATCTCAAGTTCATGCGCCTGCCTGCCTACGTACCGAGCACACACACACACACACACACACACTACAGAAACCTCTTCACACACCACTCCAGCGGGCACGATTGTGATTGGTTCATCATCATCAGCTTCCCTCTTGTAATCCCCTGTTCGAATGGGCCGACGACAATGGCCGGGTGCGGCTCTGGGCCTCATCCATGACCAACCACTTGGTTGGTTGGATGCCTCTGTGCGTGTGTGTGTGTTTGTGTGAAAGTCTATATCCTTGCTGCTATGAGAGGCCAACCACTCTACGCAGAGGGCACACGGGCACAACCATAAGTGGTCTCATCGTTGTCATCGTCGTCAGCGCTCCAGAACCACGTCTCCTTGTTTGACTCAGCTTCGGGCGGCTTCGCGACTCGAGCACATGAAGATGATAGTGATGGCGTATCGTGTACTCAAAAAATAAATAATGCTAATGTGCTCTTCTCTCTTCTGATTGCGCCGCGACACTGTTCCTTTCTTTGAGTGTGTGCGTGCGTGCGTGTCTGTGTGTGCCTGTATGCGTGAAGAGGAGGATATTCGACTAGAAGGACATGAGAAGCAACCACTTATCGTGTGTTGGGCTGTTTTAGTTCTTGATGACACTTCAGTTCAGTTGAAAGCGGAAAAATATTTATCTCCTCTCGTCTCGATCCTTGTGTCATCGCCATCGTTTGTCGGGGAAATTCCTTGAGAGGTGTACACGCAATAAATTTCAGTGCACTGTGTTCCGGGCTCTTGCAGAGGCTTAGTCTCGCGTCCATCCAACAAATAATTGTGCGGTTTATCATTTCTGTGTGTTCTGTTCTGTGTGTGTGCGCTGCTCCCCAAGCAACAACAACAACAAAAAAAATATCCTTATTGGATACGTATTCTTTTATTTTGGATAACAGTGAATGTGTGCAGTAGTTAACGGTTGAGATTTCAATATTCCGTTGGAAATACACGTCAAAGTGGCTGAAAAACGGAAGCGGTCTTCGTCGGCTTCGCGGTCGCCGATTGAGACTGCTGTGGGTGGCAGTGGTGGCAGTGGTCCTATTGGAAAGGACGAATTGAGAATACCATCGTTTGGCCATGCCATGGGCAGCCTGATGCATCATCATCCGGCGGCGGCTGCAGCGGCAGCGGCACCCTTTCTAACCTGGTCACCGATTCTGTTGCCCCCGTGGGGACATGCCCTGCTGCCGGCGGCCTTCTATCCGGCGGCACTGAGGAATGCTTTACCTGGGTAAGATAGATTTGAATTTTTGAATGCTTTTTTTTTTTTTTGTTGGTAAAATTTGGGGTCCTTTGGTGGACGGACAAAGTGTGTGTGGCAGCCGTCGGGGTTCGTGAAACACGGCGACGGTGTGTGAGAAAGAGTTTGTGGATTGCCAAGAAAAAGGAGCGATCAAGGTACCGACGGCGACAACTTGATGATGAAAGGAAGGAAGCCCGTAAATCAGAGCGACGGAGTGAGCAAGAATATGGCAAAAATCATCAAGTTCCTCTTCACAGCAAGTTGAACCGCGGTTAGTCGAAAAGACTCAATTATCAGCCGACGAGCGGCTCAATGCCGTCGCCTTTCTCTCAAAGTAATGATGGGCGCATAAAATGGGTACCCAAGGGATAATTCGGGACGCTTATTGTCCTCGTGATAGAACAAAAGCACGTCCACCACAAGCGCTTAATGTTCACAGAAGCTAGGCCCGCCGGAAGTCGCTCCACATCGCAAAAAAAAAAAACTTGCAAAATACCCAAAAAAATAACCATCACCCAGACTTCAGTCATAAATATTCCCCGTTACGTTATCAGAGTTCCGGAAAGGACGTCGCGTCATCAGAAGACTCATAAATTGTCCGTCCGTCCGTCCGTCGAAAGAGATAAGCTATCTCGTAGCAGATTAGATCGATCGAAAGATAACCCCTTTCTTCGCAGACAGGCGATGGCATTTAGAGTCCTTCAGAAAAGTGAAAGAGGACCTCTTGAAACTCGACACATTTTGGAAGCCATTGAGGCAATAGTCCGTCACATCGTGCTCACATCGGCTACGTGTTCTTTTTTCGTATGACTCTACAGTCCGGCATACCATTGTCCATACCATCGGGTGGAATTGTCTTGACTGAAGCTGGAGTCCTAAGTGAGTCCTTTTCAGCAAGACTCCTCTTAAGAGATTTGCTTCAATTAAAAGTCAACCACAGCGTTCTTGTTTCGCTTTGGAATTGATCCACTTAGGCACTAAGCCACGATGGCCACGAACAAACTCCATCGGGCAGACAATCATCGGCTAAGGGAGTCGCCCACGGCTACCGTCGCGAAATGGGTAACCACGTCGATTCCCATCAATTCCCTCCTCAAATCCACTTCACGACACTATCTCCATCAAATTACAGGCAGCCCTTCAAGAAAAAGCCTTTCAATCGTCCACCACCAGGGTGCAATGCAATAAATTCCCACATTTCTCCATCTCCCCGCACACTTTCATCAAAATTCAATAAAACCATTCATCAACTCTTTTTAACCAAAATTCCCCATCACCCACCATCAACTCGCCCTTCTGGTAACACTCCCTGCCAATCTGTCAATAATTCAGTGCAAATCGATCGCATCATTGCCAGACCTGCTGGCAAACCAAGTGAAAATGCGATTTCGACACCAGCCATCAAAAATCGGAAAATCGACTTTTCAGTCGAAATACGCAACCAAACGACAAAAATCGAACGCAGATCACTTGGATTTACTCAACCGCACTCAGGCACATCCATTCGTGGTCATTTGGAAGAAGAATTATCGCGAAGTTCGACTTTCGAGAAATTGACACTTTTCAGGCGAAAAAATGCAGTAAAATGGGAAACGAACCGAGTCGACTTTTCTTGATCTGAGCAAGCCGAATTTGATTTTTGGATTTCATGGACTCCCGAAGGACTTTGATGGGTGGAAATGGGTGCGATATGGAGGAAATACATCGGAATGAATAGAAAAGTCGGACTTTGCCGGGTAGTCTTTACAGGGTGGGTGTAAAATGCAAAATTCCGTTGAGGACGGCTTGGAAGATGATGGATTTATTGTTGAAATGAGTTGGATGAGTGGAAATTGGATTAAGTGGGTATGCTTGTGGGATAAATGTGTGATTTGATGTGTGAATAGAGACTGTGTGGGGCGACTTGGACGCTGGGAGAGCCGTGAGTCTTGTTGAAGCACTTGATCGGTGGGTATTCCTGTGAGTCTTGGGACTGAAACTGAACTCATTTTGGTAGCTATTGTTACATATCAGGCATGCGACATAGAGGATCTGAGCCTGAGCTATAGCTGTCTTCCATAGTTGACTGCAATCTGCCTCCAGTCATCAAGAACAAGCTGTTTTCCATCGGCAATGACTGGGTCTTTGTACCTTTGATTCTGTTTTTTGCTGAGATCGTTCTTGATTGAGGCGGTGCTTTATTGCGACGGTCCTTTATTGAGACTTTTTCTACTCCAATTGCACGCTAAATTACTTCTGTAGAAAGAGAGTTCTATCTTACTACGAAAGTATGTCCTTTACCCAATCATTGCCACTTTTTAAGCCACTCTCTTCAGTGTCCCTATACACGCCGAGAAAATGGTGGACTTTGTTGTCCGAAGCACATTGATTTACATCACAGAACACTCGTCATTGGCCCCCTGCCGCTTCAAGTCAAATTCAGTGGTGTGGTAATGCTACTCACAACAGACTTCCTAGTTTCGTGATAAGCCTGGCAAATTCCCAAGCCGCACCAGGTGCAGTAGCATCGACTGCCAGACCTGCGATGCAATGGCTTCAACCAACGTGGCATCCCTTCGTGCTTAAATAAGTTAGAAAATCTAAGGCAATCCAAAGGTCTGTCGTCGGCAACGTTTAAAGTCCAATGAGTCTACTTAAAAGAAGGAACTTCGGCTAGAGAGTTTGAATGCCTAGTGAGACTCTGGATGAATATTGCCATCGGTTGGCCATTGAAATGGCTTCATTGGCTATCTCTTGAATGCTTAAAAATAGGCAAGAAAACCACGAAGACTTCGTTAGACTTTGTTGTGTGTACGATAAGGAAGGAAGGAAGTAAGGAATGAAGGAATGAAGGAAGTAAGGAAGCAAGGTACTAAAGCCAAGTGTTACTTGTCCGGCTCCACACTCGAAGCAGAACGAACATCGGTTCAAGTATCGCTTTAGAGACAAGACAGGCCACAACGAAGGAACACCGACTTGCAAACGATGCCTTTATCTGCCGACTCAATCAATGCGCACGATTGTAAACTTTGTCTGGTATGTAATGAATTCAAAAACAAAGATGAATTAAAGCAAAACGACCGTAAAGCGCTACAACATCACCAAAGTCTTCGTTCGACATCATGGCAGCCATTGTTTCCCTAGAACTCCTCACACCTTAGCCTTATTCCCCACAAAACGCTGACATTCTTCACTCCTGACCGACATCTCGTTCGTTCACAGCATTTATCAATCAACGTCCGTCCACCATTTTGTGATTTTCCGTCGCATCTTCAACCTTCAACTCGAACCTCAATTCACAATGAACACTGCAGCTCTCCACTCTCCACTGTTAGTACAACACAGGCACACTTGTGAGCGAGCCCCTTCTCCCGACTGAATCAATTCAATACGAGATAGATTGCCGTGCTAATTAGACCCTAAATACATGGCCAGCAGCGGCAATAAACGAATCCACACATTCATTCATTAAAACGCTACTTCATGAATTGAACTGAAAACATCAAAGAATCTCGATGCAAAACAAAAACCACACCAAATGCGTACCGAAATTGTGTTATGTGAATAGCCGGCTAACTTCAAAAAAAAGAAACAGAAGAATGAGAAAAACAGTGGCAATCTCCACGCGCAGAGAAGGATCATGGAACCAAATCGAATTTGTTTACAGGAAAATGATAATTCGAATGATCTATTCTCTATTTCTATTTCTCTATATTTTGATTGAAGTGCGAGATCGAAACAAGTGTCTGAATTGGTGGGGGGAGACGGGGGATGTCTTCATTTGATGGCATGGGAGAACAAAATGGCGGATGAACAAACTGGTGTTTGCTTGACTGGGGAGAGGAGGTGCTGCAGATGAAAGAAATGGCTGGAAACGAATTGCACAGAGCTCCCCAAGGAGTCTAAGACGAGACGAGCGAAGTAGGGTAAACGATTAACTTCGAGAAATGCGTCTTTTTGTCAGAAGAAGAGCTTGACTTTAAACGCATGGTTGCGCACTCTGTGAGAAGGACTAAGCGACGTGGATCAGTCGCAGATGGGACACTGCACTCTGCAACAATCCTGATTTGTCACAGGAAGCCACAGACAGACAGGAGGAAGTAGACGCAGAAGGCGACCTACGTCTCGCTTAGGACCCCTTGTCATGAATGACAGACAGTCTAGAGTCGACAATTTTGCAACACGGAGCGAAATCCATCGACCCCCGATGAGTTTTGAAGGAATTCTGTGTCCAAGTCGTTGAAACGCCTTGATGTCCGTCGTTCCTTGCGACTTGGACACAGAATTGGTTTCATTTCTGAAGGACGACGATAGAGAATGTTTAGTCTTTTCGACGACAGCGAATGTTAAGTCCTTTCAGCAAGGGTGCAGCCCTATCGGCAGATGCAATCGATGTTAGAGAGCCGACAGTCAAGCCATAGATCCGATGGGCACTCTGAATTCGAAGCAATTGCAGTTTAAACTGGACGCTCCTCAGCAAAGGGCTCCGAAAAGAAGGGCAAAAAATAGGAGGACAGAGGTCTTCTTTTCTGCGAAGGAAGCCTGTCAGTCAAATAAACTGAATCCGACGTCAATCTAGACAACGAACGCCAAGCGCGATGAACATTCTGAATTCGAAGCTGCTCGCAAAGAATGCTATTTAAACTTGATGTTCCTCAGCAAAGCCGGAAAAGAGCGACGTCTTCTCGACTGTAAGGCCTCAGTCAAAGAAACTGAATCCAACGTCAATCTAGACAAAGAACGTCAAGCCATAGGTTCGACGCATGCTCTGACTTCGAAGTTGCTCGCAAAGGATGCAGTTTAAACTGGATGTTCCTCAGCAGAGCCCGAAAATGGAGAACGTCTTTTCGACTGTTAAGCCGACTTCAATTTAGACAACGAAAGGCAAGCCATACGCTCGATGAACAGTCTGAATTCGAAGCTGCTCGCAAAGAATGCAGTTCAAACTGGATCTTCCTCAGCAAGGCCGGAAAAGAGGGGGACGTCCTCAGTCAAAGAAAGTGAATCCGAAGCCATACGTTCGAGCTGTGATCAGTTCGCTGGGAGGGCTTAGGAAGGACATCGACTACAACATCCGACTTCTCCTCTCCCATTCAACCCTTCCTTCTCTCGGCAATCTTCGGAACTCTGCCACAATCGTCTGCAATCCTTGCTCAGCCATCTGCTCGCCGCCTAAACTCCCGCTGTTCGACAATTAACCTCACCATCCCGTCCCATCTTGCACCACACACTTCCTATCCACCAATCCGGAAGCATTTAATGAGTTCCCATTCGATCCGATTACAGATCCCAAGGCGATCTCCTCAAAATCCCACACCACAGCGTCCATGTGTCATAAGCCACAAGCCAATCCGTCACAAAGCCGACCCGAGACGAGGGAACGGCTGAAAATTTAATTAACTCCTCTAGGACATTTTCGTTTGTTTATGCAAATCATCGGATCATCTAAATATTTTCTCGCCAGGCTCGGGTTTCTCGCTCGGCTCGTCGGGCAAGTGCGAATAATCCCCTTAAAATGTGACCTCAGTCAAACACCGTCCTAAGCCCTATAAACACGCACAAAATCAGTTACCTGCAACCTGTGCCGCAGAGTCTGTCTGTGTGCACGGCAGGACGACAGATCACCGAGCATAGTCTCTACACGACGACGGAGACAAGAGAGCATCGCACGGCTAAATTCAAAACACATGTTTTAGATTGCTTCGGGTTTTCCACCGTCGCATTCCTACATCTGGGGTGGGCTTGTTTCGCACACTGATCTCTTTGCGTTTGCGTTTCCCTCGACGATCACGCATCAGGTTATCAACGACTACAATTGTTGGCAATTCGAGAATTCCCCAGTTTTAGCACAGGTTGGGTTTCGAGGGATAAGCGAGCGTGATATGCATGCGTTTGATGTGCGATGCTTCTGAGAACGGCTCACGGAAATCGGTTTCGATTCGTTTCGATGGGAATTTCCCCGATGCGGCGTGCAAGTAACACATCTGGATGCAATCTCGTGCACCTTCATCAATGAAGGTCCATCGGGGTTCCCTCACACCTCGGACATTATATCGAGATCTTGCTAAACACATGTTGCCACGCATTTTTAATTGTTCTCACACCCTCCCTTTCTCTCTCTCTCTCTCTCTCTTTTCATTCATTGCAGGCTCTTCGACACCAAGGTGCCCAGCTCGCAAAGATCCTCTGGATTTCACATATCGGACATTTTGAACCTGGACGGTGCCGACTTGAAGGTGAATGGAACTGCCGGCGGAGGCGGTGGCGGTGGCGGTGGTGTTAGCGTCCCAGCACCCACAGAACCGATTGTCAATAACAACACGACGAGCAATAACAACAACAACAACAACAGCAGTAGTACCAATTTGAATCAGAGCTCAGCGGACGATTCAACAGACACCACGCCAAGCAATACCAACAGCAATCCTGGTCACAGTATACACGTGAATGGAGGCAGCCTTCAGCAGAGCCACGGATCGGCGGTGGCAGCCGCAGCGGCGGCAGCACACTTGATTGGTGCCGGCGGCGTGCACAATGGAGTGCAATACCTACCGGGGAATGGTGGATTCAGTGAGGAAATGCCAGCGTATCATCCGCTCGCACATTCGATGCTCCATCCGGCGCGACAATGGATGAAGGATAACGATATTTATGGTGAGTTGAATTATTTTTTTGCTGAGAAAATGTCCCCCAAATCTGACAGATGTCATGTAAACGTCAGTTGCCTGCCCTAGAAAGCAAATTCCAGGAAAAAATTTCCCCACCATTCGGTAGATATCTGGGCATTTATGCATGCAAGCGATTAGATTAGATTGACGTTGATTAAGGAACGTGACAAAGTCAAAATATTCGGCTAGAAGCTCAGCGATTTAAGATTTTGAAATGTGATAGGAGGTTTGCCCCTATCGCCACGCACTTTAGCGGCCAATAACACCTGCCTTTGTGAGGAGATTGACATCTCCAAACTCGCCTAACTCCTCCAAGCGGAGAGAAGAGAAAAGAAGTGGCCCAAGAGTGGACGCTTGTGGCACCCAAGCGAATTTCGACGAATCTGACAAATTCGGTTGTTGCAACGCTCAATCCTGCAAACGCGGCTACTTTGAATGTCAAATGTTGACCTCGATCCTCTCTCTCAGAGCAAAGTAGAGGCATTTTGTCAAACATCCAATTTCGAAGTCATCCCCTTCTTTTTGGCTTGACAATGCGACGCTAGGGGATATTTTTATGAAAATTGCCGTCATTCTCCTCCTTTTATGTTGACAATTGTCGGTCGTGCACATAACGTCAGACTGAGAGAGGGGAACAATGATATCCTCGACGCTGCAACACAACAGTGAATCGAAATCACAGAGACCAGGAAAGACACACAGCGACCGGAAGGATGGCATATTAGATCACACCTCTATTTGAGGTTTACACTAGGGGTCCGTCCGGAATTCACCATTGTGTCATTGTTGAGCGTTGTTATTGCATTGTTTGTCGAGGGTAGCACAAGCGACCGAAGGTAGATGAGTGACAAATCAGGATATAAAACATGAGCGAATGGGGGAAGGTGACAGAGCGTTTAAACGACATAATAGGTGTCTAAAAATGACACAGTTACACACACAGAGAGAGAGAGAGACTGGAGGGCAATTGGATTTAAGGAGGGTGTGTACCGACAAAACCCCGAAAGCAATTGTCCGTGTTAACCTAACCTCCTCCTTGTGTTCTCGGTGTCCCTTCTCGTTCCATATGCCCATTCATCTCATTAATTGTGAGTTAAAAAGTTATTCGGCACAAATTTGTTTGGATTCGTATCGATCTACGGCTGAAGGCAGATGTTTTTCCTCTTTTTCTGTCGGGGGGTTGCTTGTGGATTATATGCGTGTACGACGTTCGGTTGTAATTAGACATCAGTTGCGTGTAACCCTTTCCATCTAACGTCGCTCTCGTTCTCCTTTCAGGTATTCAACAAACTGCCAGTCCGGACAGCACATCCCCAGTCACATCGGAGGTGTCCTACACCTACATCGGTTCCAACTGCCAAACGTCGCCGGCCCTCTCGTCCGAGTACAAGACCTACAGCCGGTCGGCGGACGAGTCAACAGATCAACTGCAGAGCCACTCCAACCCGAATGCGACGCTCAACAAGAACAGCGACGACAGCACCATCGAGGACGGCATCGACGAAATCATCGATGACGACGACAACGATCAGGACTCGTCCGGTGCCGGCGGTGGCGGTCAGGATCCCAGTGTGCCGCACAAGAAGCGCAAGCGACGAGTACTCTTCACAAAGGCCCAGACCTACGAGCTGGAACGACGATTCCGTCAGCAGAAGTACCTTACGGCGCCGGAGCGCGAACACCTGGCCAGCCTAATTCGCCTCACTCCGACCCAAGTGAAAATCTGGTTCCAAAACCATCGATACAAGACGAAACGTGCCCAAAACGAGAAGGGCGTCTACGACCTAAACGGCGCCATGCACCCGCATCCGCATCATCCGTCGGCGTTGCCCTCGCCGCGGCGCGTTGCCGTACCGGTGCTCGTGCGCAACGGCAAGTCCTGCCTGGGCGATGGAAAGCCACAGGATTGCGTCACCTCATCAATGACACCCGCCCACCATCATCTAGTCCTCTCCGCTGCCAACGGGCCCTACCAGCACGGCCTACTGCCCCCGTCCCATCACAACAGGGCGTGGCCCTGGCCTTAATGGTACTAGAAGCGTCCCACGCTTCGCCATCAACTAAACGGAAACAAAAACGACGACACACGAACACACACACACACGAACCCAAGTAGTGCGACTCGAATATTGGACAATAATTGAACTGTTTTCCCATTTTTTTTTTCATTTCTAATCTGTTTTTGTTTTCCATTCTTGTCGGAATTTGATTTGTTAATTGGTGCAATAACGGTAACGGACTCAAAATTTACCCCCAAAACTGAGCGAGCAAGCGAATGCAACGAATTCGATGCCAGGGCGAGCCCTGTAAATAGCGGTCTAAGTGGTTTAAGCGGTCTAAGCCTCACCCGGCATCGTCTCGCTGCGTGCTGAAAGTTCGAAAGAAAGTGGCGCACAACCGGCGTCCGGCGCGGGCGACGGCTGCACGCGCTTGTAAATAAACATTGTATATGTAAAAAAAAAAAAAAACAAATGTATTCTTCTTCTGTGTAATTATTATGTGTACAAATTTTTTTTAGAGAAATTGACGATAAGCGGGCATTTGGTCGTTTAAAAATTTTTATTGTAAAATTGTAAAAAAAAAAATATAAGAAAAAATAAGAAAAATTTAACATAAATGACGAGCATGTATGATTCATTCGATTTATCGCAAAGTAGCACACATTGAATATTAATTAGTTTATAAATTGTGTACAGTTTTAACGAGAAGAGAAAAATAAAATAAACAAAATCCCTATAGATAATTTATTTAAAAAAAAAATATAAGAAAATGGAGTTTGATTTGAGTGTGGGGAGAGGTTTGGGGGAAGGAGGCGATTGTGAGAAGCTAACAGAGGGGGAAGAGAACCAACGTTTTTTGCAGGTCTTCGCATTTAGCTTGGAAGTCATTACAATCCGGTCGGAAATTGAGAACTGTGAGAAGGTGGGCAGTGTTTCTACAGAGAGCTCAAGGTTTTCAGAGCGCAGCCCTCGATTACCTACTCAATGCTGGGCACTCAGGTCACAGGGATATAGTCACCAATGAATCAGCGGAGGAGCTTGCTAGGAAAGGGGCTGAAAATCGACCCATCCCTGGCAGTCCTCTGCGTCAGACCACCTCTTGTCTGGATGGATGACACGATCATAGAGGCAACTAAGAAAAACGTGGACGTCTCTAGCCACTTGTGAGACCACTCGGATGCTGTGGCCCAAGTTGAACAGTGCTTAAACCGAGAAACTCCTTCGAAGCGACAAAAAGTTCCTGTCGATGGGTAGTTGGAGCACTAATTGGCCATGATCATCTGAAGAACTATAAAAAACAAAATGGGACCAGCCATCGACTTCGTTCGTATGCAAAGACTAGAGGAAAAGGAGGACAAAGAGGACACTCCTCACTAGGCTCTATCGCCCTAGTCTCTGCCAGTTGAAACCTAGAAGACTGGTAGAACATTTCTTCCAAGACATCCAGGATCTAAAATCTCTTTCCAGGTTCATAAGCATATCAGGATGGCTGAGCAACACACAAACATGCCAAGCACAGTGAAGTAGCTAAGATGCTATATTCCCCCATGGGCATCACAATCAGTTCAACAGGACCTAAGTAAGACGTGGCTCACCCTCCGTATACCCACGTACCTAACCTAACCTTATACAGAGCTCGATAGATAGGGGACAAGTGAGCGCAACTTGGCATGGACAGGGTAAGGTTCCAGCAAGCCGCTGCTCAGTTGTCTTAGGTCCTTGTCCAAGTCAGTCTTCGGCTAGTTCTCAAGGGTTCCTGTTCAAGTCAGTCCGCGGCCAGTTCTCAAGGGTCCCTGTCCAAGTCAGTCTGTGGCCAGTTCTCAAGGGTCCCTGTCCAAGTCAGTCTGTGGCCAGTTCTCAAGGGTCCCTGTCCAAGTCAGTCTGCGGTCGGTTCTCAAGGGTCCTTGTCCAAGTCAGTCCGCGGCCAGTTATCAAGGGTCCCTGTCCAAGTCAGTCTGCGGTCAGTTCTCAAGGGTCTATGTCCAAGTCAGCCTGCGGTCAGTTCTCAAGGGTCCCTGTCCAAGTCAGTCTGCGGTCGGTTCTCAAGGGTCCTTGTCCAAGTCAGTCTGTGGCCAGTTCTCAAGAGTCCCTGTCCAAGTCAGTCTGCGCTCAGTTCTCAAGGGTTCCTGTCCAAGTCAGTCCGCGGCCAGTTCTCAAGGGTCCCTGTCTAAGTCAGTCTGCGGTCAGCTCTCAAGGGTCCCTGTCCAAGTCAGTCTGCGGTCGGTTCTCAAGGGTCCCTGTCCAAGTCAGTCCGCGGCCAGTTCTCAAGGGTCCCTGTCTAAGTCAGACTGCGGCCAGTTCTCAAGGGTCCCTGTCCAAGTCAGTCTGCGGTCGGTTCTCAAGGGTCCCTGTCCAAGTCAGTCTGTGGCCAGTTCTCAAGCGTCCCTGTCCAAGTCAGTCTGTGGCCAGTTCCCAAGGGTCCCTGTTCAAGTCAGTCCGCGGCCAGTTCTCAAGGGTCCCTGTCCAGGTCAGTCTGCGGTCAGTTCTCAAGGGTCCCTGTCCAAGTCAGTCTGCGATCCCTTCTCAAGGGTCCCTGTCTAAGTCAGTCCGCGGCCAGTTCTCAAGGGTCCCTGTCCATGTCAGTCTTCCCTTTAGTTGCCAGAGGTCCATTGGGAATCAACTACACTTCAACTGCGCTGTCACATAATCGGCAAAGTCAACTATGAACAACGACGTCTAAGAAATCACACACCAATCGAGCGATCAAATGAGCCTCATACTCGTCACTAAGGAGTGACTCTCCAAAGCTGACAAGCGACACGTCGTCTTACAAGTGGGGCACTAGAATGGTTTACAACAACTGCCTACGCTCTGCAGAAGGTCTCCGGACTCAGAGTCGCATGGTCACCACAGTCGGTCGTGGTTTGTTGATTGCTCACGGGTTTGTTTATAGCAGCACCAGCAAGGATTCTCAGGAGTCCAGTGGTCATAGGAGACCAGTGACCATGGGAGACCAGTGGCCATAGGAGACTTAGGTCCATCCCAAAGGGTCCCGCAAGTGGCCACAAATCAGATTCAGAACAAAACAGAAACCACCCCTCAGTCATTCTAGACCAAGAAGCTCCAGAAAGAACCAAGAACTTAATCCTTGTAAAGAAGCGTGTCTTTCTTAAACATCTCACATTTACTGAACTTACGTAGATTGAAGATTTGAGGTGTCTTGATGAAGATCCACAGCCGCAGAGATTGCCTGCAAAGAAATGAGAAAAAATAAAGGCTTTAATGTGCATTTCTACGACTTCTTCAAGCTTCAAGGCAGAGAGAGGTTCTACTTGAATTCAGTCAATTCCTTAGGCTTTAGACATATTCCCGTCTAACGCGTTAAACAAATGGACAGTTGAATGTGCCTCAAGCTGAAGTAATTGACTGACTTCAAGTAGAATCTGTCTCTGCTTTGAATTGTGTCAGGAAACTAGTGTACGATGAGGGAGATGGCCATAGATTGGTCAGAGGGACACGGGGCCTTTAATTTAAGACGATTTGGCGGTTCAAAGACAATTTGAAAGAGGAACAAATACTGAATCGCCCAAAGACAATATGAAAGAAGAAAAATTGGCCTCAGTTGAGGGGAAACGAAGCACATTGCCTCGAAACGAACTCAAATGCCGGGTTGTAGCAACAGACGCCCTAACAGACGTGTCTGAACAGCGAACAGTGCTGTGAAACAGACAGAGATCCGACAGAAGTCCAACAAAGGTGTAAACAAATGGTCTAGGATATTTAAAATCGACGCCGAGGCTCAGACGGACTAACACGAGAGAGTTGGTAGCAGCAGTCACAACTAGGCCAGAGTGTTGCACAGACGACAGATGTGTAAAAGTTTATTCCTCTCCATCGTCTCTATAGCTTCTGCAGAAGTCGTTAAAGGGGAGAGAGAGGGGGCTAGGAGAGGATGAGACGAGGCTACACACCGGCATCATCTTCAAGCAACGTCTAGTCCTTATTTACAAGCGACTTCGCGACGTGCAGTCAGTTCCAGGCTGATGTCGTATCTATTCTTTAAAAAAGTGTCCTGACTTAAGTGGACTTCCCTCGCTCAGTCTGAAACCCTCCATGGGACGCCGGCCTTAGAAGGAAGTAAGTAACTAAATCGGATTTCCTTGTGACAGCCGCGTTTTCACACAGACAACCAGTCAGTCATGAAAGGAGTCAATATCACCTACAGGGTGATGACCAGATAAGACTGATAGGAAAAGGAATTTAAATAAAACAACAACGGTGTGAGGTATAAAATTAATGTTGGCCTTATTTTGAAGCTACATTCATGGCATTATAATTATAATATAATAATATAATATATAATATTGGTGGCGCTACAGCCCGTAGAGGGCCAGGGCCTAGCTTCTCAGCAACCACTCGTGTTGTGCGTGCTATTGTTCTATCACGAGTGGAAGGGACCTACAGTTTTATGCCGACTCCGAACGGCCAAATTTGAGAAGCTTTTTCTAGATAGTTATACTCTTTGAGCATTGTCAGTGACTCGAAAGAGGTGGGGCCGTGAAAAGTATTTCTTGTCGTACCAGGAATCGAACCTAGACAGGTGGGTCCAAGTGCGTAGGAGTCGACGCACATACCCACAACGCCACGGACCACCACCATTATAATTGGAAGCAAAAAATCAGTCAAATGTCCGTCTCAACTTCGCTGGCGGGGAGTCACTAGGTCGGTCTGGCGACCCATGGAGGGTACGAGCCTGAGCAACTGCTGCCTGCCATCGTTGACGGTTCTGGGCACGCTGCTTCCAGTCATCAAGACGAAGCTGATGGATGACCAAGCTCTGCTCAAGATATTCTGCTGTTATTCCGGCAATAGCGTCTCGAATGTTGGCCTCGAGCTCGTTCAAAGTGGTTGGCTTTGTTTGCGTGGATTGTGGACTTGACTTGATGTAAGTTAGTAAATGGGTGCCTTTAAGACCTTGCGAGCAACTGAATCAGATCAACGACGCCTGCATTCGTTATTTTACGGCATCGACGCTTCCGACAAGACTAGGTTCCAGCGAGGGAGAGGACCATTTCCAAAGACTACATCAGTTAGGCAGGCAGATCGAAATGGGTCCAAGGGGATCGAAGTGAGTCGTGGCTTATCCCCGTCTACTCACGCACCTAACCTAACCTAGACAGGCAGATCAGCATCAGCCTCAGCCTTGCGGCTTCGAATTCACTGAATTTCTCACAGAGGAGAATGGATGTTCGAGGACGGAATTAGCGTGAAACGCTTTAAGAATTCCCTACAAGCCCACCACTCAATGAACTCGCATTCGATTCACCGAACCGCTTCTAAGCCATCAGTCAATGAACTCGAAGTCGAACCACTTCTGAAGTTTGACAAGAAAGCCTACACCTCTCATCGGCATTCACTCGATCACAGCCCAAGAGTGGACAACCGCCATAAATTCGAACACGATCGCCACCAAATCACAAAAAAATAAACGACACTACGAATGTCTCAGTCGAACCTTTGGCCCCGTCACCAACATGACGTACGATCCGATAAATAGAACTCCTCGCCCGTCTAAAGTTCAACTCACTCAAACTACACTTCAGGGGGGCAGCGCATTCAGCGCGCAGCCCCAAGAAATGATTTACATTTATCCACCTGAAAGGTATTGATATTAATTAAGCCTCCTCCCCCCCCCCCCCCACCCAGACTCTCACGCAGATCAAGCAGAAGCACAACGCCTCCTTATCGTCGGTGGAGGGGGGGGGGGGGGGGGGGAAGCAGCAGCCAAAGCTCGATTAACTTGCAGCTCCTTGTGCCCATAAAACCCCCCCAAAAAATGAGAACAAAAAAATGAACAGAAATTCATAAAAAAACAATTTATTTGCCAAGATTGCGCTTGCCCACCGAAAAAAAACATGATATACGAGCCCCGACCGCCATAAAACTTAATTCCCGCACAACATCCCATTGGCATTGTCGAAGCATTATTACGATTATTGGTGCTGAAAGGGTGACACGGGCTGACTTACTCTGCTGACACCTCCACCTTCAGTCGACGGCTCTGGAGGTGCTGCTGCTGCTCCCGTTGTGTTTTTTTTTTGTTGGTTTCAGGAGTCATTCGGTTTGAGTAACTCTGAGGCGGACTGCGCGTTATCAGGAGCAGTGTATCTACAAATAGCTTCAATTACACTTCCATAACAATCGTTATCTGGTCGAGGCATATCACGGTATCTGCGAGTTGTGGTCGTCGTCGTCGTCGTCGTTTATTTGTTCAGTTAGTGGTGCTCCATAAAAATGTTTTGTACTGAGTGAGGCCGTCATCGTCGTCGTTGTTGTTGGCGTTGTAGGCCCGGCCCGTTGAGATCGGTGCTTGGTGGTCGGTTCTCGGTGGTCGCCGTGAGTGGAGAGGCTTTCGAAGGCTCTCTAGGCATGCTGATAAGGGTGTGTGCTGTTTTGAAGTGCCCTGGAATGGGTACAGCATAATGTTTGGACAAGATGAGATGGGAGGAGCCTCGACATGGTTGCGCCCGATTGCGATTCGTTGAAAATGTAGGGCAGTAGTTTAAATTCAATTAGACATGGCAGGCGGTTGAGGAATGCCGGCTAAGTAAGGGCGTGTGTGGGATGGGTGGGATGGGAGAGGGTTTTGGTTGAGCGTGGGGAAGTAACTAGCTTCCACCTATCGACCGTCGGTTTTAGACGAACGTAGAGCAATCTTTAGAGACCACGCACGAGGCTGAGGTGAAGCGCAGTTCTCTGAATTTGCCTCATTTTCGATCGAGAACGTCTTTTCACCCAGATATCGTGGAACTTGCACTAGTAGTCTAGTTTCCGCTCGAAAAATGTCTCCAATTCATCCAGAGGTCTTGGAACTTCCACTAGAAGCCTCATTTTCGATCGAAAAACGTCTCTAATTCACCCAGAGATCTGGGAACTTCCCACTAGTGGCTTAATTTTTGCTCGAAAAACGTCTCTAATTCAACCAGAGGTCTGGGAACTTCCTCTAGAGGCATAGTTTCCGCTCGAAAAAGGTCTCTACTTCAACCAGAGGTCTAAGAACTATCACTAGCGGCTTCATTTTCGCTCGAAAAACGTCTCTATTTCCCCAATAGGTCTGGGAACTTCCATTAGAGGCATAGTTTCCGCTCGAAAAAGGACTCTATTTCATCCGGAGGTCTGGGAACTTCCACTAGTGGCTTCATGTTCGCTCGAAAGAGGTCTCCAATTCATCCAGAGGTCTTGGAACTTCCACTAGAAGCCTCATTTTCGATCGAAAAACGTCTCTAATTCAGCCAGAAGTCTGGGAACTTCCTCTATTGGCCTCATTTTCGACCGAAAAACGTCTCCAATTCACCCAGAGGTCTTGGAATTTCCACTAGTAACTTAGTCTTCGCTCGAAAAACGGCTCTAATTCACCCAGAGGTCAGGGAATTTCCACAAGTGGCTTCAGTTTCGCTCGAAAAGCGTCTCTAATTCAGCCAGAGGTCTGGGAACTTCCTCTAGTGGCCTCATTTTCGACCGAAAAACGTCTCCAATTCACCCAGAGGTCTGGGAACTTCCACTAGCGGCTTCATTGTCGCTCGAAAAAGGTCTCTATTTCACCCAGAGGTTGGGGAACTTCCACTAGTGGCTTCATTTTCGCTCGAAAAAGGTCTCCAATTCACCCAAAGGTCTTGGAACTTCCACTAGAAGCCTTATTTTCGATCGAAAAACGTCTCTAATTCAGCCAGAGGTCTGGGAACGTCCTCTAGTGACCTCATTTTCGACCGAAAAACGACTCCAATCCACCCAGAGGTCTGGGAACTTCCACTAGTGGCTTCATTGTCGCTCGAAAAGCGTCTCTAGTTCAACCAGAGGTTTTGGAACTTGGCCGAAAGTTACCGCATCTTCCCTAAATGGCATGCCTCGTTCAAAAACATCCGTAACTGATCTAAAATCGTTACAAATAGTCCATCTTCTTCAGTGATTTCCAAAAATGCATCTCTCCCACCGCATCCAAGACAGCCCCCCTCAAAACGCGACACCCGTCCCTTACATCATTCCCATCGCATAACTCATCGGGCACCGTATACCCTCGCAATTAAAACCATTTCAAGGACATTTCTCAACGGCTTAAGTGCTTTGTTCGCCTTTCACCAGCCAGTCATCGTTGACGGCGCAGCACACAATAGCCAACTGAATTATGTCCAAACTTCCTTCTTTCAAATAATTTGACATCATTGCCTCGCCGCCTCTGTCCCCACTCAATATCGGCGGCTGGACAATTGATTTTTTATCGTTTGTTTTTTTTTTTTCCATAAACAAAATTTATTCACTGTTTCCGGATCGACGGAGGCGAAGACGCGCCGAGATGAACCACGACATGGCCGATGAAAGTGACGTCCGATGATTTTCCGGTACAACCGGACTTGTTTTTTTCCCAAACCCCAGGAAAAAAAAATAAGGAAAATCAAATCGAATGAACATACAATTAACAATGGCCGAACGGAAGTGAGAATAAAAAAAAAAAACGAAGAAAAAATCATAGAAAATCCTAACAAATGTCGTAACAATGCTGAGAGTCTTACTCTTCCTGTGCGCCTCCGCCTCCGCCGCCACCGCCGCCCTCACTTACCGATCCGACGAGGCGACACCGACCGGGCAATAGACGACGATTGAACGAGATACGACCAGAGGCGAGGAGAAAGGAAAAGTCAATCAATGACATCCCCTTGCTTTGTGTCTAATAGTGGACAATAAAGGGCTCTTATGGGAAGCTACACTGTTTGTATCCCTCGCCGGCAGGGTGGACGGTCGACAGATGAGGGAGCTGGTGGATGAGGAACAAGGAACAAATAAATATTTTACTGCGCAAAGACGATTAGCCTCTTGTTTGTTGTTGGAGTGAGTTCTCTGAGAGAGAGAGGGAGAGAGCTAGAGAGATCATCATGGTCATCGAAGAGGGCGCGCAATAAATCTTTCAAAATCAATTCGGTTTTCTTTCTTGCTTCTGGCCAGAGTCTCTGACGGCGGTGTCCACGAGAATCACTGAAGTCAGCAAATTAAGAGTGTATTATGCTGCTTTCACTTAAATAAATAAAAAAGTACACCCGCGCGAGGGGGAGGGAGAGAGACAGGCTGACGAAATGCGGCGGATGCAGATGAAGAAATGAAATGAAATTAAGCATGAGATTGCTTAATCGGTGTCAGAGCGAAGGGGTTGTGCCCGGCTGCGATGACTCGTGCAGGCAGACAGTCAGTCAGTTGGAGTTGATTGAAAGTGGACAGGAAATTCATTCATTGCGGGGATTATGCGATGGATGGTCGGTCGGTCGTATTTTCAGTGTCAAATAAATCGTTTGCCGTCTACTCATGTGATTGATGGGAAGAATGAAATCGAGAAATGTCCAGAGACTGACTCGACACAATTCAGTCTGTGCAGGGAATTAAGCCGGTCTGACCGGGCGGATCTGGTGTCGGCTGTAGAAACTTCTAGATTCAGTGGATGATGCGGTTGGGCTTTCTGCAGAAACGTGTAGTTGGCTTTAGAGAGGTATACGAGTGCCCTGGCAGTCCACAGCAGGGTGCCCTGGCAGTCCACGAGTTGGGAGCAGTTCGGAGCCATTGTTTAGCTGCCTTTACAAACTTCTGTCTTCAACGAAGCCCGCTTTTAAACAGAAGTCGATGGACGACCGCATGCTTAGGAGCTTCAGGTGCTTCAACGGACTGTGACTAGCCTCTTAAAAGAAGGCGATGAGCCTCGAGTTGTTTAGCAGCTTCTATCGACTGTGGGCTGCCTTTTACCAGAAGCCGATGGAGCTCCATTTGTCCGTCTCTTAACATAAGCCGATGGAGCTCCAATTGCTTTGGAGCTTCTTTCGACTATGGGCCGCCTTTTAGCAGAAGCCGATGGACCCTCGGTTGCTTAGGAGCTTCTTTCGACTATGGACCGCCTTTTACCAGAAGCCGATGAACCCTCGGTGGCTTAGGAGCTTCTATCGACTATGGGCCGCCTTTTGTCAGAAGTCGATGGAGCTCCATTTGTCGGTCTCTTAACAGAAGCCGATGGAGCTCCCGTTGCTTAGGAGCTTCTATCGACTATGGCCCGCCTTTTACCAGAAGCCGATGGACCCTCGGTTGCTTAGGAGCTTCTTTCGACTATTGGCCGCCTTTTAGCAGAAGTCGATGGACCCTCGGTGGCTTTGGAAGTTCTATCGACTATGGGCCGCCTTTTACCAGAAGCCGATGGAGCTCCAGTTGCTTAAGAGCTTCTTTCGACAAGTGACCGCCTTTTACCAGAAGCCGATGGAGCTCCATATGTCGGTCTCTTAACAGAAGCCGATAGACCGTCAGTTGCGGTGGCCCGTCTTTGAACGTAAGTCGATGAGCACGATCTTCCCGAAGTCCGTCAACTTTACCATTCTCGGATGAAATTGGAGTGCTTGGCAGAACACGCCGAGCAGTCAATGAGGCGTTCGCTGACATTGAGACGGAAGCGGCTAAAATGATCGCTTTACAGCGATGTGGGCCTAGCCAGGCGTTTACGGATCCAATGCCTAAGGATCATGTAGAGCGCATAGGCAACTTAGATTGGAAGAGTCCCCCGCTCTGAACCTGGAAGACAACGCAACAGAGGACGGCAACGTCAAAGGAGACGCACATAAGTGGTGGAGTAGTGGTGGAGTGGGATGGGTAGACAAAGATGAAGCTAGCTGGAGAGGTTTTAGCGCCACACAGAGAAGGAAATGGATGATTCAGATGCTTCCAAAGCTATGGACAACCAACAAAATCAAACGCATCCTCCTCGCTCTACCTGCCACATCGAAATTGACTCAATCTCTTAGCAAACTGCGAACAAATCTGCTGACATTCCACAAAAAACTGAACAGTCTTCAGTGCTTCCCCAATTCAGTCGTCATCAACTGAACCGAATGGTACTTAGTCAAATGTAAACAAATCCAATTCGATGTCCTCGTCCGCGATAAATCACAATCACAGATAATGCTTTGCTTGGCTTCACTCCCCCGCGCACAACGCGCCAGGCACTCGTTGAATGAAGTCGTTTTTTTTCCGCCCGTTCGACGACAACAAAACGACGCACTAAAACTCCTCGAAGCGGAAGATTAAATTCCTTCCCCCGTTCCACGGTCGGAGTCACTCTTCAAAAAAAGGAAACAATTTGGCCATCATTCGATTGACGAAAAGCCAATCGGGGCCGACCCCACATCAGTCACTTAACGTAATGAAAGTCCCGTCAGCCAGCCAGCCAGCCAGCCAGCAGGGAAAGGATTCAAGAAACCGGAAACAGGACACTCACACGCAAAATTTTAAAATCAACGATTTTAAATCGTCCATTATTCGCTGGCAGAGGGTGTGCGGGTGGATGGGACTCCGGTTCCGGTTGTGATTGTAAACAGCTACTGCCGGAAGCCGAGGAAATTAGTGCGCACTTGAGAAAACCCTCACGATTGCCTTGTGGGTGGCGGCCGAGCTGGTGGTGGGGATAAGCACATTTTAAAATTTCAAAAATTGTTTGAAATCGTTAATTTATTGGGCGGAAGGGTTGACGAATGACAATGTCGCTAACCGTAACGACGACAACGCCAACGGAGGGAGGGAGAGATGAGCGTGTGGACTGGGCGGAGAAGGGTGGAGGAGGAGGAGGGTGGAGGAGGAGGACCACTGGGTAGAGGATGAACCGTGTCATTGCTCCGTCTGTGTGGACACAAAAAGGGGACAAAAGAAGCTGGAGTTCTTGTAGACGTTTCCGGAACTTAATGGCCTGAATCCTTTTGCCGTGGAATTACGGCACATCCACCGCAACACACACACGGAGAACGGGAGACGGGAGAGAGGAATGATTTCTTTGTTTGGCCTTGTCTGGGTTATGGATCAGAGGAATACATTTTTTCTTCTGTCATTTGCATGCGACAGCAGTGGCGGCGCGGCGCGGCTACAACGATGATGATACAACAACGGCGGCGGCAGAGTTTCGTGGTAAATCAAAATCTTGGCCGAGTTGGAGAGAAGAAATTAACGAAACGACAGCGGCGGGTTGGGGGGGGGGGGGCTTAAAGAGTTGAGGATGCAAATGGACACGTTCCACAACGTTCCACATAAACTAATTCCACCTCAAACCATGCCAAAAGTCCTCACTCTCGCCGGCGCATAGCCAATCGAAAAGACAATATTGTTTCATTCAATCTGCAGAAAGAGTGAACAATTCAATTCGGGGGGTGATAACACAGAGATTAGATTCAATCGTCGAGGGTGTTTACTGCCGTCAGGATCATCGCCCTTCCTTCCGTCCGTTCAACACTGCACAGCACAGCACCTTGTTAGCAGCGATTTAATGGAGTTCGAGCGAGCGTCTCCCGTCCCGTGCCGTCCCATCCTGCCGGGCCAATTCAGATCTCATTACAAGATTGAAATGTTATGCGGATATACGTAAATACGTTTTACCACCAACCGAGCAATGGGGCGGCAGGCAGCATACGTTCGCTTTCACACGGACCGCACTGCGGAGGGTGGTGTTTTCGGTCGGCGGCGGTGGTGGTTTTTGGGCTAACCTATGGGTAATAAAATTCGACAACCAACCGATGTTATTAGCTACTCTTAGCCCCGACTTTATGTATTCATCGAGTCAATTGTCGAGCGCCATCAATCAAGTTGTGTTTAATTTTAAAAACATCACCCGGCCGTTGTGCGTTCGCCTTTCGTTGCCTGCCGACGGCCGAACGAACTCTCCCCGGCTAGGCTGATTAATGCGAGACAACGGAGGTGTGCTCGCGTCTCGTCGTGTGTTTTAATATGGTAGACTTTTATTCATGAGGGGATTAGACGGTGGGCTGGATGTGGAAACTGTCTGCTGAGATCAGAGACCAGAGAGAGAGAGTGAGCTGACTTGGGTTTTAATTTTGTGCGGTTTGTGTGCAGATTAAGCAGTTTTAAGTCTCGTTTAACAACTTTGGGCGGCGGCGGCGGTGGTTTTTTTTTTTGTTTTTATTTGATTGGCCTTCGAGGGGAAGTGCGATGATGGTGGGGTGCGTGGTTAAGTCTTTGGAGTGAAATTGAAATTGAAAAACAAGACGACGAATTAATGAAAGGAACATCAATCTTAATTAGCGAGTGCGGATTGATGGGACACCTGATTGGGGTGCATTTTTGCATTTTTGCATTTTTGTGGTGATTTGGGGGAAGATCGAGATCTGGGATTAGGGCGTCGTCAGTTGATTTGAGTCAAGTCGGGGAATTCCAATGAACAGCCACTGGATGTTCTCCTCACTGGTCGGACCCTAATGTGCGGAGCCTCAGTTAAGTGGACAGCCCGAAATGCAGCTGTCAACTGTAACAGAGTCAAACACTGCACCTGTAGCCCTTGGAGATATTTAGACGGCAGTTGGGAGCCAGCGATGGTGGAAAAAAATAGTTTTCAGAGGGCCACCAGTGCTGCTAAAACCTGTCATGTCAAGGCGAGGTGCCGTGTCGATCTTAGACCAAGAGGAGAAGGGAGAATCTCTAGCCATGCCGTGTGCGCATAAGCCACACAGCTCCAGAAGGAAAGAAAGGACTAGACGACGAAGCCTTAGATAGAGACAGAATTGGATGGTTTAGCATGAGAACTGGAGCAACAGCGAGGGCTGAGCTATAAGAGATCAACATCATTGATTGGAAGGATGTACGCCTGCTGATTGGAGTCCTTATGCATCTGAACTTACCGAATGACGACTTTTGCAGAACCTCCAGAGATGAGGAAGAAATGGAATCTATCATGTCCGACTGTCCAGCAGGAAAAATGGAAGAGAGTTCCTGGGTAAACACATATTCGTTGAGCTAGTTGGACTTAAGCGGTGTGGAACTGAAAAAATCTCCCAGGATTCATATGCGGATCCGAGTGGTTTTTCAGAACTAAAGTAGGTCTCGCCGTGGATTAATTTATCTTCTTCTTTTTCTTTTAAAGGACAGAGTTATGATCCGAATTTTGGGGATCATAACCCTCCCACTTTACTGCATCCCTACTGGTCCGCCTGTGGGCTTCGCCGTGGATTACTTTATGAATTACAAAATTCTATAGAAGCCAAGATAAACGCATGAAATAATTAATTTAATAAATAAATCACCATCTACACATATTCATCGAAACTTAACGAATGTTTGGACGAGGAATAAAAATCCCTCAATCGTCTCAAACTACACTCGAGAGAGTGACCAACGAGTCGATGGTGGAGGATCGAGTGGCTTGGAGATCTCTTGTGCGTGCATTACCCCCGCGACGCCTGTAGTTGATCATGCGGGTCAGAAGATGATGATGATGATAGTTGGACGAACAGTGTTGCTATTTCCAACTTGCTGGCCCTCGGGGGGCACTCTAAGCACAACTGAACCTTAAACTATCTCTTTCGACTTAACCTTACCCGGATTGTATGAAATGAATATAGTTTAACAGAACGAATTAAACCCTGAGACTGTGGATCGAACCCCATTCTCAACGAATTCCATTCCCTCTTCTGGCTCTCCGCAGGAAACCCCCACGTAGACGCCTCCTTTTTCAAATAACTCTAACGAACTGAACGACATCAGGTATTGCCTCATTGGAAGCGTAAATTGATTCCGTAGGAGAAAGTGAATCCGAAAAAGCCTCGCAGAATATGGTTTGGAGAGGACGTGAGTTTTCTTAACAACAAACTTGAAAAAGGTCTTGCAAAACTCACTCAAGAGGCACGATCTTCGAAGAGTCCGTACAATTGCTAGCAGACGCGAACGACATTGACGCGATTGGTCGAAGACAGCGAGTCGTCCATAAAGCGGCGAAAATGGGTTTAGCAGTGAATGAGGGCAAAGCGAAGTATATGCCATCATCGAGAAAGGACGCCCAACATCGACGACTCGGCCAAAATGTCACCGAAGGCAGCTATAACTTCAAGGTAGTTGCGCAATCTCTGTTCAAGACAATCTCTGAAGAGAAGATGAAGAAGCCCTTGGTTTTGTCGAGAGAAAAGTTCTGCGTTCAATCGTTGGTCCAGACGATTCAACCATGAACTGTAGAGCGACATGAGCTTAGCTAGGCGTCTACGGATTCAACGCCTCAGATGGCTAAACCGTGTAGAGCGAAAGGACAACAATTCTCCAGAGTCCAGCGCCTCAGATGGCTAAGCATTGTAGAGCGCATGGACAGCCCGAAGTGCTTTCGACTCCGAACCAGTGGGACAACACAATAGAGGACGCCCAAGGGAACCGATGGCGCTCACAAGTGGAGAATTACCTCAACACCAACTTGGAGTGCGATATTGGAGGCAGCTGGCTAAAGATCGTGCACGCTGGAGAGGCTTGTTGGCTATGGCCGGACTGTAGCGCTATTAGAAGAAGTTGTGAGATTTTCTAACCATCCAGTAGGAGCATACGCCACTCAGCTTCAGAGCGAAAAAATGAACTAGAGGACGAAGCCGTAGATAGAGCCAGAGCTCGATGGCTTTGTGAGTGGGCTGCCAGCGAAATCGCGTTCACACTTAGTCAGACTACTGTCACTGATTGACCGACTCCAGGAGTGCCGTTAATTTGATCCAAACGGCAAATGGAGGCTGAACCAGATTTGAAAACCGGTTGAAATCGTATTAACTTTGGATTCGAATCAGGGACCCCTCTAACCAGGGGCAGGCACCCAACCAACTGTGGCGTCCAGCTGCTGCCCAATGGCTTAGCCTGAATTCTGGAGCAACAGCGAGGGTTCTATGGACGACGCTGAGCAGAAAGAGATCAACATCACTGATCGGAAGGATGTACGCATGTTCTTATGCGTCTGAACTTACCGCACAACGACTTTTGCAGAAGCTCCAGCGATGAGGAAGAAATGGAATCTATCCAGCAACTGCTCTGCGACTTTCCAGTCCTAGCATTGAAAAGGAGGGAGATCCTTGGTAAGGACTTAAGTGATGTTAAACTGAAAAATCTCCTAAGATTCATCAGTATGTGAATCCGGGTGGTTTTCAGAACTAAAGGAGGTCTCGCGGTGGTTAAGCACACCAAAAGAAGGGCTGAATGGACCCAAAAACTTGGTCTAAAGCCCCAACAATGATGTCGCATGGTATCCAATGCCCCGCCATTCACCTCAGCTCGTCACAGATGACCGCCGATCCGCAGATGGATCGCAGCTAGGAGATATCCGCCGCACGTCATTCCTTCTGCCACACACGCACGATAGCCCTACCCCAACCACCAGCACTCGTCACTGCTCATTAAACCCGGTACGGCTTATCGAAACCCTTCATAGTACAAAACCGTGTCAGTATCACAAACGAGACCTTTGTGCAGTCTTAACACATCATTTGGTCAAGATCAAGTCAATGTCCTGATATATCGCCAAAAAAATAAACAAAAATAAGGAAAACGATGAAAATCACATGTCGAAGCCCAGCCAAAGCTCATCATCCGATTTATGATTTATGTCTTCATGCTCTATTGGACGAGGGGAGGGCGGTCGCATCGAGTATCTATCCGGCAATCGTGTTGACAATTGTGTATCTATTTATGACCACTATCCCCGCACAATGGCATAAGTGTGTGCTCATCTAAGTGGAAAGTATAGATAAAAACGTGGAGATATAACAAAATCTATCTCTCGCACAAAAGATGAGAGAAGAGAGAGGAGAGTGGCGAGTCTAGGGAAATAATTTATGGGAATACTTAACGGTTGCGAAGTAACAGAAACAATGTGTCAGCGGAAAAGGGAAGTGTGTGTGTGTGTGCCCGCGCCGGGGCCAGGACCATGGACAGTCTCGTTGGTCAGAGGAAATTGAGATGTCGACTTGACCATCCGAGGAAGGTATGATGATGCACAAATTTGGAAAACGGTTGGGACGCCAATGCGGCCAGTAAGTGCAGAATCATGTTTGTTTTGTTGGAGGTAATCCGGTGAGGACTGCGTCGATGTGGAGGCACTAGATAGTCGCTCCCTAGCAGCAAACATCGACACAGACAAGGCCGTCATGGGAGGTAACTCTCAAGAGCTTACAATGAGCGCCAAGCATGGCTTCTGGACACAGTGTAGGACTTGGAACGTCCAAAAGAGAGTCGCTTGCCCGCACCAACAATCATTTCGGCTCAAAGCCCAGTCCAGCACAGACTAAACGCAGCGAAAGAACGCACCATAGGCCGACCACAATCATTTCTGGACGCAGTCAAGGCCGCAGTAGCACTCAACGTCGAAAAGACTGCAGTACATGGTCGTTTCCAAGCACCAGACATCGCTTCTGGCCACAGCCAAGGACGTGGTGACCGGCCACTCTCAAGAAACTTTTTGGAGTCAAAGACGTGGTGGCATGCGCCAAAAATCATTTCAGCACAAAGCCCAAGTGGACGGTGGCATTAAACGCTGAAGACACTACCACTCTAGTCGCTTCCTACGACCAAACATCATTTCGCCACAAAGCCCAATTGAGTAGAGATTAAAAGATGCGACGGAACGCCAAAGAAACCGACAGCAGTCGTTTCTGGACACAGTCAGGGACGCGGTAGCACGCTACGTCGATAATAGAGCAGCACATAGTCGCTTCCTAGCAACAAACATGGTTTCTAGACACAGTCAAGGACGTGATGGGATGCAACGTCGATAATAGAGCAGTACATGGTCGCTTCCAAGCACCAGACATCGTTTCTGGACAGAGGCAGACTACAATAAACCGCTTCCTAGCGACAAAACTCATTTCTTGGCACAGTACATGACATATACTTGGACTGAAACGCTCAAGAGAGCCACATCCTAGCGGTAACAATCATTTCTGGGCACAGTACAGGATTTGCTACGTCCAAAAGAGAACAGTACATAGTCGCTTCCTGCACCAAACGTCGTTTCTGGACACAGCCAAGGATTTGGTGGACTGCAACGCAGTCAATGAGCTGCTCCCTATGACCAAACATCATTCCGCCACAAAGCCCAAAGATTTGGCGGACTGCAACGCAGTCAATGAGCTGCTCCCTATGACCAAACATCATTTCGCCAGAAAGCCCAATCGAGCAGAGACCAAAAGAAGCGTCGGAATGTCCAAGAAATCGACAAAAATCAGTTCTGGACACAATCAAGAACGCGGTAGCAAGCAGCGTCGAGAAGAGAGCAGTACGTAGGCGCTTCCTGGCACCAATCATCGCATTTGGGCACAGTCAAGGACTTGGTGGACTGCAACGCTCAAGAAACAACAATGAGCCGCGCCCTAGAACTAATCATCATTTCGCCACGAAGCCGAAAACGACGGAACGCACAATAAACCAAATATCGCTTCTGGACACAGCTCAGGACTTTGTGGAAATGGAAGCCCTCAAGAGAACACAATAAGTCGCTCCCTGGCACCAAGTCACGCTTCTTGACACGCTCAAGAAACTACAATGGGTCGCGCCCAAGGATTAAACTTCAATTCGGCATAAAGCCCAATCGAGCAGAGATTAAATGAGGCAACAGGACGCACAAGAAACCGACGAGAAACATTTCAGGACACAGTCAAGAACGTGGTAGCAAGTCGCTTCCTAGCACCAAACATCATTTTTTGGATTCAATGACGTGGTGGCATGCGCCAAGAATCATTTCGGCACAAAGCCCAATCGAGCAGAGATTAAAAGAGGCCACAGGACGCACAAGAAGCAGACAGATTCACAAACCAGAAAGCGCCGTCTTCGATTACCCTTCAATGGGCGACTCCCTGCGAGGTTCCACACCAGTCCAGACCACAAACAACAACCAGCCACAAGATGTAACACCCTTCTTCCATCAACTTCATCAAGAGCTAGCCGTATCCCTTCAAATTGGAACATAATCACGTACAGTCACAAATGCAAACTCGATTCATATTCCTCCCACGACCTTCATTTCCTGACCAAGCAGTCATTAAATTGTCATCGCTCCCCCAAATTCCCACGAGCAAGCACTGATTCCACTTTGACCCGCTTCCGTGTATCATCACTTTCAATCTTTTCAATGATGACTTCTCTCCACTCTCTCTCTCTCCCTCTCTCTCCAGCGACTAATGACTGCAATAACAAAAGAGCTCTATTTACATATTTAAAACGAAGTTACATCAAAACCCATTAGCCACAGCCCCTGGGGGCTGCAGCGTTTAAAGGTGTAAAATAACAACGAAACCACATAGCTGACATAATTGCTTGCTGCTCGCACACGCATCCACACCCATATTCCACCACCAGAGCGGAGCGGCACGGCGTGGCGCATGCAAATGAACACACTAATTTGAAGCAAACTCATACGTACATATCGATGCGTTCCGAATGAGACTGTCATCCCCATTAGACGGCACCCAGGAACAGAGAACAGCGGCCGCCACTGTCCCTACTGCAACACGGGGCAAATTCAATTTGAAACACACATCTGGCACGTGTCCACACACAAGCCACCAAATGCAGTTGTGTGTCGTTGCTCACTTTCGGGGCGAAGAGAGCGCACCCAAAGTAGCGAGCCGCCTCGTGGCCAGTGCCACAGATCCTGATCGAGTGCGACGCTGATGTGGTGGCGGTGTTATTGTTTCGATTCCTTTCGGGTGTCTTCCTCTCTTGCGGGGCTTTTGTTATGCGAACGCACTGAAATCCATTGTTCGGGGGTGTACAAGACCACTTAATTCGAATAAAAGGGCGTGTGATTGACTTAATTGACTTGGAAGTTACATCAATGAAAGGATACACACATCAGACATGATATTGCGAAGGGGACGCGCTGTGCAGCTTTCCTTTAGAAATTTCGAAAGGGCGCGGAACCATGGTCTGGGAGGCGAACGGCAAAGGCATTAAGTGGTATTTGCGTTGATGACTTTATTCGATTGGCATACACGCAGGAAGTGCAGCCGCAGGAAGTGACGGAGTGATGTGAAAAAGGAGTGGAATCGAATGAACATGCAAATGAGTGTATCACTAAGCAAACATATTTATCCCGTTAGTTGCGCTTCCATCGAAAAGGAAGTCAGTCAAATATGAACATAACCTAAATCTGATCAAAGTGAATTCTTTCCAGATTTCGCCTGTTCATCAACTCAAATCAGTGAACAATCCCCTAATTGGATGTCAAAGAATGTATTTCAGAAGAAATTCCAATAAGAAGTCAAGCCCATTCAACAGATTGCCGTTCCTGCCACCCCAGATGGAACCACGACAAAAACCCACCTCCGCCGATGAATTTCAGATCAAATTTACAATCATCATGTGCACCAAGCACCCATGATCTGGATTCAACAACATTTTTGCAGAAAAATCAGGTATTTTGATCAAAAATGTACTTTTTAATGAAATCCATTATTTACAGTTAGCATCAATTAATTAAATGTGATTTTTCCCCCCTTACCGATGGAAATTCTTGAAAACTCCAATACGCCCGTGTGCGCAATTTGTTGCTTTTCAATAATTTCATAAATTTATTCACTTTTTTTCACTATTTGTTAACAATTTTCACAATTTATTGCAAATTTCACGCACTAACCACTTTTCACTGAACACCAGAAAATGACATCTGACGGCAAGTGTCGGAAACCAAGGCTAGTGCGAAATTCGAACATTTAAATTCAAATGTTGATTTTAACGTATTTTTTGACAGGGGGGTTGGGCATTTGATCTATTGGGAGTCGTTGCCGAGTGGCGAGGATGGGAGAGGAATGTTTTTCGGATCTAGGCAAACAAAGTGGGGTTGGATGCATCATTATTCGTTGTTTTGAAGTGAAGATCTCTCAGGTGACTTGGGAAATTCCATCGCAATCAGGCGTCGCGTGAATGCTCTTCTTGATGCATGCAAAAGAAGCACATTTCGAATACAAAGGAGTGCGGCAGGTAGTCGCAATCAGTCGTGACGTCCCAGCCTTGGCTGTATCCTCTTCATGATGCATGCAAAAGAAGCACATTTCCAGTAAAAAGCAGAGCAGCAAGTAGTCGCAACCTTAGCTGTAACCTCTTCACGATGCAAGCAAGAAGCGCATTTCCAAGTATTCCCTTTCAACTCGATCAATTTGCAGTCTATGTAGTGTACTTCCATGAGCCAGCACTTGGATTGGCTGATCCTACCCCGACCGTACTTTGCAGCAGTCACCTGCAAGCCGCCACAGCCCATATTTCCCTTAATCGCACTCATCATTCTCATATCACATGACAGAGAATCATGGAAAAATCCTAACAAGATTATCTCATCTCATTGCTATCCTTAGCGAATGGAAATCAGGCGAATCTCTCATCATTTTTCCTCGTATCATCTGTCTGACCTCGGCCACTATCCTCTATTCATGGCTCAGCGAATTTCCTATTAGACGCGTCAAGGCAGCAACACGCAAACACAAACACAACCACCTCCTCCAGGGCTCATTTACTCCATCTAACCACTAGCTTACGTCCGACAATCATTGGCCAAGGAGCAAGAACAACAAGAATCTTAATTAGAAAAAAAAAAGGTTCATAAATCTCCGTCTTTACTACAAAAGAGAAAATCTCAAAGAATCCAGAAGAAAGGACACACGGAACGACTGAGAGAGACAGAGAGAGAGAGAGAGAGAAAGGAAGAAGGAGAAGCGTTAAAGAAGAAATTAATAAAGTCATAACCTGCCAACGCCTTAATACCCTGGCAACGAAAATACAAATTTAATGAAAACAAATTATCACCCTCCCACCCCAGAAGACCACCATTCTCATTCCCATCCCCATCTAGTCATGGTCCTGGCTCTGGAAGTCTTCCTCCTCCTCGTGTACATATTTACTTTAGTCAGAGCCCTTGAGGGATGAGGCAGTTAAATAGTGATCGTCATCACAGCCAGTAGTGGGTGCAACCCTCTTTTGGTGTTTCCCTCTAAGACAATCCATCCCTGCCCTCCCCTTGGCATGTACACACATTTAACCATTGACTGCCAGCACGTCGTCATGGCTAAGTGTATTATGCATGTAATTTGTGTGTTGAATGGTGTAAACAACGTTAACTGATTTTTCATTTCGACAACAAGGGCGATGATGCCAATATAAACGAGAACGAGAAGACACTGAGAGAGATGACAAGAGATGCCTAATGCAATACAGTCTCGCACGTGTATGCCTTATATTCATGGGGACATTCATGGGAATCCTTCATCAAATCATAACGTCCCGCGGGGGAGGAATGAGTGGAGTCCCCCACCCACCGAAGAAATCAATTCATATGGTTTTGTCCAGAGCAAGAAGAGGAATTGACTTTTCCACTCGCAAATCGAATAGGTTGTCTACTGGTGGTGGAAAGTATACAGGCTTTTTTTTCGATGTGGGCCGGAGGAGAGGGATGACGAATGGAAAGTGTTGAATGGCTAGTACATGCGTGACGGGAATGAGAGATGAGAGTGGAGGAGGACTTTGGAAAGTACTTCTGCCGAGTGAGTGAGAGAGAGTGAAGACAGTAGCGGCGGTAATTGTGTTGCAAATTTGCCTTTGATTTGCTTTGTGGACGAGGAGGTACATTTTGTGGACAGCCAGCCAACATCAAGAGTTTCTGAAGATGAAGTTCTGTTGAGTTCTGTGCCATTTCTTCCTATTCCCAGTCGACTTTCTTGGTTGCTTCATGCTTCATTGCGGCAGGAAATCGTCTGTGGAACGTAAACACATCCATAGACAAGGTGCCCGACAGTTTCTGAGCTGGGTCCCTGGCTGTTCCTATTCCCAGTCGACTTTCTTGGTTTTCTCTTGCTTCATTGCGGCAGGAAATCGTCTGTGGAACGTAAACACATTCGGAGACAAAATGCCCAGCAGCTTCAGAGCTGTGTCCCCGGCCCTTCCTATTCCCAGTCGACTTTCTTGGTTTTCTCTTGTTTCATTGCGGCAGGAAATCGTCTGTGGAACGTAAACACCCCCATTGACAAGGTGCCCGACAGCTTCTGAGCTGGGTCCCTGGCTGTTCCTATTCCCAGTCGACTTTCTTGGTTTTCTCTTGCTTCATTGCGGCAGGAAATCGTCTGTGGAACGTAAACACATTCGGAGACAAAATGCCCAGCAGCTTCAGAGCTGTGTCCCCGGCCCTTCCTATTCCCAGTCGACTTTCTTGGTTTTCTCTTGTTTCATTGCGGCAGGAAATCGTCTGTGGAACGTAAACACCCCCATTGACAAGGTGCCCGACAGCTTCTGAGCTGGGTCCCTGGCTGTTCCTATTCCCAGTCGACTTTCTTGGTTGCTTCTTGCTTCATTGCGGCAGGAAATCGTCTGTGGAACGTAAACACATTCGGAGACAAGGTGCCTACCAGCTTCTGAGCTGTGTCCCCGGCCCTTCCTATTCCCAGTCGACTTTCTTGGTTGCTTCATGCTTCATTGCGGCAGGAAATCGTCTGTGGAACGTAAACACATTCATAGACAAGATGCCCAAGAGCAATTGTGTCCTCGAACCTTCCTATTCCTAGCCGTCTTTTTTTTGATTACTTCTTGGAGCAACTTGCGTTGCTGTGGCCTTTGAAGCAAGCAACCTTCTCTGGAACATGCCCAACAGCTTCTGAAATGTGTCTTTGCCTCTTTCGATTCCTATTCAACTTTCTTGCTGCGGCTAGAGGGGTTCAGTGTGGCCTTTGGGCCAAGGAAACGTCGGCAAGTTATAAGTACACCTCTAGACCAGATTCCCAACAGCTTCTGAATTGTTTCTTTGGCTCTTTTGATGCATATTCGACGTTCTTGTTGTTTTTTGCTCGAGCTATTTGGGGTTCAATGTGGCCTATTCTTCGTTCGTGATCTCTTGCTCGAGCTTTTGAGGACCAATGTAGTCTTTGGGGCAAGAAATGCACTTCTAGACCAGATGTTCTGATGTGCATCAAGTTCTGAAATCTGTCTTTGGCACCTTGTATGCCTATTCGACGTTCTTGATGTTTTGCTCGAGCTCTTTGGGATTCAATGTAGACTTTGGGGCAAGAAATGCACTTTGAGACCAGATGCCCAACAGGTTCTGAAATGTGCCTTTGGCTCCTTGTACGCCTATTCGACGTTCTTGCTCGAGCTATTTGGGTTCTATGTAGTTTTTGAGGCAAGGCTGCAATGATGCCAAACAGCTTTTTTGGCTTCGACATACTTATTCGACAGTCTATGGACTGTTGTAAACTCTAAAGCGACTGATTTATGTGCTGTGGTCTAACAATCCCTTGCCGGCTAATGTATTTGCAACGGTCAGGTTGTTGCATCATCAACTCTGTCTTTCCCATAGAAGCAGTCTTCTCACTGATTGGAGCACTAAATGGAACTGTTTTGCACAAGAGAGGCGATGAAGAAAGGCTTGGATTGCTTGGCACGAGGGCGATGTCCAAGAACATCTCAGATTGCTTGGCACGAGAGCGATTTTGAAGAACACCTCAGGTAGCTTGGCACAAGAGCGATGACGAAGAACAACACCGATTGCTTGGCACAAGAACGGTGATGAAGAACAACTCCGATTGCTTGGCACAAGAGCGATGATGAATATCAATTCAGATTGCTTGGCACGAGAGCGATGATGAAGAACAACTGAGATTCCTTGGGACGACGGCGATGATGAAGAACAACTCCGATTGCTTGGCACAAGAGCGATGTTGAAGAACACCTCAGGTTGCTTGGCACAAGAGCGATGACGAAGAACAACTCCGATTGCTTGGCACAAGAGCGATGCTTCAGATTGAAGGAACATTGATTACGTCGCGATAAGCTAAACATGCAAGCAGCGTGACTCCTTGGATAAAAGAAGCATCTCCCTAAACCTGCAAAGCTGCAAAAAAAAACTGCAAGAAAAAAAGGAAACAGAATGAAATAAGTTATCAAACTTAATCAATCAACTTTATTTTGATCATGTAAAATTGCTTCTTATTTGTTTTCATCTTTATTTACGATTCCTCATCATTTTTTTTTTCGTTCTTTTTTGTTTTTTGTTTTTTTTTTCAATATTTTCTTTTTTTTTTTGTTTTTTTATCACATCAACTTAATTACAACTTATTCTCTTAAAAATTATCTTTCTCATTTATTTTGTTGTTGTTTGTTTTTCGCTATTATATAATTTTTTTATATCTACATTCTGTTGTTTTTTTTTTTTTTTTTTTTGTTTGTTTGTTTTCTCATATTTTTGTTTGTTTTTTGTTTTTTTTTCTCGGTTTACAAAACTTATACTTATCAAAATCATACTTGTTGTCTCGACATAGATAATGTGTGCCATTATGAGGCAGAAAAATGAAGAAAAAAAAACACGAACAACGACAAGAGACGCCAAACCAAAAACAAAAAACAAAAAAAAAACCGTTGACAAACATAAAATACGGAGAAAGAGAAGACGAATGTGAACGCCTCCGTCACACACTCGATAGCGTCGATAACTTAAGTATATACTAGACGATGACGTAATGTTATGATCGTGTCTTAAATTGCAAATATCTTTCTTGTTTTAGTTATAATTAGTAAATGTATTGTTTTTTTTCTTTTCTTTTTTTTTTTTTTGTATATATATATTGTATGGGTGTTTGTTGTTTTTTCGATTAAGACTACAACCTTAAAATTAATTGATTTATTCATAATAATTCGAATACGAATACGACCCGCCGAGAAAAGTTGCGGGTGAGGGGAAGGGGAGGGCAGGGAGGCTACTCGCGTAAATATCTCTTTGTTTTAAAAGAAAAAAATAAAATAAAATAGAAAAGAAAAATCATCTCTCTTATGTTCTATGTTGTTGTTTTTTTTTTTTTTGTTATTCATTTTTCCCTTTTTTTTTGTATTTTAATGAAAAAGAAAAATCAGGAAGACTTAACGTATTTAAATTTAATTTTTGTTTTCTTTACATTATCTAATCGTATATATATAGCTTTTTGTTGTTGTTTATTTTCTTCCTCTTTTTTGTTTAAGTAAATTAAAAAATTCAAAGGGCCCCACACATTGCAGAGGTAATGATTTATTTCATTTTTTATTTTTTTTTGTTCCATTTTGGAGAATTGCATGAGGTGGAGATTTAAAAAAAAAATACGGAGAGCGCGAGAGAGAGAGAGAGAGGGTTTTCTATTTGTAAATTTAGAAAGGTTTCTTCTTCTTCTTTTTTTGTTTAGGAACAATATTGCTTGGAAAAATCGGTTTAATATCATTTGTCTCTCATAATGTCATTTTCTTTTTGTTGTTTTTTGTTTTTCTATGCAACTTCGCTTGCACCTCTTCAAGCTTTGCATACATTTCGCTTTATTTTCTTTGCTTTTCTTTTTTGTCTTCTTGTATATCAGACACACAGGTGCTGTTTAAAATAAATTCAATTTAATTCAGAGAATCGACGCGGATGGACGTGGGAAGCGGGTGGAGTTTTTTTCTGTTCCCTGTGGGGACCAGGAGGCTGAAGCAACTGTCTGGGGTTTGCTCGTTAGTGAATGAGGAACCTAAAGCGTCTTCCGACTTCATGAGAAAGGAACATGGATCGAAAGAAAGCGTCTAGAAGACGCCATTGAATGCCTTTGAATACGATCCCTTTTCAAAAAAACGTTCGTGATCGCCATGAATAGGAAGAACGGTCAACTCGTTCGCGAAAGAAAGCGTCTAGAAGACGCCATTGACTGCCTTTGAATACGATCCCTTTTAAAAAAAAACGTTCGCGGTCGCCATGAATAGGAAGAAAGGTCAACTCGTTCGCTAATTGACCGTACTTCAGACTTCGAAGTAAACGAACAGAAATCGAAAGAAGCCGTCTTGATCCCTTTTTAAAGAACAAACAGCTCATTCGTGGACTTCGTGAAAAGGAAGCCCGGGTTTTGATGTAAACGAACAAGCAAATCGTTCGCAATTGACTGTACTTCAGACTTCCAAGTAAACGAACAGGAATCGAGACCAGCCGTCTAGAACATGCATTCGACTGCCTTTAAATATACTCTCTTTTTAAAGAGGCCTTCGTGAAAAGGATGCCCGGGTTTTAACGTAAACGAACAAGCAACTCTTTCGCGAATTGACTGCACATCAGAGTTCAAAATAAACGAACAGGGATTGAAAGCAACAGTCTGGAACATGTTCTTTGACGAATATGGTCGCTGAACAAGCTGTTCATTCGTGGATTCCATGAACAGGAAGCCAGGTTTTAGTATAAACGAGCAAGCAACTCATAGAGTCGATCATTGAGATGTCCAGACTTTCAAATAAACGAACAGAGATCGAAGGCAATAGTCAAAAACATGCCTTTGACGAATGTGCTCTCTTTTTATAGAGCAAGCAGTTCGTTCTCTTCAGCAATAGGAAGCACACGTGATCAGGTTTCAATTTAAACGAAGAAGCAACACATAGAGTCGACCATTGACATCTTCAGACTTCGAAATAAACGAACAGGAATCGAAAGCAACCGCCTGGATCTTGCCTTTGCCGAATATCCTCGCTTTTTAAAGAGCAAGCAGTTCGTTAGTGGCCATGAACTCGCTAGCAACTCGTAGAATTGATCCTTTCGAGGTCTTCTTGAATAAGCATACGACTGGAACATGATGAGGCTTCGAATTGAACGCACAAGCACCTCATGGAGTCGATTCTTCGCGAATTGACATCTGCAGACTTGCAAAACAAACCAACAAGCAATTCGGAGATCTTGATGAATAAGAAGCACACGATTGGGACATGATCCGAGTTCGAAATGAACGCCAAAGCCAGCACAGGTCTTCATCAACAAGAAGCGAAATGAACGCATAGGCAACTGATCCTTCGGAGGTCTTCATGGACGAGAAGCCCACGTGCTCAAGTTTCAAAATAAACCAGTAAACAACTCGTAGGTCACCATGAATAGGAAGCACGCCACGGGAACATGTTCAGACTCCAAAAAAAAAACGATCAAGTAGTTCGTAGATCTCATCCTTCGGCGGTTCCTGAACAAGAAACGCACGACAGAGTTCGAAATGAACGCACTAGCAACTCGTAGGTCGCCCTAAATATGGAGCACACGACATGGGCATGATCAGACTTCAAAATGAACGCCCAAGGACCTCGTAGAGTTGATCCTCTTCAAAGGTCTTCATGAACAAGAAGCACACGTGCTCAAGAACAAGTAAAGCTAATCGTGGGTCACCGCAAATAGGAAGCACACGGAATAGAAATGTTCAGACTTTAAAATGAACGAACAAGTAGCTCGTAGATCCAATCCTTCGAAGGCTCATAAACAAGAACCGCACGACAGGACGTGGTCAGGCTTCGAAATGAACGTACAAGCAACTCGTGGGATTGATCCTTCGGATGTCGCTATTAATAGGAAGCAGACGTGCTCAAGAACAAGCAACTCGTCGGCCACCATGAGTAGGAAGCACACGACATAGACATCAGGCATGCTCAGGTTTCCAATGTAAATTGAACAAGCAGTCTGTAGACTTGATCCTTCAAGGACCTCGTCGTAAGCAAGCAGGCAAATCGTTCAACAATCGCTTGAATTTTAGTTGTGACGAATTAGGAAGCAATCGTCAGTGGCTTGAAATGGCCTTTTTTTCGAATCATAAAGCGCATCTATCAACGTGGCACTAGAACTGGGAATTTTCTGTGACGAATCACAAGGCGCATCCATCAACGTGGCACCAGAACTGGCAGATCCTTGCGAGAAAGCACAAAGCAACCATCAACGCGGTTCCAGAAGTGTCAACTCCTTGCGATAAACCACAAAGCAAGCATCGACGTGGTACCACAATAAGCAACTACGTGTGATAAGCCAGAAAGCAACCATCAACGCGGTTCCAGAAGTGTCAACTCCTTGCGATAAACCTTCAAGCAACCATGGACGTGGCACCAGAACAAGAAGCAACCATCAACGCGGTGCCAGAAGTGTCGATTCCTTGCGATAAACCACAAAGCAACCATCAACGTGGCACCAGAACCACAAAACAGCCATCGACGTGGTACCAGAACTGGCAACTTCCTGTGATAAGCCACAAAGAAGCCATCAACGTGGCACCAGAACTGACAGATTCTTGTGATAAACCACAAAGCAACCATTGACGTGGCACCAGAAGTGTCAACTCCTTGCGATAAACCTCCAAGCAACCATGGACGTGGCACCAGAACCACAAAACAACCATCGACGTGGTACCAGAACTGGCAACTTCCTGTGATAAGCCACAAAGCAACCATCAACGTGGCACCAGAACTGGCAGATCCTTGCGAGAAAGCACAAAGCAACCATCAACGCGGTTCCAGAAGTGTCGATTCCTTGCGATAAACCACAAAGCAACCATCGACGTGGCACCAGAACCACAAAACAGCCATGGTCCTGGCACCACAACTCCCTGTGATAGGTAGGTAGGTAGGCCTTGCGGACGTGGCTCAGTTACACCAACAAGATTTGTGCCCATTGTGCCCTTAAAACGTAATGCTCTACAGCTGCCATGAGAAAATGAGAACTCCAAAGTGATAAACCACAAAGCAATCGCCACCAAGACACCACAACAAACCTCTCATTTGCGTCACCATCAAGATCAACAGTCGACTCCATCTCAGACGGAGAAAGAAAGCAAAGAAAACACCACCCACCACTTCCAACATCCTTCGCACCGTTCTCGTACAAAAATTTGTGTACAAACTCCAAGGACCTCATCGGCCTTTCGAAAGAAAAAAAATAAAAAAAAAATAATTACAATATATTGCATACAAAATTATTTAAAATATTTCTGTTCACTGTTTACATGTTTGCTTTGCCCAGCAAAGTACAACTCTCTCTGGTTTGTTTGTTTGTTTGCACATCCGAAGGAAATAAACGAAAAAAAAAAAAAAAAAATAGATACAAATGTTTGAGATAAGAAGAGATAAGAGAGTAAAACAAAACTGATTCACTTGATAAAAAGCGGGGCTTACAATAGTTGTCCGTGAAACTTGGCTGTGTGTCGTACTAAGGCTAAGTGACTTTTAAATACATTGCAGCACAGATTGCATAGGTATGTCTGTTGGTTTTGCATTCGCATAAGATATCTGTTCTCTTCTAAAATAGCCTGAAACATATACATATATATATTGTTTTTTTTTTTAGCGATTGAATTAAATCGGTTTCATCAAAACTAAACTACTTGTACGGGGCGGGGGGAAACAACTGCGATTTTGTCTAAACAAAAACAAGGACAAACAAAAGAAGGGGAAACTACGCAAGAGGCGACAGAGAGAGAGAGCGTGAGAGAGAGCGAGAGAGAGAGAGCAGAAGAAAGAGAAGGAGATTCTTCACGGAGGGACGGCGGGGAGATAGGAGATCGCTAAGAAGACGCAAATAAATAGCAAAAGCAGTACAATTACTAAGACCTTAATCAAATAGGTGGAAAGTGAGAGGAAGAGAACTGAGAGTTCAAAGCTAAAAAACTGGACTGTTGAGAGAAGCAACGTTTTCGGGGTCAGTTCTGTCGCTTCGTTACATGGATTCCATGGGAAGTAGACATGGCGGGACATCTTTATGACGAGATGTAGGGGATTTCAAACTGATTCAATCGACGCCTGACATCTTCACGACGAGACGAATGGGTCTCATGATAAAAGAGATGCTGTAGGAGGTGTGAAACTGATTCAAACAAGCTCTCGTCTTCATTGTGAGAAGGAAGCGTCTCACGACGAAGCAAAGATGTAAAAAAAACTGATTTCGACGTCTTCCTGCGAGAAGAGTGAGTCTCATGATGAAGAAGACGCTGCAGGAGCTATGTAACTGATTCAGACGATGCTTGACGTCTGCCTGGCGACAAGAATGCGTCTCATGATGAAGAAGACGCTGCAGGAGCTATGCAACTGATTCAGTCGATGCTTGACGTCTTGAAGAATGCGTTTCATGATGAAGAAGACGCTGCAGGAGCTAGGCAACTGAATCTCTGTCTTCCTGGCAACAAGAAGGCGTTTCATGATGAAGAAGTCGCTGCAGGAGCTATGCAACTGATTCACGAGATGCTTGACGTCTTCCTGGCGACAAGAATGCGTTTCATGAGGAGCTATGCAACTGATTCAGACGATGCTTGACGTCTTGAAGAATGCGTTTCATGATGAAGAAGACGCTGTAGGAGCTAGGCAACTGAATCTCTGTCTTCCTGGCAACAAGAAGGCGTTTCATGATGAAGAAGACGCTGCAGGAGCTATGCAACTGATTCAGACGATGCTTGACGGCTTCCTGGCGACAAGAATGCGTCTCATGATGAAGAAGACGCTGCAGGAGCTATGCAACTGATTCAGACGATGCTTGACGTCTTGAAGAATGCGTTTCATGATGAAGAAGACGCTGTAGGAGCTAGGCAACTGAATCTCTGTCTTCCTGGCAACAAGAAGGCGTTTCATGATGAAGAAGTCGCTGCAGGAGCTATGCAACTGATTCACGAGATGCTTGACGTCTTCCTGGCGACAAGAATGCGTTTCATGAGGAGCTATGCAACTGATTCAGACGATGCTTGACGTCTTCATTGTGAGAAAAATGCGTCTCATGATGAAGCAACGATGTAGGAGATGTCTCATGATGAAGCAATGATGTGGGAAGTGTGAAGAAACTGATTGAATCGACTCTACTTTATTGGATGCTCATGATTGCAAAGGAATCGGGCAGATGTGTCGAAGCTTTGGTAGCGACGAACGACCAAGAGGGACTGCATAAACTCACAGAGTTAAATCGAACAGCAGGGAGATCCTTTCTGGTCGTTCTGGCAACAAATTGGTTGGAGTGGCTGAAAGTCGCACTTAGGCCAAAGTTGGCCCTTTTTTTTGACCACAAATAGAAATGTTTGCCACCAGAAACCAAAAACTGACAACAAATGAAGACAGAGTGACAGAAGCAGATGATTAAAGAGTGCACCGAGTGGCAACAAATGCAGAGAACCAAAGAATTAGTGAATCCATGAGACAGAGAGAGCGAGAGAGCGAGAGAGCGAGAGAATGGCTGCTAAATGAAGCAATCGACTGAAGCGACTATCACGAGTGAAGCCTATTCCACAGACGTCTGCGGATTTGTCTGGGTGGGGGGGTTGGGAAAACAGAGTGAAATACACTACTATTGATACTTGAATATTAGTAAATTCCTAGCATCGGACAAAATCGAATTGTGCCCGGTTTGTAATAGTACCTGCATGAATCTCCGTTCGGGGTGCTTGTAGAAATTATGCTCTTTCAGTTCGTTTTCACTTGTAAATATTACACCGCAGTCATGGCATTTAAGATCATCGTTTGTGTCGATTTGTTGTTGATGACTTTGTTGTTGTGATTGTTGTTGCTGTTGCTGTTGTTGTTGTCGTTGATTACCATTTGTGTTGTGGTTGTTGTTGTTATTGTTGCTGTTGTTGTTATTGTTGATCAGTGTTGCCTGCACGACTGTTGTCTGTTATAGAATTTTAATTTGAAATTTTGTTTTTTTGTTGGTTATTTAGTGTGCAAATAACGAACTTTTACATGGCCGCCAAGTTCAGTGCTACCAGCTTGTTGCTGTTGTTGCATATGATTTATTTGTATTGTAGCACCACCGCCACCAACATGCTGCTGATGTTGCGAAGGTATTTCAATCTTAATTGTTTGAACATTTGAATGATTTACGTGCTGTTGATTCTTCTTCTTTGGACGACCACCTAGATGTTTGATGGTGTTTCCAACGACAACCAACAATGAATGAATGGAGAAAGAGAGAAGAAAACAAACGAGAATTAGTAAATAGGTCTAAAGTGTCACAACAGTCAAGCGAGGCACCGCGCAAGAGTCAAGAGTCAAGAGTCAAGAGTCATGATGGGAGACTATTCTTGTTTAGTGCTCGCTTGTAACTGATTGTGAGTAAATTTTGCAATGCATACGTTGTCCAGTTGTGTGATGTTGTATCGACAGTGGCTGCCCAATCATTTGCACCGATTGATGGAGCTGATGCTGCTGCTGTTGTTGTTGTTTTTTAGAACGCTTTGGCGGCGGCAGTTCACTGTGAGAATGGCGAGTAAGAAGATGTTTCGATAAGTGTTGTTTAACGGCGAATGCTTGGTTACAATTAGCTACCGGACATGTAATGTACCTTTCAAAGTAGAGTACATTGCAAAAGTTTATGTTTCATACAATTTGTGTTTTGTTTTGTTTTTTTTTTGCATTTTTTTTTTGTTTTGTTTTTTTGTTAAAAAAAGGGGACGGGGGATAGAAACAACGAAAAAGTGATACAAGAGAGAGAGAGAGAGAGAGAGAGAGAGAGAGGGAGAGACAGAAGACTACACAACAGAAGCACAAGAATGTACATAAAGAGGAGGATGGGTAGAAGAAACAGAAACAGAAAGAGAAACGCAAGAATTTCGTACAAGCTTACCTCCCTTCGATGTGTCGTTGAACGTGCTTTTTCAGCAGCACCTCCTGATTAAACGAACTCGGACACATGTCACATTTGTATTTGAATTCATCGTGCATCTTATTATGCTGATCGAGGTGCGCTTGCTGCAAGAATTTCTCATCGCACTTCTGACATTCGTAGGGGAAGGCTAATCCATGGGATTTCATGTGCGTATGCAGCTGAGATTGCTGTTTAAATGTTTTCTCTGGACATCGCGGACAATAGTAGCCGGTAATGCCGGCATGCGCTTGCAGGTGCTGATTGAGTGAGGTGACTTGGGTGAATTTCTTCGGGCACTGATTGCAGCAGTATTGCTGCACTTTGTGATGTGTCTTCATGTGATTGTTCAGATTTGTCACCTGCAATGATGAAATCTGATGTGAAACAGCACTGAGATGAGATCAAATTTGCTTACTTGCGCGAAGGATCGCCCACATTCCGGTTCGATGCAGACAAATGGTCGTTCTCCGGTGTGCAGTCGACGGTGATTATTTAAATTTGTTATCTAAAAGTCACACAGAGGGAGAAAGGGTGTTGAAAGGAGCTGAATCCACACAGAGTCATCGCACATACCTGAGTAAACGTCTTGCCGCAGTCGACACAAATGTAAGGTCTGTCGTTTGTGTGTATCCGCTCGTGATTCCGCAGGTTCGCCGCCTGTGTGAAGCCTATGCGAGAGCAAACTTCCCAATTAGACTGGGCCGTGAGGTGAATTTGGGCGGCAATCACTTACCCTTGTGACAAAACGTGCACACATACTTCCTCTCGGCCGAATGATTTCGTATGTGCGTCTGTAGCGATGACTTCCGCGAGAACGTCTTCGAACAGAATGGACACGAGCCTTCCTCATTGAACAGCAGGTCCACCTAGACGACGTGAAAATGAATGCAATGAGCAGATCAGAGATATCACATTTGTGTGGTTTAATAAATACGTCAACGGCCTGAATGGTCTTCTCCAAGTCAAATGGCATCGGTTCGATTTTCTTCACGCCACCGTTTTGATTAGACATAGATCCGCTTATCTGTTGACTATTTATCTAGATGGCAATGAGAACAGTCTTATTAGAGACGCGGTTGGCATGGCAGCAGTGCAAAGCTTACATTTGTAGTTTGATGCGAATCGGTTGTGGTATTCGTTGTTGACTGTTGCGCCGTTGTCTGCTGCTGCACTTGTCCACCGGTGCCGTTTGTTGTCGACGCCTGAGTGGTTGTATTATTGTTGCTTGCACTCGAGCTTGTTTGTATATCCTGCCGTATTGTCTGATAGAAGTTCGTTGTTAGACCGTTGCTGGTCAAATGCTCCGAACATTTGACACAAGTTGGTAGATTATACCCAGGCACCTGGAACAACTGAAACGGAAAGAATATGAGTTGTTGCATGTGTGCGCGCACTTCAGCAAGTCGTTCAATGGATAGAAGAAGGAAAAAAAAAAGAAGCAGTATGATGGGTGTTGATGTTGATCATAGTCGACTGATCCACAAACAAACACACGCACGCATACAAACAGAGACGCAAATGGAAGCAGGTATTGGATTCGAGGGACGGTATGTACATATATAGCGACAGTCCATATAGACATTTATTGCACAACATTTAAAACAAAAAAAAAAAAACAAGAGAAACAAATGTTTACGTTGCCGTTCGCTTACCGGCAAACGAGAGTTTCAACACAAATTAGCATGCACCCTAGACCAGACAGAGGTTTCGTTTCGAGACGACCAACGACCAGCAGTCCAAGACGGCCATTCTCGCGCGCGCTTCTGTCTTTCAATTCCTTTCCTAATTCTATAACATTTTTTTTTTTCTTCATGATTACCAACAAAAAAAAAAACAATCACAAGCGAGAACAATAAATAAGACAAGAGAAGAAGAAAAAAAAAAAAAAAAAAAACAGCAAAACAATGAATTCTTCGAGTTGCCGCCACACCGAACGAAACACGGTTCTGACGACGGTGGCTGAGTTGGGCGGGCTCACGATATATTCACACAACACACGCACGCACACACACACGCAGCAAGTCCGCGCGCCACCACCACCACCACCCCCCCGCCTGCTGTCGCCTCCTTCCCCTGCCGCACTTGTTGTGTGGTGCGTTCTTGTTCTATGTGCGTTTGGAAAAATCGATAAAACAAACATCAAGACTTCTGTGATGATGATCTTCCTCCTCTCCTTTCCCTTCGAATTACAATTGATTCTTCTTGTTTTTCTTTTCTTTTTTTTTTTTTTGTTCTTATTATTTGCTTTAGTTTCAGTTTTCTAAGAGATTGATTTTGATTTTGTGTGTTTTTTTTTTTAGTTTTTTCGTACCGCTGCTGGTTGAAAACATAATCTGCAGATACTCTCCATGGCCTCGGCGACCAAAATAATAATACCACATTGAGCCTCTCCGCTGAGGGAGAGATGAGTTCTTTTTTTTCTTTTTTTTTTGTGTGTCTAAAATACGTTTTTTTTTTTTCTTGTTGAACTTTTTTTTTTTCTATTTTTCTTGACAAAACAAAAACGAAACACTTATTAATACTTTCCAATTATACGTGCACACGGTTAGCAGCAGCGCTTTTGTGTTCGGCACTTGGCGTACATTGGAAAAGTTGCGGAAAAGGGGGGCGAAAAAAAACGAGATATTCCTCGGAGCACTGATTTTGGACGAGAGAAGAGTTTACTAAAAAAAATTATTGTTTGGAAAATATTGGATTTTTTTTTGTTCTTTTTTTCTCTTTTTTTTCTTTTTTTTTTTTTTTTGTTCGAGAGTCCGCCTCGGTGAGGGAATTCTGATTTAGATAGACATTTTGTTTCTTTTCAACGCACTTTGTGGTGAGATGGTGTTTTGTTTTCTTTTGGCGAGAGGGAGACGGCGCGAGGTTTGTTGGGAGTCGTTCGTCGCTGTTTTTGCGTTGCTAGTGAACGAGCAGGAGTGGGTGCTTAAGGGCACGGTTACATGGTGGATTGTGGATTTTGAATTTAATGGATGATGCGGTATAGACTTGAGGACTTTCGTTCATTCTTTTGGATGTCTAGACAATTTGAGGTCTTTCGTCCGTTCTTTTGGGTGTTTATCTAATTTAGGAGGTCTCATTCCCTCAAAGGATGCCCTGGAGGGCTCTTTAAATTTTTTTAAACGGTCTCATTCCTCAAACAGCTAGTAAAGGATGCGCTGAAGGCATCTTAAGGGTTTTCTAGGCGGTTTCATTTGTCAAACAGCTCGTTAAGGACGCGCTGGAAGTCTCTTTAGATTTTTCTAGGCGGTTTCATTTGTCAAACAGCTCGTTAAGGACGCGCTGGAAGTCTCTTTAGATTTTTCTAGGCGGTTTCATTTGTCAAACAGGTCGTAAAGGATGCGCTGGAAGCTTGTTAGGAAGCGCTAGACACCTCTTTAGGTTTTTCCAGGCGGTCTCATTCCTCAAACAGCCCGTAAAGGAATCGCTAAAGGCCTCTTAAGGGTTTTCTAGGCGGTTTCATTTGTCAAACAGCTCGTTAAGGATGCGCTGAAGGCTTCTTAAGGGTTTTCTAGGCGGTTTCATTTGTCAAACAGCTCGTTAAGGACGCGCTGGAAGTCTCCTTAGGTTTTTCTAGGCGGTTTCGTTTGTCAAACACCTCGTAAAGGATGCGCTGGAAGCCTGTTTAAGATTTGTTAGGCGGTTTCATTTGTCAAACAGCTCGTTAAGGACGCGCTGGAAGTCAGTTAGGATGCGCTAGACGCCTCCTTAGGTTTTTCAAGGCGGTCTCATTTGTCAAACAACTCGTAAAGGACGCGCTGGAAGCCTGTTAGGACTTTCTCGGCGGTCTCATTCCTCAAACAGAACGTAAAGGATTCCCTGCCAGCCTCTTTCAAATTTTGGAGAGTTTTTCTGACATTCAGGAGGCGCTCATCCAGACCTAATCCACTCCAATCCGGTCTCCAGACCATTATTTGCCGAGAAACAATCGTGTTCTTGCCTAAAATTCACCATCCCAACTTCGTTTCTAAAAGTGGCAACAAAGTCCCCTTGAAAGCTACGCTTCCTACTCGATCTCGCACTCTCCCAAGAGACACAAAGTTAAGCAGCCAGTTTGAGTGTATTTTTTTGTGTCGTCGTGTCATATCGCTTGAGGATCACACCTCCAAAACCCTCTACAACGTTCTTGCGTCCATTTTTACGCCCTTTTTTGACCAAGAATCACTACCAAGTCCATCATTCGACACCTCCACTGTACTCACCACAATCTCATGTCACAACCGAGATCCCAGGCATGCACCGGCAGTTCAATCTTCACCTTTGCAGCATTTTGGTGTCCATTTTAACGCTTCATAGTCAATTTTTGATCAAGAATCGCTCCACAGTCCATCCTTCGGCACCTTCTCTGTACTCTCCACAGTCCTATGTCACAACCCAGACCCCAGATATGCACCGACAGCTCGATCTTAAACTTTGGAGCAGTTTTGTGACTATTTTTAACGCTTCATATTCAATTTTTGATCAAGAACCACTCCTGAGTCCTTCATTCGCCACGTTCGCTGTACTCTCCACAATCTCATGTCACAACCCAGATCCCAGACATGCACCGACAGTTCAATCTTCGCCTTTATAACATTTTTGTGACCATTTTCACGTCTTGTGATCCATTTTTGATCAAGAATCGCTCCACAGTCCATCATTCGACACATTCGCTGTACTCTCCACGACCTCATGTCACAACCGAGATCCCAGGCATGCACCGGTAGCTCAATCTTCACCTTTGCACCATTTTGGTGTCCATTTTAACGCTTCATAGTAAATTTTTGATCAAGAATCGCTTACGAGTCCATCTTTCGGCACATTCGCTGTACTCTCCACGTCCTCATGTTGCAACCCACATCATCAATCTTCGCCCTTACAACATTCTTGTGACCAATTCGGCGCTTTTTGATGCATTTTTGACCAAGAATCACTCGAGAGTTCAACATTCAACACGTTCGCTAAGCTCTCCACGCCCTCAGGTCACAACCCTCATCCCAGACAGGCACCGACGGTTCAATCTTCTTCCTCTCAGCAGTAGTGCTTGATGGCCCAAGCCCATAGAATCCGTTGCAGAGTCTCCATCCATCACAGCCAGCAGCAGCAACGCATGATTGTGTTTCACAGAAGTACTCACTGCCTAAGTGGACAAGAAGGTCGGACCCCAAACAACTTTTCGTCACCATTCAAACCATTCCTTGTTTCATTTATTCCTGGTTTCCACTTAGTTCCAAACCCTCGCCGCTATTCACCACACCAGCCATCGTTTCACTTCGCTGTCATCACAGATCCCGCAAAACACACGACTCCTTCCACTCGACCATCCGCAATGTTCCACCATCCCATGGTATTCCACTGCCGCTGATTGTACTCTCGCGGATTGCCATGGACACTGGAGTGATTGCCAGCCAGTGCCGGAGAGAGTCACACCGGAGAGTGCCAGTTCGTCGCTGTGTTTGGAGAACATTTGTTTACCTGCTGCATCGCTTTTTGTATCTGCAGTTTCTTTTTTTCCATTCGTTTTGTTTTCCTTCCTTCCTCCTCCTCCTTTTAGTCTTCTTCTGTTTTTTTTTTTTCGGTTTTCTTTCATCAACAAAAAAAAAAAAAAAAACGACAACAACAAAAAATTTCTAATTTTCTAATTCAGTCGCATGTTCGCCGTGCGGCGGTGGTGGTGAAGGAAGAGAAGACGATACCAAAGATATTGGAAGTGCAATTTTTTTTTTCTTCTAATCCAATTAAACGGTTCAATTAGAGAACGCGCAGATACCAACAACAACAATAACAAAAAAAAAAAAAAAAATAACGAGAGAGCGAAAAAAAGGAAAGAAAAGTCAAGAGAATAATAAGAATTCGCACTGAAATAGCTCCCGGGTGCGGTGCGGTGCGGTGTGGTGGTCTCCCTTGGCTTTCAGAGATTCTGTGTTGTGTGACCATCGTGTGTGCAGTGTGTGAAAAGAAAAAAGGAAAACCATAAATAATAGTACATTGGTGGAGCAGCAGCGGCAGCAGTGAGCACACACATACGGGTTCCGTTATGCACTGTGACGACTGCAAAACATGCCAATAGACGTCGACAACGACGACGAGGAGGAAAGTGCTTAGAGGAGCGTCGTCGTCGTCGTGTGCCAGCGCTAGTGCTAGTGCCAGTGCTCAGTGCCCAGTGCCACTCGGCGAGAGTCTCTCGGTTCGGTCGGGTGAAACGAGAAAAAACTATATACGCATACACAAATAAATAGTCAAGGCGAAGCAGACGAGAGGAGAAGGAATACAGCTGAAGGAGGAGATCAGCGCCGCGGCTCAAGAAAAGGCGGAAGAGCACAAGCAATGAAAATAGGAAACAGTTATAATTCATTTGGAAACGGTGAGCAGCTTTGCCTACTTTTCTTTACTCTATCTCTTCTTTTTTTTTTTTTTTTTTGTGTTTGGAGGTGTCCATTGAATTTAGGGGGGTTTGGGCTAGGCTAGCTGGCGGCCCCAATGGCCTGGCGTATGTCATCAGAAATTCCCCCGAGTGCAGTCTGGTCTTAATTGGGATATTACACTGCATCCCTCGCGCTTAATTGAGGTGAATTACCATTAATTAGCCTCCAACACAACCACGACGACGACAACGACGATGGTGATGATGATGATGATGAAGATGATGATAATGATTGTGTCTCGTCATCATTCCAAATTCTATTCTAATTGTCTTGCCCTGGCCTGGTCTGGTTGTGCCGATGAAGAAGACGATTGGAAAGACAGAAACATCAGCACACCACATCATTCAACCAACCACACACGCTGCATAATGATAGGCCGCCTGCTCTGCTCATTGATCCCGTGCCCGTCCCCGGCGCTGGAGAGAATTCAGATTTTGGTGCTGAAATTAGAATACCAAACGAAAATGTCTTTCGAAAATAGGAGAAAACAAAGCGAGCGTGAAGACCAAGTAGAAAAAATCAAAAAAAAAAAGAAAAGAAAATACCAATGAGGAAAGCAAAAAAACGAAAAAAAAAAAAGAACTCATTCCGGGGGAGAACGAGAGAAAGAACTATAAATCAAGAAAAACAACATAACTTGCATACACAATTAGGCTGGCCTAGCTGCTAGCCAGGCAAGCGGTAGCAGTAGCAGGCTGGCAGCAGGCAACAGCAGGGGAAGAGGCGGCTGTCAAGCAGGCCTGCTGCTGTAGTTGAAGCGGCAGAAATGGAGTGGAATTGATACCGTGTGTGGTTTGGATGGATGTACTCAGTCTCGGCTTTGAGTAGATAAACAAAAACATAATGAGTTGTGAGCCATCCCGTGTGCGGTTGTGTTGAAGAGGCGGAGGAGACGACGAAGAAGAAGGTTCCTCTTTTTTTTTTTTTTCATTTGAGTGAGTGGAAGGTTGATTGTCCAAAATGGAAAATGTGTGTGAAAATGATTCTTTTTCTATTTCTCCTCTCGAATGAATGGAAAGTAGAACGATGTGTGTTTTCGAGATGAATGTGAATGAGCGAGGCATTGATGGGAAATGTGATGGAAAAGGTTTGCTTGTGACATAATTGCCTGTCCTGTGTTGGCATAGGTCAAGGTTGTGTTAGAGGGAGCCTGATGTGTAGTAGTTTTCACACGACAGAGTTGCCAGGTGTGGTGATGGACGATGGGTTGATGAGAGGGGATCTGGATCTGGGTTTTTGTTGTGTTTTTTTTTGCGTCAAAGGTGGAACATCTGTTTAGTGTCTGAGGGAACACCTTTTACGGGGTTGATTGATGTGGAATTTGTGTGAGGATTCAATGGAGTCCTGGTCGTGGTTCTTGAAGTAAGCAGTTGGCTGGAGTCTGGATTCAGTTTAGTGGTCATTTTGTGGCACTGACAATGACTAGGAGTTCAGATTCGCTATTCCTTGGACTATATAGTCGGCCACTTCCAAATAACCTAACCTCACCTAATTGAACTGAATTTCTTGTCGTGGTCTTTGAAGGAAGCAGTTGGCTGGAGTCGGGATTCAGTTGGTAATTTTGTGGCACTGACATTGAATAGGAGTTTATCCACGATCCCTTGGACTATATAGTCAGCCACTTCAAAATAACCTAACCTCACCTAATTGCACTGAAATTCTTGTCGTGGTCCTTGAAGGAAGCAGTTGGCAGGAGTCTGTGGTAATTTTGTGGCACTGACATTGAATAGGAGTTCAGATTCGCGATTCCTTGGACTGGTGCCACCAATAGTTAGCCACTTCAAAATAACCTAACCTCATCTAATTGCACTGAAATTCTTGTCGTGGTCCTTGAAGGAAGCAGCTGGCAGGAGTCTGTGGTAATTTTGTGGCACTGACACTGAATAGGATCTCAGATTCGCGATCCCTTGCACTGGTGACAGCAATAGTCAGCCACTCAAACCTAACCTAACCTAACCTAATTTCACTGAATTTCTCGTTTTCTTCCGAAGAAGCCTTATTTGTTCACTTATTTAACCAATATTCCTTACAATAGGACGATCATAGAGCTTAGGACACAACAAATGAGACTGGAATCGATTTGTGGACAACATCCCCGAGACCACATCGCACGAAAATCCAATTGGCAACGCCATCCCCAGCCCTCATCTCCCATGAACACACCGGTAAGATGCTGCTGCTGTTGCAGCACTCGCATGCATCCCATTCACGATCGCCTTCAAACCTCGCTTCGGTTATATTCGGTGTCAGTTACATTCCACATCTTCGTTCGTTCGTTCGTTTGTTGTCTCATTCCATTCGCTACCCATGTCCATTTCAACATCGTACCACCGTCGTATTGCTGGCGAAGAAGATTATCGTTGGCCTTTTCTAGCCCATTCAGTCCATCAGTCACTTGGAAGCAACTCGGTTCGAAGACAAGATGTGCTCTCCGCTGTAGATCGTCGTTTTCGCGTTTATTTTCCTTTTTTTTCCGTTTATTTTGCTTCGCTTTTTTTTTTTTTTTGTATTTATCGTTTTCGATACACCCACCTTAGTGACTTGTTTTTTTTTTTGTGCATTCCACTTAGACACGCATTTTTTTTTGCATAATTTTCTACGTTTCGTGTGTGCTTTTTGGTTGTTTACTCATATACTGGGGCGACTCCCACCCCCTCTCCGCCACCGATAAATGCATAACGCCTGTGACTAAGGTCACGTGACCACAAAGAAACTAAATATGTCTTTCATCATTGTAAACAATAAAACATAATAATTTTATATTTGTTCAGTGATTAATCATCACCATCAACTGTCGTTGTCGTCGTCGCTGTTGCTCACGTAGTCGCCGTCGTCGACGTCGCTGTGGAGAAAATATCTCTCTATCCACAGTAGATAACCGACATTTTGGAAAAAAAAAAAAGAAAGAAACGAATCACTTCAGTCTCATAAGCCAGTCAGCAGAGGAAATTTGGGTTACAGAATACAGTGAAGCTACTGTGTACGGAGACAAACAAGCGCAGCTCCTTTACAAAAAAAAAACGAACGAACGAACGAACGCGAAGAGTGTAGAACAGAATTCTGAAGTCTCCAGTTGGGTGAAAGGCAGGAGGGAAGGAAATATCTCACGAAGAAGACGGACGACTCCCTTTTTCTTGTTTTTTTTTCGGTTGTTGTTTTTTTTTTTTTGTTCGTTTAAAAGTGATAGAGTGAGAAAATTATATGTTATTACTTGTTGCACAGTCTTTTTTTTTTGTTTGTTGGTTACCTCGTTTATGTACACACTTGTGAAGCACTTGCATAGTATACACGTCTTCTTCTGCACGCCGATCTCCGCATCCTCTCTCTGGCCAATGCATCGAGAGATCCAAGAAAGAATCCGTGTGTGATGATGATTTTCACTTTTAATCTTCACTTTGATGGACTGACACACTAAACACCACGGAGGAGCGTCAAGAGAGAGAGAAAAAAAAAAAGCTCCAAAAAAGGAAATTTCTCTTCTTGCGCACACAACAATCACGGCCATCGCACGACCACGAGAGCCAATCAACAACATTTCTCCTCTCTCTGTGATACATTTTTTTTTTCTGTTTGTTTGTTTGAAGAGCACCTTAAACAGATCTCCCACTTGTTACACACATTTTTTGATCGAACACTGAACGCACAATTCAAATAAATTGAGACAGAGAGCCGCAGTCGAGTAGGCAAGATGATTAAATTGAAATCCTTGTTTCGCAGAGGACAAGGTGGTCCCTCTGGATCAAAGCGAAGCGGTGTTGCTGGCGGCGGTGGAGCGGCATCATCATCATCGAGTCTAGACCAAGACATCAGTGTGCCGCCACATCAGACGAGGAAGAAACAGACCAACGAACTGGTCGATTATGCTGCAAAGCCTGACAACGCAGGCTTCAACTACAACTACAGCGCCAAGGACAGTCAAAATAATTATCGACCAACAGCCGGTGGTGGTGTTGGTGGAGGAAAGAAGAATAACAACAATAACAATAGCCAGGCGGCAAATGTAATGCCTCCTGTTGTGGCAACTGCGGCAGCATCAGGACTACTGCATCCACAACAGCAGACGGCCGCAACAACAGCGGCAGCTAATAATAATTTCAATAATGTGGATAACTCGAATAAGGACTACAACAAGCTGAATAATCAATTGGCAGCTATACACGATCATTCAGAGGTGAGTCTTGTTGTGTCTGCCATTCCATTGCATGCGAATCTAATTGTTTTTTCTCATTTGCAGGCTAACACGATGCAAGAACTTCAAACTCAGCTCGAGAGGCTGAGCAAGGAGAACCATCTGCTGGAGGCGAAAATATCCGAACTGATGCCGTATCAGAGTGAAGTGGTGAAACTGAGGAACGAACTGCTGCGGATGCAGGTAAGTTGACAGATGACAGATGGAGTGTGAGGTTATCGACGATTCTTATTAGCAACACTTTGGCTGCATTTACACACGATAAATTTGTCGCCGATTCTTTTTAGAAAGTGGACAAGGGAGGTGTGACACAGAAGGGATCACCCGAAAGAAAATAATACACGCGCATTGGAAAAATCGGCGCTACGAATTTAGCGCGTGTAAAAGCGGCCTTCGAAAGGAAATCCAGTTCTTTGGTGTTTTTTTTTTTTTGCAAAACCCAGTCGCGCAATGGACGTCATCTCACAAGGAGATTGAGTTCATTTCCATAATGTATGCACTTGTCCTACGATTGGTGGCATAGCCGCTCCATAAATGGTCATCATTAGGTTTCCTGTTTGACGTTGCCTACGTTCGCGTCTGAGTGAGCATTGCGTGTTATTATTAGCATCGCTTGTAATGTCTGATTGCAAGCCAATCGACTTTGGATGCGTACACTCAACTCACTCAACGAATTCCTGGGAATCCCATTTCCCAGATCGTGCTGACTTAGTCACAAGTCTCGGTAGCAAGAGCAAATCACGTTCATTCCCTGGAAACAGAAGTGCTCTCGATAACACACAAGTGCTTCATTGTTTCGTCGAATTCTCCTTCGATCACCTGCAGATTTTCCAGATCCAATTTCTCTCTCCATCTCTCTCGCTCTCCATCGCTCTCTCCCCACTAGACCAGATCAACGGATTTGTGCGGCAAACAAAAAAAACCGTCCACATTCATGGCCATTTCTCTTTATATAGCCTTTTGCCTTCTGGGCACTTTGTAATCCGCACACATTCGCGACAACCTCGGCAGTCGCAGTCGCAGTCGTCGATTCAAAATGAAATCAATCGTGAAACCACAGCCAAACTCGATTCAATTCACTGTGATGACGATCTGTGATCCATTGGACACGCTACGTGGAAGGGCTGTAGACGTTCCTATTCATTCTCCGATTATATTATTTTTCCAACAGAACTTGCAAGAGAAGAGCAACATGGAAATCCAGAAGCTCAAGTATGAGAACGAATCGTTGCGCAATCGCTTGCGGGACGTTGTCAACTCGCCCCTGTCCGATGCGGAGAAGCATCAGATAATTCAAGACTCCCAGCGGTTGCACAGTTCTGCCCCAGCGTCGATTGCGTTGCCTAACGTAAGTTTCTGACTCGGACTCTGTCTCCCACTCATTGAATAACATCTCTCCCTCTCTCTCGCTCTCTCTCTGGGTAGGCGAACGAAAATGATGGAACGCCATGCGTTACACCAGACTGGGATAAGAACTCGTCGTCCAGTGAGATATCCGTGGCCTGTTTGCAGGACAAAATAATTCAGGTAAGCATCAGCGGTTAGATGTTGTATTTGTTTTGACCGAACGTCCGTGTCTCCCAACCTCACAGATGGAGGAGACGCACTATTCGACAAACGAGGAGTTGCAGGCCACCATTCAGGAGTTGGCGGATCTTCAGTCGCAACTGACCGAACTGCAGTCGGACAACGAGCGGTTGGCTGATGAAAAAGACGTCCTCTTTCAGTCGCTCTGTTGTCAGACGGAGAAACTGAAGGAGTCCCGCACACAGATTGGCACACTGCAAGAGCTGTTGCTGCGCGAATCGACTCAGGTGGAGGTGGGCACCAGCGAGCGGGAGAAGAAACTGCTGGATTTGATTAAGAATGCCCAGGAGGAGCGCGAGACGATACTGATCAAGCAGGAGGAATTGAATTCCGAACTGAACGAGTTGCGGCAGTCCGTGGAGACAGCGAACAACGATAATAGTCGCTTTCGGGAGAGGATTTGTCTGCTCGACTCGACGGTCGATGCGGCGAATGCGGAACGAAAGCAAATCGAATCTGAGTTACAGCAAGCCAAAGAGGAGTCATCACAGAAGAGCATCGAAATTAGTCGGCTGACAACGCTGCTGGAGAACGCTCGGGCCAAGATCGAGGAGCTCGAGCAGGACCTGGCGCGTGGCGAGAAGACTGATCTGACCGATCTACTCGATGCGGCACGCAAAGAGAAGGATCAGCTGGAGGCGAGGGTGGCATCGTTGCAGGAGCAACTGTCGCGTAGTCAGAACGAAGTGAGGAAACTGAACGAGTCCATATCGCGAATGACAAAGGAATACTGGGTGGCTAGGAATAATGCGAAGTATGCCTTCTCCCGGCTGGAGTACAAGAACGAAACGCTGCAGCGGGAGAAGGACAAGCTGAGTGCTGACCTGCAGCAGTTGCAAGACAGCACGGCCGAGTTGCAGGTGCAGTGCAAGTGCCATCAGGAGGACAAGGCACAGCTGCAGAGCTTGCTCGGCGAGGCACAGAAGCACCTGGGCGACACCGAAAAGAAGCTGACCGAGAAGGAGGAACAGTTGCAGAAAGAGATTAAGATGAGAAAACAAGAGGTAAGCAATTCGAGTGAGAAGAGGTTTGAGGAGACTGAATTTTGTTGTTGTGTTTAGGCTGAAGAATGGCAACGTTTCCAATCGGATCTGTTGATGACTGTACGCGTGGCGAATGATTTTAAGACTGAAGCGCTATGTGCGCGCGAGCAATTGGTATTGGATAATAAGTCGCAACGCGAAAAGATTCGAATGCTGGAGCAGCAAATTGAGAAACTTACCAAACGTATGGATGGCACTTAGAGAAACCATTTGGATGGACTTTGATGAATGTCTCTTGTTTCTTTTGCAGAAATTTCATCGACAGACACATCACAACAATCGATTCTGTCAAGTGTGCAGCAGGAGATGGCGGTGCGAAGGAGTAAGATAGCCCTTGCCAAGCAAGACTCGCGACTGTCTGTGAAGACATTGATCGAGACTATCGAGAATAATAAACAAGTAGGGGATCGTGTGGCATTTGTGGGGGTGTTCCTGAATTGACTGTGAATGTTTCTCCCCCTTTTTTTTTTTTTAGACCAAATCCGAAGAATCAGAGTCCCGCTACAGTTCGTCGTCAAGTTTGAACAGTGCCACCTCTGATCTCGCCCATGTGACAAACACAAACATTCCAACTGACTGGTCAGAGAATGTAAGTAGATTCCACCTAGACTCAAGGAATTTGAATTAATTTCGAAAAACAAAAATTTCAGGTGCGAATTCAACCAGTGACTGGTCTCACAACGAGCCCGGCGACGACGACAACGACAACGACGACGGCAACGGCAACGGCGACAACAGCAAACTCAAACACAAACACAACAAGTAGTAGTACCAAAGGCCCGTTGCGAGAGCAACAGCAACCAACAATTGTACCCAATAGTATGCATTTTAATAGTATTAACAGTGTCTCAAAGCCATCGCTCCTAAGTAGCAGTGGCGGCGTCGGTGGCGGTTGTGTCAGCAGCGGCGGTGTTGGCAGCGGAAGCGTTGAGAAGACCGATCAATTTATCATATCGCGCACGGAGAGCACCAGCCGTTTCCTAACCGCCGGCGAACGTAAAGACCCCCTCAATATGCTCGTAAAGAATGGCGGCTCGAAGAGGAATGCCCTACTGAAGTGGTGTCAAAACAAGACGGTCGGCTATCGAAATATTGACATAACCAATTTCAGTTCGTCGTGGAACGATGGACTGGCCTTCTGTGCGATTTTACATTCCTACTTGCCGGACAAGATCCCCTATGATACGCTGAGTCAGGCGAACAAGAGGAGGAATTTCTCATTGGCCTTTGCGGCCGCTGAATCTGTGGGAATTTCAACCACTTTGGTAAGGCCAACAAACACGAAGTTTGCTTTTCGGTTAACTAACGTCTTTTTTTTTGTTTTTGTTTTGTTTAGAACATCAACGATATGTGTCAGATTGAGCGGCCGGATTGGACGCAAGTGATGAGCTATGTAACGGCAATCTATAAGCATTTCGAGACCTAAGAGCAGACATGCATGCTCTAGGGACGAGATAAACTGCAGCTAAGACAAAATCATCTTATTAATCTATTATTTTATTATTATCATTAATATTATGTATATATACTATGACTGTGTCTTATTTATTCGCTAAGGAAAGAGAAAAACGAAGTTATATAATATATATATATACAACTACACATGATATTGAGAGCGAGAGAGAGAGATAGAGAGAGAAGAGTAGGCATTGCATCTTGCAGCAGCAGCAGCATACATACACCGCCACGAGGAACAATTTCACACACGATACATACGCAGTTCGGTTTTGTTTTGTTTTGCTTTGTTTTTTCTTTTACTAAAGCCACTAATCTTTTTTTTTTTGTATCCGCGCTAGTAGAAGCAACGCGCTAGACTTGAACTTGAAACTACACATTTTTTGCTTCAAAAACAGAAATATAGAACAGGCGGACATAACGTGATACACACAATACATAGACTATTGTATATTTAACGAATAAGATGAATGAATTTTTGTTTTCTTTTCTATAAATGCAACACAAAAAGGGGGGTTGGTGGAGAGGCGACGGGGGGCGAAATATAAAGAATAAATAAATTGAAAACAAAACGGTCGTCTTATTTCGAACTTCTCATGGCGTCCAGTTCATTTTGAATGCCCTCAAATTGATTGTAAAGATTGAGCAGTTCGTCGTGATTCATCTCCCAATTGATGTCCTCACCGGCGACCGTCTTCAGTTGCAGCACAGCCAGGGCGGTCTTCTCCTTTTGCTGACAATGCGAGGAAATTTGTACGTTCAGCTTCCAGGCGACGTCTTCGATTTCATTCGATTCGTACTTGCCCTCTTGGAGATTGTCCAAAATTGGCTTGGTATTCTTAATCCACAGCTTGATGATGGCGTCGACTTTGTCCTCGTTCAGTTTCAGTTTGTCGCGCAGTTCCATTTGCAGTTTGGTTGGCTTGATGATGAACGTTGACGTTCGCTTGAGAATGTAGGAGAATGTCTTGATGAGCAGGAGAAAGTCGGCACGGGGAACGCCGACAAGTTTCTCCAGCTCTTCGAGGGCGTTCTCCGGCTCATCGTGGTCTTCGGAGGGGCTCATGTTGCGGTGTACGTAGTCGAGAACGGTGCAGAAGACATCGTAGTTCAGCGAGTTGATGATTTTGATGCCCTCTCGTGCTCTACAATGGGACACGGATACTGTTTAGATCCTTGTTTGATGTGGTTTATGAGAAGCTTACCTTTCAGTGATTTTAATCCAGTTAATGCTCATTTTTTTCTGAATTTGTTGGAATGTGTCTTACGTGGGGAGGAGTTTTCTTTCACAACACAAGTGACGTGTTCATTCAACCAGCAAAGGCTTCAAGAAAAAAACCAGAAACTTGATGAAATAAATTCGTATAAATTCCCCTTTTCATGGCACAACTCACAAGTAAATTTTTTTGTTTCCAAAATCCTGCAACAATTCGGAAATTAAAAAAAGTTATAAATGTTTACTTCATCTGTGACCAAATTTTTCTAACCTGTCAAAAAAATGAAATGACAAGCACCATTCACAATGACATCTCGGGCGGCAGTCATTCGTCTGACGTATGATTGTGAATGGTAACAGTTCAACAGTTAGCTCGGCCGGTGTTTTTTGTGGTCGCTCTCGTGTTTTTGTGTAATTTTCTTCGAAATACCGGAAATTCTGGGGTAAAAAAAATGGAAAAAACATACGAAAATTACACGGCCGAGCTGGATGAATATATTGCAAAAACAAAAAGCCGTCTAAGTGGCATACTTTCTGCGCTTGACTGGAATGAAGTGGACACGCTTAAGGTGAGGCCATGTTTGGATGCGGTCAAGGACTGCGGCGGTTTTCGATTGGTGGGTGTATTGTGTTGTATTTTTCAAGGAATCCACTTGTTCGGGACACTCGACGTCGGAGGAACAAAAGGACGATCCACTTCTGCCGGAAAGTTTCGAATCAATGCATTCCATTGTCATTGGTAGGTTCATTCAAGGGGCCCTGATGCATTCGGCTGAGAAAACATTCCATTCTCTGTTTCAGATGAGGAAAAACTGAAGGAGATCGTCCACTCCACCACGGTGGTGGTTCCAAAGAAGTTCTCCGACATCCAGGTGAATTTCAACACAGAACAAAAGCTCGCTCTGTACGAGCATGTCGTCCTAAACACTGGCAAAATCTCCGAGCCGGAGTTGAAAGTCTCGTAAGTGGCAAAATACTTCTCCAAAGACACTCCTTTTGATGGACAACCATTTCTCTAGACTCTCCAGCGACTACCAAGGCGGCAACGAAATGACCTTCGCCGAGATCGTGGCCAAAGCGAAAAAAAGCGACAAACAACTGAAGAGAAAGTACAGAACGAGTAAGCCGACGCATACCGAGGAAGTTTGCAATTTAGTCCACCTTCAAATGCAAGCTCTTGCCCGATATTTCAATCCGACGCCGACGCGGGGTGAAGAGTTTGATGCCGCAGGATGTAGTGGGCTTTCCCGGGCGCGTAAGAGGAGCAGGAGTCGAAGTGGGCACAGGCGGAGGTCGAAAATTGACCAGAGTCGAAGTAGAGACAGGCGGAGGTCGAAAAACGAGCGGGACTTGTCTCGGAGTCGAAGTAGAGACAGTCGGAGGTCGAAACACGACCGGGACTTGTCTCGGAGTCGAAGTAGACACAGACGGAGGTCGAAAAACGTCCGGGACTTGCCTCGGTGTCGAAGTAGAGACAGGCGGAGGTCCAATAAGCAGCGGGACTTGTCTCGGAGTCGAAGTAGAGACAGGCGGACGTCGAAAATCGACCGAGACTTGTCTCGGAGTCCAAGTAGAGACAGGCGGCGGTCGAAAAACGAGCGGGACATGTGTCGAAGTCGAAGTAATGGCAAGAGAAGTTCGAAAAACGACCGGGACTTGTCTCGGAGTCGACACAGAAGCCACGACGAGCACACTAAAGACAAAAAGAAGGCCGACATCGACACAGAAGCACCAAGTCAAAGCAAAAAGCACTCGAAAAAGAACAAGAAGAGTAAGAAACACAAATCCTCCAAGTCAAAGAAACGCAAACACCATCGCAAATCAAAGGAGAACATTGATTAGCAAGCTTTAAATTTATTTAACATAATCTCCTACGCATTGAACAGCGTCTCAACAACGAACGGTGTGCTCTAGCACATATTTATAATTCGAACAATGGTCTAGTTAAGCTAAAGCTACTCTAAATGGGGGCGAAAAAGGGCTGAGAATACTTGAAGTGCGTGTTGGTGCCCTCAAAAGCTGAACGATTCGCCGCATCCGCATGTGCCCTTGATGTTCGGATTGTTGAAGACGAATTCACTCGATAGCTTGCTCTGCACGAAGTCCATTTCGGTTCCTGTCGAACAAGAAGAAGAAGAGAACGTCAATCGCGTGTGAGGAGTGATGGCGAGGTGGATGGAGTGCTGCTGAGGAGGTAAGTTGATTCTGATCTCAATTCGGTAAACATCTTGTCATCCACTATTTTTGAACCGTCGTGTCATCATTTTGTAGAGGCAATAGGCCCTCTGAGTGCATTTATTTCACGTGTTCTAGCCAAATGCACGCTGAATTGGTCCAAACTTCAGTCTGTTACGTAACACCCACGTTATCCTTCAACATTGTTGTTCTCCATCCCTCCACACTCCACCCAGGGCGTTGCACATGCACACTTACCTAACAACGACAGCTGCGCTTTCTTATCTATATACACTTTCACGCCATCCTGAGTGACTTCCTCGTCGAGCTTATCTGCAAGAAACAAAAGCGACCATCAGCTGTTTCCACATCAAATCAAGCCCAGTCCAGCCTACCCTTCTCCTTGGCATAATCCAGCGTATACGACAGTCCGTTACAACCACGTTGTCTGACTCCGACCTTAAGCCCCGTCTGAAACGAAATCAAAAACACCCAGATTCCAATCAAAAAAATGCCTATTCCCTCCGTCTCTTGCCGCGGCAAACTTACATATTCAGGTTGTTGTGCGAGCAATTCCTTTATACGCTTCACAGCCGAGGGTGTCTAAATATAAGGACAAGTGCGGAGTTTCATAAGACCATCACGATTCACTGGCATCATCAGATTTTGCTTACCAATGTGAGGGCTGCCCGCGTTGGCAGCAACTTCCTGCCCTTGAGCGCACGAACTGTTGCAGTGGCGACAACTTTTGTTGCCATTTTGACGCGGAATAATTTAGATTAACTGGCGAATTTTTTGATACACAAATTATTTCTTTTCTCTCGTCGAGATGTGATTAGTTTCACAACAAATCGATCAGCTGAGTGGGGGGGCCAGTGTGGTGACAGTTGGTCGCGTTGCGTTATTCTGCCAATGGCTGCCAATTCATGGCGTTCCTGGACTGCCTGAACTGCCTGAACTGCTCCACGGGGAACGTAAACGTATGGCGTTCCATTTGTTCCGTTGCCACAGAACGCTGCTGCCTGTCACATTTGACATTTGCACGACACAGAGTTTTCCTTCCCTCAGCGTATTTTCGTTTTTTTTTTTTTGCTTTTATTTTCTCCTCTGTGAACGGTGATGGTGGTGCATCGTACACGTTTCCCTCGTTACTGTTTATGTGGTGTGCCTCCGAAAGAGCAAGAAAACAACAGTAAAACCAAATTATAGCTTGTTTCTTTGATCAAATCCGTCAATTTGCATCGGTCCCCCTCCGCCGGGAGTCGTGTCGACGAATCTTCAATCCTCTTCGCTCCAGAGTAGCTATGACATTTGCCATTGGACAGGAGCACCAACAGCAGCAGCAGCAGTAGCAGTAAGCGCGAACAAGAGCGAACTCCATACGCAAGCAGATCAACTAATTGGTATTCTGGTGTGTGCCGAAATCGAGACGAAGAGTGCACGCGACGTGGAAGGCGTGAAGGTGGAAGATTCCTCCCGCCGCAGCTAAAATGGACAATGAAAACGAAGTGCTATGCGAGAAAATCATCAACGAGATCCATGGCGTGTTTCTCAAGGATGCGGACTTGTAAGTTCCAATTGTTTAATTGCGTTTTGTTGTGCTTTCGATGTGCATGTGGTGTGCCTGTGTGTATTGCGTCGAGCTCCCCAATTCCATTCAACGACGACGACGACGACCCTGAACTGGGTGGAATGAGAAGGAAAAGGTGGGCAAAAACTATTTAGCAGGGAAGAGTAGTCCAGTTTCTGATGTGTGCTCGCCGCTGGGAGGAGAGTAGATGAGCTGCAATGTGCCCTGCAGCAGGTTTTGCTCGTTTTTTTCTTCCGTTTTGTTGTTTCCATTTCGCTTTCCCTTCCGCTGCACTGTGTTTTTGTCGGTTCTCCGCTTTGACGGCGCCCCATTGGTGGGGGTGCAATGCGATGCGATGCGCTGGTAGTGGTGGTGGGGTGTCAGAAATTTATTTTTATCATATTTCTCTCTCTCCGGAGAGACACAGATTGGCGTGTCTGCAAAAGCCTGACGGGTTAGGTTCGCCTGCTGCCAAAGCCCCATATAGGCACCTAGTCTGCAAAGAGGTGTGCTCTTGTGTGCGGCCGTGTGCATGTGAGAACTGCAGAGAACGACAACTAGCCGAGGCCGGGAGTAGGGTGATCTGTTGTTTGTTTTGATGGATGCAACGAATGGAAGTGGCTTTGTTTGTTCGTAGTGTGGCCCTGAATGGAGCGAATCAGGTCGGAGGTCGTATGCTTAAGGCGGATTCTATGGAAATGTGGAACAAAGGGTGTTTTTTTTCATTTTTTCTTTTGTCAAGAGGCATTGTGGCAATGATGCATATGCCCGGTGGAAGGCGATGGTGTTCCCATTAGGCCTTCCAATATTGAAAAGCAGCCACTCTGGCGCTTACGTTGCAAAGAATGCAAAAGAAACTTTTAGGTTATGGTACCCCTCCATCCCCATCCACCATCACTCATCCGACACTTCTTCTTCTTCTCTTTCAGATCGTCATTCGAGATAATCCCGACAATATTGAATCGAAATAAATCTCCGGTGATCCATGTGGACCACAATCTCGGCCTGGAATCGTGGTGTGCGAAGCACGTCTACGACTACGCCCACAAGACTGTAGTTTCGATGAAGCTCTCAAATCGATATCTCTACAATGACGCGATCATTAAGTACGTTAATGTGGCGCTGCTCATCAATCCGGACGTCACCTCGTTCTGGCACATTCGCCGCCAGCTGATCCAGAAGAACAAGCTGAAGGTGCACAAAGAGTTTCAGTACTCCGCCCTGATTCTGTCCAAGAAGCCGAAGTCCAGCGAAGCCTTCGCCTACCGACGATGGCTGTTCTCCTTCGAGAGTAAGTGGCCAGTCAGCCAGCCTGGGTTCCTCTTCTCGTCCGAGAACTAATCCTTTTCTCATTTCAGGCATGGAAACGGTGGATTGGTCATTCGAGATTGGAATCTGCGACCGTTGTGCGGACAAGAGCTCGAGCAACTACCACGCGTGGTCGCATCGTCAGTGGGTGCTGCAGAAGTCGCCGCACCTGCTCAAGACCGAAATAATGCTCACGGAGAAGTTCATGCGAAAGCACATCAGCGACTACAGCTGCTACCACTACCGGCAGATGGTGCTGTACAAGGTGTTCGAGCTGAGCTTCTACGACAACGACGAGACGACCAACAATCTGACCTACATCAAGGACCTCATCAACTTCTATCTGATAAGCGATGTGCGCACGGCAGAGGACATCATCGGGACGCTCCTGCCCGGCGGAGATCTGCAGGCAATCGGTGAGGAGCGACTGAAGTCGTTCCTCTTCTGCTGCAACCTCGCCGCGTACGACATTAAGCTGTGCGACGACCAGAAGAACATGTTCGGCGCCCGCGAATCGTTCGAGAATCACCGCCGTGCGGTGCTCAAGTTCATAGTCGATCACTGCATCAAGCTGAACACGAGCAGTGACTTCTACCCGCAGCCGCTGTCGAAGGTGTCCAAGTACGACTATTCGTCGAATGCATTCCTGTCGGCGCTGAAGAAGTCCGAAGGCATGCTGGGCGAACGCCACCGTCAGTGGTGTAACCTTTTCCTCGGCTTTGACTACACCAACTGATGGAGGAGCAGGAGGAGGAGAAGGATGGACGTGGCAAAGGGCTTCTTCTACGACCTCTACGACTTCTTTCCGATAGCACCTTAGCGACGCCAATGCACGGACACTGACCGCAGTACGAACACAATACAACAATCTTCTTCCAGTTGGGCAGCTACGACGTTTTCTTTTGTTCTTCTCTTCCTGTTTGTCGTCGTCGTCGTGGTCGTTACTTCTTCTACTATTTCCGAGAACACGTTTCTTTCGAGAACACATTTTCATTGCCAATCGTTTTTCTTTTTCGTTTTCTTTTCAAAATGATATTCGTTAAGTAGAGCAATTGTAGTTACATATATATAAATATTTAATGAGCGAATGCTGAGCATCCAAGAGAGATAGAGAGAGAGAGCGAATAGGAGTCGTCGCGTTATCAAATAGCGGATATTACCTCGTACATAATATATTAAATTTAATAATGTTATTTAAAGAAGAAAATAAAGCAAGAAAGAAGCGAAATAAACAAGCCAACGGAAACGGAACAAACGGAAAATGAAAAAAAAAAAAAGTGAGTTATGTTACTGAACCAAACGACTACCCGTCCAGTCGTCCATCTGTTGGTGTGGACCGACTGGACATGTCGCCTGTTCTTGCCGACCGACTGGACGTCTCATCTGGTCTTGCCGACCGTCTGGACGTCTCATCTGTTGGTTGCCGACCGTCTGGACGTCTCATCTGTTGGTTGCCGACCGACTGGACGTCTCATCTGTTCGTTGCGGACCGCCTGCACTTGTCGTCTTGCGGACCAACTGGGCTCGTCGTCTGTTGGTTGCGGACCGACTGGACGTCTCATCTGTTCGTTGCGGCACGCCTGCACTTGTCGCCTGTTCGTTGCGGACCGTCTGGACGTCTCATCTGTTGGTTGCCGACCGACTGGACGTCTCATCTGGGCGTTGGGGACCAACTGGACGTGTCGTCTGTTCGTTGCGGACCGCCTGCACTTGTCGCCTGTTCGTTGCGGACCGAATGGACATCTAATCTGGTCGTTGCCGACCGACTGGAGGTGTCATCTGGGCGTTGGGGACCAACTGGACGTGTCGTCTGTTGGTTGCCGACCGACTGGACTTCTCATCTGGTCGTTGCAGACCGACTGGACATGTCGCCTGTTCGTGTGGAGCGACTGGACGTGTCGTCTGTTGGTTGCGGACGGACTAGACGTCTCATCTCTTCTTGCTAACCGACTGGACGTCTCATCTGGTCGTTGCGGACCGACTGGACATGTCGCCTGTTCGTGCGAACGCTCCTCGAGAGATGTGATGATGCGTCCCGTCTACCATTCAACGGCAACATGTTCGATCAACACGACTAAAGGCGCATGAAACAGTTTCCCGATCAGACGAGAGGTTTTCTGTATAAACAGGTGGCAGTGGGATGATCTCGACGCTCGAAAGAGATCATCTGTGACTTCCAAGGCAGATGTGAAATGTGACTTGATCAAGAAGTGGATTGAGTGCATTTTGCTGCTGTTTCAGAAGAACGAACCGAATGGCAAGTCATTTCCTTCTGCTCTTCTCATTTCCCCCGTAAAGTCGTTGTCGCAGCGTTCCTTTCCTAATGTTCTTCGTCTCGTTTCAGAATATTTATTGCATCCCGCATGAACACACCGTGTGTGCAACTACAAGCATACTTGTCCGTCTTCCCCTGCCAAGCGTTCTTCCCAAACACACACACAGACAGGCGCGCTTTGAATTACAACTGCGCCACGCGGGGTCAACAGAACGAAGGCTAATTTGGCAACTGCACCAAGTCGCATGCATCACCGCAAACAGCAAGCGGATGTTGTTCGAAACAAAACAAAAAAACAACCGCACTCGACACCCAATTCCAAAGTCCCGTGGAAGAACTCACTACTCAGGAGCACTGAAGCACTATCGATTGATAGGCTTCTCCTTTTTTTTTTTTTTTTTGTTGGTTACCAAACAGGCTGCGACAAGCTGGCACTCACCAATGGGTTGGTTGTATGGTATCCTCCGATCCCCCACGACGCCGCCGCCGCCACCCACCACCACAGTCAGCCTTATCAGGCAACCAGGCAACCAACCAACCAGAGAACCAGAGAGAAGAAGAACAGAGATTTCTCGTCACATTCCAATCATTAGCCGGTGAAACGCTTAGTCCTCGTCGAGTTCTTGACACGCGGCGACCACTTGTGCTTGTTGTTTACATTTGATACATTCCTCTGATCTGAGCCGGACACTTATAGAGCGCACCGCGTCCCCGTGATGACAGTGAGCCGCGTGGCCGCAACGACAACAGCTGGTGCCAAAAAGTGAAACGGATCAATTGGCCAAGTAACAACGGCGCGGGGTCCCTCTGCCGAATGTTGAATAACGACCGCCGAACGAAGTAAGAGAAATTGATTTTCTGCTCTGCAATCGTCGAGCCGGTGGTCGTGTCGCTCGCAATGACAATTGGTCGCGTGAGGTGTTCGTATTTTCGCCTAGCATCCGAGACGAGCGGCTGTGTGTTGTATAATTGCTGGTGACAGTACGGATTCGATGGATTACCTAGAAGTGTCGGTGTCATCTCAGAGTATTCGCTGCAGCTCCGTGGATCCTCGCAATCAAGGTTACCCCACTCCTGTGTAATCTGTGTCGATCTGTACTAATCGTAGATGTTTCCACGTGCAGATGCGGTCAGCGGTCAACTGAAGCCACCCCGTCCGCGATGCAATACAGATCCAGGATGGAGCAGGCGGCAGCAGTCGACTGGCGGTGGCGCTTTGACTTCCCTCTTGCGGCAGACGCTGACGGTAACGTCAGCTTCGGTAGGGATTGCGGCTAAGAGAAGGTAAGTGGACGTGTGGTGATGCAGGAGGGAGGGGGGAGAATTCTAATTTGCTAAAATGTCGGTGACATCATGCGAGCGTCTGTCAGGAGATGGGGCTCTTCTTTCTAGCGAAGGACGCGAAACGGTTGTGTTTTTTGTTTGCCTAATGAGAGCGGCTTTTCGTTTGTCCTTGAGGTTGACTCTATTCGGGGTCGGGGTTTTGCCAGAGGTGGTGTTGGCGGGGGAAACGTGGTGGAAAACAAAATGGTAATAAGCGAGCGGAATCAACAATAAATAAATTTCGGTTCAAGGTGTGTCCTTGCTGAGATCCAATCCATTTTGTTTGTGTCCCTGTTGATGGTGGGTGGTCTGATGGTTGATTACGATCTGAATCGTATGTTGCGTAGGCCATGGGCGTGTGTGTGTGTGCGTGTTGTAGACAGGAGGGGACGCATGATGTGGAGGTTGCACTTCGTTCTTTGACATCGTCAATGATTGACGCGTTTCGTGCTGTCAGTCGTCGTCGTCGTTGCGAAATCGCCTCACTCATTTCCTCGTTGCACATTGACCTCTGACCGCCCGTCTCATCAATCATGTCCACAAAGTTCACCACCACCAGCCAATGCAGCTGTCTCTGCGTTGACCTTTAACTGCGAACAACGCTTTTATCTCCCCGGGCGTCAGGACCTTGAAATATTGTTTAATGGCACACAACAAATCCTAATGTTCCTCGAAGGAGTGCTTCTACTTCAAGAGATCCCACCTTAATTGTATTTCCTTGCGAATAACCCCTTGACTGGCACCCAAGTTAAGTCGGGAGACGCCCCCCCCCCCCAAATTCCCCTTCCCACTTCTATTCGCCTCCACCCATTGAATGAATGAATGTTCGAAAATTCGAACAGGACCCTCTGCGCACCGCATTGACTGCACCCCCACGCTAGCGTGCGCATGCCTCCGATGGTGTTTGCGAAAACATCCCCATGTTCCATGCCAGCGCCAGGAGAGAGAGAGCGACAATATACGCCGTTGTACAGGCAACGCAAAACAGAACAAAAAAAAAAAAAAAACCGGGTATTAGCGCCCATGTTCGAGCACCCAACCATCCACCGGCCGATGGGAGGATTGTGGTTGTTCTTTTTTGTCAGAAATGATGATGCGCCTTCCACGACGACTACGACTACGGCGACGACGACACACTGAAAGAGAGAGCGTAGCGTAGCGCACAGCCCGTCAACATTCACGATTCTCTTCCACAGCGATCCGGTAGTGTGTGCACGCGTCGAGCTTTCGAAAATAGTTCACTAGACTCTATCCTAGTTTAGATTTTCCTTCAGCCTTCCTCTTAAAGGTGTCCAATTTGTGTCGCCGCTGCAACCGCCGTCGTCGTCGTCTCATCTTTTCTCCGTTAGGACTTACAATCTCTCGCCGAGACATGTGATAATTTAAAGAAATCGCTTGAAACTCTCGCCCAGAGAAACGAGTTTTGACTCCAAGAACAGTCGTGTCTTCCTGAAAAGTGCTTGGGAGTGGTGGTTACACAAGTGTTTGTTGCATAAAAACAAAAAAAAAAAAAAACAGAAAAACAGTTCACGGGTTTGTTTATCACGCATCTTGTCGCGAAACTTTTGTTTTTTTTTTTTTTCCTGGGATTTTCCAACAACGGGAGGTGAGTGAATGTGGATATTTGGGCGGTGTTCCATCTGAATGCTCATCAAGTTCAATGCGGTAGATATAGAATTTTATTGATTCCCCAGAGTTTCGCGAAAATCAGGAGATCCGTGCTGCTGTTCCCTCATCTCTCCGTCTTATCGATTGTACGAGTTTTCTTCTCGTCGAGAGAGGAGGGGACGGCATGCATGAATTGAAAAGTGTTCACTTCTTTTTTTATTTTTTTGCGGTTAAGTCATACTTTGTGCATTGGGCCCCTGCGGGTACACACCTTATTTTGGTACTGGTTTCTTTTTTTTTGTTTGCCTCTCTCTCTCTGCAGCAGTTGACAAATGTGTAGCCACCTGGAAACGAGGCGAAAATATGTCATTACCAAGTTACGTCAGACACTCTCCGCTGATGTGGAGTTTTTTTTCTTCTCTTGCTGCCCACATTTTTTTCTTTTCATTCGCGAATAGGGGGGGTTGGAGCTCAAGTGGTTGTGGGAGGGGGAGGGGCGGAATTTCTTGTCTCCTTTGAAAGAGGATTTGAAGTTCGACTGGGGTTGTGTAATGAGTTTTCATGGCGCAATGTGAAGTCCTCTCTGCTGATTCTTCGGGATTCTAATGAACGGGGTGGCATGATGTTTGTGCTTGCAATTGGCGCAGAAGAGGAGACCCCTTCAACGTCTAGAAGCTGAACAGAAGAGATATGTACGATTTTTTCGGAAATGTGGCGTATTTTTTCCAAATAAGCCACAAGACTGTGGGATGCTAAGATGCGTCATTGGATTCTGTATCGGTGGACAGAGGCAAGGTTCGAAGGCAGGCGAGACAAGGGCGAATTTTTAGGATTCTCAGTGGATCCTGTATCGGTGGACAGAGGAAAGGTCCAACGATTGACGAGATAAGTGCGGTTTCTTGTAATTCTCATTGGATCCTGTTTCGGTGGACAGAATCCAACGATTGACGAGATAAGTGCGGTTTCTTGAAATTCTCATTGGATCCTGTATCGGTGGACAGAAGCAAGGTCCGACGGCTGTCGAGATAAGTGCGGTTTCTTCTGATTCTCATTGGATCCTGCATCGATGTCCAGAAGCAAGGTCCGACGGCTGTCGAGATAAGTGCGGTTTCTTATGATTCCGATTCCCAAAAGTCTGGAGATCCGTACTTTGTGCTGCTGTTCCCTGATCTCTCTTCTTATCGATTGTAGGAATTTTCTTCTTGTCAAAGCAAGGTCCGAAGGCAAGAGAAATTTGCGGTCTTCTCTCTTCTTATCGATTGTATGGATTTTCTTCTAGTCAAGGCAAGGTCCGAAGGCAAGAGAAATGTACGGTCTTTTTGGAGATATGGCGGATGCTAAGAAGCGTCCTTGAATCTTGTGGCGATGTGCAGAGGCAAGACGTGATAAGGGCGTTTTTTTTTGGAGTCTGGCGGATGCTAAGAAGCGTCCTTGAATCTTGTGGCGATGTCCAGAGGCAAGACGTGATAAGGGCGTTTTTTTTTTGGACTCTCACTGGATCCTGTATCGGTGGACAGAGGCAAGGTCCGACGGCAGACGAGATAAAGGGCGATTTTTTATGATTCTCGCTGGATCCGTTGTGGATGTCTTGACTTTTTGGACGAGGAAGTCATTGAAATTGGGTAATGATGGTCTTAGAGATCTGTTGGTCGTGCTTGAGAGGACATTTTCCCGTTTTCCTGATTTCCAGGATTACAAAGAAATGCAGAAACAACTGGTTTCGCGCTTGAATTCTGTCCCCTCGGCCGATGTCAACCTGACTGTCAAGAGCACCCACAAAATGCCCTCTTCGTCTCTATGCAAGGACAAATTGTGTAGCTAGCAGCCCGTGAACCGCCACTCGTACTGCTCCACATATTGTTGACCACACCACACAGCCCTTCGATCGCGGTTACTATTACATTGTGTGTGCCCCCTATTTATATGTTTGCTTTCTTAAGAGCTCCCTGCCCATGCTGCTCCTTTCAGAGTTGTATTGAGGGTTATTTGCTTCAAGGTGGAAGAGCAGAGTAATCTCTCTAAGCCAGTTTCCAGTTTAGGAATCGGAGAATGAGAGGTGCTTCTAGCGTCAATTGAAGCGGGCTTGTCTGTATAGACACGAGCTTTAACATAGCCCCACAAAAAATAGTCTAAAGGCGTTAAATCGCACGATCTAGGCGGCCAATTTTGATCGGTCCCGAACGTGAAATAAAATGTTCACCGAACTCGCGCCCCTCGATAAGTCCATTGTTGCGCGTGCTGTGTCGCATGTGGCACCGTCTTGTTGAAACCACATGTCATGCAGGTCAAGCTCTTGCAAGTTGGATATCATCTCACGGTAGCGCTCACCATTCACAGTTAAGTTACGATTCGCATCATCTTTGAAGAAGTACGGTCCAATGATGCCACCAGCCCATAAACCGCACCAAACTGTGCCTTTTTCTGGATGCATTGGTAGCTCTTGCAATGCTTCTGGCTGATATTCACCCCAAAATCGGCTTATTTACGTACCCAGTGAGCCAAAAATGAGCTTCGTCATAAAATGGAAGAAGCGCGCGATGAACTTTCTTAACAGCACGCATTTTGCAAGCGTTGTTCGTTTGTAAGACGATTCATGGTTAAATTATAGACCAAACTGAAGATGCTTGACAGTGAAAGAAAACACGAAACGTGCGTCAGCTGTTTAAACCAGTGTTGCCAAAAAGATAATAGCTAAAATATCACCCGTTAGTTATTCCTTCTTGGAATTTTTGTATTCCTCTTTTTGGATTTGTTGCTCATGTGTGATTTCCTCTGGGCTCCTTCATAGCCATTTAGAGGCCTTTGGATCAATCTTACTCAAATCCTCAAGGTTGTTGAAGTAGTACTCGCCTAGTAGTCTTCTTCTTGTTTCCGCAAGTGGTTGTTTCCCCTTCTTCTTCATCCATGCAGCTTCTGCAGAAGTCGTTATAAGGTGCTCCAAGTCTTCTGGCATTGCTGCCTATAGGACAGAGGCCAGTTAGCACCCCCATCACTCTCCAGATAAACTTCTTTGTCCACCTTTAGGAGGTAATCAGTGCTTCCTTGATTTAGCATAGGCCAGAGCGCTTTCGATATCCTTCAAGTGTCCAGTTCCGATCATTTGCGGTTTGTATCGTTTTTCGCAATTGTTTTCAGTGGCAGGGTGGGGTGTCTCCTGATCTGTTGCCATTGGTATACCCGCCCTCTTGCTTGCTAGTTCAGCAGCCCTTTCATTGCCCGGAATAGGGTAAGATTGCATCTGACCGCTATCTCCCTTATAGACAGACGGCGGGGTTTTACCATCTTGGAATCTATTGATGGTGTGTCCAGAGCTTTTATGGCCGCCTGACTGTCTAGGTATAAAGTAATAGCTCATTGATTGTCGAATGACTGCCTTTTGAACAGCGGTTACTTCCGCTTGGAATACACTGCAGTGGTTCCCAGTCCAGCGCCACTTTCATTAGATTCTCCGTAGAATCTGCAGAGACCTTCTTCTGATGCTTCCAGTTTCCTTAGGTGCTCCCTGAGTTTACAGTTCCCCTTTTAGGATACGGAGGTTAGTCTTGCTCATTCTGATACATGCTTCAAACCTCTTGCGGTTATGTTGTTGACCCAAGAGTTTCTTGTTGGCAGATTCAACACCATCAGAACCATGGAGAATGTTGCGACCAACTTGGATGTAGAAATCACCACGAATGGTTCCTGGCAATGAGTCACCTAGGTTGGTGGTACCCAACATTTGACGTTCAACGTTCAATCCTTCCCATACACCATTGGAACCACATGGCCGGAGCTCATGCAAACCAGGGAAGAATGAACGGCTTGACAAAAGCAGCTTAGTGCTTCTCGAGCAAGTCCTTTGGGGGCCAAGTCAATTTCATGGCGACCAACTTGAAGCCCTTCTGCTCGAAACGTTCGATGTTATTGCCGACGAGTCCACGTTGGACTCCATTGGGGCTTGACCATGATAAATGTACGCTCCTTATTTGCTGCCATTGCTGTTGAGAACAACGAGAAGAATGGAGGACGTGATCTCCTACAGCGCAGAATGGTTCGGGGCCTATAAAATGTTCAGATGCTTTTTTCCTAGCGAGGGAGTCGACCATTTCATTGCCTTCTATCCCCGTATGGGCAGGTCATCCAAGAGAGTTGCTCAGCTTCTTAAGCTTCTGTAGGCATTTCCACACGAACCCTGTATTTGAAGATGGAGTCATATGTGCCAGGATAGCGGCCCGACTGTCCGACATTATTGCTATAGCACAGTCGGTATAGATTGATTGGAACGCATTTGTCAAAAACACCAGCATCTTCCAGGCGGTAATCCATGCCATAGACAGACAGCATAGATTACCCCCTGGAAGATGCTGGTCCATTTGCCCATGGGTTCGTAGTGCTTTGTCCTTTGTCCAAATACTCCTGCCCCGGTTCCTTCATCAGTTCTTGATCCATCCGTATACCATTCTAACGTATTGCTGCTCAATCTGTGGACTATGGATTCATTGCTCCAGTCCTTTTTGGTGTGGAGCTTGATGGTGAACTCCTTTTGGGAATTTACCCTGAGACCCTGACAAGACTGCCGCCGCCCCCTCCAGATCGTTTTTACCAAACATTCTGTTTGAATTACCAGGCCTCTCGTAGCGTATGACGGCAATCATCTCGCGCTAGCGTTTCGACGATAGTTTGGCTTCTTGTAAGCGATAGCGTCTGAAAGAAGAAATAGTTTCTCCCGTTCGCCTGAAGAATCACGCGATCAGAGCCCGGGCCACCAGAGTCGCAAGAAGAGCAGCAGGTTCCCACCTTCGACCATGAAGGCAGTGTGCATCGAATGGCCTGCATAGCACATGATCGTCATCGCTGACAACAATCGTTGCATGTGCCCAGAAGGATTGCTTTTTCTGGGTTTCTTCTGGCCCCTGTTTCGGGGAGATGAATGAAAAGACTTTGATTTTGGGGTTTTTTTTAAATCTTTATTGAATCGTTTTGTGGGAACATTGAGAGAGGTTGGGATTCAGGGATCCCTATAGACTTAAGACTATGGCTGGAATTAGGTGATGGAACAGGTTCTTAGTCACGACAGCTAGTAGATCTCTGCTCTGACGATGGCATGAGCGTCTTCTGATAGATCGACAGCTTGTGGATTAGTTTCCTGCTAATCTGCTGGTTTTTTGTTGAAAACTCTGAAGATGACCTGGTCTGCCTCTGATAGATCGACAGTCTGTGGGTGTCGCGCTAATCTTCTAATCTTCTGTTGATATTCCTGAAGTTAACGTGGTCGTCTTTTGATAGATCGAGAGCTTGTGGGTTTCCTGCCGGTCTTCTGTTGAAAACTGTGAAGATGACTTGGTCTGTCCTTCTAGTCGTTCTAGTCTGCTGATCTTCTGTTGATAGCCCTGAAGTTGATGTCGTCCTCTTCTAATAGATCGACAGCCAGTGAGTGTCCTGGTAGTCTGCTGGAAACGAGGCGCTTGTCTTTTGATAGACCGCACGCTTGTGCGAATGACTGCTCTTGTTTCTGATGAACTGTGGCTGGGAGGTGCAGCTGTTCGCGGCTAGCTCTGCTGACGACTTTCAGAACTTGTTTCCTGACAATCCACTCGATCAGCTAAAGACCTTCAGTCTGTGGTCTACATCTGATTTTACTCGTTTTTTTTAGCTTTTTGTTGGTAGCTGTGCAGACGGCGTGCTTGTATTCTGATGGCCGAGGCGATGGTGTGGCTCCACAGCTGATTTTGATCGTTGCTTGTTGGTAGCAGTGCAGACGGCGTGCGTTCTTGTCTTCCTATTACTGAGCCGAAGCTTTGGCTTCACAGCTGATTTTGCTCGTTTCTTCTTGGTAGCAGTGCAGACGGCGTTCTTGTCTTCTGATGGCCGAGGCGATGCAGACGACGTGCTTGGTTTCTAATGGCCTAGGCGATGCGTATGAGAACCACTGATGTGGACTGTAGCTGGGGCAGGCTGTTGCATATGGCATCGTCTCTTGATGATGTTTGCCATTTGATCTGCTAAGGATGCTGAGCACAGTGCAGATGTCCACCCAGGCACAATCGATCGCCTTAAATGCAGACACATCCATCTCAGTCAGCAGATGGCCTTCCGCAGAGAAAGTCATCGCCAACCAGCACTGGGAGCTAATGTGACGACCTAATTGAGACGTGCTTTGACGCGTCTACCCAACTGACCTAACCAGCAGTCACAATGGATCCACTGGGACCTTGGTGAGATATGCTCTGGCGTGTCTAACCGCTTACCGAACCTAACCTAACCAGCAATTTTGGCCTAATTTCACTTCCACATCACATTTCTCTTCCCAGCCATCGTCTTGCCTCGTTGTTCTTCCTCAATTAAGCTCTATTAGGGCTCTTCTAGAACTCCGTCTGTGCTTGTGCCACTCATCCATCTCATTTTCCGTCGCCTTCCCAAATGACCAGGAAGAATCCAACAGCATACGCAACACATCATGTGCTTCCCTCCATTTCCGCTGAATGTAAATCAATTAAATAACTTGTCATTCCACCGCTCGACACGGACATTGACAACGAACCGTGCCCTCATGGTGGCCAATCGAGTCATCGTGCTGCATTTAATTGGATTATCGTTGACGCAGGCATTCCTCCGGGTGGCCGGCTTCGTCCCCATTCCACGATGTCAGTCTCAATGTGTCACACTTTTTAAGGGTAATTCTAGGTAATGGCAAGAAAGAAAGAAGACTGATTGTAATCTAATCAAGGGAAGCACAGGCGAGGTGCTCTCACTCTGTTTGCACTTCTGTGGCAACTTAGTTGCATTTACGTGATTCCCAGTGATAACCTTCAAAGAGCCATCATCTTATCTGTTCGATTGTAAATAACTTCCGTGCTCAGCGCCTAATCACAGCTTGTTCTTGTCTATTTTCAGATCACCACTTCGTCATTCAGCCCGATTGTCCAACGATGCTAGATACAAAGACGCTAGGTGAGTACCACAGATCAGCAACTGTCTCTCTCGCTGTTTAGGTGTGCGTGTTCTATTTCAATTTCACTATTTCACGAGCAAGGTCAGGTCGCTCGTTGAGTGCTTGTGAAATCTGTTGCTTGAGATCACGTCAAGAAGAAGTGGCTTTTAATGAGAACCTCTCCAGCGCTACCCCTTCCTTGGATAACTTTTCTGGATTACCTATAGCACGTTAATGAGTGTCTGTTTGTCTCAAAGATGATGTCGATTCTACAATGGCTGTGGCGGTAGCAGTGACACTGGCAGTTGTAGTCGTCGTCGGGGGTGACGTCAAGTATCTGTGAGATTCAAGAATTCACACTCTTCTATATTCTTGATGCGCTCTTCGTTTTTTTTTGATAGTTCGTTGTCTCCTTGTAGCCACGAATAAGAGTTCTTTGTGCTCCCGTGCTCGCACACCACGGTCCGCAGGCCTTGATGGTGTGTTTTCGAACGAACTGGAAAGCATCCGTGAAAGTATTCAAAACAACGTGTACGGCGGAAATTTACGATTGCAAATGTTTATATTCGTCGTACAGACTTCATAAGTGTTCATTTGAAGAAAATATCTCTCGAGGAATTGCTTCGACAACACGGGTGTTTCCTGTGACTCGCCCGACTGTTGGTGTGGACTGTGGAGGGATATTTTTAGCACCAATTTCAATTGAATGCTCTGAAATTCCACGGAATTTATGCTGGTCATAAAGAAAATGCATAAAACTAGTCGGATTCTGATGGTTTCGAGGGTTTTTTTTTAATTCCTTATTGTCACGGGGATCGATGAGTGTGCACTTAAGTGGGCGGCATCTGGTGCGGGTGGGGGAGGTTATATGTGTGTTCTCTGTCAATGACTGCGCTACCAAAATGCAGAAGAAGACTTATTGCCTGCTTCAGCCAATTCGCTTCGGAAGAACTTGCTTGAAGTTAGCCTTGCCATCGTCCCACCCGATGAACAACAAGACGTTACAACTCCACTTCAGCTTCTGATTCACAGCACTCCCTTCATTCGTCGGCACAATCAAGACGAAACCAATCTCGTTCCTGATCAGAGTCACGTCCACTTCCCCTGCACATCGTCACAACAAACTTTCGATTTCATTTTCGGTGGATATTGTGTCACCCCAAGAACCTTTCAACGAGTGCTGCGACGATGTCCCAAAAATCGTCTCCGACTTGCACGTGGCCAACTATCAGCGATCCATCAGCTCAAATCAAACGCGAATCTATTCGCAAAGCGTGTAACGACCACTCGAACTCGCCATAAACGGGGTCAATTTGTTCTCAAATTGTCTCGGAACATGGCATGGCACGGCAGGCACACTCCCAACTCATGCGCCGTTGTCAGTGCTGCCGAAACATTTATGAAATTTCACTTCACGTGTCCACTACAGGTATGGCAGAGACCTGTCCACGGTAGTCGTCTCGTTTTTGGTAGTTACCAGGAAGTTTCAATTGCCAAACAAGCCCTGACACTTGGCAACTTTCTGAGCTGAGCACTTCATCGACCACGTCGGTGCGGCGGTCAGTTGGAGGAGTCTCACTGCATTGACGGGTGCACACCCGTTCCCCAGCTCGCACAGAGTAAGTTAAGAAGTGAAGTTGTGCACATTTTTTCGCATCCACTCCCCAGTGCTCGACCGCAAGATATTTCGGCTCAGTTCGGTTTCGTCGGTTTGAATTGGGGTTTCGATTGTTTTTCGCGTGTTGTCGTCGTCACTCATCGTCATCTGTCTTTCACTCACTCTCGAGTCGTTCTCTTTCTCTCGGTTTTACACTGAGTTCTTGTTCTCCTGCTGTGTGTACACACAGAGAACATTTCCACTCACCCGGCAACCGTGCTACACACTCCGAGTGACAAAGTGAAAGACCGAAGAAGACGAACAGAGGAAAAAAAGAAAGAAAACGGAGAAAAAAAAATAACAAAAATTTTAGTAGCATAGCAGATACGTCGCCGTTCGGTGTGATAGTGCAGTGTGTTCGTTGCCGTCTTTCGGGTTAAAATTTTGACGTCTTAAGAGGGGTCTTGCCGCGAGAGAGAGATCCCCATCTCCGGTTGGTTCTAAAATAGGTTTCGCGCGTGGTAATTAGCACATAGATTGACCGAGTGACTAGCCCGCTGATGTGTGTCGATTTGAGGTGGAAGAACGTTTTCTTTTCTGTTTTTCTGATAACCGGGCTTTGAAGTGGGTTTTTTTTTTTTTTTTGAGAGAGGAAATCAATCAATTCGCTGAAGCGGGGGGGGGGCTGTGCCGAGTGCCAACTGCCAAGTGCCGACGTGAAGATGAGAATTGTTTACTCTTTTTTTCGTGGTCGTAAATGCAGTCTAAACGTCCGATTGGATTTGCATATAAAAGTATCTAGGCCATGAAGTCGTAAAACACAAGGCTTCTCTCGCGCTCTCCCTCTCTCCCTCTCTCTCTCTCTGTGTGTGTCTCGAGTGTGTGGTGCTGTTGGTTGAACCTTTCTCTAATCAATTGTAAGACGAATCGAAGTATGACCGTCATTGTAGTGGGTTCCCTTGAGAAGTCGAATGGCTTCCATGCTCGAGCTGGCCTTTTCTGCTTGTTCGTTCGTTTATCCAATAAGAAGTGTCCTGTTGTTGAATTGTCTCTTTTAGAAGACAGACCTGGCTTCATCTTGCGACTGAGCCCCGGGACTGCGATTTGAGTAACGAGTTGACGAGTTTAAGGTTAGGTGCCTTACGTCAGCCAGTTAGTTCTCATCCCGAACAAAGGCATTTCCGTTACCAATTAGTCTAGCTTCATTCTATCAGCGGTCCTCTTCCTCCCCCCTCCCCCCATTTAGAGGGCGTATTGCTGTCATTAATTGAGATAAATTGCGTGCGATTCACACCAGCATCCCACTTTTGCTAGCGGCGCTCTTATCATGTTTCAGTCAGTCAGCTTGACAAGTGCTAAATAAACCGTCCGTCCTTTGGGATCTAGCCATGCCAGCCCAGCAGAGAAGGAGGAGGGGGAGGAGGAAGACTCGCCGAAGTGTGCCACAATAACATTTCATCTATTTTCGGAGTGTTGTGGCAGATTAGACGTGACTGGCGAACACATTCCGCGACTCATATGATCGCTGGATTGTTGCTTGCTTGCTTGCTCGCCCTCCTCCCTCTCCTCCACCATCTCAAAATGGAGAAATTAATAACGCAAGTAAGGGGAGGGAGGTCCCAAGCAAACAAACAAACAAAAACAATTAAAATATAATTATGCAAATAGTTTAAATTAACAAAGCCCGCTGAGCGTTGTTCAGCGGAAAAGACGGAGTGTGCAAATTGTCTCGGAAAGTAAATACGGCTCGTGTACAGCTGAGCGGATGACACGCACGATTTATCACTTAGACGGGGGGAGGCGACTCAGGCTCAATTCGCCGCTCTTACCGTGTCCAGATAAGGGTGCTAAATGTGCAAATCAAAATGATCTACAATGGGATCTGTGTTTGCCTTTGGAATTTACACGCGAGATGCCCGACGAGGAGAATTTGTTCTTCGTGCTGCCTGTGTTGTGTACCTATGGCGTTAGCGAGGCGTTGAGTCGCTTTATTTTTGGACGACGAAGACGTGACGATTGGCTTGCGACGACGGTTGTTGTTGATAATTGTTCGTCTTTGTTCATCGTTGTCGTCGTCGTCGTCGTCGGATCGAAGTAGAAAGAACTAGAGTAGTAATCAGTGTCGAGCTCTGGCCGTGGGCTGCACCCTTTGTGTGGTTAGATACGACAGATCGGTCGAAACGAAATGACCCTCGTCGCACGTATGACCTTCAGATGATCACAAACAAATTCTTGGAATGTCGCCACATTTTGTTTTTCTTCTGTTTCTCTGCTCAAACATGTACTCTTCGACGCTTTATGATATTGTATCGTGATAAGGCGGTTTTTACACGTTTAGCGACCAATTCAAGCGTCCATAAACATAAAGACGTTCGGCATTTCGTCTCTCACACAGTTCGGTGAGATTAACGATCCAATGTTGGCCTTCCTTGATGGCTGCTCTATTTTGGCGTAGCTTCGCTAAACACGCCATGCGGAGGGCGGCTGTGAACGGACGGTTGATTTGTTAGCTCTCTCGAAGAGGTCTCATGATTTACGCGATTCTTAATGAAGCCTAGGGGCTAGAACTGACTGTCATCTGTTGGTTGTGGTCCAGCAGTCCACAGCGGGGTGTCGTCGAGTTCCTTTGCTGCCCTCTGTCCAGGCTCCTAGGTGGCCCCTCGTGTATTTTTCGAACGACGGGTGTCGTCGAGATCATTTGCTGCCCTTTGTCCAGGGTCCTAGGCGGCTCCTCGTGTGCTTTCCTTTCGACGGGTGTAGTCGAGTCCATTTGCCGTGGTTTGCCCAATTCATCCAGGCTCCTAGGTGGCCCTTCGTGTGTTTTTCGTACGACGGGTGTCCTCGAGTTCCTTTGCTGCCCTTTGTCCAGCCTCCTAGGCGGCCCCTCGTGCGCTTTACGTTCGACGGGTGTCGTCGAGATCATTTGCTGCCCTTTGCCCAGGCTCCTAGGCGGCCCCTCGTCTGCTTTACGTACGACGGATGTAGTCGAGTCCATTTGCCGTGCTTTGTCCAATTCATCCAGGTTCCTCGTCTGCTTTACGTACGACGGGTGTCGTCGAGATCATTTGCTGCCCTTTGCCCAGGCTCCTAGGCGGCCCCTCGTCTGCTTTACGTACGACGGATGTAGTCGAGTCCATTTGCCGTGCTTTGCCCAATTCATCCAGGCTCCTAGGCGGCCCCTCGTCTGCTTTACGTACGACAGGTGTAGTCGAGTCCATTTGCCGTGCTTTGGCAAATCCATCCAGGCTCCTAGGCGGCCCCTCGTCTGCTTTACGTACGGCGGGTGTCGTCGAGCTCATTTGCAGCCCTTTGCCCGCCTCCTAGGCGGCCCGTCCTGTGTTTTTTCGTACGACCGTTTGGAAGGCGAGCCACCCTTCGTGTATTCCATGCGCCACCGGTTGGAAAGCGAGAGAGGAAGCATGATGGCGCCGACGTATTATGTCTCCCTCTATGGACGCCCCATAAACCGTCGTCTTATCACACAATTTGAATGTTTAGACTGCCTTACAACCCGCTTAACTTATCTCATCTCATGTGGATTTCATGGCATCAATGTGTGACTCAATCGTTATGGCCGGCAATCCAAGGTAATCCCTCCGTCAAGGCGCCTTATCTGCGAGCTGATTCTGATCACAAGATCTATTACTCACATCTCGAGCCGCAGACTGTGCCCCCTCCTCAATCAGTGACACCTGCGCCCAAAAACAGAAACAAACAGAAGAAGAAGAAAAAAGTTCCCCACTAGTTTCGCCTATCGGCGACACTATCAGATGTCACATGCGGTCTTACGTAGCACCGCGCCCAGGTGTTCCTTTCGGCGACCCCAACTAGACAGCAGCGCCCGGCAAAGAAAGTCAATCCTCTTGTCAGCGTGATTAATTTCTGATTAATTACTCATGCCGATTTGGGAGCTCTGATAGTGGCGCAGTGTGTAGTGAACTGGAACTGAGAGCAGGTGTGCGACCCTTTTTAATTGCAGATCACAGAGTTCGCCTCGAAAAGTTCTACACGAAGCGACGTCTAGCTCATCGCTCTGCCGTTGGTGTCTGTATGGAAAGATACAGCCAACAGCACATGTGTGTGAACGAAGAAGAAGATAAAAATATTTGTTCGCCGCAAAAATTACATAACGACTGGTGCGAATAGTCTTCGCTGACTTAGTCGACAGTCGTGTACGTTGTCTCGCTAGTCGCTCGGTGTGTTTGGGGCGAAAACAGAACGAGAATGAAATGTGAACGAGTCTAGTCTGGGGGTTTTTAGTTTGCCGCTCGAATCGATCGGCGGACGACACGCGCACGACACGCCGCCGCCGCCGCCGCCGTCACAAGCGATCGGATCGGCCCTTTTGTTGTTTTCTTGTTGTTTGCCATCATTTTGCATCTGATGCCGATTCGGATATTCGTGTAATTGAGACTGGAGCAAGTGAAAATTCGAGCGTTAGCCATGGCGCGCAAGGGAAGTGAAAACGATCCGCGATCCGAGGAGACGGTTCAAGAGAGTTCAAGTGTCGACAGCCTGACCAAGGCGAAGAGTGAACTGGATCTGGTGAAGAACAAGAGTAATTTGTATCTGATCAAATCGTACAGTTTCATTGGGGAGACGTCAAAGACGAATTGCTGCAATCAGATCCACGGCGGTAAGCACAGTGAAGTGACGGATCTGAATGAGATCCATCAGTTGTTGATGCACGACGCGGGCAAGAAGTCGTCACAAGTGTCGAAAGTGAAGGCGAAGGCGCGTGTGCAACGGCAGCAGCGGCAGGATGACGACTCCGAGTGTGATGAGGGGCTGCTGCGAAAGAAGAGCGCTCGCAATGGGATGCTGATGCGACCTAAGTCTCTGCCGACGCCCGGCAGTAGCAGCAGCAGCAGCAACATAAAACGGGAATCGTTTCTGCGGCAAAGTTTTCAAAGCATTCGCAGGAGTTTTATCCGGAAATCGGCGATGGCCGGAGCCGCGAATGGTGTGAGCTCGTCTTCGAGTGGCGGCAGTGAAAGGATACTGCACGAGAGTGATTTCGAGGGCGACGACGGGCTGAGTGGTAAGGAGGGCGGTGGAAAGACGCGCAGCAACCTGGGCGATCTGAAGGAGGAGGAGGATGAGTCAAGGATATCGAGGTCGACCAGTGTTGGCACAATGGCGGAGATAGAGAGGTGAGTTGTTTATTTTTTCGATTTTTGCTTTGGTGTTGGTATTTTTTTGAGGTTATTCATCCCGTGTTGCACAATCCTCTGTCACTCAGTGACGGCGCGGCGGCGGATGTGATTGTGGAATGATTTACAGCCACAACGCTCGCTCAATATAGTTGTTTACCCGCAACACCTGGCTGTTATCAGCGTGAGTTCGTAGCGAATTGAGAGGTCTACATCAGCTGTTTGCGTCAAACGGCTCCCTTATCGCCGGCAACCTTGGCACCGTTCAATTTGCTGCCGACATTGAAACGTATTGAACGGCACACAAATCAGTTGTCTCGGGAATGTGAATAGACGAGCAACGGAGGGAGGAGGAGGAGTTCTTAGGGAACTCGAGATCGGGTGATTCATTGTCGCCCACGCAACTGTTGACAGGCAAATGGATGGAAGTGGATTGTTTCCCAAAACAAATCACATCTCCCAGCCTCGGCTTCCGGTGGAGGTTCTGCTCCATGATCTGCCAAAAATAGACGCGCGCGATATATTACATGGATGGCCATGCAACGTGATTATCTGGCGGCAAGGATAACGTGTGTGGGCCGGAGGAAGGGGTGAACGTCTTTGTTTCTGGCACGCATGCAGCACTGACTGTGGTGCCACTGATTTGGTTAGGGCCAGCAAGTTTAGTGCCAGTAAATCAAGTGGATTTGCCATGAGAGGCGGCTGTGTAGCGTGCCTTGCACGGAAGTGCATGCATGTTGTTCGAGCTCGTCTAGGGATTGGAGGGGGTTGTATGGAAATTATGTTGGAGGGCGAAAGTCCGGACGTTGGGGGCGCTGTTTCGCTGAGGAATGGGGTATAAATAATTGCCAGGCATGTTCGAGGGTGTTTTTTTGGTTGCAGGTTATGTCTGATTTCGTTCCTTTGTTGTGTGTCCTGAGTCATCGATGAAGTCTGCAGCCCTTCATTGATTTGATTGCAAGCGCCGAAGGGTCGGGCAGTCGTTGCATAATCCCCCCATCCTCCGCAGTGTCCGCCTCTTGATTGAAACGAGAAGTTGCGTAACCGCCTGTCACGTCCAGAGACGCCACCCGCACTCGCATCGAAATTCAGTTCATCGTCGAACATGTACCTTCTTCACGTTCCCATGTAATTCGCAGCATTAGCAATTGACTTACAGACCCTGTTCTGGTATTCTGCTCCCGTTGAAGATCGTACCTTTGGATCTCATTGGCCGCGCATACATATGCAAAAATCTCCGACTGATCTGAATGCGAAGCACGACGTGGTCACAGACGCACACACTCAGACGCACAAGAAGAAGAAGCAGCGGCGAGAGAGACATCAAAATCTCCGGTCTGTGCGCCATGTGCTCAATTCATGTGACAAGGGGAAGCAGTAGCAGCAATAAACCACGAGAAGCCATTTATCTTTCGAACACATCGAGTACCAGTGCCCACCACCAACAGCAACAACGGCTCAAAATCATCTTGATTACGGCACGCTCTCTCTCTCTCTCTCTCTCTTAATCCGTCCGACCGAGAGAAGAGTGAACGTGTACACATTCTGAATATGATTAGATTCAAACCGACCAAAGATATCGCATCCAAAACAGCAAAGATAAAGTCACTGGGTGGGCATAACCGATGTTTGAACAAATTGCCGCCAGTGGTGTGCGCTTAGGCCTCAGAATACACAAGTTGAGGGTGTACCCGTGTGCCTGGTGGTATCCAGGCGCGAGAGAGGCAGTGATAAATCCAATACCAGCGCATGATAATATCGTTTGGTTGGAATTAGAATTCACGAGCCGTTGTAGGCGCAATTCAAAGTACAGTGAATGACGGAAGTGTGCTTTCGCTTTCGTGAAGTCTTTAAAAACAAGGAGGAACCATTCGGATTCAAGGTGAGGTGGGATAATGACGCCGATTTGGCCGAGCTTTTAACCGAAATTCTTCTTTTTTTGTTTTAGATGGCACGCGGGTTTGCGGTGACTCCGCTTCAGTCGATCTTTTAACCGAAAGTCTGTTCTTTGATGGCACGCTGGTTTGCGGTGACTTCGCTTCAGTCGATCTTTTAACCGAACTTCTGTTCTTAGATGGCACTCGGGTTTGGGTGGACTTGGGCATCAGCCAACAAGACTCTCCCGAAAGGGCGATGTGTCTCCAGTTGGTTGAGGAGCGTGGAAGTCCGCCGCTTGCCATGTCCCACAAGCTCGACTGCGAAGCCTCTGGTTATTCGAAGCCAAACTCGTTAAAGAACGCATCAGGAAGCGAATTCCTTGCTTTCTTGAGTCGTTCAGCTTAGACATGATCTCTGAATCCAATCAAATCCTGCCTAGACTTCCAAAACCACTATGGCCACTCCGGTGCATCTTAGTCCACTGAGGGCATCAGCCAACAAGCCTCTCCCGAAAAGGCGATGTGTCTACAGTTGGTTGAGGAGCGTGAGAGTCCTCCGCTTGCCATGTCCCACAAGCTCGACGTCGAAGACTCTGATTGTTTGTCGCCAAAATCGTTAAAGCACACATCGGCAATCGAATCGACGTCGCTCAGCTCAGACATTATCTCTGAATCCAATCAAATCCCGCCTAGACTTCCAACGCCATTGTAGCCGCTCCCCTGCCTCCCAGTCCACTGAGGTGGATTTGGGCATCAGCCAACAAACCTCTCCCGAAAGGGCGGTGTGTCTCCAGTTGTTTGAGGAGCTTCGGAGTTCTCTGTGTGCCATGTTCCACAAGCTCGAAGTCGAAGCCTCTTTTCTTAAAGCACACATCAGCAAGCGAATGCCTTCTTATTCTCGACGTCGTTCAGCTCAGACGTGATCTCTGAATCCCATCAAACCCTGCCTAGACTTCCAACACCACTGTAGCCGCTCCCCTGCCTCCCAGTCCACTGGGCTAAGCTCATTTGGTTTCACATCGCTTGTACAGTTGGTTGCTGTCGTTTTTTTTTTTTTTTTTTGTTGTTTCTCCAAAGCAAAGTCGAGGATGATGTGCGAGCACAGTTGAACGATCCCACGATGGCGAAGAATCAGCCATCGAAACGCGACAAAAAGCGAACGACGAACAGCAGACGCAAAGCCGGAGACAATGTGAAATCGTCATAATGATCATCATTACACCCTATCCGGGCTCGCATTTGGATTTTCGTTCGCGTTCTCTCGCTTAGCTCTGCCTAGTGTGCGATCCAACGCAGGCCGAGTCGGTTTGTTGCAACGTCGCGACGTCCAGAATCGATACACGCATCTCAGCTGAGATAGATGCGCAATCCTGTTCACTTGGAAAAAAAAATTCCCTCATATCTCACACCTCCGGCGAATTAAATTAATCGAGAAGCACTGCTTTCCGCGATCGTGAGAGAGAGAGAGAGAGAGAGAGAGAGAGTTAGAGAGACGAGCGTTAATCATTTCGAATTGTGCAACTCTACCGCGTCTACCGACTACCGACTACGTCGGGATGTGTGTAAGTATCTCGAAAAATTATAGAAAACGCGCAGCGCGAAGCAAATTTAATTTGATTGCCCCAACGAACGGCTCCGTAATTGTAACATTTGATCTTTGATTGGTTATGTGTACCTACGAGATGTGTGTACGTAAACATAAGTAATTGCGATGAGAGATAGTTCGTGTTTATAATTAACTAGACTCGATCGGGTTGCTCTGGCACTCTCTTGTCGGTTTCTGTTCTCCCTGGACAGATCGTCGTACAGTTTTCGGGTGGAATTTTCTGTGTGTTTCGGGCGAAAAAAAAAAACGGCTAGTTTCACTTCGAACCCGGTCTGGAAACGGTCATGTGCGAGAGATCGATTCTTGTGCTGAAAGTGCGTTCATTGGTTTGTTCTAGTTGTGATTTGTGAGTGAGGCGTGAGGCGTGAGGCGCTGCCTTAAGCTAGAGACGGCCATGTCGGAGGAACCAAGCGGGTATGCAATTTTGTTGTATTTTTTCTGATGTGGTGACTCGAATATCATCTGTTCGCCAGTGTTTCGTCAAACATTTCCATTAGATCATCCGTCAATTTGGTTCGTGTTCAAGGCGGCGGCAATTTGTCAGCGAAACATAAACAAACAAAACGAGTCGACTGTGTGATGTCATTTTTTGGTGTTTGATCACTCCTCTTGGCAGAGATTGATGATTGATGCATCCGAGTTGCGACAATTAGGGGCGTATGCGTCTACGCGAGACTGCTTGGTTTCGGTTGATGATGATGTGAGCTGCAATTGAATGTGTTTGTTGATCGTACCCGACTCTCTAGGTCAACGGGGATTGTGTGCTTGTCGAAAAGTGCGAAGCTACAAGATGTCTCCGATGATTGTCTGGCAACATGCTTCCCCTGGGCATCTGCTGGAGTGGAGAAACGCGACTGTTGGTCGTCTGCGGTCGAAAAGGGCGAAGTTACAAGACTCAACGAGCATCTGTTGGAGTGGGGAAACGCGACTGTTGGTCGTCTGCGGTCGAAAAGGGCGAAGTTACAAGCCTTCTCGGAGCACGCTTTTAACGAGCATCTGTTGGAGTGGGGAAAAGCGACTGTTGATCGTCTGCGGTCGAAAAGGGCGAAGTTACAAGCCTTCTCTTAGCACCGCTTTCAACGAGCATCTGTTGGAGTGGGGAAACGCAACTTGTGTCGAAAAGTGCGAAGCTACAGAACTTCTGCGATGATCGTCTCGTACCATGCTTCCATGGAGAAACTCGTCTGTAGGTCGTCTGGTGTCGAAAAGTGCGGAGCTACAACACTTCTCTTAGCACGCTTTCAACAAGCATCTGCTGGCGTGAACACAACGCTCCAGAACTGAACTCCTTTTCAAGAAACCCCTTCTATCTCAACCCAAGGCTAATCACAGACCTTGATTTCGTATCTATCTCCGATGACCTTGGTCGCTTCGATAACCTCAATCCGTTGAGTTTGACGAAGGTTCTCGGTTGCCCCCCGTATGCGTCAGAAGATTGCGTGATTTGTTGCTTCGGCATTCCATATGCGCTGCGCTGCGATGTCCAACCGTCTTACGAAACACACACACGCCCCCCAAACAGACGAAGTTCAAGTTTACATTATTAATTCACAGATAAGAAGCCACTTGGCCACCGTCACAGCCCCGTGTGGACTGTCGACAGAGGGTGAGAGGGAGAAAAACGAAAATTACACCCTTAAATGGGAAAGTCATCAGTTGTGGCGTGGCTCTGTGTCTCAGCCTGGACTCTAATTAACGTATCACCCACTGGGAATGCATATTACGATCGCAGTAAGCCCACAAAAGGAACCCCTAAACGGCGACGGAAGCACTAAAGTGTTCGAATGTTCCCCGTTTGCATTTTGCCAAGCAGTCGTTTGATTAATTATGAAATGCAAATCAGCCAGCCTGCCGTTGACGACACATCCGACTCGGGCACATGCAGTTAGTGGGCAGGTTGCTCACCTTCTTCTTTCGTTTGGTCTGCATGTGCACACCGACATTGTCGCCCGACAGTCTAGGGTCCTATCGTGATGAAGCATTAAGTTGACATGCATGCATGGGTGCATTGACTCTCTCTCACTCTCTCGCTGTCAGTCCCCTCGGATGGCGCCTCCTAATTGCCGCCCAAGCAAGTGTTCACAGTCTCACGGAGCAGGAGGCGAAGGAGGATTCATCAATGATTCCTCGAGACCTCGAAACTTCTCCGTGTCCCTGAACGCGAATAATAGTAATAATGCTCGACTGTGGTTTATCGTGTGAAATCTGTAAAGGTTGTGCTGCAGTCTGATTATGACTCCCTTCCCGTGGGCGGGGGTGGAGGGCATAAAAACGTGTAAACTTCGTCGGAATCGCACCGCGTCCGGCGTTGCCTGTTGTTTACACATCGGCGCGGAGAGAATTATTGCGGATTCTTGTGTCAGAATTCTGTGCCAAATCGTGGGTAAACATTGTTATACAATTTTTCTTTCGTGAAAGAGTAAAACTCGCGTTCGCTTTGCAAAATAAACGCGCAAGTTCGACGCGACCAAGCTGGTTTATTTTTGGCTTATTCAGGCAGATTTTGTTCTTTCGAAAATAGCACTGGGTGTGGGATTATTTTTAGTGTCGTCATCAGTGGCTGAGGTAGCGGCTGCGGCAGCCGGCAGCAGAACGTGCAATTTGTGTCGCATGACTTTCCGCTTTTAGTAGTCCTTCAGAGAGTGCAATCAACTTGAAAGTGTAAATGCTGAATCGCGGTGAGGAATTCGTGGAATGCAAAATGAAGATAATCAAGCTGCGACGAGGAAGGTATGTTGTGTGCGAGGGGGGAAGGGTGTGTGTGTGTGTGACATTTGCCGATCGACAAATTGTTGAACGCGTGTGAAGGGGTTAAGGAACGATTGTGGCACAATTGTGCGTGCTTTGAGGCGTTCCTCTGCTGATGAGAGCTTGGATCTTGACTGGGAATTGTGCGTCTTCTGGTGAGGTGTTCCTCTGTTGATGGTTTGCCGATCTTGACCGCCTTTGCTTTGTGCTTGGTGCTCCACCCCGTCCTCCTCTTGTTTCACAGAAAAGCCGTCCTTCCCTCCATCGTCTCGTCAACTACTCAAGTTGTAGCATCTTGGGTGGAATTGTGCGTCCTCTCTTCACTTGTCCCTCTACTGATGGCTTACCGATCTTATCTTCACGCCTGCTTAGCTTTCTCCTATCGTCCCTTTTTCCAGAATTCACCAGAAATGCCGCCACCAGAAATTGGTGGAATTGTGCGCCTTCTTGTGAAGTGCTCCTCTGCTGATGGGAGCTTCGATCGTGGGTGGAATTGTGCGTCTTCTCTTGACTTGTCCCTGTACTGATGGCTTACCGATCGTGACCGTCTTTGCCTTGCGTTTGGTCTCGTCTTTAGAAGATCTCATCTTCACTCGTGCTTAGTTTCCTCCCGTCGTCCGTTTTTTCACAATTAGTCACTAGAAATGCCGTCCTTCCCTCCATCCGCCCACTGCTCGTTGAGTCGTCCTGTCAACTCCTCAAGTTATAGCATCTAGGATGGAATTGTGCGTCTTCTTTGACTTACCGATCGTGACAGCCTTTGCCTTGCGTTTGGTGCTTCCTCCCGGCTTTCTCTTGTTTCACAGACATGCCGTCCTTCCCTCCATCCGCCCACTGTTTGTCGTCGTCTGGTCAACTAGTCAAGTTGTAGAATCTTGGGTAGAATTGTGCGTCTTCTTGCGAAGCATCCCTCTACCGATGGCTTACTGATCGTTACCGCCTTTGCCTTGCGTTTGGTCTCGTCTTTAGATGGTCTCATCTTCACACATGCTTAGCTTCCTCCCGTCTTCCTCTGTTTTTCACTTTCGGCAATCAGTCAACAGAAATGCTGTCCCTCCCTCCAACCGCCCTCCATTGTTCGTCGCATCGTCTCGTCAACTCCTCAACTTATCAACGAGTATCCCATTTCAGTGTAAACCAGGCGTCAAGCAACATCGATAACGAGGTACTACACCCCCGCCAACATGTCGGTCAATTTTCATCAGAAAGCATATGATTTTCCAAAGAACTCAATATCAGCTTCCGTCGCATCTCTATCTGGGACAGCCAGCCGCACACAATCTCTTTCTGGGTCGCCACAAGGCACACGACGACACTCCGATTCATGGGCAGAATCTGTGTCTATACGGCTGTGTGTGTTCAAGCGCTTTGGAAGCCGCCGGATATTGAGGTCGAGATAGCGAATGTTTGCATCTCAAGAGCGTCAAAAATTCAGTCCCCAGTGAGAGATGTACAGATGTGCTGGCGAATCAAACTGAAACTCGTTTCAACGTTGTTGTTGTCCCCCCGCCGTGGGCCATGACCCATCTCTGACAGAACCTTAGGCTTGGGTTAATTAATTGTCCGGTGCTCTGTCTGTTTAATTAGATTCATTTGTTGTGCTCAATGCTTTCGCTTTGGCGGCGCACAATTGTGTGCGCTGAATTGTTGTGGATCTCTATTCAGCTTCATCGGCTGCCATTTCGGGACCGCCTCTGAATTGTGTATTCATGTTGGTGCGCCACATCTCGAGAGGTGGCGGGCGATAGGAGTGGGAGAATTATTCTGCGGGCGATTCGTGTGAAATCGAAAAGTGTTATCGATTCCATGAAGAAGATATCGTGTATCTCATAAATTGTAGGAGGAGGAGGTGGATGGAGGATCAGGAGGCACTGTTCAGTGCAAAAAATGCGCCGGATTTAGATGTTATTTCGAGGTCGAGGTGGGAAGTGATTTACGCCAAGATTTACTGAACATTTTGCCTTGAATTAGACGTAAGACGAGGTCTTCCACAGAATTTCCAGTCTATCACCCGCATCCGTCACCATCTCATCTTCCAATCCAGACCTAATCCAACAGTTCGCCTGCATTGTCAGTCATTTGGGGGAAGGGAGAGCGGGGCGACTTCCTTCGCAAGAAGAATGTCATTGTCAGACAATTGTTCCCATCTAATCCCCGATAAGGGTCAATTAACTTTCACATTGAATCGCTGGCGGCGCGTTTCCCCATTCATTCTCATTTCGGGACAAACGTACATGTCGTGTCGCAACAAAACACGAGCATTACGTGACTCTGCTGATTCAGCGGATCTCCATCGGCGTTCACCTGTTAGCTCATGTCTCTTGTCCTCCCTTTAACCTTTTATCGATACTTGTCACCGGTGCAGTCTTTAATCCAACGTTAACCTCTCTCTCTCTCTCTCTCTCTGGAACCACCCTCCCCCCTTAGTGGTGTTGTGACATTTTTAATCTAATTAACTTTATGTCATTGGCTGGGCTTGCTGTTGATGGTGATCCAAAAATAGTCGCCGTTGTGTGGTGTCTGTCCATTTGTCTGTTTGCCATTTACAGCATGCAACAAGGGTGCGTTCCGCAGAAGGGCTGACTCGTAGCCGTCATAACTCGGAGCGACGGCGGCGAGGTAGAAGTATATAATGTCGGCGAGGCAGGGGTAAAACGACCGCGGCCGCCGTCGCTGTCTTCGTCGGTCGATTAATGTTCGTGATTGTCGCCGGTTTTGTTTTTGCAGCTCACACCGCGTCGCGGCTATGTACTGACAACCCTTGCTTGTGCAGACCAGGAAAAGTGGCTACGCGAGTTTCTCAAGTCGAGCCATTTATTGTGCACTCTTGTGTGTGTGTGTGTGTGTGCATGGAAGAGGGTTCGTTTAAGACCTCTTTGATGCAATCGCGCCATCGGAACAGTGAGATTGGGAATTCTTGGGATGGCTTTTGAGGGACTTGTGATGCCCCCAAAGGACAGACCACTTATTGGGGGCGAATTTCGGCAGAGAATCTGCAAAAAAGAGACCAGCTCCAGCAGTCATTCCCAAGTCTCGCTTCTCGGACATGTCCACGATCATTCTTTTCAAGTCCCACTGTTCTTCAGTCCTATACGATCTGCATCTCAAACAAATGCGCGATAGACCGTAGCGCAAGTAGCATAAAACATTCCACTTGGCCACTTGTTCTTCTTGAGCGCTGCTCTCGGTTTCACGTTCCCTTTAATTTTTTGCTTGCCGCCGTTGCTTCGTCGGCTTCTTTTTCTTTTTCTGCTTCGTCTTCTTTGTTCTTCCTTATGTACTCGCAAACAGATACATGAAGTGCTACCATAACTACGTGCACAGGTCTGTGGTGCCATCCAAGTTTACAACAGCACACCCTCTGCGTTGCTTATGGCAAAAAACGAGTACATATCCAGCGAAATGGTCGTCGTCTCCATTCAATACCAAATCCAAAAGCGAATCGAACTGACTTTCCGGTGCGGTGTGAGTTTCTCCTCGTTTCATATAGTTTTGAGCTAACCATCCCGTCAGTCGTGCAACAGCGTTCATGCACGTAGCAACAGCTACTCTCTGGCGTCAGTGTTCTGTGTGTTCCCTTTTATCGCTCTCGCTCTTACTCTCTCTCTCTCTCCCCTTATCGCCGCTGTGTGGAGTATCTGTCTGAAATAGCCGACCACGCTCCGCCGCAATCCGGAAATATGAAAGAAATGCAGTTTTTTTTTGTTTGTTGAATCTAAGGAAAAAAAAGTGAAGTTTTCATCTCGGTTCAGTTGGAAGATTGTGTAGCTTCGTGTGTGCTTTTCGCTACCGAAGCGTTTGAGTAGATATCTCGAGGATATTTGTTGGACGTGCGTTTACTACGGTTGAAGGGTAAATGCATAGCAACAGCATGTTATGCTTTGTTCAAGGAATCACTGGAATGAATCCCGATGGAAGAAAGCTCAGCAGCGACAAGATCAGATTGCCATACAAGAGGCATTTGGTCAAGGCAAGGTAAATTTGTGTTCATTCTATTTAAAGATTGAAGCTGAAGTCGTTCGTGTGCTTCCTGCTTCTGAGGCTCACCCTACTTTCTGTTTACAGCAAGTAGCTAAAAATAAAACTGACAACGTGACGCACTCAATTCTGTGAGGCTCTCCTCCCGTCCGTAGAATTCGGGAAATTCTACCTTTTGTTCAGGTCATCTTCCCCCTACTTTCTGCTAGTCGTAGGTTGTGATGTGAAGGCACAAAAGAAGCGTCTTTGCATGCTGAAACTATCGCAAAAAACCGCATCCAAAAGAAACGAACCATTTTCGAGATATGGCCGATTTTTCAATAATTAAGCCACTCCAGGTCGCTTTGCCCGAAAAGTATGCAACGATTTTCCACCCATGGCTAAATTTCTTTGCATATCGTCCGGGCTTAAAATGGGGATACCTGCTGGTTTTTCTGGGTTTCTGGTGGCCTGGTATTTCAGGCCGAATTTTGCATTGAAACGAGTGATTTTTGGGGTCTTCGTTGCACGGACCTGAATGTGGGGTGTGTGGCTGATGCTTCAGCTGAAAATATAGCATACTTACCTCGACTAGCTTACCTTGGGTACCAGTGATCCTGAAAAGGACCTTTTGTTTGTGCTTTTGAATTGTGGGTTGACTTTAAGAAAGAAACAAATTTGAGTATTTTTTTTTTATTCTTTATTAAATCGTTATGTGTCTACAACGAGTTTTAAAAATTTTGGGCGTAACTAAGGAGAGCATGACTACAAGCTAGCCTGCTGGCGTTTTCTAGCTCCTGTCTACCTACTGGCTCCTGCCTAGCTGGTGTCTCCTGCCCCGCTGGTGTCTCCTGTCCCACTGGTGTCTCCTGCCCAGCTGGTGGCTTCTGCCCAGCTCGTGGCTCCTGCCCCGCTGGTGTCTCCTGTCCAGTTGGTGGCTCCTGCCCGCTGGTGGCTCCTGCCTGCTGGTGTCTCCTGCCCGGCTGGTGTCTCCTGCCCGGCTGGTGTCTCCTGCCCCGCTGGTGGCTCCTGACCCGCTGATGGCTCCTGCCCGCTAGAGTCTCCTGCCCAGCTTGTGTCTCCTGCCCCGCTGGTGGCTCCTGCCCAGCTGGTGTCTCCTGCCCAGCTGGTGCCTCCTGCCCCGCTGGTGGCTCCTGCCCAGCTGGTGGCTCCTGCCCCGCTAGAGTCTCCTGTCCAGCTGGTGTCTCCTGCCCCGCTGGTGTCTCCTGCCCCGCTGGAGTCTCCTGTCCAGCTGGTGTCTTCTGTCCAGCTGGTGTCCCCTGCCCAGCTGGTGTCCCCTGCCCAGCTGGTGGCTCCTGCCCGGCTGGTGTCTCCTGCCCCGCTGGTGGCTCCTGACCCGCTGATGGCTCCTGCCCGCTAGAGTCTCCTGCCCAGCTTGTGTCTCCTGCCCCGCTGGTGGCTCCTGCCCAGCTGGTGTCTCCTGCCCAGTTGGTGCCTCCTGCCCAGCTGGTGCCTCCTGCCCCGCTGGTGGCTCCTGCCCAGCTGGTGGGTCCTGCCCCGCTGGTGTCTCCTGCCAAGGTGCTGTCTCCTGCCCCGCTGGTGGCTCCTGACCCGCTGGTGTCTCCCGTCCAGCTGGTGTCTCCTGCCAAGGTGCTGTCTCCTGCCCTGCTGGTGGCTCCTGGCCAGCTGATGGCTACTGCCCCGCTAGAGTCTCCTGTCAAGCTGGTGTCTCCTGCCCCGCTGGTGTCTCCTGCCCCGCTGGTGTCTCCTGTCCAGCTGGTGGCTCCTGCCCAGCTGGTGTCTCCTGCTCAGCTGGTGTCTCCTGCCCAGCTGGTGTCTCCTGCCCAGCTGGTGTCTCCTGCTCAGCTGGTGGCTCCTGCCCCGCTGGTGTCTCCTGCTCAGCTGGTGTCTCCTGCCCAGCTGGTGGCTTCTGCCCAGCTGGTGGCTCCTGCCCCGCTGGTGTCTCCTGCCAAGGTGCTGTCTCCTGCCCCGCTGGTGGCTCCTGCCCCGCTGGTGTCTCCTGCCAAGGTGCTGTCTCCTACCCCGCTGGTGTCTCTTGCCCGCTGGGTCTCCTGCCCCGCTGGTGTCTCCTGCCCCGCTGGTGTCTCCTGTCCAGCTGGTGGCTCCTGTCCAGCTGGTGGCTCCTGCGCCGCTGGTGGTTTCTGCCCGGTTGGTCTCTCCTGCCCAGCTGTAAAGGAAGTGTCTCCTTTGCTACTGCCGGCTATAGGTTTGTCATACCTGTTGTATTTCCTTTTCGAATTGAACTCAAACTTAAAGATTAAACGGAGGCACATCTGTCGAGGTCTGTAGTGGAAATCTACTCCGCCTCACAGATGCTAGAAGCCTCCAACAAAAGTCAACCCAAATGTCAAAAATATGCATTTATCCAAGGGTTCCTTTCGGAACCGTCAATTTGACAATGTCACTCCAAATTAAGGTAGGTATCAGTAAGCGAGCTCGTTGGCAATACGCTTCTTTTGCGACCGAAATTTTTGAAATCCGTCCAGTAGAAGTGAAGTTATGTAGGAAAACGTGTAGGCAAAGGTCCTTAAAAAAGCTTTTTTAGGAAAAGCACTCGTTTCACTAAATCCGGCATATCTCGAGAACCATGCGTCTGGTGTCGGAGAACTAAAGACCATCGAGGGGGGTTAAAAATACCTATCTGACCATGGCAACTTTTTTTTGCTAACCCCACCAGGAGCGTGGAAAATGACATGTTTTAGAGAACTGGGCATATCTCGAGAACTGTGCGTCCGGGGTAGGAGGTCTAAATACGCATCGATAGAGGTTGAAAAGACGCGTCTGACGATGCCAACTTTTTTTTGCCAACCCCACCAGGGGCTTGGAAAAGTAGCCGAGAAGATACATCGAAATGGAAAATCGCGAATATCTCGAAAACTATGCGTTTTTCGGGGATGCAATTCATCTCTTACGCGAATTTCGACCTAAAGCCGCGTTGGAAATACGCTTCTTTTGCGACTGAAATTTTTGAAATCCGTCCAGTAGAAGTGAAGTTATGTAGGAAAACGTGTAGGCAAAGGTCCTTAAAAAAGCTTTTTTAGGAAAAGCACTCGTTTCACTAAATCCGGCATATCTCGAGAACCATGCGTCTGGTGTCGGAGAACTAAAGACCATCGAGGGGGCTTAAAAATACCTATCTGACCATGGCAACTTTTTTTTGCTAACCCCACCAGGAGCGTGGAAAATGACAAGTTTTAGAGAACTGGGCATATCTCAAGAACTGTGCGTCCGGGGTAGGAGGTCTAAATACGCATCGATAGAGGTTGAAAAGACGCGTCTGACGATGCCAACTTTTTTTTGCCAACCCCACCAGGGGCTTGGAAAAGTAGCCGAGAAGATACATCGAAATGGAAAATCGCGAATATCTCGAAAACTATGCGTTTTTCGGGGATGCAATTCATCTCTTACGCGAATTTCGACCTAAAGCCGCGTTGGAAATACGCTTCTTTTGCGACTGAAATTTTTGAAATCCGTCCAGTAGAAGTGAAGTTATGTAGGAAAACGTGTAGGCAAAGGTCCTTAAAAAAGCTTTTTTAGGAAAAGCACTCGTTTCACTAAATCCGGCATATCTCGAGAACCATGCGTCTGGTGTCGGAGAACTAAAGACCATCGAGGGGGCTTAAAAATACCTATCTGACCATGGCAACTTTTTTTTGCTAACCCCACCAGGAGCGTGGAAAATGACATGTTTTAGAGAACTGGGCATATCTCGAGAACTGTGCGTCCGGGGTAGGAGGTCTAAATACGCATCGATAGAGGTTGAAAAGACGCGTTTGACGATGCCAACTTTTTTTTTGCCAACCCCACCAGGGGCTTGGAAAAGTAGCCGAGAAGATACATCGAAATGGAAAATCGCGAATATCTCGAAAACTATGCGTTTTTCGGGGATGCAATGCATCTCTTACGCGAATTTCGACCTAAAGCCGCGTTGGAAATACGCTTCTTTTGCGACTGAAATTTTTGAAATCCGTCCAGTAGAAGTGAAGTTATGTAGGAAAACGTGTAGGCAAAGGTCCTTAAAAAAGCTTTTTTAGGAAAAGCACTCGTTTCACTAAATCCGGCATATCTCGAGAACCATGCGTCTGGTGTCGGAGAACTAAAGACCATCGTGGGGGCTTAAAAATACCTATCTGACCATGGCAACTTTTTTTTGCTAACCCCACCAGGAGCGTGGAAAATGACAAGTTTTAGAGAACTGGGCATATCTCAAGAACTGTGCGTCCGGGGTAGGAGGTCTAAATACGCATCGATAGAGGTTGAAAAGACGCGTCTGACGATGCCAACTTTTTTTTGCCAACCCCACCAGGGGCTTGGAAAAGTAGCCGAGAAGATACATCGAAATGGAAAATCGCGAATATCTCGAAAACTATGCGTTTTTCGGGGATGCAATTCATCTCTTACGCGAATTTCGACCTAAAGCCGCGTTGGAAATACGCTTCTTTTGCGACCGAAATTTTTGAAATCCGTCCAGTAGAAGTGAAGTTATGTAGGAAAACGTGTAGGCAAAGGTCCTTAAAAAAGCTTTTTTAGGAAAAGCACTCGTTTCACTAAATCCGGTATATCTCGAGAACGGTGCGTCTGGTGTCGGAGAACTAAAGACCATCAAGGGGGGTTAAAAATACCTATCTGACCATGGCAACTTTTTTTTGCTAACCCCACCAGGAGCGTGGAAAGTGACATGTTTTAGAGAACTGGGCATAACTCGAGAACTGTGCGTCCGGGGTAGGAGGTCTAAATACGCATCGATAGAGGTTGAAAAGACGCGTCTGACGATGCCAACATTTTTTTGCCAACCCCACCAGGGGCTTGGAAAAGTAGCCGAGAAGATACATCGAAATGGAAAATCGCGAATATCTCGAAAACTATGCGTTTTTCGGGGATGCAATTCATCTCTTACGCGAATTTCGACCTAAAGCCGCGTTGGAAATACGCTTCTTTTGCGACCGAAATTTTTGAAATCCGTCCAGTAGAAGTGAAGTTATGTAGGAAAACGTGTAGGCAAAGGTCCTTAAAAAAGCTTTTTTAGGAAAAGCACTCGTTTCACTAAATCCGGTATATCTCGAGAACGGTGCGTCTGGTGTCGGAGAACTAAAGACCATCAAGGGGGGTTAAAAATACCTATCTGACCATGGCAACTTTTTTTTGCTAACCCCACCAGGAGCGTGGAAAATGACATGTTTTAGAGAACTGGGCATATCTCGAGAACTGTGCGTCCGGGGTAGGAGGTCTAAATACGCATCGATAGAGGTTGAAAAGACGCGTCTGACGATGCCAACTTTTTTTTTGCCAACCCCACCAGGGGCTTGGAAAAGTAGCCGAGAAGATACATCGAAATGGAAAATCGCGAATATCTCGAAAACTATGCGTTTTTCGGGGATGCAATTCATCTCTTACGCGAATTTCGACCTAAAGCCGCGTTGGAAATACGCTTCTTTTGCGACTGAAATTTTTGAAATCCGTCCAGTAGAAGTGAAGTTATGTAGGAAAACGTGTAGGCAAAGGTCCTTAAAAAAGCTTTTTTAGGAAAAGCACTCGTTTCACTAAATCCGGCATATCTCGAGAACCATGCGTCTGGTGTCGGAGAACTAAAGACCATCGAGGGGGCTTAAAAATACCTATCTGACCATGGCAACTTTTTTTTGCTAACCCCACCAGGAGCGTGGAAAATGACAAGTTTTAGAGAACTGGGCATATCTCAAGAACTGTGCGTCCGGGGTAGGAGGTCTAAATACGCATCGATAGAGGTTGAAAAGACGCGTCTGACGATGCCAACTTTTTTTTTGCCAACCCCACCAGGGGCTTGGAAAAGTAGCCGAGAAGATACATCGAAATGGAAAATCGCGAATATCTCGAAAACTATGCGTTTTTCGGGGATGCAATGCATCTCTTACGCGAATTTCGACCTAAAGCCGCGTTGGAAATACGCTTCTTTTGCGACTGAAATTTTTGAAATCCGTCCAGTAGAAGTGAAGTTATGTAGGAAAACGTGTAGGCAAAGGTCCTTAAAAAAGCTTTTTTAGGAAAAGCACTCGTTTCACTAAATCCGGCATATCTCGAGAACCATGCGTCTGGTGTCGGAGAACTAAAGACCATCGAGGGGGCTTAAAAATACCTATCTGACCATGGCAACTTTTTTTTGCTAACCCCACCAGGAGCGTGGAAAATGCCAAGTTTTAGAGAACTGGGCATATCTCAAGAACTGTGTGTCCGGGGTAGGAGGTCTAAATACGCATCGATAGAGGTTGAAAAGACGCGTCTGACGATGCCAACATTTTTTTGCCAACCCCACCAGGGGCTTGGAAAAGTAGCCGAGAAGATACATCGAAATGGAAAATCGCGAATATCTCGAAAACTATGCGTTTTTCGGGGATGCAATTCATCTCTTACGCGAATTTCGACCTAAAGCCGCGTTGGAAATACGCTTCTTTTGCGACTGAAATTTTTGAAATCCGTCCAGTAGAAGTGAAGTTATGTAGGAAAACGTGTAGGCAAAGGTCCTTAAAAAAGCTTTTTTAGGAAAAGCACTCGTTTCACTAAATCCGGCATATCTCGAGAACCATGCGTCTGGTGTCGGAGAACTAAAGACCATCGTGGGGGCTTAAAAATACCTATCTGACCATGGCAACTTTTTTTTGCTAACCCCACCAGGAGCGTGGAAAATGACAAGTTTTAGAGAACTGGGCATATCTCAAGAACTGTGCGTCCGGGGTAGGAGGTCTAAATACGCATCGATAGAGGTTGAAAAGACGCGTCTGACGATGCCAACTTTTTTTTGCCAACCCCACCAGGGGCTTGGAAAAGTAGCCGAGAAGATACATCGAAATGGAAAATCGCGAATATCTCGAAAACTATGCGTTTTTCGGGGATGCAATTCATCTCTTACGCGAATTTCGACCTAAAGCCGCGTTGGAAATACGCTTCTTTTGCTACCGAAATTTTTGAAATCCGTCCAGTAGAAGTGAAGTTATGTAGGAAAACGTGTAGGCAAAGGTCCTTAAAAAAGCTTTTTTAGGAAAAGCACTCGTTTCACTAAATCCGGCATATCTCGAGAACCATGCGTCTGGTGTCGGAGAACTAAAGACCATCGAGGGGGGTTAAAAATACCTATCTGACCATGGCAACTTTTTTTTGCTAACCCCACCAGGAGCGTGGAAAATGACATGTTTTAGAGAACTGGGCATATCTCGAGAACTGTGCGTCCGGGGTAGGAGGTCTAAATACGCATCGATAGAGGTTGAAAAGACGCGTCTGACGATGCCAACTTTTTTTTTGCCAACCCCATCAGGGGCTTGGAAAAGTAGCCGAGAAGATACATCGAAATGGAAAATCGCGAATATCTCGAAAACTATGCGTTTTTCGGGGATGCAATTCATCTCTTACGCGAATTTCGACCTAAAGCCGCGTTGGAAATACGCTTCTTTTGCGACTGAAATTTTTGAAATCCGTCCAGTAGAAGTGAAGTTATGTAGGAAAACGTGTAGGCAAAGGTCCTTAAAAAAGCTTTTTTAGGAAAAGCACTCGTTTCACTAAATCCGGCATATCTCGAGAACCATGCGTCTGGTGTCGGAGAACTAAAGACCATCGAGGGGGGTTAAAAATACCTATCTGACCATGGCAACTTTTTTTTGCTAACCCCACCAGGAGCGTGGAAAATGACAAGTTTTAGAGAACTGGGCATATCTCAAGAACTGTGCGTCCGGGGTAGGAGGTCTAAATACGCATCGATAGAGGTTGAAAAGACGCGTCTGACGATGCCAACATTTTTTTGCCAACCCCACCAGGGGCTTGGAAAAGTAGCCGAGAAGATACATCGAAATGGAAAATCGCGAATATCTCGAAAACTATGCGTTTTTCGGGGATGCAATTCATCTCTTATGCGAATTTCGACCTAAAGCCGCGTTGGAAATACGCTTCTTTTGCGACCGAAATTTTTGAAATCCGTCCAGTAGAAGTGAAGTTATGTAGGAAAACGTGTAGGCAAAGGTCCTTAAAAAAGCTTTTTTAGGAAAAGCACTCGTTTCACTAAATCCGGTATATCTCGAGAACGGTGCGTCTGGTGTCAGAGAACTAAAGACCATCGAGGGGGGTTAAAAATACCTATCTGACCATGGCAACTTTTTTTTGCTAACCCCACCAGGAGCGTGGAAAGTGACATGTTTTAGAGAACTGGGCATAACTCGAGAACTGTGCGTCCGGGGTAGGAGGTCTAAATACGCATCGATAGAGGTTGAAAAGACGCGTCTGACGATGCCAACATTTTTTTGCCAACCCCACCAGGGGCTTGGAAAAGTAGCCGAGAAGATACATCGAAATGGAAAATCGCGAATATCTCGAAAACTATGCGTTTTTCGGGGATGCAATTCATCTCTTACGCGAATTTCGACCTAAAGCCGCGTTGGAAATACGCTTCTTTTGCGACTGAAATTTTTGAAATCCGTCCAGTAGAAGTGAAGTTATGTAGGAAAACGTGTAGGCAAAGGTCCTTAAAAAAGCTTTTTTAGGAAAAGCACTCGTTTCACTAAATCCGGCATATCTCGAGAACCATGCGTCTGGTGTCGGAGAACTAAAGACCATCGAGGGGGCTTAAAAATACCTATCTGACCATGGCAACTTTTTTTTGCTAACCCCACCAGGAGCGTGGAAAATGACAAGTTTTAGAGAACTGGGCATATCTCAAGAACTGTGCGTCCGGGGTAGGAGGTCTAAATACGCATCGATAGAGGTTGAAAAGACGCGTCTGACGATGCCAACATTTTTTTGCCAACCCCTGCAGGGGCTTGGAAAAGTAGCCGAGAAGATACATCGAAATGGAAAATCGCGAATATCTCGAAAACTATGCGTTTTTCGGGGATGCAATTCATCTCTTACGCGAATTTCGACCTAAAGCCGCGTTGGAAATACGCTTCTTTTGCGACCGAAATTTTTGAAATCCGTCCAGTAGAAGTGAAGTTATGTAGGAAAACGTGTAGGCAAAGGTCCTTAAAAAAGCTTTTTTAGGAAAAGCACTCGTTTCACTAAATCCGGTATATCTCGAGAACGGTGCGTCTGGTGTCGGAGAACTAAAGACCATCGAGGGGGGTTAAAAATACCTATCTGACCATGGCAACTTTTTTTTGCTAACCCCACCAGGAGCGTGGAAAGTGACATGTTTTAGAGAACTGGGCATAACTCGAGAACTGTGCGTCCGGGGTAGGAGGTCTAAATACGCATCGATAGAGGTTGAAAAGACGCGTCTGACGATGCCAACATTTTTTTGCCAACCCCACCAGGGGCTTGGAAAAGTAGCCGAGAAGATACATCGAAATGGAAAATCGCGAATATCTCGAAAACTATGCGTTTTTCGGGGATGCAATTCATCTCTTAAGCGAATTTCGACCTAAAGCCGCGTTGGAAATACGCTTCTTTTGCGACTGAAATTTTTGAAATCCGTCCAGTAGAAGTGAAGTTATGTAGGAAAACGTGTAGGCAAAGGTCCTTAAAAAAGCTTTTTTAGGAAAAGCACTCGTTTCACTAAATCCGGCATATCTCGAGAACCATGCGTCTGGTGTCGGAGAACTAAAGACCATCGAGGGGGCTTAAAAATACCTATCTGACCATGGCAACTTTTTTTTGCTAACCCCACCAGGAGCGTGGAAAATGACAAGTTTTAGAGAACTGGGCATATCTCAAGAACTGTGCGTCCGGGGTAGGAGGTCTAAATACGCATCGATAGAGGTTGAAAAGACGCGTCTGACGATGCCAACATTTTTTTGCCAACCCCACCAGGGGCTTGGAAAAGTAGCCGAGAAGATACATCGAAATGGAAAATCGCGAATATCTCGAAAACTATGCGTTTTTCGGGGATGCAATTCATCTCTTACGCGAATTTCGACCTAAAGCCGCGTTGGAAATACGCTTCTTTTGCGACTGAAATTTTTGAAATCCGTCCAGTAGAAGTGAAGTTATGTAGGAAAACGTGTAGGCAAAGGTCCTTAAAAAAGCTTTTTTAGGAAAAGCACTCGTTTCACTAAATCCGGCATATCTCGAGAACCATGCGTCTGGTGTCGGAGAACTAAAGACCATCGAGGGGGCTTAAAAATACCTATCTGACCATGGCAACTTTTTTTTGCTAACCCCACCAGGAGCGTGGAAAATGACAAGTTTTAGAGAACTGGGCATATCTCAAGAACTGTGCGTCCGGGGTAGGAGGTCTAAATACGCATCGATAGAGGTTGAAAAGACGCGTCTGACGATGCCAACTTTTTTTTTGCCAACCCCACCAGGGGCTTGGAAAAGTAGCCGAGAAGATACATCGAAATGGAAAATCGCGAATATCTCGAAAACTATGCGTTTTTCGGGGATGCAATTCATCTCTTACGCGAATTTCGACCTAAAGCCGCGTTGGAAATACGCTTCTTTTGCGACCGAAATTTTTGAAATCCGTCCAGTAGAAGTGAAGTTATGTAGGAAAACGTGTAGGCAAAGGTCCTTAAAAAAGCTTTTTTAGGAAAAGCACTCGCTTCACTAAATCCGGTATATCTCGAGAACGGTGCGTCTGGTGTCGGAGAACTAAAGACCATCGAGGGGGGTTAAAAATACCTATCTGACCATGGCAACTTTTTTTTGCTAACCCCACCAGGAGCGTGGAAAATGACATGTTTTAGAGAACTGGGCATATCTCGAGAACTGTGCGTCCGGGGTAGGAGGTCTAAATACGCATCGATAGAGGTTGAAAAGACGCGTCTGACGATGCCAACTTTTTTTTTGCCAACCCCATCAGGGGCTTGGAAAAGTAGCCGAGAAGATACATCGAAATGGAAAATCGCGAATATCTCGAAAACTATGCGTTTTTCGGGGATGCAATTCATCTCTTACGCGAATTTCGACCTAAAGCCGCGTTGGAAATACGCTTCTTTTGCGACTGAAATTTTTGAAATCCGTCCAGTAGAAGTGAAGTTATGTAGGAAAACGTGTAGGCAAAGGTCCTTAAAAAAGCTTTTTTAGGAAAAGCACTCGTTTCACTAAATCCGGCATATCTCGAGAACCATGCGTCTGGTGTCGGAGAACTAAAGACCATCGAGGGGGGTTAAAAATACCTATCTGACCATGGCAACTTTTTTTTGCTAACCCCACCAGGAGCGTGGAAAATGACAAGTTTTAGAGAACTGGGCATATCTCAAGAACTGTGCGTCCGGGGTAGGAGGTCTAAATACGCATCGATAGAGGTTGAAAAGACGCGTCTGACGATGCCAACATTTTTTTGCCAACCCCACCAGGGGCTTGGAAAAGTAGCCGAGAAGATACATCGAAATGGAAAATCGCGAATATCTCGAAAACTATGCGTTTTTCGGGGATGCAATTCATCTCTTACGCGAATTTCGACCTAAAGCCGCGTTGGAAATACGCTTCTTTTGCGACTGAAATTTTTGAAATCCGTCCAGTAGAAGTGAAGTTATGTAGGAAAACGTGTAGGCAAAGGTCCTTAAAAAAGCTTTTTTAGGAAAAGCACTCGTTTCACTAAATCCGGCATATCTCGAGAACCATGCGTCTGGTGTCGGAGAACTAAAGACCATCGAGGGGGCTTAAAAATACCTATCTGACCATGGCAACTTTTTTTTGCTAACCCCACCAGGAGCGTGGAAAATGACAAGTTTTAGAGAACTGGGCATATCTCAAGAACTGTGCGTCCGGGGTAGGAGGTCTAAATACGCATCGATAGAGGTTGAAAAGACGCGTCTGACGATGCCAACTTTTTTTTTGCCAACCCCACCAGGGGCTTGGAAAAGTAGCCGAGAAGATACATCGAAATGGAAAATCGCGAATATCTCGAAAACTATGCGTTTTTCGGGGATGCAATTCATCTCTTACGCGAATTTCGACCTAAAGCCGCGTTGGAAATACGCTTCTTTTGCGACCGAAATTTTTGAAATCCGTCCAGTAGAAGTGAAGTTATGTAGGAAAACGTGTAGGCAAAGGTCCTTAAAAAAGCTTTTTTAGGAAAAGCACTCGTTTCACTAAATCCGGTATATCTCGAGAACGGTGCGTCTGGTGTCAGAGAACTAAAGACCATCGAGGGGGGTTAAAAATACCTATCTGACCATGGCAACTTTTTTTTGCTAACCCCACCAGGAGCGTGGAAAGTGACATGTTTTAGAGAACTGGGCATAACTCGAGAACTGTGCGTCCGGGGTAGGAGGTCTAAATACGCATCGATAGAGGTTGAAAAGACGCGTCTGACGATGCCAACATTTTTTTGCCAACCCCACCAGGGGCTTGGAAAAGTAGCCGAGAAGATACATCGAAATGGAAAATCGCGAATATCTCGAAAACTATGCGTTTTTCGGGGATGCAATTCATCTCTTACGCGAATTTCGACCTAAAGCCGCGTTGGAAATACGCTTCTTTTGCGACTGAAATTTTTGAAATCCGTCCAGTAGAAGTGAAGTTATGTAGGAAAACGTGTAGGCAAAGGTCCTTAAAAAAGCTTTTTTAGGAAAAGCACTCGTTTCACTAAATCCGGCATATCTCGAGAACCATGCGTCTGGTGTCGGAGAACTAAAGACCATCGAGGGGGGTTAAAAATACCTATCTGACCATGGCAACTTTTTTTTGCTAACCCCACCAGGAGCGTGGAAAATGACATGTTTTAGAGAACTGGGCATATCTCGAGAACTGTGCGTCCGGGGTAGGAGGTCTAAATACGCATCGATAGAGGTTGAAAAGACGCGTCTGACGATGCCAACTTTTTTTTTGCCAACCCCATCAGGGGCTTGGAAAAGTAGCCGAGAAGATACATCGAAATGGAAAATCGCGAATATCTCGAAAACTATGCGTTTTTCGGGGATGCAATTCATCTCTTACGCGAATTTCGACCTAAAGCCGCGTTGGAAATACGCTTCTTTTGCGACTGAAATTTTTGAAATCCGTCCAGTAGAAGTGAAGTTATGTAGGAAAACGTGTAGGCAAAGGTCCTTAAAAAAGCTTTTTTAGGAAAAGCACTCGTTTCACTAAATCCGGCATATCTCGAGAACCATGCGTCTGGTGTCGGAGAACTAAAGACCATCGAGGGGGGTTAAAAATACCTATCTGACCATGGCAACTTTTTTTTGCTAACCCCACCAGGAGCGTGGAAAATGACAAGTTTTAGAGAACTGGGCATATCTCAAGAACTGTGCGTCCGGGGTAGGAGGTCTAAATACGCATCGATAGAGGTTGAAAAGACGCGTCTGACGATGCCAACATTTTTTTGCCAACCCCACCAGGGGCTTGGAAAAGTAGCCGAGAAGATACATCGAAATGGAAAATCGCGAATATCTCGAAAACTATGCGTTTTTCGGGGATGCAATTCATCTCTTACGCGAATTTCGACCTAAAGCCGCGTTGGAAATACGCTTCTTTTGCGACTGAAATTTTTGAAATCCGTCCAGTAGAAGTGAAGTTATGTAGGAAAACGTGTAGGCAAAGGTCCTTAAAAAAGCTTTTTTAGGAAAAGCACTCGTTTCACTAAATCCGGCATATCTCGAGAACCATGCGTCTGGTGTCGGAGAACTAAAGACCATCGAGGGGGCTTAAAAATACCTATCTGACCATGGCAACTTTTTTTTGCTAACCCCACCAGGAGCGTGGAAAATGACAAGTTTTAGAGAACTGGGCATATCTCAAGAACTGTGCGTCCGGGGTAGGAGGTCTAAATACGCATCGATAGAGGTTGAAAAGACGCGTCTGACGATGCCAACTTTTTTTTTGCCAACCCCACCAGGGGCTTGGAAAAGTAGCCGAGAAGATACATCGAAATGGAAAATCGCGAATATCTCGAAAACTATGCGTTTTTCGGGGATGCAATTCATCTCTTACGCGAATTTCGACCTAAAGCCGCGTTGGAAATACGCTTCTTTTGCGACCGAAATTTTTGAAATCCGTCCAGTAGAAGTGAAGTTATGTAGGAAAACGTGTAGGCAAAGGTCCTTAAAAAAGCTTTTTTAGGAAAAGCACTCGTTTCACTAAATCCGGCATATCTCGAGAACCATGCGTCTGGTGTCGGAGAACTAAAGACCATCGAGGGGGCTTAAAAATACCTATCTGACCATGGCAACTTTTTTTTGCTAACCCCACCAGGAGCGTGGAAAATGACATGTTTTAGAGAACTGGGCATATCTCGAGAACTGTGCGTCCGGGGTAGGAGGTCTAAATACGCATCGATAGAGGTTGAAAAGACGCGTCTGACGATGCCAACTTTTTTTTTGCCAACCCCATCAGGGGCTTGGAAAAGTAGCCGAGAAGATACATCGAAATGGAAAATCGCGAATATCTCGAAAACTATGCGTTTTTCGGGGATGCAATTCATCTCTTACGCGAATTTCGACCTAAAGCCGCGTTGGAAATACGCTTCTTTTGCGACTGAAATTTTTGAAATCCGTCCAGTAGAAGTGAAGTTATGTAGGAAAACGTGTAGGCAAAGGTCCTTAAAAAGCTTTTTTAGGAAAAGCACTCGTTTCACTAAATCCGGCATATCTCGAGAACCATGCGTCTGGTGTCGGAGAACTAAAGACCATCGAGGGGGGTTAAAAATACCTATCTGACCATGGCAACTTTTTTTTGCTAACCCCACCAGGAGCGTGGAAAATGACAAGTTTTAGAGAACTGGGCATATCTCAAGAACTGTGCGTCCGGGGTAGGAGGTCTAAATACGCATCGATAGAGGTTGAAAAGACGCGTCTGACGATGCCAACATTTTTTTGCCAACCCCACCAGGGGCTTGGAAAGTAGCCGAGAAGATACATCGAAATGGAAAATCGCGAATATCTCGAAAACTATGCGTTTTTCGGGGATGCAATTCATCTCTACGCGAATTTCGACCTAAAGCCGCGTTGGAAATACGCTTCTTTTGCGACTGAAATTTTTGAAATCCGTCCAGTAGAAGTGAAGTTATGTAGGAAAACGTGTAGGCAAAGGTCCTTAAAAAAGCTTTTTTAGGAAAGCACTCGTTTCACTAAATCCGGCATATCTCGAGAACCATGCGTCTGGTGTCGGAGAACTAAAGACCATCGAGGGGGCTTAAAATACCTATCTGACCTTGGCAACTTTTTTTTGCTAACCCCACCAGGAGCGTGGAAAATGACAAGTTTTAGAGAACTGGGCATATCTCAAGAACTGTGCGTCCGGGGTAGGAGGTCTAAATACGCATCGATAGAGGTTGAAAAGACGCGTCTGACGATGCCAACTTTTTTTTTTGCCAACCCCACCAGGGGCTTGGAAAAGTAGCCGAGAAGATACATCGAAATGGAAAATCGCGAATATCTCGAAAACTATGCGTTTTTTCGGGGATGCAATTCATCTCTTACGCGAATTTCGACCTAAAGCCGCGTTGAAATACGCTTCTTTTGCGACCGAAATTTTGAAATCCGTCCAGTAGAAGTGAAGTTATGTAGGAAAACGTGTAGGCAAAGGTCCTTAAAAAAGCTTTTTTAGGAAAAGCACTCGTTTCACTAATCCGGTATATCTCGAGAACGGTGCGTCTGGTGTCGGAGAACTAAAGACCATCGAGGGGGGTTAAAAATACCTATCTGACCATGCAACTTTTTTTTGCTAACCCCACCAGGAGCGTGGAAAATGACATGTTTTAGAGAACTGGGCATATCTCGAGAACTGTGCGTCCGGGGTAGGAGGTCTAAATACGCATCGATAGAGGTTGAAAAGACGCGTCTGACGATGCCAACTTTTTTTTTGCCAACCCCATCAGGGGCTTGGAAAAGTAGCCGAGAAGATACATCGAAATGGAAATCGCGAATATCTCGAAAACTATGCGTTTTTCGGGATGCAATTCATCTCTTACGCGAATTTCGACCTAAAGCCGCGTTGGAAAATACGCTTCTTTTGCGACTGAAATTTTTGAAATCCGTCCAGTAGAAGTGAAGTTATGTAGGAAAACGTGTAGGCAAAGGTCCTTAAAAAAAGCTTTTTTAGGAAAAGCACTCGTTTCACTAAATCCGGCATATCTCGAGAACCATGCGTCTGGTGTCGGAGAACTAAAGACCATCGAGGGGGCTTAAAATACCTATCTGACCATGGCAACTTTTTTTTGCTAACCCCACCAGGAGCGTGGAAAATGACAAGTTTTAGAGAACTGGGCATATCTCAAGAACTGTGCGTCCGGGTAGGAGGTCTAAATACGCATCGATAGAGGTTGAAAAGACGCGTCTGACGATGCCAACTTTTTTTTGCCAACCCCACCAGGGCTTCCAGGGGCTTGGAAAAGTAGCCGAGAAGATACATCGAAATGGAAAATCGCGAATATCTCGAAAACTATGCGTTTTTCGGGGATGCAATTCATCTCTTACGCGAATTTCGACCTAAAGCCGCGTTGGAAATACGCTTCTTTTGCGACCGAAATTTTTGAAATCCGTCCAGTAGAAGTGAAGTTATGTAGGAAAACGTGTAGGCAAAGGTCCTTAAAAAAGCTTTTTTAGGAAAAGCACTCGTTTCACTAAATCCGGTATATCTCGAGAACGGTGCGTCTGGTGTCAGAGAACTAAAGACCATCGAGGGGGGTTAAAAATACCTATCTGACCATGGCAACTTTTTTTTGCTAACCCCACCAGGAGCGTGGAAAGTGACATGTTTTAGAGAACTGGGCATAACTCGAGAACTGTGCGTCCGGGGTAGGAGGTCTAAATACGCATCGATAGAGGTTGAAAAGACGCGTCTGACGATGCCAACATTTTTTTGCCAACCCCACCAGGGGCTTGGAAAAGTAGCCGAGAAGATACATCGAAATGGAAAATCGCGAATATCTCGAAAACTATGCGTTTTTCGGGGATGCAATTCATCTCTTACGCGAATTTCGACCTAAAGCCGCGTTGGAAATACGCTTCTTTTGCGACTGAAATTTTTGAAATCCGTCCAGTAGAAGTGAAGTTATGTAGGAAAACGTGTAGGCAAAGGTCCTTAAAAAAGCTTTTTTAGGAAAAGCACTCGTTTCACTAAATCCGGCATATCTCGAGAACCATGCGTCTGGTGTCGGAGAACTAAAGACCATCGAGGGGGCTTAAAAATACCTATCTGACCATGGCAACTTTTTTTTGCTAACCCCACCAGGAGCGTGGAAAATGACAAGTTTTAGAGAACTGGGCATATCTCAAGAACTGTGCGTCCGGGGTAGGAGGTCTAAATACGCATCGATAGAGGTTGAAAAGACGCGTCTGACGATGCCAACATTTTTTTGCCAACCCCTGCAGGGGCTTGGAAAAGTAGCCGAGAAGATACATCGAAATGGAAAATCGCGAATATCTCGAAAACTATGCGTTTTTCGGGGATGCAATTCATCTCTTACGCGAATTTCGACCTAAAGCCGCGTTGGAAATACGCTTCTTTTGCGACCGAAATTTTTGAAATCCGTCCAGTAGAAGTGAAGTTATGTAGGAAAACGTGTAGGCAAAGGTCCTTAAAAAAGCTTTTTTAGGAAAAGCACTCGTTTCACTAAATCCGGTATATCTCGAGAACGGTGCGTCTGGTGTCGGAGAACTAAAGACCATCAAGGGGGGTTAAAAATACCTATCTGACCATGGCAACTTTTTTTTGCTAACCCCACCAGGAGCGTGGAAAATGACATGTTTTAGAGAACTGGGCATATCTCGAGAACTGTGCGTCCGGGGTAGGAGGTCTAAATACGCATCGATAGAGGTTGAAAAGACGCGTCTGACGATGCCAACTTTTTTTTTGCCAACCCCACCAGGGGCTTGGAAAAGTAGCCGAGAAGATACATCGAAATGGAAAATCGCGAATATCTCGAAAACTATGCGTTTTTCGGGGATGCAATTCATCTCTTACGCGAATTTCGACCTAAAGCCGCGTTGGAAATACGCTTCTTTTGCGACTGAAATTTTTGAAATCCGTCCAGTAGAAGTGAAGTTATGTAGGAAAACGTGTAGGCAAAGGTCCTTAAAAAAGCTTTTTTAGGAAAAGCACTCGTTTCACTAAATCCGGCATATCTCGAGAACCATGCGTCTGGTGTCGGAGAACTAAAGACCATCGAGGGGGCTTAAAAATACCTATCTGACCATGGCAACTTTTTTTTGCTAACCCCACCAGGAGCGTGGAAAATGACAAGTTTTAGAGAACTGGGCATATCTCAAGAACTGTGCGTCCGGGGTAGGAGGTCTAAATACGCATCGATAGAGGTTGAAAAGACGCGTCTGACGATGCCAACATTTTTTTGCCAACCCCACCAGGGGCTTGGAAAAGTAGCCGAGAAGATACATCGAAATGGAAAATCGCGAATATCTCGAAAACTATGCGTTTTTCGGGGATGCAATTCATCTCTTACGCGAATTTCGACCTAAAGCCGCGTTGGAAATACGCTTCTTTTGCGACCGAAATTTTTGAAATCCGTCCAGTAGAAGTGAAGTTATGTAGGAAAACGTGTAGGCAAAGGTCCTTAAAAAAGCTTTTTTAGGAAAAGCACTCGTTTCACTGAATCGGGCAGATTTCGAGAACGGTGCGTCTGGGGTCGGAGAACTGAAGACCATCGAGGGGGGTTAAAAATACCTATCTGACCATGGCAACGTTTTTTTCCTAACCCCACCAGGAGCGTGGAAAATGACATGTTTTAGAGAACCGGGCATATCTCGAGAACTGTGCGTCCGGGGTAGGAGGTCTAAAGACCCATCGATAGAGGTTGAAAAGACGCGTCTGACGATGCCAACTTTTTTTTGCCAACCCCACCAGGGGCTTGGAAAAGTAGCCGAGAAGATACATCGAAATGGAAAATCGCGAATATCTCGAAAACTATGCGTTTTTCGGGGATGCAATTCATCTCTTACGCGAATTTCGACCTAAAGCCGCGTTGGAAATACGCTTCTTTTGCGACCGAAATTTTTGAAATCCGTCCAGTAGAAGTGAAGTTATGTAGGAAAACGTGTAGGCAAAGGTCCTTAAAAAAGCTTTTTTAGGAAAAGCACTCGTTTCACTGAATCGGGCAGATTTCGAGAACGGTGCGTCTGGGGTCGGAGAACTGAAGACCATCGAGGGGGGTTAAAAATACCTATCTGACCATGGCAACGTTTTTTTCCTAACCCCACCAGGAGCGTGGAAAATGACATGTTTTAGAGAACCGGGCATATCTCGAGAACTGTGCGTCCGGGGTAGGAGGTCTAAATACGCATCGATAGAGGTTGAAAAGACGCGTCTGACGATGCCAACTTTTTTTTGCCAACCCCACCAGGGGCTTGGAAAAGTAGCCGAGAAGATACATCGAAATGGAAAATCGCGAATATCTCGAAAACTATGCGTTTTTCGGGGATGCAATTCATCTCTTACGCGAATTTCGACCTAAAGCCGCGTTGGAAATACGCTTCTTTTGCGACCGAAATTTTTGAAATCCGTCCAGTAGAAGTGAAGTTATGTAGGAAAACGTGTAGGCAAAGGTCCTTAAAAAAGCTTTTTTAGGAAAAGCACTCGTTTCACTAAATCCGGCATATCTCGAGAACGGTGCGTCTGGTGTCGGAGAACTAAAGACCATCGAGGGGGGTTAAAAATACCTATCTGACCATGGCAACTTTTTTTTGCTAACCCCACCAGGAGCGTGGAAAATGACATGTTTTAGAGAACTGGGCATAACTCGAGAACTGTGCGTCCGGGGTAGGAGGTCTAAACACGCATCGATAGAGGCTGAAAAGACGCGTCTGACGATGCCAACTTTTTTTTGCCAACCCCACCAGGGGCTTGGAAAAGTAGCCGAGAAGATACATCGAAATGGAAAATCGCGAATATCTCGAAAACTATGTGTTTTTCGGGGATGCAATTCATCTCTTACGCGAATTTCGACCTAAAGCCGCGTTGGAAATACGCTTCTTTTGCGACCGAAATTTTTGAAATCCGTCCAGTAGAAGTGAAGTTATGTAGGAAAACGTGTAGGCAAAGGTCCTTAAAAAAGCTTTTTTAGGAAAAGCACTCGTTTCACTAAATCCGGCATATCTCGAGAACCATGCGTTGGTGTCGGAGAACTAAAGACCATCGAGGGGGGTTAAAAATACCTATCTGACCATGGCAACTTTTTTTTGCTAACCCCACCAGGAGCGTGGAAAATGACATGTTTTAGAGAACTGGGCATATCTCGAGAACTGTGCGTCCGGGGTAGGAGGTCTAAATACGCATCGATAGAGGTTGAAAAGACGCGTCTGACGATGCCAACTTTTTTTTTGCCAACCCCATCAGGGGCTTGGAAAAGTAGCCGAGAAGATACATCGAAATGGAAAATCGCGAATATCTCGAAAACTATGCGTTTTTCGGGGATGCAATTCATCTCTTACGCGAATTTCGACCTAAAGCCGCGTTGGAAATACGCTTCTTTTGCGACTGAAATTTTTGAAATCCGTCCAGTAGAAGTGAAGTTATGTAGGAAAACGTGTAGGCAAAGGTCCTTAAAAAAGCTTTTTTAGGAAAAGCACTCGTTTCACTAAATCCGGCATATCTCGAGAACCATGCGTCTGGTGTCGGAGAACTAAAGACCATCGAGGGGGGTTAAAAATACCTATCTGACCATGGCAACTTTTTTTTGCTAACCCCACCAGGAGCGTGGAAAATGACAAGTTTTAGAGAACTGGGCATATCTCAAGAACTGTGCGTCCGGGGTAGGAGGTCTAAATACGCATCGATAGAGGTTGAAAAGACGCGTCTGACGATGCCAACATTTTTTTGCCAACCCCACCAGGGGCTTGGAAAAGTAGCCGAGAAGATACATCGAAATGGAAAATCGCGAATATCTCGAAAACTATGCGTTTTTCGGGGATGCAATTCATCTCTTACGCGAATTTCGACCTAAAGCCGCGTTGGAAATACGCTTCTTTTGCGACTGAAATTTTTGAAATCCGTCCAGTAGAAGTGAAGTTATGTAGGAAAACGTGTAGGCAAAGGTCCTTAAAAAAGCTTTTTTAGGAAAAGCACTCGTTTCACTAAATCCGGCATATCTCGAGAACCATGCGTCTGGTGTCGGAGAACTAAAGACCATCGAGGGGGCTTAAAAATACCTATCTGACCATGGCAACTTTTTTTTGCTAACCCCACCAGGAGCGTGGAAAATGACAAGTTTTAGAGAACTGGGCATATCTCAAGAACTGTGCGTCCGGGGTAGGAGGTCTAAATACGCATCGATAGAGGTTGAAAAGACGCGTCTGACGATGCCAACTTTTTTTTTGCCAACCCCACCAGGGGCTTGGAAAAGTAGCCGAGAAGATACATCGAAATGGAAAATCGCGAATATCTCGAAAACTATGCGTTTTTCGGGGATGCAATTCATCTCTTACGCGAATTTCGACCTAAAGCCGCGTTGGAAATACGCTTCTTTTGCGACCGAAATTTTTGAAATCCGTCCAGTAGAAGTGAAGTTATGTAGGAAAACGTGTAGGCAAAGGTCCTTAAAAAAGCTTTTTTAGGAAAAGCACTCGTTTCACTAAATCCGGTATATCTCGAGAACGGTGCGTCTGGTGTCAGAGAACTAAAGACCATCGAGGGGGGTTAAAAATACCTATCTGACCATGGCAACTTTTTTTTGCTAACCCCACCAGGAGCGTGGAAAGTGACATGTTTTAGAGAACTGGGCATAACTCGAGAACTGTGCGTCCGGGGTAGGAGGTCTAAATACGCATCGATAGAGGTTGAAAAGACGCGTCTGACGATGCCAACATTTTTTTGCCAACCCCACCAGGGGCTTGGAAAAGTAGCCGAGAAGATACATCGAAATGGAAAATCGCGAATATCTCGAAAACTATGCGTTTTTCGGGGATGCAATTCATCTCTTACGCGAATTTCGACCTAAAGCCGCGTTGGAAATACGCTTCTTTTGCGACTGAAATTTTTGAAATCGTCCAGTAGAAGTGAAGTTATGTAGGAAAACGTGTAGGCAAAGGTCCTTAAAAAAGCTTTTTTAGGAAAAGCACTCGTTTCACTAAATCCGGCATATCTCGAGAACCATGCGTCTGGTGTCGGAGAACTAAAGACCATCGAGGGGGGTTAAAAATACCTATCTGACCATGGCAACTTTTTTTTGCTAACCCCACCAGGAGCGTGGAAAATGACATGTTTTAGAGAACTGGGCATATCTCGAGAACTGTGCGTCCGGGGTAGGAGGTCTAAATACGCATCGATAGAGGTTGAAAAGACGCGTCTGACGATGCCAACTTTTTTTTTGCCAACCCCATCAGGGGCTTGGAAAAGTAGCCGAGAAGATACATCGAAATGGAAAATCGCGAATATCTCGAAAACTATGCGTTTTTCGGGGATGCAATTCATCTCTTACGCGAATTTCGACCTAAAGCCGCGTTGGAAATACGCTTCTTTTGCGACTGAAATTTTTGAAATCCGTCCAGTAGAAGTGAAGTTATGTAGGAAAACGTGTAGGCAAAGGTCCTTAAAAAAGCTTTTTTAGGAAAAGCACTCGTTTCACTAAATCCGGCATATCTCGAGAACCATGCGTCTGGTGTCGGAGAACTAAAGACCATCGAGGGGGGTTAAAAATACCTATCTGACCATGGCAACTTTTTTTTGCTAACCCCACCAGGAGCGTGGAAAATGACAAGTTTTAGAGAACTGGGCATATCTCAAGAACTGTGCGTCCGGGGTAGGAGGTCTAAATACGCATCGATAGAGGTTGAAAAGACGCGTCTGACGATGCCAACATTTTTTTGCCAACCCCACCAGGGGCTTGGGAAAAGTAGCCGAGAAGATACATCGAAATGGAAAATCGCGAATATCTCGAAAACTATGCGTTTTTCGGGGATGCAATTCATCTCTTACGCGAATTTCGACCTAAAGCCGCGTTGGAAATACGCTTCTTTTGCGACTGAAATTTTTGAAATCCGTCCAGTAGAAGTGAAGTTATGTAGGAAAACGTGTAGGCAAAGGTCCTTAAAAAAGCTTTTTTAGGAAAAGCACTCGTTTCACTAAATCCGGCATATCTCGAGAACCATGCGTCTGGTGTCGGAGAACTAAAGACCATCGAGGGGGCTTAAAAATACCTATCTGACCATGGCAACTTTTTTTTGCTAACCCCACCAGGAGCGTAGAAAATGACAAGTTTTAGAGAACTGGGCATATCTCAAGAACTGTGCGTCCGGGGTAGGAGGTCTAAATACGCATCGATAGAGGTTGAAAAGACGCGTCTGACGATGCCAACTTTTTTTTTGCCAACCCCACCAGGGGCTTGGAAAAGTAGCCGAGAAGATACATCGAAATGGAAAATCGCGAATATCTCGAAAACTATGCGTTTTTCGGGGATGCAATTCATCTCTTACGCGAATTTCGACCTAAAGCCGCGTTGGAAATACGCTTCTTTTGCGACCGAAATTTTTGAAATCCGTCCAGTAGAAGTGAAGTTATGTAGGAAAACGTGTAGGCAAAGGTCCTTAAAAAAGCTTTTTTAGGAAAAGCACTCGTTTCACTAAATCCGGTATATCTCGAGAACGGTGCGTCTGGTGTCGGAGAACTAAAGACCATCGAGGGGGGTTAAAAATACCTATCTGACCATGGCAACTTTTTTTTGCTAACCCCACCAGGAGCGTGGAAAATGACATGTTTTAGAGAACTGGGCATATCTCGAGAACTGTGCGTCCGGGGTAGGAGGTCTAAATACGCATCGATAGAGGTTGAAAAGACGCGTCTGACGATGCCAACTTTTTTTTTGCCAACCCCATCAGGGGCTTGGAAAAGTAGCCGAGAAGATACATCGAAATGGAAAATCGCGAATATCTCGAAAACTATGCGTTTTTCGGGGATGCAATTCATCTCTTACGCGAATTTCGACCTAAAGCCGCGTTGGAAATACGCTTCTTTTGCGACTGAAATTTTTGAAATCCGTCCAGTAGAAGTGAAGTTATGTAGGAAAACGTGTAGGCAAAGGTCCTTAAAAAAGCTTTTTTAGGAAAAGCACTCGTTTCACTAAATCCGGCATATCTCGAGAACCATGCGTCTGGTGTCGGAGAACTAAAGACCATCGAGGGGGGTTAAAAATACCTATCTGACCATGGCAACTTTTTTTTGCTAACCCCACCAGGAGCGTGGAAAATGACAAGTTTTAGAGAACTGGGCATATCTCAAGAACTGTGCGTCCGGGGTAGGAGGTCTAAATACGCATCGATAGAGGTTGAAAAGACGCGTCTGACGATGCCAACATTTTTTTGCCAACCCCACCAGGGGCTTGGAAAAGTAGCCGAGAAGATACATCGAAATGGAAAATCGCGAATATCTCGAAAACTATGCGTTTTTCGGGGATGCAATTCATCTCTTACGCGAATTTCGACCTAAAGCCGCGTTGGAAATACGCTTCTTTTGCGACTGAAATTTTTGAAATCCGTCCAGTAGAAGTGAAGTTATGTAGGAAAACGTGTAGGCAAAGGTCCTTAAAAAAGCTTTTTTAGGAAAAGCACTCGTTTCACTAAATCCGGCATATCTCGAGAACCATGCGTCTGGTGTCGGAGAACTAAAGACCATCGAGGGGGCTTAAAAATACCTATCTGACCATGGCAACTTTTTTTTGCTAACCCCACCAGGAGCGTGGAAAATGACAAGTTTTAGAGAACTGGGCATATCTCAAGAACTGTGCGTCCGGGGTAGGAGGTCTAAATACGCATCGATAGAGGTTGAAAAGACGCGTCTGACGATGCCAACTTTTTTTTTGCCAACCCCACCAGGGGCTTGGAAAAGTAGCCGAGAAGATACATCGAAATGGAAAATCGCGAATATCTCGAAAACTATGCGTTTTTCGGGGATGCAATTCATCTCTTACGCGAATTTCGACCTAAAGCCGCGTTGGAAATACGCTTCTTTTGCGACCGAAATTTTTGAAATCCGTCCAGTAGAAGTGAAGTTATGTAGGAAAACGTGTAGGCAAAGGTCCTTAAAAAAGCTTTTTTAGGAAAAGCACTCGTTTCACTAAATCCGGTATATCTCGAGAACGGTGCGTCTGGTGTCGGAGAACTAAAGACCATCGAGGGGGGTTAAAAATACCTATCTGACCATGGCAACTTTTTTTTGCTAACCCCACCAGGAGCGTGGAAAATGACATGTTTTAGAGAACTGGGCATATCTCGAGAACTGTGCGTCCGGGGTAGGAGGTCTAAATACGCATCGATAGAGGTTGAAAAGACGCGTCTGACGATGCCAACTTTTTTTTTGCCAACCCCATCAGGGGCTTGGAAAAGTAGCCGAGAAGATACATCGAAATGGAAAATCGCGAATATCTCGAAAACTATGCGTTTTTCGGGGATGCAATTCATCTCTTACGCGAATTTCGACCTAAAGCCGCGTTGGAAATACGCTTCTTTTGCGACTGAAATTTTTGAAATCCGTCCAGTAGAAGTGAAGTTATGTAGGAAAACGTGTAGGCAAAGGTCCTTAAAAAAGCTTTTTTAGGAAAAGCACTCGTTTCACTAAATCCGGCATATCTCGAGAACCATGCGTCTGGTGTCGGAGAACTAAAGACCATCGAGGGGGCTTAAAAATACCTATCTGACCATGGCAACTTTTTTTTGCTAACCCCACCAGGAGCGTGGAAAATGACAAGTTTTAGAGAACTGGGCATATCTCAAGAACTGTGCGTCCGGGGTAGGAGGTCTAAATACGCATCGATAGAGGTTGAAAAGACGCGTCTGACGATGCCAACTTTTTTTTTGCCAACCCCACCAGGGGCTTGGAAAAGTAGCCGAGAAGATACATCGAAATGGAAAATCGCGAATATCTCGAAAACTATGCGTTTTTCGGGGATGCAATTCATCTCTTACGCGAATTTCGACCTAAAGCCGCGTTGGAAATACGCTTCTTTTGCGACCGAAATTTTTGAAATCCGTCCAGTAGAAGTGAAGTTATGTAGGAAAACGTGTAGGCAAAGGTCCTTAAAAAAGCTTTTTTAGGAAAAGCACTCGTTTCACTAAATCCGGTATATCTCGAGAACGGTGCGTCTGGTGTCAGAGAACTAAAGACCATCGAGGGGGGTTAAAAATACCTATCTGACCATGGCAACTTTTTTTTGCTAACCCCACCAGGAGCGTGGAAAGTGACATGTTTTAGAGAACTGGGCATAACTCGAGAACTGTGCGTCCGGGGTAGGAGGTCTAAATACGCATCGATAGAGGTTGAAAAGACGCGTCTGACGATGCCAACATTTTTTTGCCAACCCCACCAGGGGCTTGGAAAAGTAGCCGAGAAGATACATCGAAATGGAAAATCGCGAATATCTCGAAAACTATGCGTTTTTCGGGGATGCAATTCATCTCTTACGCGAATTTCGACCTAAAGCCGCGTTGGAAATACGCTTCTTTTGCGACTGAAATTTTTGAAATCCGTCCAGTAGAAGTGAAGTTATGTAGGAAAACGTGTAGGCAAAGGTCCTTAAAAAAGCTTTTTTAGGAAAAGCACTCGTTTCACTAAATCCGGCATATCTCGAGAACCATGCGTCTGGTGTCGGAGAACTAAAGACCATCGAGGGGGCTTAAAAATACCTATCTGACCATGGCAACTTTTTTTTGCTAACCCCACCAGGAGCGTGGAAAATGACAAGTTTTAGAGAACTGGGCATATCTCAAGAACTGTGCGTCCGGGGTAGGAGGTCTAAATACGCATCGATAGAGGTTGAAAAGACGCGTCTGACGATGCCAACATTTTTTTGCCAACCCCTGCAGGGGCTTGGAAAAGTAGCCGAGAAGATACATCGAAATGGAAAATCGCGAATATCTCGAAAACTATGCGTTTTTCGGGGATGCAATTCATCTCTTACGCGAATTTCGACCTAAAGCCGCGTTGGAAATACGCTTCTTTTGCGACCGAAATTTTTGAAATCCGTCCAGTAGAAGTGAAGTTATGTAGGAAAACGTGTAGGCAAAGGTCCTTAAAAAAGCTTTTTTAGGAAAAGCACTCGTTTCACTAAATCCGGTATATCTCGAGAACGGTGCGTCTGGTGTCGGAGAACTAAAGACCATCAAGGGGGGTTAAAAATACCTATCTGACCATGGCAACTTTTTTTTGCTAACCCCACCAGGAGCGTGGAAAATGACATGTTTTAGAGAACTGGGCATATCTCGAGAACTGTGCGTCCGGGGTAGGAGGTCTAAATACGCATCGATAGAGGTTGAAAAGACGCGTCTGACGATGCCAACTTTTTTTTTGCCAACCCCACCAGGGGCTTGGAAAAGTAGCCGAGAAGATACATCGAAATGGAAAATCGCGAATATCTCGAAAACTATGCGTTTTTCGGGGATGCAATTCATCTCTTACGCGAATTTCGACCTAAAGCCGCGTTGGAAATACGCTTCTTTTGCGACTGAAATTTTTGAAATCCGTCCAGTAGAAGTGAAGTTATGTAGGAAAACGTGTAGGCAAAGGTCCTTAAAAAAGCTTTTTTAGGAAAAGCACTCGTTTCACTAAATCCGGCATATCTCGAGAACCATGCGTCTGGTGTCGGAGAACTAAAGACCATCGAGGGGGCTTAAAAATACCTATCTGACCATGGCAACTTTTTTTTGCTAACCCCACCAGGAGCGTGGAAAATGACAAGTTTTAGAGAACTGGGCATATCTCAAGAACTGTGCGTCCGGGGTAGGAGGTCTAAATACGCATCGATAGAGGTTGAAAAGACGCGTCTGACGATGCCAACATTTTTTTGCCAACCCCACCAGGGGCTTGGAAAAGTAGCCGAGAAGATACATCGAAATGGAAAATCGCGAATATCTCGAAAACTATGCGTTTTTCGGGGATGCAATTCATCTCTTACGCGAATTTCGACCTAAAGCCGCGTTGGAAATACGCTTCTTTTGCGACCGAAATTTTTGAAATCCGTCCAGTAGAAGTGAAGTTATGTAGGAAAACGTGTAGGCAAAGGTCCTTAAAAAAGCTTTTTTAGGAAAAGCACTCGTTTCACTGAATCGGGCAGATTTCGAGAACGGTGCGTCTGGGGTCGGAGAACTGAAGACCATCGAGGGGGGTTAAAAATACCTATCTGACCATGGCAACGTTTTTTTCCTAACCCCACCAGGAGCGTGGAAAATGACATGTTTTAGAGAACCGGGCATATCTCGAGAACTGTGCGTCCGGGGTAGGAGGTCTAAAGACCCATCGATAGAGGTTGAAAAGACGCGTCTGACGATGCCAACTTTTTTTTGCCAACCCCACCAGGGGCTTGGAAAAGTAGCCGAGAAGATACATCGAAATGGAAAATCGCGAATATCTCGAAAACTATGCGTTTTTCGGGGATGCAATTCATCTCTTACGCGAATTTCGACCTAAAGCCGCGTTGGAAATACGCTTCTTTTGCGACCGAAATTTTTGAAATCCGTCCAGTAGAAGTGAAGTTATGTAGGAAAACGTGTAGGCAAAGGTCCTTAAAAAAGCTTTTTTAGGAAAAGCACTCGTTTCACTGAATCGGGCAGATTTCGAGAACGGTGCGTCTGGGGTCGGAGAACTGAAGACCATCGAGGGGGGTTAAAAATACCTATCTGACCATGGCAACGTTTTTTTCCTAACCCCACCAGGAGCGTGGAAAATGACATGTTTTAGAGAACCGGGCATATCTCGAGAACTGTGCGTCCGGGGTAGGAGGTCTAAATACGCATCGATAGAGGTTGAAAAGACGCGTCTGACGATGCCAACTTTTTTTTGCCAACCCCACCAGGGGCTTGGAAAAGTAGCCGAGAAGATACATCGAAATGGAAAATCGCGAATATCTCGAAAACTATGCGTTTTTCGGGGATGCAATTCATCTCTTACGCGAATTTCGACCTAAAGCCGCGTTGGAAATACGCTTCTTTTGCGACCGAAATTTTTGAAATCCGTCCAGTAGAAGTGAAGTTATGTAGGAAAACGTGTAGGCAAAGGTCCTTAAAAAAGCTTTTTTAGGAAAAGCACTCGTTTCACTAAATCCGGCATATCTCGAGAACGGTGCGTCTGGTGTCGGAGAACTAAAGACCATCGAGGGGGGTTAAAAATACCTATCTGACCATGGCAACTTTTTTTTGCTAACCCCACCAGGAGCGTGGAAAATGACATGTTTTAGAGAACTGGGCATAACTCGAGAACTGTGCGTCCGGGGTAGGAGGTCTAAACACGCATCGATAGAGGCTGAAAAGACGCGTCTGACGATGCCAACTTTTTTTTGCCAACCCCACCAGGGGCTTGGAAAAGTAGCCGAGAAGATACATCGAAATGGAAAATCGCGAATATCTCGAAAACTATGTGTTTTTCGGGGATGCAATTCATCTCTTACGCGAATTTCGACCTAAAGCCGCGTTGGAAATACGCTTCTTTTGCGACCGAAATTTTTGAAATCCGTCCAGTAGAAGTGAAGTTATGTAGGAAAACGTGTAGGCAAAGGTCCTTAAAAAAGCTTTTTTAGGAAAAGCACTCGTTTCACTAAATCCGGCATATCTCGAGAACCATGCGTCTGGTGTCGGAGAACTAAAGACCATCGAGGGGGCTTAAAAATACCTATCTGACCATGGCAACTTTTTTTTGCTAACCCCACCAGGAGCGTGGAAAATGACATGTTTTAGAGAACTGGGCATATCTCGAGAACTGTGCGTCCGGGGTAGGAGGTCTAAATACGCATCGATAGAGGTTGAAAAGACGCGTCTGACGATGCCAACTTTTTTTTGCCAACCCCACCAGGGGCTTGGAAAAGTAGCCGAGAAGATACATCGAAATGGAAAATCGCGAATATCTCGAAAACTATGCGTTTTTCGGGGATGCAATTCATCTCTTACGCGAATTTCGACCTAAAGCCGCGTTGGAAATACGCTTCTTTTGCGACCGAAATTTTTGAAATCCGTCCAGTAGAAGTGAAGTTATGTAGGAAAACGTGTAGGCAAAGGTCCTTAAAAAAGCTTTTTTAGGAAAAGCACTCGTTTCACTAAATCCGGCATATCTCGAGAACCATGCGTCTGGTGTCGGAGAACTAAAGACCATCGAGGGGGGTTAAAAATACCTATCTGACCATGGCAACTTTTTTTTGCTAACCCCACCAGGAGCGTGGAAAATGACATGTTTTAGAGAACTGGGCATATCTCGAGAACTGTGCGTCCGGGGTAGGAGGTCTAAATACGCATCGATAGAGGTTGAAAAGACGCGTCTGACGATGCCAACTTTTTTTTGCCAACCCCACCAGGGGCTTGGAAAAGTAGCCGAGAAGATACATCGAAATGGAAAATCGCGAATATCTCGAAAACTATGCGTTTTTCGGGGATGCAATTCATCTCTTACGCGAATTTCGACCTAAAGCCGCGTTGGAAATACGCTTCTTTTGCGACCGAAATTTTTGAAATCCGTCCAGTAGAAGTGAAGTTATGTAGGAAAACGTGTAGGCAAAGGTCCTTAAAAAAGCTTTTTTAGGAAAAGCACTCGTTTCACTAAATCCGGCATATCTCGAGAACCATGCGTCTGGTGTCGGAGAACTAAAGACCATCGAGGGGGGTTAAAAATACCTATCTGACCATGGCAACTTTTTTTTGCTAACCCCACCAGGAGCGTGGAAAATGACATGTTTTAGAGAACTGGGCTTATCTCGAGAACTGTGCGTCCGGGGTAGGAGGTCTAAATACGCATCGATAGAGGTTGAAAAGACGCGTCTGACGATGCCAACTTTTTTTTGCCAACCCCACCAGGGGCTTGGAAAAGTAGCCGAGAAGATACATCGAAATGGAAAATCGCGAATATCTCGAAAACTATGCGTTTTTCGGGGATGCAATTCATCTCTTACGCGAATTTCGACCTAAAGCCGCGTTGGAAATACGCTTCTTTTGCGACCGAAATTTTTGAAATCCGTCCAGTAGAAGTGAAGTTATGTAGGAAAACGTGTAGGCAAAGGTCCTTAAAAAAGCTTTTTTAGGAAAAGCACTCGTTTCACTAAATCCGGCATATCTCGAGAACCATGCGTCTGGTGTCGGAGAACTAAAGACCATCGAGGGGGGTTAAAAATACCTATCTGACCATGGCAACTTTTTTTTGCTAACCCCACCAGGAGCGTGGAAAATGACATGTTTTAGAGAACTGGGCTTATCTCGAGAACTGTGCGTCCGGGGTAGGAGGTCTAAATACGCATCGATAGAGGTTGAAAAGACGCGTCTGACGATGCCAACTTTTTTTTGCCAACCCCACCAGGGGCTTGGAAAAGTAGCCGAGAAGATACATCGAAATGGAAAATCGCGAATATCTCGAAAACTATGCGTTTTTCGGGGATGCAATTCATCTCTTACGCGAATTTCGACCTAAAGCCGCGTTGGAAATACGCTTCTTTTGCGACCGAAATTTTTGAAATCCGTCCAGTAGAAGTGAAGTTATGTAGGAAAACGTGTAGGCAAAGGTCCTTAAAAAAGCTTTTTTAGGAAAAGCACTCGTTTCACTAAATCCGGCATATCTCGAGAACCATGCGTCTGGTGTCGGAGAACTAAAGACCATCGAGGGGGGTTAAAAATACCTATCTGACCATGGCAACTTTTTTTTGCTAATCCCACCAGGAGCGTGGAAAATGACATGTTTTAGAGAACTGGGCATATCTCGAGAACTGTGCGTCCGGGGTAGGAGGTCTAAATACGCATCGATAGAGGTTGAAAAGACGCGTCTGACGATGCCAACTTTTTTTTGCCAACCCCACCAGGGGCTTGGAAAAGTAGCCGAGAAGATACATCGAAATGGAAAATCGCGAATATCTCGAAAACTATGCGTTTTTCGGGGATGCAATTCATCTCTTACGCGAATTTCGACCTAAAGCCGCGTTGGAAATACGCTTCTTTTGCGACCAAAATTTTTGAAATCCGTCCAGTAGAAGTGAAGTTATGTAGGAAAACGTGTAGGCAAAGGTCCTTAAAAAAGCTTTTTTAGGAAAAGCACTCGTTTCACTAAATCCGGCATATCTCGAGAACCATGCGTCTGGTGTCGGAGAACTAAAGACCATCGAGGGGGGTTAAAAATACCTATCTGACCATGGCAACTTTTTTTTGCTAACCCCACCAGGAGCGTGGAAAATGACATGTTTTAGAGAACTGGGCTTATCTCGAGAACTGTGCGTCCGGGGTAGGAGGTCTAAATACGCATCGATAGAGGTTGAAAAGACGCGTCTGACGATGCCAACTTTTTTTTGCCAACCCCACCAGGGGCTTGGAAAAGTAGCCGAGAAGATACATCGAAATGGAAAATCGCGAATATCTCGAAAACTATGCGTTTTTCGGGGATGCAATTCATCTCTTACGCGAATTTCGACCTAAAGCCGCGTTGGAAATACGCTTCTTTTGCGACCGAAATTTTTGAAATCCGTCCAGTAGAAGTGAAGTTATGTAGGAAAACGTGTAGGCAAAGGTCCTTAAAAAAGCTTTTTTAGGAAAAGCACTCGTTTCACTAAATCCGGCATATCTCGAGAACCATGCGTCTGGTGTCGGAGAACTAAAGACCATCGAGGGGGGTTAAAAATACCTATCTGACCATGGCAACTTTTTTTTGCTAATCCCACCAGGAGCGTGGAAAATGACATGTTTTAGAGAACTGGGCATATCTCGAGAACTGTGCGTCCGGGGTAGGAGGTCTAAATACGCATCGATAGAGGTTGAAAAGACGCGTCTGACGATGCCAACTTTTTTTTGCCAACCCCACCAGGGGCTTGGAAAAGTAGCCGAGAAGATACATCGAAATGGAAAATCGCGAATATCTCGAAAACTATGCGTTTTTCGGGGATGCAATTCATCTCTTACGCGAATTTCGACCTAAAGCCGCGTTGGAAATACGCTTCTTTTGCGACCGAAATTTTTGAAATCCGTCCAGTAGAAGTGAAGTTATGTAGGAAAACGTGTAGGCAAAGGTCCTTAAAAAAGCTTTTTTAGGAAAAGCACTCGTTTCACTAAATCCGGCATATCTCGAGAACCATGCGTCTGGTGTCGGAGAACTAAAGACCATCGAGGGGGGTTAAAAATACCTATCTGACCATGGCAACTTTTTTTTGCTAACCCCACCAGGAGCGTGGAAAATGACATGTTTTAGAGAACTGGGCATATCTCGAGAACTGTGCGTCCGGGGTAGGAGGTCTAAATACGCATCGATAGAGGTTGAAAAGACGCGTCTGACGATGCCAACTTTTTTTTGCCAACCCCACCAGGGGCTTGGAAAAGTAGCCGAGAAGATACATCGAAATGGAAAATCGCGAATATCTCGAAAACTATGCGTTTTTCGGGGATGCAATTCATCTCTTACGCGAATTTCGACCTAAAGCCGCGTTGGAAATACGCTTCTTTTGCGACCGAAATTTTTGAAATCCGTCCAGTAGAAGTGAAGTTATGTAGGAAAACGTGTAGGCAAAGGTCCTTAAAAAAGCTTTTTTAGGAAAAGCACTCGTTTCACTAAATCCGGCATATCTCGAGAACCATGCGTCTGGTGTCGGAGAACTAAAGACCATCGAGGGGGGTTAAAAATACCTATCTGACCATGGCAACTTTTTTTTGCTAACCCCACCAGGAGCGTGGAAAATGACATGTTTTAGAGAACTGGGCTTATCTCGAGAACTGTGCGTCCGGGGTAGGAGGTCTAAATACGCATCGATAGAGGTTGAAAAGACGCGTCTGACGATGCCAACTTTTTTTTGCCAACCCCACCAGGGGCTTGGAAAAGTAGCCGAGAAGATACATCGAAATGGAAAATCGCGAATATCTCGAAAACTATGCGTTTTTCGGGGATGCAATTCATCTCTTACGCGAATTTCGACCTAAAGCCGCGTTGGAAATACGCTTCTTTTGCGACCAAAATTTTTGAAATCCGTCCAGTAGAAGTGAAGTTATGTAGGAAAACGTGTAGGCAAAGGTCCTTAAAAAAGCTTTTTTAGGAAAAGCACTCGTTTCACTAAATCCGGCATATCTCGAGAACCATGCGTCTGGTGTCGGAGAACTAAAGACCATCGAGGGGGGTTAAAAATACCTATCTGACCATGGCAACTTTTTTTTGCTAACCCCACCAGGAGCGTGGAAAATGACATGTTTTAGAGAACTGGGCTTATCTCGAGAACTGTGCGTCCGGGGTAGGAGGTCTAAATACGCATCGATAGAGGTTGAAAAGACGCGTCTGACGATGCCAACTTTTTTTTGCCAACCCCACCAGGGGCTTGGAAAAGTAGCCGAGAAGATACATCGAAATGGAAAATCGCGAATATCTCGAAAACTATGCGTTTTTCGGGGATGCAATTCATCTCTTACGCGAATTTCGACCTAAAGCCGCGTTGGAAATACGCTTCTTTTGCGACCGAAATTTTTGAAATCCGTCCAGTAGAAGTGAAGTTATGTAGGAAAACGTGTAGGCAAAGGTCCTTAAAAAAGCTTTTTTAGGAAAAGCACTCGTTTCACTAAATCCGGCATATCTCGAGAACCATGCGTCTGGTGTCGGAGAACTAAAGACCATCGAGGGGGGTTAAAAATACCTATCTGACCATGGCAACTTTTTTTTGCTAATCCCACCAGGAGCGTGGAAAATGACATGTTTTAGAGAACTGGGCATATCTCGAGAACTGTGCGTCCGGGGTAGGAGGTCTAAATACGCATCGATAGAGGTTGAAAAGACGCGTCTGACGATGCCAACTTTTTTTTGCCAACCCCACCAGGGGCTTGGAAAAGTAGCCGAGAAGATACATCGAAATGGAAAATCGCGAATATCTCGAAAACTATGCGTTTTTCGGGGATGCAATTCATCTCTTACGCGAATTTCGACCTAAAGCCGCGTTGGAAATACGCTTCTTTTGCGACCAAAATTTTTGAAATCCGTCCAGTAGAAGTGAAGTTATGTAGGAAAACGTGTAGGCAAAGGTCCTTAAAAAAGCTTTTTTAGGAAAAGCACTCGTTTCACTAAATCCGGCATATCTCGAGAACCATGCGTCTGGTGTCGGAGAACTAAAGACCATCGAGGGGGGTTAAAAATACCTATCTGACCATGGCAACTTTTTTTTGCTAACCCCACCAGGAGCGTGGAAAATGACATGTTTTAGAGAACTGGGCTTATCTCGAGAACTGTGCGTCCGGGGTAGGAGGTCTAAATACGCATCGATAGAGGTTGAAAAGACGCGTCTGACGATGCCAACTTTTTTTTGCCAACCCCACCAGGGGCTTGGAAAAGTAGCCGAGAAGATACATCGAAATGGAAAATCGCGAATATCTCGAAAACTATGCGTTTTTCGGGGATGCAATTCATCTCTTACGCGAATTTCGACCTAAAGCCGCGTTGGAAATACGCTTCTTTTGCGACCGAAATTTTTGAAATCCGTCCAGTAGAAGTGAAGTTATGTAGGAAAACGTGTAGGCAAAGGTCCTTAAAAAAGCTTTTTTAGGAAAAGCACTCGTTTCACTAAATCCGGCATATCTCGAGAACCATGCGTCTGGTGTCGGAGAACTAAAGACCATCGAGGGGGGTTAAAAATACCTATCTGACCATGGCAACTTTTTTTTGCTAACCCCACCAGGAGCGTGGAAAATGACATGTTTTAGAGAACTGGGCATATCTCGAGAACTGTGCGTCCGGGGTAGGAGGTCTAAATACGCATCGATAGAGGTTGAAAAGACGCGTCTGACGATGCCAACTTTTTTTTGCCAACCCCACCAGGGGCTTGGAAAAGTAGCCGAGAAGATACATCGAAATGGAAAATCGCGAATATCTCGAAAACTATGCGTTTTTCGGGGATGCAATTCATCTCTTACGCGAATTTCGACCTAAAGCCGCGTTGGAAATACGCTTCTTTTGCGACCGAAATTTTTGAAATCCGTCCAGTAGAAGTGAAGTTATGTAGGAAAACGTGTAGGCAAAGGTCCTTAAAAAAGCTTTTTTAGGAAAAGCACTCGTTTCACTAAATCCGGCATATCTCGAGAACCATGCGTCTGGTGTCGGAGAACTAAAGACCATCGAGGGGGGTTAAAAATACCTATCTGACCATGGCAACTTTTTTTTGCTAATCCCACCAGGAGCGTGGAAAATGACATGTTTTAGAGAACTGGGCATATCTCGAGAACTGTGCGTCCGGGGTAGGAGGTCTAAATACGCATCGATAGAGGTTGAAAAGACGCGTCTGACGATGCCAACTTTTTTTTGCCAACCCCACCAGGGGCTTGGAAAAGTAGCCGAGAAGATACATCGAAATGGAAAATCGCGAATATCTCGAAAACTATGCGTTTTTCGGGGATGCAATTCATCTCTTACGCGAATTTCGACCTAAAGCCGCGTTGGAAATACGCTTCTTTTGCGACCAAAATTTTTGAAATCCGTCCAGTAGAAGTGAAGTTATGTAGGAAAACGTGTAGGCAAAGGTCCTTAAAAAAGCTTTTTTAGGAAAAGCACTCGTTTCACTAAATCCGGCATATCTCGAGAACCATGCGTCTGGTGTCGGAGAACTAAAGACCATCGAGGGGGGTTAAAAATACCTATCTGACCATGGCAACTTTTTTTTGCTAACCCCACCAGGAGCGTGGAAAATGACATGTTTTAGAGAACTGGGCTTATCTCGAGAACTGTGCGTCCGGGGTAGGAGGTCTAAATACGCATCGATAGAGGTTGAAAAGACGCGTCTGACGATGCCAACTTTTTTTTGCCAACCCCACCAGGGGCTTGGAAAAGTAGCCGAGAAGATACATCGAAATGGAAAATCGCGAATATCTCGAAAACTATGCGTTTTTCGGGGATGCAATTCATCTCTTACGCGAATTTCGACCTAAAGCCGCGTTGGAAATACGCTTCTTTTGCGACCGAAATTTTTGAAATCCGTCCAGTAGAAGTGAAGTTATGTAGGAAAACGTGTAGGCAAAGGTCCTTAAAAAAGCTTTTTTAGGAAAAGCACTCGTTTCACTAAATCCGGCATATCTCGTGAACCATGCGTCTGGTGTCGGAGAACTAAAGACCATCGAGGGGGGTTAAAAATACCTATCTGACCATGGCAACTTTTTTTTGCTAATCCCACCAGGAGCGTGGAAAATGACATGTTTTAGAGAACTGGGCATATCTCGAGAACTGTGCGTCCGGGGTAGGAGGTCTAAATACGCATCGATAGAGGTTGAAAAGACGCGTCTGACGATGCCAACTTTTTTTTGCCAACCCCACCAGGGGCTTGGAAAAGTAGCCGAGAAGATACATCGAAATGGAAAATCGCGAATATCTCGAAAACTATGCGTTTTTCGGGGATGCAATTCATCTCTTACGCGAATTTCGACCTAAAGCCGCGTTGGAAATACGCTTCTTTTGCGACCAAAATTTTTGAAATCCGTCCAGTAGAAGTGAAGTTATGTAGGAAAACGTGTAGGCAAAGGTCCTTAAAAAAGCTTTTTTAGGAAAAGCACTCGTTTCACTAAATCCGGCATATCTCGAGAACCATGCGTCTGGTGTCGGAGAACTAAAGACCATCGAGGGGGGTTAAAAATACCTATCTGACCATGGCAACTTTTTTTTGCTAACCCCACCAGGAGCGTGGAAAATGACATGTTTTAGAGAACTGGGCTTATCTCGAGAACTGTGCGTCCGGGGTAGGAGGTCTAAATACGCATCGATAGAGGTTGAAAAGACGCGTCTGACGATGCCAACTTTTTTTTGCCAACCCCACCAGGGGCTTGGAAAAGTAGCCGAGAAGATACATCGAAATGGAAAATCGCGAATATCTCGAAAACTATGCGTTTTTCGGGGATGCAATTCATCTCTTACGCGAATTTCGACCTAAAGCCGCGTTGGAAATACGCTTCTTTTGCGACCGAAATTTTTGAAATCCGTCCAGTAGAAGTGAAGTTATGTAGGAAAACGTGTAGGCAAAGGTCCTTAAAAAAGCTTTTTTAGGAAAAGCACTCGTTTCACTAAATCCGGCATATCTCGAGAACCATGCGTCTGGTGTCGGAGAACTAAAGACCATCGAGGGGGGTTAAAAATACCTATCTGACCATGGCAACTTTTTTTTGCTAACCCCACCAGGAGCGTGGAAAATGACATGTTTTAGAGAACTGGGCATATCTCGAGAACTGTGCGTCCGGGGTAGGAGGTCTAAATACGCATCGATAGAGGTTGAAAAGACGCGTCTGACGATGCCAACTTTTTTTTGCCAACCCCACCAGGGGCTTGGAAAAGTAGCCGAGAAGATACATCGAAATGGAAAATCGCGAATATCTCGAAAACTATGCGTTTTTCGGGGATGCAATTCATCTCTTACGCGAATTTCGACCTAAAGCCGCGTTGGAAATACGCTTCTTTTGCGACCGAAATTTTTGAAATCCGTCCAGTAGAAGTGAAGTTATGTAGGAAAACGTGTAGGCAAAGGTCCTTAAAAAAGCTTTTTTAGGAAAAGCACTCGTTTCACTAAATCCGGCATATCTCGAGAACCATGCGTCTGGTGTCGGAGAACTAAAGACCATCGAGGGGGGTTAAAAATACCTATCTGACCATGGCAACTTTTTTTTGCTAACCCCACCAGGAGCGTGGAAAATGACATGTTTTAGAGAACTGGGCATATCTCGAGAACTGTGCGTCCGGGGTAGGAGGTCTAAATACGCATCGATAGAGGTTGAAAAGACGCGTCTGACGATGCCAACTTTTTTTTGCCAACCCCACCAGGGGCTTGGAAAAGTAGCCGAGAAGATACATCGAAATGGAAAATCGCGAATATCTCGAAAACTATGCGTTTTTCGGGGATGCAATTCATCTCTTACGCGAATTTCGACCTAAAGCCGCGTTGGAAATACGCTTCTTTTGCGACCGAAATTTTTGAAATCCGTCCAGTAGAAGTGAAGTTATGTAGGAAAACGTGTAGGCAAAGGTCCTTAAAAAAGCTTTTTTAGGAAAAGCACTCGTTTCACTAAATCCGGCATATCTCGAGAACCATGCGTCTGGTGTCGGAGAACTAAAGACCATCGAGGGGGGTTAAAAATACCTATCTGACCATGGCAACTTTTTTTTGCTAACCCCACCAGGAGCGTGGAAAATGACATGTTTTAGAGAACTGGGCTTATCTCGAGAACTGTGCGTCCGGGGTAGGAGGTCTAAATACGCATCGATAGAGGTTGAAAAGACGCGTCTGACGATGCCAACTTTTTTTTGCCAACCCCACCAGGGGCTTGGAAAAGTAGCCGAGAAGATACATCGAAATGGAAAATCGCGAATATCTCGAAAACTATGCGTTTTTCGGGGATGCAATTCATCTCTTACGCGAATTTCGACCTAAAGCCGCGTTGGAAATACGCTTCTTTTGCGACCGAAATTTTTGAAATCCGTCCAGTAGAAGTGAAGTTATGTAGGAAAACGTGTAGGCAAAGGTCCTTAAAAAAGCTTTTTTAGGAAAAGCACTCGTTTCACTAAATCCGGCATATCTCGAGAACCATGCGTCTGGTGTCGGAGAACTAAAGACCATCGAGGGGGGTTAAAAATACCTATCTGACCATGGCAACTTTTTTTTGCTAACCCCACCAGGAGCGTGGAAAATGACATGTTTTAGAGAACTGGGCTTATCTCGAGAACTGTGCGTCCGGGGTAGGAGGTCTAAATACGCATCGATAGAGGTTGAAAAGACGCGTCTGACGATGCCAACTTTTTTTTGCCAACCCCACCAGGGGCTTGGAAAAGTAGCCGAGAAGATACATCGAAATGGAAAATCGCGAATATCTCGAAAACTATGCGTTTTTCGGGGATGCAATTCATCTCTTACGCGAATTTCGACCTAAAGCCGCGTTGGAAATACGCTTCTTTTGCGACCGAAATTTTTGAAATCCGTCCAGTAGAAGTGAAGTTATGTAGGAAAACGTGTAGGCAAAGGTCCTTAAAAAAGCTTTTTTAGGAAAAGCACTCGTTTCACTAAATCCGGCATATCTCGAGAACCATGCGTCTGGTGTCGGAGAACTAAAGACCATCGAGGGGGGTTAAAAATACCTATCTGACCATGGCAACTTTTTTTTGCTAACCCCACCAGGAGCGTGGAAAATGACATGTTTTAGAGAACTGGGCATATCTCGAGAACTGTGCGTCCGGGGTAGGAGGTCTAAATACGCATCGATAGAGGTTGAAAAGACGCGTCTGACGATGCCAACTTTTTTTTGCCAACCCCACCAGGGGCTTGGAAAAGTAGCCGAGAAGATACATCGAAATGGAAAATCGCGAATATCTCGAAAACTATGCGTTTTTCGGGGATGCAATTCATCTCTTACGCGAATTTCGACCTAAAGCCGCGTTGGAAATACGCTTCTTTTGCGACCGAAATTTTTGAAATCCGTCCAGTAGAAGTGAAGTTATGTAGGAAAACGTGTAGGCAAAGGTCCTTAAAAAAGCTTTTTTAGGAAAAGCACTCGTTTCACTAAATCCGGCATATCTCGAGAACCATGCGTCTGGTGTCGGAGAACTAAAGACCATCGAGGGGGGTTAAAAATACCTATCTGACCATGGCAACTTTTTTTTGCTAATCCCACCAGGAGCGTGGAAAATGACATGTTTTAGAGAACTGGGCATATCTCGAGAACTGTGCGTCCGGGGTAGGAGGTCTAAATACGCATCGATAGAGGTTGAAAAGACGCGTCTGACGATGCCAACTTTTTTTTGCCAACCCCACCAGGGGCTTGGAAAAGTAGCCGAGAAGATACATCGAAATGGAAAATCGCGAATATCTCGAAAACTATGCGTTTTTCGGGGATGCAATTCATCTCTTACGCGAATTTCGACCTAAAGCCGCGTTGGAAATACGCTTCTTTTGCGACCAAAATTTTTGAAATCCGTCCAGTAGAAGTGAAGTTATGTAGGAAAACGTGTAGGCAAAGGTCCTTAAAAAAGCTTTTTTAGGAAAAGCACTCGTTTCACTAAATCCGGCATATCTCGAGAACCATGCGTCTGGTGTCGGAGAACTAAAGACCATCGAGGGGGGTTAAAAATACCTATCTGACCATGGCAACTTTTTTTTGCTAACCCCACCAGGAGCGTGGAAAATGACATGTTTTAGAGAACTGGGCTTATCTCGAGAACTGTGCGTCCGGGGTAGGAGGTCTAAATACGCATCGATAGAGGTTGAAAAGACGCGTCTGACGATGCCAACTTTTTTTTGCCAACCCCACCAGGGGCTTGGAAAAGTAGCCGAGAAGATACATCGAAATGGAAAATCGCGAATATCTCGAAAACTATGCGTTTTTCGGGGATGCAATTCATCTCTTACGCGAATTTCGACCTAAAGCCGCGTTGGAAATACGCTTCTTTTGCGACCGAAATTTTTGAAATCCGTCCAGTAGAAGTGAAGTTATGTAGGAAAACGTGTAGGCAAAGGTCCTTAAAAAAGCTTTTTTAGGAAAAGCACTCGTTTCACTAAATCCGGCATATCTCGAGAACCATGCGTCTGGTGTCGGAGAACTAAAGACCATCGAGGGGGGTTAAAAATACCTATCTGACCATGGCAACTTTTTTTTGCTAACCCCACCAGGAGCGTGGAAAATGACATGTTTTAGAGAACTGGGCATATCTCGAGAACTGTGCGTCCGGGGTAGGAGGTCTAAATACGCATCGATAGAGGTTGAAAAGACGCGTCTGACGATGCCAACTTTTTTTTGCCAACCCCACCAGGGGCTTGGAAAAGTAGCCGAGAAGATACATCGAAATGGAAAATCGCGAATATCTCGAAAACTATGCGTTTTTCGGGGATGCAATTCATCTCTTACGCGAATTTCGACCTAAAGCCGCGTTGGAAATACGCTTCTTTTGCGACCGAAATTTTTGAAATCCGTCCAGTAGAAGTGAAGTTATGTAGGAAAACGTGTAGGCAAAGGTCCTTAAAAAAGCTTTTTTAGGAAAAGCACTCGTTTCACTAAATCCGGCATATCTCGAGAACCATGCGTCTGGTGTCGGAGAACTAAAGACCATCGAGGGGGGTTAAAAATACCTATCTGACCATGGCAACTTTTTTTTGCTAACCCCACCAGGAGCGTGGAAAATGACATGTTTTAGAGAACTGGGCTTATCTCGAGAACTGTGCGTCCGGGGTAGGAGGTCTAAATACGCATCGATAGAGGTTGAAAAGACGCGTCTGACGATGCCAACTTTTTTTTGCCAACCCCACCAGGGGCTTGGAAAAGTAGCCGAGAAGATACATCGAAATGGAAAATCGCGAATATCTCGAAAACTATGCGTTTTTCGGGGATGCAATTCATCTCTTACGCGAATTTCGACCTAAAGCCGCGTTGGAAATACGCTTCTTTTGCGACCGAAATTTTTGAAATCCGTCCAGTAGAAGTGAAGTTATGTAGGAAAACGTGTAGGCAAAGGTCCTTAAAAAAGCTTTTTTAGGAAAAGCACTCGTTTCACTAAATCCGGCATATCTCGAGAACCATGCGTCTGGTGTCGGAGAACTAAAGACCATCGAGGGGGGTTAAAAATACCTATCTGACCATGGCAACTTTTTTTTGCTAACCCCACCAGGAGCGTGGAAAATGACATGTTTTAGAGAACTGGGCTTATCTCGAGAACTGTGCGTCCGGGGTAGGAGGTCTAAATACGCATCGATAGAGGTTGAAAAGACGCGTCTGACGATGCCAACTTTTTTTTGCCAACCCCACCAGGGGCTTGGAAAAGTAGCCGAGAAGATACATCGAAATGGAAAATCGCGAATATCTCGAAAACTATGCGTTTTTCGGGGATGCAATTCATCTCTTACGCGAATTTCGACCTAAAGCCGCGTTGGAAATACGCTTCTTTTGCGACCGAAATTTTTGAAATCCGTCCAGTAGAAGTGAAGTTATGTAGGAAAACGTGTAGGCAAAGGTCCTTAAAAAAGCTTTTTTAGGAAAAGCACTCGTTTCACTAAATCCGGCATATCTCGAGAACCATGCGTCTGGTGTCGGAGAACTAAAGACCATCGAGGGGGGTTAAAAATACCTATCTGACCATGGCAACTTTTTTTTGCTAACCCCACCAGGAGCGTGGAAAATGACATGTTTTAGAGAACTGGGCATATCTCGAGAACTGTGCGTCCGGGGTAGGAGGTCTAAATACGCATCGATAGAGGTTGAAAAGACGCGTCTGACGATGCCAACTTTTTTTTGCCAACCCCACCAGGGGCTTGGAAAAGTAGCCGAGAAGATACATCGAAATGGAAAATCGCGAATATCTCGAAAACTATGCGTTTTTCGGGGATGCAATTCATCTCTTACGCGAATTTCGACCTAAAGCCGCGTTGGAAATACGCTTCTTTTGCGACCGAAATTTTTGAAATCCGTCCAGTAGAAGTGAAGTTATGTAGGAAAACGTGTAGGCAAAGGTCCTTAAAAAAGCTTTTTTAGGAAAAGCACTCGTTTCACTAAATCCGGCATATCTCGAGAACCATGCGTCTGGTGTCGGAGAACTAAAGACCATCGAGGGGGGTTAAAAATACCTATCTGACCATGGCAACTTTTTTTTGCTAATCCCACCAGGAGCGTGGAAAATGACATGTTTTAGAGAACTGGGCATATCTCGAGAACTGTGCGTCCGGGGTAGGAGGTCTAAATACGCATCGATAGAGGTTGAAAAGACGCGTCTGACGATGCCAACTTTTTTTTGCCAACCCCACCAGGGGCTTGGAAAAGTAGCCGAGAAGATACATCGAAATGGAAAATCGCGAATATCTCGAAAACTATGCGTTTTTCGGGGATGCAATTCATCTCTTACGCGAATTTCGACCTAAAGCCGCGTTGGAAATACGCTTCTTTTGCGACCGAAATTTTTGAAATCCGTCCAGTAGAAGTGAAGTTATGTAGGAAAACGTGTAGGCAAAGGTCCTTAAAAAAGCTTTTTTAGGAAAAGCACTCGTTTCACTAAATCCGGCATATCTCGAGAACCATGCGTCTGGTGTCGGAGAACTAAAGACCATCGAGGGGGGTTAAAAATACCTATCTGACCATGGCAACTTTTTTTTGCTAACCCCACCAGGAGCGTGGAAAATGACATGTTTTAGAGAACTGGGCATATCTCGAGAACTGTGCGTCCGGGGTAGGAGGTCTAAATACGCATCGATAGAGGTTGAAAAGACGCGTCTGACGATGCCAACTTTTTTTTGCCAACCCCACCAGGGGCTTGGAAAAGTAGCCGAGAAGATACATCGAAATGGAAAATCGCGAATATCTCGAAAACTATGCGTTTTTCGGGGATGCAATTCATCTCTTACGCGAATTTCGACCTAAAGCCGCGTTGGAAATACGCTTCTTTTGCGACCGAAATTTTTGAAATCCGTCCAGTAGAAGTGAAGTTATGTAGGAAAACGTGTAGGCAAAGGTCCTTAAAAAAGCTTTTTTAGGAAAAGCACTCGTTTCACTAAATCCGGCATATCTCGAGAACCATGCGTCTGGTGTCGGAGAACTAAAGACCATCGAGGGGGGTTAAAAATACCTATCTGACCATGGCAACTTTTTTTTGCTAATCCCACCAGGAGCGTGGAAAATGACATGTTTTAGAGAACTGGGCATATCTCGAGAACTGTGCGTCCGGGGTAGGAGGTCTAAATACGCATCGATAGAGGTTGAAAAGACGCGTCTGACGATGCCAACTTTTTTTTGCCAACCCCACCAGGGGCTTGGAAAAGTAGCCGAGAAGATACATCGAAATGGAAAATCGCGAATATCTCGAAAACTATGCGTTTTTCGGGGATGCAATTCATCTCTTACGCGAATTTCGACCTAAAGCCGCGTTGGAAATACGCTTCTTTTGCGACCAAAATTTTTGAAATCCGTCCAGTAGAAGTGAAGTTATGTAGGAAAACGTGTAGGCAAAGGTCCTTAAAAAAGCTTTTTTAGGAAAAGCACTCGTTTCACTAAATCCGGCATATCTCGAGAACCATGCGTCTGGTGTCGGAGAACTAAAGACCATCGAGGGGGGTTAAAAATACCTATCTGACCATGGCAACTTTTTTTTGCTAACCCCACCAGGAGCGTGGAAAATGACATGTTTTAGAGAACTGGGCTTATCTCGAGAACTGTGCGTCCGGGGTAGGAGGTCTAAATACGCATCGATAGAGGTTGAAAAGACGCGTCTGACGATGCCAACTTTTTTTTGCCAACCCCACCAGGGGCTTGGAAAAGTAGCCGAGAAGATACATCGAAATGGAAAATCGCGAATATCTCGAAAACTATGCGTTTTTCGGGGATGCAATTCATCTCTTACGCGAATTTCGACCTAAAGCCGCGTTGGAAATACGCTTCTTTTGCGACCGAAATTTTTGAAATCCGTCCAGTAGAAGTGAAGTTATGTAGGAAAACGTGTAGGCAAAGGTCCTTAAAAAAGCTTTTTTAGGAAAAGCACTCGTTTCACTAAATCCGGCATATCTCGAGAACCATGCGTCTGGTGTCGGAGAACTAAAGACCATCGAGGGGGGTTAAAAATACCTATCTGACCATGGCAACTTTTTTTTGCTAACCCCACCAGGAGCGTGGAAAATGACATGTTTTAGAGAACTGGGCTTATCTCGAGAACTGTGCGTCCGGGGTAGGAGGTCTAAATACGCATCGATAGAGGTTGAAAAGACGCGTCTGACGATGCCAACTTTTTTTTGCCAACCCCACCAGGGGCTTGGAAAAGTAGCCGAGAAGATACATCGAAATGGAAAATCGCGAATATCTCGAAAACTATGCGTTTTTCGGGGATGCAATTCATCTCTTACGCGAATTTCGACCTAAAGCCGCGTTGGAAATACGCTTCTTTTGCGACCGAAATTTTTGAAATCCGTCCAGTAGAAGTGAAGTTATGTAGGAAAACGTGTAGGCAAAGGTCCTTAAAAAAGCTTTTTTAGGAAAAGCACTCGTTTCACTAAATCCGGCATATCTCGAGAACCATGCGTCTGGTGTCGGAGAACTAAAGACCATCGAGGGGGGTTAAAAATACCTATCTGACCATGGCAACTTTTTTTTGCTAATCCCACCAGGAGCGTGGAAAATGACATGTTTTAGAGAACTGGGCATATCTCGAGAACTGTGCGTCCGGGGTAGGAGGTCTAAATACGCATCGATAGAGGTTGAAAAGACGCGTCTGACGATGCCAACTTTTTTTTGCCAACCCCACCAGGGGCTTGGAAAAGTAGCCGAGAAGATACATCGAAATGGAAAATCGCGAATATCTCGAAAACTATGCGTTTTTCGGGGATGCAATTCATCTCTTACGCGAATTTCGACCTAAAGCCGCGTTGGAAATACGCTTCTTTTGCGACCAAAATTTTTGAAATCCGTCCAGTAGAAGTGAAGTTATGTAGGAAAACGTGTAGGCAAAGGTCCTTAAAAAAGCTTTTTTAGGAAAAGCACTCGTTTCACTAAATCCGGCATATCTCGAGAACCATGCGTCTGGTGTCGGAGAACTAAAGACCATCGAGGGGGGTTAAAAATACCTATCTGACCATGGCAACTTTTTTTTGCTAACCCCACCAGGAGCGTGGAAAATGACATGTTTTAGAGAACTGGGCATATCTCGAGAACTGTGCGTCCGGGGTAGGAGGTCTAAATACGCATCGATAGAGGTTGAAAAGACGCGTCTGACGATGCCAACTTTTTTTTGCCAACCCCACCAGGGGCTTGGAAAAGTAGCCGAGAAGATACATCGAAATGGAAAATCGCGAATATCTCGAAAACTATGCGTTTTTCGGGGATGCAATTCATCTCTTACGCGAATTTCGACCTAAAGCCGCGTTGGAAATACGCTTCTTTTGCGACCGAAATTTTTGAAATCCGTCCAGTAGAAGTGAAGTTATGTAGGAAAACGTGTAGGCAAAGGTCCTTAAAAAAGCTTTTTTAGGAAAAGCACTCGTTTCACTAAATCCGGCATATCTCGAGAACCATGCGTCTGGTGTCGGAGAACTAAAGACCATCGAGGGGGGTTAAAAATACCTATCTGACCATGGCAACTTTTTTTTGCTAACCCCACCAGGAGCGTGGAAAATGACATGTTTTAGAGAACTGGGCATATCTCGAGAACTGTGCGTCCGGGGTAGGAGGTCTAAATACGCATCGATAGAGGTTGAAAAGACGCGTCTGACGATGCCAACTTTTTTTTGCCAACCCCACCAGGGGCTTGGAAAAGTAGCCGAGAAGATACATCGAAATGGAAAATCGCGAATATCTCGAAAACTATGCGTTTTTCGGGGATGCAATTCATCTCTTACGCGAATTTCGACCTAAAGCCGCGTTGGAAATACGCTTCTTTTGCGACCGAAATTTTTGAAATCCGTCCAGTAGAAGTGAAGTTATGTAGGAAAACGTGTAGGCAAAGGTCCTTAAAAAAGCTTTTTTAGGAAAAGCACTCGTTTCACTAAATCCGGCATATCTCGAGAACCATGCGTCTGGTGTCGGAGAACTAAAGACCATCGAGGGGTGTTAAAAATACCTATCTGACCATGGCAACTTTTTTTTGCTAACCCCACCAGGAGCGTGGAAAATGACATGTTTTAGAGAACTGGGCATATCTCGAGAACTGTGCGTCCGGGGTAGGAGGTCTAAATACGCATCGATAGAGGTTGAAAAGACGCGTCTGACGATCCCAACTTTTTTTTGCCAACCCCACCAGGGGCTTGGAAAAGTAGCCGAGAAGATACATCGAAATGGAAAATCGCGAATATCTCGAAAACTATGCGTTTTTCGGGGATGCAATTCATCTCTTACGCGAATTTCGACCTAAAGCCGCGTTGGAAATACGCTTCTTTTGCGACCGAAATTTTTTAAATCCGTCCAGTAGAAGTGAAGTTATGTAGGAAAACGTGTAGGCAAAGGTCCTTAAAAAAGCTTTTTTAGGAAAAGCACTCGTTTCACTAAATCCGGCATATCTCGAGAACGGTGCGTCTGGTGTCGGAGAACTAAGGACCATCTAGGGAGGTTAAAAATACCTATCTGACCATGGCAACTTTTTTTTGCTAACCCCACCAGGAGCGTGGAAAATGACATGTTTTAGAGAACTGGGCATATCTCGAGAACTGTGCGTCCGGGGTAGGAGGTCTAAATACGCATCGATAGAGGTTGAAAAGACGCGTCTGACGATGCCAACTTTTTTTTGCCAACCCCACCAGGGGCTTAGAAAAGTAGCCGAGAAGATACATCGAAATGGAAAATCGCGAATATCTCGAAAACTATGCGTTTTTCGGGGATGCAATTCATCTCTTACGCGAATTTCGACCTAAAGCCGCGTTGGAAATACGCTTCTTTTGCGACCGAAATTTTTGAAATCCGTCCAGTAGAAGTGAAGTTATGTAGGAAAACGTGTAGGCAAAGGTCCTTAAAAAAGCTTTTTTAGGAAAAGCACTCGTTTCACTAAATCCGGTATATCTCGAGAACGGTGCGTCTGGTGTCGGAGAGCTAAAGACCATCGAGGGGGGTTAAAAATACCTATCTGACCATGGCAACTTTTTTTTGCTAACCCCACCAGGAGCGTGGAAAATGGCATGTTTTAGAGAACTGGGCATATCTCGAGAACTGTGCGTCCGGTGTAGGAGGTCTAAAGACCCATCGATAGAGGTTGAAAAGACGCGTCTGACGATGCCAACTTTTTTTTGCCAACCCCACCAGGGGCTTGGAAAAGTAGCCGAGAAGATACATCGAAATGGAAAATCGCGAATATCTCGAAAACTATGCGTTTTTCGGGGATGCAATTCATCTCTTACGCGAATTTCGACCTAAAGCCGCGTTGGAAATACGCTTCTTTTGCGACCGAAATTTTTGAAATCCGTCCAGTAGAAGTGAAGTTATGTAGGAAAACGTGTAGGCAAAGGTCCTTAAAAAAGCTTTTTTAGGAAAAGCACTCGTTTCACTAAATCCGGCATATCTCGAGAACCATGCGTCTGGTGTCGGAGAACTAAAGACCATCGAGGGGGGTTAAAAATACCTATCTGACCATGGCAACTTTTTTTTGCTAACCCCACCAGGAGCGTGGAAAATGACATGTTTTAGAGAACTGGGCATATCTCGAGAACTGTGCGTCCGGGGTAGGAGGTCTAAATACGCATCGATAGAGGTTGAAAAGACGCGTCTGACGATGCCAACTTTTTTTTGCCAACCCCACCAGGGGCTTGGAAAAGTAGCCGAGAAGATACATCGAAATGGAAAATCGCGAATATCTCGAAAACTATGCGTTTTTCGGGGATGCAATTCATCTCTTACGCGAATTTCGACCTAAAGCCGCGTTGGAAATACGCTTCTTTTGCGACCGAAATTTTTGAAATCCGTCCAGTAGAAGTGAAGTTATGTAGGAAAACGTGTAGGCAAAGGTCCTTAAAAAAGCTTTTTTAGGAAAAGCACTCGTTTCACTAAATCCGGCATATCTCGAGAACCATGCGTCTGGTGTCGGAGAACTAAAGACCATCGAGGGGGGTTAAAAATACCTATCTGACCATGGCAACTTTTTTTTGCTAACCCCACCAGGAGCGTGGAAAATGACATGTTTTAGAGAACTGGGCATATCTCGAGAACTGTGCGTCCGGGGTAGGAGGTCTAAATACGCATCGATAGAGGTTGAAAAGACGCGTCTGACGATGCCAACTTTTTTTTGCCAACCCCACCAGGGGCTTGGAAAAGTAGCCGAGAAGATACATCGAAATGGAAAATCGCGAATATCTCGAAAACTATGCGTTTTTCGGGGATGCAATTCATCTCTTACGCGAATTTCGACCTAAAGCCGCGTTGGAAATACGCTTCTTTTGCGACCGAAATTTTTGAAATCCGTCCAGTAGAAGTGAAGTTATGTAGGAAAACGTGTAGGCAAAGGTCCTTAAAAAAGCTTTTTTAGGAAAAGCACTCGTTTCACTAAATCCGGCATATCTCGAGAACCATGCGTCTGGTGTCGGAGAACTAAAGACCATCGAGGGGTGTTAAAAATACCTATCTGACCATGGCAACTTTTTTTTGCTAACCCCACCAGGAGCGTGGAAAATGACATGTTTTAGAGAACTGGGCATATCTCGAGAACTGTGCGTCCGGGGTAGGAGGTCTAAATACGCATCGATAGAGGTTGAAAAGACGCGTCTGACGATCCCAACTTTTTTTTGCCAACCCCACCAGGGGCTTGGAAAAGTAGCCGAGAAGATACATCGAAATGGAAAATCGCGAATATCTCGAAAACTATGCGTTTTTCGGGGATGCAATTCATCTCTTACGCGAATTTCGACCTAAAGCCGCGTTGGAAATACGCTTCTTTTGCGACCGAAATTTTTTAAATCCGTCCAGTAGAAGTGAAGTTATGTAGGAAAACGTGTAGGCAAAGGTCCTTAAAAAAGCTTTTTTAGGAAAAGCACTCGTTTCACTAAATCCGGCATATCTCGAGAACGGTGCGTCTGGTGTCGGAGAACTAAGGACCATCTAGGGAGGTTAAAAATACCTATCTGACCATGGCAACTTTTTTTTGCTAACCCCACCAGGAGCGTGGAAAATGACATGTTTTAGAGAACTGGGCATATCTCGAGAACTGTGCGTCCGGGGTAGGAGGTCTAAATACGCATCGATAGAGGTTGAAAAGACGCGTCTGACGATGCCAACTTTTTTTTGCCAAGAGAGAGAAGATACATCGAAATGGAAAATCGCGAATATCTCGAAAACTATGCGTTTTTCGGGGATGCAATTCATCTCTTACGCGAATTTCGACCTAAAGCCGCGTTGGAAATACGCTTCTTTTGCGACCGAAATTTTTGAAATCCGTCCAGTAGAAGTGAAGTTATGTAGGAAAACGTGTAGGCAAAGGTCCTTAAAAAAGCTTTTTTAGGAAAAGCACTCGTTTCACTAAATCCGGTATATCTCGAGAACGGTGCGTCTGGTGTCGGAGAGCTAAAGACCATCGAGGGGGGTTAAAAATACCTATCTGACCATGGCAACTTTTTTTTGCTAACCCCACCAGGAGCGTGGAAAATGGCATGTTTTAGAGAACTGGGCATATCTCGAGAACTGTGCGTCCGGTGTAGGAGGTCTAAAGACCCATCGATAGAGGTTGAAAAGACGCGTCTGACGATGCCAACTTTTTTTTGCCAACCCCACCAGGGGCTTGGAAAAGTAGCCGAGAAGATACATCGAAATGGAAAATCGCGAATATCTCGAAAACTATGCGTTTTTCGGGGATGCAATTCATCTCTTACGCGAATTTCGACCTAAAGCCGCGTTGGAAATACGCTTCTTTTGCGACCGAAATTTTTGAAATCCGTCCAGTAGAAGTGAAGTTATGTAGGAAAACGTGTAGGCAAAGGTCCTTAAAAAAGCTTTTTTAGGAAAAGCACTCGTTTCACTAAATCCGGCATATCTCGAGAACCATGCGTCTGGTGTCGGAGAACTAAAGACCATCGAGGGGGGTTAAAAATACCTATCTGACCATGGCAACTTTTTTTTGCTAACCCCACCAGGAGCGTGGAAAATGACATGTTTTAGAGAACTGGGCATATCTCGAGAACTGTGCGTCCGGGGTAGGAGGTCTAAATACGCATCGATAGAGGTTGAAAAGACGCGTCTGACGATCCCAACTTTTTTTTGCCAACCCCACCAGGGGCTTGGAAAAGTAGCCGAGAAGATACATCGAAATGGAAAATCGCGAATATCTCGAAAACTATGCGTTTTTCGGGGATGCAATTCATCTCTTACGCGAATTTCGACCTAAAGCCGCGTTGGAAATACGCTTCTTTTGCGACCGAAATTTTTGAAATCCGTCCAGTAGAAGTGAAGTTATGTAGGAAAACGTGTAGGCAAAGGTCCTTAAAAAAGCTTTTTTAGGAAAAGCACTCGTTTCACTAAATCCGGCATATCTCGAGAACCATGCGTCTGGTGTCGGAGAACTAAAGACCATCGAGGGGTGTTAAAAATACCTATCTGACCATGGCAACTTTTTTTTGCTAACCCCACCAGGAGCGTGGAAAATGACATGTTTTAGAGAACTGGGCATATCTCGAGAACTGTGCGTCCGGGGTAGGAGGTCTAAATACGCATCGATAGAGGTTGAAAAGACGCGTCTGACGATCCCAACTTTTTTTTGCCAACCCCACCAGGGGCTTGGAAAAGTAGCCGAGAAGATACATCGAAATGGAAAATCGCGAATATCTCGAAAACTATGCGTTTTTCGGGGATGCAATTCATCTCTTACGCGAATTTCGACCTAAAGCCGCGTTGGAAATACGCTTCTTTTGCGACCGAAATTTTTGAAATCCGTCCAGTAGAAGTGAAGTTATGTAGGAAAACGTGTAGGCAAAGGTCCTTAAAAAAGCTTTTTTAGGAAAAGCACTCGTTTCACTAAATCCGGCATATCTCGAGAACCATGCGTCTGGTGTCGGAGAACTAAAGACCATCGAGGGGTGTTAAAAATACCTATCTGACCATGGCAACTTTTTTTTGCTAACCCCACCAGGAGCGTGGAAAATGACATGTTTTAGAGAACTGGGCATATCTCGAGAACTGTGCGTCCGGGGTAGGAGGTCTAAATACGCATCGATAGAGGTTGAAAAGACGCGTCTGACGATCCCAACTTTTTTTTGCCAACCCCACCAGGGGCTTGGAAAAGTAGCCGAGAAGATACATCGAAATGGAAAATCGCGAATATCTCGAAAACTATGCGTTTTTCGGGGATGCAATTCATCTCTTACGCGAATTTCGACCTAAAGCCGCGTTGGAAATACGCTTCTTTTGCGACCGAAATTTTTTAAATCCGTCCAGTAGAAGTGAAGTTATGTAGGAAAACGTGTAGGCAAAGGTCCTTAAAAAAGCTTTTTTAGGAAAAGCACTCGTTTCACTAAATCCGGTATATCTCGAGAACGGTGCGTCTGGTGTCGGAGAGCTAAAGACCATCGAGGGGGGTTAAAAATACCTATCTGACCATGGCAACTTTTTTTTGCTAACCCCACCAGGAGCGTGGAAAATGGCATGTTTTAGAGAACTGGGCATATCTCGAGAACTGTGCGTCCGGTGTAGGAGGTCTAAAGACCCATCGATAGAGGTTGAAAAGACGCGTCTGACGATGCCAACTTTTTTTTGCCAACCCCACCAGGGGCTTGGAAAAGTAGCCGAGAAGATACATCGAAATGGAAAATCGCGAATATCTCGAAAACTATGCGTTTTTCGGGGATGCAATTCATCTCTTACGCGAATTTCGACCTAAAGCCGCGTTGGAAATACGCTTCTTTTGCGACCGAAATTTTTGAAATCCGTCCAGTAGAAGTGAAGTTATGTAGGAAAACGTGTAGGCAAAGGTCCTTAAAAAAGCTTTTTTAGGAAAAGCACTTGTTTCACTAAATCCGGCATATCTCGAGAACCATGCGTCTGGTGTCGGAGAACTAAAGACCATCGAGGGGGGTTAAAAATACCTATCTGACCATGGCAACTTTTTTTTGCTAACCCCACCAGGAGCGTGGAAAATGACATGTTTTAGAGAACTGGGCATATCTCGAGAACTGTGCGTCCGGGGTAGGAGGTCTAAATACGCATCGATAGAGGTTGAAAAGACGCGTCTGACGATGCCAACTTTTTTTTGCCAACCCCACCAGGGGCTTGGAAAAGTAGCCGAGAAGATACATCGAAATGGAAAATCGCGAATATCTCGAAAACTATGCGTTTTTCGGGGATGCAATTCATCTCTTACGCGAATTTCGACCTAAAGCCGCGTTGGAAATACGCTTCTTTTGCGACCGAAATTTTTGAAATCCGTCCAGTAGAAGTGAAGTTATGTAGGAAAACGTGTAGGCAAAGGTCCTTAAAAAAGCTTTTTTAGGAAAAGCACTCGTTTCACTAAATCCGGTATATCTCGAGAACGGTGCGTCTGGTGTCGGAGAGCTAAAGACCATCGAGGGGGGTTAAAAATACCTATCTGACCATGGCAACTTTTTTTTGCTAACCCCACCAGGAGCGTGGAAAATGGCATGTTTTAGAGAACTGGGCATATCTCGAGAACTGTGCGTCCGGTGTAGGAGGTCTAAAGACCCATCGATAGAGGTTGAAAAGACGCGTCTGACGATGCCAACTTTTTTTTGCCAACCCCACCAGGGGCTTGGAAAAGTAGCCGAGAAGATACATCGAAATGGAAAATCGCGAATATCTCGAAAACTATGCGTTTTTCGGGGATGCAATTCATCTCTTACGCGAATTTCGACCTAAAGCCGCGTTGGAAATACGCTTCTTTTGCGACCGAAATTTTTGAAATCCGTCCAGTAGAAGTGAAGTTATGTAGGAAAACGTGTAGGCAAAGGTCCTTAAAAAAGCTTTTTTAGGAAAAGCACTTGTTTCACTAAATCCGGCATATCTCGAGAACCATGCGTCTGGTGTCGGAGAACTAAAGACCATCGAGGGGGGTTAAAAATACCTATCTGACCATGGCAACTTTTTTTTGCTAACCCCACCAGGAGCGTGGAAAATGACATGTTTTAGAGAACTGGGCATATCTCGAGAACTGTGCGTCCGGGGTAGGAGGTCTAAATACGCATCGATAGAGGTTGAAAAGACGCGTCTGACGATGCCAACATTTTTTTTGCCAACCCCACCAGGGGCTTGGAAAAGTAGCCGAGAAGATACATCGAAATGGAAAATCGCGAATATCTCGAAAACTATGCGTTTTTCGGGGAAGCAATTCATCTTTTATGCGAATTTCGACCTAAAGCCGCGTTGGAAATACGCTTCTTTTGCGACCGAAATTTTTGAAATCCGTCCAGTAGAAGTGAAGTTATGTAGGAAAACGTGTAGGCAAAGGTCCTTAAAAAAGCTTTTTTAGGAAAAGCACTCGTTTCACTAAATCCGGCATATCTCGAGAACCATGCGTCTGGTGTCGGAGAACTAAAGACCATCGAGGGGGGTTAAAAATACCTATCTGACCATGGCAACTTTTTTTTGCTAACCCCACCAGGAGCGTGGAAAATGACATGTTTTAGAGAACTGGGCATATCTCGAGAACTGTGCGTCCGGGGTAGGAGGTCTAAAGACCCATCGATAGAGGTTGAAAAGACGCGTCTGACGATGCCAACTTTTTTTTGCCAACCCCACCAGGGGCTTGGAAAAGTAGCCGAGAAGATACATCGAAATGGAAAATCGCGAATATCTCGAAAACTATGCGTTTTTCGGGGATGCAATTCATCTCTTACGCGAATTTCGACCTAAAGCCGCGTTGGAAATACGCTTCTTTTGCGACCGAAATTTTTGAAATCCGTCCAGTAGAAGTGAAGTTATGTAGGAAAACGTGTAGGCAAAGGTCCTTAAAAAAGCTTTTTTAGGAAAAGCACTCGTTTCACTAAATCCGGCATATCTCGAGAACCATGCGTCTGGTGTCGGAGAACTAAAGACCATCGAGGGGTGTTAAAAATACCTATCTGACCATGGCAACTTTTTTTTGCTAACCCCACCAGGAGCGTGGAAAATTACATGTTTTAGAGAACTGGGCATATCTCGAGAACTGTGCGTCCGGTGTAGGAGGTCTAAAGACCCATCGATAGAGGTTGAAAAGACGCGTCTGACGATGCCAACTTTTTTTTGCCAACCCCACCAGGGGCTTGGAAAAGTAGCCGAGAAGATACATCGAAATGGAAAATCGCGAATATCTCGAAAACTATGCGTTTTTCGGGGATGCAATTCATCTCTTACGCGAATTTCGACCTAAAGCCGCGTTGGAAATACGCTTCTTTTGCTACCGAAATTTTTGAAATCTAAAAAATAGGCAAAGGTCCTTAAAAAGGCTTTTTTAGGAAAAGCACTCGTTTCACTAAATCCGGCATATCTCGAGAACGGTGCGTCTGGTGTCGGAGAACTAAAGACCATCGAGGGGGGGTTAAAAATACCTATCTGACCATGGCAACTTTTTTTTGCTAACCCCACCAGGAGCGTGGAAAATGACATGTTTTAGAGAACTGGGCATATCTCGAGAACTGTGCGTCCGGGGTAGGAGGTCTAAAGACCCATCGATAGAGGTTGAAAAGACGCGTCTGACGATGCCAACTTTTTTTTGCCAACCCCACCACGGGCTTGGAAAAGTAGCCGAGAAGAAACATCGAAATGGAAAATCGCGAATATCTCGAAAACTATGCGTTTTTCGGGGATGCAATTCATCTCTTACGCGAATTTCGACCTAAAGCCGCGTTGGAAATACGCTTCTTTTGCGACCGAAATTTTTGAAATCCGTCCAGTAGAAGTGAAGTTATGTAGGAAAACGTGTAGGCAAAGGTCCTTAAAAAAGCTTTTTTAGGAAAAGCACTCGTTTCACTAAATCGGCCAGATCTCGAGAACGGTGCGTCTGGGGTCGAAGGGAAAGGTCCTTAAAAAAGCACTTATTTCATTCAACTAGGCTTACCTCGATAACGGCAGCATGCTGAGTCTATCGCAAAAAACCGCATCCAAAACAAACTAAGCGTTTTCTAGATATGACCGATTTGCCAAAATAAACTGCTTCAGGTCGCTATCCTACCATCTTCAGCCTGTGCTGCTGATTGTTCTCTGCAACATTCTGGTCTATTTCATCCACAGTTCCACTTGCATATTCTGTCGCATATAACTGTCGCTCCCCAAAGCCTCCGTTAATCATAACCGAAAGCAGACACATAAGACGATTTATATTAATTTACATTTTCTTTGCTGTCAAGTGGGGGGAATTGCCCTACTAGGCACGACAAAGCAAAAAAAAAAAGAACAAGAAAAACCACAAAATAAGCTATCCGTTACCACCGGTATTATGTTGTAGCTCTCGATGCATAACCTCACCGGCCATGAGTCAGCACTCCAGCTGAAATGGAAACGAACAAAAAAAAAAAAGATCTACTCACAAATTGAATCGCATTACTTCCAGTTCGTCGGCCGGCCCCTCTTTAGATTCGTCTTCAAAGTAATTTGTGCTGTTTTTTTCTTTTCTGTCAATTCCAACGTCCTACAAATTACTTTTCGTAACTTTCAATTGAAGCTACGTGGACTGCGGATATGCGCGAAACAAAATAATACATCTTTTATCGCTGATTGAGGATATTTCGTTCGTTTTTTTTTTTGGTTTGTTTTTTTGTTTTTCTTGTGACCACTTCCTTAGTCGTTGCTTGACTCGTGTGCCGAGAGAAAGCAGGAAGGTCTGATTCCGAGAAAATTCGACAAATGTGCTTCTGATTTAGACATCATACGGATGTGGCCTTCTCCCCTGCCCCGCACCCAGTCGCAGTGTGTATCGATTGATGACCATCGACAGATCAATAATCGGATTTGAAAGGGAAAAAAAGACATACTCTCTCTCTCGTGAGAGCGCCCCCTCTTGTCCGGGGGTCAAATCGAGATGTCAGACACACAATTGAATGAAATCAGAGTCAATTTGAGTCGTTCGTTCTCGTTGCGAAATGACGGCTGTTGAGATGCTCCTCCTCCTCCTCAATGGGTGATGGACCGAGACCCATCAGCGATACACATTCGTGTGCCTGACGCTAAGATGAGACTGTACACACACGCAGAGAGACTGAATGAATTGATACGGTAGATAAATGAATTTGTTTCGTGCCATTGTAGTTCAAAAAAGTGACAAGAGAACGCTTGACTCTCGGCGGTGCTTGAATTTGAGGTTAGCGACCTGCGAATTGATTGGATTTCAGTTTGTCCTCCCCTCGACCGAGACGACCGCCCTGTGGAGCAACTGGAGTGCAATTAAAATCTAGAACAAAAGCTTAAATGCGGTCATCCCTACCTCACTTTTGACCCTCGTCACACAGGTTTCTTCGCCTCGTTCACGTTCACTCACCTAGAAAAAACACGCCAACCATTAAAGTCGGATGACAAAGTCCAGCACTTGTTTATTAGGTTGTAAGCATTAAGTGCGGCTGTTATTAGTTCGCATATTTCATGGCATTCGAGAGTGCTTCCACGTCGAGCGAACCCTTATATGCGACCTTGACCGCTGAAGCATTTTCACAATTCACTTCTCTCTCTCTCTCTGACTGTCCCTCTGGACCGCATTGCGTGCTCACGATTGCGTTCAGCGTCGATGTGTGTGTGTTCCGTTTCAACCAGTTGCCCGCACCCGGTGCTCCTAGGTGCGGTGTGGTGTGGTCGAGCTCGTCGAAACTAGTTCTGCTGGTTTGTTGAACTTAATTCTCCCATCGATTGAGAAGAGAGTCTTTATGAATTGATTTCCATCGCCTGACACGGCGGATCGATAACGGTCAGGCCACCCAGCCATGTAACCAATAACCGGAAACCGTCACATGCGGCAGTCGATTATTCGTAATACCTTTTGCACGAATTATCGGTTAGATAAGTTGAGTGGGTTTCATGGGCAAACATGCGCCTGTTACCGATGTCACCCTGTGCCGGGTGTGAGAGTTCCTCAAAGTATACCAACTAATTGGCATTTTGCTGTGAAAAGCTGCCCGTTCCCCTTCGTTATTCCTTATCAAAGCAGTCGCTGCGCAAAGCTCGTTGCTTTTTTGATAATCGAAGTCGTGTGGCTGTTGAACCATAAGCACCACCTCGTCACTCCACCAGAGTTGGCTTTCAATGTCTAATCTCGACGATGCGTTGCGCGTCTGAGGCTGACTTGTGATTCGGGCTCGTAAAAAGCGCCATATGACCTCTCAAGATTCGCTGATAAGAAACTATTTAGACCGATGTTATCGATATTATTACTCACGTGCTATCGGCGCGGCGCGGGAGTTCCTCAAGTGTCCCCGACTGCACGTAGAACGATGAAGCTATACGCGGCGACAACAATTGTGACTAACAACGTCGTTTGTGACTCACTGAAATGGGAGTGATGAGACCTGCCTGCCTGCCTGCCTACACATTCCCTTGTTTACTGTGAAGCACTCTCCATGTGCTGCATGTCACAACAGGATGTAGCCGCCTCTAAAGGACGAACTCTTTGCTGACAGCACTTGTGAAAATGCGCCCGTCAGGCGAGAAACAACACACAGGGCCACACTGAGACAAAGACGAGAAGACACTTCAAAAATACAATCTTGCTGTGTCCAAAAATACCTCCGGGCCATGAGTTGTTTATTTTTGAACGGCGCCTGCACTTGACGTGTCATAAAAAGGGAAGCATTCTTCCTACTCATTCCTGTCACTCTCAAGATGCACATCCTTTAGGCAAGCCGTGTGATTATCAATTCGGTAAAAGCAAGTCGTTTTTCGGTTTTTTTTTTTTTTTTGGTTAAACGTCACCACGTCGCGTTGTCAGAAATAAAATCTTTAAATTGCTTGATGTTTATTTCTGTAACATCTATCGCCGAGGCAGGGGCACCCACTTCATTCCAAGCGACCACTCGTACACACCGCTGTTCAGACAGACAGTGAGTGGTGTGCGTGTGTACTGTGTCCGAGTGCCGGGGTCAATGGAAAAACGCCACAAAACTGAGATAATCTCATGTGTTCATCGTTCTTCGGTTTGTTTATTCATCTCAACGCTTGAAGTCGATTTTTATTGAACTTATCATCGTGCTCTGTCAGTGGCAGGGACTAGAGCTATTTGTGTCCACAAAACACCGATCGAGGCTGAACATTGATTGTCTTCTGCTGTGTCCCACAGTTGGCTGGTTGTTTGTTATTGAATTCATTTGTTTTTTTTCCATCTTTACATGTAACTCTTTCCTGTTGGGCGGTTGTTTAAACGTTTCCTTCGCTCTTTTTTCATTTCAGATCGACAAGCAGCGTTAGCACACTACTTTCCCATTCAGCACCTGGATCTCCCATGGCACCACTGCAGGGGCACTCAGAAACTCAAAGTGTAAACTGTTTGAATACTATTGGTAAAAGTTCTAGTCAATTTCTTACGCAACCAATTACGAGCAGCACAATACCGACGACGGCCACAATTGGATCGAAAGGGGAAAATAAGTGAGTAGCTTACATTTAATCTTGTAGCGACATTCTATTGATTCCAATGCCATTTCCTGGTCTGGGCAGACTTCAAGGGATGTTCCAATTGTCCTTCTTCAAGTTTTCTGTGTCGCCTGTGGCCTGTGGCTTCATTGTCGCGTCCACAAACTGGCAAGAGCTTGGTTGCTGTGGTCTGTGGCTTCATTGTGAGCCAGAGTGAGGTTCCTGTTGCCTATGGCTTCATTGTCGCGTCCACAAACTGGCAAGAGCGTGGTTGCTGTGGCCTGTGGCTTCATTGTCGCGTCCACAAACTGGCAAGAGCGTGGTTGCTGTGGCTTCATTGTCGCGTCCACAAGCTGGCAAGAGCGTGGTTGCTGTGGCCTGTGGCTTCATTGTCGCGTCCACAAACTGGCAAGAGCGTGGTTGCTGTGGCCTGTGGCTTCACTGTCGCGTCCACAAACTGCCAAGAGCGTGGTTGCTGTGGCCTGCGACTTCATTGTCGCGTCCACAAACTGCCAAGAGCGTGTTTACAGTGGCCTATGGCTTCACCGCGTTACAGTCCTCTCCCTCAACTCATCCATCTTTAAATTCCCATGCCTTAACCCATCTCGGACACAGACACACAAACCGCCTCCATTCTCTCTCGCATCACTAGCCAGCAGGCTCACCTTGTCCTCGATTAGTTTCTCTGCTTATTCTGCCACAAAGGAAACTAGGCTACATCCTTTGGCCATCCACGTGTGTGCACATCGCCGCCATGACCCATTCCGTCGTCTAGGTCAAAGGGATTATGTTGACTTCTGTCTTAACGGCCGCCCCCATGCCGAGACCCACTTCGAGTGAATAAATATTTAATTAGCAGCACTTGAGGGGGTTTGGACATAATCCAGCGCGCAATTGTCGGCCGCGTCGTCATCCAAATAACTAGAACAGACTTTAAACATCGAATCGGAGAAGATAATCAGCCGAGAGACGGGTCTTCCCGCGGTCAGGTGTGTCGCAAATAAATGAAACATGATAGGTCGCCTTCTCGACTGGGTTACAGATAACACGATACAGATAAACGGATTGGATTTCACCGCATTCTCCGGTCCTGTCTATTGCTGCGAATGTTTCTCTGCATGGTGACGAAACTTTGGCCAATCCGAACAAAGCCTCCCATTGTTGTCGTTGCCAGAGACTTTCCCAATCGTAGACAGTCTCGACGAGACTCCCCTGCATCCGTGGGAATTTTCACTCTCCCGTGCTCCGCGACTAGTGGGGGGAAACATCTGGCCAGTGTTTGAATGGGCCCACGGGCGCCTATCTCTGGCAAACACCTGCCAATGCAGACAGCGTTGAGCTGCGCAAATAAATGAGCAAATAAATAAATAAATAAATAAAGCACCAGCTGTGAATTTTGGCGATAAGATTGGTATCTCCGACTGCGGTCCCCCTCTTATCTGGTCTGTGCGTTCAGTTGTGACAGGAAAATGAGGTTAAGACTGGAAAATGAAAGATGGACAGCAATTGACAAGAGCGAGCGCTGGTTTTTCTTTGTTTCTTTCAAACACACACTTGTCGTGGGCTGACCCAAAACCTTTCACTGTTGCAGAGAGAGAGAGAGAGAGAGACCATTTGCATTGCCGTGGAAACTGGGCCACGAATGGAATGGAGGACATGATGCTGCTAATGGAGTGGTGGTTGTGTACGTTGACATAGCGTGTGTTCCACGAAGTGACACCATATGGAAGACACACGCACTGACACAGTGGATAAGCATTCGGCACACGTTTCAACTCGCACACCGCCGAATTCCGTCCCTATCAGGGATAAAGGAATGGATTAAATGTACAGCCTACTTAGGCCTCTTGCGGGTGGCGTTGGCATTTGAATGAATCACCAACTGAAACTGAAACTGACCTATCCATAGCCTGAGTCATCGTCGCCTAAATGATGGTAGCCGCCGCAATTAATTGATTCATGCAGTCTGTGTGTGTGGGTCTGTGCAAACATTGGTTACTCATTCGACGATAAACCCCAAAAGTGGTGGCCTACCATCATCAAGCACTCGTGATCAAGATAAGATTGAGTGCCATTTCGGCGACAGCATCGATACGCTCAGCATTACATCCATGTTCAGCCAATGTTGTGATAACGATGCGCTAACGCTGTATCTCCTCTCCTATCGCGAGATCTTATCCACTGGCCGGATTAGCCGGGGACAGTATCTTCTGACCAGACCTCGTTGTGGCGTCCTTCGGATTGTGATATGATTTGCTGACTTGTCTGATATGTACACCCATTGATTGTGGCCATTTTGTCAAAGTACATGACTTCAACCACATAGTCGGCTGCCGCCTGCTGCCAGGCTATCTCCGTCGCGTCCAACATGACATTCGACGAAATTCGCAACGAAACAAGGCAGAAAACAAAAAATCATAAGTCATTTATCGCAATCATGCTGGTTATCAGTGCGATTCGGTTTACCTTCGCTTCCAATGGCCCACCTGGCATAGGTCTCTTGCTTTCCCTGGCACAAAACCAGACGAAGTCTATTTGCCACACCGAGTCTCTCTTGGAAGACATTCGGCGGTTGCCCACTTGGCAAACACCTTGTAATACCTCTCTGTGAACAAGAAGCATTATGTTTTCTTACACGGCTGTTATCAGCTGGAGCTGGGGTGGGCCACTCCAGGTGTACACCACTCACCTCACCCCCGCCCGGTGCCTTGATATGATCCCACCACAATCGTTAGCGAGCGTGGTGTGCGCTCTGCCCCCCGACGACCTTATCAGTCGTTTATTGCTCGTGCGATAATATTTTAGAAAGCGCAAAATCAAACGCTACGACAGTTGCCATTTGTCGCACCGTCGTGTCGGTTTAGTCTTGACAATCAGGTCACCGCGTCCGTGTTCTTGATCTCTCGATCAACTCTCCTCGCCATGGTTTACGATTCGCTTCTCAGTTTAGTCGAGAGTGCCAAGAGTCGCTTTCATCCGTCCGAAGACAATATGGTGCGGTTCGAGAAGTATGTCTACGAGAACTACGTTTCCGACTTTGATTCGGTGTCGGACTCATCGCCGCATGGATCTCTCGAGTAAGTTCTGCTGTTCACAATGATGGTGGCAAACACTGAAAACAGAAAAACTGAATTACATCATGTTCCAACGGGTTGGCAAGCAGATGGTGGTGTGGTGGGCGTTCGTTTCGTCGTTCGTCGTTCGTCGTTCGTCGTTCGTCGTTCGTCGTTCGTCGTTCGTCGTTCGTCGTTTATCGATAGTCACGACGACCCCTGTGCGAGTGCGAGTTTCATGTGTTATCTTAACAAAATTCTTAGAAAACAACAGAAACATTAGTTAGCTGGCACTTTAAACGATTGGCTTGAAATGTTGCTTGTCGTAGTACTCCATTGATTTGCATTGCAACCATCGGCGTTATCGAGTATCTGCGAATGTTAATCTTATCTATCAGTTCATCGACAGGGATACACTCAAAAGGGTTTACATGACTCACCAGAATGCCTCTTCTCCGATCCCACTCTGAATCCGTGTATCCCCGGCTTCCCAGTCATCAGCCCGCCGCTTCTTATTTCATAAGTCGCCCCCAAATTGCCACACTTCTGTCGGATCTCCTGCACTTGTCACGCAAGCTTCGGTTTTATTGTACACACAAGTCAATAAAGTGTCTCTCTGTTGAATCGGGGGGGTGGCGAAAAGTGCCTGCGTGTTGGCAGGATTTTTCACTTCGACTCCCTTTGAATCATTCACCAACCGAGTCGCATTTGTTTTTTTTTTCATTTCAGATCAGTTAGACAGAGCTCATCGACAGCGTTGGCGCTATCGTCAGCTAATCTTCACAGTTTAAGTCCGAATCCGAAGGCAACCATCGTGTCGAAAAATGAGATTCCAGAAAAGGAAAAGAAGAGAAAAGAGCTGTCCAGCTCGAGACTGAAGAAGTTCCATCGGCACTTTCAACAGGTCTCCAAGGACGAACGCGTTATAAATTGTAAGTTCACCAAGCCCCCCGCCTTCTAGCCACCTGAAGAGAGTTCAATTCAATTCCCTTCTTCTTCTATTTCTTGCAGACTTTTCATGTGCACTAGTCAGTGATATATTGCTGCAAGGACACCTCTACATAACAGACAACCATTTTGCATTTTACTCGAACGTCTTCGGTTATGTAACAAAGGTAAGGACTCATCGAAAGCCAGTCCCCTTCAACAGCCACTTCAACAGATGATGAATTCCTTTCCCCATTGTTAGGTGGTCATTCCAACGTCATCGGTTACGAAAATCTCCAAAGAGAAGACCGCAAAGATCATCCCGAACGCAGTTGGTGTGGCAACAGCCGATGAGCGTCACGTGTTCGGCAGCTTTATCAGCCGCGAATCTGCCTTCCGTCTAATGTGCAGCGTATGCCCGCCACTAGCACCAATCCAATTGATTCCGAAAGCCCTTCCCGATGTCGAAATCTCCGAGGAATGCTCAATTGAGGATGACAGCAGTTGTTCGATCAGTGGCAACGAGAGTCCACCGCAACCGATTGATTCGGGCGCAGCTACCACCACAACAACATCAGACGCAAGCCAGACGTTGCTGCGACGGAAAAACAAGTCTGGCGATGTTGTTGACGGCGGCAAGAGCGATTCCATCGATAAACGTCTCTCAGGTAATTGAATCTATTTCTGAAATGAGAAAAAACAAAAGCAAATCAATTAAAATCTCTCTCTTCTTCACACAGAACCTCTTAATGCCAAAAATACACTACATCCGAGTGCAGGAGGAGGGGGAGGAGCAGGAGGAGGAAATCGTGCTTCAGCGCCAGCCACACCAATGAGCACAAACACAAACACATCAACGTCTTCAACAGCAGCAAGTAAACAACAACAACAACAACCACAACACCACAATCAACAAACCAACACAAGCACTAACGCTTCAGCAAATTGTACAACACTGCCAGCAGCGGCATTTGTTGTTGGCAATGTCGTTGTTGGTGCCACACTACCACCATCATTCACATCAACCTCGTCAACATCATCGGCCTCATCTGTGGTGATTGGTCAAACGTCATCCTCATCGTCATCGTCATCGTCATCGTCACCGAATACGGTGGTGTCGTCATCATCGACCGCATTTAAAGCATTCTCACAGAGCGCTATTGTACGATTGAAATTCCCCACAGAATTCCACATTGTCTACTTGGGTGTTGTGCTGTCAATCATCTTAGCTATATTCTCGGGATTCCTATTGTATAGAATATTAGATATCGAGGCCAAAACTAGTTTATATCGATCACCAGTAGAATTTAATTGGGTAAGTTTTGCTGTTTCTCATTACGGGGGGAGATCCATTGATCTAATTGACGTCTCGGCCATTTTTCAGGGCTCTGGAAACGATGCAGACATCTTTGCGGAAGCCCTGCGGTGGCAGAAGGAACTGCAAACAAAAAGCACCGAAGAAGCTCAGAATATATTGCATACAAATTTACAACAAATTGCCAAGGTGAGTGTTGGATCTTCTTGTTTGTGCGTAAATACGAACGTCGGAGTAGCCGATTGTGTTATGATCTAGGGTAGGTAGGACGCGCATTTTGCCGTGACGCGAGTCAATTACTTCAACAACCACAACATCCGCCGCACTTTCGTCGATAGCGGAAGCTATAAAGAGTTAGAGTGATAAAGCGAAACGAGGATAAACGGAAGTTGCCCAAACCGTTGTTTCGATAGCGGAAGCTATAAAGAGTGATAAGACGAAACGAGGATAAACGGAAGTTGCCTAACCCGTCGTTCACTTGCTCTCCACAACCACAGAGCCCATTGGCACCCGCTCCCACTTCGTCCACCCTCCAAACCCAAACATTTCGAAGTTCCAACGTCGAAACACTTGACGTTCTATTTGCAGACTCTAGACCCGCACACACACACCCGCGCACGTCCACCTTCGTAGTCCACTCGAAATTATGCTCAAATGACTTGATGATTGCTTATCAATTTGCTGAACTTCCGGCAGACGACTACGATTAATTACCCCTCTCTCCCCCCCCCCCCCCCACACACACCAAGCCCCATAGCCAACGTCTTGTCAATAAACCCGGCAAGTGGCTTAATGTGCCCATCAGTGCGCGTTGCATGATTGCATTAGTTCTTTCTTAAGGCCAGCGACGTTCCTCTCCGCTCTGACACTGTTGTGTGTGCTCGCCACTGTTCACTATCAGTTGTTTGCTTTTTTTTTCTAGGTTATCTTATCGTCTTTAAATGGCACCTGAAAGCTGGTAGCTTTCAGATTAGTATGGTTTTTAATCGCACAAGATTCCCTGTCTCTGTCGCCGCAGGTGTGCCGGGCATGTGCCACGCACGGCATGCAATCAATCAAAACTGTATCTCTTAGCATCTACACGAATTCCAGTGAAATCGTGAAGAGACGACGGTTGTTTTGATTTGTTTGACTCACCCCGTCGGGCGGTGTGTCGGTGACGTCGCCTGTGGCGTGACTAACTCTGGGAATCTCCACGAACTGCGTCAAAAATGGCACAACAATCGGTTCAATGATCCAATGAACGATGATAGAGGAGAGAGAGGCAACAAATGTTCGACACACATAATTGATGAGACCTGGGAAAAGCTGAAATATCGAGCGAAGGACGTCACCGCATTTAGTGTAATCCACGAACTAGATTAATCGATTTCGTGAAATCGAGGAGATTAGGTACGTTGTTGCTTGGAATCGAAGTGTGCTGTAAGACGTCATCGTTAGATTGTGGGGGACAGATTGGAACCACGATAGTTTTGAACACGACACGACAGGAATGATGCAAGAACTTGAAACGAGGAGAACGAGGTGTGTGGCGGCAATAGGGCTTATTGGTCATGACTTCAAGGCACTCAGAGGGGTTGCTGTTAGTTAATGAACTCGATGTGTGCTCGCTTAAATCATTCTGCCACGGCTTAAACCTAATCTCAACAATCATCTTCTCTTTCATTTCAGGTCCGGCGAAGCCTGGAGACCCTATCCATGTTAATCCATGACAGAAGCTCATCATCATCCTCCGCATATGAGGCTGAGGGAGGAGCAGATCGAGATGATACTGACTGAATTAGCTAAAAGCTGCAAAAACAAAACAGAAAATAAACAACAAAATCTAATCTTAAATCAATCCATAAAAACTAACCTAGTGCATAACTTTAACTAACTTTAAATGAAACACAACTATTACTACTACTACTACAACTACTACACATAACCGAAAATGAAACAAAAAATCAGAAGGAAACCTATTCAATTCAGCATCATCTTCGCTTGAAAAGAGAAAAAAAAAAGTAACCTCAATTCGACATAACGTCACGAGCGTGTGTGGCTCACAAAAGCATTCATATAAGTATGTATATCCACAAAGAAGAAGAACCACCAGTCACCCACCACCCCCCGCTCATGCTCCAATTGAATACCAAGCAAAGCAAGTACGTACGCTACAAGTGTACGAGCGCTCATACGCAAGAAGAAACCAATTATTTAAGAGACCATGAATAACTAAGTGTATAGAGATCATCCTAGTAGAGTTAAGCTAAAAATCAGTAGAGCTGAAATTGTGTAGTGATCTGAGGAGAGAAAGGAAACAGCTGTTTAAGGGTCTAACGTGTAGGACATGTGCTGAATCAAGCGTATTGTAATTTTAATTAATTTATTGTTTAAACTTCGCATTTCTTTGGATTTTCTTCAGTGAAAATTAACCGAAGAAGGAGAAGCGAAGCGGAACACAAAACAGACCAACCCAAACCACAAGCTGGGACATGTGCAATGTCAAGTAGAGAATAGTCATAAGTCTGCTGGAACGATGGTAGAGAACAGAGAACATAGAGAACAAAGCAACATTGCCCCGTTTTTTTTTTGTATAATTGTGATATTAAATAATAAAAAAAAAAGCATACATTTTCTTTTTTTTTCCATTTGAGAAATTTCAGTTGTTTTCATTTTATTTTCATTTTTTACCTTTTTTTTTTTGCCCCCAATCTGGTCTGGTCCCTTCTATGGATTCTTCCCAATCATTGGCTGTCAGCATCATCAGCTCATCCTGGATCCCTAACGATCTGCAGTCACCCCCTTCATCCGCGAAACCTACAAAATCCCTCTCGCACATCCCCCAACAGCCAACTCGAATTCAAATTCCAATTCAAACCCGCAACCAACATTCAAACAAAAATTCAAACTTTTCCTACAAAAAATTCCCACTCTTTGCACCAGGCGATGACAAACACCGGCAAGCAGACCGGCTGATTTTTTTTTTTCTCATTTCCATCGATCCGCATTTTTTTTTCCATTTTTCGCACCAGAAATCTTCAAATCTTCATTTTTGTAGTGAAATTCTCGTTTTTACACCAGGCGACCAGATGCGACATGTAGGCCAACTCGAATTCTTGTTTTCTACCAAACTGTCATTTCGCCTGTCAGACCACTGCCCGCGCGAAATTGCTGTCATGCATGTGGCCAGGTCACAATGGTGATCGTATAAGATTTTGATTTTTTAAAATAATTTTATCTAATTTTAAGGGGTTTACTCTAATTTAAAGGGCATAAAATGTCTGCAACTGTAATCTAACATGTTTCTTTTTCCATCCATCACCCATAAATTGATATTAAGACATAAAACACCAAAAACATTTTTTTTTTAAAGAAATAAATTAACTTATGTTGCCTATTGTGAATGGTGCAGATATGAGGATCACATTTTGACATTTTGTTGTCAGGTTTTTCACATGAGATTTGAAATTGAAATTGAAAACGCGATCAAATTTGAATTGTTTAAACTAAATGGGCATACAGATGTAAACATATTAGTGGGATAATAGATAAACATTGTAATTGGCATAGAGTTAAGCGAGTATTTGTTTGGTCAATAAGACTTCTTAGCTTAAGTGAGGATATGAGCAAGAATAAATATTGGTTAAATTATCGTGAAATATTCAATAATTACAATTGAAATGAATGGTGTTTTATTTATATGATCGAGTCGATGGTTTGGTGGTGACTACTGGATGGCGCAGCTGGTTGAGTGCCCTTGGTTAGAGGGGTCCCCGATTCGAATCCCAGTGAAAGCAACGCTTTTATTCGGTTTTCAAATCTGGCCCAGTGATCATTCAAATTAACGGCACTATCACTGGAGTTGTCCGATCAGTGGTAGTGGTCTGTGACTGGCTATAGGTATCACTAGTGTGGTGGCGATTTCGATGACAACCCACTTACTACCTACCTAGGTTGCTGCTGGTAGTACAACGGACCAGTTTTGATTCTGAGTGCTCCAGTCTAGCGGTACAAAAACCTCAGACAAAAAAAAAGCTCCGGAGAGGCTCTGCAAGATGTGTGAAGGCATTGCTTCTTCTATGTGTGGCGCTACATGGGGGACTGGACTTGGTATTCAGTCAATAAGCTGGCTAACTGTCTTCTTTGGGTGGCCCTACAGTCTGGAGTCTGGACTGGACCTGGTCCTCAATCAACAAGCTGACTAGTTGTCTTCTTTGAGTGGCCCTACAGTCTGCAGTCTGCACTGGACCTGGTCCTCAGTCAACAAGCTGGGTAACTGTCTTCTTTGGGTGGCCCTACAGTCTGGAGTCTGCACTGGACCTGGTCCTCAATCAACAAGCTGGCTAACTTTCTTCTTAGGATGGCCCTACAGTCTGGAGTCTGCACTGGACCTGGTCCTCAATCAACAGGCTGGCTAGCTGCCTTCTGTGTCGCTCACCAAGTTGGTTGAGGGCCTTTCTCCAATTTTGTGTTTGTGGCATATTTGACGCGGGTCGTTACAGGTTCGGAGTCGCAGCTAAATGATGTCTGATGCTCGTTCTAAATGATGCACATGCCGTGTGCAAGAGATTGTGACCACGAGAGAGGATGCCAGCGAGTGGTACACCTCTCTGCACTCCTTCCTCAAAAATGACTGACTAAAGAATGATCCAAGTCATTTAAAGTGGGAAATATTATACCATCATTTGTATTTTGCTCGGTTGTCGTAGTGAGTGACTAAGCCTTGAGGCCTTGGAGGAAAATCAGGGTGAATCATGTCGGTATAGTCTTGCTGATGTTGTTCGATGTGAAGAACGATTATTGTAGGACGCGAATATGGTGCACAACTCCTCCAAAATGTCTGCATGCACACGATTCTGATCCATCAGTGTTCGGTCGCCGTAGTGATCATCGATGGGAGGTGCACTTTAAGCCTTGAAATGGAAGAAATCAGGGTGAAGCATGTCGGTACGGGCTTGCTGATGTTGTTCGAAATGATGGACACGACTACGGTGCACACCAACCTACAAAATATCTGCATGCACACGATTCTGATCCGTCAGTTGTATTTTCTTCGGTCGTCGTAGTGATCATCGATGGGAAGTGAACCTTGAAGCCTTGAAATGGAGAAAATCAGGGTGAATCATGGCGGTACGGCCTTGCTGATGTTGTTCGAAATTATGGACACGACTACGGTGCACACCTCCTCCAAAATATCTGCATGCACACGACTCTGATCCATCAGTGTTCGGTCGCCGTAGTGATCATCGATGGGAGGTGCACTTTAAGCCTTGAAATGGAAGAAATCAGGGTGAAGGATGTCGGTACGGTCTTGCCGATGTTGTTCGAAATGATGGACACGACTACGGTGCACACCTCCTCCACAATGTCTGCATGCACACGACTCTGATCCATCAGTTGTATTTTGTTCGGTCGTCGTAGTGATCATCGATGGGAAGTGAACCTTGAAGCCTTGAAATGGATGAAAATCAGGGTGAATCATGGCGGTACGGCCTTGCTGATGTTGTTCGAAATTATGGACACGACTACGGTGCACACCGCCTCCACAATGTCTGCACACCACTCTGCTATTACCATAAATCCGTCCTCACATAAATTGATCCGTCATAAAGACAACACTTTCAATTACTCACTCATTGAAGTATACTGTGAATGATATATGGCTCCCCCCCCCCAGACAACATTGACCACCACCAAATCAATCATCGGTGCAGTCAATTTGCTGAGCCAAGGCGAAATCAAAAGACAATTTCTGCTAAATATTGTAAATAGTATATATTATAATAATAATATTCAATACATTGTTGTTTGTTTGTTTCTCGTGTTTATAATTGTATACAATACATAAATTAGTAACTAGCGTTTATATAAAAATTACAATTACGACTTGCATTTATGGTTGTATATTTGAATTTCATATTTTTTTTCTTCTTTTTCATCTCTTTTGTTTGCTTTTGTGTTTTCTTTCTTTTGTTTTTGTTTGTGTCTACTATTCTAGAATTAAATGTTTTATTCAAGTTTTACGTACACGACTGTATTGTTATTTTAATAATAATTATGCATTAATGACTCATAAATCTATATTTTGTTAAAAAAAAAAAAATAAAAAAAAAATATATATATATAGATAAAATAATAGTTAATTAGAAAGCGAAGTTTAATTCTTATCGTTTACATACATATATGCTTACATACATGTGCTTGAGTTGAGTAAGAGAAAAATTGTTTATAATGCATTGTGTTGCAAGCGCTTGAAATCTGGTGGTGTCGCTATGCTGTGTGGCTGTCAAAGGCGAGGGGGTCTCCGAAAAGTGAGTGGTTCTCTTGCAGTGAATGGTTGCATCAATAGAATGCGACGACGAGCGCCCGGGGGGTATAAAAACTGCCTCGCGAGTTAGGTTTACCAGCCATCAAGGGGATGGCGAACCTTACAGTCTGTCCTCGCCCGCCCCCCCTTTGACAGCAACACATGTTGACGGAAAATACACAAAGAATAAATTGAGAGAGAAATGCGCGATTACAAGTGTGTGTTTGGTTTTTGTTTAAATTTCTTTGCTTTTTTTTTCGTTTTTTTTTTTTTTTTTGTCAAGACGATCTAACGTTCATGAGACGGCCTAATTGACAAGTTTCTAGTTTCTATCGAGTTCATTACAAATCTACATCTTTTATCATTTAGATAGAGAGAAAGACAGACAGACAGAGAGATAAAACAGAAGGACATTACAATTATGAGTTTGAGAGAGAGAGAGAGAGAGAGAGAGAAAAAAAAATAATGTTCTTCTCGTTTGCTTATTCCTAGGCGCGTGCTGACGACGAACGAGCAGGAGCCTCACCGCACACACACAACACTCTACATCTAATGTCTATAAAATACCTGATTGCGATTTTAGTGCTTTTTTTTTTGTTTGCTTCTTTCGTTTCTACATTAATTTCGTGGCTGGGTGTTCTCATAAACGTCGAAAAATCTGCGCTAGTACAACCGCATTTCGTTTCTCATGCGTTTTTGAACGCACAGACGGTGCAGAATGTCTGCAGGCTTCAACTCGACCCTTTTTGCAGTCAAAAACTAATGACTGCACTATCTGGCCGACATCAACAGTAGGTACTGCAGTTCATCGAAGTTAGTACGATCGTAAATCTGCCCTTAATGGAACATGGACAACGCAGTCCCTTGTTAGGCTGACGTTTATGAAAACACCCTCTGTTTCGAAAGCTGATGATGCTGCTGCGTGAATGATGCATGCTGCCGTGTGCAAGAGATTGTGATGCATCACCGAGAGAGGATGCAGTGCTGACACCTCTCTGCGCACTGTAACCTCGAAAAAAATGACTGACTAACGAATGACAGCACAACCTATTGCACTTTTCGGATGGAGCAACACAAATGAGAGAGAAAAATAACAACAAAAAAAAAAAAAACTATGTGTATGTGTAACTAACCTGAGAGAACTTCATCGATTAACTTTACTTATTGTGCGTGGAAATACGGAAGAGAGCATTCTAACACTGTACGCCTATATAATTCAACTTTGACTAGGTTTGCGCGCCGCTTCTATGTTAGTTCTTTGCCCTTCCTTTCCTTTTGGATAGAGATTCATGGAGAGTATCAATTCAGAAATGCTTACTTTAACTACACGCACACACACACACCACGTGCGCTGCGTGTCATGTCATGTTTGTATCAAAGAATAAACAGAAATAGGATGTGGGGGAGGGGAGGTTCACAAAATTGCTTAACTGTCTTCTATTGAAACAAACAAATTTAAAAGAACAAACAAAAAAAAAACCCTTAATTGATGTCTTTACTTCGAGCTTAATGCAAAAGAAACTCTTCTTTACTTACACACACCCCACGGGCGCAACACACCATTCGCGCGCCCCTCGCTCCGCCGGCGCCGACGAGCTTAACTTATCATCTCGCGATACTTGAGCTTGTGCTTTGTCAGCATATCGGTGACGGTGACCAGTTTCTTTATCGACATTATGTTTGTGAGTTCCTGCAACTGCGGCAAATATGACACACAAATGTGGTGGAGTGTTGCAAGTTCACGACCTGAAAAATGGACGACATTTGTGTATCCACGAATCTCTGCTGTATCGCATTTGTTATCTCGACTTACCCGTGTCTGGGCATAGGTTATTGGTGTTCTGTTCGATGAACATGCCTGGCGGTGGATTTGGATCGGTTACCGACGACAGCTGGTCGAGGAAGACAATCATGCGTTCCTTGTTCTTCAGGATGAAGGGATTCACAACCTCCATGTAGGGCTCCTGCAAAGAGAAGCACATTTATTCAGAGGTTCGCCCCCCCTCCCCCTGGTCAGTCAGCAACTTACCTTCCCACCAAACTCAATGAGATTCGCCAGATTCTGCAGGCATTTAGCGACCATAATCAGTGACCGGGTTGCCGCTGTCGGCGGAGTCTCATTGACCAGGCCAAACTGACGTGGATTCAACAGGGACGGACACAAGAGTCGCAGGAAAATGAAGCCTGAGACCACGCGGGTTCGTACCAAACGCTCGGTTGGCCACTTAGTCACCACTGCCTTCTGCAGGCAATTGCAGATGTATCGTACGCTGCGCGGACAAGCGTCGGGCGACGTAAATATCGACTGTGTGACGAGATCGAGGATCTGCAGAAGGAACTCAGCATTCGAGCACGCATCGTCGTTCACGTCCATTTTCGTGGGATTCAACTCGGCTGACTGCTTACTCTCGAGTATTCGTTGCACCGTCTCCGAGACGGCCGACTGCAAGAAGCCATGACACTCGGCGCGCATGTACAGATCCATCAGGGTCGTGGCCAACGATGCACCACGGAAGAGTGTGGTGGTTTCGTTCTCTCTAGCGATCTCCGCTTGGCACAGGATTCGTATCAGTTCGGTTTCGCGCTTCTCATTGCGGAACACTCGCAGCAGCGATGTCGCCAATGGCACGCGATCGTTATGGCACCGTTCGGCGAGCGCTTTCACGGCAAACAGCTCCGGCTCGAGCAGCAGCTGTTGCAGCGGACTGTACTCGTCGCATGGCATTATCAAGTCGTCCAGATAGCGCATGCGCAGGCGCAGGGATCCCCACTCGCCCATGGGCGTCATTCCGGTCAGTTGGTACCACTCCTCGGTTTCCTGACCGTTCTTCAGGCTGGCCAAGTCAATTGTCAGTTCCGCCACTTCGGAGTCTTTGCCCCGCTTGCCACGGCTGAGGAGGGTTATCGTGAGCGTGACCACATCCGGCGGGACGTCGTCCAGAACGAACTCCTCCTCCCAGACTGGATCGGGGGCGATTTTCACACGCGTCTTGCCCACCTTGACTTGATTCAGCGAAATGATGCAGTAGGGATGTGGCACGAGCTTGAACGGCAACCGATGCGCCTCCAGCACTAGCAAATTCAAGCACCGCAACTCTCGCAATCGCGGCACCTTCTTCTGCGCCCGACTCAGCTGGGAGCCGCACTGCGCCTTCAGCGCATTGATCCACTCCACGTAGCTCTCCTGACTAGGTGCACACAAGTACGTGACGGTGGCCAGGCACGGCAGTGCCCGCTCGACAATCTGGAAGCAGTACGGTCGCTCCCACAACGAGTCGTGGCACTGGTACAGATACGCGCAGGACAGGTCGATCAATCCCTTCGGTTTCGTTTTCTTCGGATTGTCGTAGAAGCAGAGGTGTGTCTCGGAGCCCTCAATGATCAGGGCGAAGTACAACTGCTTCCATTTGGCCGTCTTGTCTGACTTCTTGTTCAAGTGGCCGTGCTGCTTGATTCCCTTGATCTTCTTCAAGCCGATTTGGTCGCGACACTCGCGCAGCGTTGCGTAGATCTTTTCGGCGGCCTTCTCCACGACGAACTGCTGATTGAACTCCGGCTGACTGCCGTTAACCACCTGCAAGACAAAATACAACTGTGTACTCTCCGCACTTAGAATGCCCGTCTGCGCGGGGTCTTACGGGATGATTGAGGGTGTGTCCCTCGACTATCTGCTCCTTGCGGTAGCGATTGATTACCGCGTCCAAGCACTCGAATGTCCGGCCGCCCATTAAGTACCGGACGCCCTTCTTCTCGATTCGAAATCTCTGAATCTGATTGTTGATGTGAAAGAAGAGCGAGTAGTCGCCGGGCGAGTTGTCGCTGGGACGTACTAGGAAGCTTCCAGGACCGGCTGGAAGATGGCCGATTTTGTCAAGAAGGAGAACAATTATTCAGTGCATGTTACTCACCTTTGACCAGCATGTCGACGGCCTCGTTCTTGGTGCAATTCGGGTGGAACCACGGGAACACTGTATTCGGATCGATGGACGCGTCCAGATCGTCGACCAGCTCACGGAATATCATTCCCTGCTCGCCCGTGCGATGGGCAGTCACCCACAGCCAGCCGTCGCCCATGTCGTTGTGCACAAAGAATATGTCGCCCTTCTGGAAGCTCAACTCGTCCGTGTCCGGCATCTTTGTGTACGGCAGAATGGCGACGACACGCTTCTTGTCGTTCACCGGTTCGGGCGGGGCCACCGGTATGACCAGACGTTCCCGCTTCAGCAGGTCGCTGCACGAGGTGTAGTAGCCGACCAGGTCGCTTAGCGATATAAACTGACGACCGCCGATGTAGAAGTCGCCACATACTGCTGTGATTCTGGAAACAAGACAGTGCTTGGGTTAAATGTGGGCGCATTCGATAGTGATCCCCCAGCCCTTACCTGAAGTGATTGAAACCAGTCCGTCCGGAGTAGCTCAACACGTACGAGCCCGGCTTCCTGTCACTCTCACGAACTGTCACGAAAAAAAGTGCAATGTCATCAATGGCACGCTAATCGAAATGGACTACTTACCCAAATAACTGCCAAGTTTATTGGTGCTCTTCAGTCGCAGCTCCGCTGAATATCGGTCCAATCGTCCGTGATACCACTCGCTTTCAGGCGGTGCAATAATCGCTGGTCGTTCACCTACAAAAAAAAAAAACCACAACACAACAACAACAGCACACAGATTATATTTCCTCGTTTTGCATTCAATCAAACACACACACACGCACACACACTCAGCAGACTACACAAGGCAATGGCAGACAAAACGCTCGCGCTGCGCTGCGACACAAAAGTGTGACAATGTCTTCTCGAGAAATTCACTTCACAAAAGGTGGTGTTACATCATCTTTGTTTGAAATTTCATTTGAATCAGGTGACGACAATGCAACGCTAATCGGAATGACTTTAGAAACAGATCCACACTTACGGCAATTGGCGCTGCTGGAGTCGCACGTTCCCGTGCTGCCCGTGCTCTTGAGAGACATTCCGCTCGAATGTTGATTTCGCGGTTGATGGCTTGCCGATTGGAATGACTATGTCGTGCGATACACTCGGCCGGACATAACAACTCAACGCGGTGGTGGTGGTGGTGGCCAAGGCGCATCAAATTTACACTTCTCCTGTCGCTGTCAACGAATACTGCTTGACTTATCGGCTTCGGTGGGCAGACAATCGATTCACCGAGTCTACAGAGGCCCCAAACGAAAGATTCCTCACAAGGCTGTTGCTGCTGTCTACCGACTGAATGTCACTACTTCGGCGGCGGTGTCTCTGTGCTGCGGCTAGCACTGACTTCTCGGGGGCATCGCTGGATTAACGCGGTCTATTGAGACTTCGAAAGTGGCCGAATGACGTTCGCCCGCCAACTGGCCCACTGGCACTGCTGACTTTTTCCACAAACACACACACACACACTCACACACAGCAGCGGTTGCCGCCGTAGCATGCATCAGCAGATGCTGCTTTTTTTCATATTTTTCGTCTTTCTTCGAGATTCGATACGATTTGATGATACCACTTTTGTGTGCGGCGCAATGATGTGAGTAACAATTAAACAAAGAAACTTTAAAATACACTTTGCCCGCGCTGTGGATGTTAATGAAGATGACAACGGCGGGCAGCGACTACACGCAGCAGTAAGAAGCGCCGATATATACATGCACACACGCACGTCACATACATCTGCACACATCTCCAAGACAGACCGAGAGAGAGAGAGTGCGAAAGAGAGAGGTAGAGCAATTTAAAGTGAACGCTCCTGAGATTTCGATTCAGAGATTCACACACTGCGAGATGACTCATGGACAATACGATACACCACATCCAATGCATGTGCGTTCGTTCGTTACCAAAGCCAACGATACCCTATAACGATTGGCGATTCGAAGAAGGGACACACAACTTCAAAGGGAAACCAGAATGAAGCCAACATCTAGGTCAGACACTTGATGACGGACGGCAGAAGCATGAATCATTTGACAAAGGACAGGTGGATGGATGGACGGACGGACGATCGAAGTGACTCAGTTTTGGAACAATTCGTTGTCGTAAATTAATTCCGATTGCCAGCAGCAGCTGTTGGCAATGTCAAGGTGCCATAAACGTGCCGCCGACGACTGACCAGAGGCAGAGACTAAATCTGCAAGCGATTATCAGTGGCAAAATCCCATTCATTGGTGGCTCCTAAAAATAATCGAAAAACAGATAAAATCGCTGAGAAATCATGGAAATCACCAGCGCAAGGCTTTATGGCCAAAAGAAGCTCGCGCCCGGTTGTCGGCAGCATTTTGATGGGGTGCTCGTCAATCGGATACGTCATCAAAGGTTCACGCGTTTGTGGGTCAAGTGAATCAAGCCATAAAAATGTTGCCTTGATAGCCACTTACTCATGAGACGGTGCTTCTGTTTTCACTTTCAACGTGGTCTGCGAAAAACAAAGACTCCACTGAACTGCAGAAGGCATTAGACGCTCGCGCATTAGCACGCGTTGAGCTCTTGACAGAAAGGTATTAATTGCACGAGGAGGAACGTCGACGACTCTGGTGACTAATGAGTTTACCACGACACGGCGCCTAGACTGCTTCTTCTCGTCCTTCTGCGGAAAGACTGCTTGTCGTGCTTCTTCGGGAAGGACTAGCCACGCGTGACTAGATTTTACGATGCAATCAAGGTCTGCAAGTCTGAGACGGACGACTGAAAGCCATTTCGCAGGCAACAGCTAATGGTCACAGCTTTGATTAGCATTAATTAGCGAACAGCAACGCCTGTGTGTGTGTGTGTGTTTTTTTTGTTTCTCGCCACTGCCCTTTAGTTTGTCTAAACACATGCGACGTTTGTCAGTCTCCCAAACAGACTGAACTTCTAAAATGTACTCACCATTTGACATATTCGGTCCATCGAACTCATCCTGATCCAAATCGTGGGGCAAATCGGTCAAGTCAATGCCACCAACGGCGACCGCAATGCCTCCGACACCCATTACACCGCCCAGGCCGCCTAATCCGGCCAAGCCACCCATACCGCCGTCCTCTGAACCAGTCGATGGCGAACCGAGTTTGTCCTTTTGGATTACATCAATATTTCCCATGCGAAGGAGATCGGCCATGGCTCCGGTATGGCTCCTCAGAATCGCCCCTCAATGCGAAGCAACAATTTCTTTAAAGAAACAATGAAATGAAATGAAAAAAAAAAAAAAAAACAAAAACATTAAGCAAATCGTCTTACAACAACCCCGAGCTGGGAGCTGGTGATGATGAACTTACGAGCACCGGAAGCACTCCAGTGGAGGCAGCACCCAAATGGACAAGCACACACACCGAAAGGGGCAGAATATCAAAAATTTCCCTTGTATTATCCGCTCGGACTGTGCGGATGATGACTCAAAAGCCCAAAACCGATTTTTCTCCTCTCCTGGCTCCTGGTTCGTTCGGTTCTTCAGCTGCACACAGACGCTGATAACCTTTTGGAGAGGAAAAGACACAGGAAATGACACTTTTATTAGAAATTCTTTCTTTTTTTTTTTTTTTTGTCTCTCTTCAAATTTTCTTTTCGATTTTCATAAACGGCACACACCACACCAGGCTCATACGCACGCACGCACACACATCATCACGCCACACATCACAGCAAGACCAGACAAGAAAACATTAAGAAAGTGACGGCGAACCTTTTTGTATTATTTACTTTGCTAATTTTTAGTTGTAATCTGCGAAAATTCAATTGTTTCCCATTGCCTCGGCGCCGTCTGTGTCCATAGTTCGTCTTGTTTGGCAGAAAATATGGAAAAATTAGATTTCTCACTCCGCGAACGTCGGGGTTGCGGCGTTGAACGATGTGAAAAACAAAAATCCACTACACGCACACACTCACTCACTCAGTGGGCCGAAAGAAAATGGAATAAGAACAGAGAACGGAGCTCCTCTACTTGCAAGTACTTCACCCTTTTTTTGCGCGTTGCTATTTCACTTGCTCTGGCTGCGTGAATGGTAGCCGCTGCTACTCCCAGCTGTACTGTTGTCACGGTCTGTCACGATTGATAAATAGGCTCGGGGGGAGGCGACGACTAGTGCCTACCTGCTCTTGTGCAAAACATTATTAACAGTTACGCGAGTTTTCTGTTCCGACTGTACAGATTTTCCATTCGCAACTACTGCCTTATCGACCGCGGCACCAGACTGGGTTTTTCTCGACGAAACTGATTTCGATCGCGGTCTTCTCAAATCGGAGGACAAAATTAGTTAATTTTTATTAATTTCAAGCCACACAACAAGACTATAGCTCCTGCTCATCATGCCCGATCAGGCACAACCCCGTTCCCACTTGCACACTGCATTGACAACACAGAAGTAAACAAACAGCTGTTCACTGACAGCCGACAAATGTCAAACATTTAAGGAAACATTTTCCTTCACCTCACATAGTCGCCGGTAAATCTTGAAGAAAATATGTTCAATAAGAGCACCACGGAGTACATCAACATCGAAGACAGCCGGAAGCTGGTGAAGTTCTTCATCGACATGCGCCGGTACAACACGGCACTGTTCTGGGCGGAAAAGGTGTCCCTGATGAGTGACAATGACCCGCGGGACATCTACATGCAAGCCAACTGCATGTTCCTCCTCAAGGAGTACCAGCGTGCGGTGTACACGATCAAAATCCACGGCCTGGAGAAGTCCAACATCATGTGCTTCTACCTCACCCTCGAGTGTCTCTACGAATCGAAGGAGTACAACGAAGCCATCACCCTCATGAATGCCATCGATTTCGAGATGCTCTCCACATCGTTTGTCAGCAAGTCATGTTTCGGGGACAACAGCAGCATTTGGTCGGACGAAGCGAACAAAAACAACGTGCTGGCGTCCATCATTTACTTCAAAGGCAAGATCTACGAGGCCATGGACAACCGGGGACTGGCAGTTGACTACTACGTGCAGGCACTGCACAAATCCGTCTTCTGCTTCGAAGCACTCGACGCGCTGACTCAACACGACATGCTGATGGCGTCGGAGGAAAACGAACTGCTGCAGCATTTGCCCTTCTTCCAGCAGTGCACCGAGGCAGAAACAAAGCTAGTGTCCACCCTGTACTCCAGCAAACTGAAGAAGTACTACGAAACCGATGGGTCGCACATGAACGCCGAGAACCTGGCAAACAGTCGCTTGAACAAATTCAAAGCAATCAAGGATCTGATTGAGAAAATCGGTGAAACGCGGAAGCACGAGGTGCAACTGAATAAGACCAAGATCTCCAACATCATAGCAACTGGACCGCCCACCAACATTCTGTCGCCAGCGAACAAGCTCCTGGAGGACCTCAAGAACGTCCAGTCATCGTTCTTCAACAACAGCCTGTCGAAAGTCTATCCCAACGATTGCGATTCGAATCGGATGAACTACAGCAACCTGAACATGACCAAGGACATGGACGAGGCCAATTTGATTCCGCTGTCGGCGTGCTTGTCAAAAATCGAGAAGAGCACCGACCTGCTGGCCGGGAAGGCCTTGAAACTCTTCTACAACTGTGAATATAAGAAGTGTTTGCACGTACTTAACGAACTCCTCAAGATAGATCCTCACCACCGAGACGGCCTGACCGTGCAGATCGGATGCCTCGTGGAGCTGAAGGACTGCAGCAAGCTGTTCTATCTGGCGCACAAGTTGGTGGACAACTATCCGGACAAGGCGATTTCCTGGTACGCCGTCGGCTGCTACTACGATCTGATTGGGAAGAGCGATCCCGCCCGCAGGTACCTCCTGAAGGCCACTTCCCTTGACAGGCTCTACGGACCGGCTTGGTTGGCCTACGGCCATTCGTTTGCCAAGGAGAACGAGCACGACCAAGCCATGGCGGCCTACTTCAAGGCGACCCAACTGATGCGCGGTTGTCATCTGCCGCTGCTTTACATCGGCGTCGAGTGCGGCATGACCAAGAACCTCGAGTTGGCCGAACAGTTCTTCTACAAGGCCCTCTTCGTGGCTCCCTTCGATGTGTTCATACTGCACGAACTGGGAATCATCAAGTACGAGTACCAGTGCTACGAGAGCGCCGAGGACTTCTTCCGTGCCACCGTCGAGATTGTGACAACTCGTTCCAACCAAAACATGGAGGACATCTCACCCAAGTGGGAGTCACTGTTCAACAACCTCGGCCACTGCTGCAGAAAGAACAAGAAGTACGAGGAGGCACTGAAGCACCATCAATTCGCACTGCTCCTGAAGCCACAGTCGTCGCAGACATACACAGCAATCGGATTCATTCACGCCCTCATGGGCAACCTGGAAGAGGCCATTGTACACTGTCACAAGAGTCTAGCACTGAACCGGGACTGCGTTGTCACGTCGACGATCCTCAAGACCTGCATTGAAGATCACATGGAGAGCCAGTACGTCTCGGACGGGGATGGGACGTTCTTCAAGGACACACCGCAAAAAATTGCATAGTTTTCATTTTAAGTTGATTAGCATTAGTTACTCATTTTTTGTAAAATAAAATTTAAATTTGAAAAAAAAAAATTGGCTTTTCTTTTTAATTTCACTTGTCGCACACTTGACACATTGCATGAGACAACTGAACAATGCAGTGTGTCATGACAGAACACGATTGAGTGTGTGTGAACGATCACAATCGGGGATGGATCACAATGACGAAGTGACAGATGGCTAGACGGGAGGGAAGTGGATTTTTTGAAAAATCCCATCTGGGCTGCCTTCTGCATTTCCTGGTGGCCTGGTGAAAAATGAGAATTTCTCCTTCAAATATGGAAAAAATTTAAAATGCGCCAGAGTCGATGATGACGTGTGAGGTTATGCACATATGGGGACTGGGCAGGAAATGTGAATGTGGATGGGAGTTGATGAGAAGTGTGGATGGGAAGGGGAATGGGATGTCAGAGGGGGAGGGGTGGGTTTCTTAATATGATTGCTCAGGAGATCACCTTGATTCCCTCGGAACACCGCCCATCTGCTCATCCTCCACCGACTATGTGATTGGCCGTGGGAAGGCCGTGAGGGGGTGTTTTTCAATTTGATTACTCAAAGAATCAGCTTGAGTCCCTCGGAACACCACGATCTCCTCATGAGCCACCATCTAAGTGACTGTCGTTGGAGGCGGGTATGGAATACTCAAAGGATCGCCTGGAGTCCCTTGGAACACCACGATCTCCTCACGATCCACCATCTATGTGACTGTCGTTGGAAGCGAGGATGGAATACTCAAAGGATCGCCTGGAATCCCTCGGAATACTCTTGATGGAGACCAACTATGTGACTGTGGTTGGAAACGGGCATGGAATACTCAAAAGATCGCCTGGAGTCCCTTGGAACACCACGATCTCCTCACGATCCACCATCTATGTGACTGTCGTTGGAAGCGAGGATGGAATACCCAAAGGATCGCCTGGAGTCCCTTGGAACACCGTCGATCTGCTCTTGGTGGAGCCCAACTATGTGACCGTGGTTGGAAGCGTGCATGGAATACTCAAAGGATCGCCTGGAGTCCCTTGGAACACCACGAATTCCTCATGATCCACCATCTATGTGACTGTGGTCTGTGGATGGAGTACTCAAAGGATCGCCTGGAGACGCTTGAAAACTGTCGCAACATCGCCCTTGGTAATAGACTGCCCTGCACTTCTCGAATTGGTCTCTCTTAGCGCCACGATCTTTGGTCCACAACCCTCTGACGTATTAGACCACATAGTGCGGCTTTACATCCGAAACACACCGAAATGACAAGGATGCTCAAGATGACACCGGAATTCATTGGACTCTGCCAGATTTCGACGAGACGACGAGGATTTGATTGTCCTGTACCATGTCCGACTTGGCGTGCGACACTCGAGGCAGGACTGGCCGGGATCGCTCTATTTGGAGAGGGTTGTTGATTGTTGGTTGAGGCCCAGGTCTGTAGGAACAGGACCATCTCCGAACTCGTGCCACTTGTGACCATGTCCACGCAGAACTGTCTACGATCGTTGGAGAGGATTGTTGATTGAGGATTGCTGACTGTGGACCAGGTCTGTAGCGCCACACAAAGAAGACGAGGGCTATCTTCGAGCTCCCATTAGAAAACACGAGGAGGCACTGTGACCCACTTATGTCCGACTTGGCGTGCGATGCAGGACTGGCTGAGGTCGCTGTAGTTGGAGAGGGTTGTTGGTTGAGGCCCAGGTCTGCAGCGTCACATAAAGTAGACGAGGACCATCACCTAGCTCCCATTAGAAAACAGAATTGTGACCATGTCCGCCTGGACCTGCGAAACTGGAGGCAGAACTGGCTAGGATCGCGCTAGTTAAAGAGGTTTGTTGGTTGAGGGTTCCTGGCTGAGGCCCAGGTCTGTAGCATCACACAAAGAAGGCGAGGACCATCTCCGAGCTCCCATCTTCTAATGGGATAAACAGAATTGTGACCATGTCCGCCTGGACGTGTGAAACTGGAGGTAGGACCGGCTGGGATCTCTCTGGTTGGAGAGGATTGTTGTTTGAGGGTTGCTGGCTGAGGCCCAGGTCTGCAGCGTCACATAAAGTAGACGAGGACCATCACCTAGCTCCCATTAGAAAACAGAATTGTGATCATGTCCGCCTGGACGTGCGAAACTCGAGGCAGAACTGGCTAGGATCGCGCTAGTTAGAGAGAATTGTTGTTTGAGGGTTGCTGGCTGAGGCCCAGGTCTGTAGCGTCACACAAAGAAGACGCGGACCATCTCCGAACGCGTTCAATTTGAACTCTCTCATTAGAAAACAGAATTGTGACCCGTTTATGTCCGACTTGGCGTGCGAGGCAGGACTGGCTAGGATCGCGCTGGTTGGGCAGGATTGTCGATTGAGGATTGGTGGTGGAAGTCGAGGGTTGTTGCTTGAAGTCGAGGGCAATGTCTGAACTTGAGGTCCCATTAGAAAACAGAACTGTGTCCCATTTACGAGACGAGACTGATGTCTGAAAAAAAAAAAGGAATACATCACTGCATCATATTTAGTTTCACCTTTATTACAATAAAATATAATTTACTGACTAGGAATTCATACATAAGTTGTTCTCCTCTTTCATCCTTCTTCAATTTGGTTTCGGTTTCCCAATACGTTACAATGGATAAATTCAATTTGCACGCATTCTCTTTTGATTTTGTTTTCTTTTTTTTTTTTTTTTCCTTACACACAAGTAAATAAATGTTGTGTGTAACTTTTGTGTTAAGTCCTTTTTTTTCACCTCGTCGTAAACAAAATAAATAGAAAATGAAAAGACACCACACAGCGGGTCTCTAAACATCGAACAAAAAAAAAAAATACGTTACGTTATAAATAAGTGTTGTTGAACATATGACGAGTACATACAATTAGATTACGTGTTCAGCTGCATGCGGCCACGGGGCCTTTTAGTTGCGCTCAACTTAAAGAACTTAAAAAGTACTTGGTTTCTTTTAAATTTGTGTGACAAACTTAGGGGGCAAGATGACCACTCTCTCTCTCTCTCTTTCTCTCTCTTTGGTTGCGCTTTGTATAAGTTTTTGTATATTTTTTGTTTGTTTTTTTTTTTTGTTTTCATTTCTTTGGATTCATACGCGATACGTTACTAGACTAGATTAGGAACCACATTTGTACATACCTAAACAATAACCGACCTAACCTACTCTGACTGACTGACACAGGGAGGGGCGGGGGCGGGGGCGGGGGGACTTAGGATATACATATATATACTCATACAAAACAAAAGAACATACAAATTCAGCTTACAAAGAGTTAGGTGCATTCCTGTTTGTTTGTTTGTTTGACTTTCTGTTTGTGTCCGAATTTAGTAGTCTGCTTTTGGTTTTTGTAGTATAAAATAAATAGGTTTTTAGTTGAATAAAAATAAGTGTGACTGTGACTGTGACTAGCTTTGGTTGTGGCCATTCAGCTTAGACAGATGGCCATGGCACGTCGGTGTACAGCTGGGATGCTGACTGCAGGCACTGCCTGTTATCTCTAGCTTGCGTGTGAGCGTCTTCCAGTATTCGATTTGTGCATTCAATAGTTCGATTTTACGCTTTCGCTCCTCGATGGCCAGATTGAGAAGGAACTCGTTTTTGTTCGTCGCACAATCCGGCGCCATGTGACTCGAGGGACTTGCCGCATTCTGATTGCCGTGCAGGTGACTGATATTCGGTTTGCGTCCACCATTGTGTATGCGCATCATTACTTCAGGTGTTGGCTGCGTTGGCGGCCGATTAAAGATGTCATCGTCCTCCTCCTCTAGGCACACTTCTGGGATGTCCTTCGTGCTAAGGCAATCGTCGTCGTCGTCCATGTCGCCATTGTGCAGCGATGACGATAGCTCATTGTCACTAATATCTTCAGACTTAATGACAATCACATCGCTGTCGAATGTGCCGGCCATCTGCAAATAGGTGATAATCAGAACTCCGAGATAAACGTCGCTATCTGCAGCAGGTGTTGAAGCTTACCTTTGTGTCGCCATCGAATTCGATTTTGGATGGTTGTCGTCCATTGTACGGTGTGCCGTCGGGCGAGCCCACCGACGAAAGGTACTGATTGATGGAGTCCTGCTGTGACAGAGCCTCCAGAATGTCCATAAATGACTTTGAGTTTTTGCTATCGTTGCACAGGTCCTTCTTCAGCAACAGCTTCATGTTTTTGTACAATTGTCGCAGTTGCTTGGCCGATCGCTGATGGTAGACGCGACAGTTGAACTCTTTCGCTATCACACGCCATACCTCGTCCTTTTTGCGATTCGATTCGGCATCGGTTCGTTTATTCTCGATCACGTCCTTGTATTGTGCCGCAAAACCGAGGACCATGTTTCTCTCACGCTGCGTGTACCGCGGAGTCTTCTCCATTTTGATTCGCTTTTTAAGTGACGTCTTGAGGCTGCAAGAGAGAGAGAGAACGGATTTTTTTAGTGGTTTTTGGGCTAAAATGTTGGTTGTTTTTCTGTTTGCGTTCTATCTAAGTCTCGGTGTCTGCTTCACGCACTCGACTTCAGACTTATTCTGAGCAACTTCGGAATGATAACGAGAAAATGAAACCACAGTATCAAACGACGGGCACTATTAAAACGAGCGTAAGCACAAGATAAGCGTACACATAAGCGCGCGTTCATACCCTTCCCATCCACACTTGCCTGCCTGCCTGCCTGCCTGCCTGCCTACCTGTGATCGAATATCTAATCTCAAATTAAAGATTACAAAAAATTGCCATACAACCAGTAACAGCACACACTGCCGTGGCTGGGCGTCACTGTCGTCGTAGTCGTCGTTTAAGTTGAAAGCTTAAGTCGAGTTTGAGAAAACACACTGCTCTCTGGGGGCCGACGATACCGATGGCTGGTAGGATGGCCATACGCGATGCGCGAGTATGTTAGTGGTGTGTGCAAACACACTCGCGCAAAACAAACGAAAAATGTTAACATTCTCTGCCTGATAAGGTTTATTATCACACAAGGCAAGCGGTAGGTAAGCTTTTAAACTAATGGACGAGACTGAAATGATTTTCTGATAAAGCTGCGATTAGTTGTGGTGCATTGTTTCTGTGCGGTTTTTTTTTGGTGTGAATCTGGTCTTGTTTGAATTGACTTCGACGCAGAAATTGGGTGTGGATTATGAATGGGATGGGGTAGGTGGTAAGTGCGATGATGATGATTCAGCGGCAGGGTGAGCTAAAGGAGCAGAGATGCGTCAGGCGAGCTTATCGAAGTGTGGGCGAATCGAATGGCGGAGGAGTGTGTGACGAAAAGAGACGAATAGACTATGGAGGTTCGCTGATGGTAAAGGAAAGGAACAGCACTCAGTCTACCGGAAATTAGAGGCAGAGAGCCTTTCTCCACACATTCAAGCCTTCATTTGGTCAACACAACCTCCTCGCCCCGTCCTCGTGATCACGATCTTCCAAAACAGGACATGACTCAGCGGCATCCAGCTCCCCCTCGAAAGAGAGAAAACGTAAATTCCCAATAAGCTGCTATTTTACAGTCAATACCGTCGTTTTTGGTGAGTAATCGAAATGAGAAAAACGTTTTCTTGTTCGTTTCATCTAAAAATAAACCCCGTTCGCCACTCAATGGCGGAGCATTAGACAAAGATTTCGAAGAATTTCAAATATCTACTCGTCGCAAGAGATCAAGAGAGACCACGAGAAAGAGAGAGAGAGAGAGAGCGAGAGAGAGAAGCAGTAGAATCCTTTAAAACCATCTCAAAATTAATTTTAAAAATCTACTTACTCCTTGAGGCAGAATAATCAGGATCCTGGAATTTAGAAGGAATATCCAAAATGAAGTGAGAACTTTGTGGGTCTTTACCAAAATGCAGCAAACACGAGAGCCAAGGCAAAAGAAAACAAGATCAATTCACCGATACAGCGTAGAGCAACTGATGCGAGTGGAACCAGCCAACAAGCGCGGATGCTTGGCTCTCGGTTGCTCGTTTTCTCGCTTGGCATTTCTTCATCTCACATCGAAAACTAAAATTAAATCACATTGCCGTCGTAAACACAGAACACGAACTCCTCTTCGTTTCTACGTTTCTCCTGCGCTGCGTAATACACTGGCCGGCTGTGTGCACCAAGTAACAGACGCGAACAAATCCTCAAATCGAAGCATACCGCTCATACCCACCCGGCATCCCCACGCCCCCCCCCCCCCCTCCCCCCCTCATTCCACTGCTTTAGAGTGTGCGCGCTCGGATCCGCTTAATCTCAAGATCCATCTACAAGCACCACAATCGGATTCAAATCTAAACATTCATAAATTTTGGGTAAAAATAAACTTAGAAAATAGATTCGCGGCGGTGGATTGTTGCTCTCGTGTCCGTGGTTTTTTGGTCTTCGGTTTTCGTTGCCGTCGTATTCAGAACGGCTGGTGTGCTTTTTTTCAAAAAAAAAAAAAAACAAAAAAACAACAACACACATCGAGACCCAGCACAAGCGAGTACAGCGTGTTGTACAACGCTCGCTTATGCATACACTCCCGCTTACCCTTTGCACTATGTGCTGCGGACGTGGCATGTGCTCAGGAGGAGTACCGACCGCACGAGAGCGGGATTGGATGGAAATTGGAAAAAAAAAAAAACTCAGCCAAGGCGAGTCGCGAGAATGAGAAAGGAAAATTTCGTGACTCGGATTTTCCCTCGAAATCGTGTGTATATTCGGTACCTACGTGTTCGTACATCGGTTTTCCTCGGTATTTTTGGTTTGTTTTCTTTCTGTGCTTGATGTCACCACGACGCTTGGTCATCGTCGTCAGTTTAATCTTGGAACAGAGCACACGGTTGCAGGCATACGTGTGGGATAGGCGGCTATTTGAGTGCTCGACGAAGTCAGAGGAATATCATGGGACTCCCGCCGGGCTGAGCGTGAGAGAGTTGTTCGACCTCGATTTCAAAACAGCTCAGGTTCCTTGGCCTTTGTGGCACTTGATCGGGGAACAATTCCCATGCTGACTTGGTCGATTCTAGTGGAATACGAAAGAATAAGGATATGAGGACATTGTCGTGTCGTCAAACAATTCCAATTGGAATTCGAATTGGAAGACGCAACTGCTGACACACGTATGGAAGGATTTTTCTAGCGTGCACGTAAGGTATTTATCCTCCTACTGTACATCTCTCACTCATCCTCCTTCAGCTCGATTTCAACGTGGGGACGAAACTAAGTCAACGCACCTTCAAGGCTTATTACGACATGACACATCCACCATTTCCAAGTAAAGGGACCCAACCCCAAAACATCGTCGTTACGAAACACTCCTCAAAAAGGATAGCTTAAAGAAGCACAAATGGATTTCAAAAACCTCCCTCCAATCCACCCACCCCCGCAAAACCATCCATAATCTAACATCTCACGGCTAAGTGGCAACACCATCCCAAGAAAACACTCGTCCGCTTTTCTTCTTCTTCTATAGCGCCCGCCCCACACCACTCTCAAGTACCCACAGAGCTCACAGACCGACGAAGACAGAGCACAGAGAACCCCATTCGACATTAATCTCGGACTATTTATAGAAACATTTTTCACAAAAAATTTTCCTCTCCTCTTGCTGACGGACGGACGGCTCTACGGTTGTCGGTCTCCTCGTTTAATGACCGGGCATGGATGCGTCTCTCAGTCCGTTGTTGGTGGTGCTTCAGTTGGTGCCCACCCACCATCAGTAAGTCGCATTATCTCTTCCTTTTTGGTCGCTTGTGTGTCTCTCCTGGCCTGTCATAGCGACTAGCGCTTTTAAAACTAATCGATATCGAGTCAGAGACAAGCACTAGGATTAGTGTGCGACTCAAAATAGGGCTGTGTAGGGTTGCTTGACACAACTCTGCTGTGCTGTGCTGCGCTCACTGCTCACACCATCCCCCTTGGTGGGCTGTTGATGGAATTGAGGAAAAAAAAAAACACACAAATCCCTTCCCTTCGGTGGGACAGAGAAATCCGTCATCACAATAAAACGAGACAAACACAATTCACCGAGTCGAAATCACAGAAAGGAAAAATCTCGCGAATTTGGCAAAATTGGGAACATTTTCACATTTTCCATCGCTCGCTGCACCGTACTTAATACTTACCCCCGACTTGTTTATACTTATTCGCACATAAATAATTATTTGTTTACCTGTTGCAAATCGTAATTCCACACAGTCTGGACACAATTGGGCAAATAAATAAGCGACAAAAAAAACCAAAACACACGCACACACAACACACTAGACACTGGCTTTAGTTCTGACCATCGTTCAATGTGGGTGCGAAATTGCGCTTTGTGCTGAGACACACCGAGGAAAACTCTTTTACACTGGCTCAAGATGTGCTTTAGCTTTTCCTACTACTTGCGGAGAAGAAACTCGGATCAATTTTCATCCCTTGTTTTCATTTGACAGCTGTCTCCTGTCTGACTGGAAAAAAGATAGACTTTTCCTCTTACCACCGTCAGGCCACAGATGGAGTGCGCAACGATTGTGTGACAATTCGAATCCAGTCGGCGGCCATGTTGGTTTTTTTCGATTTCGATGGTGGCGCTGCTTTATCGACAATGGTAGCTGTCACTTGGGTTCTTTTCCGGTTTAATTCAGTAAGAAGAAGGTACGATATTTTCGCTTCTCAAATAAAAATTTCCTCACATCCTAGTGAAAATGATAGAATTTCGTGGGAAAAACTTTCGAAATAGCTGTGAAAATGTTTAACGCAACCGATCACTATCATATTTCGCTACGTTGTGTGTGAATTAATGGGGAAATTCGGTTTAACAAATGTCTAATGGTGATTGATTTGTGTTTTTTTTTGCAGAAATTAAACACAAAATGGGACGATACTCGCGTGAGCCAGAGAACGCCACAAAGTCCTGCAAGGCTCGTGGACCAAATCTAAGGGTTCACTTCAAGGTAAGACTGAGTGGTGATTGCTTTTGTGTGATGTGGAGCAAGAGTCGCTGGGAATATGTGAAATGTGTGTTTACATCGAGTGTTGTGCTGGCGGTGGAGCGGATAAGAATTACATGTTTTTTTTTGTCCCCCCTTCTGTGTGTGCACTAAATCGGTGAATCGAAACTTATTTGTTATTTCATTCATAAATGCAATAGTGCTATATTGAGTATCTCGTATGAGACCAGCGAAGCATCAGCGGAAAGTCAAGAGCCATCTGCTGACTTGCCTCTAGAACTTCTGCTACATTCCCAATTCGCCAGTCATTATCTTGCCGAAACCAGTTGTTGTCGGTAGTTGTTTAATTTGTGAAGTGAAGGCCTCTTTGCATGCATCCTAGGGCACAACAGTTGCCAGAGGGAACCTGGCTGACGTTGCAAGATGGCTTTCACACACATTCCAAGTGTAAACAAATGCCCCGCACCTTATAATCAGCGTTCAACGCGTCTCAATGGTTTGAACCGCTTTTGCAAAGGTGCCAGAGCAAATAACAGCGGAGCATCAGCTGGTGATCGAAGTCCCCCTTTCGTTCACTTTCTAGAACTTTAGCTACAATCCCTAAATACCAAGTGTAGGCCACAAGTCCGCACCTTATAATCAGCGTTCAACGCGTCTCAATGGTTTGAACCGCTTTTGCAAAGATGCCAGAGCAAATAACAGCGGAGCATCAGCTGGTGATCGAAGTACCCCTTTCGTTCACTTTCTAGAACTTTAGCTACAAACTGTCTCGTCCCCACCCCAGCACATTGCCACCATTCCGACATCAACATAAATGAACTGTTTACTCAAAATTACTCTTCTCTTTTCTTACAGAATACCCACGAGACAGCTCAAGCCATCAAACGCATGCCATTGCGTCGTGCTCAGCGTTTCCTCAAGGCTGTTGTTGAGAAGAAAGAATGCGTTCCATTCCGTCGCTTCAACGGTGGCGTTGGCCGTTGCGCTCAAGCCAAGCAATGGAAGACCACCCAAGGTCGTTGGCCAAAGAAATCCGCTGAATTCCTACTTCAGCTGTTGCGCAACGCCGAAGCGAACGCTGACTACAAGGGACTCGATGTCGACCGTCTGGTCGTTGATCACATCCAAGTGAATCGCGCCCAATGTCTGCGTCGTCGCACATACCGTGCCCATGGTCGTATCAACCCCTACATGTCATCACCCTGCCACGTTGAGGTTATCCTCACCGAGAAGGAAGAGGTCGTCGCCAAGGCACCCGAAGATGAGCCCGCCAAGAAGAAGCTCTCCAAAAAGAAGATGCAAAGGCAGAAGGAGAAAATGATGAGAAGCGAATAAACATTTCGTTTCGTCTCCGCTAATGATAAGAAGTTGGTTTTATTTTTCTGCTAAGGGGTTCAATAAAGCTTTTACAGTAATTGGACTTTTTTTTACACAAAATGCGAACTCACTTGTTTTTCCTTCTTTGCCAGGGGGTGGGGGGGGGGGAGGGGATTTCCTCTAACTTTCTCGGAATCGCACTCGATCATGTAACTCCTCTCTCACCCAGAGACCCACATTCCCATCGGTGGGATAGCCCCAGAGGGGTGGTACACTAAAATGTATATTCATGTGAGATCTCTTCTCGTTCCTATTGTATTCAAATTCTACTTCCCAAACTGCACGCGACCGACTGAGAGGCAGACAGGGAGAGAGAGAGAGCAACGAGAAAACGCTCGTACAACCTCCACAGAACAGACGCTCAATTCAACATTGGATTTGATTTGTGTTTTGCTTGGATGTTTCCAATTCTGTTTTATTTCTCGTTTTTTTTTTTTTCTCTCTATTTTGTTATGGGCTTCTACGTTTGTAGTTGTTGCTGTGGTTCCATCGCCAGGCATTGGATTCGTGTAAATTAGTTTAAGTGTCGTCGGTATAGAAGCATTGTGCTTGGATAAAAATTAATGTGATGGTGCCGCACAAACGCGGATGTTCAGCGAATAATAGAATTGAATGTCTCTTCTAACAATCGAGTTATGATATTAGATTAAAATGTTTAAAAAAAAAAAAAACTACAGCACAACAACAACAAATGAACAAGCTCGGTCGACGTCGTCCGTACAGTGGGGCGAAATAAACTGAGAACAGGCGAGAAGATGGTGGGCTGTCCTTCTGGGTTGTCGGTGGAGGGGTTTCATGAGTGGTCGCTGTTGATGGCTCGTGATCTGTCTTTCGGTTCTATCCATCCTTCTGCTTCCTGGTGGCTGAATGTGGAATCCTTGGTCTCTGTAGATGCCTCGAGCGTGCTGTCTTACACTTACACTTGAATGTCCAGCTCCTTTCCATCGTTTTGCTTCCCGGTGGCTGAACTTGGGATCCCTGGACTCTCTAGCGTGCTGTTTTTACTTTACACTTCAATGTTAAGCTTCTGTCCTTCCACCTGCTGCCCAGAGGTTGGGTTTCATGGCTGAACTTGGCATCCTTGGTCTCTCTAGATGCCTCGAACATGCTGTCTTTGCTCTAAGCTTCAATGTTAAGCTTCTGTCCTTTCACCTGCTGCCCAGAGGCTGGGTTTCATGGCTGAACTTGGAATCCTTAGACTCTCTAGCGTTTTTACTTTCCACTTCAATGTTAAGCATCTGTGCGTCAATCTGGTTCCTTGTGGCCGAATCTGGAATTCTTGGTCTCTCTAGATGCCTTGCTCCACTTTGATGCTCAAAATCTCATCTCAATCTCAATCTCAATCTCAGAAACAAGAAAAACTTGTTAGACACGATTTCACAAGTACTCTAGCGTGGCCTACATGCCCGCACATCTACACATAACCTAGGAATTCACCATGAATTCAAGCGGAGCCAGTAACGATGTTCTCTCTGGTGGAGCTGCAGATTTGAGTTGTTGCCACGATGCACCTCTGGGAGCTGAAAGACAAAGGGGAGTACCTTAGAAAGCTGAACTACAAAGGGAAGTACCTGGGAAGCGTTTTGAGAAAGTAGACGGTCTTGCATTTTTAAGGAAAGAGAGAGAAATCGCCACTGGTTGTGGATGAATGGATTTTAGGTTATACCTGATTTTTTTTAAAAAAAGAAAGAAAACAAGCCTTTGATGGAAAAGGCTTGAAAGATTGAAGAGATTATTGCCCTGCCACGACTCTATCGACTCTTGTCAACATCTGTCTGGTGGCACAAGTTCGATTGCCTTCAAAATGCCCTCAATTCTTCCCCGATCAACTCCAGATACGCAAGCCACACAACAAATGTTCGCCACTTGGATTACGTTATCTAGTCTGGTGCTAATGCAATCCAAGTGGCGATCACACTTCCCCACGGTTTATCTGCGATGTAATGAACTTTAAAGAATTCCCTTGCAACAACCATGCCCATCCGTTTGATTGAGGGGCGCGCGCCGCCCTCATTCCCCAGACCTCGTCAGGGTCTCCAATTCAATTTGATCCCATTCCCAGCTGGAACTTGATTCTCAACATCTACTGTTTCGGACGAATCAATTGAAGCACAATCGACTAAATAATTCTTTTTTCTTTTTTTCTGTTTCGTTTCGTTTCGTCTTTGTATTAATCCGAATAGAGGACATACTAGTGTTGTGATTTGTTGCAGAGTTGTCGAATTAATTTCATGTGTCTCCCAAGCAAATCACAGCTGTATGCTACTCTCAGTTTCGTCAAGACTGTCGAGAGAATTGCTAATCCCCTAAATAATACGTTGTTTTTGTTTTTTTGTTTTTTGATTGTTTCTTCTCGTTCGCAACTCTTCTTGTTCTGTGCTCTATTCTGTCCTGCTGTAACCGAAAATCATTCGAATCGTTATTTGTTTGTTTCGCCGTGTTAATGCGCCGAGGCTTAGTGCAACTTGCAAAGTCGTTCCTCATCAACTGAGATCGACTATCCTTGCAGTTCGTAGTGCATGCTTGAATTAGTGGTGTGACTTAAATTTTCCATCATTCGATTAAGAGTGTCACATTTTGTGTGTGGGTGTGTGTGTGTTGATATTTTTTTTGATTTAAACCGAAAACATAAATAAATACAAGTTCGTTGATCGTGTGCTCACACATCTCGCTCTAGCTCTCGCTCTCTGTCTTTCGCTCCGCTCTACCATTTTGAAAGATTTGAAATTACAATTTGAATGGAAAATATCTGCTGGATATACAACAGTCACCATTGTTGTCGGGATACGTCTGATATTGTGAAATTGGATTACTTAAAAGGTGAGACCACTTCTGTCTGTTAAATCAAAAAAAAAAAAAATTCAAGTTGCCTGATAAGTGGGCACCGACCGAACACTCTGCTGACTTAGAAGGTTCAAAATGCATTTAAATTCTCATCGTTTCTTGGCGAGATATGTGTAAACGAACTTTTTGAAATGGTTTCTCCTTTTTCTTCTTTATTTCGGTGCGCTCTTGAACTCATAAACAACTCTGTGTTGACTTGGATGGAACCTGCGAAGGAGGAACAGGAGAAAAAGGAAGACGATTGCCCGTAGAATGAGTAACAATGTCACTGATTAACCTTGGGTTATTTTTTCTGCGTTTTTTCTTTTTGTTAATCGACACAGTTACTGAAAGTGTTCTCTTGAGTAAGTGGGCACTTCAGAGACGGCTCTTAAGGGGAGGATGTTTGTGTTGATTGTCAAAAACAAGGGGTGTCGAGCTTTTTCTGTTTCTTCTACGTACGTTGACCTTATAGCTTCATCAAGGTCTTGGGGGGGGATACATTTGTGAGTGATGCAGTCGTATTCTGGAATTTCCAATGAAGCTCCTTGAAGGCTCTTTGTGCGTGGGAGGACGGACATCTTGAATGGAGCACGCTTCACTTCATTTGAAGCATAATCATTTGTGAGTGGGCGAAATGAAGATGATGCGGCTTAATTCTGGGAATTACAATGAATCTCCTTGAAGGATCTTAGTGCGTGGGAGGACGGACGTCTAGAATGGACCACCTTTCACTAAGTGTATCGCTGAAGCCTCAAAAGAGAAGAAGTTAATCCGCGTGGTATCACAATGAGCCTACTTTGGCCTGAATGTCACTGCCTTTAGCGGTCAGCCACTCAAATCGAACCTAACCTAACCTAACCAAACCTAAGCCTCAAAGAAGGAGATCAAGGATATTCTGATCCAATGCAACACAACCTACTTGGTCCAAGTCGTTGCATTAAATTCGGAGGCCCATGTGCCGGCAGAACCCTCTTGGTCGTTGATCCACGTCGCGGCGAAGCAAAGAAATTCGGAGGCCCATGTGCCGACAGAACCCTCTTTGATCTGTGCTCCACTTTGCGGCGAACCAGAGAAATTCGGTTGCTCATGTGCCGGCAGAACCCTCTTTCATCGCTGATCCACGTCGCGGCGAAGCAAAGAAATTCTGACGCCCATGTACCGGCAGAACCCTCTTTGGTCGTTGATCCACGTCGCGACGAACTGAAGAAATTCGGAGATCCATCTTTGCTCTGTGCTCCACGTCGCGGCGAAGCAAAGAAATTTGGAGGCCGCCCATGTGCCGACAGAACCCTCTTTGGTCTGTGCTCCACGTCACGGCGAACCAGAGAAATTCGGAGGCCGCCCATGTGCCGACAGAACCCTCTTTGGTCTGTGCCCCACGTCGCTGCGAACCAAAGAAACTCGTAGGCCCATGTGCCGACAGAACCATCTTTGCTCTGTGCTCCACGTCGCGGCGAAGCAAAGAGATTCGGAGGCCCATGTGCTGCCTCTTTGGTCGTTGATCCCCGTCGCGGCGAGCCAGAGAAATTGGGAGGCCCATGTGCGCGTGGTCACTACCAGATTCAAACTGCGACAACAGATGCAGATTGTCGCCGCATTAGAGCACATTCCTCTTGGCTAGTCTCAGCATAAAACCAGAATGCCTCCCTGGCGACAAGGTGACCATTTTTTTTTTTCATTTCTTGTTGAACTTGAGAACATTGTCGAGACAGTCACAGACACCTACACACAAAATCAACCATGCGAGCGCTGTTGCTGCCGCTGCCGCAGTAAGACTGCAACGTAGACGTTCTATGAAATGATTAGTAAAACAGTGAATAACTTGAGATAAATGAAATGGAACAAGTTCATTAGCCCAGTTTACAAATGAATTCACAAACATCTATTGACGTCGATAGTCTAAAAAGTGGTCCAATAAAATATGCATACACTTGTTCATTAATTAGATGATGGCGCGCGGCGTCGGCGCTGTGCTCCAGCCTCATTATATGCACTCATTCGGCCTGCATGTGCTGTACAACATAACATCTCAGTATCTGAAGGTGGGATTTTGCATTTTATTTACGCCTTATACCGCCCCGAACCGGTCTAAATCGGTTACAATGCGTGGTGCGTAATATTTTCTTCTCTCCAACTCTCGGTGTTTGTTTGTTTTCCTGCAGACACACATTGTTTGTTTCCCATCGAGTCTCAAGAGTCATGTGCAACAAATGAAACGAATCACACACGTGTTGTTCTCCTCGTCTCACCTCGCAGGCTCCACACGGCAAGAGAACAACAACAACAACAACAATTAAAACCTCCCCCAATCAATCAACGTTGCATTACTCAATTAAATTCGATGCAGTAAAACAAGATGCGATTAACTGAACGAAGCAGCATGCCCTTCCCTAAACAAGGCGTTTGTTTTTCAGCGTTTTCGCTGTAAGTTGTAAATCCTTTTTGGGCACGCAGATAAGACGCTCAAACAACGTAACGTGGTGGATTTATGAGATTTAAATGAACATCTCCGAATGCAGCTCATGGAGACGGAAGGCAAATAAAGAACGAAAGCTCAAGACTGATTCGGCGAATCAGAGTTCTTTGCTTTGCTTTGCTTTGCTTGCCGCCGCCGCTTGCTGAGTGCTTGATGTGACCTTCTCAATGGCGAACAATATAATTTGTGAATAGATTCACAGAAGATGCGGATGAGATTGATGATGGAGCACGCAATGTGATGACACAGGATGACGTACTGTCCCCCTTTCGGTTGAATGAAAGTAACCGACAATGAGTGAGTCGCAGTGGTGGTGGACTGGTCACGTTAAATGGGCGGAAGCGACAAAGAGAATATGAACTTTCGGTTTTTTGTTGGTTTTTTTTTTTTTTTGCCGTTTATACGTTCTATGGCGCGCGCACACACAAAATGAGATGAGATGCAGTAATTAATTGTAATTACAAAGTTTGGATACGGATATACAGAGTGAATGAGAGCGACTGACTGAGAGAGAGATAGAGCCAGAGAGATAGAGAGCGAGAGAGAGACGGTGAATTGAGTATAGTGTTTGAAACTAATTGGCATTGTGGCCAATTGCTTTGCCGATGGTGACCAGATGCGCTAGGTCAATCCAGAGAAGTCCGGTGATGGCCGGCCACAACTCATCACGATCCCACTGGCCAAGGGAATAGTCAATTGAATTGGATTTTTTTTTTTCGTTTTTTTTTTTTTGTTTTTTGGTTTCTGTGTGCCGTCAACCAGAATCGATTTGGAGTTTACAACGTCCAAGGCGAGTGACAAAGTATCAGAATGAGTCTGGCCTTGGATCAATTCTGTTTTCCCTTTAGACTGCGGATCTATGCTGCCATGACGCCATCTGGTTGTATGGCTATGTGAAAGAATAATTTAAGTTTGAGTAAGTTTTGTCAAGCGTAATCCCATTCGGAATCCGGGTTAATGATGGAATATAATTGATCGTTCAATTAGATGGCGTTTTCTACCTGCGCGATACCGCCTCAGCATTCTATCACGCCAAAGACCGCGTGTTCCATCAGACGGAAGTCATGCCTTGCCAAGGCTCAGTAAACACCTGAATCCCCTTTAGACTTCTTGTGTGTGCCTGGGCCGGGGCCAAGGCAATCCGGTTAGTTTCGCATGATGAATAACCCCCAACTGAAACTGTCATGAATCAGTACGGCTCAAGGCTTTGCAAAACAGGAGTCCAGCCAGATAAGCGTAAAATTCCCCCTTTCACAGTAGCTCGACACATTTGCTTTGCAATTATCTACTCCGTCGTCGCTTCAGTGAGTCCCTTCAAATGTTCAGCAACCACGTCCTCTGTGTGGAGAAACTCGAAAACAAAAAAAAAACAAAAAAAAAAAGAATCTCTAATCGTTTAAGTACGCGAATGATCTACCGAGTACCTGAGTCACTAAGTCAAAAAAATTATAAATCAAACTCATGCAAATAACCAACGACAACGACGCAGACGCAGACGAGAGAGAGAGAACATGTTAACATGTGGTCAGATGTTATCTGATGTTTATTAGGATGTCATGAGATTCAACACTTTACCCCGTCTTCGCTTGTTTTACTTTTGACACAACATCTCTCCGCCCATACTGGGGATTGTATGACGGTTTGTCATATAAGCGTTGACGCACATTTAAAGTGGGATCTACCTTTCCAACAGTTTAATGAGTAAATACCGAACAAACTTTGTTTGCTAAAGTGTCGTGTTAAAACATTTACACTAAATGGATGTTGAATGTGACGTGAAATCTAAGAATTGGTCACAATTGACCGAAGGAATAGACATCCTATTTGATGGTCGTTGACTTCTGACGATTGATCGATCTGGCGGAGGGTGGGACGTAGTTTTTTGACAAACAACTTTCCAAAAGTTTGCAGAGATTGCCACCTTTTGTGTCCGATTTCCTTCCCTTTCTTCTTCTTTGGGTGGCGCTGCAGGCGGGAGAGGACCTTGGTCTGAACCAACAAGCCTCTGACATATGTTTCCACTTGTGCGTGGACACCTTAGACATTAGACGCCCGTTGTCAAGCCTTGATTCCTCCTTCTTCTCCTTCTCCACTTGTGCGCGCGTCATCTTAGACCTTAGACGTCCATTTCCACGCCTCTGAAGTTGGTGAAGTCCTTCTCCACTTGTGTGCGCGTCGTTTCCATGCATCCAAAGCCGGTGAAGGCCTTCTCGACTTCTGTGCGCGTCACCTTAGACGTCCGTTTCCATGCCTCTGAAGCTGGTGAAGTCCTTCTCCACGTCTGTGAACTCCACCTTACACCTTAGACGTCCGTTTCCACACCTCTGCAGTTCGTGAAGTCCTTCTCCACCTGTGCGCGCGTCACCTTACACCTTAGACGTCCGTTTCCACACCTCTGCAGTTCGTAAAGTCCTTCTCCACTTGTGCGCCACCTCTGAAGCTGATAAAGTCCTTCTCCACTTGTGTGCGCCTCACCTTAGACCTTAGACGTCCATTTCTACGCCTCTGAAGCTGGTGAAGGCCTTCTCGATTTCTGTGCGCGTCATTTTAGACCTCAGACGTCCGTTTCCATGCCTCTGAGGCTGGTGAAGGTCTTCTCGACTTCTGTGCGAGTCACTTTAGACCTTAGACGTCCATTTCCACGCCTCTGAAGCTGGTGAAGGCCTTCTCGATTTCTGTGCGCGTCATTTTAGACCTTAGACGTCCGTTTCCATGCTTCTGAAGGTGGTGAAGGCCTTCTGTACTTCTGTGAGCTCCACCATACACCTTACACGTCCGTTTCCACGCCTCCGAAGCTGATGAAGTCCTTCTCGTCCTTTGACGTCCGTTTCCATGCCTCTGAAGGCGGTGAAGTCCTTCTCCACTTGTGTGCGCGTCGTCTCTGTGCCTCTGAACCTGGTGAAGTCATTCTCCACTTGTGTGAACATCATTTCCATTCCTCTGAAGCTGGTGAAGTCCTTCTCGACTTCAGTGCGCGTCGTCTCCATGCCTCTGAAGCTGGTGAAGTCCGTCTCCACTTGTGTGCATGTCACATTAGACCTTAGACGTCCGTTTCCAAGCCTTGATTCCTTCTCCACTGCACGTCATCTTAGACTTTAGACGTCCATTCTCGTTGCCAAGCCTCGATTCCTCCTCTCAATCAGCGAGATGAGCCCACGATGTGACTAAAAAGAGCCACAGGATCCTCTAAGTTGAAGCTACCAAGTAATCCAGCGGATTCAAAATGAAACGTCGGAGAAAGACGAACATTGAAGCTACAAATATGTCCATACTCTAGTCAAAAGCACATTCCAAAGGAAACCGAATAACAAAACAATAGCTTCACGTTTTCCTCTGAAAAACAAACGAGCTCTGAATACATTCCTCGAGTTCCAAATTCGAATGCATAATTGGATCACATTCACCAGACGAAATCCACTCGCCTCTCACCTCTCATCGCAGGCGAAATTCCCAAGTCAGACTTTGCAAATAGGTGCACACACTAATGGCGCTATCAGCGCTTTGCATTAGCTGGATATCCCGTCTGTTTTGCTTGGGCGATTATTTGATAATCTTTCTGTTCAAATAAACATCTTGTGCGGTGTTTATGTTTACACACACGGGTGGCCACTGGAATTAGGATGCAAAGTGTATCGCGTTGTGTCAGACTGTCATAAACCTCCAAGAGTGACGTCTATGCAAATCTCTGCTACCTCTTCCGCTGCCTCTGACCCCCGTCGTCAATCTTGGAGGAGCCTTCACATCTACGCAAATCAACAATAAATATATGTGTGATTTCATACGTCTCCTGTCGCATATGATTTAGCAGATCCCTCTCTTCTCAAGTGTTAATCGCATTTTGTTGCCACTGTGTGTACCCGCGGATTAATCGGAATCTATCTTATGAAACAAGATAGAACATCGGTTATCTAGGATGGTCTTCGTGCGAGACAAGACAAAGATTGATAACAGCGCAAGTACACCTACGTCTCTCTGATGACTTAGATGGCATCGATTGTAAATAATGTGGATTACACAAATCCATGGAATCCAGGGGCAGGGTGGAAAGCTCATGGCGAAGTGAGGCACGAAGGAATATTATTTTTCTGATTAACCATGTAAACAGAGCTTGATTCCATTCGCCATTCGCAACAGCGAACACACTTTGACTTGCTTGACTTAATCCAGAGATACTGAATAATTATCTCACCACTGTGGCGAATATAAAATGCCCCACTTGTTGGGGAAAGATCTCATACCTTAGTGGTTTTTTGAGCTGCAAGCTCTCAAAACTTCTTCAAATTCGCATTCGTTTTATTTCATCAGTCCGCGTGTGTGTGTGCGTTTGTGTGCGTGCGTCTCTGTCCGCAACTCCCCACCCCAGGTTAGTGTTTATAGAATAAGAAGTCTGCCGACGGAGTGCATTGGCCTTTAAGGAACACCAAGCAAGTTACATAAATTCTCTTAAATGCAAGACATTCTGTCCACGCGGAAGAGGATTCGCTCGTTCATTAAATCCGTGTGTCCTTTCCTCAGGAAGAGAGTGTGATTCTTAATTTAGCCAGCGCTGCGCTTATGCTTTTAAGTTATTCTTCGATTTTGCTTCTTTTTTGTTTTGTGAGTTCTTTAATTATTGATTCATTAACCTGAATAAGCGAAGTAATCTGGCGCTGAATTGGACGATGATATAAGGAACTAAACGGAAACTTGATTCGCGATAGGTACATGTGGCGAGAATGACGGTAATAAGCTGCTTGGAAGAGCAGCTTTCATCGTCGTCGTCGTCAGATGATTTACATAATTTGATAATTTTATTTGAATCGCTATCGTTAGGATTGAGTATCCGGATTTAATTGCACTTCGATAAGGTAAATCGAAAGAGAAGCAAACACAAATGCTACCCACCTTAACGGCGTAGATGATGTCAGAGGGGGAATGATTATCAGGAGATGTTCCGTCGCACAGAGGCAGGTGGATTCGGCCTATTTCTTCGGCTTTTGGTGCTGCACTTCAGTCCCGGGTGGACATGGTACTCAACCAACTAGCGCCCTGAAGTGAGATTTACAGAGGCAGGTGCCTTCATCCTTTTCTTCATCTTTTTGTGCTTCTCTTCAGTCCAGGGCGGACATGGGACTCAGCCAACAAGACAAGTCTCCGGCTAGCGCGCCCTGAAGCGAGTTGTTCAGAAGCAGGTGCCTTCATTCTTTTCGTCTTCTTTTTGTGCTTCGATTCAGTCCAGGGCGGACACGGGACTCAGCCAAGAAGACAAGGCTCCGGCTAGCGCGCCGCTAGGTGATTTTTTCAGAGGCAGGTGCTTTCTTCTTTTTGTGCTGCGCTTCAGCCCTGCGTTGACCTGGCACTCAGCCAACAAGACAAGTCTCAGGCAGGTGGCTTCATCCTTTTCGTCTTCGTTTTGTGCTTCGATTCAGTCCAGGGCGGACATGAAGCTCAGCCAAGAAGACCTTATGCCTCCGGTTAGAGCGACCTCTGGCAAGCTGCATTCAATTGCACACGTCAAGCTGTTTGAAGTCCTTCTCCACTAAGTTTTTCAGTTCTCTCAAAAGTGGAACGACATCTAGTTGAATTCTCTCTAAGAAAACACTTTGAGGTTAGTTTAGACTCCCGGACGGTCAACGAATCCGTCAAACTATTGCTTTCTTCTTCAGAGTCACGTACATCCTTAACGTCCCTGAATTAAAATAAGAATTAAACAAGGTTCAACACAGTTCCCTCACTTCGTCAACGAGCTAGTCACCCACTGCCAGCAGTTTCCTTAAACAAGCTTCGGCATAGTTTCCGCAACACTCACTGCCACCAGTCTCCTTAAACAAGCTTCAGCACAGTTCCTCACTTCCTCAAGCCAGCCAGCAGTCTCTCCCATGACTAACCCCTTCAAGCAGCCCACACAAAAGGGCTACTCGCAATTCGCATTTCCCAGCTAACCATTCCATCCCCGTTATGCACACGAAACGCACCTCCGACAGTCCCCGTCATCGTCGTCGTGTCCGCATTGTTAGCTTCTCCCCCTCCCCCCACCACTCACAAAAGGGCTAAATGATAATTTAAACATCTTCAAGCCGTTCCTTCGTCTGCGATCACTGCGGAATATTTGCAACGCACTTGCCAACCACAGTTTCTTGTTTTCATTTTGCCACCAATGACTCAACGTGGCGCTAATTGAAAATGAATCCGCACAACACACGTATCTTTGCCAATAATTTACTTAAATTCAATTATCACTTGTCAACGCCGAAATGAAGACCAAATTCCAGTGAATACGCACCACGAGCGAAAAAGCATTCTCCTAACCCTACAGAAGTTCATTGAGCTACGACGAGTGCAACTCCGAAAAACCACACACAAAACTTCACACCTGCATAAACCACCCCTATGCACCCATCACACAGAGCAGAGAAGAGCAGAGAGACACAGAGAGAGAGAGAGAGAGAGAGAGAGAGCGACAACTTGAGAACTGGCGAATTGCAACAATGTCTACTTATATAACTGCAAAACAGCAGCCAGACCAGATGCTGTCACTGTATCTGTGAGTAGTAGCGCCGCAGCTGGTCCGAGCCGAACCTGGACATCCAGAAGCGAACAAGTGAACAGACACGAATCGATTTCGAACGATAAATTCTGTCGCGATCCGACAAAGCTCAGTTTCATTGAAGCTTTTCCCGCGGTTGGACCGACATCTCAAGCCAAAACGAACAAATAACAACATATTCTCTGCTCGAATCTTTCGTGTTGCGTTCGGTGGCGAGTAACAGTTTCTTCCAGATAACAGTGTTTTGTTTTGCATTTTACAACGTACATACCGTCCCATCTGCCATCCGTATTCCTCATTGTTCGTGAAAACATGCGACAAACGTGCAAATATTCGAAAACCAAGAAACCAAAGGTCTCCAGTGAGCCAAGAAGTGTGTGCAACCTATGAGACGAGTTCATTTATGTTTGCGATAAATTTACGCGAGCAATATTTAAAAATTCACAAGTGCAAACGTGGGACTAAAAAGGACGACTGCATCCTGTTATAGCATTCGCTGCAAAGACAACTCCTCCGAGCTAACAGCACATCACCGATTTATCCGAAAGACCGTGTTAGTATTACTTATTTGATTTGTGCTGATGTTTGCGGGTGTGTGCATGTGTTTTGTCTCGTCGTAATCGAACAGATTAACTATAAGAGACATTTAATTTGAGCTAATTTTGTGTGTGTTTGAATTTATTGGTGTCTAATCAAAAGATTTAATCGAACACCTCAAGCCTGTGTGCGCGGTAGTGGTAGAGCGCCACCAGGCCTGCTCCCTCTCGTGGGATTTTCTCTTTTTCAATTTGCTTTAATTTAGCTAGTTTGTGAAGCAAATCAAAACAAATTCCCATCAACACTTGAGATACAGAGTGGAGGAGATCCTATTTACTTGAAGGTTCGCAGATGATGAAACTGGAAATGGAATTAGACATGATTTCGGTGGTGGGGTGGGGTTGGGGGGGAGGGGGGAGGGAGTCTCAAATACGCAGCGATTTGAAGCTGATTTCAGAAACAAATCGACGGCCGACTGTTTGTCGGAATTTAGCTGCTTCCATTGGATGGGTTGTTACAAAATCTTGAACGATTCATCATTGATTTAACCTGGTTCTGTTGATGCTGAGATCTTTGTGGCAATTGGTAGATTGACAAATCATAGGGGCATCGTGGGGTTTAATTTCAGACACGTAACGAGTTCCATTTCATCGTCTGATTGATTCAAGGGGAAACTTAACCTTATTTCAGAAGCGATCAAAAAGTACCCAGAAGCGTCGTGGAGTTTCAAAAGGTGCCACAGACTCTGCAATTTTGCACAGAATCAAGTCTCCAAGCAAGTCTCTAACCAACTCTGATGAAATCGAGTGGAAAAATCTGCTCAATGACTCTGTCTGGCGATCAAACACACATCCATCGAATCTCTTCTATGAAATCGCAAACAAGTTATGAGCATTCGATTGTCAAAGGATCGCCGCGCTGTGACTCATCGTGTTGTACACTTAGTCGCGTGTTAATTGTTCGAGAATGAATTGAAATTTAAATTTCAGATCACTTGTTGTTGCATGGTTCTTTAACCCACCACCACCCATTATCTGCTGTTATTCAAAGCGCGGGGGCGGTATCTAACGTGTTTGTTAATCAAATCAATTAGAGCTTGGGACTTACTCTAGTTCTGACAAAGTTAACCAGTTTTTTGTTCACTTTTTTGTTCTTAAGATGCAACGCCTCGATGCAGTGCCTTCTTTGCATATTTACGCTGCTTAACCAACCGAATCTGGTTTTGTTTTAGGGGAAGTTTCTTACAGATTTCATTGAAACAGCGAGTGCTTTAATCAATTGAACATGAAAGTCTGCATCTGGTGATGGGGTATCTGGTGACGAGTATACCCTACCCTTGGAAGGTTGAGAGGGTGTTGTTCTATTTCTGTAGCTGCTCCTAAAGATGAATCAGATTCATGGAACAAGCTTCGTTCGAGTTGAGAGTGTTGTTCCCCTTCTGTAGCTGCTTCTGCAGATGGGTCATATTCTTGAAACAACCTTCATGCGAACCATTTACGATCTGAGTCTGAGCTAACCACTTCCTCTTCGTCACAACTGTTCCAATTCTGTACGAGTGGAGAGTGTTGTTCCAATCCTGTACCAGCTTCTGGAGATGGATCACATTCATGGAACAACCTTCATGCGAGTTCAGAGTGTTGTTCCAATTCTGTAGCTGCTTCTGGACATTGATCAGATTCATGGAGCAGTCTTCATGCGAGTTGAGAGTGTTGTTCCACTTCTGTAGCTGCTTCTAGACAGGGATCAGATACATGGAACAACCTTCATACGACCCTTTAAAGATCTGAGTCTGAGTTAACCACTTCCTTGTCGTCACAACTGTTCCAATCATGTACCAGCTTCTGGAGATGGATCACATTCATGGAGCAGTCTTCATGCGAGCTGAGAGTGTTGTTCCACTTCTGTAGCTGCTCCTGGAGATGGATCACATTCATGGAACAACCTTCAAGCGAGTTGAGAGTATTGTTCCACTTCATTAGTTGGTTCTAGACAGGGATCAAATTCTTGGAAGAACCCTCCTGCGATTCCCATTAAAGATCTAAGTCTGACCTAACCTCTTCCTCGTCGTCACAACCGAAAGGCGGTTCAAACTCCAATTTTGAAGACACTTCTGTGCCACTCAACTGCCCACATCGATGACCTAATCGAACAGCTTAGAACCTCGTCTCTTGCCATTCCTTTGACACGTCAACGCCGCTGAAAACCTCATTAATCAACTGGCACCGCAAAAAACCTTAAGCAACAAAATCCAATTTGAATATGTCCTCTCCGAATGCATGTTCGCATCCAAATCTCAATCGATGTTGACTCTGGAATGTAATTGCAACAATAAAGCACATGCTTCATGCACCGTATCTGTGTGTCAGCGGGTTTCCTGTTTCCCTTGACGATTGGACATCACTCAAGTGCAAGGCAAATCGGAAGCATGCTCATATGAGCGCTCGCGCGCTCTCTCACATCGGCATCCCCGCAAAAGGAGATCACGACTTTGTTCAACTTCACTGAACTGCGTTCTATTTGATGGAGAACAAGTAAACTGTGAAGAACCAAAAGGGATTGTGGATGCAAAGGAGAAGGAGAGACTGGTTACCTCCTCCCCATCTCTGGGCTGTGATTCAATTCAATGAACAACAGATTAACGGCGTGTTTACGCTGACAAGCAATACATCTAACTTGAAGAATTTATGCAAAGAAGGATAGTAAGCGAGCTGCGACACTGTCTCTCGCACTCACCTAGTGTGTAAATTCCATTCCCATTGAGTCCGAAAAAAAAAACGAAAAAAAAAGCGCTTTGGGCAAACTGGTTCAGATAAAGTCATTCATTTTGCAATTAATTTTGTTATTCGTGCATTAAGAGTTTTATTTATTTCTATTTATTTTTTTCCTCGTTTCAATGTTTATTGCAAGACTGCCTTTAGGTGGTTTTCGCAAACCGGTAGTGTCTGGTCTGTCGGATGTCTCATTGCTCTTGACTGTGGTGGAAACCAGAATCGTTTGGGGGATATCCTCGGAGCGTTTGAATGGCAGACTTAGAGTCAAGTGCGTCCAAGTGATTGGCGATTATGTCCGCTGTGATCAATGGCACAGGAGTTCGGTCCACAGGAGACGGTTAGGTGACAGCTTCAAGTCGAAGTAAGCTGAATTCAGTACAGTCACAGGGCCAGCAAGGCAAACGAAAGTGAAGTGACCTAATCCCGCAGCTCATTCGATGTGGTTTTAGACATAAAACAGGTTGTGTGTTACACAAAACCGCGAAAAATGGCAATCGATTTTTGCTCACGACTTCGACATGAGATCGCCCGCCAGAGATATTAATTTGACAAACACACAAAATTTGAAAGCTTCCTTTACGTCACGAGCGTCTGCTGACGAATCAAAGCTCCGACACACGCATGATTTGGGCTAACAAAAATGTGCAGACTACAAGGCAGTGGTGGTTTGGTTTGGCACATGGAACTGTTGACATTGGCCGTGCTCCACCTCTCCACTGAGGGAGGAATGAAGATGTGTCTATTAGATCGATTAGGATTCGTTCATGAGATTATCCAAATCCAGCAGAGCGGTGAATTATCACTTAGCATATCTGTCTCGAGTGAGCGGAGAGATGGGTGACATTTGATCTTGTTTTACTGCACAAGAGATGAAGCGACACACAGACACTCGATCAGCGGATGTTATGTACACACTTGCACCCGTGGAGCACGATCTGTAACGGCTGCCGACAAATCCATTTAAGGCTCTTTCAAGCAAATAACAAAAGCAAACAATTTGAGGTAACTCAGTAACGCCTATCATTTAGGGCACAAAAACGATAATTGAAAATAAATGGTTTCTCGGTCAATTAATTTTTCAAACACCCGTCAAAACGTCCCATAATTCGCTGCTCACAAACAATCAGCCCTGGAGTTTATGCGCAGCTTGTGGCGATGCGACAGAAAGTAAAAATAAATAAACACAAAAGCCAGATCAGTCAGATGATACGGGCAAATGTGAAACGTGACTAGTCGAGAGACAAAAGACCGAAGTACTGAACATAATCACACGGTTCTTCTATTTACTTTGATTTTAATTGCCTATCAAACTGTTTACTCGATGCCCCCGAGACGAAGAAGAAGAAGAACACGCACAAGACAATGGTTAATCTGCGAGTTATCACGAACAATGCCCATGTGTGAACGGAATCGCTGAAAAACAGCCATCTGTCAGAATAGTCAGAATTCCGTCGTTCGTGGCACTAGCATCTCGTTTACATTCCCATCTTGAAAGTCGTTAAAGAAACCCTCTTTTGTTTTCCCATCATTTTCAGATCGGTAAAAGCGAGAATTCGAGAGAATCTCTGTGAGATATCCCCGTCGACTGTGTAAGGACCTGTCACATCTGTTAAACGGAAAGCCAGCAGTTCAATAAAGGCGACTTTCGGTTTTAATTCAACAAAAAAAAAGAAGAAAAAAACAACAAAAAACTCAACAAAAACAACAGAAAATAGGTAAATCTACAATCTTTTCGACCATCATATCTCGACTGGAGCAAGCGAGAACAGAAACAACAACTCGTACTCATAGAATGGTAGAAGGTGATTCTGGTATAAAAACAACTGAAAGTGAGTATTCCTTGGATCAAAATCCATCACCCATACCCATCATGACACTCTCTCTCTCTCTCTCTCTCTCTCTCTCTCTCTCTCTCTCACACTCTCTTACAGACTGTAATGTAAAGGACGACCTACAGCCACAAGGCATCCCGGCCATAAGCAACAACAATCACTCGATTCTGTCACCATACTCGATTACCTCCGGCATCAAGGATAAAGAATATCAAATAAAGATCAACGATGGCTATGACATCTCGCCAGAGCCCATCTACAAGAATGATTTAGAGCGTGGCAACGGCATAACCACCATCAGCAATGTAACTGGTGGTGGTAACGGCGGTGGGGGTGGAGGCCCCGGCAGTGGTGGCAGCACAGAAGTCGGCATACGTGCCGATTTCGAACAAGCCATCGAATTAACTGGATATGGAAAATTTCATTACATTCTCCTGGCAATCTGTGGTCTAGTGAGTACGAGCGAAGAGATGGACGTCATTTCGATGTCGTTCATCCTGCCCTCGGCTCAGTGCGATCTCGATTTGAACACACAAACGAAAGGTTGGCTGAACTCGATCATTTTCATCGGCATGATGGTGGGGGCGTATTTCTGGGGCAGCATTGCAGACTCGATGGGCCGTCGTAAGGTCCTGATTGTGATCTCCTTCATGAATGGCTTCTGCATTGTGGCATCGTCCTTCTCGCAGACCTATGAATGGTTCATGCTCTTCCGATTTCTCAATGGTGCTGCGTAAGTATTGAACACTCATGCATTTCTATTAATATCTTGTACATACCACCTCCTCCGGTCGGGGGGATTTATTTTATTTTTTGTTTGGGAACTCTCATCGTGTCGATTTTCAAATATTTCACGAGTGCTTCATAGTGACCTCTGGAGGTGTTAATTACCCATTAGCATCATCAGACTTTCGGAAAGTTAGACACGTATGGACGGAGTGTTAATTGAGTGATTAATCTCTCAACTCTTATGCGAGCTGTGTGATCGGTGCCTCTGTGCTCTGGGTTACGAGTGTGAAAAGTCGCAAAAAAAAAAAAATGAAAACATACACACACACGCAGGCCCTCGCAAGAATATACTTTGAAGTCCGACCTATAATAAGAGGCACATTAACAATCGAAAACAAGTTCCATTCGTTAATTAGTTCATCTCATTTGCGAAGAAATTCCGATGAGTAAACCCCGATTCTGGGGACTTTTTTCTTTCCACATTATGTCGTGACCGAAAATTGCATATTTTCCCGATTTATCTCTTTCCAGCCTCGGAGGCAGTGGTCCAGTCATTTGGTCGTACTTTGCTGAATTCCAACCGAAGGCCAAACGTGGCTCGATGTTGAGTTTCATGGCGGCATTCTGGACGTTTGGCAACCTCTTCGTAGCCGGCCTGGCCTGGTTGATCATTCCGACGAACGTGGGCTTCGTGACGCCCTACTTCAAGTACAACTCGTGGCGGATATTCTTGGTCGTCTGCTCGGTGCCATCGTTCATTGTGGCCTTCTTACTCTTCTACTTGCCGGAATCGCCAAAGTTCCTCCTGTCCAAGGGTAAGCATGATCGTGCTCTGGCCATTTTCCGTGGGATTTTCGTCACCAACACGAAGAAACCGCAAGAGATGTACCCCGTCAAGGAGCTGCTGATCGATGAGAAACTCCAGCAGGAGATCGCCGCCAATAAGGCCTCACTGAAGGGCAAGTACAGCAAAATGGTCAGCGGCATGGTGGAGCACAGCAAACAGCTGTTCCGTTCGCCGATTCTCAAGTTCACCCTCGTCTCGATTGTCATCAATTTCACATTCCACATCGGCTACTACGGCCTGATGATGTGGTTCCCGGAGTTGTTCAATCGTTTCGATGAATACGGTCAAGCTCATCCCGACGAGAGGGCCGGCGTTTGCACGGTCACCAATTATGTGGTGAATCAAGGCACCCATGCTACCGATGGGGTGTGCTCGTCCACCATACCCAGTGCTGTCTTCATGGAGTCACTGATATCGTTGGCATCAGCTCTGCCCGCCAATTTGATTGCCATCTTGGGCATGGATCGTCTGGGCCGGAAATTCTTCTTGATCTTCGGCACGATGACGGCTGGTGTCTGCTCTGCTGCTATGTACTTTGTATTCAGTAAAGCGCAAAATCTTATTGTGACCGCTGTCTTTAGTGGTGCCATCTCGGCGGCCAATGCAGCCCTGGATTGTCTCATCACTGAAGTCTTCCCAACTAACTTAAGGTAAGACGAACTCTCTCTCTCTCTCTAGATGTCCTTCGAATTTTCGATTTTAAATGCTTTTCTCTTTTCAGAGCGACGGGAGTAGCCATCTCGATGGTGGCAGCACGTCTGGGCGGTATCGTCGGCAATGTGGTCATTGCCACCCTACTCGACACATTCTGTCCAGCGCCAACGTTTATCGTTGCAGCTCTCCTTATAGGCGGTGGTCTGATGTGCCTGCTGTTGCCCAACACAACGCGTACATCACTCAACTAACCGAGGATGTCTTTTCAAAAAAAAAAAAAAAAAAGAAACCCCCAAACAACGGTGCCAAATCCAAATCAGAGAATTTATCAAAATTTACCCATATTTTGTCTTTTGTACACAACCTCCATAAGCACGCACACAAACCCACGAAATCAGCGAAAAGAGCACGGCTCTACGAAAAAAAAAAACAAAATGAAAAAAAAGACCAACCTTTACCACAAAAGGGTATTAATTTATTGAAGTTGTGTATTACGATTACCTCTACTGTAACATTTAGCAATTGTATTTGTATTATTAATTTGTATTTGTATTGTTTTTATTTTTCATTTGAAAATCCGATTTCGACGTCGATAGTTAAGTTTTTATGTGAAAAATAGTTGTTTTTTTTTTGTTTTTTTTTTTTTTGTAATTTTCTTTTCTGTTTTTACTGTAGTTCAAAGTGTATATATTTTTAAGGTAAATGAATGTATTTTATCTAGATTATACGATGAAACGATACACAATAAAATACGATCATTGAAATTACTGCATTGTTGCATCTTCTCTGGCCGAACAACGATTCCTATCATATCTCATTGGAATCTGGAATCGCTTTTCAGATGAGCGATTGCCAAGCAGGATAGTGGCTTTAGTCACATCATCTCGGGCACGCTAACGGGCAGTAATTGCAAATGCTTCGTGCAAAAAGGAAGGAGGCAGCGATTTAGGGCTGCAATTGCCCTCTGACACGTGAATTTGGTTAATGGACGACATGGGGATAATTAACGATTAATTGGGCGATCAGCATCTCACTTTAAGATTGGAGATTCAATCGGTCAACTGAGAACTGGGAGTCTCTAGCAATCCCGTATGCACACAGTCAAGTTCTATAAGAGAGAAGCTGGAGGACGAAGGTTAGGTTAGGTAGCTCAACTACTAACTACTATCGCCAGCGCACTTAGCCTTAGGCTTTGGATGAAGACGGGAATCGATGGCTGAACTAGGGATCAACAGCGAGAGCCCTATGACCGACGCTGAGCAAGAAGAGATCACCATCAAGACACAGTGCTCGGTAAGGACTCCCCGTAGCAACTGAGCGCCGATGTTGAATGCATGCTATTGGGAATCCTCACCGAGCTCTGTGCCATGGATTGTGTCTTGGCATCACTTAGAGTGACTGAGGGAATCTGAAAATATGCTCTGCTCTGCCCCTAAGGAAAGGAGGAAACGATGTTCAGTTCAGTTCTCGTGATAGAGGACATGAGGCTTCCTCTTAGGTTAGATTAGAGCAGTCAGACGTAGACCAGTCGACGCGGATCTAATTTCGCAAGCCAATTCGTCTTGACAAAAGCGGTGAAGATGGCGACCACTAATGCTGCTTAGTTCGACTCGGCCAGGTTTGTTGAAGAAGTTGAAGGTCTGGTTTGTTGAAGAAATTCTCCTTGAGGAGGTCCTTTCGATAAAATGGTGAAGATGGCGAACAGTTGTTGAGGAAGTAGGTCACTAACTAATTAACTATTTTTTACTAACTATTTTGAGAAAGCGGTGAAGATAGAGGAAACGAATGGTGCTTAGTTCGACTCGACCAGGTTCGTGGAAGAAATTCTCCTTGGGAAGGTCCTTTCGATAAAACGATGAAGATTCCGAAAATGCTGCTTAGTTCGCGCCCAAGTTCTGAAAGAAGTAGGCCACTAACTGAGTTTTCCTTCGGAAGGCTCAGTTCGGTCGATTTCTTGAAGAAGTAGTCCACTAAATTCTTTTGAAAAACCGGTGAAGATGGGGGACACGAATGCTGCTTAATTCGACGAGATTGTGGAAGAAGTAGGCCTCTAACTGAGTTCTTCTTCGCCTTAGTTCGGTCGAGTTCTTAAAGAAGTAGGCCACAAACTTCTTTTGAAAAACCGGTGAAGATGGCCAACACTCATCCTGCTTAATCCGGCCTGATTGCGGAAGAAGTAGGCCACTGACTGAATTCTCCTTCGGAAGGCTTAGTTCGGTCGAGTTCTTGAAGAAGTAGGCCACTAACTGAATGCTCCTTCTGAAGGAGAGGGCGCTGCAATTACAGAGAAGCACACTAGTTTGCTCCTTCTCGTCATGTCTCCAAATTAGTCAGAAGACATGTATGACGCCAATAAGAGTTCCAATGTTCGACCTTGCCATTCTGATCAGGCTGTGGGATCGTCGCCGATCGTGACTAGGCCATAATTGCTTCGAAGTGAGGCATCCTGTGGCAGTAGACCACCTACGATTTGTGTGAAGTTTCGAGCTTCAATCGATGTCTTGCTGTAGAGATAGACATTGATGGAGACTAGTTGGTTGAAGGCCCAGGACACACAGGGAAAGAAACACAGACATCGAGGGCATTTCTGGATCTGGAAAGAGTGCCTTGTCCGCTTCGCAGTTTTCTGGAAAAGTCCCATCACTGGCCGGCGATTGATACACCGATTCCTAGTTAGCGAAAGGACTGAGTTGACACATAAAGAAATACCTGCCGGTACTCAAGTGGTTTCTTTTAAGATGATTCACTCAATAATCAGTTTGTTTTCTTGACGAATCTTGCTATGTTCTGAATCTTGATGTTTGACACTTCTTCTAGGTTGCGGAATGAAGATGAACTGTCTAGCGGAATGAAGATGAACTGTCTAGCGGGAAAGAAACACAGACATCGAGGGCATTTCTGGATCTGGAAAGAGTGCCTTGTCCGCTTCGCAGTTTTCTGGAAAAGTCCCAGCAGTCACGTGAGTCGCATGCTATAAGAATTGGCCGTCTCGTTAAGAGATATGGTTTAGATCAGGGAGTTAAATATGACTGGCTTCCAGAGATTTTATCACCGCTTGCCTATCAGGCACTTAGGTCAGTGGGGAGACTCGCCAAATCTTGTCTCACTTAGGTCCTAGTAGACCGACCCATTGTGATGAAAATTCAGGCACTTTGGTGTCACATTGAATTTAAGTCACGGCAAAGCTTCTTTTGTCCACTTGGGCATAGCGCTCCTGATCAGTTACGAGGCGATGGGGGACACTCTCTTTAATGGAACATGTGGTTCGAAGATGGTGATGATGAGGAGAGACACAAACGCTGACTTCACATCTGTAAAAAACGCTACATAGCTCCTAATGAGATGGAGTCGATGGCGGACCCCTTTAGTGGAACAAGCGAGTCACTGAAGATGATGTCGATGATGACAGAGGATGTTGCAACGCCCGACTTCGCCAATCTTCGATCAATCTCTGAAGAACGCTACATTGATGAGTCAGCATCGTCGGCGGACACACTTAGTGGAACATGAAGACGATGCTGACGATGAGAAACGACGCCCGAACCTCTGACTTCGAAGAAGTTGATATCTGAGAACGCCACGGGAAGGAGAAACAAAGAGATTCACGGGTATCACAAAACAGAAGGAAATCAAGAGGCACTTGACTCATTCATGTACAAAAAGTAGGTTGGTGTTCCAACTTGCAACGCGGAAACTTCATAAATAGATTACATTAGGTTCGAGTGACTGTCACAGCTGCAATCAGCTATAGAACCTGCACGATTGCACTTAGATCCTGCACGTCTCTAACTATCCGGCGATTGATATACCGATTCATCGTTATTTCATAAACATGCTGAGACTTCATAAATGGGTTACGTTAGCTTAGAGTGACGCAACTGCAATCAACTGTGACCCACTTAGATCCAGCTTGAATCCATTGTCCCACCACTGGCCGGCGATTGATACACCGATTCCTAGTTAGCGAAAGGACTGAGTTGACACATAAAGAAATACCTGCCGGTACTCAAGTGGTTTCTCTTAAGATGATTCACTCAATAATCAGTTTGTTTTCTTGACGAATCTTGCTATGTTCTGAATCTTGATGTTTTGACACTTCTTCTAGGTTGCGGAATGAAGATGAACTGTCTAGCGTGATTTTTCTTGTTCCTGCAAGGGTTGGACGAGTGTCGAGGCAGTGAAGAGTAGTTTCTTCTTCTTCCTCATCCCTACAGCTCCTACAAAAGTCGATCTTGCAAGGGTTGAGGACAAGTGTCGTGGCACGTCCCTACAGCTCCTTCGCTCTTGCAAGGGTTGAGGACAAGTGTCGAGGCAGTGAAGCGCGGTCTCTTCTTCTTCCTCATCCCTACAGCTCCTACAGAAGTCGCTCTTGCAAAGGCTTTGACAAGTGTCGAGATATTGAAGCGTGGTCCCTTCTACTTCCGGACCCCACGTTTGAACAAGGTTTGGACAAGTATCGAGGCAGTGAAGCGCGGTCTCTTCTTCTTCCTCATCCCTACAGCTCCTACAGAAGTCGATCTTGCAAGTGTTGGCGACAAGTGTCGAGGCAGTGAAGAGTAGTTTCTTCTTCTTCCTCATCCCTAGTGTCGAGGCAGTGAAACGCGGTCTCTTCTTCTTCCTCATCCCTACAGCTCCTACAGAAGTCGATCTTGCACGGGTTGGGGACAAGTGTCGAGGCAGTGAAGAGTAGTTTCTTCTTCTTCCTCATCCCTAGTGTCGAGGCAGTGAAACGCGGTCTCTTCTTCTTCCTCATCCCCCCAGCTCCTACAGAAGTCGATCTTGCAAGGGTTGAGGACAAGTGTCGTGGCACGTCCCTACAGCTCCTTCGCTCTTGCAAGGGTTGAGGACAAGTGTCGAGGCAGTGAAGAGTAGTTTCTTCTTCTTCCTCATCCCTAGTGTCGAGGCAGTGAAACGCGGTCTCTTCTTCTTCCTCATCCCCCCAGCTCCTACAGAAGTCGATCTTGCAAGGGTTGGGGACAAGTGTCGAGGCATATCCCTACAGCTCCTTCCCTCTTGCAAGGGTTGGGTACAAGTGTCGAGATATTGAAGCGTGGTCTCTTCTTCTTCCGCACCCCACGTTTGAACAAGGTTTGGACAAGTGTCGAGGCAACGAAGCGCGTTCTCTGTATAAAGGGGCTCCCATTCTCCATAAACAACACGTACACGAATTGAATTTTCAAAATATTTTCTTTTATTTGCTTCTTTTCTCCGAAAAATATGGTTTTTTTCTCTTTTATTTGTTTTTTTTTTTCTTTCTTTTTTTGTATATCTTTTTTTTCTTCTTTTCTTTCAGAATTTATCAGTTTTTTTTTTCATTTCTTTTGTTTTTATTAAAATTAATAATATATATATTATATATAATATAAACTAAGAAAATTGGGAGCAAACACAACAATATAATAATAATAATAATTATTGTAAAAATTAATTACAATTTCTGTTCTTCTTTCTTTTACACTTTTCTCTCTCGAGAGAGTTGCTTCATATGAATGAAAGTCATTCACATATTTTTCTTCTTTCTTTCTTTCTTGCTTTTATTCATTTTTGTTTTTCTTTTTTGCATCATGCCCACGGCAAGTGTGAGACCTTTGCTTACAAATTGTTCTTCTTTTTTTGTTTTTTTTTGCCTACCATCACATAAGATTTTGAAAAGAAACACGACAAAAAAGTCAAGGACGTGTGGACAACAGAATTTGATGCTGGTTTTGGACTCTGGAAGAGGGGTGGGGTGAGGAGATGGGGGAGATGAGGAGAATGATGAACTAAACAGAATATGAAACTATTTTCGTTTGAAAGCAAATGGATGTACATAAGTAGTTGTGGTTGCTGTTGTCTTGCTATTGCTAAAGGGACAACAATTCATTGTTTTATTTGATTTTTTCCTTTTGTTTTCCATTCGGTTTTGTAATTACAGTGGACTCTGCCTAAGTTGAACCTCTCCCGAATGTCGAATGTCTCCCTAACTCGAAGCATTTGTTCGCCACATTTTGGCATTTCCTTCAAAAAACCATTCTCTAAGTCGAACTCCCTCTATCTCGAACTGATTTTGATCTTCCGCGAGAGTTCGACTTGAGGGGAGTCCACTGTATTTACGATTTACTTCGAAAAGAAGTCGTTTTTATATCTTTTTTTTTTGTTTGTTTCCACAGATGAACGATTGTTGCACATATATATCTATATTTGATTCACATATAATTAAAATTCTCTTCATTTTTTTTTTCACTACTCAAACATTAGTCTACTCTATTGTGTTTTGTTATTGTTGCTATATATATATTTTTTCATTTTTTTTTTCTGATGATTCTTGTAACATGTAGATATTTGTGTGTGTTTTTCAATTGATTTAGTGACAATTAAAATAAATTTCCAAAAAAGAATAACAAGAAAAAAAAAGACGAGAGAGACATGACAACATGATACACGATTGTTGTTGTTTGTAGTTGATTTTTGTTTTTTTTTCGAAGGAAACTGGGAGAATTTTTTTTATTAATTAATTCTTACATTTAAAATTGGTTTTTGTTTTCATTTTTTTTTTGCCCTAGACTTTGTTTATTTACAGTGGGTTTGACGCGCGACACCATTTGATGGGGGTGGGGGTTGGGGGATTTCTCTCTCGATTCACCTCTGCCCTTTATCCGCAGCAGCAAGAGATGAATAAACGCGAAAGATGAAGGAAAACTAAGTCCAATCTTAACATTCGATTGTGTACTACTGATTTTCACACACGCACACACACACACACACACATACGCACACATGTTGTTTTTGTTTGTTTTCTTGTTTATTTGCTTTTGGGGGGGGGGGACGAGACATCTTTGTCTATTATACTTTCTTTAAATTTGTTTAAGCACGTTCTTTCTGAATTCCAAGTGGTATGCTGCTTGCTTATAGTTAGTCTCTTCTAAAGAGTAAGGAGGGTTGGGAGGAGGAAATTGGAGGAAGAGGAGGATTAGTTGGATGGGCGGATGGCTTATCAATCGGTATAGTCCCACCATTCCTTCTCGTAGCCTTCGTGGACATGGTCCAGTAGAACTTTTCGTCGTTTCTCGCAATACCTAGAAGGAAGAAATGTGCAAAAGAAAAAGAAAAGAGAAGAAAAAAGATGTGTTAATCCCAGATTGTCCTCATTTATCTTGACGCGGTGAGGGGGTGAATGTTGAGAATGTTTGTGTTTGATTTGAGGTTGGCATGGAGCATGGAGGTTTTCTTGTTCAAGTCCTCTAAATCTAAGCCCTTTTTATCCACTGGGGGCATGGAACATGAAGGTTTTCTAGTTCAGTTGCCCACGAAACGAAGTTCTAAAGCGATCTCCTCCGTTTTTAAAGCCAGTTTCCTAAATCTAAGCCATCTTCATCCACTGCTGGCTGGAGTGTAAAGGTTTTATATTTCAATTGTCTACGACGCGGAGGTTTAAGAGGATCTCCTCCATTTTGAGAGCTAGTTTACTAAATCTCGTCCATTGCTGGTATGGAGAACGATAATTTTCTTGTTCAATTGCCCACGAGGGGAAGGTCCAAGAAAATCTCCTCTGTTTTTAGATCCAGTTTAGTGGAGCATGTAGGTTTTCTGGTTCAGTTGCCTACCAAGCGGAGGTTTAAGAGGATCTCCTCCGTTTTTAGAGCCAGTCTCCTAAATCTAAGTCCTTTTCACCCATTGCTGGCATGGAACATGAAGGTTTTCTAGTTCAATTGCCTACCAAGGTAAGATTTAAGAGGATTTCCTCCTTTTTTAAAGCTGGTCGCCTAAATCTAAGTCCTTTTCATCCACTGCTGGCATGGAGCGTGAAGGTTTTCTAATCCAAAGGTCTACGAAGCTTTTGCACTCCTTCAGAGCATTTGAATGCTGTATAGCCTAGCTCACGAGCAAAACTGATTCTTGGAACCTTCAACGTCGGATGTAAGGTGCGTCTTCGAGATAAACTGAGGATAGTCGTGGAGACGTGGATGTAGTCCGGAAAGAGGAAAATTCTTCGACTGCACGGATACACCAAAGCTCCAACGAAGAGGGTCCAAGCATATCATCTACGAGCTGTACCAAGACGTGATCATATGTAGTCCATCTCAGCCACATCGAGGGCATCGACTGCAATCAACCATCCTTGGAAACAGAGCCTCATTGTTCGAGAATGAGAGGAAGACCGAAGCTCCAGTATAGAGACCAAGTTATAGCATGCGGGTACATGATGATGAGAATGTAGATGAAGTCCGGATGGGAAAAAATCCGTCAACTGGATGGGGACACCAATGCTCCATCCAAGAGGGTCCTCGAATCCGTGCTTCCTAGTTCGAGAATGAGAGCAAGATCTTCGAAACTCCGGTACAAAGACCAAGTTATCGCTCGAGCACACAAGATGTAGATGAAGTCCAGGCGGGAAACAAATTCGTCGACTGCACGGGGACACTAATGCTCCAGATAATAGATTCTTCGAATCCAAAGCACCTAGTTCGAGAATGAGAGGAAGACCAGCGAAGCTCCGGTATAGAGACCAAGTTATCGACAGCTTAGTCTCGATGGCTGGAAGCAACGTGGAACAGGACCAGGTTAGATTAAGTTAGGTTAGAGTGGCTGACTGCAGAAGGCAGGCACACTTAGGCCAAAGTGGGCTCATTGTGATACCACGCGGCTTATAATATACAATGTGGGTGACGCTACAGCCCATGGACGGCAAGAGACTAGCTTCTCAGCAAACACTCGTGCTGTGCAACAGGGCCAGAGCCTAGCTTCTCAGCAAACTACACGTGCTGTGCAACAGAACCAGGGCCTTGCTTTTCAGCAACCACTCGTGCTGTGCATCAGGGCCAGAGCCTAGCTTCTCAGCAACCACTCGTGCTGTGCAACAGAGCCAGGGCATGCATGTGGCTTGTCAAACCACGCGGATTGTCTTCTCCTTACATCGGAACCAGTTAGTGCTTGCAAAAAAGCGGTTTAGCTGGCCTATGCTGGCACTGTTTAGCCCGTTGAGATTATCAAATAATACTTCTCCGAGTACTGCACGAGGAGAGGAGGTGTGTTGTGGCCCAGGACCAGAAAATGAAAGAGAGCACGGCGATTGCTCCCTGATCTCATTTGACGGTGTTCTTTATACGATATGAAACCCTTCTTCAACCGCATCAGACTCTGCGAATACGTGTGAGGTGAAGCGATAGAATGCCTCATCAGAGCCTTCAAAAATTCTGCGTAATTTCTCCGATTTCACCGATTCCAGGTCTCCATCTCCGTTCTCTCAACAGATCACTACATCTTTGCAATGATTTCATTCGAATCTGACATCAGTGCCGATTGTCACGTGCTGTGCAAACGAGTCAGCTTTTACGAAATCCCACAGGCAAGGCCTGGACATGAATAAGTGGGCAATAAAAATTCAGCATTTCCCCGTGCTTTTCTTCTGTTCACGATCCGCGTTCCGTAAGTACCCAACTTCCGTTCGAGGATGTTCTGTAATTTCCTTAGCCACTCGCAATGAACGATGTTCCAGATCATGATCTTGCCGCGCTATCTGAGATTCAAGACGCGTGTCAGTTGATTTTGAGAGGCGCTTTAAACTACTAAACATTCAAACACGTCAGCCGATAAACTGACTTTTATGGTCAATCCATTTTTACTGCCGAACGATTATAGTCTCTAGACAAATGAGGAAGCATTTTAAGACGATATTATTGTTTTAACTATAACATTCGAGAGAGCACGACGGGGTGACTCAGACTCAGGTGACAACAAAGTCGTTAAACACAACTTTTTTGGAACGACTGCTAAGATGGAAGGGTTGCAGGTGCAATTGTGTTGCAACGAGAGCTTGAATAGTGCGCAGAAGGGGACAGAAATGCTCTCGTGGATCAAGCTGAGCTTGAATAGAGGTCAGAAGGGGAAACAAATGCTCTCCTGGATCCAGAATCAACAAGAGTTTGAATGGTGGACAGAAAGGGACACAAATGGATCAACCTGAGTCTGAATGGAGGACAGAAAGGGAAACAAATGCTCTCATGGATCAGCCTGAGCTTGAATAGAGGTCAGGAAGGAAAACTAACGCTCTCCTGGATCCAGAATCAACAAGAGTTTGAGCAGTGGCCAGAAATGGTCACAAATCTGATGGAAACCTAACCCATTTCAAAATCCACAATTACTCACCTGTATTTATCTTGAACTTTCTGCTTGATATCAGCCAAGTTCTCTGATGTTATATCACGTTCTAGGTATTCAGATAATTTCTCAGTTGCACTCTCCAAATCTTTTTGGTTATCCTCGAATATCATCGACTGATTGTTCTTCTTCAAGTAGTACGCAAATACGTACGTATACATCAAGGTCTGACGGCACTGGCACAGAATATCGACTGCTTTCTTCAGAAATTGCACCTAAAAGCACATGAACATTGAATCATCAGGCAAAGCTCTGCAATCATTCAGTCAAGACAAACCTCAATCCATGACATATTGTGAAGCTGCATCTCCTCCATCTTGTGCTTAACGGATGCATAGAGTTTGTTCTCGAACCTGAGCGACTGCATGTGGTTCATGTAGCGGTTGTAGTAATGGAGATATCTGCAAAAAACGACTCAAATTCAGTAAAAACCCCACGCATTCGAACTCAACAGCAACCATACCTCGCTAATGACGAACGTAATTTCTCTTGCGCATCCCTAGCCGCCTTCGCCTCGTCCTCATCGAAACGATTGCAATTGTACCACGACGAACCGTGCGGTTCCCACGAGCCCAGACACACCCAGCAAAATTCATGTTTACAATTTTGATTCTTGCACACCATGTGATTGCAACCGCCATCCTTTTCGATGGTCACATTGCACTTGGGGCACTCCTTCGTATTGGCCGCAATCCAATTGGACGTCTCCGAATCATCATCGCACTTTTTAATCCATTTCCTCAGCAGCCTACACTGCACCGGATCGTGCCAATTCTCTCCGCAATCAAAGCAGAATATATGACCGCACTTGCAACGCACCGGACGCGGTTCGACATAGGTTACTTTAATTGCATATGTGCAATTAACGGACGGACACCAGCGCAATAGTCGATTGCATTCCACGAAATTATTCGTGATTAAGTGTTGGTATTTGAGTTTAACCTTACGATCGGTTACTAATGTGGTGACGGTCCCATCATCGACCAATATATCACATCCATGGGCTGCGCACGCAATTGATTGGCCATTACCCTCGGCCATTATTTTCGTTGTCAGATACTCAGTCCAGCAGGGCTTACAGAAACGATGGCCACATTCTAATCCAGTCATTGACTGCAGAGAGAGAGAGAGTGAGAAGAGAAATGAATTTTAAACGGAATTTGATTTGGGACAAACTTACACTGGCCTGCAGTACGCCGTAGCATATTGCGCAGACTTCTTCAGCCACTGAGTTCGATATCTGTTGCTAGAACGGAAACCATGCTGTGATTAGTTACTGATTTTCGGCGAAGGGTTTTGCTTTTTCGCATGATTTGCCATACCTTTGGTTTGTTCACTAAATTTGATTTAATAAATGGATTAATCACGTGCGCTTCTCTGAAGAAATCCTCTTGATTCCCATCGAAATAGCGTTCCATGAGCCTCTCTTTGTCCCATTTGTAGTGATTCAGTAAAATTCTAATTATGGTGTTGGAGAGCTGCAAAAGGGAATTTTTTTTTTTGAATAAACATTTAAAAATGGCAGTTCATCTGTCAAAATGTGACAAGTGACAACGTTCATGTGGTGTGCCAACGTTTACATAACCTCGACGGGGGTGGGGGAGAAATGATGATAAAAGGTTATTAATAGACAATTGGTAACCCTCGTCTAGATGAATTGAACAGCTGAACCTTGCAGAGTGCTTTGCATTCGATTGGGGACGAACTGTGCAGGCGAACAAGTGACGAAGTGAATGAAGACACCGATGAACTCAGCTGAGCGCCGTAATAGCTGTCGTTGTTTAGAAAGACTACTAGTGTGTGTTGCATTTGTTTACGAAATGAGGATTAGATCATCGTGGCCACAAAAACAAAACAAAACACCTCCTAAATTGACAGCATTTAGTCGACTGCAAGAATGCACAATAAGAACACGGAAATACCCATAATTTGTCCTCTCAAACTACATACATCACGAGTATAAATAGAACAGAAATGTGTCGCTCATTATCGTCATCAGTTTCCATCGAAAAAAAAATAAAAGCAACACAAAGTTGCAATGTAACAGCTTAATAAACGCAAAAAAAAAGAGAACCAACAAAAGGAGCAACACAAAACGTGTATATTCATTCTAAAAATACCCCACCGAACCAAATTCAAAATCGATTTACGGCAACGAACAAACGAATAAAACGAACAGAAATGAAGCTTTAATCCAAAAATACACAAAAGAACCTACAAACTGCAGAGCGCAGCTGACTGCTTCTCGCTCTTTTAATCCCTTTGCGACAACAAAAGACGATTTTTGATAACATTCATTCAAAAAAAAAAAATGTTTGCAATATTCTCTCTACCCTCCACCCCCACCCCCACCCCACCCCACACACGGGGCAGATATAAAAATACTCACATTAATGACAACCTTCACGTCATTGATGCAATCGAGCATGTGCTGAACTATCTGGTCTGTGGTCAATACTTCATATTGATAATCCTCCGGTTCGTGTTGGCGTTCCTTCGAGCTGGGCACATCCACTTCCATGGCGAAGTCATCGTCACCATCGTCACCGCTTGACACATTTCCCGAGTCAACATTGTCATTGTCGAAAATATCATCGTCCGAATCCATGATTTGCTCTATTTTGCTGGGTTTTGGGCGCTGTTGTGTTGCTTCCTTTCGCACAGAGGGTTTTCTTCGACTGGTTTTCGTATTGTATTGTAACTACTGCTCTAATTAATTAATATATTGCTTTCGCAGTATTGTTGTTGTTGTTGTTTTGCTTGCTTGCTTGCTGCTGCTGATGATGATGATGAACGTGATGATGGCTGTGGTGGTAGTGGATGGTCTATTGTTTTTATATGTATTTCTGTGTAGATATTCCTATTTTGTGCCCCTCCTCCACACTTGTTTTTGTGTAATGCACTTGACTTGGTTTTTTTTTCGTATGAACAACACACAAAAGAGGAGATTTCGTCACTTGACCTTGTTCGGAAGTTTTTCTTCTCGTCTCTCCGCCGCCTCTCCTGGGTTTGTTTCTTCAGAAAACCAACGTGTGTGTGGTTGTGTACGTTTGTGTGTGTGTGTGTACAGTGTACCTTCAATTTAGGATTCTCCCCTGCGCCTGTTTCACTGTAATTGAGATTTTCCACTTTTTCGCTTTTTAATTTTTGATTTAGATTGCCTTCGAGCGTGTGTCTAATTGAATTTGAATTGTCGCTACCGAGATGCAAGAGCAAAAACTTTCAAACGCACGACGAGAAGATGATGATGAAAAAAAAAACAAAACAAATATTCGAATTTTTTTTTCTTCACCGAAAAAAAAGCCTAAGCAAACCGTGATGATGAAGTTTTTATGTATATTTTTTTTGTGTAGCGTAGTCTTTCGGAATCCGCTCTCGTTTTCCTCTCAATGGAAGTGTGAGAATCGACTGTGCGATGTGAGAGACAGACAAACAAACGAAAATGAAAACGAAGACAAATGTCAAAAACAATGCACTGCACTGCTGGTCGTCTAGTCACTAGTGGTCTCTTTTCGCAGCTCACTTGAGAGATCGTCCTCAATTGCATTCGTCACCGCTGGTTGTCTCCGTTTTGTTGGTATATATATTTCTTCCCTCTCTCGTGTGTGTACTATGTTTTTCACCAGTTTTTTTTTTCTTCTCTAATTGGATGGATTTTCTTTTTCACTTACAAAAAAAAAAACACAAGAAAACTTTCCTCGAAGGACAGGGGCGATTCACAATAATTTTTCTCTTGCTACATACAAAAACGACAGATTAGAGAATTACTCAAAACGTATGTAGGTGGTAGCTTTGACAAAAGTTTACGAGCGCACTGTGAACTTTTTTTCGATGCACCCTGCACGCACCACGATTGCAAATGAGACAAAGGGTAGCCTGGTCACCAAGGGATTCGACGTAGTTGCTGACCTCTGCGAGTTTTTTCTCCGTCTCGCATTTGTGTACTAGAATTTTTGGGGCTGCTATATGCGCGGATGGGTGGTATAATTGGCTTTTTTTTCGTCAGCTTTTTTTCCTTTTTCGAACAATGAACAAATTCTCGATAAATGTTTGTCGAGTTTCTTATTTAGGGAAATTCCGATTACGCGCACGACTCAGATGATGATGTTTCGTCGGTTGACGGGAAAACGTCAGCCATTGGAAATCTTTTCTTTCGTTAAGGGGATCGTTTTTTTCTTTCTTTCTTTCTTTTGCGTTGCGATAATTCAGAATGTTATTTTTAGTTTTTTTTTTTACTTCTTGTTTGGGGATTTTTGCGTTTTTTTTTTTTCTTGATACAAGTTCTTTCACTACAGTCTATAATGAAACTCAATTGAATAACAAAAACAAAAATATTCTGTATTCCGTTCGTCTCACTTCTTTTTGTGCAATGGAAGTGCAGTCTATGAATTGGAAAATGGTGGAATATTTATTTCGATTCAATGACAGTGACAGACGTGAGTTAAGATTGTTGGCGGGCTGTGTTCGTGGGGTGGAATCGTTTTAGGTTTTATTTTTTTTTATAATGTTGAAGCAAAAGCTTTAGTGAATATCTGTGACGGAAATAATGTGATAAAGAGACAAAAAAAGGCACCGACATCAAGGCACAAAGACATCTTAAAATCTCAACAATTTATCGATACAATTTGCTTGACGACAAATTGAAAAAAACAAACGTCAAAATGCTTTCTCTACGGCTGTCAAGCAAATTGTAGCGACAAATTGTAGAGTGTGACCGCCGGCTTTTGTGTTATCCCTTTTGTTTCACCTCCCTTGCCTTGTTTCACCTCCCTTGAATTGTTTCACCTCCCTTGCCTTGTTTCACCTCCCTTGCCATGTTTCACCACCTCCCTTCACATTGAAAAATCGACGACGAACTTAGCGTTTTTAAAAGCCACCTAATGAGTAAAGGTGCCCTTTATTTTGTGATAACTGTTTCTTTGCCAAAATCTCTCTCAATTAAACACCCTCCCAGACATTTTACAATTCCAATCAATTGAAAAAAAAAAAAACAAATCGAAAGCACATTCTTGTCAACCAGAGAGCTTTCAAAACCAACTTCAAACAGCGCCATCTCTTGCACACATGCCAAAGCAAACACTGGGAATTTATTTATGTAAATACTGGGCTTACCACAGTCACCACAGGAGATCATAATATTAAACCCAAGTGTCATTGGCCATCTCTTTCTCGCTCATTCGATTTCTTTTTTTTTCAGCCTGAGCCGCACTTGATTCCCAATCTAATCAATTTTTGATTCATTTCCGAAACGAACTAAGGGTTGATTGGGGTCTCTCTCATCGGAATTCCATGTGCTTCCATCGTGTTTTTTTTCCCAACCCCTGGTGCATGGGCATGTATTTAGGGATGCCATTCGTGAGCATGCGAATGTAACCTCTTCCATCACCATCCACATGTATAGGTACATGCTGGTCGCAGACAGCAGCAGCAAACACCAGCAGGGCCTCGCAAGAGACTATGAACGTTTCGTAAATTGGAAATGGTAGAAGAGCCAACACACAACACGGGCAAAGGATGGAGGGAAATAAAAAAGGAGAGAGGTGACTGCCAATACTGTTTAGGTGGAGCCCTTCTCGCTCTCCACCTCTGAAATTGTGCACGACCTAACCCTGTTCATTGCCTAGAGACATACATACATACAATGAAAGAACTTAAAAACCTCTATTGAAAATTCGGTTCCAAAGAGAGAAAGACGACGGACGGGAAGGCAGGGAAGTGCGGTTCGTTCGGTCGATTGTGTCGCATAGAATGAGCAAACAGTTGGCTGAACCTCCGGCGGAAACTCATTTAAAATGCATAGTATGGTCATGCGGGCGAGCTGTTGTCGTGTCTGCCAGTGGGAAAGGACACTACGGTTTTGCTGCACGCACGCACGCATCACTTGTGCGTTGGTCACTTTCTCTAAAAATTTTCATTTTATTGTCGCCGTATACAGGATTGAGATCTGCATTGTATGCATGTATGCACTGGTGAACAATGCACAATCATTGACATGAGATTGTGATGATCTATAGTTTCTTTCGTGGAGGCGACTGTTTCTCTTTCTGGCCGAAATTCCTTCAAGTTCTGAATGTTTTCTTTTGCTCGGAGTGGCGATGGAACATCTGCTGGTCGATAAAATGGCGAGGCTGCGACAATAAAGTCGAAGAAAAAGGCGTCATTGTCTTCCACATCGATGACCTATTCCATGCACGAGTGATGACGACAAGATCTGTGTATAAAAAAAGAAAAAAAAAATTCCGATTGCCTGCGGAATACAATATCGGTTGTGCCAATACGAGAGCAAAGTTCGGAATAGTTTCTTACTTTCCGCTCACTTAAACCCCCCACCTTCTCTTCATATACATACATACAGTCAATGTGTAGGTATGTACATCGTTTCCATTGCACTTGCATGAAAAGATAAGTACGTTGAGCGCTAACAAAATGGCAAGAAGTGCGCTCCGAAAATGCTGCCATTCATCATAGTTCCATGCATATGTTGAGGTTATGTACACCGCCAAGCATATGAGTTGGTATATAATATGTAAGCACGTTCGTTTCACGAAAAATTTTCGCAGCAATTTGCGAAAGTTATACACAAATATACTATCGAACGGTGCCCGTTGCTGGTGCTGCTGCTGCTGCTGCGGTGCGGGCTGAACGGTGCTAGAGCACACAAAGTGGAAGCTCGACACTTTGGCTCCTACTCACTTCCCCCACCTACGCATCCTCCCACAGACCGCCTGAATTACGCTAAATAAATACAACAAAATGAAAAAAAAAAATATGTGTAAATACTTGGTTACATACATCATGTTCGTTTGGATGTTTGTACATATTTGCGGCTTCACTTGGGTGTGTGTGTTTGGCTCGAGTTCGATTATTGTTGTTGTTGTTGTTGTGCCGTGGTGGTGGCGTTTAGACTGAGTTTGGGCAGAGACGTGTGTGGGAGGGTGCCGCCTCTGATGGCCACCAGTTCACATTTACAATATGCAACCCAAATCATTCATCATCTACATGATGGTTCTTCTTGGAGGGGGTCGGTGAGGGGGAGGGGGGGAGAAGGGAGCTTGGTTGAAATGAAGGCTATGTTGAGACGACGAAGTGGGAGTTGATTGTGGCGGTGGAGGCGGCAATAGTGGAGAAGGAGGAACAGGAGGAGACGATGGATAAGTTAAAGAAGGCAAGCCTGTGTTGCTAGCTGCATTGCAATCGCGCTCTCCCACATATTCACACACACACACACGCACACTTCTTTCTTCTTAAGGAGCTTCTTGTGTTTTTGAGTGCAATGGGTTCTGTTTTTTCTTTTTTGCTTTTTTTTCGCTTCCTCGTGGCTTGACTTGGGAGGGCACTGCCATGGTTTGATAACTTCATCACTTCCTCGTAAGGAACGATACGAAAGTTGTGAGGAAAGAGGGGGGTTCGAATAGAAAAACAGGGAGTTTTCATTCCGTTTCCATGGATACACCCTTGCGCACGTCAGCATCTAAAAGTCGTTCCATTGCCCTTGACTGATCGCCTTTTCGAGCACCACCACTCCAGTCATTAATCCCTCCCAGCTTGCCACTTATGGATCCTGATAAGATCTCCTCTCAATTCTCTTAATTCTCCTCTCCTCTCAATTCCTTTGATCTCCACCGCATCACCTGATTGCGCTGATTTCCAAAAAAAAAAGATCGTCAAGCGCTTTAAATTTTAATTACAGCAATAAACCGAGTCTAATATCGTTGATCTGACTAAAGAAGCAACCACGATAGATGGCGCCAATCATTCACTCGTGTCACATCGTCACGCAGCCGATCGAAGGGGTTCCATGGCTCGCCACAGCGATGGTGCGTACATAACCTTCCTTTATCTTGTAAAATCTAACCCCGTCACCCATACATAAGCAAAATTTTAGTGCGCTATAGCTTACCATTCGAATTGGGCGCCTCCACCAAGCAGAATACACACCTCATCCCTCCGCACAGACCGTGCGTCGCACGCATTCTGGGGCTATTTGAGCCCTATGTGCGCGATGCCAGTCAACGGAACGGATGCCATCGTGCACACTATATACAAATCGCTTGTACATTATGTACACGGGATAATAAAATGAAATTAATGACCTGGAAACATTCCCCGGAGACGGACGGAACACTCTCTGCCCTGTTCGTCTCGTTCGCTCTCGTCGACCCAACGGCGGCACACACACTCTCTCTCTCTCTCACACTTTGAACCGCGCGCTCTAGTGTAAGTGAGACAGGAAGGGAAACTCCAAGAAAACAAAATCCAACAAGCTAGAGGAGGAACGAGGAGAAGAGAAAGCAGAAGCAAAAAAAAAAAAAACAAAAACAATTGAAAACTACAAATACACTGTGTGTGCTCGCGTATATGTAACGAACGGCGAGCGGAGATGGCGAAACGGCAAGGAGGGTAGATACCCGCCTGTCGCCGTGCCATGAGAGAAGATAAGCGCAAGCTGGATGGCTCGGTCTGTTTGCCTGCCGCCCGTCGAAAGACTGAAAGGCCCCGGTTAATTCGAGCGTGCTGCGTTGTCGCTGTCTGTGCTCGTGGTGTGCCTGTGCCTCTCTGCTTCTGCTTCTGCTTCTGCTTCTCTCTGCCAGTGTTGCTTACTGTTTGCTGTTAGTATAGCGAATATCACGTGTACACTGTACACTCAAAAGAATGGTTAACAAACAGCGGGGCGGTGTGAGGGGAGACAGAGATTGAGTGAGTGAGAGAGAGACGATGTTGGAGAGGTCACTTGCGGAAACGGGGGGAGGAGGGGAGAATGGGAAAGGCCGAGTAGCAATTGGATTCCATTGAAAATTGGTTTACCCACCACAGTGAGGTGTTACGAGTGGAGGGTTGATTGCATAGGAGCATAAAGAGGGTATTTCTTATACATACCTACAAAGTCCACCCCCCCCCCCCCCCCCCTCCCCTTCATCCTCCTCAGTCAGGGGATCGGTATTTCATCTTTTCTCCACCCATCCATCCATCGTAAACTGAATTGAATATGAATGATGCTATTATTAGATTCATTTTATACATAAATCCATACAAATGTAGAAATGTGGGCTTGAACAACATCGTTGATTAGAGCATCTATCATTACACATACATACATCTGTAACGATGCCTGGTGTGTGTTTTTGTTGCAAAATAATACATTTTTGCGTCGATAAGTAAGCGGCTTGTTAAAAATTGATGAATCCATGTGGGAAACACTGGCTCTTTTCTGGTCGGAAAATGATGAGAATTGGTGCAGTTACTAAGCTTGTTGATGCACATACACCATCTTAACCTCTACATGGGCACTGAAGCATTGTATATATGTATGTACGTATGTGTGGACAGCATGTAAACTGGCGTAGCTTTCGGAATTTTTTTTTTTATTTATTTTTAGCGAAAGCAACTGGTTTGCCTTCTAGTTGTTTTTTTTTTTTTTTTTGGTTTTGTTCGTTAATTCTTTTTGTTGTTGTTGCTGTTCTGTTGTACTGAAGTAACATGTGGTGGATTTTACTTGGGAAAAAAAAGAGCTTCGTTTCTTCCATGTTTTCGAAGGCAGATCATGGGAAGCAGGCAAGAGGCGCGTCCTGATCTGCCTCTGAATCTCTCTTCTTGATCCTGAGTGTTGGCGACAGTGTTAGGGGTTTTTTCAGATTCTCATTGAATCGTCAAGGGTTAGGAAATGTCTTCAAAAGGGCCCCCATTCGTGAAGCAGTCGCATGGGATGTCTTGGATCTTCTCGGATAGTCAGTCATCAGTCTGTCTCAATTCAAAACGTACAGCTTAACATTCACCAACGCTGGGTGCCAGACCACAGAGGCGTTCCTAGCAATTGGGCAGCGGATGAGGTAGCCAAGAACTGAAAATCTGGCGTGAAGTAACGCCATCAAGTCATTGTCATCAGTCTCTCTCAAGGCAAAACGAGAAAGCTGAGCAGCTCATCAGTGGACAAGGGTGGAAGTCAGACCACAGAGAGATTTCCAGGCAACTGGTCAGCGGATTAAATAGCCAAGAGCTTCTTGCTACTTGCTACTTGCTTCACGCCATGAAATCAGTTCCTCTCAAGGCAAGACGAGACAGCTGATCAGCTCAACATTCACCAACACTGAGTGCCAGGCCAGAGAGATGTCCCTGGCAAGTGGCCTCCCATGAGATAGCCAAGAACATCTTCTAAATCTGTAAACTTGCTTCACGCATTGGAATCAGTCCCTCTCCACTTACACCGTGTCCCTATCCCCAGAAGAGACAGCTGAGCAGCTCCACAGTGGACAAAGCTGGGTGCCAGACCACAGAGAGATTTCTAGGGAACTGGGCAGCGGATGAAATAGCCAAGAACACCATTCGTGCAATCAAGCCATTGGAATCAGTCTCTCTCAAGCCAAGACGAGACAGCTGATCAGCTTCACATTCGAGTCGTTCCACAGAGACTGCTGAGATAGCCAAGGACTCAGCAACTTCTTTGCAATTTACCCCCCCCCCCCCTCCCCCCCCCCAGATCCAAACTACTGCCTGAAGTTCTTCTCCTCAACGAGTCTGGACCTCAAACGACAAGCCTCCCCTACGAACGATCAGTGGCCTCCAGCTCCGCACACAAGTCCTATTCCACTTGCAGATGCAACAGTCAAAGACTCAACAACTTCCTTGCCTTAACTGCCTTCTCCTCAACTACTGGACCTCAAACGACAAGCCTCTCCCACGATCAGAGCGATCAGTGGCCTCCACCTCCGCACACCAAGTCCTTTCCACTTGCAGATGCGACAGCCAAGAACTCAACACCTTCTCTGCCTTAACTGCCTTCTCCTCAACGAACCTAGACCTCAAACAAAAAGCCTCTTCCACGATCAGTGGCCTCCAGTTGCGCACACCAGGTCCGATTCCACTTGCAAATGCGACAGCCAAGAACTCAACAACTTCTCTGCCTTAACTGCCTTCTCCTCAACGAACCTAGACCTCAAACAACAAGCCTCTTCCACGATCAGAGCGATCAGTGGCCTCCAGCTGCGCACACCAGGTCCTATTCCACTTGTAGATGCAACAGCCAAGAACTCAACAACTTCTCTACCTTAACTGCCTTCTCCTCAACGAACCTGGACCTCAAACAAGCAAGCCTCTTCCACGATCGAACAGCGGCCTCCAGCTGCGCACACCAGGTCCGATTCCACTTGCAGATGCGACAGCCAAGAACTCAGGAACTTCTTCTGCCTGAACTTCTTCTCCTCAACTAATCTGGACCTCGAATACAAAGCCTCTCCCACGATTAGAGCGATCAAGTTCCCTCCGATTGCGAACACCAGGTCCTTCTCCACTCGTGTGCGCCATCTTAAACGTGATCGTCGTCTGTTCTGTTGCACCACAGGCTCTGTACATGGCTCAGCCGCCGTTGTCGTTGACACTAGACCCACGCGGTTGTATAACCTACACTGTCCATGGTTCAATCTTACCCTCCAGCTGTCCCCAACCCAAGCAGGATCAAAAATCTCACTCCTCTCGAAGAAACCAGTTTTCCCTGGAGCTTGAACTGAATTCAGTCTTAGTCTTAGACTGAGTGTAACCACTGACAAGCTGGCTGGCTGTCATAGATTCCCTCGTCTTTGTTAACCCACGTGGCAGTACAACTGGCCTAAGTCCATCTAAAGGCACATTCAACCTAACCTAACCTAAGTGTGACCACACTTCTCCACCTAAACCCCATCCCTCATCGTCGTGATGTCATTTAGAATTTCCCAAAACCGCAGATATGTACATCACTCCATGTGACAAACCTACAATTCCACGAACAGTCAAAGACAAAGGAAATTATTCATTGTGCCCCTCCATTATGCGGTGGCATCTTGACCTTAGGGTTCTAGGAATTATTTCTCTCACACACACACACACACGCAGGTACACACCCATCGAAAAGAAAAAAGAATTCCTTCATGCCCAAAGGTCATTCCGTCGGTACACATGACCAGGTCCATCCATATGCATGGTGAGTGCCTGAATGACTGAATGAATGAATATCTAACAGACGGCAAGTCGGTGTCATCAAAATTAAGAATTCCAATTAACTGTCACCATTTTCATTTGATACACTATATTTTTTAATCAAATCTCTTGCTGTTCGTGCAGGAATTCTGAAGCTCTCATTTCTCCCCATCCCCCGGCCTCTAGAAAAACATGAGACGTTGTAGATATCTTGACAGAAACAAAAACAAAAAAACATGTGCAATTGCCTGAACTAGATGACGAATGAGGTGAATCATCAAATTGCCCGTCAGGTGATTCATCGAGGGGGGATGATTTATCTAATGACTCCACTGACTCACCGAGGAGCTATTCTCGGAGAGGCGGTGTCCCTGACGGCCCTACCGACCTTGTCCACCTACCGAACTTCGTGGACTTTCAGACACCTTCGTCGCGCCTTCACTTTATCAGGCGGACAACCTTTCTGTTATCGTCCCTTTTCCAATTCTTATCGTTGCTTCAAGTGGAAACTATTTTGAGACTCCCTTCCCGATAGCGCTCTACACACCACTGTGATTTGGTGTTTTTTTCGCTTTGTTTTTGTGAACATTGCTAAGCCGTCGAGGTAGGCAGTGAACTTTCTAACAGCCACCGATCCATGGCCAAAATGTGAGCAGCGAAAAAGTAAGAAAAAAAAAGCAGATTGCAGTGATCAACACTTGATCAGACCATGTTTGTGCACAGCCATGTTCTTCCCCCTCTCCCTCTCTCCGTCTCTCTGGTGGGCACAAGGTCACCTTCAAAGCAATGAACTAGTATGGCGAATGCTTGTTGTTATACGATACACTAACACTGTCGTTGAAAAGTTTACATCCAAAATAGAAATATGAAATATCAATCGAAGTTTAGAGTGTAGTCGATAAGATACGAAGCACTTGTTCTCTGTGAAGGATTTTTTGATTGCTTTAAGTGCTTTCGCTGATTGGGTAACATTGTTAGGCAGACTGTCGAAACTGGCGGTGTCGGTTGTTGGGTGATCTTGAAGGATAACAAGGAGGAGGAGTCTAGCAATCGAAAATCGAAAGGGGAGTCGTATCGAAATCGTATGCAAATTGTATGTAGGACAGCATTGTTTACCCCGCCGCCGTGACAAAGATGATCACAAAAAAACGTCCCAAACCTCGGAGAAAATTTCGTAAAAAAATAATTACCATGTGCACTCCACGGAGGGTAGTAAATGACTGAGGACTTGCCCCCTCTGTGAGAGGTGCTTATATAGACTCGGTCACCTGTGAAGGGGTGAAAATGACCCAATTCAATTTTTCCCTCAAACTTTTTTTTTTCGGATTTAATCATTTTCTTCTGATTGGTGTTGTTTGGGGCTATTGGGGGATGATGGGATGAAGCCTCATTAAAGGGCTTTGATGGCATTTTATGGCACTTTTGATTCAAGGATCCAATTCCTGGTAAACCTAACTTGACGTGGGCTTGAAAATCCCCTCAGAATTGTGCCAACGAAGGATATTTTGGGGATCCCCTGACTTCTCTCCATTTTGGAATGCATCCAGAACCATGAGTCTAGTCCTCGCCAAGTCCAAGTTTCAGTTCAGGCATCCAGAAATCTAGTCCTCACCAAGTCCAAGTTTCAATTTCAAGATTCAAAGGTATCCCCAAAGATCGAGTGCTTACAGACGAACTAGGACTCGATCAGCTCATAGGAGCGAGTAAACTGACAGCCCAGACACAGGAAGACACATTTCGAGACCTATTTCCATCCACACTCAATCCTATTTCGATTCGTACAGCTCAAAGGGAACAAACGAAAGGATAAGAATAAACGTCCACGTCCTTGTGCAGGAAAATATCGAATTTACCTCATTTTCAACGAATTTAAGGAAAAGTCTGGGTTATCTGATGTGGGTTATGCATATCCTACCCATTTGCATCCTTCAATATCCTTCCAGGTCCTTAAAATCGCCAAATTCAAATTTCGCCTTCTCACACCAAGAAAAGTCGACCCATTGGCTTCACCATTTTTTTGCATTTTTTCCGCCGAAATGTGTCAATGTCTTAAAAGTCCATTTTTTCGATCGTTTCACCTCCAAATAGATGAAATATGGTGGGACTGTGTGTGGATGACTAAATGCAAGGGCACTGCATTCAAATTTCCACAATTGATGACGTGGATCGCCTGAAAAAGGACTTTTTCAATTTTCATGACGTCACGAATCGATTGGCAAAAAATGCATTTTCTCTCGTTGCCTTAGCAGATCTGGCAATGACCTGATCGATTTGCACTGAATTATTGACAGCATCCATTGAAAGTGTTGCCAACAGGGGAAGTTGTTGATGGAAAATATACGAAATTGGTTTTTAACAAAAATGAATAAATTTCACTAAATTTGATGAAAGCTTATGAAAATTGCAGTGAATTGGATGGGAGTTTGTGAAAATGAAGATGGGGGTGCAGTTGGAGTGATTTTTTAAGCCCTGTGGGATGCAGACATTTGCTTTTTGGCGTTTTTTCTAAGGGATCAGGAGGAGATTTATGTTCTGCGTCGTGGTTGTGCTGTCGTGGTACGACTGTTCCCTATGCTTTGGAGGTCCGTTTATCGATTGAAATATTTCTGAAACATATATACTTATAGACGATACCTTCTTTGTTCATTCGAACTTTCACGGTTCATGTTGTGCTCTAAGTAAATAAAGCCTCTTATTTCACAATCTGGTTGCGTGCTGATAATTTAGTTCTCCCTCTCTCTCTCTCTGTGTGTAGCCCCTTCACCGTCCTTGAAGCGAAACAAAATAAGAAGAAAAAAAAACTACATTTATAAATAATTTTTTTGAAAGCCCCTCAAGGACGCCGCAGCACATAAAGGGATGCTCGAACTGAATCACCCTCCACAAAGTAAATGCCTCGTGTTTTGTGGCCGAAATTTGGCAATCCGTGATCTCCTCGCTTCGGGTTTTCTTCATTCACCTTCTCAGTGCTCAGTCCTCCCTCTAACCCCTTGCATGCATACATAAGTACTAATATTTATTTTATTATTTCTGCACCGTCGACCTCAATTAGCACCGCTAGTGCTCTCACAAACAACAACAACGACGGTGCGGCAAGCTCCAATGTTTACATAGACAACGGCGACGACGACGACGACGTCGACAGCAACAAACAAACAAACAAACCGACGAACAGAAAAGAAAACGAAGAAAAATAAACCCGTATTATGTTTTATTATTTATAAATAATAACTGTAGTTGGCAGAAATTCTGTATTTTCATCTCCTCCCCACCGTCCGTCTCTCTCTCTCACTCTATCGTGATAGAGCTTTCCACCGACTTCGACTCCGCCACCGACACTCCGCTCCACCCCGCCTGGCATTTCCATGTCTTCTTTACGTGCCGCTCGCCTCTAGGTTTTCCTCAGATTTCTTTTCACCGATTAGGTAGTACATAATGTACACATTACATATGTATGTATGTATGTAAGAGCAGACGAATAGATATCTAGAAACGTGTACATTCCCGTGCGATATACTCGACAAACAAAAATTCACATTCTACAGAATGGAGAGGAGTGTGAATGTACAGCCTCGTGTGCGGAGGGTAGATCGAAGGAGGGCCGCGAGCAGAAGGGAGTTCAAAGTTTGTAGTCTTAACACGCACACAGTTGGGAGACAGAAAAACAAAAAATTGTTTATAACGTTCATTATTTGAATTGCAAAGCAATAAGGGATTTCCATTGATACTCTTGTGTAGTAGTTAGCCGACGTGTTTCTTGTAACTTGTTTAGATAAGACTATGAGCGAGTAATTCCCCAAAAGGCATTCAGAAAGAATGAGATAAGGAATTTGTTTGGCAATCGCTTTGCTTTGCGCCACCGATCGCTTCTTTGAGTCTTTGCCTGCCTCATCGCGAGAGAGTCTAATGTTTTTTTTTTTTTTTTTGGAAATTTCATTGCGAGCATGTGTCACGATTTTGAAACAAAAAATCACAGACACGAAGTCCTTGTGAGAATTGTTGCTGGCATGAGTCAGTCAGTGACGTGCTCGAGATGTGCATGTGCAGCGCAGTGCAGTGCGTTGAGTGGATGACCTAGTAATGCTATTCGCGTGATCAATTTCAATTAGCTTTACAGACATGAAGGAGGGTGGCACAGTCTTTCTCATAAGTTAATCGTCTGATGACTGAGGGAATTCTTGAGGATGAAGGACTTTCCTACTCTTGTTTGCAATCGGGGTGTGCCACTCAGATCGCATTCTTAAGGATGAAGGACGCACTCAGACTCGGGGTGTATGACCCAGTTCACGACATCGATTCGAAAGGGACCTCCCATTGAACCCTACTACGGGGTCCTACAGTCGTTAAGCCTTAAATCCTACCCTGGGGTCCAGCTTGATGCACAAACTACACTTTCGCGAGTCTCTTGGGGATTTTCTGAACCCCGGTGGTTACAGTCTTTCTCCAGGGATGGGTGGGATTTCTACTGACCCCCCTGGACGTATCACCTACTTTTCTCGACCGCAACTTTCTTCCTCTCTGTTCGAAAAAAATACTAGAATCTAAAACGTTCGCAGGCAGAGCGCCACATTCCGCTCAATTTTGAGTGTATTCGCTGGGACTTACATTTCAACTGTCAGCGAACGTGTTAAACTGACCACCCTAGATCTGGGTCGCCGTCACAATCGTGAGAAGTGTATATCACTGCCTCCCTATCTTCGAAAAATCTTAGCGATTAGATTGCTAATGTTTCCTCCTTGAACTTGTCTCAATTTTAGCAGTCCCAGTTTATTTAAAATTTCAAGACTCTCATGATCACATCTGCGCATACGTTCCCACGTTCATTTTCAACAAAAAAAAAAAAAAAACCTAAACCGCAAGCAGAAACATAGACGCACGAGATAAGACTATCACGTCACGCATTTGAAAAACGAAAAATCCACCACTTATCAACGAAATCCCATTTGTTTCCGGAAGAACTTGAAGTTCAATTCGGCCTTCCCCCGCCCCTTCTCACGTCTCATTTACAATTAGGCTCTTCAACGTGATAACGATGGATGATAGCGTCATCGATAAGCGTCTGGTGTGGTTGCGGTGTGTGTCCATAACTATGTCGGCTGTATTGTTGAAGAATTTTATTGTTTTATCCTTCAGGCATCATTGTGGTCTAGTGGTGTGAATGGAATTCTGGAGAATATCCTCAAATGTGGTGGTAAGTGAAGTGGGTTGTTGCTGTGGAAAGGGATACGATTGAATGTGGGTTTTGAGTGGTTTTGGAGGAGTTTCTTCAAGAGAACCTAGGGCTGTGCAGTGGTTAGTCTCAAATGAATCTAATTGTCGCTTCAAATTTAAATGGCTTGGTTGGCATGCGACAGTTCGAAGTGGGGTCATGGGAACGGACCGACTCTACACAGCAACCACTTGTGTTGCGCGGCGCGGCTTGTGAATGGGACATCCACATTTTTAGGCAGACTGTGAAGGGCGAAGCTGGAGAAGATGTGGAGCGCCAAAAGGCCATGTTTGAGAAGCTCACTCTAGACGGGATTACTCTTGTTAGTGACTCGAAGCAGGTGGAGCGCCGAACGGCCACGTTTGAAAAGCTGCCTCTAGACGGGATTACTCTTGTTAGTGACTCGAAAGAGGCCGTAGTGAAATATGAATTGAGTTGAGAGTAGAATCATGTCTTGGTGGACAGTTCGAAGTGGACCCTGGACCTACAGGCTCTACACAGTAACCACTTGTGTTGTGTGGATGGAACACCTACACTTTTAGACAGACTCCGTGGGGCTACGCTTGAGAAGCTGCCTCTAGACAGGAAGACTCTTGTCAGTGACTCGAAGAGGTGGAGCTCCGACCGGCCACGTTGGAGAAGCTGCATCTAGACAGTGTACAGGAAGACAGTGACTCGAAGAAGAGCTTTGTGAATTATGAAAGTTGCATATAAATTCGGTGTTTAAACCTAGAATCCTCCAGCGATTATCCAAGGGAAACATCTCTGCATTCTCCTTAAAAAAAAAAACCAACACACCCATGTTCACAGGCGAACATGAATACCTAATCAAAATTGCCCTCGTAACCCACCCAGTTAGGCATCGAACCCACCTACCTACCTACATATGTACATGCCATCATTTATGGATCCATTCTAAATTTAGGACACTCTCTCGCTCGCTCTCTCTCTCTGATCCCCCTCGAGAAATCCTGTGTCCAAAGTCCAAGAATCATTTGAAATTCAAAACTAAGCCCACTCTACTCCAGACGTGCTCCCATATACCTAGTGTATCACCACGAATCATGTTCCCGCTTGGAGATTTAATTTCCCTCGAAAAAAAAAAAAAATGACTGGAATCGTGTATCCAACTATTTTTAGATACCTTGTATCGACGTACAAACATATGCATGCACACGACTATGTACAGTCTAGATATCATTCCAAAAAACTGTTGCTCAGAAATCCAAAATGAATTTATTTTTTTTGACAAGCTAACAGAAAAAAGTGCACGAATGCACATAAATTGCCGACACATCATGCGGCTGAACGTACGTACATATCTACACACCTTAGCACCGACTCAAGGCTATATCACACACATTCGTACGCACATCGTTTATGTACATATGTACATCTATAAATTATTTTGTATATAAGCACATATCGTGTCTATCTGAAAAAAAGATGACGTAATGCTGCTTGTACGCATATTTCTTCTTTTTTTTTTTTTTGCTGCTTCTGTGGCACATTGGAATGAGAAAGTTTGTATCTCTAGATATACACCATTAGAATCTCAAATATTTAGAGTATCTATAGACACGAGCATCTATAGAATTCGCGCATCCAGGTGGTAAGCGCGTTGGTACGTGTGTACAGCTAGTTGCAGTCGGTCACGATTTGGTAAGGAACTCCTTACCATTTTTGGTTTATCTTCTGTGTGCGCCCGCACCCCTTCCCCGGCGCACTTTCCCCGTGCCATGCGAAGAATCCTAGGTAGAGACTAGAGAGACCCGAAAAAAAAGAAGGTATTTTCCACCGGGAGACTTACTGCACAGAGTTTCCTTATGTACTGCGAAAAACAAAAATGATGAAGAAATTCGCCAGCAAAGAAACAACAACATGTACGTACATCCAATAGATACATATCCATATGTATGTATCTAAGAAATTAAAGTGCTCTGTTGTTTAGGTCCGCTGATAAACATTTCTTTTTTTTTTCGCTCTCTCTCTCTTCATTCTCTAATTCTTGTTACGTCTTCCGTGACACGAAACATTACCCTTTTGTCCTCCCATCATTCTTGAGCCTCCAAATCTTATTAGATACATTCAGAGTGGAGCGACGAGGAGCAGAGAGAGAGAGAGGGAGGGAGAGTTAAAGGCTTAGGAGTTGGGTAGAATGTTTACCGCGACACTGTGTATAGTCTGGGAGATTGGATTTCGGGGGAGGATCGGATGGTGGGGCCTTTAATCAGGGAATTTAATAGATTTTGAGGAAGTACCTACGACGTTGATGGTGTTCTCCTTGATTCTCGAATCACGGGAGGTTATGACTGGATTTTGAACTTGTGCCTGTCCTCCAAAGTCCTGTTCGCTGATTGAGGGCGCATGGAATGCAGATTGGTCTCTGTTGTCGAATGTGCAACATCTGGTCAGCGGAGAAACCTGGGATTTACCGAGAAAGGCGGGTGAGCCTGATGGCCTGGTGGTCAGATTAGCCATTTGGTTATAACTTACATATAGATTTGTTAAACAACGCTTATGACTTATAAGGGACTATCTCCCATGGCCTAAGTGTGGCTGCTGGCCTTCTTTATAGCAGTCAGCCACTTTAACCTAACCTAACCTAACCTAACCTAACCTATCTCCGATGAGGCATAGAGGTGCGGACTTAGACCAAGTGGCGTCAATTGTACAGTGATTCGTCTCAGTTCTGACATGCCCTCGGCCTACGTTTGCTTTGTGATGACTCCCCTTGATGGTTTTGCAACTAATCAGTGGCTTCCCCTTGCTCAGATTCGGACTCCTCAAGGGTCCCCGGCCTGATCACTACGTTGAGCCACTGACACTGCTTATCGTGTCATCGTATCAGCTGCACCTGCTAATGAATTATCTAATGCCACTCATCGTGAACCGATTCATCAAACCTGAAGCGGACACAATCCGCCTCTCTGTCAATAACCCGCTTAAGCGATCAAATTCGCCGCATCTTCACACAAAAAAGAAATCCATTTAAAGTAAGGTGAATTTCTCCGTCTCACACTCACACAATCAGCCAAAGATAAAGAGAGCTCCCGCTACCCGTCGACAGACAGTGCAGAGAGAAAAGGCAAACAATCTCTCCGTCGCACACCTACAGGCTACAACCGATGCGGAAATTCGTTCACTCACCAGGGTGTGCGTCATGGGCGGGTACATATTTTTTTCCCGCAGCGGGTTTATCGTCAAGCCGACGCCCAGGGATTCAACAGTCAAGTGAACGACGCTGCACAACAGTCGCGTGATGGAGGGTCGTCAAACGAAAGCGTACCGGTCAAAGGAGCTGATTGAAGAAATACGAAAAAGACCGCGTCTGTGGAGTCCGGCGTACAAATACTGTACGGACAAGGCAAGTCGCGATGCAAACTGGATAGGGGTGGCACAGGCGCTCTTTGCGAACTTTGAATTGATGAGTTCATCGAAGAAGAGTGAGAAAAGTATGAATGTCGCTCTGTTGCTTATCAAATGTGATTTGTTTTCTGTACAGAGAGATTCTACTTGTAGTCACCTTCATGAAGAAACGATGGAAGAACATCCGGGACCAGTACATTAAGGAGAGTAAGCGTCGTCTGAAGTGCGCCAAAAGCAAATACAAGGATTGCCTGAAGTTCCTGGATGAATTACCTTCAATTAAAATGCTGTACGAATAGGCGGAATTCAAATGCAGTGGCACTTGTTTAACTCTTTCTCTTCTAGACCGGATCCAGTGATTTCGGAACGAACAGAATGCACCAAAGAGCCAGCACCGCCACCACCTCAGCCCCCAGTTGAAACCAAGTAAGACTGTGCAATGACACGCATGATTTCCTAGATTTACTAACCCTCTTCCAGTCCTGTTGCCTTGAAGATAATCAAGGTAGAGGAAGGAAGTGACTATGGAGTCTGTGAACCAGGCGATGGACTGCAGGCGCAACAGCTGAACCCAGACGTGGACACTTCGACATCGAGCAGAGCTCCTGAACAATTTGAAGGTTCTATGGACTATGAACTACATCCGAATAACTATCTTTGCGAAGAGGAGGAGCACATTGATGAGGATAAGTCATTCCTTTTGTCACTGCTACCGGAAATAAGGAAACTATCTGGAGTGCAAAAAATCGATTTCAAAATTGCTGTGCTTAGTAATTTGAAGTCGGCCAGATATAGTGGAAACCAAGGAGACAGATGATTTGCTTTGGATGGAAACCAACCGCGGAGGGAGGTACTAAGTCACGGGCTAGATTAAGTTCTTGTAGGAATGTAGGCATACACGTTTAATAAAGACTCTTAATTTTTGATATCAAGCAATTGATGATTGTTTAATTCATTCTCCTGACGAATACCATGGGTCTAGTCCTAGTGAGGTTCAAGTTTCAAAGTTCAACTGCTTGCAGACGAACTAGGGCTCGCTCAGCTCACAGGAACGCACACACTGACAGCCCAGATATAGGAGGACATATTTCGAGACCCATTTCCATCCACACTTAATAATATTTCGATCTGTACAGCCTAATGAGGACAGACGAAAGGATGAGAGTAAACGTCTACGTCCTTGTGCGTGAAAATATCGTATTTACCTCATTTTTAACGAATTTAAGGAAAAATCTGGGTTATCTGGTGTGGTTTATGCATTTCCTACCCATTTGCATCCTTCAATGTCCTTCCAGATCCTTAAAATCCTCAAATTCAAATTTCGTCCTCTACGACCAAGAAAAGTCGACCCATTTGGTTTACCATTTTACTGCATTTTTTTCCACTGAGAAGTGCCAATTTCTTAAAAGTCGATTTTCTCAAACATTTTACTATCGAATGGGTGAAATATGGTGGGCCTGCATGTGGTTGACTAAATGCAAGGGATCTGCATTCAAATTTCCACAATTGAGGTCCCGGATCGCCTGAAAACGTCCTTTTTCAATTTTCATGACGTCACGAATCGATTGGCGAAAATCACATTTTCTCACGTGGCTATAGCAGATCTGGCAATGACCTGATCGATTTGCACTGAATTATTGACAGCATCCATTGAAAGTATTGCCAGCAGGTGCAATTTGTGATGAAAAATGAATGACATTTTTTTAACATTGAACTTTTAAGGAGGATGAGTGAACTTTATTGAATTCGATGAAATTTATTGTTTGTGGGGATGAAAGTTAGAAAATACATTACGAGGGTGGCGAGGGTTGAATGTAAAGGTAGGAAGGAGTGTGTTTTTGCTTTGGAATGTGTGAAATTGCAAGAGTCGCAAGCGGTGAAGGGGTTTTTCTGTTGCATTGGTCAATGATTTGGTGGAAAGAGGACAATTAGAGTATTTTCTCTTTGGGGAAATATCACTGTTCGAATGGAGAGTGCCTTTTGGACATCTGGGGGAATTTAGGGTGATAAATGCTTTTTTTTCCAGGAGCTAGCAGGATTGTTTTGTGTAGTCATCCTTAGTTTTTTATGCTTGTATGGTGTGTGGCGTCTGTAGCGTTGTGGGTATGTAAATCGACTCCTACCAACTTGAACCAGGGTCGAAACCTAGTACGACACAAATAATTTCCACGTCTTAGACTGTCCAGAAAAGGTTTCTCAAACTCGGCCGTTTGTAGTCGGCATGAAACTGTAGGTCCATTCCACTCGTGAGGGAACAATAGTACGCACATTTTGTTTCTTAAATGAAAGGAGAGAAATAAACATCAGAGCTTACACTTCTTGGCGCTGATGCATCGTCCGAATTTTACTAGACCAAAAGGACTGAGATAAAAGTTCTACGTGCGATCATTGGTCCTGTTTGCGTTGATGGTGTCTGGAGGAGGAGATTCAATCACGAACTCTACGGGCTGTACAGCGGCATGCACCTAGTTAAGCGTCTTCGGTTCCAACGCTTAAGATGGCTAGGTCATGTAGACCGGATGGACACCACAGGTCTGGCCCGTTTTCGATTCCGGGATAACGCAACAGAGGACGACTTCGAACGAGATGATGCACACAAGTGGAGAAGGATCATAACCAACTTGATGTGCCCAATTGGAGGCAGCTGGCGAAAGATCGTGCTAACTGGAGAGGCTTGTTGGTTGAGACCAAACAAAGAACAAGAAGAAAAAGGTTGCTTACATACATGCATATATAGTACTAGGACAAATAAAAGATCGGGAGTGATGAAGAACTACTTCTTTGGCACTGAGAGACACCAAAATGTAAAAGGAATGCCTTGGTCTTCTGGCTAAAACGCCTCTTTACAGCCGATGCGTTAAGGTTACATAAACTTCCCACATAGGCGAACCTTTCACCAACGAACGAACGTGAATAAATGAAAGTTCTCCTCGCAAACAGTCTGTCCGATAACAAACAGAAAAATTCGCTCAACAGTGACAATCTTCACGTCACAATAACTCATGCATTTCAAGTTGGAGGAAAAAAATAAATAAACGAAATGAAATAAGTATATAACTTAACCAACGGTTAGTAATTCCATGAAAAAAAGAAAAAAAGACATACTATCTTACAGCCAGTCCATGTGTGTTGGAATGCGTTTGTGTTTCCACATGCATATACAGAAAATAGAAAAGATAACGTCTATGCATTCGCTTTAACCTTTAAACCTTCGAATGGACTTACATAAGTGTACATACTAAAACCGACTAGTGACTACACCCAAGGCCTTGTTTGCCTTCAAGCTCCCTCGCATCGTTCATTTTTCTTTATTCGCCGATTTGTTACACCCAAAGATCACGTGATTTTCGACGAGTAGAAATGTTCAAATTTGACCTTCTACCCTCCACATCCCACACCCCTGTGCGTTTGTATTTATTTTTTTTTTTTTGTATTTTATTGATGTACATAAATGAAATTTATTGCTATCAAATCTTCTTATGTACACATCTACACTGTGTGCATGCTTATATGGATACCTACACACGTGTGCCTAGATCAATATGTAGATAGATACATACCCACTGTAACCAATCTCACTTCAATTTTGTTGTTCTCTGTCGTGTTGTTGTTGTTTTTGTGCCGTCGTTGTCGTTTCACGGCAGCAGTACTGTTAATTGACTAGCAAGGTCTTGCTGGCCTGCATGCGATCTATTTGCTTCTTAAAATGGGATTTAACAACAACAACGTTCTCCCTCTGCCCGCTCCCCTCCCAGGCCTAACATCCTACCAAGTAATCTTTAATCGAAAGCATAATTAACGTATCTATATCTCGCGAGCGAGAAAACAAAAAGTTCATACCGGAAATCCCAACTAATTCAACCCACACACTAGCGCACGTCGAGTCTAATGATAAAGCGATAGTTTCTTTGAAAGACTATGTAACCGTTGCAGAGTGTAGGAGGTACGAAGACCACGCAAAAAAAAAAACGAACAAAAAGGAAAGCTTAGCGAAAATTAAGGCCCAGCAGATGTAAACAGAGAGAGAGAAAAAAAAGGAGCCACATCAATGGGTACCTAAAATTGAACTCTCGCCGATGTGGTATTTTCGAAATTACAAAAAAAAACACCCGACCCAACAACAGTAAACATGCACACACACACACACACGGACCAACCGCCAGAACAACAAAACAAAAAATAAACACCCATTCCCCCCATAGAAATAATGAAAAATAAGTAGGAGAGGGAAAATAAAACGACTAAAAACAAAGCCCAACAACAACAACGTGCACGAACAACGAACATCGAACGCGCACGCATACACTCACCAGAAGCGAGGTACACATGTACAATACGGAGACGGAGAGACCCAGAGAGTACACTAAAAATTATTGTACGAACCAGCAAAAGTATTAAAACGGGGCCCGCCAAGAGACTATGTCTATGCCCAGGCCAACGGAATCGACAAAATTCCCAGCATGAAACCCGAGCGCACACAAAGAGACTCTGTCGTCTGACAGCTGAGCGGGTGGGAGGGAGAGAGTGATTTGATGTGAGCGAGGAAGGTTCGCAACCGTGCGGGGCGGGCATGGGGGGTATTGGAAACCGAACCGTGTGCCCATATACACCAACCTCGGTGCCGGAGCCCCCCCCCAAGGAATCGGATGAAGAGTGAGCGAGAGAGAGAGAGCGATAGCATTAGTGGTAGCGCGGCGGCGGCGGCAGTGTAGCAGCAGCAGCAGCAACATCAGCACCAGCCAAGCAGTAGAAATGCCGCTTGCCTTCAGCGGAAAAGTAGTTATATGCGCCTCGGCATTGGTATACACAAAATTGGCTTCCCTCTGTGGTGGCACCCCCTCTCCCGGGTCCCCTCTCTCACACTCTCTCACACTCTCTCACTCTCTCTCGTTCACTCGTCACAAGCAGAGGCCTTATCTTGACTGAATAGATAGAGGTTACGTTTTGGGGCTTGTACTCTTATCACATCACCCTTTGACCCTCTGCCGCGCCTGACTGCTCCCAGCGGTGACGGATACCAGCCCTGTTCTGCGCCCGTTCATCCCCTACCAATTGCGGGAAGCACCTAATGTGCAACACCACAGCCATCGCCACCACCACCAAAACGTCGCCCCACACTCTGCGCCTCTTCCAATCATCCTGCCATCCAACTATCCAACCATCCAACCATTCAACCGTCCTACCATCCATCTCTCCATCTGGACGTGATGCTGCCTCTGCTGCTGCTGTTGTGCTGTTGTGTGTTGTTGGCATTTGAAAACCGATATCATCGTATCTCTGCTCCCTGGCCAGAGAATCAACACCCTGCTCTCGAATTATTTTCTCTTTTCTGTCAGTGTCGGCGCTGGTGTATCTGCAACTCCAACTGCAACTGGTGGCGAACGAAACGATGGCCTTATCAAATGATTACATGCGGGATGGCCGAATCGCATCGGCTGGTGTGGAACCTTCGTCTCCCATCAAATTGGCACACAGCTCAAGAGAAACAGAAATGCCAACATTGTAAGTGGAAAGTGGCACTTTCCTCGCCACGCACACATTACATGCCGGCCTCCTCTTCACCCCCCCGTTCAGACATTCAACCCACTCAGCACACCACTCATGCCTATGTACATATGTAAATGCATACATCCACATTTAAGTTTCATCGAAGATACAAATCTTTACATACAAGTGTCTAGATATTCATGGATAGATAGTGTCGTTGATCAGAGGCAGCAGCAGCAGTGAAGGCGGCGGCTGAAAAAACTGTGGAATGACTGAATGCGACATGACAAGCTGGCACCTTGCGTTTTTGTACAACGTCGGTGTTTTGCTGAAGCAAATATTTGCAGGTGTCGTGGAGCCCGCAGAGACCTAGACCGCAAGCGGGGGGAAAAAAGGATGTCTTTCTTTTTTTTTGGTTGATTCGTGGGCAGTTGAAGTACATAATTTCTTTTTGCTCTTCGAAGAACGGAAGTGAACGGAAATTAAGAAAAACGGGACATTTGACGTTAAGAAGCGGTTTGCCAGAGGTGAAACATGACGAGGATTTGAAGGAATTTGAGCGTGTTTGGATTGACTTCAGCTGAGGAGGAGTGGAATGTGCGTTTTAAGGACAAGCTATACAACTGAACACCTCGAGTGGTTGTTGCAGACTCTATACCGTGGTCCACAAACCTACTGTCTTTTCCGCGAAGTTACAGGAAATTGAAAGCAGCGTATGAGCAGAATATGAGCTTGTTTAGATTGACTTCAGCTGAAGAAAGTGCGTTTTAAGGACAAGCGTTTGCGTGCGTTTCAAGAACAATGGGAGTGGTTGTTGCAGACTCTAGGCTGTGGTCCATAAACCTACGTTCGTTCCAGGAAATTGAAAGCAACATGGGCAGTCCCTAGTTGCTAACAATTTTCTGTAACGTCGGGAGCTCTTAAGAAAGCAAAGGTAGCACAATAGATCTAAAGGTAGCGGTGCAATTTACCCTCAACTAGAATAATAGGGACTGCCTCTAGACTGACAATTTCACAAGTCAGGAAGGCCCTTAGCTTCTCGCAAACTCCTGCCCAAAGAATTCAAACCTCGAAAGGCAAACTTTGAGTGGAATTACCGGTTCCTGGCCTGGACTAGGTCTCCTCAAGTCTTCACGGGTCTGGTCTGCCACCAGAGACCTGCAAGTTCTTGCTAGAATATCCTGCGAACTGACGTGAGATGACTGGCAAGCAATGGATGCCAAACCACACCCTGATCGCTCTAAACAGCTGCTGCCTCTTCAACCGATTGCAAATAAGTCTTCCTCGGGCGACTAGGCGTCATCAGAAACGACTTCTTGAACGCTCCTTTCAGTTTCTGATCTCTCGCAGATTCCTCGGAGCTCTCTTTTTCAACGAATCGAGGGATTTGAGCTCCGATTGTGTCCCCAAGCATACCCAAGTGATCCGAGTGCCAGTACAATGGAGCAGTCCGGACTGGGTACTCTCCATCAGTCTCTCTATAGTTAGCGTCGTCATAGGACACTTCTTCATCGGGTAAGCTGGCTATCATAGATTGTCTATGTAGCCCCATTCTATTCCAGGGTCTATCGTGGCTGCAAGATGGATATAGGCTCGTTCAAGCCGATCTCTCCCTCGTCCGCATCCATTTGTTAAAGTCTAGTCTCAATTTGGCATCAATTCAACTCCAATTCCCTTTGAAATTTGTCAGGCATTTAATTCGAGAGCCTTGTTAGTCGTAGAGCGGCTTCTTCTCGGCGTTGTTAAGCCCTAAAGCAGACCTAAGGAGCCTAAGTGCATCAACACACAATGGACTACCAACAAACGACACCATTTTGTTTCCAATCTAACCCCAGACGCAGGTATAACGTTGTTATTCCCAGAAAACAATCGCAGCAAGCAGGTAAAATCATGATTTCCCGAGAAAGGACCCGACTAAACACCGCCGACCAGGTAGAGACTGATTGTTCTAATCTCATCCGTCGCCCTCGGGACTAGACGTGGATTGTTCCTCGGTTTTAATGACTGATCACGGTGCAAATAGAAACCATATGGAATTTAAGTCGTAAGACAGAGATTATGTTCGAAAAAAGGGATTTTAGGACCTCCACCAAGGTTACTCAGGTAAATCGGACGCGCAAGACTCTAGTCAGAAACAGAGACCGAGAGCCTCTTGCGAGCTTTAGCAGCAGAATTGACAGAGGAACACCTAACTAAATAGTAGACAATTGGACGCACGTCACGCAATCACAAAAAAACGTATGCCACATCAATTCCTCCACATTAACATATCTTGCAATCATTCCCATTCGTCGCAGGAGGCACGAGGGAAAGAGGAAAGAGCCGGGAACCGTCACTAAGGATACACACAACAGTGTCGCGTGTGTAGGTAACTAAAAATAGACCCCCAGACGGTGACGTCGTCGTTCTAGATGTGGCCAATCAATCTTGGTCGATATTCAAAATATTCAATGGATTCCGCAGCGATTTCCAAACCGAACCGAATTTTGATTTCAAGGAAATTTGAGAATACAGAGAAGAAAAAAAACGTGTGTGCTTGTGTGGGTGTGTGTATCTGATTGCTCGGGTCATAAACAATAAGAGGTTCCATTGTTTAATCTGCGAGCACACACAGCGAGAGCATGGGTGGATGGAGATTCTGTATATAAAGCGACTTCTATATACTCTGCCAGATGATGTCATCTGGCCAAATGGCTGAGCTGATTGTGCGAGCAAAGGCATTGTAACAGCAACAACAACAACAGCGACGATAGCAGAACAGCAGTGTGCGGTGCCAGGCCAACCAGCCCGTGGATTAACTAAAATATTTCTCGATGAGTCAAGGCAGCGAAAATACAGAAATCAAGAATACGTTACGTCGATCGATTGAAATTTTCTAAAGAAAAAAAAAATATGTCTCTGTGTGTGAGAGAGAGCCCGACTGAGGGAGGAGGGTGCGATGTGTTTTGGGGATACTACAACACCCTGTTGTACGTTCATACATATATTCAAACTAAAAGTAAACCTAACCAACGTCCAGGTCGACGAACTTGCAAGTGTGTGCGAGTCGCGAGAGGGATCCGATTGAGTGGGTGGTTGAGGGGGGTTCTCAACAAACTCCACAGATGTGGTATGGGGAAGAATATTAAACTAGTTTTCAGCGGGTACACAACTCATCTGGCGGTCTTGTACTAGAGGAGTGTATCGAAAATTGAAAAAGAAGTTGCATCATACGAAGGGGATGAGTGAGGCGCTCAACCTCTCGGAGAATGTAAAAAAATGTTACCCATGTGCACCCTACGGAGGGTAGTAAATGACTGAGGACTTAGCCACTCTGTGAGTGGGGCTTATATAGACTCGGTCACCCCCTCCTGGTGAAGGGGTGAAAATTACTGAATTCATATTTTTTCACACGGTTTTCAGGTTTTGACTCATTTTTTTTTCGGATTTAATCATTTTCTTCTGATTGGTGCTGTTTGGGGCTATTGTGGGATGATTGGTGAAGCGTCATTCGATGGCATTTTAAGGCACTTTTGATTCAAAGATCGAATTTTTGGCCGTGGTCAAAAATTCCCTCAGAACTGGAAGAATATTCAAGGAATCCACTGACTACTCTCCATTTTGTTTCAAATTTCTCAGTAAGTAGAGGAATACAACCAGCGCCATGAGTCTAGTCTCAGCCAAGTCCAAGTTTAAGTTCAGGCCTCCCCAAATCCAGTCCTCACCAAGTCCAAGTTTCAGTTTCAAGATTCAAAGGCATCCCCGAAGATCGAGTGCTTACAGACGAACTAGGGCTCGCTCAGTTCACAGGTCAGCACATATTGACAGCCCAGTCACAGGAAGACACATTTCGAGACCTATTCCCATCCACAATCAATCCTATTTCTATTCGCATAGCTCAAAGAGGACAAACGAAAGGATGAGAGTAAGCATCCACATCCTTGTGCATGAAAATATCGAATTTACCATATTTCCAACGAATTTAAGTAAAAGTCTGGATTATCTGATGTGGCTTACGCATATCCTACCCATTTTCATCCTTCAATGTCCTTCAGGATCCTTAAAATCGCCAAATTCAAATTTCGTCTTCTCAAACCAAGAAAAGTCGACCCATTTGGTTTACCATTTTACTGCATTTTTTTCCGCTGAGATATGCCAATTTCTTAAAAGTCGATTTTCTCAAACATTTTACCTCCAAATGTTGGAAATTAGGTGGGCTTGCATGTGGTTGACTAAATGCAGGGGATCTACATTCAAATTTTCTCAATTAATGGTTTGGATCGCCTAAAAATGTAATTTTTCAATTCTGATGACGTCACGAATTGGTTGTCGCAAAAATACGAAAATCACATTTTCATGCATCACTTTGGAAGATCTGGCAATGACATGATCGATTTGCATTGAATAATTGACAGCATCCATTGAAAGTATTGCCAGCAGGGGATATTTGTGATGAAAGATAGTGCATTTTTTTTAACGTAAATCATTTAACAATGTTAAATAAATTTTATTGAATTTGTTGAAAGTGTGTGTGTGCGTGCAATTGGCTGGACTTATTCAACCCTGTGTCACAGGCTGTGATCAAGATACATATGTACATATGTATGTACATATCAAGTCGGGAGACAATGTCTTTTGAGAAAATAGACTCGATTAGCGAACATCTGGCGCATGGATACATGAAACGGCCATTTTGACATTTTTCTTAATTCGAAATGGCTCCCAGTGAGCAGTTAATCAAATAAATGTGAACATATGTACATCTGTGCCAAAGGAGGAGGAGAAAGAGGATGGGGCGAGATGCATGCCTACAATGTGGAAGCAAGGGATGGAAGTTTGTATTGAGTGAGTGTTGTTTGATAAGATGATTCATTCGGAGAATGAGATCGTACACATGATTGAGTGGATTTGAAAATGCATTGTCTGGGTGCTATCGATAATATAGAACTTAATTTTTCCAGGCAGAGTTTAGCAGTTTATGTGGGTACGCACTCTATAACCTACTTATAAAGGCCAATTTATTTATCAGATTTCAAGACGTTTCGGATCTAAAATTGGACTCTATCTCTCAGCAGGAATACAAGCAACATCTTTGCGGCTATTATTAGAATCATTCGGGTTTTGCAGGAATTCCTCTCCTTTCCGGCGGCAGTCTGATCGGTTGAGCATTACAAAAATTCCACAAGCCTCCAGTATCGAGGATTATTTTGCTTTCATCATTATTGATTTTCGGTGAACCAGAGCATGGGTCTGGTGCTTCCTTATCTAAACAACGTTTTTTATTTAATACGAACTCTGCCTGGAAACAAGCTCAATTCAAACAAATATAATCACAAAATTCCATTTGCCGCCTTCCCCCAATTTCTCCCCCTTCACCATTTCAGAAACAGCAAACTTGTATTTGTTTTCCATTTACATTCGCAAGCATATCTCTCTTCGGGTGGCCAAAAATACTGCTATCGCTTCCCGCTCACCCTAAATAGTCTCCTCAAGCTACGGTCACTTGCTGATTTTTTGATTATTCATCCATTCATCAACCTTCCAACCTGTATCGTTGTCTCTCGCTTCCATCGCAACACCGTCCTCTATCTCCGTCTCCTGCCACGTCATCCCTACTGGCACCGCTTTCTGTTAACTTTTTCTATGTTTTTTAATGCAATTACTACTCTCAATCCACCACCAATGCAGGGTACCCACATCCTTGCCAAGATGTATATACATAAAAAACTTCTTAAAAGCATGCATACATAATGGAGTACAGATCAAAATAAAATTAATCTTGATATGCAAACAAAAAAAAAATAATCAATCATAATCATACAAAAAAAAAAACTCGTATCGCGTACGTAAAGGCTTTCAGTCGTCGTGGAGTGAGAGAGAGCGGTCGTTATAAGAAACACCAACAACAATAAACGAGCGAAAAAAAAAAGAAAAAAAAAACGAAATAAAACGACGACGACGGGAAAAATAAGTATAACAACTTTTTATTAAGGCCACCACCAATATTTCGTTTAGCTGACGGGGCCTCGCAAGAGACTATCCAATATTCGTCATATGAATAATGCGCTATTTCGATTTCTCTCTCCCTCTCTCTCACTCTCTCTCTCTTGCTCGCTGCGTCTCTTTTTCACTGTGTCTCAGCTTCGGACTCTCTACAGATCTCCCTCTCTGTGTACCCCCACCCGCCCCGCATTTATCATACACACACACACACACACACAGCAGCATACACAACACTACTTCATTCAATCAAATTTCATAGGAAAACAAAAAAAAAACAACAATAAAATTCCCACAAAAGCAACAACAAAACTCTCCTATATACGACCACTCAACTGAATTTTCCCACCACCATATAACCCCCCACCCAGCAGCTGTCACTCTCTGGCGCACTGTCCTCCCTTAGGTGTGCTCTCACTCTCGCTTACGCACGACAGTACATAGCACACACAGAGCCCGTCAGAATTCACACACACGCACACACACATTCACACGGCTATGCTGAGAAACACAACGAGGCTCCTGCTCGCACAGAATCAAACGGCGATCACACTCTCTTATGTAAAGCGAAGACAGCAAGAGCTCGGTGGTCCGTTAATTCTCGTATGAAACGTCGACCAATAACAAAAAAAAAAAGAAAAATACTGAAAGCAAAATAGGAATCCTTTTTTCCACCGTCGCAGAACTTCTTCCACATGTCACGCTCGCGTAAATCAATTTCAAAACGCCTCAGAACGTAAACAAGGTGTTTCCAGTACGATACGGGAGCAAAAAAAAAGAAAAAAGAAAAATACTTCGACGAGTAAAGAAAGAAAAAATATTTATCGCAAATCTCAATTCGTTGTGCATAGCTGACACTCGCGGTGAAATCGAGAAGTGCGTGTGCGACGAGTTATATATTGTGTGTGTGTGCGTGCGCGCTGAGAGAAATCAAGAAAAGACGACCTTTCATAAGTCAGTTTGGGAAAGAAAAAAAAAAAATAAGAAGAAAAAAATCATTCAAAGAAGAAGAAGAAAAAAAAGGCAAATATGTCAAAGCTTGTGTTATGTGAAACAAACTAAGTGTTGAGAGTAAACAATTATCGTGGAATCACGATTAGAAATCCCCCCGCAGAGTTCATTCGGTCGGCATATACAATTGGATACGTCTACGCAAAAGCCTTCCTAAATGGCAACCAGTGCTGTCACAATAACCGCGGTGTTCGGGCCAAATGGGCAGCCCTTGCCGCTGGTAGGCAGCACACTTGGTGGCAGCATTCCGGTGACGGTGAAACAGGAACGTCACGATGAGGCGGAAATTCTGGAATTGGCCGCAAAAATGCTGGAAACACAAAAGGCAAATCTTATCAAGCAACAGCAACAAAATGCACAAATGCAGAATCGTGCGATTGCTGGTAATAATGCAACACATCCGGCAATGCAATCGGGTGGCCAGGCAAACATACTGAACTACTTGACACGAGGGAAGGGTACCACGCCAACGCCAACGAATGTGAATGGTCAAACGAATGGCAGCTCGAAGAGCCTCTCGAATGGCTCCTCTTCTGGACAGGATACAGAGAAGAAACCATGCGATGAGGAATCACAAAAGGGCCACTTCGGTTGGGCGACATTCGGCAAGACATACATACCGTATATCTATCGGCAAACGGAGAAATACTGTGCCGTGCGCATGGTGGAATTTAAACTTCTCGGCAAGTACTTGAACTGCCTGCATCCGGATATCTATAGCAGTTGTACATGCGTGCGAAGCTACTACATAACCGAGGCCGAGAGCCGGCTGTTCAATGAGATAAACCAAAAGCACTGTGACGGCGAATTTGGTCGCGATCTGTTTACACTTAAGGATTTGGTGGTGCGCTTAAGTGATGCCACCAAATTCTTTCAGTTCCTTGACATATGCTATCGGAAGTTAATGTCCGGCAGCAAGACACCCTCCGAGAAATGCGGCTTCATACGCATCAACAAAGAGTCCGTCGTTCCGTATACGGTGCGGAATAACGAACAAGTTGTTCCACTCTTCTATTTCGAGGGTGAAACGGAAAACCTCAAACAAAAGGCTGACTATCTGTCCGGTTGGGACTTGGCGTATTTAAAGTTCTGTTGTAAGGTTCAAGGGATTCGCAATGAGCTTTTCTCAAGCGAATCCGTGGCTGTGATAAGTTTGACCGACATTAAGAGTTACTTTCCGAATGGCACCGAATTCGAGGACTATTGGCCAAGCAAAGTGGTCGACTCAAATCTGTTATTGGGACCGCAACGATCTACGGGTCCTACGAATTCGGTTAACTGGACACGTCAGCCATCGGCACCACCACCAAAAATCATAACACCGGCGGCGAATAAACAATCGCAACAGCAGCAACAGCAGCAGCAGTCACAACAGATGGCAACCAAACGTGGTGCATCATACTCTCAGATGGCAAATAGTACACAGTCACAGAGGATGCATGCTGCATCTGTGGCGGCTGCCACACAAGCTGTTCAGGTGAGGATTTGTGATGAATTTTTATATTTTCTTTGCAAAAAAAAAAAAAATTAAATTATGAAAACTGAGAATGAGAATGAAACTGACAAGGGTGGTATTTTTGTTTCTTTTCTTTCATTTTTTTTTTCGTTTCTTCTGTCTCTCTCGCACTCTCGCATTTGGACAAACACACACGAATACGGCAGGCACTCAATGGCGCTTGGATAGCACAATCGCAGAACAATATGCCACTGATGCATGCGCAAATGCTGGCCACACAGGTGAGAGTCAACTCGATGGTTGTTGTTATTGTTGTTGTTGTTGTATTTTAGCGCCTCTATGGACTTGTAGTTTTGTAGATTGTTATGATTTGTTGATTGATATTTAGCTTGTGCGAGATGGAAGTGAATAACAATGACGCCGGACGACGGGAGGGGGAGGCAGTCTTTCACGAAGAGAGCTGATTTGTTATGACTTGCATTGCATGATTGTTGGAGAGGCAGAGACTGTTTTCTTTTTTTTTTTTTTGTATTTTTTTTTACACTATTGTCTTATTCGGTTTTGGTTTTTGGATGTGTAGTGATTCCTCGTGTGGTCACTGTGCCCTTTTCAAGTTTGGTTCCTAAAAAGAGCAAACGTTGGGCCAAATGTATGACGGCGGCGGAATGTCCGATTTTATTCGGTTTCTAAAGAGAGGAGATGCCTCTCTTTGCAACAAATGTATGACCCTTCCCAAAAGAGTAGAGATGCCTCTCTTTGGAACAAATGTATGACCCTTCCCACAAGAGACAAGTGATGGTCGTCCATAACCACAAACTTGCACGTTTCACTGTCATCGACTGCGTGATATGGAAATATTTGGTCCCCTTCAAGTCATGTCTTAGTCTATGTCCCAGTTTTCAGTTCAAACACACCACCCCCAGCATGTCTGGTTCCCATTAGAGCCTTCTTTTTCTTTGTGTTCATTTTTTTTTCTTTTTGCATGTTCTGCATGCAATGACGATCATTTCTCCTCATTAAACAAAACAAAAACTCTACACCCTTTGACTTTACAACCAAGGATCCTCCTATGACTCGTCGTTCCCAAGGACATGTACCCATTCCGTTCGTTCATCATCGGCAGGGTGGTCGAGGTGTCCTCAAACGGCCAAGAGCTTTTCACATCGCTTCACATCAGCCACAGCGTCATCCAGAGTTCCCCACTGAAACCAGCAAACGACTGTGAATGCGACGATCAACTGCAGAGAGTGTTCTTGTCGTCCTAAATTTAAGTCACAATATCCATGTACTGTAAATCGGTTAAAAACAACAACAATTTGATGTCAAATAAAGTGCAGTAGTAGTCAGTCGGCAGACAGTAATTCTCTCTCTCTCTGTGTGTGTGTATACTTGAAGAGCTTTTAATTTAAATGCAGACCACCATACAATCTGAATCCTTATCACTGCGCGTGCAGAAAAGCTTTTTTCTTCTTTTTGTTTCCGATTCGAAATAAAAAAAAAAAAAAAAAAACATAGAAAAACGCATAGATGATAAATTTTAACAGCGCCATCTCCGTAAGAGTAGATATGTCAATCGTAGAGTTAATCAACCATAGCTTAGCTTACACACACCAACAAACAAACCGACACACACACACACACACCTACATTCATTATACATGATTTTTGTTTCTGTTTAAAAGTCCCTTACTAACGTTTGTCTTATTTACAAAAAAAAGTTTGCTTTCGATAAATTGCAGGCTCAACAACAACAACAACAGCAAAATCATCCGGCCGTCCGACCCAACTATCGTGGGCCAGCCGATAATTTGATGCTACAAAATCGCCAGCCGTACACGTACAATAATGGAGCGATATCAATGCAGCCAGTGAACAATCATAGTCAGAGCAATGTACCGCCACCACTGGTGCGGGCAGGTGGACAAAATGCAGCCCATCAAATGTAAGTATCCCAACACACACACGATCAGATACAAATCGAATTGTATAAGAGAAACCTTAATTTTTTCAATTGTACCACTTCCTTCTGTTAGTTTTGAATAATTATATTTATTTATTTTTTTTTTTCTCTCAAGTATACATATGTATGCGTACATAGATAATTATTTTAATTATGTTTTATTTTTTTTTTGTTTTTTTTTCTCTCTCTATCCATGTTTCCGGTGGCACAGGCGACACTCTCATGTGGGTGGGCGTGTGTGTCGCATGGAATACAAGAGATACATACGTATAAACATATATACTATAAATGCCGCTAGAGTTTAGTTTTGAAATTAATTGAAATTGTGATTAGATAGAACTTCAATTGCGTACATTCTGTTATGTATTTTTGCTCTGTTCGTTGATATGTTTTTCTACCACATTTTTTTTTTGTCCTGTTCTTATGTATTATTTTTTTTCCATGCTTTTGTACGTTCAATTGATTTCAAAATTAGACGAAGAGTATTTTTTTCCAAACGGTGGTTGTGCACGCATTTAATTCAGTTTTAGTAATTTTTTTTTTTTTTAAAACTAGTTGTTATTCATTTTTTTTTCTTTCTTTCTTTCTGTTGTTGTTTTCATTGTGTTAGCCCTGAAAGTTTATCCATCAAGAGTAACGTCTTGAGATTTAGTATACATTTGTTTATATTTTTTTTTTGTTTTTGTTGAGCGCATTTTAACGTGTTTAGTTGTTTAGAAGAAAGAGTCCCTAATTTGGATACACAAACGGAACTAGGGGGCGGATGTGGAGGAGAGTTTGAGTGTCATACAAATGGAAGCAGTTTTTGGTGTCAAACTGGACTTATGGGTACCTGGTATGCTTGCTTAGCATATGCGCTTCGGACGGAGTCTTTGTTTATACAGAACAGCTTGGTCGGAGCAAAATCCTTCTTCACATTGATCAGCTTGGTCGGCGCTAAGTCCTTGTCTACTCAAGCCAGCTTGGTCGGAGCTAAGTCCTTGTCTATTCAGACCAGCTTGGTCGGAGCTAATTCTTTCTTTACAAAGGCCAGCTTGGTCGGAGCTAAGTCTTTCTTCATACAGATCAGCTTGGTCTGAGCTGTTTTCTTCACACAGATCAGCTTGGTCGGAGCTGATTCCTTGTCTACTCGGGCCAACTTGGTCGGAGCTAATTCTTTCTTTACAAAGGCCAGCTCGGTCGGAGCTAAATCCTTGTTTACTCAGGCCAGCTTGGTCGGAGCAAAGTCTTTCTTCACGCAGATCAGCTTAGTCAGAGCAAAGTCTTTCTTCACGCAGATCAGCTTAGTCAGAGCTAAGTCTTTCTTTACAATCATCAGCTTGGTCGGAGCTAATGCTTAAAAGGTCGCATTCATAGGATGATCTATAAAGACAGCGCACCTGATGACGATAAAAATCTGGGATTAGGTACAAGTGCCTGTCTGGAAAAATGCCTCCCTCTTAGGCCAACAGATGCTAGTCAACACTAATAAGTGAGATTGGAACCTCAGCTTCATTTGTCCGATCAACAAGGGGAACCCTCATGACTGTGTACACTACCGAGAGATAAGGCTCGTTAGCATCTCGTACAAGATCAAGGTCCTCTTCCTTTTGTTAGCTCGCATGAAGCCGTTTATCAACAGCTCGGGCCACGCAAGCCCACGACAGATCCTTCAAACTGCGTTGGCAGCCCCTGGCAAAGATCCAAGAAGTGCCAATCAAGACTCACGACCTATTCGTCGAATTCAAGTCTGTCTTCACGCAGGCCAGTTTGGTCGGAGCTAAGACCTTGTTTACTCAGGCCAGCTTGGTCGGACCTAAGACCTTGTCTACTCAGGCCAGCTTGGTCGGACCTAAGACCTTGTCTACTCAGGCCAGCTTGGTCGGACCTAAGACCTTGTCTACTCAGGCCAGCTTGGTCGGACCTAAGACCTTGTCTACTCAGGCCAGCTTGGTCGGAGCCACGTCCTTGTCTACTCAGACCAGCTTGGTCGGAGCTAAGTCTTTCTTCGCACAGAATCAGCTTGGTCTGAGCTAAGTCCTCCTCTACTCGGGCCAGCTTGGTCTGAGGAAAGTCTTTCTTCACATAGATCAGCTTGGTCGGAGCTAAGTCCTTGTCTACTCGGGCCAGCTTGAGTCTTTCTTCACATAGTCCAGCTTGGTCGCGGAGCTCAGTCTTTTTTCACACACTCTAGCTTGGTCTGAAAAAAAAAAACTGCTGCATTTCATTCGCGTCACTGAGCAAGTCCATCTGAGCTGGCGCAGTTGGTTGAGTGTCTGCCCTTCTTTAGAGGGGTCCCCGGTTCAATCCCAACGCTTTTAATCGGTTTTTTCAAATCTGATCCGAGTGTCGAGTGGTAGTAGCCTGACTATAGGTATCACAATCCATCTCGAACGCGCTATGTTTCATCTTTAAACGATCGTCGGCCGATTTACTTAAAAGACGGAACACATGTTTAGCTAGAGAAGACTACATTTGACCGTCTGTCATGCAAGAGCCACCCTCTTTCCTCTGCATAAACACCTGGAATGAAAGTGGCGATCTTGTGGTGAATCCCCTTCGATCACTCAGGCAATTACGATGCGCACAAAGAGTATTCCGTCAGTATTCGTCAGTAATTGTCAGTAATCGTCAGTGTTTCGACATTATTTCGTCATTATTTCGTCGGCATTCCGTCAGTATTCCGTCTGTATTCCTTCAGCATTCCGTCAACATCACTTCAGCATTTCGTCGCCATTTCGTCGCCATTTCGTCGACATTCCGTCGGCATTCCGTCAGTATTCCGTCATCATTCCGTCAGTATTCCGTCCGCATACTGTCAGCATTCCGTCAGTATTCCGTCGCCATTTCGTCAACATTCCTTCAGCATTTCGTCGGCATTTCGGCCCCATTTCGTCGCCATTTCGGCCCCATTTTGTCGCCATTTCGGCCCCATTTTGTCGCCATTTCGGCCCCACTTCGTCGCCATTTCGTCAACATTCCTTCAGCATTTCGTCGGCATTTCGTCGCCATTTCGTCGACATTCCGTCCGTATTCCCCAAACGACAATAAAGCCAGCAGTCCCAATGCATTCCAACTCCACTCTCCAACCCAAACTCAATTCCGTTTGTGTCCTTCAATCGCCGCTTAAAAGAGACACAATTTTGACCGCGTTATTGCACGCACAATCATTTGAAAAAAACAGGCATTTAAAATTAAAAAAAAAAAATATAAAAGTAACCAAAATATAAAAAAAAAACCATGCTTATACGCTTATACTCAGCAAAACAGCAACATATCCGTGAGCTAAAGGGATTCTCTCTATTGCCTTCATCTCACTCTCTCTCTCACTGCCCGGAAGTTGCGTCAATTACTCTAGTATTCATTTGTTATTGCATGCTTTAGCTTCTCTCTCTCTCTCCCCACCACCCAACCCCATCTATCTCTTTCTTATTTTTATCTTTCTGTTTTCGCTCTCACTCTCTTCCTGTCTCTGTCTCTCTTACACTTTTTTTTTGTTTTTTTCTCAAAAAAATACTTTCTCTCAAAGAATTCGCTTTCAAATTTATTTTTTTTATTTTTTTTCGTTTAACAAAATAAATTATTTTCACGTCAGGATGGAATATACTATCAGAAACCTGTTTTATTCAAATTAACCATTGAAACCCTTTACATAAATAAAACAAAACAAAAATGAAAAGAATGAACAAAAAAAAAAAATATAAGAAAAAAAAAACAACCATCATCCTAGATACATTATATATAAATGCGTGTACAAACATATGGACGGGAAATAAATAAAAAAAAAAAAAAAAACAAACAAAAAATTTAACTAAAGACAAAGTCCTCGGCGTATGGCCGATGTGAACTATACTCACATACGTTGTGTAAATAGTAATTTAAAAGATAAAGATTAAATAGATTTCATACAAAGAATATAACGGAAGAGAAATGTTGCAAAGAAAATCGTTAAGAAATAAAATCAAAAAAAAAACAAGAAACCAATCCACATACATTTTGTATATAATGTTTCTAGGTCGAATCGTACTAGTGTCGAGCAATCAATGCAGCAACAACGTGTCAATATCATAAATCACCCATCATCTCCGTCGTCCCGTCTGCATAATCATCATCCACCTCCCTATCCCCCACAATCGTCGCCGGCTGCGGCGGTCGTTCAAATGCCCCCGCAATTGGTGCCGAACATGCATTCGCCTTATCAGCAGCAGCAGCAGCAGCAGCCCCACCCAGCAATGGGTGCTGGTGCCACGACTGTAGGCGGCGGCGGTGGCGGTATGAACAAAAACTGTGGCCAGCAGCAATCGCCTAACTATAATGCGACCATTGCGCCTGATTTTCAGAACTTGGCAATCTGGAATCAACTGAACGGTGCCCAGAGGCATTTGCTTACGAATCAGTTGAAAACCTCAGTTAACAACAATAATAATAACAACAACAACAACAATACCAACATTAATAACAATAACATCATAAACAATAACAATAACAACTCACCAGTATGTGTGAATAAGAATTCAAAGAATTCAAGCAATTCGCTGCAGAATGGCTTCTCGAAACCCTCCATACCGCCATTGATACCAATGTCAGTGCTGGAGAATAGTCGCCATCAAGCTGGTGGTGTGGCAACGGCAACGGCAACAAAACGATCAGCCGAAAATTCGATAGAGCTGAAATTCAAAATGACTGACGAAATGAAAGCGGTCGTCCAGAAGGTGCTCTCCAATCCGGACCTCTCGACTTTCATTCAGACAAACAGTTCAAATACCTTTGTACCTTTCATATCGCCGCCAATTTCGCCGGCGACCAATGCACCGGTGAGTCCGGCCGTCGTCAATCTGAATGGCATACAGCATCATAATTTGCCGATCTTTCAGAATTCCTCCCTAACGATTGTCCCGAATCCCAATCCAAATTTGAATTTAAGCCCATTGAATCATCAACAACATCAGCGACAGACAGACACGTTAATCGGTGCGGTAGCGCGACAGAAAAGCGTGATTTGTTCGACTAGTACTATTCCATCCTGCACAACTACCCCGTCTCCATCTCCAACACGAACACCAACTACCAACACCTCAGGTACTACAACGGAAGTAATTGATTTGTCTTCCCCTCGAAGGTCAACGATACAAGCGGCTACTGCGTACCTGCAGCAACAGCATCAAGCCGCTGCCGTTCAGCAACATCATCAGCGAGCCCAGCAACAGCAGCAGCAACAGCAACAGCAGCAGCAACAGCAGCAGCAGCAACAAAATGGTAGAGGGAATCAATCGAACGGCGGTGGCAACTCAGCAACAATGCACCTTCAGAGGCATGCAGCAGCAGTCCAACAGAGTGGTGTTCTCGGCCTCGACACGTCAAACCGGCTGCACGTAATACCAGAAATCACATCTGGAAACGTGCACATCCCGCCATACAAGGTCCAGAAGGTGTACGTCGACAATATTGTGGTCCCGTGCATAAATATGCAAGCGTACATCGATTCGGATCAGCTAATGACACTCACCGACTTCCGAGAGTCGTTCTTCCCGAACATCCAATTGGAACATTGCAAGCGGTTGATCGAGGCGCTCGGCGTTGAACTGTACAAGGGCAATAGGTGAGTTTTTCCCACGCTATCAACAAATTCATAGCAGCTCCCTAACGATTCTCTTTTGTTTTGTCATTTCAGGCGACAAATCCAAGTGCTCATGGAGTCCGGCCGATCGCAATCAGAAAACATTCCACTGGTGAAGGTGCGCGACGTCAAGAAGTACATGCCACAGCTAACGTTTATGATTCGAAATCAAGAACCACCGCCGTCAAAACGCACCCGCGTGAGCTAGGAAACGGGGTGGGGAGCACAACATAAACATACCAACTACCCCACCATGGATATGTTGTACTCCCAGAGCCAGTCAGTATCTGCATCGAAACCATCTTCAGCATCATCGTTGTCGTCGTCCTCCATATCCGCAAAGTCAGCCGCATCGCAACCATCTGCTACTTCCGTCGCACTGGCGCCATACAATGGCTCGACCATGTTGAGCCCACCACTAACTGCTTCGTGCACCAATCCGTTCAGCTCGTTCGATTGGCTTTCGGCGGTAACATCACCCTCGGCTGATAGTAGCAACAACGTTTCCACAACAAATGCAACCCAACTGGCTGAGCATAGGGCTGCGGCAGCAGCCGCAGCCGCAGCAGTCGCCTACAACTCGTGCAGATTCGGTCAACATCCAGCGGCGGCTGCACCACCAGATTTTCTATCAATGTTCAGCAGCACCTGCGGCACATCATCGTCATCGATTAACACTGGCACCACCACCAGCCATGGTTTTAATGCAGAAACGACTCAAATGTCACATCATCGCCAGAACACTGGCTCCACAGGTCACCCTTTCCAACGGCATACTACATCACGTAGTCAGCAGAATACAGCCACCAATGGTGGCGATTCATCAGCGATCTCATCGGCGATTGTCTCCTCGTCATCGTCGGCAACATCATCGCTCTCGCTGACGCCCACATCCATGACATCATCGCCCGCCGTGCCATCGCCGCACAAATTGAATCCCGTCGGGATGTTCAATTCGCCGCCCGGCTATCATTTGCAGGCGCCCGGTCATGGTCTACCATCGCCGACGATCTACCCACCAACACCGCCACCATCGGCACCATGGATACATCCCTGGTACACTGGTGATACGTTTTGAAAAACAAAAAAAAACAACAACATAGAATTCGAATAGCCCAAAGCACGCGCCCTCATCATCTATCTTCTTGTTGTCGTTGTTTGTAGAATCTAGAGATAAATGCTAGTTCGTAATTAATTCTACTCCTTCTCCTTCTACTCCTCATCCTCCCTCTCTCTCTCTTTCTCTTTCTCTATATATTTCCAATCCAAATCGATCATTTGAAGAAAGAAGACACCAAACATACACATCCCTCTCCCCTCCCTTAACTCCCGATCCCCAGAAAAAACAAACAAGATGTTTCCAAAATCAAAAAAACAAAAAAAAACAACCAAACATCTTATTGAACTGAATTCGAAAACAAATTTTCCTAAAAGTAAACAACTTAAATTAATTATAATAGAATGCTAACGTAAGATATATATGTATGTATGTATAAGTTAAAGTAGAAGGAAACAAAAGAAAAAACATAAGGAAATGTTGAACGCCCGGCGATAGGACTTCGAAGAAATCAAATTTCTTGCATTGAGCTGCCGTCGCCAATTGGGCGTTGATTTTTTTTTTTTTTTTTAGTTTTGTTAAAAGACTCCGCATCGGATTTGACCTCTGTCTCGTTCTTTCGTCATCAACCTAAACACACACACACACCCACTCTCACTGTATCATATAAAACAAAAGCAAAAAGAAAATGACGATCGAACGATGATTGCAAGGCAATCAAGTCGAGATGTGTTGATCTTCTCTTCTGTGCGGTGGTTAGTTTAACACGAACTCAAACCAACACACCAACACACACGTGAGAATCAAAAATTCAAAATGTAATTTTTTGAAAGAAGAACAAGAAGGAATGCAGAAAGGCATACAAAGAGCAAACATAATAATTCTATAAAAAAAAAAAAAAACAAAAAACAAAAAAACAAAAAAAAAAATGTATTTGTATATCCGTTTTAAGGATTTCTATGTGAGACATGTAACCTCGCATCTCTCTCTCTTAATTTCACATGATTACTTCTTCTTTTGCGCCCTCTCCCCTTTTTCACCATTCATTCGTTCATTTGTTTTCGCTTAAAACACCGAATAATCTCTCCGATTTCGGGAGACTTGATGTTGAAGAGGGAAAAGGTTACAATAATTTATTTCTTATGGATATTGATATGTTTAAACTGTTATATAGATACGTACCTATGTATATATGAGATACACTCTTATTATTTATTATCATTAAACAAGAAAAAAAAAAACAAAGAATGTCACAGAAAAGAGATGATAAACAAAAAAATATTCAAAAAAGAAGTGTGAAGAAAGAAGGAAAACAAAAAAAAAAACCAAAATCAAAGACTAGACATTTAGATACATATATAAAAAAAAAGAAAGAAGAACAAAATAAAAGATAAATTAATTAAAACAGAAGATATCAATTTAAAAAATAGAAAATCCAATAAATGATAAACAAAAGAATATTGTTGTAATATTTGACGTCTTTGATTTGTCGCCTATCGGATGCGGGGTGCTTACAGGAACATAGTGGCATGCTGTTGAAGAAGAATGAAAAGGGCTTCTTTCAAAATGGCATCACACTGCAATCGTAATGGTGCAAAGCAAAGCGATGCTTTTGTCAATGCTCTAGCTTTTGTTTGCACTGTAGATCTGATCGCATTACCTTTCTTGTTTGCGTTTTGCAATGGCTGCCATTACAGTGTTAGAGCAATGATGCGTCTCATTACCTTTCCTGTTTGCGTTTTGGAATGGTTACCATTCCAGAATTAGAGCTATGATGCGGCTCTTGCTCCCTGCGTCATCATTTCATTAAGCGGTTGAACTGGGACTGGACATCGTCTTTACAGTGAAAAGATCTGAAGCCACGTCCTCGGCAAATCTTCAGCCATCGCCAGAATCTCTGATTATAATACCTGCTTCCACATGATCACACCAAGTTGGCACATAGCCTTCTTCACTTCTGTGCGTCAACAGAGACACGAGCGTCGGAGTCGAAGACTCTTTGGGTCAAAGTAACGTTTTACAATTCTGCTCTGATCAAGTCACCTCATTCGTTGGATCCCTGAAACAATCAAACCACCCAGATATCGTTTCACAGTCGTAATCAACGAAGTAGTGTCGAACTAACCACCAAATCGTCATCTAGCTATTCGCAGTCCACATGCAACTTAGATGTACATCTATACACTGCCCCTTGCATCAGAATAATCATCGACTGATGTCTTCATTAATTAGTTACTACTTGTCCACTTTCTCCACATAACCCCTTAACCCATTCATAAATCCATTTTTTTTCAATCCCCAACGACAAGAATTCTTCTAAGTTTAGTTGTGAACCAACAACCATCATAATCCCACCATCTTACCAACACACCACATTTGTCAAATTCACCCGCACCTAAATTTATTTTAAAAATTTAAAATCTGCACCAATAGCCATCACAATCCCACCATCTTACCGACACACCACACTCGTCAAACAAAAACATTCAGCCGCACTTCTAAATTTAGTTTAAAAAATTTAAAATCTGCACCAACAGCCATCATAATCTCACCATCTTACCGACACCCCACATTTGTCAAATCAAAACATTCACCCCCACATCTAAATTTAGTTTTTAAAAATTTAAAATGTGCACCAACAGCCACCACAGTCCCACCATCTTACCGACACCCCACATTTGTCAAATCAAAACTATTCACCCCCACAGCACTGCATTGCCGTCTGAAGCTTTGACAAACAGCGTTTTATCAGTCAGTGTCCGCGATCCGTCAGTCACTTGTTTGATTTTGTCGAGGTAAGTTGCAATTTCTGCTGATTCCTCGAGAATTTCTTTGTTTTTCTTCAAATAAAACGCATATATACTCTATGTGTGCATGTACACCTTTTATTTTCCCGCAGATGAACATTTTATTGTGTTTACTTGCGGTTCTCCCGCTTGTCATACCTATCTCTTCAGCATCGTATTGCACAAAAGCAGATACCTGCGATCAGCTAACATCGGATGCTGCCCGCTATGACTTCTATCGCATCTACATGGTGCATGTGGACACGGAGAAGCACGTTGAAGTCCTGCAAAAGCTGGAGGAAGTAAGTGATAGCTGTTCGTTTATGGGACATGCACGTAGTGCGGGCCAAAAACTGGCCATCTTGGTGGCCGCACACAAGGTGCCCGAATTCGTTGACCTTCTCAAGACCTACAGCATCAGTCATCGTGTGTTAGTAAGTTTGTGGTTCACTTATCTGTGGTCGGGATGCTGATAATAGACTCGTCGTATCTCTCGTTTTAGACATACAATTTCCAGGAGAAAATTGACAAAAATCTTCGCGATGTGCTGCCCAAGGGGGTTAGTCTGCAGAAATTCGATTGGGCACACTACTTCCACTTGGAGACAATTTACGAGTGGATGGAACGGTTAGCGGAGCAGTATGACGAGGTAACCCTGCTCGATATGGGCACTAGCACCCAAGGAATACCCATTAAAGGCGTCAAGTTGGCCAAAAATCCGAATAACAAGGCGATTTTCATCGAGAGTGGCATACATGCCCGGGAATGGATTGCTCCTGCTACGGCAACATTTATTATCGATCAACTATTGACATCCACCGATCCGAAGGTCAAGAATCTCGCGAATAACTACAATTGGATAATCTTCCCATCGGTGAATCCCGACGGCTACAAGTACTCCTTCGAGAGCGACCGCATGTGGAGGAAGAATCGTAATCTCTTCGGCGTTTGCCGTGGCGTGGATCTTAACCGAAACTACCCGTACCACTGGAACGAGACCGGCTCAAGTCCGGATCCGTGTCGTTATGACTTTGCCGGCACTTCGGGGGCAAGCGAGGTGGAAACCAAACGCCTGATCAAATTCGTGGAGGATAATATCAAAGCGGAGAATATCAAAACATACATTGCCCTGCACTCCTTCTCACAGCTGGTCATGTTTCCGTATGGATTCACTCCCGAACGTGTGGAGAACTACGATGATTTGAAGGCGATTGGTCTGGAGGCCGTCAAGGCCATTAAAGACACCCACGGAGAGATCTACAAGAGTGGAAGTCTCTACGAGACCATCTATCCGTCCAGTGGCGGCAGCAAGGACTGGGCACACGCCACGCAGGGTATTCCGATTACGTTCACGTTCGAGTTGCGTGGCCCGCCCGACAGTGAAGACTGGTTTATTCTGCCCGCCGAGCAGATTCTACCGACCGGCGAGGAGGCGTTTGCGGCAATTCGAGCGATTGTTGAAGGTGCCACTGCCAGGGGTTATTTTAACTAGCTCATCACTCATCCACACTCAGCCTTGGTTGCATAAACAGCACTGACTAGCAATACGATTTTCATTTATTTACACCCTGTAATTAACGAATAAAGCATTTGAATACGTTGATATCTTATCATTATTATCATTATTTCTTAAAATAGCCACGAGAGTCATCGCTTGCTTTCCATCTCTGTACAAGCTCCGGACATCTCTTCGGAATGGAGCAGCAAGCTCCTTTTATTCGCTAGCTTGTTAGCGTCGTTGCCATCTACTGTGTGTAGTGGACTCGAACGACGGGTCATGGCATCTTGCATCTGGTCAACCTACCATTTCCAAGACAATTCAGTCGAACGGCGATCCATCACACCGCCAACCAAACCACCTTGCATGCCTCCTACCCATACCGCTGACCAGACCGCCACCCAAACCGTCTCAAAATCTAGCCCAGCCTCCATTCAACTTCCGTGCCAAATTTCGTTGCCCTCCCTCAAGTCGTTTTCGAGAAATTCACGATGCGAGAAATTCACGATGCGAGAAATTCACGATGCGAGAAAATCCAATTTTTCCATACCAACCCGGCTGGGATACCAGGCCACCAGAAATGGTAGTAGGGGGTCTGCGGATTTTCGACCAACTTTGCTTGCTTATATCTCGAGAACAGTGCATCGTACAGCAAAATGATCAAGGCCAATGTTGTAGCTTGTTACGTGGTCTAGAGGATGGTGTTGGAAGATGGTCAAATTTACCGTTATTTCTGTTCTTCACTTTGTTATTTCTCTTATCTTTTAAAAATCTCCTCCAAATAACGGTTAACTTGTCCAATTACAATTGCCATCCTCAAGTTCAAGGAGCAAGCTACAAAATCGTCCTACATCATTTTGTTGTAGGACTCACCGTTCTCGAGTTATGAACAATCAAAAGTGGCATGAATCCCATCAGGCCCCCTACTTTGGGCCAACTTTGCTTGTCTATATCTCGAAATCCGTGCATTGTATGACAAAGTGACCAATGTCGATGTTGTAACTTGTTACGTGATCCAGAGGATGGCGTTTTAGAATCCACGAATTTACCGTTATTTCTGTCTTTCCTTTACTTATTTCCTTTATCCTTTGAAAATCTCCCCCAAGTAACGGTAAACTGATCCTGTTATAATTTCCATCCTCTAGCCCAAGGTGTAAGCTACAACATTGCCCTTGACCGTTTTGCTGAAGGACGCATCGTTCTCGAGATATAACCAATCAAAATTGGTCGAAAATCCACAGACCCCCTACTACCATTTCTGGTGGCCTGGTATCCCAGCAGAATTTTTCGTTGAAAATGGATTTTTTTTTTTCGCACCCATTCTTGGCCGATGCTTGCTTATTTCTCGAAAACGATGGATCGTCGGGCAAAATGATCAAGGACGATGTTGGAGCTTGTGACTTGATCTGGAGGATGATGTTGGAAAAAGGACGAATTTACCGTTACGTCCGTGTGATTTTGATGAAAGCCGGCCTTGATCCTTTTTGCACCGTTCTCGAGGTAAAAGCAAGCAATAGTAGGCGAAAAATACACACACAAACAATATTTCAGTATTTACAAGTAGAAACATCAACAAAATCGACGTCGACGAAAAAAGACGCACCGTTTTCGATATATGGTCGATTTAGCAAAATATAATATGTCAGGGCACCTTCTCCGACATTTTTCCCTACTTTCTTCTGGCCGTATCGGCATGACATCGTGAAGCGTCTTTGTGTGCTGAATCCAACGCAACAAACCACATCTCAAACAATCCAGCCGTCTCCGAGATATGACCGATTTACCAATACAAAGTACTTCAGGTCACTTCTTCCGATGCTTTTTTGGACACTATTTGTTGCTAACTTCTGACCTATTGGTCGTAGCGGGACGGTTGATGGCTCTAAAGAAGCGTCTTTGCAACGGGCTTATATCCGTAAAATGGCGACGGTGATCATTTGCAACCTTGAAAAACGCTTAGTTTTCGAGATACGGCCCATTTTGTATAATTCAGCATTTTATGACCACTTTCTCCAGCATTTTCACCTACTTTCTACTGGTCGCGGAGGCATCGTGCACGGCACAAGAGAAGTGTATTTCCATGCCGAATCTAACGAGACCAACCGCATCTAAAACAAGCTAACCGTTTCCGAGATATGGCCGATTATGCAAAATAAACCACTTCAGGTCAACCATTTCAGGTCACCTTCTCCGACATTTTTCTCTACTTTCTAGGGGGCGTGGTGGTATGGCTGGCGGCTCTAAAGAAGCGTCTTTGCATGCTGAATCTATAGCAAAAGAAGAGTGAATGAATGTCACTCAATTCAAGTCACTCCAGCTAGTCCGAGGACACAAACCCCTCTACAAAGCATTGACTACCCCACACACAAACCACTCGTTCTCCTTCGTTCAGTTTCGAACACAGTCAGCGCAGTGCGCATGATCCAGAGTCCTTCCAAGGATTTCGCTTTTTTATGAATGACTTTTGGAAAGAAGTCCTCTGTACACAGTCATCGCTGACAGGTGGTGGAAAAAATACCAGAAAAGCTCACCAACTCTCTCTCTGTCTGTCAGTTCTCTCTCGCTCTGTTCCTTATTTTTCATCCTGACCAAAACCTCTTCCCCACACATTATCGAGTTATTCGAAATCGACGATCGAAAGACATTTTTGTCCTCTGCCGTGTGAAATATATTTTTTTTTTCCCGGAAAATACGTGCGGATATATTTGTGAAATTTCCCATCAAAAAAAAAAAATAAAAATTCAACCACAACTCTAGATGGTATCGCCAAAAGGATATCAAGAATTCAAGTGAAAGTGTTCAGTGCGAGGCATTGCGAAAGAAAAGTCTGTGATTCTGTGAATCGTTCTTTGTGAGAAAAGAATAGAAAATTGGTGTGTAATTTCCTACCGCAAGAGTCCAACCACCCCGTTGAGAGAGAGAGAGAGATTTACCTCCCTCCCTCCTTACCCCCGGCAGCCGAAAACTACATCCTACCCCATGCCGAAACCACACTGAGGCAGGGTAGCGGATGAGGACGAGGACGAGTTGTTTCTTTTTCTTATTTCAATTGTGAATCGCGGTGGTGAGAGGAGAATACAAATAGACCAACCGACCGACCGACAGAAACGTCTGAAAGGTGGTATCTATGCAAAGAGACACATCCTCCTCGTGAGTTGTTAATCCCATAGAAAAGAAAGGAGCGCATGGAAATGGAATGATACACAGGGAAGGATTATCCGGGCTTCACGATTGTCAAACTTAACCTAAATGTGTGTTCTTGAGAACGGCAACAGTGATAGTAACGACGAGGAGGACGACGACGACGAAGACGGCGACGTGAACGACACGACACTACTCGTAGCTTAACTCTTTGAGAAGACAGGCTGGCGTATGTGTCTCATCCACCGCCACCGAATTGCTAGCGTAATCATTGTTCCTAGAGCTCTTGTAGTTCTCCACAAAAAAAAAAAAAATAACTTAGGCAAATACTTACATATAGAATAAACCTTCCCGCACATAGATCCTAAGAGTGTACCCTTAGTCACGAGCACAGTCAGGCTTCATACGTCGAGGAAGGTGTCGAGAAAATGGAAAGAATGTGGCGCAAAGTCAATCACAGTCTGACCGGTCGCACGTCGAAATCCACGGCCACAATACAGTCGACAGACACCACCTCATCGGCGGGCTTTGGCGAGGGCCAAGTGGTGGTGGCGGTCGCCAATAGCACTGGCACCGGAAATCTACCATCGAGTACCGCCACAGGAAGGCGTTTAGCCGCGAGCGGTGTTCAATTGCAGACGGTTGTGACACCCGGCCAGCAGAAGTCCTTGAGCCAGCATGTTCTATTGAATAGCACAGCATCGTCGGAGAGGCGACGACGTCGCCGGAGGAAGAGTCGTCCGCGACGCAGTGGAGACATGTAAGTTTGTGTGTGATTGGGGGGGTGGGGGGTCAACTGGGGCAAGGGATAAATGATAGGCTTCGATTTTATTTTTGCCTCATTTTTACGGTTATAGTTGGGTAGACACTAAAATTTCGAGGGCAATAACATGAAGAGCTGATCCGTAGACAGGGTAGTCAGGAAGGAAGAACTCAGGTCACGACCAGCGAGTGGGAAAGTGTGTGTGTGTGTGCTCCGGTGTTATGGGCTTTTTTTATATTCGAATTTCTTCTGGTTGTGTCCATGAAAGGACTCGTTTAGTTTGGGCAAGGATTTGATTCGGGAAAGGCGAGTTAGTTTTGAGGGACGATCCTGATGATTGAGTTGGGGAGAGGTAGGCTTGTTTTTGGGCTGTAATGGGGTAGATGATGATCAGGTGGGTGGTGCCATGCAGAAAGGCCAAGAGCCTGCTCGCTAAATGCACAGATTGTCTCCTTTCTCCTTTCTTTCAGTCATAACGACTCAGTCACTGATCGGGTAGGAGGCTGAACTAGAGAGTTCGTCAGCTTAGCAATTTTTTCTGGAATTTCATAGTATCCCGGCACCCGCTTAGGATGGGTGCTAAAATGATTGGCGATCTCGTTAAGAGGTAGAGGTAGCAGGCAGTTCAAGATCCGGTGGTTACATAGCTTTTAGCTTCTCTCTCAGACTTCTATATTCCACAGGACGCATTCTAGCAGTGCAGACACACCCAGGCATATTCCTAGGACTAGATTCACCTTCACTCAATCCTATTTAGATCTGTTCAGCAAAAGAGGACAAACGAAAGGATGTCAATAGACGTCCACCTCCCTGAACCTCAAAACATCGAATTTCCATCATTTTCAACCGATTCAAACCAAAGTCTGGCTTTTTTCATGATTTTTGATGCATATCCCACCCATTTTTATCCACCAAGGTCCTTCCGGATCCTTTAAATCGCCAAATTCATTTTTCGTCTTCTCAAACGAAAAAAGTCCACTCATTTCGTTTCACTTTTTACTGCATTTTTTCCGCTGAGAATTGACATTTTCTTGAAAGTCGTAATTTTACCTCCAAATGACTGAATTATGGTGTGTCTGTGTGTGGAGGACTATATGCAAAGGATCTGCATTCAAATTTCCTCAATTAACGGCGTGAATCGCCTGAAAAAGTCCTTTTTCAATTTTCATGAAATACAAAAATCTTATCATTTTCCCTCCCCCATTCAGCAGATCTGGCAATGACTTGATCGAATTGCACTGAATTTTTGACAGCATCCATCGAAAGTGTTGCCAGCAGGGGGTCAAATCGATTGAATTTTCTTTAAAAAAAAAAAACAAATTGAATCAATTTTATGACCACCACCTGGGATTCAATGGAGGCTGTTTACTTTGGCTTAAAACACAGAAAATTCACACAAGGGACGGTGAATGAGGCATCACAAGGTGGGGGGCCTATGTAGGTGGCTTCCACCATATCTCCCATCGCCCACACACACACGTGTTGGTACACATCTTGACCTCGAGCCAATTCTCGGAGGAGCCTCCTTATGCAAATTTGATTACGCATTGAGCTTACGAACGGACGCCCCTATCGCCGTATCAAACATTTCGTCCTCGTAAATTCAATAACATCCAACCAATTTCTTCGAGCTTATCTCAAAGAGTCCATCGTCAGGTTATCGCTGACACCCCATCTCTCTGCTGCTCTCTGTGTGATGGCATGCTCTACTTATATCGTAAATTAAAAATTTTGTGTTTGTTTTTTTTCCTTTGCCCCTGGCCTCCATGGAGCATCGTCGCCGATGTATCCTTGTTGTGGGCATCGACCGACGCAACATTAAAAACCGAAAGTCTCTCTCTCTCTCTCTCGCTCTGGCACACACACTTTCCCTGTGTGCCGGCGTAATTGGCCAATGTCCTTTAATCTACGTACTCAGAGTGGAACCTAAGCAAAGGCAAATAAGCAAACACACCCATCATTACGCCCAGTACGACCACCAGCCAACTTTTAGTCTCATTACTAATGGGCCAACATGCAATTCATGGACCATGACTTGGGCACATTAAAATTCACTCACATGTTGTCGGTCGGCGAGTGGGGGGATGGGAGGATGTGAGGATACACAAGAGCGAGTTGCTTTGAAGTGAAATGCAGCGAGCGAGGGGATGCTCATGTTCCCTGCTGCCAGGCGGAGAGAGCAGAGACAGAGGACAGAGGACAGATAGAGCCGCGTTTGGTGTCGGCCATGGTGTCATCTGTCGATGGCCGATAGTGTCGGTGTTTGAGTTTGGAGTAGACAAATATTTCGCCTGATGTCTGATGCATAGAAGTTTCCTCATTATATAATCGAAATGGCCTCTCGCATGATGCTGTGGAAAAATTGAAAGTGATTCATCACTCCGCCGTTTGGCTGTGATCCAGGAGACTCCCCAGGGGGAGGGTGGAGGGATGGATTGCATCCATAAAACTCTTGAAGTGATTCAGTGAGTCTGGCAGGGAGTCTGGGTGGCCTTTCCTCTTGACTCGTTGCGACATCGATGAGAAAACCCGTCCCCCCGTGGTCCTTGAAATCATCAGACAAAGGCTATTTAATATCCTCGAAATGGCAAAGAACCATCTCCCCATTCAACCGAAAGTGGAGAGAGGGAAGACGAAAGAAGAGGAGAAACGACATGTGTGAAGTAGGGAAGCAGGAGTTTGCTTGGGCCAAGTCTCTAGGTCTGCTGTTGCTGTTGTTGCCGTTGCTGAAGATGGTCTATTGTTAAATGGATGAGTTACCCTCTTTAGCCCGTTTAACCTTGTGAATGGGGTGCTCTGCTCTCCTCAGGAGCACCACCATGAATTAGGATCGGAAAGCTGAAGCTCTTTTGTTACATTGTGCTGCGTAAGGCTAGTGGAAGGATATCAATTCGAAAATGAGGTGTGTTGCTTTCAATTGTGACCGACCGGCTAGGCCGAACAAAGGGGACGACAACGACGACGAGTGACACTGGGTTTTCTATTAAATAAATTAAATCGATTGCCGGTGGGGCTGGAGATGGAGAAAGTTCAAGGGTGACTGCTGGACGGAACTTTTTTTTTGCTGTGACAGCAGTGTTGTTGTGTCAGTTTCAATTAGTCTTCGAATTGTTCATCGCCTCCATTGATTCGATATCCTGTCAAATTGTCTACAATTGAGATCCCTTCCTTTACAACTTCCCTTGCCTGTGAATCCTTGAAGACTGATTCTCGATGTGTGACCCTTGCCACCATCGTCTGGTGGTATCCTTGACAATCAACCTCGCCGTTCGATCGATCGTTTTCGAGAAGCACTCACCTCCTTGGCTAATTCATAAACAAACTTGAGTGGTTTGGGGCGCCTACAGAGCACGACAATCCATTGCCAATGCAAATGGGTTCTTTCATTCCGCTTGGTTTCACCCACAGAACCGGTGCCGGTGTGTGAATGTGCTGGGACGTGCCTTTTTCTCAGTTTTGCATAACTGAACTTCCGCCCGGTATTGGCGTCGGAAGTGAACTTCTGTTTTGACTCTCAGCGGCGGCAATGTACACGTCCCACAATGCAGCTGCAGATTGGTGCCATCGTCGCCCGAAACTTGATTAATCAGCTTAGGCTCCTTCTCTTCTCCCTTATCCAGTGTGTAGAGAAAAGTGAATCAATAAATCCCCCAAAGACGCCGGAAGCATTGTCTCCCGGCGACAGAGGAACCCTTTTACACTCGCATTCTCATGTTTTTTTCTCTTTTTCTCTTCTATTTCATCGCAGGTCCTCGGGCGGATTTGGGCATCAGCAAATGGAATCAACGAACCAGCACCAGCATCACCATCAGCAGATGATATACCAGCCGTTGCCGCATCCGCCGCTAGAATTGTCGTCGCCACCGCCACTGCCTCAGCAGCAGCAGCAATCGCTAACACAATCCCAGATACAGTCGCAGTCACAGACACAGACGCAGACATCGTCTTCCAGTGCCCTTATGATGGGTGTAGGCACCACTGGTGGCGGATGCTATCCACCCATTGTTGCGCCCACTGCTCAACAGCAAGACACATCGTTGAGGCAGCGCGCCGTTGCTAAGTTACGTATGTTCAATTTCCACTTGAACTGGGACCTCCATATGACTCAGTGTAAACCGTGTGGGTAAGTGTCACTCTTCAACTTCTCCACCCATCTACTGCTCCACCCACTTTGACTTCATTCATTCAAATAGTACGTCCCGGCCCGCCGGTGTTTCCGCACCATCCAAACCCGGCATTCTTCCACTTAAGCTTTCCCCTACATCACCCGTTTGATCCCGACTAACGTCATCCATTCCACCATTCAGTCATTCTCCACCTGGCTAACTTTTGCCATCGGCTTTTGGCCCACATTCCTTTCATTAGAGCGGGTTACAGCAGCGCCACACCTCCTCCATGGAAATGCTGACTGTTGTGGCAGATGTAACCCATATATCCTGTATCATTGTGTTACCTCTATGAAATTCACATTCCAAGTGGTTGGCTGCTTTTGATTACTCCTTATTCCCTCCCCCCCCCACCCATCGCCACCCCCTCCCATGGAACAAACTCACAATTAAATCGAATAAAAGTGTGAAAAGTTTGCACGGAAGGAACCACAGGAAGTTGAATATTGTTCGTCGTGTATCCTAGGCGTTATCCTTTCACTCCTCTCTCTCTCTCTCTCTGTTTCTCCCTCTCTTTTGATTGTAATTGAAGTGCGGAATTAATTTTTCGTGCATTCAAAAGCCTTACTTTTCCTCCATCGCCTCGCTAATTTTCTCATTTGCCATTCTCTTCGCATAGGCCACGTTCGGGCGGAGGCAACATAATCACCCGTCGACTGTGCAGGAATCGCCGACGGGAGGACAACGAATTGTATCGTTCCAACAGCTTCAAGTTTGAACGCTTCGAAAGGAAGGAATGCAGCGATGAGCTCACAGATACTCTGCAAAAGAAGGTGAGTGATAGACGATTATGTGTAAGCTCGTAGTTAGAATTTATTACGGTTTTGTGTGTTTTTTTTTTTTTTGTTTTCGTTCCTTTTTGTTGGAGATTTTCTGTTTCGTTCCATTGTCGTGGGTGGGTTGAGAGAGAGGGGCGCTTCCAAAGTGTTATACGGGAAATCGATGATTTTGAGAGAACGAGATGAAGTTTGAAACTGAACGAGGAAAGTTCCCTGCTGTCGGATACACAATAAGAAGCTTTAAGCTGGACCGTGGTTTGCCTGGTTTGTTACGAGAGGGCGTGTGGGAGCTTTGAAATCTTGGAAATCGTCGTTATTTTACTTCATTTGGGCATGTGTTGGGTTTTACTTCAGGAAACGTCGTTATTTTACTTGATTCGTGCGTATGTTGGGTCTTATTCATAAAGCGTCGTTATTTTCCTTTATTCTTGCGTACGGTTGGGTCGTATTAATAATTTCCAGTTCTTTTTCTCGTGTCTGACTGAAGCCCTAACTTCAGACTTAGCGTCGTCCTTCCTCTGGACTGACTCAGACCTTGCCTTCAGTAGCGTCGTTCGTGGAGCACTCTCACCTTCCACTGGACAGACTCAGACCTTGCCTTCAGTAGCGTCGTTCGTCAAGCACTCTCTCCTTCCTCTGAGCTGCCTAAGACCCTGACTTCTGTAGCGTCGTTCGTGAAGCACTCTCTGCTTCCTCTGGCCTGATTAAGGCCCCGACTTCTGTAGCGTCGTTCGTGGAGGACTCTCTCCTTCCCCTAGACTGACTCAGACCTTGCCTTCGCTAGCGTCGTTCGTGAAGCACTCTGCTTGCTCTGGACTGACTGAGATCTTGCTTTCAGTAGCGTCGTTCGTGAAGCACTCTCTGCTTCCTCTGACCTGACTTAGGCCCTGACTTCAGTAGCGTCGTTCGTGGAGCACGCTCTCCTTCATCTGGACTGACTGAACCCTTGACTTCAGACTTAGCGTCGTTCTTCCTCTGGGCTGACTGATACCTTGCCTTCGCTAGCGTCGTTCGTGAAGCACTCTCTCCTTCCTCTGGGCTGCCTAAGACCCTGACTTCTGTAGCGTCGATCATGGAGCACGCTCTCCTTCATCTGGACTGACTAAGGCTCTGACATCTGCTGCAGACGTCGGCTTCCCACTTCCCTGAGACGCGGTGCAGTCCAAGTTAGACCTTCCCAACCAACGACCAAGCAGATTGAGGTCCTCATCCACTCGTATGCGCCTCAGTCGCCTTGTCCCACTCGTAGTCGAAGTGGAACTAAAGCCGCCTCTTCCTCTCAAAAATTCAAACCACTTCTGCTCGAGTCTCAGACAGCAATTGAAGCAGAAAATGCGTCGCAATCCAATCCAAAATCACTCCTCAACCGATTTCCACGTAATTTGTCCTCGAAATGCCAACAAAAAAAAACCCCCCCATGGAGCATCAAACAAAGAACAACCACGATTCACATTCGTTTCATTGTTTTCCTTTCTTCTCAGACATCTGTAATTAAGTAATTAAGCTTAAATCGAATAAGTGCTCCGCAATAATGACTGCGACATTTCCGCACATTCACGCAGGCAGAGGGGCACAGCGAGTGAGTGCGAGTCCGTCGTGAGATGAATAGGATAAATCAACATTAACCCAATCCATTTGTGGGGAGGAGGGGGACTCACCGAAGACAAATTCAAACTATAAATAAACACAAAGGCAAAGTTGACACAAAGGTGTTAGCCAGTGCCCGAAATTGTTTCCTTCCACTGCGCCCTTGTGTGTGCACGCCTTGAGGCCGACCAAGATTGATCATTCCCCCGGCGAGTGTGTGGCTGAGATTCTTTTCGGTTTCAATTTAATCGATTAACCTCCCCATTTACACCTGGGCCCTGGGCACCGACCGGACGGTCCAGTAATTACGAACGCGGGTTGAGTTGGGGGGCGTCTGAAATTCAGAAATTCCGAAATTGATTGAATTCGAGGCATCCTCGAATTGGTGGCGGCTAATTGAGGGAAGAAAAACAAAAGTGCGGCACACAGGATGCCTAATCAGGAATGCACATACATTAAGATCGTGTGTAATTATGCCACAGGCTGTGGGCTCGTGCACAGCACACGTCCTGAAGTGTTCGCTCGCCCTCCTCGGCGATGCCATTACCATAACCGCAATCGACACGATTTGACGAGATGAAGACGAAATGACGGCCGCCATAAGTCGATTACCATCCACGTCGGCGGCGGCGGCGGCGGAGAAATGCAAACGAGGTCGCATGGGGTTTGGGGTGGCAAAGCACTATCTGAGATATGACGCTTCGTGCGTTGTTTAATCAATCAAAAAAACCAAAAGAGTGTTCGTGGCAGGTTTAAACAAAAAAAGAACAAAATCATAATCTAATGGGGGGTGGTGGTGTGGTAGGGCACTTCTCAGATCCAACCACATCCCCATCCCTTCGAGGAGGAGACTTGTTCTATTTTGTATCCGTCAATTGTGGCATGGGAATATGGGAATGGGTCTCTTCTTGCCGTTGTCTCGTCCCTCCTGGACGTTGTCTTTCGAAAAAGTGGCAGGCAACCATTTATCACGAAACAACTTCACCGTCTTCCGTGTGTACGTTTTCTTTTTCTTTTCTCTTATATTTTTGTTTTGTTTTTTTGTTTTGTGTCTTCTCTGGCTTCTAAGTATCATTACGTTGTGTTTTTGTGTTCCAATGGGAATAGGATGAGACCAAAAAAAAAAAAGAAACATATTCCCAGTCCCATTCCTATTCAATGGAGATGAAGAAGAAGGAGGAGGATGAGAAGGATGATGATGAACCTAGAACCACCCCCCAAAGACAGGTGGCAACCCGAGCCATGCATACGTGTGGGAGTTCAACTCCAATTAGCCTCAGGTTGAGTTCCTGATGCCATTGACACGCAGATGTGTGTTCTATGCGCCTCTTCAGAATGCTGATAGGTGACATTGAGCCAGCCAAACATTCAAGTCGATTTGAGTTAAATCGAGGGTGCTGCCGTCACATTTCCCTCCCCCCGCCCGTTTGTCTGTTGAAAATATCTCTTATGCGGGATTATAGTTTTTATCTGCGAATGCGAACGCCGGAGCAGGTGTCCGAGATCCCACGAAAGGATGGTTATAATTTCCTTAATGATGCGCGCTACATTTCCTTCGGCTTGTTATCCTCCGTTTGCTCGTCGGCTAGACCAGTGAACTTGGGCGCCTCCATCCACCCACCAGCAGTTCTTACTCGGATCTCAGTTTCATCGCCGCCGCCTCGCTACATCAAGGCTAATCCCGGAGTGTGTGTGTGTTTTGGGGTAATTTTCTTTTATTACCGTTGTATCATTTTGAAAAACACCATTTTTCGGGGACGAAGGGAACGAAGTTAATGCGCTCGTATCCTCCCCGAGGGCGGATTCCAACCGGCCCTGAGGTGTTTCATTCAAGAGTGAGAGAGGGAGAGACCGGGTTTAATGTGAAGGATGATGTTTCGTCATGCCGATGGTAGGGAGTCGGATTACGAATGACGAACGAACTGCTTCTGAGAAATTGAGTTGCAAAGTGGTTGTATATTCCTGTGGCTGTGGGTTGAAGGGTTGTTTTGTTCTGAGTTCGAGGTGTTTTTTGGTTTTTGATTGCCACTTGATAGAGATTGATGCGAGTTGGTGTTAAGGTCAAGGAAGTAACTCTAAACTTCAACAGCTTCCTTGTTCGATGATGGCTTCTTTGATGAGAACTCAAGCTGTCATGTGAAATAGAGGAATCAATGGTGTTTATGTCAAAACATGGGAGTCTTACCTTGGCGAGGGTCAAAGAAGTGCCCAAAGGAGCAGCTCACAAGCATCAACACACTGGCTGCACATTCCTGGGTATATTTATTCTGTTCCTATTTAGATCTGTTCCTAGGTCTATTCCCATCCTCACCGCACCCCATTTAGATCTGTTTGTTCAGTTCAAGAGGACAAATGAAAGGATGGCAATAGACGTCCACCTCCGTGTGCGTGAAAACTTCGAATTTCCATCATTTTCAAAGAATTTAAGACAAAGTCGGGGTTACCTGATGTGGTTTATGCATCTTCTACCATTTTCATCCTTCAACATCCTTCCAGATCCTTAAAACCACGAAAATAAAATTTCGTCTTCTCAGACCAGAAAAAGTCAACTCATTTCGTTTCACATTTTACTGCATTTTTTCCGCTGAGAAGTGCCATTTTCTTTAAAGTCGATTTTCTCCATCTTTTCACCTTCAAATCACTGAAATATGGTGTGGCTGTGTGTGGAGGACTAAATGCAAGGGATCTGCATTCAAATTTCCTCAATCGTCGTCGTGAATCGAATGAAAAGTCCTTTTTTCAATTTTCCTGACGTCACAAATCGGTTGGCAAAAATTACACTTTCTCTCATACATTTTGATGGTCTGGCAATGACTTGATCGAATTGCACTGCATTTTTGACAGATTCTATCGAAAGTGTTGCCAGCAGGGTATGTCGACGATGGAAAAAAGACAGTTTTTTTTTTAATATTTAACTTTAAAGGATAATGCAATATTTTTTTTATTGAATTCGATGAAAATGTGTGTGCTTGAGTGTGTGTGTGTGTCTAAGAGTTAAGGCGAACAACCCCCAAAAGTGTCTCTCACCTCTTTCCTCAAAACTCAACCAGAAGAAACAAAAAAAAAAAAACCCCATGACGTCTTAAAGGATTCTTTTTTATTTGTTTCACCGCTAGACACGGGACCAGTTGCTGTACATTTAAAACATTTTTCGCCCTCCATCCTTGGCTGGTTGTTGCCCACATTGATTGAGAAAAAAGAAAACTAAAAGTTGAATAATATTTCAAAGTCCTTTCAATGTTTTTTCATCATCCTCTCGACTCTCGAGGAATCGCATGGATTTGGAGCAGCAAGCAATTCTCAACAGCAAGTATGATGTGTTTATACCGTAAAATATTTATGGCGCGAGGTTTTATGTGCACGTTGGTGTGGTTGTGTATTTGCCTGGGTGTGCAGTCTCCTCCTCGAGAGAGTGTACGTACTCAGTCGTCTGTAAAGGATTTTTCGTCCTTTTGTTGTTTTACGGCGAGGTGGGTGGGGAGTTGAGTCAAAGGCTCCATGAACTGCAGGTGGTTTCTTTTTGGTCGTTGGGTGATAATTTCGACTGCCTGCTGTGATTTTTTTTTTTTTTTTGCAGACTATCCAAGGGCATTCTTGTGCAGCCATACATCCGTGTCATAGAGAGCATCTTGCTATCGGCTATTTTATGGTGTGGTGCGCCATCGTTCCTATGGATTAATGTCTTCGTCCTTTGATATGCTAAATACGTGTGTCCTCAGCGCTGCTCATTTCTTGTCTGTCAAGACTGTGCTGAGATTTCTTGTTTTTTTTGTTTTTTTTTTTTGGTGAATATTTATATTTTGTTCTCTGGTTTGCCTTGACAATGACGTGACGGAATGGAGGAACGAGGAGGAGGCGGATGATGAGAAGGAGGAGGGGGTGACTGCTGAGAGATAGAGAGAGTGGCATCAGCAACAGAGTGCCCGAGAAGTGTCGGCGGTCTGGTGGATGCCATCAGCTAAGTGAAGATTTTTTCATTAACTCTACAATGCAGTCGGGCTGGCGTGGCGGGGGAGGCAGAGAGGATGGGAGACCGTCATGAGATGGCCGACGAATGGGGGGGAGGGGGGAGTCGCGCAATTAAATGAATTGGACTGAATAATTAATCTGGGAAATAGCTTGAAACTTTCGCTTAAATTGATGCAGAAACGAATGAGTTTTAAGAGAATAAATGTGCGCTACGATTGTCTGTGTCTTTTGACGGGTTTGAGTTGTGGGAAGGAATTGCAGATTCGAAAGTGTCGCAATCAATCCTTGTTGTGTTGGTCTTCAGTCATTCGTTTGTGTATTGGGGAACAGATCTTTACTCCTAGTGCATTGTTAAATGTCAATTTATTGGTATGACTTGTGTCGCAGCAGGCTATGCGGGTAGCTTCAGTGTTGAGGAGGAGGACGGCGGCACGCATGCGGTTGCACGGTGGGGTGGTTCTTATTCCCTCGCTCACACACCGCCCAGTTGGAAAGAACAATATTTGGTGCCTGAAGCTAGCTAAAGAAAGAAGAAGAGTGGAAAAGGTAGAAAGAGAGCCTAATACAGGCTTCAGACGGACAGACAGCTAAAGACAGGAAAGATGAAAAAGGAGAGGTGTTTAAAGTCCATGCCTTTACCACCAAAAGAGACCGGAAGCCTACCTAAACTTACATCTGAACCTAAGGTAAGCTCAAACTGCCTAAGCCCACCTAGCCCGGCCCTAAACCGAGACAACGTCCTTCCAGCGTCTAAAGAACGTAAAGAAGCCGAGGGTACCTGATGTTGTTGGCACAAGTCCGCCTGCCCAGCTCTCATGTGAACCACTGAAGCTGAAGGGAATACCCGGTACGTGTCCTTGAACGTCTCTAGATTGCTCAAACGAGAATTGACAAGACATCGCCTCTCATGGACTTCTTTATTGTCTAAATTCATCGAAAAGCCTCTGCAAACAACTCAAATGTCCATCCTCCTCCAAGGAAAATGTAAATTCGTCCCTTGGGCACCACCCATCTGACCTCTGCAATCAACTGTGACATAATCTGTTGTTCACTCTGCCCCGAGGCCTTCAAGCTCTCCCTCCCCCTCCTCCATTTGCCTATCGTCAATCATCGACACTCAATTTTGAGGGCGGCCCAAAAAAAAAAAGGTCCCTCTAAACCGATTATTGCCTCAAAGATACGCCAATAATAACAAATAGCAATCATAATCCAGCAAAACACGCCAGGAACTGGCAGCCACGAAGCCTCTGCTCGGCAGCATCCCCGCCGAAAGGATGATTTATTGAATCCATTCACCGGTAATTGTATTTCGGTCCATCACCTACCAGAAAAGAAAAACAAAATCTGGTTATTTAGTGGAATTTTATTTAAACTACTTCACTGTCAATTCTCTTCTCTTTTCCCCCCTTTATTTTTTTGTCCGAGCGTCGTCCTCTTGGTTCGGTTGTCCACCATCAGCAGAAGTCAGAAGGTCGATGAGATGAGAGAAAGAGAATAAAAAATGACAGGACATTTAGAAGCATTCCACTTTTCCACTTCCACATCCACATTGGTGGACCCTGTCGGTCTCTGGACTTAGGGTTCCGTCTGATGCCTGGTACTCGATGTCCTCTCGTATAGATGGTCGGTCCCCCAGCACGCAGAAAGCAGGGGCATAAATACATTTTGCACATTTAGCAGCAAGAGAACCATTGTTGTTTGGTTGGTATTCTCCGCAATTCCTCATTCCATTGAGCGCTACGCTTCACTTTGCCATTCTCACTTCTTTAATGCGTCGACATTTTTTTTGTATTTCGCTTTTTGACAAAAAGGACAGCACGAAAGGAATGAAATATAATAATGGAAATGGAAATTACAACCCCATCGCTCACGGGATGTACATATCACTGAGTGCGGCGAGTGAATGGGTGGGCTGCCAGTATCTGTGTAAGTAGGTCTGATCAAAGAGCTGAGTTGGCCAGTTTTGTTGTGGTGCGCGGAATTAGTTAGAAATGGCGGAGGGAGAGGGGGGATTAGTGAAATTGTTGAAGCGCAATTTACCACTTCATGACAAGAATCGAGAAACAGGCGACATCGTTAAGTGACGATGATGACGGTTTTGAGATGAAATTTGAAATTTTCTAAAGGAAGGGGGGAGTAGGTTGATGGGTCTAAGTTGGGGTGATGAGCTATAATTATCGGCAAAGGGATCTGTGACCTTTTAAACAAGGCCTAAGTATCTTAATAGGCCGTAAATAGAAAGAGTGTTGGCACGTTTCCACCTTTTTTTTTGTTGTTTTGTTGGAGAGGCTTTGTGGGGTTACATGAGCCATCAGTAAATCAAGCCACAATTATGCCAAGTGATCCCCATTGATGAATGTCTTATGGCAATGGAGCCATTTGACCTTATCCTGGAGTGAGAGGAGACGCTAGCGTCAACGCACATCGGTTGAATGCCACTTCGTTTACAGACAGTCGACAGTTAAGGAATATTTTTTGAGCGGAAAATGACATTGAATGCCGCAAGACCATCATTTGGACATCACCTTGTTCTTGGACCTGTCCTGTTCTGTTGTTCTGCTTGGAAGAGGCTACAGGGGGTGGGGAGTTGTAAGGAAAGAGAAAGAGTGGTAGACACCTACACCCAACCATTCACCCATCCTACATAATTTAATTTTTAACATCGAAAGTACGGCTTCTCCTTTTCCACTCGTGTGCGCCACCACCTTAGACGTTAGCGGCCTCTATCGCGTTGTCCCATATGTTCAGTCAAAGTCTCTTCTGACCGGAGCTAGGTTGTCCAAGGTCCAGCCACTTTAGACCTAGCTAGGCCCATGTCGCTCTACAGTCCGCAGTTGAAATGACTTCTCCTCCTTTTAGCTCACTTCTTAAGACATTCTCCTTCTATTTCTAATGGCGCTACAGTCCGGGGGAACCTGGGCCTCAGCCAGGCATCTCCAGCTGGCACAATCTTCAGCCAACTGCCTCCAAATTCGCACACCAAGTTGTTTGATGTCCTTCTCCACTTGTGTGCGCCACCACCTTAGACGTGGGCATTCTGTGTTGATGCCGAAGACTCTTCTGACCGGGGGTAGGTTGCTTACAGTTCAGTCACCTTAGGCGTTGGATCCATAGACGCCTGTCAAGGCTCATGTAGCTGTACAGCGCGTGGTTGAATTGACTCCTACTCCTTTTAGTGCACCTCTTAAGACATTGGCCAGCTTAATTCATCTTCATGCCCTTTGAACTCACCACGTTCCTTCATTCACAGCCGCAAGATGTAAAGCACTGCTCAAAGATCACGTCTTTGCCGAGTAACTACGACTCGCCCAGCCCACAAGCTTCAACACACTGGCTGTATAAACACATGAAAGCACATTTCTAGATCTATTTCCATCCCCAGCCCACCCTATTTTGATCTATTCACCTCAAGAGGACAAACGAAAGGATGGCAATAGACGTCCTCCTCCCTGAACCTCAAAATATAGAATTTCCATCATTTTCAACCAATTTAATCCAAAGTCTGGCTTATTTCATGATTTCTGGTGAAGTTCATGCATATCCTACCCAGTTTCATCCATCAACATCCTTCCAGATCCTTGAAATCGCCAAACTCAAATTTCTTCTTCTCAGACCAGAAAAAGTCCACTTATTTCGTTTCACATTTTACCGCATTTTTTTCGCTGAGAAGTGCCATTTTTTTAAAAAGTCGATTTTTTCAATCATTTTGCATCGAAATGACTGAAATATGGTGTGTCTGTCTGTGGAGGTCTAAATGCAAGGGATCTGCATTCAAATTTCCTCAATTGTCGTCGTGAATCGCCTGAATAGTCCTTGTTTCTATTTTCATGACGTCACAAATCGGTTGGCAAAAATCATATTTTCTCTCATGCATTTTGCAGGTCTGGCAATGACTTGATCGAATTGCACTGCATTTTTGACAGCATGCACTGAAAGTGTTACCAGCAGGGCATGACAACGATGGAAAATAGGCAACTTTTTCAAGGTTTAACATTCAGCAAGGATAATGATTTTCAGAAATTTGATGAATTTCAACGAAGCTTGTACCCAGGATATATACTGACAAACCATATTTCTTCAATTCAAACACGACAACTCGGTATTTTTGCAGAAAGCTAAGCGGATTGAGTTTGAATTCGGTGGTAGATAATGATCAGCGGTATTGTAGGCGGTATAGAGCCAATGTAGAAAGCGCTATGGTCAGGGGTACGTCAAGTGGTGTGTGGGGAGCCGTAGTGCTCAGTATTACCTGGTATGTGTGTGGTGCACAATTTTTCACAATTCACACAACAGAAACATGTTTTCATCCCAAAATCCCCTTATCCTTTGAAAATCAAACAGACATAACGGTAAATGTGTCCTTTTTCCAAGACCATCCTCTAGTTCAAGTCACAAGCTAAAACATCGTCCTTGGTCACTTTGTCCTACGATCCATCGTTTTCGAGAAATAAGCAAGCATCGGCCAAGAATGGGTGCGAAAAAAAAAAAACCATTTTCAACGAAAAATTCTGCTGGGATACCAGGCCACCAGAAATGGTAGTAGGGGGTCTGTGGATTTTCGACCAATTTTGATTGCTTATATCTCGAGAACGATGCGTCCTTCAGCAAAATGGCCAAGGGCGATGTTGTAGCTTACACCTTGGGCTAGAGGATGGAAATTAAAACAGGATCAGTTTACCGTTATTTTGGGGGAGATTTTCAAAGGATAAGGGAAATAAGAAAGGGAAACACAGAAATAACGGTAAATTTGTCTATTTTCCATCACCATCCTATAGATCACGTAACAAGCTACAACATCGGCCTTGATCATTTTGCTGTAGAACGCACTGTTCTCGAGATATAAGCAAGCAAAGTTGGTCGAAAATCCGCGGGCCCCCTACTAACATTTCTGGTGGCCTGGTATCCCAGACGGATTTGTGTGGAAAAATTGGGTTTTCTCGCATTGGGAATTTCTCGAAAACGATTTGAGGGAGGGCAACGAAATTTGGCACGCAAGTTAAATGGAGGATGGGCTAGATTTTGAGACGGTTTGGGTGGCAGTCTGGTCAGCGGTCTGGGTGGTGGTCTAGATGGCGGTCTGGCTGTCAGTTTGGAAGCCGGTCTGGATGGCCGTCTGGTCAGCGGAATATCTCGAGTCTTTCGACGTCTTAGGTCTCTCTTTAAGGTTTTTGCACAATCTCTGCAGAATGCAAAGACAACTTCAGATCAAGAGGGAAATTGATTCCATGGCATCCTTGACATCGGAAATCAACTTAAAACCGATTAAAGTTCCTGTCAATCTCCCCGCACACATGACAACGGAGATCCGCTTTACCTACCAGCCAGCCATCTCCTCAGTCGGGTGAGCTACTTATCAATTCAAAATAATCGAAAGTGAAGTCAAAGCATTGGCCTCTGAACATGATTTGCTTGATCTTCTGTCTGCGACGGGACTTCCTAGAGACGGCACAGACTGGATGTGCGGGAGAAAAATTTGCAAACATCACGCTGTCTCGCACATGGTTTCTCTGGTAAGCAAATTGGCTTTCGTGTCGAATTGTATCCCCATGCGCGCCACGTGTGATTCCTGAGACTCTCCACCATGACGACGACGACGATGGGTGGATGATGCGATGGCATGGCGTGTGTCGCTTTGTCGCCGTCCGCCACCGTTCGACTTCCTTTGATTTATATGGAAATTTGAGGAGCACCGCATGGGAATGCGCGATTGATGTTCAGTGGAGCACTTGGGTGAATTTTAAAATATCCAATGACTCGCCATTGATATTCGATTTGCTGTCAGTTGTTGCGAGGGGGGGGGGGGGGGGAGGTGGATGATGCCATTCGAGAGAAATTAGCATCCAGCTGACGACAGGTAGCCCCACCCCCCTTCAGAGCTATGGTATGCTTTTACGATGTCGTTTACAAGGTGTTTTAGTGGATTTCTAGCGACCTGGCAATGAGCATTTAACAGTAATTGCTTGAGGGGCAGGAGGGGGGAGGGGAGGGCTGTTTGGCAATAAATGTCCGAAACGTAGTGTAACAAGCGACCCCAACTGTCAGGCTTATTGATTCGCACTACGCACGCAAATTGTATTGAATCGCGCGATTCCCCTGACAATATGCCCGACGAGAATCAGTCAGCTCCTCCGTGCTTGGTGAACTCTGGCAGATGGCATGTGCCAGCAGAGGGAGGACTGGATGAATGGATGGAAACGAATGACTAGGGGAATATTTTTATCCTAACTGATAGCTACTGCTGTCTTTGATTACAACGCTTTCGATTAATTGAATCCATTTGCAATGGAGGCGCGCACCAACTTACGACAGGGAGTGAGAGATAGCTACTGCTTGAAGGCTCCATCGGCTGGAAGTAATTTCCTTTAATGGAATCTCCGGCGGACGGGGTGGAGCATGACAATGTGAATGAGATGTTGGAAGTTAAGTGAAAGCGAACGGTGGGCCGGGGGAGCGAGTGGAGGATCTTGACGAAAGGGAAATTGACTGCAATTAGTGTGAGGTCACCTGATTGGCATAAATCAGAGAAAGTAAATCGCATTGCAGGATTCTGTGGACTGGGGCGACGTGACAGGTGGCGTGGGAGAGGATGTGTTGTGGAAATACTTTGCCTTTTGAACTTTATTGGCATTTCACGGCTTGGTTGTCTCAATCATTGGCTTTTTTTTTCTACTCGAATTCCTTTAGGCGTTGCATCAGAGTCTGTTCTTGAAAGAAGAGGAGTCTTCAGACAATTCTTTTGATTCTCTCTCTCTCTCTCTCTCTGTCGCCCTCGCCTTGGTGATCTCATTCAGTTGTGTGTTGCCAACAGCAATCATGTCAAAGCTGAATAGGCTTCAGTCAGCATTCCCATCCTGGCCCGCATCTTTTCATCACACGACCTCTCCCTCGTGATGGGTGTGTGTGTTCAGAGACTGGCTACCTATGGCCCTGTGCCAAATTCTCCTCACATACAATCTGCTGCACTCTCATTTCCGCTGCATCATTCCAATTAAATAACCGCAAACCTCCACGGCAAAAAAGAAGGAGGAGAAAAAAAAGGCAAAGCAATTTAAAATGCCTTTCTCAGCAGCACCACCGAGGTCGGGGCTTGAAATAGAGTGACACTTTCTAAAGAAATAATCATAAATACTCTTGTGGCTTAATTTCAAAAAGGACTCGTGCCAAAAACCTTCCGTTGAAGGGAATAGGTGAGGTTTCTCTATGAAGAGGGAGTGACTCCCTTTCGTGCCGAATTCGAATATCTCATCTCCCCCTCTCACGTGTCATCCCGTGAAGGGGGTTAAGATCAACCTCCTCCTTCTTCAGCTCCGACGCCTTTAATTAACTTCTCATTGCTGCTGCTGCTGGACTGGTCTCCGGTCTCTGGTCTCTGAACTCTGAAGGTGTTCCAAAAGAGCAATAAATCATTGCATCTCTGCGTGCGAATGAACCGTTTCTCATCTTTCATCCGTCCGTTGTGTATTGAAATGTTACAGTTACGTGCAACATGGAGTGTTTCCTTTGGCCAGTCACCCCCAATTCTCATTCCCATCTCACCGCCTGCCTCATCTTATTCGCGTCGGTGAACCGTTTAAATCATTGATTGCACTTCGTGCGGAAGTAAATTGTGAGTTCAACAATCGAATTCATGCAAAATGGCTTAATAAACGGGGCACACATCGATTTCATTCTAGTTCGAAGGAGTTTTTTAATGATAATCAAAGGATCGGATTTGGCAAAATGTCCCTTCAGCCACGTGCTGGTTAAATTGAAAACGAAACTCGACTAATCTCTGGGATTTTTGAACGCGGAGGCGGTGACAACTCCGGACGCAGGGTTGTGTTTGAGCTCGGGGGTGGGTCTCTGACAGTTGCCTGATGTCGTCCACTTAATTCTAATCATTTGCCGAGATGGGATATTATCCAAATCTTGAGGGATGACACGAGAGAGAGGGATGCTCGGAAAACAATTGGATTTGGAATGGAGTCAAGTGTTAAAATGGGGCTTGTCGTACTCCAGATTCTTCGGGGGGAGGTTGCAAGACCACATGTGACAGAGCTAGGGGGAATCTCTGGAATCGTTTGGTTTCTTCTTTCGTCAAGACACGGCCCAGAGATAGGGGGAGCGTCTAGAATCATTTCGTTCCCTCTTTAATCAAGAGCGTCTAGAATCCTTTCGTTCCTTCTTTAATCAAGAGCGTCTAGAATCGTTTCGTCGCTTCTTTCATCAAGACACGGCCCAGAGATAGGGGGAGCGTCTAGAATCGTTTCGTTCCTTCTTTAATCAAGAGCGTCTAGAATCGTTTCGTTTCTTCTTTAATCAAGAGCGTCTGGAATCGTTTCGTTCCTTCTTTAATCAAGAGCGTCTAGAATCGTTTCGTTTCTTCTTTAATCAAGAGCGTCTAGAATCGTTTCGTTCCTTCTTTAATCAAGAGCGTCTAGAATCGTTTCGTCCCTTCCTTCATCAAGACACGGCCCAGAGATAGGGGGAGCGTCTAGAATCGTTTCTTCTTTAATCAAGAGCGTCTAGAATCGTTTCGTCCCTTCCTTCATCAAGACACGGCCCAGAGATTGGGGGAGCGTCTAGAAACTCTACTTCCTTCCTTCGTCAAGCGATGCTTTGCAATTGATTCACTGGTCAAAATTCTGTTCTCGAAAAAAGAGGTGTCTTCAGACATTCCGATAGACTTTGTCTTCTTCTCTCGATGCTCTCCATTCAATTGCGAAACCCTGCCAATTATTTATGCATTCTCCGCCTGATCCATCCATCCACCCAAGGCACTTATGAATTCCAACAGATTGTGCAGCACCAAAGCCACCACAGCCACAGAGAAGATCAAAAACAAAGCAGATCCGATCGCAAAGATTGTGCAGTCTGCCGTAGCGAGCCTCAGACCAAAGTAATAACCGCCAAATGTAAGGCAATTGCCCAAGAGCCGACATACCTGTGGCCGCCGAAGCATCGACGACGGGGCAATTATAATGAGCTACCATGTTTTTGGCCAGTTTGCTGGTCGACTGATCTCTCTGATCTCGTCTCCTTTCTTACGTCTGAACTTGACTCAGTGCGGGGGCGCATTAATTTTGCGTCAATTAAACCGCACAGCAGCCTTGAAAGAAGAGCCTCATTCGTAGAAATAGATTTTGATGTCATGGCCTTAAGTGCACTTCCGGAATGAGACAGAAATCCTGATGAGCAATAATTCCCAGACAGCCACCCAGTATCGATCGCTGACGTGAGCATCAGCCCATCTCGATCAGTCAAGCGCACTTCTTCATCTTCAGCTGTTGTTGTTTTGTTTTCTTCTGAAGAGCAGCAGCATTCTCATCTCTCAAGCACTCGGTCGTGATGTAACCGACAAGACAGCGACTAAAGAAGAAGATCTCGACGCGAAGATCTAGTGCGCTGGTGGATCGTTTGCAAGCCAACCACGCAAACAAACGCTTTATTCCGAGAAGGAATGAGTGAAGTTTTGCTCGTTGACAGGTTTAGAACTTGTGTGTGTCATAACAATAAGCCACACGAACGTTGGGAACGACGGGGGGGGGGGGGCGGGATCTTTGGGGTTGAGCAAGTGGATTTTTTGTTCGTCTGAGACTTGATCGATCGCTGATTGTGAGTAAAGTGGCCGTAATGGGATAACTGTCATACGTGACGTTGGAACTGTCGGATTTATGTCATCTTGATGTGAATAGAATGAATGTGACGCGGTATTTTTATGAACTACGTACGTTTAGGACTGTGTGCATGTCGTGGGCTTATCTGTCTTTGAACTCGAAATGTGGGGCGTATCAGGAAATGGTCGATTAGCACGTTCCTAGGTCGGTTTGTTGAACTTTTCTGCTAATAAATGGGGACTCCTCTGCATTGCTTCAGAGAGTGACACTCCCGGACTGCTGCGTCAAAGATCTGAAAACTTTCAGTCTTCTCCGTTGATTCTGTGAAGCAAATTAGGCACAAACGCCTACACAAACAGAGAACCCAATTTCCCCCGTCAACCTTGAACAAATGCCTCATAATCGGATTCCACTCACAGTAGCCGCGTTATATCCGTGAGAAAGCAAGCCATCATCTCAACTTCGCACACACTTAACGTGTCTCCACTCCACTCCACAGATCCAATTGATTGATTTATGAATTCGTGTGCCATAGACGAACAAATTAACCGCGGCAGAACAACAGCGATGGACAATTAATTATAATTACCGCGAGAGTCATCCATATTCAAGTGAACCTATCCTGCGAGCGACTGATGCTTTTTTTCTTTTTTTTTTTGGAAATCCACAAGTTATTGTTTTCACAAGCGAATGCGGATGTTCTAGCTCGGAGCGCCTCAGCCACTCGGTTTGTGGGCAGATTTTGTCTATTTGTCCGGTTTCGAGATGACCTAATTTCAGAAGAATTCAATCAGTTTGGCGTGACTAATTTTAGACAATTAATTGCTCGATGGGGTGTTCTATTCGAATGCGTCTTGTGATGGCAAAGGGGCGGATTTTGGAATGGCGGCGTAATCGTATGTAAATCTGGGGACGAATGACAAATTGCAGAGATCTGACGTTTTCTGTGGTTGAGGCTGAGCTTAGGCGCTGACCTTGGTGGGATCGCATCGCTTTCGTGGTTTCATTACACAGCCCTCGGGGTGAAGTGCTTTCTCTTTTGGGAGTTCATTCATCTGGTTGGAGCGGTTGGTGGTACAATTTTGGTTTGCAAGGTATACATACCATTCATTGGTGAGTCTGTAGTGACTTCGACGCTACCTGGGCCTCAACTAACAAGGCTCTCCAGCTAGTGCGATCTCTGGCTAGATGCTCTAGTCGTTTGAGGTCATTCTCCACTTGTGTTCTTCACCACCGGGGTGTCCTCTGTTGCATTGCCTTCCAGGTTCGTCAGTTAAAGACTAGAGACCTAGGACAACCCAGCTCCAGTCACCTTATACCTCGCTAGGCCCATGTCGCTGTACCGTGCGTGGTTCGACTCCTCCTCCTTTTAGCACACTTCTTAAAACACTCTTCTTCTTCTAATGGCGCTACAGTCCGGGGTGGCCAACAAGCACCTCCAGCTGGCACAATCTTCAGCCAACTGCCTCCAATTTCGTACGGCAAGTTGTTTGAGGTCCTTCTCCACAGGTTCATCAGTCAAAGACGCTTCTTACCGGAGCTAGATTGTCGAACGTCCAGAATCCTGGGGCGACTGGCTAGTCTCATGTCACTGTACAGAGAGTGGTTAAATCGACTGCTCCTCCTTTTAGGACTTTTCTTAAGACATTGGCCATCTTAATTCATCTTCATTTCCTTTGAACTCACCACGTACAGTCTCTCACAACCGCAAGACGTAAAGTACTGCTCAAAGATCAAGTATTTGCCGAGGAACTACGACTCGCCCAGCTTACAATCATCTACACACTGGCTGTACAAACACATGGAAGCATATTTCCAGATCTATTTCCATCCACACTTCATCCCATTTCGATCTGTTCACTTCAAAAGGACAAAGGAAAGAATTGCAATAGACGTCCACCTCCCTGAACCGCAAAACATCGAATTTCCATCATTTTCAACCAATTTAATCGAAAGTCTGGGTTGTTTTATGATTCCTGGTGTAGTTCATGCATATCCTACCCATTTTCATCCTCCAATATCCTTCCAGATCCTTAAAATCGCCAAATTCAAATTTCGTCTTCTCAGACCAAAAAAAGTCCACTCATTTCGTTTCACATTTTACTGCATTTTTTCCGCTGCGAAGTGCCATTTTCATTAAAAGTCGATTTTTTCAATCATTCCACCCCCAACTGACCGAAATATGGTGTGTCTGTATGTGGAGGACTAAATGCAGCAGATCTGCATTCAAATTTCCTCAATCGACGGCGTGAATCGCCTAAAAAGTCCTTTTTTCAATTTTCATGACGTCACAAATCGGTTGACAAAAATCACATATTCTCTCATACAGTTTGCAGGTCTGGCAATGACTTGATCGAATTGCCCTGCATTTTTGACAGATTCTATTGAGAGTGTTACCAGCTGGGTGGAAAATGGGCAACTTTTTTAAAAATTCAACATTCAGCAAGGATAATTAAATTTTATTGATTTCGATGAAAGTGAGTGTGTGAGTGCATAGAAGTTACGGTGAATGTATGAGAAATGTGACTCCCATGGATGACCCTCCACAAGGACCAAGAAAAGTTCATCTCCATCATCCTCCAACCAAAAGCCACGGCGGCTTGTGTCCTTGGCTACATAAAGTCTGGTGTGCTCTGGAAATATATTTGCTTTTGCACAACACAACCCTCCGGAGGCAACGTTAAAAGCCACCCACTCGCTCACACTCACCTTCGTCGCACATCCTCTCGAGGGAGCAGAAAAAAAAAACCGCCGAACAAGATGATTTCATATGATTTCATCATTTCTGCCACATTCCTTTGTCGGGCGGCTGACTAAGTGACGTGAGTGCGGGGAGCCTTATTAACTCACACACACGCACACAACATCAGCTCCTGCTCATCACCTCATCAGGAGTTTGTTTGTTTAATTTGTCACCGAAAAGTTTTGCAGCGCACAAAAAGTCAGCCAATGGAGAGGAAAGCGACTGCGAGAAAGTTTGTCTGCTGAAAGGATTGTGCAAGACGCACAAGGATTTGAATAATCGAAGAATGAGAGACGAGGGGATTATTTTGTTAAATTTGTTTTTGTTTCTTTATTAAATCGCAACAGAGTTTCATTTGTACTTCCTGCCACCTGGCTGGCCGTAGGAGTATCCTGACTGGGATGGGGGCAGATATTGGCTGTTGGGCGCACGGACGGCGACGCCTGCTGCTGATGACTGGGCTGCTGACACCGAGTGCTGTTGATTGAGTTGTGATGTCTTGTGGTGCACGGCCAGAGATCTGAAAAAAACAAAACAGAAAACCGAATACAGTTCACCTTTCGTCTGGTTCGCTTTATGGTGAGAGACTTTTTGATCTCATGGGGGACAGGTGGCGACGTGGGTAGATGATCTCCATGAACCTGGAAGCCGGCACTGTCTGCGGTGTAGTGGACGGTGTATAGTTTCCCGTCATCCCCGGTGTAGGAGTATGAACCCATAACCACCTGCTCCGGGTGGGCTGAGTTCGCATTCCTTAGGTGTCCGTTCTCCTGGCGGCGTATGCCGTTCGCCGTCTCAAAGCTGAAACAGTTTCAAAGGATGTCTTTCAGTGGCAGGATTGTGACATTGTGACCGGCTGGGACCTACGCAAACTTGTAGCTTCCATCGGCGTTGTTCGTATTTTCCGAGCGCAGGATGGCAATCGGCGGTCCTTGGTTAGCCTGCTGTTTGTAACCTCCTGCCTGTGGCAGTTGCGACTGTCGCTGGTACTGAGATTTGCCGGAATAGACGGGCGCATGCTGCTTTGTCTGCGGAGGAATGTACTGATTCGCTGGTCGCGATGCAGTCTGGGGACTCTGCAGGAGACCGCCGTATCCTCCAGATGAGGCTGCATTCTTCGGTGGCAAATAGTTATTGGACAACTTCGCGGCTGCGGATAATCCAATTAATGCCAGGGCGACAATGAGTTTCTGTTCGTGTGTGCGTGTGTGAGAGGAGAGAGAGAGAGAGAGAGAGAATGAAGAATGAGTAGAAACCACGAGCCAAGTCGGTACGAACCAATTCCATGTTTAATTTGAAAGTTGTTCAACGCGACGACGATAGAATAGAACTGATGCTGCCAATTGTGCGAATCTTTCATTTTATAAGCGCTGTTTCGCGGCAATAACCTGTCATAGGTGTACCGCCATGTGTGTGTGTGCGTGGGGATTTCTTCATTGTGAGCAAAGAACATGGCAAACGAACGCAATGATGTGTGGCATTCTCTAAGTGGCTGCTCTTCGTCTTCAAAGACAATGAAGTTCGCCGGCGGGACAAGTGCTGGGTGGGGAATCTAGTTGATTAAACGAAATTTGGTTACGGCTTGGATTCAGGATCAAGGTGGTTCCATCGCCAGCCGAAGAAGAAGTGCGAAATGAGTCATAAAGCCGACGGAGGAAGATTACAGATAACATTGTTGTCGAATTTAATCTTCTCCTTGGAGCACAGCCACACTCTTGTAATCCTGGTAGTAAATTAATCTCGAGCCGTAATTACTACTTAAGATTATTACAGTTGCTGGCGGGACGCAGGGCGAGTGGTCGAGTTGTGAGTTGCGGGTGGTGGCGCGGCGTTCGAGCACTCACAGGCGGCAGATGTTTGAAATTTACGATACATTGAGAGAGATTAGTGGGATTGGGTAGCAAGTGGCTGAGTGTCGCGCACGAAAATAAAAGAGGGTTACTACGTGGTGGCCCGCTGACTGGTTACGGGAGTCGTGTAGTTGGTTGGGAATTTTCACTTATCAGATGGATTTGAGTTGTTTTTTTTTTTAGTATTTCCGTGGAAAGGGGTGGGTTAATGGCGGGGAATTGCTTGTAAGATGTGATGGGAGCAGAACGTGGGCGATTGTTGGGGACTTTGGGGTGTTGGGGCTGAGGAAATGGTTTGATTTGAAGGGAAAAGCGGCGAAGAACGTAGCAGAGGACACGCGTGTTTGAGGTGACGTACATAAATGGAGAAGGGCGGTTGGTAGGTCATTGGTTGTGCTAGGGGCCTTGTGTTCATAGTTCACTTAGACCGACGTCAATGGATCTTGCGTAAATTGATCTTGCGTAAATGAAGGGAACTAAAGATCCTTGGAGAGGCTTGTTGAGGTATCAGACAGGAGCATCATGCCAAGAAGAAGCACCAAGCCTCACAATATCTCCACGATCTGCTTCTTCTTTTTCTTTGGTTGGCGATACAGTCCGGGGTGGACATGGGTCTCTGCCGTACATGCCGTACAATCATTGCCAGACCTGCTAAAAATGTGAGAGAAATAAAAGAACCGATTCGTGACGTAATCGAAATCAAAAAAAGGTCCTTTTTGAAGCGATTCACGTCATTTGAATGCAGATCCTTTGCATTTAGTCCTCCATACACAGTTCCATCATATTTCACCCATTTGAATCCAAAATGTTTAAAAAAATCGACTTTTAAAAAAAATGGCACTTCGCAGAGGAAAAAATGCAGTAAAATGTGAAACGAAACGAGTGGACTTTTTCTGGTCTGAGAAGACGAAATTTAAATTTGGCGATTTTAAGGATCTGGAAGGACATTGAAGGATGGAAATGGGGAGAATATGCATGAACTACACCAGAAATCAGGAAATAACCCAGACCTTGGCTTAAATTGGTTGAAAATGATGGAAATTTGATATTTTGAGGTTCAGGGAGGTGGACATCTATTGCCGTCCTTTCGTTTGTCCTCTTGAAGTGAACAGATCGAAATTGGATGAAGTGTGGATGGAAATAGATCTGGGAATATGTATCCGTGAGTTTGTACAGCGGGCGAGTAGTAGTTCCTCGGAAAAGATGTGATCTATGAGCAGTACTTTACGTCTTGTGGTTGTGAGGGACTGTACGTGGTGAGTTCAAAGGGAATGAAGATGAATTATGCTGGCCAATGTCTTAAGAGGTGCACTAAAAGGAAATTCAACCACGCACTGCACAGCGACATGAGCCTTGACAGGCGTCTATGGATCCAACGCCTAAGGTGACTGAACTTTGAACAACCTAACTCCGGTCAGAAGAGTCTTCGGCATCGACAGAGAATGCCCACGTCTAAGGCGGTGGCGTACACAAGTGAAGAAGGTCCTCAACCAACGAAATTGGAGGCAGTTGGCTGAAGATTGTGCCAGCTGGAGATGCCTGGCTGAGGCCCAGGTTCCCCCGGACTGTAGCGCCATTAGAAATAGAAGGAGAAGTGTGCTAAAGGAAGGAGAAGTCGTTTCAACCACTCTCTGTACAGCGACATGGGCCTAGCTAGGTCTTAGGTGGCTGGCCCTTGGACAACCTAGCTCCGATCAGACGAGTCTTTGACTGACGAACCTGTGCGACAATGCTACGGAGGACGCGTACGTCACACACAAGTGAAAAAGGACCTCAACCAACTGAAGACAGCTAGCCAGACATCGCGCCAGCTAAATAGTCTTGTTGGTTGAAGCCCAGGTAGCGCCACACAAAGTACGTAGGTAGTGGCATGAATGCACTTAGGCCAAAGTAGGCATTGTACCGCCACGTGGGTGTTCAGACAGAAGGAAATAAAGATAAAGGGGGTTTATGACAGCCAGTTGGTTTACTCAAGAAATTTGACTAGCGCTTTGACTGGTATTTTGCTGAGGTCGTTGGTGGCTTTCCTCGTTGAGGGAAGAGCAGGACAATTGAGTGCTTTCCTCCTCTTCTTCGTCTAGGCAGCTTCTGCAGATGTCATTGGAAAAGTAGATCTAGTCTTTTTTTGTTTGGTAATTATATCCACTGAAGTGCTAAGCGCAACACAAAGAAGAAGATGATACAAAATGTCTTGCAGACCAATTCCTCGCTTGATCAGATCGATGTCCGTACAGTTCGTCGTTCAGTCACTCGAAACTCGACTTGCTTCTCGAAGCGACCAAAGATCTAGGCGTCCATTCTTCTGCTCCTGGGACTATCAAGGGCTTACGTTAGCTGCTAAACTCGTCGCCGATTTTTTCAATGTTGTTCTGTCTTCTGTCTCACCTACCTTGTCCTAAAATCGGCGACGATATCTTGGTTCTTCGAGAGAATTTCCTTCTCAGCCTAAAGCCACATCGATTGTCGAGAGTGATCCTTCGTTTTATCTCCTTCGGCGGTGTCATTTCTTGCCTGTCTTCGGCGCCTAGCTAGACAAAGTCACAACGATCCTCTAAACCACCACAAAATCCACCCACCATCTCATCGCACACAGTCCGCGGCGACTCTCTATGTTGAAGTGAAACCGTTTCCAACATCCATCTGTTCACACATTTGCTCCATCCTCATCCACAGCTTCTTAAACCATCCATTATCCTTCACCGCCGCGCCGCACACTCTCGCCATCCTTCGCTCAAGAGCAGTCGTTCTTTAATCCAAATCATTCTTAAATATTCTTCCTCCTCCCGCCGCTCAAAAAAAAGCTCGTCCACCCTCTCAAGTAAACAACTATGTCGCTGGAAAGCTTTCTCTCTCTCTGCGCTCGTTCGTCAATGCGCATGTCATCGAAATTCCTCATCAGCCGAAAACGTCAAAAAACCTCCGGGAAGGGATGGAAAAAAGGGAAAATTTCCCTAAACACAAGTAATGGGAGAAAATCTGCAGAGTACGCTTGCCGTCCTCTTCACTCGCGCGGCGGCCGCTCTCAATCTATACGGTTGGTCGATTTTCATCCCTCTTCGGCACACGGGGGGGGGGGGGGGGGGGGGGGGGGGGGGGATTTTTCGCCAACATTGTGTATTCTATTGTGTGTTGCGTATTTTTTTTTGTTTTGCCTCTCGATGAGGGATGAGGGCATCCGGAAAAAATATCCCGGCATGTTGTGTAAGCTCTCGCCGAAGAGAAAAGAGAGAGAAGACGCGAAAAAACAACACACAACAAGGATCATAATAGAAAGACCGAATTAAAAGCCTTTTCCTTGTCGCTTTTCTGCAGCAGTTCTCATCGAGACTTTGTCGTGACCATAGCACAGCAATCCGGGCCATCCAGTGTAGGGTTTCTGTTTCTTCTTTTTTTTTTGTACACCAAACACACTCACACTCGAACACGGTGTATACGAGTAACACAGGATATACGAATACGGCCATCTTTTTGTGGCACACTTACTGCTTTTATTTTTATTATTTGTGTGTTTTTGTTTTGTTTAAGTAAGAGAAACGGGGCAAACAAAAAATACGAATTGAACGCATTAATTATCAAGAGAAGACAAACATATCACGGTTTTTTTTTTACCGTGCGACAGTGGACGAGGAAAAAGTGCATAATTTCGACTCTTGACGTCCTTCTTGGTCCATCCATCCGTCGAGGGATATATTTGCAGTTCTCAAAGAGAGAAAAGAAAACTAAATCCTAGTGATGTCCTGTTTTGAATGAAAAGTTTGTTTGTTTGTTTGTTGCGGTGCGCGTGTGAACTGACGATTAACTCATGTGTCATTGTCCCTAACCATCGCCATCAGTGTCCAGTGTTCAGTGTCATCGTAATCATTGTTTGCTCTTGTTGTTGTTGTTGTTGATTATAATTGTTGTTATTGGTGCTGTGTTTCGTGGGAAATTGATTTTTTGCAAAACGCCACGTTCTGGCTCTGGGTCTTCTCCGGAAAAAGGGTAAGTTATCAGTTCTTTAGCTCTTCTTCATCTTCACCTTCGTTTCCCACCTCTTCTGCGGTGTTCTCCTTCCTCTTTTTTTTTTTTTTTTTGATTCTCGTCCTCGTTGCTAATAATATTAAGTGGGTGAGTCACACTCGCTCGAAGAGTCTCTCTGTCTGTCCGCCTGTGTGCGTGTGTAGGAGCTGAGCGTGTAGGGGAATCCTGCCACAAAATCTGTGTGAGGGAATTTTCCACTACTCCTGCATCGGTATTCAGACTTGTTGGCTGTGTGTGTGTGTGTGTGTTTGTGTGTTTCTGTGTGAATGCGAGGGTATTTGCGTGTGCTCCTCGTTGTGTCGTCATGACCTTCATGACTCATCCGAAAAATGTGGAGGCATACCCGTAGTTCCTTTACCCCTTAGTGTGCCTCTCTCACGTTCTGGGGGTTTCCCAGAGTCGTCATTCGCTCTCGCCCCCCCTCCCCCCTTTCTCTCTCAAAATCAGGAATTTATTCCATTTTGATCGTCTAATTGGGTGGCTCTGGCACTAGTGGGTGTTCTGTTGATACCGAGTTTCAGCGTAAAGTGTAATTACGTTAATTCGATCCTGATAAGAGGCTCACCACCCACTCGAATGTGTGGATGTGCCGACCGAAGGGCCAACATTAGTGTCCACTCCTGAAAGTGAGCTCCGCTGGCTGCGCAATTGTTTACACTTGTCAATTATTTAAATTTTTATTATCGGCTGGTCGACTGGGCTGGTCTTGGGGGAAATATGATTCTTCGACCGTTATTCGTCCCCAAGGAGGCGACTGCAACGACGGGGCTTGTTGAACTTTAATTGGAAAGGTTGCCATTATCGGGGGCGTGTGTTTTCTGAGAGTTAACACGTATTTTTAGCCCGATGAGTCGATTGTTGGTTGAATTTGTTAGCTGATGAGTCGATTGTTGCTTGAAGTGAAGCCTGTTTTCTTTAAGCTAATGAGTCGATTTTAGCTTGAAGTGACGGTGGAGTCCGGAGTTTCATTGAGGTTAAGCGGCGGACGGCTCTTTTGTTCGAATTCCCCACGCAACTTGACCTCGCCAACTTCGGCAAACTTGTTCACCTTGCGTTCATCAGCAGTAGGCTCTAGGCCGAGCACTGAAACCTGTCAAACGCCCCCCCTCCATGACTCACTCACCTTTCAACAAAACACACACACACAGGAAGAACATTTAAACGCAAAAACCCATTAAAGCATCCCACCCATCCCGTCCTCCTTCACTCTCATCAACCCTTCAGTTTATTCGGCATACATGGCTGAACAACAGCATAAGCTCGTTCATGCTTCGTGCGTCAGTGCCTGCTGCATATGAACTCCATTTCAACTTACCGCTAAGTAGCTCACGTTAACATGCAAAAATCTCTCTCGGTGAAAGTGTTCTTAATGCCAACGCGGGATTTTGTTTATTTTTTTTCCAAACATTCATCATTTCCCCGACCCGCTGACAAGTGGAAATGGGAAAAAAAACACCCAACAGCTGAGCTGGAGGAAACCCCCCACAAAGCGTTGACGATATTTCTGAACAAGTCCATTAATCAAGTGTGCTTGGCCGCGACCAGAGGCGCACGCATTTCACCTAGAACTGATCTTGGGCCCGGCGGAGATTAGAGAGACAACTGCAGTGAGTGTGTGTGTGTGTACGACATCAACCCTGTCTCGAACTAACCCTCGAGGAGGCATTTCCGCCCGCCGGCAGCTATTGTCGGGCGACAATGGATCCTGGGGGAGGGGTGGTAAATCCTGTCAAAGCGTTACATTAATTTTTCATGCAATTTAATGTGAATTTAAACAAAATGATGAACCCTCTTTCCACACTTGATGGGGCCCACTAAAAAAAAGGGACACGGTCGTCTTTCGTCAAGTTACACAAAGGCGTTGTGAAACAGGCGTCGTGACAGAGACGTCGTGACACAGGCCTTGTGACACAGGCGATGTGAAACAGGCGTTCCGACACAATCCCCGTGACACAGGCATCTTCAAGGGTTGCAGCCATCATCTGTCACTCCTGCAACCAGCTCAAAGCCCCCCCTGGACGTCAAATCAGGTTAGATTAATGCGTGCCAATTTATAAAAATATTAAATTCTCAAATCATAACGCAGACGGGGCGAGAACACTGAGAAGAAAAGAAGAAAAAAAAGAAATGTCCTTTCAACAATCACAGGAATGAGACACAGCCTGTCACAACTATTTATTCTGTCTTGTTGACTTTCCGTAATGAAGACTCAAAGTGCATGCGTCGCGTCGTGTGTATCATATTTACCTCACGGGAGGTTTTTGGACGTACCGAGATTCCTCTTTGTAATCGTGTTTGCTGAGGTTTTACAGGCGAAGAGTGTGTTTACTCGCCTTTCACTCAGCCGACGACGACGACGAGGACGAGATGAAGGCAGAGGCACTACAACGGGTGGCAGGATGATTGAAGGAAAATTCAAAACATGAACTGTTGAACGTCAGAGTAGATCGCGTGACAAATCGTCGGTGGAAGCTCATTTTTCACACAAAAAAACGCATAACGAATGGGCACTTAATTACTGTCGTCCCTCTCAGGGGCGGCATAAATCACTGCTGGCCCACGTAAGGCAGCCACATCAATTGTGTGGAGTCATGTTCGGACAAAAATGTACACAACTCCTTCACGTGGTCTCACGTGGAAAGGGGGGGAAGTTCTGTTTGAAGACGGCTGCCAGAAAGACAAGTTTTTGGCTGACTTTTGGTGACTTAGAGTGACTCCGAATGAGTCGGGGAACGTTTCTGTTGCCTTGGCGCTCTTCCAAGAACGTGTCAGAGTCTCGCTGGTGTCGGTAAATAAGAAGAGCACCCCTCAACCCAAAAAAAAAGAAACCAAACTCCTTTAACACAACTTGTAAACATCCATCTAATGATCAGCATATTGCCAGCCGAACAAAACGGGGTGCATACTTAATAGACGACCACAAATGGTTACATGAAAGCTGAAGCCTTCGATTCGATTCGATTCGATTTCACTGTCGAAGGACCACAACGCCTGTCTTTCTTCCCCCCCTCCCCAATGCCGATACGAAAGAAAGGGTTGTTCGCGCTCATTCCACTGCACGCCCTTAAATCAAACACACACACAGAAGTGTGAGCGGTCGTCCAGTGTGGTGTGGTCGTTAGACAAGCTATTTTTTTCCCAAAACAAGAAAAAATTTCAAGGATTTATTACGAATGCTGAAGAAAGATGCTTCCTCAAACCTGAGGTGTGTGCGTGGGTCGAAGGAGGGGAGGAGGGGACCTGTTTGAAATTCAAAAAACGTTTTAGTCACATTTCCACTTCGTCGAACTTTCGACTGGTTTTTCGTCGACGTTCTTCTCTTCCACTTCTTTGCATTTTGAACTATTCCTCTTTTCGTTTTTTCTCGACGATCCCGTGCCACATGAGGGTTTTCTCGAGGAGGAATCTTTGAAAAATAAACAACTGCTACTCTGCATTGCTGAAGTCGATTCGATTTGCTGTTGATGGGGAAAAATCAAGAAGAGCGAAGAGCCCCGGCCCTGGGGAGCAGGATAGCACACTCTCACATGTTTTTGTCCCAATCTGCAAGCGATAACGAGCAACTACACACGACGACGACGACACCACACGGCACGGTCGCAGGGATACAAGTGTATCTGCCACATATTACGTTTGAGGATAAATTAGATACGTTTTTTTTTCCCCCGTCTCTGCCCGGCCTGGAGCGCCGCAGTAATGCCGCAGAAAGTTTATTCCCATAAATCAGGGTGGGCTGTGTATCCTGGTTTATACCAAAATTCACCAAATGCCTGGTGTGCCTGGTGAGCCTGGTGTATCTCGGGGGCGAATGAAAAAGACAGACAGTTTGTTGCGGCATCTGAATAGTTGTGCATATTTCATGAGCACAGGACTACATTTTGATACACCGCCGCTGAGGTGACGGGATGCGGGTGAGATTTCAACATCATCACCTACAAATGCTTACAGCTTCACAGGACGGTGGCTAAGGCAATGGATGAGGAGGAGGAGGATGTGTGATTTGATTTGCGGCAGGAATGATGACTTATGAAAGATTCAGTGCGACATATGCATCGGGGATTCATTGTTGGGGAATGAGAAGATGAGGAGGCTGCTTGTTTGCCCTTTCTACCTCGAGCTCGTGGAATCATCTGCTTCTTGCCCACTTCCCATCTCGACAAATCATCTGTTTGTTACCCACCTCCCACCTCGAGGAATCATCTGCTTGTTGTCCATTTCCCAGCTCGTGGAATCATCTGCTTGTTGTCCACCTCCCACCTCGACGAATCATCTGCTTGTTGCCCTCACTCGCCCACTTCCTCGATGGTCATTTCATGAATTCCTTGATTCCATGAAACTACAGGCGGAACCCTACAAAAACCAATCGAGGCTTCTTTATGATTGCTCAGCACTTACACTGCAAATGTGTTGCCCCATTCCCTTAACAATCTCATTTCTTGTAAATTACTCACTTGATTCCAAAAACATCCCCATTCCGCCGCCCCCACCATTCCGGCTTTATTCGTCCAATTTCGCCTGCGAGGGATGGATGCGAGACTATAAACCAAATTTAACACCTATTTAATGCCTCCACTCAATCCGGCGACTTTATGACAGCCGTACGTCATTGTGACATTTCTCCGTTCTGACAGATCCTCCCTGTCATCCCACCGGTTGCAAAAGCGAATGCAAAGCAGGGGCCACCCCTAAAATTTTCATAATTTTTTTTCCCTGACGCACACATTAAAGCTGCTGCTCCCCACCACCACCGTCACCAGCTTTTTCGAACAGCAATTAATAATTTCAAGTGTCATCGTGCCGGCGACCTCTCGAGTCTTGGTACCTTGCTGCACCTGCTGCTGCAGTTCCATTTCTTCGTTGGCGGAGCCCGAAAAATGTGTGTGCACGCTGCTTTCAAGAACTCGCTTTATGTGTCAGTCGGGGGCAGCTGCAGGGGGGGGGGGGGGATTTTTGCATCTCCGACCATAGCGAGGGATCGCCTTTGATATACATAAATTGTTGTTGCTTGCCGTGTCCTTCTTTGAGACGTGGGTATGTTTGTTTGCTAAAGGCACACTCTTTGGATGCATTGAAGCGGCGGGATGTTAATGGTTTCACTGCCGCAAGATGGAGATTTTTGGCGAGGGAGCTAGATTATTATGCAGATGATGGGGGTTTTGCCAAGAGGTGGGTGCTGTGATGTGCAGGTGGATGTGCTTTAAAAACGGGGGGAGGAGGGGGTCTGTTGGTTTTTAGGTCTGTTGGTGATGGATGTTTGTCTGTGGCGGATGACGCATGATTCATCATTTCAAAGATCACAGCGAGGGGAAGCGTCGAAGCTACTAGGCTGGCTAGCATCGAGGGTGCCAAGTAGAGACCTCTTGAGTGAGAGAGACCGTCTCGATCATGTCTACAGACGTCTAGGGGAAATTGACAACTTCGCCTTCGTCTTGACACCTCCTCCTTGGACTTGGCACCTTCTTCTTCGTCTTCTCTGAGTGCTGGGATAGACCTGGGCCTCCACACACGTCTATTCGAGCTCGACAGCTTCTCCTTCGTTTTCTTAGAGTGCCGGGATAGACCTGGGCCTCCATACACGTCTATTCCAGCTTGACAACTTCTCCCTCGTCTTCTTAGAGTGCCGGTGTAGACCTGGGCCTCCACACATGCCTATTCGAGCTTGACAACTCCTCCTTTGTCTTCTTAGAGTGCCGGGGTAGACCTGGGCCTCTACTAACGTCTACACGAGCTCGACAACTCCTCCTTCGTCTTCTTGGAGTGGCGGGATAGGCCAACTGACAACTTCTCCTTCGTCTTCTTAGAGTGGCCGGATAGACCTGGGCCTCTACACACGTCTATTCGAGCTCGACAGCTTCGCCTTCGTCTTCTTAGAGTGCCGGTATAGACCTGGGCCTCCACACACGTCTATTCGAGCTCGACAGCTTCTCCTTCCTCTTCTTAGAGTGCCGGTGTAGACCTGGGCCTCCACACACGCCTATTCGAGCTTGACAACTCCTCCTTTGTCTTCTTAGAGTGCCGGGCCTCTACTAACGTCTACACGAGCTCGACAACTCCTCCTTCGTCTTCTTGGAGTGGCGGGATAGGCCAACTGACAACTTCTCCTTCGTTTTCTTAGAGTGCCGGGATAGACCTGGGCCTCCATACACGTCTATTCCAGCTTGACAACTTCTCCTTCGTCTTCTTAGAGTGCCGGTATAGACCTGGGCCTCCACACACGTCTATTCTAGCTTGACAACTCCTCCTTTGTCTTCTTAGAGTGCCGGGGTAGACCTGGGCCTCTACTAACGTCTACACGAGCTCGACAACTCCTCCTTCGTCTTCTTGGAGTGGCGGGATAGGCCAACTGACAACTTCTCCTTCGTCTTCTTAGAGTGCCAGGACAGCCCTGGGCCTCAACCAACAAGGCTGTCCAGCTGGCGCGACGCACTCCAAGTTGTTTTTCTCCACTTGAGTCATCCTCTGCTGCCTTGTCCCCTAGCGTCCGATTCAAAGGACACTCGAGTGGACCACTGGACAAGGGCAATCCCCCAGCAGGCATGTCTTCAGAATCTCTTACATTTTTTTTTTCAATAAATTACCCCCATTTATCAGCAAATCTTCGATTGTTTCGATCGGCATCCACCCCACCCACCCCCTCTCCAAAACAGAGCGCCTTAATTGCTCGTTAATTGTTCATAACTTTCTGCATTCACTTCAAAGCACACACTCGAGTGGATAATTGCATTCAAAAGGCCTCTCACATCGTTCCTCTCTCGCCGCCCCTCTCCATCTCACACAACCGAGGCAAGAACAAAAGCGTAGCTCCCCGTCTTACCGCGTACCGCAACTAATATGCGACACACAGAGTCCGCGCATTGTTCGAAATAATTGTGTTTGCACGGAATAAATGAATTTTTTTATCTCGAAATGGGACACATTCCCAATTCTCATGTGTAACCGGGTGCGCTGTGAACCCGTGTGTTTGTTCTTCGAATCGAATTCGTGTTTTTTTGTCCTACGATCCACTGGATTTTAATTAACGGCAAAGGGGATCATTTCAATATTTGCCCGACGACACCCTCTGATCGGTGGCAGGTCCTTCTAATCTCGCATCTGAAGTGAAAATCAATTATTCTCGGCAAACAGTGTGAGAGGGAGGGAGAGAGAAGGAGATCCTCTTCCGGAATTGATATCAACAATTGACAAGTAAATGTGAAATGAAAATTCCATGTGTCCCCCGAGAGAGAGAGAGGAGTGAGGAGATCCCCTTCCCACTCCCATGGCCCACACTAGAAGGGTTGTGCAAAAGGATGGAGATGAAGACAACTGGGAAAAAAAAAAAAAACAACACAAATGTTCTAACCTCAATGTAAAGTCCTTATAGCTTGTCATTCATGTTTTCGCCGGGGACGGAGGAGGGTTGTGTGTCTCTTGTGCTTGCTTTGTCTGCCACATTGAACTTGATATCGTGTCGATGGGGGGGCAGGGTTGGGGGAGGTAGGCTGGAAACACAAACAGAGGAATGTTTTACAGGGCTTTAAAAATATTTAATTAATCTTACACAGCGATGTGTCCACGGAGGATGGAGGGAATGCCACTGAAAAAGGGAAAGCAACATCGTCGTCCTTTGAATATTAACTTGCGCCAGAGGTTTGGGCTATGACTTGACTGGGGTCCCTTAAGCGATTATTGAACTTGTAAACTTTTTCATCCGAAATTTCGTAGAAAAAACTCTCCTCTCTTCTCTGTTTCTTTTTCGAGTTCCATCTCGTAGGAGGGAGTGAATAAAGTCTTGTCTAGAAGGGCTTACTTATGCTTGAGAAGTTGCGCTTGTTTGTCGAGTGGTTGTTGTTTAAATTTGCTTAGTTGCTTGGAGAGAGACAGCTGCGCCGCCTAACTTGTATCGATAATTAACTGTCAGCCTGTCTAGGGGTGTCGCGCAAAGGTGAAACTATTTCGTTTCCTTCTCATTAATTGGGGGGGGATCACATAAAATATGGATTCCTGCTGCAACTCGTTAAAACTTACGCGAAACTTTGCCTCATCCCACTCAGGCCCTGAATTACCGATAATCCATAACTAATTGCAAACAGTTTGCGACCGGATTTGCCAAGAAGGAACTCGGAAGGGGCGACGATGGTTTTTCTCTTCTTTAATTAATCTCGTCCCATTTGGTCTCGTCCGTCGACCATCCCCGCTCATTATCTTCTTTTTTGCTCGAAAAAAAAAAAAGCCATCACACATGAGTGCTCCCTTAATAACCGACACACGTCGTCGTTGCCATCACCGCTGTGCGTCGTCTCCAGCTAAATTTCATCCAAATCCCCGAGCAGCTGAATGACTTTCGGTCTCATCCGTGCCACCGTCACCAGCACCATTTCTCCGGTTTCAATATTGAATAGACGTAAACAGTTTTTATGAAATTTATTATGACGTAATAAGCCGAAATTGCATTGCAGGCTGTAGCGAGTGTGCGGCGCTGTTTAGAAACCAGTCAAGCACCATCCAAGGGTTGGCGGCATCGCCCCGATGACAGATGAGCGCTTGCATAGTCGGTCGTCGTCGTTGGTCGTGGCATCATCGTAACACCAGCTGTTTTTGCCAGAAAACCGCACACAAAAGCGGCACGGTTGGTGGTTCGACGTTTGTTTTTTAATCGTGCATCTACGCCTATCCTGACAACGATGACGACGACGACGAGGAATGGATGAGAGAGAGAGAGAGAGAGATGAGAAGTGATGGTCTGGTGTATCCATCCCCCAAATGACTACCAGTTTTGTCTGCGCTCTGAAAATGCCAGACAATGCGACGCCAACCGTGGGGTGGTTCTTTGCAAAAGGAGAAGAAGACGAACAACCGGCTCAGCTGAGGGGTGCTGCTGAAGTGAAACTGTGACTAAAATGCGTAATTTTGGATGTGCGACGCGCGAGTGCAGACCCAGAGGCCTTCGCAGAGGCTTTCAAATGTTCCAGCGAAGATTTATTGTTGAGGATTTTAATTTAAAAAAAATGCATTCAGTATCGTTGGTGGTGCTAGTGACGCTGGTGCTGCTGAATCGTGTTTCGTCCTGGTGATGATGATGCCAATGGGAGCTGGTGGTGGCGGTGGCATTACATCGATTAGATGTGCTGGGATGGGGGTGGTGCTTTTCTTTTCCAATCACAGTAACATATGGAGCATGTTCAAGAGCAGTGCATAAAATTTGAATAAATCAGGAGAAGGGCTTTCGAAGAATAGTGGGATTTATGGGATTTGGTCTGGTTGGGTGGTAGTTTTTGTGTGATATTCCGGGGAAACCTCGTTCATTGAACGGCTTTCGCTGGATTTCGTGGGTTTCCTACGTTCTTCTTCGAAACTGTGGCTAGTTCTTGATGAGATGCCGGGGGAACCTCGTTCAGTGAGGATTCCGTGGGACGTCTACGTTTCTTCTTCGAAACTGCTGCTAGTTCTTGATGATATTCCGGGGGAACCTAGTTCATTGAGGATTCCGTGGGACGTCTACGTTTCTTCTTCGAAACTGTGGCTAGTTCTTGATGAGATGCCGGGGGAACCTCGTTCATTGAATGTCTTTCGCTGAATTTCGTGGGTTTCCTACGTTCTTCTTCGAAACTGTGGCTAGTTCTTGATGAGATGCCGGAGGAACCTCGTTCATTGAGGATTCCGTGGGACATCTACGTTTCTTCTTCAAGACTCCTGCTAGTTCTTGATGATATTCCGGAGGAACCTTGTTCATTAAAGATTCCGTGAGTCGTCTACGTTTCTTCTTCGAAACTGTGGCTAGTTCTTGATGATATTCCGGAGGAACCTCGTTCATTGAGGATTCCGTGGGACGTCTACGTTTCTTCTTCGAAACTGCTGCTAGTTCTTGATGATATTCCGGGGGAACCTAGTTCATTGAGGATTCCGTGAGTTCTTCCGCTAGTTCTTGATGATATTCCGGGCGAAACTTGTTCATCCAGGATTCCCTCTGCTGGATTCCGTGGGTTTCTTACATCTCTTCTTCGTAACTGCTTCAAAATTCCATAAAGTTGAGCCACATTGTAGTTGTTTTTAGCTTAAATCATTAAACCCCGATGACAGCCACTTCATAAGCAGCTGCTGTACTACTGTGCTGCTGTTCTGCTGATTCTGAACCGCCGCCATCAGTTGATCAACAAATTAACGAGGAGTTTATTGAAAGTCCGGAAATTACTTTCAATAAATTCATTCTCTCTTGGACTTCGTTGCTCGCTGTTGTGCAAAGACAAATATACATCGTTATCGTGGCAAAACAATGACAAGCCAACAGCCCCCCCTCCAAGCTCGTTTGACCAGACAAGGCTATGAGCCACCGCCACGCCACCACACTGCTCTCGTTGTCCACCAATCGGATCCAGGCCGTCAGTGGGTGAAGCAAACACCATTTTGCATTGACAGAGCGAATTGTAAATCGTTTAAATGTTGTGAACGAAGGCGGATGGGTGGGGATACGAGGCAACATCGGCTCGGAAGCCAATGCTGTTCAGTTTATTTTCGTAACAGGCATTTTTTTTTCTTCTTTCTCTCCCTCCTCCATGCATTGCAACTTGACGCTATAAATATGATAAGCCAGTGCTGAAGGGACTGGGACTGCGGCCAGATGCAAGAAGAGCGCACATAACCTCAATTTGTGCAGGTGCCTGGATGCACACATCGTTAATCCGAAAGTGAGATTGAGAACGACGTAAAATCGATTCGTTTTGTAATTAAGGAATGCTGCTGCTTACTCGGAGGACTCTGTTTGGAATTAAGATACTTGGGTAATCTTGGATTAGCCAGTCGTGTCGACATTTGAGCTGTCCAGGGCTGTGTGTGGTTGGGTGGAGGGTGAACTTAATTTAAGTGTGTTTGGGGTTCAATTTGTTGTTCATTTGTATTGTTTTGCTGTGGGCTCAGTGCCGAGGAGGAGAACGGAGGTGGCACGCTTGTGATTGCACGTCAAAGTCTGCTGCAACAGTCGTAGCTTTTCTGTTCTCTGACGAGATCACAGGCTCCTCCTTTGTTGGACCGATTGAGTAGATTCCAGGCTTGTGTACCCTCGCAACAGAGTGTTACTTCCTTTCAAATGTACTTAACCCCTATCTCTCTCCCCTTTCCCCTCGAACGACATCAAAGTCTGATCATAATTTGCCAGAGAGCTGTCTGAGTGTTCAACAGCCAACACCGCCACTGTTGACACACAGTCTCTTCCTCTCCCACAGGCGACATGCATTCACCGATTGACTACCATCGCGGGCATAAAATTTAATAGGATGACAAATATTTGGTCTGGAACCACGACCAAACTGGTTGTTTGTGCGCCTCGTTGCGTCATAGGTTAGGTTCGCGTGACCTACGAGTCAGAAAAAAAAGAAAAAAAAAAGCCAATTGGCTCAACGCCAGAGGACAGATGACGGGGTGGTGATGGTGGTGGTGCTAGTACTGCTGCTGCTGGATGGTGAATAGGGTCGCTGGATCCCCGCTTGATTTGTGATACATCCTATCCCCTTGAGAGTTTACTTAATCGGCTGACGACGAGCATGCAGAGCTCTGCGGTTTCAAGTAACCGCCGACGACCTTGTTCGATGCCAAATATTCGATAATAGCGTGGAGGCGGACGACCGTTTGCCAAGTGATTTTGTCTGTGGATAAAAAAATAAAAAAATGTAGAACCTGTCAATCGAGAGGCAAACGAAAAAGGCACTCACCACTCTGTTGGATCAATATTACGAAAGGCATTCACAGCACAAGTGAATGCATTTCCCCCCATGAAACCTTGCAAGTTACACTCACATGTTACATTGACCTCATCCAAGTGGAGACCGTGCCATTTCCGCGAGTAGACATTACCTACCTGGCCTCGAAATGATTCAACACACGTCGAGTCTTCATCATCGGAGCAGAGCCAAATGATTTGAAGCGACATAAGCGAATTGTTACCCTCGCCCAAACCCCATGGCGCAGGCCCTTTACAGTTTAAGTACACCTGTGTCCTCGGTTTTGTCGATAAATCTTTTATGGCATGCAGTACTTTTAGCACCTTGTGCGATGTGTGTGTGTGCGGGATGGCGGAATCCATGGTTTGGCGCGCGTGCAACCGTTGCTGTGGGGGGAGGGGGCGAGAATTTATGTGGAACCCATGTTAATCTCGAAGAAATCGAAATCAATAACTCAACGAAAGCAACAAGGGGTGGCAGGAGGGGAAGAGAAAGAGAGAGAGAGAGAGAGAGGTAGAATGAGTGAAACACAAACATTATGCATAACAATAGTCGGAACGGCAATGAATTCCTATGGCAACCGGCATCCACTCGCAGTGCTCGCTCTCAAGTTGAAGAATTTTTCAATTAAAGGACTTCATCCGCAAGGACAATAGTTAATTGGCTACAAATTACCAATTGTGTCGACACAATTGGATTCCATCCACCAATATTCCCCAGCATCAGAGCGCTCCTTTAGTCGTCCACACCTACCCCCCTCCCCCCAGGACGCCCATCCGCAGACACTTCGACGAACAAGCCGCTGCCGATGCTAAGTGAGGAAAAGCTTCATTCAGCCGCCTCTAGACGAGGATGTCTTGCCGCCAATAAATCTCTCCTCTTGTCGGGGCAAGCCCTTTGGCTGTCGTCTCACAAATTGAATTAAATTCGCAGCACTATTGGCCTTCAATGGAGGAGGTTCGACTTTCTGCTGATTGTGCCGCGAACCAGACTTAACGCACACACCCACACATTCCATCGAACTAGAAAACTGTCGACTGTGACAAATTGGAATCGAATATCTGGCTACGATCGAAGGAATTGGCAAAAGCAGCTTGTGCATGATGGCGAATAAAATGGGATTAAATGTAATTAGACTTAACAAGTCTCAAACGCAACGCCATGCCACAAGAACAACACCGGAAAAGTCAACAAAAAAGTGATGGCGAGGAGGCCAGCCACCCTTGGCACTTTGATGAATCATATTTCGTGCGAATTCCCCGACAGGACTACGCTCACATTCTCGGCAAGCAGACGTGCCAGAAAAAGTTTGACTTCGCCCCCTCCTTGATGGAGAGAAATTGATCGACTGGAGTGGGGTGGGGGTTGATTTTTTCGGTACAGAAGGGGGCAAGGAGTGCGTGCTGGCTTTGGACAACTTTCACAGATTATTCACACATCCACAGGCGACGGATAAATCAAGGTTTCACTGGGAACTGTGAAATGGAAGGGTTTTCCTTCAATCCAATTCACTTAATGGGCAGCAGTTTAAATTCACTGCGAAAGGCAATTGACCTCTCGGCACTCCGCTCATTAAGTCCCACCATCCAACGCTTCATGTCTGTGAGTCTAATAACTTTATTACCCAATTCACATTCGCATAATCACGAGGATCACACGACAGCAGTGAGCAGCCGCCCTTAGCTTGCCTTAGCTCGAATCACAGAGAGCAGACGACAGACACTCCTAGCACTCCTCGCACTCCTCGCATCGTCTCCGGACTCTGTTTGTGTGTAAATAAAAAAAGAAACTTTCCCAATAAAGTGGTTATCTTCATTTCCCAACTATGTCATTACCATTGAGGGTAGTTAACTCTACGACACATGATTTCACCGCGCGCCCCTCTGCTTTGGCTGTACACCCGTGTTCTTCTCTGGGAATCCCTGTCGGGGGATCCAATCAGTGTGTGCTTGCGTGACCGAAGGGAGTTTAGGACGACACGACACGTGTGCGAGTGTCCGAAGTTAAAATTAAATATTTCCACATCCGCCCACCGGCTAAGCCACGGTTAATTCGCAATTTGTTGATTCTGCCGTGGGTTCTGTTGTTGATCCACCGGGAAGGGGTTGGCTGATGGGTGTCTTAGGAAGGACTACCGCTTCGCCCCGTTCCACTTGATCTCTGATTAATTGCACTCAAATTGTCTCTGCTTTGAGTTCCGGTGGGTGTCTTTTGACCGCCGACGAGAGACGAGATGCTTCCACAGGCATCCGGTTGCCAGGGGGGGCAGCTTCCTTTGAGTTGGCAGCCATTGTAAATAGGTTTGCTCATTTGAACACGGGCCAGCTCCCTCCTGCAGAGGCAGAGTGAAACTTTTTTGCTTTCAATTTATTGAATCTGAAATTGAAATGAAAATCGAGAAGGACCGTAGCGTAGAGGGATGGATTTTTTTAATTACACTTAGACGTACTTGCCAGGCGGCAGCTGGTGGTGCCCTTTATTGCATGCGACCCTCTCTCCATCGGCAGCTCCACCTCCATCTCTGCAGCAACCCTCAGTCTCCACTTAGCGGCGCGCAGTAATGGTTCTGTAATTAGAAAAAAATAAAAAATGAAACGAAGTCTCCTTGATGAGACCGCAGTCAGTCGAGCGACATGACGTTGAAGCGTTGCGTGCAAACCAGTGTGGACACATTAGAGTGGCAGTCGCATCGCAAAAATTGTAATTAAGCTCGTAGGATGCGTGCGTTCAGATAAATGTTTGTTCAGGTTGTTTTTTTTTTCAATTGCGGGAGAAGAACAAAAGGAAATCAATTACACATCCTGAGGGTGGGTGGGGGCGCCACAGCCCTCCCGGTGTCACAGGACGTGTTCGTTATGTTCGCCCATCCAAGATTGGACTGAAATACTAATCAATCAAAGGAGCTGTGCGGATTGAATATGAACATCTTGCGAGCGAGAGTGATGATAATGATTGAGGGTTGGTCGGTCGGATTCGCCTATTGACGTACGTGTTTAATAAGCCGTGTTGATTATGTGCCTGGAATGGGGGGGGGGGGGGGGGCATAAGTCAATGTTTTGACACTTCCTGTGGATAAGTGGGAGATTTGTGAAGATCGTGACATATGCCAGCCCACACTCTGTCAACAGTTTGACAGATTTGTGAAGATATGAAGATCGTGACATATGCCAACGAACACAGCCCGCACTCTGTCAACAGTTTGACAGATATGTGGAACGTGTTTGTTGCCAAGGACTAAAGGCTTTACAATTTCCCCATGAATGGTCCTTTCACCGAATCCCACACAATGCTTCCATTCAATCTAAGCGCTCCCTTCCATCCAACAGCTTCCCTAAATCGCAGATAAACGCTTTCACTTAACCGTGTCACGCTGATTACTGTCCCAAGGCTCTCGGCCAAATGTCTTCCTCATCGCCACTCAGTGTGCACCTGCATCCATCACAAATCACACGCGATGCTCATTAATCTTTAAAAGAAGAGTCCTTTTCATGAATTCGAAACAGGGAGTCGCAGTGGGATGGGTGGTTGGCTTCCATTGAAAGACGTTAGCTTATGTAACACATCTCGATGGTGAATCTGTCGCATTATGAATACCACAAGCAACTTGGACCGCATCCAAGTGAAATATCTATATTCGGACAAACACAAGGACGACCACCGGCGGGCCTGACTTATTAAAAATTCAAAATGAAGTCCATTGCTCCTCCACCTCCAGTCATTCGCTTCTCCCATTTTTCTGCTTTGTTTCAATGGCTCTCCTGGGACACGTGTTTCCTATAAACCTCCTCCTCGCTCGACGGCATCACAGTCCGTTCGTGAGTCTTCCCTCAACACGATGTTGTTCTGCAAACGCTGCTGGATTGATTTCTACGAATCCGAGTCGTATATTGCTTGCTGTGGTCCCTGCGCCGGACTTTATCATCCCAAATGCGTTAATCTACCAAAAACGACTGTTGACGCTGTCCGGAAGATTGATGAACTCGAGTGGTATTGTGTCGGCTGTCGCAGTATGTACAGGCTACAGTTGTATTTTGAGGTTAGTTTGCACGAATCTCACTGAAAGAAACATCTTGTGCGAGTAATTTGTGCCACTACAATGTGAAGTGTGGGTGTGTGTGTGTATGGGAGTGTGTTTGTGTTTGCTGGGAGGTTTTTGTGGGGATCTCAACGAAGACCTTCAACTCTCAAGTGTCACCACTCTCAAACAGAGCTAGTGTCGTTTGTTGTCGAAGGAAAACACTAAAACAATGGTGAGAGGTTGGGTGGGGGGTGGAGAGAGAGAGAGTCATTAAGAAATGTGTACACACACAGGAAGAGTGTTATTAAACGACAACAGCAAAAAAAGAAATGAAAGGTTGACAGAGTTTTGCATCTCGAGTGACAAGTGAAAGCGTGAGACCAAAATGACCCCCGCGCCTCATTCCACTCATCAGAATCTCTTTTCTCTCCGCATTGACACATTACTTCGGGGCACAACTGTAATGAACCACTTCAGGAGCTAGAGAGTCGAAGTACACTGTAGTATCGACACCCGACGATGATAATGGCCGCCTGTCAACCCGTATCGTGTCATTTGCTCTTCTATTACATTTAATGACACACATCTAGACGTGTGCAGTGCGTGTGTGTTTGTGTATTTGAATCCTTTTTAGTCAGAATAATGGCAAAGTTATGACATTTCTACGTCGCCGCAAAAAATTACGGTGAAGTGGCACTGTGTTGCCTGGCGTTCGGCATCACAAAGTCCTGACGAAGAATGTGACTTCCTTTTTTTTTTCTTTTTTTTGCGCTGACGTCAGCACCGAGTGGGGGGGGGGGGGGGGGGGTTAATTCTCTCGCTGGAAGGTATATTGTGTGCTGGTTTCAAAGAAAATTGTTTCATTAAATTCGAACAGAGGGCCGTGGGATGTAGGAGCCGGATGGGCTGCTGAGGATCATAATCCGTGTGACCTTGCTTGTGGTTGTAATTGTAACGAAGGGAGAGGGAATTATGTCCAAAAGAAAGGATTTATCTCGTTAAAATTTGTGGGAAAGCGTGTGCAAAATGAGTGCCACTGGTTGGATGGTGGTTTCGTAATTGAGTCGGACTTGATGGCGGTGTGTGGGCGTTTCAGTAGGCGCGTGTGGTTTTGCTGGGTGTGCTTAGGCATTAGAGAGGGTCCACGAGAATGGTCAGGCTGTGCAGAGAGGCGAAATAGGCGCCTAAGTCTGAAGCGGCGATAGGGACATAGTTCTTTGACTTCGAAGGAAAGGCAGCTAAGCCCTCGTTAGGACATCGTTAGCAACTGAGTTGGTTCTTCGACTTCGAACGAAAGGGAGCTAAGTCAGTAGCGTCGCCTGGTCTTCCGGGACACCGTTTGCAACTGAGCTGGTTCTTCGACTTCGAACGAAAGGCAGCTAAGTCCGTAGCATCGTTAGGTATTCCGGGACATCGTTCTTTGACTTCGAACGATAGACAGCTAAGTCCGTAGCGTCGCCAGGCATTCTGGGACTTCGTTCGCGACTGAGCTGGTTCTTCGACTTCGAACGAAAGGCAGCTAAGTCCGTAGCGTCGCCAGGTATGCCGGGACAACGTTCGGCAGCTAAGTCCGTAGCGTCACCAGGTATTCCAGGACATCGTTCGCGACTCAGCTGGTTCTTCGACTTCAAACGAAAGACAGCTAAGTCCGCAGCGTCGCTTGATCTTCCGGGACATCGTTCGCGACTCAGCTAGTTCTTCGACTTCGAACGAAAGGCAGCTAAGTCCTTAGCGTCACGTGGTCTTCCGGGACACCGTTTGCAACTGAGCTGGTTCTTCGACTTCAAATGAAAGGCAGCTAAGTCCGTAGCGTCGTTAGGTATTCCGAAACAACGTTCGGCAGCTAAGTCCGTAGCGTCGCCAGGTATTCTGGGACTTCGTTCGCGACTGAGCTGGTTCTTCGACTTCGAACGAAAGACAGCTAAGTCCGTAGCGTTGCCAGGTATTGCGGGACATCGGACCAAGTTGATCCTTGCCACGAATGACACCTTGGCCACCGAAGAAGAGGAGGAGTGCAAGATTGAAAGATTGAATGGAATAAGGTGTCAGGCACCTTTAACAACGAAGCATGCAGTAGCAGAAGAAGACTGTACCTTAGCTTCATGTCCTTCATGTCCCCCCTTCGAACCTCGTCAAGGCTTACAGTCACGCGACGTGCTTAGTCAAATTGCCAAATTACACCAAGCGACACCGCCTTATGTCGCCTAATCCCTGCTCCCCTCCCCCCAACTTCCTGTCACTTGTTGTGTCAAAAAAAAGGGGTGTTTTGTTCGAATTAACCCTTGTCTCTCCCCCCAGAAAAAAAAGAATCCCTTCCATCATCCAACAAAGCAGAAGAAGACGAACAACTCCGCCCCCGAGGCGACCCAATTTTTCTTGAACAAACTTTTCCTCCAGCATTGCGAGGGCAACTGCCTTGTCTTGCCTTGACTCTGCCATGTCCTGCCTCGTCCTTCTGGCAGAGATTATCTAATTGAAAGAATTCTCTCAAAATCGGTTGCACATAATGAAGGGGCAACACCCCTAAGCCCGGCTGAGTGATTGCATAATTATCTTTCTTTTCAATCGGAACATCATGAATTCTCATTTGTAACCCAAAATGTTTGTGTTTTCTTCCTCTTTTCAGATATCTATCTGTGATGACTATAGCCTGCCCATTGATTTTGTGAAGAAACGACCGTCCAGCTTCGATCCGTGTCTAGCTGAAGCGATACCGAATCCAGAAACTTGGGTTGCTCCCAGTCCACTATCGGATCTTGTAAGTAAAACACTCGCACACACTCTCACATTGCAATTTAAAGAGCGAAACGACGTCCAACCAGGAACGGGTGGGGAACTGAAAATATTCACTCGAATGAACTTAGATAACGCCAGCATCTGTTTCCATCCAGAAATAGACAAAAAAAAAAAAACGGCATGTCCAAGTCCCAGTGGGAGCGGTAGGGAGCCGAGAATACGAGGGCTTTTATTGATTTTTTTGTAGTTCAGTAGTTTTGCCACTGAATCTGCTTTGATTTTGACACAAAATGACTCAAAAAAAAAGGGAGGAACGCTGATGGAAAGGTAAGGACCGTGATCCGGTTGGTTGTCGGCAATTGGTGTCAGGGGGCTTAGAGTGCTTGTCCTTTTGTTGTTGCATTGTTTCTGCTCGAACGAGGTCCAGCAAGCACAAGTGGTGTCAAGAGATGACATGTGTGAGAAAGTGTTACGAAAACGAAACGGATTGAGGGACACTTCAGGCGAATTCATCTCGTCCAAGAGCTTCTCCTCAATCTGATAAGAGCAAAATACAATTTCCTGCATAAATCGGGACTCCTCCAACAATCCTCTGCTCTGCTGTGTGTATCAGGCTCCCATTCGAATCCGTCCGCAATCCTCTGCTTGTCCATCGGCATGTGCATGCGCGCGTCGGCGTTCTCCTCCCGATGGGGGCAGATTATATTTCAATTATGAATCCGATTAATTCCCCAAGCAGGGCAATAAATCCAACGACATCCATGAATAGAATATTCCCAAGCTTGCACCCACAAAATTGATGTTCAACCCCGTCTCCTCTTATTACATCCGCGTCTCTCTCTCTCTCGCTCTCTCTCTTCGTCGGCCACCTGAAGGAGCATCAACATTGACCGTTATTAATTAACATCCAATCTACACACACATGTCTGAGTTTGCAAAACGAAAATTGATGGCTCGTAATTAACAACGAACATCAGACCACAAAAGGAGGCAGCACACCGTACCCCAAGGGTTGTCGCGTTATCGGGTATCTAAATTCGATACATTTATGACGAAGCAACGAGCGACTGTGCGGCTGTGTCAGAGTCTGACGATGGCATGAGAATTAATTTCCTTTTCATATTGTCACATTAACTTGACGTCATTTGTCATGGCGGTTGGATGGCCGGGCTTGGAGCTCATTTCACCTGAACACCGAGTGAGGGCGAAAGTGAAGGGCAGTATCATCATCATCAGGAGCTGAAGTACCACCAACAGCAGCAGCAGCTATACACCCCCCCCATCCAGATGCGACCGCAAAAATTTGATATTTGCCTATGACTCCCTTAGCAAAGAGCAATCTTCATTCTTCAGCCTTAACAATGGGCTCTGCGGTAACAATGGAACATTATACGGCCATGCTTGTGTGTCTGTCCCGTCAGCCTTCAGCCTTCAACCATGTGTACCCCCATTTGAATAAGTCGCCCTGCGAGGAATGAGCCGCAGAGAGAGAGAGATAGGCTGGCCTGACAGTCAGTAATGACTGCGGTCTGGTCTGCGGTGGACGGGGCTGGTGGCTGGCATATTTCATGTGGCATTAAAGTTGACGTACAAACGCTTAAATACTTGTGACAAAGCATTCCATCTCTAGACTCCTTCCCGCTTGTCCCTGGGTGTGTTTATAATTTATGTCGTAGGCGATGTATTTTCGAAGAGGGGGGGTGGGGGGCTCTATCGGAGACTGACTCAAAGATGGCACATGTCTCCGCGCGAACACGCATCCGTATTTATGACCTTAAGACTTAATCCTCCCCCCGGTATTCATTAGGGAACCAGAAAAGGGGTGCCCTCCACGCGCACACAATTGGATGCAAATGGTTTCTTTTTTCTTTTCGCTTGTGGCTCTGCAATCTGCCAGATAACATCTATATTTCTTTCAGTTGTCACCTGCAGATTTGGCTGCGTGAATTATTGTCCTGCGGCGTATCTAGGCAGGACTGGGTGTTCCTGGGAAGATGATGATGGACTGATGTAACATGTTGTGATGGCATTTGCATCTCCAGGTGAAACCCCTTCCTGTCCTTCTTGGCAAGGAATTCATCATCTGAGTGGAGGCGGTGAGTTCTCTTCTCGAGGATCTGCTTCGAGTCAGTGGCTCCACATTGAAGACTAATTGAGGTTCTCGTTGGAAATTCCACGGGGAGCGTCATAAAAATTAATAAAACCATAAAGCAACACATAAAGAGAGAGAAAGCACACACCCCTCCATCAATTGATGGCTGATGCGACGCTTACTTGTAATACAATCCCCTCAAGGACGTCATTCTCTAAACATCCACCCAGCCCCCTCCGTCATCTCGTACACCGTTGTGTCTCGTCAAGTGGACAATTTAGATAAATCTAATTAGAGAAATTTCGTTAAGGCCATACCCATCAAGGGAACGACGCTGGCAACTCTCGTATTCATCCTTAAAACGGCTCTATATGAGGAAATCATAAGCGGGGACGATGATACAACAGAGCATCATCACAAGGCAGCCAGCCCAGCAGCAGAGGCGGTAGCAGCAGCGATAGCAACCACGATTGCCCGCTACCAGCAGCAAAAGTAATATTTTTTGATAATGAAAAAATTCCTTTCATTATTTGAATACTTGTGCCGCTCTCATACCAGCACACACACACACACTCGTGTGCAGATGCAACGTCCTGGCAGACGGGCAGACGACGACTATGAACTGCCTAGCATCCATTCGCGCAAACCAAAAACCAACCCTCAAAATCGTCCACCCACCGCAAAATACACCGTCGTCACTACCACATGCAGACGGCGAAAGGAAATCAACAGCAGTGCAGGAAGGCAGCATTTTCAGAGCCAAACTCCAAAGTGCCTACTTCATTTTTATGACTCAAATAGAAGAGAAAGAGAGAGAGAGAGCATCGTTTTTTGCTCGCTCGGCTATTGAATAGCTTAGATATTTGTACCGTTGCCGTGGTGAAAATCCCTTTAATAGGTCCTTCCACACACCGTATCGACGCGCGGGGGGGGGGGGGGGGGGGTTCTTGTTGTCTGCCAGTGAATCTGATTTCGAGCCGTCGCGCGCGCCGTCCCCCCAAGCCATGAGCACACAAATATGAAGCCTTTTGCTTACACGTGGATCACAGTCAGTCGGTCGGTCGGTATCAGAGAGAGAGAGAGAGAGTGACGGGGTCCTTTATTATTTTATATAATTTTGTTTGTGTAGAAAATATTTTGGGTACCATCCCGAACTTCAGACGGGATCTGTCTCCATGGGGGTGCTGCTGTTGCTGCTGCTGAGCGTTCCATGAGACGGAACCCTCTTCCGCTTTATTAATTTCAATGAAAATCGAAAAAGGATGCCGGAGGAGGAGGCGGTGAGCAGAGACGAAAAAATACGCCCTCTCATTGATAATCAAAAATAAATATTTTATCAAGATGACAAGGGAATGTCTTAAGCCGCCGCGAAGACGCACAAACATGGCACGGCTCAGCGGATACCTGTTACTTGGTGATAAAACGAACTCAAGAGGATTATCCTTTTCTCAAATATTGCTTCCCTTCCAAAAAAAGAAAAGAAGTCACAATCCAGCCACGAATTAGATTTCTTTTTTCGTCCAATTTGTATTAATTTTTAAGTCTCTTCGGAAGGGCACCTGTGTGTGTAAGTAAGACCGAACGGAGGAGCCTGGTGGACTTTTGTTCGCTTTTGTCAAACGTTTCGCTTGTCATCGTCGAACCGATTGATGGATAAGAAATCTGCTGCGACGGCATTTCGATGACTGGCATCCTCTGGTGTCCAACTTCAAGGGGATTTGCAGTCGAGTTCATCGAATGATTGCAAGTGGCTCCTTTTCGTCCAACACACAAAAGCTGTTGTACGCTGATGTTCACTAGTTCTGGAGGGTGACCAGATAAGAACGATAGGAAAAGAAATTCAAATAACACAACAACGATGTGAGGTACAAAAACGATTGTGGCTCTATTTTGAAGCTACGTTCATGACATTGTGTGTGAAATAGTGCAGTATTCAAATTGCCGCCTCGCTACATCCGTGTCATCAAGTACGAAATAGTACATCACTCAAATGGTCATCTCGTCCTCGCAGTGCCTCCCCCGGCAGTGCTTCAAGCGGTCGGTCCAATTTTTGGATAGCTCGGTCCAATGTGTGCGGCGATATTCCGACAATAGCGTCTCGAATATTGGCCGAGAGACCGCCACTCGTGAGTGGCGTCAGCACAATCTTGTACGGATGGAGGCGGAAGTCCTCATTATGGTGGTGACCAGATAAGAACGATAGGAAAAGAAATTCAAATAAAACAACAACGGTGTGAGGTACAAGGCTGATTGTGGCTTTATTTTGAAGCTACATCCAATTTTTGGATGGCTCGGTCCAATGTGTGTGGCGATATTCCGACAATAGCGTCTCGAATACTGGCCGAGAGATCACCACTCCTGAGTGGCGTCAGCACAATCTTGTACGGATGGAGGCGGAAGTCCTCATTATGGACCTATCACACAGTCACAAAGAGACATAAGTCAAGGTCCATATGGTCAAGTTCATCGAAGGATTGCAAGTGGCTCCTTTTCGTCCATCACACAAGCTGTTGTACGCTGATGTTGACTAGTTCTGGAGGGTGACCAGATAAGAACGATAAGAAAAGAAATTCAAATGAAACAACAACGATGTCAGGTACAAAAATTATTATGGCTTTATTTTGAAGCTACATTCATGACATTATATGTGAAATAGTGCAGTATTAAAATGGGCGCTTCCCTACATCCGTGTCATTACGTATGAAAGAGCACATCATTCAAGTGGCCTCGCTGGCAGTGTTTCAAGCGGTCGCTCCAATTTTTGATGGCTCGGTTCAACATTTGTGGCGATGGCGTCTCGAATTTTAGCCGAGAGTGACTGGCGTCAGCGTCCTTATCATTCATCAGGTGAAGCAACAGTCTTTATTATTCGCCTTGTTGTCCGTGGATGTGTCGCTGTGAGGAAGTTCACTGGGTTCCGTGAACACGAAAGCCGTTGAGAGCAATTAAATTCGTGCAAGTCAACTTCATCGCCTCATCCCTTCCTCAGTCGATGTCATAATGAACTCTAAGCATTTCCAATTCCACGTAGAATCAAGCGGAGACCCATCCACTCCCTCTCTCCATCAGAACATCGCACTTAATGGTTTTCCAAATGAACTTTAATGTGAAACAAAGCAGTCCAACGACCTCACATCTCCCCCTAGAAATCACTATTCACCTCTTACAGCGTCCCTTAAGCAATGTCAATAATTAACAATAATCTAATAATTTCCCATTCCCCTCGGCTTCGGCCCGACTTCACTGATGGAACGTGATTATCTCACCATTGCCCAAATGGCCAGCACTTCGTTCTAATTACTTCCAAATGAGATTTTCTCGTAAATTGTAAATTTCCACCGCCAGCCCGTGCTATCGCGATACCGATACGACGCTGAACTGACTCTTGCACAAGCACAAAGGTAGCAAAAGAGTAAATAAATATCAGAATCTCTCTCAAAGAGATGTGTATTGCCAAGCCTCGCGAGATGTGCTCGTAAGTTAGAGAACATTTTATTTAATTAAACCAAGTTGTCTTAAGTTTAATTGCCAGAAATGTAGTCGATGCTGGAGTGGGCCAGGCATAGAGAGCCTCTAAACGTGCAGCCTAGTCGTGTGGTGTTCCGCGCCGGTGTGGTGTGTGAATGTTAATGGAAATCTTTCCACTTGAGGGAACTTTGAAGTCGAAAAACACGACTAACAAGGATTCATTTGCATCGAGATGGGGGATGGTGAGGATGTTGTGTAAGGTAGGACGACGGATGCGACATTAATTTGTTGCCTTAGGCGGTTTTGGGGGCTCTTCTTTTTCCCTCCTTTCTCTTATCTACGGCCTCTGGTGAAGTTTATTTTTCGGGTCTGGTAGCGGTTGTGACAAGTTAAGCGATGAAAAGGCTAGGTTCCAATTTAAAAATTCGCTTGGAACATCTTTTGCTGGTTGTTCTTGGGAATTAAGCATGACTTGAGGCTGTTCAGCGAACGTTCTTAGGCATGTATACGTCTGTCCAGCTTCAAAGAATTCAGCGATGATTCCTAAACCAGTGGCTATAGCTCTGGTTATGGTTCTCCTTGGACTGTAGCTCCCATCTATTCCTCCTCATCACAATTCAACTTGAAACTCTCGTAAAATGAAGTAATTTTCAACTCGTAAAGTGCGTCCAGAGGGGGAGCCCACTTTCACTGACCATTCAGAGTGCTTGTCTGCTTTTTTTTTTTTGCCCTCACCCTAAGTGAAAAAGCAACCATTCAATTCAATAAACTTCACATCAAATCGTCCGCAACAAACTCCTGTCATTACTAAATCCCCTCCCTCCTCTTTGTCGTTTCAGGTGAATTTTATCGAACCACCATCAGCTATTGTAGGAGCGACAGCAGTAGCTGCCACAACCGCAACAGCAGCAGCAGCAGCGCCACCACCACCGCCACCGCCACCATCAGCAGCGACTGCTGGCACTGTCAATGCGACAACAACAATCTCTAGCCATTTACACTCGTTACAGCCAACGCAACAGCGATCACATCATCATCCGCCGCTACCGAATACGATAAAGCAGGCATCGGTGAAGCTAATCGAGGGCTATTCCGACCCCAAGGACACGAAGCGGCCAAAAAAAGTTTACCACAAGAAGAGTAAACCTCGCAAGGATCATAAACGCAGTAATTATAGTTCGGGTAAGTGGCCAACTTCAAGTGGATGCAACCTGACTGACTACCGATTATGTGTACACACTCGACATAGAGAGACTGAGGCGAGAGAAGGGAGAGAGAGAGTAATTATTATTTTTTTAATTACACAATGGATCACCACATGGAGTCTTGAATTGAGTCTCCTTTCAGCACTTCAGCACATGCTCTCCACGCAGAGGCAGCATTTTTTGTTTGCCTCCGTTTGCCTATCGTTTGTCATGGCAACATATGGTGGCGCACGCCAGGACAGTGCCGCCGCACTGATGTTTAAATTCAAAATTCTGACCACACACGCCGATGTGTGTGATGTCCGAGTTGCAACCCCTCTTGGCGGTGGCAGCGTTCAAATGGATGCTGTTATTGCTTTTATTGAGGACTCCCAGAGTGTGAGGGGTATGTGCTGTCATTGCAATGGCTGCTACATGGCCGTAGAGAACGGAGACTGGGGCAGACATTGACAGCGGTGGCGAACAGTTGTTGTGCCCCATTACTAATTGAATCGAATCAATGGCTGTTGAGATGTTCACCCGTAATGGGTGAGTTCGTTGCGAGGGCCGATATGGGGGGAAATCAACTTCACAAATGGCCTGCACATGTGTGTGCGTCTGCTCTCACTCTCCATTAAAGGATTACTTGCTCCTCCGGCCGCTCCATCAAATCCATTGATTGCAGTTCCTCTCGCAGTCCCCCATCCTCCGACCAGCACTGCAGTCTATTCCGAGAAGCGCCCAATTTAAGCCGCTACGGCTTGAGTCAATTTTCAGCGTAACCTCAATTAAAGTGCTCGACTTTTTGTTCGCCTTCTCTCGCCACGATTAACGGCGCTGCTCTGTCGAGTGTAAAATCGAAAATCATCGTCTCAGTGCCGGATCGCGCACACACAGTCGCCCGCCTGACAGCGCCTAATGTCATTAGGTGGCAGATTGCAGGAGAGAGCGCGAAAGTAATAAACTTCGCAACGGTTTTGTAATTGAGTTCCTTCTTGCTTTTTGCCCTCTCCACAGATTCATCGGCGCCTAAGTCATCGGCTGACGAGGATAACAACTCGGTGAAAGTGCCCGAACTCAATTCACCGGATAGCATATCAGAGGACTTGGTACGTCCTCTGCCACCGTTGCATCGCAGCCCACGGAAGCTAACAACCCTCAGTTCCGACGTGACAGCGAACAGCAAGCGCAATCCCTCACCGTACTACTATTCCGATTTGCTGAAGGCAAAGGATACCGATAAGGAAACGAAGCAAAAGAGTCGCCAGTCCACTGCATCAGAGCCACCGCAGTTGACGCAACCACCGGTTGCCGCAGGCGCCTATCGCAAGAGCACCAGTCTTGATGTTCCCGAAGTAGAACGTGAGCAGACAGACGCGGACAATCCACAGCAACTGACCCCGAAGCGTTACTCGTTCACCGAGGAGGGTGTGCGCATTATCCGCTGCACCACACCGTCCACAACCACTTCGGATGATTCCGATTGTAGCGAGTGCCAGAAACGTCGTGAATGGCACGCTAGAGCATTGGCACTTGTCCGGCAGACGTGCAACATTCAAGGTGTCACCGCGATTGTGGACGACGAGGAGCTCCAATTGCAATTGCATCCGAACGAGTTTATTCCGCTTGAGAGTGAGTTGCAATCGATGCCGCCACATCGGTTGTTAGGGCCAGCAGTTTGTGCCTGTGCTGCCCCGACCATTGGCGATGACCTAGACGAGTATTTTCGGCCACGAAGCATCTTCTATGTACACCCCCAGGGGGTGCACGAGTGCGTCGATTGTTCGGCATCGACAACCAGTGTAAACAATCCCAACGGCGAGCAGCAAGCAACAGCGGAACCAGACGACGACGGCGAAATGTCGGGCGGACGCACACGCCAGTTCTACGAGACTGCTTTCGATTGCAAGATCGCAAAATCCGACGATGACCTAGACGAAGTGGATCGCATCACGAACCATTCGGTGCTCCTGCAAATCGACAATGGCAACAATGTGCCGAAGCCAAAGCCCGCCTCGGACCGCAAGACTCGGCTCGAGGGGAAACGCCTTAAGAATTCGAAGAACCAAGCAATCCAAGAGAAGACAAACGCCTGCACGACCGCCACCGCAGGCGGTGGCACTATTAACTCCACCAGTACGACTGGAAGTGGTGGAGCCATTGCGGGCAGCATTTCAGCTTTATCCAGTGATCTCGAGAACGTCCACATTGAACACAACACCAACGTGGACCAGATGAACAATACAACGTCCAACTCGCAGCTTCCAATGCGCGGGTACACACCGTCACCGCCGTCGACCGCTCCGCTGCCCATGAAATTTCCCAGCAAGCACGATCGATTTTTCATGAACAGCATCAAGAGCGCCCCCAATCTGCCCTCATCGAATCCGGCCGCCCATCCCAGGCTCAAAGATCTTCGTCTTCCAATACCGTCGCATCATCGTGCCATGACCGCCGGCGCATCGGCCGACAGTCAGAGCAGCGGCTTCGCCGACAAATCCAGAACCCGACCAGACCGGCCACGCTCCTTTGTGCTGGAGTCTGGCAGGGTTCTGGAATTGCGCAAAAGTGCCGGCAGCAGTAGCGGTCACCACCACCATGTTGGCCATGCGCAAGCGTCATCGAATAACTCATCGCCGGCGAATGCCCGACGACAGCATCAACAGCATAATTATTCCTCGACCGAGAGCATTGCCACATCGAGTAGTGGTGGCAGCATGGAGTCGCTTCGCTCGAGCACTAGCGAAGGGAATCGCAGCACGTCCAGCTCAGGGTCAAGGCACTCAACATCGTTGAGTTCACATAGCTCTGAGTCTGGCTCGAGTTTGGCGTTTCCGCTGCGTGCCCCCATAGTCATCCATTCCAAGTTGCATATCTTAAGTCCGATCTCGGATAAATCGTCCCAGGAGCCGGCATCGGACGCGTCCGAGTTCCAAAAGAATGCCACGCCCGAGGAGCAGAAGACGGCCGCCACAGCTGACAACAATCAGCAGCAATCGGCAACGGCTGCCCCGGAAGTGCTGAAGAAGCAGAGGAGGCCGCCACCCAATAAGACACTGCTGCACTTGGCCGACGAGATTATCGGCTCGGACAGCGGCATCTCGTTGCATTCGCGCGGCGATGACGGCAAGTCGGGGCTGCACAAATTCACGCTGCCCAAGTTGAATTTCCCCTCATCGGAGAAGACGGACAGTGGCATCGGAGCCATAAGCAGTCTGGGATTGCCCCAAGATCTGCGCGATCTTCCATTCGACATGCCCAAGCTCAGGAGAAGGAAGACCCTTCAGCAGGTAAGCAGAGGGTTGTGTTTGGAGCGAAAGCGAGGGAAATAATGTGTGCTTTTCTTTCTAGGACACTTGCACATCGGGCAGTGCCACCTCGGTGGACCTGGGGGACCTTCCATTCGACATGCCAAAGCTGCGCAGACGTCTTCGCATGAACCCGACCGATATGACGAACCTTCTAGTGCATAGCACCGAGTCGAGCGGCATATCGCAGGCATCATCTAGTCATTCAATGAGAGATGAAAACAAAGCGATGAAGTTGGGTAAGTTGGGCAATGAGTCTGCGTGGTGGTAGCTCTCTTCCTTGTTTACTTGCTCGCCAGCACAAAAGCAAAGCCAAACGTCGGCTGAATGTAATGACGTTCGAGCAAATGAGCGGAAATGGTCATCTTCTCGCTTGCGAGGACGTCAGGGCTTTGTTTCGTAGTGACAGGGGGCTGTCGGTGGTCTCCTCACGCGCTTGCTAAGAGGACAGCAGTGACAGGGGCGGCCGGCGGTCTCCTTACGCGCCTCCCAGGAGGACAGCAATGACAGGCGCTGCCGGTGGTCTGCTTACGCGCCTCCTAGGAGGACAGCAATCTCAGGAGCTGCCGGTGGTCTGCTTACGCCCTTCCTAGGAGGACAGCGGCTGCCGGTGGTCTCCTTACGCGCTTCCTAGGAGGACAGGGGCTGCCGGCGGTCTCCTTGCACGCTTCCTAGGAGGACAACAGTGACAGGGGCTGCCGGCGGTCTCCTTACGCGCTTCCTAGGAGGACAGCGGCTGCCGGCGGTCTCCTTGCACGCTTCCTAGGAGCACAGCAATGACAGGGGCTGCCGCGGTCTCCTTACGCGCCTCCTAGGAGGACAGCAATGATAGGGGCTGCCGGCGGTCTCCTCACGCGCTTCCTAGGAGGACAACAGTGACAGGGGCTGCTGGTCTTCTTCGCACTCCCCAAAAACAATCGAAGGGGGATGATAATGACGACGACCATGATGTTAACCACTCGCAACAGCCATTACAGCGATTTCGTGTTACCCTGACAGACAGGCAGTCATCCCCCGACATTCGTCGCCGGATTTGGGGGAAAAGTGATGATGCACAAGGCCCGCCACTGAAACGCATTAAATTGCATTCCTGATGGATGTGGTTTGAAGACATGTTCCGGGGATGTACGCCGACTGCACGAGTGCATATTGATACAACCGCAAATACCCTTTGTGGTGGTAACCTGACGAACCAACCTTTTCTGGCCACCGTCACTTGTTTCGAACAAATTAATTAGTTGTTGTTCGAGGTTGCCCCCACGAGCGCCACGCAAAGCGGCTATAATTGATTTCACGAGCATGTAAACACGTTTCAGGCGGGGGGGAGAGGGGACGGGGAGGATGCACCTTTGGTATGCAATTTTGTAATTCTTGCTTCTTTTCCGCAGATACAGCGATTTTCCGTCAGAATCTAACCCTCAATCTGAACGAACCACCCCGTTCGACCACGAAATTCGGAAGTCTGGACCTCCGTGGCGGCAACAACAACCCATCCAATAAAGAACTGAATTTGAATTTGATTACTGGCTTCACATCGGCCGTGGATTTAATTGACATTTCCGTTCCACTAGAGCGACAAGGGTAAGTGGTGCACACACACACACACACACAAATTTAGACACCCCATCATTTGAATGATCGAATTTTCGCTTGGTTCCGCAGGTGGTATCATGGTGCTATCACACGCATCGAAGCCGAGACAACCTTGAGGCCATTGAGCGAGGGTAGCTTCCTCGTACGGAACTGCGAGTCAACCAAACAGGATTACTCCTTGTCATTAAAGTAAGTTCACTTCATCAGCGGGGACAGTGTTTCGTTTTTTTCAATTTAATTAAATTCTCATCTCATCTCACTCAGGGGTGCCAAGGGCTTCATGCACATGCGAATACAACGCAACGAATCCGGTCAGTACATCCTGGGACAGTTTAGTCGCCCCTTTGACTCGGTGCCGGAAATGATACGACACTTCTGCTTGAATCGCCTGCCAGTGCGCGGTGCTGAGCACATGTGCTTGATAGATCCGGTCATTGCACAGCTGCTGTAAAGCTGCCACGATGGACGACGAACGATCAAGAGTTTCATACTTAAGTGACACATACCAGACAATACCGAAAATATATTAGCACGAATGGGAAAGAAAACGAACGGAGCCGAGGCACGAAGAGAGATGAATCTAACCTATAGCCTAGCCCCTATACACATGTATTTATTAACTATTTATATATTATGGACTTAGCCTTAAGGAATGGGGAGGATGGGGGGTTCAATCATCATCTTGCCGTGAGAGACTTTGAGAGCCTCAAAGACAGTTGAATTTGTTTGTTGATTAATTTTAGTTGATTTCCCATCGGATCGGGTCTTAAAGATCCGTTACAGAGTGTTCCGGTGGACTATTCATACTTGTACTTGTACGTAACGCCATGTGTTGTGGTAAATGTTTTGTGATTTTAGTTTTACCTCATCGATGCAGCACACATCAGGGAGGGCTGAGCGGTGTATGATGGAATGGAAGATTGCCATTGATTGCGTGATGAGATGTGCCTACTCCTTAGTCCTTAGTTTTGCGAAGCAGACACACACTCGCGATGCGAGATGGAGAGATGTGTCTGCTTCTCTGTCGATTTTGATTGTTTTTTTTTTCCCCCTTTTTGGTGCGGCGCAGAGGTTGTAACATTTGATATCATTTAAAAACTCGTACATATCCTAAACAAAAGTGTTGATCCATTTCGAATGGTCGACGTTCAAGCCATCTCATCATCGCGGCTGGCAAACTTCCATCGACTCTGTGTCTCCGTAAGACCACCCTCGACATGTGGGTTGTTTTTTTTTTTTTTTTTTTTTTATTTTCGTTCGTCGAAACTACATACATTTCAATGTGCAATAAGTTGTGCTAAATTTAAGTTATACACAAAATAACATTTATTAAACAAAAAAAAACTAACTGAAGAGTTGCCAAATTAAACCGAATATACATAAGCATACTTAGCATACATATATCTAGAGATGTAAGCAAGGTGGGGGAGGGGGGGAGCACTGTTCCGACAGACCCCCTCCCCCCCACCAATAGTGTATATTTTAAACGAACGGAGTGGAATGCTTGCGATGAACAGGACACAGGCGGCCTGTGGACGTGTGTTGACACAAGACAACTATTAATTAACGCGTATTATTAGCTACGACATGACACACCAGACACACGCATGAGATAGAAGCAAAGTTAAACCAAAAAAAAAAAAAAAAAAAATAAAGAAACACACACAAAACAAGTAAGACGTAGTAGCAATAGTGATATTAGTTTATGTAAGCGCATCTAAACAAAGAAGAAGAAAAAAATAACCACAAACCTTTAAATGGAACTAGCCCCCTAGATGATTATGTATTTATTGTCCCCCAACCTTAACCTCGAGGATGTGAGAAGGGCGGGCGACTGACGCGGTTTCAAAGAGGAATCAGCCACACGCATGAACAACTCTTGAAGACAGCACTCAAATCAGAGAGCTCTCCTTATTTCTGACTCAAATCCTAGACCAAAGCAAAGCAAGGGCCCTTGTGACACACCCCGACTGTCTTCAATTTTTCAATTCATTTTCTTCAAGGGGCGTGAATCGACCCCCTACTGAAGCTTGATGAAACAGAGGTTCTAGATCGGTTTCAGCAGACGATACGCACTCATATCCTAGGTAAGCAATGCGAATGAATGAATTTAAAATGAATTTCTCACTAACTTCGGCGTTTTCGTTCTTTCTTTCAGATTTCTTGCAGTTGTTCCATTCAATCAATCGAGCACGGCTTCATTAAATCGAAGTTACTTCCGATTGTTGGCCTGATTTGTGGTCAAACTGATTGTCTATCCGTCTTCCAAGCTTTCCTGTACAGCCACGAACATTGTTTAGATCGGACATGAGCATGTTTTTTTGTTTTGTGTGTTTCAAATGTCTTCCCAGTTCCTGTTTCTGAAGCCACAACTCGGAGCGACTGCAAAAGCCTCGTCTGTCATCTTCTTAAAGGCGTCTGGGTTCCTGTTTCTCAAGCCACAACACGAGCAACAGCAAATGCCTCTTCTTAAAGGCGTCTGAGTTCCTGTTTTTCAAGCGGCTGCAGACTGTCCCTTCTATCCTCTTCTTAAAGGAGGACTGGCCATAGTTCTCTCAAAGCATCCAGAATCGTGTCAAGGTCGGCCTTTAACCACACACACACCAACTTCCCACTTAATTTCCATGAATTTCAACGAAACTTCTTCATATTTTAATTCTATGTGAATTTTACTTACTAACCTCTTACTGGTAAAACCGTAAAACAATGCCATCAATGCTAACACCACTACATATGTACGTAATATATACCTTAGCTAACCCCAAACTACATTATTTAACATACAAGCATACGTTTTTTCTTAGGTTTCATGTGTAAATACCGTTTCTTTTGACATGTTTAGGTACAAAAACAAAAAAATAGCTTCAATAGTGTTTAGTACTCCTCTATCTACTCTCTCTCTCTCACACACTCACTCACAATAGACTGGTCGATGTTGTTTGCAATAAATAAAGAGTAAAACAAAAATTAAATATTTCATAAGATGATTAAAAGAATCAGCAAAGAAAAAACCAAAAAAGAAACGTGTTAATTTACGAAAATATTTACAAGAAAACCAACAAAAAAGATAACAAAACACATTTGCAAAGTAGAACTTAATAAAACATTATACACGAGAGAAAACAAAAATATACATTATAAAATATGTAAAGAATTATATAATTGAATATATATATATGCATAAGGAAGTATAAAAAATAATAAACAATTCCTATTATATAAAAAAAAACAATGCATTTTATAATTTTTTTCAGATCATTTTAAGATTGCACATCTCTAGCGAGGAGACACAAGTTGCACATCCCTGGTAATCCATTCTTGACTAACACTTCACAAGGCTGGCATGTAAGAGAACTTTTTTTCGTTGACACCTACTGCGAATTTGACATTTCTGGTGGCCTGGTATTTTGCGAGAATTTTGTATGGGAAGTTGGATTTTCGTGAATTTGACATGGCGGCAGATTTTGTGGTGGTTCCTCTTGGTGGTGAGTGGATTTTGGGTGTTAGTGGAAAATGTGGCTCGATTTTTGAAATTAAACGTGCATACACCAATCCACACCGAACGACAAATTCAAATTCACTCAAGACCCAACAACGTCCTTTTCGCTCGCCTCCCCCATTCAGCAACCAAACATCGAATTACAACAAAAAGACCATTATGTCGTAAAATTTTCAAGTTGTTTTTATTTCCATCCTTTTTACGTTCTTTTAATATAAAAATCCCAACTAAATTGTACATACACGAGTAGACTTGTGTTTACTCTGCATCTTCCTCGTCATCGTCATTGGAACTTATTCTGAAGTAACGCAGCTCGTAGGAGTCCTTCTCGTTGGCAACAACGCGGATCCAATCACGCAAGCTGTTCTTCTTCAAGTACTTCTTTGTCAAGTACTTGAGGTAGCGCTTGGCGAAGTGCACATCCGAGTTGATATACACCTTCATCTTGTTGCGCTCCAGTGAGACGTTGTTTCCAAGGTTGTTCACTTTACCGTTGACCTTTAGGCGAGCCTTGATGTACTTCTCCTGCAAAGAAACAAAAACAAATGTGGTTTCAATTAACGTTGGAGCGACAACGGATGAACTAGTCTAAATCGATTTGGGAACATTTGTGTGTTCATTGTTAGTCCAAAAAAAGTGGGTTCAATTCTGATGGATAAAAATGTGAACAAGTTCCTCTTCCACTGAGTACACTGTCACCAGGGCAGACGGTTCACGCCCGGACGACAAATCAGGCGTGGACTGCATTCGGGAGACGCGCGAATGACGGATGCTTACAGAGTAGGCCACCGCCACATGGAGCGTGGTGGTCCCACTGGATGTTTGATTGGATCTTTTTGTGTGTTCATTGTTAGTCCAAAAAAAGTGGGATCAATTTTAATGGATAAAAATGTGAACAAGTTCCTCTTCCACTGAGTACACTGTCACCTGGGCAGACGGTTCTCGCCCAGGCGACAAATCAGGCGTGGACAATAGAGCTCATAAGTGTGAATTAAAAACAGAAATACTTACGAAGTCGGCCACATCCATGATGTTGTCTTCGGCGATGTTGGTGCAATCGATGCCGAAACGGAGGGAGACCTTCTTCTTCTTCAGACCCTTGCCGCGGAGCACCTGCTTCTTGACGACTCGACTCTTGCCGGTGGCAGCGGCGGCTGCGGCGACGACGCTAGTCTTCTTTTGAGCCTTAGCAGCAGCTGGCTTGGCAGCAACAGCCTTGTGTGGCTTCTCAGCTTTGGGCGCGGAAGCATCGGTGGCGGCGGCAGGAGCAGCAGCAGCCTTCTTTGCGGGTGCGGCAGCAGCTGCAGCTGGAGCAGCAGCCTTAGTGGCTGGCTTTTCAGCTGCAGGCTTCTTGGCATCCTTGGTCGCGTCGGCCTTCTTTGCGTCCTTCTTGGCTGGTGCTGCTTTCTTGGCGGGTTCAGTTGCGGCCTTCTTTGGTGCAGCCTTTGGAGCGGCAGCAGCAGCTGCTTTCACCTCCTTGGCTGCCTCTGGCGCCTTCTTCACGGTCTTGGCGGCAGCGGCTGGCTTCGCTTCAGCTGCCTTCTTCTCAACCTTACCCTTGGCGGTTTTGTCACCGCCAGCGGCGGCCTTTGGTTTCTCAGCGGCAGCCTTGGCGGCTGGCTTTTCACCTTTACTAGTCTTTGCCTGTAGAATGAACACAACACCATTTTAGTTGCATACAACGGATGACTATTATTACTCAACAACGTGAACACTGCGAAGCGACATTCCACCGGACTGTGTGCAGTAAACATCGGAAAAGCAATCCCGCATACCAAAAGTTTAATCCGCGAATATTAACCACATCATGATGGTTTTTTCAGATATTTCATCGTTATTCACAAGGACATGTATTTAAGATCACTTTTCAGAATTTATTTCGCAAGTGTTTACGTTGTTTTAGGAAATACAAATTATTTTTTCAAAAACTTACTGTAGGTGCCATGTTAAATCGCTAACAGCACATAGAAAAAGAACGTCATCCGGGGTTGGGGAATATCAAATTGACATTCGAGAGTCGATTGTTGTGATTTTTGACAGTTTCGAGACTTGATGCTGGGTGGGTGCGTTTAAGGACGGAGCGAGGTAGTGAATGGATTTTATTATAAAATGGAGGTTTTAGAAAAAATGTTTATTTTTTTATTATCGAGTGCAGATGGATTAAATAATTTAATTATGTCGAATATGGGTTAAAAAAATACTCCAAGTAGTACAATGTATTCTTGTTTTATGATGTCTTCTGAATAGCGGCGTTCACACTCAACAAAGTTGTCGGTACGATTTGCTTGATGTCAAATTGGAAAAAGTCAAAATGCTTTCTCTAGCGTACTACAAGTCTGCCAACTTGTGGAATTTGGCCCATCAAACACGGTTGTCAAGCAAATCGTAACTACAAATTGTCGTGCTCATCGCGAATCGTCATAAGCGTTCTGCTTAAAAAATCACCAATAAACGTCAAAAATAGAGCGCAATTAAGAGAAAACAAATTAATATATACGTAAATTCACTTTTTACGATCCAACCAGCAATTCTTCTTCCAAATTTACAAAAATGAATGCAATCAGTCCAAGAAAAAAAAACAAAATCCACACGCAATGTGAACAGTCCCATTAATATGACAACACAAAATAGAACAGTTTTCGGGCATGACAAATACCTGACGAACTCAGCCCGAAGTCGATGAAGAAAACTTGTTCGCAGTTCAGCGCAGTAGTCAGGAGAAAATTTTGTTCAAAGCGTAAGTGCGACGAGATACCTTGCGAATTTTCCATCAAAAGAATATCTGTTTAAAAAAACAAAAAACAACTTGAAAAATGAAATTTCAATACAAAGAAGAACATCCCTTCGAGAAGAGGCGTGCTGAAGGTGATAAGATCCGCAGAAAATACCCAGACCGAGTTCCAGTAAGTCCCATACACAAAAAAAAAAGAAAATTGTATTTTTTTTCTTCGCCTTCACCATTTTGAATATTATTTTCTTTGTTTGTCTGTCACTTCATTGGTGAAGTGTTTTTTTCGTTCTCCCCCCTCCCCCCCTATCAACCTGCGCCGTGAATCATTCCAGATAGTAAATAATTGCAATTAAATCGAATGTCTGTTGTGAAATTGCAACAAAATTTGTATCTGGACACTTAATTGCGTCTCAATGGAAAAAGAAAAAAAATGAAATCTATGCGTCAGTGGAGAGGGGGGGTGGTCAGGATTCCATTTTGTTGCGTTTTGTTTTCTTCTCTCTTCAAGTGTTTTCTTTTTTTTTTCTCTTTCACATTTTTCCTCTGTTTTTCTGCAAAAATTGTGTGTTATTTGATCGAGGGGGAAAAACCGAATTCGATGTCGACGCAGGAGGTTATTTATTATTGCTCTTTTGAAGGAAAAAAAAACTTGTTTTACTTACAAGGTCATTCGTAGAGGAGTTTGCCAAAAACATATGCATACGAAAACAAAAGGAAAGAAAAAAATACATATTGATGTTTGAAGTAACATTTTTGGTAATGTTTTCGTGTACACAAACTCGGGGGGGCACACATGCGTGTACATATCGTTGTAGGAGTGTTTGTGAGTGTGTGTGGGGTGGTTCGCACATACAGTCACAGCGCAGCTGATTTTTATTTTGTAGTGCTTTCTCGTCTGTTTCTCTCTGTTTCGTTCTATTTTGAGGTCGTTCGATGGTGTGTTGTTTGTTTCTTTGTTGTATGTGCTTCGCATTCCAATGTTTGAAGCTGTTTTTGTTGTTTTTTTTTTCGTTTTCAGCTGGCGTGTGATGGTTATTTTTTTTTTCGTATACCTGTTGTTCTTCTTAACAGACCTGTGACTTCTAGTGAAGCAGGTCGGCATCGGGATCATGAGATCAGGATGATGGTACGCGGAATTGCGTTGCACGCTTTGAAAGTTCATGTACCTGATTACAATGGAAATCGGTTGACTTATGTAATTCTTCCAACGATGATCTGAGTGAGATGCCTTGAGTTGATGTTTGGGTGTGCAACTCGCAGGTAGATGACCATTTCAAGGCAATCTTCAAGGTTTACCAACCGATTTAAGATCAATATTTTGTGCAATCACGACCTTACTCATCGATTCATGATTCAGATCAATTCTAAACCACATTCGTTGGCAAATGAAGTCACACGCCTGGTTCACGAGTTGCGCTATCGCTCGTGGGTTTTACAATTAAAGTAGATCTCGTTCACAACGACCACTGACTGGAGGCAAATTTGTCGTTTTAGAAGGGATTGTGTGCTTTTTTCGAACGATTTTTGTTTACTCATTGTATTGCTAATCAAACTGGAGGAATTCACTTTATCGTTCTTCTTGTTCTTCTGCTTCTGCTTCTGCTTCTTCTGCTTCTGCTTCTTCTTGTTCTTCTTCTTGTTATTCTTCTCCTTGTTCTTCTTCTTGTTTTTCTTCTTGTTTTTCTTCTTCTTTTTCTTCTTCTTTTTCTTCTTCTTTTTCTTCTTCTTTTTCTTCTTCTTGTTCTTCTTCAGCTTCTGCTTCTTCTTGTTCTGCTTCTTCTTCTTCTTCTGCTTCTTCTTCTTCTTCTGCTTCTTCTTCTTCTTCTGCTTCTTCTTCTCTCCTTCTCCCCTTCTTCTTCTTGTTCTTCTTGTTCTTCTTCTTCTCCTCCTTCTTCTTCTCCTCCTTCTTCTTCTTCTTCTCCTCCTTCTTCTTCTTCTTCTTCTTCTCCTCCTCCTTCTTCTTCTCCTCCTTCTTGTTCTTCTCCTTGTTCTTGTTCTTCTCCTTCTTCTTCTCCTCCTTCTTCTTCTCCTCCTTCTTCTCCTTCTTCTTCTCCTCCTTCTCCTTCTTCCTCTTCCTCCTCCTCCTCCTTCTTCCTCTTCCTCCTCCTCCTCCTCCTCCTTCTTCCTCCTCCTCCTCCTCCTCCTCCTCCTCCTCCTCCTTCTTCTTCTTCTTCTTCTTCTTGACTGGCTCTACAGTCCGGAGTGGACCTGGGCCACAGCCAACATGCCTCTCCATCGAGTACTGCCTTGTACTAGTTGCTTCCAGCTACGCACGTTAAGCTGATTGAGGTCCCTTTCCGTGGTCTCCCTTTACCGCGTTGTCCCTCGGGGTTGCAGTCGACGACTCTCACTTTATCGCTGTAACCGAAATGTCGTTATAACCGCGGTCGCTATTCGCTATTCGAGTTCAGAACTAAATCACTTCGAAGTACAGCAGCCGACAAACCAAGCGGAAAGTAGGAATTTTATGTAAAACTAGATCTAGGAGCAGGGAAACGGGCAGCAATAATCAACTTTTCAACAGAATTTCACCCAACATTCTCCCATTTAATCATCTCTCCAGGTCATCGTAGAGAAGGCACCAAAGGCGCGCATCGGTGATTTGGACAAGAAGAAGTACCTAGTTCCATCAGACTTGACTGTTGGCCAGTTCTACTTTTTAATCCGTAAACGAATCCATCTCCGGCCCGAAGACGCTCTCTTCTTCTTCGTCAACAATGTGATTCCACCAACATCGGCAACCATGGGTTCTCTGTATCAGGTAAGCAAGCAAGCAAGCGTCACGTCGCGATGGACCGCATTGTCATGTGATTCTCTTTTTTTTTTTTTTTACTTCAGGAACACCACGAGGAAGATTACTTCTTGTACATTGCATACTCCGATGAGAATGTGTATGGCAAAAACTAAGAGGAATGTAAATCAGCTAGAAGGAGGGAATGTTTTAATCAAGTGAACGTACTACATTTTCGACGGATCAAGATGAGCGTGAAGGAGGAGGAGCAGTAGGAGGAGAGATTGATGCGGCAGTAGAGGCAGCAAAATTTTAATCTTTCAAAACCGAATTGGAAAATGAAAATCGATCTACTACTATATATAATTATATAGAAACATATATACATATATATATATACAAATAAACAAAAAAAAACAACAACAACAATATAGATTTAAATCTTAGCTGTAATTCTAAACTTCTCACTTTTCGTTCTAAACTTACCGGGTTACCACCACGCACCCGCCCATTCCTTTTTTTTTTCTCTTAATTTCTTCCGTTTACTCACTTCACCTTAGACAAACAACAATCGGTTGCCATTGTTTCGTGTGCGATAACTGATAACCTACACTCGTCACAGCAGCTGTTGTTGTTGTTGACGAGCTGAGGCGAATGCTGGTGCGCACACCAGCATTTGCGACGTGAGCAAGCTCATTCTTACGTTCTTTTTTGTTGATCGCTTTGTCTAGATTGATTTTTCGTTCAGAAAGTGAGAAGAGTTGATGGGAAAATGAAATACAATTGATGAAATGATGTTTATTAATGCAGACAAAATAATGTGCATTCATATTTATTGTGTGACTTTCTTTTTAATACAAAGCAGATTGAAAATGTAAATTTTTTGTGAGAAATAAACCAAAATGAGGTTTTGGCTGTTTGTTCTAACGTATTTGTGATGGTTCTTGATTTCATTTGTCTTCTAAATCGATGGCGCGACAGTCTGGGATGGAACTGGGCCTCGGGCAAAGAAGCCTCTGCGGCTTACACGATCTTAAGACAGCTGCCTTTAATTACGCGCACGCCAACTGGGCTGAGGTCCTTGTTCAATTGAATGCGGCGTCGGTTTAGAGCGGTTTAGTGAGCGGTCCTCTATTGTGTGGCGCTGCATTGAAGACTTTAAGCTGGATCAGTGGAGGCCATAGGCGTTGAATCCGTAGACTCTGCACATGTGTTTCCGTCTAGACTGTAGCCAGGCGTGTACGCCTAGACTGTGGCCAGGCGTGTACGCCTAGACTGTGGCCAGGCGTCTATGTCTAGACTGGAGGCAGGCGTTTACGCCTAGTCCCCAGCCAGGCGTCTACGTCTAATCTCCAGCCAGGCGTCTACACCTAGCCTCTGTCAAGGCGTCTACGCCTAGACTCCAGCAAGGCGTTTACGCCTAGTCTCTAGCCAGGCGTCTACTCCTAGTTTCTAGCCAGGCGACTACGTCTAGTCTCTAGCCAGGCGTCTACGCCTAGTCTCTGTCAAGGCGTCTACGCCTAGCCTCTAGCCAGGCGTCTACTCCTAGTTTCTAGCCAGGCGTCTACACCTAGTCTCTGGCCAGGCGTCTACACCTAGTCTCTGGCCAGGCGTCTACGCCTAGTCTCTGGCCAGGCGTCTACGCCTAGACTCCAGCCAGACGTTTACGCCTAGTCTCTAGCTACGCATCTACGTCTAGTCTCTAGCCAGGCGCCTACTCCTAGTTTCTAGCCAAGCGTCTACGTCTAGTCCCCAGCCAGGCGTCTACGTCTAGTCCCCAGCCAGGCGTCTACACCTAGTCTCTAGCCAGGCGTCTACACCTAGACTCGAGCTAGGCGTCTACACCTAGTTTCCAGCCAGGCGTCTGCACCTGGTCTCTAGCCAGGCATCTACGCCTAGTCTACTCCTTGTCTCTAGCCAGGCGTCTACGCCTATTCTCTAGCCAGGCGTTTACGCCTAGTCACTGGCCAGATGTCTACGCCTAGTCTCCAGCTAGGCCGCCTAGTCTCTAGCTAGACGTCAATATCCAGACTCCAGCCAGGCGTCTACAGATTCAACGCCATTACTCTAGTTGTTGAATCGTCTCCAAATCGTCTCTCGTCTCTATCTAATGCCCCCCCAATTGCATGGAGGTCTTTAAAGGACGCCTTAAAGTGAGAGTGAGCCCCCCCCGCCCCCACCCCCCTGCTCCTACTTATCCTCTTTGCAGCTGCTGGACAGACTACAAAAGTTCTCGTGTTCAGTAGTCTATCTCAATTTCATCACTTTCCATTAAATTGCATCTCCCCACCCCCATTCGATACTCGTTACGAATGCACATCAGTTGGCCATCATCCGTTCGGAAGTACAGTCAAGTGGTTAGAGATGGACTCCTACTCTGAGCCTGCCTTCAATCGCCGCTCGTGGCGCTACACAAACCAAACGTGAGTACACACGTGTGCATCCCCTCCTCCGCATCATCTCAGGATCAAACTATCGCCAAGTCGGTGAAGTAAGAAAACAGTTCACCTGCGAAATTCTCAGTTTTCAACGCGAAAGTTCATTCGGTTGAAGCTCTTCGACTATCGAATACACACACCGCGCTACAGACGACGCCATCTGCTTGCTAGTGATCAAAGCGTCAAATCGTCAATTTTTTTTTTGTTTTGCCAGTGTTCGCAAGCCAGTGTGTTTCTATCTATTCACACCCCGAGCGTTGCAAATTCAAATAAACCAGCACCACATCCGTGTGGAAATAGATCATCGCGCAGAGTGCTAACAAATCTCGGGTGATGATAAATAATCGCCGGAGTGTACTCAGGTAGCTGCGTGAAGGCCATCCGCCAAGGAACAGCAGTGCCAAGGAGTTGAAAGACACGCATTGGTACTAGGAATCGCAGAGCTGGATGCCATCAGTTTTATTTTGTTTATTCATCCGCCGTTATGACGCGACGATAAAAAATGAAGAAGAGATTCAATAAATAATACGTTACACACATCCATACACATATATTAAACAAACACTTGGAATCCTAAAGATAAAATAAACTTATGGCTACACACGTACAAATATACAACAAATAACGAATGTGATGAGACGGATGAACGTAGTTTCACTTTTCCACTGGCCGGCTGTAGGCGTTCTGCACCAAGGTCGACACGAGTATCATCTCCACCAGAATCAGAAGGTTAATGATGGCTGAAACGAGAAGGATACAGAATCAGGGTCAGCTGGGGAACCTCGGGAGGCTATGAGCGAACAGACTTTGCTTGTAGATGGTGTTGTTGATCGGAAAGACGCCGTTGAAGTCAAGCGATTGCAGCTGCGTGTCCAGCACAAGGTACTGCAACTTGCAGAGGAGCAGGATCAACTGGAGGCAGAGCATTTTTTTCTGCAAAAAAAACGAGGTTGGTGGATTGTCCTTGTTGTTCTCTCATCGACTTACCATTAAATTGTGGTCCGGTAGGACCTTGTTAATCATCTTGACCGTGATGTTGAGGCCCCACAGGCCGATGACGATGGAGCAAATGATGAACGGCATGAAGTACACCATGATGCTATCGTAAAGATCCTGCGAAGCGAACCCAAATCAATAAAGAACGATCTAAACCGTGCAAATGGATAACTCACAGCATCCCTGTAGTAAATGACGTTAAGTACAAGCATGACGGTAGACTGGACCAGAGGCATTTGCCAGATGAGACACTTGATGACGCACAGCTTCGCCTTCGTCGGCATCATCTTCGGCAGGAAGACACAACAGCAGCAGCACGGTGGTGTCTGTAAGTCCATGGCCTCATGATCGCTGTCCACTTCCTTGATGTACGTCACCTCAGAGGTGACATAGCGAAAGCACAAGTTGTGAAAGATCACCGCGCCGACGGTGAAGGATAAATGCATTACAGTGTGGCAGATGAGCCATGCTTTTGGAAGGAGAATCGTTACAGTCGCTGCTACTGAGATCAGCGGGTACAGCGAGCACAAGAGCACGGTGGGAATGAAGAGCCGTGTGGTGAGGCGAGCCGCCGCCTTCGAGATGGTCGTGCAGAATATCGCGATGTTGAGCAGGAGTATGAGCACCGCTATGAATAGTGACAGTGTGACGAAGGGTGTGAGATCTGTGGGTAGTCGGTGTTTAAAAGGGGCCCCATGGGAGGGTGGGAGTTGCTTACGATTGTAGTATTCCGCCAAGCACGGATGACTCTGGTTGAAGGTGCTGGTGTGGTTGTTCTCTTCGATGTCCGACATTATTGGCAGGACTTTGTGCATCTTGACGTTGGTTATGTGCTAGAAATTTGTGAGTTTTTCTTATCAATTCGCGTGGACTGTCATGATTATGGGGGAAATCTGAAAAAAAAATAAGTTGCCATTGTGAATCACGATAGTCCCTCATCGAACCGCCGCATGAATAGTTTCCCTCATCCCTCTTCGTTGAGGAGTTTATCGATCTTTCAACTTGATGGGTTACCTACGGGAATCGATTACAAACCATGCGAGGCTTCTGTGTTGCCTCATGTGTTCCATCATTAGCCTAATGCTTATGTTTGCTTGTGGACACAGGGGACCATCATTAATTGCAAGATTCTCTCATTTCCTACTTCGGTGAGTTTTCTGTTTTTTTCCTTGCGGCCACAAGTTTGCCTCGTTCGCTGCTGTGCGTGTGCGAGCAGAGGTCGTGTGGGGCATTTTGATTTCGATTTTTCCGCCAAATAGCATGGTTGCGCGACTGGTGAAAAACTGGAACTGGTAGTTGTGTAAGCATACACGTTTGTTGCTCGTTAGGCATTGCAACTGCGAGAGGAAAATCATCCAAGGAGGGGGCATTGGACACTGATTTGATTTTGGCATCAAGAAAAACCAGTACCCCTTCGGTTAGGGGAGTGGATATACTCGAGGAAGGCATGCCTGTCCTAGGTTAGGTTAGGTTATAAGTGGCATTAAATAGGGCGGGGGTGTGCTCTTATGCACACGAGATGTACTGCCACATGGGTTTACTACGGGCTGCAAGGCGTCATGATTATGATAGCCAACCAGACATGTCAGTGAAATCCAGTTTTCCGATTTGATTAGTGTTTCGTTAAGGTAGGTCACTTCGCTTGTCAAAGGAGTAGGTGCCCAGTATGGCTTTCCTAGTCGAGGCGAGCCGCCATGGAGGTGCTACTGGAGTTGATACCACTGCAGATTGGTGGTCGCAGAATGTGCAAATAAAATAATAATGAGAATGACAAAAGAAGGGACAGGCAGATGCACTAGTCAAAAAGCTACCACTCCTGTGGCCAGTCCGATGGATGACGCGATTAGGAAGGAACTCAATTTCCAAAAGGAGCTTTCCATTAAGCTCAGCACCAAAACAAAAATACTGGAGCAATGAATCCATAGTCCACAGATTGAACAGCAATACGTAAAATGGTATACGGATGGATCAAGGACTTATGAAGGAGTATGGGCAAATGCGCTAGTATCTTTCAAGCAGAAGTCTATGCCATAGACAGATCAAACTTGACAGGAACTATATCAACTGTGACATAGCAATAATGTCGGACAGTGTTCAAGTGCTATCCTGGCACTTGAACACCTATATCATTAATTTCAGGCTCGTGTGGAAATGTCTACAGAAGCTTAAGAAGCTGAGTAGGAGCAACAGAGTAAGACTCAGTTGAATACCTGGCCATACAGGGATAGATGGCAATGAAATGGCCGACTCCCTGGCTAAGAAAGGAGCATCGAAACATTTGATAGGCACCGAACCATTCTGCACTGGAGGAGATCACGTCCTCAGGGAAGAGTTCAGGGAACTAGAAAGAAGGAACCGGACAGGTACATGGAACAACGCTAATGGTATGAAGCAGGCCAAGATACTCTTGGGTCAACATAGCCGCAAGAGGTTTGAAGCAACTATCAGAAGGATCAAAAACAACCTCCGTATCCTAACTGGGCACTGTAAACGCAGGGAGCACCTAGGAGCATCAGAAGAAGGTCTCTGCGGAGAATCTAATGAAATTCCAGAACATATACTGGGGTTTTGTGCGGCGATAGCCCGCACCGTTTTGGATCCACCATCGTGTGTAGACAGGAAAGGAGGCCGATTGGATTGCGTCAACTATCGAGGGATCAGTCTCCTTAACATAGCGTACAAGATCCTCTCTGCCATTTTGTGTGAACGCCTGAAACCATTCGTCAATAATTTGATAGGTCCTTATTAGTGCGGTTTCAGGCCGGAAAGTCCATCGACCAAATCTTCACACTACGGCAGATCCTGGAAAAGACGCAGGAGATGCAGATCGACACCTATTCGTCGATTTCAAGGCCGCATATGACAGCGTGCATAGAGACGAGCTATACAGCGCCATGTCTAATTTTGACATTCCTGCCAAATTTTGCAGGATGGAGAACTCTTGCTGCTCCATCGATGTAGGTAACAAATTCACCGAACACCGAGACCTTCAATGTCAAGAAAGGTTTTAGACAAGGCGACACGCTGTCATGTGATTTCTTCAAAAATGCAATTAAGTAACAGAGCCATTTCTCGAAACACCAAGCTGCCTTTATGTAACACCCTGCTCATCCATCTCCTCCTCTATGGCGCAGAGACACGGACGCTATTGAAAGCGGATGAAGAAGCTCTTAGTCGTTTTGAGATAAAAGTTTTACGTGCGATCTTTGGTCCTGTTTGCGTTGATGGTGTCTAAAGGAGGAGATTCAACTACGAACAGTACGGCCTGTACAGCGGCATGCACCTAGTTAAGCGTCTTCGGATCCGAGCGGATGAACACCACAGCTCCGACCCGAAGAGTTTTCGACTCCGAGCCATTTGGGAGAACGCAATAGAGGACGAACCAACGTGGTGTGCGCAATTGGAGGCTGCTGGCGAAAGATCGTGCTGGCTGGAGAGGCTTGTTGGTTGAGGACCACGTTCACTCCGGTACTGCAGTGCCAAACAAAGAAGATGTGTAGACGTGTATGGCGTTACCAAATGGTATACCATTGCTCTCTTTCCGGAATCAGGATTTCGAAGTTTTTTCTCTAGAAAGGATACCGGTGAGATGTAATCAAGGTCAATAGGATGCACAATCGTGCCATTGAGAGCATCCTTTCAATCGTGTATCGAAGTGTGTAAAAGCTTTTCGAACATGCTCGCCTCATTGAAGAACTTGATGTGCCTGTCGTAAGAGGCGACTAAAATCCAACCCCTTAGATCCAAACCAGTTAAGATCTTCCACTCGTGAGAGAACAATATGACGCACAACACGCGTGGTTGCTCTACGGACTATAGCGACACTCATATATTATTAAAAGATCTCCGACGAAAACCAAATCGATTCACTTTCATTCGTCCCATCACGGCGGTAACTCTGCTTATCCATTAACAGATTGAATTTCTATCCAATTTGATAATGAGTGCTAAATAGTCGCGTCGTGTCGTGGTAGATCAATAAGCTTTCAATAGTTGATTCATGCTGAGGTATTTCACCAACGATTCGGACGCATTTTCAATTCAATGTCCAGGTTCAACACAGGTTAAGCAGGGCGACACTTGCCTCGCGACTTCATCGACCCCCATTCGACGACCAAATGGAGTGGGTGGTCGTGAATGACAAACAAACGCACGAAACTATACAAACTGGACGATGATAGAGGGGTCAGGTATACGCGTTAGTTAACCCACCACCACCTTGACCAAGTAAACAAGTCAAATGTCAACAAGTGTATGAAGTATCAACGGCAATAAATTGGACATTGGATTAATTAATTGAAACGAATGCCTAATGCTCGAGCAGTCGCAGAGGCTGAATGACATTGAGATGGATTAAATTGACTGGCTTGAGTGGATTGACATTCGTTCGATGCAACTTGGTAGCGAAAGTGTTTGTCAACAGATTAAAGAGGTTTCCAATAATGAGTTCAGTGTGCGATAACGAACGAGACGTCTTCGTCTCCTCGATGCGGACGAGATTGTTCCTCACACAACCGAGGTTTTCTAACATTGTGTAGCCAACCGATCGTTGAACTAGTTGGTTAGAGATAAGGCAGTGATTACGAGGAGTTTCTAATGATGGACAATGTGACATCGAACCAGTCTCTACGGAGTCCATTGATCGCTACAAATGCACATATTTAATTACAACTGAACTTCACACATTTGCTTATGCATTCGAGGCCACTGCGTGTACGCAAATTGCTTCGAATTTTATTCAGAAAATCAATTAAACGTCACTCGCACACCGTTACACTGCTGACACAGTTTTGAAAACGTTCGAACAATCTTCGAAGCTTCCGTCGGCTTTCGCAGATCTCATTTCGGTCCGCAGTTATGAGAGCACACACGCGTACGTGCTTCAGACCGCAGTCCCTCCCAAGCCTTTGTTTACCGCGAAAACTCTGTACGGTCAGTGTACAGTGCGCACACAAATGATTACGAATCGTGATTAACATCTTTTGAACCGAAAATAAAATCAAAACAAACAAAACCACCAACACTGTGGGCTATCTGTGATTACAAGGCCTACGGAACACAATGCACAAAAATATGCAATCCAGCTCAGTCATCGTTTTGCAACCGATATTCCACTTCCACTGTCTAACTCCACTGTTGCTCCCTCATTACAGACGTGCTCTGTCTATGGGCGCACGAAAAGGTGCCCCGCTTGTTGGTATTACACTTTCACTTGCGTTTGCAACATGCTAAGTCGGTCGCTAGTCAGCACCCACAATCATAAGCCACTTGATTCTTTCGCTCGGTTGTCCGTCCATTCGTCCGTCTGTCCGTTCGCCGTGTCGACCGAAGGTTACCCGCATCGTTTGAGATTATCTCAGAGCAGAGAGATGACTTAATGTCATATGTCGTAATAAGAAAGATTGCACATACACACACAGAGATTAGCTTGCGTATCCCTTGGAACACTTACATGAAACGAAAATTGAAAGAAAAGAGAATTCGAATTCGAATTCGCTGCGTATTCACCGACCGACCGACCGAATGTATGCCCCGACGAGATGTTGCGCTGCCAGATTGTTGTTAGCAACTGAACGGCCGCTGTAATGGCAGTGCCAGTGCGGTAGTAGCGTAGCGTAGCCGCGGCAGCAGGCAACAGCGACGTTGTTGGCTAGAGACGAAGAAGAAGAAGAAGAAGACGAGATTGCTGGCGCTGTTGTGGGGCCCGTGCAGAGACCGACCCAGACGCTGGTCAGTGTGTTGTGCGATGCATGAATGGGGGGCTATAATACGTAACAGTAACAGTTTGTTGTTGCCGTTGCCGTTGCCGAAGACCGTTTGTGCACTGGGTGGTAGGTATTTTTGTGTGCGTTCATCTGCGGGAGGGGTGGGTAGATGGAATTCCCTGGGCATTTCATGCGAAAATGAATTTCAATGATCTTTGGGGGGGGGGGGGGGGGGGGGGGCTTTAATGATGTTTGTTCATTGTATAACAGTTGCATGGCCTCGAAATCTGACGAATCGACTCCAGAAAGGTGTCGACAGTCAAGCCAAGCCACAAATCTCTGCAAGAAGTGACGAAATCCCACTTGGCATGGGTTTAAGTTAAGCCTATCGACCTGCGAAGTACTCAGCTTCGTCTGAGTCGATTTCATGGTCACAGCTTGACCAAAGCTTGTCTCGTTCGATCGTGAGACGAATGGTTGTCTGAAGGTTTTTTTTTTGTTTGGACTTCAACCAGCTCTTCTCCTTCTCCTGCGTCACCGTACGAGTATATTCCCAAATTTCTCTTTCGGTCAAGGTTATGTCATCGCGTGTGTGGAGTGGTGTCACATATTGTTTCAATTGGCGGCGCGGCGCCTTCAACCACGAATCGGCTGCTAACCAAACGTGCCAAAAATACCAACGATGCTTCTTTGTACATTCAGAATTCGAGTGATTGAGCAGAGAACATTGCATTGTCACATGGATGGATGGATGGGTGTGTTAGTGGTGTGGTGTGTTGTCAGTGTGTGTCATCGTTTGTTTGTTTAGTTTATTTATCGACGAATAAATGATGAGCTGGTACCGAGTACTTTCTCGCCCTTATTTGCTTTAGTTCCGGGCTTGTTTGAGCAAATACATATTTATGCCATCAAGTACATACGAGATAGAAGCCCCGACTGTGCGTATGACGACGTCATTGTTTCCCTTTTGCTCGCAATTGCTGATGAACAGGTTTACGGACTGCCATCGATGGGGTTGATTCTGAACCAGTTGTCTTTCCTCTTCCTTCTGACAGAACTCTACATCCCGACGTGACCATCTGCTCCTTTGTCATCCAGACGGATGAAAAACCACGCGGATTCCTTGTAAAAATGAAAAAAAAAGAAAACCAGAAACACACACGAGAGGCGTCAGTGACACATTTAGTTATTCTTAATCTCGAACAAGATAAATCACTAATCGCATGTGCAGACTGCGAACTGAGAAATGCGGTGCCTGAATGAACTAAATTGCACCTCCACCTTGTGTGCTCATTACACGATAATTATCGTCTTCCTTGTACATTTAATGAATGAAACAATTCAGTGTAACATCGTCTAACACAAGAGAGCCTCCCCATTCCCATTGCCGACCGAATGTTCGCATCCGAATTCGCGGCGACTGTTAATTGACTCGTAATGGTTTATAATTATTATTTTTCTTGCAATAAAATTCCGCTCTGATTAGCTGACGATGGATTGTTTGTAAGTGCTTCGCGTAGAGCCTCATGTTTGTCTTCACAATCACTCGTCTGGGTTGGATGGTGGGATGCTCTACATCTCGCGGTGATTTATTGCACAACAAATTTACCCGGTTTTGCAGTGATTTATCGGTAGTCAGTTGGAACGGCGGAATTAACACCCGGCTTTGACATGGCGGCTCTAATTTGATACGAAATTCCAATTTGTGTCCAATCGCGACAAGGTCATGAGCAGAAAATCGATGGGTTCGTGATGGAATTTGGAAAAGATTGCCACTCGGACGAATTTAGGAAATGCTTGTCAATCGGTGAATCAGTGTTTTCAGCTTTATCTCACTGAAGAGGGGGATACTCGAAGAGCAGGGGCTAAGATGGAAGTCTGCTTGTGTTCATGAAATGACGGAAGACTCTTCGAGAGATTCTTCAACTACTTGTGCAGCGCTTAGAAGGAGCCTCTGGTTAGGGCGCACACACCTGGTGCGAGGGGGCGTCTGTTTAGGACGAGCCTCTGATGAGGACGGGGGTCTGTTTAGGGCGAACCTCTAGTGAGGACAGGCGTTTGTTTAGGACGAGCCTCTGGTGAGGAGGAGCCTCTGGTGAGGACGAGCCACTGGTGAGGAGGAGCTTCTGGTGAGGACGAGCCTCTGAGGACGGGCGTCTGTTTAAGACGATCCTCTGGTGAGGACGGGCGTTTGTTTAGGGCGAACCTCTGGTGAGGACGAACCTCTAGTGAGGACGAATCTCTAGTGAGGACGAACCTCTGGTGAGGACGAGCCTCTATTGAGGACGAACCTCTGGTGAGGATAAGCTTCTAGTGAGGACGAACCTCTGGCGAGGACGAGCCTGGTGAGGACGAGCCTGGTGAGGACGAGCCTCTGGTGAGGACGAGCCTCTGGTGAGGACGAGCGTCTGTTTAGGACGAGCCTCTGGTGAGGACGAGCCTCTCGTGAGGACGAACCTCTGGTGAGGACGAGCCTCTGGTGAGGACGGGCGTTTGTTTAGGGCGAACCTCTGGTGAGGACAGGCGTTTGTTTAGGGCGAACCTCTGGTGAGGACGAGCGTCTGTTTAGGGCGAACCTCTGGTGAGAACGGGTGTCTGTTTAGGACGAGCCTCTGGTGAGGACGAGCCTCTCGTGAGGACGAGCCTCTCGTGAGGACGAGCCTCTCGTGAGGACGAGCCTCTAGTGAGGACGAATCTCTGGTGAGGACGAGCCTCTAGTGAGGACGAGCGTCTGTTTAGGGCGAACCTCTAGTGAGGACAGGCGTATGATTAGGACGAGCCTCCCGTGAGGACGAGCCTCTGGTGAGGACGAGCCTCTGGTGAGGACGAGTCTCTGGTGAGGACGAGCCTTTGGTGAGGACGAGCGTCTGTTTAGGGCGAACCTCTAGTGAGGACAGGCGTATGATTAGGACGAGCCTCTGGTGAGGACGAGCGTCTGTTTAGGGCGAACCTCTGGTGAGAACGGGTGTCTGTTTAGGATAAGCCTCTGGTGAGGACGAGCCTCTCGTGAGGACGAGCCTCTGGTGAGGACGAGCCTCTGGTGAGGACGAGCCTCTCGTGAGGACGAGCCTCTCGTGAGGACGAGCCTCTAGTGAGGACGAACCTCTGGTGAGGACGAGCGTCTGTTTAGGGCGAACCTCTAGTGAGGACAGGCGTATGATTAGGACGAGCCTCTGGTGAGGACGAGCCTCTCGTGAGGACGAGCCTCTCGTGAGGACGGGCGTTTGTTTAGGACGAACCTCTAGTGAGGACGAGCCTGGTGAGAACGAGACTCCGGTGAGGACGAGCCTCTATTGAGGACGAACCTCTGGTGAGGATAAGCCTCTGGTGAGGACGAACCTCTGGTGAGGACGAGCCTGGTGAGAACGAGACTCCGGTGAGGACGAGCCTCTGTTTAGGACGAACCTCGGGTAAGGACGGATGTCTTTTTAGGACGAGTGGCTAAGGAGAACGGTCCTCGCTAAAATAAGAGTCGGAAGCTCACTTCCCCTTCACCCTCCAGCCCGTGGAGACTACGTGTGCCTAACTCTAATGACTTCAAAAAACACAGTCCACACGTATTTTCACCTAATCGTGAATTGACTTCGACGTCAGTGTAGTTTGTTCGCCAAAATCGGATCTTTTGCGATACCACGAATGTCTGCCCAATGTGTGAACTTTCGCAAGTCAGTTGACCGACCAATTGTCTTCTCGGATGCATCCCTGCACGCGCGGGTTCGGTGCATTGAGAGTTCCAAGTGTAACCCCCTGTAATTCATTTCGTCAACGAGATCTTATGAAATTCGAAAGTTGCTCACACCTTTCGCAGTAATCCTTTAGTCATTCGTCTACCCACCGTCCAACGTCACGAATATCCAATTAGCCACGAACCTGTTACCATGGTTTTTCGAAGGGGTTTTTCACCCGACTTCGCCGTTGCACGATAGCCGATGCCCGATAGCCCCCCCGTTTCTCATTGACTCACACAACTGCATGAAATTGTTTGCCAAACACGGTTGCATTTTATCATCAAAACGCGCAGCGTCCATTAATTGAAACAACAATTGATTAGCTAACAGTTTAGCTCACTTGAAGAATGCTTTCCACACTCCATGCATTTCGATCAATTGATTTTAATCAAGATGCACTTGCCGGGGAGCGTTTATAGAAGCCACGGCAACTGCAGCAAATGCGACTAATTATGGTTTCTTTGGAAGAAAATGTTTACGAATCGGAATTTCTTCTACTTTATTGACTTGGTTTAATGATAGCACGGTAGGGTTTATGATGCCCATTGTCTTGTTGGAAGCACGTCTTCAAAAGGCGCTGGCACAGGTGACTCATGTCTTAAGCAAACGGGACTTGCGGTGCAACTCTTTGTGGACGAGAAGATTGTAAAGTGGTGGGGAGGGGAGGGGGGGGGGGATGAGTGTGTGTTCGTTTTCTGCAAACAAGCAGGAGAAGTTGATTGCAGGTGGCTGACTGTGGTAGGGAGCTCAAGGCGACTTGGAGAGAGAGAGAGTGATTGCTGGTGGAAAACACGCATCGTCATAGTAGCCTTGCGCTGCATTCAGGAGAGGTCATGCGAGTTTGTCTTTCTGCTTGTTGCGCTATGTCGATGACTACGATCTGAGGAGGTTTAGAAATGATGATAAAATGCACCCGTTTTCGACCGAAACACTTGCGTTTGTCGAATTTAGAGGCGATTCAACTGATTTCAACTGTGCAACAGACCACGTTGCGGTTGAGAATTGGATTGTTTAGGGAACGCAAACAAACAACGTCGCGTGCATATCATCGAAACAGAAGAGAAACACATAAGAAGCGTTGATTTGAAGAGCAACAATGTGCCAGACAGTCCAAAATGAAGCAGAAATAGAAGGAAATTGCTCAATTGGACCTCGCCTGGTTGCGCTTGGGCATAAGTCGTGGTGAGTTCGAGTCGTTTGCGATCGAGCGGCTCGTGAAGGAAATTAGAGTTGGACCTCGCCTGGGCATAGCTCCAGATGAGCTAGAGTCAATGGCGGAGGATCGAGTGGCTCGAGAAGGAATTTGTTCAATTGGACATCCACTGGGCATAGCTCCAGATGAGCTAGAGCCGATGGCGGAGGATCGAGCGGCTTGTGAAGGAAATTAGAGTTGGACCTCGCCTGGACATAGCTTAGACATAGGTTAAGCACAACAGCCTTCGATGGAGAAATTCTACGTCGGATACATGGTCCCGCCGTCTGCGAGGAAGGTGAATGGAGGAGAAGACACAAGAGATGCGGATGCAGTCCAAAAGCCAGGAATTCGTCGACTGCGCTGGCTTGGTCACATCGAGCGCATGGAGGGTTCCAGTGCTCCAGCTAAGACGGTCTCCGAATCCCAGCCTCCTGGACACCAATGCTCCAGCTAAGAGGGTCTTCGAATCCCAGCCTCCTGGACATCAATGCTCCAGCAAAGCCCGTCTTCGAATCCCAGCCTCCTGGACACCAATGCTCCAGCTAAGAGCGTCTTCGAGTCCCAGCCTCCTGGACACCAATGCTCCAGCTAGGAGGGTCTTCGAATCCCAGCCTCCTGGACACCAATGCCCCAGCAAAGCCCGTCTTCGAATCCCAGCCTCCTGGACACCAATGCTCCAGCTAAGAGCGTCTTCGAGTCCCAGCCTCCTGGACACCAATGCTCCAGCAAAGCCCGTCTTCGAATCACACCTCCTGGACACCAATGCTCCAGCTAAGACGGTCTCCGAATCCCAGCCTCCTGGACACCAATGCTACAGCTAAGAGGGTCTTCGAATCCCGGCCTCCTGGACACCAATGCTCCAGCTAAGAGGGTCTTCGAATCCCAGCCTCCTGGACATCAATGCCCCAGCAAAGCCCGTCTTCGAATCCCAGCCTCCTGGACACCAATGCTCCAGCTAAGAGCGTCTTCGAGTCCCAGCCTCCTGGACACCAATGCTCCAGCTAAGAGCGTCTTCGAGTCCCAGCCTCCTGGACACCAATGCTCCAGCTAAGAGGGTCTTCGAATCCCGGCCTCCTGGACACCAATGCTCCAGCTAAGGGGGTCTCCGAATCCCGGCCTCCTGGACACCAATGCTCCAGCTAAGAGGGTCTTCGAATCCCGGCCTCCTGGACACCAATGCTCCAGCTAAGAGGGTCTTCGAATCCCGGCCTCCTGGACACCAATGCTCCAGCTAAGAGGGTCTACGAATTCCGAGAGGAAGACATACCCAAGTCATCGCGAACGTAAGACAGCTTGGAGTTGACCACTGAAAGCAGCGTGCCCAGGACCGTCATCGGTGGAAGGCAGTTGTTGCTCAGGCTCAGAGTATCCATGTGTCGTCGGCCTGAGAAGTAAGATACCAGATCATGCATGAATCTGGGCTGCTTTTAGGACCACAGTAGGTCTCACGGTTAGCGCATCGGCATAATGGACGCAACACTTGAGCCACGGTCGAAAGGCCGTAAGGGCACCTCTTTCTCGGATCATACGCGTCAGAAGATGATGATGCCGACGATTGCGTCTAAAGTGACAGATCGAAAACAAGAGGAGACAAGCGAGAAATCCAACCAAACACCCTTCTCTTCGATTGAAATGAAACACAAGCGGTTTTATCTATTATTCGCGTACATTAACAAATACTTAGTGTTGTTGTTTTGTTTTTTATTAAAATATATTCTTGTTCATAAACTGTGTGTGATTTTGCAAATTGTTCCATTTTTTCTTTCATTTTCATTTGTTTACTGATGTTCGCTAAAACAAAACATGTCTCGTCTCGAATAATGTAGGCTCTACGTTGGTTGGTTTATGATAATTAAGTTTAACAGTAAATTTATAGCTTACGTTCTATGTCAAATACGGGGTATAGAATATTTTACTTTTTATAAAATATCATTGGATTAAAACTATGCGCCACCACTAGATGCTTTTGAAGATCTTCTCTTTCCCCAAATACTCCAGAACACAAGTGGCATGCGTGGCTAAGAATACGAACGAAAAGAGCTCAGATTAGATGTCGAATTGGGATGTGATTGAGGTGTATGAACACTTACTGCTTCGGTTTTACTTTGGGAAAATCGCCTTTATGTGACGTCATGTGAGAGTTGAAATTTTGCAAACCGGTGATGGAACGGAAACAGATTTTACAATTGAAATGTTTCCTTCCACTGTAAAGTAGACAAATGTGAATAGAAACGAGGGCTTTTTTGTCAAATGACTTACTCAGTCTTCTTGTGGAACGTTAACATGTGTTTCATGAGAGATGACTTGTCCGGATAGAATTTGGAGCATGTTTTGCATTTAAGTTTAATGGTCTTGCCATTTGTATGCTGCTGAGGCAATGTGAGATAGTCTTTGGGAGAAGTCTTAATCAGTTTCGAGACGGTGTTTGGAGATTTTGTTGGATTCGGCGAGAGGATGTCTTCAGATCTGTAAAAAATGACAAGAAAGATTGATCAGTTTTGAAGGCAGCTCAAGTGCTCGAAGTGTGGCGAAATGATTGAAATGTGAAATAAGGGGAATGGCTGCTAGAAGTGGTGATGTGACATGAATAATGATTGCATTAGCTTTAAGAAGCGACTGGCCGACCGACAGGCTGACACTGTTCCGCGAGAGACAACAAACAAGCAGCCTTCACTGATCTGTTTTTATTTTCGAATAGCAAACAAATTCTAAAGACACACACACACACACACGCGCGCTCTTCGACTACAGTGTAGAAGTAGAAGATCTAGAGAGAGCGTAAGCATTTGCAGAGGAGTAAGTTAGTTGGCCCGAGGACCATCAAAATGCCGCAGAACAGTGAACAGTGAACAATTGCAAGTGCGTGCAGTTAGGTACACGTGCAGTAATTGAGAAAGCTTCCCATTTGCGTTTAATTTTTTAGTGATTTTTAGTGATTTTTAGTGATTTTTTTTTTCATTCATTGAGTCGCCTCTTAGTGCTTTTACACTTTTGGTTAACAAACTTACTCGTCTCTCCGCTCGTTCTCTCTCATGTAGTGCGAGTTGATGTGTCTGATTATTTTCGTATAGAAAACCGGCATAAAGCACAAGTTACACGCTTCGAATTTCGGATCCATTGTTGCGAGACCGGCAATGCGTTTCCTGTAAATTTCCTTGTGTCTTTGTTTGATGTGATGTTTGAAATCCGAACGAGTGGTAGACTCGTGTTTGCACTCCTTACAGCGAATTGTACGTCTAAAGAGAGGAGTCGAAATAAAAATGGAAAAAAAAAAAATGAAAAGAAAAAGAAAACAAAGAGAAACCAAAATGAAAACAATGAAAAATTCGGCCAAACATAAACGTAAACAGACAGAGAGAAGAGAAAGGAAGAACTAGAAATGCAATTGAATGCTGCACTTACTCTCTGTAGGTGTATGCAACTTCGTAGTGCTTCTGCATATGAGATCCACAATCCGATACGGAATCGAACTGCTTCTCGCATATCTCGCAGTAGCTATCGGTAACTGGAGGTGGCGGAGGCTTTGGAGTGTAGGCGACTGCGGTGCTCGATTTGCCATTCTTTGGCGGAAGCTTTTCCATTCCCTTGTGTACGCAACCGATGTGCACTCGGAGACCAAATTCGGTAGCAAATGACTTATCACATGCATGGCATTGGAATTTTCCACCTGCGGAGGTAGTGATGTTGCTGTTGCTACATTCACAAAGTACACAAGATATAGACGTTAAAATGCTTTCAAGGCAAGGACATGAAAGATTAGAGAGATGGCTTACGTCTTTTTCGGCGATGGCTTTATGATGGGTGCAGCTGGAACGATAATCTGTTCGACAGGAGTCTCAACTCGCCTCCGCTTTAGGACGCCGCCACTGATTCCACTGGATGTGGCCGATACAGCAGCAGTTGCAGCAACCACAGCACTGCTGCAACTCGTCGAACTGCCTGCACTGCCATTGGTGCTGGTGTTCGGTACACCACCCGATCCGTCGCCATCGTGAGTCTCTTCGTGCTGCTGCAGATTTGAGTATCTTCCGAATTGCTTGTCGCACAGAAGGCATGTGAATATTTGTTTTGCTTTATTTATTCGTCTCATGCTGGAAATGAACAAGCCCCTTAGACAAGCCCCCCCGCTTTAGTGTAGACGCACTTACTTGTGAGCCTGATTCTTATGCAAGAAGAAGTCATTTTTGCTGTTGAACGTCTGATCGCACATGTTGCACTCGAAGTAGCCACTGCAGTCGTTCACAATTTGACTAGAGGAAGGAAGAAACAAAGCAGAGACATTTTACACGATCCTCCTCGGGGGGCCTCAACCAATATCCTTACGAATGAGTATATTTTAAGTGCTGTCCGTAGATCGTGCTGCTGAAGAGATAAACGTCACAAATCCTACACTTGACTACCCATTCGCCAGAACTGAAATGAAACTCCCGTCAAACCCCTCAATGCAGTGCGAATGGCAAGCTTAGCATACGTTTTTAGATTCTCCACATATTCCATGTAACTGTCCGGATGGCGATTGCGAACGTGCGCGTGCATCAGGGCTGGAATTTTCGGCTTAAAGCCGCACATCTCGCACACGGGACTCTTGGAATTGACGAAGTTGCGACCCTCGCATTCTTGTTTCTCCGTCTTGATAGGTATCTGCTGGTATTCCTGATCGTCTCCATCGTCGTTCTCATCATTGTTTCCATTATCTATGTTACTGCTGGCAAAATGGATGTGGTGACATTGCGGGCACAACGAATGTGTGGTTTACTTACGCCAAAGATTCCTCGTTCTCCTCCTCGTAGTCTGAGCCGCTGTTGTTTGATTCGACCTCCTCTTTAACTTGAACATTGCATATCGGTTCCAGGAGCAGACCATCAATTGAACTGGTGGAAGGGTGAGGAGGTGGAGGAGGGGGGAGAGACAATCAATCAAGAGTTGACTATAACAAAAAAAAAAAACAGTTGAAAGAGTCTTACTTCTCACTGCGACCGTCGTAGGCGAAGTTCTCAATACGGAAGCCCAATTCAACGGGAAAGACCTCCTTGGACGTGCTGGCTTGGGACATTTTCCGCTTCTTCTTGTCTGGCACTTCGCAACTGCTGCAAGATTTGTTATCAAATTCATCTATTGTCAAATCGTTCGAACGCTTTTTTGATACCCACCTGCTGTCATCGCCGCCAGCATTCTTTGCCTTATGTTCGGCTACGTGCACAGCCAAATCGTTCCATGTATCGAAGACGTCCCGACAGAAATTGCATGTGAATTTCTTTGTTTTTGTCGAGCCCCTACGCGGATAGATAATCGTTGAAAGAAAACAGAGAAGAAAAAAAAACAAAAACAAATCATAACTTGCGCATATGTACATATGTTTGTATGCAATTACTTGTTGGAACACTTTTCATTTTTAATTGAATCCCCTTGAGAATTCTCCGCACTGGCTGGCTCGATTTTCGGCTCCTGAAATACCATACCATCCGACGATGAGGATGGCACATTCGATTCCATTACAAAATGATCGCCGCCAACATCGGCCTGAGATTCCACGGAACTGATAGTAAACTCGCATGGTTCCTTTTTGATAAAATCTTCCTGTGGCCATTGCTGCGACTGAAGCATATCATTGAATGTTATATGAGACTTGATACACATTTGTTGAAAATTATATGCGTCATTTAGTTTCCTTATGCATACGCTGCATAATACTTTTGGTAAACTATCCGATGGTTCGACGGGCAGTAAAGCAATCTTCGTTAGCATTGAGGCAACATCGACTGAGTTAATTCTTGAAAAGAAAAACATTCGCATATCGTCGCGCCTTTTCATGCAGGCTCGACACAGATCACGGAATTGTAGGGGAAGGGCCATTATGCTCTGTGGATTGGCAAAGAGAGAGAGAAAAAAAAAACACGAAAAAAAAAGAACGAAACTTGAACACAGAAACAAATGTTTGCAGGAAAGAAAATCTTTTTTTTTTGTCTTCTTCTTCTTCTCAAGTGTATTCACTTTACATTTTTTTTCTTTTCAGCCCCGACTCTTCTTATTTCGTTTGAATTTTTTCCACTTACCAGGTGGGATAGCTGTCAAATGAAGCGATAAAATGTACAATTAAGTTTTGTGGGGGTTTCGTGGTTTTACTTGAACTTTTATGTTTTGCAATTTTTTTCTTAATTTCTGCAAAACATGTCCTTAGACGCCGCCACCGCCAAACTCCTTTGGAAGGCAGCAAATTCCATAGCTCGCAGATGTCAAGTGTCAATTGTAATGCGCTTGGACTGTAGCGCATTCACAATAGCGATAGGTGTATTCAACTCACACAATTGTATGGTCTTGCGTGTATGTCTATCTCTTTTTTATTGAAATCAAATAAAGGGTTAATCGATCGAAAATCTCCTTAATTCGCTTGTCCGCTGCAAAATTCGACGCATTTAATTGACGAGCACTGATAAATCCCCGTGAATTGTTAAATCAAAAATACGAACATACCATGTTATCTACATCGTGTCACGAGACGCACTCATTGTGAACCAACGAAAGAGAGAAAAAAAAACCCTATTTTCTGCAAAGCCGCAACCAGCTGTCAGATGTGGAACCCATTTTGTAGTTCTTGTTCTTGTGTCAAATTCGGCGTTTGGTCACATTTTGTTCGTCTTTTGAATCGCCATCCAGCTTGAAATCTAGAAACTTCTTCGAATTTAATTTAATTTCTCAAATTCAATAAGAAAAACTTTGAAAAAAACAACAAAGCAATGGCATCGATAAGTCTACTAAATCCGAAAGCTGAATTTGCACGTGCTGCCCAAGCGCTGGCCATTAACATCTCGGCCGCGAAGGGACTCCAGGATGTGATGAGGACCAACTTGGGACCCAAGGGAACAATGAAAATGTAAGTGAATCTTCGTATTTCCTCAAAACATTAGAAAAACAAATGGAATCACGCACTCAGCGTGCGAAATGATTGAGAAAATGGGTAAAATTGCATGCAGATGGCTGCTCGAATGCGGGTGTGTTCAATTGTAAGGTTATGTGCGAATGGATGTGTCATAGGATCGATCGTGGGTATGCGCTTTTAGCCAGTAATTTCATGTGATTTGTGAAAATTGCTATAAAAAATGCGCTAGAGTAAAGTCTTATCCTGCTCATTTGACTTCATGGACATTCTGTTAGTCCATTGGATTCAGATCGCAGGATGAACAGTGTTTGTGTGTCTGTCTCTCTGCTCATGCGTTGAGCCAATAAGTCTGCAAACAAATTCATCTAAGTCGCCTTCCCTTTTCTCGTTTCAATCGCAACACAGGTTGGTGTCCGGCGCAGGAGACATCAAAATCACCAAGGACGGCAATGTGCTGCTCCACGAGATGCAGATTCAACATCCAACCGCCTCGATGATTGCCCGTGCCAGCACAGCACAGGACGACTCAACCGGTGATGGTACCACATGCACCGTGCTGCTGATCGGCGAGTTGCTGAAGCAAGCCGACATCTACTTGACCGAAGGTCTGCATCCACGCATCGTCACCGAAGGCATTGAGAAGGCCAAAGCCAAGGCGCTCGAAGTGCTGGAGAGCATGAAGATCCCGATTGAGGTTAACAAGAAGAATCTTGTCGACGTTGCAAGGACCAGTCTCAAGACAAAGGTTCACTCCTCGTTGGCCGATCTGCTGACCGAGGTGTGTGTCGATGCCCTCCTGGCCATCCGTCAGGGTGATAAGCCAATTGACTTGCACATGGTCGAGTTGATGGAGATGCAACATAAGACCGCCACTGACACCAGTCTGGTGCGCGGCATTGTGATGGATCACGGCACCAGGCATCCAGACATGCCAAAGCGGCTGGAGAATGCGTACATACTCACGTGCAATGTCTCCATGGAGTACGAGAAGTCCGAGGTGAACTCGGGATTCTTCTACAAGACCGCCGAGGAGCGGGAGAAGTTTGTGCTGGCCGAGCGTGAGTTCATCGATCAGCGCGTCAAGAAGATCATCGATCTGAAGAAGAAGCTGTGCGATGGAACTGACAAGACGTTCGTTGTGATCAACCAGAAGGGCATTGACCCCATGTCGCTGGACGCTCTGGCCAAGGAGGGCATCATGGCGTTGCGTCGTGCCAAACGAAGGAACATGGAGCGTTTGGCCCTGGCATGCGGTGGATCGGCAATGAATTCGTTCGACGACATAAACGAATCCAACTTGGGGTGAGTTCAAGTTCGAAACCGTGTATCCGTGGTGGACTGCTCTACTTTCTCATGTTTCCAGGTACGCCGGCGTGGTCTACGAGCACGTTTTGGGTGAGAACAAGTACACCTTCGTGGAGGAGTGCAAGAACCCTCAATCGGTCACGATTCTGATTAAGGGACCCAACAAACACACCATCGTCCAGATCAAGGATGCCATCCGCGATGGCTTGAGGGCCATTAATAACGCCATCAATGATGGATGTCTCATTCCTGGAGCGGGCGCGTTCGAGGTCCGCACCTACAACGAGCTGATGAAGTTCAAGGACACGATTAAGGGCAAGGTACGCCTGGGCGTTCACGCATTCGCCGAGGCCCTGCTGGTCATTCCGAAGAACCTTGCCATCAACAGTGGCTACGATGCACAGGACACCATTGTGAAGCTGACCGAAGAGGATCGTCTCAATCCGGAACCGGTTGGTCTAGACTTGGCCACGGGCGAGGCCATGAAACCCGTCGACATGGGCGTGTATGACAATTACATCGTGAAGAAGCAAATCCTCAATTCGTGCTCCGTCATCGCTAGTAATCTCCTGCTCGTTGATGAGGTTATGCGTGCCGGCATGACCAGTCTTAAGGGATAAGTCGAGAGGCAGTACTCTCATTCATTAACTTTTACTCCGTCTTTCGTATTAATCACACACGCGTCTTATGTTAATTTTCATTTCGCGGGCGGGGCGCAACCGTCTGCTGCCGCAACTTCTGCTAACTTTTTCCACGTTCATTGCAAATAAACTTATTGAAATGCATTTAATGTACGCGTATGAGTTTTGTTACGGCGGGTGGGTGAGGGGGGGGGGGGGGGGGGGGGTGATTGGGGGGGAAAAATCGATACAAATGAAGTTTGATTTGCTTTTTTTTTTTTTTTGAGGTTAGGCATCGGCACATCGTTTCTTTTCGTCTAACTTGCACCTGATCCGACGAAAGGCGGGACAGTGGCAGAGGAAGTGCTCTGCGGCGTCGTCGTCTTTTCCACGGGCGTTTCATCACTTAAGCCAAGCACATTTAGGGGTTTTGGCGAAGGTGTAGTGGCCCGTCGGTAAGTCGTCTGCTCGTCTTTTCTGTCAAGAGATAACGAGAATGCTGCGGATTACTGACAGACATTAGGGAGCATGCACTTGGTTTGTCTACATCCTGGGGAGTCATGCCACCGCCGGTTGTGGTCACGAGAAGCCCAGTCATCGATGGCAGCCCTAACCGAGGACGCGGGTGTAGCCCAACGCAGGTTCGGGTCCTCAAAGGTATCTCTTCTAATCCTTGTCTAGCTAATTCATCGGCGATCTCATTTCCCGTGGTGGCCGGGGAGCCAGATTGAACCTGCCGATCCAATTCAGAGAAGTCTTGCATTCTTGGACTATCCAGGAAGTGGTTGAAGTAGGGCCTTAACAGCGCCTTCCACCTGTTTCCGCTTGAAAGGCTGCTGTGCAGTCTAATGTTGTCCGCTCTCCACGAAGACGCCAGCGCCAGACACTTCCTTGGCCTTGGAGCCATCCGTGAAGATTCACCTGCATTCTTTTCCTGGCTTATATTCTGGATCCAGAGCCAGTCCTGAGAGCAGAGGTAGCCAGTCGACTTTGTAAGTGCGTCGCAGCTGGACTGCTGGTGTCCTTGCGTCAGACGGCACATCCATAAGCCCGTGGTGCGCCAGGTCATCGAGTTGTACCAAAGACCACTTCTTTTCAAACGGAAGATGGCCTTTTGGGGACCACTGTGATGTGAAAGCCAAGTCATCCGTCGAATCGATCAAAAATGATGGTCTCTTGGTCAAATTTCAGGCATCACTGGCTGCCCAACAGGAGGACTCTCGAAGTTAAACAGGTTCTCTTTAGAGAATAGAAATTGAAGGCAAGCCACATTCTCTGAACAGAACATACATTCGTGACTTCGGAGAGGTGACGCCGTGCGTGGGACAGCTGCTGATTCGGTTTGGAGGACTTGGATAGGATTGGAATGTGGGTAGACTTGCGGAATCAGGACGATGCTCCACGATTGTTTGTGAAGGAGATCCACAATTTATGTCCAAAGTCAACCTCCAGAGGCCTTGCGGCGACAAAATATTCAAGAAGTCATCCACCATCTTTCGAGACAATTTTGTCAAAAGTTCTCTAACCTCGACGGAGGCATCTAAGATGATTGCGTCGACAACTTTGCGGCCATTTGATAACTGCCTTTGTGAGAGGTGGGGGTGCATCTGAAGTGCCAGGCATGCTGGCGAAGGCCCCAGATGCAGCTGGAAGCAGGCCAAGAAGCTCTTGCGTCAGCATAACCGCCAGAGGCTTGAAGCATGTATCAGAAGGAGAAAAAAAACCTCCGTATCCTAACAGACTTAGGTAGCACCTAAGGGAACTATGCCCCATCCACAAAAAAGGCGATCTTGCCTCTTGCAACAACTATAGAGGTATATCCCTGCTCAACGTCGCCTACAAGATCCTGTCCAGCGTAGTGTGTGAACGTCTAAAGCCGTTTTGCACAGCACTAATCGGCACGTACCAGTGCGGCTTCCAGCCCGGCAAAGCGACTATAGACCAAATCTTCACACTAAGGCAACTCCTGGAGAAGACCAGTGAGTTTCAAATCGATACGCAGCACCTTTCCATCGATTTGAAAGCCGCATACGACAGCATTCATCGCAAGGAGCTATTCGATGCGATGGCCGAATTTGGGATCCCGCAAAAACTGATCCGGTTGTGGAGCACCACGCACCACGTGCAGTTCGGCTCAAGGATTTCTGAGCCGTTTGAAACTTGCCCATGCGCTGTCGTGTGACTTCTTCAATCTGGTACTGGAGAAGATAGTGCGGAGAGCAACTGCAAACACGGAAGGCACTATCTTCTACAAGTCGGTCCAACTGTTCGGGTACGCAGATGACATCGACATCCTCGCGCGTTCTCAACGTGCCGTAGTGGAGGCTTTTACGGCGATTGAAGAACAGGCGAAACGAACTGGTCTCAAGGTCAAGGAGGACAAAACAAAATATATGCTGTCGACCAAAAAACGTTCCGTCACACACCACCTTGGACAAAATTTCACCATCGACAGCTACAATTTCGAGGTAGTGAAGGAGTTTGTCTACCTCGGGGCAAACGTGAACTCCACAAACGACATCACAGTGGAGATCCTTCGTAGAACCGCAGCTGGCAACCGGTGCTACTTCGGTTTGTCAACACAACTGGGCTCAAAACTCCTGACTCGATCGGACCAAAATCATGCTCTTATTTTGCCATTCCTGCTCTATGGAGCCGAAAGCTGGACGCTATGCAAAACTGCAGAGTTGATTCTTGGTACCTTCGAAAGAAAAGTTCTACGACGGATATATGGTCCCGTCTGCGAGGAAGGCGATTGGAGGAGAAGACATAACCGCGAACACTACGAGCTGTACCAGGATGTGGATGTAGTCCGGAAGGCAAAACATCCGTCGACTGCACTGGCTCGGCCACATCGAGCGCATGGACAACAATGCTCCAGCAAAGAGGGTCTTTGAATCCGAGCCTACTGGTTCGAGAAGGAGAGAAAGACCGAATCTCCGGTATAAAGGACCAAGTAAACGCGGATGCAAGACAGCTTGGTCTTGATGACTGGAAGCAGCGTGCCCAGGACCGTCAACGATGGAAGGCAGCAATTGCTCAGGCTCGGACCCTTCATGGGTCGCCGGCCTGGTAAGTAAGTAAGTAAGGGAACTAGCAGCGTGCCCAGGACCGTCAACGATGGAAGGCAGCAATTGCTCAGGCTCGGACCCTTCATGGGTCGCCGGCCTGGTAAGTAAGTAAGTAAGGGAACTAGGAGCATCAGAAGGTCTTTGCGGAGAATCTAATCTAATGATTTTGTGCGGCGCTAGCCCACAAAAGACAAAGATATCTGGGCAAACACCTAATATCAGAGGAAGAGAATTGATGTGAAGTCAGCACCAGCTCTCATTCTCCAGATTCCTAAAGGAAGCTGGCCACCAGCGATGAAGTATAGCTAGAAGTGTACATGATTTCTGCTGGCCACCTTTGCCTTCGCGCATCAGGAGCAAATAACCGTCAATACGACTCTGAAAAGAAGGGCTGCATGGGAGGGGAGCTCTTATGAAAGCAATGGTATGGCACAATAGAACTTAGGTTAGGTTAGGTAGTTAGCCAGCGAAATCGCCAGCACACTTAGACCAAGTTCGTCCATTGTGATACCCATAGTCAGACTACTACCACTGATCGACAACTTCAGTGATAGCGCCGTTAATTTGATCCCAACGGCAAATGGTGACTGGACCAGATTTGAAAACTCGATAAAAGCGTCTTAACTTTGCTTTCACTGGGATTCGAACCGGGGACCAATCTGACCAGGGGCAGGCACTCACCAACCAACGGCGCCATCCAGCCTCGTACAATAGATCTTAAGGTCGCGGTACAATTTAGTGAGTGATAGTGAGCACTCCGAGGGGATCAAACAAACAGCGTGAACAAGAAAAACACCAGCACATCATGAATATTAGTGTTTTATTTATCTTGTATAGCATTCTTTTTTTGTTTATCTTCTTCTTCTGTTTTTTTTTATTTTAAATTAATTTATTATTAGTACTTGTTTGTTTGTTTGTTTTTTAACTATCAGTGTTTGCTTAAACCATACTCGTACACTAGTGCTCCAAATGCTGCGACTTTGTTTTTTTTCTTCTAATTGTTGTATCACACAATCGACATTTTTTTTTTCTGTTTCACTTATCCTCTCCTGAATGCTTAATCCTAGTTCTAATGTAATAATATGCATTCCTTTTGTTTGTTTTTTACATAAATTAGTTGAATGTATCATCTTTACAATAATTGCATGTTCATCTGACGACTCGCCTTAAAAAGTACACTTAAACACTACTGTCACCGTTCCTCTTCACCCGGCTATTGGCTGCGTTCATTTGTTTTTTTTTTTATTTTTTCTGTTTTGTTTTCTTCAATAAATTATTTATTTTTTATGTAATCTAGAGGTAAATAAGTTATCTCTTAAATCGAACGAAAGACAGAAAGAAACCGAACGTCATTCAACTGTCATCAAGTGACGTTTCCGTACACTGGGAACAAAAAAAAATGATGCATCATTTGATAAAAATGAACGGAAATGAACTAAAAACCAGTCAAATGCTTAACAAGGGGCATATAAAGGGGAGAGGGAGGGGGAGAGGATTTAAGGGGATGATCATCAATAAATATGAGAGGAAATATATAATATTACAGTGCGTGCTTGCGTTTAAGTCTCTATTGTTGGTCTTAAATCTCCTTAGTCAATAAGATAAGTGTAATTAAGAGAATCTGTCACATATATGTATTCCAATACGCGTTCGCGTCAACTTCACTGCCGCATTGAATCTTCTTCAACCAGCAAATTTTCAAGCAATAACCTTCGTCCAGTAATTATAGTTCGTTCGAATGTTGGCACTTTTAAAGCTGGTGCGATCTGCTGTCTCGGCGGCCACCAACAATTGCAGGTCGTCTTGGAAAAAATACCGCTAGATATTGCCGGCACCGTTGTAAAATTGGAAATTATGAAAATTCACCGGTGTCTTCGGACTCGGACACATATAAATGAAATCGTCATTCTGCAACTGTGTCTGCGTCAGATTCGGTTCGCTGGCACTGCGATGGATCTTGGGCAGAGTGCGCAGCATATTCTCGAGCGTATTCAATAGATGCCGAAACAGGGGCCTCTGATTGCGATCGAACTTGATGCAGTCCTCGGCGAGACGTTTCAACGCCTGCGGGCAATCGTTGCGAATGTTCTTCATCTCGGGCTTGAGAATGCCACGACCGACCATGAAGAGGATCTGATCCTTGTTGTTGATGTGATTGTAGGGCAGACATTCGGCCAGCAGCTCGTACATCACGATGCCGAACGCGTACACGTCCGATTGGAATGAATAGGGATTCTGTTCCTGCATGCGAATGACCTCGGGGGCCATCCAGAGGATGCTGCCGGTCGGCTGGTTGGCCTGCTTCTCGCCGGACCAGCGTGTCTTCGCGGTGGCCAGACCGAAATCGCCTATCTTCACCGAGAGGTCTTCGTGCAAGAAAATGTTGTTCGATTTGAGATCCCTACAAAAAAAAAATGACTCCGAATTAGCCAACTTAAAGGGGGGGGATGTGTATAATTGGCAAACCTGTGAATGATGTGCTTAGCATGAAGATAGTCCATACCCTGGGCCACCTGTCGGCCGATGTCGATCAGTGTGTTCAACTTGAACTTGGTCTCGTTCACGTGAATGTGCTTGTAGAGACTGCTCCCCTCGCACCACTGGGTGACAATCGCCAGCGAGGGCTTGCTCACACAGCCCATGAAGAGAAGTATATTACAATGACGGGTTTTTTTCAGCATCGCCACCTCATTTTTGAAGGCTTGCAGCTGCGCTAGACTGGGCGTTTTCACATTCAACGTCTTCACAGCCACCGGACCGTGCCAATGGGCTTTGTATACCGTTCCGAAGGAACCCGAACCGATGCGCGGACCAATCAGAATTTCCTCCGCTTGGATGTTCTACAAAACAAAAGCAAAATATCACATGTCACATCAAGATCAAATGAATCGTTCGTACCCAATTCTCCTCGGAGCCCTTGGCATCCCGCGGCGATAGGAGATTCTTATTGCTTTCGTCAGCGGAACGTGCTCTCGCCCGTTTCACGTGCTTTAGAGTGTTCGTCGGTGAGGCCTGTGTTGAATGTGAATGATCATTGTTTACGTGATTCTAAGGAAGTTGAAGTTTTTAGATATCAAATGAATCGGTTACGTACGTCAACTACCTGCGGGGGTCCCCTGGCCTGTGACGCCAACGTCCTCTGGGCATCGGTGAGCGGTCGTATGTTGTTTATGCACACATTTGGTGCCGAATTCGATCGATCCTGTTGGCTTATCGTGCGTGGATGTCGATTCTGGGGGGCGAAAGATCAGAAATCACGAATCTGGCGTTGATGCTGATGCTGAACTTACCTGAAATCCAACAGCTCCACTGCCAGGATGCAGAATGCCAACCGTGTTCTCGGGATTTTGCGCCAGCAGTCTCTGATAGTAGTAGTTGTCCATAGGAAATTGTTGACACAGCGTCGGCACTTTGTCAGCGCACCGCTGGTGAAACCGAAAATTACACTGATTGCAATAGAAGCCGGTGAACAGGAGACGACGGCAGCCTTCACAAAAGGCCAACGAAAAGAACGTCTTCCGGATGAACTGATGTGAAATGTGCGTCATTATTGGGCATTTATCGAGCAGCTTCACGTACACCTCGTCCACGTGCAGTCGACCAATGTCCGTGTCCCAGGGAATTTTCTCGCTGCCCTTGTCCGGACCGGAGACCACTTCGCACATGTCCGGCGTGAGTTTACGCAGCTTGAGCGCCTTGAGGAGGGCCTCTCGCAGACGCACACCCGGTATGACTTCCACCGAGGTCCTCTGCTGATTCGGTAGATGGGCGCGTAGTAGGATTTTCGGTGGTCGCAGTGTGCCATACTGCATGTCAGTCTTTGAAGGAGAAAAAAATGTGAGGTGTTAGTGAGCGTTTGAGGGTGCATTTCTGGTGTGTTGCAAGAAAGGTGGTTTTGAGAGGTTATGGGCTGGTCTTTCGAGGAATGTCGCCTCGGACGGATGGTGTAGCTGAGGAATAACAAGTGTCAACATGAGTTTCTCTCGAATACACAACGAGTATGTATGTATGTACTCCTTGCAGGAAGGTGTCCCGTTTTTTTTTTTTGGATGAAGACGGGAGGAAGTGGTAACAACTTACCACACAGCAGACACATCTCGAATTATCATCTCTCTTCGCTCTTTACACGGTCGCCGGAACGCGAAGGACGGACACAACACACGAGGGAGGGTGGGCGGTGGGAGGAGGACGATCGAATATAGTAGTGAAACAACAATAACAACACAATTAAGTTCACGGACGTCAGAGAGATGTCTGCTGGCAACACACTCCACGTCTTCATCGTGCACGATGATACATACGCCTCTATCTCGCTTCACGTTTCATCGAGTGTAGGACACAAAAAAAAACAACAACAAAAAAGCACACACAATAACAACAGCAGCAAAAAAAAAAAACCGAAGGGAAAACCTTACAGCGCAAGTCGCCTTCTAAAGGGCACTTGTATTGGCATAGGACCACCATCAAAGATTTGTGTATCAAGTTTCCGTACGTGCACCCCCGTCTCACTCAACCCCTCTTCGCACACCTTTTCGGACTTATGTGGGAAAAAGCAAGAGAAGAAAAAAAAAACGATTTTCTACAATCCCCCCCCGCACTTACCATTAACACATGGGCATGCAGTTCATGATAGTCGGGCACATCCTGAATGTGGTCTTGCTGGGAATTAATCTGATCAATGAGCTCATGTTCCTTGCTCTCCAGCTCGTGCAGCTTCGAGGTTAGCTCCTGATACTCGGTCACATACATCGGTGGTGGCTCTTGCAAATTGGCGAACTTTGCATTTAACGCGTCAATATTCTCCCGGGTGACATGTATCACGGATTGAATGTTTCTCAGCTCCTCCGATAGGACGTCCACCAAGTCGTCACTCTCGTCCGTCGATGATGAGGACATTTTCTCATCGGCCGAACACTGCGCAGCGAAGGACACCTTTGTCGATGGAATTATTTTCTGCTGTTGTGCTGGATCTCCTCCACCGATTCCGCCGCCGCCGCCACCAGCACCACCCCGACCAGTGCTTGTTGACGGCACTGATGTTGCGGATATCGCTGCCGTCGATGTTGACGGCGACGACGATGCGGATGACAGGGATACCGTCGCGCTAGGTATGCCGGTATAATTTGATTTCATCGTCGTTTCGTATATACTTGTTTTCTTTTTTTTTTTTCTCTCTTTCCCCCTGGCTCCTACGTTCCCCCGCAAAACGCAGCTTCACACTTTGACGGGAAGAAACAGAGAACAGAAATAGGAGGAATCCAGTAAGATTCTGATTCTGAACAACCGCCTTGTAAACATTCACATCTCTTTGACTTCTCACGAGACTTTATGCGATCAGTAAACATGAACTACAACACATTGCACAGCATAGGCCAAGTTAAATGTCCACTTTTTCACTCATTCAGGGGCATTTGTAAATCGGTGTAACCCAACTAGCAAAACCAACAGCGGGTCCGCACAGCAGGCAGGCACAGATACTGCACAGATACCACGGCGGTGGTTGGGGAAATTTTCCTCAGAATTTGTAAAAAAAAAAAAAAACGAAAAGAAAAGAAACAATATCCAAATCGTCCCTCTCACTCTTGTGTTTTTGCGAAAAGCGAACAATTTTTCATCGGATTTTTCCTCGTCGTCGCTGCGTGTGTCAAACCTTTTGCCCACCTTCGACCGTCAATTTTTTGAAGGGAATTCAAAAACAACACACTACTGGACAACAAATCACTTGCGGAAAACACGAAAAACACGGAATTTTTCAGAAAATGCTCAAGTAGTTTTCTGCAGCGCGACAGTTGCGATGGAAAACCCCCGAAAAAACGCAGGCCACTCACGAGAATTTGTCGACAAGCCGCACAAGTGAAAGTGACAGATACTTATTTCGTTTTTTTTTTTTTCTTTTTTTTCTTTTCGTACATATTTTTTTCCCATCGTCGAAAAGTGAAAAGGTGGGGGAGGGGAACAAGGTGGAGAAGGGGCCATTGGGAAAATGGCGCTTTTGAGGGAACGGGATTTCTTTCTTGTTCCTCAATTTATTGGGTAGTTTTCGCTTATCGTACTCGGGGTGGGTGGGAAATTTTTTTTCTTTTTTAGAAAATTTGTTCAAAATTTTGAATGCAGGATGGATGGATATGAAAAAAGAAATTATGTACTTCATCCAGAGAAGATAAATATAGAAAAACTCCGTCGATTAACAGAGAAATGGAAAAAGACGAGGTTATGATCGAATTTATGGTTATGTTCGAAATTCCCAGGCCAAGGCATAAAAGTCTGTCAATTTGCCACCACCACAAGATCGCGAACAATCAAAGTGAATTTTCTACATTCAAGGCGTTTTTTTTTTTCCCCATCTTCCAGTTGTTCTCTCCTATAAATCGGATTAGTACACCAACAATTCGTCTCGTATTTCCCACGGTGGTTGGTGTCCTTGATGCTGACTGGCGACGTTCAAGGTTGCCTCGGCTGAATTGCAAACGCACATTTTTACTCCAAATGAGCTTTCAAGGATTTTCGAACTCAAGGACATCGAATTATTTTCAAATTTTCAAAAACAAAATCTCCACACGCACTTGTACTCACTTTTTTGTCCTGTACGGGGAAGCACACGGAATTCTGTTGGCGAACAGGCAGGCAAACTGGTTAAAAACACATCCGACAACATCCAGTGTTCACGGCGAACTGTATCCGTAATCTCGTGAAACGATTGCACTAGATAGTGGAGACATGGACGGAAAATATACCTCAACCTTCAGCGGAATCAAACCACCACCCCCGAGAACCCCCAATGTGTACATGGACGTCGCAATCCTTTTTTTTTTTTGCAAGAGGAGAGACAACATGCTAGTCGTGTAGCGTAGCAGGAAATTGCATGCAATGGGGGCACAGCGTAGTACGCTGCACGTAGTAGTAGTAGTTGTAGTAGTACGGAACGATTGCCTTTATCCATTTAAAGTTTTCCAACAGCAAGGACCTGTTCGCGCCACAGAACGTTTTGCTGTTGCCAACCAGTGATTGTGAAGTTCTGCATACATACATAGCTCGGCAAGGTTACTTCAGTTCAGGGCTAAAAGGCGCTAAATCCGGGGCGGCAAAAAAGCTGAAGTGGAACGACTTGGAGGTGGGCATGGAGTGTGCGTGTGTGTGTGTGTGTTGGGGGCTTGTGCGCTCCATCAACAGCCGTGCGCTGACAGACGAGAGAGACAGAGGGTGAGAGAGGAGAGCATTGGATAACCAACAGGTCAAGGACATTTTTACTATTCCGTGTCTGCAAAAGGGGTGTGATGGAATGCGGGGGACATGGTGGGGGGAGTTGGGGTGTTAATTATTGAACTTTTTTTTTCCTCAGATGAGAGGAGGTAAAGAAAGCGAAAGGGGTGCCGAAGTTGCAGCATCAGCGGCGTTCAGACGGAGCAATTTGTCGCCGCGATTTGCTGGACGACAAATTGAAAAAAAAAGTTAAAAACGGCGTTTACACACAACAATTCACGACGCGATTTGCTGGACGACAAATTGAAAAAAAGTCTAAAGCGGCGTTTACACGCAACCATTTTGTCGCCACGCTTAGCTGGACGACAAATTGCAAAAAATGTCAAATCGACGTTCACACGCAACACGATTTGCTTTAAGAAACGTCAAAATACTTTAACAGCGTTCACACTCAACAATTTGTCGCCGCGATTTGCTGGACGACAAATTGGGAAAAGTCTAAAGCAGCGATTACACGCAATAACTTGCGACTCGATTTGCTTGACGACAAATTGGGAAAATGTCAAAATCCCTTGTCTCCCGTGCTAAAAGTCAGCCAACTTGTAGTAACAAGCGATCAAATTGACGATTTTAGCCCATCAAGCACACTTATCAAGCATGGTTGCCAAGCACTGTTGTCAAGCACTGTTGTCAAGCATGGTTGTCAAGCTTGGTTGTCAAGCACGGTTGTCAAAATAATCTTATCGACAAAATTGTTGCTTGTGAACCCCTCTATCGAGACGTTGTATACCTCTCAGTGCAACCTTGACATGTTGGTTAGAATGTAAATCTTTTTTTTTCATGGCAAGGCATAAATAAATTTGTTTTTTTAATAATTTATTTACTCTCGAAGAAATTCGCAACAAAAGTTATAAAAAATCACCAATGAGTGGCATATTGAACTCAGCAGGCTAAAATTGATATGTGGCAACACCTCGCTACACCAACAATTCAGCAAATGTCATCGCCATATTGATTTTCGCCACCAATTCTAGTGTGGTAAGACTTTCGTTGGGAACGTGAGAGACACTTCTTTTCGTGCGTTTTTTTTTTCCTTTGGAGTTTATCCAAAAAATCTAAATTCTTAATCTATTGGCTGAGTTTTTTTGTTTAAACTTTTATGTTTCCAAAATATCATGTTTGGATAGTACAGAAATTCCATTTTTCATAAACTGAAAACGAAGGCAGTATCTCGAAGATTGAAAGAAAACAAGTTCACACCATCACTGTAATATGGAACAAGAAGGTGAGTGTGTGACCGAACGAACGACGCCGCTTAAACGTTTAACCGAAAACCAAAATTGTTTCCACAGATTATCATGCCCCGCCAAAGAAAGTTGGCAAACAACACAATACATTGCCCTTGTGGGGCAATGAGGCTTCAATGAATTTGAATCCGCTCATATTGGCCAACATTCAGGGGTCCAGCTATTTCAAAGGTACGTCCGCGAAGGTACAGTCGATGAGGACGACGCTGAGCATCGTAATGAACTAATTCACTTTGTTTTTAAAGAATAATGAATTTGATTAAGTGGTCTTTATTCCGTTTGAATATTCTCAGTGCACTTGTTCAAGTTGAAGACATACCATGAAGTCGTGGACGAGATCTATTATCAAGTTAAACACTTGGAACCGTGGGAGCGAGGTTCACGGAAGACATCCGGACAAACGGGGATGTGTGGCGGTGTGAGTTTATCAAGTAGATGTTCACATTTTCTTTCGTTTTTTTTCTTTCTTTGCATTTTAATTTATGTATTTGGTTTGTCGTAGACGCTTAAGAAAATCGTTAAGGGTTGATGTGCGAAAATAGTTCTAGTCAATTGGGGGTTTTTATGGAAGAATATTGCATTGGCGCGTGTCGACTCTGTTGTGTCGTCTCATAAATGTTCAGTTGTCATCGTTTTGTTGGTTAGATGCCATAAAATCGCGTTAAACGATTGTAATACGCTCGGGAACTGCAGAACTGTTTAAATACGCCTAAGAGATGGAGGACATCAAGAAAGTTGCGTGCTTCGAAGTCGTTAGACCGTAGATCGATCCTTAAACGCCACCTCATCCTGTCACAGTCCCTGTCGACTCCAGTCTCTGTCGACTCCAGTCTCTGTCGACTCCAGTCTCTGTCGACTCCAGTCTCTGTCGACTCCAGTCTCTGTCGACTCCAGTCTCTGTCGACTCCAGTCTCTGTCGACTCCAGTCTCTGTCGACTCCAGTCTCTGTCGACTCCAGTCTCTGTCGACTCCAGTCTCTGTCGACTCCAGTCTCTGTCGACTCCAGTCTCTGTCGACTCCAGTCTCTGTCGACTCCAGTCTCTGTCGACTCCAGTCTCTGTCGACTCCAGTCTCTGTCGACTCCAGTCTCTGTCGACTCCAGTCTCTGTCGACTCCAGTCTCTGTCGACTCCAGTCTCTGTCGACTCCAGTCTCTGTCGACTCCAGTCTCTGTCGACTCCAGTCTCTGTCGACTCCAGTCTCTGTCGACTCCAGTCTCTGTCGACTCCAGTCTCTGTCGACTCCAGTCTCTGTCGACTCCAGTCTCTGTCGACTCCAGTCTCTGTCGACTCCAGTCTCTGTCGACTTCAGTCTCTGTCGACTCCAGTCTCTGTCGACTCCAGTCTCTGTCGACTCCAGTCTCTGTCGACTCCAGTCTCTGTCGACTCCAGTCTCTGCCGGCTCCAGTCTCTGTGCGAAAATGTTCCCGACACACGACGTTAGGGCACAATGGACCCATCTAGTTGGCCTAAGTGAGCCACGGACCTACCGAACACATGACGTGCAGCAGATGAACTCCATCGTCTTTGTCTAAGGCACCTGGGCCTCAGCTGGCACGATCTTCAGCCAGCTTCCTGCAATTTCAGGCGCCAAGTTGTTGTTGAGGTCCTTCATCTCTTGTGTGCTCCACCGGTTCCGAGGGCGTCCTCTATTGCGTTGTCCCACTGGTTCGGAGACGAAGACTCTTCGGAACTTCTATGACTCGACATCTTAGGCCTTGAATCCGTGGACGCCAGGCTAGGCTCATGTCGCTATACCAGGCGTGAATCTTCCTCTCCAAAAACTACTAGAGATTGAACGCATAACTTGTTCAAGGGCTTCTTCATCTGCTCTTGAGATTGTCTAGGCTTCCGCGCCAGAGAGAAGAACACGGATGATCAAGGTCTTATCGAATGAGATCGAAAGACAGCCTACCACTCAATAATTGCCTCCTGAGCCCAAAGAAGCATCGATTGACAAGAGTTGTTCCGCGTTTCATCTCGGAACTGATGCTGAAGTGAATGGAAGAAGTCGGGGTATGTCACTAAGCCACTGGAGCTGATGTTGTTCCTTGGTAGCCGAGGTAGGCGATGTCCTTAACTAGCTGCCTACGTGGTGACGTTCTGACCGAGTCGTCGATGTTGTGTGCGTCCTTTCTGGGTGACAGCATGTGCTTCGTTTTGCCCTCATTCTCCGCCGCCTCCTTTGCAATATGTACCACCAAACGCCGCTTCATCGACAGCTGTCTGTGTTCGACCAAGCACGTCAATGTCGCCCGTCTACTTTTGGAACATCGTGCCTCTTGTTTGTTGGCGAGTGAGACCTTCTCAAGTGTGAGGTTAAACACATCACATCACAGCTCGTCGCCTGGCCTTAAACCTTTCTTGACACATTAACGGACTTGGTGAGCTCGTTGCCGACCTCGATGGAGCAGATTTCTGCGGCGTTCACAAATCTATCAACAAAGCACTCAATCGAGTACAGAGACCGGCCAGTATATGCATCAGCGGAGCACTGAGAAGTATACTCCGTCAGACGCACTGAATATTCTCCTCCACCTTCCACCACTGGAATTATTCGGAAAACAAATAGCAGCCAGCACAGCCCACTCCTACTGGTGGTCCGAACTCAACATTCAACCATTCTCAGGAAATTCAACTTCCTTCCTAGCGACACTGACCGCCTACAATCCCAGGCTATCTTCGAGAAGAAATCATCTATCAGCATTCCCTCCAGATCGGAGTGGATGTCTGATAGGCAGACGTTGGGATGGTCCTCTGCGTATTTTTACAGACGTCGGATTGAAGACCGACGAAGGAGGTGTCTCTTTGAAGCTCCCTGATCACTGTAGTGTCTTTTAGGCACAGAAACCTGCTCGTGCAGCGCTCTGGCTAGTCGTAGGTTGCTACACCGAGGGACCTACTCTTTCAATAATATCAATGAGCTCAACAGCATCAGCATAGGCCAGCTAATTCGGTTCCGATGTGAGGAGAAGTCAATTCGCGTGGTATCACAATGGGCCTACTTTGGCCTAAGGGTAAGCCACTGCAAGCTAACCCGCGTCGTTTGATAGGAATGTCAAAACTAGACATGGCGCGGTATAGCTCGTCTCTATCGACGAAAAGAAGGTCGATCTACGTCTCTTTTCCAGGCTCTGTGAAGATTTGGTCGATGGTGGACTTCCCCGGACTGAAACGGCAAGGACCAGCCTATCGACATGCGACGGTAAACGCCTCTAGGCCATGCAGTGGAATCCACTTACCCAGGCAGACAGAACAGCGGCACGCTCTTGGCAAACGTGGCGCGGAACAGTTGAAGACGAATGAGGAATGACTTGGAGAGAGCTCAAACGCGTTGCAGAACTTCGAACGGGATGACGCGCAGGAGTGGGTGACGCCCTATGCCCCCCCGGGGGGTTAAAAGACGTAAGAGGGAGAGCTTGTTGACGACTGGATTTAGAGGCTGACACAAAATGGTATCCCTCGGTGGTTGACGCAGTTGAGGTTCCATTCGTCGGACATGCATTGCTCCACGTCTTCTTTGTTCACCTTACCGCCGATTTCCCTTAACGTTTGCTCTGCCAACTATCTACTATTTCTACTTCATTTCCCTCAATTTTCATGCCCCAAAATGATGACAAGAGTTTCTCGTTCTGGTTCATTTCAGGTTCGCGGAGTTGGTGCCGGCGGAATTGTCTCGACAGCCTTTTGCCTCTTGTACAAACTATACACGCTGCGCCTAACAAGGAAACAGGTTAATGGTCTATTAAACCACACTGACTCGCCATATATACGGGCACTAGGTAGGTGGTAAGTCAATCGGGTGCATACCATGATTACTTTTCGAGCTCTCAACTTTCCAACAAAACAACACCTGCACAGATACATCTCTCCCAATCGCCTCTCCCTCCTTCCTTCCCCCTCCACTCCATCTGCGTCTCTCTCTCTCTCTCTCTCTCTCTCTATGTGTACTAGTTTGTTTTTCTGTCTTTCTGTCTACCACCACATGCAACCCTAACCAGGTATGTGCTGGCATGTGGAGAGCGCCGACTAACTTTTGTTCTTTTTTCTCTTCTCCGTTTCACATTTCTTTGATGGTGCTCTCGGCCGGACAGGATTCATGTATATACGCTACACCCAACCACCAGCCGATTTGTATGATTGGTACGAGGACTACCTGCTGGACGAGGAGGAGATCGATGTGAAGGCTGGTGGGGGCCAGGTGAGTCACTAGTATGACCAAAACTAACTGCTCCATTGTAGGGAGTTCGATCTGCTAATGGTGATCATTGTTTCTTTGCCCTTTTGCAGATGATCACGATTGGACAGATGGCACATCAGTTCCTAACGAAGCTGGATTGGTTCTCGACGCTGTTTCCACGGATTCCCGTGCCGATACAGAAGCAGATTGAGAAGCGCTTGGAGACGTACTGCGTGCAGAACAAGGTGAACTTCAATCAGTACTATGTACGTGCCGGAGCTGCTCTTGCCAATGCACGAGGATGTGGCGTCGGACCTGGTGCTGGTGGTGGTGGCGGAGGTGGTGGTAACGGAGGTGGTGGTGGCGTTGGTCCCCCAGCTGTTACCAATCAGTACGAAGGCGACCGGGAGTACGTGGACCGAGGCAGACGAGACGATCGTGACCGCGACTACTACGGTCGAGGCGGTGGAACAGTCGGCGGTTACCGTCCGGAGCACGATGAACGCAGCACCACCGGGCACGACTATCGACGTGCCGTAGACGATCGCTACGATCGCTCGCCCTCCGATCGGGACCGTCCCGAACGCCGCGAGAAGCATAAGAAGAAGCACAAGCACAAATCGCGCAGCCGCAGTCGGAGCCGTGACCGATATCGTGAGACTTCGAAAGCTAGCCATCGCAGCGAACGTGAGTACGATGCGGCTCACGACCGGAGGTATCGCTAGCTAACCGGACAAACCTCAGGCCCGCGCAGCAGACAAGAGAACACACACACACTCACACAAATGCGAGAGCAGAAAGAAAATGTTATGATCTATGATAGTTCTAAGGGTTACCACTTACCACGATGTATGTTTTGTTTTGTATTCCGATTATAAGTATCAGTTACCTCTTCTTAATCGTAATTTGTTCCACAGCGTAGTAAGCGAATTGTGGAAGCTCAGGTTGACACAGACAAACACACATGTTATTAATCATAGCCATTGTTTATTTATCCTCTCTCTTGCTCGGTTTTCATTTGCTCCTTGTTTAATTGAAGTCTCTAGAAAAAAGCCTGCAGGCCTGTGCGCCAAGACGCGGACCTAGTGGAGCCTTTGAGTTCTCCTATTTGTTTTCGATTTATGTAAGCAAGAAAGTATTTAGTGACAATTGTAGGTCCAAACGAAGGAATACTCTTATTCTCTCAAGCTTTTTGTATAAATAGAACTGATAAATATGAAGAATACTCGCAAGATCTTTGATTGGTGTGTACTTTGCTTTGCATGCGGCCGATGTTCTTGGGAAGAATGAAATGTTTCTCTAAGGAGGGGGAGGGGGGGTTCATGGCTCAAACGAAGCGCGCTCCTCGGTTGCACCTGGCGGCGATTTGTAAGGAGGTCAACGCGAGAATTAATTCACTCATGTACCTGTCCGAGTTCCAGTTGAAGCGCACACTATGACACAACAAGGCTGTTTGAATTTTTTACATTTAGATGTGTTTGGAGTACGTCAACTTAAACAAAACAACAACATGGCCCCAAGGAGTGAAGTGGCTAAAGACCAGTAGAAGAGAAGTTATGTAGGAAAACGTGTAGGAAAAGGTCCTTAAAAAAGCTCCTTAGCAAAAGGAAATATTTTAGAAAATCGGGCATATCTCGAGAACGCTGCCTCCAGGTTCGGAGATCTCTGGCCAATCGAGGGGGGTTGAAAAGACCTACCTGCTCATGCAGGTTCATGCTACCCCCACCAGGAGCTTGGAAAATCACTTCTTTTAGTGAACTGGGCATATCTCGAAAACGGTGCGTCCGGGCTCGGAGATCTCTGGCCCATCGATAGAGGTTGAAAAGGCGCATCTGACCATGGCAACTTTTTTTTGCCAACCCCACCAGGGGCTTGGAAAAGTAGCCGAGAAGATACATCGAAATGGAAAATCGCGAATATCTCGAAAACTATGCGTTTTTCGGGGATGCAATTCATCTCTTACGCGAATTTCGACCTAAAGCCGCGTTGGAAATACGCTTCTTTTGCGACCGAAATTTTTGAAATCCGTCCAGTAGAAGTGAAGTTATGTAGGAAAACGTGTAGGCAAAGGTCCTTAAAAAAGCTTTTTTAGGAAAAGCACTCGTTTCACTAAATCCGGCATATCTCGAGAACGGTGCGTCTGGTGTCGGAGAACTAACGACCATCGAGGGGGGTTAAAAATACCTATCTGACCATGGCAACTTTTTTTTGCTAACCCCACCAGGAGCGTGGAAAATGACATGTTTTAGAGAACTGGGCATAACTCGAGAACTGTGCGTCCGGGGTAGGAGGTCTAAATACGCATCGATAGAGGTTGAAAAGACGCGTCTGACGATGCCAACTTTTTTTTGCCAACCCCACCAGGGGCTTGGAAAAGTAGCCGAGAAGATACATCGAAATGGAAAATCGCGAATATCTCGAAAACTATGCGTTTTTCGGGGATGCAATTCATCTCTTAAGCGAATTTCGACCTAAAGCCGCGTTGGAAATACGCTTCTTTTGCGACCGAAATTTTTGAAATCCGTCCAGTAGAAGTGAAGTTATGTAGGAAACCGTGTAGGCAAGGTCCTTAAAAAAGCTTTTTTAGGAAAAGCACTCGTTTCACTAAATCCGGCATATCTCGAGAACGGTGCGTCTGGTGTCGGAGAACTAAAGACCATCGAGGGGGGTTAAAAATACCTATCTGACCATGGCAACTTTTTTTTGCTAACCCCACCAGGAACATGGAAAATGACATGTTTTAGAGAACTGGGCATATCTCGAGAACTGTGCGTCCGGGGTAGGAGGTCTAAAGACCCATCGATAGAGGTTGAAAAGACGCGTCTGACGACGCCAACTTTTTTTTGCCAACCCCACCAGGGGCTTGGAAAAGTAGCCGAGAAGATACATCGAAATGGAAAATCGCGAATATCTCGAAAACTATGCGTTTTTCGGGGATGCAATTCATCTCTTACGCGAATTTCGACCTAAAGCCGCGTTGGAAATAAGCTTCTTTTGCGACCGAAATTTTTGAAATCCGTCCAGTAGAAGTGAAGTTATGTAGGAAAACGTGTAGGCAAAGGTCCTTAAAAAAGCTTTTTTAGGAAAAGCACTCGTTTCACTAAATCCGGCATATCTCGAGAACGGTGCGTCTGGTGTCGGAGAACTAACGACCATCGAGGGGGGTTAAAAATACCTATCTGACCATGGCAACTTTTTTTTGCTAACCCCACCAGGAGCGTGGAAAATGACATGTTTTAGAGAACTGGGCATAACTCGAGAACTGTGCGTCCGGGGTAGGAGGTCTAAATACGCATCGATAGAGGTTGAAAAGACGCGTCTGACGATGCCAACTTTTTTTTGCCAACCCCACCAGGGGCTTGGAAAAGTAGCCGAGAAGATACATCGAAATGGAAAATCGCGAATATCTCGAAAGCTATGCGTTTTTCGGGGATGCAATTCATCTCTTACGCGAATTTCGACCTAAAGCCGCGTTGGAAATACGCTTCTTTTGCGACCGAAATTTTTGAAATCCGTCCAGTAGAAGTGAAGTTATGTAGGAAACCGTGTAGGCAAGGTCCTTAAAAAAGCTTTTTTAGGCAAAGCACTCGTTTCACTAAATCCGGCATATCTCGAGAACGGTGCGTCTGGTGTCGGAGAACTAAAGACCATCGAGGGGGGTTAAAAATACCTATCTGACCATGGCAACTTTTTTTTGCTAACCCCACCAGGAACATGGAAAATGACATGTTTTAGAGAACTGGGCATATCTCGAGAACTGTGCGTCCGGGGTAGGAGGTCTAAATACGCATCGATAGAGGTTGAAAAGACGCGTCTGACGATGCCAACTTTTTTTTGCCAACCCCACCAGGGGCTTGGAAAAGTAGCCGAGAAGATACATCGAAATGGAAAATCGCGAATATCTCGAAAACTATGCGTTTTTCGGGGATGCAATTCATCTCTTACGCGAATTTCGACCTAAAGCCGCGTTGGAAATACGTTTCTTTTGCGACCGAAATTTTTGAAATCCGTCCAGTAGAAGTGAAGTTATGTAGGAAAACGTGTAGGCAAAGGTCCTTAAAAAAGCTTTTTTAGGAAAAGCACTCGTTTCACTAAATCCGGCATATCTCGAGAACGGTGCGTCTGGTGTCGGAGAACTAACGACCATCGAGGGGGGGTTAAAAATACCTATCTGACCATGGCAACTTTTTTTTGCTAACCCCACCAGGAGCGTGGAAAATGACATGTTTTAGAGAACTGGGCATAACTCGAGAACTGTGCGTCCGGGGTAGGAGGTCTAAATACGCATCGATAGAGGTTGAAAAGACGCGTCTGACGATGCCAACTTTTTTTTGCCAACCCCACCAGGGGCTTGGAAAAGTAGCCGAGAAGATACATCGAGCACTCGTTTCACTAAATCCGGCATATCTCGAGAACGGTGCGTCTGGTGTCGGAGAACTAACGACCATCGAGGGGGGTTAAAAATACCTATCTGACCATGGCAACTTTTTTTTGCTAACCCCACCAGGAGCGTGGAAAATGACATGTTTTAGAGAACTGGGCATAACTCGAGAACTGTGCGTCCGGGGTAGGAGGTCTAAATACGCATCGATAGAGGTTGAAAAGACGCATCTGACGATGCCAACTTTTTTTTGCCAACCCCACCAGGGGCTTGGAAAAGTAGCCGAGAAGATACATCGAAATGGAAAATCGCGAATATCTCGAAAACTATGCGTTTTTCGGGGATGCAATTCATCTCTTACGCGAATTTCGACCTAAAGCCGCGTTGGAAATACGCTTCTTTTGCGACCGAAATTTTTGAAATCCGTCCAGTAGAAGTGAAGTTATGTAGGAAACCGTGTAGGCAAGGTCCTTAAAAAAGCTTTTTTAGGAAAAGCACTCGTTTCACTAAATCCGGCATATCTCGAGAACGGTGCGTCTGGTGTCGGAGAACTAAAGACCATCGAGGGGGGTTAAAAATACCTATCTGACCATGGCAACTTTTTTTTGCTAACCCCACCAGGAACATGGAAAATGACATGTTTTAGAGAACTGGGCATATCTCGAGAACTGTGCGTCCGGGGTAGGAGGTCTAAAGACCCATCGATAGAGGTTGAAAAGACGCGTCTGACGACGCCAACTTTTTTTTGCCAACCCCACCAGGGGCTTGGAAAAGTAGCCGAGAAGATACATCGAAATGGAAAATCGCGAATATCTCGAAAACTATGCGTTTTTCGGGGATGCAATTCATCTCTTACGCGAATTTCGACCTAAAGCCGCGTTGGAAATACGCTTCTTTTGCGACCGAAATTTTTGAAATCCGTCCAGTAGAAGTGAAGTTATGTAGGAAACCGTGTAGGCAAGGTCCTTAAAAAAGCTTTTTTAGGAAAAGCACTCGTTTCACTAAATCCGGCATATCTCGAGAACGGTGCGTCTGGTGTCGGAGAACTAAAGACCATCGAGGGGGGTTAAAAATACCTATCTGACCATGGCAACTTTTTTTTGCTAACCCCACCAGGAGCGTGGAAAATGACATGTTTTAGAGAACCGGGCATATCTCGAGAACTGTGCGTCCGGGGTAGGAGGTCTAAAGACCCATCGATAGAGGTTGAAAAGACGCGTCTGACGATGCCAACTTTTTTTTGCCAACCCCACCAGGGGCTTGGAAAAGTAGCCGAGAAGATACATCGAAATGGAAAATCGCGAATATCTCGAAAACTATGCGTTTTTCGGGGATGCAATTCATCTCTTACGCGAATTTCGACCTAAAGCCGCGTTGGAAATACGCTTCTTTTGCGACCGAAATTTTTGAAATCCGTCCAGTAGAAGTGAAGTTATGTAGGAAACCGTGTAGGCAAGGTCCTTAAAAAAGCTTTTTTAGGAAAAGCACTCGTTTCACTAAATCCGGCATATCTCGAGAACGGTGCGTCTGGTGTCGGAGAACTAAAGACCATCGAGGGGGGTTAAAAATACCTATCTGACCATGGCAACTTTTTTTTGCTAACCCCACCAGGAGCGTGGAAAATGACATGTTTTAGAGAACCGGGCATATCTCGAGAACTGTGCGTCCGGGGTAGGAGGTCTAAAGACCCATCGATAGAGGTTGAAAAGACGCGTCTGACGATGCCAACTTTTTTTTGCCAACCCCACCAGGGGCTTGGAAAAGTAGCCGAGAAGATACATCGAAATGGAAAATCGCGAATATCTCGAAAACTATGCGTTTTTCGGGGATGCAATTCATCTCTTACGCGAATTTCGACCTAAAGCCGCGTTGGAAATACGCTTCTTTTGCGACCGAAATTTTTGAAATCCGTCCAGTAGAAGTGAAGTTATGTAGGAAACCGTGTAGGCAAGGTCCTTAAAAAAGCTTTTTTAGGAAAAGCACTCGTTTCACTAAATCCGGCATATCTCGAGAACGGTGCGTCTGGTGTCGGAGAACTAAGGACCACCGAGGGAGGTTAAAAATACCTATCTGACCATGGCTACTTTTTTTTGCTAACCCCACCAGGAGCGTGGAAAATGACATGTTTTAGAGAACTGGGCATAACTCGAGAACTGTGCGTCCGGGGTAGGAGGTCTAAATACGCATCGATAGAGGTTGAAAAGACGCGTCTGACGATGCCAACTTTTTTTTGCCAACCCCACCAGGGGCTTGGAAAAGTAGCCGAGAAGATACATCGAAATGGAAAATCGCGAATATCTCGAAAACTATGCGTTTTTCGGGGATGCAATTCATCTCTTACGCGAATTTCGACCTAAAGCCGCGTTGGAAATACGCTTCTTTTGCGACCGAAATTTTTGAAATCCGTCCAGTAGAAGTGAAGTTATGTAGGAAAACGTGTAGGCAAGGGTCCTTAAAAAAGCTTTTTTAGGAAAAGCACTCGTTTCACTAAATCCGGCATATCTTGAGAACGGTTCGTCTGGTGTCGGAGAACTAAAGACCATCGAGGGGGGTTAAAAATACCTATCTGACCATGGCAACTTTTTTTTGCTAACCCCACCAGGAGCGTGGAAAATGACATGTTTTAGAGAACTGGGCATAACTCGAGAACTGTGCGTCCGGGGTAGGAGGTCTAAATACGCATCGATAGAGGTTGAAAAGACGCGTCTGACGATGCCAACTTTTTTTTGCCAACCCCACCAGGGGCTTGGAAAAGTAGCCGAGAAGATACATCGAAATGGAAAATCGCGAATATCTCGAAAACTATGCGTTTTTCGGGGATGCAATTCATCTCTTACGCGAATTTCGACCTAAAGCCGCGTTGGAAATACGCTTCTTTTGCGACCGAAATTTTTGAAATCCGTCCAGTAGAAGTGAAGTTATGTAGGAAACCGTGTAGGCAAGGTCCTTAAAAAAGCTTTTTTAGGAAAAGCACTCGTTTCACTAAATCCGGCATATCTCGAGAACGGTGCGTCTGGTGTCGGAGAACTAAAGACCATCGAGGGGGGTTAAAAATACCTATCTGACCATGGCAAGTTTTTTTTGCTAACCCCACCAGGAGCGTGGAAAATGACATGTTTTAGAGAACTGGGCATATCTCGAGAACTGTGCGTCCGGGGTAGGAGGTCTAAATACGCATCGATAGAGGTTGAAAAGACGCGTCTGACGATGCCAACTTTTTTTTGCCAACCCCACCAGGGGCTTGGAAAAGTAGCCGAGAAGATACATCGAAATGGAAAATCGCGAATGTCTCGAAAACTATGCGTTTTTCGGGGATGCAATTCATCTCTTACGCGAATTTCGACCTAAAGCCGCGTTGGAAATACGCTTCTTTTGCGACCGAAATTTTTGAAATCCGTCCAGTAGAAGTGAAGTTATGTAGGAAACCGTGTAGGCAAGGTCCTTAAAAAAGCTTTTTTAGGAAAAGCACTCGTTTCACTAAATCCGGCATATCTCGAGAACGGTGCGTCTGGTGTCGGAGAACTAAAGACCATCGAGGGGGGTTAAAAATACCTATCTGACCATGGCAACTTTTTTTTGCTAACCCCACCAGGAGCGTGGAAAATGACATGTTTTAGAGAACTGGGCATAACTCGAGAACTGTGCGTCCGGGGTAGGAGGTCTAAAGACCCATCGATAGAGGTTGAAAAGACGCGTCTGACGATGCCAACTTTTTTTTGCCAACCCCACCAGGGGCTTGGAAAAGTAGCCGAGAAGATACATCGAAATGGAAAATCGCGAATGTCTCGAAAACTATGCGTTTTTCGGGGATGCAATTCATCTCTTACGCGAATTTCGACCTAAAGCCGCGTTGGAAATACGCTTCTTTTGCGACCGAAATTTTTGAAATCCGTCCAGTAGAAGTGAAGTTATGTAGGAAACCGTGTAGGCAAGGTCCTTAAAAAAGCTTTTTTAGGAAAAGCACTCGTTTCACTAAATCCGGCATATCTCGAGAACGGTGCGTCTGGTGTCGGAGAACTAAAGACCATCGAGGGGGGTTAAAAATACCTATCTGACCATGGCAACTTTTTTTTGCTAACCCCACCAGGAACATGGAAAATGACATGTTTTAGAGAACTGGGCATATCTCGAGAACTGTGCGTCCGGGGTAGGAGGTCTAAATACGCATCGATAGAGGTTGAAAAGACGCGTCTGACGATGCCAACTTTTTTTTGCCAACCCCACCAGGGGCTTGGAAAAGTAGCCGAGAAGATACATCGAAATGGAAAATCGCGAATATCTCGAAAACTATGCGTTTTTCGGGGATGCAATTCATCTCTTACGCGAATTTCGACCTAAAGCCGCGTTGGAAATACGCTTCTTTTGCGACCGAAATTTTTGAAATCCGTCCAGTAGAAGTGAAGTTATGTAGGAAACCGTGTAGGCAAGGTCCTTAAAAAAGCTTTTTTAGGAAAAGCACTCGTTTCACTAAATCCGGCATATCTCGAGAACGGTGCGTCTGGTGTCGGAGAACTAAAGACCATCGAGGGGGGTTAAAAATACCTATCTGACCATGGCAACTTTTTTGTGCTAACCCCACCAGGAGCGTGGAAAATGGCATGTTTTAGAGAACTGGGCATAACTCGAGAACTGTGCGTCCGGGGTAGGAGGTCTAAATACGCATCGATAGAGGTTGAAAAGACGCGTCTGACGATGCCAACTTTTTTTTGCCAACCCCACCAGGGGCTTGGAAAAGTAGCCGAGAAGATACATCGAAATGGAAAATCGCGAATATCTCGAAAACTATGCGTTTTTCGGGGATGCAATTCATCTCTTACGCGAATTTCGACCTAAAGCCGCGTTGGAAATACGCTTCTTTTGCGACCGAAATTTTTGAAATCCGTCCAGTAGAAGTGAAGTTATGTAGGAAACCGTGTAGGCAAGGGTCCTTAAAAAAGCTTTTTTAGGAAAAGCACTCGTTTCACTAAATCCGGCATATCTCGAGAACGGTGCGTCTGGTGTCGGAGAACTAAAGACCATCGAGGGGGGTTAAAAATACCTATCTGACCATGGCAACTTTTTTTTGCTAACCCCACCAGGAGCGTGGAAAATGACATGTTTTAGAGAACTGGGCATAACTCGAGAACTGTGCGTCCGGGGTAGGAGGTCTAAATACGCATTGATAGAGGTTGAAAAGACGCGTCTGACGATGCCAACTTTTTTTTGCCAACCCCACCAGGGGCTTGGAAAAGTAGCCGAGAAGATACATCGAAATGGAAAATCGCGAATATTTCGAAAACTATGCGTTTTTCGGGGATGCAATTCATCTCTTACGCGAATTTCGACCTAAAGCCGCGTTGGAAATACGCTTCTTTTGCGACCGAAATTTTTGAAATCCGTCCAGTAGAAGTGAAGTTATGTAGAAAAACGTGTAGGCAAGGGTCCTTAAAAAAGCTTTTTTAGGAAAAGCACTCGTTTCACTAAATCCAGCATATCTCGAGAACGGTTCGTCTGGTGTCGGAGAACTAAAGACCATCGAGGGGGGTTAAAAATACCTATCTGACCATGGCAACTTTTTTTTGCTAACCCCACCAGGAGCGTGGAAAATGACATGTTTTAGAGAACTGGGCATAACTCGAGAACTGTGCGTCCGGGGTAGGAGGTCTAAATACGCATCGATAGAGGTTGAAAAGACGCGTCTGACGATGCCAACTTTTTTTTGCCAACCCCACCAGGGGCTTGGAAAAGTAGCCGAGAAGATACATCGAAATGGAAAATCGCGAATGTCTCGAAAACTATGCGTTTTTCGGGGATGCAATTCATCTCTTACGCGAATTTCGACCTAAAGCCGCGTTGGAAATACGCTTCTTTTGCGACCGAAATTTTTGAAATCCGTCCAGTAGAAGTGAAGTTATGTAGAAAAACGTGTAGGCAAGGGTCCTTAAAAAAGCTTTTTTAGGAAAAGCACTCGTTTCACTAAATCCGGCATATCTCGAGAACGGTGCGTCTGGTGTCGGAGAACTAAAGACCATCGAGGGGGGTTAAAAATACCTATCTGACCATGGCAACTTTTTTTTGCTAACCCCACCAGGAGCGTGGAAAATGACATGTTTTAGAGAACTGGGCATAACTCGAGAACTGTGCGTCCGGGGTAGGAGGTCTAAATACGCATCGATAGAGGTTGAAAAGACGCGTCTGACGATGCCAACTTTTTTTTGCCAACCCCACCAGGGGCTTGGAAAAGTAGCCGAGAAGATACATCGAAATGGAAAATCGCGAATGTCTCGAAAACTATGCGTTTTTCGGGGATGCAATTCATCTCTTACGCGAATTTCGACCTAAAGCCGCGTTGGAAATACGCTTCTTTTGCGACCGAAATTTTTGAAATCCGTCCAGTAGAAGTGAAGTTATGTAGGAAACCGTGTAGGCAAGGTCCTTAAAAAAGCTTTTTTAGGAAAAGCACTCGTTTCACTAAATCCGGCATATCTCGAGAACGGTGCGTCTGGTGTCGGAGAACTAAAGACCATCGAGGGGGGTTAAAAATACCTATCTGACCATGGCAACTTTTTTTTGCTAACCCCACCAGGAACATGGAAAATGACATGTTTAAGAGAACTGGGCATATCTCGAGAACTGTGCGTCCGGGGTAGGAGGTCTAAAGACCCATCGATAGAGGTTGAAAAGACGCGTCTGACGACGCCAACTTTTTTTTGCCAACCCCACCAGGGGCTTGGAAAAGTAGCCGAGAAGATACATCGAAATGGAAAATCGCGAATATCTCGAAAACTATGCGTTTTTCGGGGATGCAATTCATCTCTTAAGCGAATTTCGACCTAAAGCCGCGTTGGAAATACGCTTCTTTTGCGACCGAAATTTTTGAAATCCGTCCAGTAGAAGTGAAGTTATGTAGAAAAACGTGTAGGCAAAGGTCCTTAAAAAAGCTTTTTTAGGAAAAGCACTCGTTTCACTAAATCCGGCATATCTCGAGAACGGTGCGTCTGGTGTCGGAGAACTAAAGACCATCGAGGGGGGTTAAAAGTACCTATCTGACCATGGCAACTTTTTTTGCTAACCCCACCAGGAGCGTGGAAAATGACATGTTTTAGAGAACTGGGCATAACTCGAGAACTGTGCGTCCGGGGTAGGAGGTCTAAAGACCCATCGATAGAGGTTGAAAAGACGCGTCTGACGACGCCAACTTTTTTTTGCCAACCCCACCAGGGGCTTGGAAAAGTAGCCGAGAAGATACATCGAAATGGAAAATCGCGAATATCTCGAAAACTATGCGTTTTTCGGGGATGCAATTCATCTCTTACGCGAATTTCGACCTAAAGCCGCGTTGGAAATACGCTTCTTTTGCGACCGAAATTTTTGAAATCCGTCCAGTAGAAGTGAAGTTATGTAGAAAAACGTGTAGGCAAAGGTCCTTAAAAAAGCTTTTTTAGGAAAAGCACTCGTTTCACTAAATCCGGCATATCTCGAGAACGGTGCGTCTGGTGTCGGAGAACTAAAGACCATCGAGGGGGGTTAAAAATACCTATCTGACCATGGCAACTTTTTTTTGCTAACCCCACCAGGAGCGTGGAAAATGACATGTTTTAGAGAACTGGGCATAACTCGAGAACTGTGCGTCCGGGGTAGGAGGTCTAAAGACCCATCGATAGAGGTTGAAAAGACGCGTCTGACGATGCCAACTTTTTTTTGCCAACCCCACCAGGGGCTTGGAAAAGTAGCCGAGAAGATACATCGAAATGGAAAATCGCGAATATTTCGAAAACTATGCGTTTTTCGGGGATGCAATTCATCTCTTACGCGAATTTCGACCTAAAGCCGCGTTGGAAATACGCTTCTTTTGCGACCGAAATTTTTGAAATCCGTCCAGTAGAAGTGAAGTTATGTAGAAAAACGTGTAGGCAAGGGTCCTTAAAAAAGCTTTTTTAGGAAAAGCACTCGTTTCACTAAATCCAGCATATCTCGAGAACGGTTCGTCTGGTGTCGGAGAACTAAAGACCATCGAGGGGGGTTAAAAATACCTATCTGACCATGGCAACTTTTTTTTGCTAACCCCACCAGGAGCGTGGAAAATGACATGTTTTAGAGAACTGGGCATAACTCGAGAACTGTGCGTCCGGGGTAGGAGGTCTAAATACGCATCGATAGAGGTTGAAAAGACGCGTCTGACGATGCCAACTTTTTTTTGCCAACCCCACCAGGGGCTTGGAAAAGTAGCCGAGAAGATACATCGAAATGGAAAATCGCGAATATCTCGAAAACTATGCGTTTTTCGGGGATGCAATTCATCTCTTACGCGAATTTCGACCTAAAGCCGCGTTGGAAATACGCTTCTTTTGCGACCGAAATTTTTGAAATCCGTCCAGTAGAAGTGAAGTTATGTAGAAAAACGTGTAGGCAAGGGTCCTTAAAAAAGCTTTTTTAGGAAAAGCACTCGTTTCACTAAATCCGGCATATCTCGAGAACGGTGCGTCTGGTGTCGGAGAACTAAAGACCATCGAGGGGGGTTAAAAATACCTATCTGACCATGGCAACTTTTTTTTGCTAACCCCACCAGGAGCGTGGAAAATGACATGTTTTAGAGAACTGGGCATAACTCGAGAACTGTGCGTCCGGGGTAGGAGGTCTAAATACGCATCGATAGAGGTTGAAAAGACGCGTCTGACGATGCCAACTTTTTTTTGCCAACCCCACCAGGGGCTTGGAAAAGTAGCCGAGAAGATACATCGAAATGGAAAATCGCGAATGTCTCGAAGACTATGCGTTTTTCGGGGATGCAATTCATCTCTTACGCGAATTTCGACCTAAAGCCGCGTTGGAAATACGCTTCTTTTGCGACCGAAATTTTTGAAATCCGTCCAGTAGAAGTGAAGTTATGTAGGAAACCGTGTAGGCAAGGTCCTTAAAAAAGCTTTTTTAGGAAAAGCACTCGTTTCACTAAATCCGGCATATCTCGAGAACGGTGCGTCTGGTGTCGGAGAACTAAAGACCATCGAGGGGGGTTAAAAATACCTATCTGACCATGGCAACTTTTTTTTGCTAACCCCACCAGGAGCGTGGAAAATGACATGTTTTAGAGAACTGGGCATAACTCGAGAACTGTGCGTCCGGGGTAGGAGGTCTAAAGACCCATCGATAGAGGTTGAAAAGACGCGTCTGACGATGCCAACTTTTTTTTGCCAACCCCACCAGGGGCTTGGAAAAGTAGCCGAGAACATACATCGAAATGGAAAATCGCGAATATCTCGAAAACTATGCGTTTTTCGGGGATGCAATTCATCTCTTACGCGAATTTCGACCTAAAGCCGCGTTGGAAATACGCTTCTTTTGCGACCGAAATTTTTGAAATCCGTCCAGTAGAAGTGAAGTTATGTAGGAAACCGTGTAGGCAAGGTCCTTAAAAAAGCTTTTTTAGGAAAAGCACTCGTTTCACTAAATCCGGCATATCTCGAGAACGGTGCGTCTGGTGTCGGAGAACTAAAGACCATCGAGGGGGGTTAAAAATACCTATCTGACCATGGCAACTTTTTTTTGCTAACCCCACCAGGAACATGGAAAATGACATGTTTTAGAGAACTGGGCATATCTCGAGAACTGTGCGTCCGGGGTAGGAGGTCTAAAGACCCATCGATAGAGGTTGAAAAGACGCGTCTGACGATGCCAACTTTTTTTTGCCAACCCCACCAGGGGCTTGGAAAAGTAGCCGAGAAGATACATCGAAATGGAAAATCGCGAATATCTCGAAAACTATGCGTTTTTCGGGGATGCAATTCATCTCTTACGCGAATTTCGACCTAAAGCCGCGTTGGAAATACGCTTCTTTTGCGACCGAAATTTTTGAAATTCGTCCAGTAGAAGTGAAGTTATGTAGGAAACCGTGTAGGCAAGGGTCCTTAAAAAGGCTTTTTTAGGAAAAGCACTCGTTTCACTAAATCCGGCATATCTCGAGAACGGTGCGTCTGGTGTCGGAGAACTAAAGACCATCGAGGGGGGTTAAAAATACCTATCTGACCATGGCAACTTTTTTGTGCTAACCCCACCAGGAGCGTGGAAAATGGCATGTTTTAGAGAACTGGGCATAACTCGAGAACTGTGCGTCCGGGGTAGGAGGTCTAAATACGCATCGATAGAGGTTGAAAAGACGCGTCTGACGATGCCAACTTTTTTTTGCCAACCCCACCAGGGGCTTGGAAAAGTAGCCGAGAAGATACATCGAAATGGAAAATCGCGAATGTCTCGAAAACTATGCGCTTTTCGGGGATGCAATTCATCTCTTACGCGAATTTCGACCTAAAGCCGCGTTGGAAATACGCTTCTTTTGCGACCGAAATTTTTGAAATCCGTCCAGTAGAAGTGAAGTTATGTAGGAAACCGTGTAGGCAAGGTCCTTAAAAAAGCTTTTTTAGGAAAAGCACTCGTTTCACTAAATCCGGCATATCTCGAGAACGGTGCGTCTGGTGTCGGAGAACTAAAGACCATCGAGGGGGGTTAAAAATACCTATCTGACCATGGCAACTTTTTTTTGCTAACCCCACCAGGAGCGTGGAAAATGACATGTTTTAGAGAACTGGGCATAACTCGAGAACTGTGCGTCCGGGGTAGGAGGTCTAAAGACCCATCGATAGAGGTTGAAAAGACGCGTCTGACGATGCCAACTTTTTTTTGCCAACCCCACCAGGGGCTTGGAAAAGTAGCCGAGAAGATACATCGAAATGGAAAATCGCGAATATCTCGAAAACTATGCGTTTTTCGGGGAAGCAATTCATCCCTTCGCGAATTTCGACCTAAAGCCGCGTTGGAAATACGCTTCTTTTGCGACCGAAATTTTTGAAATCCGTCCAGTAGAAGTGAAGTTATGTAGGAAAACGTGTAGGCAAGGGTCCTTAAAAAAGCTTTTTTAGGAAAAGCACTCGTTTCACTAAATCCGGCATATCTCGAGAACGGTGCGTCTGGTGTCGGAGAACTAAAGACCATCGAGGGGGGTTAAAAATACCTATCTGACCATGGCAACTTTTTTTTGCTAACCCCACCAGGAACATGGAAAATGACATGTTTTAGAGAACTGGGCATATCTCGAGAACTGTGCGTCCGGGGTAGGAGGTCTAAAGACCCATCGATAGAGGTTGAAAAGACGCGTCTGACGATGCCAACTTTTTTTTGCCAACCCCACCAGGGGCTTGGAAAAGTAGCCGAGAAGATACATCGAAATGGAAAATCGCGAATATCTCGAAAACTATGCGTTTTTCGGGGATGCAATTCATCTCTTACGCGAATTTCGACCTAAAGCCGCGTTGGAAATACGCTTCTTTTGCGACCGAAATTTTTGAAATCCGTCCAGTAGAAGTGAAGTTATGTAGGAAAACGTGTAGGCAAAGGTCCTTAAAAAAGCTTTTTTAGGAAAAGCACTCGTTTCACTAAATCCGGCATATCTCGAGAACCATGCGTCTGGTGTCGGAGAACTAAAGACCATCGAGGGGGGTTAAAAATACCTATCTGACCATGGCAACTTTTTTTTGCTAACCCCACCAGGAGCGTGGAAAATGACATGTTTTAGAGAACCATGCATATCTCGAGAACTGTGCGTCCGGGGTAGGAGGTCTAAAGACCCATCGATAGAGGTTGAAAAGACGCGTCTGACGATGCCAACTTTTTTTTGCCAACCCCACCAGGGGCTTGGAAAAGTAGCCGAGAAGATACATCGAAATGGAAAATCGCGAATATCTCGAAAACTATGCGTTTTTCGGGGATGCAATTCATCTCTTACGCGAATTTCGACCTAAAGCCGCGTTGGAAATACGCTTCTTTTGCGACCGAAATTTTTGAAATCCGTCCAGTAGAAGTGAAGTTATGTAGGAAAACGTGTAGGCAAGGGTCCTTAAAAAAGCTTTTTTAGGAAAAGCACTCGTTTCACTAAATCCGGCATATCTTGAGAACGGTTCGTCTGGTGTCGGAGAACTAAAGACCATCGAGGGGGGTTAAAAATACCTATCTGACCATGGCAACTTTTTTTTGCTAACCCCACCAGGAGCGTGGAAAATGACATGTTTTAGAGAACTGGGCATAACTCGAGAACTGTGCGTCCGGGGTAGGAGGTCTAAATACGCATCGATAGAGGTTGAAAAGACGCGTCTGACGATGCCAACTTTTTTTTGCCAACCCCACCAGGGGCTTGGAAAAGTAGCCGAGAAGATACATCGAAATGGAAAATCGCGAATATCTCGAAAACTATGCGTTTTTCGGGGATGCAATTCATCTCTTACGCGAATTTCGACCTAAAGCCGCGTTGGAAATACGCTTCTTTTGCGACCGAAATTTTTGAAATCCGTCCAGTAGAAGTGAAGTTATGTAGAAAAACGTGTAGGCAAGGGTCCTTAAAAAAGCTTTTTTAGGAAAAGCACTCGTTTCACTAAATCCGGCATATCTCGAGAACGGTGCGTCTGGTGTCGGAGAACTAAAGACCATCGAGGGGGGTTAAAAATACCTATCTGACCATGGCAACTTTTTTTTGCTAACCCCACCAGGAGCGTGGAAAATGACATGTTTTAGAGAACTGGGCATAACTCGAGAACTGTGCGTCCGGGGTAGGAGGTCTAAATACGCATCGATAGAGGTTGAAAAGACGCGTCTGACGATGCCAACTTTTTTTTGCCAACCCCACCAGGGGCTTGGAAAAGTAGCCGAGAAGATACATCGAAATGGAAAATCGCGAATATCTCGAAAACTATGCGTTTTTCGGGGATGCAATTCATCTCTTACGCGAATTTCGACCTAAAGCCGCGTTGGAAATACGCTTCTTTTGCGACCGAAATTTTTGAAATCCGTCCAGTAGAAGTGAAGTTATGTAGGAAAACGTGTAGGCAAAGGTCCTTAAAAAAGGTTTTTTAGGAAAAGCACTCGTTTCACTAAATCCGGCATATCTCGAGAACCATGCGTCTGGTGTCGGAGAACTAAAGACCATCGAGGGGGGTTAAAAATACCTATCTGACCATGGCAACTTTTTTTTGCTAACCCCACCAGGAGCGTGGAAAATGACATGTTTTAGAGAACCATGCATATCTCGAGAACTGTGCGTCCGGGGTAGGAGGTCTAAAGACCCATCGATAGAGGTTGAAAAGACGCGTCTGACGATGCCAACTTTTTTTTGCCAACCCCACCAGGGGCTTGGAAAAGTAGCCGAGAAGATACATCGAAATGGAAAATCGCGAATATCTCGAAAACTATGCGTTTTTCGGGGATGCAATTCATCCATTCGCGAATTTCGACCTAAAGCCGCGTTGGAAATACGCTTCTTTTGCGACCGAAATTTTTGAAATCCGTCCAGTAGAAGTGAAGTTATGTAGAAAAACGTGTAGGCAAAGGTCCTTAAAAAAGCTTTTTTAGGAAAAGCACTCGTTTCACTAAATCCGGCATATCTCGAGAACGGTGCGTCTGGTGTCGGAGAACTAAAGACCATCGAGGGGGGTTAAAAATACCTATCTGACCATGGCAACTTTTTTTTGCTAACCCCACCAGGAGCGTGGAAAATGACATGTTTTAGAGAACCGGGCATATCTCTAGAACTGTGCGTCCGGGGTAGGAGGTCTAAAGACCCATCGATAGAGGTTGAAAAGACGCGTCTGACGATGCCAACTTTTTTTTGCCAACCCCACCAGGGGCTTGGAAAAGTAGCCGAGAAGATACATCGAAATGGAAAATCGCGAATATCTCGAAAACTATGCGTTTTTCGGGGATGCAATTCATCTCTTACGCGAATTTCGACCTAAAGCCGCGTTGGAAATACGCTTCTTTTGCGACCGAAATTTTTGAAATCCGTCCAGTAGAAGTGAAGTTATGTAGGAAAACGTGTAGGCAAGGGTCCTTAAAAAAGCTTTTTTAGGAAAAGCACTCGTTTCACTAAATCCGGCATATCTTGAGAACGGTTCGTCTGGTGTCGGAGAACTAAAGACCATCGAGGGGGGTTAAAAATACCTATCTGACCATGGCAACTTTTTTTTGCTAACCCCACCAGGAGCGTGGAAAATGACATGTTTTAGAGAACTGGGCATAACTCGAGAACTGTGCGTCCGGGGTAGGAGGTCTAAATACGCATCGATAGAGGTTGAAAAGACGCGTCTGACGATGCCAACTTTTTTTTGCCAACCCCACCAGGGGCTTGGAAAAGTAGCCGAGAAGATACATCGAAATGGAAAATCGCGAATATCTCGAAAACTATGCGTTTTTCGGGGATGCAATTCATCTCTTATGCGAATTTCGACCTAAAGCCGCGTTGGAAATACGCTTCTTTTGCGACCGAAATTTTTGAAATCCGTCCAGTAGAAGTGAAGTTATGTAGAAAAACGTGTAGGCAAGGGTCCTTAAAAAAGCTTTTTTAGGAAAAGCACTCGTTTCACTAAATCCGGCATATCTCGAGAACGGTGCGTCTGGTGTCGGAGAACTAAAGACCATCGAGGGGGGTTAAAAATACCTATCTGACCATGGCAACTTTTTTTTGCTAACCCCACCAGGAGCGTGGAAAATGACATGTTTTAGAGAACTGGGCATAACTCGAGAACTGTGCGTCCGGGGTAGGAGGTCTAAATACGCATCGATAGAGGTTGAAAAGACGCGTCTGACGATGCCAACTTTTTTTTGCCAACCCCACCAGGGGCTTGGAAAAGTAGCCGAGAAGATACATCGAAATGGAAAATCGCGAATATCTCGAAAACTATGCGTTTTTCGGGGATGCAATTCATCTCTTACGCGAATTTCGACCTAAAGCCGCGTTGGAAATACGCTTCTTTTGCGACCGAAATTTTTGAAATCCGTCCAGTAGAAGTGAAGTTATGTAGGAAAACGTCTAGGCAAGGGTCCTTAAAAAAGCTTTTTTAGGAAAAGCACTCGTTTCACTAAATCCGGCATATCTCGAGAACGGTGCGTCTGGTGTCGGAGAACTAAAGACCATCGAGGGGGGTTAAAAATACCTATCTGACCATGGCAACTTTTTTTTGCTAACCCCACCAGGAGCGTGGAAAATGACATGTTTTAGAGAACTGGGCATATCTCGAGAACTGTGCGTCCGGGGTAGGAGGTCTAAAGACCCATCGATAGAGGTTGAAAAGACGCGTCTGACGATGCCAACTTTTTTTTGCCAACCCCACCAGGGGCTTGGAAAAGTAGCCGAGAAGATACATCGAAATGGAAAATCGCGAATATCTCGAAAACTATGCGTTTTTCGGGGATGCAATTCATCTCTTACGCGAATTTCGACCTAAAGCCGCGTTGGAAATACGCTTCTTTTGCGACCGAAATTTTTGAAATCCGTCCAGTAGAAGTGAAGTTATGTAGGAAACCGTGTAGGCAAGGGTCCTTAAAAAAGCTTTTTTAGGAAAAGCACTCGTTTCACTAAATCCGGCATATCTCGAGAACGGTGCGTCTGGTGTCGGAGAACTAAAGACCATCGAGGGGGGTTAAAAATACCTATCTGACCATGGCAACTTTTTTGTGCTAACCCCACCAGGAGCGTGGAAAATGGCATGTTTTAGAGAACTGGGCATAACTCGAGAACTGTGCGTCCGGGGTAGGAGGTCTAAATACGCATCGATAGAGGTTGAAAAGACGCGTCTGACGATGCCAACTTTTTTTTGCCAACCCCACCAGGGGCTTGGAAAAGTAGCCGAGAAGATACATCGAAATGGAAAATCGCGAATATCTCGAAAACTATGCGTTTTTCGGGGATGCAATTCATCTCTTACGCGAATTTCGACCTAAAGCCGCGTTGGAAATACGCTTCTTTTGCGACCGAAATTTTTGAAATCCGTCCAGTAGAAGTGAAGTTATGTAGGAAACCGTGTAGGCAAGGTCCTTAAAAAAGCTTTTTTAGGAAAAGCACTCGTTTCACTAAATCCGGCATATCTCGAGAACGGTGCGTCTGGTGTCGGAGAACTAAAGACCATCGAGGGGGGTTAAAAATACCTATCTGACCATGGCAACTTTTTTGTGCTAACCCCACCAGGAGCGTGGAAAATGGCATGTTTTAGAGAACTGGGCATAACTCGAGAACTGTGCGTCCGGGGTAGGAGGTCTAAATACGCATCGATAGAGGTTGAAAAGACGCGTCTGACGATGCCAACTTTTTTTTGCCAACCCCACCAGGGGCTTGGAAAAGTAGCCGAGAAGATACATCGAAATGGAAAATCGCGAATATCTCGAAAACTATGCGTTTTTCGGGGATGCAATTCATCTCTTACGCGAATTTCGACCTAAAGCCGCGTTGGAAATACGCTTCTTTTGCGACCGAAATTTTTGAAATCCGTCCAGTAGAAGTGAAGTTATGTAGGAAACCGTGTAGGCAAGGTCCTTAAAAAAGCTTTTTTAGGAAAAGCACTCGTTTCACTAAATCCGGCATATCTCGAGAACGGTGCGTCTGGTGTCGGAGAACTAAAGACCATCGAGGGGGGTTAAAAATACCTATCTGACCATGGCAACTTTTTTGTGCTAACCCCACCAGGAGCGTGGAAAATGGCATGTTTTAGAGAACTGGGCATAACTCGAGAACTGTGCGTCCGGGGTAGGAGGTCTAAATACGCATCGATAGAGGTTGAAAAGACGCGTCTGACGATGCCAACTTTTTTTTGCCAACCCCACCAGGGGCTTGGAAAAGTAGCCGAGAAGATACATCGAAATGGAAAATCGCGAATATCTCGAAAACTATGCGTTTTTCGGGGATGCAATTCATCTCTTACGCGAATTTCGACCTAAAGCCGCGTTGGAAATACGCTTCTTTTGCGACCGAAATTTTTGAAATCCGTCCAGTAGAAGTGAAGTTATGTAGGAAAACGTGTAGGCAAGGGTCCTTAAAAAAGCTTTTTTAGGAAAAGCACTCGTTTCACTAAATCCGGCATATCTCGAGAACGGTGCGTCTGGTGTCGGAGAACTAAAGACCATCGAGGGGGGTTAAAAATACCTATCTGACCATGGCAACTTTTTTTTGCTAACCCCACCAGGAGCGTGGAAAATGACATGTTTTAGAGAACTGGGCATAACTCGAGAACTGTGCGTCCGGGGTAGGAGGTCTAAATACGCATCGATAGAGGTTGAAAAGACGCGTCTGACGATGCCAACTTTTTTTTGCCAACCCCACCAGGGGCTTGGAAAAGTAGCCGAGAAGATACATCGAAATGGAAAATCGCGAATGTCTCGAAAACTATGCGTTTTTCGGGGATGCAATTCATCTCTTACGCGAATTTCGACCTAAAGCCGCGTTGGAAATACGCTTCTTTTGCGACCGAAATTTTTGAAATCCGTCCAGTAGAAGTGAAGTTATGTAGGAAAACGTGTAGGCAAGGGTCCTTAAAAAAGCTTTTTTAGGAAAAGCACTCGTTTCACTAAATCCGGCATATCTCGAGAACGGTGCGTCTGGTGTCGGAGAACTAAAGACCATCGAGGGGGGTTAAAAATACCTATCTGACCATGGCAACTTTTTTTTGCTAACCCCACCAGGAACATGGAAAATGACATGTTTTAGAGAACTGGGCATATCTCGAGAACTGTGCGTCCGGGGTAGGAGGTCTAAAGACCCATCGATAGAGGTTGAAAAGACGCGTCTGACGACGCCAACTTTTTTTTGCCAACCCCACCAGGGGCTTGGAAAAGTAGCCGAGAAGATACATCGAAATGGAAAATCGCGAATATCTCGAAAACTATGCGTTTTTCGGGGATGCAATTCATCTCTTACGCGAATTTCGACCTAAAGCCGCGTTGGAAATACGCTTCTTTTGCGACCGAAATTTTTGAAATCCGTCCAGTAGAAGTGAAGTTATGTAGGAAACCGTGTAGGCAAGGTCCTTAAAAAAGCTTTTTTAGGAAAAGCACTCGTTTCACTAAATCCGGCATATCTCGAGAACGGTGCGTCTGGTGTCGGAGAACTAAAGACCATCGAGGGGGGTTAAAAATACCTATCTGACCATGGCAACTTTTTTTTGCTAACCCCACCAGGAGCGTGGAAAATGACATGTTTTAGAGAACTGGGCATAACTCGAGAACTGTGCGTCCGGGGTAGGAGGTCTAAATACGCATCGATAGAGGTTGAAAAGACGCGTCTGACGATGCCAACTTTTTTTTGCCAACCCCACCAGGGGCTTGGAAAAGTAGCCGAGAAGATACATCGAAATGGAAAATCGCGAATATCTCGAAAACTATGCGTTTTTCGGGGATGCAATTCATCTCTTACGCGAATTTCGACCTAAAGCCGCGTTGGAAATACGCTTCTTTTGCGACCGAAATTTTTGAAATCCGTCCAGTAGAAGTGAAGTTATGTAGGAAAACGTGTAGGCAAGAGTCCTTAAAAAAGCTTTTTTAGGAAAAGCACTCGTTTCACTAAATCCGGCATATCTCGAGAACGGTGCGTCTGGTGTCGGAGAACTAAAGACCATCGAGGGGGGTTAAAAATACCTATCTGACCATGGCAACTTTTTTTTGCTAACCCCACCAGGAGCGTGGAAAATGACATGTTTTAGAGAACTGGGCATAACTCGAGAACTGTGCGTCCGGGGTAGGAGGTCTAAATACGCATCGATAGAGGTTGAAAAGACGCGTCTGACGATGCCAACTTTTTTTTGCCAACCCCACCAGGGGCTTGGAAAAGTAGCCGAGAAGATACATCGAAATGGAAAATCGCGAATGTCTCGAAAACTATGCGTTTTTCGGGGATGCAATTCATCTCTTACGCGAATTTCGACCTAAAGCCGCGTTGGAAATACGCTTCTTTTGCGACCGAAATTTTTGAAATCCGTCCAGTAGAAGTGAAGTTATGTAGGAAACCGTGTAGGCAAGGTCCTTAAAAAAGCTTTTTTAGGAAAAGCACTCGTTTCACTAAATCCGGCATATCTCGAGAACGGTGCGTCTGGTGTCGGAGAACTAAAGACCATCGAGGGGGGTTAAAAATACCTATCTGACCATGGCAACTTTTTTTTGCTAACCCCACCAGGAACATGGAAAATGACATGTTTTAGAGAACTGGGCATATCTCGAGAACTGTGCGTCCGGGGTAGGAGGTCTAAAGACCCATCGATAGAGGTTGAAAAGACGCGTCTGACGACGCCAACTTTTTTTTGCCAACCCCACCAGGGGCTTGGAAAAGTAGCCGAGAAGATACATCGAAATGGAAAATCGCGAATATCTCGAAAACTATGCGTTTTTCGGGGATGCAATTCATCTCTTACGCGAATTTCGACCTAAAGCCGCGTTGGAAATACGCTTCTTTTGCGACCGAAATTTTTGAAATCCGTCCAGTAGAAGTGAAGTTATGTAGGAAAACGTGTAGGCAAGGGTCCTTAAAAAAGCTTTTTTAGGAAAAGCACTCGTTTCACTAAATCCGGCATATCTCGAGAACGGTGCGTCTGGTGTCGGAGAACTAAAGACCATCGAGGGGGGTTAAAAATACCTATCTGACCATGGCAACTTTTTTGTGCTAACCCCACCAGGAGCGTGGAAAATGGCATGTTTTAGAGAACTGGGCATAACTCGAGAACTGTGCGTCCGGGGTAGGAGGTCTAAATACGCATCGATAGAGGTTGAAAAGACGCGTCTGACGATGCCAACTTTTTTTTGCCAACCCCACCAGGGGCTTGGAAAAGTAGCCGAGAAGATACATCGAAATGGAAAATCGCGAATATCTCGAAAACTATGCGTTTTTCGGGGATGCAATTCATCTCTTACGCGAATTTCGACCTAAAGCCGCGTTGGAAATACGCTTCTTTTGCGACCGAAATTTTTGAAATCCGTCCAGTAGAAGTGAAGTTATGTAGGAAAACGTGTAGGCAAGGGTCCTTAAAAAAGCTTTTTTAGGAAAAGCACTCGTTTCACTAAATCCGGCATATCTTGAGAACGGTTCGTCTGGTGTCGGAGAACTAAAGACCATCGAGGGGGGTTAAAAATACCTATCTGACCATGGCAACTTTTTTTTGCTAACCCCACCAGGAGCGTGGAAAATGACATGTTTTAGAGAACTGGGCATATCTCGAGAACTGTGCGTCCGGGGTAGGAGGTCTAAAGACCCATCGATAGAGGTTGAAAAGACGCGTCTGACGATGCCAACTTTTTTTTGCCAACCCCACCAGGGGCTTGGAAAAGTAGCCGAGAAGATACATCGAAATGGAAAATCGCGAATATCTCGAAAACTATGCGTTTTTCGGGGATGCAATTCATCTCTTACGCGAATTTCGACCTAAAGCCGCGTTGGAAATACGCTTCTTTTGCGACCGAAATTTTTGAAATCCGTCCAGTAGAAGTGAAGTTATGTAGGAAAACGTGTAGGCAAAGGTCCTTAAAAAAGCTTTTTTAGGAAAAGCACTCGTTTCACTAAATCCGGCATATCTCGAGAACCATGCGTCTGGTGTCGGAGAACTAAAGACCATCGAGGGGGGTTAAAAATACCTATCTGACCATGGCAACTTTTTTTTGCTAACCCCACCAGGAGCGGTGGAAAATGACATGTTTTAGAGAACTGGGCATATCTCGAGAACTGTGCGTCCGGGGTAGGAGGTCTAAATACGCATCGATAGAGGTTGAAAAGACGCGTCTGACGATGCCAACTTTTTTTTGCCAACCCCACCAGGGGCTTGGAAAAGTAGCCGCGAAGATACATCGAAATGGAAAATCGCGAATATCTCGAAAACTATGCGTTTTTCGGGGATGCAATTCATCTCTTACGCGAATTTCGACCTAAAGCCGCGTTGGAAATACGCTTCTTTTGCGACCGAAATTTTTGAAATCCGTCCAGTAGAAGTGAAGTTATGTAGGAAAACGTGTAGGCAAGGGTCCTTAAAAAAGCTTTTTTAGGAAAAGCACTCGTTTCACTAAATCCGGCATATCTCGAGAACGGTGCGTCTGGTGTCGGAGAACTAAAGACCATCGAGGGGGGTTAAAAATACCTATCTGACCATGGCAACTTTTTTGTGCTAACCCCACCAGGAGCGTGGAAAATGGCATGTTTTAGAGAACTGGGCATAACTCGAGAACTGTGCGTCCGGGGTAGGAGGTCTAAATACGCATCGATAGAGGTTGAAAAGACGCGTCTGACGATGCCAACTTTTTTTTGCCAACCCCACCAGGGGCTTGGAAAAGTAGCCGAGAAGATACATCGAAATGGAAAATCGCGAATATCTCGAAAACTATGCGTTTTTCGGGGATGCAATTCATCTCTTACGCGAATCTCGACCTAAAGCCGCGTTGGAAATACGCTTCTTTTGCGACCGAAATTTTTGAAATCCGTCCAGTAGAAGTGAAGTTATGTAGGAAAACGTGTAGGCAAGGGTCCTTAAAAAAGCTTTTTTAGGAAAAGCACTCGTTTCACTAAATCCGGCATATCTTGAGAACGGTTCGTCTGGTGTCGGAGAACTAAAGACCATCGAGGGGGGTTAAAAATACCTATCTGACCATGGCAACTTTTTTTTGCTAACCCCACCAGGAGCGTGGAAAATGACATGTTTTAGAGAACTGGGCATAACTCGAGAACTGTGCATCCGGGGTAGGAGGTCTAAATACGCATCGATAGAGGTTGAAAAGACGCGTCTGACGATGCCAACTTTTTTTTTGCCAACCCCACCAGGGGCTTGGAAAAGTAGCCGAGAAGATACATCGAAATGGAAAATCGCGAATATCTCGAAAACTATGCGTTTTTCGGGGATGCAATTCATCTCTTACGCGAATTTCGACCTAAAGCCGCGTTGGAAATACGCTTCTTTTGCGACCGAAATTTTTGAAATCCGTCCAGTAGAAGTGAAGTTATGTAGGAAAACGTGTAGGCAAAGGTCCTTAAAAAAGCTTTGTTAGGAAAAGCACTCGTTTCACTAAATCCGGCATATCTCGAGAACCATGCGTCTGGTGTCGGAGAACTAAAGACCATCGAGGGGGGTTAAAAATACCTATCTGACCATGGCAACTTTTTTTTGCTAACCCCACCAGGAGCGTGGAAAATGACATGTTTTAGAGAACTGGGCATATCTCGAGAACTGTGCGTCCGGGGTAGGAGGTCTAAAGACCCATCGATAGAGGTTGAAAAGACGCGTCTGACGATGCCAACTTTTGTTTGCCAACCCCACCAGGGGCTTGGAAAAGTAGCCGAGAAGATACATCGAAATGGAAAATCGCGAATATCTCGAAAACTATGCGTTTTTCGGGGATGCAATTCATCTCTTACGCGAATTTCGACCTAAAGCCGCGTTGGAAATACGCTTCTTTTGCGACCGAAATTTTTGAAATCCGTCCAGTAGAAGTGAAGTTATGTAGGAAAACGTGTAGGCAAAGGTCCTTAAAAAAGCTTTTTTAGGAAAAGCACTCGTTTCACTAAATCCGGCATATCTCGAGAACGGTGCGTCTGGTGTCGGAGAACTAAAAACCATCGAGGGGGGTTAAAAATACCTATCTGACCATGGCAACTTTTTTTTGCTAACCCCACCAGGAGCGTGGAAAATGACATGTTTTAGAGAACCGGGCATATCTCGAGAACTGTGCGTCCGGGGTAGGAGGTCTAAAGACCCATCGATAGAGGTTGAAAAGACGCGTCTGACGATGCCAACTTTTGTTTGCCAACCCCACCAGGGGCTTGGAAAAGTAGCCGAGAAGATACATCGAAATGGAAAATCGCGAATATCTCGAAAACTATGCGTTTTTCGGGGATGCAATTCATCTCTTACGCGAATTTCGACCTAAAGCCGCGTTGGAAATACGCTTCTTTTGCGACCGAAATTTTTGAAATCCGTCCAGTAGAAGTGAAGTTATGTAGGAAAACGTGTAGGCAAAGGTCCTTAAAAAAGCTTTGTTAGGAAAAGCACTCGTTTCACTAAATCCGGCATATCTCGAGAACCATGCGTCTGGTGTCGGAGAACTAAAGACCATCGAGGGGGGTTAAAAATACCTATCTGACCATGGCAACTTTTTTTTGCTAACCCCACCAGGAGCGTGGAAAATGACATGTTTTAGAGAACTGGGCATATCTCGAGAACTGTGCGTCCGGGGTAGGAGGTCTAAAGACCCATCGATAGAGGTTGAAAAGACGCGTCTGACGATGCCAACTTTTTTTTGCCAACCCCACCAGGGGCTTGGAAAAGTAGCCGAGAAGATACATCGAAATGGAAAATCGCGAATATCTCGAAAACTATGCGTTTTTCGGGGATGCAATTCATCTCTTACGCGAATTTCGACCTAAAGCCGCGTTGGAAATACGCTTCTTTTGCGACCGAAATTTTTGAAATCCGTCCAGTAGAAGTGAAGTTATGTAGGAAAACGTGTAGGCAAAGGTCCTTAAAAAAGCTTTTTTAGGAAAAGCACTCGTTTCACTAAATCCGGCATATCTCGAGAACCATGCGTCTGGTGTCGGAGAACTAAAGACCATCGAGGGGGGTTAAAAATACCTATCTGACCATGGCAACTTTTTTTTGCTAACCCCACCAGGAGCGGTGGAAAATGACATGTTTTAGAGAACTGGGCATATCTCGAGAACTGTGCGTCCGGGGTAGGAGGTCTAAAGACCCATCGATAGAGGTTGAAAAGACGCGTCTGACGATGCCAACTTTTTTTTGCCAACCCCACCAGGGGCTTGGAAAAGTAGCCGAGAAGATACATCGAAATGGAAAATCGCGAATATCTCGAAAACTATGCGTTTTTTCGGGGATGCAATTCATCCCTTCGCGAATTTCGACCTAAAGCCGCGTTGGAAATACGCTTCTTTTGCGACCGAAATTTTTGAAATCCGTCCAGTAGAAGTGAAGTTATGTAGGAAAACGTGTAGGCAAAGGTCCTTAAAAAAGCTTTTTTAGGAAAAGCACTCGTTTCACTAAATCCGGCATATCTCGAGAACCATGCGTCTGGTGTCGGAGAACTAAAGACCATCGAGGGGGGTTAAAAATACCTATCTGACCATGGCAACTTTTTTTTGCTAACCCCACCAGGAGCGGTGGAAAATGACATGTTTTAGAGAACTGGGCATATCTCGAGAACTGTGCGTCCGGGGTAGGAGGTCTAAATACGCATCGATAGAGGTTGAAAAGACGCGTCTGACGATGCCAACTTTTTTTTGCCAACCCCACCAGGGGCTTGGAAAAGTAGCCGAGAAGATACATCGAAATGGAAAATCGCGAATATCTCGAAAACTATGCGTTTTTCGGGGATGCAATTCATCTCTTACGCGAATTTCGACCTAAAGCCGCGTTGGAAATACGCTTCTTTTGCGACCGAAATTTTTGAAATCCGTCCAGTAGAAGTGAAGTTATGTAGGAAAACGTGTAGGCAAAGGTCCTTAAAAAAGCTTTTTTAGGAAAAGCACTCGTTTCACTAAATCCGGCATATCTCGAGAACGGTGCGTCTGGTGTCGGAGAACTAAAGACCATCGAGGGGGGTTAAAAATACCTATCTGACCATGGCAACTTTTTTTTGCTAACCCCACCAGGAGCGGTGGAAAATGACATGTTTTAGAGAACTGGGCATATCTCGAGAACTGTGCGTCCGGGGTAGGAGGTCTAAATACGCATCGATAGAGGTTGAAAAGACGCGTCTGACGATGCCAACTTTTTTTTGCCAACCCCACCAGGGGCTTGGAAAAGTAGCCGAGAAGATACATCGAAATGGAAAATCGCGAATATCTCGAAAACTATGCGTTTTTCGGGGATGCAATTCATCTCTTACGCGAATTTCGACCTAAAGCCGCGTTGGAAATACGCTTCTTTTGCGACCGAAATTTTTGAAATCCGTCCAGTAGAAGTGAAGTTATGTAGGAAAACGTGTAGGCAAGGGTCCTTAAAAAAGCTTTTTTAGGAAAAGCACTCGTTTCACTAAATCCGGCATATCTCGAGAACCATGCGTCTGGTGTCGGAGAACTAAAGACCATCGAGGGGGGTTAAAAATACCTATCTGACCATGGCAACTTTTTTTTGCTAACCCCACCAGGAGCGTGGAAAATGACATGTTTTAGAGAACTGGGTATAACTCGAGAACTGTGCGTCCGGGGTAGGAGGTCTAAATACGCATCGATAGAGGTTGAAAAGACGAGTCTGACGATGCCAACTTTTTTTTGCCAACCCCACCAGGGGCTTGGAAAAGTAGCCGAGAAGATACATCGAAATGGAAAATCGCGAATATCTCGAAAACTATGCGTTTTTCGGGGATGCAATTCATCTCTTACGCGAATTTCGACCTAAAGCCGCGTTGGAAATACGCTTCTTTAGCGACCGAAATTTTTGAAATCCGTCCAGTAGAAGTGAAGTTATGTAGGAAAACGTCTAGGCAAAGGTCCTTAAAAAAGCTTTTTTAGGAAAAGCACTCGTTTCACTAAATCCGGCATATCTCGAGAACCATGCGTCTGGTGTCGGAGAACTAAAGACCATCGAGGGGGGTTAAAAATACCTATCTGACCATGGCAACTTTTTTTTGCTAACCCCACCAGGAGCGTGGAAAATGACATGTTTTAGAGAACTGGGCATATCTCGAGAACTGTGCGTCCGGGGTAGGAGGTCTAAAGACCCATCGATAGAGGTTGAAAAGACGCGTCTGACGATGCCAACTTTTTTTTGCCAACCCCACCAGGGGCTTGGAAAAGTAGCCGAGAAGATACATCGAAATGGAAAATCGCGAATATCTCGAAAACTATGCGTTTTTCGGGGATGCAATTCATCTCTTACGCGAATTTCGACCTAAAGCCGCGTTGGAAATACGCTTCTTTTGCGACCGAAATTTTTGAAATCCGTCCAGTAGAAGTGAAGTTATGTAGGAAAACGTGTAGGCAAGGGTCCTTAAAAAAGCTTTTTTAGGAAAAGCACTCGTTTCACTAAATCCGGCATATCTCGAGAACGGTGCGTCTGGTGTCGGAGAACTAAAGACCATCGAGGGGGGTTAAAAATACCTATCTGACCATGGCAACTTTTTTTTGCTAACCCCACCAGGAGCGTGGAAAATGACATGTTTTAGAGAACTGGGCATAACTCGAGAACTGTGCGTCCGGGGTAGGAGGTCTAAATACGCATCGATAGAGGTTGAAAAGACGCGTCTGACGATGCCAACTTTTTTTTGCCAACCCCACCAGGGGCTTGGAAAAGTAGCCGAGAAGATACATCGAAATGGAAAATCGCGAATATCTCGAAAACTATGCGTTTTTCGGGGATGCAATTCATCTCTTACGCGAATTTCGACCTAAAGCCGCGTTGGAAATACGCTTCTTTTGCGACCGAAATTTTTGAAATCCGTCCAGTAGAAGTGAAGTTATGTAGGAAAACGTCTAGGCAAAGGTCCTTAAAAAAGCTTTTTTAGGAAAAGCACTCGTTTCACTAAATCCGGCATATCTCGAGAACCATGCGTCTGGTGTCGGAGAACTAAAGACCATCGAGGGGGGTTAAAAATACCTATCTGACCATGGCAACTTTTTTTTGCTAACCCCACCAGGAGCGTGGAAAATGACATGTTTTAGAGAACTGGGCATAACTCGAGAACTGTGCGTCCGGGGTAGGAGGTCTAAATACGCATCGATAGAGGTTGAAAAGACGCGTCTGACGATGCCAACTTTTTTTTGCCAACCCCACCAGGGGCTTGGAAAAGTAGCCGAGAAGATACATCGAAATGGAAAATCGCGAATGTCTCGAAAACTATGCGTTTTTCGGGGATGCAATTCATCTCTTACGCGAATTTCGACCTAAAGCCGCGTTGGAAATACGCTTCTTTTGCGACCGAAATTTTTGAAATCCGTCCAGTAGAAGTGAAGTTATGTAGGAAAACGTGTAGGCAAGGGTCCTTAAAAAAGCTTTTTTAGGAAAAGCACTCGTTTCACTAAATCCGGCATATCTCGAGAACGGTGCGTCTGGTGTCGGAGAACTAAAGACCATCGAGGGGGGTTAAAAATACCTATCTGACCATGGCAACTTTTTTTTGCTAACCCCACCAGGAGCGTGGAAAATGACATGTTTTAGAGAACTGGGCATAACTCGAGAACTGTGCGTCCGGGGTAGGAGGTCTAAATACGCATCGATAGAGGTTGAAAAGACGCGTCTGACGATGCCAACTTTTTTTTGCCAACCCCACCAGGGGCTTGGAAAAGTAGCCGAGAAGATACATCGAAATGGAAAATCGCGAATATCTCGAAAACTATGCGTTTTTCGGGGATGCAATTCATCTCTTACGCGAATTTCGACCTAAAGCCGCGTTGGAAATACGCTTCTTTTGCGACCGAAATTTTTGAAATCCGTCCAGTAGAAGTGAAGTTATGTAGGAAAACGTGTAGGCAAAGGTCCTTAAAAAAGCTTTGTTAGGAAAAGCACTCGTTTCACTAAATCCGGCATATCTCGAGAACCATGCGTCTGGTGTCGGAGAACTAAAGACCATCGAGGGGGGTTAAAAATACCTATCTGACCATGGCAACTTTTTTTTGCTAACCCCACCAGGAGCGTGGAAAATGACATGTTTTAGAGAACCGGGCATATCTCGAGAACTGTGCGTCCGGGGTAGGAGGTCTAAAGACCCATCGATAGAGGTTGAAAAGACGCGTCTGACGATGCCAACTTTTTTTTGCCAACCCCACCAGGGGCTTGGAAAAGTAGCCAAAAAGATACATCGAAATGGAAAATCGCGAATATCTCGAAAACTATGCGTTTTTCGGGGATGCAATTCATCTCTTACGCGAATTTCGACCTAAAGCCGCGTTGGAAATACGCTTCTTTTGCGACCGAAATTTTTGAAATCCGTCCAGTAGAAGTGAAGTTATGTAGGAAAACGTGTAGGCAAAGGTCCTTAAAAAAGCTTTGTTAGGAAAAGCACTCGTTTCACTAAATCCGGCATATCTCGAGAACCATGCGTCTGGTGTCGGAGAACTAAAGACCATCGAGGGGGGTTAAAAATACCTATCTGACCATGGCAACTTTTTTTTGCTAACCCCACCAGGAGCGTGGAAAATGACATGTTTTAGAGAACTGGGCATATCTCGAGAACTGTGCGTCCGGGGTAGGAGGTCTAAAGACCCATCGATAGAGGTTGAAAAGACGCGTCTGACGATGCCAACTTTTTTTTGCCAACCCCACCAGGGGCTTGGAAAAGTAGCCGAGAAGATACATCGAAATGGAAAATCGCGAATATCTCGAAAACTATGCGTTTTTCGGGGATGCAATTCATCCCTTCGCGAATTTCGACCTAAAGCCGCGTTGGAAATACGCTTCTTTTGCGACCGAAATTTTTGAAATCCGTCCAGTAGAAGTGAAGTTATGTAGGAAAACGTGTAGGCAAAGGTCCTTAAAAAAGCTTTTTTAGGAAAAGCACTCGTTTCACTAAATCCGGCATATCTCGAGAACCATGCGTCTGGTGTCGGAGAACTAAAGACCATCGAGGGGGGTTAAAAATACCTATCTGACCATGGCAACTTTTTTTTGCTAACCCCACCAGGAGCGTGGAAAATGACATGTTTTAGAGAACTGGGCATATCTCGAGAACTGTGCGTCCGGGGTAGGAGGTCTAAAGACCCATCGATAGAGGTTGAAAAGACGCGTCTGACGATGCCAACTTTTTTTTGCCAACCCCACCAGGGGCTTGGAAAAGTAGCCGAGAAGATACATCGAAATGGAAAATCGCGAATATCTCGAAAACTATGCGTTTTTCGGGGATGCAATTCATCTCTTACGCGAATTTCGACCTAAAGCCGCGTTGGAAATACGCTTCTTTTGCGACCGAAATTTTTGAAATCCGTCCAGTAGAAGTGAAGTTATGTAGGAAAACGTCTAGGCAAAGGTCCTTAAAAAAGCTTTTTTAGGAAAAGCACTCGTTTCACTAAATCCGGCATATCTCGAGAACCATGCGTCTGGTGTCGGAGAACTAAAGACCATCGAGGGGGGTTAAAAATACCTATCTGACCATGGCAACTTTTTTTTGCTAACCCCACCAGGAGCGTGGAAAATGACATGTTTTAGAGAACTGGGCATAACTCGAGAACTGTGCGTCCGGGGTAGGAGGTCTAAATACGCATCGATAGAGGTTGAAAAGACGCGTCTGACGATGCCAACTTTTTTTTGCCAACCCCACCAGGGGCTTGGAAAAGTAGCCGAGAAGATACATCGAAATGGAAAATCGCGAATGTCTCGAAAACTATGCGTTTTTCGGGGATGCAATTCATCTCTTACGCGAATTTCGACCTAAAGCCGCGTTGGAAATACGCTTCTTTTGCGACCGAAATTTTTGAAATCCGTCCAGTAGAAGTGAAGTTATGTAGGAAAACGTGTAGGCAAAGGTCCTTAAAAAAGCTTTGTTAGGAAAAGCACTCGTTTCACTAAATCCGGCATATCTCGAGAACCATGCGTCTGGTGTCGGAGAACTAAAGACCATCGAGGGGGGTTAAAAATACCTATCTGACCATGGCAACTTTTTTTTGCTAACCCCACCAGGAGCGTGGAAAATGACATGTTTTAGAGAACCGGGCATATCTCGAGAACTGTGCGTCCGGGGTAGGAGGTCTAAAGACCCATCGATAGAGGTTGAAAAGACGCGTCTGACGATGCCAACTTTTTTTTGCCAACCCCACCAGGGGCTTGGAAAAGTAGCCAAAAAGATACATCGAAATGGAAAATCGCGAATATCTCGAAAACTATGCGTTTTTCGGGGATGCAATTCATCTCTTACGCGAATTTCGACCTAAAGCCGCGTTGGAAATACGCTTCTTTTGCGACCGAAATTTTTGAAATCCGTCCAGTAGAAGTGAAGTTATGTAGGAAAACGTCTAGGCAAAGGTCCTTAAAAAAGCTTTTTTAGGAAAAGCACTCGTTTCACTAAATCCGGCATATCTCGAGAACCATGCGTCTGGTGTCGGAGAACTAAAGACCATCGAGGGGGGTTAAAAATACCTATCTGACCATGGCAACTTTTTTTTGCTAACCCCACCAGGAGCGTGGAAAATGACATGTTTTAGAGAACTGGGCATATCTCGAGAACTGTGCGTCCGGGGTAGGAGGTCTAAAGACCCATCGATAGAGGTTGAAAAGACGCGTCTGACGATGCCAACTTTTTTTTGCCAACCCCACCAGGGGCTTGGAAAAGTAGCCGAGAAGATACATCGAAATGGAAAATCGCGAATATCTCGAAAACTATGCGTTTTTCGGGGATGCAATTCATCTCTTACGCGAATTTCGACCTAAAGCCGCGTTGGAAATACGCTTCTTTTGCGACCGAAATTTTTGAAATCCGTCCAGTAGAAGTGAAGTTATGTAGGAAAACGTGTAGGCAAAGGTCCTTAAAAAAGCTTTGTTAGGAAAAGCACTCGTTTCACTAAATCCGGCATATCTCGAGAACCATGCGTCTGGTGTCGGAGAACTAAAGACCATCGAGGGGGGTTAAAAATACCTATCTGACCATGGCAACTTTTTTTTGCTAACCCCACCAGGAGCGTGGAAAATGACATGTTTTAGAGAACTGGGCATATCTCGAGAACTGTGCGTCCGGGGTAGGAGGTCTAAAGACCCATCGATAGAGGTTGAAAAGACGCGTCTGACGATGCCAACTTTTTTTTGCCAACCCCACCAGGGGCTTGGAAAAGTAGCCGAGAAGATACATCGAAATGGAAAATCGCGAATATCTCGAAAACTATGCGTTTTTCGGGGATGCAATTCATCTCTTACGCGAATTTCGACCTATAGCCGCGTTGGAAATACGCTTCTTTTGCGACCGAAATTTTTGAAATCCGTCCAGTAGAAGTGAAGTTATGTAGGAAAACGTGTAGGCAAAGGTCCTTAAAAAAGCTTTTTTAGGAAAAGCACTCGTTTCACTAAATCCGGCATATCTCGAGAACCATGCGTCTGGTGTCGGAGAACTAAAGACCATCGAGGGGGGTTAAAAATACCTATCTGACCATGGCAACTTTTTTTTGCTAACCCCACCAGGAGCGGTGGAAAATGACATGTTTTAGAGAACTGGGCATATCTCGAGAACTGTGCGTCCGGGGTAGGAGGTCTAAATACGCATCGATAGAGGTTGAAAAGACGCGTCTGACGATGCCAACTTTTTTTTGCCAACCCCACCAGGGGCTTGGAAAAGTAGCCGAGAAGATACATCGAAATGGAAAATCGCGAATATCTCGAAAACTATGCGTTTTTCGGGGATGCAATTCATCTCTTACGCGAATTTCGACCTAAAGCCGCGTTGGAAATACGCTTCTTTTGCGACCGAAATTTTTGAAATCCGTCCAGTAGAAGTGAAGTTATGTAGGAAAACGTGTAGGCAAAGGTCCTTAAAAAAGCTTTTTTAGGAAAAGCACTCGTTTCACTAAATCCGGCATATCTCGAGAACGGTGCGTATGGTGTCGGAGAACTAAAGACCATCGAGGGGGGTTAAAAATACCTATCTGACCATGGCAACTTTTTTTTGCTAACCCCACCAGGAGCGTGGAAAATGACATGTTTTAGAGAACCGGGCATATCTCGAGAACTGTGCGTCCGGGGTAGGAGGTCTAAAGACCCATCGATAGAGGTTGAAAAGACGCGTCTGACGATGCCAACTTTTGTTTGCCAACCCCACCAGGGGCTTGGAAAAGTAGCCGAGAAGATACATCGAAATGGAAAATCGCGAATATCTCGAAAACTATGCGTTTTTCGGGGATGCAATTCATCTCTTACGCGAATTTCGACCTAAAGCCGCGTTGGAAATACGCTTCTTTTGCGACCGAAATTTTTGAAATCCGTCCAGTAGAAGTGAAGTTATGTAGGAAAACGTGTCGGCAAGGGTCCTTAAAAAAGCTTTTTTAGGAAAAGCACTCGTTTCACTAAATCCGGCATATCTCGAGAACGGTGCGTCTGGTGTCGGAGAACTAAAGACCATCGAGGGGGGTTAAAAATACCTATCTGACCATGGCAACTTTTTTTTGCTAACCCCACCAGGAGCGTGGAAAATGACATGTTTTAGAGAACTGGGCATAACTCGAGAACTGTGCGTCCGGCGTAGGAGGTCTAAATACGCATCGATAGAGGTTGAAAAGACGCGTCTGACGATGCCAACTTTTTTTTGCCAACCCCACCAGGGGCTTGGAAAAGTAGCCGAGAAGATACATCGAAATGGAAAATCGCGAATATCTCGAAAACTATGCGTTTTTCGGGGATGCAATTCATCTCTTACGCGAATTTCGACCTAAAGCCGCGTTGGAAATACGCTTCTTTTGCGACCGAAATTTTTGAAATCCGTCCAGTAGAAGTGAAGTTATGTAGGAAAACGTGTAGGCAAGGGTCCTTAAAAAAGCTTTTTTAGGAAAAGCACTCGTTTCACTAAATCCGGCATATCTCGAGAACGGTGCGTCTGGTGTCGGAGAACTAAAGACCATCGAGGGGGGTTAAAAATACCTATCTGACCATGGCAACTTTTTTTTGCTAACCCCACCAGGAGCGTGGAAAATGACATGTTTTAGAGAACTGGGCATAACTCGAGAACTGTGCGTCCGGGGTAGGAGGTCTAAATACGCATCGATAGAGGTTGAAAAGACGCGTCTGACGATGCCAACTTTTTTTTGCCAACCCCACCAGGGGCTTGGAAAAGTAGCCGAGAAGATACATCGAAATGGAAAATCGCGAATATCTCGAAAACTATGCGTTTTTCGGGGATGCAATTCATCTCTTACGCGAATTTCGACCTAAAGCCGCGTTGGAAATACGCTTCTTTTGCGACCGAAATTTTTGAAATCCGTCCAGTAGAAGTGAAGTTATGTAGGAAAACGTGTAGGCAAAGGTCCTTAAAAAAGCTTTTTTAGGAAAAGCACTCGTTTCACTAAATCCGGCATATCTCGAGAACGGTGCGTCTGGTGTCGGAGAACTAAAGACCATCGAGGGGGGTTAAAAATACCTATCTGACCATGGCAACTTTTTTTTGCTAACCCCACCAGGAGCGTGGAAAATGACATGTTTTAGAGAACTGGGCATAACTCGAGAACTGTGCGTTCGGGGTAGGAGGTCTAAATACGCATCGATAGAGGTTGAAAAGACGCGTCTGACGATGCCAACTTTTTTTTGCCAACCCCACCAGGGGCTTGGAAAAGTAGCCGAGACGATACATCGAAATGGAAAATCGCGAATATCTCGAAAACTATGCGTTTTTCGGGGATGCAATTCATCTCTTACGCGAATTTCGACCTAAAGCCGCGTTGGAAATACGCTTCTTTTGCGACCGAAATTTTTGAAATCCGTCCAGTAGAAGTGAAGTTATGTAGGAAAACGTGTAGGCAAAGGTCCTTAAAAAAGCTTTTTTAGGAAAAGCACTCGTTTCACTAAATCCGGCATATCTCGAGAACCATGCGTCTGGTGTCGGAGAACTAAAGACCATCGAGGGGGGTTAAAAATACCTATCTGACCATGGCAACTTTTTTTTGCTAACCCCACCAGGAGCGTGGAAAATGACATGTTTTAGAGAACTGGGCATAACTCGAGAACTGTGCGTTCGGGGTAGGAGGTCTAAATACGCATCGATAGAGGTTGAAAAGACGCGTCTGACGATGCCAACTTTTTTTTGCCAACCCCACCAGGGGCTTGGAAAAGTAGCCGAGACGATACATCGAAATGGAAAATCGCGAATATCTCGAAAACTATGCGTTTTTCGGGGATGCAATTCATCTCTTAAGCGAATTTCGACCTAAAGCCGCGTTGGAAATACGCTTCTTTTGCGACCGAAATTTTTGAAATCCGTCCAGTAGAAGTGAAGTTATGTAGGAAAACGTCTAGGCAAAGGTCCTTAAAAAAGCTTTTTTAGGAAAAGCACTCGTTTCACTAAATCCGGCATATCTCGAGAACGGTGCGTCTGGTGTCGGAGAACTAAAGACCATCGAGGGGGGTTAAAAATACCTATCTGACCATGGCAACTTTTTTTTGCTAACCCCACCAGGAACATGGAAAATGACATGTTTTAGAGAACTGGGCATATCTCGAGAACTGTGCGTCCGGGGTAGGAGGTCTAAAGACCCATCGATAGAGGTTGAAAAGACGCGTCTGACGATGCCAACTTTTTTTTGCCAACCCCACCAGGGGCTTGGAAAAGTAGCCGAGAAGATACATCGAAATGGAAAATCGCGAATATCTCGAAAACTATGCGTTTTTCGGGGATGCAATTCATCTCTTACGCGAATTTCGACCTAAAGCCGCGTTGGAAATACGCTTCTTTTGCGACCGAAATTTTTGAAATCCGTCCAGTAGAAGTGAAGTTATGTAGGAAAACGTGTAGGCAAAGGTCCTTAAAAAAGCTTTTTTAGGAAAAGCACTCGTTTCACTAAATCCGGCATATCTCGAGAACGGTGCGTCTGGTGTCGGAGAACTAAAGACCATCGAGGGGGGTTAAAAATACCTATCTGACCATGGCAACTTTTTTTTGCTAACCCCACCAGGAGCGTGGAAAATGACATGTTTTAGAGAACTGGGCATAACTCGAGAACTGTGCGTTCGGGGTAGGAGGTCTAAATACGCATCGATAGAGGTTGAAAAGACGCGTCTGACGATGCCAACTTTTTTTTGCCAACCCCACCAGGGGCTTGGAAAAGTAGCCGAGACGATACATCGAAATGGAAAATCGCGAATATCTCGAAAACTATGCGTTTTTCGGGGATGCAATTCATCTCTTACGCGAATTTCGACCTAAAGCCGCGTTGGAAATACGCTTCTTTTGCGACCGAAATTTTTGAAATCCGTCCAGTAGAAGTGAAGTTATGTAGGAAAACGTCTAGGCAAAGGTCCTTAAAAAAGCTTTTTTAGGAAAAGCACTCGTTTCACTAAATCCGGCATATCTCGAGAACGGTGCGTCTGGTGTCGGAGAACTAAAGACCATCGAGGGGGGTTAAAAATACCTATCTGACCATGGCAACTTTTTTTTGCTAACCCCACCAGGAACATGGAAAATGACATGTTTTAGAGAACTGGGCATATCTCGAGAACTGTGCGTCCGGGGTAGGAGGTCTAAAGACCCATCGATAGAGGTTGAAAAGACGCGTCTGACGACGCCAACTTTTTTTTGCCAACCCCACCAGGGGCTTGGAAAAGTAGCCGAGAAGATACATCGAAATGGAAAATCGCGAATATCTCGAAAACTATGCGTTTTTTCGGGGATGCAATTCATCTCTTACGCGAATTTCGACCTAAAGCCGCGTTGGAAATACGCTTCTTTTGCGACCGAAATTTTTGAAATCCGTCCAGTAGAAGTGAAGTTATGTAGGAAAACGTGTAGGCAAGGGTCCTTAAAAAAGCTTTTTTAGGAAAAGCACTCGTTTCACTAAATCCGGCATATCTCGAGAACGGTGCGTCTGGTGTCGGAGAACTAGAGACCATCGAGGGGGGTTAAAAATACCTATCTGACCATGGCAACTTTTTTTTGCTAACCCCACCAGGAGCGTGGAAAATGACATGTTTTAGAGAACCGGGCATATCTCGAGAACTGTGCGTCCGGGGTAGGAGGTCTAAAGACCCATCGATAGAGGTTGAAAAGACGCGTCTGACGATGCCAACTTTTTTTTGCCAACCCCACCAGGGGCTTGGAAAAGTAGCCGAGAAGATACATCGAAATGGAAAATCGCGAATATCTCGAAAACTATGCGTTTTTCGGGGATGCAATTCATCTCTTAAGCGAATTTCGACCTAAAGCCGCGTTGGAAATACGCTTCTTTTGCGACCGAAATTTTTGAAATCCGTCCAGTAGAAGTGAAGTTATGTAGGAAAACGTCTAGGCAAAGGTCCTTAAAAAAGCTTTTTTAGGAAAAGCACTCGTTTCACTAAATCCGGCATATCTCGAGAACGGTGCGTCTGGTGTCGGAGAACTAAAGACCATCGAGGGGGGTTAAAAATACCTATCTGACCATGGCAACTTTTTTTTGCTAACCCCACCAGGAACATGGAAAATGACATGTTTTAGAGAACTGGGCATATCTCGAGAACTGTGCGTCCGGGGTAGGAGGTCTAAAGACCCATCGATAGAGGTTGAAAAGACGCGTCTGACGATGCCAACTTTTTTTTGCCAACCCCACCAGGGGCTTGGAAAAGTAGCCGAGAAGATACATCGAAATGGAAAATCGCGAATATCTCGAAAACTATGCGTTTTTCGGGGATGCAATTCATCTCTTACGCGAATTTCGACCTAAAGCCGCGTTGGAAATACGCTTCTTTTGCGACCGAAATTTTTGAAATCCGTCCAGTAGAAGTGAAGTTATGTAGGAAAACGTGTAGGCAAAGGTCCTTAAAAAAGCTTTTTTAGGAAAAGCACTCGTTTCACTAAATCCGGCATATCTCGAGAACGGTGCGTCTGGTGTCGGAGAACTAAAGACCATCGAGGGGGGTTAAAAATACCTATCTGACCATGGCAACTTTTTTTTGCTAACCCCACCAGGAGCGTGGAAAATGACATGTTTTAGAGAACTGGGCATAACTCGAGAACTGTGCGTTCGGGGTAGGAGGTCTAAATACGCATCGATAGAGGTTGAAAAGACGCGTCTGACGATGCCAACTTTTTTTTGCCAACCCCACCAGGGGCTTGGAAAAGTAGCCGAGACGATACATCGAAATGGAAAATCGCGAATATCTCGAAAACTATGCGTTTTTCGGGGATGCAATTCATCTCTTACGCGAATTTCGACCTAAAGCCGCGTTGGAAATACGCTTCTTTTGCGACCGAAATTTTTGAAATCCGTCCAGTAGAAGTGAAGTTATGTAGGAAAACGTCTAGGCAAAGGTCCTTAAAAAAGCTTTTTTAGGAAAAGCACTCGTTTCACTAAATCCGGCATATCTCGAGAACGGTGCGTCTGGTGTCGGAGAACTAAAGACCATCGAGGGGGGTTAAAAATACCTATCTGACCATGGCAACTTTTTTTTGCTAACCCCACCAGGAACATGGAAAATGACATGTTTTAGAGAACTGGGCATATCTCGAGAACTGTGCGTCCGGGGTAGGAGGTCTAAAGACCCATCGATAGAGGTTGAAAAGACGCGTCTGACGACGCCAACTTTTTTTTGCCAACCCCACCAGGGGCTTGGAAAAGTAGCCGAGAAGATACATCGAAATGGAAAATCGCGAATATCTCGAAAACTATGCGTTTTTCGGGGATGCAATTCATCTCTTACGCGAATTTCGACCTAAAGCCGCGTTGGAAATACGCTTCTTTTGCGACCGAAATTTTTGAAATCCGTCCAGTAGAAGTGAAGTTATGTAGGAAAACGTGTAGGCAAGGGTCCTTAAAAAAGCTTTTTTAGGAAAAGCACTCGTTTCACTAAATCCGGCATATCTCGAGAACGGTGCGTCTGGTGTCGGAGAACTAGAGACCATCGAGGGGGGTTAAAAATACCTATCTGACCATGGCAACTTTTTTTTGCTAACCCCACCAGGAGCGTGGAAAATGACATGTTTTAGAGAACCGGGCATATCTCGAGAACTGTGCGTCCGGGGTAGGAGGTCTAAAGACCCATCGATAGAGGTTGAAAAGACGCGTCTGACGATGCCAACTTTTTTTTGCCAACCCCACCAGGGGCTTGGAAAAGTAGCCGAGAAGATACATCGAAATGGAAAATCGCGAATATCTCGAAAACTATGCGTTTTTCGGGGATGCAATTCATCTCTTACGCGAATTTCGACCTAAAGCCGCGTTGGAAATACGCTTCTTTTGCGACCGAAATTTTTGAAATCCGTCCAGTAGAAGTGAAGTTATGTAGGAAAACGTGTAGGCAAAGGTCCTTAAAAAAGCTTTTTTAGGAAAAGCACTCGTTTCACTAAATCCGGCATATCTCGAGAACGGTGCGTCTGGTGTCGGAGAACTAGAGACCATCGAGGGGGGTTAAAAATACCTATCTGACCATGGCAACTTTTTTTTGCTAACCCCACCAGGAGCGTGGAAAATGACATGTTTTAGAGAACCGGGCATATCTCGAGAACTGTGCGTCCGGGGTAGGAGGTCTAAAGACCCATCGATAGAGGTTGAAAAGACGCGTCTGACGATGCCAACTTTTTTTTGCCAACCCCACCAGGGGCTTGGAAAAGTAGCCGAGAAGATACATCGAAATGGAAAATCGCGAATATCTCGAAAACTATGCGTTTTTCGGGGATGCAATTCATCTTTTACGCGAATTTCGACCTAAAGCCGCGTTGGAAATACGCTTCTTTTGCGACCGAAATTTTTGAAATCCGTCCAGTAGAAGTGAAGTTATGTAGGAAAACGTGTAGGCAAGGGTCCTTAAAAAAGCTTTTTTAGGAAAAGCACTCGTTTCACTAAATCCGGCATATCTCGAGAACGGTGCGTCTGGTGTCGGAGAACTAAAGACCATCGAGGGGGGTTAAAAATACCTATCTGACCATGGCAACTTTTTTTTGCTAACCCCACCAGGAGCGTGGAAAATGACATGTTTTAGAGAACCGGGCATATCTCGAGAACTGTGCGTCCGGGGTAGGAGGTCTAAAGACCCATCGATAGAGGTTGAAAAGACGCGTCTGACGATGCCAACTTTTTTTTGCCAACCCCACCAGGGGCTTGGAAAAGTAGCCGAGAAGATACATCGAAATGGAAAATCGCGAATATCTCGAAAACTATGCGTTTTTCGGGGATGCAATTCATCTCTTACGCGAATTTCGACCTAAAGCCGCGTTGGAAATACGCTTCTTTTGCGACCGAAATTTTTGAAATCCGTCCAGTAGAAGTGAAGTTATGTAGGAAAACGTGTAGGCAAAGGTCCTTAAAAAAGCTTTTTTAGGAAAAGCACTCGTTTCACTAAATCCGGCATATCTCGAGAACGGTGCGTCTGGTGTCGGAGAACTAAAGACCATCGAGGGGGGTTAAAAATACCTATCTGACCATGGCAACTTTTTTTTGCTAACCCCACCAGGAGCGTGGAAAATGACATGTTTTAGAGAACCGGGCATATCTCGAGAACTGTGCGTCCGGGGTAGGAGGTCTAAAGACCCATCGATAGAGGTTGAAAAGACGCGTCTGACGATGCCAACTTTTTTTTGCCAACCCCACCAGGGGCTTGGAAAAGTAGCCGAGAAGATACATCGAAATGGAAAATCGCGAATATCTCGAAAACTATGCGTTTTTCGGGGATGCAATTCATCTCTTACGCGAATTTCGACCTAAAGCCGCGTTGGAAATACGCTTCTTTTGCGACCGAAATTTTTGAAATCCGTCCAGTAGAAGTGAAGTTATGTAGGAAAACGTCTAGGCAAAGGTCCTTAAAAAAGCTTTTTTAGGAAAAGCACTCGTTTCACTAAATCCGGCATATCTCGAGAACCATGCGTCTGGTGTCGGAGAACTAAAGACCATCGAGGGGGGTTAAAAATACCTATCTGACCATGGCAACTTTTTTTTGCTAACCCCACCAGGAGCGTGGAAAATGACATGTTTTAGAGAACTGGGCATAACTCGAGAACTGTGCGTCCGGGGTAGGAGGTCTAAATACGCATCGATAGAGGTTGAAAAGACGCGTCTGACGATGCCAACTTTTTTTTGCCAACCCCACCAGGGGCTTGGAAAAGTAGCCGAGAAGATACATCGAAATGGAAAATCGCGAATATCTCGAAAACTATGCGTTTTTCGGGGATGCAATTCATCTCTTACGCGAATTTCGACCTAAAGCCGTGTTGGAAATACGCTTCTTTTGCGACCGAAATTTTTGAAATCCGTCCAGTAGAAGTGAAGTTATGTAGGAAAACGTCTAGGCAAAGGTCCTTAAAAAAGCTTTTTTAGGAAAAGCACTCGTTTCACTAAATCCGGCATACCTCGAGAACGGTGCGTCTGGTGTCGGAGAACTAAGGACCATCGAGGGAGGTTAAAAATACCTATCTGACCATGGCAACTTTTTTTTGCTAACCCCACCAGGAGCGTGGAAAATGACATGTTTTAGAGAACTGGGCATATCTCGAGAACTGTGCGTCCGGGGTAGGAGGTCTAAATACGCATCGATAGAGGTTGAAAAGACGCGTCTGACGATGCCAACTTTTTTTTTGCCAACCCCACCAGGGGCTTGGAAAAGTAGCCGAGAAGATACATCGAAATAGAAAATCGCGAATATCTCGAAAACTATGCGTTTTTCGGGGATGCAATTCATCTCTTACGCGAATTTCGACCTAAAGCCGCGTTGGAAATACGCTTCTTTTGCGACCGAAATTTTTGAAATCCGTCCAGTAGAAGTGAAGTTATGTAGGAAAACGTCTAGGCAAAGGTCCTTAAAAAAGCTTTTTTAGGAAAAGCACTCGTTTCACTAAATCCGGCATATCTCGAGAACGGTGCGTCTGGTGTCGGAGAACTAAGGACCATCGAGGGAGGTTAAAAATACCTATCTGACCATGGCAACTTTTTTTTGCTAACCCCACCAGGAGCTTGGAAAATGACATGTTTTAGAGAACTGGGCATAACTCGAGAACTGTGCGTCCGGGGTAGGAGGTCTAAATACGCATCGATAGAGGTTGAAAAGACGCGTCTGACGATGCCAACTTTTTTTTGCCAACCCCACCAGGGGCTTGGAAAAGTAGCCGAGAAGATACATCGAAATGGAAAATCGCGAATATCTCGAAAACTATGCGTTTTTCGGGGATGCAATTCATCTCTTACGCGAATTTCGACCTAAAGCCGCGTTGGAAATACGCTTCTTTTGCGACCGAAATTTTTGAAATCCGTCCAGTAGAAGTGAAGTTATGTAGGAAAACGTGTAGGCAAGGGTCCTTAAAAAAGCTTTTTTAGGAAAAGCACTCGTTTCACTAAATCCGGCATATCTCGAGAACGGTGCGTCTGGTGTCGGAGAACTAAGGACCATCGAGGGAGGTTAAAAATACCTATCTGACCATGGCAACTTTTTTTTGCTAACCCCACCAGGAGCGTGGAAAATGACATGTTTTAGAGAACTGGGCATATCTCGAGAACTGTGCGTCCGGGGTAGGAGGTCTAAATACGCATCGATAGAGGTTGAAAAGACGCGTCTGACGATGCCAACTTTTTTTTGCCAACCCCACCAGGGGCTTGGAAAAGTAGCCGAGAAGATCCATCGAAATGGAAAATCGCGAATATCTCGAAAACTATGCGTTTTTCGGCGGTGCAATTCATCTCTTAAGCGAATTTCGCCCTAAGTCCTCGCTGAAAAGACGCTTCTTTTGAGACCGAAATTTTTCAAATCCGACCAGTAGAAGAGAAGTTATGTAGGAAAACGTGTAGGAAAAGGTCCTTAAAAAAGCTCCTTAGCAAAATGACATATTTTAGAAAATCGGGCATATCTCGAGAACGCTGTTGTCAAGCCAATGATGGTCTTTTGTGACGGTTTCTTTACCCAACTTCACTCCTTGTGACCATGTTTTGATTAAAGAAGCGGGGGCCGAGGCCGATTATTAACAATGAAATACTTCTGGTCAACTTTTCCTGGAGTGTCTTGATGATTTAACGCATTACTGCGCACCGGACTATTCAATTCCCACGATATGGTCATCTCGGACGGAGTTGTCCACGTTTGACTGATTTTCCCGGAAAAGTTCCTCAATCAACCCCTTTTCTGGAGCAACAACTCGACAATTTACATTTGTCGTTACCACTGCATGCGTGTGAGTGGGTGTCACTTCAATTCATTTGATTTGAGCTGAAAATAAAGAAAATTAACACACAGACAATGGTTTAGTGCTTCGATAATTGCATATTAATGACAGAAGTTTGGACGCGACCTAACAGAGTGCACTCCCATTCAGTAGTAGACCCTCTGAATGATGGTACAAGAGATGACCCCCATCATTAGGCCGTTTCAACCTACAACAGCCAGTGAAAGTGGGGACGAGACCATGACAATGAGTTCCATGTGCAAAGTAGTGCGCACCTTTAGTGGAACCAGCATAATTTGTGTATCGTACAGCCGGCAATTGTATTCACTCCTCACGAGCTGTGAGTGTTGAAAAGAAAGTGGACATTTGTCAATGAGGGGGGCACACATTTTCGCAAAACCTGGTGCTGGTGGTGCAGTGTACCGCTGCACGACGCACGACGACGACGACGACGATGGCGATGCTATCAATTTTTATCGATTCTGCCCGTCTTGCTTTGTAATGTTTTTGTCATCAACTGCGAAAGTAATTGAATTGCGCTGTGGTTGCTAGTGACATATTGAGTGGTAGAGAAGGGCACGTGCCCTTAGGGTGAATGCCCATGATGCGGGTAGAAAGGTGTTTGGTTTTATCGTTGTTCTCTCTTTTCTGGATGTATTCATGCTTTGATGGAGTGCGACTGACACTGAAAATGCTTCGCCAGAGGAGTTGGCATTCCGTGGAGAGGGCAGCGAGATGCGAGTGTTTTTGTGCGACGTTGTTGCAACCGTTTAACGTGACGCGCAAAAGGCATTTGTTTGCCTTTCTCCGAGGAAGGCCTGGATAATCGGTGTTGTCAGGTGGACTATCATCCTTTAATGTGTTAATTGGTCAGAGAGTATTCGCCGGCTCACATAAATGAAGGCGGCACACATGAAGTCCTTCGATCGCGATGGCTCAGGTGTTAAATGCAGTTCGGTGCGGCTTCCAAGAAACTTCTGTTTTCAAATCAAATTGATCCCTCTATCAGCTGCTCACCTCGACCGACTACCTAAACAAAGAAACTACCTGCAGGTGATTCCGCTCCTTCAGCTACCCCTTTAGGCGACCTCTTCTAAACGCCACGCCGTAGAACCGCTCCCATATTTATCGTGTCATTAATGCTTCTTTAAAATCCAATCAATCATGATTGTGGGTAAAACGATACCCAATTGGGGAGACTGCCCGAAGAAAGGTGTTAGACGATATTGTAGAAGAAAGCTGGAATCCATCAATTAAACGTCACGAGACGAATGTGGAGGAAAATTTCACCTGCCGTCGATGGCCATGTGCCGAGCAGGACGTTGCTCCTTCAACAAATATCGAAGAAAGAAGGAACAAAAAATGTGAATCGAATTTAAATAGAGTAGCAGACGTTCCTCTGTTTGTTTATCCGTATAGTAGAGACATTTGCATGTTTCCGTTCTTTTTGGTGACATCAGCTTTCGATTGTAACAGCTGCCTGTGGAGTCCACTCTCGCCTCAAGAACTCCACTCTCGTCTCAGTACAAAGGATGACAGTTGGGACACAATTTCCGTACCTAAAGGTGTGCGCCTTCCTCAACTCTTCCTCTGTTCTTCTCTCCCGTTCACGTCTCTCTGCAACAAAAACCCATAAACAACATCAGCAAGATTCCCAATCGATTAGCAAAAAAAAAAATACTGCCGCAGGATTAACATAAAATGCACCCATAAACATCCACCGATGCGTGCAGAATCATCCAAAAAAAATCATCAGGTATTCCCACAGGAACTCGAACGCGGCACTGAACCGCATCGAATATTCGCACACAAACTCCGCCCCTAATTCAAGGGCAATACACTGCCATTTTCGCATGCGGCTGAACCCATTTAGCAAATCGCTGATATTCGTGTGAAATCGTCACCCTTCGGGCGGTACCCTCTGTCACCTTGTCACTCTGTCACCATCAACAGGAGATCCGCCAACCATTAGCATATTCCGCCTATTCAAATTGCGTGCAAATTCGCCCAACGAAAGGGTTCATCTGGGATGCCGATGCAATCGTACACAGGAGGCGACCCGAAAAGTGTCACAAAAAGGTGCCACAGGATGGGACAGAATAGACACAAATTGATTCCGCTCATGAATATCCCAAACGAGACCGGAATGAGATCAATCGGTCGAATCAATCAAAAGGGACTCGCTCGCTCGAATATACTTCACAAGGGTTGGCACACACACAGCTCAGGGGACGGCGACTCAAGTGTTCCGGCTTGCAAATTAATGATGCTCCGAGAACCCTTTCTTGGTGACGACTCTTGAATTTGCTTCGATTTAGATTATGTTGACTTTTGCGCACACCACCTCCATTCAGGCAGGCACTGAATTTAGGGGCATTTAGTGGATAATATGAGAAGTCCTTGATTAAGCCGAGGTTTTTTTTGTTTCGAATTAATCGAGCGGAGAAGAAAGTCATCGCTTGACATTGAGATTTGATTGCGTTCGAAGGAGCAACCAAGCGAGAGTTGATTTTTGGCAGGAAATTCACAAGGAATTCTGCTGAGTTGACTTGTGAGGAAATTCACAAGGAATTCTGTTCAACCGAGGTCGATGGGAACGTGGATTGTGGCACAGCGAATGGAAGAATTGACGTAATGACGATCTTATCAGCTTTGAAGGCAAACAAAAAAAAAAATGAAACCAACGACCACCTGGTCCCCGAATGGCAGGCAAACCTATCCGCACGACTTTACGACTGTTTATTATGTAAATTCAATTACCCGGCGGTTTTTTTTTGGTGTCGTAAAACAATCGGTAAACATCCTGGGAAGAGAGTGTCCCGCATTTTTGTAAAAACGGAGATTGTAAATATTCACCTCACCCTACAAATGTCCTTGATTCCTCGCACTCTCTCTGTCAATCTCTAGGCAAGATTTTAACGACCTCAACTGGCACAAGTCAACCCTAGTTAGGCTGTAATTAGTCGAACCACGAAACTCAGCCAGCATCCAGGAGGACGAAGAAGATTTACCATAAAACCTCCTTTATTGATCGTAAAAATCATCTTGCAGCCGCAAAGTTTTGACAACACCAAACGCGAAGCAGAAAAGGATTCAAACGGAGGGACGAGCAGAAGAAAAATCGTTCATTTAACGACATTTCTTGCTGCGCCTTCCGGTAAGTGCTGAATTAAGCACGTCTCAAGGACATTCACACACAACGAGCGCATGCATGTGCAGAGAATGAATGAAATAAATGCAATTAAAATCCTTTTGAGTGCTGCGACTGCGGGACATTGTCGTCTAATTTATGACTTTCGGTCCAAGTCGTGGACCCCGTTGTTAGCTGATTAACGCCATAAAACACTGGCTGAGGAGGAAAAAAAAGGATCGAAGGTCCTTGTTTACATTTCATTTGCAAGAACCACGACGGAATGAGACGGCAAGGAGTGTCCTCCGAGTGTCCCGAATGTCTTGTGGTTCACCGCCGAAATTTGATTGATGCGGTTTGTGCGTGTGTCAAGGAGTTGTACGGGGCCCAGGTGCTGAGCAAAAGGGATTCCTGGCTTTGTGTCTAACCGCAAATGATCGATTAAGATCAAATAATGAGAGTTCTATGTAAATTAAATCACAGAACCGAACGGAATCGCAGCTGATCGTGGAGGAATTTGATGGATGCAGAGTTTCAAGCCGCCACCTCGTATCGCGTCTCAGCAGCAGCAACTGAGACAGTTTCAGAAGCGACCTCACATCTGTTCCGTTGATTGCCATCAGGTACAGCAAAAAAACGACGACGCCGCCAATCAACTGTCACCGAAACAAAATGATTAAATGCCAGCCCGAACGATCAGTTTGACTACCTTCCAGGGCGGCGAATTGAGTTGCGTGAGAGACAAAACAAAAGGCAGCAGTTCACCCCGTCATTAGGTATTCAATGCACGGATCATGCTTTATGGGAACTCAATCGCCACAAATTAACCCTTTTTTTTCGCCCGAAACAACAACTCAAGACCACTCCTGCCGGCAATTACAATTAATTGCCCTGTAAACAAGCGGTTTGACGTCTTGTTTGTCGCGACTCCGTCGCAATTGTCCATAGATCACGTCACAGATGGCCAGTTGAAGCGCGTCATGTAAAATGATGTCACAACCACCGCGGCGGTTTCGTCAACACGCCAGCGGCGATCCTTAAGACCGTCTTCATTCGATGTAACAAAGGCGATGACCAGTGCGAAGGGGGTCAGTTCCGTAAGTCGTCCCTTTCACTTCTGAGGAGTTCCACCCCGATGCCGCGGATAAGATATCACTTTCGCGTAAGATCACAGCACTGACCTCCGGCGCTTGCGTGAAACAATAACAACAGGGGGCTGTACTGGCTGGCAGCATTGATGCACAATGTTTTGCATTTGTTTGACAAGGGTCAATCCGTAAAGAGTGACCTCTCTTCATGGCTATTTAGGTTTATGTTTTATTATTTTACTCCTTTTGCCCGTGTAATGTTTTACATCAGAGATCTCCGGCAAAACCGGATATGTGCGGTGCCTAGCCGTCCCATGTGCGGTCAAGTATTAAATCGGCGCTCGTCTGAAATGAGAAACTGATTTGCATTTACACGATCGTTGTGCGGAAGTTGTGTAAACAAACATTTTGTCCAGAGCGCAGTTTATTCCACTTCGATGGGTTTCATGTCCAGTTAACAGCCGAATCGGCTTATCAGTGTGATGTCCACTTTGATGGGATCAGAGAAAGGGTTCCACAATCGACAGCTTTGCGGTTCAGTGAGCAAGCGTCGTTTCGTAGAGAACCTGCGTCGAATGAATTCCAGTCGATTCTCGCCACAAATCAGAGAATCTCCAATTATTTCCATTTTCCTTCCGCCAAAGGACCCCCTTGAAATTAATATAACAACACCAAACAACAACACAAACATACCAAGACACAAAGCCACTACCAGGCCAGCCGGTGATCGACAACAAAATTATAGAGCACCGCCATCTCGTGCAATCTTTTGGCGAATTCCTGCCGTGCCATGGGGAAAACATTCAATTTTCCCGATGCCAATTTCTGGGCAATCCCACTTTCGGCACTCCTTGCGCACCCCTTGTGACTTTCTTTGCCGTTGCTGCGCTTTGTCTCGTAGGTGATGGCTATGCATTAAAGGTGGAATCAGAAGGAGACGAGAGAGGGTTGCTAACGTGACGGGATGGAGAAGGGATTCAAGCGGCAGCACACTCTGATGAACCAAATTCATGTATCAATGGCCAGACAATGTGACGTGTAATTTCCAATTTGGGACGACTTGTAATTGCATAGCCGCCGTGTGTGTCCATGAAACGTTGAGGAAACCAAAATTAAATCACTATACATCCACATTTGTCTGGGAAAATACTCACGTCACGGGAACAGGAGAAAGGCGCTGAATTGAAAGTGCCCGAGAAAGACTAGTCAAGGGAGGCGAGAGAGAGAGAGAGAGAAAGGGGTTCAGTTTTGGAAGGGTGCACAGGAGGATTCTGGAGCGCGACTTCGAATGGAGATTGTATCAATCGGACGGACGACATGATTGTGGTCAACTGGAGGAGCAGTCTTTGAATGTTCCGATCGACGCTACCAGAAGATTAGAGACGGAGCCACGCAGACAAGTCCTTTTCCCAGAAAAAAGACTAGAGACGGAGCCACAGAGACAAGTCCTTTTTTCAGAACAAAGACTAGAGACGGAGCCACAAAGGCAAGTCTTTTTTTCAGAACAAGGACTAGAGACGGAGCTACAAAAACAAGTCGTTTTTTCAGAACAAGGACTAGTGACGGAGCTGCCACTAGAAGACTAGAGACGGAGCTACAAAAGCAAGTCCTTTTTTCAGAACAAGGACTAGTGACGGAGCTGCTTCCAGAACACTAGAGACGGAGCCACTCAGACAAGTCCTTTTTTTCAGAACAAGGACTAGAGACGGAGCTGTCACCAGAAGACTAGGGACGGAGCCACTCAGACAAGTCCTTTTCTCAGAACAATGACTAGATACGAAGGCGCTACCAGAAGACTAGAGACGGAGCCACTCAGACAAGTCCTTTTTTTTCAAAAGAAAGACTAGAGACGAGCTGCCACCAGAAGACTAGAGACGGAGCCACAAAGGCACGTCCTTTTTTTCAGAACAAGGACTAGAGACGAGGCCGCTACCAGAAGACTAGAGACGGAGCCACTCAGACAAGCCCTTTTTTCAGAACAAGGACTAGAGACGGAGCTGGCACCAGAATACTAGAGACGGAGCCAATCAGACAAGTCCTTTTTTTCAGAACAAGGACTAGAGACGGAGCTGCCACCAGAAGACTAGGGACGGAGCTACAAAAGCAAGTCCTTTTTTCAGAACAAGGACTAGAGACGAAGCTGCTACCAGAAGACTAGAGACGGAGCCACGCAGACAAGTCCTTTTCCCAGAAAAAAGACTAGAGACGGAGCCACAGAGACAAGTCCTTTTCCCAGAAAAAAGACTAGAGACGGAGCCACAGAGGCAAGTCCTTTTTTCAGAACAAAGACTAGAGACGGAGCCACAAAGGCAAGTCCTTTTTTCAGAACAAGGACTAGAGACGGAGCTACAAAAGCAAGTCGTTTTTTCAGAACAAGGACTAGTGACGGAGCTGCTTCCAGAACTCTAGAGACGGAGCCACTCAGACAAGTAATTTTTTTCAGAACAAGGACTAGATACGGAGCTGCTTAAAGAACACTAGGGACGGAGCCACTCAGACAAGTCCTTTTTTTCAGAACAAGGACTGGAGATGGAGCTGCCTCCAGTAGACTAGAGACGGAGCCAATCAGACAAGTCCTAGAGACGACGCTTTTTTAGAGGACAAAGACTAGACACGCAGCTTCAAATACGAGCCCGTTTCCAGAACAAAGTCCTCACAACTGTTCGCCACCAATCGATAAATCGAGAAAAACCCGCCGAACTGCTTAAATAAGTCCACTCCCTCCGAGAGTGGTGAAATGTGAAAGGGTGTCCGCCCGGCGAACAGCACAAAATTCGGTTCACATCGTAAACCACCGCCAAATTGTCACATTTACGACTTGTTCCGATTCCGAATTGAATCGTCATCAATACATGAGCAAATGCATTTTCATAATTTCCAGCTTTCTATGCAAATCGATCAATTACCAGGACGTTCAATTGACAAACATCAATCCCACTTCGAAGAATGCTTCGAAAACCTCGCCCATCTACTCGCATGCCCGTAGATTCGTCCGGCTTTAGACTGAGCATATAAATTGCCTCATTACCACTTAACCAGGATAATCAGGATCAAAATTTTCAAAACGGTGTGTGCCTCCGCGCACATGATCCTTGCCGCTTTTCCCTTTTCACTGGCAAACCAGCGGATTTCGTTTTGTCATCCCATTCGGGATGCAAAGTGTCACGTTATTGATCGCGGGGTGGTTTCTGCATACGCAAGGGGGAATAACTCCCTGAGTTCGAGTTGAAAAAATCCGAATTATGTTGGTCGGGCACTACTGTTGTGGCGGGTTGCCGCGCGCGCTGTAATTTATGCGCCAACACGGATCGGTGATTTCGAGGACAAATCTGTTTATTTATTACGATAAACGGTGAGGATTTTTGACTTCAACTCTCACAATGAACGCGTTTGAAACTGTTTCAATAGAAATGACAAACAATTTGTTATCGTTTGTATCTGAAACCGACGGAGGGAGGAGGTGATTATTTGTTTGTGCACGCGGAGGGTGGGATGCAATTAGCAGCATCGATGTACAATGAGGACGCGTAAAAGAGAAAAGAGTGATTATTGATGTGAATTGTGCTCGAAAGGGACAACTTTGTGAAACTGGAATGATTTCGGCAACAGTTCGTCACCTCTGCAAGCGTCGACTCATTAGTTTTGTCAAAAGTGCAAGTCACGTCAAAACCAAGCCATAAAACCATTTATAACGTCACACCGAAGCTGATCTTTCGTTCCACATGAATGTCTGTCCATTCAAACGGTGAGCAATTCTGTCGACACCGTTGCACAAACATAATTAATCTTCCAGGAATTCTAAGGAAACCTCGTTCAACCACAAGAAAAAGAGTTTTCCATCGCATCCGAGGGGACACACGTATCCCACTCATTCTTGTGGAAAATCAATGAAAATTACAAGGACATTACCACCAGTCGGCATGCGGTAATAATCAGAGCAACGTCTGTCTTCCTCCATCCATCCTTCCTTCCTTTTTCCCGCAAAATGATGTCAAAAAAAGAAGAGAGATACTCCTCGAAACAATTAATCACATAAAAGAGGGCAAACTTAAGTTAAAGGAACACGGTTCGTCTTGATTCTCTCCCGGCCACCCTTTGGTCGTCTGTCTCCCTGGAAAAAAAGATGATGGATTTCTTAAATGTGACGGATCTAGAGTAGGGACGACGGACAATGTGTAGATGGAACACCTTGAGCTCTATCGGGATTTGATGATCCTCCTCTCGTGTATTGCATGACTGCTGTGCGTATGGGTGCGACGACTGTGTGTGTAACGGTGTGACGGATTGCGCTTGTCGTTATGAAGTATTGAGAGCACCGAGGACTGTTGATTCGTCCTTCTCCCATCTGGGTGGGTAAATTTAATTTCATTCTCGAGACACAGCTGCTTCCTTCGAGATTGTGAACTGAATTTTGCGACAGGAAGGATGGTTGGTATTTGCTAAAGGAGAAACGGCAAGCTGCCGTGTGGTGGGGTTCGGGATTTTGCACGTTTTTTGTTTTGTTTCTTCTTAGCAGTCGTCTGTCGTGAACTGGTACTTTGAGGCGTTCTTTCTCAGCAGTCGTCTGCAATGAACTACTTCTTTGAGGTGAATGGGTGGTGAACATTGAAAAGAATGAACAAGTCGACTGCTGAATCGAAGGAGGCTTCAACGACTCCAAGGTCGATGCCAAAACGATCGTCTGAAGGACGAATAAAGTCCACAAATTTCATCGAAAATAATGAACAAGTCGCCTGCTGAATCGAAGGAGGCATCCACGACAGCAAGGTCGCTACCAAAACGATCCTCTGAAGGACGAATCAAGTCCACCAATTTCATCGAAAAGAATGAACAAAAAATGAGGCTTCCACGACAGCAAGGTCGCTTCCAAAACGATTCTCTGAAGGACGAATGAACAAGTCGCCTGCTGAATCGAAGGCGGCATCCACTCCAAGGTCGATGCCAAAACGATCGTCTGAAGGACGAATGCAATCCACCAGACTCACCAGCACGTGAAAAGCCAACACCACCCGCCCACTCGTCACCAATCAGAAGAAATCTATTGTTGCTCCGTCCAACAAACAGAGTTTTTCTCGCAAACTCATTCCGCAATCGTTTATCATAAGCGAGCACGTGTCCAAGTCAATGGCAATAGTCCCACCACCAATGCCCTGCGGCACAGTCAAAGCAGTTGTGCATCCTTTTGCTCGCTGTGTCGGTTAAATTAACACACAAAAGGATACAGTATTTCTTTCTCTCAATTCACCCAACAAACGGGCAAAAAGGATTAAATTCAACGCGAACAATAGATCGCGGGGGCATCACAGCATCACAGCATCACACAACACACCAGCATCAATTCACATCGTCGCCGAGGGTGGAATCCGGCTTTTCACAAGTCAAATTGTCTGGAAGTGATAATGGATCTCGCCCAAAGCCCTTTTCTAGTACTTTCACTCCGGGCGGTGATTCCTGTTTGTGTTGTCAACACACGACACAGATGGTCGTCGCCACCATGGGTGGTTTGTTGACAGCTTCGGCTGGTGGATTTCGCTTTAATCCGTAAACTGGAATCGCTTTGGAGTCTAATGATGATTGGCAGCCGGGGGATTTTGCATACAACGATCGAGAGAGGGACAGGAAGGAAAAAACGAACACTTCCTCTAGCGTCGTCCCAGGTACGAAAACGAATCTAAATTAGACCATCAATGGATGACTGGGTGTCCAGGAGACCACGTCAAGCATGGGAAAATTATTGCAGGACCTTCTCTGCTCTCGAAGGTGTGTCCCCTCCCCCCGAATGGCTGTGGGAACGTGACGAGGTCACTGCGATCGGTTGTGTTGCGAAAATTTATTTCCGATGCAAAATCATTGTATTTCCATAAAAATAGGGGACAATTTTTCGCCTCAAAAATTAGATAAATTCTCACCGAAAAAAGGTGTCCGCTTTGAGTGGGATTCCTTGGCCGATAGCCTGCCTGTAGCTGGATGTAGAGCGGGGAGAACGGTGCAGGCTTTAGTACACGATGTAGAGCGGGGAGAACGGTCAGAGCGGCGATACATTTGTCTACGATGTGGCGGAAGCGGGGAACGAGCGAGGAAAACGGTGCAGGCATTACTCCGCGCTGTAGAGCGGGGACAACGATGATACATTTTGTCCGAAAGCAGCGTCAATCTCTGCTCGAATGAACACCTTCCAAGGCGATGTCCCTTGTCCCGCTCTGGTGGATCTTTTGAAACATCCGCCATGAGCATATTCAAAAATCAGTTTTAAAAGTGCACCGAGTCCCCTGCACAGCCCCGCGCAGCGCAGTTTTTCCATTAATTCCACGTCATTTACTTCTGATGAGTTTCCGGTGGTGTCTCTCCCTCGCTCTTTGTTAGCAAATCACCGCCGGAACCCCTTTTCCGACGCACCAAGTGCACGTATTCAAAATTCGAGTGTCGTTAGAAATCAATAAAGAACTGAAAAACGTTGCAAATTGCCTCCAATGAGGGTGTAGTCAACCCTCGCTTTTGCAAAAAATGAATTCATTGTTGCAACGTGCAACTACGGCGGATTGGTTCACGGGTCAGTGGTTCGCCACAATCGGCAATTCTCCTCCGCTTAACGAAAAAAAGGAGAACCCACCTTTTTTTTCAATTAAAAACGAAAAGGATTTCAAATCACTCTCGTCCATTGGTGTGGAAAATCGCAAGCAAATGGAACAGGAAATGCTTGCAAAAACTCCACACACAACTTCGTCGGAGAAGCGTGATGATGTCTCGCCTAATCTTGTAGAGAGCATTAGACGGGACTGGTCAGCACACGTGGCACACGACCGTCCTGGCAGGGATCTAATCTGTATTAGCTTTCTGCAAGAATTACAACACGACTGGGACGGCCTCCTGTGTCTGCTTTATGCAAGAATTACACCTACCACCTACAAACAGGTAATTATGTCAAAACTGTGCTCGGTCTTAATAGTTTCCTCGTAATCCTTTGAAGACCGCACAACGAACCAGCCACCGGCGACGCTGTGAATGGGTATTTCCGAGGTTTGTTTCCAATTATCGTAAGCTGATGAGATTTTTCCTCACCTTAGGTAGGATTGTCGAACAGGATTAACCACCTACTGATTAAGGGCAGTGCAATTTTTGAAAGGACTCTGCCGGATTTCGGAATGAAAAGGATGTCCATTCATGACGAGGTTAAGGCCGGAGCAGATCTGGTTTTCGGTGCGACGATGACGAGCTCTGTGCGGGATCAAATGCATCCTCATCTGTAGGATGAAGATTTGCTTTTACGTGCGATGATGACGAACTCCTGTTGCAGCACTTGAAGCCGCACGTTTCAACTGGATTCAACTGAATTGACCGCAGTTGTCCCCCACACACACACACACATTGCTGGCGCACACACATGCACACACTTGAAATCCTTTCAATGAAACCTACAGAGAAAAAAAGAAGAAAAGGAAAGGAAAATAAACAAGAAATCAACTGTCCTTCCGACACAACCTCACCATCACCAGCAGCAGCAGCGGCAGCAGATGTCCTCTCTCCGTCTCAGGAACGATGCAACAATTCTGTAGGATCTTAAGGAATTTCCGTGTGCGACGATGGTTGGGCAATTCCAATACAATCCAATTCAATCTCGACATCCTTACCCGGCAACCAGAGGGAATGCGCCAAATCGTGATGATGAATGTGTCACAGGGGACATCTGTCGAACCCGAGGAAACGCAAATCAAAAGGATATGAAACCACTTGAGTGTGAGTGCGTGTGCGAGTGCGAGTGTGGCGTGGGCGAGGGTGAGGTACATTGCACTTAAGTGGAATAAATCTTAATGAGGGTTAAATTGAATTGGAGGTCTCCTCGAGGAATCAAAAGGTGTTTTTGTTGACATTTTTTTTTTTTTTTTGGTTCCTCTAAGGAGGTTATGTTGAAGAGAACCTCGTGGCTCGTGGCCTGGGGCAAACGAAGAAACACACCATCCTCCAGCATTAGTTCCAGCGGCGAGACCATCTGCGATGTGGAAACAATTAAACGATACCGTTTAAAAATTCGCCACACCATATGCGCACGGTTTGATGGTCTCCCCCCCCCATCACGTTCCATCGGTGGTGTGCTGTTGTAACACATTGTTCATGTGTCAGCGCGAAAGTCAGTAAAATCGTAATAAAACTGTTCTTAACAAGTAACCGAGGCAATTCATAATCACCACCCGGCATGGCATGGCATGGCATGGCATGGCGGTCGGGTCAGGTCAGCTATCCACCACCGCCCGGGCTGTTCTGGTCGTCGTCGTCGTCGTCTGGTCGGGCGAACAAACCACGCTCGAATGTGGAAACAAGGACACTCTTGGCATAACTTAGTTCTGCTTTGGTGAGTCGGGCTTGTGTAGGTGCTTGATTTGCATACAAAATGACACGGGAAACGGATCCGAACGCAACCGCGTGGGCCCGTGAAATGCAATGAACGCGCTGGAGAACAGGTGGGATATGGCAAGTCGAGAATTAACATAATTTCATGACGATATGACGAGTGATAGGAGGCGGTGCGGTATAAGGAGCTGGACACATTCGCTTGCCGATAAGTTACAGTCACCGGAGGGGGGCAGCAGGCGACGGAATATTATTCACGGGGAAATTGAGATCTTACAGTTTGGTGGACGATGATAAGGCGGTCGTTTGTGGGAAGTCATTACTTTTTGCAGATGTTTTAATGCGATCGAGTGACGTGAAGCAAACATCGGATCTACTGGCACCCAAACATCCTCAGAAAAACCTCCATCTCCTCCGGCCATTCAAAGCCAATTACCTCGATCGGATTAAGCCAACGTTTCGTCCCAAGTCACAGATCAAATACGAGCCAAAACCAACATGTCCAATCGGTCGCCCATCGCGGTCCTGGTGTGCAAACAGAGCCCAACCGACACACAAACCAATCAAAAGGCAATATTTACACAAGACCGCGATTTCGACCAAAAAAAAAAACAGGAACACCGCCAGGCAAACATCGTGCAGGACAAGCAATTTACCATCGTTTATAATTGGATTAAGAGATCAGAGAAGCTATTCGCCATGGCCATGCTGCAGGATCCTGCAACATTCATCTTCATCCTTCTTCTCAGACGTGCCGGAGTCCGGAGATCATTTTTTTTTTCCTTCTCCCGGAAGAAGAAAGCCCCGTCCTGGACCAGGAAGTAAGTAAAGGATGGAGAAAAGAAAAAAAAAATACTTAATTGAAGCAATAACACTCCATCACAGACGTGGGAAACCGGATGAAAGCCTGCGCTCTTTGTATCGGTTTAGCGTTCCAGGTAAGGCACACATTGTATTCATATCAGTCCTTCGTGGTCGAATGGTAGGCAACACACAAAACGGCTACAAAGAGGTAGCCCGATGATATCGTTTTTCATTTGCATAAATCCCGGGAAAGAGAAGAAGACCTGCCTTTAGTCGTCGTCGTCGTCACCGGCACCGTCCGCGTACGGGGATGTTTATTTAATTTCATTACACAAAATTTCCTTGTCCTGCTGCAGACTGCAGACTGGAAGAATGGAAGGGCGTTTTGTTCTCTTTCTTCAACTTAATCAAAGCGAATCTAATTTTTTGTTCGTTTCGAACCTTAAGGCTGTGATTAGTCAGATATTCGATTCGGAGTACCTGAGGTGGTTCTTTTCGACGCGCGTACTGAATTGGAAGAAGGTCCTCTTTTGGGATATGCAAATTTATGTGACAGTTGTGTCTTCGGTTTGGTTCGGCTGACATGGTGTAGGATTGGAGCGGAATATTTGAAGGAACAATTGCAGTTCTGTTGTGCGAGAGTCCTTCTTTGTACATACCTCCGGGCTAATGGCATGTTTTGAGTTTGTTTTACGATTTGTTGATGGTATCTATTTCATTCCTTGAGCTGGTTGCCAATTCGTGAGTGGTTTCCAGTTCAACAGATCAAGGAACACGGAAGAAACAACTGACCTGGGTTTGGTTTGTTTGACTAAACTCTCAAATGCCTGGGACACAGAAGATGCAACTAGTCCTTGAGCTGGTCTGGTCATAGTTTGCAAATTTTGGGAGTGGTCTACAGGTCTTTCTTGACACAACATCTGGTCATGCCTGAAACACAGAAGAAGTGCTACAAGTAGTCCCCCAACTGACCTGGGTTTGATTTGCAGTTGTTCACTGACGAACGGACTGAGATTGAATCTTGACGCACCTTCAAATGCCTGGAACACCACAGAAGAAGTGCCAGAAGTAGTCCCCAACTGACCTGGGTTTGATTTGCAGTTGTTCACTGACGAAGAGACTGAGATTGAATCTTGGCGCACCATTAAATGCCTGGAACACAGAAGAAGTGTACAAAAAGTCACGCCAGTCTCGATCTAGTCCATCACATGGCAGATGGCATTTACAGCACTTGGGGTGTTGAAAGCATGTGGACACATGTGCACACAGTTGGAGGCTTCAAGGTGAATGCAACTCGATGCCTCTTTAGTTGAAGAAGGAGGATATGAAGGAGTTGACGAAACGAAACGGAAACGGAAGTCAACAAGGTGCCAAGAATAAAATTAACAGAAATAACCTCAAAAGTTTAAGACTCGTCAGGTGGCCACATTTAAATGTCTGCCCATGTAAACTGATCACAAAAGAGCTTATCAGTTCGTGGGCATACTCAACATCATTTGATTTGCCTTCAGTTTCGCACGTCAACGTGGAAAAAAGACAACAGATGAGGGGTTCCCTTGATCGTGCCACGCTGCACAGCCTACACAGGTCTTCAAATGATTCCTCTCATCCTTAACACGTGAGTCCCAACAAGACCCATAGCTTCCACAATGCACAGCACACCTCCTTTGTTCAAAGGACACTGCCGATCATTTCCAACCTCGAAAATGGATAACTTTGCAGAGCCAACAGTTCATCTTTATCTCCTATTCGCAACAGCCTTCGACAACCTCCACCTCGAACTAGAATCACCAAAGTGTGGCACTCCAACTCGATCAAGCTTAGAATCACCGAAGTGTGGCCAGCAGCAGCCTCAGGCAACTTCCATCAAACAGAACCCATTTTATGGTCACTTTCTCCAGCATTTTCCCCCCACTTTCCACTGGTCGTAGCGGCATGTTTGACGGCGCTCAAGAAGCATGTTTTCGTGCTGACTCCAACGAGACCAGCCGCATTTAAATCGAGCAAACCGTCTCCGAGATATGGCCAGTTTTGTAAAATAAACCACTTCAGGTCAACCATTTCAGGTGACCTTCTCCGACATTTTTTCCTACTTTCTACTGGTCCTATCGGCATGGTTGATGGCTCTAAAGAAGCGTCTTTGCAACGCGGTTATATCGCCTACCCATGAAGCACCCACCCGTGCACCATCATCCCAGGAAGAAAATCAAAAGTCCATCGATTGTTTTCGTCGAAAAAAAAATTATATTTCATTTTTGTCTTAACTAAATAAAGTGTTACACATACATAAGCGGGCACTGTTCACCCCACTCTCGAATAAAATTTTGGTAAATCCGTCTCTCTCTCCGCTTAGAACTAATCAACTTAAGCACACAATTCCGACACGAAATGCGGACAAACTTAGGACATACATAATGAATCGAATAAAAACTAATAAGCGCATGGTGCTGTCTTGATTACAAAACAATTCAACTTCATAAATCAATTTCCATAAACAACAAACAAAAATAAATCCCTCCCTCCCCGCCACCACCACCACCTCCGCTCAGATATCGAAGGATAGCCGCCGTTTGGTGTAGTTGCCCGCATCGAGGGTGGAATCGTCCAGATCGCTCGACGAGTTCCGTCCACTGTCCGGACTGATGTTGCGCGGATGCTTAGGACTGTCCAGCTTGTCGCCGATACTCTTACGCTTCAGCAGCTTCTGCGCTGAGGTTCTCACGCTCGCCTTGAGTTCGGTGAGCTTTCGTTTCCGACGCACGGCTCGCTGGCGGCGCAGTTGACACGACATGACGGCTTTGTGGAAACTCTGTGGCTGATTGTCGTCCTCGAACGCCTCGGGAGTGCGAACTTCGCGTTCGTTGAAGTCGCCATGAGCAGCCCGATTTTGCTCCTGTTGGTATGTCTCGCTCTTTGAGTCCCAGAACTCATGCAGGTCGCTGGCGGGGTCGTCTGCCGGCGTGTACGTGGGCGACATGACCAGCGGATGAGTGACCAGCTTCGACTTGGGGACCTTGCGGTCTTTGCGAGCGCTCTCAATTATCGCGTCAATCATACGTTCGAGCGTGAGATCACCCATCTTCGAGGAGCTCAGCGACGACTCCTCGTCATGCACTGGCACTGATCGTTTCTCACATTTTCGCTTAAACTCCTGCGTGATGTAGCGCGGCTTTTCAAAGTAATTATCCGCGATGCCGACTCCCCTGAGTGCCAACAAACGGCCGGGAATCAACTCACACGGCGAGTACTCCAAGTCGAATGTGGGCAGTGTCGACGCATATGGCTGCGGCAGGGATGGCGGCTTTGCAGGTGTTTCCAGTCGCTTTGGCGTGTGCAACAGACTGCCGCTGAATTTCTCCGGGGTGATGTTACTGAGGTCCTTCAGGCTGCCCAACTTCCGCAGAGGACTCGCGTTACGCAGGCCCACCATCAGGGGTGTGGATGTCATGTGATTCTCCTTGTCGTGGACTTTCCTCCGCAACGAACAAATGTCCGATGATTTCCGTCGGAGACGCCTCGATGTGGCGGCGGGTGCTGGCAACGATCGACGACGTGCCGAAGACGCATCTGCTGCCGATGTCGTACTCCTACGGCGAATTGTGCAATCTTGATCACGGATGCCATTAATTGTGCTGCTGGTGGTGGTGGTGGTTGTGCTGGAGTTCGATGTTGTAATGGTGTGCTCTCCAACTGTCGGCAGGTAGGACTGCCGATAGGGACCGTTTATTGTCCATTTCAGCATTGTTGTACCGTCAATCTGTAAGGATACGAAAAATGGAAACAATTGTATTGGTTGTTGCATCTTGATGTGTGCTTTGTAACAGGGAAGGTAGCTCCTATTTCCGCAGTGTGATCGATTTTCTTTTCTTTTCTTTCTGAGACGAAATTCGAGACGAACCATTGAATGTCGCCGCTATTGGTTAACGATTGAAAGTGTCAACATTGTGTGCCCAGGTGTGCGAAATGCTTTTGTCCCGAATCGGAAGGGAGATACAACGTTTTGTTGTGTGCTCCTGGATTCTGGTTTTCTGCTGTGCCGCGAATTTCTTTGCAAATGCGTTGGAAATTTGCATAACGTTGCCGAAAAACGTTACTCTTAAAGGAGGATGACTGTCTGTCGGCTAAGTGCGAAAAAAAAGGGGTTGTCTTGTCGGGCAAAACGATGATTTATCCTCGAAGACGAAGGACTTGGTTTACTTTCATCGCCAACTGCCACTTGGATGTGCTCAGGCAAACTGTGAAACCATCCATTTGATGTTCACGACCCTCAGGCGCGCAGTCAATCCACTTGACGACCAATCAATCGGCACAACACAAACATCATCGCGACTGTTTTCGTAACAATCTGCCACTAAAACTGTTTTGTTTGTTTTCCTCCTAGTCACCCCGTGACTTTCACCTTTCTTTTCCCCCATTCAATGTGGCCCTCGTAGTGTGGCCAGTCATTCATTGTTTTCGCGCACTTTTCGTGAAGAAAATGAAGGAAAAACCATTCAAGTGGCTAAATTGAAAAGTTCACTCATGCGTTACGCAAGAATTTTCCGAATTGCGAGGACAGGACAATAAATGGGTCACCACTCTGGACTGCAGTGTAAACACACAAACACAGTCGTTCAGTTTCCAGTTTCTGCTTCAGGATACCTTTTCTTTTTTTTCTTCTTCTTCTTGATTTGTTTCTGGTCATATTTTAAAGACGAAGGCATGTTTACGTGACACCGGGAAAAGGGTGAAGAGACTGTCTGTTTCCCAAAAAAACAGCAGAGGCAATGCAAAGCAACGCAATGAAATGAAATGAAAAATCGCCCATAAGTCTTCGCATTCGGTTCATCAACGAAGCGGAAAACTTGTTCCCGAATGGGACACAGGACGTCGCACAGACAGAGAGAGAGTGAGAGAAAGGTAAAAGGATACAACACACACAGAAACAGGACAATCGAAGAATGTGGGCATGAGGAGAAAATACGGCCTTCTGGCGTGTAATTTTTACATTTTGTCAATGTCAACTTTTTGTCAAGATTTAGAAGCGGGTCCTCTGTCCTGTTTCCCATCCGACAAGGGTTAAACTAGTTTCTCTATTCTCTTTTTCGAGACAATTTTGAAAGGATTATTCAATTTTTCATCGTCATCCTCTCACTCAGTGCATCATCAAAAAACGACGGCGGCGATTATGAGATGAAATTTGAGATTTCCTCTGTTTATACTTGTGTCTCATCATCACATCTAACTGTCACATTATTGCGATGCACCCTCCCTTCGCTCAGATGGCATTACACTGTCATCGCCGAAGGCAGACAATTAATCTCGGCAATCGGGCATTGTTCACTAATGATATCGGAATCGATGGCAGAGATAAGATTTGATGAGAGGCCAAGTTCAAAAGTGAATGCCAAATGAAGATATCTTCCCAATTGATGTCAGCGGAGGGAGGGGGGCTCACGTTCACTTTGAAAATCGTGAGAAACGCGACTTGGCAACATTCCCTTCATCACCAGCTAGCCGGCTTTGAGCAGAATTCGCGAATTCAATTGTCATTTGCTCCAGTTTAACCAGTTCATTCAGTCCACGGTGAGATCCTTACGCATCCTTAACTGCTAATTAATTATTCAACGGTCAAGTCTCGGCGAGGAATCCGCGTAATTTGTGCGGCTGCAAACAAACAGCCCAATCGCTTTCCGCCAAATGTTTGCACGCACAACGTCTGCGCGATTCCACGTCTCCCCGTCCATCATCTATTGTCCTCCGAGAACAGGATCAGCTGGATATCGCGACGCAATGGAATGGACGTCTTTGGGTTTTTTTTTTTTTTTTGTTCTTTTTCGCAAGAACACACACACACATTGGCGGCGGAAGTGAAACAGGAACTTCAAGAATGAGAGGCGTCGCCGTGATTTTGTTTCGCAACAGAAAAATTCCACATCAGGAGTCGCGGAACTTGATACCTCATCAAAATGAGACCCCTGAAGTCTCCTTGAGGCCATTGTTTGCTGTTCGATTTAGCGTAAGGTTTCGGTTGACGAGGCAAGGAGCTTCGAAATTCGCGAGAACAACTTTCAAGGGGTGTCGTCTCGGATCGTTTTAATTCTCGACTTTCGACTGATGGCTGGATTTTCTGCGTTTAATGGTCAGAATAGGAGGAATTCGGTTAGTTCCACTTCATTAAGTGCAAAACATCGCCCGGCAACGAGGTAGCAACTGGCTTTTCGGCAAACAAAAAAATGTCCCTCCTGCTCCGAAATACACCCGTCTGTGCATGTGTATGCGAGGTTAATGGAGATTCGAGTGATTTGGAGTGCCTAGAAGTGAGTCTAAGTGCTGCGCGAAAGGTCTTTTATTCGTTTTTGAAGAGCTGGCGCGTACCTCTCACAAATTGGTTGGTCATTTGTGGGTTAAGTGAAGCGGCTGGCATCAGCCGACCGGCAATGTGAGCATTCAAAGCGACAACCGACAGTTGTGGGCTGATGAAGTAATCCAATTGAGTTAACCAGTTGGGTGGAATATGATTTTCAGAGATTGGACAGCCGGCATTAAGCAGAACTGATTGTGCGGACAAGGGTGATGACGGTTCGGTCAACGACGGGGACGGTTAACGACTTGAAACTGAGTGGCAGCATCCCCTAAAATCTTCAGGCACTTCGTCCTCCGCCCCCCTCCGGAAGGCGATCAACATTAATCTACCGGAAAAAAGGAACATATTGAAATGATCAATAACCATCCCCTGTTGGATCCATTTCCATTAAACGCGCTAATTAGCCGTACACATTCCCACACGTAAGATGTGCCGCCAGTCAGGTAGCATCAGCATCGCCCACCGAATCCATGATCACTCACAAATGGTATCCATTTAAAATCCTGACATCCTACGTCCTCTCTGTCGTTTGAAAAGAGGAGGACGAATGTTATTAATTGATATTTATTGTTAAAACACATGAACTGATAGACAGACAGACAGAGAATCCGAGAGGATGCACAAACATATGGCGAAAGAGGCTCTTTAAAAAAAGGATGTACATTCCTGCATAATGAGGGAGGATCACACACTGACGAGGAAGCGGGAGCATTGTTCCTCCGTGCATAGTTAATGAGTCGTTCAAAAAATCACAATAGTTCCTCGATAACTTACCTCTTGCGATGCGGTGAGCGCGAATGCAAAATAAAATCCAATTGATTGCTGCTGGTTGCGATAAATCACTGATTTGTTGGTTGTCTTTTTTTTTTTTTTTTGTTCTATCAAGTCACAAATTCACATAGTCTTTTGGTTTCTCCGTTTGTCACTTAAATTGTTCACTTTAAAATAAAACCGTACGGATAGGCAACACATCCACTCGGCAGGACACACGAAAGGTGAATGATTCCGGCTTCGCTAGACGGTGGCTACTGTTCGTCTGATTGAAGAGAGAAACAACCGAGAACCGAACCGATCATCCCCTATGTGCTGAGCACACACGGTGCGCGCGAGAGAGAATGAGACACAGTCGCGCGCATTCGCTCTCAGTTGAACGTTTATTTTTCGGTTGAAAGGCAAATTGAACGTTGGCCAATTCTGACTCGTGTCTTACATCAGGACACTCACTCACATACACACAGCCAGGCGGACGCGATAAGGATCTAAAACATCTTCTTTGTTCGATTTTTGTCTTGTTTTTTTCTTGGTGTGGTTCGTGTTTCTGACCGAAGGTGCTCAGGCACCGCCCGCACGTGTTCGAAATGATTGCGCGGTCAATACAAACACCGGGGGAGAGAGGAAGTGCATGGAAGACAAGGCCGGGGTCTGCCAGATGAGAGGAGTTTCGTGTGGACTGGGCTAAGGCGATGGAGATTGATATGCGGGATGATCGCCGCCAACAGGTGGGGTATCACTGTTAAAATGCACTTTATCTTTGGATTAATTTCGAGAATAATTAATGAGTCGTTACGACGGGTCATTAGGCAAAAAGTCAAGACGGGGGCGATGGCGATAGAATCTGAGACAATTGCCGATGCGGGAGATTGGCTGCAATTTATGGCGGTCATCATGTACGCACTCGATTTATTTCTCTTGAATAATCATGTTCTTCAAAAGCGTTCTTCAAGGAGTCCTCAACGGGCGGATGAGTTATGGGAAAAAATTCCTTTTATTTGAAATATAAAGGGCCCTTAAGGCTCTCGGTTCACTGCCTATCACTGACAGACTACCACGTCATAGAAGAAAAGCTAGCGGCGGCTGGGGCCGAGTTTTTCTCATACACCGCAAAAGGGAAAAAAGTGCAGACCATGCTCCTTAAGGGCGTGGATCCCGCTACTGATCCCGAAGAGATCCTCGCTGTGCTGCGCCAGGCGCAGAGCGACGATGTCACGTTCGTTGGGGTTAAGCAAGTCACAAATGACACCCAAATCACGTATTTTGGGGACTGAGGGAATAGACTCGTCGGTTCTTAGGTTATGGATTGACATTTGTTGACATTAAGTTCTAAGAAGTCTTTGCCACAACATAAGTAGAATGAGTTTAGGTATCATTTTGGAAAACAGAGAGTGTCATTGTGGGTAGTTATAATGATCTTAATGATCTTCATGTCGTCCGTGAGCAACTACATTTATTGTAAGAACAAAGATCAGTGGACCAAGGTGACCTTGAGGAACGCCTGAAATGGCGTTTATGGGCTCAGAGACAGAAGATCTAAAGACAACTCTATACTGGCGATTTAGCTGGATGGTTCAGTTGCCGCTTCGTTTGAGGGGTCCCCGGTTCGAATCGCAGTCAAAGCAAAGTTAATACGCTTTGTCCGGTTTTCAAATTTGGTCCAGTCACTCCTACGAGTCTGGATCCGTAGGATCACTACACATCTCCAAAAGCTCTCTACAGCATGCGATTCTCACGTTTTTCTGAGGCGCTGTGAGCATTCGTGGCACCCACCTTGCACTGACCTTTGAAAGGTTAAGATGGTCATGAAGAATGGTGTGAATGGTACCAATTGAAAGCTTGGGGATCTCTGCCATCATTTTCACCTTTATTCGGGCATCCTCAAGAACAAGTTTTTCGACTTCTTTGATGCTTTCTCCCGTACAAGCATTAGCCGGGGCGCCGGAGCGGGGGTCGTCTTCAATGCTCTCTCTGCCTCTCTTGAACTCACTTGACCACTTTTGCACAGTTGATAATGAAGGTGCGGAACCCTGGTAAACAGCCACCAAAAAGTTTTTTGACTTTTTCCTTGCTTAGTGAGAAATTTAATTACAGCGCGATGCTCAATTTTCACCATCCTCGTCTCAGTTGCCATTATGATTCTGTTTAACTAGAGATAAAACGCGAACTAATAATCACATTTATATGAAATTTTACATGAATGCACAAAAATAATAGTATTACTTGATAAGTAAGTCAATTTATATATACAACCACAGCTTCACCCCGATACCGAGAATATATTGAACGCCCCTCGTAACACTGGAGTTTGTCGATAAATGTGGGTATCACAATGGACCAAGCATGCGTCTAAGTCGCTGCTGTCAGGCCCACCTACTCTACTCCACTCTCTACTGGCGATTCTCAAGGTACGATCTCAGCTACGACATAAAAGATGGTGGAAAACCCGAGGGCTTTGAAAGCCGGTGGCAGACTTTATCAAATGCCTTGCTAAAGTCGGTGGTGATATCATTCACTTCATTGTCTTCCTCTAATGACTTCCGGGTCTTAGAGACTAAGTTGTGGATCTACCCTTAAAGAATCCTGAATCGGATGTGGGGAAAAATGGATCTGCAGTGAAAATAGAGTGAGTCGAGAGCTTGGGGATAGACGAGAGTTTAGCTATGGATCGGTATTTAGATGTCGCTTTTCGCTCCCTTTTTAGAATAAACAGGAAAAATGAAGGAGTCCTGCCATAAATAAGGAGAGCGATAGTCGAAAAGAGTACCAAGTGAAAGTTGCAGACCATTGACACATTTCTTAAGGAACATGGCGGGCAGACCGTCGCGACCGGGAGAAAAGTCATCCTAAAGCTGACTTATCTTTTCGCTATTCATAATGTAAGCGACGTTCCTTCATCCTTCACACAGTGCTGGACTGTTGTAATATGCACTTCTTGTTCATATTCCTGACTCCCTGACGGTGTCAAGGATTGCCGAGCACTTCTCTCCTTCATTCGTCGCTAATCCATTCAAATTAAAGCCTTGCACTGCCCAGAGTCCGCATACAAATTTATGTTGACACCGAATTGCATTTAAATCCAGTTCACCCCGGCCGCCTCGTCCGTCCACACCGGTTTTCCTTTTCCATATTTTCCTCGTAAAAATCTCTAAGCAAACAAAAATAAACCCAAAAAATGGTAAGGCACGCGCAAAGCAAACACCACAGGCTCGGTGGAAATGGAAAACAATTCAACAGCTTTAATCGCGATCGAAATCTGGATTTTGTGTCCGCATCAAACAAGGTGATCAAATTAGAACGGTGAAAAAGGGTCAACCAACGCCGCAGTTCATCCCTCTATCCGCGAGCGGCCGATGTGCGCGCTTTGGGCAAACGCGGACGGAACAAGGCACGCGTTCGCGACTTAAGAGACCTTAGAAGCCCTCCACCCTGTCCGCGGATGGACAGAGACCACACACGCAGGGGTGAGCACTGAGTGCTGGTGGTCTGTCATAATTAGAATTCATGCAAATAAGGGAATCCCCGGGTTATACCCGCGTATCGAATTAAGACGCGAAAACAATGATATCCCTATCCTCGTGCATGTCACTGCCCATCACAGCAGACTACTGTCCGCGGTCCGAACACAGGGTGAGAGAGGCAATCGGATGCATCAACGATGCGATTTGATTCGATTCGATGGATTGTTGGGTTGCATTGCATCCCTCTTCCCGTATCGGAAACCATCATCATTTGTCATTCTCGTCGGTGCTGTGTCGAACTGTTTTGCATATCATCGACAGGATGTCTGATTTATGAAGAGGCAGGAGGGAGAAGGACCGACAGGCTCCTGTTCAGTCACGGGGAAAGGATTATTATTAATGACGTGTGGTTGCCTGGATAGGTGCTCAAAAAACGAACTCAACGATGTGTTTTAAATAAGCAATGAGTTGGCGAAAACCTATGCATCCCTTCTCCGGCCCTTGAACGTGATTAATCGCTTTGTTATGCAAAATACCATAAGTCAGAGTTTCTTTCTTGTATCAACATGTTTCTCATCGAAAAACGAACACGAATCCGGCAACAATTTGTCGCCAATTCAATGTCCATGGAGAGTCGCAATAAAAAGTGGGCACAAAACAGCACAATCAAAAAGAAAAGAAAGAAAGCAAACGAATGACAATCCAGGGGGCAAACCAAAGTAATTTCGAATAAAAAAGGAGCAAAAATATGAGAAAAATCCCACAAAAAAGGAAAAACAGTCGAACAATAGACAATGAGGACGACAAGGACGATGAGGACGAGGACTAGAAAGCAAACCCATCCCCAGATGCTGTCCTGTCAGGCCACCTCGACTCTTTCTCCTTCATCATCATCCTCATCCTCATCCTAATCCTCATCAGCGTTCGATTAATTAATCTCGACCACCTTTCTGTGCAACTGGCAAACAATGACTTTCTCTCCCGGACCGTTAGAGAAAATCTTTTCGTTTTCCTATAAATTATGCCACAATTGTGCAATTTTTTTCCCTTTTTGATGCCTCCTCGTGTGTCTCGTAACATGGGCACACACAGCTGAGCGAAAGGGAAAGGGGACCGGTGCCTGTCTGGACTTTCCTTCGTTCGAACAGACTTATAACGTCTCAGTGGCGTACGACATGGCCTGGGGATGGGCAGAGAGAAAGTCTTCGATTAGGATCGCAAGAGGCCGATAGGAAATCGGAAGATTAAATAGAAATTTCTCTCCAGGTGCTGCTGCTGCTGGGCTGTCGTCCAAGTGGGCTACGATTGATGTTCATCTGTTGATGGGTAATGCAATCTGACAGATACGATCAGGGGACATTCTATTTTTTTAAAGAAGTTTTTTTTTTTCTTGCGAGGAGGCGAGGAGGAATTTCGCAAGGATAAGACGTGTCAGTGGAGAATGTAGAGCAAAAGGGGGAATTTCATTTTTTGTCCTCGCGGCTCGTTGGTCTCAAGTGATCGATGATGATGGTGATGATGATGGAAGCCGGATGACAAATTTTGTTGGCCTATGTTGTCCTGGCAGAGGACAAGCGCAACGGAGGACGCCCGTCTTTAAGGTTGGGCACCCAAGTGGAATAGGATCTCAACCAAGTTGGCGTGCGAAACTGGAGACTTGTTGGTTGAGGCCCAAGTCCACACAGGATTGCAGCGCCGTAAGAAAGACGACGAAGAAGAACGTTCTTAGTCATCCCTGGAGTGAGTTTCGTGCCCAGGTCCTTCCCCGACTGTAGCTCCATGCAAAGACGAAGAAGAATACGAAGAAGACGAAGAAGAAGAGGAATGTTCTTAGTCATTCCCTGAGTGAGTTTCGTGGCCAGAAATCGCGCTTGTTGGGGACGCTTGTTGGCTGAGGCCCAGGTCTACCGCGGACTGTAGCGCCGTACAAAGAAGAAGAAGACGAAGCAGAAGAAGACGAAGAAGAAGAAGACGAAGAAGAAGAAGACTAAGAAGAAGAAGACGAAGAAGAAGTAGAAGGCGAAGTAGAAGACGAAGAAGAAGACGAAGAAGAAGAAAAAGACGCAGAAGAAGACGAATAAGTTGTCCTGACAGAGGACGCTCGTCTTTAAGTGCGTCTTTAAGTGCACGCACCCAAGTGGAAAAGGACCTCAACCAGAGATCGCGCTTGCTGGAGGGGCTTGTTGCTGGAGGCCCAGGTCCAACCCGGACTGTAGAGCCCCACAAAGAAGTAGAAGAAGAATGTTCTTAGCCAACCCCCGTGGAGTAAGTTTCGAGGCAAACTGAAAGAAAATTCGGTCACAACTTGCCTGGCTGTCTTGGGCTTGATATTCCTTAGCACTGCATCTACTTCGCTTCCTCATTGGACATTCAGTCTTCCGTCCGTTCTCTAAAATCGACGCCACCTTCCATCTTCCGTGCGTTCTCAAAAATCGACGCCACCTTCTATCTTCCGTCCGTTCTCAAAAATCGACGCCACCTTCCATCTTCCGTCCGTTCTCAAAAATCGACGCCACCTTCCATCTTCCGTCCGTTCTCTAAAATCGACGCCAACTTCTATCTTCCGTCCGTTCTCAAAAATCGACGCCACCTTCCATCTTCCGTCCATTCTCTAAACTCGACGTCACCTTCCATCTTCCGTCCGTTCTCAAAAATCGACGCCACCTTCCATCTTCCGTCCGTTCTCAAAAATCGACGCCACCTTCAATCTTCCGTCCGTTCTCTAAAACCGACGCCACCTTCCATCTTCCGTCCATTCTCTAAACTCGACGTCACCTTCCATCTTCCGTCCGTTCTCTAAAATCGACGCCACCTTCCATCTTCCGTCCGTTCTTTAAAATCGACGCCACATTCCATCTTCCGTCCGTTCTCAAAAATCGACGCCACCTTCCATCTTCCGTCCGTTCTCAAAAATCGACGCCACCTTCCATCTTCCGTCCGTTCTCTAAAATCGACGCCACCTTCCATCTTCCGTGCGTTCTCAATAATCGACAGCACCTTCCGTCGTCCATCCGTTCTCTAAAATCGACGCCACCGTTCAGGATCTCAAAAAAGGACTCCACCTTCCATCGTCCGTCCGTTAAACTTCTCACAAATCGACAGCACCTCATAAATCGCATCGCCCTCGTCTAGAGCACGCAAAAAACAAATCAAATCAAATCAATCGAACGTCTGAAGTAGCGTGAAATTTGAATAAATTCCCCCCGAGACGCATCCGAGGCATCAATCAATTCCCGAAGGCACAACATCTTGGGCGCATTGTATCCGGCTTGTATGCCTGTCACGCGATCGCCGATGAAGTCGTCATCGTTGCCATGAATAATAAATTACAAATTTGAATGGTTTCTTCTTGCGTACGTCTGCAGTGCGCGACAACAACGCGTTTTGCCATATCCATGTCATTTAGAATGTGGTGACTCCTTCCTCCCAAGCATCTGATCCTGCCTGGGAGTCATCAGGCATCAGCCATCAGCCAACATTTGGGATGCCCTCTCCTCTTCAAAAAGCGGATCATTGGGAGGAACGCCCGTAGGCGCTAAAATTACCTTCTTCTGTGTGCTGTGCCCGTCCTTCGTCTTTATTTTATTTGCTGCCAAAGTGGTTTGTAAGTGCAAATAGAGAGAGAGAGAGAGCAACCGAAAGAGATCCCTTTTCTTTTCTCTGATGTAACTGATCTTCCGGGATCAGTCGGGACCCAGCAGCACCTGGTGCTCTCTCTCGCCTCAAGCAATGTTCCTTCATTTCATTCTTCATCATCTGCGAAATTAACCAATTCATTGTTGTGCAATAAGGAGAAGAAAGGCAAGCACATTGAAGCCTTTTTTTCCCCATTTCTCTCCCTACACATGCGCAGTCTTTGTGTGTGCGTGCGTCATAATGTAGACTCAAGATCTACTTTCGCAAAGGATAATAACATTTTCTCATGGCCAATGATACGAGATTCTCCGTTTCGATATGCCACCGATTTGTCGATAACGACAATTTTCCACAACAACACCGTTGTTGGACTAATCCGTTGCGAATCGAAGAAGAGAATCGATGGGACAAGCCGAATGTCCTTTGTCTTCGGACTTAATCGAAGTGATTTTCTGTATGCCGGGGCTTAGGCTGGGAGGGAAATATTTGTTTAGTCACTCGCAAGGGATGTCACTCGCAAGGAAAGGGTACGGCTTCTTCGATCCTTCTTGGATCACGCGGTTGCGCTTGGCCGGTCTGTTTGTGTTGTCATCGATTTATGCAATTTGTGGTTAATGATCCAAGGAATTGATATATGGCACATTTATTGCGTCATAAATTGTGCCAACTGTGGAGTCGGTTAAAGGATTCCAGGAAAGTGGCTGGCTTCCTGTGGCTTTTGTTAGCGATTTCTTACTCCTTTGGGGTTCCGATTCCGATTGAAAGGATGTCTGCCGCGATTCTCCTTCGTGAGTGTGACTCGAGGATGTCTGCTGCGATTCTCCTTCCTGAGTGCGACTGAAGGATGTCTGCCGCGATTCTCCTTCCTGAGTGCGACTGAAGGATGTCCGCCCGATCCAGCCTCGTTCGCCTGATGCGGGCTATTTTGATTGCCTTCAAAAAAAGAGACCATTTCCAAGTGAATTCCTTCGAATATCTAATTATAGGCTTTTTTTCTCCTACCTTCCAGCGATAAATCTCCTAAATGGGCATAAATCAGGGCCGCGTTGTAGTCACGTCACAATTGCATGCTTGCCACAGTGGGCCACTTAAGTGTCATCCCAACAAAGGGAGTTCACAACCACTCCCTTGGGCTTTTCCTCACGAAAAAAAGGGTTAAAAATCCTTCGAGATTCCACCCAAGAAGGCCAATTGCGACTCAGAGAGAGAGAGAGAGAGTGAAAGAGGGAGCCCCATAGAAAGGATCAAATTGTAATTATTTTCTTATTTCGTAAACATGTTCTTCCATTCCGATGCAACAACAATCCGTGCTCACGTCAAGGTTGTCATAATCTTTTCAAAAATAATTTGCATATTTAATTTCTCCCCATAGACCGTTTCCGCCCGTCGTTTCTTGTGGAAAAACCATCCATTCCCAGACGCATTTATTCCACATCCTTCTCTAGGCCATTGTCACAGCGGAGTGTCCTGAATGAGGACAATGTCGGGTGCTGTTTAATATTCATGAGACGAGCAGGAATTAAAGTGAAATAAATTTTCTAAAACTCACAATATTTGATTGTTTTGCTACACTTCGCCGATGGGTAACATGAGACGGTCGGTCGCTCTGGTCGTCGGATTCGGCACTTTCAAGGGTCTCCACCTCTGGCGAGATAGCTCGAACGACGCAATGATTGATTATCGAGTTTTAAAGTCGCACAAACCACAACGAATCCATTTGCAGTCTGCCTCGTGATTATTGACAAAAAAAATCCGTCACAGCCATCCACGTCGCGTTTTTTTTTTTTTTGCGCACGCCATGCGCGCATGCATCATTTATCAAAAAATGTGCGAATGAACTTCACATCCCGCACAAGTGGTGGTGCATGGTTGTTGCACAGCTCCTGGCGGTGGCTCACCCTTCGTGCAAACGAAAAAGAACAATTACTTGCACAGAAATGTCGTTAAAATGCGCTGGTAACATGGTGTTTGACATCATTAACCCACCGTCGCGCAGCCGACACACCATACACCATACACCGGCCATATGGCGTCCGTCAGTTGAATGCAACATTGAGCAGTGGTGAGTGGTGACCTATGGGCTGTCAATCAGCAGCAGTCAGTACGGAGTAAAGACACACGAGGGGGTTGACAGCGTCCAGCGGGAAGTGAAATCAATCTGCATCTCTCAGATGGTGACCGAGAGATTGCTTGCAGTTGATGGATCTGTCAGAAGTGTGTTGACTTTAGTGGGTGGCCGGCCGGTGGGATGCTTGTCACGCAATGCCGACGTGTGCTACGCGAGCTAGATAACATCGGGAGAGAGCGAAACAGGAGTGAAAGTTCAACAGAATGCACTTAAGTTTCGGTGGTCTTTACCTGTCTGTCCCAGTGCCAGGGTGACTAATGGAAGGACATTTCCTCGACTCGGTGGTCGGTTTAAGGGTTAGTCTGGCCATCCATTCGCTGCTGTAGCTTATGACAATTTGTCGAAGGCTGTAATTACTTCATTTTGATGGTTAATGATAAGGCCCTGGTTCGAGTTGGACGCATGTACGTCCATGTGTGCACACAATTTACGTGCCACCGGCCATTAGCTATGGTTCTGCTCACTGGTGGGATGGATGGTGTCAAGGGAAATTCAATTTTGATCGTCTCACTAAGTTCATGTCGTGTGCCGAATGGCATTGAGGGATGACTGGACGTTCATTTGATGCTGAATCAGCCACGAATGGCATTGAGGGATGACTGGACGTTCATTTGATGCTGAATCAGCCACCGCAGCCTCTTTCTCAGGCTCCTCAATTTTCCTCCGTCAGCCGTGAATTCCCTCGTCATTCTCAGTAGCCGCCAACAGCCATTGTGTGTTCTCACATCGCCGGCAGTTTGCCCCCTTTCTCGTCTCGCCTCTCATTAGCATGATCACGGAAGTTTGTCTGTCTTTGCTTGTGATTTACCGCGAACATAATTCTGCAACCCCTTTCTCTCTAGCCTGACAGCTGATGTCAAACAGCCAGCCAAACAGTCGCACAGCATCCCGAGGAATCTTCAAAGTTTCCTAGCATCTCACCGTTCTTGCGCCCATGTTATGCTAATGTTATGCAAAAAGGAACTCTCCTCATCTTGACTGGAGGACGTCAAGAGCGGCAACCCTTTCCCATCAACTCCTGATGGAATTCGAACAAAAAATAACCGACTACCTCCGAGTGCTTCGACTTCGACGACGAAGGTGTAGACATCAATAAGCGCTTTCACTCGTCAAGGATCATCAACAGCAGGATACTTTGTCTGTCTGTCCACAGGCAGCTGTCCGTGTTTGCAGAGGCGTTGGAAAAAACAACACCCATTGATTGATAAATAGAAGAGATTCGAGGGTACGACACTCATAATATTTGCACAGGTTCTTTATCGATCAGATAATCGCCTCACCGTCCATCGGGACATGATTTGCAAACAGACCAGCGGTTCGGTTGTACTCACAAGTCACAAGACTGACCACGTGTCCAAGCGCGTTTAATTGCCCGTCTGAAGGAAACGGCGGCAATTTTCCACACGAACTCCTCCGCATTTGACGCACAGTCAAAGACAAACAATTAGTCGGCTCTAATTCAGTTCTAAGCCACCGAGGATGGGATACTGCCCACGTTGTGCGTCACCTTGATCCCATGGCGGCCTCAACTTTCGAATCAAACTCAAATTAGTCGCCGATGTTTGTTTGTTTGTTTGTTTGTCGGTGGCTCCGATGGTTATCGCGGGTTTTGCGTTTTTGTAAAACAAAACCTTATCAAATGTGTCCCATCGTCCCGTCGAGTGGGTACCCAGGGACGACTGCTCGCGTCTGCTTCACTTGCGTCCCTCCGTCCGCCGCACACTGAACCTATCGAACTTTGATCGCTTCTATCTGATTATCCTTCTCTTTTGTTGCTGAACTGCATGTAGCTCATTTTTTTTTTATGCGGTTTTACCCTTTTTTTCGGCATTTTTTTGGCAAAAGGTCCCGATTGTTATGAATTAACGGGACCCCAAGGGGTTAAGTAGCCGCAGAGAGGGCTCTCGCATGTCTGATTTATCAATTCCATCCGCTTGTGCACTTCAATCTATCAGTTTCCATTTATCTCCAATTTGGCCTCGTTTTTTTGGTGATTTTTCCTCAAAAAAGAAAAAGGGAAAAAAAAGGGTTGAAATGCGTCCTGCCTGGGGAGTGCAACAAAAGAATTTTGATTAGGTGAAGAGGATGGCGTTTCATTAGCTAATACGCTGTGCAAAATACTGTAAAACATCACATTTCGTGGATAATAAATAGAATTGAAGGTTAGGAATCGGAAGACCAACATTTCAGGCCGCTACCCATCGCTGTTCCCATCAAAGTAGATTACATTGTCGTCTGTCGACTGTCATATCCGATAATCCAAACTGAGTCCAAGGTGCACGCCTCCTCCAGACTTGGATGTCACACAAAAAGATCACTCGAACAGAAGTAATTTTCAATTTCGAAAACCACACTCCACCGCGCCACGGCTGACTGCACCACCCGGACGGAAAATGTCAATCACATCCTCCATTCGAGACAGAGAGAGATCCTAGCGTCAATCACATGACGCAACGCAGAGGCGGACGTACGTACATAATAAGAGAAAGGAAAACTACGGGGAAAAACCAAAGCGCACGCAGGAGCGACTTTCATTTGACTGCGTTTCAATAACCGCGAAGCCATCATAACTCTTCCATCCGCGGCACGGAGCGATGATGATGGTCGCGATAAGGTACATTTCATGTTATCCTCGACGCGTCACGATGCATATTACCCGGAGAGTGCGCTTGTGCCCCACCGATGATGGCTATACACGCGGATTAAATGTGGAAAAGCCACACAATGGGAAGGCTTAAGGGTGTAAATTCAATTTTCCGTGTGGAAAATATTATTTCATAACCGCCATCAACGGGGGAAGGAGGAGAGCAAAATGAAATGTAAATAGAGAGAAAAAAATCCTCTTGCCCGTCAGATATCATATTCACCCCCAGGACCAGGAAAAAAAAAACGTGAAGAGAGTGAAAAACAGACGAGATAAGCGTTTGAACAGATTAACAGTAAGCGGGTAAACAAAAACTTGAGGGATTTACCAAATTGCATCGTTGTTTTTTTTTTGCAAGGATTCGCCAGCAGCCCAGGCAAACTCAGACCCAAACATCCATGAGACAGTCCCGACGTCTGTGTGTACAAAAAAAAAAAAAGAAGGAGCAACAATTAACTACTTTTGCAACAAATTAACGAACGTCACCTTTCACACGACCACTGGCGCCATCTCTGTGCGAGCTGCGCAACTCCCCCATTCGATGGCAGCTCCCACCCCATCGAGACTCGCTGCATTATCCCGCCACAAACCAACTGTCACTTGACTGCCACTCAACTCACCACTGTAGCCGTTTCTTTTTCGTTTACTCGTTTGTTTAGCGCTCCAATTTGTTTAAAACATTCCCAACTGTGTGTGTTTTTGTTTTCATTTTGATGTACTCGCCCCAAGTGAAGCTGTCCACTCCCAGCGACTATGCATTCCCCCACGCAGCGTACGACATTCAGCAGAATCTCATGGAGTCGCTGTACGAGATTCTGGAAAACAAAGAAATCGGCATCTTCGAGAGTCCCACGGGCACTGGCAAGTCTCTGACGCTCACCTGCAGTGCGCTGCGATGGCTGCTGGACCATGAGCGGCTGGTGAAGGAGGACCTGCAGAGACGGCTGCACGCACTCGCCGAGGAGGTGAAGAAGCTCGAAGTGGATGGTGGCCGTGCCAGTGACTGGATTCAGTCTCAATTCGAGACAACGCAGAAGAAGGATGAGATGCGCAGTCTGCAAGGCATCAACGATGTGATTGTGGAATTCGAGGCGAAGATCGAACAGTTGAAGGAGAAGAAGAGAGCGGAGAAATCTGCTCCGCCCAGGTATCTGGAGCACTTGGTCGAAGTGGAACGACTGCTGGAGGAGGACCTCGATTTGGATGACTTTGAAAACGCACGAAATGTGGACTCTTCGGAGGAGAGGACCACGTTTCGCTTTCCTCAGGTATGCAAGCATCTACCCTCCTGCAACATATCCCATCTCTCACGTCATCTTTCAGATCCTCTTCTGCAGTCGGACGCACTCGCAGCTGTCCCAAGTCGTTGGGGAGATCAAACGGACTGCCTATGGCAAGCAGGTCCGCTGCGTATCACTCGCCTCCCGGCAGAGCCTGTGCATCCTCCCCGAAGTGAAGAAACTTGCATCGAGCTCTCTGATCAACGAGCGCTGTCTGGACATGCAACGATCTCAATCGAAGGCCTCCGCAGTCGACGCCAATGGCTGCTGTACCAAGAAATCCCGCCTCAAGAATACAGCACATTCCAAGTGCCCGTACAAGGGCCAAACGCAGACAGAAACCCTTCGCGACACCACGCTGCTGGATATCCTCGACATAGAGGACCTGGTCACAGCTGCCGAGGAGCAGAAGGCCTGCCCCTACTATGCCACGAGAGACTCTGCGAAGGATGCCCACATCGTGATGCTGCCCTACCAAATGCTCCTGCACAAGGGCACCCGCACGCAGATGGGAATTTCCCTGAAGAACAGCATCATCATCATCGACGAAGCGCACAATCTGCTGGACACAATATCAAGCATCTACAGCTCGGAAGTGAGCCTCTTCCAGCTGTCCACGGCCCTGGCACAGATGACCGCCTACAAGATGAAGTACTGCGCTCGGTTTAGCACTCAAAACCTCCTGAAGATCAACCAGATGATCTTCGTGACCAAGCGACTGACGAAAATGCTCGCGAACGAGAGCGCTGTGGAACCCCGAATGCTGCGGACGCACGAACTGATGGCTGAGGGGGAGTTTTTCAACATCAACCTCTTCCACATCCTCGAGTTCTGCGAGCAGACGAGATTCGCGCAGAAGCTGCACGGATTCGCGAAGAGAATGAACGCTGAACCGGCGCCGAGCGAGAATAAAAACCCGCATAGCGCCGCCATTGAGATGTTGAAGAAATTGGAGGAAGAGAACCGTGCGAGGAGGAGCAAGAGCAAGACTGTTGAAGTGGCAGCTGAGAAAGAGGTGAAGGAAGTCAGAGTCAGCGCTGAAGTGGGACCGGCGGTGCTGCGTCCTCTGCTGGCCTTTTGGGAGTCGCTGACCGAGTGCTCCGACGATGGGGGCGTGCTCATCACACAGAGTCAAGACCCCAAGATGGCCACGATGAAGTTCATCCTCCTCAACCCGGGCGGACACTTCGAGGAGATCATCCGCGACGCCCGATCGGTGAGTTGGACCTATCCCACATTTCCACGAACTAACCCCTGTCCCCCCTCTCCTTCGCACAGATAATCATTGCCGGAGGAACCATGCGACCAACGGAGGAGCTGACGGGCCAGCTGTTCAGATCTTGTCCAGAGCGAGTGAAACTGCGTTTCTACGACCACGTGGTGTCGGGCGAAGCTGTCGCACCATTTGTCCTGCAAAAGGGACCCACCGGCCGACGGTTCCTCTTCAACTTCACCCAAAGGAACAACCCCGAAATGGTAAGCAAACGCCTTCGCCTCGAGGTGCACTTGTAAAGTCCAGCTTTGCAGATCTCAGAGCTCGGCATGACGCTACAGAACATATGCAACGTGATCCCGGCCGGAATAGTGTGCTTCTTCCCCTCCTACGACTACCTGGAGCACGCGTACAACCACCTCACCAAGGAGCAGTTCGTGGCGAAGATTTCCAAAAAGAAGCACATCTTCCGGGAGAGCCGAGGCAAGGCCGTCGACAAACTGCTGGCCGACTATGCGAGTGCAATTAAAAACCCCGACCGGAGTGGAGCTTTGCTCCTCAGCGTGGTCGGGGGGAAACTCAGCGAAGGACTGAACTTCGCCGACGACCTGGGCAGATGTGTGATCGTTGTGGGCATGCCGTACCCCAACAAGAACTCCGCCGAACTGAAGGAGAAGATGACCTACCTGGAGGGAACCCTTGGACCGGGCGCTGGGGGAGAGTATTACGAGAATCTGTGCATGAAGAGCGTCAACCAGTGCATAGGTGAGGTGTGGTACAAACTGAGAGGCAATTGTAGACTGATGGGCAATCTCTGTTTCAGGTCGTTCCGTCCGACACATCAATGATTATGCAGCCGTGCTGCTAATGGACGAACGGTACGCGCAGGAAAACGTACGCAAGAAGCTGCCGCAATGGATCTCGAGAAATTTGAAAGTTGCCCCAAGTTTTGGCTTCGTTCAGGGCAATGTTGCGAAGTTTTTTAAGCAAAAGAAGTAATTGTGAGTAGAGTAGATTTACAAAGGTTACGAGTGTGTTTTCTTGTTGAAGTGGATGCCGGGGAGTAGGCGACAAAAGAAGCAGTTTTGAACGCAAGCAGAACAATCTAGTTGCACGAACCTACCTTAGCAGGTGTCTGTAACTCGTTCAATGCGCGAATTCCACGTCAAGAGCCAAGATAAACAATAATAGACGCCAAATAATAGTGAAAACAAAACAAGCACTCACTAAAATTCTTGCAAAGCCAACCGCGTCGTCCCACGTTCAAATAACCACTGTGAGGAATCTATCTGCATCTAACGGGGAAAAATTCACATAATAACACTTCACAACCACACCTGTTAACGTGCACCGACAGACTGAGCCGCCTACAGAAATCGTCGTGAAATTCTGTGAAATAACCAAAAAGGAACGTACCGCTCCCATGGGTGGTGTATCGACTACTGCCAAATGTGAGGGGATTTTTTCGGAGGAATTTTTTTCTTTGGGGAAATTTCATGTTTTTTTCCTGCACATGGGTGGTGTATTGACTAATGTCAAATGGGAGAGGATTTTTTTCGAGTTTGGTGTATTGACTAATTTCAAATGGGTATGGATATTTGGGAGGAATTTTTTGTGAGGCATTTTTCAAGTTCCATCCCCCATCGACTGGGGGTAATATTTGAATGGGATTTTATTATGTGACATTTGTAGGGATTTGCCGTGCATTTGTAGGGTTTTTTGTTACTGACGAGGGATTTGTAGAGATTTTGTCGTGCATTTGTAGGGGTTTTTGTTGCTGACAAGATATCTGTAGAGATTTTGTCGTGCATTTGTAGGGATTTTTGTTACTGACAAGATATTTGTAGAGATGTTGTCGTGCATTTGTAGGGTTTTTTGTTACTGACGAGGGATTTGTAGCGATTTTGGTGAAGTCTTCGATAGACTTTGACATTTGTGGGGTTTGATTGTTCAGCATTTGAAGGGTTTTACATCGAGAAACGAAAAGTAGCCGAGGTTTGTAGCCTAATCGGTTCGTGGTTAATCATCTGCGTCTGTTCCCATTTGTTGTGGCGGTTCGAATCTCGTTCCCTCGCATCAAGAAAAAAAAATTAATCGTCGTATAATATTCCCTCTCCACTAGCCAGCCACACTTGGCACCCTTTTCAATGGGTGTGCACGTTGCCATGGGAGCTATAATATGGATCATAAAGGGAGATCAAAGAATGTCTCGGATAAAGAAGCCCGATGTTGTCTAGAACAAAACTCGACCTTTGGGTGCCGAAGATGAGACACAAAAACAAAAAAAATTTCCTTTTTGCATCTGGCGGTGTCACAAATTTGCACCAAAATGACGGTTGACATGTTGCATACCCGGATAACGGAAGTTGAGGCAATTGTTAATATCCCAAGCCGTTAAAGGCGAAAAGAAAATTGTCATTCGTGTGAAGTCGGTGCTGCGGTTTCGGTGGAAATTTTATTTAAATTTTGAAAAAATGATGTAAAAGTTTGATTTTGTTGCATTTTTTTTGCGTAAATTTGTAGATTAGTGTGTGGTGCATGAAATAATGTAAAAAGTTGCATGAAATTCGACGAAATTTGTGGTTTTTGAAATGTTGCACGGTGGGGTGCTCCCGGGGGCAATGGGAAAATCTTCAAATCGCGAAAAGTGTTTAAAAAGTTCATTTTGTTCCAATTTTTTTTGCATAAATGTGAAGATTAGTGTGTAATGCAAGCAATTATGCAAAAAGTTGCATGAATTTCGACGAAATTTGTGGTTTTTGAAAAGTTGCAATGTGGGGTGCTCCCGGGGGCAATGAGAAAATCTTCAAATCGCGAAAAGTGTTTAAAAAGTTTATTTTGTTGCATTTTTTTGGCATAAATTTGTAGATTAGTGTGTAATGCAGTCAATTATGCAAAAAATGCCATGAAATTCGACGAAATTTGTGGTTTTTGAAAAGTTGCAAAGTGGGGTGCTCCCGGGGGCAATTGAAAAAATCTTCAAATCGCGAAAAGTGTTTAAAAAGTTTATTCTGTTGCATTTTTTTGGCATAAATTTGTAGATTAGTGTGTAATGTAGTCAATTATGCAAAAAATGCCATGAAATTCGACGAAATTTGTGGTTTTTGAAATGTTGCACGGTGGGGTGCTCCCGGGGGCAATGAGAAAATGTTCAAATCGTGAAAAGTGTTGTAAAAGTTTAATTTCGATGCATTTTTGTTTGCCAAAAAGAGAAGATAAGTGTTTAGTGCATGAAATAATGCAATGTTTTTGAAAAAAAGGGCAATTGGTGTTTTTTTTTATTCGTTGCTTCTGCAATGTGTGCGAAAAAAAGCCCACTGTGCAGTGAAATGTGTGAAAGAGTGTTTCCAGAGCGCCTCAACAACACATCTTATCTCATCGCATCAGCTTCAAGAGCATTGAGGTAGGTTCTTTCTGCTTTTTGGGCTTGTTCAACAGCATTTTGATTCATTTTTTCTCTTCCTTTGCAGTCAATTTCATCTGTGATCGAGGTTCAAGCTAAATTGGGGTAAGTTTTCGTTGATTTTGGCTTGTAGTGAAGTAGATTGACACTGCAGGCACTTGTTTGTTTCAAAAAAGAACCCCTCTGCCTGCAGTGTCTTCAAAAGATGAACACATTTGTGGCATTTTCGACGAAAAAAAGACCATCATTTTGTTTCAAATCAATATTTTCTCATTTATTTGTTTCCTATGCAATTAGATAAAAAAATAAAATAAAATAATAATTAACAATAAGCTGCGAAATAAATTATTACAATTAGTGATTGTAGATTGTGACGTGTACGGTTTTGTTTTTCGATTGTTTTTTTTTTCATTTTTTTTTTGTTGTTGTCTTGATTGTGCTTTAAGTATTAGATATTAAATAACAAACAATATCTTGAACAAATCATATACATACTCTTCCTCTGTGTGAATGCTCAACAAAAGCAACGTAAAACTGGATTTAAAAAGAAAAAAAAAGTAAAAAAAAAAGAAAACACACATCATCACTTGCGGTGCGTCTGAGATATGCTGATGCGACTGGTGATGTTAACAAAAGAAAGCAGGGTTACAGTTTTTCTATTCCTTGTATAGTTTACCAAATGAAATATTATAATCTATTTTTGCTCAGTGTCAAAAATGTAATAATATTCGAAAAAAAACCATTTTCTTCTTCAACTCTTTGCATGCGGCGCGTGTATGTCTGAATTTTGAATGATTTTGAGTTGGAATTTTCCCGAAGGGGGGGTGAATGGAAAAATGGGGGGGGGAGCTACAAAAAAAAAAGCAAAATGATTGGGGTTGTTTGTAAGAAGTTCTTAAAGTATGTGCATGGATTTGGTGTGAGTTTGTTTCCATGTTAGAAGGTCTTTATTGATTTTTTTTTTGTTTTTTTTTGTCTGTACAATTCTTATACACTTGGTCTTGCAATTGAATGCCGTCGATAGCGATTGTCGAGGAGGATTGATGGAGTTATTTGTCTTCTCACGAGCCGGATTCAATGTGAAATGATTAAACGTAACAGGTACACGTGTAGCGCCTTGTAATTCTTGTTGTAATTCTACGTTTTGATAACGATGGGGGGGGGGGGGGGGGGGGGGGAGGTTTCTACAAATGTGAATGCATGTTGCTTCTAAATCTCAAGAGTTCGTCATTCCTTATCAGGTTTGTGGTGAGGGAGGTCCACTGTAGCCGCATTCCTTATGCAAGTACGTTGATTATTTGTGCAATGTGACACACTGAGTCATGGGAACTATTGTAGATTCAGCTGAACGATTGGATGACTCCTTGGGTGGATTTTCAGAAGGGCTGTGAATTCCCAGGAATGTCTATCTATTGGAAGGCAGTGAAGCTATGACAATTGCTGAGATTTTGGCAGTTTTCTTTTCGTTTCTCTCTCTCTCTCTCTCTCTGGCAATTGTGTGGAAATCAATGAACAGGACGAACTACGGTGAACTAATGTGAACTGAAAACGACTCGGCAGTGTGTGAACGAAATCGAAAAGAGCCAGACAGGGAATGAATGTGCTTCTTTCAGGCGTTGACAAAGGAAATATGATCGAATTAAGGTCAAATTATGTGAAAAAAAAAAAATACAAACGAAAAAAGCCAAACTTCACATTATCGCCGTCGAGACTAAATACAGATCCATCGTTCCTCCTTCGCATTTTAACTCTATCCTTAAATCTCTTAGTTTACAACGTGTTTGTTTTTTTTTCTAGTTTTTCTGAATATGACATACTATGTACACTCTCTCAATTCAATTTGCGTTCTCCTCTGAGGTAAACAGTGAGTTTCTTGTTCAGCATTTTGCTTTTACATGTATGTTCTTGTATATATATTCTATGCACACTAAGCCTATTCATTGAAAATAGGAAGGCATTTTAAATATCTTTAATATGTGGTTGTTGTTTTTTTGTTGTTGTTTTTTTTTACTGTTGTTTTTTTTTTTCCTTTTGTCTGATAATAAATAGTATGATGATTAATGTTTTAATTTTTTTTTCTCTTCATTTTGTTACTCTTTTTTTTTTCTTCTCTCATTTTACGTGATTTTTTTTGTTTTTGTTTTTTTTTTTTAGTTTGTTTCCTTTATTGATGTACACATACATATATGTTTATATATTAAAGCGTTTCAATCAGAATTTAAGGAAAAAAATATTAAAATTCTGCTTTTAGTATATATATATATTTTTTGTTTTTTGTTTTTTTTTTGTTCAATAAAAATATTTAAAGCACTGCGTTTTTAGTTGGTTTTTTTTTGTCTATATAAGTATAGAGTTTTTTTTTTGTTTGTTTGTTGTTTTAATTTAAGCATCAAAGTGATATAGAGTGACCTAGTGGGAGGTTGTTTTTTTTTTTTGATTTTTTTGTTCGTTTATTTTTGCATTTAGTGTGAAATGAGGTGAATTTTGACTGTCAAATGTGATAAAGCTCTCTATTTGACATGCAGTTTATGAAGGTGGTGTTGACAGTTTGACGAGCAATGAATGGGTGTTTCTATTTTTTGGTAGGTTTGTATAAATTTACTTAGTTTTTGTGTCTTTTTTTTTTTTTGTCAAATCGGTTTATTTTTTCCCATATCATAACTAAATCACTCTATATCAATAAGCTTACATATAGTATATATCGTTAAGGACTAATATACATATATATATATATTTTTTTTCTCTTCAAATTTCTATATATTCACAGATAAATATCGATTTTTCATGTTTCTTTTTCATTTTTTTTTTTTTGTTTAATTTTGAATAATTAAAAAACAATTTGTTCAAACTTACGTCAAAAATATTATTTTTTTTTCTTTCTTTAAACTGGTAGACATTTATGTATACATATATATATATTTAGTACATATATATAAAGCTTAAATATTTATATAAATTTTTAGTCGTTTCCTAAGGTATAATAATATTTATAGGCAATCGTTACCACATTTAGTTTGTTTACACATTTCTTTTTTGTTTTAAATTTAAATTTAAGGACACATTTATGAATTTTTTTTTCTTTTTGTTTTTTGTTTAACATTTCGTTTTTTTTTTGTTTTGTTTTGTTTTGTTTAGCTTACAATTGGTTTTGCTTGGTTTGTTTAGAATTATATCACCTACGAAATATCATTTAAATGGTTTTTTTCGTGTTTTTCTAAACAGGTTTCTTTTTTTTTTTTTTAAGCCAAAATTTGGGGAATTTTTCGAGGTAAACGAAAGAAAAAAATTATAAAATGATATATATGAATAGCCAGAATTTTGATTTTAAGCATAGTTTTGTATATATCAATGCGATTCAAGCGAAATAATATGGAAGAAAAAAAAAATGTAAGGGGAATTTAAAAAAATATATATATATTACGTCTGGTCTAACACACATTTAAGAACGTTACATTTTAAGGAATGTTATATAAATATTTTTAAATTTGAAATATTTTTTGTTTTTTTGTTTTTTGTTTCTCTTTAAAAGTTAAGGCATTTTTGATTTAAATTTTAAACATACTCATAAAAAAAAGGCAAATCAACAATAAGAAGTTTCCGTTTCCTTCCACAGTTAAATTTTTTTGTTTTTGTTTTTTTCTTTGTTCTTTGATTTCTTTTACATTTTGAGGTAGTTAAAGCCACAGACAAACAACGCGGATCGTCAATTCGATACTAGTATATTCGAGATGATCTTCGGCTAGTGATTGTTCAGACAAAGAGACAGACAGAGTGAGAGATAGAGATAGAGATAGAGAGCAAGACAGACACTCTAGCTGATGCTGGTGATTGTTTCTGTTTTCTCATTTTTTGACTAGCTTTGTTCATGTCTACTGTTTGCTGTTGCATTTGAAACCGTTAGAGATGTAGTATGAATTTCTGATATGTGAGAAAAACTGTCGTGGGTCAAGTCCTAATCTACACATTTTCAACCAAAAAAAAAAACGAAGGACACATCATGAATGTAAGAAGAAAGGCACTTAAGAAGAAACTCGAACACACAAACACAAACTAAATGTCCTCGATCGTAACAATCACATGCCGTCAAAAAAAAAAATAAAAAAATAAAAAACAACAATTCTTTAAACAATAATGGACGCCATTGCATGACTTTCCCTGTCTATCTGTGGCTTTTCTGTTTTCATTCTGGTTTCTTATCTCATCCTCCTCCTTCTCCACAACACAACTCCAAATTCTATACACAGTTAGATGCTTTGCTTACATACAAAAAAAAAAAAAAAGTAGGGAAATAGATACAAAAACGAACGATTTTTTTTTTCTGATTAAGATAATTATTGGTACAAAAGAAAGAAAGCGAAAAAAAAAAAAGAAAAAAAGGGTAAGAGAATAAGTTTCAATCAAGAAACTATTCCCCATGCTCGTACAGCAGGAAGAACTCATCTCACGCCAAGCAACCACCGTTCGCCATGTGCGAGAGGGCCACACCAGTGTCCAAGTCGACGAATTCCGAATCGGTACCGTCGCCGGTCAGTTGCGAGAGGAAATCCGAATCCTGTACCGAGAGCAGATCGTTTTTGATTGAAATATGATCGTGGAAGGGCACTATCGTCGTTGTGCCACCCATGGGGGCATGGAAGTCGACAATGTTGGCATTGTGATTGCTCGTGTTGTTATTGTTGCAGGTATTGCTGCCATTGCTGGTGTGTTTCAAATCGAAGGTATTCGCCTCGAAGAGGAAACGTTCGGCACTCTGAGCGGTCGTGTATGGACTCTGAGAATCGACCAGTTCGTTCTTCACAAAGTCCGATGCTGTGTCAGAGGTTGGCGTTAGGCCGCTGTCACAATTTGGAATGTAATCGGTTAGATGGGGTAGAGTGCCGTTGTGCGACTGGCTGACAACTGGATGGTGTTGCAAATGGTGATGTTGCTGCTGCTGTTGCTGCTGATGGAGGTGGGATTGTTGCTGCATCTGTGACAGGCAGACATCTTGGGCGGGTGAACTCAAATAGCCAAGCTCTTGAGCCGATGGCGATGGCTTACAGTAGCCATTCGGGATGATGTCCGATGGATGATGATTATTTGATGCTTGCTGATGATGTGGAGAATTTGGTATCGCAGCTGTTGTGGCTTTGAAGACGTTACTGCGATTGTTGATTGTTGACATCGGTGGTATAACTGTTCGTTGTGGTTGTTGTTGTTGTTGTTGTTGCTGCTGCAGCGGCTGCGTAGGTGTTGTCGCCTGCTGTCGTGTAATCGGTGACGGCGACTGCGATGGTTGCAAAGGCTTAATGTCTAGCTGCAAATCGGCCAGATACTTTGAGGCAGGTGATTCTAAGAACTTTCCCGGTAAATTATAGCCGCCCCTTCGAACACAGGTTGTCGCGTGACCCTGCAGCATGTCGATCAATGACTGACGTTCCAATTCGTAGCTTCGCACTTGTTTCTTCAAATCGATGTTGGTCTCGTCCAGTTGTTCGGATTCTTTGATCAGATTTTGCGTACGTTCACGTTTCTTCATGCGACACTTGGTGGCGGCGATCTTATTGCGTTCACGTCGTCTCCTACGCCTATCCTCGTCCTCGGGTGTGAGGCCTTTGGCTGATTTACTATCACAATCCTCATCGCTGGTGTCTTCATCTTTGCGGGAGCACTTTGAGGTGGTCTGCTCGGAGCCCGAACTCGATTCGCATGTGGACAGCTTTCGTTTGCTTTGAATGGAGAGTTTTAGGCCAGCTTTGATTAGTTGCGAGCATGTCTGAAAGGAGAGAGAAACAAAAATGTTGAATTATTGAATGTGTATAGACACACACACACACACGCACACATGCGACATGCATATGCAAGTCGATTCAATTCACAAAAGAAAACAAGTCGACTCGTGAGTGACCAACAAAAATACAAGCTTCCATTTTTGGAACTTGCAATCGCAACGTACAACTGCTACCAATTTGGATATTGGTGACAGACGTGTTTTGAGATTTTTTATTTTTTTTTTTTTTTATTTTCACGTTTCATTATTAACGAGCACAACATACATGACTGTGCAGCAGAAGCAGCAGCCAGCTACAGTGTGTTACACAGCGCGGAGTGCCATTTTGGTTTCTCGCTTGTGTGCATTGATTTCGGAGAACCCAAATAAGAAGCAGACATAAAAAAATAAGACAAATTTTTGAATGGAATTGAAGGGCAAATGAAGAGTAAAATTCCTTGGCAATTTAAATAAAAGCGAAAGTTATGCCCGACGGCGGCGGGTCGCTTCTCTGAATCATTCAGTCGCACCAGATGACCATCTGGTGGATCTGGATGAAATTCAATCGTTCGCCGTCTGCTTGGCTGGTCGAAATCTGTCTGGGGCGGTTATTTTCAGTTCCTTACCGCAAATGTCATTCTAATGACATTTAACAACTTAAATTGATTTTTTTGCGCAAAGGCAGCTCACTCTCCCTCAGTTGGTGAATTATGAAAGATTCTTATCGCCACCAACAGTGTGGCATTGCATGTCGCACGCTACGATGAAAGGGGGGATGCCTGTAAGCCTTTACAAACAAAAAATCCCCCCCAACACACTCAAAGTCGCATTCATTCTCAGACCAGACTTGTGACAGTATGCACTTACATATTGGAACACTCATACGTCGCGTCGCTTCTGTGCAACATGCACCCGCCAGCGGTGTCCAATCAAAGCGAATGTGGTTGACTTCTCTGACAGATCGCCTCATTAATGAAATTTTTAAGTAAATGCCTGAAAGAGGCGCGCAAGGCGGATCAATTCGGTATTGAATGGAGGGAACTCAGTTTGGCTGGTGCAAAAATTGAGTGCTTCACGGGTCAAATAGGTTGCGTTGCGCATTTGAAAGTGATAAAGCAGCGGGTGCCTTGTATGTCCCTCCAACGTGCTGGTCCCACTTAAGACATCTGATGAGGGAGGAAACATTTTTCATTTTCACAATCCACATAAATTGGGTGTAAATTGCTGCCACCACTCAAAATGCAATCTAGGCCAACGTAAGGAGGAACAAGAAAAAAAAATAAATCATCATGTTTTGGCCATTTCTGGAAAGCACTACAATGTACGTGCCTGTTTTTTTTCTTCTTCTTCTTTTGAACTGCCTACATGGTCATTGTCTTCCACTTGTCCGTTTTCATTGCACTTGCCCCCAGCCCGAGGTGGAGAGGGCGAGACAGAGAGAGAGATCTTTCACCTGTCTGCGATACGAACGCGAACCTATTGTGAGCGGCACTTCCAAAAATGGTCATAAGGTTTATTATTATTTCTTGTCCCGCGAAAACATAATCAAATCTAGGTCAGAGCCGTTGTGTGTGTGTGTTCGGTTCGGCGTTGTCTCAGCCCTTTGATGCTTGCCGAAAATTAAAGTAACCACAAAGCTTTGCAGATCCTTATCAGACATGGCTGATGCTTTTTGAGACGACTTGTGTTGACGTTGATGCGCCACCAACTCATAAAAATGAAAACAAAATTCTACGAAATGACGAACCCGAGCAGTCGACATGTTTATATTGCCAAAACGTGATTTATAAGACAAACACACGCGGGGTCTGCGGCTCGAACATGACTTTGGAGTGAAATTCTCGGATTGATTAGGTGTTGCTTTGCCTTCCCTCCACCCTCTCCACCCGCTCTGCATATCGACACTGTGATTGAAGGGCGAGACGATGAGAAGCAATGCACACGCAAGGGCATAGTTTATACGCTTCTCTCGCCGCGTTGTGAATCCCAAATGGGACGATACACATCAAAGATACAAATCATCGTGAATTTCATAAATTTTGTTGGTTGTGTGTGTGGAGGGAATATGTGTAACGAGGTCTGGCCAACGCCGCCGTGTTGAACCATGTTTATTGTGTTTGATTGCATTTAAGTAATTAAGCTCACTACTGGCTGCTGTGAGGTTTTTGTTTATTTACTCTGCCGAGTGGATATATAAATTACGACAGTTTTGGGTCAAGATAGCTCGCGAATGTATGTGCTCCCGTGTTGAGTTTCAGGAGAGGAACTCCTCAAAAGGTGGAGTCCATCAAAAAAAAGAAAAAAGAAAAAGGAAAGTGTCGATGAAGGAATTCCAGAAAAAAAGGTGGATCCCTACCACGCCCAAAAAAGGAAGGTGCGCGCTGAGTGAAGTGCCAGTGGTCCGCACAAGAAGATTAGGTTAAAGTTTATTGGTTTGTCAAAAGTTGCACGTCTCCCTTTTATGCCCATTTCCGCTGAACCGTCCGACGATGTGGAGGATTCGCGAGATGTTCTTCAATGACGCCCACGGGAGTGTATGAGATTTTGGTGTGGGTTTCTTGCGGTGTGTGTGGGGGAGTAGGGTTTATTTATGCAAGAATTTGCTCCTACCTGGTTGCTGGAGGGACGTACGAAGGATTGACGAAAATCTCAGCTTAGCTTAGCAATTAGTTTAATAAACGAGAGACTCACTACAGCCAGGTATACAGGGGAGTATATAAGTAGCATCGACAACCTTTTTTTCGCCCCAAACCCCCCAATGACACATCTCTGCCCCCAAGCAGCTTTTCTTGACATACTATTGGCTGAGAAAAAAAACCGATTCAACAGCAAATAGAAGGCTATTATAGAAATGAATCACTTAATTTGCATTTAATTTCGTCGTAACTTCAGTGCAATCGTCTTCCCATCAGAAGTTCAACCTATAAGATCACCGATAGGCGTTGCGATTATAATTAAATGATTCAAAACTTCATCTTCATGTGTTTTGAACTCGTATCGCCATATGCACCACCTCTCGATCAATCAGCCTTAGAGCAAAATTTGTCATCTCAAGCACTCTCCTCTACACCCTGTGCCGGCCATTTATCAAAGGAGATACAGAATTTGCATTTATTTTGCATATGCAGGTCAATGTCGTGTGAGAAAAATATTGTTTAATTTACTTTTTTTTTTTGTTCTGATTTAAGATTTCTGTTTCTGTTCTCTGCTTTATATGCACGATGGTCGTGGGCGGGTTTCCGTGGGCGTAGTAGATGTTAACAAATGTTGTGCACAAATGTCGCATCTCATTCGAAGCTCTCTGTGTGCGTGGAAGAGTGGATATTTCATTCAATTACTTTCCGACGGGATGTCATTTGTATAAAATTTACATTTTTATTGAAAGAACTCCACACAGGAGAGCGTAAAGAAAAAAAAAATTGATTTCGATTTAGAAATTGCAATCTAATTGATTGTGTATCACCGTCACACATTGGGGGGCGCCGAGGGGGAGGCGTTGTGTGTTTGATGCAATGGTGAAGACAAATCAAATTAAAACAGACTATAAAAAAATAAATGAGAATGAAAATAATTGAATAAATTACCTGTTGAACGCTTGGCGTTGTAGCTGTGCCGGCGGGTGAGTCAAGCGGTGAACCTGAAGAACTGGAATGACTGCTATCCTGTGATATTGCCTGAAATTAATTCCCAATAAACACACATACTTGTTATATAAAAACAGCAAAAAAAAAAAACAGACAAATCGAATTAAGTTAGAATCTTAAAAAAAGCAAGAACAGATTGACAGGTATGAGTACTGAAATGAAATATTGTGGACAGATTCAAATCGCGACCGACTTAAGCGGGTTTTTGGAAGCGTCCATACTGGTATTTGCTGGAGATCTGCATATGATGATTGAGTCATAATGAAATTTTGACTTTTTTTTTGCGGTTTTTTTGAAGCGTCTGTTTACTGTATTTTATGGAAATTTTTTTGGCACTTTTCTAGAACGGAATAGAACGTTGGGCTTGAGTTTGAGAAAGTTGTTGCAAATATTTGATGGTTTGTGACTGTTGGCTGAAGCTGGCGACTGATTAATGGAGGTTATTCAGTTGTCTTCGGTTGGGCGCCAGTGTACTCTGAGGTATAGGTGACGTTTTAAAAATATCCTGGCGAAGACTGCTGATGTTTCAGGAGGAAAAATCGATTGGATTTCAGATTTAGGCAAAAGAAGAAATTGTTTGATCAGCTTAGAGTTGTGATGTTTCCGAGAGGAAACCTATTGGCGATTGTTTGATTAGCCTAGAGTTGTAATTTTTCAGAGGGAAACCTATTTTTAGACAAAAGAAGCAATTTTTTGATCAGTCTACAGGCGAAAAAAGTTTATATACAGCTTCTCCTTCTTCTTTGGCTGTTGCTACAATTCGTGGTGGACCTGGAGCTCAGCCAACATGCCACTCAGTCCTAGGCTACAGCTTCTAGTGCCAGAAAAGAATCAGTGAACCTGCTCCAGGAAAGCACTATTCCACTATCTGTAAAGCCACAGTCCTTACAAAAAAAACCATGGACCTCAGCCAACATGCCTCTCCATCCGAGGCAACAGCTTCTAGTGCCGCAAATTCAGTGAAGCTGATCCAGGAAAGCACTATTCCACTATCTGTAAGGCCACAGTCCTTCAAAAAAAAAAAACCACGGGGCCTCAGCCAACACGTCTCTCCATCCGAGGCTACAGCATCTAGTAACGGAAAATCTTCTAAGAATCTTCCACTATCTGTAAAGTCACAGTCCTTCGAAAAAAAAACCACGCTACGACGATGAAACGATGCAAATAAAAAAATATATAAACAAATTTAAGTCCTCTATTTACCTGTGGATTTGTTGAATTAAAATTCCGCACCGCTATCCCTTGCGTTGTTATAAAATTATAATTATCCATTGGATTTGACATCGCTATCAATGAGTTGACAATCTCCGGCGTCTTTGGCGTGGAACACAGCCCACTGCCATCGATGCCCAAGAGCGATGTCGGCGGAATATTTAAATTGAACATTCTCATTGAATTATATGAACAAAATATTTATCTCATAAAAACGAACGAAAAAATACACCAAAAAAAAAAAAAAAACACTTGTTAACGTCCGCACCGAATATTTGAAATATTTAAAAAAGCCGAACAAACGAAAACAAAACTTAAAGATGGAAAGAAAGAAAAAAATATAAGCAACACTTCCTCGAACTAGACTTGTTCCTTTCTTCTTTTTTTATGCGTATGTGGTTCTAGCTTCGTTTTTTTTTTTTGATTTTTTTTTCTTGTGTATGTTTATGTATAAATATAATTATTAAGCTTAAAATCACAGTTAGATGGTTAGTTTTGGTTGTTTTGGTAAATAAATATAAATATATTCTTTTAAATCACAAAAATTACACTTTTTCTTGTTGTTTTTGTATATAGATAAACCTTTCTTTTCACTTTCACTACGGTCTAGATTTGTGGCCATTTAGAAAAATAAGAACACTTGAGATAGATTTTTTTTTTTTTGTTTTTAAATATATTTTTTTTATTTTTTTATTTAACTTGTTCGTCTTTTTGCGCAAGATATCTGAAATGAAATGAAATGAAAAGAAATACAGATCAGAACTAGAGTCATTAGTTAAAATATGATAAATTGTCTGCTAAGTGAGCTTTATCATCTATGTAAAGGAATACGAGAGAATCGAGTTGAAGAAGAGTATAGGGAAGCGTGTGGTGTTTAATTAAGTGCATTTGGTTAAATTCACTTTTATCCTTTTTCAATTGTTTCCAAGGTTGAGTAGTAAAATAAATTAATAATAGACAGCACTGAGCACAGAGAGAGCGATAGTAAGTCTTTAAATAAATGGAATGGAACGCGTTGATAATTAGAATTAATTAGAATTTTTGTTTAAGAACCTCCCGAAAAAAAAAGAACAACAACCGAAAAAAAACTTCAACCCCAAAAAAGAAGAAGCAAAACCACTGAACGTGGCCTCATGTCTGGCTGGATGTGTGTCTTTATGCGTTCTCCAATCAAGCCAATTTAGAGACTGCTTTAATTAATGGTTAATGGAATATTGAGCATGATAAAGCAGCAGAGAACAATTGTGGGAGTAGAAGGAGGAAATCATTTGTGTTGATTCTTGTTGTTTTTTTTTTTCTTTTCATTCTGTAGATAGTGGATTTATGACACTGAACTTTAGTTGGCATTCGCGTCTGTATGTGAAGTGAGAGTCAAAATTGCTAGCCATCAATCTTCGCCAGTAAATAGCAATTATAATTAAATTAACCTACCCCCCTCCCTCCTCCTCCTCCTCTCTCACAATGTGGTACATCTGTTGAAGACATCTAACAAGTGTGTAGGCAAATAAATTCTTTAAAAATCATTTGCCAAACAGATGTGTGCCTACTGCCACCCAATAAATTCAATAAAAAAAAACCATCTGAAGACCTCCAAAAAAAAAAGAGCGGAGAAATTCAGTCACAAGAGGATTCTTCTTTCGAAAGAAGACGCGTGAAGTATCAGCTTTAAAGAGCCAGATGTTTCTTGACTCTGCCAATCATCAGGATTTATTTGCCTTACATTTTTTTCTCAACCCCCCTCCCCCTCCTCCCTCTCTCCCCACCACCCCTTCTCTCTGCTGCTTCGACACACATTATTCTATTGCAATTGGGAATATATACATATACATGTGGAAACACATTCCTTGTTGGAGTTCAAATGAAAACAGAGTTAAGCTTGTGTCTTCTCTTGTAATTTAGTGTATATAGATACATTTTTAATCTCTTTTTTTTTTTTTTGTCTTGTTTGGCTCTCTTTCTGTTGCTTGCTGGTTTTTTGGTTTGATTTATGGTGTAGATGGATTTTTATGGATGGAATTTGTCTGCTTTTTTGGCAACTGATGAAGACCAGAATAGCCCAACGAAGAAAATGCAAAAAGGAAACAAACAGAAAGAAAAAGAAAAAAAAGAATTAAATAATATTTCAAAGCATTAGTCGTCGTGAAGGCTTTACGCGGGTAATAATGGTCAAAAGAGCATTAAGATTGGTCTTGCTACGTTGATTTTTGTTTTGAAAAACCCCGTCCCAACTCAGGTAACAATAAAAGAAGTAACTAAAGACGAACAAAAAAAGCTAAAAATGAGATAATAAACCAAATGCGTCGGTTGTTCCACTAAAGTGGACTTGTCTTCAATTCTAATTAAGTCGCCATTTAAAAGACAATTCTGTGAAAAAGGTTTCCTACCCGTCGGATATGTGTATTCGTTATTTTTTTTTTTTTTTTGTTCATAATTCTGAATTATGTGAAAAGCTTCCTCTTAATTTGCTGATACTTATCTGAATTACTCAAACACACTGATCTTGAGGCAGACAAATTGAATGACAGTCTTTAATTTTAGCCAATGAATTGAGTGGACTTTGGGGAAATGGGGGGTTTTTATTCGAATTTCTGGTGTTGGTTTATAGAATTTTCGTCTTTTCTTTAAAAAAAAAAAAAACGTCTTCTTAAATTATGTTTGTGGGGAATCCGAGAATTTTCGGCTGGTTCTTGCTGCCCGGTTTCCGACCTCGCTTGTGAATCATCAAATCACCGCGTTTCACGAGTACGGCGCTGTCCTCCGGAATACTGCCGTCATCATCGCCTTGCACTACCGAGTCGCAATCACCGGATTGTGTGGAAGGCGGTAGAGTGTACACGTGTCCAGAGCCCGACAGTGTGGTGCTTGAGTTATGGTTGTTCCCGATGACTAGATAATCACTTGATCATTGCTAAAGATGGTTGTGTTCGAGGAGGTCGCCACTGCTGCAGCTTCTCCTGCTGACTGAATTTGGTTAGAGACAGACTGTGATGATGCAGCCGTTCCTTCCTTTGCGACCTGATGATATTTTCTTGAAAAAACTTAATTTGCTGCAATTTGCTTAGCTTTACTTCACACGGCGATCCGTAAAGGCGAGTTTGCTGTGACGCTGCATTCGATGCAACATCCTGCGAACTCATAGCTCCTACGTTGTACATATTAAATGACTGGTGGAATGATTTCGAGCTCGACAAGCATATCGGATACAGTAGCTTTGCTTAATCAATAAATAAGGTTACGGCAAAGATCCCCAGTAATATAATAAAACAATATGGGTGGCGCTACAGCCACCTAGCTTCTCAGCAACCACTCGTGTTGTGCGTGCTATCACGAGTGGAAGGGACCTATGCCGACTCCGAACGGTCAAGTTTGAGAAGCCTTTTCTAGACAGTTAGCATTGCCAAACTCTAATCGAAAGAGATGAGGCCGTGAAAAGTATTTCTTGTCGTACCAGGAATCGAACCTAAACAGGTAGGTCCGGGACAGACTCCACGGGCCACCACAAAGATCCCCATTATCCATCCAAAAGGCCAACATCGGCCCCTCAAATGGCCGACAAACTGCGATTTGATTAGGTGACTAGGTTTTCAAACATTTGACCTCATTTCGAAGAGAAGACTCGGCTCGTCTGGAATCGACAGACAAACATCAGACCAGGACTGATGTGTATCCCTAACCTTCATCTCTTTTCTCTCTCTGCCGCCTCACTACACCACTGCACACACACCCGCACACTCAATCTAACTAATTAAACAGGCCAGCCTCAGTGGAACACACACCGGCGTGTTGTTAAAAGACCCAGGGGCCGAGGGGGCGGTGTATTCAATTAATTCGAAACGATAATGTGTTTTCCTTTGAAGTGTTAATTTCAATTCTCACTTCTTCCTCTCATCATCTCGCTAATCAGACATTCGCTTTATGCGTTCTGTTCTATCTGCACTTCATTACACTTTCGCATGTACACTGACCCATCCGCACATCCCTCCCGTCGCACAACAATGGCGACTCAAATTCAAAAAAAAAAAAAAACAAACAAACACCACTCATACTCAACAATTGAGCGACTAATTAAAATAAGAAGCTAACTACAGCTAAACAAACTTCCGCACACATATGCCTGTATAAGGGTGAAATTAAATGCACAACAGGAACAAAAAAGACCCCACCACCTCCTCCGTCCCGTTTGCCAGACAGTTTGTCTGTGACCTACATACACGCCATTTGTTAAACGTACAATTCATTCGTTTTGTGTGGTTCTTGGAAAATTGTAAAAAAACAAACACACACATATACAGAAGTCCAATCATTTGACATTTTATGTGCACTTTACTGTTTTTAATTCCTTCATGGCTGAGTTGCGCCGCTGGGTCGCCGAGCTGGTTCTGCCCACCCACCCAGGGGGTATTTTTAAAGAGTTCATAAATTGCCCTAAAACAATGCCGAGGCGCTCTCTCTCTCTCGAAGGAGGTGCCGGTCATAAACAATACACACACACTAGCTGGCAAAAAAAAATATAAAAACAAAAATAAATAAAATAATTCCTCACATATAGTTTCGTGACAAATGGGTTGAGGTTGGGTTGAGACCTTCTGAATGTCAAATGGATTCGCGATGGAGGCGAAGGATTCAAGGGTGGATCCGGTGTATACACGTACATTTCTCACCTCGCCCACTTGACCTAATTACCACTTGGATACCGCGTGATATTTTGCGCTGTTTTTTTTTTTTCTTGTTTCCTCCTGAGATCCTGTGCAGATCGTTTACTTTAAAGCGTGTAGTTTGTTTTTTTTTTGGTATGATTAAATCATGAATGATAGGGACTTCTGTTGTGGCATTGCTCATCGGGCAGTAAAAGCGTGTAAAGCGAACTTTTATTGAGCGATATACATGTGTTGTCCTATTTGTAATTTTCACCAAGAATGAATCAACTCTTGCCGGCTTTATGGATGTTTCATGCGACTTCTCTGGGGTGGAGTGGGCGGTGGGGGGGAGGGCGTCAGTCACGGGCACAAGGGTTGACGGGTTTTGATTATTGATATTAATGTCCTTTGAAGTTGTACTTCATGTGTGCTGTAAATCAATCCCTCTTGTCGTATATACACGACATTTATATATATACATTTTTTTCTCTTCGCCATTTGTGACTGTAAAGGTTGAGATTTATTACTGAAACTGATGTTCTTTCGTAGGAAGTGTGTATACTATACAAGGTCGGATGTTTGTTCGTTCGTTCGTTTTATTTTTTATTTTTTTGCTCTTGCTCTATTGATTTTGCCGATGAGTGTAACTTCTCAAATAGACGACTGAACGAAATGAAACGAAACGAAACTATTGTACGACCGATTGTCGTCGGTTTCCGCAGATTGTGTGAGGATGTGACTCATTGTGTGGTTGCAGATTGTTAAGGGAACGATCTAGAAACTGAAACTGATGGACGCAGCACAGCAAACATGAATAAATACTCGTTTCATTTCTCTCATTTCACATAAAAAAATAATTGAAATCATTTCCTCATTTCCTCTTCACTAATATATAATTAAGCAAAATTACAAGTCACAAATGATCGTTCAGTCAAATCCGCAACCAATTAACTCTCAAACACCGTTTACATTTACTACGGATACGTGGTGTACCCCTCCCCAATCCACCACCCAAGAGCCACAGAGCCAAAGCCAATCGGTTGAACAGTAAAACAAAACGACGACGAACAACAAAAAAAAAAAACGCCCCAACCACCACAGTCGGTCGCTGCTAATAATTACTGCATCTTTTGTGTGTCTTTCAAACTCAGGCCGTACATATTAAATACAGAAATATTTATACAAATTCCCCGAGATCTGCGGGAGAAAGAGAGAGAGAGAGAGAGAGAGGCGACCGACCTACTGCTTTGCCTCCTGCCGCACTGACGGCACTTTTCGTCTTTGCCGGTATCCAACGATCGCACACGACCGCGGTGTTGTTGCCGGCCGGCGCGGTCTGTTTCTGTTGACTCTCTACCACCCCTCCGCCTCCACCTCCACCACCCCATTTTGTAGAATTTTAAAAGCTTTTTGTTATTTTTCTCCCGCTGTCGGTGTCGATGCACATTTACACCTTTCAAGTTGATTCAACAAACATGGAAAAAAAATAGAAAGAAAAGCCCCGAGAAGCGGTGTGAAAATTTGAAATATTTTAAGTGCTTTGCGTGAATTTCGAATGCAAGCCGTGACCCCAAAAATCAAGCAAAAATGCATTGTCTGTGTACTCGAATCATCAACTCTGGAGCTTTTTTGTATGCACATTTAGATTGATGATTTGCAACTGAATACCATCAGACAGTGGCGCCACACAGATATGTCTCGTGTACACCCTGTAAAATGTGGGGTAAACCAGCCGAACCGACAGTGAAGAGCTGACACGACAAATAATGAGATTGCAGAATAGTTAATCGCTTATGCAATTTTCCTATCAATGCACACACTCTCGCTCGCAGTCAAGTGGTGATGTGATGTGAACGAGCGCAAAACAGTCCGTCCGTCGCCCCCCCCTATTGTGTGTGTGTGGAGATGACGACGACGTGTTGAGCCTCCATCATCTATCTTGTAGTCCTTGCTTTCAAATTGAGCCACACAACCACCCCCCACCACCCCCCACTCATGCACAGCCATCTCTCATCTATCAATATTTTTCTCGCCTCTCTCCCTAGACAGGCTGTCTTGTATATTTATTTATTCTGTGAACAAAATTTAATTGAATTTCAAATTAAATTTATGGTTCAAGTCAACATAAACATTTGGCCAAAAATAACACATACATACACACACACACACGCATCCATAGAGCAGCATTTCATGGAGCTGCGCGATATCGACGAAAAATGTGGTTTGAAAAACGGATTGATTCAAATTTGATTAGGAGAGATACACACTTTCCTCCTCACCGGCGCGTCGTCTTCGTCAGTGATCGCCTCATAATTCAATTTCAATTGAATTAGAAGAGAGAGAGAGAGAGAGAGAGAGAGAGAAGGGGAGAGACAGAGAGAACAAAAAAAAAACGCCAGATCTGACAGAAATGAAGCGGTTTTGACTTCGACTAGAATGTCTTTAATGGAAGCGCTGCTGTTTTAATTAAACTAAAGATGCGGAGAATGCTATGTGAACTGTCTTCTCGTTGCCGGTCCATTGAGGATGAGAAGGATCGGACATGAAGCGGCAGAAGATGGCGAATTCTTATTCATTTTGATTTAGCGATCGATGGAAAGTGAGTAATTTGCCAGAGTTTTATTATGATGAATGTGAAGAAAAAAAAGGAGATTTCTATGGAATTCCACACTAATTCAAGTGTCATCAAATAGTTTTACATAACCAACCAGATGTCACATAAAAAAAAAGAGAAGAACAATGAATCTTAAACTTTCCGTCGTCACAGCGCATTTGTTGTAATGAATTCCACGTCAACTCCCTTCGAGACAAACACAAATGTCGTTACGTTACCATGTACGTGCTCGGACTCACTTCTCGCGAAACGACCAAAGTCACAGCACTCGTATAGACTCACTCCCCACAGTCACAGATAAGGGCTGGCTGGCTGGCTGGCTGACTGGCATGGCACAGCGATCGTCTTATCGAAGAAAAAAAAAAAAAAAAAACATTTGCTTTTGCACAAAAGTTCAACTCAAAATCGGTCGTTCCGTGCGTTGTCGTAATTTTGTTCAACTGAATCCAATACATTGTCTTAATTTGTCGGGAATCTTTAGTCGTTGCGCGGATCCACTGGCAATGCTACAGCTCGTCTATGAATTTTCTGTTTCGTTCTCATTGTTACGTCCTTGTGAAGAACGTTCCTGATAAGGTTACAGCACCAAATCGAACACGAGTAGTTCTAGAAAAAGTTGAGTGTGACACCTTTGCAAAGCCTGGGTAAATTAATTAACAGAGGGTATCTTTATCTTTCTGTTTGTACATGCCTACGTCACAGACAAAGTCTGATAGGACGTTTTTTTCCACCTTCGATTTGATAAGAGATTCGAGCGTGTCTTGGCACATTTTTTTTTTTCATCTGTATTTTATACACCTATGACGATGTTGTGGCATTCTTGTTGTTCTTCTTTTTTTTTTTTTGTTGTGTAGAACTAATCGAGTTTAATCAACTCTGGAACTCCGAAACGGAGTAATTACTCAATTAAGTTCAGACGGACGTGTATCGGAGATTAATTCGTGCTGTTAATTGGTTGCGATCGTTTTCATCTACCGGATATCCACATCTCGACGCAATCTATTCAATTTGGGGGGGGACTGTGTGTGTGACTAATGCTGGTCATGAATGAGTTTTTTTTTTTTTTTTCTTTCAAAATTTACATTTGTTGTTGATTATTAATGCGATCCCAAAACAAAGTCTGTCCACTTAACATGCAAATCGACCGCGGGAATGAGAGACAGGGAGTGTGATTAAAAAAAATTAAAAAAATTCATACATTCCGAAATTCAATAGACCCTCCGCTCACCGCGCCCGCTCTACCTTTGCCTGCCTAAAAGAAGCTCATTAAAGCTATTATATATTTTTTTCTTCTTCTTTTCTCCTTCTTCTGAGTGTTCCTCTTCTCGTTTCGTTTTGAATAATTTTTTCCAATTTTTTTTTTTTTTTTTGCCTTATTCGTGATCAAAATCACGTTGCGATTTTTATGTGCACACTAAGTATTATATATACATTTTTTATTTTTTGTCATTTATCCTGTTCGCCTACACGAGGTGTGTGCTCAAACGAATATTGATTCTGTGGCTGAGATGAACAAAACAAAAAAAAATGAATTTCTGATCAAAATCGGTTGCTACTGTTTACATTTGTTCCCCCATCCTCTTCGTCTGTTTGTTCGTCAGGAAAAAAAAAAAGAATACACACCGAGACGAGACGAAGATGAACACAACACGATACAAAACGAAAAAAAAATATGCACTGTCAATATTCAAAAATCAACATGACTCATAAAGTTGAAGTTGATTGCGAAGAGACTCAATTTTTGTACATGAACGTGGGCTGACGCTGAAACAGGAGGCGTCAATGGAAGGTCTGAAGAACTTTGTTTTGTTGACGATTGATGATTCTCGATTGAAGTTGAAGAACCAATTCGTTACGTTTCGGCATTTGCGAGTGATTCTCGGTTGGGAAGACACCACGGCACACACAAGAGCACGTTCTGAAATTCTGAAAAAATGTGTCACTGGCTTGTTTTTTTTGAGATAAAACAAAAAAAAAACGAACAGAAAACAAACAAATACATGTATACTCACGTTAACTGCTTGTTTTGCTGGTTAAGGATACATGTTTAAGCATAATTAACGTGTACTTATCAATAAATTACTGCAAGTGCTGCTGACTCAGATGCTGAAATTTATTTTATGTATTTTTGCACACTTAAACGAACTGTAATTTTACCCGAGTCTCAGCCAACATTCCTCTCTATCTAGTGCGGTCTTGTGCTCAGCTCAAGCTCAGCGAATTGAGGTCCCTTTCCAGTTGAAGACTTTCCGGGCCGGATCTGTCATTTAACAATTTTCAAATTTGACGCTCGTGATCTCGATCTCCCCCTAACCCAGTTTGAAGAAGACATCGTTGGATAGAAAAATGCAGCCCCCTCAGCACACACTTTGAAGGTCCCCCCATAGACTCTAATCTTCTAAGCAGAATCTCCCCCACTTCCGGGATCGTCACTTAATCTACTGGCGTGTGCAATCTTGTTCCCCCCTTGTGGCCTTAAAAGCAGCCCAGACCGACTGTCACTCAGTGAATGTCAAAAATACCACTTGTCGACCATTCATCTAGATATCTTCCGCTTTTTTTTTTCTCCTCGTGAATTCATGTGCGGCTCATAAAAATTAGAAATGTGTTTACTCTTCCGCTTTACTTGAAGAAGTCTACCACCACCGCTCCTAACCACCCTCAATCGCTTCACAAATAAATCACCAGAAAGATAATATTTTTTCAGTTTTTTTTTCCTCCAGCCAGTCAAAGGATCTATTGTTCTCTCCCCCCCCCCCAGCCGCCGTTGATATTGTTTAACTTTGAAAATTCCACACCAGAAGTCTATCGTCTCAATTCAATGCCACATTGTTTTGGCATCATCAGAGACTGACTGAAGTGGTGTCTGTGGGTTGGGGGAGCGGATGGGGGGGAGGGGTGGGCATAAATGGATTTCATCTACTTCAAACGAAAGTGCCCGCAATTAAATTCAAAACAAATGATCTCATTCAAAACATTTGTGAGACTTATTATGCGCACAACTGTTTGTTCGATTTGCATCCATCCATGTTACCCCATGTGTGTAAGTATCTATAATTTGTTTGTCTCTCCCCCTCGTTGTCCTTGACACTACGGACATGTCTGTCGTTAAAATCTTGTGTACAAGCTTAGAGAAATGACTTCTACATCGATCTGTGATCGGTATGGTTACATGTCGCAAGTAAAAAAACTACACAAAAAACTGCATTTGTTATGTTATTTGCTTTCGTTAATCCGTCAGTTTCAGTCAGTTATCAGATTTTCGAGGTACCTAAGGTGCGGTCGATTGTTTGCTCACCATCCTACACACATATGCACACAAGCTCTTACAAAATCCAAGTAGTGTCAATCAGCGTTGAAGCTCATAAGAAACGTGGAAGAAAACAAAAACAAAAAAAAAAATAGAAATAAAACACAAAACTTCGACAAGAGGTTGTCAAATACGTTGAACTTGACAGTTTACTGTCGTATTTCCTCTTTGCAATCAATCATGACACCAAACAAGCGATAACTTGTTCAAAAAGAAGAAAAAAAAAACACTTTTAAAAGACTATTGACTTTATTCTAAACGAAGCGAAGGGTTTCAAGTGGCGGAGGTACTAATGTGTGGTGGTGTGCCAGTGTAAAGAGACTGAAAAAAGACCTGCTAATCAATCTTTGCTTTTGCAGTGAAGTCTTCTGAGACTGAATCTGATTGTGTGTACTGACACAAGGAGGAAATCTCGCCCGTGAATTTCTCGACTTTTAAGGCTGGAAGGTCCCCCAATTGGTCGCCAATCGGCCACAAGCCCCTACTAACCTGACCAGAAATGAATTCCCACGCAATTGTCCACCACAAGACAAAGGCGCGTCAGTCACCTGTCACAGGAGGCCGCAATTTGTTCTAATTATTCGCGTTGATGGACGTTAAACGATCCTAATTAACCTCTTATGGCATTCCCTCGGCTCCGTCCACTTCAATTAATTTTAAAATTACACAATTCTATACTTAGTCCGGAGAAAAAAGGAGAAAAAAAAAACAATCCCATTCTCATCTCGCGTCCAGTCGACATTTCAACACGCATTGCCTTCCACATCCATCATTTCCGGTAGCACGTCCAAGCACTCCTCCATCATTTACACCACCAACGACATAAACACCCGCCCCATCTCTCACCCTTCGCGGCGCCCCAACATTCATTATCCTTGCGTGAATATTTGCACTCAGAACAACTTAACCATAGTTCCATTGGTCGGAAAAAATAAAGCCCAACAATTAATTCAGCTTAATCTCTCCTCTAATGAACAGTGGTTAACGTGAATGTGAACGTAAAAGGACACTGCGACCGGTCGAGACGAAACCATACAAAAATTGCCGTCCATCCCTGTACGGTTGGTTCGGTTCAATGGTTGAACTTTCCTTTTGTGCGTATGCGAGGGGCTAAGTTCAGTGGCGCCAGGACATTTCCTGTTGGCGACTATCGAACAACACGCACCCAGTCCATGCACACACACACAGGAAGACACTTTCGGTCGTTATCCTTATCCTCATCGTGTGGGCATGGACAACATATAGGAGGACCAAGGCAAGGAAAATAAACAATCAAATGGATTGTGTTGTGATTACGGATTCCGACAGATCTCGTTTAAAAAAATATTCGATTACCATTTGCGTCAAAACCAACCCCAATGCTACCCCCTCCCCCTCCAATCATCGACCAAGCCTAGCCCATTTAAGGGTTAATTGGTTTTTTCTTCGCCCCCCCTGACTTGCTATCGAAAAGCTGGAGAAGAGCGGCGATATCTAGGCGGCATGGAAAAATGGCATCTGCCAGCTATACGTACGTCCGTTGCTGAGCGGTGTGCGAAATTCCATTAGGTTCGGATTACATCAAATACCACCACACCGCCAACCAAAAGAGGGAACAACACAGCAAAAAAAGAAACGAAAGAAGAAAAACGCAAACGAAACTCAAAGGACAATGAAATATCGTCCTTAATTCTCCAAGTCTCCCCCCACCATGCCACGGTGGTAGCATTAAAAGCAAATAAAGTGAAAACTAACCCGCTGCCGATGGGTTTTGATGTCAAGGACAAGCTGTAGAGGTTAGAGGAGCTTGCTGCTTTCTTTCTTTTTTAGCAGTGGAAGCCTTTCATCAATAATTCCAAACATAAGTCAGTCCACCCACAGGTCACACAAACACACAGAGTGACTGACTAAACTGTAGGAGTTCGTAAGAAGCAGTCGCCTTTAATGAGTGTCTGTCCGTCCGAGAGAGAGACGCAAACTTTTAAAGTGACACTCGCACGCAATTTTCCCATTTCATTGTGCACCGTAGGTGTGGTACGATGGAGGAGCTGTGAATTCTTCCTTCCAATCCCATTTTGGAGGCTTTAGTGAATTGCGTTCGTTTTCTGTGTTTAACAAGGAGGAGATTTTCTCGAAAACAATTCCTCTGAAAGGATTGATTTTTCTTTTTTTAAAGGAGCAGCTTTAAGGTGTGTGTGGGATGCATGGAGAGGCGCGATGTGTGTATAGGAGACCCACAATTTATTGCTTCAAATGGAATTAGATTTATTTATGAGATAGACTTTGGAAGTCGTGCGTCAAATTAGTTGGTTTACACCTTCTTTTTTTTTTTCGTTGGCGACGGATTAGCAGGAGTTTATTGTATTTTTTTTTTTATTTTTTTTGACTTGTGTATCGTTTTATGAATTAATTCACTCGCCTTTACGGGGAGAGTTTATCACGGCAAGGTGTAGCCATCTATCTTTTTGTTTTCTGTTTAATTTATGTGAAAGGCGCTACAATTTGGGAGCTTTCCTTTGGGAGTTAACGACTTAATTTGTTTCTCGATGAAGAAAAAAAGCACTGAACCACACGAACGTCTGTTCAGCTTCCGCCAAATGAGATCGAAATTCTGGCCAATTTGACTCAATAAACGCGATGATTAGGATCGTTGCAATTTAGATCTGAAATCGTTTCTCTTTCTTTCTATTTTTAAAAGCTAATTGTTTGCGTCGAGTAAGGAGATCTCCCCTTCTCACCAAATCATCGATTCCATTTCGTCTGTCGACAGGAACAGCAACGAGCAATGAGGGGTTTGAAATTCTCAAACCACAAATTATACAAAAGAAATGAGATAAAAATGAATAATGGGATATTTTTATTGAAATCAATAGAAAGATACATTTTCGACCTCACACACGAGGGGCAGCACAAATCTCATCTGTGTGCGCGCACAATGGGGTTAAGGAACGTCAAGGGGATAGAAGATGGACATTTTTGTGTTTTTTTTTTCTTTTCTCCCCCGCACTCATAGTTTTTGGTTAATCACATCCAGAGATGCTCACTGGAGGAGGACAACCCACATCGACCACGACGACGACGACGACGACGAGTAGTGGATAATTGGCGGGCGCCAAAATTTATTGAAAATTGGATGGAAAAAAAGAAAACTTTGGTCAAAGTCGTCATGGATTATTGATATTCTTTCGTCGGAGGATTTTTATGGATTTGTTTACTTTACGTAATTGGAAAATGATGATTTAGTGGTGGTGAGAGAGGCACGTCCACGTCGTCGTTCTCCGACCCTCATTCATACGTGACACAAGGCCACATGGTCTTATTTCTTTCTAAACGAGATTTCAGACTTCCGAGTATGTGAATTGATCCGAAATGAGGGTGTGTGCAGTTGGCTTTGGATTGTGTGCGATTGTTGGGCGCCAGTTTCTTTGTTTCTGCGGAGCATTTCTAATCAAAAGCAGCAAGCAAAATCTGCTATGACCAACTCGAAATAAAACAAAAAACGTACTGTCTCCATGGCTATTTATCAACTCTTTTCCGTTACAGAAATACACTCTGGAATAATTCTCAGAATTTCCTAATCACTCGTGTATACATTCATACCTAGGCAGACAGCGTGTCACGGAACGCGACAACTAATTTGCCTCCCAAAAGACCTCGTTCGCTTCGGATTGTTTGTGTTATCAAATGCGACACAGTTCCAAAATTTCCACCAAAGTGTATATTTTCTGTTCGCTTTTTATTTTTTTTGCTGTTTTCATTTGAAAAAAAAAAAACCACCCATGTATGTGCTGGAGGAGAATTCATTAAGAAATAAGATAAAATATTTGCTATTCCCGCAAGTAATTTACATAATGAATTACGTCCTCTTTGCTAATTATTATCAACCGAAGGTGGAACCAACCAACCAACCAACCAAGCAGCCAAACAGAAATGTGTCAACTTCCGCAAAGTAATTAGAGACTTTTACTCACTCGATCCGCCGCCCCACCCCACTCACAGCGGCTGACAGACGATACGTAAACATTGTCCTAGATGATTGATCATGTTTTTGTCAAATTCCTCTTTTCCTCTGGAATCTCAGAGAACGAAGCCGAGGGTAAATTGTAAACATTCCTCAGATTAGGTCTATCAATGTCAGAAGGTCTTGCGATAAGAGTTAAGACATGATTCGATTAGAATCGATGGTATGCGCAAGAGAGAAGTTATGAATTAACGACATTTAATTAGATCTTGTTAACTAACGTGCATCCAATCCGTCCACCGTCTCGTCCTGTACTCATTCCGGTTTTGAGAAACGTGTGTGTTTGCGTGGAATGTCTACATACATACATCTACTACAAACAAGGAAGCTCACCACCATTTGGCGTCCAATTGTCTCGACCACCCATACCAGCAAGGAGAAACACCCCCCAAAACGAATTCAACCACTTAGGGGTGGCTATCGAAATTTTCGTTTCCTTCACTTTATACTCTCGTGCGGCTTCATGGATGTGGTGGTGGCGCGGGAGGAGGAGACAGGGGAGGAGGGAGAAGGAGAACAAAGTAATAATGAAATGCCAAGGGTTCTAGTGGCAAGATGACCTCGGAGTATATACTTGAAAAGCTTCTCGTATTTTTTTGCCTTTGTGTGAATGGGGGGGGGGGGCGGCTGAGGGTCTTTGCCTTTGAGTCGATCCTTAAGGAGTCAGTATAAGCGCACACATTGCGAAGACACAAGCAGAACAAAGACTACACAAAAGATTGACCCAGAGACCGGAGAGTGAGAGGGTAAATAGGGACATTTTGCATCAATCACCGCGCACCATTCATCGTTGTTATTGTTGCTGCGAGGTTTTTTTTCCATTTCGTTAGACACAGCATTTATGAATTCGATTTAAATGATTGATGATACTTTGATGGGCTTACATGTTAAATGAGAATGATTGAAACTTGATACGGCGGGAGGGGGGCGGCGGACACACTGACACTTGTGCAATCGTTTGTAATGAGTTTCAAAGGTCAACAGCAAAAAGGGAAAAAAAAATCAATTAAGCTTACCATGATTTGTGCACCTCTCGTCAACACTGAAAATGGAGAGAAAAAAAAGACGGAATAACGATTAAAATTATGGTTTAATTCATTTAATTAACTTTTATTTATTTTTTTTTTTAAAGTCGCAGAAATAGATAAAATTCATTTGCGTCACAAACATCAGGAGTGGGAACAGAAGAGAGAACAAAAAAGGAGGAAAAATAACAGAAATAGGTTTATAGGCGTCAGAAATATGTTACGCTCTGTTAACGACCACATTTTCTAGCTTTTATGAGCCAATCAACTGTATTGCATGATATTAATGGGATTAATTTATTTGGTTTTGTCATACCAAAAAAAAAAAAAAAACCACACATATGTTTTCTGTTTGCTTGTGTATTTAACGAAGGAAATTCGTACTAAAAAGCCAAGCAAACGATTCATTTACACTGCACCCCAAAAAAAATAAAAGCTGATCACTCAAAGCACATCGTTTAGATACACTTCGTTGCGTACACTCCAACACCTTGTCATCATTAATATTTCATTCAAATATATCTATATATGCATGGATACCCCGAACAACCGAACGACACACAACAACAATTTGTATAATTCAGAAAATATGAAAATAATCATAAATATAAGATTCAAGGTAATCTAGGTCATACATCTTTCCGCCGACCCAAACATCCATTCACCTTCACCCTCCCCTCGTCGTTTTGTTTCTGTTTCATATTTTCGTTGCTGATCTGAAGAGATTATTTATTTATTTATTTTATATTTTATATTTTTTTTTTAAAAAAAAAAAAACTCCAATTCGTATCGCATCGCCGGCTTAACAATTCACAAATGCAAATTAGCAAGCAAATATATTCACAGACCAAACAAAAAAAAACACATTCGACCCTGAATCGGTGAAATAAAAATAATTAGAATTAATTTTATTGTTCTTTCCTCATTTTGTAGATACACTCTGTGTGAGTGATATGCTTTGGTGATTAATTGTATCTTCAAAAAAACTCACACACATTTTTTGTTGTTGTTGTCCGTCTAGCCCCCCCCCCCCCCCCCCCATGGCGGCGCTTCTAACTTCCTGATGGAAATCTATCTAGTATCTATCTATCATTGAATTGTTTAAAATACACTGGTGTCTGTGAGGGCACACCTGTAGATGTATGTGAACGGGCTGGCAACGTTTTCAGCCTCTCCCGCCGAAATCACAGTTCTATTTACATAAACTCAGCGCTTTTTTTTGTGAGAAAAATCTGCTGGATATTTGTGTATTGTTTGCTCTTGATTTGTCTTATAGGTAGGTAACCTTGCGAGAGATAAATTCTGTTCCCGAAGAGACATAGATAAAGAATGTGTCACAACACAGATAAACGCTGACATCGGACAGAAGGTGCAAAACTATGGGATCTTGCTGCGATCCGCAGAAGAATAAATCTGTCGATACACCACAAAGGCAGTTGTTCGGTTTAGCCTTTCTTTTCTCTATTTTTTCCCCATTTTTTTTTGGTTAACGTGAAGTGAAATATGTTCAATAAATGTCAAGTAATGTGACAGTTTGCTGGCATAAGCGAATTTCTATGTGTAATAAAAATTACAAGCTTTATTCGAAGAATTTTAAGGATTTTCGTTTCTGTTCCTGCTTTACGGAAGCAAATTGATGGCACATTTATTCTCTCAACCACCTCGAGGAGAAGGACCTGTATTTATAGTCAATTAAGATATTAAAACAGCCGAACGAGTGAGGGGCAATAAATTGCCGTGGTTGGGGTGTGGGGGGTGGTGGGGGACTTCTCTTTGATGTGGCAGCGTTTACGATAACCGCGTGCATGCATGATCTTGTTCTGTTTTTTTGTTTTTTTTTTTGTATTCAAAGCAAGAGTAAAATGATCTTCAATTATTGTACAAATTAAATGAAATTTTATTGTGAGCGAGTGCCCCTCTGAGTCAATGGGGGCTTGTGGGAGGCAAGTTTTGCATCGAGGAACGACAACTGGGAATACTGCTTGACTGGCTGGGCATGAATCAGTCTGATCGATTCGCGAAGAGTGGGGAATTTGTCACGTACACCCCAAAAATGTGATCCACACAATTGTGGTAATTGTTCATGACAATACGAACAAAATCTGTATCAAAAGTCGTGCCTAACAGGTTTGGGACTCCCCCTCAACTTGCGTACATCGAGTGGCAATGAAAGAACTTTGTCTTTGTCACAACCCCCACCAGAGCTGGTGCAGAAAAAAAAATAACCATCGCCGATCGTGGCAAGTGAATGATTATCGTAAACACATGAGCATATCCTTCAACAGAAAAGCTGGTATCCATTAAATAAATAAATAAATAAGTCAACATCGCTGGCTAAAGTCAAACAACTGAAACAACTTAATGACCCAAACAATCATTTTCAGACGAAAGTAACTATACCACAAGCGTCACGCACCCGACAACGACGACGACGACGACGCCACCACCAAAGCCTGCCACATTCACTGCTTTCAATAATGAAGAATCCAGCAAAAAAAAATGTATCTGGATATAAGTTCACTTTATATTCCCTCTGATTCGGTGTACGCGAAGCATTCACGAAAACCAGCTCTGGGGTCATAAATAAACAGCAACAGCAAGAGCAGCCGCAACAGCAGCAGCAGAGAGAAAAAGTCAAAAACTTACACGAAAAAAAAAGCAATACAACAAACGACTACAATAAGTTTTTTGTGGAGGGAACTCACGACGAGAACGAAATTCGTTCAAGGTCAGGGGTATTAGATACGAAAATAATTATATCCATACCATGCCCACTGTTTTTTTTTTTTTTTTTTGGAGTCGCTTTTTTTCACTTTTTTTTATCGTTTGCTTCTCTGCCTTATCCTCTTTCATCTTCAATCGTTCGTCGTCAACGTTTTTCGTGCCTTGTCGTTCGTCACTTGATGTGTGTGTTGGAGTTTGGAACTTGGAAGATGGCTTTTGGATTTTTTTTCTCGTTTTTTTATTTCATAATTGGAAGACTTCTGGTATGTCCATCAGGCAAAAAAAAAGCAGCATCCAACGAGTGCCACACTTGAGAGTGAGGGGGTTTGGAAGTGAACGACGAAAAAAAAAAAAAATATGAAAAATTGCTTTTCAAGATATCAAATGAATCTACACGGACGCGTGCGTGGACGTTGTGAGGGGGAGGAGAATGAATTTTCAAGTGAACTCTGCACTTGAAAAATACAAAAAAAAAAGTGAATTGATTCACTTTGTACACCTAGTTGATATAGAACAGGCAACATGAAATATTGTGTGTTTTAAGTCATATCGGAGAATTAACTGGAATGAGATAAAGATAAGCACAGCACAGTACTCGTAAGTAAGTGTGTTTCCCTATTTTTTTTTTTTCAATTTCGAAGAAAATTTCACTTCACACAGTCATGTCATGCATGTCGCGTGTGTTATCTAAACAAATGCCCTCCAAATGGATGCAAGATATATTTTCATTTCACGTTCTATAGATACTTGACTGAGATAAAGACGGCTACACTGCAAAAACCGACATAACGTTTGTGGGTTTTTTTTTTTTTGGTTTCTTTTTTGTTGTCAAAATAAACACACCAAAGGAATTCTCACCTGAATAAATTAACTTAGTCACTACGTGACTGTTTTAATGAAAAGTCACAATGTTTTGTCGTATTTGTTTCACATTAAAGTACACCCCTCACATTAAGGGTCAGTCAGTCATAAAGGGAATGCGCCATCAAAATGTCGCTTCAAGATTGAGACATGCACACACAAGGACCTAGGTGACTATGCGTTTCATTAAGTTTATTGCCCCCCTCTTAGTTTTGGTCTAATTACATCCCCCGGTGACCCTGTAAGCTTTGGCGCCGCGTTTAGAATGTAAAAGATTCAAGCTCATAAACTTTGTCGTCGTGGTCGACGATGTTGTTGCTTTTATGTCCGTTCGTCTCTCCTCCCCCACCCCCTTGTTTGATGATGGTGAAAAATAATTTCAGAGACGGGGGGGTGTTTTTAGTGCTTTTGTCGTGATCGTAAAAGGAACACAACAAGAAAGAAAAAAAAACCTCATGCGGAATTAAATTTTGTGTTCAATCATCATTAAAAAAGGGAGCGCGCGTGCATTGAAACGTGATTTAATTCATTGAACAAGCCAAATTGATGTGACTTTTTATGGAATAGAGTGAATAGGGTGGACTGCTTAAGTTTTTGAAGTTTAGACGGCAAGTTTAAACCTACATCACTCATAGACCATGCCCCCACCACCTCTCGACAAACCAATTCGCGACCCATTCAAGAAAACCACTTCAACTTTATTGGTCGCCATTTCCATAACTAATAACACCAATTATCTTAAACTAATCGTTTCAAATTTACTCAATTGAATGCAAACGGCAACGAAACCAGAAAAAAAAAACCCTCATATGTTTGCTCCTCAATTCGTCGTTCCCACATTCAAAGCCAAAGCTGAGTAATAAACACAAAAAAATACAAAAAAAAAAAAATCTATGTTTCGCTCTCGCACACACGTTCACTCTCCTCTTCATCATGATTAATGATGCAGTATCTGCTGCTTTGCATTGGCGGCCGCTCGTACATTATTTATCTTTCATAGAAAATAGATACAATCAAGAGCCAGACATAAAGTTCAAGATTAATCACAGCTTTTGAATGGTACTGCCTGTCTGAGCCGCACTTAGTCGCAGCAGAGCTGACTTTTTGTTGTGCTGTAGAGAGAGGAAATACTTGAAAACCCACACAGCCCATAGCGATGCCGCCACCGGTGATGGATTTTTAATAGTTGCACTCGCCTCGAGAGAAGGGTGGGTGATTACGAATCATTATGAGTGGCGTTTAATCATTCATGAACGTTGCAGATAATTCCAGACTGTGAGGTGTTAAATTCGACCTCTGACAATCGAAATTATCTCAGCGAGTCGAGCACATCTCCAAAATTGCGTGATAATTTTCCAAATCGCAGCTCAATTCCCCCCCGCATTTGTTTAAATGTTCCACATACGCCATGGTGCACCCGAAAATAAATCAATTGTTCTTCCGCTGGAGGATGTTTGCATCGAATTCATTCTCATAATTTCCCAGAAACTCGTGTGTTTAGAGAGGCAAAACATCAGACAGACGGAGCTGTTTGGGGGGGGAGGTAGTGGGAAAGGGGTTTTTGTAATGAAAGCCGAAGAGACCGAAAGGCAACTTCCTCCTCATGTGAATAATATTTTCCATTTGCCCCGGCACACCATATTCTCGTGCTACACACAGCAACACACACACACACACTTTGGTGTGGCCTGAGCATTGGGAGCTCGGGCAGAACTGGAACTTTAGGCACACAGCACGAACGCACCCTTATTTGGGGACGAACTCGGAACAACGACGAACCCAGCGAACCATAATGTGTGTGAGTGTAAATGGATAAGCGCCCATAACCACATGCATAATGTACACGGATAAACATTTTTAGCCATAGATTACAACTTGTTGTTAGAGGATAGAAGACGTGGTGGTCTGTTGGCGGCTGAATCGACGGGTCGACGCCAAAGCAAAATGTGGCGGGTGGTTGGTCGTCGTACATGCACATAACTTGCATCAGTGTGTGGCAACATTTCTTCGTACCGCATGGGATTCCTCTCTCACTCCCTCTCATAATTACTCAACACGATGAACTTCAATATATCTAATGGATGACGACGCCTATCTGACACTCCGCCAGACGTGTGCGTGAGTTGTTGACTAGCCATGCTTTGGCGGCGAACTAATGTTGGCAGCAATTTTGCTTTTTGCTACCGCTGCTACTGCGACGGCATGGAGAACCGAATGAATGCGGAGATGCATGCAGGCATGCGAAAAATTGCATTTTCTTCCTCCCGAACGAGCGGATTTCTTTTGAAATTCAATTTTTGAAGTCACACATTTTGTTAATTGCCAACTGAATGGGAATTACAACGCCGTGAGTGATTGTTGTCGCGGGTGTGCACGTACTTGGTGGTGGATAGAATGTACAAACGGCTCGTATTTCAAAGAGATGTGAAAAAAAATACATGTCACTGAAGTGTCTGTCGCTGAAGACGATGCAGGATTTGTGTCAGGGAGACGCTAATTGGTTGAGCTTGCGTGTGGTATTGGCTTGCGAGTGATTAGCTATCAATGATGTGGATGTCTGTCTGATGAGAAGACAAGAGAAGGCAGCCTCTGACCTCTTTCTGCACGTCGAACCCGCAAAAGACAAGGGAAGACAGCCTCTGACCTCTTTCTGGACATCGAACCCGTCATAATTGTCTTCAAAAATGATTGCCGATTGACCCCACAAAACCACCATCCATCGGTCAACCCATCATTCATAATTGTCTCTAAAATTTTGACGTACCTCACGTGCGGCATTTGCACTTAATAAATTTTAACAATAAAAAAAATTAAATAACCTTTTTTTTTCAGATGCACACTGAGCTATAAATTTCTGAAAATTATACTTAATTGCCACATTAAAGCGCGTATTACTGTGTGTATTGTCAATTAATTCGGTGGCCTCGTTAAAAGACGAGAGAGAGAGAGAGAAAGAAAAAAGGTAACACTTAAAGCCAAGTGTATATGTGTTCTTGCCTGCAAAAGCAATTATTATTAGATTACTCTTTTCAAAGTGTAAGCGCCACCGTCGTCAATGCGCTCAAAGTACAATACGTACTTCTCTCGTCAATCCAAACTGCGCCCAAGTACGTACACTTTGTCATTTAAACTTTGACCCCAAAAAAAAAACGCCATCAATGCCGCGCCAACCCTCTTCATTTTCAGCGCCAATGAATCTTTTTTTTTTTTGTTGCTACATACCATAGAATTTCGGCAACTTTTAGTGACGGAAATTTCCTGGCAAATTGTCTGGCAATGTACGACAGTATGTGGCAAAATGTCAAGAGTCGTCTGTCTTAACAGAGTTCTTCGGCGGATGCGGCGAGAAAAGCGAAAAGTGTACATCATTGATGGTTTAACTTGCCTCTGTTGTTTCGTGGTGTGTGCTTTATTTTGTTTAATTGCAAAAAGATGTATCCTCCTCGAAATCAAAGTTAAACGTGACAACGGCAGAGAATGCACAGGAAATGAATGAAATTGATGAATGAATGATTTTCTGTTCGGTTCGCATCTTATGTAACCACAAAATGTTGAAGCAAAAGTGAGCAGCGCAATAAATGAAAACCATCACCAATCACCGAGTGACATTGATAGTTCTCGAGTGCCACAGAGACTTGCTCGATACATTGTTGTAGAGGAGCATAGAGCATTTTTTTTTTATCACCATTTTCAAGGCGAATAGATTTACATACTAATTTTCATTCAATTTTTTTTTATGATCTTCTCATGTTCCGAGGGGGCGCGGGTATGGTTTTCTTTTGTTCCACAGTGACATTGTTGGAATTGAAGTTTTCTCTCCCGATCACCATTTATCGATAAGTCATTAGATACACTCCTTAGCGAAAAACCACTTTAACTGGTGCTCAACAAAAAAAAAAAGAAAATACATTAATTATGGGATAATATCTAATCAATGGCAATACAAAAAAAAAACACACACACTAGCCAATTGAAAGACATAGTGCGCCTGTGTCTGATGACTGCTGTCTGCTGACTGCATTGACGTGAATTTATAGTGGGTTCAAAATGTTACTGCTTCCTTGGCCGCCCCCTTAGCAGTTATTCGCATTTTGTCCCTTTCGCAATCAACTATTGATTGTCTGATTGACGTAAACAACGCGATAAACCAGTGAAAGTGAGAAATGAGAAAACATTTTTCTTCTCTGTTTTTTTTTTTTTTTTTTTGTCAAATGAGATACATTCACACGTTCCTTCCCGGACCTGTGATGGGCTTACAGTTGGCGCATTTGAAAGTTGGTCAATCTTTATCGAATTCATTACCAGAATTCCGCATCAAAACCGCAGATGTGTACGCAGAAATGTACCCAAACAAAAATGTGTTTATTCATTGGATACACAAGACAACGACTTTTTTGCGGTTTAATGACCCCCGTGCGCATACTCTGGCTAATTTAAGGAGTTTTGTCCATCAACTGTCAAACGAAACCCTCCCCCCCCCCCCCCCCCCTCAACCAACAGGTGTCGAAATAAAAATATACAAAACGAACGAACTACAGATTCGCGTAGGCGGCCTGTCGAAGTTGACCGAAGAGCTGTTGCAATGTAACCAACCACATTGTGGGTGTCTGACTGTGGAAATATCTATTTTTTTCTCAGTTAATGGTGGCATAAAATTGAAAGAGAAAAAAAAAAAGCCAAACACTTTTTAGTCAAAAGTCTAACGTTGTGGGCTGTGGCTGTGGTAGCAGCGAGCAACGGAAATAAATGTAGGAAGTCGAAACAGAACCGAAACCCACATAATCCAAACGAATTGCCGCTTTCGACCTTCTTGATCAGGCAAAGGTTGCGTTGTTTATATATACGAACATACATACATTTTGTTTCTTCACCTGAATGAAGTGTTTGTGCATGCTAAAGTCATGCTACACACGAAAAGCTTACCGTGCATGAGTTGAGGGACAAGGAAGGAATCAGTTTTGAGGCTTTTTTTTCGTGTTTACTACTACTAGGCACGGTGTTGTTGAAGAAGAGGTGTTTTTTTTTTTTCGTTTTCCACGAATAGTAAAGGAAGTTAATCAAGTTAATTGGTTGAGATGTGTGTGCGGTTAAGTATTGTGTGGGAAGGGGGCTACCTGAACTTGAAATTACCCTCCATTTGCATTTTTTTTTTGTTTCAAATAATAATTATTTTTTAGTTGTTTTTTTTTTTCATCTCTCGTGTGTAAGAAATTAAGGTGGCTCTTGGGGAGAATTATGTTGGAAGCATGAAAAGCCCTCGTTTTATCTTTTATGATTTATTCAACCTTTTTTATGCGTCGGAGTTAACTACGGGATGGCCATTTGGAGGGAGTTTTAAGAGGGCTTAAAATATAAACTACCTCAGATTCAAGAACCTTTCCCCCCCCTCCCTCCCCCAAATCCCAACCAATTTGTATCCAAAAAAAAACTGTGACAACCTCGAGCCACCCGCGGGTGCGTGATTAACTTCGCGCAGCACAACATTAATTCGATAAATAGCATGTGGGGTAGCAAGCTTTTGCATGTCGTAAGTTCCTAATCAAACATCTACGCATACGTAGGAGGCCCTACCTCAAGTTTCCCCTCATCACACGACAAAGAAACATAAATAACGCTCTGAACTCCGCCTGATAACCTTTTCGCCGACCGAACATCAACTTAAGCATGGTTACGCCTGTTTTACCTTTTCGTTTCCTCCTCCCTCCTCTTGCGACTTTAATAAATAACTCATCAGCGGAGGTTTGATTAATTCTGTTTCACCCAAATACGACGGAACAACAGACACGATAAAAGAAAAAAAACAAAAAAAAAAACGCACAACAACCAAAAGCAAAGCCAGAAAAGCTAACAATCATTTTTTCCTCGTATCTTCGCCGAAAAAATATGTTGCTAGACTGGGAAAAAAAAGAACGAAACGAAACGAAGCAGTTCTTATCTCGCATTGTTGTCACTGCCGATGTGACCGTCGCGAGCGAAATTCGAATCATCAAAGCATTCCTCGTGATGCCTCCGCGCACCCAGAGAGACAACACCGAGCCTTATCAGACAAAAGGTTAAACCCCCAGTCGGTCGCCTTCGACATTGGTGAAACAAATTATATTTTATTTTATTTTTATTCGTCTTTATTTGTCGGTTTTGTTGTTTTGATTTGTTAGCCAGTTCACCTTTCGATTGACAACTGCCCACTTACATCTATCCTCTTACACTTTCGATTTTCTTTTTTTCTTTTTTTTATTTCATTCCTTCTCGTCTGAATGTACTTTATTCCCACGTCGCCCTATGCGCCGCAACGTCTGCGGCACAACATCGAAGCAACTACGAATCACGGAAGCAGGGGAAGGTGATGCGCGGGGGGGGCAGGGAACCGACAAAAGACCCAACAGTGGCTCTGAGCGTTGGGATACAACATTCAGTGATCGTTAAAAAAAAAAAAAAGGCCTCTTGGCTAACTCGAGTGTCAAATAAATAATAGCCCATCGGCCAGCTCACCTAGTGTGTAGGGTCTCGGAAGCGAACGGGAAGTGACAACAGACTTAATGCGTTCAAAAATTCATAATTTTTTAACGACCTTAAGATGTTGCTTTTTTGTTGTAGTTGTTGTTGTATTTCTTAACCTTTTGTCATGCCTACGGACCTTGGAAAGGTCTCTGTGTGTGGTGTGGTTGTGTGAAGAGGGGAAATAGGAAGTTTAATTGTACTTGGAAAGCAATAATTATGTTCTTCTTTTTTAGAATTTGTTCTCTGGTTTGGCTAGATGTGAGTGTTCTCGTTTTTTTTTTTTTTGAAAATCTTATTTAAACGCTCCTCAAACAGATGTGAGTAAATATAGCATCTGGTGCGATGCTCTTTCCGATTGCCAGTAGTCAGCAATAAAACATAATCAGGCCTTCCCCCCACTCCCACACACACACACACGCAAACACAAGGTCTGCTCCATGACTTTGAATGCGATGTTCTTGAAAATTTAAAAAAAAAAATAAAAAATATAAATTTATTGAAATCAACGTATAGCCAGCCACATCCCACGTACATACATCAACACACGCACAATTTGTAATTTATTTCACTCATTAAACACCTCCATCTGGATGGCGATCGCGTTCACACTATGGACGGCACATAATCCAATCAGTGTTCCCCCCTTGATCTGGCAAAATAGTGCACGAAATATCGGTCAAGTGACAGTTGACTGGTTGACAGTTGACAGTCAATAGTTGTGACGAAGAAAAGACTAAATTGATTTGTCAATCGCGTGCCACTGGATAAATAAACAGAATCTCCTACCGACTGAACCTACTCTGTTCACAGCTCAATGCCAAATTGATTGAACAAAACAAACAGACTCTCTCTCTCTCGCTCTATGTGTAGACGCACCCTTTCTCCCCCTTTCACGGCTTTTTGGTCAAAACAAGGCGTTGTTTTGTTTATCTTGACTTGCATTACCAATCAATTGAAATCTAAATTAAAGGCTAAGCATAAAAAAATCTTTATTTATAGTCATCTCCCGTACGTGACATAAATTAGAGAGCCCTTTCGCTTACAAGTGACTTGCCGGCGCGACGGCAGTCGGTCGAGCTAATTGGCTTAAGGTTGGGCATGTAATCTTATCTCCTTTTCTCTGTATTTATTCCCTCTCTCACTCCTTCCGTCTGGCAGGGGCACCGCCTTGCCGCGCAGGCATTGAACTTTACTTTCGGCCGAGACTGCGATTGTCTTCAGATTTTGCAAGATATCATAGTCAATCGTTTGCCGTTGTCGTTCGCCGTTTTTGGCTGTCAATGTGACTCACAGAGTCGCAGCGCAACGATACAAATTTGTTTAATCAAAATTCAAGCACACAAACCTCCTAACAATCATTTGCCGACAAGACGAATTTTACCGTGCCATCATCAATCCAAAGCCAATGACCAATGCGTGTCAGGGAGAGCCAAGAGCTGGTTGGGGGGGCCATATGGTGTAACATTTGTTGTGTGCGGCTGCTGTCTCTATGTGGGACGAATGAAAGTCATGAATGAACTGAAGAGACACAGAGAAAGAGAGGGAGAGAGGGAGGAAGAACCCTCAACACACAACAACAGGCAGCTCGAGTTGTGCTGTCCCATTTGGACTATTAGTGCGAATCGTCGTGGTGTCTACTTTAAAACTCAAATTTATTGTCACGTTTTCATTCCATTTCGAGAAAGGTAAGACCAAATCCAGTCGCGACGAAACCGAAGGAGAAGGTGGAGCGCGAAATTGATAAAGCTTTCAGAATTTCAAATTTTAGACGGTTCCTCTTCTGCGTGGATGGGATGGAAATATATTCAAATGTCCAAAATGGCAGACAATGTTGAACAGTGAACATGGGCAGACAACTTATATACACCATCCATGCGTGGGGGCACAGAGTGGAATAGTTAATTGGTTTCGCGAAATTTCCGACCAACCGATGGAAGGACTTGTTTGGCAGGAAAAATGTTCGCAAAAGTTGATTTGATTGACGACTGAGGGGGGGTTCAGTAAACTCGGAAATGCGGGCGTCATAGTTAGGTGAGGTCTGCTGTCATTATTTGCTCTTCTATGACCTGCATGGTTACACAATGGATCTACGTTGGTTTCAGTGCGAGCCTGTAAGTGAGCAGCACCCGTTGCCTAAACCAGCAATCCCCTTGCTCCATATCAACTCTAAGATAGAATAAGATCTGAACATCATTCGCCCCAAATCGCTTAAGCCCCCAAAAATAAGCTCCAACCCATTCCTCGTACGCCAATACAAAAATCCCCAATTTTTCATTAAATTCCATAAAAGATCCTTAAACCACTTTAACAGCTCCAAACACACCCCCTAATGTCATTCTGGTAACACCCCACACGAATCTCCATACAAATTCAATGACATTTCATAACATCATTGCCAGACGTGCGCAATTAATTGCTGAAAAACACAATTCTCGTGACGTCAGCTAAATCGAAAAGTTCACTTTTCTTGAAAATTACACAAAATTAAGACGAAATTCCAACTGATTTAGCTTCAGTTGACTCATTTCCACTCAGACTAAGCGAAAGGACACAATTGAGTGTGGGAATGTTGAGAAAAATCGATTTGAATTTTTTGACACATTTTACGCGAAAAAATGCAGTAAAGTGTGAAATGAACTGAGTCGACTTTTTTGGTGGAAGAGGAACCGATTTCGATTTTTTGATTTCAAGGAGTTTTGAAGGGATTCTGGGGATTGGGATGAGTGGGAAATGAGTGAATGGAAGGGGAAATGATGTGAATTTGATTCTTGGTGGGTGGGATGAGGGGAAATTGTATGAAAATTCGGTTTATTTGGGTGAACTGGGAAGAAATTGTAACTTTTGCGGTTTAGTGATTTGAAAGTGGATTTATCCTTCGATAATCGATTGGAAATGGATTTATTGGGATGTGTTAGACATCGGTTAAGGGTAATAGAATGATTTGCCAACTCTATGGCATCTGGGTACAAGGAAATTTTTTAATCCTCTGCGGCATCTGGGTATAAGGAAATTTTTTGAAAAAAACTCGATGACCCACACTTTTTGCGAACTGACTAGGAAGTGATTCCTCAGGTTCAGAGAAGAGAAAAATTGTTCTGAAGGGTGGTTCGGAAATCCCTCCTTTCCCCGCTACAGTCGGTTGAGTGTCAAAAATTGGGGATGAGAGGTGGTGTCACGTTTCATAATACAACTTCTGGTGTAGGCACTTGATGTAGGGAACTTCTGGAAATTATTTCGGAAAGGAAATTTCATAAGTGAAATGCAGCAGAAAACCCCATTAGAATTCGTGGGACCGGGAAAAAAGATAGTTTTTTGAAAATATGGCAGTACGTCACTATTTATCATCTTTGACCGATAATATCTCGAAATTCTCTCGAAGAAGTATGCGTCTTATGATGCTTCTTGTATCCTCTGAGAAATTCTCTAAAGATCGTGCGTACAAGGTTTTTATCGGGAGTTAATCACTTTTCCAAAAAATACCACTTTACCGTGGAGGGTCTTCGAAAGAATGGGTCAATGCCTATGACCACCCTGATCAAGAGGAGCTCCATACTACATCGAAAGGGGATTCAGTTGTTGACAATGATAGGGTGATCGGATCAGATGAAACTCAAGAAGAACTTCAAATGAAATATCGAATCGATATGGATTGAGAGGCATTGACAAGAGGAAGTCCCTCGCGATGGGCGATCGGGTCATTTACCTAGATCTACCTCACATTCAGATGAGATGAAAGCATGCAAAGAATGCATTAATTAACTTTAGTGTTGTCCATTAATTAATTAATTAATTAACTTCTGTTTCCTCAACCAGCAGCAACGGGCATCAATGTGACTCACACGCAGTTTCCCTTCATCATTCCGATGACTGATTATTGGCTCATCATTTCTAAGATTTATGATTGTAACAACCTTCACATCGGGTATAGATATAGATACTAAAAAAAGATAGCCTCTAGACTTCCGATATTTCTTTTTTTCCCTTCTTTCCTTCAATAAATAATATACTTAAGATCACGGCTGGTCTGTATATTGTTTTGTTTATCAAAAGCTCTATTTTTAGACTCGCGAAAGGAACACAATCCAATCCATCTCCGTATCTGGTGGTGGGTCATGATTAATTGCATTTTATTTTTTTTGTTCAGTCGCACGATAGACGAGACTTAGGTTTTTTTTTTTTTGAGCAATAACAAAACTATAACTCTCGTGCATGTACACGTATGAGAAAAGCAGTAACTTGTGTCGTGTGAAGAATGAAAAAAAAAAATAAATAAATATGGGGTTCCTCTTCGCAGAAGATGGAGAACCAAAATAAAAAGCCATCACTTCTCCGTCATAAACCTCTTGACTCTTAACATTCTTTGTAGTCTTATAAAGTTTTTTTTTTGTTTGTTTCCCTTTTTATTTATGTTTTTATTTCACTTTTATATATTCGCGATTTTTTTTTTTCTTCTTGTATTCCTGTTTCTATTTCTTTTGCTTGTTTGATCTCTGTCTCTCTCTCTGTTCTGTAATTTCCACAAAACAATAATCTTCATTCTTTTTCGCTCCGCGAGTTGGACGTTCCCCAAAAAAGGAACACTGCCCAGCAACGAACCAACCAACGAAAGAACAAAAAAAAAAACACCAAAAAACGAACCAACGAACTGCAAGAACCGAGAGAGAAAAAAAAAAGAAGAACAATTTGAAAACGAAAACAACTTAGATGCGCGTTTGAAGTCAAGACAGGAGAATGAAAAGAAGCATGGAATGGCCATTTCATTTTTAGAAGAACAAAAAGAAAAAATTGAATAAAAGCCATGTACACATCTCAAACTCTCGCCTAATGGGCGTGTGTGAGTGTGTGTTTGTATCTTAGGGATGAAGTTTGGGGGGGAATGAAGGCGGCGAAGTCGAAGTAAGCGTTTCTGTTTTCGTTTTCGGTGTTTTTGATTTGCGATAAAATTTGAGTGTTGTGCACATTTTTGGAGTTTGTTTCTTCTTGTTGTTCTCGTCGTTTGAATTTGATGAAAGATATAGTGTAGTAAGCGAAAGGTTCTCCTCCAGAGATTCACTCAAGTCTCTGGATCGTGATGTGACAAACATTTTTATAAGTTGCGGATTTTTATTATCCACTTTCGGAATTTAACAACCCCACTGTGGACGAAATTATATTTCTTGACAATCTGCTGGAGACAAGTCGAGAATGTCGAATGAGGAGGGGAAAAAAACGAACAGAAGTCATAAAACGTCGCATTCTTAAGTCAATAACTTCTTTCGGACTAGGCAGAATCAGAGAAATACCAAATTTCCCGCTCCACAGCGCAGTGTGTAACCCAATTCTTCATCTTGATCCCCCCCCCCCACCCATTTAAAGCTAAATTCCACCGGATAATGCATTCAAAGACACAACTCTGCATTAAATTTGATTAGATGAAAAACAAAAATCAATTCGCAATAATCCATGTCGAACACGTCGTGAACGTGACGCTTCAACTATTCTCATCGCGTCCGCAGAAAAGAAAAAAAAAACAATCACATAATAAAAATAAAAATCAATTGTTTTCAAACCCATCCCGGTTGGCGCGAGCATGCCAGTGTACTGGGGAGGGAGATTCCATAACTTAAGACACTGATTCATGCATTGTACGTATCGTTTGAAGAAAGAAAACCACGAACAAATTCAAATCCAACTCTGACCTCTTTGGCCAGAGTCACCTCCATAAAGCATTCACTAGAAGCTTCATCGTCCACAGCTGACAGGTTCAATTAAGGGGCGGGTGGCGGGAGATGAAGAGTAAGCGCCTCTATTCAATTTCGGTTTCGGACATCGCTTGGCGTTTTGAGAATGCCTTTGCCAACTCCCCGTGCGTCGCACCGTGTTGGGTCGTTTCGCACTGCATTCAACTGGCCGATCTATTATTCAAACTATCATTGTTTGATTAACATAGTGACAGTGTGGTGGCGTCGTCGTCGTCGTCATTTCAACTGTCAACTGTCAACTGACAGCAGCTAGCCTTGATTAAAGCAAATGACCAGAGGCAGTGTTTGAAACGATTTCAAGCTTTTTTTTTTTTTGTTTCGTTGAGTCTCCTCTGAAAATTCCGCCACAGACTTTTGTTGTATATCAGTAATTAGTTGGGTCACTCGCCGAATGATAGACACACAACAGTAATTTCAAATCATATCGTTTTCATTCGTCGCACGTAAAATTTCGGCTTCTGAAGGTTATACAGTGAGCACTACCGAAAGGCTATTAATGTTGTTGTTTTTTTTTTTTTTAATACGTTTTATTGGATGTTTGTTTAGCTATTAGTGTGCGGTGTTTATTTCTTTTTTTTTTGTGGGATCGGCTTCTCATTGTGTATTTGTCAAAATATATTTTGGCATTTTTTTTTTCTTGTATTCATTTGGATGCATGCGCGAGACTGTTTTGATGTCTAAATCACGAGATTGATTTGGACGAACACAAGAGGGAACCTCAAATGAGAACGGAAGTTGTGGCGATCCGATCAGAGATGAAGAATGAGTAAATGAGAGCAATTATCTTTCCTGTAACGAATTTTCAAACGTAATTATGTTTGATTTTTCCCTTTTTTTTTTTTTATTCTTCGGCTGCCTGTTGCGTGTCAGTTGATTGAGGTGGTTTTGGGATGAAGCAGGGAATCCGCTGATTGTCGAGAAGGGGGTCACTAGTCTTCATCATCAAATGATTTCCATAAACCCTTTATCATACCCACTCCAACCGAAAAAAAAACAGTCATAAAATCCACAAATTAAGTAAGAAGAAACAAAATCAATACATGCATAAATTTAACTACTTAACAACCGGTTCGGTCTTATCATTCCGCTAAAAGACCTTCACCAAAAAAAAAAAAAAAAAAGAAGGCACAAAAATAGTATACATCCATACATATATTTATATTGGCTTTAACTCTTGCCAAAATGTCAGAGAAAAGAACCAACCGAAAAGAGAAACAAAAAAAACCAAAAAAAACGCATTTATCCCCCAATAAACCTGGAGGTTCTAATTTAATATTCTTCAAGGTTAAGCGGAAAACATACACTCACACATCAGCACTCAGGATGTGTGAGTGTGTATGAGCACATACGCAAAATGCCGAAGAGAAAAATGAAAGAAACACAAAAATGTAATCAACGGGTTAAAAGCGACGACGAAAAAAGAGCAACAAAAACTCAGAACACACAAAAAAAGCAATTCAAACACTCTGTCAAACCCGAAATATATAGCGGAGGAGATACATTTTTGGTTTGGCTACATATGTATCTGCAATAAAAATGACTTCCTATAAAAGCATTAGTCTCTCTCGTCTTCGTTCTGGTTCTTCTTCGCTTCGCTTTCGGTGTTGTCTTTTCGTGCTGTTCTTTTTTTTTTTTATTTTTTTTTTGCCACATAAATAAAAGAAAACACATTAGGCCAAAAAAAAAACCGAAGAGAATGACCAAAAGAAACAAAACACACGGACTGTCGAAAATTAGCCGAAAGGAAATAAAAAGACTAACCAAAGAGAGAACAACAAAAAAGAAAAAAAAAACCAGCAGCAGCATGCTAATGAAGGAGGGACGGGAAAAAATGGTGAATAATAAATTACAACAAGTCAATGAAGTATGATCAAGTAAATGAAAGAAGAAGAAAAAAAAAACAAAAAGTAACCCAACCCTTATGACACCGGGCGCGCGATATAAACACAAACCACCACCAACCGAACAACAATACAAGCAGTGTGCCACTGTGTCACTCGATAATGTTTTCCGAAATTTGAGAATATTCATCCCAAAACACAACGCACACACACACACGCAGAGACTCGGTGTGCAGGCATATCCGTTTGCCTCAAATCTATCCATCGTTCAACCTGAAATTAATTTTCACTCGAGAGAAGTTGCATATGGCTACTGGATACGGTCGGTGTATCTATTCCTAATTGGTACGTGCCACATTTTTTCTCGCGTGCCTTTGGAAGGCTTCATAATTGACAGATGAATGCACACTTGAAAGATTTGCCGAAATGAAGTGACAGGGGGGGGATTTCGGGTTTCAAGGACGAATGTTGAAATATAGAATGTCATGTCTTCTCAACTACAACAAGACTTTAGCGATAGTTTGCTAGCTTTGGTTGAGGTCCTTCTACACTTGTGAGAGCCACCATAAACTCGAGCGTTCTCTGATCCCAACTTCCACAGACCCAGAGTGGAAGAAAGACTCTTCGGGTCAAGCGTCGGAATTCTACATATTTGCAGCGATGGCAACATTTGTCGTTTATTTATTGCTTGTCTCATCGAAGGCACTTGTTAGACATTTTTTCAGGACGTAGAGCACGATTTGACGGTTCTCTTTGGTCTCTTTCGTCAGAATCTTGACGTCCAGCGAAGGGGCCTCCGATTGCACTTCTTTGACCATTTTTTCAGGACGTTTTGCATAATTTGGTGGTTCACTTTGGTCTCCTTCAGAGTTCAGAATCTGGACGTCCAGCGAAGACGCCTCCATTTGGTCTTCTTAGACGTTTTTCCAGGACCTTGTGCACAATTTCCTGGTTCACTTTGGTCTCCTTCAAAGTTCAGATTCTTAACGTCCAGCGAAGGCGCCTCCATTTGGTCTTCTTAGACGTTTTTCCAGGACTTTGTGCTCAAATTAGCGGTTCACTTTGGTCTGCTTCGTCAGAATCTGGACGTTCAGCGAAGGGGCCTCCATTCCCACTTCTTTGACCAGTTTTTCAGGACGTTGTGCCCAATTCGGTGATTCACTTTGGTCTCCTTCAGAGTTTAGAATCTTGACGTCCAGCAACAGGCCTCCATTTGCACTTCTTTGACCATTTTTTCAGGCCGTAGTGCACAATTTAGTGGTTCACTTTGGTCTCCTTCGTCAGAATCTTGACGTCCAGCGAAGGGGACATTTTTTTAGACACTTCAAGACCTACCGCAGAGCACAATTTAGCAGTACACATTGCTCCTTCGTCAGATTCTTGACGTCCAGTTCCGGACGCACACAGAGAAAGACAAAAAGAGGCGATGTCACTAAGTCGCCTTTAACCACTTCCCAAGCGTGTCCTAGCCCTCCGACAAAAACTCCGACCCTCTCGTCTGTCGAAATACCAAGCATCACATTTTACGAATACACCCCCATCCCCCTAAACACAGATTTGACACTCCTCATAAGAAAATCTCACAAAAGCACAGATCAACCCTCCACATCGCAACTGCCGATGTCACAAATTCTGCATTTTTGCACCGATTTCCTTCAAATTTTCGCTCAAAATTTCATATTCCCCCTGCATTCACTCCATTTCACCACATTTTCCCACGAAACCCCAAAGAATTTCGCCAAAAATTCGATTTTCAAAATTTGCACGCTCGCAGCAGGAAAAGTCAACTCGGTTCATTTCACATTTTACTGCATTTTTTCGGCGAAATCATGGATTTTTTTCGATTTTCCAAAAAATCATCAATTCTCTTGTGGAAATGCTTTTAGATGATTCCTATGATTGTCTCATTAGTGATTGCATGAATTTAAATGCATTTCCGGAGGAGTTTTCATTGAAAAATCAGCGATTTTTGAATTCTGTGACGTCATCGGAATTGTGGACGCATTTTATTTTGATGAAAAAATGGATGTAACCTGGTTGGATTTTAGTGGCAATGGTTTAGTTCGGTGAAATATGATTGGAAGAGTGGAGTTTGGTCGAAAAGTCATCCTGGAGTGGTGGGATGTTGCGAGGGGAGGTGGGAGTAAAGTGGGGAATATGGTAGTGAATTTCACAGCAACTTGTTGGTGGATGTTGGAAGGAATCTGAGGGAATGTTGCTGCCAATGGGTGAAGATTGGCTTGGAAGAGGGATGATGAGTGGATTTGTGATGATTTAGAGTTGATTGGTCTGACCTTTCAGCGCATATGGAGGAGCTGTGCGAATTTTTCGGTTCATCGTCTTTGTGTGGCGATAAGGTTCAGTAGACATCTCTAGCTAGCATGATGATCACACCAAACTGACTGAGGTGCTTCTCACTACAACTGACTCCACAGCCAATGCTCATTTTCGCCCCCTTTCCCAACAATCTTATCACATTGCCTTTGAGCGCATTTAAACCACTTAACACATCAAAAATTTCCCCAGACTATCGATAGCAAATTCCCATCATTCGATCCACCCTTAAACTTAAGTTCGCCATTTAATTTAAAGTCTGATTTAGGGGAATACCCGCTTAATTTCAACCATCCACTAGCACTAGGGTGGAATCAAAAATCGAAAACCATTCGTAAACAATTTGATTCATAGGCAACTGCAGGCTTGTGGCCATCATCTATACACAGTCGCACACACGCATCATTAAATTAAACAAATTCACCCAAGACCCCATTTGATATTTCAATTAATGTAATGCGTGCTGAGCATCGAGCACTGAATTCACGCACCCTGTGAAACAGCGATTCAAGGGGATTCTCCCCATCAACCCTACAGATTCTCCTCGGATGCCAAAAAAAAACGTTTTTCAACCAACCAAAAAAAAACTGTCTATTTGCTATTCCCGGCGGACGTCATGAAAGGGAAAATTTATCGCCCACGAACCGCGGAATCTTGGCCAAATTTTAATGAATAGACGAACGAAATATCTCATTTTCTCTGCTATCTTGATGAAATTCAACTGTAGCACCATCATATATTCATATTTTGTGGTATATGCCGGACATCAAATCGGAGTCCATCGCCCACTGGTGGTCCTCCTTATCCGGCGGCGGCGGCGTCGGCGACGATGCTGGATGGCGTTGTGCGGCTAGCCAGCTAGTGAGTAACTAATTGAAGGCGGCCGCGTCTCGTATGTGTGATGTTTGTCGTTTTGTTTTGCTTTCACACGCGCGCACACACTACGTTTTCCAAAAATACAAATTTTTTTCCATCTTTTTGGAATAAATAAAAATACGAGCGGAGAAAACGAAATGGGACATAAATAGAGCAAGCAGCAGGAAAGATTCAAACTTTCTACTACCACCTGTTTGATGGTTCACCTCTCTCTCTCTCTCTCTCTCTCTCTCTCCGTGTTCCCATTCACCACTTGATGTTAGGGATGGATGAAAAAGTTCAGGATGATGAGTCTGCTTGCAATAATAATTTGCGACTTTCGTAGAAAATTCCAGTTGACTCATGAAGTTGTGGAGAAATTTGCATTTTTTTCCCTTGATTAACACATGTAAAAACCTCTTGGATTTTTATGCGATTCTAATGAATTGTTAGATTATGCAATTGATGAGCATTTCCTTAAGCAACTTCATGTGGTTTTACATACTCAACCTCAAGCATTTTGAGGAGGATGTAAAATTTGACACAAGACAACTTTACGACATTTTTTTTTTCTTCCCACATAAATAATGATTCCATATTGAAACGCATAAAAGTTAAACTTCAGATTGCATTGAGTTGGGGGAATCCCCCCTAAGACCCTTCTATACGATTCTCAGCGAAAATCGATTGGACCTTTGACAGCTTTTGTGGCCAACATTCAACTGACACGTGACTGTAGTGTTCATAAATTGAACGCCTGTCTAGATATGCAATAAAGCTGGATTAGAGGTTACCTAGAAAACAATTAGCGATGAAAAAATAAATACGCACGCAGCGACAAACATTGAAATTCGAATTAGTATGCATCCAAGGTGCAGCGAATGCAGATGCATCATGTTCGCATTTGTGTATGTATCTGCAGTGTGTGCAGAGTGCAGTCAAAAAGGACAACCATATGTGCGCGATGGCACACTTCTCTTCGACCAATAGATACATTTTCTATCCCCCCCCCCAATTGCATGTCCCTCTTTCTGATTACCTCGCACCAATCTCCTCCTTATTGAATGCAATGATTTGATTTTTTCCTGTGTGAGTATGGGTGTTTATTTTTTATTTTTTTTGTTTAGACTCACCGGTGAATCAGCTGGATTTTGTTAAGCGACGAATGACAACAACAGCAACGTTATATAATTTTGTTTTTCTCTTCTATTTACTTGACCAAAAAGCAACTATTTAACAACATCAGCGGGTAATCCAATTTATTTATTTTTTTTTCTGATACACTGTGGAAGATTCTTCCTTTTCTTCTTCTTTATTTTTTTTATTATTTATTTCAATTCACTTGGTAAAAAAATACATACATATGTTTTCAAGAGCACTTAAATTTTTTTCGAATATTTTTTTTTCTTTCTTTTTTTTTTTTGAAGACTCGCGGCTTCAATCACACTTTTCTGCGCAAGGATTTGTAAAACGGAAATTGTTTAAACCATACGATTGTTCATTGGACACAAACAGGGGTTCGTGGTGGACTGGATGACAGCTATTCTCACATCTGTTGCGATTGAATTTTTTCATAATTTTTTTATCGAAAATTGTTTGTTTGTTTTTTTTTTTTCTAACCGAACCGCGTACCGCGAATTAAATGGTTACACAAAATATATGCAACCCTTCTGAATGGGATTTTCCCTTTAAGGACTACAGCATGACAGATTGAAAACAAATCGAAGACGAACAAAAAAATTATTCTTAAGGACCTTTCAAGCACTTTATTTGTTTCCCCTTCAAAATAGATGTGTGTATCTGTCTTGCAGATTTTCAATTCTCCATGTGTGTATATATCGGATAAACAATCAACAAAACAAAATGAAACAAACTTAACTCAACAAACAAAAAAAAAAAACACAAAACAGAAACGGACAACTTTATTCACACAATATTTTATTTTATTTTTTTTTCTCTCTTGTATCTGTTGCGTATGGTATTGCAATGTGAAACGAACGAGACTCGCCTTTGCGGTTTTGTTTTGTAAAGAGATACTCTCAACTCTAGTGCACGATATTGACTGAAGTGCTAGCGAGCATTTTGTCTGAATTACTCTAGCGGCACGAATCAGTGTGGAATGACGGAGAATTCAAAGAACCAACCGATCAAAGCATACACAACTACCCCAAAAGCACATGCGAGAGTGCCGTCCACCCGTTCACACATATGCACGAAACCCGAGCGAATCTATCGCAAAGATACACCACTGAACACCGTACACAAGCGCAAAGCAAAAAAGCAACAACAAAAAAAAAAAACGAAATAAGAAGAATAACAATAAAATTTTGTTGTGCGAAAGTTAAGGAGAAGCAACGTGTTTTTACTGTATTTCTCTGTGCATCATCATTCGCCGTGATTGGTGAGACTTCGGTTGGGCATTCTCCAGCGATTCGTTGGTGGCTTTGAGGCACCCATACACACGCTGGCCGAAGCTGAAACCTGAAGCTTCTCGTCCAGCAGCTGAGCGTAAACACAGAATGGAGAAGCGAATTGAATTGAAAGCTTTCTTTGACGGACACGATGTGCCAATGTCGTGGGTTGCCGGCTAATTTGTCTTCTTCTTCTTCTTCTTCTTCTCTCTCTCTTTTCGGTTTTCTGCGGTGTTGTGCGCCGTCCTCTCTCTCTCGGTGGGATTGCGAATGCGAGGGTGGATGTAAGCATGAGTGTTGCGTTTGCTTTATGGGGAAGAGAGTGAGTGAGTGTGTGAGTCGATGTGCAGTTGTAGATGGAAAATTTATGCTAATAGATAGTTTAAGTGAATGTATGTAGTTAGACTGGATAATTAATGGACAGGAGTGCTGGGACGCTTGGTAGTCATTGATTTGATATTAATTGGTGGCAAAACAAACAAAAAAAGGGGGGGGGGGGGGAGTGATTGTGGGCGGCGGAAAAAACTAGGACAATCATAATATCCTTCATGGACAGACAGATGTGCGTCCTTGGGTGGCAGTTTTCAATTTGAAACAATGTAAGAGGTCTGTGCTCGCAAGGAAATTGCAATGATTGACGAAGATTCTCAAGGTAAATGAGAAGAACAATCGTTCAGTGATGTTTTCCTTCTTGTTGTCATTGAGGTAAATGGGAATAACAATCGCTCAGTGATGTTTTCCTTCTTGTTGTCATTGATCCGTCATCCGGTCCACGGTCCTCCCAATACTCGAGCGACCTGCAAATGTTATAAATAACTATTTTTAGCGTCGAATTCATGCATCTGGGGGGAAAACTTGCCCAAATTCTGATGACCTTGACCAGATACACATCATTTTTGAGATACTCTTACGTCCAAGTGTCCACTCATCATCCTACCCCCACATCCCACCGTCTCGGTCGTTCTCTGACAAGTGACGCGTTGACAACAAATCTGACTTCAAAGGCTGATGATGGGTAAGGCGCCACATAATAAGTAAACGACCTGACATTGGAACAGAAAACAGATTCTGGTCTGGTCGGTGTTTTTTTTTTTTTTTTTTTTTTTCAACCAAAAAAATAAAAACACCAGAAAAAGATAAGCAAACGGAATAAATTAATCGAACTGTTTTTTTTTTTTTGTTGGTCTCAAAAGCTTCCGCCATTCATAAATCGTACGAATCACCTTTGCTATCATTGAATAGATTATCGGCAATCTTCAAACCGTATCCATGTGATATGCAAACACGTCAATTAGACGAGGAGAATCACCTACATATGCATGCACCTACACGGTATTTGGCCAATTTCAATAGACTTCAGTGTCTGGTGGGGTTCTGGCGTTTTTTTTTTTTTTTTTTGTTTGTTCACAGGTGTGTCTGGAGGTGTCTGCATGTGTGTGACAGAGGGTTGTACAGGTTAATCGTTTGATGGATCTGAGGAAGATACCAAAAAAAAAAAAATAGCACTCCACATAATATTTGCAGGCACTCGCTAATGAAGCCATAAACACCATACTTACGCCAAAAAAAAAAATTGGTTAACTTCTCACCCCATGCACATGACCTGAGTGAATAATAAAAATACAAAAATAAAAAAGGAAAGAAAGTAAATGACCAGATGACAGATAGATTAAGCTTTTTTTTTAGCGCTAGACGAAGAGGTGCTATCAAAGTGAAAATTGTTTTTTTTATTGCGCAAGGAACACACCGAAATGGGTGTAAAGAGAGCAGATAACTACCGCCATATAGGACGCGTGTTGATGGATAGTTTGGCCTGCACTTGACCGAACCTTTGCTTAACGAGTTCAATTCCAGAGAGATAAGTGTGTACATGCGATTGTATTTGATTAGGTGGATGTATGGGACAGATGAGTGGAGGAGACAGTCGTGAACAGATGTTCTGTGATAATCAAAGCCATTCCGATTGTGATTCGAATGGGAAATGAAGCTTGTCTGTTTCCAGGTGGGTTCTGGAATCATTTTGGTATGTCTAGGCGATCGTTTTGTCAATCGAAGCTCTTCCTGGCTCTGTGTCATCGTCTATCTCTCGTCTGGTGGTCCTGACCTAAATCTCTGCTCCTCACAAATATGTCGCGTCTTTCAGTACCATCATGCCCTTGTAACACATTAGCCTCCCCCCCTCCACCGGCCAAAAAAAACCAACCAACGGACTTCAGCCTCGCCGCCATTCTCGATCTATTCATAGACACGCCTGTAAAAAAAAAACCACTTAAAATTCTGTTTTCGTCACCAAACAGGATCAGATAAGGATTCAAAAACGCTGCTTGTGCCCCAAAGATATTCGCATAATTTTCACACTTTTCCCGATCTATCTACATCCATCGGTATCTATCTATCCACCTATCAGTGTGGCGTGCATTTTATTTTTATTTTCATTTTCATTCTTTTCTTTTCTATTTTTTTTTCTTTTTTTTCGTTTGTTCCCCATTCGCTCCGGATCCGGAGCCACCCCCGCCGCGCGCCACGTCTTGTGTTTCGTTTAATTTTTCGAGCACAACCGCAGAGTACTGTCGTGTCGTCGTCGTCGTCGTCGTCGTCGTTTCAGCACATGTCAAAGGAAAACCGCAAATTACACGCACACAATGGAGTGTGCCTATTTCGCCTATTTTCTCGCACCGAATGGTTGCTCTCTGTAGGAGTATCTGTATCTATTCTCCTGTGTGTGTGTGCGAGTGTGCGGTGCAGTTGTTGTTTTGTATGCGAGTGTATCCATTTTTTTTCGCGTTAGAATGGAAATTATTGTTGTGGTTTTTTTTTTTTCCTTTGCTATGCTTCTGGGTCTGGGACAGGCGACTGACAGTAGTTGTTGGCTTGTTATTGCCACCAATACTGACTCCAAACATCCCCCCTCCGCTCCACCAGGCCGCAGCCACACACAGCACCGATCATCCGGCTCACAGTGTCCATCTATCTCTAACAGCCGCAGTGAAGAGATTTTTTGCGTATAACTTGTTGGATTCAACGGCGACAACGACAACGTCGTCGGCCACCACTATAGTGGCGACAGCACCAACAACAGCAACAACAACAACAACAACAAATGTGGCGTTCTATCGCACCAACACACATTCGTCCCAGTGTTCTCTCTCTCGTTAGGCACGGCATACGGTGCTGGGGTCTATTTTTAGACGATTCTCTCATCATCACCGCACGGGGATTGGGTGGATATCAACGTATCGCCGGGACCCATTGGCCAGGCGCTTAAGCGCACAAAATTGAACTTTATGTGCGGCTCATGCTTCGTGTCGGTGTGTGTGTTGTTTTTCTTTGATTCTTTCTATTTCTCGTCTTCTTTAGGGCACGACGTGTGTAGTTTGTTGTTGGCATTTGATTTGATTTGATACTGAAATTCGTTTTTGAAGTTTTTTTCATTTTTTTTTCGTAGTTTTTTGCTGAACACTCATACAGATGCATGCACACATTTATGTGGGTTCGCATTCGCATATCTTTAGAGAGACAGATTGACGGTGGCGACGATCGTCGATGCGGGGGAGGGGTTTGAGACTTCGGGGGCGCACTGCTAAGAACGATTGTTGAATGTTAGCGCTGCAAGTGTGAAAGTTCGTTGAAATCTAGTGGTAACAGAGCACAACTAGGCCAGGACCAGGAGGGAAATTGCGGCGCGGGAGGGTGTCCGGTGGGTGGGTGGGTGGTGCGGTGTATGTTGCACTATTATACATACATTTTGCGGGGGCTTGAGTGCGCTTAGGCAAATCGAGCGAATAAGCTTTGCTGCGATAACCATTGCTGCGAATGGGATGTTTCTTTTTTCTTTTTTTTGTTTTCATTCCTCAATTGATGTCACTTTGTGTGACAGTTTTTGATTAGATTTGTTTGGGTCTTGTGCTTATCTGGCAATCTGAAGTGAGCCTCTTGAGAATGCGTGATTTAGGTGATTCCAAAGGTTTGATATATGCTGGTGTTGTTGGCTTCCAACATTGCACGATTGTGGAATTTTTCTGATCACAATTTGTGTAATTCAGGGTCTGCTTTGGTTAAAGCCTTCGTCTGTGCGAGATCGACTACTATTTGGGGGGCAGTTTTAAAACCTATTTTCCTTCACCTCCTTCCCCGCCTCGAATCCATATTCCACTATCAAATAGAGCCATCAAACGAATCGTTTCAAACTTCCTGTGCATCCATTCACCCATTCCCAGTGAAATGAAAATCACTTAAATTAATATACGAGCAAAAAAAAAACTCCAACGCGTAAAACCCATTTCCTCCCCCCCCCCCACATTCCTAGGTCATAAATCCCATGACTTTGACACTCCTTCAACTGCTTCTCCGCCGTTTCCATCTCGTGGTCGCGTCTACTCCCTGAATACGCATGCATAACAATTTGTCTCCGAAACGAAACGCACAAGGAAGCGATTTGCGCGATTAAAATGCCTCGTCTTTTTTTTTACCCTGCTGTTGGCTTGGTACGTCTCCTTCGTCCTTCGCTTCAATGCGACGCATTTTTATAACTCCACGAGACGGCGACGACGACGACGACGACGACGATGTAGCGACACACATAAAACAAAATCAACACAAGCACGAGCACACGCACAGGCACGTATAGAGACGGTCGGTTGGGTTTTTCAGTTCCTCTTTGCAATGTTATATAACACAATCGTCCTTGCCATATGCACCAACGACCGACCATCTTCGGGCAAAACCAGAATTCTCTGTTCCTCGTTCCTCCACACACATGCGGGAAATGGGAATAGACGACAGAGAGAGAAAGAGAGAGAGATTTTTATCACCCAGTACCCTAAATACGTGCAAGGGATACAAAATGTTCTCTTGGTTTTCATATCGTTCGTCCGGTCCCAGTGGGTTGGGGTCGGTGAGGACTGGCGGTGGATCGCATACACACACACACACACTGTGTAAAGCTGAAGGACTATAGTAGAATGAGAACGAACGCACAAGAAAGACGTGGAAAGCAATAAAGCAAGGCGCCAGAGTTCTTCTTCACTATTTGCTCTAACCCCTGTTGATACTTGTTCGCTGCTTTTTTTCTTCTTTTTTTTTCGCCCTGCTGTTTTGCCCCTAGCGTGTCGACGACAACGTTGAATACGATGAAGTTATGATGGCTGTTGGGGAAGATTGTGGGGAGGGGGAGGAGACGGGACGGTAGTGGCGTCGTCTCTTCTAGAATTAAGGGTGCTTGGTGCTCGAGCTTCAACAATACACACTAGACTGCTGTCGCGCATTTCATCCAAACACCGAACTTTACAAATGTTCGCTTACCGAGACTGGTGGCATGGAAGTGAGTAGAGTGTAGGATATCCACCCCTTCAGATAGTTGGCATGGAAATGCGCAACACTTTCCATGCATACGAGATTAGTTCTGGGATGCTTGCACGATGCGATGAGGGAGAATATTGGATGAACCATAAATTGTCGGATACGATGTCCGAGGAGAGTGTTGCGCGGAAGAATTCCTCCTTACAGGGATGATAAGCGATCTGGAAGGAATAGAGATGTGAAGCTAGTTGAAGTGGCCTTGAAGTTTCAGTTTCAAGTTCCGTAGTAATGGCAAAAAACATAGAATAAACTGGGACTCCCTCGATGCACAAGGAGCTACAAACACATGAGAGCACATTTCAAGGACCCAACTATCCCCACACCATCGTTAGACACAGTCCACCATCAAGTTCCTGTGTATGGAAATTTCCAATTTATATCCACCCTGTAAAAACCATCCACCACCTGCTCCTTTTCTTGGTCAGTCTGATGTAGTTTACTCATGCCCTATCCATTTCCATCCATTTACAACCCTCAGAATCCCTAAAATCGTCAAATTCAAAATATCCGCTCTCAGACCAAGAAAAGTGCACCCATTTCGTTTCGCATTTCACTGCATTTTTTCCGCTGAGAAGTGTCAATTTCTCGAAAGTCGATTTTCGCGATAGTTCAACGAGCAAATGGCCAAAATATGATGGGCCTGAGTGTGGACGAGTAATCCCAAGCGATCCACGTCCCATTTTTCTAATTTGTTTGCCTTTTTTGGCTGAAAAGGGGTTTCTTCAATTTTGATGACGTCACAAATCAGTTTGGCGGAAAAGTGTAAAAATGCCATTTTATAGCAGTTCTGGCAATACTTCATCGAATTGCATTGAATTTGGTAACAATTTTTCTTGTTCACCATGTTTTCGCCCTAAAATCCCCTTATCCTTTGAAAAATCACACATGAATAACGGTAAATGTGTCCTTTTTCCGCGTCCATACTCAAGATCAAGTCACAAGCTACATCGCCCTTGGTCATTTTGTCCTACGCCCCATCGTTTTCGAGAAATAAGCAAGAGTCGGCCACGAATGGGTGCGAAAAAAATCCAATCCAAAAATCCAAAATTTTCAACGAAAAATTCAGCTGGGACACCAGGCCACCAGAAATGGTAGTAGGGGGTCTGCGGATTTTTGACCAACTTTGATTGCTTATATCTCGAGAACGGTGCGTCCTACAGCAAAGTGGCCAGGGTCAATGTTGTAGCTTACACCTTGGACTAGAGGATAGAAATTATAACAGGATCAATTTGCCGTTATTTGCGTAAGATTTTTAAAGAATTCCCTTATTCTTGCAAAATCACACAGAAATAACGATGCATTTTTCAACTTCATCCTTAAGATCAAGTTATAAGCTTCAACATTGGCCTTAGTCACTTTGTCGTATGAAGCACCGTTTTCAAGATATAAGCAAGCAAAGGTTGGCCAAGAGTAGGGTGTCTGATGGTATGTATGCCACTTTTGATTGTATATAACTCGGGAACTGTGCGTCCTGCAGCAAAATGATCAAGGGCGATTTTGTAGCTTCCTCTTTGAACTAGACGACCGCAATTTGAACAGGATCAACTTACTATTATTTGGGGGAGATTTTCACAAGAATAACTCATATAACTGAAAAAAGACAGAAATAACTGTATATGTGTCCTTTTTCCAACACCATCCTCTGGGTCAAGTCAAAAGCTACAACATTGCCCTTGGTCATTTTGTCGTACGATGCACGGTTTTCGAGATAGAAGCAAGCAAAGTTGGGCAAAAATCCGCAGATCCCTGATAAAATTTCTGGTGGCCTGGTGTCCCAGCAGGATTTGTATGGAAAAATTGAGTTTCCTCAAATATACGAATTTCTCGAAAATGACTTGAGGGAGAGCGACGAGATTTGGCACACACGTCAAATGGAGGGCCTCTGGGTGGGAGACAGACCTCTGGCTACGAGCCGGGATTTTGGGTGGAAATCGGGGCCCTGGTCGAGCCTCTGGGTGGGAGTCGTGGTAGTGGCAGGGCGTTGGGCTACTGATTGGGAGCCGTGGGACTGGCTGAAAGTCGGGCAGCTGCCTGGGAGTCGGACCTCTGACTAGGAGCTGGGGCTCTGGGCGAGAGTCGGGGCTTCGGACAGGAGTCGGGCCTCTGGGCGGGAGTCGTGGCATTGGCTGCGCATTGGGTTGCTTGATGGGAGTCCGGGCACTGGCTCAGAATCGGGCCACAGCCTGGTCGTTGGACCTCTGGGTGGGAGTTGGACCACTGGTTGGGAATCGAGACACTGGCTGGGAGTCGTGGTACTGCCTTGGCGTTGGTCCACTAGCTGGGAATCTGGGGTCTGGACAGGAGCCGAGTGGGAGTCGTGGTAGTGGCTGGGCGTAGGGCTATTGGCTAGGAGCCGGGCCTCTGGCTTGGAGGCAGAGTCTGGGAGTATGGCCACTGCTTGGAGGTTCGGCTACTTGCTAAGAGTCGGGCCAATGGCAGGGTGTCGTAGCACTGCCTGGGCGTTGGGCCACTAGCTAGAAGTTGGTCCTCTGGATAGGAGCCGATCCACTTGTTGGGAATCTGGGGTCTGGACAGGACTCGAGTCTCTGGGTGGGAGTCGTGGTAGAGGCTGGGCGTTGGGCTGTTCGCTAGGAGCCGGGCCTCTGGGTTGGAGGCAGAGGCTGGGCCACTGCTTGGAGGTTCGGCTACTGGCTAGGAGTCGGGCCAATGGCTGGGTGTCGTGGCACTGCCTGGTCGTTGGGCCACTTGCTAGAAGTTGGGCCTCTGGATAGGAGCCGGGCCACTGGGTGGGAATCGGGGCTCTGATCGGGAGTCGGGTGGGAGTCGTGGTTGGGCTGAGGGCAGAGGCTTTGAGTATGGCTACTGCCTGGGAGTTCAATGGTTGGGAGTGGGGCCACAGACTAGAGGAGCGGCACTGAGTCGTGGTTGGCTGGTGGCGAGCCGAGCTCCTATGGATCGAAGCCAGGTGGTTAATGCGTTCCTTTAGGCGTCGTCTCCGCAGAGGGCTGTCGTACACTTCGTCTTGAGTATTTTCTTCCAAATGCCACCAACATAACCAGGACTTTTATGTTTCCATCCCCATCCTCTCTCTCTCTCTCTCTCTCAGTATTAATTTCATTTCCGTCATTGACCTCATTCGACATAATTCACAATTATTATCATCCACTCGGTGGCCACCTAATCCTATTTTTGTTCAAGTTTAAATTCACCAGATATCTTGCGTACATTAAGCAGATACTTCATCCAGCATCATTTATCTTCTCCAATCCATTTGCACCGACAGCTAACGAACCCTTGTGCAGACGTGTATACGTGTATACATATCGTGTATCCACTTCCACCAGCAATCTACCCCATAATCAATTATCCAACAAAAACAAAAATTAAACTGCGTAGAAATGCACAACATTTGTATCTCTGTACGTCGACGGTGTGTGCATGTGTGTGAACGGCGCGGCGCGGTGGCCCTCTGTAGCAACAACTACTGCTTTATTTCTTGGTCGTGTGCTCGCTCGGTGCGGTGGCTGTCCCGCCGTTCAAGGTGGAATAAAATTGTCAAATTACGCTTGTTGTTTATTTCACTCTTAATGCCATTATATTCGGTACTATTGTCATCTAATGGATATCAAAAAGAAAACACAAAAAAAAAAAAGAAATACAAATAAATAAGATACTCACGTTCTGTCGAGGCGAAATTGTGTGTATATCTATCTATCGAATGGTCAGCTATCAAATGCCGTGACATTGAGGCAGGTAACAACATGCTACATGTTCGTATAAATATGTATTAACATGTATGTTAATCCTCCTTGGCGCAAGGTAAACCACGAAAAACTTCAACATCAAGAGAAGGAAATGTTTCGTCGGAATTCTTAAGTCACAAACAGCAAATCAATTCATTCTTACTCCAAAGCAATCTGTGACTGATTCTATGGTGTGTCTCTAAAAATAAAAAGACACAAAACATATCATTAGGTGCTGTGCTGGTATGCAGGAACTTTTCTGTCTTTTAGTCGTAACCTTCAGACCTTCGACACGAATGCTCTTTGATGGATTGTTAGAATTTTTAAGCGAATCCATTGAAGGATGCGAAACAATCTTTCACTAAGATGATTCATATTTCTGCTGTTGATTTTCTTTGATAATAAATTGATTGAGGAACCCCAAAAACGAAGATACACGACTCGAGATCATGTTTAATACATCGCGTACGTTGGACACAGACAGACAATCTTTGAATAGTAATCCCAGGTGTGACTCAGCGTCACGACGCTGTTATTGGTGGGCTAAAAATCTTTTTTTGAATAACAATAGCAAATCTTTTAGTTTTTTTTTTGAATAAAAATTATTTTTGGGGTGTGACAGTGTATGTGTTGGTTGGGGGAAAGTTTCAAGACTACACAAGAAGGAGGTAGTTTTGTTAAAAAAAAGATACCGCGGACGTGACGCCTTGAGTAACTGTGTCACGAATATTACCATAATCTTGAGAGATGTGACTATGGGGAGCGCAGAAATTAATCAAGACGACACTGTGTCTAGGAAAGGAGACATGTGTTGAAAGAGGGTAAATTGCACCGCGACCTTATGATCTATTGAGCCTCCTATTGGTTTCTTAAGAGCTCCCCTCCCATGGAGCTCTCTTTTCAGAATCGTATTGAGGGTTATTTGCTCCAATTGCGCGAAGGTGGAAGAGATTAGGCCTATTTCCCTTAGGAATCTGAGAATGGGAGCTAAAGGGTGATTTTTTAGCTATTATCTTTTTGGCAACACTGGTTTAAACAGCTGACGCACGTTTCGTGTTTTATTTCACTGTCAAACATCTTCAGTTTCGTCTATAATTTAACCATGAATCGTCTTACAAACGAACAACGCTTGCAAATTATTGAATTTTATTATCAAAAAAAGTTCGACGAAGATCCACTTTTTTACCGAAAAATTGTGTTCAGCGACGAAGCTCATTTTTGACTCAATGGGTACGTAAATAAGCAGAATTGTCGATTTTGGAGTGAATATCAGTGAGAAGAGCTACCAATGCATCCAGAAAAAAGTCACAGTTTGGTGCAGTTTATGGGCTGGTGGCATCATTGGACCGTACTTCTTCAAAGACGATACGAATCGTAACGTAACTGTGAATGGTGAGCGCTATCGTGAGATGATATCGAACTTTTTTTTGCCCAAAATGCAAGAGCTTGACTTGCATGACATGCGGTTTCAACAAGACGGTGCCACATGCCACACAGCACGCGCAACAATGGACTTATTGAGAGGCGCGAGTTCGGTGAACATTTTATTTCACGTTCGGGACCGGTCAATTGGCCGCCTAGATCGTGCGATTAAACGCCTTTAGACTATTCTTTGTGGGGCTATGTTAAAGATCATGTCTATACAGACAAGCCCGCTTCAATTGACGCATTGGAAGACAACATTGAAGCATTTATTCGTGAGATACCGGCCGAAATGTTGGAAAGAGTACGCCAAAATTGGACTAAGCGGATGGACCATTTGAGGCGCATTCAAGGTTAACATTTGCATGAAATAATCTTCAAACATTAAATTATATGGACCGTACTATCGATTCAAATAAAGATTTCATGCATTTTTCTGAATTTTATGTGTTTTTTTTTTTTGAAAAACTTTCCTATAGATTTTAAAAAGTCTAGTGTGTGTCTTCAATTCTTCTTCTGATATTAGGTGTTTGCGTCACACAAAATCCCAGTATATGTTCTGGATTCTCATAAGATTCTCCGCAGAATCTGCAGAGACCTTCTTCTGATACTCCTTAGCTTTCCTTAGAGGTGCTCCCTGAGTTTACAGTGCCTGTTAGGATACGGAGGTTGTTTTTGCTCATTCTGATACATGCTTCAAACCTCTTGCGGTTATGTTGCCCCCAGAGTTTCTTGGCCTGCTTCATACCATGAGCGTTGTTCCATGCATCTGGCCGGTTCCTTCTTTCTAGTTCCCCGAACTCTTCCCTGAGGACGTGATCTCCTACAGCGCAGAACGGTTGGGGGACTATAAAATGATTCGATGCTCCTTTCCTAGGCAGGGAGTCGGCCATTTCATTGCCATCTATCCCTGTATGGCCAGGTATCCAACTGAGTCTTACTCTGTTGCTCCTACTCAGCTTCTTAAGCTTATGTACACATTCCCACACGAGCTTGGATTTGATGATATAGGAGTCTAGTGCCAGGGCAGCGGCACTGCCAAGATTGATCTGAGCGCATCTGTCTATGGCATAAACTTCTGCTTGAAAGATACTGGTGCATGTGCCCACGTCTTCGTAGTACTACTCCTGCCCCTGTTCCTTCATCAGATCGGTTGCAATTGATTGCTATTTTCTTCTTAATTCTCATCAGCTAAACTCAACTATACTCATTTTTCCTATTTTTTTTCTTTCATTTCAGGTAAGTGGCAAGCATTTTTTGAATATTATGACAGCAAACGGAGATCAAGTGGTCGTCTATATGATGTAAGTCTATGTTAAGTCATTTTAGTATCTATCCCATGTGCGGAACGCCAGCTCTTCTTGAACATCTTAATCATGCCCTCGGCTTGAGTCTGAGGAGGAGCGTTCCTTGTTCTATCTTTCAGCTTGAGTTGTTTGACAGACGAAGAGCAAAGCCTCGGGAATGATATTCATGTTTTTTTTATTGTCACTCTGGTCTGTTGGTGGAACTGGCCTCCAGCTAACAGAAGCATCATGTCTCTCTGACCAAGTTGACAGTGGCCCAGTGTGTGTCCCAGTTGGTGGACCTGGGCACCAACTAAAAAGAGCCAGCTGGCTAGCTTATATGCACTCCACTCCATTCCACTTATACGCGCTCCACTCCAGGCTACTTATATCCTCTACCTTATACTAGTTCGAAGTCGAAGACTGGCTCTTCCAGCCAGAGCCAGGACCAGGCGGTCTACATGCCCTACCTTGACTTACATATATCACCGTAGAGCCTCCAGATTTCGTGGCCAGATTTACTTCATTGACACGGTTCCTTAGCCAAAAGGCCTTTGTGACATGTTTGACAATCAGAGTCCCTCTCGTGAGGCTCCAGAATTCATTCGGCTCTTGAGCTAACAGAGATAGCAAGCCTTTTTAACGTAAAGTAGTGCTGAGACGATCAGGGTTCGTCTAGTGAGGCTCATCTGCCTCTTGAACTTAAAGAAATAGCGACTGACAGGAGTTGGCTACGCGATCTTGTAGCTCCACTCCTGAGAGAACAATAGCGTCTAGCACAACTCGAGTGGTTGCTGTAGAAGCTAGGCTCTAGCTTATAATTATAATGAATCATGCCCCACAGTTCTTATCGCCAAAAGACTTCTGCTCTTATTCAGTGACTTTAAATTCGAAGAAAGATCATACTTCATTTCATATGCATGTAGTCCCTGATGGCAGCAATATGCTCCTGATGTCTCCTGTCGGCCTATTTCTATGACAACGTCATCTCTGACCTCGGATAGGCCCATATCTGGAATCTACTTCGCTTCATAGTAAGCTCAAGCTACAATCTTTCTTCATTTTCTTTCCAAATGACCGTCGCACTAACATAAGCCAATCTTTCCCTAGCCCCACTGGCTTACCGAAGATTCGTGGTTCTCAGTCTCCATCTCTAAAAAGCAAACGAATTAACACCTGAACATCATTCGCCCCATGTCGCTTAAGCCCCCAAAACTAAACTCCAACCCATTCCTCGTACACCAATTCGGAAATCAGCCACAAAACCCATTTTTCAACAAATTCCATAAAACATCCTTAAACCACTTCAACAGCTCCAAACACACCCCCTCATGTCATTCTGGTAACACCCCACACGAATCTCCATACAAATTCAATGACATTTCATAACATCATTGCCAGACGTGCGCAATTAATTGCTGAAAAACACAATTCTCGTGACGTAGCCAAAATCTAAAAGTTCACTTTTCTTGAAAATTACACAAAATTAAGACGAAATTCCAACTGATTTAGCTTCAGTTGGCTCATTTCCACTCAGACTAAGCGAAAGGACACAATTGAGTGTGGGAATGTTGAGAAAAATCGATTTGAATTTTTTGACACATTTTACGCGAAAAAATGCAGTACATTGCGAAATGAACTGAGTCGACTTTTTTGGTTGAAAAGGAACCAATTTCGATTTTTTGATTTTAAGGAGTTTTCAAAGGATTCTGGGGATTGGGATGGGTGAGAAATGAGTGAATGGAAGGGGAAATGATGTGAATTTGATTCTTGGTGGGTGGGATGAGGGGCAATTGTTTGAAAATTCGGTTTATTTGGGTGAACCGGGAAGAAATTGGGAACTTTTGAAGGGTAGTGATTTGAAAGTGGATTTGTCCTTCGATAATTGATTGAAAATGAGTCTGTTGGGATGTGTTGGACATCGGTTAAGGGGAATAGAATGATTTGCCAACTCTGTGGCATATGGGTATAAGGAAATTTTTGAATCCTCTGTGGCACCTGGGTATAAGGGAATAAGTGGATGTCCCACACTTTTTCGGAACTGTCCAGCAAGTGGTTCCTCAGGTTCAGACAATAGAAAAGTTGTATGGGGGGGGGAGGTCGGAAACCCCTTCTTTCCCCGCTACAGTCGGTTGGGAGTCAATAATTGGGGATGAAAGGTGGTGTCACGTTTCATACTATAACTTCTGATAGACTTGATGTCGGGAACTTCTGAAAATCATTTTGGAGATACAATTTCATATGTAAGCTGCTGAAGGAAACCCCGTTAGAATTCATGGGACCGGAAAAAAGATACAATTTTTTGAATTCAGAAAATATGGCAGTACGTTACTATTTTTCATCTTTGACTGGTAATATCTTGAAATTCTCTCGAAAATGTATATGTCTTATGTTGCTTGTTGTATTCTCTGAGAAATTCTCTAAAGATCGTGCTTACAAGGTTTTTGCCGGCAGTTAATCAGTTTTCCGCAAAATACGGGCCTGGGTGCAGTTTCACTACACGAATGGGAGATTCAGCTAAAGCCAACGATAGGCAGTTGATCACACGTTGATACTCTGCCACACGTTGATACTCTGAGGAAGTCATCCATAGAGACACCACCCATCAGTTAGCTCCACATTCAGTCTGCTTCTAGAACCCACTTGTTGCTCGTCTCGCCTGACTAACCCAATTTTTTTTTTTTCATTTCTAATGAATTTATCAACGCTGAATTGTTGTGCGACACGAGGAACGCTACCTCAATGCCGTCTAACGAATAAATCTTATCCAAATTTTCCATCAGACTGGCAAAATCGAATTTCAATTCAAAAAGAAAATCAAATGAGAAGTAAAATTCAATTTAAACTAATGTCCATTCCGAATCCTTAGACAGCTCCGGAAACATAATTATTTACGAGCGAACTTTTTCATTAATTCTCAGAAATTCCTCCCGAATTCAGTCCACCCCTCTCTTAGCCACTTTTTTTTAATTCATAAATGTCACACTCGATTAAAGCAAATACAAATGTGTTTTCCACCCTCTCCGTCGCACAGTCACTGTGTGTATCTTAAAATTAAGCAAAAGATACGAGAATTGTGCTCAAGAATCGTTCGGATATTAACAAGTTTCACGTTTCTTTTAGTTTTTTTTTGTTCACTTATTTCATTGTGAATGAAGTGCTTCGAAATTTTATCCCACACTCGTTGGATGTACGTCAACTCGTATCTGCAATGAATCACCTCTCGATTCATATTATTTTTCGTTTCGACTTTAGTATCCGTTCTGGTCTTTCGGGTAATGATTGATTCACAGACACAGACGACTAGTGTCGATCCCGAAAATGGAAGTTATCGACAAGTGTTTGCTTAATTAATTGCCAGCCAAGCCAACTAGATGATAGACATATTTTCCCTTTTTTCACAAATATCTCTCGGAAGGAAGATGGTTTAAAATAAATAAATTGTCCATCGTTTATCACTGGCAGGGACCTCGCTCGGTCTGTTGTTCAAAGACGTTTCTCACGCACGCTACTGGCGTGCGGCCAACATTCATTTCACTCTTCCATATCGAAAGTGGTCTTTAATATGGAAAAATGAAACGAGCAAAATGTATAGACTCGGCGGCACAGACATATGTGCACACACAGTCGGAGTGTCAAAGTAACAATTTTTATTTTATTGCCTCGTGCATTTTTTGTTGCTTGTTTGTTTGTTTCAATTCTTATTTTGGAAGATTCATTTATTTATTTATAGCATTTATAAGGATGTTTACTTTATGTTACCAACGGTTTTGATGCGACTCTCTGCTAAGCTGGGCACCTGGTTCATCACTACAAGTTGCTCATTCCTTTGGCAAGTCTCCTCCCATAAGCATTCATCTGGAATTCCATCAATTCTCATTTCCTTCCTTCCCAGGATGACATTTCTCGCGTCGCGGGTCAAACTTAGGATGAGCCCACAAGCTAAAGCTAAAGCCAACTTCAATTAAGTTTTTCGTTCACAATCTTCGCAATTAAATCGAATCATAAAATTAATTTCCCGTCTCCGCGTCGTCCAAGACGTTTTGAATTTCTTCTCATGTTCTTCTTTGTGTTTCTTTTTTTTTCTCTTGTTTTTTTGTGTGCGCTTCCTGTCGAGACACGAAATATTACTTCAACTCTAATTGCCCTCAAGGAAACACAAGGTAATAAGCCAACACGAACGGAAGAGCTCTTCCTAACGCGCGAGGGGGCAGGGGATTGACATGCAAAGGCAAAGGCGGGCCCACACACCCAAAAGCATTGCTTCAAGTCAAGGACAAGTCGTCGTTTGTTTAGAGTGTCATCTTGGGAGTTTGTTTTTTGATAGTTCGCCATTTGTCCTTCGAGTGATTAATTAAACTTTTCCTCTCTTGTTTCATCATCGTGTTTTCATCTCGAAACTCTATCATATCGCGAGGCATTAATGGAATTATGACTTCCTCTCGCCCATGTACTCCGGTTCCTAAAACAACCGAAAAACATTCCATTCCAAAAAAAAAAAAAATAAAACTCATAAATCATGTACTAACCGAAATGAATCATTATTCATCATGCATAACCGTGACCTTTGCGGTTGAACTTGCTTGCATCACAGCCAAGGAGGGGGTGGCGGGAAGGGGCACATTTCCTTATCTTCTTGTCGACTCTTTAATTAGTATCTGATTTGATTTTACGAGCGAATCTCCGACTGATTGTGCTTTCAGAACAAAGTCTGGATCTTGAACTGGCAGCTGAAATGCTGAAACGGCTGACCCAAATTCGATGTCAAATTCGTCGTCGAGCGTCGAGCGCTTATCGGAAATCAGTTCAGTGGATGTCATTTTGGTAATCTAGCGTCACTCGGCAGAGCTGTCAAATTGCCAGCTATTAGGCACACTCTATTTCGAAACGATGATAGACTTCGTTAAAGAACTGCAAAATGATAAGCAAACTGGTTGACATATCGAGCGATGTCTTATCCGAATTTTACAAGAATAATTCAGGTAATTACCGGATCTGACAGTTCTTGTAAACAACAACAGTGAGCTAGGCTGTCTTTCAAATGATTCTCATCTAGATGGGAGAGGATATTGCGAAAGTAGATATCTTTCGTCCCCCGCTGTGAAGTTCAGCCCAGTGGTGGGCGATAAGATTAAGTCGATTAGGTGTGTGTTTGACGTTTGCCATGGGAGTTGATTTAATTTCGACACCACCCCATAGTGGGTGGAATCCTCCCCGTGGAAGCCAATCAAGTGAAAATGGTGAATTGATCCGGCAGCAGGCGTGTGTGTTCGCTTGACTTCACTCACACACGCTGGCTGTTATTCAATTAGGCAAGGACTTAAATTAAGTCTTCTCGTAAATCCTCTGAACAAGAAAAAAACCAAAAAAACACCGTGAACTTCCATGCTGTTCTAGGTAATTTTTCAATTTAAAGCAAAGCTCAGCTCCATCATACAATATCAATTCAATCAATTAGTATGCCAATCGGCTCGTCAGTGTTTATTTAGTGAGAGATGTCCCATATTATTCCACACACCGTCGTGTCGTCGTATCGTCTAACAAATCGTAAACACCACCGCCATGCCGTCATAGAGACGAAAACAAACAAAAAGAAAAGCACACTGCACTATCAAAAGCACACACACGCACGCACCCGTTTGTGATTGGCCTCGCAGCAAGACCACAACAGTGCTGCATATGCAAACATATGTGTTCAAGAGAACCTCCGCAAGACAAGTCTCATATATTGGCACGTTACACAACGGTCTCTAGCGCTGCTTCTGAGCACCGTAGCACCGCCAGCGCGAGTGCTCTTGGTTGGATTTGCATATTTGCTGAAATCGCCTCTTACATCGCCGATATCTTTAGGCGTTTGACTCATCAGTCTTGCTCTGCCAAGCTAGCTGATTTCTTAGAAATTCATCTGAATAGTTTGCGACTGCAAGTTGGGACCCGGCTAACCACAAAAAAGCTGCTTGCCGTTGTGGTCGATCGTCGATGCCAGATGATGAGTGTGACTCTGTGGGGAATGAAAAAACGGAAAAAAAACTTTCAACACTCTCTGCCAAAGGAAACAACAACGACAAGGGATGATAATTATTTCAATTGGCACATTAGTGGATGCAGCTTGCCCGCTGTTCGGTGGATCAATTTTTGGCCTCAAGTGTACGGGGACTTTTCAGTTTTTAGACATGACATCCACATTTGAGTGTCGAATCAGCGAATGATGACATCTATGATTTGCCATTCACGAGCCAAGAACACGAGTGTTTCTTCATCCGGCGCAGATCTTCTTCAGAATTTCCCTTTTACATATCTTCTCGGGAAGTCTTCGACGCTTCTGATAAAACAACTCCGATTACATTTTCGTTCAAATCGCACGTGTCAAAGGTTCATTGTGGAGCCGGACCCGGCCACGATCCAATTATTCTGCTCATCCATGCGGTAAGCGGAGAGAAAAAGAACGAAAACGAAAACCGCTTCACTCAAGTAAGTCACGTATGACCCAGACTGTCAGTGAGCACAGTCTCGCCCCTTCATCGCCCGTCATGCGGCTCGTATTTGCCTCCCTTCGTGGGTACTTCATAAATTAATTATCTCCAGAATCAGAGACTTGCAGCCGCGATGTCTTGTTAAACTGACAAGTACAAATCATGCCCACTTCGGCCAGACACGCTGCTGTATACGGAGCGCATCGAATGCACAACTTGTCATTGATGATCCGCCTCTTTCGCCTCAACTCACATTCGCATGTGGTGTTAAGGGGGGAGGGGGGCAGACGATCGGGAGGAATGAGAAGGCGGCAGGCGGCGTCATGGACGCCACTGAATTCATATTGCACCGCCAACGCGACGGTCAGCCAATGGATCTTTTTTTTTTGTTTTTTCTTTAATTGATTACGACGAAATGGTGTGTACAATGTGGGTGAATCTGTGACATGGAATGACTGACGTACGCTTTATGGATAACAGATAGCGGGCGTTCGTCTCTCGGGTAATAAAAGGTGGGCTGTGCTGCCTACTACTGAGACAATGTTGATCTATAGCGTCTTGCGTTGAGGAAGTCTGGGAGGTCTGGTGATAGGCTGCTTCTTCTTTTATTTTTGACACCTTTTGTTGTTTGTCTGCTTGTAGGCTTGTACTGCATACTGAGTTACACGAGGCTAGATACTTCTTCTGTCGTTTGGCTTGAGTCCGAAAGCCTTTCTTCTGTCGATTGGCTTCGGCACACAAGACTGGTTAATTCTTCGTTCATTTGGGTTGGGCTCGCCAGCCTTGATACTTCTTCCGTCGTTTGGCTTGGACACGCCAGCGTTCATACTTCTTCAGTCGTTTGGCTTGGCCTCGCCAGCCTTGATACTTCTTCTGTCGATTGGCTTGGGCCCGCCAGCCTTGATAATTCTTCGTTCGTTTGGGTTGGGCCCGCCAGCCTTGATACTTCTTCTGTATTTTGGCTTGGGCCCGCCAGCCTTGATACTTCTTCTGTCGTTTGGCTTGGGCCCGCCAGCCTTATTACTTCTTCTGCCGTTTGGCTTGGGCACGCCAGCCTTGATACTTCTTCTGTATTTTGGCTTGGGTCCGCCAGCCTTGATACTTCTTCTGTCGATTGGCTTGGGCACACAAGACTGGATAATTCTTCGTTCATTTGGGTTGGGCTCGCCAGCCTTGATACTTCGTCTGTCGTTTGGCTTGGGCTCGCCAGCCTTGATAATTCTTCGTTCGTTTGGGTTGGGCCTGCCAGCCTTGATACTTCTTCTGTATTTTGGCTTGGGCCCGCCAGCCTTGATAATTCTTCGTTCGTTTGGGTTGGGCCCGCCAGCCTTATTACTTCTTCTGTCGATTGGCTTGGGCACGCCAGCCTTGATACTTCTTCTGTCGTTTGGCTTGGGCCCGCCAGCCTTGATACTTCTTCTGTCGTTTGGCTTGGGCCCGCCAGCCTTGATAATTCTTCGTTCGTTTGGGTTGGGCCCGCCAGCCTTGATACTTCTTCTGTATTTTGGCTTGGGCCCGCCAGCCTTGATACTTCTTCTGACGTTTGGCTTGGGCCCGCCAGCCTTGATACTTCTTCTGTCGTTTGGCTTGGGTCCGCCAGTCTTGATACTTCTTCTGTCGTTTGACTTGGGCACGCCAGTCTTGATACTTCTTCCGTCGTTTGGCTTGGACACGCCAGCGTTCATACTTCTTCAGTCGTTTGGCTTGGGCTAGTGGCTCTAAACATGACAAGCTAAGAGAGAATGTTTGAATTGAGTACCCAATCGACGACCCATGTGTACATATCTCACTTCCCAAGCAGATCGTTGCTCTCCCCCACTCGATCGTCATAAAAAAAGCCCACGTTGACATTCACCATCGAACCTCTAAAAGGACATTCATTTCATTATTATCAATCAATCTTCCCACTCAGCCTCTCTACAAACGTGACTCTCAAGTAGAAAGAAATCAAAAAAGAAACAAAAATGAAGAAAAAAAACCATGTTTAACATATTTTTTTGGCAAACCTTTCAGAGATTTATCTCGAAAACCCGAAATAAAACAATCTGACAAATAAATTAACATAACTGTTTCTCACCGATAAGCACATTGTTCCTCTCCTTCTTCAAACGATACGAAGGACAAACCAACAAAAGAAAGAAAGACTTGACAAAAACCATCTTATTAGCATAAGTTATCTATTTTTGCCTTGTTTCTCTTCCTCTCTCTACTTCTCTCTGTCTCACTTTCTGGTGCTTTTGAATCTTTTAATTCATTTGCTTTTCCTTTTTTCTTAATTTGCACGTCGAATAAAATTATTGTGGGGCTTTTTTTTGCATTTTTTTTTAGTTTTTGTCTCAATTTTTTTTTTTTCGGCAACGACAAACTGGAGCCGAGTTTCTAGGTTAGACAGGAACAGAAAACACGTTTTTGTCTGAAGGAACCAATTCTAAATGAAGAAAAAAACAATAAATAAATATACGATCCAATTCCATTTGCATAGCGAAATAAATTAAACGAAATAATTTACATTTAAAAAAAAAAAATGAACCAAAAAACAGAGCACCACTCCATAGTGGCCGGGTCGAATTTCCGAAATTTCCTTGTAAAGTGCATTGCAAAGCAGTCCAGTCGGGGTTTTTTGGGTTGTTTTTTGCAAATTATCGTGGTGATCTTGATCTCGAGAGACGGTGGTGGCGGTACGCCTTTTATACAGTTGACACCTTGAGAGAGTGTAAATTTTATTGGATTTCAGCTCGGAGTGATAAGTGACTAAATGATTGATTTTCATCAGCTGACCGAATGTGTTCTCAGCGGCTAACCTTAGGAGGCTTTTGAGTATAATTTATCTTCTCTCGTGGTCTCATGGTCGATATGTGTGAGGAGGAGAGCTGCCATTTTGCAGCACCTTTCACCGCGAGTAGGTACATCGTATGCGTCAGAGTGTCGTTGCTCGTCGGACGTCGGACGTCAGTGGAACGACGAACTTCCCTGTTGTAAAATATCAGAAGATAGTGACTTCTAGTCGCGCAATCTTATCGCATAACTTCTGATAATCAAAGTCCACTCCCACTGACTCAGAAAACCCCGGCGAAGCTCTTCGAAAACCCCGTTCGACTAGACTCAATTTCGCCGTCCTTTCCACGCCCGAAACATAGAAATGCCACATTAAGCAATTTCCTATTTTAAACTGCACACTTCATGGCGTGCCCGCATTCCATTTACTCAAATCATGTCCGAAATCAATCAACGCTGTAAACGTCATAACAACGCGTCCTTATCGACAGCAGCGGCAAATTCCATGCAATCTTGCGACTTAAGATATTACCGCTTGAAGATATATTGTTACCCGATATCGATGGTATATACAATTTATGATTCCACATGAAATATTTAAAAATAATCCAAAAGTCATCGGCATAGACAGCGATTACGAGTTGAGCTACTCGCAGATGACGATGATGATGAGTACGAATGACTATGTCAACCACTGACCCATATTCTCCTCCTCTGTTTTGGCCCACCATCAGCGAGTCCGAGATGCGATCCATCACAGTTACGATGCACACGCGGGCAGATGGTTATTAAAATTTTATTCAGATAAATGGAATTTGTGCAGTGTCTCGTCACTGCGACTACGACGACGATGCGTAAAGGATGCACAATTTGCGGGCGTAATCGTTCGTGCAAATGTGTTGTATCTTCTTATTCTTCTGGATTCAGTTGTTCGGTCGGGGCTCGATGAATGAATGAAAAGAGGTTCACTGTGGCAAGCGTTGGCGTGCTTTTTTGTTTTCTTTGCTCGACCATTCACCCCGTCATTGGTGGAGGCTAATACAACGCAACGGCGCACAAAACACAAAACACAAAATCTGACAGTATCTTGGTCAAATGGATTGACAAGATCTATTAAAAAATTAAACAAATTGTCTATTTGCAAAACACAGTGGCGCGAGACTACTGCATGCATGCGGTTTTTGTCATTAACCCAGATTCATTGCAGTCGAAGAGTTGTGAATGATGATCCATCTCTGGTTGGCTGTGGGCAAAAAGGGTGACGGAACGGAGGAACGTGCGTTAAATGAAATTAATAGCAGGACTCTGTGTACGCGGTGTGGCGGCGCACCTTCAATAGGTCACACGAATCGAATGACACATCTGAAAAATTGCATAATTGTAACAGCCGGACGTGCGAATGAGCGCGTAGTGTACGTGAGACGTGAGAGAAACAAAAAAACAACTCAAAAATGATTGCAGTTTACTTATGATAATAAGTTGTATCTTCTCCGTTCCCGCCGTTGTTTGAATACTGAATACTCAAGTGGATAATATGAATAAAGGCCAATATCTTGTATGAATGCATGCTTAGCCGGATCTAGCACTTTTGCTGTAGTCAAGTATTCGTGTTTTGTTTTTTTTTTCGTTGTGCATTGCATTTAATCGGCTTAATGGGTCGACTACCTTTTTGTTTTATTTTTTTTTTGATTAATGTGGTTGATTGGAGATTATTTTGTTGAAGATCAAATTGTGGCGATGGTCCTTGGGGTTTGATTGGGGCTTTTAAAACGAGCTTAAGCCTCTTATTCTTTCTGCGCCCTTAGTCTATCATAGCCATTCGTAAGTCAAAACCTGCCAGAGAATGCAAATTAGAAGGGGAAAGAATACAACCGATCGTAAATTATCTTTTTACGATCGCGACAAGTTCAAGGAGGGAGCAGGAGGGAGCAGGCATAGTCATTGGTTTCGGTAAAGCGCAAAATGCGGTGACTCAAAGGTTCTAAAAATCTCAATTCACCCCAAAAACCAAAAAAAAAAAAAATGAAAAAAAAAGAAAAAGCAAGCTTCACAAAAGTGGAGAAATAAAAAATAATAAAACTGAATGTTATTACCTTTCCTTTCGTTCGCTTTGCCTCTGTGCAACTGCTCCTTAATCCCCTCCCCCCTACCCCCAACACACACATCTGTGCTGTGATGACCGCGTTGATGAGTATCTTTTTCGTTTCTCTTCAAGTTGGCACGCGAATTTTTGGCCACGAAACGAATAAAATGCTCATCCTCCCACTACCGCATGGGTCGCGGCGGCGGGAGCAAAACCGACTTACTATACACCTTCGCACCATCAACAGAGATATCCAGTCGGACAGGGAAGCGTACTGGCGTAAAGCGTACTGCGAAAGACGACGAGAAATAAATTACAATTGAAAGCCATCACACACACACACACACACACAGTCTAGTGAAAGACATAATTGACTTCTAATCGATAAATTACAAGAAAAAAAAAGTCTGCGATCATGGGCATGGTTCGAGGATAGTTAACGTCGGTCTGTTGCCGTTTGATTCGTTTCTGCTCGCCATTGACCAGTTGGCAAGTGGCCAACTATTATCTGAACACTCGAACTCACATATATCACACGGCTAATGAATATTTTTGCCCCGTTCTTTGAAAATTTATTATTTATTTTGCCGCCTGCCAGTGGAGTATAGTTGAGGTCCAAACTTACCTTGCCTTATGCTCTTGACAGTTGTGACATTCAAATATAGTTGCGCGCGAGCGCTGCACCTTTAAGAGGTCGCCCCAAGCGTCCGACGACGGCCAGCAGAGAACATTTTAATATCTATGTAGTGTGTGGCTGTACGATTGTCTCTGGGCACTATTGCGAAATGGCAAATAAATCTTCGAGTAGCTCCTCCCTCTCTTAAAGTTTCAAGTTCATTAGAGTTTTATTGATGTGGTTCGTGAGAATAGGGTGCGTTCTGATTGATTTTGTGTTCTGTGTGGGCGCAGAGAACTTTACTAGGACGTGGACGTTCACTTCATGAGGTGGTGATGGGAGTTTTTGAACACAGGCTTTCGATCATCATCGGCTGAGGGACAGTAGGTCAATGAAACAGGCGACGGTCCCCTTTTAATGTGGCATCTCGATCGTAATCGGCTCAGAGCGAGGTTGAAAAGGACCTCAACTAAGGTGGGGCGTGAACTTGGGGTGCCTTGGAAGCGTGTGAGGTCTATTGGCGGTGGTCCAGGTCCGAACAGATGGTGATACCACGTAGTTTTTGAGCCATGACAACGCATGAAAGATGCTACAGTGATCAGGGAGCTTCAAGGAGATAGCAATACTGAGATCTTCGGAACCCACCCCTTCGTTAGTCTTCGATTCGTCTGTGAAAATACGCAACGTCTGCCCGATCAGACAGCCAAGCCGATCTGGAGGGAATACTGATAGAGAATTTCTTCTCGAAGATAGCCAGGGACACGGCACAAACAAGAGGCACATACGCGGACGACATTGACGTGATTGGTCGAACACAGCCAGTCGTCAATGAAGTGTTTGCTTGCATTGAAGCGGCGAAAATGGGTTTAGCAGTGAACGCGGACAAAACGAAGTACATGCTGTCACCGAGAAAGGACGCACAACATCGACGACTTTGCCAGAACGTCACCGTAGACAGCTGTAACTTCGAGGACTTCGTATACCTCGGCTCCCAAGTGAACAGTACGAACAACATCAGTACCGAGATTAAACGCAGAATAACTCTTGCCAATCGCCGTTTCTTTGGGCTAGAGCCCTTTCTCGAAGGACCAAGCTAACATTATATAAGACCCTAATCATCCCTGTCCTGCTCTATGTCGCAGAAGCCTCGAAAATCTCAAGAGCAGATGAAGAAGTCCTTGGTATTTTCGAGAGAAAAGTTCTGCGGTCCATCCTTGGGTCCTGTTTGTGTTGATGGTTTTTGGAGAAGAAGATTCAATCATGAACTATGATACGGGCTGTACAGCGACATGAGCCTTGTCAGGCATCTACGAATTCAACGTCTAAGATGGCTAGGTCAGGTAGACCGCATGGATAACACTGCTCCAGCCCGAAGAGTCTTCTACTACTAACCAGTGGGAGAACGCAATAGATGACGCCCATGGAACCGATGGCGCACACAAGTGGAGAAGGACCTCCGCGAAATTGGAGGCAGCTGGCTAAAGATCGTGCCAGCTTGAGTAGCTTGTTTCCTAAATGATTGGAGTTCCACAAGGTACTGGTTTGGGTCCCAATCTCTTTCAACGTCCATCTCGCACATATTCGAGCACGATTCGAACAAAAATCTCAGCAGTACCATCACTTCCCTAAGCCAATGGGGTCCCAAAAAGGCTCTGGCTTCGGTCCTAATCTCTTTCCCTGTCTCTCCAACAAGCCTCTGGCTTCGGTCCCAATGTCATTCCCATGTCTACCCCGGACTGTAGTGCCACTAGAAGAAGAAGAAGAAGAAGAAGCTGCTATTTGCTTGCGGAATATTTCCCATGGCTGATGGTGGAAGAGAATATTCAGTGCGTCTGACGGAGTACTTCTCAATACTCCGCTGATGCACATGCAGGCCAGTCTCTGTACGCGATTGAGTGCGTTGCAGTTAGAGCTTTGTTTAGTGCTGTCCACCAAACTGAGACTCCACACAGAAGTGTCGGTCTGACAATCGAGATGAACATCCACTGAGCTATGGACGCCAGAGCCAGAGGCTTTCTTAACCCTATCCTGGATGTTTGAGTCTCTACTTTAGCTTACTCAATGAGTCTAGGGTAGACCACCCACTCGCACGATGCAACCTCGATTTGTCTGTATTTTGTTCGAGTATCTAAAGGAATTCTATTCAAAAAGCGTTACACGGTCAAACCGAACTTGGTATTGAAATATTCCAATTCAATTCAGTTAGAGCGGCATGTCGAGCCTTTAATTAAAACCCATACAGCACACGCCTGCCGCACTAAAAATTAATTGAGCAAAAATTTATTTATTCATTACTTAAATATTGGCAATTTATTTTCGTCTCTCGCATAGCTGACTAGAAGCATAGTTAGTTTGTTTTTTTCATTAGCATAAGCTACTTACTGCAGAGAGCAGCACCTCCTGCTCCCCCTCCTTCTCCACGAACAAACTGGGTGCCACACAATCATGCACGAGAGTAGACTCGCTGGCGTTCCGGCTAGATGTCATGGACTTCCACCCAGCCAGCCAGCCACCCAGCAGTCAAGGTGGTGAAAAAAAAAATACTAGCGAGAGGCCTGCTGTTGCTGCTGCTATGAATATGCTTCGATTGAAAGGAGACGCAGGCAGGAGGAGGTGCTGCACAACATCAAGAATCATGCGGCGATCTTGAGTCACACCAGCGCTTGTACCACCAAACACAATGCGATACAAGTTCAACAATGTAACACGACTGCTTCGAGGTTATCTTAACCTTAGCCGCAGTGCGCCGCCACCGCCGCCGCTGCTGCTGATGTGTCTTATGGTATGTCTTGTGCTTGTAGCTGCTCGCAAAGCTAGGATTTTGTTTGCTTATCATTTGCATAATTGTCATTTAATATTAATGGTGGCGGTTTTGTAATTTATTTTGTGAAATATTTTTTCTCATTTTTTCGATTATGATTCGGAAAATGTTAATCAGTCATGTACAAACGCCCACCGAGGCTTTTGTGGCATACCTTCTGTTCCTGACCTGTCAGGAAGGTGTGACAGATTGGTTCTCTGCGCTTGCGACGTGATGACTCACGGGCTGGTCATTTGTGGACTTGTTGTTGATTTGCAAATAATCAACTGAACACTGTCGCTTATTTGTCGTCACAATTAGCACTTACTGGACGGAGGGAGGAAGTGAGTTGAGATCCGTTTATGCAGACGTTTTTTGACAGTGGTGCGATAATTGATGGGTTTTTTTGAACATTTTTCTTTGGAGGAATTTGAATATCATTTGTCGGTGGGTGTATCAAAGTTTGCATAATTGGTGGTGTAGCTTCATAATTAGCTCTGTGGCTATCAGAAATGACTTCTTGGCTTGTCATTTTAAGACACATCGAAATGGATAATCGTGAATATCTCGAAAACGGTGCGTTTATCTCTGCGATGCTATCAAAAATGACTTCTTGGCTTGTCATTTGTCATAAGACATCGAAATGGAAAATCGTGAATATCTCGAAAATGGTGCGTTTCTCCGCGACGATGTTTATCTTGACATAAATGCTCGTTGAAAAGACGCTTCTTTTGTCACCGAAATTATTCGAATCCGATTAGTAGAAGGTAGGAAGAAGTGTCAGTAAAGATGACTTATTTTACGTTTCCGCCAGTGCCTTAGAACTTTTGTAATGCGGTTGGAAATTTGCATCTGATGACAGAAAGTCATTAGATATTCCCTTAGCTTCTCTCTCTCTCTCTCGAAGCTGTCACTCAAATTATGACTACACTTCGCGGCCTGACTAATCGCGTTCCCTCCCCCAGTAACTGACTCAACAACATGGCATATTGACAATCGCTCTGTCAGTCAGTGCATTAGAATAAATTCTCCATATGATGAAGTGTGAAAGAATCGCTTGTTATTATATTCACAAGCCACTAAATCACGCTCATTCTTGCGCACAAAATTAAAATAAAGCCATCACGCCGTGCCTGGCTAAATGATTCAAAAGAAGTGCCATTCCTCAACGCCCACGAGATATTTCCAATCTGACACACGTCCTTCAACTTTGCACTCATCCTGGATCTCAACCTTAACACAGTCTGTGTTAGACAATGTATCTATCTGTGAAGTCTTGTCATTGACACGAATTTGCTGCTGACGGATAATTCGTGTCATAAATTTGACAATATTGACAGGTCTGCCGTGCTGATGCTGAGATTGAGGTAATAACAGTGTCAGCATTTGAATTTCTCTCCACGAACGACTGAATACGGATCAAATTGCTGGGCAAAATGGCAACTGAATTGGCAAAACTGTGCGCGAGCTACAATCAGTAGCTGAAACGATGATTTATTGCGGTTGGGAGTGCCTCGATTAAGGCTCAATAAATGGTTAGGACTAGCTTCATAAATCACGTGGAGTTGCAGAGAATATGACACGAGGCAGGCTGCAGTTCTAGTTTGGACTTTCAATTGGAATAGAATTGCACTTGGAGTTCGAATGTCTAGTCTGAGGCCGGAGAACGCAGAAATCACTCACAAATCTGTGTCTTCTTCCAGCCCACTTGCCACAACCAGCCACAGCAACCTCTACTCACTCAGTTACGCACCCGAGAGTCCACTGTACATCCACTGCTCCGCAGTTGGACAACTCAACTCTTGCCCCCCCCTCCCCCAAGTATGGCCAATGGCTTGTGAATTTTCCCTCGTGACCCGAACATCTCCCACAGCCGTGATCGTCTAGTGGTTAGGACCCTACGTTGTGGCCGTAGTAACCCAGGTTCGAATCCTGGTCACGGCAATGTGTTCTCTCTTCTACATGTGAAGCACGTTGTCACCGAGGGAGGTGGATGTTTTTTTTTTTTCATTTTTCTCTCTCTACATCACCCCGATTTAACGACTTAAAGTCGGTTTTTTTTTTCTCTCGTTCGTTTCAAATTCAGATCATAAGAGCCGATAGAGCGTATAGTTTTGGCACGAAATGAATTCGATTAACCCACCTAACACGAGATACGAATCAATCTTCGCCGCACAGTGTACATCCATTAAATTGTTTAATGTCCTACTCATCGGTCACATCAATTACGATGCGCGGGAAGGCGGTGGTGATGGGATACCAAGCCGATGCTTGTGCTATTGCCGATACGATAACGACACGGAAGGGGCGACGACGGTAGCGACAGAGAGAGAGAAAAAGAGATAGAGAGAGAGAGACACACCAGCTACGGCAAGCAGCGGCAGCATTGAGGAATGCTAATTTTATAATTTTTTATGACTTTTTAACAAAAGATAATCAGTTGAATGCTTCAGCACTCGTATGACTCCCAAACAAGGTCGGCGAAGGAGAAACAAGCGATTCGTATCGCCGCTTAGAGTGTCTATGCAACAATGTGTAACAATTTAACAATTGCTGAAGCGTTCGGTTTGAAAAAAAAAAAAAAAAGACAGAAAAAATTATTGTAAATATGTATTTTTACGAGAATGTTGTCAAGTTTTATGATCGAATAGTCTATTGAAACATTCACAGCCGGTGGTACGCCGACACGGGCCGCAGTGCATGCATGTGTGCTAAGATGCCCGTCTCCATTTAGTTACGTAAACGTGGACGTCATCGCAGCGAATTGGCTCCTGGACCAGATGTGTGTGAACTGACTCCATTCACAGTCTCCTTCGGTCACACCAGACCAGACATCATGTCAAAAAAAAAAAAACTCCACCACAGAATCCTTGTAAATCTAACTACGATCCGAACCATTTAACCTCTCATGTAACTCACATTTCATATATCACTCGCTTAGCTTCGGACAATTAGAGATCTACATATTTTCGCACAATTGCATGGCCGCTGCATACTTGGACGTCAATTATAATTGACAAACGACAAGAGTTCGCCAGAAAACCCCCTCCCAGGCACACACCACTTTGCCTACTGATGATTATTTCTTTCGAACGCATGTCATGGCGGTTGCTCGACACGGCCACATTGGATTGCTGGACCGAGACTAGCTCCATGTTTGACCCTGTCAAACAGTCATTTGACAGGACTGCCCGATGTCTGATGTCATTCGCATTTCGGGTGATCTCTAGATCGGGTGTTCCATATCGACTGTTGTCTGAGGGGAAAGCAAAAACAAACACATCATATCTTCCATATCAAGGATGCAACAGCAATGCCATCAATCATCGCCACAATCACCTTCTTATATGATGAGTGCATATGTACCGCTTTGCGGCATCGGACCTTATCAATCCGCTCAATCAGTTGCGCAATTAACTGCAAAAAAAAACTTAGCACACAAAGTAAATCTAAATGAAAAATGGCATACTTAGCATGGGCCGACGCGGCGCGCACAACGCTCTGACTACAGCACAACAGTGCCTCAGACTTATTGTCGCTTATCTATCTCGCCCCATCCTCGGCCCGTCAGATCCATCCCTGTGCGGTGCGTTGCGGTGATGTGCAATAACTTTGAACTGCACACGTGTGTGTGTGTGTGCGCGCCTTGTAAATAATATGCAGGAATGTATTTTAAACAAAAAAAAAAGTAAACAGAATTCGCGCGAGGAGTGAAACTTCAAAGTGTGCCGGCGATGCGCCTTCCCCCACACACACTCACACCCATATACGCGTGCCATCAGGAATCAGTGGTTGACGATGATGATGCCCTCGTTTACTATTTCTAATCTCGAAGAGGAGACTCGATGAATCTTGGTGCCTGTGTCAGTGCGTGTGTGTGTCGCCTAGATTCCAGTTGAGCCTGAAGACAAGTGAATCATTATTTCACATTCAGCGGCGAACAGACCATTGAGGTGAGCGCTGCAGTCAATGCGACGAGCCCACATCCAGTGGTGGTCTCGCCCAAGGAAAAATAAAAGAAGGGGATGCCACAGAATGCGGAATTCAAGACAGGCGCGTGCTGCACGCTATCATCTGTTCTGTTTCATTGGCATAATTAAGTCAAAAGGGACTTTCGTAAGGGATTGTCCGCCATCGAATTGGGGTTAGAATCGTTAAGTTGTGGGTGTTTTTTTTTTTTTTGATCGTTAATCTAATCTTGTGGTGTCGCAGCGTTTTTATGGCTCACTCTTCAGTGGCAAATCACATTTGGGGGGTGGGCCAAAGAGGTGGATGTCAGTTGTGGAGGTCGAATTCAGTTGGCCTTGACTGGGAAGTTTCGGAAATTCCTTCTAGAATGGAGGCGGTGAGAGGATCGACGGCAGAACTTTCTGTTATCGCTTCTGAATTGACATAGATCAGGATTGGGTAAGCCTGGGTTCGACAAGACCAGCAGCAGAAGTAGCAGAACGGGGTGGAAACATCATTAACAGCAGACGCAGCAGAGGGTCAGGATTAGACTAGCCACCAGCAGCAGCAGCAGCAGAATTAGTAGAACGTGAACAGCAGTTGAATTGGGCCTCAGAACGTAGGGTAGGCAAATCAGTAACAAAAGACGCAGTAGATTGGAATCGTTGGTCTTCTGAACTGATCTAGATCAGGATTGGACAAGCCACCATCGGCAACAGAAGTCGCAGGACGTCAAGACCAGTTGAATTGAGTCTCAGGCTATAGGGTGGACACATCAGTAACAGCAGACGCAGCAGATCGGGTCAGGAATAGACAAGCCACCAGCAGCAGCAACAGCAGCAGAACTTAGGGCCGACAAATCAGTAACAGAATACGAAGCAGATCGGACTCGTTGGGCTTCTGAATTGACCTAGAACAAAACTAGACCAGCATCAGAAGTCTGAGAACGTAGGGCCGACAAATCAGTAACAGAATACGCAGCAGATCGGACTGGTTGGGCTTCTGAGCTGACCTAGAACAGGATTAGACAAGCCACAACCAGCAGCAGAGGTAGCAGATCGGCAAGACCAGTTGCACTGAGTTTCAGGCCATAGGGTGGACAAATCGTCGGTTTTCTGAACTAACCTAGATCAGGATTAAACAAGTCACTATCAGCAACAGAACGCGAAGAACAAGACAAAGGACAAACCATTGAATAGGTTAGACACGGCTGTAACAGCCAACGCAGCTGAACATCGAGAGTAGAGCGACCTGAGTCGAAATCCGTGCCAGAGCTAGTTGGGTTGAGGGCTCTAAAGAAGCGTCTTTGCATGCTGAATCAGTAGCAACAAACAAAACAAACGAACCGTTGTCGAGGTATGGCCGATTTGGTAAAATAAACTACTTCAAAGGTTTTTTTTCCCAACAACTTCTGACCGTAGCGGCATGGTTGATGGCTCTAAAGAAGCGTCTTTTTAACGCGCATAGATGCATGCTGAATCTGTAGCAACAAACCGCACGGTGTACGTGTGTAGCCCGAACTCTGTTTAACGTGTGTGCCAAATCTCGTTGCCATCAAAGTCGTTTTCGAGAAATTCGACGAATAATCCTCCTGGGACCGGGCCACCGGAAAATTCAGTAGGCATTTTTGACCAACCTATGCTTGCTTATATCTCGAAAACCGTGCATCGTACGACAAAATGACCAAGGTCGATGTTGTAGCTTATGCCATGATCCAGAGGATGGTGTTGGAAAATGGACATATTTACAGTTATTTCTGTCATTTTTTCCCGTTATATCCCATATTTTGGTGAAAATCTCCCCCAAATAACACTAAACTTAGTCTGTTCAATTTGCATTCGTCTAGTTCAAGGAGAAAACTACAAATTTTGCTGCAGGACGCGCGACGCGAGATATTCACAATCAAAGGTTTTATAAACACCATAAGTCCCCCTACTTGTGGCAAACCTTTGTTTGCTTATATCTCGAAAACGGTGCATCGTACGACAAAGTGACCAAGGGAGATGTTTTAGCTTGTGACTTGATCTTCAGGATGGTGTTGGAAAATGGATCGATTTACCGTTATTTCTGGGTGATTTTCAGCATTTTAAGATTATCCCTTGAAAATCTTCCCCAAATAACGGTAAATTGCTCCACTCTCCAAACACCATCCTCTAGTCCAAGGAGTAAGCCACAAGACCGCCCTTGACGATATTGCTGTAGGACGCACCATTCTCGAGATATAGGCAATCAAAGCTGGCCCCTGCTAAAATGTCTTGGCATTTTTTCGCACGCTACGCTCGCTTATATCTCGAAAACGGTGAGTCCTACAGCAAAATGACCAAGGACGATGTTGTAGCTAGCAAACATCTGTGTTAACGTATCGACCCAATTCTCCCATCGCTCCCATCACTCATCCATCACAGACAGTTGATAATTGCAAACCGCCCACATGGCATCCCTCGACCGAGGATTTCCTTGAAACCGTTCCACAAGCTGCCGCATAAGCCAGCCAACCAGTTCCAGATGGCAATGAATTGCAACGAAATCGTGATCTTGTGTGCGGAATGTTGATTTCTTCAAGCGCCCTACCCTATAATCCTACAATCACCACCAGCATCGCCACCATCGCGCCACCACTTCCATTCGAACTTCTGACCCAATGTTCTATTACGAGTGAGTGTGCGCAACCCGTCCAAACAAACTTCATTTGCGGAGAAGTGCCTCACTAATTGACTCATACCATATTTATGTATGATTCAGGATTTTCTTCTAATCGCGGCGTGCCGCTGAATCTTGAATGAATGTGTCATCCAAGACGTCACTGTTGAGTAAGCTCGCATTTTGTAACGACGCAGTTATTGTGCCATCTCTGTGGGTCTTTGATGTGGTTTGGGAATTCACGGTATAATCAGGACCGACAAAAGGAGCTCACCTCGATCCTGAGACTTAGACTGAAACCGAAATGTGACGTCTGAAGGTCTTGAGAACCCAATAACGTCCAGGTTTCATTTGGATTCGTTATCTCGTCACACTGTGTCGATTCTCTCAATTCACCGAGTGGTGAGAGAGAGAGAGAGAGAGAGAGAAGAGGGGGAAGAGCGCCATTTAAGCGAACACAATAGTTCACTCATACACTGGTTCACTCAATGCGCCAGATCGCACAGTCGGTCAACGCTGTACATGTTGTAACAAGCATCCAGCAATCAATTCCTGACACCACCATATGCACTGAGTTGTAAATCTATTTTTAGAAATTATGGCTATTCTCGTTTTTTATGCAGTTTCTCTGCCTGAGCCCCTCTCGCCCCCACCGTCGCGTCGTCGTCGCGGCTGCTCTATCATTTTGTTTTGTTCTTCGTTAGCAGTTAGTGCTTTTATTTGCTTTGCAACTAATTATTCACATGGTATGCGGGTCGGTACACGATGTGAAAATGCGCGCGGGATTGATGGATGGTCTGACTCTGACTCTGACTCGGACTTTGCAAGGGTCGCAGGGGATGGGTTTGTTGATGGCTAACCGCAAAAATAAAATTAAACAAATCACTATTTACGATCCATACTAATAGTAATTGTGCAATCCGCCGCCAACACCGCCGCCAACACCGCCGCCGCCACCGCTGCAGCGCAGTCGTGTTGCGATGGGACATTGAAAATTTTGAATCAAGACTAACGACCGGAAATACCGGAGTGATTTAATTATTTTACTCAAGCTTTAGCTGGTTTTATTTCTTTACTCGCTCCCTGTGTACAGTGTACCCCGTGTGTTATCGCTTGATTTGGATTTTTTGTTGTCCGTCCTCGTTGCATCTGATATGAGAGACAAAGTGTTGTTATTCAGTTTCGGTTTTGTCTCGGTGCGGAGGATGTTAATGCCGATGATTGCGTTTTAATTAGGCAGCTTTAAGACGTTTGAATGGGACTTTGAGTCATCAGAACTTTGCAATGTTTTTTTGTGATCTCTTGAGAAGGGGTTGCCTACTAAGCTCGTTATGGTTTTGAAATGATTTTTGTTTGGTTAGTCAGAGCCAACAATAAGGAGGCCTTAACGACGGGAAGCAATGTGCCGAGGTGACAGGTCTTAATTCTCTGAATCCTTGAAGCTGTCACAAGATTTCCGACATCATCGACATCAGAAGTTGTTCTCGTAGAGAGCATCTGTTTAAAATGTTTTTTGGTTAGTCACAGCCCGCAGCAGCAAGGCTGTAACGACGGGAAGCAATGTGCCGAGCCAAGATTATCCCTGTGGCCGTCACAAGATTTCCAGCAACATCGCCTAAGACGACATTAGAAGTTGTAGAGCTCAACTTGTAGAAGCCCTGGCTTCAAAATGATTTTTGGTTAGTCACAGCCAGCAGCAGCAAGGCTGTAACGACGGGAAGCAATGTGCCGAACCAAGATTATCCCTGTGGCCGTCACAAGATTTCCAGAAACATTGTCTAAACCGACGGAGCTACAGCTCGCAGCGGGCCTAGCTTTAAAATGATTTTTGTTTAGTCACAGCCAACAGCAGCAAGGCTGTAACGGCGGGCTGACAGGTCTTAATTTTCAGAATCCTTGAAGCCGTCACAAGGTTTCCAGCAACATCATTTAAGGTGACATCAAAAGTTGTGGAGCTACAGCTCGTATAGGGCCAGAGCCTAGCTTCTCAGCAAACACTCGTGTTGTGCGTGACATTGTTCTCTTACGAGGGACCTTCGGTTTAGCTTGAGAAGCCACGTCGCGACGACATCTTGTGACCCGCATGCTCCACTACAGGAGACGCGGGGCTAATGCACGCATGCGAGAGATCTCCAGGCCACTCGATCCTCCGCCATCGACTCTAACTCATTCCAAACGCAACTAGGCGAGCTTTTGGACTTGGTCCAACCCAGAGTCGCCTGCCTGATGGAATCGCCTTCAAGGCACGCCTCGGAAGTCGTGATGATGAGAAAATTCGTGCCACGTGGCCAAACCATCGAAGCATAGCCCTTTCCGTTCGAAGAAGCAGCTGGTCCGCCGTGTCTCGCACGACATAGTTCTCCAAATTGAAGTTGATGGTGGTCAGTCTTCAGATTTCGCTGCTCTTCGTTCCTCGAGGGTGCATTTGAGAAGGTTTAGGAGCCACGTCGTCACGGCATAGTTCCACAAATTCAAGTTGATGGTGGTCAGTCTTCAGATTTAACTCCTTCTCGTTCCTCGAGGGTGCATTTGAGAAGCTTGAGCAGCCAGGTCGCCACGGCATAGTTCTCCAAATTGAAGTTGATGGTGGTCAGTCTTCAGATTTCGGTCCTCCTCGTTCCTCGAGGGTGCATTTGAGCAGCCACGTCGCCACGGCATAGTTCCCCAAATTCAAGTTGAAGGAGGTCAGTCTTCAGATTTCGTTCCTGTGACAGTAAAACGCACGCACCCACAGTCTCCATCTTCCCCGTTTCACCATTGACCCCGAAAAAGGTGCCGAAATGTAGCAGTCTCCAGTCACTTGCCTGTGCATTCATTCGCCTGTTCGTCTGAGTAATTAGTCATTTCCCTCAGGAGCCGACCATTCGTCCACAGGACCAACCGCCAATTCAATTAGCTGAAATTATGACTTTGCCACCTAATGGCGAGGGGGGGCATGTTCTAGCATGTCGCGCTAATTAGGGCAAAACTTTTCAACGGTCTCATGTGGTAAAGCCTCTCTCACTCTCTCTCTCTCTCACTGCTAGACGACGGTTTGAGTTGAAGCTCTGAACTAGATCGTAGAACAATACGCTTCCACTTTGACTTTTAAATATTTGTTCCTCCTTCCACACTCTCGTCAAAAAGTCACTTCGATTGGTTTAAAAAAAAATTCAAATTTTCTAACTGCCACCAAAAATAGGCCACCTATTGGCCAGCACACGCAATCACAACCGCCTCCTTCTCGATCCATGCGCCATCTGCAGTCGGTTCTCCAATACATCGTGTACAAACGCCAAACGCGTTTGTTTTCTTCTTCACATTCGTTTGTTGGAATTTTTTGCCCCGGCGACACTCCAAAGTGAAATTCGTTGTTGGCGCATTTTTACGTTGAAATCCGTAGAATTCATCAAAAAAGTAATAAATTCAACCAATTAAACGCAGTGTACATAGTGCAGTTGAAAAATAAATGTAAACACAAGTTCCAGTATCGATTATATAAATACACTCAACAAGATAGAGCGTATCCAATCCCAAGTCCAGAGATAACCTTAAAAACGAAAAGAAAAAAAATTTATCCGCAATAGTGATCGAGAATTATTGTGTGGTGTCGCCGTCGCCTTCGCTGTCGTCGTCGTCGTCGTCCGTCTCTTGTTGGTTTTGCTGTTGGTGGGCACAAACGCAACAAAACATTGAAGTGTGTGTTCACCGAAGGAAGGCGGCAAATATCGTTCAACCCAACGGCATACAGAAATTCATCAATCATTTCGCCAAAAAGGAAACAGAGTTTCCATTACATACGGATGGAAGTGGACGCTACAATTCCTGAGGACTTATCTGAAAATGATGGGGATTGTGAGACGGCCATGAGACTTGCCGTCTCGGACGAGGATGATGATGGCGGAGCAAATGGTGGGGCCTGTCGAGTGGATAATAACGCCATGATGGCACGGAATCGAGCAAATGGTGGTGCCAGCGACATACCTGGCAATGCGAGTGGCAAAAGAAAGTTGCACAGCGATTTGCAGCACTTGACGCGTGAGGAGGGCGACAAATTGTATGGTTTTGACGAGAAAACTGGTAAGCCAACGTATGGTCCGGTCGATAGCACAAGTGGTCCTCCGGCCGAAAGTGAAACAGTGGCAGATGTTAAATCAGAAGAGGTGCCGATCAAAAAGAGTCGACCCTCCGAGGAGAACGCCGACAATGCATTACAGGTGTCGTCGTCTACATCACCGACGACAGCCGCTGTAGTTGCGACACCGCCTGTTGCCGCACCAGAGCCGATTGTTGCATCGAATGCACCGAGTAAACCGAAGCCGACAAAGGAGGAGCTCTACAGAAAACCATTTGCATTTGGCTGGAAACGTGAGGTGGTCTACCGAGCAAATCCGGACATCAGTAAAGACAAAGCGGACGTTTATTTCATAGCGCCGTCTGGCAAGAAGATGCGTTCCCGAACAGAAATCACGCCCTTATTGGACGGCGAACTGACGATAGAGCATTTCTGCTTCGCCAAGGAACCACTGGGACTGGGCGCCGAGTTTGAAATCGTGCGCAGTGCAAAGCCAACACATCGCTCAAATGCGGACGCTCTGAATAACAGCAGCAGCAGCACGAGCAGCGGGAAGCGCATCTCAAAGCCGAAGATGCCGAAGGGAGCATCACCGCCGCCGCAAGGCTGGACACCCACACGAGCCCTGAAGAACTCCTCATCGTTGAATGCTAATTCGAACAGCAGTACGATCGGCAGCACGTCGTCGGCCTCGCCAAAGACGACACCGAAGACCAGCAAAAATCGAAAGTAAGTTTGAGTCGTTTTTTTTTTCTCTCTCTAGTTATCTACTACCCCCGAGAATCCCGTCCCCACTATCCTCCTGGACATGGACAAGCAAAAAAAAAAAAGAATAAAAAACAACCAAAAATGTTTTATTTCCTCTCTCCTACGCTTCTGTTTGCCGTTCTATCTTTGTCTCTCTCTTCTTTTGTCCACACAAAACACATTTTCATTTCTCTAGGATCGGAGAGCCGCAACCGTGCACAATGCAGTGTGCTGCCGCCATGGGCATGATCCCACAGTTGCAGTGCATCAAGTGCCTCTGCTTGTATCACCATGAGTGCGTCGGACTGGATCGGAAGGACACTCTGTATCGGATATCGAGCGTGTCCGAGAGTGCCGGTGGCTCGGGACATCTCAGCCATCGCAAAGACTATGTTTGTCAGGTAATGCCAGAGTCATTTTTGCACTTGGTCCTGGTCGGGGTGTTTAACATGAACTTTCACATTTCTCTTCCAAGTCCTGCGTGCCGCAGTCGGATACGGTGGCATTGAAGGAAAACCAACTGGCTCCGGCAGAGAAGATCGCCATGCCCTCGCTGAAGGCTTACGTTCCACTTGTACTTCCCCCTCCGCCAGCGGCAACGCCGCCACCTTCTCTAATTGCTCTACATGCACTTGCTACAGCTCCGGCAGTGTCTACGACGTATGCGCCATCTTCCGCAGTAGCTGCTGTTGTTGCTGCTGCTACTGCTGCTGCTGCGGCTGCTGCTGCTGCTGCTGCTGCTTCGGTGGCAGCTCCAGCTGCGGTAGTTCCAACTCCATTGAAGTCGATAATTCGAAATGTCGAACCAGCCGTTGGCGACTTGCCGCAATCCATCGCCGTTATCAAAGGAAAGAAGTACGTGGTCGTGAAGAAGCTCATCGTGGCACGCACAACGAACAACGCTGTCACCGCTGCTGCTGAGTGAGTAGAATGTATAGTGTCTCACAGGATGTCTCTTTTATACTCTTTCCACGACTCTAAAATGTCCATGTCCTCAAAACCTAACAATTATGCCACTCTCTGCCTGCAATTCTCTCTCATTTCTCGATGAATGTTTTTTTGTTTTATTTTTTTTTTAGGAACAACTCTTCAGAGGCATCAACAGAAAACGAGATCGAGAAATCGAATGATCGTTCAAAACGGCAATACTCGTCGAACTCGCACAGAAAGAACACAGCGACCGCTGCTACATCGACTACCCAGCCGTCTGCAACTGGAGCTGTCGACAAGGGTACGTCACCGGGTACAGGAAATAGCAGTGGCGGTGGTGGCTCCGGTGCCTCTGGTGGTGGTGCGCCACAGCAATATTCGACTCGTTTGCCTGATTCGTCGTCAGCATTGTCGACGTCGCTTTCATTTGCCTCGAATTTCTTTGCGAACGTCTCCGTGGGATATGGTGCTATACTTCATATACTAAAGTATTTAAAAATTCATGTGAGTTTGTATATGTTCTTAGTTGTTGTCCATCAAATGATCGTTAGAAGCGTCCTTTTTTTAAACTGTTCACCATGAAGTCTCTCTTTTGTCAGTTGACGCACACACGTGTGTGTTGTGTTATCGCTTGTATTTTTTGTCAGTTGACGCACACACGTGTGTGTTGTGTTATCGCTTGTATTCGGTCCTTCAAGTAGTCTTTGGACAAAAGTCCCGCCTATTTATGTGCATTTCCCATTCTCACTCCGCTCAAGATTCAAACACGAATCGTCGCGACTCGGTAATTCGGGAGAAATTAAGTGATTTTGGTGAAATTGTGTTGATTCAAACGCTCCAGTCAAGCGCCGGATAGCTTAGAGGGGACAGCATCTCATGGATCATTCGACATATTGCTTCACAAAAAACCATCACACAGAGTTAACCATAAATTCATTCAATTTCTTCTACTTTCCAGGAACGTCCACGCGCCGCATCTGTATGCAAAATCTGGAATTTAGTGGCGAAGGATCGATCACTCTGGCAGACGGTGCGCATGAAGAACTCGAAAGTGAGCAACTGGGCCGGCTTCACGGCAGCACTACGTCGTGGCGAGACGCGTCATCTGGATCTGCGAAAGCTGCTCGTGTCGAGTACAAAACTCGAGGAAACATGGTCAGAATTTGGCAAACACATCGGCACGGTACCCTCACTTGAACACATCGATATGTGCCGCTGTTCAGCACAAGTCGTAGAAAGTCTGTTCCTGACAAATCCCAATTTGACCATTCTCAGTGCATTGGCGGTAAACGATGATAGTCTGAATTTGATAAATATCGACAACTTGGTCATGCTGCAGGAATTGCGTCTACGAACATTGGACAAATGCAATCTGGATGGCGATCTGACGCCATTGCGTTCGTTGAAGAATCTAAAGCATCTAACCCTGTCGTCGGTACGGCAATTGGGCACAAAGGCAATCGAAGTGATTGGCGAATTGAACAGTCTCATATCGCTGGAGTTGGGCGAGTGCAACGATTTCGATGCACGATTCACCGATAATGTTCTGCCGAAGCTGTCGAATTTGGAGCGATTACGCTTGGAAATCGGCCAAGATCAGTGCCGCACATTGGACATCTTAGATTCGGTAGCCAAGCTAGAGAACCTAAGCCAATTGGAATTTGTGAATTTTGACATAAAGCCCGGTTTCGATGACAAACTGTCGCAGTGCACAAACATTCGTAAGCTTCTGATAATCCCAACGTACATCTCACAATCGGCAACCACCAACAATATCGTTCTGAATGCTGTGCTCAAATTGCAGCAAACATTAAATGTGTTCACGTGGGGCGTGACCGTTGAATTGCTTCGCGTGACCGCTTTATATGTGGATCAGTGTGAAGATTCTACGCGAAAAGAACGGCGTCACTTTGACGAATGCATTCCTGTGCTGAAACCGGTGCCCGGTTCGACTGTGGCCGAGCCAACCGATGAGGAGACGGCCCCACCTGCAAATGCTGTACCGCAGATTGAAATCCTGCCATTAGACAAGGTCGAAGAGATACTACGCGACAATTTGGAGACCACGAAATTTACCATCGTTAAAGTGCCCTACCACGCTACGTGGAAACAACAGCTAGTGGAGTAGAGCTGTTTATCTTCTCTTTTTTATTTTATTTTTTTTTGTTTTTTGATGAAAACAAACAAAAACAAAAAAAAAACATCTTCATTCGATTGATTTATCTTAATTTTTTTTTTCATTTTTTTTTTTTTATGTTTTTCGTGTAAGCGATATGACTACTATAAGGAGTTTTAGGGCAACAACTTTGCAATCGTTTTGGACCCAATGGCCACCTCACGATTCCATGACTGTGTCCGTAATACAAAATTAGATACAAAATTAATTATTTTCCTTTCTTTTTTTCTTCGTATTTCCTGTTAAACAAGGGCGAGCATTATGAAGTGCGATTGGCTTTTAAAAAAGCTTTTAATTTTTGATGATTAAGAATTGAAAAAAGTAAAGTAATGAGATAACAATTTAAACAAAAAAAAAAGAAAAAAAAAAACAAGAAACAAGTTAATTTTACAATAAAAAATAAATTGTAAAACAAAACAGAAACAAGAGAAACAGCAACTAAAAGCAGACTGCACAGGCAGTCCATCTGCGTTTAAATAAAGAATATTTGATTATCTAAGCTATTTTAGTGAGGACATCTTAAATTTGTGCCACACTTGTGTTTATTTTATCGCCCGAATGTATTCCCTCCCCTCCTTCCACCAGCTCACAGCGCAGTCACTGTGTGTGAATTGAAGCTGCAGTGATTGATAATCACAGATAATTGCTAAACGATCCACTAATCGATGATTAAAGTTCATCGCTGCCAGCTATCAGAAGATTCCCATGCACACGCCGGACCGCACTGCACTCTGCATCAACTATTCATCAGCAGTAACATAGCGCTGAACTATTTTCTTTATTTCGCTCCAAATACGTGATGCCAGGAAGAGAATTGTGCGTTTTTTTTCTTTCCCCCGAGATTCGTCAATAGAGTTCATAAGCCACACGTGTCAGTTGCCTTACCTTCGCGGATCCATTTCCCCGTGCGCATTCGATCTTGAGTAGTGTGCAGGAATATAATATATACAATGTATTAGCCTTTCGTTACGGCCCGCCATTTCCGTGGGCAGCGAGAAAGTGTGTCCAAATGTGATTTGAGGTTAACTCTGATTTGCAAACAATGTTGGTGAGCTGATAAAAAGTAACAAAAAGAGTGTTTCTTGTCAGAAGTGGGATTCGAACCCACGCCCACAGAAGTGGACTGCGACCTGAACGCAGCGCCTTAGACCACTCGGCCATCCTGACTACGAGGTGAACACGTTCCACTGACCGCACTCATTGTTTTGATTCTCAAGAATGGTTCTGTGGCATTAAGCGGTCGCCTAAAAATATGAAACTCATCTGAAATCGAATGCAGGAGGACTTGTAACTTCAGGAACTTGATTCCAGCCACAACCACATTCAAGAAGTAATCGAACACTGGATTGGATGCCTATTCTCAGCAGCAATCAAAGACTTAACCTTGAATGAATGAAATTCCACACGCCATTGGCAACCCACACAGAAATTTCCCCAGCTTCCATGCAACTGACTCATCGAGGGGACAAAAAAAAAAAAAAAAAAGTAAGTCAAATTTGTGAAATGCAGCTCCCACTTGAACGTGTCCAGTTCGTTTCCCTGGATCGCATTACTCTCAACTCCTCAGCAAATATAGATTCGCATGTATTTCGTTTACCTCTGTGCAGGCACTCCATAGCTGACACTCCATTCGCTGCTGGTGGTAGTGTGTAAGATCAATCGTGTGGAGTGTGAATACCACGTCGACGTCATTTGCAGTGGACACAACCCCAACTTCAAGTTGAAAACGTGACACTGGTACGCAACAGCAGCAGCAGCATTGTTAAATGATGAAGTTACTAAACCGGAAACTTTATTCCTTTTTGTATTTGTTTCTTCTTTCCGCCGAATGCTTTCGGCTTTAGCACCGAGATCAAGTTAAAGGGAATGTCGGATGAGAAGAGAAGAGAAGAAAACCAATTTACTAGTGCAGTCAAACGGAGTGATCTTGAACAGAAATGCTGTTGGTTTCTTAGGGGGACCTTCATCGCTTATCATTTGCAACTGAAGACAAGCATTCAATTGGCTTGAGGTTCGGGTCTTAAGAACCTGGTCTCAAGTTAGAACTACTCATGAATGCCCCCCAGTCCCACAGTCGTTCAAGGGGAAAATACCGGCATTCTCATCCACATTCCTGCCAAGCCACTGATCCAACTTCACCCAACTCCAAGCAGGCTAACCGCCGAAGAACACCAAAAAAAAAAAACAAAAAACAAAATGTTGACAGTAAAAGACCACTCAAATTCCCACTGAGTCACACTGAGTCGGCGGTTCCAGTCCGGCTCTAAAGAGCAAACTAACTCACAGACCCAACTGTCAAATGGAAAGTAAACTTTACCTACACACTACTCCATGCTGAAAAATCCGAAAAACCGCTAACAAAACATAGCCCCACTCGTGAAAAACAGAAGAAAAAAAGAAAAAAAAAAAACACCCAACAACCTAGAGAAAGAAAGGTAAAAAAGAGAAAACACAATGCAAACGCGCGACTGGGCAAAGAGAAGAAGAAAAACGCTGAACGCTGGGAGACAGGCAGAAAAACGAAACGAAAGAAACTCAACTCAAACCAGATGCGACCGCACAAAAGTTAGTAACAGTCGTTTGTTGGACACTGAGGCAGTACGGTGTGTGTTCTTAATTTAGCGCGAGTCGATCGCAATACAGAGAGGCGCCTTTAGAGACACATCCCACGCTTAGAATCGTGCGCAAGGTGTTAAAATTATTATTATTTTTTGTTTGTTTTTATATTTCTTCTTGCCTTGTAACGGACTCGTAAATCTATTACCTTACGGTTAACGTAAAATAATTATATTCGCGAAAACGAAAAAAAAAAAAACAGTGAAAAGTGTAGTGTTCTTGGCATAGGATAGCAGTGGTCAATCATCAGGCCAACAGAGCATCCGCATTGGACGTCGATCGAAAGAACAGATTCGAAAAGGAAGAAGGAGACCGAGTCCAGAATACACAAAAAAAGAAACCATGAGATCCATCAGTGAGGTGAGTGTATTTATTTTTCTATTTTTTTTTTTTTTTGTTTTTGCATAGAGTACAAGAGTTTTCAATTTCTTCGATCAATAAGAGCGATCGTGGACTTTTTTTTAGACCGGTGTGGGTTTTTTTTGTTTGCCTTTCGGTGTGTTTGAGGGGCTTCTTTTTGATAAATGTTGCTAATTCTTTTTGTGAATAAATGGCGGAAGATTGTTGAAAATTGACAAAACGTCTCCGTTTGGTGAGTTAGTCTGTCCGGATGACCTTGTCTTGTCTTGAACTCCCTTTTGCTGACGCTTGTTGTCATCGAATACACATAGTTTCTCTCTGTTAAATGGCGTGGACATTAGGTGATTGCATTTAAAGATTATTGATCGCCTGGCCTTGTAGCAGTGGACATTGGAGACGTCTTAAACTCCCTTTTGCTGACGTTTGTTCTCATAGAATACACATAGTTTCTCTCTGTTAAATGGCGTGGACAGTAGGTGATTGAATTCAAAGATCATTGGTCGCCTGGCTGGACTTAAGTTGCTTGGGAATGTTGACTGCAGTTCGACTCCCGTCTCTCTGACCCGATAATCGAATTGAAAAACAATTATTTGACCATCCGATGGGTTCTTAAATATCAATTACCAATCATTTAAGCATTTCCCATTACCGCTGCGATGTCTGAACGTTAATTAGGGATTTATTTTTATTCGTCATTTTTTTCCCTCATGCGCAATCAAACGCAAATAGTTGACACGATCGGCGAACACTCACACAATTCACTTGAAAAAAAAAAATCAAGAAAAGTACCTCCACTTAACGATTAGAAAAAAATATCGATAAGATAAGTGTGAAACGATTGCAAACTCTTTTTTTTTTATTGTTTCTGTCAATTTTTGTTCACTTTCCGAGCGAGAAGAAAAAAATAAAAAAAAACGTAGCAAATTGATATAAAATATTCGCACATTCTAGTCGAACTCATGCCGAGTGCTGATGCTTCCCCTCCGAACCAGAAATGAGACAGAGAAAAGCATCCACTGGAACGTGGCGGGCCATTCATTCTGGTGCGTTGCTGAGAACGTTAAGGTCATTGGTCAGCGATGGTTAAAGCGCCGTGTGTATTCGTGGAAATATGAAAGCATATGTGTTGAAGGGTTCAGACTATGTAGCAGCTATCTCTCAGCGGATGTGTAAACATCGTATAAATGTAGGGTATCCATCGTACATGGTTCACTTGCGCCAGGTGGTTTAATTTAACCAACTGCCGTGGACTTACGATGTTGAATTCTCCCCCGTCCCCTCAAGCAAAAGACGAGTGGACTTTAATGAAAACTTAAAGTATTTTATTTGAATCGGTCGGTAACCGAATATGCCATGCAATGTATGTACATCACACTTCAGTGCATCGATTCGATTTCCACTCGACTCCAAGCAAACGGCATTCTCGATGAGTTCTCTGAAGATTGCATAAGCACCAGTCTTGCCTCCGGTCTTTGCGATGGATGAATCTCATACAATGAAAGAGAAACAAATTCTATTTGATTAAAAGTGATTTATATCAATCGATTTCTCGACTTTCTCGACAACAAACAAACGAAGAGTTAAACAAAACAAACATTTATTCGGTCATTTGAAGCCACTTCTTCTTAAGAAGAGGTATCTCAAAACACTTCACCTGAACCCCTTTCTTCTTTTGTTTTTTTTTTATATAACTTCCTAACCGTTCAGCGTATTTTAATTGCTAATTTTCATTGATAACACTTTATTCAGTCGCGTTTAATTCTGGTTTTTGATTTCAAGCTGAGATAACATTCCCAAAAAAAAAAGAAAAACAACAGACAATTGGGATGAAACGCTCACGATGCACTTCGGTTATGAGTTGATAGCAAAGGTATTCATCTCTGTTGTCTTTTGTAGGCCTCAGTGATTCACATAAATTTGATCCGGTTCCCGGACTTGGATACTTTTACTTTCCAAACTAACGGAAGAATGTGGATTCGGGGGGGTTTAAGCTGAGACACAATTTTTGAATGGAACGCATCACATAACCCACCGTAACGGTGAGCAGCATTCAACGGTCAGCAGCCAGCAGTCACTTTCAATTAATTAGGTACAAAATCTGTAGCAATCGCATTATGATGGGGGAAAATCTTTTGATCTTTGAGGACACAATGACGCAGAGAAGCGCATGCAAAATGTAGGCATTTTGTGTTAGATCATCGTTGAGACAGGATTAGACTTAATTTTGCGATCGAAAATGGAAACAGGGCGTGTGTTTTGTAAGCTTAAGTGATTAGGCATCCCCCTTTAACGAAGCTGTAGCGACGGAGAGGAGGAAGAAACTTTTGCAATTGATGTGCTCTCTCCCCTCGTAGAAACGCCACCGAGACGCCTACAACTTCAATCACTTGACAGAGCTAAATAGCACCAGAATCAGTCAACGCCTCTGCTTCATCAAGAGTGCAAACTGGCTTGCGGATCAGGGTTTCTGATCCGCGCCTACTTTGCATCAGTCAGCCACTCCAACCTAACCTATCTTAACACGAATTGTCGTTAGAAAATGGTTCAGCTATCTTCATACATCTCTGCGCTGGGATACTAGTGTGTTGCCAATTCGTGTTGGGGATGAGGGCGTAAGTCTCTGATTATTTTTGTACCAGCAACGAAAGCAATGACTTTATGTGACATCTGCCGCGCTAAAAATATCAGACTTCCTGAATCCAAAAAACAGCTTACTTGGTTTCCTCTTCCTGCCAGTTTTGTCAACTGCCAGTGCTCAAGGATTTATTCATTCGGCATTGATCGGCGAAAAGCGATGATCTCATACCACGTATTCTCTCGACTTCCCTGCTCCTTCATTCCTTCACATTCAAGGTGCAAAAGCAGTATCTCGTTTCACACATCAAATTCAAGTGAAACCCTAAAAGCAACACACTACCCAGAGTAAACACAAAAAGAAACACCACACCAGTCAATTAAAAGAAAGAAAAAACACGGCTCCCATATCAGCATTAAGCCAGTGACTTTCATTACCAGCACTCTTTGCATAAAATTATGCTCTAGCTCTGCGCTGCGTTTGAATGTAGGTTTGTCATGCCAAATTAAAACCTTGGGGTAGTCGGCGAGGGCCTGGTACACAGCGATAATTAGTTCCATTTCAAATCATGGGAAATTCTCTTATTTTTTTTTGTTTGCTTACTTGTTTACTTAATTAAAACTAAAAAAGACCAACAACCTATTCGCGGCGTATTCACTTTCGTTTCGCTGGCTAACCAACGGCTGAGATGCAGAGGTAAAATTTCATACATTCCTGAATTATGAATTCCCATGAACCGTCATGCAGTTGGACCCGCCAGCCCTTGTGTTGCGGTTTGCTGCAGTTTTCATTCAACTAATGCACGAATACGATCAGTTGAGAGTGGGCGGTTGGGTGGGAGCAGAAGGAGGAGGAGGAGGATAGACCATCATCATAATGGTCTTATTTTTTTTTTGTTTGAAATATGATTCTATTAAATGCTTCTCATTGTGTTACCCAGCAGCAACATAAACGATTTTCACTTTTCTCCCATTCATTGATACTCTGTGTTAAAACGCGTCCCCCCGCCACAATGTGACATCGATGGAAAGTTAAATGTGATTGCGTACAATTCTTTGCACACGAGTCTTTGTCGCATTGTCATCGATAGGAAGTGTCATCGTAGACTTTGATTTGCGGTTAATCGTGCCTAATGCACGAGAAGTACAAACAACGCCGAGTGTGTAATGGGAGAGCCTCAACGACTTTGATAGTGACTGACGAAGTTTTGCGGTCGACTTTGATGCGAAATTGGTTAAAGATGTGTGGATTCTATTACAAGTTCATTACCCAAGCTCGGGCTGCGATTGATGGGCATTTTACCTTGACTATTGAACGGAACCGGAATTCGCGTTTTGACCTCACTCCAGCGACGTGTCCAAATGCCCGAGCACGAATGAAAACCAAACCACAGACAACAGTATGTGCCTTCGAAGAAAATTCATTATTTATTGTTTGATTGACCACAAAGCGATTAGTCTTTGGTTAACGAAAGACAAAGCAAGCATTTTTACTCTACTAGCTCTACAATTTCTCTCTGGAATGCCAGAGACTCCTGCTGAACACGAAACTTTGACGAGACAAAGTCAGCTGCTTAGAATTTCACTTGGATGATGAATTTTCAAAAGAACCGGTACCATCACCGCCCGAGACGTATGCGTAGCCAAAGACACTAAAAAAAAAGAAAAAAAAACTACATTTCAACTCTCGATCTTCAAGAGAAGCCAAACTTGATTGGGTTCTGCTTGTGTTTCTTTTCGGTCTGCCTAAACAGGAGTCATGGATTTCAATTTACATTCATTTCTGATCGGCGACAGATACTATGTGGATCCCAGCTGCTGCTGCATGTGTATTGGTGAAAAGTGAAGACCGCAAGTCGTCCATGACCCAAAACTTTCAGCTGACCAACATATTCTTTTTTTTCTTCTTCTTCGTCGTCTTCTTTTTCAATCTCTTAATAGCGAGATTTTGTGTTTGGAAGCACATTCGGGAGGGACAACATCTCGCAGAGTGGACTTTTCATGGGAATTTCTGCTACGAAATGCCACAGTGAGTCAGTGGCTATCTGACCAAATCGGAGATTTGTTGTTTATTCTTGTTGTTTTTTTGTTTTTTGTTTTTTTTCATTCATTTGTTGTCGTTGACTCTTAAAAGCGTGTCACGAGATCAGCTCTTGAGTTGCGGACCGCATGCCGAGGCAGAGTTGTGAACATGTTCGTTTCGATTTAATTGTTGCGGTTGTTAATTTAATTCACGTACCATATATAAATGCACATTTGCCATATCTGTTTTTGGGTTGATTCTGATGATTTGTTTTTTTTTTCCATTTCTGCGATACATTCTGGCAATTTGTGACGAGGTTAATCACGGTCCGCGATGGGGAGCGAATGTAAATTAACTGGTTGCATGTAACTGCTCCTTAAAATCGAGGTTAATGAGCGAGAGAGAGAGAGAATGTAAATTTCAAATCTTTAAAGAACCCCGTTGAATTCAGGAAAAATCAAACACTGACTTTCGCTCTAAAGGCGACGTAACCATACACGAATCACTTAACTAACGATGTCAGTAAATCACACATTTTGATCATTGTGTATCTTTCCCCCTCCCCCCCCCACCCCAAAGAAATGTGTGCAAAATTTGTTAAACAATAGCCGCGACGATAAGTAAAAGTGTTGCCGCTGTCAATAGTGGCAGACGAAGAGGTGATGGGACTGTCTTTTGGCCATTTTGAAAGTAAAACTGATTCGAAAGTGTAGCGCTGAGTTGAGTTGAGTGTTGCGGTGTTTTCGTTGTTTGCATTTAATGCGAAATAACAATAATTCGGGGAGAAACTATATGCATTGCATTTATCGTTGTTGTTCCAGTTTGAAGATTTCCTTTTGACTTGTCAGTAAATTGTTCAAAATTTCACCTTAAAATGCTTGTGAGTTCTTCAAACTGCACTGAATTGTGATAATTAGTAGTCGGTCGACACATTTGACCCACATTTCTGATGATGTGTGTATGCGTGTGTGGCTGGTGTAGATGCTAATTATGAGGGGAGATTCAAATTGTGTCATAAATCAGACAAGCTTACAAATCACCTGGCTGTCTGGTTCAAAAAAATTAATGCTCTTGGCATTTGCAAGAGAGATCCTCAAAATCAATTAGAATGAGAATTTACATTCATGACTCGATGGGATGATAAGTTTAAACGACTTTCGTTGCGTGGCATTTTGTAAAGATCACACATCGATTTATGAACGCTCTGTCTGGTTGTATTTTAACCAGACAGACGCACATAAATCGCTTAATCCACTTTGAAATCGGCATTCAGACAATCAATCATGTGAATTCAATTGATGGATTCTCTATTCTCTATTCTCGTTACATTTGTAAGAGAGTTGACAACATGATAGATTAATCAGTGATATGACCTGAAATCATTTGGAATCACAATGTGTCTGTAAATTCGATGAAATTAAGTTCGCACACGACAGCTTTTCATTAATCTTTTGAAATGAGAAACAATGTTCCTCTATTTAACTCATTTTATTCTCTCTTTCTCAGGTGAGAGCATACGTATAATAAAGTGGATTAATTTGTGTTCAGTTGTACGTAAGTTTTGTCACACTTTATATTATATGCATGCAACGTCGTTGTTGTCGTTGAAACACCTGGTGATTGCAAAACTTTGTCTCTGACATTTAAATCTTACCTCTGGTCAACGTACATATGGTTTAACTATCGAGTGCATGCTCGGAAATCAGTCAATTGGCTTCCGGCTAACGAGCACACTGCACATCACTTCAAGTTGTTGTGTATCGCGTATATTTCTGTGTGTTTTGTTTTATTTCTGGTAATTCTCTTCTTCTTTTTTTTTTTGGTGAAAAAAGTACCCCAATAACAATCTGGATATAATTGATAAAAAAAAAGAATTATACCTTATCACATCGGTGAGATAACAATCGTAGGTATACGTGGACAAAGTCATCCTGTGCGCGTTGCTGTAAAAGTCTTTTATTAGTGCACAGCACATCGTATTCCACTTGGTGTCGAAAAACACCAATAAATCCTCAAACATTCGTCGTGTCAGTGAGTTAATTGGTGAGGTTTCTTTGTGAAGTCATCGAAAGGCAAACGAGAGTGAGATTTATCTCCGTGCCCAGCTTGAGGTAAGAGCGACACTGACAGCTACAGAATCGATTGTCATTTTTTGATTAAATTTAAGTTTCACATAACAGTTAAGTTTCGTACACCCGTTCAGAGAGTTCATAATTTATTTATGAGATAATTGTTCCGTGCAACAGCTGCGTCGTGCATATTTAGCGTAGAACGTCCATTCGGTGCTGCCTTCCATATGTCAGCAGCAGTTTGTTGCTTATTTGATTATTTTTAGCCCCAAGATTGATTGTGCAAAGGCTGGCATTGAGTTGCAGGTGATTTCAGCGATTGCTCACCTTGTAAGAGAGCCTAGAACTTGTTATTGTCGATTCGAATGGGGGTTATTGTGGATAGTCAAGTGACTTATTGTGCACTCTCGTGGTTTTAGTGTCAGTGACTCAGTGCCAGACCCTTTCACCGGCTCCGCGTAGAAAGCAGACATCTCAATTTTGAATCAATAAATTCGTTAAGAAGGAAGTGCTCTTGCTGCGCTCACACAATGTCCACTCGCATAAATTGTTTGATCAAATATTCCCCCCAGTTTTCACGCTCGGATCCTCCTTTCTGTGGCACCTCTCTCACACGCACACACTTTAACTGGTTGGAATTAATTTCAGTCGTTCATTGTGAAGAGATTTCCAATTCGTATCTATTTTGACTGCTTGCGAAATCCGATTTACAGTTACACTTTGAAGAGATGCAGATACGTCGAAGCATTATAATAATTTTACATAATATTTTATATTGTTCGATTCGGATTGAAGCTACCTACTGCCGCAGCAGCAGCAGTAGTTCCTGGATGTGTCGCAATGAAAGTTACTCGGATTTATTTTTTTTCTTTCTTTCTGTTTTTTTTTGTGTGTGCTTTTTTTTTTTTTTGTTTGATGTGGACTTGGATCATTTGCAATTTGATTTGATTTAGTGAGCATTTGATAGCTACGCGTTGAAGTGTGATGATCGACTCGGTGCGGTGTTGATTTCAGTCAGGATTGTTGTCCAACCGAGTGAGAGTGCGCAGAGCTGTGACTTGAAGTGTTGAGAAGTACTTGCTTTCTTACTTATCGTGGTTTGTTTAGTGTTAAGGTGAATCAATTGAATCGAACTGTTCGGTAAGAATAAAGATTTGTGGAAAATTCTCAAGATTATCGAATACGGCACCCTCTTAGCGTCAGTTTAAAACGCATTACTTCAGTGAATCATTGATGAGTGAGTGGAAAGTGAAATCGTTTTTTTGTTCAGATTAAATTCAAATTAATTGCGCAATCCAACCACGTCATGCGTGGATCTAGTAACAATGTCATTTACAGAGTAACTGGCTTGCTTCCAAAACATTGAAATGAAAGTATTTTTTTTTTTCTCTCTTATATCAATGATTTACAACCCACATTGCTCTGTTCAGTGTGTACTTCAGTTTATGGTCACATTTTGTTTCTACGGAAGTTTAGATAGGCATACACACAGACAGCAATTAAAACGTGTCACATTCATTTTTCAATTTCAACTGTAGGTACGAGTGCGTGTCCACGAGACCGACTCGAGTACACGAACGTGGGTTAAATACGAATACGTTCCATTTATGCAATTTTGTGTATCGTGTGTTTTGTTTACCATTTGTTCATAGACAGTTCCACTGCTGTCGTCGCATGGGAAAAAAAAATGAAAGAAATTTTGTTGTCGGCGCTATGTTGTTGTGTGTCAAGGGCAATAGCCGGTGTTTCTTTATTTTTTGTTGTCCCCATCCGCACTTGGAATCGTGTGGATACTAGTTAATTTTGTTGCATTCTTTGGCTGCGCAAAGTCTTTTCCTCATTCTGTCAGAGATGGTGTGTCAGAGTGAAACAATCTGCTGCAATTGACAGCAGTGACATAATTCCATACCGAGACACGTCTTAATCTGATCTATTCACTTTTAGACCAACGCATAATCCCTCTCCTCTGTTTGCTTTGCTTCTACAGTCTCCTCGCGTTGTTTTGTCTTCGCTGTCGCTATACCTACATCTATTCGTTGGGCTGTAGAGACATGTAAAAATGGGCCAATAAACTACATCGTGCGGGTGGTGCGGTGCGTACCATACTCCACGTCGTTGAATTTCCACACCTCTTTCGAACCAGGAAACGAGAGATATGTTCCCTCATATTTGTTTTATTCGTCGCTTGTGGCGACAGTTCCACAGAAATGCGCCACAAGTAACAAACAGATCGTGATGATTCTTCTTCTAAGCGACCATCATGGGAATGCGCACACATAAAGTTGGGCAAAAGGGAACTATTCCTGGAACATGCTCGGCGTGTTCTTTCAAAAACGGGTTTTTCACAATTAGCCATTTAAATTGCAAAGAATTCTCCAATCACGATGCATTCCTTTCACGTTTCTGGAATCAAGACTCACGATTGGGTAGTGTCCATGTATCTGGAGTAAATTCCGCAGTTTTGAATGCGCACTCAGAGGCAGTCTGTGGGCTTGTTGTTACGTGGGGTCTACCACGCATGGCTTAAGTGATGGAACACTTTCACTGTCCACTTCGATTCGGTCTGCTAGAGACGACGGTCTCTTGGTCCGATGTTAGATGACTCTAGTTCACTTGCGGGAACCTTATGAACTTGTTAATACTTTCGAAACTGTGCTACCATCATAAATTGCCACGAGATTCAGTTAAGAAAAGTATGTATCAACATTTCGTAACATCCGCCTGGAAGTAGAAAAAAGACCCCATTTGTCTTCACATCCCGTCGCATGAGGCGGTGCGGCGAACGGCTAATAGTTTCTTCTCAAATCTCATTCACAAGGCAGTTCATCATCATCAAATCATAAGCATAAGTCGTTAACTTCTTAATTAAGCCGAATCAAGAAACAAAAAGAGAAGAAAAACAAACTAAAACAAATCCGCCGCGACCCGGTGAAATGCTGAGACAGCTCTCTATGTGTACCAATTCACCGCGCAGCGCAATTAATTAGAAATTGTTAGCATTAACGCATACAACGGAACGAAAAGAGGTCTCTTATTGTTGCTCCTATGCACAATGGTTAACCTCGCGTCGGCTTCTCATACAATTTGAACGCAAGCACAGCACCGCTGAGAAGAGGAGAAATTTTCCTTGCTCCGTGTGCCTCCGTTTGTCCATGTTCAACATGGAAATGTGACTAAATCGTGACACATCACCGGATAGTTATCAAGTTCATGTTCAATTATCAAGTTTCGATGAGAAGGTGTCGCAATTTGATTAGTCTTTAGGGATTTTTTGATTTTTTTCATTTCTCGATGTGCACCTACATTTGCTTCGTAACAGTCGCTGTTAAGTACTGTGTAATGACTCAGAGTGTTCACACTTGAAATTTATTTGCTTTTATCTTATCAGTACGACGAAAACGTATTTGTGTTCGTATTTGAACAACCGGCGCTGTATGCAAGACACGATTGTGTGTTGTTTCGTGTCGAAGACGAACAAAAAAAAAAAAAGCAAAATAAGTAAGTCACTAATTGTGTAAAGTGTGTTCGGTGACAATATTTACCTTGAAATGCTGCTGCAAAATTAATTTCAAACAATCCAGGGTGCGGGTTATAGATATGTTACTGCTTTTTTGTTTCGTTTTCTTGAACGTTTTGAAATTAAATTGTTTGTAACTTCAAAGGGGACGGACGAGATACGAAGCTGGTTGCTCGAGAAAGGGGACTTTTTGTTTTTGTATCTCTCTGACGTATCTCAGTAATCTATACTTGGCCATCTTCCCAGATCTTAAGACCTATTCAAGCCTCTGACAGACTCTTCAAAAATCTTGTCAATCTCTGCATCGTTGTCACATTTGTGCATTTGTTCCCATTCCAACCGACCACAACTTCCTTTGTGATCAATCATAAATTCGCTTATCACTTTCCGGTTGATGCCAACAATGAAATTCAATAAAATCTGATAACCTCAAAAATGCTAATACTAACAATCACTTAAAAACAAAAAGAGTACATTTGGCATACGTCATCGGGGAATTTTTGTTCCCTCCCCCTTGCTGCGAAAGCTCACCTGTCTTCGTGATAAGATTGACAAGTCTATTGTGTCAGAAAGCCAATCCACGATCTCGTGTGTGTGTTTTGTGCTCTCATTGTAATGAAGACGTCGTCGAATAATCAATTTTTTCTGTCTTCCGACAAGCGATTGGAATTTCAATCAAGCGACTTTTCGCAGAGCTTGTTCGTGGATCTTTCGTAACCGGCACAAACATAACAAGACGCCCCAATTAGCCTGATTACGAATTGGTTTACGAAAGAAACGCTGCGATCGTTTGTTTTAACAATTGAAGTGATTACCCGCGGGGGTAGGTGGGGTGGGGTTGTAAGCCTTGCATGACACACCGTTTGCTTTAAATATTTACACAGTCTGCTTCGGAGATGTCACTCAGAGGAACAGAACCGAGGAAACATACTCAAACAATTCCTAATGTTTCCTACACGGTGGCAGAGAGGCAGCGGTGAAGAGGAAACATAAAGATATCTAATGACAATTTTGTGTTCTATAACGTGTCGGGTTGAAAGAACACACATTTTTTTCTTCTCCTTTTTCGAAGTCACTGCACCGCAAAAGTACGTCGATGCGGCTTGTGCTTGTGTCTCTCTAGATCTTGCCCCATGATCACGACAAACAAACAATTTCTCTACACGTGTACACACCATGTGGATGCCCATTTCTCCATCTTAAGTTCTCAGATGCAACAGCACAGTAGTATTTCATTTCCGCTTCGAGGGCATGTATATATGCAACAACACTAAGTGTACTTGTAGGTATCTCTTCGTCAGTCTTCCTGGTGATTTGCTTAGAATGCTAGAGTTTCATTGTGAACGACAAACACATAGAATCACTGGCGGTTGCGTGATGTTGGTAAAGGTTCTTGCACCCATGGGCCCCCATAGAACAAACATGGAAAAAGAGTTAAGCGAAAAGGAGAGATGGAAGACGCTGTAGAGTGAATGTGGACCCCTGCTCCCAACTCCCATGGAAGTTGGTGGAAATTGTTCGCTGTGTGTGATTAGCTGGTTTTCGTTGATTTCGACGAAGGCATTAGCATCCATTTGAATTGTAAAAGATGAGAGTTCTCTTGGGAAATTATACAAACGGACATGCGGTCGGTCGGCTTGATTAGATGCTTTGCTTGTGAGCGTCGTTTATAACCGCTAATGATATCCGTTGATCGCTAGATGAATAAATCCTAGTCTTACCGTTTCTTAATCTCTATGACCAATCTCAATAACTCACTCCGGGGTGCAAATTTGGCTGCGACTTTGTCTCAATTTGGCTTTGAGAAGTGATCGATGGTGATTTTTTTTAAGTCACCCAGAAATAACGGTAAATTGTTAAATTTTCCAAGTCTATCCTCTAGACCAAGTCACAAGCTACAACATCGCCCTTGGTCATTTTGTCCCAGGCCTCATCGTTTTCGAGATATAAGCGAGCATTGGCCGCGGACGGAAAAAAATCCATTTTTAACGAAAAATTCAGCTGGGACACTAGGCCACCAGAAATGGTAGTAGGGGATCTGCGGGTTTCCGGCCAACTTTGATTGCTTATATCTCGAGAACGGTGTGTCCTACAGCAAAGTGACAAAGGTCAATGTTGTAGCTTATGACATGAACCAGAGGATGGTGTTGGAAAACGGACACATTTACCGTTATGTCTGTCATTTTTTTCGTTACATCCCTTATGTTTTTGTTAATCTCACAGAAAGAACTGTAAATTGATTCTGCTCAAATTGCAGTCGTCTTGCTCAAGGAGTAAGCTACAAAATCGCCCCGGATCATGTTGCTGTAGGACTCACCGTTCTCGAGATATACACAATCAAAAGTGACGTAAATAACATAAGACTCTGATGACTTTTGGCCAACTTTTCTTTGCTTATATCACGAAAACGGTGCAACGTACGACAAAGTGACCAAGGTCGATGTTGTAGCTTATAACTTGATTTTCAGGATGTAGTTGGAAAATGGATCGATTTACCGTTATATCTGTGTGATTTTGGAAGGGACAAGGAAATTCCTTAATTTCCATCCACTAGTCCAAGGAGTAAGCTCCAAAATCGCTCTTGGTCATTTGATGGTGTCTAAACCGGCAACATTCATTTTTAAGGAATCCATCCATTGCCCCATTGTCATGCATTTTCGTTACTGCCATCAAACCGATGAATCAAGTCTTGCCAAAGTCGAGCACACAGCTGTGCCAAAGAAACTCGTTTCTTTCACCACAATGCTTGGGGAACAAAATTCCAGAGTCCTTTGATACCTACTCCTTTTTTGCTCTGCCCACACAGCATCAGACGACCACTACTCTCGAACAGCAAACACACAATCAGCCCATTTGCTTGATTAAACCGAGATCCGAATCCATTAATTCCGCTATACGCGCCCCGCTCATGGATCGCGTTCTTTGCATTCGATGCGGAATTTAATATCCACAGAATGAGTGTAGAGTGTACACAGTATGGGCACGTTCTTATTGCACAGAGACACCCGGTGGGTAAGAATCATATGGAGAGACCCCATAAAGTACGTCACGCCCACTGGATTTGCACTACCAGGGTCACCGATCTATGTGCTTGCCTTGAAGATGATAGTTCATATGGATTGGATGGATGGATGGATGGTAGTGACTTCATCACACCCGGGAGACTGTGTGTGACACTTGAGACTGGATCAGCAGCAGCCAAAGAAGTGCTCGGCGCTGTTAGATGCGTCTCGTAATCAAGAGATACATATTCATGTAGCGGTACTGAAGCGGTTTTCTAATTTTTATACCAAATCAGCCAGGTGGAACCCCATTATTATTTTCTTGTTCTTGCCTACGAAGCGGAAGTAATGCGATTGCGAATGAGAGAACACAGAATGGCGGAGAGGAAGAAGAACCATGATACAGAATGTATCAAGAGGCACCCCAGGTGAATGGCTTCAGTGACCGGGAAAGATCACCTTGTTGTTGGCCATTAGCGGAAGTGGCCGCCGCCGTCGTCGCAGACGCCAGCAAAACAACAGCAGCAGCAGCAGCCAACAGCCAACAGCCAACAGCCAGACCCAGTCAAATGGTCTGGACAATAGATTGTTGCTCCATCGTTGTCTCTCATTGTGTGTTGTTTTCTTTTTGGATAGGCAGACCGTAGCGACGACAACGACGGCGACGCCGACGACTGGGTTGCATTCTCTTGTGGATGTAGAGTATTGAACTTTAAGCGTTGGAGAGGTGGGTGATCTAGAGTTAAACTTGATATAATCTGACCTCAAAACATTGATCCGGAGTCTGACAATGGAGAAGAGTTGTTTTCTGTACTTTTCTTTCAGAAGCGTGAATATTTAGTTCATGGGGCTGTGGGCTTTTGGCGAGATGGTGGGGGCGTTAGTCACTTGTAGAGCTGTTGACACACATTTTTTTCGCATTTCTGCAACATTTTGCGCATTCCCTCAAAGACCCTTCGAAAATCTTTGGAATTTCCACCGGCAATCATTATCAAATGTTTCCCATCGTCCTCATAAGCAAATCGCCATCCGAAACCACTCTTTGGTAATGTCGCGATTATTTCAGCATCCATTATGCAAGATAAAAATGTTCCCAAGATTCAATGATCGCGCCCCATCATCAACAAAAACGGCCATGAATTTGACCGCGTGCATAGTGAATAGTCAAATAGTCGCTCGCTCAAAAACCAGCCGCATTAACCGTCACGTCACGATTGTGGTTTTTTCTTCGACTCTTTGTTGCTGTAACACGATAGATAGATGCGCATTCATTTGGGGCCTAAGGCAACTCTCTTTGTACACATAATGGTGGTGGCAATGCGCGATTAACGTAATTGCATCCGAAGAAGAAGAAATATGCACTCTTTTGACTCTCTCACGTCTAATTCTGTGAAGCGATCGTCTGGTTTTTGGTCTGATGTAAGAGACCATCTTTGTTGTGCCAGATTCGCGGCGAATTGTCAATTTCCTTCACGCAATGCACTTTCATAAATTAGGCAAACCTTCACTACCGTGTTTTTTGTTTTATTTTGTCTTTCCGCTGCCGGTGAGGATGAACATGTTAAGCCTGACAGAATTGAAAATTCGACAAGCGCTTGGGCTTGTGCTGGTTTTGTAACGTATGGAGCGAAATAAACAACATTTAATTCCCTTTTGTGAGTGTTATTCAATTTTTATGTATATTTTTTTTTTTTTTTATGTTTGGGGAATGCAAAGACCTTGCGTTTGGTATTAAAAGCACGTGTCAGCCGGTTGGTTACCACTCGACTAGGAACTGGGTGTTTGTGGTGAACGAGATTGTGTAACGAAGCAGTCGTCTGTCGGTTTTTGGATCGATCTTGTGGGGTGTGTGTGTGTGTGTAATTGTGCAATTGGTCAATCAGATCGAGACGCATACTAGGTGATGTTATGCAAAGACTTCTTTTGGCCGCTGAATGGTGTCGCCCAACTTGTCTGCCAGTGTCTGTCATAGCAAGACGAGTGGAATTCCGGAATGGACTTCAGTTTTTCTGCTTCTTTTAAGTTTCATTGCTCTGCTTCAAGGCCTCATCTATGTGTCTACTTCATTCCGCTATTATTTTAATTCAATTCAAACTGCCTCCAATCTCAATTGAAGCCTCTGCAGTTCCACTTCCTCAACATCGTGGTGGACATAATCATCTGCTACTGACCCGAAAACCTCGTCTTTCTAATATTCTCTATTATTTCATTATTTTCTTCTTTTTTTTTTCTCGTCTTCTTCTTATTTCATTTGCGAACATTGGACGCGCGCGCGCGCGCGCTCCCGTCTCGGTCGTTCGTTGCGTTTTGTATTATTCGCTTCATTCAGTGAAGAGATGATCATCTCTTAGATACAGTGTATTATTTTTATTTTCTGTTATAACCATTTTACGGTCCACACTTAGCCTGGTCTTGTGGCCTTTCATCTCTCAATCCGTCATGGCACAGAAGAAGAGCTGAAACGAAGGGGGGGAGGGGGGGGGGCGAACTCGAACTCTCTTCTCCTCTCGTTCTGCTGCTGCTAATCGTATTTTCATCGTGTCGTCCGCTTGAATATGTCGATTGTTATCCAAAGAACACTTTCTGAGTAAGAAGTGCAAAAGTGCAAAACAAATCAGAGAGAGATAGAGAAAAAGAACATGGAACTGGTAAGCAAATCTGGAACAAAAGAAAGAAAATCAGTTCAGTGCCATGGCGCTCAAGCGACGAGCTGGAGATCATTATGAAAAGTAAAACCTCGTATTCCTTGTTCTTCACTCATTTGACACAGACCTTTGGTGCCCGCCTGGTTTTGCTGAATAACCAGTTTTCGTGGTAAGATGCTGTTCTTGTCCCGACAAATAGCGTCCAGCATGTTGTTTTGTCATGGCAATCGTTGTTCTGTAGAGCATCGTGGTCTGGTTTGGACATAAAGTGAATTACCGTGATCACGACGCTAATTTGCTGCCATTGAACGTCGAGAAGCAAGCAACATGGTCTGTTTCTTGTACTGTTCCATTGAGAGCTCTAATTTTCTTCTAATGCAAGCTTTCTGTTAATCTCCTCAACAACCTCCTCGACAATCAACAAAATTTGACTTTCAAATCGACGATCGATGTCCTCTGATGTGTCATAAGACAATACATCCTCATCGGACTAGATCTCTCTCCTCGAAAAAAAAAAAAACAAAACAAAAAGACCAAGAGAAAATGGAAATTGAATTGTTAACAAGCATCTTTCGTGTGTATGCTTTCTTTTTACACGCCTAGGTGGCATTTACAGCGTCGTCTGAGCCGCATCATGGTTGGCATGGCATGGCGCATATGGTCTCCTTCCAGTTTTGCGTTTGTTAAAATGACAGGTGGGCCATTTGGGCACAGATGGCAGGTCACGGAGCACGAGCGAAGCAAAATTAACCGCCCAGCGGTGACAGAGAAGTGCGGTGGTGGTAGGGGACGTTACGGCACGGGACATCGTCGTCGTCACAGTGCATGCCATTGAATGTTTTTTTTTTTTTTTTTTTCGTTACTCACCAGCCATTGGCTATGACTTGAAGCGCACATGGTGAAGGTAAAGTTTTCACTTTCATCGTTTTGCCAAACTGGTAGAGTGAAGGTCATGCGTGCGAAACACACAACAAAAGAAGCGCAAGAGGTGTGCACATGTTGCAGAAATTTGAAGAAACCAATAGCAATCGATAATTCAATGTTTACAGTGATCTGCAAATTGTATGCAATTTTGTGAGACTACTTAAGTTGAATACAGTCATTTGGAGAAAGTGAAACTGGCATGACTGTTCCTGGATGGATTTTTATTGCATTTTTTTTTCGACAGAGATTACACAGACGACACCCTTGCTAAGCCCCCCACCATACCATCAGGTTGCAACATTTCTGTCTGTTGTAAACGAAATCGCATTCGATTTGGGTCAAAGATATAAACCAATCGATTTCATTAAAGATAAGAAAGCATGCTTTCCTCAATGATTTCGCTGCCACTTAACACATTCAATTACACAACTTTCCGCCTCTCAAACGACCTGCGGTGAAGCATCAACCAATCAATCAACTGGTTTAATCTCTCCCTCCAACGTTCGACCTTCCATCGATGTCGATAACAAGGTCATTCCCAAACGTCGATGTGGACAGAGACAATTAAATCAGAAACGAAGCAGAATTATGTCCAAATCTTAAATGGTCACGAAAGAGTCTCATAAAAAACAGAAAAAACCAAAGCACTGCCCCTCATTTAATCGGAAGTGAATTAAGCCAGACCATCATTTCACCCCCGATAAGGTGTGCACATAAGCGCCACGAATCTATTCGTTTTTGTTTTTTTTTTTGGTTAAATCACTTAGTGCGTCGCTAAACTGCTGACCAGCGCAGATACATGCCGAAACCGAAGCGTGCAGTCATCGTTTCCATTAGAAGATGAGATGGCCACCGGTAGATAACGCTAACCGTTTGTTGGCCAAGTTATCTTTGGCCTTTTTGTGGCACGCGATGGTTTGTGTTTACCTTTTCTATTATGTTGTTGCATTTGGAGTTTGGTTTGGTTTTTAGCAGGAGGTTATGGCCTTCGTAGCCTTGATTCGCTCATCGGAGGTGTCCACAAACTCTGCTCGCCTCCAATGGGTCTTAAATTGATCTCGTATCTCTTACTCAGAATGGAGGAAAGGAAACCGTACAAAAACTACAGCTCGTCGAAGTTTAATTAATGAAAAATACGAAATAGCCTGCTGTTGCCTTGTTCGCAGGCGCACTTCCCTTCCTCTCCTCTTATTTCCAATTGACATAAAATGTTCGCGAACAAAGTAATCTTATCTATAGCTTTAGCTGTTCAGAAAGAAAAAAAAATCGATGAGACTAACTAAGCCACTGCATGGTTGGTTGGCATGCCACTCACACTGGTTTAGGGCTCTGATTCGTCCGAAGTTCACACACACTGTTTGTAATTCAATAATAAAGACCTGCCGAGGGGGACGGGGGGCTTGAATTTTGTTTGACTTTTACTTTCGCAAAATGTTCTCATTCGTTTCTTTCTCTTTCTCTCTCATCTGTAGAAAGACGATCCCTTGAAACGAATTCAGGAGGAAATCAACGAAGTGGCACGCCGTGAACGTGAACTACGTGAGAAGATGCATCCACCAGAGGAGAAACCCATCGGCGGAAACAATGAAGACGCCACCAATTCAATTTTGTCTGAAGAAATTTCCGCATCGCAGGACGATAACCTTGCCTCATCGCCTGCATCATCAATGACAACGTCTGTCAATCTGAAAGATGACAATCTCGATGAGCATCATTCGGATGATTCCGGGATATCGGCTTCGTCCAGTCCAGTCAATGGAACCTCAACGAACACCAACAACAATAACAACAACAATAACAACAACAATAACAGCAGCAGCAACAACAACATTGTAATTAACGAAAAGAAATACATTCGCCCGAATGGCTACAACAGCATTCCATCACCACCACCGCAGAAGATTCTCACCCGAACAGTTTCCACGCCGCAAATATTTACACCGGCACGACGTATCACCTTTGGGCCGGCACACAAAGGTCTGATGCAGAGATTCATTGCATCTCGTGGTAAGATCGTCCTTAACAACAACAACAACAGCAGCAGCAGCAACAACATCAACAGTCTGGGCATGAACGGAAACGGAGTGCTTGGAGGGAATACAGCTGCGAACAACATTCAGACGAGCGTCATGCCGACCGTTCCATTGATTGCAGATTTTGCCCGTGCACCCACATACATTCCGCCAGTTACAATTACACCGCCAATCATTGAGCGTGACGCCGATGGGAAGCCCATCCGGCGGGGCTACATACCCGTGGAGGAGAAGATTCAGCGTGAGCTTAAGGACATCAAGAGTCGCGAATGCGAACTGAAGAAGATCCGAAAGATTCGGCAGTCGACACCGGATTTATTGAATTCAAGTGAAAATGAGTGAGTTCTCTTGTTGCAGTGACATTGAAGTGTCTTTGAATTTGTTGAATTTTTGCAGATACTTGGAGTCGGACGAAGATTCAGAGGTGGAGCACTGTTATGGCCCGGGAAAGATGCGTTCAGCGAAATCGATTGGAGAACTTTGCGACTCATCGAACAACAGCTCATCGCCAAGGTAAGACAAAGTTCACACTGAATATTGGGTTTGTTTCCTTGTACTTTCTATGATTTTGCTAATTCTACTCTCTAAGGGTCAAATATAAATTGGTGTTCAATGTGGTCACCTGGCCGCCACGCGTATTATTTCTGTGAGTCAATTCCTATGTGTGCGTGTGTGTTTTTCGTTCATGTGTAGATGTTCGTTTTATATTTGCATCTAAGTACGAGTAGATTGCAATGTTTGTTCAACTATTGTGGTTGCTATGCATGGTAAATGAAGATTTGCACGTCACATCTGCAGAGATTCAACAAGGTTCTAGTCACTGATGGCCCTTTGAACGGTCTTCCTTGTGGAACAGAGGAAAGGAACTGTCTTTGATCAGGAATGCAGAGATTACACGAGTTAAATTAAAGTAGAATCCTAGTTAAAAAAAAATGTTGGCTTAAATTGTACCCACTAGGTTCGAAACCCACTTCTAGTTAACATCCCCTTTCCGTTGAGTAGAAATAGCTTGAATCATTATTATTTCCGATCAATAACTCATCATCATCTCTGTTTATGTTTTTTTTGTTCCTCCTTTTCCAGAGCAACACCAAGCCCAGACTTTGAGTCCAGACACATCATATACAATCGTGGCATGCGACCAGCACTCTCTCTCGCACAACTTTGTGATCTTACCCCAGAGGAAGCACCATCTTCACATCAACTCATAGCCAAATGGGAGAGCCTTATCCAAAAGAACGCATAAACTACAAGAAAAAAAAAAAACTGCATATGCACATATATATATTATATTATAATAAATCAAAACTAAACGAAATCAAACGAGCACGATACGAGAATACATGTGTATCCTGATCGTATATATAATTATCTAAGCATAGTTAATCATTTGTCCATTGAATGTCTTCAGAATTCCTATGCAGCATAGTGTATATGGGGTGGATATAACGATATGAAATTTACATGTGTAAGTGAAGGAGTAGAATTCAGATGATACATACATACATATATTTATTCAGTGAATTAATTTTTTTTTTTTTTTGAATTGGATGTTGAGAACTGGACGTTGTTTTTTTCCTATAAACTGTAACTGCTATTTGATTCTTTTTCTATTTCATTGATATTCCATTCGCGTCCTCCCCCTCCACGCCCCTCCACTCCCCCGGAAGGGAGATGCTCCAAAACTGTGAAACAATTGTAAATATATTTAAATAATAAAAACAAAAAAATAACAAGTTTCTTTTATGTAATGCGCAACACATAGGTTTTGCTGTGGCATTTGTTTTCATTTGAATTCGTCTGGTGTGTCTGGTGTCGTGTCCCTCGTCGACAGACAAAAAAAGATGGCGAAACTCTGGCCGATGGCGTAGGCGGTCAGAAGAAGAAGTAAGTATTCGAGAGTTGGTATCCAATAATCATCAGATTCATGCACATTCCTCAAAAAAAACAGTCTCTGCTCCCAGAAACATTCGCAGGCAACAAGTTTTACAAATTGCCGCTGCACTGGGTGCACACAATGAGGAACAAGTATCACATCCAGAACTGAGTTGGTTATGTATCAACCACCAAATTGGGGGGCAAAAAGCCGAAATCCATTGACAACACCCACCCCAACAAAGGCCAACGACAAATTTACCACAGTAACAGGTAACCAGACAAAATAGACGGTATTCTACCAAAATGTAGTCAAGTTGCACACCCCTCGTCAGCTAAGTCAACAACCCACCTTTTTTTTTCCCGCACCTGGTCACCAGCTGCAGTTGAGCATAATTTTTTCTCTCAACCCCGTGAACGACTAGGCGTACAGAAAGCATCGCAGGCAGTTTAGCTGAGGAGAGAGAGAGGAGAAAAGCCACGTCCACTCCACCCTAGCCACCCACTTAACACCCAAGTTAGCAAAAATCACAGACAACTCAGTCGAAACCGAGTGAAGTACTAGTCGCCCAGCATTGGCAGCAGGTGCCTGCGCTTGAACGTCTCGAGTTCACTTGGCTCCACCCACTGTGATGTCTCATATTTGTGTGATAGGGTGACACAGGCGTAAAGGCACTCGTTTTGATATTTTTCTTATGATGCTCTGGAGTGTATTTGGGGACGGTTTGAAATGGCAGTGGTTTCCCAGTGGATTGCTGTATAGCGACGTTCACACTCAACAATTTGTCAGTACGATTGGATTGACGACAAATTGGACAAAAGTCGAAGTGCTTGGTCTACAAGTCTGCCAACTCCGAGTGTTCACATTGACGACGTGCGCCATCAACCACGGTTGTCGTGTGATTTTTTGTGAACGCCGCTTATGGGTGGAAGGCTGTCGCAGCACGAAAAACGTTGTGTATTGTTTCAATCGAGTCACCCTGCCTGGAAAATGTAAGATAGCTCCGCCCAATGGGCATTCTGAGACTTGTGTGAAAGGGTGGCACATCGTAGAAATGAGGAAATAATATTTTTCTTGTTATCAGAGTCGAAGTGGAGTGGAGATCCAGTGGTATCCGTGCTAAGGTCCTTTTTACAGACCACTTTAATGCACTGCAGAGACGGAATCTCTAAAAAAAACTGCCAGAGTAGACCAAGAACGCAGCAAAAATCCCTTAAAGTGGGTTTAAAATACAACTGGGGTCTCTAGTGAGTCCACAGAAGTCCAACGACAGACGCTCCAGTAAGGATCTACTGCAAAAATTGGAGCAAAACTGGAAAAACATCACCAAATGGACTGGGATGAATGAGCCTACATACATAAGGGTGCACTCAGAGGGGAAGAGAGATTAGTCAAACGGGTAAACAGATTTATTTAATTTTTGTTGGTGGACACATCTTCCACCCACTCAGCCCACTCCACCCACTCCTGCCTACACTGTCTGTTCCTCTTCCTCCCCCCTGTCTCCTCCCTTTCTCATGTCTTAGGAATTTCACAGAAACACCAGTAGATGCCTTGAAAAGTAGCGAGATAAGGAAGAGACTTTGGTTCCACTGCGTTCCACATCGAAATCGTATGAACATCACGCAATTTTTGACCTCATATCCATATCATTCTCCTTTCCAGACCTTCACTCGACGTCGACTACAGATGCAAACGATTTCCGAGCAGCAAATTTTGTAGATAAAAATGAATTTTAAGAACAAACCCACAAGGGATGTTGAAAAACACAAGTCACAACTGGCGATTAAGACTTCAAACACATCCAAATCTCTCCTCTTGACATCTAGAATGCTTCGCAGCCCTTGTGTGGATCCAGCAAAATCATTCAGAATGGATTTGGTTGGTTTTTGTATCAGAAACACCATCAAAACCGCCAAAAAATACACCAAAACCACACAAAACTACCCCAAAATAACCCAAAATGGTCTTCAAACGGCCTTAAAGTCTATGATTACAGCTCCCCCAACCGCCCCCACATCCCCCCAATCGCCCCCACAAACGTCAGCCCCAAAAAATGCCAAAATTTGGCGAAAAAATGCAAAAATGAGGAAATTTTTCAAAAAAATCGAATTTCCCTGGCGGGGTGGCCGAGGGTATATAAGGGTGCACTCACATGGAGGGGGTCTCAGTCTGTTGGTGGTCGTCGAGGGGTGCACATCGGAGGTGATTTTTTTTTTGGATTTTTTTTTGGTAAGTGTTACGGCTCTCACCACTCACTGTCAGGCATGGGCTGCCTCTCTCACACTTGCATGCACATCCATACACAAGTTTGATGCAACCAGCGACTCATACTCTTACTGGTATACATGTATGAGGGTCCAATCAGGTCTGAGGGATGTTGGTGCGATATGATGGATGTTGGGGGCGACATCAGGGATGCTTGGGCGACATGTTCGATGATGGATCAACATGTTTGATGCATGTTCGAACAATTTTTTTTCCGAATTTTTGGCGATTTTTGACAATCGATCACTGGCCTTATTCCATACGTCGTCCGATACATGCCGCGGGATTTTTTTTTGCTGGCACCCACTTCCACCAACACAAACCGATCGAAGTTTGGATGTTTTTTGTTTTCATTTATTGTTTGACGGTTGATCGAAAGTTTTGGGATGCATGCTTGAGAATGATCCGCCTTTTTTGAATCATGCTTGATTGAAGACATGAAGCGCGTACGGACATGCATACCAACGCGAAGATTCGTTGAGATTTTTGACATAAAATGCAATCAGTCTTGAGCTGATACGGGTACGGTTACGTAGATGCCACTCGCGATCCAACTTTCCGTCGACAAGATACGTTTACTTCGTAATGATTACGCTCCGGCCACCACTGCCCAGTGGATTACGGTTCGGTTCGGTACGGTACAGGGCGGTACTGACTACAAGAGATCCTCCGGTCCTTCGGTTCTTTGACAGATATCTATTGGCTAGTACCTTCGGTCACCACTGCACAGTGGACTGACAAGCTGTCCACCAAAGGCCACAAGCAGACCATCGAATGGGAACTTCAAAGGGGTAACCTGTTCGGAGGATGAGTACATTTGTTTTTCAGTTATTTCTTTTTTATTTCTCTACATACATACACACATAATCTCGTAAACATTTTGAGTCATTACTCATGCTAGCATGATTGCGAATATTTTATACAATCCTTTAGACATTCATTTGAATACATTTAGTTATCACTAACCCCCTCGGGAGCCAAACAGGCATCCCTGAGGCTAGGTAGGGGACCCCTCAGGACCCAAACAGGCGTCCTGAGGCTAGGTAGGGCAACCCTCATGACCCGAACAGGTGTCGTGAGGTTAGGCAGGCTTTTGCTCTTCTCTTTTCAGGAGTTCTGTTCTTCTGCTTTCAGGTTTCTGGTCTGTTCTTTTCTTTTCAGGTTTTTATCTGCTTTTCTATTTGCAGGTTCTCCTGTGTCCAATTGTGTCTCACCGGCTGCAGAGGGGCGCCCCTTTTCGCGACGTTTCTTGAAAGTCTCTGCTCACTTGCTTGCTTGTGCATAAAGCTGACCTGTTGTTAGAATTTCATATTCAGCGGATCGGCTTGTGCACATGAACAGGCTAGAGCTGTTGAGCCATACCTTGAGAGACACTTCGGATTGGTTATTGAATCGTAGGACTTTCATGGTGTGGCTCACAGACTGGTGGGCAGGGACGGACGGTCATTTTTTTTGTTTTTTTTTTTGGAAGTTCGCTCTTCCTTTCCTTTTTTAATCGGCGGATCAGATCCTTTTCGGCGTGATTCTTCTTTCAGAACTATAAAGGTATGGCAGTTCGAAAGGATCCACAGCTTGATAGAGGCGTCAGGCGTCCTTCCTAAGACCATCGTACAAATTTATTATTTCCATTTTATTTCGGTGCAGGATCAGATAGTGGTCCTTGCGCCTAGGTAGGATAATATTTGTTTCTTTTCAGGCTTGTTGCGCGGTTCGGTTCGGTTCGGGTCCGGTCGGGTCGGGTATTTTTTTTCGTTGTAAAGCTGGTTGCTGAAATTTAATAAGAAAAGGAGGATGCTGGAAGCAGGAACCAGGATCCAGTAGCTGATCTAAGAATGCAGTATGCATAGCGGAGAATGTCATTGAGTGAAAGTGTGAGCTGATGTGGTGGCTTCTTCCTCACGGAGGAGGCTGTAAAGTGGCTTCACGGCCTACCACGTCTCTTGCATATGTGCTAGTGAAGGTGTGAGCTGATGTGGTGGCTTCTTCCTCACGGAGGAGGCTGTAAAGTGGCTTCACGGCCTACCACGTCTCTTGCATATGTGCCAGTGAAGGTGTGAGCTGATGTGGTGGCTTCTTCCTCACGGAGGAGGCTGTAAAGTGGCTTCACGGCCTACCACGTCTCTCACATATGTGTGGGCCCAATAACGTGTGCTGATATGGCCACAAGCGGCCCAACAATGATCACAAGCGATGCAACAATGGCCACAAGCGGCCCAACAATGATCACAAGCGATCCAACAATGGCCACAGGCGGCCCAACGTTTGCTGAAAGTGCACTTTGATGCACTTGGTGAGCCATTATTCATCTCTTGGTATCCCTATACATACATATATATGTTTTTATTTCTTCGAAAGAATCTCAGAACATTTGTTGTTTTTGTTCTCAAACTAAGACGTCAATTTCGGATACATTTTTAGCTAATCTAGAAGCTTCAAATGTGTCTAAGAACGGTTTATATACATACTTTCACAGCAGCTCCGTCTGTCTGAGGTTCTTTCAATCCAACTGATCTAGATTGTCTTAGCTTTCATTTAATATTTCTGCGTAGGTTTATTGAGCGTAGGTAGATAGGTAGGCAATTAGATAGGGAAACCCTCTGATATCATACATTTTTTACAGCAAAGGATCTGAAATCTCATGACTATCAAGTGATTTAAAAAATATATCTTTTTTTCGATTAAATTCGTAAACACGAGCATATGCATGCGAATAACTACGTATCACGAAATATAGTGGACATTCATATAAATGAATAGTCTAACCTTTAGATAGGAATAGAAAGGCTTAGCTAGGCTAGATAGGTACCTAGACTATAATGTAACCCTTCGGATAGGGCTTTGAAATAGGTTAGCTAGTTAGATTTGTTTAGCTAGGGTAGCTAGGTAGTACCTTAGAGTAGGTTCTCTGTTAGGTAGTTAGTCAGGGCAGATAGTTAGCTTAACATTCATCATCACTCTCAGCTAGCTAGGGTTTTAGAATAGGTTTTTTTTTTAGAGTAGGTAGCTTTCCCCCAGACACAGGTTGTTAGGTAGAACTCGGGTATTTTTTTTTCCTGGTCAGCGAAAGTGATAGTGATACGCCAAAAACCCTTTAGGACCCAAACAGGTGTCCTAGAGGCTAGGTAGGGGAACCTTCAAGAGTATCAAATAGGTGCTCTTGAAGCTAGGTAGGGGAACCTTCGGGGGTACCAAATAGGTGCTCCTGAAGCTAGGTAGGGGAACCTTCAGGGGTGCCAAATAGGTGCCCTTGAAGATAGGTAGGGGACCGCTCAGGACCCAAACAGGTGTCCTGAGGCTAGGTAGGGTTCTAATATCTCTCTTCTTCCCAGGAACACGCGCGGAGTGTCGCGAAATTAAATTTAAATTAGTGTTTTTTTTTAAAAGCTTGAGTAGTTTAAATTTGACTCTTTACAATTCGATCTATTTCCGTTTCGCTTCGTAACCGTCAAAATCGAACGATTTCGAATACACTCGAATACACTCTGACAATCCTAAAGGCAACAGATGGGGCTTCGTTTTAAAGGCAGTGCAACAAGCGATCACCAAAAGCAGTCGGATGGGCAGTCTAATCAATCTAAATAATCCTGATAAGCGAAAGTGTGAGTGAAAGTGTGAGCTGATGTGGTGGCTTCTTCCTCACGGAGGAGGCTGCAAAGTGGCTTCACGGCCTACCACGTCTCTTGCATATGTGTTCTGTGAAAGTGTGAGCTGATGTGGTGGCTTCTTCCTCACGGAGGAGGCTGTAAAGTGGCTTCACGGCCTACCACGTCTCTTGCATATGTGTTCTGTGAAAGTGTGAGCTGATGTGGTGGCTTCTTCCTCACGGAGGAGGCTGCAAAGTGGCTTCACGGCCTACCACGTCTCTTGCATATGTGCTAGTGAAGGTGTGAGCTGATGTGGTGGCTTCTTCCTCACGGAGGAGGCTGCAAAGTGGCTTCACGGCCTACCACGTCTCTTGCATATGTGCTAGTGAAGGTGTGAGCTGATGTGGTGGCTTCTTCCTCACGGAGGAGGCTGCAAAGTGGCTTCACGGCCTACCACGTCTCTTGCATATGTGCTAGTGAAGGTGTGAGCTGATGTGGTGGCTTCTTCCTCACGGAGGAGGCTGCAAAGTGGCTTCACGGCCTACCACGTCTCTTGCATATGTGCTAGTGAAGGTGTGAGCTGATGTGGTGGCTTCTTCCTCACGGAGGAGGCTGTAAAGTGGCTTCACGGCCTACCACGTCTCTCACATATGTGTGGGCCCAAACAAAAAAGTGTTCTATTGGAGAAGAAGCAGAACAACTGATCCTGACAGCTCCTGATGCACTTCGGTGCAATTTAAAATTTTGTAAGACATTTTTCTGTTCACACTATATATTCCCTAGATTCATTTAGGTACACTCAAATCACTCGAGAGATGATACACCAGATAGTCATGATAAGTTCGGTTTGATTCGGTTTAAAAGCATGCATATCAATAATTATAAATATATAAATCGTTTTTCCAAATATCACCCTCGGGACCCAAACAGGTGTCCTTGAGGTTAGGTAGGGGAACCCTCAGGATCCACACAGGTGGCCTGAGGCTAGGTAGGGGACCCCTCAGGGCCCAAACAGGCAACCCTGAGGATAGGTAGGCTCTTCTCGTTTCAGGTTTGCTCTTCTCTTTTCAGGTACACTGCCAGAAATGGCAACCGCCGCGTCGGTTTGAATCGCGACGCGTAGTAGAATTTAATTTTTCATTTTTTCGTAACGCGAATAGTCTTTTAGAACTTCTATACTATTCTTCTATTCCTTTAGAATACCTATCTTGGCGGTTTCGGTTTCAAAGGATCTTAAATGTTCCTTTAAGAATTAAGATTACTTTCGAAATTTCACTTTCGAAATTGGAGTCGGAACTCATATATCGCTTATCAGAAATCGCAAATCGCAATTGCAATCGCTATTTGCACTAGCACTCGCAATCAGAATCGAAATCGCAGTCTTAGTCGCGCTCGTAGTCGCAGTCGCTACTGCAGTCGTATTTGCAATCGTACCTCAAACAAAATCGGAACTCGCTAATCGCATATGAGATCGCACATTGCATTCGTAATCAGAATCGCAATTACATTCGGGATCGCGACCGTATTCTCAGTCGTATTCGGAACCATATTCACAAACAAAATCGCAACTCGCTTATCGGAAATCGCACGCGTAAGCGGGATCGCAAGCGGCGTCGTTTTTGTAGTCGTATTCGTAGTCGTATTCGCAGGCGTTCTCGCAGTTCATATACACAGTCGTATTTGCAACCGTACAACAAGCGAAATCGGGATCGCAAGCGCGGTTGTATTCACAGTCGTATTCGCATTCGTATTCACAGTCGTATTTGCAATCGAACAACAAGCGAAATCGTAAATCGCAAATCGCACTTATAATCGGGATCGTTATCGCGGTCGCATTCGCAACCATATTCAGAGTCGTAATCGAAATCGCAATCGCAATCACTGTCGTATCAATCGCGTAAATCGTCGAACGTAGTCGTGGAACCGTCGGTAACAAGCTCTCGTGAGCTTAAACTGCAATTAAAGCAGGAGATTAACACTGCAATTTGCTCATTTCACTTATATGTGGTCACTATTGTAAGTGAAGCACTCAATTGCAAACAAATTTTAATGTTTCATGGTTTCGGATATAATAAATAAGAAAAAGAAAACTGAATATATACATTAAAGTTAGTCACCCTGTTGTTTCATGGCTTGGGACGGCGTCCCTTAGAACTCGAATGCAGGGTGAACGGTTCTTATGTATAATATATTCAAAAAAATGACAAGTTTGCTTACAAAAAGGGCCTTTTCTAGATTATTTTAGTAAATTGACGTATCAATTAGGGGTGTTCACATGGGCAAACATACCAGACAGACCTGGTATGGCCCATGTGAACGCTCCTCCGCTCCTATTAAATGCTACCTATTTCCTCGACTACCCTCTGATAGATGTCGCTGTTTGACATTTTCGAAACATCTCCCATCTGCGAATTACCGAACAACTGATTCGAACTTGGCAATTCATCGCCATATTTCGCCATATTGGAATAGTTCTTCGAGCAGTTTCGTAGCAAAAATCTTGCGATCAATTTAAAATTGAATAAATTTCTCATAGGTATGTAAAATCAATCGAAAAAAAATCCCACTCACCATCAAGATAGTTCAAGAGAATGCAAAAATTGTACTCGCATCGCTTGAAGTAGTCGAACAAATATTACATATCCAGTCTAACCTCAGTTTCATGCAAGTTTTTTTTTTTGTCTTCTTTTTTTTTTTTTCTTTTCCCAGCAGCTAATTATTTGCAAAGTGTGCAAAGTTACCTCAACTTGCAATTCACATCGAAAATTGCGAATTTTTGTTCACATTTTTTCGGTTGTTTTGTTGTGTGGCAGGAGAGTCATTATATCTTCCCATACGGTGCATCAGGTCGAGTCGAGTTTTTCGTGTGTAAGTGATATTGCGCACGTTTTAATTTTCCCACGAACAGCAAAGCATTTCGTCGTTTCTGGAGAATTTAGACAGTGAAAGGAAAAAAAAAAAAATACTGACGAGACAAAAAAAAAGAAGTACTCCAAAACCACTGACAGCCACAGTCGACCAGGTTGACAGTATAGTGTTGGCACAGAGATAGCAACAGAAGAAGAAGAGGGGATCCAAGTGGATACACTGATCGGTTTATTTTTAAATTTACAATCATAGTGCAACCAGCCAACAGTCGGGCTATCATCTTTTTTTGCCTTGCTGTCTATCGATTTATCGATAAAACGCAAAATAGTATATATCACTCGCAACAAACAGCAGTGACCTCCAGAAAGGAAAGAGAGCCGTTTTTTTGTTTTCAATTTTTTCATTTTTTTTTTATCGCCCCACAGTTGAGTGAATTTGTTTGATTTTTGCCAAGTGGCAATAAGAGTGAACCACAGACAGTACACAGATACAATTTTTGCCTTGAACAGTCTTTAAATACAAAAAAAAAAAAAAGAAGGAACAAAAAACAGTTTTTAATAATTGAAATTTCTACGTGTGCAGCGGAGGAGACAATCAGAGACTACATATATATTTCCGTGTGATTGCAGAAATTTCCTTAAAATTTGCCCTTGAAATTCTGAACGTTTATCTTGTGTCATTTCGAGAGATTGGAACGCACCCCGGAGGGGATTCACATTGTTTTATATGACTTTTGAAAGAATACTTGGTAAGTTGGGTTATTTTGTTTGATTTATTTGTAAATACATAAGATAAGTGTAACTATTTGCATTGCTTTTTGTTGTAGAAAAGACACGTCGTCAGTCACAGAAAGCATTTCAGTCGCTTTGTTGCCCTTTGCTCTGCTGTTTCGAGAGACCTATTGAACTACTGTCGTTGCGCTCGTGAGAACACGAATTTCGCATATTTCACCATGCACTTTAGTTGTTTCGACATACCACGTATTGTTGAGGTTTTCATTACTTCCCCCTCCCCCCCATCGAACGATTATCAATTCTGCATCGTATTGCAGAACAACATATGGGTACACATGTATGCTGTTGCGAGTGGTGTGTGCGTGTGTGATTCTGCATTTGGTGCACTACAAACATTCGATTGGATTAAACATCAAAGCCCATTATTAACAGGCGTGTTGTACTCACATTAAAATGTACTCTCATTTAGTTTGTGATCCCAGCGAATGGATGGGGGCATACGAGTATGGTTGAATGCAGACGAAGAAGGAGAAGAAAACAAAAAACCAGAAAAGAAAACCTGTTCCATGAGATAGTTTCGTAATCGTGATGTGCAAAGCAGCGATTATTCAGTTTGTTTGTTTGTCACTTCTCTCTCTCTCTCTCTCTCTCTTGTTGATGCCCTACTCACCAAAGACAAAAAAAAATGTCTATTTTGTATACATACTTATATTTTTTTTTTTATTGAAAGTGCTGCTGTTGCTGTTGTATAGCTTTTGGCCGCCGCCGCCGCCGCTGCTGCCGGTTGAGTTGTTTGGTAGGATGGGTCGTTAAAGCGTTGGCATGCTGCTGTACGATTGCAATTGGAAAGTTGAACGTCCGATTTTCGTTGGGAAATAAACTCCATATAACACTTGACACTTTGGTGGGCTACCCCATTACATTTGCGGTTTTCTATTTATTTGTTTGTTTTCAAAGTGCTTTGCTTCTCTGTTTTTTTTCTCCATCTATGGGGCGACGGATTAAAGTGGAAAGCCAGTGGTTGATGCACTCCATCTTTTTTGATTGACTGGTTGGCTATTGAGTTGACATGAATGTTACATCATCTCTTGTCTGTCGGCTGTAATTCGGAGGCAATGGGATTCAGTTGATTGCTGGCATTTTTCTTGGATGTTCATGGTTCGTGGTAGTAATCTCCTCTAATATAGTCTAAAGAAGATTCAACAACATCCCAAATCAGTCGTAGGTGCGCCTAGTTGGGACGCTGTGATACTTGGACGATCAGGGAGGAGAATCATATTCAAAATTGTCTCATTCTCGAAACTGAACACTTCTCAAATCAGCACCCAATCAGTCCTAGGTGCGCCTAGTTGGGACGCTTCAGTGTTCAGGAATCCGATAGTATACGTCTAAACACGTAACCACAGGTGTACAGAGGTCGTAGGTGCGCCTTGTTGGGGCCCCTTTGGCAGTTGGAAGATGAGCCAGGAAAGGCTGAAAAATCCTTACCCTCATCGGAAGCTCACCAGTCTTTGGAATCCGATAATACATGTCTAAACACTTAACCACTTGTGGACAGAGGACGTAGGTACGCCTAGTAAGGCGCTGTGGCAGTTGGAAGATGAGCCAGGAAAGGCTGGAAAATCCTTACCCTCATCGGAAGCACTCCAGTCTGTGGAGTCCGATAACACACGTCTAAAGACAGGTGTACAGAGGACCTTGGAATACCTAGTTGGGCCGCTGTGGCAGATGGACGATCAGGGGGGAAGAATCATATTCAAAATTGTCTCATTTTCGAAACTAAACACGTTCACACACCACATTGCTTCTTCTTAGCGACCATATTGTCATCGTTACCCTTCCTCTCCCATCAAAGGATGTCTCACCGTGTAAATACGAACATCCACACACCTCGCATGTCACGTAAAAACGCCAAGTTTATTCCTGAACACAATTAAACCATAAAAATGAACTGCGTTTCGTTCGTATTTGTTTGATCGAAGTCAAGTGGATGCCCATTCGCCGCTTTTTCGCAAAATGTTACGACACAACGTCGCAATCCAACAAGGGATTATTTGAGCATTTTTATTATTCCCAACCTACGCAAGGAGTCATGTAATTGATGGGCTTTAAAACAAATAAGTGCAGCACCGGCAAACACCGGATGATCATGATTCGTTGGCAATAAAATACGATCAATAGTCTCATGGCACTAGCCGGCGAATAGACCGTGTTTACAGGCCGAAATCGATGCATAGTCATTTGTAGTCCGTGCGTGAAATAGAAAGAGAAGTATGCATGGATGGATTTTGTGTTTGAAATACCTCTATTCTTTGCAGGCCTAGTGTGAGAGTGAAGAGTACGTCAAAGGATAACACCACGACGTGAGCTTTTCTGAGTAATTATTGTCCATGCGCAGTGAGGACTTTAAGAGAGTTTGGCTTTAAAGGAAGCATATCCAACCCCCTGCTGCAGTGACAATAATAAGGATTCCATTGAGTTTGCTAAAATTCTTCGCACCAACAACGTACCCACAACAGTCTCCGAAGAGAGTCCAGGACTTCGACTCCACCACCCTTCCACAAAACTTTCCCCGTGGCAGAAAAAAAAGCTTTCACCACCCCCATGAACATCTCCGGGCTTCGGACTGGATGGTGCACTGCAGTCGAAAAGGATATCCGATTAAGCGCAGACGAAATCAAACTCGTTCGTGGAAGAAAATAACTCATCAGCAAGATACCTATTACCAGGACAAGAAAAAACAAAAAAAAACACATAAGCAAACATTGTGAAGTGAAGTGAAGTGAAAAAAAGTAGTTTTTTCTCATCCCCATCGCAGAGCGCACAGAGAAAGTCAGACGTTAAAAAGGAAATCGAAGAAAAGAAAAAAACACGGAAATAGAAAATTTATTTTTTTCTCAAAAGAATTTGAATTACAAAAGGGAAGCAGCATCCTTGTGGGTCGTGAGTCTCCGATTGGATTTTACTCAATTGTCTTTGCATCATATGGTGGGCGGTTTGTTACCATCTGTGGCACTAATAGCCGTCGACATTTTAAGTAAGTTTCATTATTTTTTTTTTTTTAAATCTCCCTGAACACTCGTCGTATCCATCCTTGCTGCTGTGACGTGGCTGATGGTTGATGGTTGATTTTCGCCCTCCACCGTAGCAGTAGCTCTAATGGTAGGCCTTTTTTTTTTTTAGTCTGTGGGATTGTAAAATCAATAGTTTTCATCTCGCCCGTACCAGCAGGCCAGCCACTGTGTGGTTTTGTGTTCTCATTCGAGGAGATTCTCAACGTGTCTCGTGAACATCTCCCATTTCGCCATCTGCCTTGGTTAAAATAAAATGTTTGATTTATGGTTTTTTTTTGTTTTCTGCGGATGATGCGACATTAATTGTGGTCACTCTTGATGGGGCTCTGTTGGGCTAATTCATGCGATCAGACTGCGTCTTAGTCTATGAGTTTCAGAGTGTGGATTTCATTTCCAATACATGAGTCATTGATGAATGAGGTGACGGAAGAAAAAGGATGCATCATGGCTGAGTTCTCGAGAAAGATCCCGACATTTTCTGGGTCTTAAATCTACTCCAAATGATCCAGAAAATACTGATGCAGCAGTCTGCAGAGAATTCTGATGACATTTCTGTCCACTCAAACTGCATCCGATCTGGTCTATTTATAGGCATGTCTGCGCTCTGAATTCCAATTGATTTGTGTGACGGCAAAAATGGCGAGGGGATGTACGGCCCATTTTTATATCCATTAAATCCACCACCTCTTGCTCTTTCCATTTTGAAATGTTTGAACTCCATGGTGGACCAAAGGGAGTGGCAAGATGATGATGAAACCAAACCAAAAAAAAATTCATCCTTTCACCTGAAAAAATGTTGACTCATCATAAATGCTTTTTAAACACAACCAGACGACGTAATAAGGCCTACTTACTGGGAAATTACATTCTATTCGCTTTTCACGGTGCACTGATGATGGCAACGGAAGTAATTACCGCATATTGTCCGTATTTTGTGTGAGGACGGCTATAAATGTAGGGTGTGCGATGATTATTAATTCTTCGGCACACTCTACGCCGGGGGGGGGGGGGGGGGGGGGGGGGGGGCTTGTTTAACATATAAAATTAGAATAGACTCCGAAAAACACAAGAAGCACTCTAATGCCAGTGCATTTGGCTATGACCTTTGTGCATGTGCCGCAATTAGCATCGTTAATGTGTTCTATGACTGATTTGCGTGCAAATAGTTACAACAGCAGTGCTTTTTTTTGCCAAAACCTTCTTATTTATGTTTTGATTTTCTCATTTTAGAAACACCAGTACACAAAGGAGCACCTCCATCTCCACCTCAGCGGAGCAAGTTAGTTAGATCGTGCATGAATTCACATAGGCGATACTTAAGTCATAGGTAAGTTGTGTTAAAGTATTTCATTTAAACCATTGTGTGTTCGCAAATCGTAGTGTCGCAGTCGCTAAAGAGTCTGAGACGATGGGGGTGGTTGGCGGTTAGTGGTTGCAACAAATCCATGAGAGATTGTGTATGTTAATCAATAAAAGTAGCTCGTTAAAATAGAACACACGAATCCGCAATGCAGTTAGTTGGGAGGGGGAGGGGGTTTCATATCATAAACACGACGAGTAATTGATTTTCTTTTTCTTCTGTGTAATGTGTGGGTCAACAGGGGACCATATGTTAGATTGTAAGAGAAGTTTGCAAAGTTCATGTATATCGCATGATTAATGCTCGATTTTCGCTTTAATTACTGCTGTACACGAAGTGTGTTGAAATGGCACTTTGGAGTCGCAAGATTTCAGTATGATATCGCCTAGAGTCGTCGATTGGTTTGATACCAAATGGAGATCTATGATTAAGTTGTGTAAGCTCATGGCCAGTGGCCACATCAGCCTTTTGAGGAACTGGTAGGCATTTTTCGTTTCAAGTCGGTCTTTTGCCAAGTGTTAACCAGCTGGATGGCGCAGTTGGTTGAGTGCCTGCTCTTGGTTAGAGGGAGAGTGGATCCGACGACATCGAATTTTTCACCAAAAAAAATGTAAGGATTTCATAGCCTTTCCATGGCTCATCTTCCAACTGCCACAGCGGCCCAACTAGGCGTACCTACGACCTGTGTACACCTGTGGATATGTGTTGAGATGTGTATTATCGGAATCCAAAGACTGGAGTGGATCCGACGACATCGAATTTTTCACCAAAAAAAAAATGTACAGTGTATAGTAAGGATTTCAAAGCCTTTTCATGGCTCATCTTCCAACTGCCCTCGCTTCGAATCTCAGTGAAAGCAAGGTTAGGTTGGAGTGGCACTTATGTCAGAGTAGGCCCGTTGTGATGCCACGCGGATCTAAAACCCTGGCCTGAGTTCGTAAACGTCAAAAAAAAATGCGCGACGCGTACGCATCACTGCTTTGTGATGCTAAGCAAACGTTATCAAACGCATTGCAATGCAAACGGAATGATGCAAAGTAAGCGAGGCTTTTCTGCCTTTTGTGATGGCTAAGCAATGATTTTTTGATGTTTGAGATGCATCAAGATAACTCTGAGATGCGCTGGTTGCTTTTGTTGGCGCCCGCAGTGGCTGCTTGCATATGACGATGCATTGCATCACTGCCAAATGTTTGCAATTAAGAACGCTTGACGTTGCAGAACTGCGTTTACGAACTCAGCCCGTATTCCGCAAGCCAGTTTGCGGTCTTGATGAAGCAGAGGAGTTGACTGATACTGATGCTATTTAGTTCTGTCAAGTTGTTGAAGTAGCAGGTGGAGAGAGCACTGCAATTGCAAAAGTTTCTTTCTCTTCTTCGTCTCTAGAGCTTCTACAGAAGTCATTAAAGGGGAGACCTAGTCTAGCTATGCCCTGGAGGCGTTCTGAGGCTTAGTCTACTCAATCTGATCAGGCTACGTGAGCGTGATGGATCTGGTCCCAAATTACCCTTGCATTCCTGCATGGCAGTCCCTTGACTGTCCCCTTCTGAATCAAAACGCAGATTTTCTGTGTTGATCAGCCTTACTATACCTGGGCCCCTTTAAAGATGGTTGGAGGGGGAGCATTGAGCTATTGCTCATTCGAGGCTGATGCCCCGCTTCCCTCCTCAAGGAGTAGACTCTCCTCGTCCATATTCACAACCGTCTTTGTCATGCTCTCCATCGGACAGTGAGTCTTCAGAGAGAGACATGAATTCCTCTTCAATCTCTCCCTCTGTTCCTCTTGCTTAGCAGAGGCAGTGGGTGTCAGAGCCTGGAGGGGATCTATTTCCCCTTTTGCAGGCTCTGTGCTCTCCGAGGTTGGGATTGATTTGGTCAACTGACGCATCTCCTCATCCGATTTCTTCAGTTCAGACACCGTCACCTTGCCGAACGTATAGCTAAGGGAATTGTTTTGGTGTTTGATCGCGATTCCAAGGCCCAGTACACAGTACAACATGGTCTAAGTGTACTGGCCCACCTACCTAACCTAACTTAACCTAACTTAATCTAACCTAGCCAAGAGTCGTCGATTGTTGTGACAGCAAATGAAGATTTACGATTAAATTGTGTAAGCTTATGGTCGGTGGCAGTGAGGAACTGGTAGACATTTTTTTTTAAGACGTCCTAAAGTAAGAAGTTTTGTAGGAAGTTATCGGCCGTGGCGTTGTGGACTCCTACACACTTGAACCTCGTCGTCTAGGTTCGAATTCCAGTACGACCGACGACGGCCCCACATCTCTCGAGTCACTGACAATGGTCAAAGAGTCTAACTGTGAAGAAAAGGCTTCTCAAATTGGCCGCTCGGAGTCGGCATCAAACTGTAGGTCGGTCCCCTTTCCACTAATGAGAGAACAATAGCACGCACAACGCACACGAGTGGTTGCTGGGAAGCTAGGCCCTGGCCCTCTGCGGGCTGTGTGTGTGGCGCACCCAAATGTAGGGCGTCTTTCAAAATGCTGGGCGTCTTCCAAAATGCGGATCGTCTTTCAGAACGCAGGGCGTCTTCCAAAATGCAGGGCGTCTTCCAAAATGCAGGGCGTCTTCCAAAATGCGGATCATCTTTCAGAACGCAGGGCGTCTTCCAAAACGCATCATTGCTCTAAGACTACAATGGCAACCATTCCAAGACGCAATCAAAAAAGGCAATGCCAATGCATACTACTCCAAAACGCGAGTCTGGCTGAGTTTTTAAACGCAGTATTGGCGCAGTGCTGTAACGTCAAGCGTTCTTAGTTGCAAACATGTGGCAGTGATGCAATGAGGCGACCGCGTTCTAAAACGTCTTCTGCAAGCAGCCGCTGCGTGCAAACAAAAGCAACCAGCGCATCTCAGACTTGATGCATCGCAAACATCAAAAATTCATTCCATCACAAAAAGCGTCGCTTACTTTGCATCATTACGTTTGCATCACTACATTTGCCGTTTCGAAAAACGCCCAGTATTCATGTACATACCCTCCTATGCCAAGAATCCAGAAAAAATAAACCAAACCAACTGCCTTAGTCAAACCAGGATGAATGAATGCGCTTTAAATGTCCCCCTTTATTCCACACTTCCGTGCGCATGTTGTAAACACCTTCACTCAAATCTCAAACTTTCCCACCTCGCCTAACGTATTGCATTTCAATTCTTGTTTCAGGACTTCAAAATTTTCCAGTAATAGACATCGGAAGCTTCAACCTTTTAGAGAAACGTGAGGCAATCACCAGAAATTAGGCGCCCACACGTTTGCTATTTACAATTTAACCAATTGATGTATTTAAAAACGCAAAGAAAACAAAACAACAAACAAACAAAAATAACATAAAAAAAAAAAAAAAATAATAATAATTATATAATTTTAAAACACAGAGAAAAAAAATATCCAACATTTAAGAAGGAATATTCGTAGGCCTTGCTGCTGAGAGACCACCACCACAAACTGGCTCTCTCAACACAATAGAAACACGTCTCGTCCGATTCAATTCAATTCAATTCAATCTAAACAGAAAGCAAAAGAAACAAACAAAAACAAAGAAGCAATAAAATAAACAAAAAAAAAAAACTAATAATTTTTATTAACAAACCTCCTAGTTGTTACACACAAAGCTTTTCACAAAAGCCAGAAAGCAGAAAACGCAAGAACAAGAAAAAACAAACTTCATGAATTTATTAACAAATATCTACAATAAATCAAAAAATAAAAATTTGAAACCCTTAACGTTGTCGAGGGCGTTACGGCAGCATACTAATGTTAATGCAGATCGAAGAGGGTCAATAGCTTAAGCAGAGCGCGCTCTTAGGCCAGCAAAGCAAAAGCAAACGCAAGCCGACTAGCAGAATTCCAGACAGTGGAGAGGAATTTGGAAGGAGAGCACACACACACACACACACACGCATAATACAAGTGGAAAACATCTGTTGATCTCATCCTTGGCATCTGAAGTCATCATCAAACGCGTCCCCCCCCCCAAAAGTTCGTCTACTACACCACTCGTGTGTGATTTAACGACATTCGTAGGCAAACGCCGGCAATCTTGCGATATTTTCAAGCCGAACAGTTGGAGAAACCTAACGGGGAAAATACCTCTACACTCGATTTAGGAAGACGACGACGACAACGCAAGAGATTTTGTCAAAATGGGTTCAGTCAATGTAAACCGTAATGTCACCGATATCTTCTATCGGTACAAGATGCCTCGCATCAATGCCAAAGTCGAGGGCAAGGGCAATGGCATCAAAACTGTCATCGTTAACATGGCCGAAGTGGCAAAGGCAATTGGTCGTCCGGCCACGTATCCGACCAAGTATTTCGGTTGCGAATTGGGAGCTCAGACGCAGTTTGATTACAAGGTACGCGCACTGTTATTCTATTCCACTCTTCTCACTTATACATTTATTGTCTTTTCTAGAATGAACGCTTCATCGTGAACGGATCGCATGACGCTACAAAGTTGCAGGATCTGCTCGATGGCTTCATTCGCAAGTATGTTCTGTGCCCAGAATGTGATAATCCCGAGACGGATCTGCTGGTTTCGGCCAAGAACGGAACGATTTCGCAGACATGCAAAGCTTGTGGCTTCCATGGGCTGCTGAAGGTCAATCATAAGGTGAACACGTTCATCATTAAGAATCCGCCAACAATCAATCCTGCCATTCAGGGCTCGTCATTGACCGAGGGCAAGCGTGGCAGGCGTTCGAAGAAGAACGGCGATGGCACCATCAATGAATCGCAAAACAACTCGATGGGCAATAACTCGGGTGATTCTGACGGAGGAACCAATCATGCCAGTCAAACTGAGTCGGAAATAAACGCCGCCATACCGGAGAAAGTCGGCGACGATGACGACGACAACGATTGGACAGTTGATACATCGGCTGAGGCTATTCGCGCTCGTATGCAAGATCTCACGGATGGTGCCAAGACTATGACCATTTCGGAGGATTACGACAAGACCGAGAAGGAACGCGTTGATATATTCTACGAGCTGGTGAAGAGTAAGATTGACTCCAATCAACTGGACTCGGTGGCCGTGCACAAAGAGTTGGCCATTCAAGCTGAACGCCTCGATATCGCCCATAAGGCCTCGTTGGTCCTGGCCGAATTGCTCTTCTCCGACAACATCATCAACGAGGTGCGTAAGCATCGTAATCTTTTGTTGCGCTTCACACACAACAATCCGAAGGCACAGCGTTACTTGATCGGTGGCATCGAATTGGTGATCGCTTTGCACGCCGCCAAGTTGATGGACAAAGTTGCTGGAATTCTGAAGTTCTTCTATGACGCTGACATTCTCGACGAGAAGGTCATACTTGACTGGTCGCAGAAGGTGAGCAAGAAGTATGTCTCCAAGGATGTGGCCACTGAGATTCATGAGAAGGCAAAGCCGTTCATTCAATGGCTACAAGAGGCCGAGGAGGAGGAATCATCTGAAGAGGAAGAGGACGATTCCGATCTGGAAATCGAGTATAATGATCGGGCGAATGTGGCGTCATTGAAAAAGGTCCCCGCACCGAAGAAGATCATCGAGGACGATGACGATGGCGAAGAGATCGACATTGATGATATATAAATATGGGCGAAAGAGAAGAGATTAACAACAACAACATAGAAATCAGAAGGCCTGCTTTTTTTTCACCCTGTCCTCCCGTTCGTCCTCTCCCTCTCTCAGTCACTTTAAAGAAAGTCCATCTCCCCCCTTGCTGCTGCTAACAAATGAATAAAATATTAAAGGCGCGCTCTCGTTCGTTCTCTCCCTCTCTCTCTCTCTCTCAATCCTCGATTGTGATTCGGTTTCAAAATTTTTATTTTTTGTGTTTATCGGAAGAAACATATGCAATTGCACTCTCTTTTGTTCAGTTTGCTCAGATATTTGATTTGAAATTCTTTTCTGTTCGCTTCCTCCACTGCGGCGGAGAGCAGAGTCTCTCGAGTCTCAGTCCGTAGCCAAATTTTCATTCAATTCATTGTTTTTCCTCCCCCTCCCCCGCGAGTGAAGTTGTTCCTCAATTTCTTTTGTTTTTCCTTTTTTTTTTTAAGTTCTCTTCATTTGATAATAGACAGTTAGAATACACATGAAACACACACACACACACACACATACGAATAGACATATACCAATAAATATATATATTTTTTTGCAGTTTCTTATATTCATGTATATTCCAGATTTTTAATATGTTTCGGATTATAAATAAAGAAAAATAAAAACTACGTGTTGTTGCGTGCTGTTTTGTCGAACTGGGTGCATAGAAAACCGTCGTGCCAGGCAACTCGTGATGTTTTCTCGAGTTTATGAACTTCGCATGCATCTGTTCGAAGTGTACTCGTGGCCTCGCTCAGACTCTTGTACGTGTATGCGCGTGCTTTTGTACTTAATTTGCGAATATCATTTCTTTTTTTAGATCAATCGGAGGACTTGTAAATAAATCTGATCTTTGTTAGATTCGCAGGCTATGGACCATTATTCAGATGAGTCGGGGAGTGGCGTTTCGAGGCGTCTGAGGAGCAGAATGAGCGATTTCGATTCGAACAGGTAGTATTCAAACGTTTTCATTATCAATAGACTGTCTGTGCTTTGACTCTGTACGTGTGGGACAATGGAACAGAGGGTGGTGCACCCAGGTGGAGAAGGACTTCAACCAACTTGTCGTGCGACACTGGAGGCAGCTAGCCAGAGGTTGCGGCCCTGGCCGACCCCGGACTGTAGCGCCAAATAAAGAAGAAGTCTGTTATGGAAAGGGCTAGGCTTCGATGGTTTGGCCAGATGGCACGAATGTCCTCACGAGGCTTGCGTTGAATGCGATTCCACTCCGAACCTGTGGGACAATGGAACAGAAGGTGGCAGCGTGTAGTGGCGCACCCAGATGGAGAAGGAGCTTAACCAACTTGGCGTGCGACACTGGAGGCAGCTGGCCAGAGATCGTTCTAGTTGGAGGGGCTTGTTGGTTGAGGCCCAGGTGTGGACCCCTGACTGTAGCGCCAAATAAAGAAAGCAGAAGTCTGCTCTTTGAATGGAAAGGGCTATGCTTCGATGGTTTGGCCACATGGCACGAATGTCCTCATCATCACGAGACTTTCGAGGCGTGCGTTGAATGCGATTCCACTCCGAACCTGAGGGACAATGAAACAGAAGGAGGCCGCGCGTAGGGTAGCGCACCCAGGTGGAGAAAGACATCAACCAACTTGACGTGCGACACTGGAGGCAGCTAGCCAGAGATCGTGCTTGTTGGTTGAGGCACAGGTCCACCCGGGAGCGCCAAAGAAGAACTCTGATGCTTCGATGATTTGGCCACGTGGCGCGAATGTCATCATCACGACTTCTGAGGCGTACCTTGAATGCGATTCCCTCAAGTAGGCGACCGCTTGGATCGTTTTTACAAAAAATCAAAACTCTTAACTCATCAGGAGTTATGCCCCAGTGCGTCCTGTGTCTGCCAAGACCGCTTGTACACGCTAAATTCGTCGCCGATTTTTGTCTGAAGTGGTCGAGGGAGGTAAGACAGAAGGGATTTTGCTTATCAGGACCGAGCCTGAGCAATTGCCGCCTTCCGGTCCTGGGCACGCTGCTTCCAGTCAAGCTGTCTTGCGACCGGTCCTTATGCCGGAGATTCGGTCTTCCTCTTCTCGAACCAGGAGGCTCGTATTCGAAGACCCTCTCTGCTGGAGCATTGTTGTCCATGCCCTCGATGTAACCGAGCCAGTGCAGTCATTTCCAGATCACCTCCACATCCTGGTACAGCGATTATGTCTGCGAGGAAGGCTAATGGAGGAGAAGACATAACCGCTGTACTAGGCTGTGGATGTGATCTGGAAGCGACTGTACTAGCTCGGCCATGTCGAATGCATATATCCGACGTAGAATTTTTTTTTCGAAGGTAACAAGAATCAGCTGTGCAGTTTTTCTTAGCGTCCAGCTTTGGGCTCCATAGAGCACGGCTGGCATCCACCGTAGAGAAGGGATCACACAAGGGAAGTAGCACGCACATTGAAAGAAATCGGAGACGAATTTGGCTTGTGTGAAAGCGGTCCTAACAGGACGCGCTTGGACATAGTTCCTGATGAGTTAAGAGTCGATGGCGGAGGATCGAGTGGCCTGGTGGAAATCTCTCGTGCATGCATTACACCAGGGATCAGAGGATGATGCTGATGAGACTGTCTGAGGACAAAAAAGGATGCCACTAATCAATCAATCAATCAGTGATGACTATGAATGGGCACCGGAGTGCGGTGAACCCCTCAACTCAATGGGGCACCGTCACCGCCAGCTGACTGTCTCACAAATGCAGTGAGCCCCTCTACCCAATGGGGCACCGCCACCACCAGCAGACTGTCTCACAATTGCAGTGAGCCCCTCTACCCAATGGGGCACCGCCACCACCACTGCCTCACAAATGCAGTGAGCGCCTCTGCTGCCATTGATTGCAATATCCTGTGTTAGCTGTTGCTTGCTGCCCAAAAAAGGTCACCACATTCGGCTTTCTTTACCTGCATACGTACTTCTCGAGACTAATAACCCATTGATTAATTCATCAGCTCCTCCTCTTCCTCCTCCTTCCACGCGAAATCTTTGGAATCATTGATATGCTTTATTTTTCCTATTCTCGTTCACCACTATCAGACGCGGCACATCGCACGTATGCCACATTTGAAGGCTAATTATTAATCAAGTGATTACTTCCTTGAACAGACAAAAAAAGTGAATACAACAAAACTAAGATCCCATTGTCCCAGCAGCAGAAACAATCGAATTTCGTCACAACGCTATAAAATCGGAGTGCGAATTTTCAATTTGGCATGCGTGCATGTCCCTCCATCCCCAAGGAGGTCAATAAAATGTGCGCAAATATGTATTTTGTATTTTCCTCACTTGGCTGGGATATCGTAAAAACTAAACATACTTTGAAAATGATTCGACGAACTGCAATGAATGTGCATTTTAATGGGGTTCGAATTTAATGGCAGAGTTGGTTGGGTGATAAAAATCTTAAACCACTCCAATCGTCATCAATCGGATAGTCTGATGATAAGTGTGCACTTGGTGGGATCCAGAAATGGCCAATGAACCTTAGTGAGAACCAGGCGTCTACACTTTTTTTTTTTTCAGAATTCATGCAGCTTTTGAAAGGAAATTCACTGCGCTTGCACGCTTAATAGATTTATTAATAGATGCACTATTTGAAATACATAAATCTCTATTGAATGTTAATTGAGAGCGAGAGAAAGGAACAGAGAGAGAGAGAGAGAGAGAGAGACATTCCAAATCTCACCTGCGTCACTGAATAATTCCGTATGGAGAGAAGAGAAAAATATCCCAAAACAAAAAACCATAATGCGACCGGCCTATGGACGGTGAATTCTCAGAAATTTCCCCAACTTCGAGGTGGAGTACGTACGTTTTTCATGGCCTCCCGCCCCCACCTCGGTAGGTTGTTAGCGCACGACAAGGAGATGGACATGCGAAGTGAGTGTGCCTAGAAATTGCTTTTGTTCGTCTTTTTTTTTTTTGTTAGTCGCATACAACTCTTTTAAATATCAGTTGCTCATTACAAATGGGTTTCAGTTTTCACTGAGCTCTGGCACGGTTCGGGCAGTGTTTTATTATCTATAGTTTATTATCACGGAATCTAGATAATATCTTAATACGAAAGTCGAGTCGAGTCAACGAAGGAACAGAGATACCACGGGGATCTTGTTGTAATCATTGCTCGGTGTGTGCATTATCTTGTGTTTACGATTTAAACAGGTTTTTTATTGATACAATATACCGGCGAGGAGGAGGAGGAGGAGGAAGAAGAAGCAGAAAAAGGTTGGTAATATCTTTACTTTCAACGTGACGCAAACAGTGACGCCAGCAGTAAATAGTTGCAGCTCTGATTGAGTAGTCCTTGCTGTTGGGGAGACTTTCTCGCATTTTCATCAATTAGCCAGACGTGAGTTGTCTGAGGGAAGTGTGTGTGTGATTTGGGTTTTTTTTTTTTTTTTTTTGTTCTTCTCTTGTTTTACCCCCGCTCGCAGGTGGTGTGTCACTTCGACGGTCCATATTTCATTTCATTTCATTTCATTGATGTGACTAATTAATTAATATTCTTTTCAAAGACACGGCGGCTATTCAAATACGGATTAAGACGTCGGCAATACAAGTTCGTCTGGCTTGATGACGTTGTTGTGCCATCTGTCGTTCGTTCATTTTTAGATGGAAACATGCGCTAAAATTGTTCGATTTATTAGCAACTCAAGCAGTAAGACATTTTTTCGTGATAACAACAACATCGCAGCCCGACAAGTGTATTTTTAGCGAATTTATCTTACCAGCCAAATGGTCTACGCCGATAAAGCCATTGGTGCTTATTTTAGAATACACCTCGGAACGTTGAAAGAGTTCAAATCTTCGTCTGCAATCTTTGTGGATCGACGTGAATTGTTGTTCCTTCATCCTTCCGTCATGTTTAGAGTGCCATAGTTACTCTTCCTTAGCGAGAACTATTAAATAACACCCCCCCTTTGTGCTCCTTCCAAACAGACGTCCACTATAAATTGCAATCTATTCTTTCTTTATTTGACGTCTACACCGTCTGATAATGAACATGAGGATTGTTAAAAGATTGTATCTTTTGACTACTCTCATAAATCGAAATTTCGCCTGATAACGAAGTCTCTTATCTCAAATACAGCGCATTGCCCGAGACAATGTCACTAAATCATCCCAATTCGAATACAAACGATGAGTCGATCGAAGTGCAACTGAACAATCTTGACTCCGAATCGAGTTCAAACATCAAAGAGAAGGAACCCAAGCCGAATGTATACAAATCGAAGGTGTTCATTATCGCGGTTTCGTTCTCGGCAACTCTGCTCACATTGCTGTGCATAGCATTCCTGATGAACTACGAGGTTGACTCCGATGTGACGTCGGGTGTTAGTTTTTGGAATGTCAAGCTTCCGCCGGAACAGAAAGTCTGGTATGACAAGGGTATAGATGAGCTGAAGGCGGCTCTACATCAGGAGTTCAATATGCGACGAGCGAAAAATGTAATACTCTTCATTGGCGATGGAATGGGTCCGAATTCTGCAACGGCCGCTAGGATATATGGATTCAAGGAGGAGGGTCTGTTGAGTTGGGAAACCTTTCCACACATGGGATTGTTGAAGGTAAGTCGAAGCATCGGCCAGACGAATGAGAAATTGAATGCATTCTCTCGTTGCAGACCTATTGTGTGAACAAACAAGTTCCGGATTCATTTTCCACAGCCACCGCCCTCTTCGGAGGAGTCAAGGTGAACTACGAAACGGGTGGTGTCGATTCCACGGTGAAGTTGGGCAATTGCACAGCTTCCTTGAATTCTACACATCATGTGGAGACAATAATGCAGTGGGCACAGGAGGATGGCATGAATACGGGTTTTGTCACCACTACCAGGGTGACGCACGCCACGCCGGCAGCCTTGTACGCTCATGTGCCCGACCGACGCTGGGAATGCGAAGGAACTGTTCCAGAAACTGCTAAGGCTGCAAATTGCAAAGATATTGGCAGGATATTGGTTGAGAACGATCCAGGGAAGAAGATAAATGTAAGCTTTATTGTGGTGACTGCCCGTTCAAGTGGCTAACTGACATTCTAGGTGATCATGGGAGGTGGCCGGCAATGTCTGGTATCAAATGTGGAAACATCTGACGCTGATCCAGTTGACACGTGGTCGTGCAACTCAAAGGATGGCAGGGATTTGATAAAGAAGTGGGCAAACGAGAAGTTAAACGAAGGAAAGCCCCACGCCGTGGTGCAAAATAATGAAGAACTGTCCAAGCTGCAAGGGGCAAACGTGGATTACGTTTTAGGTAAGATAATCATTCTCTTCAGTGCTTTTGTAAAACTGATGAATCTCTTAGGAATATTCGCCAACGGTCATCTGAAGTACGAACACGAGCGCGATAAGGGACCCAAGGGAATGCCTTCGTTGAAGGACATGACGCTGAAGGCATTGGAAGTTCTGAAAAGCAAAGACAAAGGATTCCTTCTGGTCGTTGAGGGAGGCAACATCGACCAGGCACATCACAGGGGAGCAGCGAGAAAAGCTTTATCGGAAGTCTTAGCCTTGAGTGATGCCATCAACGGAACAGTTGAATACATGAGGTTGGCCAAGGGATTTTCTCGTTGATTCAGAGCAATGTTTCACTGTCTCTTGTCTGTTTTTAGGAAACAACTTGCAGAGACCTTGATAATTGTCACGGCTGACCACTCTCATACACTGACAATAAATGGCTACCCGGATAGGGGCAGTAACATCCTTGGAATCGCATCAAATTCGAAAACCGAATCGACTCCCTACACAACTCTAACCTACGGAACTGGCTACGAAGCGTTTCAAGCTGAAAAGGATCCCGCAACAGACAAAATCAAACGAAGAGACCCCAGCAAAGAGGATACGACATCGTTTGAGTACATCCAGCAGGCTGCCATCAATACTGACGAGAACACCCACGGAGGAGCCGATACGACTATCTTTGCTAAAGGTACCGATTCTCTGTTTCCCTTCCGAGGTGGTTATGTATTTTGTTTTGTTTTCCTTTTAGGACCAATGGCGCATCTGTTTCACAACGTTCACGAGCAAAGCTATGTGGCGCATGTTATTTCCTATGCCCTGCGTATTGGCCGCTTCCGGGACAGCAGCATTGTAGAGTCATTGGCGGAGATGCTGCCACTTTAATATCAACGAAAAATCTTCCCCTTTTTTATGTGATATTTAGTTAAGTTAAAAACAGTGTACTACTTACATTTTAGTACTTATTTATGGAACAGAACAACTAAAGACTTTTGTGTGTGAGGGTTTATTTTTACTTTTTTAACAAATAAATATTTTTTATTGTTGTCTTACTTGTGGTGTCAACTGTAGGTCATTTTTGCAGTCCGGCGTGGACCTGGGCATCAACCAACTAGCCTCTCCAGATGGCACGATCTTGGAGACCTGCGAATCAGTCAACAAGCTTCTCCAGCTGGCACGATCTTGGGGACCAGCGCCTCAGTCAACAAGCTTTTCCAGCTGGTACGATCTTGTGGACCTGGGCCTCTGTCAACAAGCCTCTCCAACAAGCACGATCTTATGGACCTGCGCCTCAGTCAACAAGCTTCTCCAGCTGGCACGATCTTTTGGACCTGGGCCTCAACTAACAGGCCTCTCCAACAAGCAAGATCTTGTGGACCTGCGCGTCAGTCAACAAGCTTCTCCAGATGGCACGATCTTGTGGACCTGGGCCTCAACCAACAATCTTCTCCAGCTGCCTCCGATTTCCCGCGCCAAGTTGGTTGGGGTACTTCTCCACTTGTGTGCGCCATCGGTTCCGTGGGCGGCCCCTATTACGTTGTCCTACTGGTTCGGAGTCGAAGACTCTTCGGGCTGGAGCAGTGTTGTCCATGCGCTCTACATGGCCATCTTAGGCGTTGAATCCGTAGACGTCTGACTATGCTCATGTCGCTGTACAGCCTTCTTCTTCAAAAACCATCGCAAACAGGACCAAAGATGGCACTCTTCATCTGCTCCTGAGATTGTCCAGGCTTCTGCGCCATACAGCAGGACAGGGATGGATTTTTCCAACATCATTGGATTCCAATTTGCCAGTTCACACGACCACGTCAAAGAAGTCATCTCTAGGAAAGTTAGACACGACCGGTTCAGGTGGTATTGTGATGTTCAAAGGAGAAGATCCTTCGAACCTCGTTAAAAAGGCAACGCAAGCGTGAGAGAGAGGCTGATCCCCGGGATCCCACAAATGCAAGGACATTAGCCATTTGATCGGCCTCTGTGAAGAAGTGATCCGAGACAGGGGGAGGCCTGCCGATATTTTTTGAGGTCGAAGATGGACCAGTAGGGATGCAGTAAAGTGGTAGGGTTATATACATATATAAGCGGCGCTGCAGAGCCAGGCCCTAGCTCCTCAGCAACCACTCGTGTCGTGCGTGCAATTGTTCTCTCACGAGTGGAAGGGGGGCCTACAGTTGTATGCCGACTCCGACGCTTTTTCTGGACATTTGGCTCTTTCACCATTGTCAGTGACTCGAGAGAGGTGGTACCGTCGTCGGTCGTACTGGGATTCGAATCTAGACGACGAGGTTCAAGTGCGTAGGAGTCGACGCACAGACACACAACGCCACGGCCGCTACTGTCGTGGGAATCTTATCGTCCCCACAATTCACCTCATAATCTCGTCGAAAAAGAAAGAAGAACGACCAGTTCAGACAACCAAATCCGAAAAAAGAGCTCAAGTTTGAACATCTCTGCAATGGGAAGAAACCAAGAGTGACAAAGTTTGAGAACACCCGAACTTGGTATCACTTCTCCTCCGTCAAATGGCCGGCGCCAGCTGTCAAACGGAGATTTCAACATTTTCCCTTTTTTCCTCCACTCATCATTTCCTCTCTGTCTTGCTCTTGCAATTGGCTTCCCTTGGCCAAATACTTTCATCGCATTCAGTTTTTTTTGTTTCCCCAATCAAATTGCAATGAGCCAATGTTTGGAGAGTTTTTTTTTTTTTTGAGAAAGAAAAACGAAAGCAAGTCGACGGAATGTGAAGCCAATCGTATTGAACAAGCACAAACCATATCGCCATTCAACTGTCGAATCTCATAGTGCGGGGCGGTGAGTTTTAACGCGACTCGATTCCGTTACTTGGTTCCTCTACGAATCACCATTTACACGGGCTCCCTTCACAACTACAACCTTTGATCGGTTGTAAGTGAAAATTTCCAGAAAAAAAAAAAAAAAAAAACAGACAATTGCATAAGATTCGAGTGTTGGAAGTCGAAATCGAGGAGGAGAAAGAAATAATAATAATCCAGCTGCTGGGCGAGATGAAATTTGTTGCATGCCACCGAAAGTAGTCGCAATTCGCAAACAAAATCAATAAAATGAAAAAAAAAATCGCAGCAGAAACAGAAACAGCAACCGAAACAGAATTAAAGGTGAAAGAAGATCTGCTGTAAATTTGTGTGATACTGTTTACTTGAAAATATATATTTTCGCACTTCATTAGTTGAGTGGAGGAGCTCCATCAAAGTGGTGGTACAAGTAATATCTGCTCTTGTCTGCGTTGTTCGAGTGGAGGCGTGTGCGACGACGTCGTAGTTTCACTGCTCGGTACTCACCTTACATTCGTGCATATACATCCATTCGATATATAGATACAAACGAGTGAAGAAACGAAAAAAAAAAAAATAAAAAATAAATCATCGACAAAGTGGAATCTGTATTTGTAACTTTGTAAGCATTTACACAAGTACAAGTGTGTCATAAGCGAGGGAATTAATTAAAAGAAGATAGTCGAGTCTATCTGATCAGCTGATTCATCGAAAGGTGCGTGCACAAAGAAATCAATGAGAAAAGAATTGCAACAAAACCAAGTGAAAAGTGTTGAAAAAAAGGCGAAAATCTCGACAAAGTGAATTTTGATTTTGATTTTTTTTTTTTATAGCCCACAATGGGTACAAAGTCACTCCAGCATCCGGCGTTACGTGGTCGCCGTGGATGTTACGTATCGCTGGCATGCTCGATCGGTTCGATAAGCATCGCGTGTGGAAGTCTCCTACAAATTCAAAATACAACCGATCGAATCTCATTGCAACGAGGCCTATTCCTCACATCGTTGGGATTCATATACTTCGTATCGCTGACGGATTTCTTCAATAAATATCTGCTCGAGACACCGCAGGGCATAAAGTTTCGCAAGAAATATCGACTTATGATGTCTGATGTCATGGAGATCACTAATAAGTAAGTATCCCCTTAATTGGATGGTGGTATGGTATACTACATGCATACACATACATATATATATATACGTGCCCAGAGTCACTGTGCGCGAAGTTTACCTCATCGAGTGCACGTGTACCGTGTAAAATTTCCACAAAACTACTTGAATTGCCATTTTTGCTTCTTCTCTTGTGTGACGTAACCATGAAATTTTTTTTCCTCCCGTATATATGCCAAATGATGAATCTCAGTTGTGGCGAGCGACGGGCAGTAAACAAGTGCTGATAAATTTATATTAAATTAGTAATTATTGGTCAGGTTGTTAGCTTAAGTGAGAAAATTGAATGCAGTCATTCAGTGTGTTTTGATGATGGTGTGGCCAGTGTCCACCATCAATTGACCTCAAAATAGCGGAGGAGAAGGAGGAGGAGGACGCATTCTCTCTTTGTCTGGGCGTGTGTGTGTGTGTATTCGCGTGTAAACACTTCCTCAAGTCAATGTCTAAACTCTAAAAACTTTCGCCGCAATCGCACGAACGCACGCGACAAATCGAAGAATTGAAAAAAAAGAACAACAACACGTCAGAGTTGCTAAGTCATTTCCATCCTATAACGTACATAAGATATCGTAGATCGTAGTTTCGTATCTGAATGAACGAATTCCCGCACCTGTGTGCTGAATATCTAGAGCAGTCTGCGCCCTCTTACATAAAGACGAGGGTTTTTTCTTTCTTTTTTTTTATTAATTCGCCTCTTTTCACATGGGGGCCATGCCTGTGTTATCGGTCAAATGTAATTCGACTTTGTATCCCTTGGGGGAATTGATTTTTCTATATTTTCTGTGTTTTCTGTTTTGCCTCATCTCGCCTTTGTATGCGGGGATACGTGCGGATTTTGATGTTGTTCAGTCTCTGCTATCTCTGCGAGACATATACAATTTACACGCAAAATTTTGACGGCGACGCTGAACAGAATGATGTTTGTTGACTGTTTCGAAAGAACAATATAAGATATCGTTGTTTTCAGTTTATCTAGGCTGTAACGGCCGCGATACCACGATAAACACACACGGAGAGTATCTTTATTCCTTTGTAACACAGTTTAAAGAATTTATTAGGCTCCCACTGCGACTTTGAGCTGGTTGACAAAGGGCAATATTAACTGACCTCAATGCGAGCTTGCCCCGTCTGATTGTGCTATCTCTTGTATGACAAAAGTCATCATATTTATAGATCTGAGGTTGGTTGTAAATTGATATTCTGCTATTCGTTTGCCTGTATCCTGACCAGCGAAACGCTTACGTAATATTCGATGCATTTCGAAACGTGCATCGGACGGAAATATTTCACTTGACGATAACTCAGGCGTATACGTTATCAGTTAATTGGCTTTTTTTTCAAGCAGTCGAAAGGGGAAAATGTGTGTGATTGCTTTTGAGTATGCTTTTTACTATTCATTCATGTTTTGCCACTTAGACGAAAGCAGTTAGGGTTGGCAATAGACTGATCTTTAAACCGGAGGTTCAGTTGTTGTACACATTTGTTCCTTTCTTCGTGCTTATGTCCTCTATGTGACCAATGGTCAGTGTTAAACAAGGCGAATCGATCGTTCTTTGCTTCCACTTTGCTTCGTCTCTGCTTCTACTCTCCGTCTACTTTGCTTCCTCCCTTCTTTCTCCCTGCTTCCACTCTGCTTCCTCTCTGCTTCCCCTCTGCTTCATCACTGCTTTCTCCCTTCTACCACTCTGCTTCCCCACGCTTCTACTCTGCTTCTTCCCTTCTTCCTCTCTGCTTCCACTCTCCGTCCACTCTGCTTCCTCTCTGCTTCCACTCTGCTTCCACTCTCCGTCCACTCTGCTTCCTCTCTGCTTCCACTCTGCTTCCATTCTCCGTCCACTCTGCTACCACTCTGCTTCCTCTCTGCTTCCTCCCTTCTTTCTCCCTGCTTCCACTCTGCTTCTTCTCAGCTTCCTCCCTTCTTTCTCCCTGCTTCCCCTCTGCTTCATTACTGCCTTCTCCCTTCTTCCCCTCTGCTTCTACTCTGCTTCTTCCCTTCTTCCTCTCTGCTTCCACACTGCTTCCTCTCTGCTTCCCCACTGCTTATCAAATGTTCCAATTGGAATATCAAACCAAACTTTAATTAGTCGTGTTCATTTCTATTTAGCGGCTCATTATAAATTTCGTATGCCCACCAAGTTTGGTGTTAAACACCGAAACTATTATCGACTCCGAATCAAGAGTTAAGTGACTCAAATCAAGTAGCACGCTAAAACTTTAATTAAACAATAATTGGGTGCGAATGTCATGTTTTCCATATATTTAGAAGATCTCTTGTAAAACCATAACAGAGCACAGTACGCGCTGGGTTGTAGTCATTTCCAAACAGTTCCAGGAAAAGAGAGACTGCTGATAAATACATTCTTTCTTTTCGTAGAACTGTTTCGGAAGCGTGTGCTAAATGAGGTCTCACTTGTGAAACTTTGCCCAAATGAGGTGTCACTTGTGAAACTTTGACCACCTAAGGTCTCACTTAAAGCCCCTGTTGACCTAAGAGATATTGCGGACCATTGAAGTAGTCAAACTCTGTGTCCGTAGTTCCCGATCCCCCTGTCATTGACTTCAAATCAAACGATGGAGAACCGCCCCGCTTTGGGTGATCTTCTTTGATCTTAAACAAAGACGCATCTGATTTTCTTCCTGCTTGTAGATTTCTCATTTTTGGCCGGCCGAAAATATTGTTCCTTTGTCCATTCCCAGGATTAGGAAATAATCGAAATCTTCCAGTAAAATGTTGACCCCTCAAAGACCCCGCATCATGGCGATTTTCATTCAGTTCGTCCTCATGAATCCGAAATGCTGCTGCCATACTTAGACCTCGTCCATCTGTCCACCGGGCAGTTCTTTTAATTGATAACACTTTTGCCATAAACGTTCGAAATCTGCTCCAATTCATGTCATCTCTCTTGGGTAATCCACCCGCATCCTCGTCGATGTCAAAGTCAACCTTTTGCGGTGCTTGAGCGCCTGATTCTGGCGACTCTGTTCGGCGCACATACTTCTCGTATGGCTGGAGAAGTTTGAGGAATTCTGGCGAGATTCTTTTGTACATTCTCTGCGCTTGTCTCAGCTGAATTTGTCTAGTTTCTTGGAGATCAGGAGGCAGTCTTTCTGAAGTGTCTGGAGGTGGATGGTTAGCTTGCATATACGATTGAAGTCCTGTGAGGTTTTGTGTTCGAATTGAAGCACAATTTGCGCATCTTCCCGAAGGATGCTCCGTCAATCTTATGGAACCGTTCGATAGTTGAGCATTTCGATAGACGTTGCTTTCTCGAAGTAAAAACCGACCGGAAATTCTTCCAAAATCTGTCAGTCTTGGCATCGAATCTGCAGGAATACAACGCAATCAATTTGGAATTTGATTTGAAAATTATCACGACGTCTACTTGAGTCTACGTTCGTCGGCTACTGAGCGCTCAATTCCTCCTTGTCCTTGTCTGTAAGCTGTAAGTTTAGGATGTACTTGTACGCCAGAATAAAACTCAATTGAAATGCGGCTGCACTGGCCCATGACAAGGATCGGCTGATTCAGCGTCATTCACCTGCCGTAGGGCTCTTTGTCTGGTTGCACCCTTTGGCTCGTCTAACTCTTCTGGTCGAGGTCAAATCGTCTCATTCAACACCCGGACACGAAAAGGAGTAGGAAAGAGGAGGCTTTCATCCCCCCCCCAGGCTCCACCACACCTACCCACGTACCTAACCTAACCTAACTCTTCTGGTCTGACAGGATCTCTTTTTCTTTCAGCCAATCTTCCTCCAAAAGACCGAACTCAATCTGATTTATTTCATTTCCAGAATTGTGTCAGCCGTCCAAGCGGCATTCTCCTGCCTGGCAGGATTCATTGTATGCAAGTCTACGTGCAGCAAGTCCTTCGTGTACGCATCGCATTTCTTTATGGAAGCATACGCCTGGTTTGGAACGGCCTACTTCATGTACGACATATGGTCCATGTACAAGGTGCACACGCAGAAGATCTCCGATAAACTGAAGCTTATGAAATTAACCTCAAATCCGGCATTTACACCATCGCCCACGCTCAATCATACGACAAATGGCCTCTATGACAAGCATATTGCGGCAAATGCGAAAAAGTCCTTCTCGTCGTCATCGCCGACAGCGTCGCCGATTGATGAGACGTCACCACTGTTTCATAAGCGTCACCATGAGGAGGAGATATATGACTACGATGGCGAGCCCATACAGATTCCCGAAGGAGGCAAGTGGGATTTCCTTAAATATGTGCTCACACATCCGGTCATGATGATACATCATGTGTTTATTGGAACCTTTGGATTGTTGGTCGTGACTGTAAGTTGGTTTGATTTTAAAGGGTTTCAGTTTGTCATTGGTTTTTTTTTTTTGTATTTCCAGTATATTCGAGGTGGTGGACACTGTATCTACAGCTATATGTTCATGATGGAGTTCTCAACGCCGTTCGTCTCGCTGCGCAGCATTCTCAGCACGCTGGGATTGAAAGACTCGCGGGTGTACATTGCCAATGGTCTGGTCATGCTCGGGTCCTTCTTCCTTTGTCGAATTGTGATGTGGCCGTACGTGTTTTATAAATATAGTGAGGCTATCGATAGTTCTTTCATGGATGTGAGTTGGACTTGACTTGGAGTGGTGTTCATTTAGATTTAATTGCTTCTTCTTTCTTTGCAGTCGATTGCGACTTTGCCAAGAGGATGCATCATCAGTGTGCTTATACTGTTTCTTCCACAAGTGTATTGGTTCTTCCTGATGATCAAAGGTGCATTAAAGGTAAGCATTTATTTTCACACGCCATAAATAGTGGCTGACTGCTAAGGCCAGTCATACTTAGGCCAAAGTAGGACAGCGGTGCTTCCAGTGATGCGATTTAGCTGGCCTATGCTGACGCTGTTTAGCTCATTGAGATTATTGAGAAATAGTAGGCCCCTAGGTGTAGGAACCTACGACTAGCCAGAGCGCTGCACGAGCAGAGTAGGTGAGGAGTGTCTTCTACCTCCTAGTCATCCATGCAGCTTCTGCAGAAATCATTATATGGGGCACCAATCCTGAGAGCATGAGTGCCAATTGCACAGTGCCCGGTTATGACTCCTATGAGTGTTTGCTGAGCCTAAGTAGACTAAGTGAACGTTTAGGTTAAGGTGATGGCCAGATTTATTTTGTGTCCTGGTATGTCAGTGTCCCGGCACCCACAGTGTCCCGGCACCCACAGTGTCCCGGCACCCACAGTGTCCCGGTACCCACAGTGTCCCGGTACCCACAGTGTCCCGGTACCCACAGTGTCCCGGTACCCACAGTGTCCCGGCACCCACAGTGTCCCGGCACCCACAGTGTCCCGGCACCCACAGTGTCCCGGCTCAGCCATCTCGTTAAGAGGCAGCCAGCAATTAAGGGATGTTTGTGAGTTAAATATGACATTGACCGCGGATTTAATAGCGGCCTGACTGTCCGAACGTCTTCGAGTCACTGACAATGCTTCTCAAACTTGGCCGTTCGGAGTCGGCATAAAACTGTAGGTCCCTTCCACTCGTGATAGAACAATAGCACGCGCAATACGAGTGATTCCTGAGAAGCTCTGCCCTGGCCCTCTACGGGCTGTAGCGCCATCCATATTATAAAGGGTGATTTTTTAAAAGCTATAGGAAAGTTATTCAAAAAAAATCACATAAAATGCAGAAAAATGCATGAATCTTTATTTGAATCGATAGTACGGTCCATATAATTTAATGTTTGAAGATTATTTCATGCAAATGTTGACCTTGACTGCTCCTCAAATGGTCCCATCCGCTTAGTCCAATTTTGGCATACTCTTTCCAACATTTCGGCCGGTATCTCACGAATAAATGCTTTAGTGTTGTCTTCCAATGCGTCAATTGAAGCGGGCTTTTCTGTATAGACATGAGCTTTAACATAGTCCCACAAAAAATAGTCTAAAGGCGTTAAATCGCACGATCTGGGCGGCCAATTGACCGGTCCCGAACGTGAAATAAAATGTTCACCGAACTCGCGCCCCTCAATAAGTCCATTGTTGCGCGTGCTGTGTGGCATGTGACACCGTCTTGTTGAAACCACATGTCATGCAAGTCAAGCTCTTGCATTTTGGGCAAAAAAAATTCCGATATCATCTCACGGTAGCGCTCACCATTCACAGTTACGTTACGATTCGCATCGTCTTTGAAGAAGTACGGTCCAATGATGCCACCAGCCCTTAAACCGCACCAAACTGTGACTTTTTCTGGATGCATTGGTAGCTCTTGCAATGTGTTCTGGCTGATATTCACTCCAAAATCGACAATTCTGCTTATTTACGTAGCCATTGAGCCAAAAATGAGCTTCGTCGCTGAACACAATTTTTTGGTAAAAAAGTGGATGTTCGCCCAACTTTCCAAGAGCCCATTCACCAAAAATTTTACTTTGCGGTAGGTAGCGTTGTTCGTTTGTAAGACGATTCATGGTTAAATTATAGACCAAACTGAAGATGTTTGACAGTGAAACAAAACACAAAACGTGCGTCAGCCAGTGTTGCCAAAAAGATAATAGCTAAAAAATCACCCTTTATTATTATTATGACTGTCGGAACAGTTGGTGATATTCCATTTTTGATGAATAGCCCTTGTCATCGTCATTTCTTCTTCCTTTTTTTTTTTTTGCAGGTCTTCTTCCCAACGAAAAAGAAAAGCCCATCCACACTGAAGTACAAGGAATCGAAGAATAACAATCTCTCGCCATTGACGGAAACCTCCACGCAACGGTGCTTACCACTGCAGAATGGTAATCTATCTGATCTTACCGCCGGCGTTGATGCCTCAACAGTGAATGGTAAAAATTAGATATATTTTCGTTCCAGAATCGTTGAATAGTTGCTTAGTATTTCATTATTAATTTTTTTTTTTTTTGTTTCTTGTCGTATAAATTAATTTTAATTATTTAAATTTGTTTTTGTAGTTTTATATAATCTTAATTAATACATTTAGCCACACAGAAGAATGGTAGACATTAAAGAAAAACAAAAAAATCAAAAAAATCAAAAAAAAAAAAAAGAACCGATAAAAAGCTAATAAAAAACAAACCAAAATTCTTCAAATAAAGACAAATAATGTATGTAAACCATTATATTTAATCTTTTTCCGTTTTGAATTATGTTTTTGTTTTTAAATCATTTATAAGCATGTAGTAGATGTTCTTAACCAGAGAACACACACACATACAACACAATAAACATAAAATGTCCCTATTTAGACACAAAGATTAAATATAGCATATAGCACAAAATTGAGTCTCTAGCGTTTCACACAGAACCTGTACTGTACTGTACTCCATTTGCAGTGCTTCGTAGAATGTTCTAACAGCTGTAGTAACAAGCAATACACCACATAAGTGTGCATAAGCACAAATCATTGAACACTTTTGCAATCATTCAAGGGATTTTTGTTTATTCCAACAAAGTTGTGATTTTTGTATTTTTTGTATTAGGTAAAGTGTGGGTGTTTTCATAAGCGTCAGCCGCCTAACAATGTTCATACGCTCGTACTAACTTAGGTGAACTGCAGTACCTTCTGTTCATAAACGTCAGTCGGGCAGACTGTCCACTCATTATGTTTCGACTGCAAACAGGGTCGGATTGGAGGAAAAATACGTTGTGCTTTAGTACAGCCTGCAGAACAGATTGAAGGGGCGAAGTATTTGTGTCTGTTGCAACAGCCAAAATGGGCTTACCACTTCCACTTCCAGGATAATCCAAGAATGCAAGCCAAGCTGTGCTTATGACTCTACTCAACCCTGTAACTACTTCCAGGATAGTTCTCGAATGCAAGCTAAGCTGCGCTTATGGCCTTGAATAGAAGGGGCGAAGTATTTGTGTCTCGTAGCGACAGCCAAGCTGTCCTAATGGCCCTACTCTCAACCCTGTAACCACTTCCAGGATAGTCCAAGAATCCAAGCCAAGCTGTGCTCATGGCCCTGCTCAACCCTTTAACCACTTCCAGGATAGTCCGAAAATGCAAGTCTTCTCTAAAATTGAATTGGACGACTGTCTGGGTCCCGGGCCATCACGGGAACACGGGAAAAAATGAGATCGCCGATGAACTTGCTAGATTTAGAGGAAGGATTAGAGGAAATACTCTTAGGACTCGAACATGCGTTGGGATTACCCGCGGACTGCCATCGATGGCTGGGCTTCTCGAGAGCACAACCGGAGGTGGCGTGACTCTCCAGGATGTAGACAAAGCAAGTCTGTAATAAATCCGCGGCATTCTTGTTATCTCTTAACAGAAAAGACTGCAGACGACTTACCGGCGTACTCACGGGCCACTAAACCTTCGCCAAACACCTAAATGTGCTTGGCCTAAGCGATGAAACTCTCTGCGAGGCCTGTGAAGAAGACGACGACGACACTGGTAGAGAACTTCCTCTGCAACTGTACCGATGAAACCCTCTTGCGACGCCTGTGGAGAAGACGACGACACTGGCAGAGCACTTCCTCTGCAACTGTCCCGCCTCTGCTTGGATCAGATGGCAGTTATTTCGTGCTGATGAGGTGACAGCCGATGATATAGGCTCCTCATCGCAGAAGCACCTTCGGGTATTCCTCCGGCAAACGATGAAATTGCATTAAATGTAGGTAGCTACCTGGTAGTAAAATGGATCAGTTTTTGAGTCTGAGTGCTCCAGTGTAGTGTTCAAAAACGCATGAGAAAAAAAATGCGGTTGTACTGGCGCAGATTTCCGACGTTTATGAAAACACTCTTCCATTATCTCCATCTCATAACATTTCTCTCCAACTGAATAGTATTTTCCTCTAGACGAATAAGTGTTTGCCAATATGTATTTGAATCCGCACAAGGAGATTGTTTTTCTTTTTAACAACTCCCATTTTGAATTGTTCCATTTGTCGACAAAATTCTGTGGCCACAAACCATTTCCAACGACTTCTGTAGAAGCTGGTCAGACGAAGAGGAGAAGGAAAACATCAACAACCTCCTCGGCAACTGTCATGCTCTTGCCTCAATCCCGGAAAGCCACCATAGGCTCCTACTTCTTGGACAGACTAAACGACCTCAGCAAAATACCAGTCAAAGCGATAGTCAAAATTTGCTGAGAAAACCAACTGGCTGTCATAAAGCACCCCACCATTCATCTCCTTGTCCCTATCTGAACACTCACGTGGCGGTACAATGGCTGTCAGAAGTCCCCTTCATCTCCCTCTCCCTATCTGAACACCCATGTGGCGGTACAATGGGCCTACTCTGGCCTAAGTGCATTAATGTCACTTCCTACCTCCCTAAGGTCGACTTTAAACGCAATTGACGTCAATTCAGCTTTCTGTCTTTAAAAATGTGGCCACAATTTCAAAAGAACATAACAGCTTAAGTCACTTTTACGTACATTTAAGCTTATGTCGCAGACAGACCAGACTTTAGTCGTTTTCCTTGCGACCACAGAAACAAGATCTTCCGTAATGATCTACAATGTGTTACGTTGTGACTCTCGCGAGATTGTTTCCCAAGCAATTGTCCACAAGTGAAGCCACAACATGAGACAATTTCGTATCATCACAAGCATCATCACCCTAGGAATAAGGAGTACTAAATATATAAGAAATTCTTGCTATCCATACAAAATCTAATCCGTGCTTCTAGTAGTTATTCATAATCAACAGCATCAATCGGTAACAACACAAAAATGCCATGTATTCCGTTGTAAAATGAAACTTGCTTGCAATTTATACACAAACTCACATCACATCAAGTAGGTGATGGGTTTGCCAGACTATGTGCCGCACAATTCATCATCTTGGTAGTAGCTGTGCTACCTTAATCCTACTCCATTCATGTTCGAAACACGACATTGATTCATACAACACTTGTGCTTGACTGAAGCATTTTCCAGTCGTAATCAGAAATCATGTACACTTTAATACGTCATCTCTGGTCGTAATCAACCCAGAATCCATTTTTAGCAAATCTGCGATACGAACTACGGATCACACAATCCGAACGGAGTCACAATCTCGGAACGTAGAAAAAGACAACAAATGTCCATTTCAATGACGCAGGCCACTCTAGGCGCAGGTTCCCCACACTTGTTCCATGCCGGAGACCTCTTATGTGTCCGGTTTTAACCGCTTCTAAATCCGCTTCTCTTCGGCGAACCTATTACCAATAGCCTCTCGAATAATGCGCTCGAGCTCGTCCAAGCTGGTTGCCTGTAGACTAAGGACTTGAAGCATGCCCAAAGGAAATAATCGAGTGCTGTCAAGTCGGCCAATCATGGCCCAGTCGACAAATTTCTCCCACCGATTACTAAGGGTGGCGGACGCGCTCTTAGCGTGGTGTAGTTTCGCCTGTGTCCACCTTGATGGTGCTCATATGTCTTCTTGAGAGGATTCTGTCCTTGACGCATTACTCGGGCCTTCGCAGGGCCCTTTCCTTGGCGGCAAGCAAACAGTGGTTGGGATAACTCACTGATCTGTTCCGAACAGACTCTTTGCTTCGAGCTTTAGGCCCTCTCGCACTGCTGTTAGTGCTCGAAGCGACGGCCACGTTGCCACCTTCGTGTAGCTGCTACCAATGACGCTGGAGGTGGAGGTGGAAGACCGGTCACGTTGGTAGGTTTATTGGTGGCCGCGACCACCTTCGTGTTGTCGCTGCCACTAGCATACCCAGTGGCGCTGCCGGTGGTACCGGTCACATTGGCGGGTTTGTTGGTGGTTGTAGCCACCTTCTACTATCATTAGCATGCCCAGTGGCGCTGCAGATCACAGGAGTTGGTGGATTAACCGAGTTCGCTTTTTTGCTCGCAATGATCAGTCGGACCTGACCGAAGCGATAGCAAACCTTGTTGTGCAGGTTGCTGAGTAGCTTCATGGAGGCGTCATCTAGGGTGAGCACAAGATGGAGAAGTGCTCCTTCGTTAAACCTTTGCATCACTTTCCATGAAGTTGCCTTCAGGCCTTCATTTTGTACTCCAATAGAAGCCAACATTTCTGTGTTGGTCAATTCGAGGCTCTGTGGAGAGAACCCTCGGACAATATGGGATTTCGGGAAAGATTCTTCTACCACTAGTGTCACGTTTTGCCATGTCCATTCAGCAGTAGCACTGAGCCATCCCGTCTTGTGGTTCGAACCACACGTCTTTATTCATCAGTTCGATGGAGACGTCTATAAGGGCCTCTTGAAACGGAGCCATTTGCTCAGTTGGCAGCGGTTCTTTGTTGATTGCCTTACAGTTTCGATTTTTTGTCTTCAAAGAACAGAACGAACATCAAGGCCTGTACGAAACTTTTGCATATTTGCCGACAAATTGTGTGTAGTTGGATGTTCCAGAGATAGATCCGCATTTCAACATAACCCAAGTGTTTTGTTCGCACACGCGGACAGGATATGATTCAAACGACGACAAAGGATGTTTTTCCTCTACATTACATTACATACATCCATACATCCATACATCCATATAGAAATAATTTCCTAGAATTAAATCAAAAAGAAAAGAAAAATTGTGTAATTTTTGCTGTGATAAGTGTAAATCTTCATCTATGGCATTTGAACGATTGGAATAATGTCCAGTGCTTTCCTTGCATTGTTTTCCCGTTCCATTTATAATATACATACATACAACCACCTCGCCGAGCTAAGACCAACAGATCAGATGGTAAATTTTGAATCCGTTAGCTTAGTCCACCAACCATTTGAGTGGCTGTTGGGTCGCAGCTGTACGGTGATACGACTATGAAATACGCATAAAATCGAAATGATACATCCATTTAATAATTATCAACACAAATTTATTGAAAACAGAAACAATCGACTGCTTTTACAATACATAATGTATACAACGTATTTTTTTTTTGCTTATTTGTTGTTGTTTTTTATTTTCAAATTTAAATGTTAACGTATTTATTTCTTATTTTTTTTTTTTTGAATATAAAAGATTTACAAAGTACATATATACCAATCTATCTTTACTGAGTGTTTATTGAAAAACAAAACAAAAAAACAAACGCGTGTTTATAAATAAATATTCAAGATTACTCGATGTTCCAAAAATAATAAACAAAAAAAAAAAAAAAAAACAACCAAAAAATAGATAAAATTGTGTGTAAGCTTACCAGAGAGATAAAATGTATTGTCTTAAACAGAAATTTGTATGTAATTAACTACACACAGTCAGGGCAGAAGGACTCGTGTCCGGTATGGTCCTGCTTTGTGATCGTTGTGACCATACCGTTGTCTTTGGAAGCAGTCCCCCTCGCAGATGGCAGCTAATCTCTCTCTCGAAAAAAAAAAACACAAGTGTGTACCCGTGGTGAGGCCTTTTGAATGTTTTGTTATTGTTTTTTTTTCGTTTTAACGAAGCCTAAAGTGTGAAAAGAATAGTACCTACATACATATATACATAAAAGGAAAAAAATATGTTTATTAAATGCATACAAACACAATTGTAATTCAATTTTAAAATGACGTTGATGTTTATTGAGTGTAATTATAATAAAATGTTGATAAATTAAAACTAAAACAATACAATTTTAAGTGCGATCAAGAATGTTTATATGTGGCATTGTTAAAAAAAAAAAACAGAAAAGAAGATTGAAATAAACGGAAATATTCATTATTGCAGTGACAGTATGCGTGGATTTGTTTATTTCTCATCGGGGTCGTTGCAAGCAGTCAAGAACATCCACACATGGAGGGTCCGAGCCTGAGCAATGGCCGCCTTCCTTCGTTGACGGTCCTAGGCACGCTGCTTGCAGTCTGCAAGACCAAGCTGTCTTGCATCCGGTCTTTATACCGGAGATTCGGTCTTCCTCTCCTTCTCGAACCAGGATCGCCTCGGATTCGAAGACCCTCATTGCTGGAGAATTGTTGTCCATGGGCTCGATGTGTCCGAGCCAGTGCAGTCCCTTTCCAGATTACATCCACATCCTGGTGCGGCGCTTATGTCTGCAAGGAAGGCTAATGGAAGAGAAAGCATAATCGCTGTACTAGCGTGCGACGGCACTGGCTCGGCCACATCGAATGCATCCGACGTAGGATTTTTCTTCTCTGCAGTTTTGCTTAGCGTCCAGCTTTCGGCTCCGTAGAGCAGGACTGGCAAAATAAGAGTTTTGTAGAGGTGATCCTTCGAGTCAGGCGTTTTGAGCCCAGTTGTGTTGACAAACCGAAGTAGCACCGGTTGCCAGCGGCGATTCTACGGATCTACACTGTGATGTCGTTTGTACTCCAAAGTAGAGAAACTCCTTTACTACCTTGAAATTTGTCGTTCGTGAAATTTTCTCCAAAGTGATGTGCGACGGAACGTTTTTCGGTCGACAGCATATATACATCCACGCTTCGGGAGATTCAATTAGGATGCACGATTGATTGCCTCTTCATTGGATCCTAAATATTCAGAACGCAAGTGTGCTCCACTTCAGAAGGTGGGGGAGTGAACATTGAATTGAAAGAAAAAGCTACCATTGTCCATTGAAACCGTTTGCTGAAGCATGTAGGCAGCTAGGTGGATTGCCAGCAAAATCGGCAGCACACTTAGACCATTTGTTGGTCCCTAGCATATAAGTAACACCAACACAACCTAACTACATCTGGCAGGATGGAGTAGACGAAGAAAGTGAATCAAGTAGCTAGCTAATGAAATGTGGAACTCGTTAACCACTTGTGAGGCTAACCGAATGAAACTATGGCCGAGGTTCAACAGCGCAAGGAGCGACAAAGTCCTCCTATGCAGCAAAGAGTTGCTGCGTGTGGCGCGTTAACTTAAGATATCATGAAAACAAAATATAGGAAGAAGAACTAGAGGACAACCGCATACTTCCTTTGTCAATGCCCCCAGCCTCTGTCTGTACATTTTTCTTCCAAGATGTTCAAGTACTCGGAGTACTCCTACTACCATCTATTTGCAGGTTCGTCAAGACGTCTGTATGGATAAGCTGACTAACTCATCAAAAATGCGTGCTGGCCGGTCAAATCATCGCTTCAACATCCGGAACACGAGACGGAGTAGGTAAGAGGAGGTTTTTAAGTGGCATCACAATGGGTCCAGCTGGACCTAAGTGAAGCATAGCTCCATCACGTCTACCACACCCGGATAATCTTCCTTCCAGGACCTGCACGAGCTCAATAACATCCAATTATCTCACTTTTTGCAGGTTCATTAGGATGTCGGCCTGGCTGAACGAAGAAAGGTCTTGACAACAAGAAAGGTATTGAAATTGTCGATGAGTACGATAAGGGTATCCTTATCGCCACAGCGATCGTACTCTTCGACAGTTTGTGAAGACCTTTCTTCGTCCGAGGAAAACTTTCTCCCTCTGGGCATCCCAATGGGTCCATACGGAGCTAGGTAAGGTTAGGTTTTGTATGGGGAGTGTGATGGTTGAACATCACTGCCACTTGGAGGCCTTAAACCACGCCGATCCGACATGTCTACAAATGCTGAGTCCGCAGTCTCTGTGAGGAATCTGTGACTCAGCGAGGCTAGGCGCCGATTCTGCAGAGCTGGACAGTGGCACAGCAGATGTTGCATCGTCTCGGTATCTTCCTCGTCGCCGCCTCGTATCCGGCAGAGATAGCTGGATTCCACGTTCCATATCCGGAACATTGCTCCGAAGGGGGGGGGGGGAGGAGTGTCCTGTGATCACTCTGTTACAAAATGAGGACCTAACTGAGACGGGAACCTCGCGCGTCTGCCCACAAACTTCCAGAGTGACATAATTTATTATTTTGAAATATAAACAATCATAATCATATTCTGACCCGCATGATCAACTACAGGGGACGCATCAGGTTTTGGACTTGGTCCAACCACCTCGTCCTGGTTCCGCCAAGCGGTCGCCTACATGATGGAATCGCATTCAAGGCACGCCTCGGAAGTCGTGACGATGAGAACATTCGTGCTACGTGACCAAACCATCTAGGCATAGCTGCTCTACATTGCATCTCATCGTCTCCCGTCGGCAGCTTGTATTCGCGATCTTATTCTTTCTGTCATTACCCAAGTTTCTTGACCATAGGTGAGAGTTGGCTTTGACATCAAGCTCGGCCTTCCTGATTACAGATCTTCCAAGCTGCCAAAATTGAGCCAGCTTGTCCAAGCCTACAGGAAAGTTCACCATTACTCCTACCATCACTAGCGGAAAAGACCCCGAATACGTGAGCTTCTCCACCTACTTCAATGGGACTCCACTAACATGTGAATAGGCGTTCTGGAAATGACCATAACCTCCGATTTGTTCACGTTAATCTTCATCCCAGCATCTGCACCGTCTGGGAGGAAAATATATAATGTACAAAATAAACAACCGAATTTAATTAACAATTCAACATCATCACCACGGTCGCCAGCATTGAGATCTCACCACACTACAAGGCTACAAGAAAAAAAATCCCATTTCGCAGCCATTTTTCGAGAAATTCACACTTCTAAGCACACACGTCTGTATGCGTAGTCCTCTTCGCTCATTTTTTTCCATTCCATCTCTTACACAACAGAACTCAGCTGTTCACCGAAACCCACAATAAAAGAGAACCATTTTCCCTCGAACAAAGAAGGAGAGAGAAAATGTTTGAATAGACAAAAAAAAAAAAAAAAATTGGAGAAAAAAATTCCCATCGAAGAGAAGCCAAAGCAAAAAAAGAAAAATGCCTCAAAGGAGGGGGAAAACGAAGAAAAAAGATCCCATGCCAGAGTCGATTGGATGGATAGAAGCAGAAATATTTTTGTATACTTTTCTCACTTTGTCCACGTATTTGGAAGTAGTCGGTTGGTTTATTGTTTAGTCGTTCGATTGTCATATTTGCTGCGCACGGTTTGTACATGCAAAAACGTGACTCCTCAGAGAAAATCAAATACAAAACGATAAATATCAAACCTTTTCCAATTTCAATGCGTGTTCGGTTTGGATTTTCTGCTGCGTTTTCGTAAGTAATCGAGAAGTGTGCGAAGTGCAGAGTTTGGAAAGTAAATCGAAAAATAAAATAAAAAATTCAGTGCCAATATAATTATATTCTCATCGTTCGACGGCGACGACGACGACGAGTGTGCGAGAGAAGAAGCAAAAAAAAATTGGAATAGAGTAGAGTCAATTTGTGTGGAATTACGTCGGTATTCTTGCACAAGTTGTGCGTATTTTATCAATTTTGATATTTGTGCGATTGTGGCGAAATAACAAGTAGTAATTAGATTGGATTACACCGCATTTTACATAATTTATCGAGCAGAAAACCAGAAGAATGGTAAGAGAAAAGGACGTTTTTTTTTCCCATCAGTCAGTGGTGGGGTTACTTTTTTTTTTTTTTGTTATTTTGTTCCTCGCCTGGGCTGAGCTGAGAAAAGCATGTGTTTTCATTAAATTAACAAGGCCGGTTGTCGAATTGACACTCAATAATTGGATTTTGCTGTTTTTTCGACAGAAATTTGCCCGAAAAACGCGTGAAAAGTGAAGAAAAATGTGAGATTTACGTCGGCTGACATGCAGAGTGGAGGGAATTTATATCAAGCGATAAGCGTTTTTCTTGCGAGAGTTGTTTCTCCATACAGTGGCTTACAAAATTCACTGACACTGAATTTCGTAAACAAAAATTTTTCATTTTCAAAAAAAAATTATTGAATATTGTTAATTTTTTTTGTGGTTTATTGTTAGTTCTTTTTTGATGTTTGATCGAACGCGTGGCGTTGTCAAGGTCAACTTCAGGTTGTGTGTGATCGAACTGCGGGGTGTTCTTTCGCATTCTCCATTCATTTTCCTGTTACCTGTTGGATTTGGTGGGTTTCTTCTTATTTTCTGGAAAGGAAAAGAACTCCTGCTCGGTTGTCGTGTTTGTTTTAGATATAGCTAGGGTACTGTTCAACCGCTACCTGTTTTCTCAGCTAGGGTTACTTGAGTGTTTCCCTGGTTTGTGTAATCTAGATTCGTCCGATAATGTCTGCCGGGTATCTGGAGGAATGTAGATTGCATACCTACTTATCAATTATCTGATTGCATTGAAAACTATTGAACTAGTAGTCTTTTGGGACGGGTTCATGTGTAGTTTGAATGCCTGAAATGCACTAGAAGTCGCATACAAGACTTCTGGGGCGGCTTCATGTGTAGTTTGAATGCCTGAAATGCACTAGAAGACGCATAGAAGTCTTTTGGGGCGGCCTCGTGTGGTTTGATTGCCTGAAATGCACTAGAAGTCGCATACAAGTCTTCTGGGGCGGCTTCATGGGTAGTTTGAATGCCTGAAATGCACTAAAAGTAGCATAAAAGTCTTTTGGGGCGGCTTCATGTAGTTTGATTGCCTGAAATGCACTGGAAGTCGCATACAAGTCTTCTGGGGCGGCTTCATGGGTAGTTTGAATGCCTGAAATCCACTAGAAGTCGCATAAAAGTACTCGGTTGACTCAATTGACATTTTAAACAGATTATCGTCCTTATTTTCAATCAAACTCGGTTACAACGATTACTCCCTAAGTCCCAATCAATTTAACACCCCCTAAATTCACACACATACAGAGCAGAGATTCACAACAGTCAAGTCCATGTTGCGTAAAACATGCCGCCCCCCCGATAAATTCCCAAAATAACTTATACCAGAAACCAGAGGCATGCGCATTCGCACATCCCGTCCTAAAGACAACCCCTCAATTCTATGTGGGGTTTTTTTTCCTTTCATGCTGATCCCCTTTTCCCATGCATGGAGGGTAGTTTTCCAAAGAGAAAGCCAAGAAGAAAAAAAAAACCCCTCCTTGCCATGACAACAGTGTGCGTGCGTGCGTGTAATTCTGCAAATACGTAAAATAAGGTATATTTTAGCCTAGTTTTGAATAATTCCGAATTTCTCTCATGCGGTGGGGGGGTGGAAAAAAAAAGAGAGAACTGTGAAAATGGTCAGGACTCTGCAGTCCGGGGAGGAATCGGAATGAAAAATAAAAACAAACACCGGTAGAGCTGTTCTGTCAGTGGGTTTTTCGTCCTCTTTGTGTGGACATTTTTTATATTTTTTGTTTTGCTTTCATTTTTCTAGATTTCGCTCTTATCACTAAAGTTGGGTTAGGTTTGTCTGATAGCATTTTTCGTTTGATATCCTGTAACAGCACGAGGGTGCATATGGCTGGCGGTTTTTTTTTTTGTTGTTGTTTTTGCAGACAAATTATCCCTAGACTCGTGTGGAATAGTATGCGTTAAGGGTGTGGCTGATTAGACGAAGACGCAGACCAGGTTATAACCATTTCGATTGCCTCCCATCGTCGTCGCTACCTTTGGCCGCCGTTTTGAGTGGTGCCTTCTCACTCGCATGGGCAAACGTTTAACAACTTAGAATATAGTTTAACTAAAACGTGCCTCTATGCACATGCATACAACTTATGTACATTAATGCACTTAAATTCGTCCTTCGATGAGCCTCCGTCTTGCCTTATTTATTTATCTATCCCCCCCGATCGAATGCATTGCCATGGCTGATTATCCGGGCGTTTCTCAAATGCCATACAACAATCGCCAGATTCGGTAATTCTCTGAAATAGCAAAATTTTGATATTCAAGCCGAAAGCAGCGCACCCTAAGCACCGAGGCATCGAGAAGAAGACGGTATGTGCTCTGTTATCCACCCCACTCCTCCCCTCCTCCGCATCCCTGTGGAGTGTGTACAGCAGGAGCGAAACGATGTATGTGTGTTGCCGCCTCTACTCCTGTCGCATATATAAGGAAGGAGCCGAGAGTTGGTTTATCCTTTTTGCTGAACGTGTAATTCACGAAAATATTCCCATTTAGTCGAAGAGAATACTACGTGTGGTGAAGACGTGTTTTAGACTACCCCCATTGCATGTGCATTTGTGGTCAAGATAATTCAGTTTCACTGCTCTTTTTTTCCTCCTGTCTGATTGGAAGTGATTCGTATTTTTTTTTTTGGATTCAATCGTGTTTTATCGAGAAGTTTTGCATTTTGAATAAAGTGTCGCTGTGAGTGGTAAGTTCGAGGCAGTGTAAAATTGAATCGCCTTGCAAGTAAGTGGGCTATTTTATTGATTTTCTAGGACGAGTTCGGCTTGAAAATGGGCCATTTTTCATTTTCCAAGTGAGAATAGACTTTAAAGGGAGACGGCGATGCTTCTCGTGGCTCGGATAATAGCTTTACTCTGATTTTTCGAAGCGATTTCTGATAGGTTTCTTGCCTTTGAGACACCAGGCGATGTCCCCAGAGTCCAATGGACGGTTCCTTACAGATTGAGGCACTTTAAGACCGCCCCTCGAACGGCATTCATTCAAAGAAACTTGCTTGTTTGATTGTAGAAACATTGAATTCCTTAATTTAACTCCAATCCACGATGTTAAAGCACTTAAAATTCCTCCATTCATTTCAGACTTCAACAAAAAAAGCCGTCGACTTTGCGGACGATGACTTGGATAATTCGTCCGGTTCTGATTTCGATGAAGACGATGACCCGGATAAAATAGAAGTACCAGGTAAGTGACTGCATTCTTTCTCCCTTTCATATGATCAAACGTAAAGTAGGAAAAAAAAAGTGTCGTGTTTTTTTTTCTTCTTGTCCAAACCTCCCCTCGTCGTCGTCGTCGTCGTCGTCGTCATTCATGCAAAATTGAATTGTTCCCTCCTCTCGCTCCTTTGGCCCCGCGCCCATGTTTGTTCTCTTGAGCATACAAGCACCTTCTTCCTAACTAACCCTTTCGCCGTTGCGATGATGAATTCTATGTGTACATCCTCTGTATCCGAGAACTGAAATCGATGATGACGACGGGCCCAGGGTGCGTGGGCTTTCACTGGTGCTGCACGCATTCGCTTCGCTTCTCTATCGGCTGTTACTGTGGATATCCTTTTCAGGAATATACTCCTTTAAAGCGCACTGCAGTCAAATAGTGCGGTGTCTTTGTGCTGCTGCTGCTGCTGCTGCTCCTGTTTCCCATCCATACGCCGTTGCTTAGATAGCAGCGAGTGATGGTGGATGTGGGGTGGGTTGGCGGATGGGTAGTTTGTGCGTCTATGTATATTTGGCCAGTGGTAGAGTGGAGCGGTTGAAAGGGGTTGCGCGCATAGAATGTATAATTATATAATTTCCGTTGTTTTCAGAAGGACGTTTAGGACGACATGTCGAAATCAAAATGACAATTTTCCTTCGAACGGGCGGGCGGGCACACAGGCCCCACTGGGGACTCTGGTGGGTTGTAGTTGATTCGCTTCTTCGATCCTTGTACAAACATACACGCGAAGGGGCGCCTATGATGTGAGGATGTATGATTAAGGTCGAGCGTTTCAAAGGCTGTTTGTTTTTTTTGCCGTGCCGTTGGGTTGAAGGGAATTTGATGGCTTTTACGAAATCAAATTAAGTTGCGCCTTAACCATGAAGTCTGTCATTATAGACCTATTTCTGTAGTTGACGGTGGACGCAAGTCTGATGGATTCTAGATCTATTTCTGTAGACCCCTTTAGAGTTGACTTTGGGAGCAAGGCTGTTCATGGAACTATGGATTTTAGATCTATTTCTGTAGTCCTGTCCTGTCCTGTTCATGGAACGATGGATTCTTTGCTAAGGTTTCCTTATGGAACCGGTCGTGTTCGTTGCATGGTCTGAGACTCCGAAACGGAGTAGGGAGCTGTATCCGATGAGCTGACGTCAGTTAGTCGGAGAACTCCTCTATTCTACTCGCCAGCGGTTCATCCCAGGATGCAAAAGCAATCCCTCACTTTCGAGCTCTAGTTCTGTGCTGTCACGACAGCTCTTGTTGGCATCCACGACTCTAGACAGTCGTCCGTGATTCATAGATCTGCCTTCTTGACAAAATGTCATCGCTTCGACTTTAACCAGACGTAGCCTTCATCCCGGGATGCAAAAGCAATCCCTCACTTTCGAGCTCTAGTTCTGTGCTGTCACGACAGCCCTTGTTGGCATCCACGACTCTGGACAGTCGTCCGTGATTCATAGATCTGCCTTCTTCACAAAATGTCCTCATTTCGACTTCAACCAGACGTAGCCTCGTGAATTCTCCCGTCATGTCCGACAGAAAAATGCCCATCATCAATATCCATCCTCCATAAATGAAAATAGTTTTGCGAAATTTCTGCATACTTCCGTGCCACCGTGCCTGGTGGGGCAAACTCTGCAAAAACCAGCTCCATTAGGAGTTGTGTGCGAAGTTGAGGATATATTGATTTTGTGCCGGGACTTCTTGGGGTGGTCCCAATATGCCGAAGTGAAGCATATACAGAACAGCAATGCATATGCATTTGGCGGTAGTGCATTTAATAAATAAACAAAGCGCCCGGATAGTGCGAAGTGTAGTTGCTTTTGCGGCTCCTGTGACTAGGCAGAGTTCTAGGGATGGTACATAACCGCCTATATCGCGTTGCATCTGCACTGCACTGTACTGTGCACCGTACTGTCTTAGTCGATGGTGGCGGCGGAGGAGGAGGTGGAGAAGGAGGAGGAGTAGGGTTAGGTTAGGTGGGATACACCCTCACACATAGTACACATGTTCAATATTTCGGCGTATGTGGAATGGTGAAAGGTAGGTATAGGAGTGAGCGCAATTTCGGTGTATTCCTCCAATCAAATCTGCCATGAATATAATTTTGAGAGATATGATGACGGCAACGGGCGGGACATTGGCGAGAATATGTGTCCTCGCCACATGACGAATGAACTGTTCGTTGTATACGCCGCCCGGGAATGTTAGGAGAGACACAAGCGCGCACATGTGTGGAGGGATGCAAGCAATAGAGATAGATGGTGGCTAATCCGTTGCCAAACTGTGTCCACTTGAGATTGTAGTTCGAAGGATTCCCAGCCACACCACGCAATAATTATTGTTGTATGTGACGTGTTTCAATATAATTTCGATTAAAATCCTTAATCAAATTAATGTGAGACCAGCCCCCGTATTCACCATTCCTCCGCCTCTTGACATGTCTGTCTTCTTGGTTGCGTATCCTTGCGGGCGTTCCACGATGGGTTGGCTGAATGTGTGTGCATATGCCCCTGGAAATGCAGATGGATCGCAGGATATCCACTTTGGACGTGTTTGATTATTTTATTGATCTGTTTTTGATGTCTCACAGCCGCCTCAAGTCGGATGAGTGGTGGACGGTTGGACGGTTGGACGATTGGACGGTTGGACGGACAGCTGTGTGTGAACTCAAGTGTACTGAAGCAGAGCACGAATCATTCGGATTGTGGGGAAATGACTACATATCCTTGGCAGTTTTGGGCTAAATAATTAATGTCCATTGAAATGTTATTATTTGATTAGCACCGTTCGCCCGCTGTGGGCATGCCACAGCAGATGACAACGGTGCGGCTCAGGTTGAGAGGTTTAGGGAAAGGATAGGAGGAAGGATGATGGGTTGGTTTGGTTTTCTTGGCAGATGAACACGATGCTTTGGGTGCCATCGAGGTCGGTCGTCTCCATTATATTCGCTGGAGTGATTCACAAGTGGGTCCAGGGGGGAGGATTCCCTGCGATTTGACTTGAGAACCATCATTAAGGTGGACAGGTTGATCGAAACCTAATTAGAAGCCATGTACTACCTCGTATTCCCAACAGTTCTCGAAGTTCTTCTGTAACCCGAGCCGTGGCTGGCACCTCTGTTGTGACATAACCCTCTGGCTTTGTTGAGGTTGGGACAATGTTCCGCACATCAAGGGGGAACCACGTTTTCTCTACACAACACATCATTTTTTGTTTGCCATGCTTTCCTTCGACTCATCTTTTCGCTTTAAATTCCCAAAAAATCACAGTGTCCCCCCAAATATATTGCCCCCCTCGCATTGGCCGAGACGATATAATTTCAATGTCACCAGCACACACATTTAAACTTCAGATGCCTTAAAGCGTTTTCGGTTTGGCATCTGGCCTGGCTAGCGCTTTGTGTCCGCATTGTGTCTCTTGCTCTTTTAAACATGACTGCTGCTGCTGCTCGCTTACTCGTTCATTGATTGTGTCCATCGACTTCATGAGGCTTCGTGCCGATGAATGAAACAAAGAAGAAACGAAAAAAAAACGAATGTAAACCATGTGATGTGACATCACACAGCCCGAACACTCGCGCACACCCCCACAATCAGATGGGAAATTAATTTTCTCATATTTTCTTTTCCTCGTCGTTTTTCTTCTTCTCTGTACACACCAGAGCTCAGCTGACTTGGTTGAGGAGGAGGAGGAAGGTTTTTTTTTCTCGTTTTTTTTTCTATTTTAAGAGGACATGAACTCGAAAATTTGCATAAGTATGGAATCGTTGGAGAGACGTATCAGAGACACCATACAGTTTTAATCGATAGCGAGCGCCGAGCAGCAGCAGCAGCAGTGACTGTGAGCAGAGTTGCCTCAGAGCTGAGCACTCGAAGAGGAGAAGCAGCACAAAGGGGAAATTTTGTGTAGTCTCTCTTGCCGGAGTGGAACTTCTCTTTTTTTTTCCCTCAATTTTTTGGTTCGATGATGGGAAAAGAAGGAAAAAAAGAATATGCTCACAGGTGATAGCAGAGAGTATTTGGAAGAAGTGATAGTTGAATTTTATGGAGGGGGGGGGGGATGTTATGAAATCCATGGTTGCTCAGCAATTAAACTTATCTCTCGCTCTTTCGCTCGCACACAACGAATTTGTTTCATCAGAAATGCTTCATGCATACGAATGTGAAGAAGGAGGTGAAACAGAGAGAAAGAAAAAAAGATACTGTGCCGGCGTAGTAGTCACCCAAACAACAACAAAAAAAAAATGAGCCAAACACACGTGGTCATCTGTCAGTGTTTTGTATTTACCATCGTGCCAGTGCTGACCACGTGGAGTTTGTACTCCAAAAAGCATGAGTGTTCCACGAGGTGCTCCAGCATTTCGCCACAAACTACAGGGAAACCTGTGTCATAATGCATGCGAGCACATGGATGGAGGAGGGAACACATGCGTTTAGAGCGACGCACATGTGCTCGATGGTCTGCCTAAAATATGGGTCAACGAGGAATGTGTTGAAAGTGTGTCGAAAGACATTTTTCTAATCATTTACTTACCCCTTCGTTCTTCCAGCACAGACCGGATAATAATGTTCTCATTTTTTCTTTCTTCATTTAACAGGTGGCGGTCGTGATCTCCAAACAGCAGTTACATACGCGAAAAATAGCGCTCACAACAATAAGAATTCGCTGTTAATATCCTCATCATCATCAGCAGTGACAGCACCAGCAGCAGCAACAATGGCAAACATGCAAAATGCCAATACAAAAGGTACCACAGGTAAATCACAACCTGCACAACAATTGCAATTAACACAGCAACAGCAGCAGCAGCTTTTACTGCAACAACAACAACAGCAACAGCTACCATCGTTGTCACAACTCCAGGCAGGCATTTCAATTAACCCAACTTTATCCGGGTTCGATGCTCTTAAGCAGCAAACATTGGCTCAGAGTAGGTTTTTTGTCTTAAATCTAGAGCCTGATATTCGTTCCTCCTCTTCTTCTTCATTTTTTTTTTTTATGTTGTGTTTTCTTGATCCTTTGGTTCCACTTCATTTGTTGTAAACTATTTTCATTTTTCAATGGATAAATATTACATTTAGCTGGACTGTCCTACGGAACGAGTGGCCTGCTGGGAAGCGCCGGCAGCAGTAGTAGCACCGGCAATGGCATCGGTAATGCCCTGAACAACATAAACTCTACGCAACTGATGAACATGGCCTTTGGAGGAGGACTACCAGCGTATTATCAGAACAATTCGATGGCGTCTATATTGGCGCAGAGTAAGTCCAGTAAAGTTGGTAGTTCACACCGAAGCCTGGTTGAATTTATTGTTTCTTTATCGCTTTTTCTTTTCTGTTTTCTCTGTATGGTTGCTTTGTTGTTTTTGTTTGCAATTAGAAGTCGATTTGTTTTTTTTTTTTTTTTTGAGTAGAAGGGGCCCGTTGAGAGGGCCCTTATTTATCATTTAGTAGCTCTTATTTGCGTTTGCCTTGCATGGCAAGTTTTGCGTCTGTTAAACGACGTGTGTGTTCCTATTAGTCATGACAAGTTGCCTCTGTTAACCGACGTGTGTTTCCTATTAGTCATGAGGTCGTTGTTTTTCTCTCTCCGAACGTAGTGAGCAAACGCAATCAGTTCAAGATCAGGGATGACTTTCTGTTGCTTACTAGAATACAGAGACTAGCTGGTCTTGGAGTTACAGGTGTTATTTCCGCGCGCCTACTCCCACTTGACCTCTACATGAAAGCTAACGCTTCTAAGAGTGCCATTAGAAGAAGCATTCAATCAAAATGCTGGCTCTCAAGTCCCATTGGACTAGACTACAAACAGAACAGTCCGTAAGTATACTATACACTACCTTGCATCGACTTTGAAATACCCTTCGTCAATATCATCAATATCTATCAATAATTCGAGAATCCAAGTGTATACTGATGGATCGAAGATGCAAACAGCCACAGGTGCAGGCATTTTCTCTCCGAACTGTTAAACATGCATTGCTCTTTTAGGATTCCAGGAGTATGGCAGTGTTTTTCAAGCGGTCCTGGCAGTTTTGTGCATAGTTTTCAAGGCATGGGCAGATATGTCTTTTCAACCCCCCTCGATTGGCCAGAGATCTCCGACCCCGGACGCACCGTTCTCGAGATATGCCCGATTTTCTAAAATATGTGCTTTTGCTAAGGAGCTTTTTTAAGGACCTTTGCCTACACGTTTTCCTACATAACTTTGCTTCTACTGGTCGGATTTCAAAAATTTTTGTCTCAAAAGAAGCGTCTTTTTAGGATGTCGCGTAAGCGACGAAAAACGCATAGTTCTCGAGATATCCAGAATGTCAACAATGTTGGAAATACCACCGGCTCACATTTCCATTCGCAACACTCGATAGCACTATGCTGGGTGCCAGGACACAGGAAGAAAGGCGGCCGTAATCGACCCATTCCAGGCAATCGAATGGATTCAACCACCACTGGCAGATGTCAGGAAGAAGGTGGATGATAAAAGTCTAGAACTAGCAAAAAAAATGTGGTTGGGGGCGTTAAATAGAGTTCTTGATTTTCTCCTTAGAGCTAGAAGATCTTTACGCCACCATGGAGGGGGATTTCTTATTAGTTGCCGTCCTTAGAGGACAGGCTTTCTCATAGGGCACTCGTAAGTATGAAGTGAGATCATTTGCGGTGAGCTCTATGTCGTCAACATTCTCTGTGTAAGGTGTTTAGTAAGTTTCCTCACTTCACACTTAAATCTTCCCAAGTCTGTGGTTTTGGGGTTTCTAAATTGATTGGCCTTTGCGCTTACAGCGTTGACCGTAAATGTTATGATTCTATGATCTGAGAACGATGGGGGATCGTGACACTTTCCAGCGGTTAACTGAGAGAGTTTTTGATTTGATACTCAGGATCGGGTCAATAACTTCTTGCCTATTGCTGGTCACGAAGGTGGGTTCCGTCACCAATGTTCTCAATGTTTAGGTTGTTAGTTAAGATTAAAATGTACTCTCTGCCGTTTGAGTCCGAGCTACGCCATACATTGTGATGAGAATTTGCATCACAGCCTAAGATAAGGTCCCATCTTTCTTTCTTGGCTTTACTGACAAGTTTCCTTGTACCTATTCGCTGCATCGTATGGCATGTAAGTCGATGCCATCAGCAGCGGGGAGTCGTGTTTTGGCTCTCGAATTTGACCGTGGTTTGGTCTTCGTCACTGAAAGTGGGTTAATTTCTTTCCTAGCTACAAGGATGCTATGGACCTCGTGGGCACGGAGAAAAGACTCTTCGGGATAAAGCAGTGTTGTCTAGACGCCCGACTAGACTCATGGTATAGCCGATGCAGTCCTTGATTGAATGCTTAGACTTAACTGAGGTATTCTAAAGAGACTGGTTGACAACCTTGTTCCATGCTTGTGTAGGGCGTCGTAATTTTTGATGCGTGCAGGTGCATTTCAGGCTTTGTTGAGAAAGTTGCTGAGAAAGAGTTAATGCTGGATAGACAGGACTGGCTGGGTACAAGAATACTAGGATGCTATGGACCGATATAAATAGAACTAAAACCGATAAACTCTTTAAGTGGCAAAAGCCTACTAAGGATGGTGGTCGGAGCCTGAAGTACATATGCAGAGGATGCGGCGATGTGGAAGAAAGAGGATCACTCCTCACTAGCCTCAGCCAACTGCGACACAGGACCAGGGAGAATTCTTCTTCCAGCACCTGCAAGAAATGAATAACATCTGACTATCTAACTTTTCATTGGGATGTCGGGCTGGCTGGACGAAGAGAGTTCAACAGAAACAACGAATACGACGTCTCGATGAGTGACATGCCCGTCTGTGTAGTACAATGCGTCCACACGGACCCAAGTGAGACGTGCTTCCGTCTGGAAGCAACCGCTTAAAGTTAAAGCGTGTCTCCCGACGCGAATTGTAACATAATTCCTAAGATTCCTAAGTCACGTCACAAATGAGCTCAAATTCTCGATTCAACGAAATGTAACACGAGGTCTGCGCTCACTCCACTCACATTCGCCCGAAATGACTTTTCAAAATAAACATTCCGATAGTTTGCTTGCAATTTTTGTAAACACTTGAATGCCTAGCTGGCTTGAGGGGTCGTTCCTTAGTTCTTTTTACATTCAAACCGCTTCTGTTAATTGATTCATTTAGTTTGCTTCTCGTCAATGAAAATCAATCCTTCACCATGACTACATCTCCTTCGTCGTTCCTTTGCAGTGGGTATGGCTGGCTTTGGCAATCTGCTGGCCCCCTCAGCGGCCACCTCGACTGGCAGAGCACAGCCGGCAACGCAACAAATGGCCCAAGATCCAATGGCTCGCATAAATCAGTATGTTCTGCAGAATATCCAAGCCCTGTTGGCGGCGAATCCCAGCTTCCTAACAAGTGGAATTCCCAACAAATTGCTCTCACAAATGTGGATGCAGGCCCCGATGAAGGTAAGCCTCCAGTGATCATGCATCTTTAGCGCAATCAAATAACATCACCCATTGCGCAGGTCAATCAAGTGGCTGAGGACGAAGAAGTCGACTACGAAGAGATGGGCGTGGCAGAGACCTACGCCGAATATTGGCCAGCCAAACGTAAGTGGTTTGTCTTCAGCAAATAATACACACGTTTTAACACACACACACACGTTTGCAGTCAAATTGGGTAAAAAACATCCCGATCCGGTTGTTGAGACAGCATCTCTTTCGTCAGTGGAACCGTGTGATGTATACTACAAAATGTCCATTCCACAGGAGACCATTCAGAGCGGTCAGTTGAGCGCTTTGCAATTGGAATCCATAACATACGCATCCCAGGCGCACGATCATCTGTTGCCAGACGGAAGTCGAGCCGGCTTTTTAATCGGTACTTAATGAGGAAAACAAACGATTGCCAATTCAGTCTAAAGCTTGTGTCTTTTCCAATGTTTAGGTGACGGTGCTGGTGTGGGAAAGGGTCGCACAATAGCGGGCATCATATTTGAGAACTATCTGAAAGGCCGCAAAAAGGCTCTCTGGATATCTGTGTCCAATGATCTCAAATACGACGCGGAACGTGATCTTCAGGATATTGGAGCGGCCAAGATCGACGTTCACGCCCTGAATAAGGTTAGTTCTGGGAGAGCTTCGCAAAGAACAACCACTGCAACCACTTCTCTTGTTCCTCTTGCAGTTTAAGTACGCAAAAATATCCTCGGATGTGAACAACAATTGCAAGCGTGGCGTGATATTCAGCACGTATTCAGCGCTCATCGGTGAATCGAACAACAAGACTGGCAAATACAAGTCGCGACTCAAGCAGTTGCTCCAGTGGTGCGGTGAGGACTTTGATGGGTTGATTGTCTTTGATGAGTGTCACAAGGCGAAGAATCTGTGCCCCGTTGGCTCGGGGAAGCCCACAAAAACCGGTTCCACTGTGCTGGAGCTGCAGAATAAATTGCCAAAGGCACGGGTGGTCTATGCATCTGCCACCGGTGCATCGGAACCGAAGAACATGGCATATATGGTTCGCCTGGGTATCTGGGGTCAGGGCACAGCATTTCCGACGTTCAATGATTTCATCATGGCCGTGGAAAAGAGGTAAGTTCGGCCTGACATTCAACTTTCGTTCGTCCACTTCACTGACACTTCACTTGCAGGGGCATTGGCGCCATGGAGATAGTCGCAATGGACATGAAGCTACGTGGCATGTACATTGCCCGGCAGCTTAGTTTCCACGGAGTTACATTCAAGATTGAAGAGGTCCCCTTGTCCACCGAATTCCGAAAGGTTTACGATGATTCTGTTGAGCTGGTAAGTGCCTTTGAATCTACTCCCTGCTTGAAGCACTTATTAGAGAGAGAAAAACCGTTCCACAGTGGGTAGAGGCAATGCAGAAGTTCACCGAGGCAGCCGAACTCATCGACGCCGAGAGCCGCATGAAGAAGACCATGTGGGGTCAGTTCTGGTCATCACATCAGCGGTTCTTCAAGTATCTGTGTATTGCGGCGAAAGTCAACCATGCAGTGCAAGTGGCACGCGAGGCAATCAAGTATGGCAAATGTGTGGTCATTGGTCTGCAATCGACCGGAGAGGCCAGAACTCTGGAGCAACTGGAGAGGGACGAGGGCGAGTTGAGTGACTTCGTGTCCACGGCCAAGTAAGTTTATTCGGAATCTCTCACAGGACAACTTTCTAACTGTAATCTTCATTCAAAGGGGCGTATTCCAGTCTTTGGTTGAAAAGCATTTTCCAGCCCCCGACAGGAATCGCATCAATCGAATTCTGGGCCTCAGCGCCAACAAGAAGACCCTGCAATCGATAATGGAAGAAAGTCAAAAGGAAACGGCAACAGTTGCGTCCACGTCCAAGCGAAAAGCCGCTCGTGTATCGGCCGGCAAGATGGCCGCAAAGAAGTCGCGTCGTCGTTCGTCCAGCGGCGAGGAGTTCGAGCACAACTCCGATGATTCTGACTTCAAATTGATGTCCGCCTCCGAATCGGAAGAATCCGATCACGGATCGGACAGCGGACAGAGTAGTGACTTCAATCCGTTCTATTCGGGCAGCGACAGTGATGCTGATCCGTGGGTGAATTCGCGCAAGAAGAAGAAAACAAAAGTGAAAACCACCACAACAACGGCGACGACGACGACGACGACAACAGCAACAACAGGGGCCGCAAAGAAAAAACCCGTTTCTACGCAGGACAAGATCCAGGAGCTTCTGCAGAAGAAGCAGGAGCAAAAGAACACAGTCACCCAAGTGGGCGTGAATGGCATTAAGCTGAACTACGGTCCACCGCCGAAGGATGCCATTGAACGGGCTTGCAGTATGAAGGAGGAGCTGCTGCGCAAGATCGACCGTCTCGGCGATAAGTTGCCGCCAAATACACTGGATCAGTTGATCGACGAACTGGGTGGTCCGGAGAATGTGGCCGAAATGACTGGCCGCAAGGGGCGTGTGGTTCAATCGGATGACGGTTCCATTCAGTACGAATCCCGATCGGAGCAGGATGTTCCCTTGGAGACACTGAATTTGACTGAAAAACAACGATTCATGGACGGCGAGAAGGACGTTGCCATTATATCAGAGGCTGCGTCCAGCGGTATCTCCTTGCAGAGCGATCGACGTGTACGGAATCAGCGCAGACGAGTGCACATCACGTTGGAGCTGCCGTGGTCCGCAGATCGAGCTATTCAGCAATTCGGTCGTACGCATCGATCCAATCAAGTGAACGCACCAGAGTATATTTTCCTGATCTCAGACTTGGCCGGTGAACGGCGGTTCGCATCGACCGTGGCCAAGCGCTTGGAATCGTTGGGTGCGCTGACACACGGCGATCGACGTGCAACCGAAACCAGAGATCTGTCGCAATTCAATATCGACAACAAGTACGGTCGAACTGCTCTGGAAACCGTAATGAAGACCATCATGGGCTATGAGTCCCCACTAGTTGCCCCACCCACCGATTATAAGGGGGACTTCTTCAAGGACATTGCCGGTGCACTGGTTGGCGTCGGAATCATCGTGAACAGCGAGAGTAATCCGGGCGTGTTGAGCCTGGACAAGGACTACAATAACATTTCGAAGTTCTTGAACAGAATCCTCGGGATGCCGGTTGAATTGCAAAATCGACTGTTCAAGTATTTCACCGACACGCTGAATGCGATCATTAACCAGGCGAAGAAGGGCGGTCGCTTTGACTTGGGCATTCTGGGTAAGAGACAGTGCAGTTGATTTGGTCAAATTTGTGTAATGAGCTTTCATGGGTATTCCGTAGATCTGGGTGCGGCCGGCGAGAACGTCACACGCGTGAAGTTACTGAAATTCATCCGTAAGCACGCGACTGGCACGGCGCCCACTGAACTGCACACAGTTCGGGTGGAACGGGGTATGATTTGGCAGGAGGCTCTCGACAAGTGAGTAACGTATTAAACAACAATCGGACCGTTTGTGTACACACTTGTTCGCCGGTGAATTGTTTACTAAATATCGCCCGATTCTAGGTATGCCGATCTGATCAGCGAGAAAGAAGGATTCTATCTGTCCCATCAACTGCGCAACAATAAACGCACAGCAATTCTTGCCGTTGAAATCGAAACACCACCGGCGCAGCAAAAGAAGAAGGGCGACCTCAAGCCGAGCAAAAAGGACATCATGTTTCAGGTGTTTCGTCCGAATACTGGCCTTCAGGTGCGGCCAGAATCTCTGGTCGAAATCGAGAAGAAATACAAGAAGGTCAAGATGGAGGAGGCTGAAACACACTGGACGCAACAGTATGACGCGTCTGTGAACACATGCTCGCATGCATACTGGAATGGCAACTGTAGAAATGTAAATATGGGACAAGAGTGTGAGGTGAGTTCATAAAATAGAAGACATTTGTGAATGAATTTCGTCTAAAGACATCCCGTTTTGTTTCGTTAAAGGTTGGCTTGCGACAGCGTCTGTACACAGTGCTCGGCGGATCTGTACTCTCAGTTTGGACGCGCGTTGAGAATATCCTCTCGATGCGCAGCACGATAAACAATAAAATGCAAGTGATCCGCTTGAAAACCACCGAAGGAGAGAAAATTGTCGGAACGCTTATACCAAAAACCTGCTCCGATATTCTCGTTCAAGACTTGAAGTCTGACGCTGAAAAGGTGGAGGAAACCTTTTACCAGAAGGCTTAAATGAACGCTTAAACCCACAGCACATGCAATCGAACCTATTAGCCGAGATTGAGAGGAGAGATTTCTTTTGATTGTTGACATCCTATTTTAGAATCAGAATCAGTTTTCTTCGTTTTTGTTTTTTTTTCACCCGACTTTTAAGATGGGTGCCTCCATTATTCACTACACAGTTTCAGTTTGATTAAAAGCATTTTGAACACATCCCTACAACCGCCCCTCCTCACCCTTGGGAACTCAATCATCCACTCCAAGCCGCCCAACCGCCCTCAAAAAACAGAAAATGAATTCAATCCTGGGATGATTCGCCCCCGCGAAGAAGAGAGGAGAGACCTATTTTCAAAAAACACCTAGATCTAGCGCTAATATCTTGATTATTTCTTAATTTAACTAGTTAGGATTACATCCTAAATTGAATGTGATTTTTTTTATATTAAAGAGTATAAAACTTTCTTAAATTTATTCATCAACGAAATAAATTTACAAAAAAGATCTGTTGAACAAAAAAAAAACAACAACATACCTTGCGAGAGCAGACAAGAGAATTCGAGTTTTCTTTCATTTATTATTATTATTTTCTCTTTTGTATCTTTTATTTATTTACTAAGTATATACACAGACAAACATTAATCTTAACTATACCGTATACATATTATGTGTAAGGAGGAAGCAAACGCAAATGTTGTTCGGTTTTCCTTTTTCTTAAGAACCTAAGAAACTTTGTTTTACTTGAATTAAATAATTTTAAATATAAGAAGTATTTAAAGTGAAGACGTGCAATGTTTTATTTAAAGGGCCGATGTTGAATGTGAACCATGCCTAAACGTCAAGTTTTTTTTGCCAACCGCTGTTTCTCAAGAGGCTCAAGAGGCAATCAAGTAATAGAGCCATCTCTTGAAGGACCAAGCTGACCTTATATATAAGACCAGACAGTCCTGCTGTACGGCGATGGTGCTTGGGACAATCTCAAAAGCGTATGAGGAAGTCTTTGGTCTCTTCCAGAGAATTTTCGGTCCTGGTTGCGTTGCGCAGTTTTTGGAGGAGAAGATTCAACAACGAACTGTATGGGCGGCACAGCGACATGAGTCTAGTCAGACGTCTACGGATCGAACGTCTAAGGTGGCTAGGCCATGTAGAGCGTATGGACAACTCCAGCTCCGGCCCGAAGAGTCTTCGAACTCCGAACCGACGCAATAGAGGACGCCTGCGTGTAAGGTTATTCAGATGAGTTGGGGAGTGGCGTTTCGAGGCGTCTAAGGAGCAGAATGAGCGATTTCGAGTCGAACAGGTAGTATTCAAACGTTTTAATTACAAAATAGACAGTCTGTTCTTTGACTCCGAACATGTGGCACAACGCAACAGAAGAGGGCCGCGTCTAAGGTGGCGCACCCAGGTGGGGAAGGACTTCAGCTAACTTGGCGTGCGAGGAGACAGCTGGCCGGAGATAGTGCTAATTAGGGGAGGCTCGTTGGTTGAGGCCCAGGTCCACCCCTGACTGTAGCGCCAAATAAAGAAGAAGTCTGTTCTTTGAACGGGAAGGGCTATGCTCCGATGGCTTGGCCACGTGGCACGAATGTCCTCATCCTCACGAGACTTTAGGCGTGCATTGAATGCGATTCCACTCCGAACCTGTGGCTGCGTCTAAGGTGGTGCACGCAGGTGGAGAAGGACTTCAACCAACTTGTCGTGCGACCCTGGAGGCAGTTGAGGCCCAGGTCCATCCCGGACTGTAGCGCCAAATAAAGAAGAAGAAAAAGAATGTGTGTATGTATATATAGGCTGCTGAAGAAATAGTCGCCTAGCGTACTTCTCCCTGTTCTTGCAAGGGCTGGACAAGTGGGACGACAAGGGAGGTAGTGTAGCGTGATTTCTACCTCGTTTGCGGGGAGGGGGAAGTATATCAGCTGTTCGCAAGCTGTTCACAAGAGCTTACTCCGTATTCACAGACACGGGGTGAAAATCCCATAAAAAAACGCTATCAGATGGAATCAAGGGGAGCAATTGAGGTAGAGATAGGATATCTCCTTGCTCTTTTATTTCTGGTTTCTACTTCTTTCTCATCTCTGCAGCTTCTGTACACTTAATTGAAGTAAGGAGAGGGGTCTAGAGGGTGTACTGGCGATTTCGTTGCTACCTAAAGAGAGGGGAACCAGTACGGTCAACACCAGTCCAGCTACAGTGAACGCTAATCGCAGAATTCATGACATATGTGCCTTGTTGCTGGATTGACCTCTTGTGCATTTCCTCTCATTCCACAGCAGTGGAATAAGCAGCTATGTGTGTTATTTTTTTGTGTGATCCCTTCTGTCTCATCTCCCTTGACCACTTTATATTTACATAAATCGACGACAGCGTATTTAGCGCGTGCAAAAGCCGCCTAAGTTCTACTCGAACCATTTCCCTGAAAAGCTTACCGCTCCGTGCATTGAAATATGAAGTTGGACAGCAGAAATCTCATTGGCCCATTAGCTCAGTTGGTTAGAGCGTCGTGCTAATAACGCGAAGGTCGTGGGTTCGATCCCCCCATGGGCCAGACCATCGTTTTTTGCTTTTTCTTTTTGTTAATCTCTTTTCTCTCTTCCATTTAAACAACTCGCACTTGATTGGGATGTTTCTTTATTTTTCCTTTGTAAAACATTTGTACGCAATACAATGACAATAGAATCCCTCAACATCCACTACATACATCAATAACCTAGGGAATGGAACATAAAGTTGGAGGAGGGGTGGTAATATTGACAAAAAAAAAAAAGAAAAGGAAAGGCGTTATTGTCTTAGACATAAAATACAACACACAACAACACTGATTAGTAAAACTCGTGCCTAACGCACGAAGCGAACAGTGAAGTATTTCTCTTTGGTCCACAATGGTATCGTCATTTCCCGGCTTAACCTAGTTCTTAGTCTATTTGCTTAACTAGAATCTCCAATTTGATGTGCGGCGATTCGACGGGGAGCACAGGCGTTCCATGCTCATCGGTGTACTTGGCATAGTACATTTCATGGAGTACATCGAAGCCACAAGATTTCACTATTTTCTGTGAGAACATTCCCGTGGCATCAGCTTTCACTAACTGAAATGGAAAAAAAAAAACAATTAAATATTCCACAGTTCGTTGGTTAGATTCATTCCCTCACTTTGAAGCCACAATTTTTGGCTAAGACCGTACTGCGTCTGACCAACTCCTTAGCAATGCCCTGTCCACGGAATCTGGCATCGACTGATAGGATTCTCAAGTCAAACAATTTGTTCACGTTGTAACTCTCGAATAGGTTATACTTGAGATTTTGTCCGTAGATTAGGTTGAAGATTTTCTTGAAGTTTGCATCGTTGCTCGTGTTGATTTTATTCTGTGAGCTCTCCATGTCGCCGGGCAGCAGGATTCCATTGAGGACAACTCCTGCGATCTGAAAGTCGTCGAGTGAATTCAGAGAGATCGTATCGTTTAGCATAATCATACCTCATCGTTACTGGTGACTGCCATTATACTAAGGTTATCCGCTAGTGTTGCCATGCTGAGGTCTTCAAGCTCAGCGTGACCATAGCCCTTTTGGCATAATCCAGCTGCTTTGTTTAGCGGTTCGTCGGCAAAGAACGTCTCCCTCAAATGTTGTATGACTTCGTGAAACCGCTCCGGTGGAATATTTTTATATTCCATCGTAAGACCTGCAATTGAAATATGCTATCAGATAAGGAATATAACAGGAAAAAACTGTCGAATAATCTAGGTGGCGATTTCGATGTCTTCAGATGCACTCCAGTCAACTTCAGGTCAACCATTTCAGGTCACCCATCTCCGACATTTTTCCCAACTTTCTTCTGGCCGTGTCGGCATAAAAGGGGGGGACAAAATAAGCGTCTTTGTGTGCTGAATCCAACGTAACAAATCGCATCTCAAACAACCGAGCCGATATGTGGCCAATTTACTAATTAAAACTATTTCACGTCACTGCTTCCGACGCTTTTTCCGAAACTATTTTTTGCTAACTTCTATTGGTCGTAGCGGCATGCTTGATGGCTCAAAATAAGCGTCTTTGCAACACGCTTATATCCGTAAAATGGCGTAAGAGATGAATTGCAACCCCGAAAAACGCACAGTTTTCAAGATGTTATGTACTAAAACGTGTAGGAAAACGTGTAGGCAAAGGTCCTTAAAAAAGCTCCTTAGCAAAAGCACATATTTTAGAAAATCGGGCATATCTCGAGGACGGTGCGTCCGCGGTCGGAGATCTTTGGCCAATCGAGGGGGATTGAAAAGACATATCTGCCCATGCCAATTTTTTTTGCTACCCCCACCAGGAGCCTGGAAAATCACTTCTTTTAGAGAACCGGGCATATCTTGAAAACGGTGCGTCCGGGGTCGGAGATCTCTTGTCCATCGATAGAGGTTGAAAAGGCGCATCTGACCATGCCAACGTTTTTTTGATACCCCCACCAGGAGCTTAGAAAAGTAGCCGAAAAGATCCATCAAAATGGAAAATCGCGAATATCTCGAAAACTATGCGTTTTTCGGCGATGCAATTCATCTCTTACGCGAATTTTGCCCTAAATCCTCGCTGAAAAGACGCTTCTTTTAAGACAGACATTTTTGAAATCCGACCAGTAGAAGCAAAGTTATGTAGGAAAACGTGTAGGCAAAGGTCCTTAAAAAAGCTCCTTAGCAAAAGCACATATTTTAGAAAATCGGGCATATCTCGAGAACGGTGCGTCCGGGGTCGGAGATCTCTGGCCAATCGAGGGGGGTTGAAAAGACATATCTGCCCATGCCAATTTTTTTTTGCTACCCCCACCAGGAGCCTGGAAAATCACTTCTTTTAGAGAACCGGGCATATCTTGAAAACGGTGCGTCCGGGGTCGGAGATCTCTTGTTCATCGATAGAGGTTGAAAAGGCGCATCTGACCATGCCAACGTTTTTTTGATACCCCCACCAGGAGCTTAGAAAAGTAGCCGAGAAGATCCATCAAAATGGAAAATCGCGAATATCTCGAAAACTATGCGTTTTTCGGCGATGCAATTCATCTCTTACGCGAATTTTGCCCTAAATCCTCGCTGAAAAGACGCTTCTTTTAAGACAGAAATTTTTGAAATCCGACCAGTAGAAGCAAAGTTATGTAGGAAAACGTGTAGGCAAAGGTCCTTAAAAAAGCTTCTTAGCAAAAGCACATATTTTAGAAAATCGGGCATATATCGAGAACGGTGCGTCCGGGGTCGGAGATCTCTGGCCAATCGAGGGGGGTTGAAAAGACATATCTGCCCATGCCAATTTTTTTTTGCTACCCCCACCAGGAGCTTCTTTTAGAGAACCGGGCATATCTTGAAAACGGTGCGTCCGGGGTCGGAGATCTCTTGTCCATCGATAGAGGTTGAAAAGGCGCATCTGACCATGCCAACGTTTTTTTGATACCCCCACCAGGAGCTTAGAAAAGTAGCCGAGAAGATCCATCAAAATGGAAAATCGCGAATATCTGGAAAACTATGCGTTTTTCGGCGATGCAATTCATCTCTTACGCGAATTTTTACCTAAATCCTCGCTGAAAAGACGCTTCTTTTAAGACAGAAATTTTTGAAATCCGACCAGTAGAAGCAATGTTATGTAGGAAAACGTGTACACAAAGGTCCTTAAAAAAGCTTCTTAGCAAAAGCACATATTTTAGAAAATCGGGCATATATCGAGAACGGTGCGTCCGGGGTCGGAGATCTCTGGCCAATCGAGGGGGGTTGAAAAGACATATCTGCCCATGCCAATTTTTTTTTGCTACCCCCACCAGGAGCCTGGAAAATCACTTCTTTTAGAGAACCGGGCATATCTTGAAAACGGTGCGTCCGGGGTCGGAGATCTCTTGTCCATCGATAGAGGTTGAAAAGGCGCATCTGACTATGCCAACGTTTTTTTGCTACCCCCACCAGGAGCTTAGAAAAGTAGCCGAGAAGATCCATCAAAATGGAAAATCGCGAATATCTCGAAAACTATGCGTTTTTCGGCGATGCAATTCATCTCTTATGCGAATTTTGCCCTAAATCCTCGCTGAAAAGACGCTTCTTTTAAGACAGAAATTTTTGAAATCCGACCAGTAGAAGCAAAGTTATGTAGGAAAACGTGTAGGCAAAGGTCCTTAAAAAAGCTCCTTAGCAAAAGCACATATTTTAGAAAATCGGGCATATCTCGAGAACGGTGAGTCCGGGGTCGGAGATCTCTGGCCAATCGAGAGGGGTTGAAAAGACATATCTGCCCATGCCATTTTTTTTTTGCTACCCCCACCAGGAGCCTGGAAAATCACTTCTTTTAGAGAACCGGGCATATCTTGAAAACGGTGCGTCCGGGGTCGTAGATCTCTTGTCCATCGATAGAGGTTGAAAAGGCACATCTGACCATGCCAACGTTTTTTTGATACCCCCACCAGGAGCTTAGAAAAGTAGCCGAGAAGATCCATCAAAATGGAAAATCGCGAATATCTCGAAAACTATGCGTTTTTCGGCGATGCAATTCATCTCTTAAGCGAATTTTGCCCTAAATCCTCGCTGAAAAGACGCTTCTTTTAAGACAGAAATTTTTGAAATCCGACCAGTAGAAGCAAAGTTATGTAGGAAAACGTGTAGGCAAAGGTCCTTAAAAAAGCTCCTTAGCAAAAGCACATATTTTAGAAAATCGGGCATATCTCGAGAACGGTGCGTCCGGGGTCGGAGATCTCTGGCCAATCGAGGGGGGTTGAAAAGACATATCTGCCCATGTCAATTTTTTTTTGCTACCCCCACCAGGAGCCTGGAAAATCACTTCTTTTAGAGAACCGGGCATATCTTGAAAACGGTGCGTCCGGGGTCGGAGATCTCTTGTCCATCGATAGAGGTTGAAAAGGCGCATCTGACCATGCCAACGTTTTTTTGATACCCCCACCAGGAGCTTAGAAAAGTAGCCGAGAAGATCCATCAAAATGGAAAATCGCGAATATCTCGAAAACTATGCGTTTTTCGGCGATGCAATTCATCTCTTACGCGAATTTTGCCCTAAATCCTCGCTGAAAAGACGCTTCTTTTAAGACAGAAATTTTTGAAATCCGACCAGTAGAAGCAAAGTTATGTAGGAAAACGTGTAGGCAAAGGTCCTTAAAAAAGCTCCTTAGCAAAAGCACATATTTTAGAAAATCGGGCATATCTCGAGAACGGTGCGTCCGGGGTCGGAGATCTCTGGCCAATCGAGGGGGGTTGAAAAGACATATCTGCCCATGCCAATTTTTTTTTGCTACCCCCACCAGGAGCCTGGAAAATCACTTCTTTTAGAGAACCGGGCATATCTTGAAAACGGTGCGTCCGGGGTCGGAGATCTCTTGTCCATCGATAGAGGTTGAAAAGGCGCATCTGACCATGCCAACGTTTTTTTGATACCCCCACCAGGAGCTTAGAAAAGTAGCCGAGAAGATCCATCAAAATGGAAAATCGCGAATATCTCGAAAACTATGCGTTTTTCGGCGATGCAATTCATCTCTTACGCGAATTTTGCCCTAAATCCTCGCTGAAAAGACGCTTCTTTTAAGACAGAAATTTTTGAAATCCGACCAGTAGAAGCAAAGTTATGTAGGAAAACGTGTAGGCAAAGGTCCTTAAAAAAGCTCCTTAGCAAAAGCACATATTTTAGAAAATCGGGCATATCTCGAGAACGGTGCGTCCGGGGTCGGAGATCTCTGGCCAATCGAGGGGGGTTGAAAAGACATATCTGCCCATGCCAATTTTTTTTTGCTACCCCCACCAGGAGCCTGGAAAATCACTTCTTTTAGAGAACCGGGCATATCTTGAAAACGGTGCTTCCGGGTCGGAGATGTCTTGTCCATCGATAGAGGTTGAAAAGGCGCATCTGACCATGCCAACGTTTTTTTGATACCCCCACCAGGAGCTTAGAAAAGTAGCCGAGAAGATCCATCAAAATGGAAAATCGCGAATATCTCGAAAACTATGCGTTTTTCGGCGATGCAATTCATCTCTTACGCGAATTTTGCCCTAAATCCTCGCTGAAAAGACGCTTCTTTTGAGACCGAAATTTTTGAAATCCGACCAGTAGAAGCAAAGTTATGTAGGAAAACGTGTAGGCAAAGGTCCTTAAAAAAGCTCCTTAGCAAAAGCACATATTTTAGAAAATCGGGCATATCTCGAGAACGGTGCGTCCGGGGTCGGAGATCTCTGGCCAATCGAGGGGGGTTGAAAAGACATATCTGCCCATGCCAATTTTTTTTTGCTACCCCCACCAGGAGCCTGGAAAATCACTTCTTTTAGAGAACCGGGCATATCTTGAAAACGGTGCGTCCGGGGTCGGAGATGTCTTGTCCATCGATAGAGGTTGAAAGGACGCATCTGACCATGCCAACGTTTTTTTGATACCCCCACCAGGAGCTTAGAAAAGTAGCCGAGAAGATCCATCAAAATGGAAAATCGCGAATATCTCGAAAACTATGCGTTTTTCGGCGATGCAATTCATCTCTTACGCGAATTTTGCCCTAAATCCTCGCTGAAAAGACGCTTCTTTTAAGACAGAAATTTTTGAAATCCGACCAGTAGAAGCAAAGTTATGTAGGAAAACGTGTAGGCAAAGGTCCTTAAAAAAGCTTCTTAGCAAAAGCACATATTTTAGAAAATCGGGCATATATCGAGAACGGTGCGTCCGGGGTCGGAGATCTCTGGCCAATCGAGGGGGGTTGAAAAGACATATCTGCCCATGCCAATTTTTTTTTGCTACCCCCACCAGGAGCCTGGAAAATCACTTCTTTTAGAGAACCGGGCATATCTTGAAAACGGTGCGTCCGGGGTCGGAGATCTCTTGTCCATCGATAGAGGTTGAAAAGGCGCATCTGACCATGCCAACGTTTTTTTGATACCCCCACCAGGAGCTTAGAAAAGTAGCCGAGAAGATCCATCAAAATGGAAAATCGCGAATATCTCGAAAACTATGCGTTTTTCGGCGATGCAATTCATCTCTTACGCGAATTTTGCCCTAAATCCTCGCTGAAAAGACGCTTCTTTTAAGACAGAAATTTTTGAAATCCGACCAGTAGAAGCAAAGTTATGTAGGAAAACGTGTAGGCAAAGGTCCTTAAAAAAGCTTCTTAGCAAAAGCACATATTTTAGAAAATCGGGCATATATCGAGAACGGTGCGTCCGGGGTCGGAGATCTCTGGCCAATCGAGGGGGTTGAAAAGACATATCTGCCCATGCCAATTTTTTTTTGCTACCCCCACCAGGAGCCTGGAAAATCACTTCTTTTAGAGAACCGGGCATATCTTGAAAACGGTGCGTCCGGGGTCGGAGATCTCTTGTCCATCGATAGAGGTTGAAAAGGCGCATCTGACCATGCCAACGTTTTTTTGATACCCCCACCAGGAGCTTAGAAAAGTAGCCGAGAAGATCCATCAAAATGGAAAATCGCGAATATCTGGAAAACTATGCGTTTTTCGGCGATGCAATTCATCTCTTACGCGAATTTTGACCTAAATCCTCGCTGAAAAGACGCTTCTTTTAAGACAGAAATTTTTGAAATCCGACCAGTAGAAGCAAAGTTATGTAGGAAAACGTGTAGGCAAAGGTCCTTAAAAAAGCTCCTTAGCAAAAGCACATATTTTAGAAAATCGGGCATATCTCGAGAACGGTGCGTCCGGGGTCGGAGATCTCTGGCCAATCGAGGGGGGTTGAAAAGACATATCTGCCCATGCCAATTTTTTTTTGCTACCCCCACCAGGAGCCTGGAAAATCACTTCTTTTAGAGAACCGGGCATATCTTGAAAACGGCGCGTCCGGGGTCGGAGATCTCTTGTCCATCGATAGAGGTTGAAAGGGCGCATCTGACCATGCCAACGTTTTTTTGATACCCCCACCAGGAGCTTAGAAAAGTAGCCGAGAAGATCCATCAAAATGGAAAATCGCGAATATCTCGAAAACTATGCGTTTTTCGGCGATGCAATTCATCTCTTACGCGAATTTTGCCCTAAATCCTCGCTGAAAAGACGCTTCTTTTAAGACAGAAATTTTTGAAATCCGACCAGTAGAAGCAATGTTATGTAGGAAAACGTGTAGGCAAAGGTCCTTAAAAAAGCTTCTTAGCAAAAGCACATATTTTAGAAAATCGGGCATATATCGAGAACGGTGCGTCCGGGGTCGGAGATCTCTGGCCAATCGAGGGGGGTTGAAAAGACATATCTGCCCATGCCAATTTTTTTTTGCTACCCCCACCAGGAGCCTGGAAAATCACTTCTTTTAGAGAACCGGGCATATCTTGAAAACGGTGCGTCCGGGGTCGGAGATCTCTTGTCCATCGATAGAGGTTGAAAAGGCGCATCTGACTATGCCAACGTTTTTTTGCTACCCCCACCAGGAGCTTAGAAAAGTAGCCGAGAAGATCCATCAAAATGGAAAATCGCGAATATCTCGAAAACTATGCGTTTTTCGGCGATGCAATTCATCTCTTACGCGAATTTTGCCCTAAATCCTCGCTGAAAAGACGCTTCTTTTAAGACAGAAATTTTTGAAATCCGACCAGTAGAAGCAATGTTATGTAGGAAAACGTGTAGGCAAAGGTCCTTAAAAAAGCTTCTTAGCAAAAGCACATATTTTAGAAAATCGGGCATATATCGAGAACGGTGCGTCCGGGGTCGGAGATCTCTGGCCAATCGAGGGGGGTTGAAAAGACATATCTGCCCATGCCAATTTTTTTTTCTACCCCCACCAGGAGCCTGGAAAATCACTTCTTTTAGAGAACCGGGCATATCTTGAAAACGGTGCGTCCGGGGTCGGAGATCTCTTGTCCATCGATAGAGGTTGAAAAGGCGCATCTGACTATGCCAACGTTTTTTTGCTACCCCCACCAGGAGCTTAGAAAAGTAGCCGAGAAGATCCATCAAAATGGAAAATCGCGAATATCTCGAAAACTATGCGTTTTTCGGCGATGCAATTCATCTCTTACGCGAATTTTGCCCTAAATCCTCGCTGAAAAGACGCTTCTTTTAAGACAGAAATTTTTGAAATCCGACCAGTAGAAGCAAAGTTATGTAGGAAAACGTGTAGGCAAAGGTCCTTAAAAAAGCTTCTTAGCAAAAGCACATATTTTAGAAAATCGGGCATATATCGAGAACGGTGCGTCCGGGGTCGGAGATCTCTGGCCAATCGAGGGGGTTGAAAAGACATATCTGCCCATGCCAATTTTTTTTTGCTACCCCCACCAGGAGCCTGGAAAATCACTTCTTTTAGAGAACCGGGCATATCTTGAAAACGGTGCGTCCGGGGTCGGAGATCTCTTGTCCATCGATAGAGGTTGAAAAGGCGCATCTGACCATGCCAACGTTTTTTTGATACCCCCACCAGGAGCTTAGAAAAGTAGCCGAGAAGATCCATCAAAATGGAAAATCGCGAATATCTGGAAAACTATGCGTTTTTCGGCGATGCAATTCATCTCTTACGCGAATTTTGACCTAAATCCTCGCTGAAAAGACGCTTCTTTTAAGACAGAAATTTTTGAAATCCGACCAGTAGAAGCAAAGTTATGTAGGAAAACGTGTAGGCAAAGGTCCTTAAAAAAGCTCCTTAGCAAAAGCACATATTTTAGAAAATCGGGCATATCTCGAGAACGGTGCGTCCGGGGTCGGAGATCTCTGGCCAATCGAGGGGGGTTGAAAAGACATATCTGCCCATGCCAATTTTTTTTTGCTACCCCCACCAGGAGCCTGGAAAATCACTTCTTTTAGAGAACCGGGCATATCTTGAAAACGGCGCGTCCGGGGTCGGAGATCTCTTGTCCATCGATAGAGGTTGAAAGGGCGCATCTGACCATGCCAACGTTTTTTTGATACCCCCACCAGGAGCTTAGAAAAGTAGCCGAGAAGATCCATCAAAATGGAAAATCGCGAATATCTCGAAAACTATGCGTTTTTCGGCGATGCAATTCATCTCTTACGCGAATTTTGCCCTAAATCCTCGCTGAAAAGACGCTTCTTTTAAGACAGAAATTTTTGAAATCCGACCAGTAGAAGCAATGTTATGTAGGAAAACGTGTAGGCAAAGGTCCTTAAAAAAGCTTCTTAGCAAAAGCACATATTTTAGAAAATCGGGCATATATCGAGAACGGTGCGTCCGGGGTCGGAGATCTCTGGCCAATCGAGGGGGGTTGAAAAGACATATCTGCCCATGCCAATTTTTTTTTGCTACCCCCACCAGGAGCCTGGAAAATCACTTCTTTTAGAGAACCGGGCATATCTTGAAAACGGTGCGTCCGGGGTCGGAGATCTCTTGTCCATCGATAGAGGTTGAAAAGGCGCATCTGACTATGCCAACGTTTTTTTGCTACCCCCACCAGGAGCTTAGAAAAGTAGCCGAGAAGATCCATCAAAATGGAAAATCGCGAATATCTCGAAAACTATGCGTTTTTCGGCGATGCAATTCATCTCTTACGCGAATTTTGCCCTAAATCCTCGCTGAAAATACGCTTCTTTTAAGACAGAAATTTTTGAAATCCGACCAGTAGAAGCAAAGTTATGTAGGAAAACGTGTAGGCAAAGGTCCTTAAAAAAGCTCCTTAGCAAAAGCACATATTTTAGAAAATCGGGCATATCTCGAGAACGGTGAGTCCGGGGTCGGAGATCTCTGGCCAATCGAGGGGGGTTGAAAAGACATATCTGCCCATGCCAATTTTTTTTTGCTACCCCCACCAGGAGCCTGGAAAATCACTTCTTTTAGAGAACCGGGCATATCTTGAAAACGGTGCGTCCGGGGTCGGAGATGTCTTGTCCATCGATAGAGGTTGAAAGGGCGCATCTGACCATGCCAACGTTTTTTTGATACCCCCACCAGGAGCTTAGAAAAGTAGCCGAGAAGATCCATCAAAATGGAAAATCGCGAATATCTCGAAAACTATGCGTTTTTCGGCGATGCAATTCATCTCTTACGCGAATTTTGCCCTAAATCCTCGCTGAAAAGACGCTTCTTTTAAGACAGAAATTTTTGAAATCCGACCAGTAGAAGCAATGTTATGTAGGAAAACGTGTAGGCAAAGGTCCTTAAAAAAGCTTCTTAGCAAAAGCACATATTTTAGAAAATCGGGCATATATCGAGAACGGTGCGTCCGGGGTCGGAGATCTCTGGCCAATCGAGGGGGGTTGAAAAGACATATCTGCCCATGCCAATTTTTTTTTCTACCCCCACCAGGAGCCTGGAAAATCACTTCTTTTAGAGAACCGGGCATATCTTGAAAACGGTGCGTCCGGGGTCGGAGATCTCTTGTCCATCGATAGAGGTTGAAAAGGCGCATCTGACTATGCCAACGTTTTTTTGCTACCCCCACCAGGAGCTTAGAAAAGTAGCCGAGAAGATCCATCAAAATGGAAAATCGCGAATATCTCGAAAACTATGCGTTTTTCGGCGATGCAATTCATCTCTTACGCGAATTTTGCCCTAAATCCTCGCTGAAAAGACGCTTCTTTTAAGACAGAAATTTTTGAAATCCGACCAGTAGAAGCAAAGTTATGTAGGAAAACGTGTAGGCAAAGGTCCTTAAAAAAGCTCCTTAGCAAAAGCACATATTTTAGAAAATCGGGCATATCTCGAGAACGGTGAGTCCGGGGTCGGAGATCTCTGGCCAATCGAGGGGGGTTGAAAAGACATATCTGCCCATACCATTTTTTTTTTGCTACCCCCACCAGGAGCCTGGAAAATCACTTCTTTTAGAGAACCGGGCATATCTTGAAAACGGTGCGTCCGGGGTCGGAGATCTCTTGTCCATCGATAGAGGTTGAAAAGGCGCATCTGACCATGCCAACGTTTTTTTGATACCCCCACCAGGAGCTTAGAAAAGTAGCGGAGAAGATCCATCAAAATGGAAAATCGCGAATATCTCGAAAACTATGCGTTTTTCGGCGATGCAATTCATCTCTTACGCGAATTTTGCCCTAAATCCTCGCTGAAAAGACGCTTCTTTTAAGACAGAAATTTTTGAAATCCGACCAGTAGAAGCAAAGTTATGTAGGAAAACGTGTAGGCAAAGGTCCTTAAAAAAGCTCCTTAGCAAAAGCACATATTTTAGAAAATCGGGCATATCTCGAGAACGGTGCGTCCGGGGTCGGAGATCTCTGGCCAATCGAGGGGGGTTGAAAAGACATATCTGCCCATGCCAATTTTTTTTTGCTACCCCCACCAGGAGCCTGGAAAATCACTTCTTTTAGAGAACCGGGCATATCTTGAAAACGGTGCGTCCGGGGTCGGAGATCTCTTGTCCATCGATAGAGGTTGAAAAGGCGCATCTGACCATGCCAACGTTTTTTTGATACCCCCACCAGGAGCTTAGAAAAGTAGCCGAGAAGATCCATCAAAATGGAAAATCGCGAATATCTCGAAAACTATGCGTTTTTCGGCGATGCAATTCATCTCTTACGCGAATTTTGCAATAAATCCTCGCTGAAAAGACGCTTCTTTTAAGACAGAAATTTTTGAAATCCGACCAGTAGAAGCAAAGTTATGTAGGAAAACGTGTAGGCAAAGGTCCTTAAAAAAGCTCCTTAGCAAAAGCACATATTTTAGAAAATCGGGCATATCTCGAGAACGGTGCGTCCGGGGTCGGAGATCTCTGGCCAATCGAGGGGGGTTGAAAAGACATATCTGCCCATGCCAATTTTTTTTTACTACCCCCACCAGGAGCCTGGAAAATCAATTCTTTTAGAGAACCGGGCATATCTTGAAAACGGTGCGTCCGGGGTCGGAGATCTCTTGTCCATCGATAGAGGTTGAAAAGGCGCATCTGACCATGCCAACGTTTTTTTGATACCCCCACCAGGAGCTTAGAAAAGTAGCCGAGAAGATCCATCAAAATGGAAAATCGCGAATATCTCGAAAACTATGCGTTTTTCGGCGATGCAATTCATCTCTTACGCGAATTTTGCCCTAAATCCTCGCTGAAAAGACGCTTCTTTTGAGACCGAAATTTTTGAAATCCGACCAGTAGAAGCAAAGTTATGTAGGAAAACGTGTAGGCAAAGGTCCTTAAAAAAGCTCCTTAGCAAAAGCACATATTTTAGAAAATCGGGCATATCTCGAGAACGGTGCGTCCGCGGTCGGAGATCTCTGGCCAATCGAGGGGGGTTGAAAAGACATATCTGCCCATGCCAATTTTTTTTTGCTACCCCCACCAGGAGCCTGGAAAATCACTTCTTTTAGAGAACCGGGCATATCTTGAAAACGGTGCGTCCGGGGTCGGAGATCTCTTGTCCATCGATAGAGGTTGAAAAGGCGCATCTGACCATGCCAACGTTTTTTTGATACCCCCACCAGGAGCTTAGAAAAGTAGCCGAGAAGATCCATCAAAATGGAAAATCGCGAATATCTCGAAAACTATGCGTTTTTCGGCGATGCAATTCATCTCTTACGCGAATTTTGCCCTAAATCCTCGCTGAAAAGACGCTTCTTTTAAGACAGAAATTTTTGAAATCCGACCAGTAGAAGCAAAGTTATGTAGGAAAACGTGTAGGCAAAGGTCCTTAAAAAAGCTCCTTAGCAAAAGCACATATTTTAGAAAATCGGGCATATCTCGAGAACGGTGCGTCCGGGGTCGGAGATCTCTGGCCAATCGAGGGGGGTTGAAAAGACATATCTGCCCATGCCAATTTTTTTTTGCTACCCCCACCAGGAGCCTGGAAAATCACTTCTTTTAGAGAACCGGGCATATCTTGAAAACGGTGCGTCCGGGGTCGGAGATCTCTTGTCCATCGATAGAGGTTGAAAAGGCGCATCTGACCATGCCAACGTTTTTTTGATACCCCCACCAGGAGCTTAGAAAAGTAGCCGAGAAGATCCATCAAAATGGAAAATCGCGAATATCTCGAAAACTATGCGTTTTTCGGCGATGCAATTCATCTCTTACGCGAATTTTGCAATAAATCCTCGCTGAAAAGACGCTTCTTTTAAGACAGAAATTTTTGAAATCCGACCAGTAGAAGCAAAGTTATGTAGGAAAACGTGTAGGCAAAGGTCCTTAAAAAAGCTCCTTAGCAAAAGCACATATTTTAGAAAATCGGGCATATCTCGAGAACGGTGCGTCCGGGGTCGGAGATCTCTGGCCAATCGAGGGGGGTTGAAAAGACATATCTGCCCATGCCAATTTTTTTTTACTACCCCCACCAGGAGCCTGGAAAATCAATTCTTTTAGAGAACCGGGCATATCTTGAAAACGGTGCGTCCGGGGTCGGAGATCTCTTGTCCATCGATAGAGGTTGAAAAGGCGCATCTGACCATGCCAACGTTTTTTTGATACCCCCACCAGGAGCTTAGAAAAGTAGCCGAGAAGATCCATCAAAATGGAAAATCGCGAATATCTCGAAAACTATGCGTTTTTCGGCGATGCAATTCATCTCTTACGCGAATTTTGCAATAAATCCTCGCTGAAAAGACGCTTCTTTTAAGACAGAAATTTTTGAAATCCGACCAGTAGAAGCAAAGTTATGTAGGAAAACGTGTAGGCAAAGGTCCTTAAAAAAGCTCCTTAGCAAAAGCACATATTTTAGAAAATCGGGCATATCTCGAGAACGGTGCGTCCGGGGTCGGAGATCTCTGGCCAATCGAGGGGGGTTGAAAAGACATATCTGCCCATGCCAATTTTTTTTTGCTACCCCCACCAGGAGCCTGGAAAATCACTTCTTTTAGAGAACCGGGCATATCTTGAAAACGGTGCGTCCGGGGTCGGAGATCTCTTGTCCATCGATAGAGGTTGAAAAGGCGCATCTGACCATGCCAACGTTTTTTTGATACCCCCACCAGGAGCTTAGAAAAGTAGCCGAGAAGATCCATCAAAATGGAAAATCGCGAATATCTCGAAAACTATGCGTTTTTCGGCGATGCAATTCATCTCTTACGCGAATTTTGCAATAAATCCTCGCTGAAAAGACGCTTCTTTTAAGACAGAAATTTTTGAAATCCGACCAGTAGAAGCAAAGTTATGTAGGAAAACGTGTAGGCAAAGGTCCTTAAAAAAGCTCCTTAGCAAAAGCACATATTTTAGAAAATTGGGCATATCTCGAGAACGGTGCGTCCGCGGTCGGAGATCTCTGGCCAATCGAGGGGGGTTGAAAAGGCATATCTGCCCATGCCAATTTTTTTTTGCTACCCCCACCAGGAGCCTGGAAAATCACTTCTTTTAGAGAACCGGGCATATCTTGAAAACGGTGCGTCCGGGGTCGGAGATCTCTTGTCCATCGATAGAGGTTGAAAAGGCGCATCTGACCATGCCAACGTTTTTTTGATACCCCCACCAGGAGCTTAGAAAAGTAGCCGAGAAGATCCATCAAAATGGAAAATCGCGAATATCTCGAAAACTATGCGTTTTTCGGCGATGCAATTCATCTCTTACGCGAATTTTGCCCTAAATCCTCGCTGAAAAGACGCTTCTTTTAAGACAGAAATTTTTGAAATCCGACCAGTAGAAGCAAAGTTATGTAGGAAAACGTGTAGGCAAAGGTCCTTAAAAAAGCTCCTTAGCAAAAGCACATATTTTAGAAAATCGGGCATATCTCGAGAACGGTGCGTCCGCGGTCGGAGATCTCTGGCCAATCGAGGGGGGTTGAAAAGACATATCTGCCCATGCCAATTTTTTTTTGCTACTCCCACCAGGAGCCTGGAAAATCAATTCTTTTAGAGAACCGGGCATATCTTGAAAACGGTGCGTCCGGGGTCGGAGATCTCTTGTCCATCGATAGAGGTTGAAAAGGTGCATCTGACCATGCCAACGTTTTTTTGATACCCCCACCAGGAGCTTAGAAAAGTAGCCGAGAAGATCCATCAAAATGGAAAATCGCGAATATCTCGAAAACTATGCGTTTTTCGGCGATGCAATTCATCTCTTACGCGAATTTTGCCCTAAATCCTCGCTGAAAAGACGCTTCTTTTGAGACCGAAATTTTTGAAATCCGACCAGTAGAAGCAAAGTTATGTAGGAAAACGTGTAGGCAAAGGTCCTTAAAAAAGCTCCTTAGCAAAAGCACATATTTTAGAAAATCGGGCATATCTCGAGAACGGTGCGTCCGGGGTCGGAGATCTCTGGCCAATCGAGGGGGGTTGAAAAGACATATCTGCCCATGCCAATTTTTTTTTGCTACCCCCACCAGGAGCCTGGAAAATCACTTCTTTTAGAGAACCGGGCATATCTTGAAAACGGTGCGTCCGGGGTCGGAGATCTCTTGTCCATCGATAGAGGTTGAAAAGGCGCATCTGACCATGCCAACGTTTTTTTGATACCCCCACCAGGAGCTTAGAAAAGTAGCCGAGAAGATCCATCAAAATGGAAAATCGCGAATATCTCGAAAACTATGCGTTTTTCGGCGATGCAATTCATCTCTTACGCGAATTTTGCAATAAATCCTCGCTGAAAAGACGCTTCTTTTAAGACAGAAATTTTTGAAATCCGACCAGTAGAAGCAAAGTTATGTAGGAAAACGTGTAGGCAAAGGTCCTTAAAAAAGCTCCTTAGCAAAAGCACATATTTTAGAAAATCGGGCATATCTCGAGAACGGTGCGTCCGGGGTCGGAGATCTCTGGCCAATCGAAGGGGTTGAAAAGACATATCTGCCCATGCCAATTTTTTTTTACTACCCCCACCAGGAGCCTGGAAAATCAATTATTTTAGAGAACCGGGCATATCTTGAAAACGGTGCGTCCGGGGTCGGAGATCTCTTGTCCATCGATAGAGGTTGAAAAGGCGCATCTGACCATGCCAACGTTTTTTTGATACCCCCACCAGGAGCTTAGAAAAGTAGCCGAGAAGATCCATCAAAATGGAAAATCGCGAATATCTCGAAAACTATGCGTTTTTCGGCGATGCAATTCATCTCTTACGCGAATTTTGCCCTAAATCCTCGCTGAAAAGACGCTTCTTTTGAGACCGAAATTTTTGAAATCCGACCAGTAGAAGCAAAGTTATGTAGGAAAACGTGTAGGCAAAGGTCCTTAAAAAAGCTCCTTAGCAAAAGCACATATTTTAGAAAATCGGGCATATCTCGAGAACGGTGCGTCCGCGGTCGGAGATCTCTGGCCAATCGAGGGGGGTTGAAAAGACATATCTGCCCATGCCAATTTTTTTTTGCTACCCCCACCAGGAGCCTGGAAAATCACTTCTTTTAGAGAACCGGGCATATCTTGAAAACGGTGCGTCCGGGGTCGGAGATCTCTTGTCCATCGATAGAGGTTGAAAAGGCGCATCTGACCATGCCAACGTTTTTTTGATACCCCCACCAGGAGCTTAGAAAAGTAGCCGAGAAGATCCATCAAAATGGAAAATCGCGAATATCTCGAAAACTATGCGTTTTTCGGCGATGCAATTCATCTCTTACGCGAATTTTGCAATAAATCCTCGCTGAAAAGACGCTTCTTTTAAGACAGAAATTTTTGAAATCCGACCGGTAGAAGCAAAGTTATGTAGGAAAACGTGTAGGCAAAGGTCCTTAAAAAAGCTCCTTAGCAAAAGCACATATTTTAGAAAATCGGGCATATCTCGAGAACGGTGCGTCCGCGGTCGGAGATCTCTGGCCAATCGAGGGGGGTTGAAAAGACATATCTGCCCATGCCAATTTTTTTTTGCTACCCCCACCAGGAGCCTGGAAAATCACTTATTTTAGAGAACCGGGCATATCTTGAAAACGGTGCGTCCGGGGTCGGAGATCTCTTGTCCATCGATAGAGGTTGAAAAGGCGCATCTGACCATGCCAACGTTTTTTTGATACCCCCACCAGGAGCTTAGAAAAGTAGCCGAGAAGATCCATCAAAATGGAAAATCGCGAATATCTCGAAAACTATGCGTTTTTCGGCGATGCAATTCATCTCTTACGCGAATTTTGCAATAAATCCTCGCTGAAAAGACGCTTCTTTTAAGACAGAAATTTTTGAAATCCGACCGGTAGAAGCAAAGTTATGTAGGAAAACGTGTAGGCAAAGGTCCTTAAAAAAGCTCCTTAGCAAAAGCACATATTTTAGAAAATCGGGCATATCTCGAGAACGGTGCGTCCGCGGTCGGAGATCTCTGGCCAATCGAGGGGGGTTGAAAAGACATATCTGCCCATGCCAATTTTTTTTTGCTACCCCCACCAGGAGCCTGGAAAATCACTTCTTTTAGAGAACCGGGCATATCTTGAAAACGGTGCGTCCGGGGTCGGAGATCTCTTGTCCATCGATAGAGGTTGAAAAGGCGCATCTGACCATGCCAACGTTTTTTTGATACCCCCACCAGGAGCTTAGAAAAGTAGCCGAGAAGATCCATCAAAATGGAAAATCGCGAATATCTCGAAAACTATGCGTTTTTCGGCGATGCAATTCATCTCTTACGCGAATTTTGCCCTAAATCCTCGCTGAAAAGACGCTTCTTTTGAGACCGAAATTTTTGAAATCCGACCAGTAGAAGCAAAGTTATGTAGGAAAACGTGTAGGCAAAGGTCCTTAAAAAAGCTCCTTAGCAAAAGCACATATTTTAGAAAATCGGGCATATCTCGAGAACGGTGCGTCCGGGGTCGGAGATCTCTGGCCAATCGAGGGGGGTTGAAAAGACATATCTGCCCATGCCAATTTTTTTTTGCTACCCCCACCAGGAGCCTGGAAAATCACTTCTTTTAGAGAACCGGGCATATCTTAAAAAAGGTGCGTCCGGGGTCGGAGATCTCTTGTCCATCGATAGAGGTTGAAAAGGCGCATCTGACCATGCCAACGTTTTTTTGATACCCCCACCAGGAGCTTAGAAAAGTAGCCGAGAAGATCCATCAAAATGGAAAATCGCGAATATCTCGAAAACTATGCGTTTTTCGGCGATGCAATTCATTTCTTACGCGAATTTTGCCCTAAATCCTCGCTGAAAAGACGCTTCTTTTGAGACCGAAATTTTTGAAATCCGACCAGTAGAAGCAAAGTTATGTAGGAAAACGTGTAGGCAAAGGTCCTTAAAAAAGCTCCTTAGCAAAAGCACATATTTTAGAAAATCGGGCATATCTCGAGAACGGTGCGTCCGGGGTCGGAGATCTCTGGCCAATCGAGGGGGGTTGAAAAGACATATCTGCCCATGCCAATTTTTTTTTACTACCCCCACCAGGAGCCTGGAAAATCAATTCTTTTAGAGAACCGGGCATATCTTGAAAACGGTGCGTCCGGGGTCGGAGATCTCTTGTCCATCGATAGAGGTTGAAAAGGTGCATCTGACCATGCCAACGTTTTTTTGATACCCCCACCAGGAGCTTAGAAAAGTAGCCGAGAAGATCCATCAAAATGGAAAATCGCGAATATCTCGAAAACTATGCGTTTTTCGGCGATGCAATCCATCTCTTACGCGAATTTTGCAATAAATCCTCGCTGAAAAGACGCTTCTTTTGAGACCGAAATTTTTGAAATCCGACCAGTAGAAGCAAAGTTATGTAGGAAAACGTGTAGGCAAAGGTCCTTAAAAAAGCTCCTTAGCAAAAGCACATATTTTAGAAAATCGGGCATATCTCGAGAACGGTGCGTCCGGGGTCGGAGATCTCTGGCCAATCGAGGGGGGTTGAAAAGACATATCTGCCCATGCCAATTTTTTTTTGCTACCCCCACCAGGAGCCTGGAAAATCACTTCTTTTAGAGAACCGGGCATATCTTGAAAACGGTGCGTCCGGGGTCGGAGATCTCTTGTCCATCGATAGAGGTTGAAAAGGCGCATCTGACCATGCCAACGTTTTTTTGATACCCCCACCAGGAGCTTAGAAAAGTAGCCGAGAAGATCCATCAAAATGGAAAATCGCGAATATCTCGAAAACTATGCGTTTTTCGGCGATGCAATTCATCTCTTACGCGAATTTTGCCCTAAATCCTCGCTGAAAAGACGCTTCTTTTAAGACAGAAATTTTTGAAATCCGACCGGTAGAAGCAAAGTTATGTAGGAAAACGTGTAGGCAAAGGTCCTTAAAAAAGCTCCTTAGCAAAAGCACATATTTTAGAAAATCGGGCATACCTCGAGAACGGTGCGTCCGGGGACGGAGATCTCTGGCCAATCGAGGGGGGTTGAAAAGACATATCTGCCCATGCCAATTTTTTTTTACTACCCCCACCAGGAGCCTGGAAAATCAATTCTTTTAGAGAACCGGGCATATCTTGAAAACGGTGCGTCCGGGGTCGGAGATCTCTTGTCCATCGATAGAGGTTGAAAAGGCGCATCTGACCATGCCAACGTTTTTTTGATACCCCCACCAGGAGCTTAGAAAAGTAGCCGAGAAGATCCATCAAAATGGAAAATCGCGAATATCTCGAAAACTATGCGTTTTTCGGCGATGCAATTCATCTCTTACGCGAATTTTGCCCTAAATCCTCGCTGAAAAGACGCTTCTTTTGAGACCGAAATTTTTGAAATCCGACCAGTAGAAGCAAAGTTATGTAGGAAAACGTGTAGGCAAAGGTCCTTAAAAAAGCTCCTTAGCAAAAGCACATATTTTAGAAAATCGGGCATATCTCGAGAACGGTGCGTCCGGGGTCGGAGATCTCTGGCCAATCGAGGGGGGTTGAAAAGACATATCTGCCCATGCCAATTTTTTTTTGCTACCCCCACCAGGAGCCTGGAAAATCAATTCTTTTAGAGAACCGGGCATATCTTGAAAACGGTGCGTCCGGGGTCGGAGATCTCTTGTCCATCGATAGAGGTTGAAAAGGCGCATCTGACCATGCCAACGTTTTTTTGATACCCCCACCAGGAGCTTAGAAAAGTAGCCGAGAAGATCCATCAAAATGGAAAATCGCGAATATCTCGAAAACTATGCGTTTTTCGGCGATGCAATTCATCTCTTACGCGAATTTTGCCCTAAATCCTCGCTGAAAAGACGCTTCTTTTGAGACCGAAATTTTTGAAATCCGACCAGTAGAAGCAAAGTTATGTAGGAAAACGTGTAGGCAAAGGTCCTTAAAAAAGCTCCTTAGCAAAAGCACATATTTTAGAAAATCGGGCATATCTCGAGAACGGTGCGTCCGGGGTCGGAGATCTCTGGCCAATCGAGGGGGGTTGAAAAGACATATCTGCCCATGCCAATTTTTTTTTGCTACCCCCACCAGGAGCCTGGAAAATCACTTCTTTTAGAGAACCGGGCATATCTTGAAAACGGTGCGTCCGGGGTCGGAGATCTCTTGTCCATCGATAGAGGTTGAAAAGGCGCATCTGACCATGCCAACGTTTTTTTGATACCCCCACCAGGAGCTTAGAAAAGTAGCCGAGAAGATCCATCAAAATGGAAAATCGCGAATATCTCGAAAACTATGCGTTTTTCGGCGATGCAATTCATCTCTTACGCGAATTTTGCAATAAATCCTCGCTGAAAAGACGCTTCTTTTGAGACCGAAATTTTTGAAATCCGACCAGTAGAAGCAAAGTTATGTAGGAAAACGTGTAGGCAAAGGTCCTTAAAAAAGCTCCTTAGCAAAAGCACATATTTTAGAAAATCGGGCATATCTCGAGAACGGTGCGTCCGGGGTTGGAGATCTCTGGCCAATCGAGGGGGGTTGAAAAGACATATCTGCCCATGCCAATTTTTTTTTGCTACCCCCACCAGGAGCCTGGAAAATCACTTCTTTTAGAGAACCGGGCATATCTTGAAAACGGTGCGTCCGGGGTCGGAGATCTCTTGTCCATCGATAGAGGTTGAAAAGGCGCATCTGACCATGCCAACGTTTTTTTGATACCCCCACCAGGAGCTTAGAAAAGTAGCCGAGAAAATCCATCAAAATGGAAAATCGCGAATATCTCGAAAACTATGCGTTTTTCGGCGATGCAATTCATCTCTTACGCGAATTTTGCCCTAAATCCTCGCTGAAAAGACGCTTCTTTTAAGACAGAAATTTTTGAAATCCGACCGGTAGAAGCAAAGTTATGTAGGAAAACGTGTAGGCAAAGGTCCTTAAAAAAGCTCCTTAGCAAAAGCACATATTTTAGAAAATCGGGCATACCTCGAGAACGGTGCGTCCGGGGACGGAGATCTCTGGCCAATCGAGGGGGGTTGAAAAGACATATCTGCCCATGCCAATTTTTTTTTACTACCCCCACCAGGAGCCTGGAAAATCAATTCTTTTAGAGAACCGGGCATATCTTGAAAACGGTGCGTCCGGGGTCGGAGATCTCTTGTCCATCGATAGAGGTTGAAAAGGCGCATCTGACCATGCCAACGTTTTTTTGATACCCCCACCAGGAGCTTAGAAAAGTAGCCGAGAAGATCCATCAAAATGGAAAATCGCGAATATCTCGAAAACTATGCGTTTTTCGGCGATGCAATTCATCTCTTACGCGAATTTTGCCCTAAATCCTCGCTGAAAAGACGCTTCTTTTGAGACCGAAATTTTTGAAATCCGACCAGTAGAAGCAAAGTTATGTAGGAAAACGTGTAGGCAAAGGTCCTTAAAAAAGCTCCTTAGCAAAAGCACATATTTTAGAAAATCGGGCATATCTCGAGAACGGTGCGTCCGGGGTCGGAGATCTCTGGCCAATCGAGGGGGGTTGAAAAGACATATCTGCCCATGCCAATTTTTTTTTGCTACCCCCACCAGGAGCCTGGAAAATCACTTCTTTTAGAGAACCGGGCATATCTTGAAAACGGTGCGTCCGGGGTCGGAGATCTCTTGTCCATCGATAGAGGTTGAAAAGGCGCATCTGACCATGCCAACGTTTTTTTGATACCCCCACCAGGAGCTTAGAAAAGTAGCCGAGAAGATCCATCAAAATGGAAAATCGCGAATATCTCGAAAACTATGCGTTTTTCGGCGATGCAATTCATCTCTTACGCGAATTTTGCAATAAATCCTCGCTGAAAAGACGCTTCTTTTGAGACCGAAATTTTTGAAATCCGACCAGTAGAAGCAAAGTTATGTAGGAAAACGTGTAGGCAAAGGTCCTTAAAAAAGCTCCTTAGCAAAAGCACATATTTTAGAAAATCGGGCATATCTCGAGAACGGTGCGTCCGGGGTCGGAGATCTCTGGCCAATCGAGGGGGGTTGAAAAGACATATCTGCCCATGCCAATTTTTTTTTGCTACCCCCACCAGGAGCCTGGAAAATCACTTCTTTTAGAGAACCTGGCATATCTTGAAAACGGTGCGTCCGGGGTCGGAGATCTCTTGTCCATCGATAGAGGTTGAAAAGGCGCATCTGACCATGCCAACGTTTTTTTGATACCCCCACCAGGAGCTTAGAAAAGTAGCCGAGAAAATCCATCAAAATGGAAAATCGCGAATATCTCGAAAACTATGCGTTTTTCGGCGATGCAATTCATCTCTTACGCGAATTTTGCCCTAAATCCTCGCTGAAAAGACGCTTCTTTTAAGACAGAAATTTTTGAAATCCGACCGGTAGAAGCAAAGTTATGTAGGAAAACGTGTAGGCAAAGGTCCTTAAAAAAGCTCCTTAGCAAAAGCACATATTTTAGAAAATCGGGCATATCTCGAGAACGGTGCGTCCGGGGTCGGAGATCTCTGGCCAATCGAGGGGGGTTGAAAAGGCATATCTGCCCATGCCAATTTTTTTTACTACCCCCACCAGGAGCCTGGAAAATCAATTCTTTTAGAGAACCGGGCATATCCTGAAAACGGTGCGTCCGGGGTCGGAGATCTCTTGTCCATCGATAGAGGTTGAAAAGGCGCATCTGAATATGCCAACGTTTTTTTGATACCCCCACCAGGAGCTTAGAAAAGTAGCCGAGAAGATCCATCAAAATGGAAAATCGCGAATATCTCGAAAACTATGCGTTTTTCGGCGATGCAATTCATCTCTTACGCGAATTTTGCCCTAAATCCTCGCTGAAAAGACGCTTCTTTTAAGACAGAAATTTTTGAAATCCGACCGGTAGAAGCAAAGTTATGTAGGAAAACGTGTAGGCAAAGGTCCTTAAAAAAGCTCCTTAGCAAAAGCACATATTTTAGAAAATCGGGCATACCTCGAGAACGGTGCGTCCGGGGACGGAGATCTCTGGCCAATCGAGGGGGGGTTGAAAAGACATATCTGCCCATGCCAATTTTTTTTTACTACCCCCACCAGGAGCCTGGAAAATCAATTCTTTTAGAGAACCGGGCATATCTTGAAAACGGTGCGTCCGGGGTCGGAGATCTCTTGTCCATCGATAGAGGTTGAAAAGGCGCATCTGACCATGCCAACGTTTTTTTGATACCCCCACCAGGAGCTTAGAAAAGTAGCCGAGAAGATCCATCAAAATGGAAAATCGCGAATATCTCGAAAACTATGCGTTTTTCGGCGATGCAATTCATCTCTTACGCGAATTTTGCCCTAAATCCTCGCTGAAAAGACGCTTCTTTTGAGACCGAAATTTTTGAAATCCGACCAGTAGAAGCAAAGTTATGTAGGAAAACGTGTAGGCAAAGGTCCTTAAAAAAGCTCCTTAGCAAAAGCACATATTTTAGAAAATCGGGCATATCTCGAGAACGGTGCGTCCGGGGTCGGAGATCTCTGGCCAATCGAGGGGGGTTGAAAAGACATATCTGCCCATGCCAATTTTTTTTTGCTACCCCCACCAGGAGCCTGGAAAATCACTTCTTTTAGAGAACCTGGCATATCTTGAAAACGGTGCGTCCGGGGTCGGAGATCTCTTGTCCATCGATAGAGGTTGAAAAGGCGCATCTGACCATGCCAACGTTTTTTTGATACCCCCACCAGGAGCTTAGAAAAGTAGCCGAGAAAATCCATCAAAATGGAAAATCGCGAATATCTCGAAAACTATGCGTTTTTCGGCGATGCAATTCATCTCTTACGCGAATTTTGCAATAAATCCTCGCTGAAAAGACGCTTCTTTTAAGACAGAAATTTTTGAAATCCGACCAGTAGAAGCAAAGTTATGTAGGAAAACGTGTAGGCAAAGGTCCTTAAAAAAGCTCCTTAGCAAAAGCACATATTTTAGAAAATCGGGCATATCTCGAGAACGGTGCGTCCGGGGTCGGAGATCTCTGGCCAATCGAGGGGGGTTGAAAAGGCATATCTGCCCATGCCAATTTTTTTTACTACCCCCACCAGGAGCCTGGAAAATCAATTCTTTTAGAGAACCGGGCATATCCTGAAAACGGTGCGTCCGGGGTCGGAGATCTCTTGTCCATCGATAGAGGTTGAAAAGGCGCATCTGACCATGCCAACGTTTTTTTGATACCCCCACCAGGAGCTTAGAAAAGTAGCCGAGAAGATCCATCAAAATGGAAAATCGCGAATATCTCGAAAACTATGCGTTTTTCGGCGATGCAATTCATCTCTTACGCGAATTTTGCCCTAAATCCTCGCTGAAAAGACGCTTCTTTTGAGACCGAAATTTTTGAAATCCGACCAGTAGAAGCAAAGTTATGTAGGAAAACGTGTAGGCAAAGGTCCTTAAAAAAGCTCCTTAGCAAAAGCACATATTTTAGAAAATCGGGCATATCTCGAGAACGGTGCGTCCGGGGTCGGAGATCTCTGGCCAATCGAGGGGGGTTGAAAAGACATATCTGCCCATGCCAATTTTTTTTTGCTACCCCCACCAGGAGCCTGGAAAATCACTTCTTTTAGAGAACCGGGCATATCTTGAAAACGGTGCGTCCGGGGTCGGAGATCTCTTGTCCATCGATAGAGGTTGAAAAGGCGCATCTGACCATGCCAACGTTTTTTTGATACCCCCACCAGGAGCTTAGAAAAGTAGCCGAGAAGATCCATCAAAATGGAAAATCGCGAATATCTCGAAAACTATGCGTTTTTCGGCGATGCAATTCATCTCTTACGCGAATTTTGCCCTAAATCCTCGCTGAAAAGACGCTTCTTTTAAGACAGAAATTTTTGAAATCCGACCGGTAGAAGCAAAGTTATGTAGGAAAACGTGTAGGCAAAGGTCCTTAAAAAAGCTCCTTAGCAAAAGCACATATTTTAGAAAATCGGGCATACCTCGAGAACGGTGCGTCCGGGGACGGAGATCTCTGGCCAATCGAGGGGGGTTGAAAAGACATATCTGCCCATGCCAATTTTTTTTTACTACCCCCACCAGGAGCCTGGAAAATCAATTCTTTTAGAGAACCGGGCATATCTTGAAAACGGTGCGTCCGGGGTCGGAGATCTCTTGTCCATCGATAGAGGTTGAAAAGGCGCATCTGACCATGCCAACGTTTTTTTGATACCCCCACCAGGAGCTTAGAAAAGTAGCCGAGAAGATCCATCAAAATGGAAAATCGCGAATATCTCGAAAACTATGCGTTTTTCGGCGATGCAATTCATCTCTTACGCGAATTTTGCCCTAAATCCTCGCTGAAAAGACGCTTCTTTTGAGACCGAAATTTTTGAAATCCGACCAGTAGAAGCAAAGTTATGTAGGAAAACGTGTAGGCAAAGGTCCTTAAAAAAGCTCCTTAGCAAAAGCACATATTTTAGAAAATCGGGCATATCTCGAGAACGGTGCGTCCGGGGTCGGAGATCTCTGGCCAATCGAGGGGGGTTGAAAAGACATATCTGCCCATGCCAATTTTTTTTTGCTACCCCCACCAGGAGCCTGGAAAATCACTTCTTTTAGAGAACCGGGCATATCTTGAAAACGGTGCGTCCGGGGTCGGAGATCTCTTGTCCATCGATAGAGGTTGAAAAGGCGCATCTGACCATGCCAACGATTTTTTGATACCCCCACCAGGAGCTTAGAAAAGTAGCCGAGAAGATCCATCAAAATGGAAAATCGCGAATATCTCGAAAACTATGCGTTTTTCGGCGATGCAATTCATCTCTTACGCGAATTTTGCCCTAAATCCTCGCTGAAAAGACGCTTCTTTTAAGACAGAAATTTTTGAAATCCGACCGGTAGAAGCAAAGTTATGTAGGAAAACGTGTAGGCAAAGGTCCTTAAAAAAGCTCCTTAGCAAAAGCACATATTTTAGAAAATCGGGCATACCTCGAGAACGGTGCGTCCGGGGTCGGAGATCTCTGGCCAATCGAGGGGGGTTGAAAAGACATATCTGCCCATGCCAATTTTTTTTTACTACCCCCACCAGGAGCCTGGAAAATCAATTCTTTTAGAGAACCGGGCATATCTTGAAAACGGTGCGTCCGGGGTCGGAGATCTCTTGTCCATCTATAGAGGTTGAAAAGGCGCATCTGACCATGCCAACGTTTTTTTGATACCCCCACCAGGAGCTTAGAAAAGTAGCCGAGAAGATCCATCAAAATGGAAAATCGCGAATATCTCGAAAACTATGCGTTTTTCGGCGATGCAATTCATCTCTTACGCGAATTTTGCAATAAATCCTCGCTGAAAAGACACTTCTTTTGAGACCGAAATTTTTGAAATCCGACCAGTAGAAGCAAAGTTATGTAGGAAAACGTGTAGGCAAAGGTCCTTAAAAAAGCTCCTTAGCAAAAGCACATATTTTAGAAAATCGGGCATATCTCGAGAACGGTGCGTCCGCGGTCGGAGATCTCTGGCCAATCGAGGGGGGTTGAAAAGACATATCTGCCCATGCCAATTTTTTTTTGCTACCCCCACCAGGAGCCTGGAAAATCACTTCTTTTAGAGAACCGGGCATATCTTGAAAACGGTGCGTCCGGGGTCGGAGATCTCTTGTCCATCGATAGAGGTTGAAAAGGCGCATCTGACCATGCCAACGATTTTTTGATACCCCCACCAGGAGCTTAGAAAAGTAGCCGAGAAGATCCATCAAAATGGAAAATCGCGAATATCTCGAAAACTATGCGTTTTTCGGCGATGCAATTCATCTCTTACGCGAATTTTGCCCTAAATCCTCGCTGAAAAGACGCTTCTTTTAAGACAGAAATTTTTGAAATCCGACCGGTAGAAGCAAAGTTATGTAGGAAAACGTGTAGGCAAAGGTCCTTAAAAAAGCTCCTTAGCAAAAGCACATATTTTAGAAAATCGGGCATACCTCGAGAACGGTGCGTCCGGGGTCGGAGATCTCTGGCCAATCGAGGGGGGTTGAAAAGACATATCTGCCCATGCCAATTTTTTTTTACTACCCCCACCAGGAGCCTGGAAAATCAATTCTTTTAGAGAACCGGGCATATCTTGAAAACGGTGCGTCCGGGGTCGGAGATCTCTTGTCCATCGATAGAGGTTGAAAAGGCGCATCTGACCATGCCAACGTTTTTTTGATACCCCCACCAGGAGCTTAGAAAAGTAGCCGAGAAGATCCATCAAAATGGAAAATCGCGAATATCTCGAAAACTATGCGTTTTTCGGCGATGCAATTCATCTCTTACGCGAATTTTGCAATAAATCCTCGCTGAAAAGACACTTCTTTTGAGACCGAAATTTTTGAAATCCGACCAGTAGAAGCAAAGTTATGTAGGAAAACGTGTAGGCAAAGGTCCTTAAAAAAGCTCCTTAGCAAAAGCACATATTTTAGAAAATCGGGCATATCTCGAGAACGGTGCGTCCGCGGTCGGAGATCTCTGGCCAATCGAGGGGGGTTGAAAAGACATATCTGCCCATGCCAATTTTTTTTTGCTACCCCCACCAGGAGCCTGGAAAATCACTTCTTTTAGAGAACCGGGCATATCTTGAAAACGGTGCGTCCGGGGTCGGAGATCTCTTGTCCATCGATAGAGGTTGAAAAGGCGCATCTGATCATGTCAACTACCCCCCACCATTTCAGGTCTCTTTCTCCAACAGATTTTCCCTACTTTCTACTATTCGTGGCGGCATAGTCATGGCACAAAAGAAGCGTCTATCCAACTTTGTTGTATATGCTTAGACATCTAGAGCAAAGAGGCCAAAAGGTGATTCGGACGCCGGTACGTAGTGATGGAGTATAGGGGTGTACGAGGTCCCCGCCTATTCAGAACAGTATAAAAGTATCATTTTCCAAACACCAGGCCACCAGAAACCGATAAGAAAAAAAAAACATCGTCTACTCACGGACCTAACCTAACCTTATAAATTTGCTTTGTCGCATTTCATTTAAAAACCCATTAACCAGAGATGCCCACAAAAAAGCAGACTAAATTATACCAGAGCAGCTTTACTACGCCTGGCGACCAATTGAATTACGTATAAACAACATCATTCACATTGTGGATGCCGTATATCAAGCATTCAAGCTATACCCTGCGTCGACGCCCTGACATCAGTGTGGCACGACTATGTCACCAGCATCCGATGCAATTTACATCGCTTAACGTCGACGATATCGAACAAACAAAACAAAAAACAGTGCTGCACACCATCTTCCCCCCCAAAAAAAAAAAAACACAGCCGATCATAGCATCACTGCATCGCTGTATCGTGCAATTCCAAAACAGGCGATAAAACATTCAATTATGAATCTGTCACATTCGGCGATAGAATCAATTAATCCCCCGAGTGTTGTGTGCGGTGTACCAGTCGCAAATATTAGACAATTCGCTTGCTACCGGAAGGATATCAGTCTTTGGCTACTGGTCCCCTTTCATCCACGCAATCATCACCATCAGCTCGAAAAAAAAATACAAGAAAAATACTTATCCTCTCACACGCGAAAGCTTATTGGGGTTTGAGGAAACACTCAGAGAAAATACGCCCTCCACCGTTCCACCCGACACCCAACACCCAACACCCAGCCGAATACAATAGAAGTCGAAGCGGAATAATATTCTCTTTGGGGTTTGTTTTCACTTTTCCATCATACACTCGACTCAGATTAGTATTGTATTCCAGAGGAAGCATTCCAGACTGTGCACTCTGCAGTGTGTTGTTGTTCTTCGACAGTGAACAGTTGAGAATTTTGCAAAAAGAGAGTGGACCATTGGAAAAGCAAAGTAAAAAGGAAAAACCATGGAATGGCGAATGGGGTCGCAGTCTCGCACACATTTGAATCTGATGTAGTGAGAGGCTGGTCGTCTCCATGCGTCCTGTGACCTGGCTGTGCAGAAGGTATTTACGGGAGAATTTAAGGAATTTCTGCCAAAGAATGCCAGCCATCTTATTTGGGTTTCGAATGATTCGAGTAAAAGTTTGTAGTAACCGTAGAGACAGACCATTTGGCATATCAGATAACCATTAATGAAATGCATTATCCTTGAGACTTCTTCACAGTCATAGAGAGTCATATGAGTGTGTAAAAGGGGGGGACGGGGTGCACACATTCACCTTAATGGACCTAGAAGAGCTTTAAAAGCGGGTGGGGATCAATAAGATGAAACAAGTGCCATGCGAACACCATTCTCTTTGGTGCAAAAAATCATAGTAAATGTGTGGAAAGAAGGATGAATCAGTACCCAGGTTGGGTGTGAAAAGAAAGATGTACGTGTTGGAGGCACGATTCCTTTGAACTGAACAACCTTTCTAATAGCATCAATTTTAAGTGGTCTAGATACACACATATTTTTCGGGTGGCTTACAGCTACTTAGAGAATGAGGAAAAGTAATAAAACACGGTTCTTCACTTACCACTCCAAGTAGCTACTTGTTGTTCACTTCTTCAATTTGTTGGGCAGCACAATTCGACACAGCCCACAGAGCAGAATTCCCGAACTGATTCACTTGCTTTTGGTTTCCCTGGTCAGCTTAATCCCCCGTCCACCGCACGATGTCAATTCAAATTTGATTTGATCTTCTTATCGAAGGGAACAAGACACATTAAAGTTTACTCAATTTTTGTTTGGCTTTCGATTGTCCTTTTTCACGACGTCCCACTCGCCACGAAGATTGAATCTCAACTGACAACATAACGGAACTGTATGATGGAAGTCATCATCAGACCGGGAGATAAAAGATACTGAAAATCAGGGGAGAGTGAGAGAAATAACAGAAAGCTTTTCATGTGTTCATGACATAGGTCGGGAACACACCCCCAATATCTGAATATCCATCAAACTGTTGCATAGAGTTCTTCTTTTTCTTTCCCCCCCACCCATTTGCGTGTGGGTGTACATATTTGTGTGCGTTTCTTCTATGAACCACTGAACTAATAGCTTTTGCGAAGCTTTCAGCTCCTCCTTTAAGAAGATTTTCTTTATCACCGATTTAGATATCTTACCGCGATGTGCACTAAGCCTTTGTTGACTGTATTACACAAGGGTTCACCAAATATGAATCCATAAACATCTTCATAAGTATGCAAAGCATGCAATTATACATCCAGCAATTAGACACCGGTGCTGGGTTCATGCTGTGCATGCAAGCTCTCGAGTTGTGTGACTAATAACGATAAATCATTGCGAACTGATGGGTGTAAAGGTTCCTCCAACTTTGTATTGTCTATCAATTGGAATTCAAAGAATCGTGTGCTCTGTTGCTGTTTGCACATAGATATCACTGAATCGTTAAGGATCAACGTGAAGGCCACAATATTAGTTGGTTAATAGACGAGATTCTTGATAATCGCGCATCTCAGTGAATTGGAATGCCTGTCTATACATGTGTGGCTTTGAGAAAACGGTATCACATGTGGCCCATTAGCTCAGTTGGTTAGAGCGTCGTGCTAATAACGCGAAGGTCGTGGGTTCGATCCCCCCATGGGCCAGTTCAAATTCTTTTTTTTTTTCGCTTGAAGTACACTTACAACATCGTTCATATATTTTCTCAAGGATTACCTTTCTTTTCGCGTCCTCCATCCATCCAATCGGCAAACGCTTGAGGTCTTGACCTGACAGATTGAAACCATTTTATACCTACATTCATGTGAGCAATCATTTACCATATATTTCTTCAATTATAACTTAAAACCCGAATGTATGCTAACCATGCCAAATGTTAGGTTCTCATAGCGGACTAAATCAAAGCCAGCAGTCTCGATCATCCGCTTGAATGTGTCCTGCTGGGGAAACTTTCGGATACTCTCGACTAAATACTGATACGGTTGCCATTGTCCGGTCAAAATTTGTCCCATTGGAGGTATAACTTGAAATGAATACTGATCGTAAATCCACTGCAAGGTTTCGTTTGTTAAATGACTAAATTCCAAGCACATGAAACGACCGCCAGGCTTCAGAACTCGGTACGCTTCGGACAGTACCTTAAACAATGAGACAAGTTCATCAACTCCTACTCGAAGTCTTCATCTTCAATGTACGCACCTTATCAATGTGTGTACAATTTCGAATGCCAAATGCGATTGTATATGCCGTGAACTTTGCATCTTCAAAGGGCAACTCCTCAGCGTTCGCACACCGCCAATCCATCGATATGCTGCCGAGGTTATCTTGCGTAAGATTCAGCTTTTCTGCACGAACTTTTCCAACATCCAACATGTGCTGGTTGATGTCCGATATGGTGACACTGCTTTTCTTGCCATTCGGATTTGGTTGATTCTTTAAGTAGTTCAGATATCGAAATGCAATGTCACCTGTTCCTCCGGCCATATCGAGGAGATGTCCCCCGTGCGTGGGTCCCAAGCGCTCCATGAATATATCCTTCCATACGCGATGAATACCCACGGACATGGCATCGTTCATGATGTCGTATGACTTGGCCACATCTTCGAACACCTTGTGAACTATGAAATTTGTGAAATATATCGTGTATTTATGAAATTGTTTATGTTCTCACGCTAACCTTTATCTCGTTTTTCACTTTCCTTCACCGTTTGGAAGCCAAAGTGTGTTGTACCATCGCCGGTTGTGCTTTCATCGGTTGTTTGAGACTGAGTCGTTGCATTTCTTATGGAAATTGGTACGCGCACGATTCCAGTCTTAGCGTGCACTCGAAATATGCTAGAATTTAATAAACTTTTCGATAAATTCATATTCTTTGAATTCCTAGATCTGGCTTAACCAAAATATTCTTCAACTCAATCAGCTGTTTTAATGACAGTCGGTGGATTGCCGATAACGAAGTGGCATGGCAGATTGTCGACAAGGTAGTGAAATGCCAAACGTCTGAATGACATTCTGATGCATTTATCAACAGGCAGGATACTGCAAGTTTACAAGTGCTGCAGTTTGATTGCCAAAAAAACGGATTCACAGATAGAAAAGTAATCTTGTGCTCAGACGTGCATGTAAATGCAGAAAAAAATTAGTTCATCCTCAAATCTCAATTCCAAATAAATGAACGGTGTGTTGTGAATGTTCCCTGTAAATATTCCTGAGGTGATTTCATACATATTTCAGAGACCATACCAGAAATTCCCTCGTCCTTCATGGATTTACCAGAGCAAAAGCAATATAACCTCACCCACTATCATCAACGATTCCATTGGGACTGTGGTCTCTCCTGCATCATAATGATCCTCAGCAGTGCAACGCGAAGACAATTTCTTTCGAATTTCAATCGGATTTGTGAAGAAGAAGGATTCGGCTACAGCACCTGGACCATAGATTTATGCTACATATTGGGAAAATTCAATATCCGTCATTTGTATCTTACCAAAACGCTTGGAGTCGATCCAAGTTACAGTCAGCACAGCTACTATACGGAAATAATCGATAAGGACGAAGAGAGGGTGAATAAAAAGTTCAAGGATGCTCAATCGCATGGGGTTTCAGTTGAGCAAAGAACGATAAGTTTCAACGAAATTCTACGTCACCTTGCTGATGATGGCCCAGTGATAATTCTAACCAATGGATCACTGCTTCGATGTGATGTCTGCAAAAGGGATTCTCTCGAGAGATCTGGGTGAGTGTGAATTTTCTATGCATTTCTATTCCATGCGTCATCGGAAAAGTCACAAGATGTGACTACTCATGTTACAGTCTTCATTTCATTTAAACACTGAAATCCACTACGTTTTCCTAAAGTTGCTCGTTTTTAAACAATATTGGCAAATCCAGACGTTATGCGGGACACTACGTGGTCCTGTGTGGTTTTGATCTATTCAAACGGAAGATATTCTATCACAATCCGGAGGTAATCGATGGTCGTAAGTACGAAATTTGAATTATGTATGTGCATAGTTTCACTCATGAATGTTGTCTATAGACGTGTGCGTGTCTTCGATGGCGGCGATGGACAAAGCAAGGCGTGCTTTCGGAACAGATGAAGACCTGATACTGATCTTCAACTGAATGGTGGTGAAGAAGATATAGCATTTAAAGGAAAGTTAGGACGAATTCCAAAAGGCATTGTGATAGAAAGATGTTAGTGCTAGTTCATTCAAATACGTTATACCAATTAAATTAAGAAACAAACACAATAAATGAAGGGAATTTAGTGTCATTGGGTGGGATGGGGAAGGTTGTTGACTCGATGATGTGTGGAATTGAATACTCTTGAGGGGGTGGATGATTGACGGTTGTTTTGTTGGGTTTGTTGGTGTCTATCGGTTCCGGTTTTTTGATTAGTTTTTCATCAGGAGTTGGATGTTTGATTGATTTCATTTTATGCGTGTGATGAAGACGAATTTTGTCAACAATTTAGCTGCCTTGCATCCGCGATTACTTGGTCTTCATACCGGAGATTCGGTCTTCCTTGCCTTCTCGACGCAGTAGGCTCGGATTCAAAGACCCTCTTTGCTGGAGCATTGTTGTCCATGCGCTCGATGTGAACGCGTCAGTTCAATCCCTTACAGATCACATCCACATCCTGGTACAGCGGTTATGTCTTCTCCTCCATTCGCCTTCCTCGCAGACGGGACCATATATCCGACGTAGAATTTTTCTTTTGAATGTACCAAGAATCAGCTACTACTACTTTTCGTGTCCGGGTGTTGAATGAGACGATTTAACCTCAGTTGTTGATGTGACGTTTTTTATCCGTTAACCATCCAGAAATCTTGATGAACCTGCAAAGAGATGTTAGTGGGACTTCCGTAAGTGCTTGAAGAGCTTGGAAGAAAAATTCTCCCAGTGTTCTGTGTCTCAATAGGTAGAGGCTGGGGCATTGACAAAGGCAGTGAGTGGTGTCCTCTAGTTCTTCTTCGTCCCCGCAGCCTCTGCATGCGGTATTCTGGGTAAGTCTCATTTTGATTTCGTCCTATCTCAAATGATTATGACCGGTTAGCGCGCCGACTACTATGCACAGAGTTTCTCTGCTGCTTAAGGGGAGTTTGCCCCTTCTTGCACTGTTGCACCTTGGCCACAGCATTCGGGTAGTCTCAAAGTGGATAACGAGTTCCACCTTTAATTTGCTAGCTCCATGATTTTATCGTCCACTTTCTTCTTGACATCTGCTAGAGGTGGATCGATGTATGAGATTGCTTGGGATGGTCGATCTCGGTCCCAGTTCCTGGCAAGCTCATCGGCTTCCTCGTTGCCGGTTGTGTCCCTGTGTCCAGGGACCCAGCATAGAGAAATCGAGTGCTGCGTGCCGAGAACCTTCGAGTTCTTCCAGCTTGGACTTGATTTCTATAGCCGAAATTGCTTTAATGGCGGCTTGACTGTTGTAGCTTGACGCTAGTAGGTGACGTTGAGCAGGGGTATACTTCTATAGTTGTTGCAATAGGTAAGGTACACTTTTTTGTGGATGGGGCATAAAGAATCAAAGTTGACTCAGGTATAAAATGGCGTGTCGAGTGACTGTTGGTTAGTTTTCTTTTAGGGTGTAATTTTGAGCTGATAAAATGTCACAAACTTAGTGCAGAGAAGAAATGCGAACACAAAACGAATTAGGGGCACTTTTCCAATTAAAAATTGATCACTTTATTCGAAAACAAATTTTAATATCATGTGAACTACAGAAAACCATATATATAAAAACAACAACTGCTGAGGATCTCTATATGTATATATATATGTATGTAATATTTTACTAAATACTCTCGTTTCTTTGCTACACAATCTCTTACACACGCTATGTCTGTATGCTCTGTTGTTTGGCAGAGAAAATCAATAGATTTGAACGTTTTTGTTTCTTCTTCTTTTTTTTTTATTTAAATTAGAAAGACTCTGAATATATTAATAATACACTATACTTAGGAAATAGTAGGTCGTCCTTGTTGTCACATTGATAAGAAAGAATTTCGAAAGAGAACAAAACAAAAAAATAAACAATTTTAAGGGATATGATCATCAGTTTGTTTTTTGTGTTTTTTTTTTTTGTGTAGTAAATAAATTACTTTCCTTTTCTTCGCTTTTGTCTTTATCTTCTAACAACAAACAATAAAATAAAATAATTATAAAATAATAGTAACATACATATGAGTACTAATAGTTAATAGTAGTAGATAACAGTAGAACGAACAGATATTTGCATTCTTTCCTCTTTGAATTAAGTTACCCCTATCGACTAAGGTTGTTCATATATATAGCATGCAGTTCGGTACGCGGTGTATTCTCGAATAGGGCGGCGCGATTTTGTCCCTCGCCCTTCTTCACCCAATGTCCGTAAACACGGAAGGCACAGCCATCGATTACCTGACGAATGAAAGGAAATAATGTTATCTTGTTGTTGTTTTTTTTTTTCTCCACTCGTCTCAACAAACCTTTCTCAAAACCTTCACCCTGTACGGATCCCGAATGGCGTCCTCGACACGCAATGGCTCAGCCGTAAAGCGGAGTCTTCGTATCCTTATCATCGCCCGAACGCAGAGAATTGCAAATTGGAATTTCTTTCTAGCATTGAAACGACTCTGTTTCCGTAGCTATAGTCAAGAAGAGAAATAAGAGAATAACAGCAATAAGTATGTGTCTAAGCAAGGATTGATGCTCTACCAAGAAAAAAAAAAAAAAAAAGCGTTAATACACGTATTATCTTCTTTTTTTCTTTTTTCTTCTTCTTCTTCTCTAAGTAACAAATTTAATGAACAGATAAAAAAACAGAAAATGTGTGAAGATAGAACACAAATCAAAAAAAGATAGAGAGCACAATAAGGCATGCTGTAGCAAACTTAAAAATATTATTATAACGACTCTTAAAAGGAAAACGAAAAAAAAAAAAAAAAACAACAACAAATGTTCAAGTTAACTTTTCAAAAAACAATCGCGTTAAGAGTAACATAAGCATAACCTAGGGAATAAAAAAAGAATATATATTTTAAAGCGTTTCCATATAACTACATATACATTCTGTGTGTGTGTGTGTGTGTGTTAGATTAAGGTTAAGAGTCTCCATCTGAGAGATATTTACGAGCGCGACCACAACAGTAGCTCTAGCTCTAGCTCTAGCATCTAGCACAGCTGCCAGGCGGACGGGAAGGCAAACAGAGAGAGAGAGAGAGAGAGTGTGTGAGAGAGAGAGAAAGAGAGAAAAGGCCAAAAGCATTATGAGGACCTTATCACATTTCCGTTTTTTTCTTTACTTGACATATACATATGTATACATTGAATATATATATATACACATACGTATAACGCTTTGACTATATTAATGTGTGTGTGTCATGGATTTTATTTCAATTATTTTTTTTTTTTTTTTGTTGTTGATGTTGTTGTTGTTATGATATACTCACAAAGGACTTCCCAAAACAGCAACTAGTAACTCGATCAATAGCAGCATTGAAGTTAGACAACTGTCAAATGGTAGCAAAGAAAAATTCAAAAAGGAGCTCCAATTAGTTTTACAGTTATTGTGTTTGGGTGTGTGAGAGGGGGGGTGGTTTTTTGTTGATTTTAATTTTTTGAAATTTTTCTGTTGGTGTTTTTTTATTTTGATTTTTTTTTTGTTCGATAATGATCGGTTTTAGTTGCGTTGCCAGTCCCAAATAAATAAAGATTACCAAAAAAAAAAAAAATAACACTTTCAACTATCATATATGTATGTATATGGTCATGGGGAGGGCGAGGGCGTGGGCGAGGGCGCGGGTGGGTTGGGGTGTTGTGGTGTAAGTTAAGCAGTTGTTTCGTGTATTTAACCTTCAGCTGACTATCATTCAAAGTCCTTCATTGCTCTGTATGTATTCCAAAACAAAAACTAACATGTTTTCTTCTTTTTTTTTTCTTTCGTTTCATTAATTCAAATGCCATGACACTGACTTTGAATCGAAGCCATTCCACTAATGTTAATCGAGTACTTTAAAAAAAAAAAACAAAAAAAAATGTAAACTATTTCCATCACAGGATGTACAATAGATTTGCCTTCGAAGCCAATGAGAAAGTGTGTAAATGGATGTGTGTGTAAGATAAATGCAGTGCTCTTCTGTGAAAGCTAACACCTCAAATGAATGCATGCAATATAATAAAGTTATCAACAACAGTGTGTCGCATGTATTTCGCAAACAGGGAATCTTTCGACTTCGAGGATTCTCTCAAGGAGACCCAGTTAATTGCACAAAACGCGTTGTAGTGAAGCGGCTCAAAAGCGAACAAAAATGTGCATGCTAAGCAGACAAGCATTGCATGTCAGCATGTTTCAATGGGCAGATTACGAGGGTTTCTTTGCGATTACCACTAATTGGCTGCAATTAACTATCACGCTTGTAAGCTAAAGGCATTTGCTGGCCTCGCTTGTTGGGCTGAACATATATTTTTTTATAATATTATAAATAAGTAACTATCACGGTTGTTTTTTTTTTTTTTAGTGAAATTGAAATAGTTATGCAGGAAAAGTAGTCTACTTACTTATAAGCTAAATAAAATGTTGAAGAGAGAGTCTATCAACAGTTCAGTGAAGTATTGAAAGTATCTAAATGTTAGTATTACAGGATTAATGTGAAGCAAAGTATCAGTCGACTACACCAAAATTATGAGACTCTTTATCCCAGAAAGATTCGAGGGTGAAGAAAATTGTCTTCCTCGCGTAGAATTGTACAGTTTAATCCGTCTTTCCTAAAGAGTCTGATAATTTCCAGATGTAGCAATCAGCAAATAAGTGCATTTTAAAGATGAAATAAGTGAATAATCCGAATTAAACCAGACACCAACCATAACCGGGGATAAATCCAAAAAAAAAAAACACTTTGGTTTGGAAGTTGAACTACAACAAAATAGCGGCGTTGCCTTATATAAAGCCTTAATCATCCACAGTGGATACAGATCATGGCTTCATAGAATAAAAGTAACAACCTCGATTAAGTGGGTCGTCACAGTTTATGAGAATACAAAGTATTTTCGAAACAAATCTGAATATGATCTACAGAGATTACTATCGTATTTCCCGTATGAAACAATTTGCCGTACAAATAAAATACAGTGGAATTGACTAAAGAGAGCAAATATGGCCCACAACCAATGTAAGAACATAAATCCATCTACCAATTATCATTGATACATCAAATCTATGCCCAAAGCAACATTTAAGAGATGTTAAATACAATCGAACTGTCCAATGATTCATCAATGAATTCAATTCGTGAAGGCGGTGAGGAGATCGTGATTACCTCGTAACATATCACTCATCAAATAGTTTCAGTGCAATGGTATAGAAAAGAATATATGTTGTTTGTTTTTTTTTTTGATAGAGAGAGAAAAAAAAAAGAAATGATAAGAAGGAGAAAAATAAAGTTAAAACAAAAACCTGCCTGTGAACTCTGAAATTGATTCGATGCCGGAATCTCTTCACCCGTAACATTATCATAAGTCTTATTCGTGATATACACTTTTAAGGAGTAGTTGCCGTTTCGTATACTCTTCTCTCTTAACTGCTCGTAACTAGTGGGATGTCCAATCGAGGGTTCAGGTAGTAAGATCTAAAATGCAAAATTTTGGTTTTTTTTTTTTTTTGTTTTGATTGATGGATGAAATTTTGATGTGAAGGTTATAAAAATGTATTGTAGGATGTGTGTGTGTGTTGTCTCTAATAGTTTCAAATTTTTTTTATTAATTTTTACTTCGATATCCTAGCAGAGAGGTTAGAAAGAGATAGGGAGGGACACAACGGATACATTGGAGGATCCAAGATAGAAATACAATAAACACCAGAACCAAGGGGGGAAAGATATATAGATATACGTTTATTTAGGGGCAAGAGAGGGGGAAGGGAGGAGAGATTCATTGTTACCGCCGTTGCCGCCGCCGCCTTGTACTGCACATTCGAGAGGAGAGTATTCTGTAAATGACTACTAAATATAAAGAAACTACGAAGATTTTAAGCAAAAAGCAAGACAGATCACTAAATACATTAAGCAACAAATTTTAGCCCAACAAATATTCACCCCCATCACGAGTTCCAACGTAATCGGAAACGGAAACGGACGTGCTACGAACTTCGAAAAAAGCGATCACGGAATTCATTAGCCGAAAATCGGCCACAATTTCGGGAAAATTCGCATCACTAAATACGAAGGATATGGAAATTTGCTAGGCCGCTTTTACTCACGATTTTCTGCAATTCCCATCTGTGATCGCGAGCCGTAGAAATCAACCCAGTTGCAATTCCTGCTCAATTTTTCCGCTTCACACATGTGCCATCTCTTTCTTGCATATGCATAGTATGCTTCCAATACCCAACACTGAGAAGGCAAGAATAAAGCAATTCGAAAAAACGAAAAGAGATAAAAGGGAATACGAAGGATCAATCGCAAGTATCGAGCACACTCAACTCGGGCTACCCCTTGCGCGTTTCACCACTCCCTTGCCGACAAGATTGGAAAGTTGCAGACGAAATTAGCGTGTGTATAAGCGGCCAAAGTTGCAGTCGGCCATATTTACGTCAGAGATTGTGACTCCGTTCGGATTGTGTGATGGCATTTTTTTTCGAAGTTCGTATCGTAACGTCGATGTGCTACGAATGGATTCTGTGTGATAGGGCTCACAATGCTCTGTTTGACGTTTATACTCCTACTTTGCTACTACAACATACAAAGAGGTGTCTCTTGAATATTCCTCAACAAAGGACGAAGCAACATGTGGTCATGTTGTCAGACGTTCCATCGATTTTTTTCGAATTTCTGACGCTCGAAATATCGCCGCTCGTCTCGTAAATTTTGCTTACATTAACGCAATCACCAAATAGAGACTCTTGGTGGTGATACAAAGACAAACAGTAGTTCAATATTAGTGTGATGGTGGTTGTTGTCGAACAAAAACAATAAATAAAAGGACAACAGCATAACAATGCAAAAAAAAAAATAACACAACTATGTTGTAGCACTGACTTATTCCATGTTCTCATCGATGGAATAAGCCAACGATATCCTACTATTCAAGCATGCATCGAATACTTATTGATACTTTCGAGCAGACTTACGTTCAACTCTTCATGCAATTCGTTAACGCTAGGTCAAGGACATGCAACTTGAATTCCCTTCAAATACTTATTTGTTAGGTCAATTTCATTCTATTTGTGTTAATTTGTTTGTTATTTTCGTTTGCATTTGCGTTAGAAGATAAAAAAAAGAGAATCAAAAAAGAGAGAGAGAGAAAAGAATCACACAAAAGTATGTATATAATTAAGTCACCAATATTCTCGATTAATTTAAGATAAAAAAATATTTAAAGGTCTCCTCCAAGGTGGTATTTGCAATGAATAATTAAAGAGAAAAGCACCAAACGCAGCGGCAAAACAAAAAGAAAGAAAAAAAAGGTAGAAAAACGGACAAAAGACTGCGATGTTTTTTTTTTTTTTGATTTACAAATAAAACGAAAATCAAATACATTTTGTAATGGATGTGTGTGGGAAAATAAAACAAAACAAAAAAACAAAGACAGAGAGAGATAGAGAGAGACAAAGAGAAAAAGAAACGTAGAGCAAAACAAACAAACAAATTAAAACCATGAACATGTACAAACAGAGAAAAAAAAAAACAGAACAAACAAACAGAACTCAGTGAAAAAACAGAAAAAAAAAATGGATAAAATAAAAGAAAATTAAGCTCTAAAAATAATAATATTATGTGTAAGAGTAAAAATGAGAAAACAATCACTCGTCTTTTAAAATCGAAACAGTGTTTTGTCCAGAAACGGATCGTTACCAGTGCAATTTCCGTGATTCGACTCATTCTCCTCGACTTGACTGAGAGGCTGCGCTTAAGTCCATCGATATTTTGTTCAAATAGCTAGCATTTGAGTATTTTTTTTTTATTTTTTGTACATATTTTCGTATTTTGTAATGCGAGTGAACATTTTTTTTCGATTTTTTTATGTAGTATTACCGATCATCATATATAATAAAAAAAGGAGAAGAGAAGAAAACAAATATGAAATAAAAATGTGAGTTGAAAAGGAAAACACAAAAAAAAAAACAAGAAACGTAGAAACGTAGAAAAATAGTAAAAAATATCCTAGGGTTAAAAATAGTGCCTTTCATTGGCTCTGCACTCATTTGACATCCCTCCTCGAACTGGTGTGTCACATATTGTGGTAGTAAAGCGCCCAATTATACACTTTTTTTTTATTTATTTTTTTTTAAATTTAAGACAATATTTAGAAAATTTGAAAAACTAATTACTAAAAATATTAGAGAAGCAATCTATATGCAAAATAAAATTTAAAAAATATAGTAAGGAGGAGCAAGAAAGAAAGAATACAAGTGGGGAAGTAGGTGGGAAGAAAGACAGTGAAAGAGAGAGTAAGCAAGATAGCTAGGTTAGAAAGAAAAGTTGCCAAGATTAACTTAACATACTTTTCTTTCCCCATCGGAAGTTGATTACACACAAAAATAAAATAAAGTTAATTAGCATGTACGCAGGACTTACCATCTGATTGAAGAATGGATGTCTTAATACTTCCTTCACGGTTATCCGTTGTGCCGGATCCACGACTAGACACTTTCTGATTAGATCCTTTGGGTCCTCTATAAAAATATAATCCATACCCATTAGTCCTACAGCCCGATGTTGGTATATTCACAAAGTTCCTACCTGATATGTCAGCCCATTCAGGCGATGTAAAACTGTACTTCCCCTCCATGATATTCCTCAGCATCACCATCTGTTTCCTATGCCAGAAGGGCGGACATCCCACAAGCAGGGTAAACATAATGACACCACATGCCCAGCTAAAGAGGAGAAAATCATCATCATTCAGCTGACTGAACACACACACAGTGCCACTCACATATCGACTTCTTGCGAATAACCAGGTGATCCCTCGAACATGTTGCATCTTAAAGTCTCTGGAGCTAGGTAACCCGGTGTGCCACACAAATCTACAAACAATCATTTGAATACAGTATTTACACATAAACCATTCGAATTACCATTCAATTTTTCTCCATCTTTCAGCTGTCGGGCAAAGCCAAAGTCTGTTATCTTCACATTATGATTCTCATCGAGGAGGATATTCTCCGGCTTCAGATCTCGATGGACGATATTCTTTCCATGAATATACTCGACACCCTCGAATATTTGCCTGCAAATGCGAAATTTCAACAACACCTCGATGAACAAGTGAAGCATACGCACCTCATGATGGTTCTAGTCTTTTTTTCTGACAACGTAACAACTGTTGTTAAATAATCGAATAGCTCACCCTTCGGACAGAGTTCAAATACTAAAAATACGAATGCATCTGATTCAAAGACATCTTGCAAGTCAACTGAAACAATCAAAAAATGTTCGAATTATTCGAAGTTTCTTCGCACAATCATCTAAAGGTGGACGCACTTATGTATGGATGGCCCATAACTTGTCTTAATATCGTTATCTCTTGTCGTGTCGCCTCCAACATGTGCAGGGGATTTGATTCACCAGCCTCTGTGGCGCCGCCAAGATCGATGATTTTTGCGGCGAATTCTTTGCCGGTTTCCTTTTCGATGCATCGGCGAACTGTTGAACTGATGCCTCTGTAAAGGGAAATAAAACGTAGTCATTAGTTGGTTAGTCATATCTTAAAAGTGAATAATAAAACCGCATGTGACTAGTAATCTGATAACGATTCGAACTACAGATCATCCTGGCAACGTGTGGGTATTGTGAAACGATTAACAAACAAGTACTTCCTATTTACCCCAACGCCCACTCATTGCAGAGACATTTTTCGCATGAAACAACTACGATGTGTCTGTCTGTTTTTCGACCTTTAAAATGAACACCCCGGTCTTTGGTCTGGCTTGTGGTTTATCATCTAATGCCACCACATTATCTTTACTCTATTTGCCGATTTCAAGTGCAAGTTCACGTAGCCAGTGAATGCAACACTAATCTGAGGTGGTTAGATAGAGGAAAAGCCCTATTGTAAACTGGTGCAAGTATGTTAATTGCATGGACAAATGTTTACTCAAGACTTTATCAGCGCTGTACGAAGTCACACCTACACACACGGCGGCGACCAGTGCTGAATCGGCTTTTATTACAATTAAATTGCTTAAAAATCCTCCACAGAATGAGACCGCCTTTAGACTTTAGACTTTTGGCATCAAAAGAAAACTAATTTTCTCATAAAAATCATTTAACCAGAGAGCCAGAGGCAGTGGCAGAGTGTGTGTGTGTACGGCAGACATTTATTCGATCAAAGATAGACTTTGTCAATTCATGAATTGGCATTCTGCTCTGGCTGTTCTGGAAGGGGGGGGATTATAAATACAAAAAAACGACTCTATATGTGTGGCACAGGAGGAGATGCAAAATATGAGAGAAATGTGCGTGAAAGAGGTGATGGCGTTTATTTTGAGCGTTCACATTCGAACAAGTGGTCACAGTCGGAAGGTTATTGGACAGGCACAGGACACAAAATGGTCATTATCACCAGGCAAGTGTGAGTCACTTCATTAAATGTACAAAATGTGAGAAGACTGCGCCTCCAATGGGGCACATGTGATGGGCAATATTTTGAGAAGACCTCCAGGAGCTTGCTAAAGAACGGAGAAATATGTAATCCAGGAAATGATTGCAGCGGTCTCCTTGTCCTACTTCGCACAAGATTAACCGTAATTGCATAAGGGGTTTAATGTGCGACGTATTTTACACAGGCAAGTTACGTCGTAGCGATGATTCATTGAATGGCTCAGCTTGATGGTATACAAAACGATTCTTTACAGAGGCATGGTCCTTTAGGAAGAGAGAGAGTGAATCTGAGGAAGAAAGGTTGGGTTTCTCCAGCAGAATCATAAACATCTGGAAGACGGAGAATCAGGAAGACGGAAAATCAGATGAAGGCAGGTTGAGTTTTTCCAGCACAATCATAACCTCCTCAGTTAATTGTGAACCCACACTTCCAATCATAGCCGCGCAACACAAAATAACGCGTAGAACTGACTCCAATTGCGTCTTGAAATGCAAATATGATGGGGTGTGGGAGTGTAATTCTCTGATATAGATAAAACTTATTCAAAATGTAAGTGTAATGACAGTTCGATGCAAAACAAATCAAGACGTGACATGGAAAAATTAGTTCAAGTACGCAATAGACTTTCAAATCACACCGACATCGATTTTCATCGCAATCTTGGTCGGTTTTGGTTGAAAAAGAACACCGAAAAGAGATGCAAAATCTCTGTATGCTAACAATTTCTCCTCTCATTGAATGTTTTCTTATAAGTTCATCATCGTTTGCCCCCCACAATCATATGATAACAAACAATTTGAGTTGATTTAATCAGCGCGTGTGCCCGTCACGGTCCCGTAAAATCGTTTGATTTCTTTCGCTATTTCTCAGGAGCATGTTTGGCGTTGTTTAAAGCAAAGTTCAATACCGGAAATACATAAATACGAGAGAAACCGATTGAGATCGTCAGAGCCGCTGTAGAGTCACCGTTGTCTCGTGGAGATGTAAACTGCGACACTCTTTATGCGATTAGTGAACCACAATTATTGATCACACTCGCACACTGGGTGGCTGACGTTTTTCCTTTTTTTTATTTAGAGAGAGAACGAAGCTTAAAAGGCCTTGACCTATAAATAAACGAAACAAGCTACCGGCAAACGTTCATTTGGCAGAAGAACGATCAATCTCACATATTTTGAATGGTTTTTATATATGTACACGTGTGTGCATGCATAGATTAGTCGCCTCAATCAAATGAGCTGACTCGTAGACTCACTTGGGCCCCTCAAGTGTATGAATCAATGCGCACTGATAACAATTTAGAGACGATCTGAATGAAATGAGCGGAACTATGTACACAATTTCTTCGAAATTCTGGTTGTTTTAGTGCAGTTTGAGTATAGCCTCTATAGTGGCGCGCAAGTTCAGGGTGTCTGCAATTTAAACAGTCTTGTATGATAGATAAACATGAAAAGTACTTGTGTCTGCAGCGACAGCGAAGCTCTGCTTAATGCTCTACTCTCAACCATTTAACCACTTCCAGGATGGTCCAAGAATGCAAGCCGAGCTGTGCTTATGGCCCTACTCTCAACCCTTTAACCACTCCCAGGATAGTCCAAGAATGCAAGTCTTCTCTCAATTGGATTGGAAGACTTGTCTGCCTCCCTGGCAACCCGGGGATCACGGGAAAAATGAGATCGCCAATGAACTAGCTAGACAAGGATCAGAGGAGATACTATTAGGACCCGAACCTGCATTGGGATTACCCTCGTCCTCGGTTAGGGCTTCCATCGATAGCTGGGCTTCTCGAGACCACAACCGGAGGTGGCATGACTCTCCAGGATGTAGACAAATGAAGCGCATGCTACCAAATGTCTCTTAACAGAAAAGACTGCAGACGACTTACCAGTGTACTAACAGCCACTACACCTTCGCCAAACACCTAAGCCTTGGCCAAAGCGATGAAGTCCTCTGCGACGCCTGTGGAGAAGACGATGACATTGCAGAGCACTTCCTCTGCAACTGTTCCGTCTTTCCTCGGATCAGGTGGCAGTTATTTGGTGCTGATGAGGTGGAAGCCGATGATGTAGGCCCCTCATCATAGAAGCGCCTGCTGGTATTGCCCCGGGAATACCATGAAACTTCATTAAAATGTAGGTTGCTACCTCGTAGTACAATGGACCAGTTTTTTAATCTGAAGGCTCCAGTGTAGAGTTCAAAAACCTCCGACAAGAAAAACATGAAAAACCTTGATATGCCTATGCAACTTAGGGCGATGTGAAGTCCAGTAAGTCAAGCAAAAGAAATCGTTTTCAATAAGCAATGCGTCTGCATTCACAAACTCAGCATTTTTCTACTGCCTACGTGATATTTGTCAGTCAGTGGATTAGTCATGTCACCCAGTTTATGCTGCAGGAGTTATGCAAATACAAGCGCGACTGGATAGTGTCTGAGTTCTGTTTTATTAGAGAGAGTTTAAGACACAATATGTGTATGTACATCGTGCAAGTGACTCAAAAAGGTCACAAAATTTCTGCAAATTCGATCAATTCCCTCCCAAGGTGTCCTATTTCGAGTGTGAACCCCATTGACAATGAATTTGACGAGGTAAACATAAAACGTAAGCAAGACCAAAATGAGAAACTCAACGACGAACAAAAAAAAAAAAAGTGAGTCAAACATTATCGAGTAGGCAAACGTTGCAGTTTTACCACCTGGAACGGTAAACTTTGAGTTTTCATTCATAAAACGTATAAGCGGTCATCAGGGGTCAGCATGAAAAGCGATCAGATTAAAACTGTTTACTTTCAATGTGTGGAATTGTTAACCTTCCGTTCTGCGTCTGATTACGTTTCAAGACAATCGTTGCGAATCAGCTCGCTACACTCGTAAGTAGGCGATAGAGACGACGCAATGTTGTATTCCAGATGAAGTATTGCGTTGCATTCAATTGGTAGGCACAATGGATTCTAGGCATCCGTGTGTGCACATTAAATGAGAAGAAAATGATATGGAAACGATGTGGCGACGTTCAGCTCAGAGGTGCGTCGAGCGATCAGTCGTAGGTGGGTGCAATTTTTCACACTTAACGCCACAAAAATTCGACATCCCCCCAAAATTACATTATCCTTGAAAATAACACAAAAATAACGGTAAATTTGTCAAATTTCCAACACCATCCTCTAGATCAAGTCACAAGCTACAACATCGACCTTGGTCACTTTGGCGTACGACGCACCGTTTTCGAGATATCCGCATGCATCCACCAAAAATGCGTTTAAGAAAAATCCATTTTCAACGAAAAATTATGCTGGGATACCAGGCCACCAGAAATGGTAGTAGGGGGTCTGCGGATTTTTGACCAACTTTGATTGCTTATATCTCGAGAACGGCGAGTCCTACAGCAAAACGGTCAAGGGCGACTTTGTAGCTTACTCTTTGGACTAGAGGATGGGAATTATAACAGGTTCAATTTACCGTTACTTGTGGTAGAATTTTAAAGGATAAGGTATATGACGACAGAAAAGGGCATAAATAACGGTAAATCGATCCAAACCAAACCCACCCTAAAGGTCAAGTTATAAGCTACAACATTGGCCTTAGTCATTTTGTCGTACGACACACCGCCTTCGTGATATAAGCAAACAAAGGTTGACCAAAAGTAGGGACTTTATGGTATTTACGCCACTTTTGATTGTGTATATCTCGGGAACTGTACATCCTACAGCAAAATGATCAAGAGCGACTTTGTTGATTACTCCTTGAGCTAGACGATGACATTTTCAAAAAGGATCAATTTACCGTTATTTGTGTGATATTTTTCACAAATAAGGAATATAATGGAAAAAATGACATAAATAACGGTAAATATGTGCTTTTTGCAACACCTTCATCTAGATCACGGTTAGGGCCACAACATTGGCCTTGATCATTTTGCCGTACGATGCACCGTTATGGAGATATAAGCGGTCAAAGTTGGCCGAAAAGTCGCAGACCCCCTACTACCATTTCTGGTGGCCTGGTATCCCAGCAGAATTTTTGGTGGAAAATGGATTCTTTTTCGCACCCAATCTTGAACGACGCTTGCTTATATCTCGAAAATGGTGCGTCGTACGTCATCGCGGCCAAGAAGAATGTTGTAGCTTGTGACTTGATCTAGAGGATGGTGCTGGAAAAAGGACGCCTTTACCGTTATTTATGTAATTTTTTACCGTTGCAAGCCTTATCTATTGAAAATCTCCCGCAAGTAACGGTAAATTTGTCATTTTCCATTTGCCACCCTGTAGACCACGGAGTAAGCTACATAATCGTCCTTGACCGTTTTGATGTAGGACGCTCCGTTCTCGAGATATACACGATCAAAGTTTTCCAAAAATCCGCAGACCCCCCTACTACCATTTCTGGTGGCCTGGTATCCCAGCATAATTTTTCGTTGAAAATGGATTTTTGTCGCAACCATTCGCGGTGGATGGTTGCCTATATCTCGAGAACGGTGCGTCGTACGCCAAAGTGACCAAGGTCGATGTTGTAGCTTGTGACTTGATCTAGAGGATGGTGTTGGAAATTGGACAAGTTTACCGTTACTTTAATGTGACTTGCGTAGGATAAGAATGTCTGGTATGTTGCGGTGATTTTGTATGAACTGACTTGACTTGACAAATTACTAGGTTGACCAGAGTTGTAGGTCTGAAGATAGAGCTTGCTTAAAGAATAGCTTTCTCTAGCCACTCCAATGTTAATGCCGGCTTTTTTTCCAATTGGTTTACTAGTCTGTCGGTCGAAAAGGTGAAGTGGCAGTTTCCTTAACCACTTCACTCTTTGTGACCATGTTTTTGTTTTTATTTCAATTATGAAAGCAAGCTCCGACGGCAGACGCGCACTGCTTCCGATACTTTGCATTTATTCGACTTATTACAATTAAATTACTTTCTATTTCTGTCAACTAAAGTGAACATTGTACCCACCAATCACACATCTAATCAAAATAAAGAAATATTCAATAGCGAAACGTAATCAACTAATGAAAGAAATTGCAAGACTCACGACTGACGCTCGTCGCTCATGTGTACATATGTAGATAGGTAGAGGGTACTAGAGCAGTCTAGCTTGGCTCTGTTATCTCTTCAATAAAGTGGTCACAGGTCTCGAAAAGGAGGTGTGTCGCCTAGCCTAGCACTACTTCGACCTGCACACACACAACCGCAATATGAAACGAAATTGTTTTACTCCACACAATCAATTGAATTAAAATAGAATTAAAGCACGTGCAGCAGTTCATGCAATCAAGGCAAAAAGACGAACCAGCGGGGACGGATGGAGGCGGCAAGTAAAATAGAGAGAATGATGAAAAATAAACCGGGATGTGTTCTTTTTCTGCTCATGGTCCTCTCCTCTTCCTCTCTCTCGTTCTTTCTATTCAACATCTCGCAGTCCGCGGAACATATAACATCAAACATGACACCACACCAAGTCAACATCACACGGCAGAAGAGAAAAGAGAGACGCGAGGGAACTGAACAACACAAAAACTATCCACTTAAGATACGAAAGAGAAATTAAAAGAGTGTGTGGAAGGTTGTGTGTGAATTAGTTAAAGGAATTCATATTGATCCAAAATAGTTGCCAGACAGATTTTCTCAACGGAAACCCAATCGGCGTCTGTTCAGATTAAACTGACGAGAGCAACTTGCACTTCAGCCCGAGGAGTTTCAGATCTCCTCAAGCATTGTGAGAGCAAAAATCAATGGCACGCTTTAATACACACTCCAGATTGTTTCTTTTTCGTTTCCCTCCTTCTGTATGTATGTCTCTGATTCAATATTCTTCAATGAGTACGAAATGCGCATGGAGGTCAAATGAAAGGGAATCTGAAGCTAGTCCAATGTACCCAAGTTCAGTCACGAAAGGAGGAACAGCAATGTGGGGTAGGACTTCTCTTCGTCTGACCTTGACCGGCAAACAACCTTTTGAGAGAAAACGTTTTGTGCACATAGCGGCTTTAAAGACAATGCAACAAGAAGAAGGATTAATGCGACGGCTGGACGGCTGGCTTTAGTTTACATTTACCCAACTTCACAGACAGAAATGAAAAGATCTCCTTCAACTGGCAACACCGCTTCCACACACCAGCGACAAATTAGAGGGCAAAGGAAAGAGAAAAATATGCAAAAATCGGCACAAATTCAACGAGAGAGAGATGAATACAAAAAAAAAATGATGATGATCCTCCTTAAACCAATTGAGAAATAAATCTAATATCTTTATTTAGCCAGCGAATATGGGACTTTCGCTGCGACTCACCTGCCAAGAATTTCTTTTGGCTCGTATTTTGCATAGAATCCCTTTGCGGCATCTTTGTCGGGCAACAGATCATCTTCCTCATCTTTGGCCATGTCTTCTCGCCGAATGTTGCTCAAGGTGCGCGCGACACAATGTGGAGACCTGCTCACTTCGTTTTTTTTTTTTTTTTTTTACAGTCTTTTGCTTATTTTATACGAAAGCAAAAAAAAAATGATTAATTTAATGGAACACTTATTTGCCAGAGCAGATGATGACAGTTCAGTTGGGCAGGACAGACCAACTATGTAAATGGGGTGACGGGGAGGGGGCGGGTGGGGGTCTCTAAAGCTAATCACACACGAAAAATGATTTCGAAAACGTGCAGTGATCTATTTTTGTAACAACAAATGCGAGGAGAAGAGCGACGAATGATAGAAATTATCCGCGCGAACTGCGAAGCCACCGCGAGAGCGACACTGACTGTTGGTCTTTCTTCTTCCCGTCTTTATTTTTCTGATTACACAACTTTCTTTCTCAATTAATTTAAACTGTTTCTCCGTTGGTATTGCGCTTCGCTCGTACTTCACTTCTTCTTTTTCTTCTCTGCCCGTATTCGCATTCGCTGCCAAAGCATTAATTTGTGAATTCTATTATTTTTTTTTCTCCTCTGCTTCTGCTTCTGCTTCACCACCACTCTCTATCGCTCTCTGTCCCTCTCTCTCTCACTCTATTTCAAATTAAATTTAATAAAATAATATTTGAGCAAGCAAATTGTTAATTAATAAAATTTCGGAAGCGATGTTGTTTCCCCGCACCGACTGAAAGCGAACGCACACGAAATCAACGACGAACGAAGGCACCAAATCAAACCGAACGCAGCACACATCAGAGCACAAGTGTTCAATGTCAAAAAAGGTTAATCTAGCATTCGCTTTGCAAGCTTCTTTGGCTATTCCTTGGATGGCTTGGATGTGCGGCTTTTAGGCGACCCCACCAGACCGAGTGGCTGCTTTATTTTTAATCATTGTGAATCCTTGATATTTATATTTGACGTAAATTAAACGACTTTTGGTGCGGAATTTTCTTTTCTTCTTCTCGGAACGAACGCACACGCACACACAGCCAAACACAACCAACGAAAGTTAATGCAATAAAATGAAAAGAAAAACCAAGTAAACGAAAATTGTCCGCTCTTACGACGGTACTCTACACGCTCAGTGTCAGTAGTTGTCTGTCACTTTGCGAGCCAGTGACAGGTGAATATTTCGAAGGAGTAGACGAAAAAAGAATAAACTCAAGTGAACCGAGGTTGAACTGAACGAAATTGCATTGAAAAGTGCGACAAACTGCGATCGGGAACGTTTCGGTCAATGAGAAAATTCTTACTTCTCCCCATTTAATACATCTTCCTTCAGATTTGCGCATACACTTGGACTGCTCTGGCACAGGGAGAAGTGTCAGCGATGCACAACAAAGCGGTTAGTCATCTCTTTTCGTGGTTCGTCAGAAAGAGAGCAGCGGAGGGTGCAAAAATTGTGTGCTGCCGTCTCATCCAAGTTCTCTTTCGTTCTGGAGATGAAGAGAAAAGTAATTTAGAGTCAGGTGTGGTGGAAATTGTTGCACACTCACAGGCGTTCGATGGGGGGACATTTTGGGTGGTTCAATGACATCGCGGTGTTTTCTGATTTCTCGGGAACCAAATTAAGTTTTTTTCTGAAAATTAACAAACGCGTGTATTAGTTTTTTTATGTTAGTTGGAAGGATTGAGCGTGTGAGTCTTCGATTCCGAGCCATTGGGAGGACAACGCAACAGAGGACCCAAGTGGAGAAGGACCTCAACCAACTTGGTGTGCGCAACTGGAGGCAGCTGGCTGTTGAGCGTATCGGCAACTCAGCTCCGGCCCGAAGAGTCTTCGACTCCGAACCTGTGGGACAACGCAACAGAGGACTCCCGCGTGTAAATTGGTGCACTCAGGTGGAGAAGGACCTCAACCAACTTGGTGTGTGCAACTGGAGGCAGCTGGCTGTTGAGCGTATCGACAACTCAGCTCCGGCCAGAAGAGTCTTCGACTCCGAACCTGTGGGACAACGCAACAGAGGACGCCCGCGTGTAAGGTGGCGTATCCAGGTGGAGAGGGACCTCAACCAACTTGGTGTGCGCAACTGGAGGCAGCTGGCTGTTGAGCGTATCGACAACTCAGCTCCGGCCAGAAGAGTCTTCGACTCCGAACCTGTGGGACAACGCAACAGAGGACGCCTGCGTTTGAGGTGGCGTATCCAGGTGGAGAAGGACCTCAACCAACTTGGTGTGCGCAACTGGAGGCTGTTGAGCGTATCGACAACTCAGCTCCGGCCCGAAGAGTCTTCGACTCCGAACCTGTGGGACAACGCAACAGAGGACTCCCGCGTGTAAATTGGTGCACTCAGGTGGAGAAGGACCTCAACCAACTTGGTGTGCGCAACTGGAGGCAGCTGGCTGTTGAGCGTATCGGCAACTCAGCTCCGGCCCGAAGAGTCTTCGACTCCGAACCTGTGGGACAACGCAACAGAGGACGCCCGCGTGTAAGGTGGCGTGTATCCAGGTGGAGAAGGACCTCAACCAAGTTCGTGCCTGTTGGTTGAGAACCAGGTCCATCCCGGACTGTAGCGCCGCCAAATAAAGACGAAGAAGAAGAGTTCTTTAAACTGAAAGGGCGAGACTTCGATGGTTTGGCCACGTGGCGCGAATGTCCTCATCATCATGAGACTTTCGAGGCGTGCATTGAATGCAATTCCACTCCGAATTTGTGGGACAACGCAACAGAGGTGTAAGGTGGCGCACCCAAGTGGAGAAAGGCTTGCGACACGGGAGGCAGCTAGTCAGAGATCGTGCTAGTTGGAGAGGCTTGTTGGTTGATGCCCAGGTGCACCCCGGACTGTAGCACCAAGCAAAGAAGGTGAGACCTCACTGAAGACCGATTTCTTCTTGGACGTCGTTGTCCTCCTGCTCTTCTTACTTTCCCGTGGAGTTTGTTAAGACGTGAAGCTGTGCAAGAGGTGGTCAAGAATGCAGTTCGCGTCAAGTTGTGAAGATGGCCAAGAGGTGTAGGATAGGATAGGAATGTGTGTACGCAGGAACATATGTCTTATTCTTCCCAGTGCACCACATAGGCCGAGGAAAATGTCCCTCCATCGACTTGTGCAGCTCAGGGAACCGCAGGAACATGTGTCTTATTCTACCCAGTGCACCACATAGGCCGAGGAAAATGTCTCTCCATCGACTTGTGCAGCTCAGGGAACGGCGATCAAAAGAACAGCGTTTATAATTGTTGAAAAAAACTTCAATATATTGCATCGTCATTATGTTAGTATATACTGATTACAGATATCTCTTCTTTTCCAATAGAAGCGAGATTTTAAATTACATTATTTAGTAGAAAATAAGTTGCCATTAGAACGATTCGACTGAGAGCAGCATTTCATTTCGCTGCCATACCATCAATCAATTTGAATGCAAAATAATACACATGTAATGTTAGAAGTAAATGTTTAAACATTCTCCGTACGTTGTAGTTGTGTTCCGGAAATGCGCAAGAACTTAATGTAAAGTCGTACAAAAATATATAAGTTTCTTATCTTTTAGATCCTAAATGAAGGCAAATGATTGAAAAGAAATGAGAACTATGTTTAATGCAATGGAGAAGGGCAGCGGGAGCGGGGAGGAGGAAGGAGAGATAGAGAGATAGAGAGAATATAACTAATACACAACACAGAAGATTGTTACAGAAACCCTGGGTATCTCGTACACTCCCACTACTGTTGAGCTTGCATTTTAGCTTGCATCTGTGCGAGCATCTCCTGCATACGTCTCAGCTCGGCTTCCTTCTCGATCAGGATTCGGTCCTTGTCCGAAAGGCTGTTGCTTATCTGAGATGAATCACGATCGTTGTCCTTCATGGGGCCGTTCTTTTTGTTAATGCCCTTAGCCAGGCGCTCCGAACGATAGTTCTCGTAGTGTACTTCCTGAGTGACCTCTTGCAGGTCTTGCATGTGTGTTCTGCAATCAAACAAACACCAGTTAGAATACTTGAAAAAAAGGGGGGTTATGTGAATCTTACATTAACATTGTCCTGAGTTTAATGAAATCACAATGTTCTGGATTTTCAACTTCGACCACTCCCCACGGATACAGGCGGCCGCGCACCTTCTTTCCCTTCACCTCGAGCAGTGTGTTAGCACCGCACACGGCAAAGGGGACTGCTTCTTTCAGTTGCTTCACCTGCTCCTTGTAGTCCTCGTCCTCGTCGCTGTCACAATCTGGCAGAGGGTAAATCTTGATGCCGTGCTCCTCGATTTCCTGCAGGATGCGGCATTTCAAACGAAGAATCTCCTTCTTTGTCAGACAGTCTGCCTTTGCAATGACAGGCACTATGTTCACTTTCGAGTGAAGTTTCTTCATGAACTCCACATCGAGGGGTTTCAGTCTGAAAAGAAACAAAAACTCATAAGTTCAGTACTTCGCGCCACTCGCTGGCGGTTCTTCACTCGGGGCTTACCCATGTCCAAAGGGGGATATAAAATAGAAGCAGCAGTGTATACGATTGTCAACAATGTTACGTCGATTTAGACCACTTTCGTCGCGCAAGAATCGCTCGTACTGTTCGTCAATGTACTCCAGAATTGCACTAAAACTGTCTGAATTGTCGATGGCGTCACCAAATCCCGGGGTATCCACAACGGTCAGACGGAGTTTCACTCCACGTTCCTCGATCTCAACTGTGGACGCTTCCAGTTTCACAGTTTGCTTCTGTTTTTCTAAAATGAGAAACAGAAATGATGACATTCTGCAATGGCTTAGCCGTTCGTAGTGCGTCTCCTTACCAATGGCGTCTGGAATAATTCTCTCCGGATACAAGTCGGTGAGGAAAAGACTGTTGACAAGTGTCGATTTACCCAGTCCGGACTCTCCCACCACCATCAGAGTGAATTCGAAGCCCTTCTTCACGGATTTTCGGTGCACTTGATTGGGCAAATTGGCGAAACCCACATAGCCGGGGGTTTCAATGCTGGAAAACTAAAGAAAAACACTCAATTAGTAACACGATACGCTGAGGGAGGCAAATATGTATGAGGGGATTACTAGTTCGTCCATGGCAGTTGCTACACAACTGACCACTAAGCGGCTTCTACAGGTTATGGTGTGCGCTGTGCTGTGGTATCAGTTGTCTTTGGATATCATATGATCTCCAACCTTGTTGCAGACGTAGGCAATTCAAACACACTTGACCAATCGATCGCTACGACTGGGGAATACAAGAAAATCCGTGTTTCACGTTTGCCTACAGAGTTCGTTACAAACTGGAATGCTTTTTGGAACACCTGACCCAGTTGACAGAGAGGCGGTGTGGAGTAGAAAGTCGCCTATTCCACCCCTACGTACCTCTGGACTACCAAGAACGAGCGATTTTTCATCGCACTTACATGCGTGTGCATAAAAATCTCGACTTGCACACCTTTCTCCTCTTCCTCCTCCCCCTCCCTCGCCGAATGATAGTCAACAGAAATAAATAAATTCTTCTTTTAAATTAAAATGCGGTACGCAGTCTGACACCGTTTAATTGACTGTTATACTGTACACTTAGTTTTTTTTTTTTGTTTGTACTGAGTTTCCACTTCGTTTTGGTTCGTTTTCAATTACCTCCTCTCAACAGCAATATATGCCAGCACGTGTGTGCGTGTGTGTGTGTGTGCTTAAGCATGTGTCTGTACGTTGGCTCTGCTTGTTGGCTACTGCGACACCAAGATTGAGGCTAATTTCAAGAGTTCAGATGTGGTTCTGGCTGTATTCCGCCGCTGCTGTGCTGTGCTTTCAGCAGTTGAACTGAGTCAAAAGTAAATGACCGAACCGGAGGGACTGCCCTGAATTTATTTTCGTCTGATTTTCACTGTTGATAGTTTGCCATTTGTGAGAGATGGCGTGGGTGGGAGGTGGTGGGGGGAGGGGCGGAAATGTTTGCTGAATTTTTGTTCGATTCCTGAGGGTGGTGAGTTTTGAATGAGTCATGCTTTGTCTGTCTCTGGGAATGCGACTCATCGTTAATCGAAGATATTCGGATGTTCCATGGCGCATCACGTAAGAAATGAGCAGAATGAACCTCTGGGCTGTGCAGAGGGGGTTACCTGGAAGGTTTTTCGTTTTGATGGTGGACACCCAAACGTTGTTCGCGGAATTGTTTATCTGGCTAAACATTGCCAGTCTGAGGTTGCTATCAGTACATAAACTGTTTTCCTTTTTTTATCGGAAGCATGCATAAGATAAAGCAACCGCCGACCATATCTTAGCTGAACTAACCACAAAACCCTGCAAAACTTAGCAAAAACCGCTCGCCAATAAGACAAGCAAGTGAGCCAAGAAAGTAGGCAACCACTGGAGTGAGTCACAGTACTAAACTGACACAATTATCGACAAACAGTGATTTTTGCTATCCAATGCGGCACATCCATCCACAGTTCGGCATATTTGTCAAGTGAATCATGAACGAAGACACGCAATGGCCTGGCCTCAAATCCAAAGATAAGCGCGTTCATTCAGAGATTCCACTCTCAAACAAAGTTGCTTGTGTTTTCGTTTCCATCACAAGCCAACAATGCGGCCTCTTCTCTTGGGAATCAGAGCCTAGTAATCTTGCGCGATCTAGAGAACACGAACAGCATGAAGAACCGCATTTCCCTGTTGCCTATAAGAGTGCATAATTATGTGCTAAGTCTAACATCAATTTTGGAGGCCCATTGCACGGGATCCATGCCGGCAATGATTGCGCGTGAACCAGTTAGACCACATCTGTACATCCAACGCCACTTGGAGGCATTAACAAAGGCGACGTTCAAATAAGACACTTAAGTGCATTACCCAGCCGCGCCCTTGAATTTTTTTTTCTCTCTCACTAAGTCATATGTACGCGGTGGCGACAGCGACGATGGCGGCGGCAATGCAACACCCACAAATTTCAACCAAAGGGACCTCGTTTCCCCTCGCCTCTGGGAACAACATTTTTAATACAAATTTAAAATTCGTTCAACTTACACTCTTTGTGTCTGACATTTTCTGTTTATCCGCGTTCACGTTCAACTTTGTGTTGCTTCCTCGCCTTTCCCTTCACGCTTCTCCTTCGCGAATGAATACTCTACAGCAATATGTTGCCGTGTAAAAAAAAAATAAAAAAAAAATACGGCTCTTCCTTCTCTCTTGCTTGCACGCTTTTATGCACACAGAAGAACAAATTAAATTAGCTATAGCAGGCGTAGGCGCGCTTGCAACAATTTTATTTGCTGTCCCACAAAACACACACACACAAAATCGAAAATCGAAAATCTGAAACTGAACAAAATGAAATTGATTCGCGGCGCTGATGATGAGAAGATAACAAAAGGATGAGGAAATCAACTACACAACGACAACAACAACGAGAACATAAAATTCCATCAACGCAGTTCGATCGCTCCACACAATAAATCACAGCTGCATTCGAAAAGAAACTGCTGATTGCTGAAACCGAAAAGTACACTCTTCTACTCAACCGACGGGCATACACGGCGAAGAGAGACTTCGAATTTTCGAAGCTGTCATCGGACGTTCTCCCTCTTCCATTGCAAAGTGAGAAGAAGACAACACGAAACTGAATGCAACTGTCAGGCAGGGAAATACCAGTTCAACGTCGATAGATAGCGCCACGCACGAATGGAGGAAAGTGCTTTAATAAAGTACATACATATATTTAGTCAACAGATTTATCAACAGCACACTACTTAAAGTTAAACAGCTTCGGTATGACATCCCCGCACTTCGCCGAGAGCTTAATGTCCGCAAGATGGTCTGCCCTCGTCTCCCCAATGGTCACAATCGCTACCGGCAGTTCGAGGTCCTTTGTCTGCAGCACCATTCGATAGCCGGAGAACACCATCAGGCTTGAACCGAGAACTAAAAGGCCATCGCTTGCGTAGATCATCTCTGCTATTTTGAGCCCCCTGTCCTTGGGCACATTGTCCCCGAAGAACACAATCTCCGGCTTTAGATTCCCGCTGCATTCTGGGCACGGGGGGATTTTGAAATTCTCTATATAGTCCAGGGGGATCTCCACATCACCGTCTGGCCGCACCATGTCCGGAGCGTCTTTGAACTCTGGATTCAGCGTGTTCAGAATGTCTTGGAAGGCATGCCGATCAATTCGATAGTCACACGACAGGCACTTCACCACGTAACCACTGCCGTGCAGTTCGATTACATTCTTCGCTCCCGCTTTGGTGTGCAAACGGTCGACGTTTTGCGTGACAATCCCTTGAATCCGTCCCTCTCGTTCAAAGCGAGCCAGAGCTATGTGAGTGGCGTTCGGTTGTGTACTCGAGAATGTCGGCCAGCCCACGAAGTTACGCGCCCAGTAGCGTTGGCGGATGGCTTTCGATTGTACAAACTCCATATGCTGCACTGGACGATGGTTGGAGCGAGCGTACAATCCCACACCAGCCGACCGGTAGTCGGGGATTCCTGCAATGAATGATCGTCTGTGTCAGCTGTGCCTCCGATGTGGTATGCAATACGAACCAGACTCCGTTGAGATTCCCGCCCCGGTGAGGACTAAGATGTTTGGTTTCGACATCAGGAATTCCTCCAGACGCTTGATGTCGTTCTTCAGGACGGGCTGGTGCTTTGGCACATATTGCAGATTGCCACTGGCACACGAAACCGACAACCGGAAGCGTAAGACGTGCGTTAGTCGCATTTTTTCAAAACAAACACAAAAAACTTTGAAATATTCGCAAACAAGTGGGGTTCTTGGGAAATCACATAACTGGCTGACAAAACAAATGCCTCAACTGTCACTGACAGCTGACCTGAGATGAGTTGGTGTGCAGCTGTGTGGTGGCGGTTCGTGCATTTGTGTGAAATCTCATTTCGGAGTCCGAATTTCGGATTGCGAGCCTTTCAAACCATCAAAATTTCGCAAAATAAGGCGAAATTTCTGCAAAAAACTGCTGTATCACCAAGTTGAATAGTCGCAGATCAAGGATTGGAAGCATATGCTTTCAAAATCAAACTGTACCAGTACCACCTACCTACCTACACATTGTCAGCGCAAAGCACACATCGACAGATTTACCAATACAAAATAAAAACTCGGTGCGTGGAAGCCACTTTCGAACGGAACTTTCAAAACAATGCTCAGTTTTCGCGCGACGGAGATTTGGCAGAGATAGTGATCGCAATTTGCAGCGTTTGCAAGCTCATTGGCAAAACAAACAGACGGTCGACTGCACTGATCTTTGCTGAATTAACTCGAAACTAACCAATTATTGTGTTCTCCTCCTCTCTTGCGTTTACATGTAATATCAACAAGTGGTCACCGACTATGTTATGTCGAGAGCAATTCCTGAAGCATCCACCAGAGAAGTTGAATGAAAGCGTTTCGCCGAACGATCATGAAATCAATAAAGTTCAAAGAACAAACATAAACAACAACAATATTGTTTCAGATGATGCCGCCAATTGGATGACAGACGATGAGGGTGCTGCTGCCGATGAAGGTGTCCACCGTCGAAGGAGGCGACAGAGGAAAGAGCTCTCCGTCCCCACCATCGATGAGCAGATCGAGCTGCGGGTAATGAGATGCATTTTCGAGGCGCAGAAAGATGAAGTGAAGCGCGTCATCCTGCGGCTGTATCAAATGCAATTGAACCAGCGGAAGGCTAAGCGCAGCGGAACTGCTCCTCGTTCCTTTTCGACCAAGAAAAGCAACAAGCCGAAGCGGTTAAATGCGAAGAAGAAACGACCGAAAGGGGTTCGTGCGTGCTCAGCGGGTGCAGCGACTCTGCAAAACAATCGAAAGATCCTCGCAAGACTTACTCGCCGGCGACACGCTCAGCGTAAGCCAAAGATAAAGAAGCAGAACAAGCGTAAGAAATTCCCACGCCGCAAGCGACGTTGCAATGCGAAAAGTGGCAACAGGCAGTACAGGAAGCGTATTTCCCGAGCGCAGAAGCTCTTCAATAAGGGCATCTTCATCACTGGCCGCAAGTTGATGGAGGAGATCTGGCAGTCGGTTAAGGCAAAATCAACTGATTTGTGCAACAACCACAACGTCCATCAGGGATGGAGCAAGTTGCATCTGCATCAGATTGCGTTGTACGAACGGATCGAGGAAGATTTGGACCGACTCAATGTCACCCGAGAGGAACGTACAAAGGCGGCGGAGGAACGCAAGGCAAAGGAGTTGGAGAAGGCGGAACTGCGCGAGGATTTGAAGAGTAAAATGATGGCTAAGGTGGCGGCCCATGCGGAGAACGATGCACTGAGGAAGGAACGAAGGGCGGCCAGGAAGAAGCGGGCTTTGGACAAGAAAATGCGTCAGCAAACGGCCAAGGCTGAGATAAGATTGTATTGTAATAGTGTGCTTTAGATGTGCTGACAGAGAGGGGGCAGTCAGGGAGGCAGGATACATCTAGACACACGTGTATATGTTTATTTATAATAAATTCCTTGTTTATTTCTGTTATATTTGAAGTTACGTTAATTCGTTTTTTTGATTTCTTCAACTGGTATGTGCAGAGATTGATGTCATGGTCGGCGGGGTAATGACTAATGCGAAGTTAATGCGTGAAGCAGAAAGGTGGGTATGTTGCACACATTCTCTGGCCATTCGCGACCCGGAAACAAATCGAAACAAGAGCCAAACAATGCTTAGAAGTTGTTAATTAGTTAAAAACCACCGAACCGCCGAGAGAGAACATCTTTGGGTCGTACCCACTGTTCGTCGGACATGCTCCCTCTCTCTCTCTCTCTCTCTTTGAAACAAATCACGCAGCCGATCCAAGTTTATTCTCTTAATCTATAGATCCGTATCTCCAGCACAACACCTTACCCGTGACACTTCCAATCGTCGAGTCAAACTGCTTCTCCAACTATCTCGAACAGCAGGCACCGAAAATGTGTTCAATTGAGACATGTATTCAGTTCCACTCGGTCTGTCATCAGCGACAGGTTAACACTCGTCGGAAGCTTCTGCGAGCAAGACTCCCAACCGACGGAGAGAAGAAAAAAAAACGCAACAACAACCGACGTCGAAAAATGAATTCAATTAGGCATGTGCTTGGGCTTGTGATTAGTGTGCTGCTATTGTCGCACTCTGTTCGCGCGGATCTCTTTCCGTTGTCTATCATTCATATCAATGATTTTCATGCAAGGTAATTGTGGGCTTTCGTGAAATTGTGACGCGCTATTTAACGCCCGCGGGCTTACAGAATTCGAATAAACGCAGTTTTCTAAATGTGTGCTAATTAAACGCTTAGAGGGGAATGGCTGTTCATGGCAGGAAACAGAGAAGAGAGGGAAAGAAAAAGACTCCAAGGACCACTTGATTTACACCAATTATCGATACTAATCCCAGCAATAAAAGTGTAATCTTAACTCGAAATGACAATTGCTTCGAATTCGAATTGATAAGACACAGCAGCTTATGTGTGTAAATAGCAAACAGCTTGTGCACAACAAACTACGGCTGCTTAATTGGCATTCAATAAACCGAACATGATCGCTCGGTGTGTTCTTGAGAAATATCAGCATACACCGACGAATATGTACGCGGTTTCCGTTTTTCAAAAGCAAACCGATTAGCAAACGTTCGACGATTCGCGTACATCTGTCAAGGTGGTGAATACTCTCACTAACCTCTAATCTAATCGGATTATTCCTTTTCACAAGACCAATTCAAAAGAACTTTGATAAAGATAAACGAAAAACCCTCGACTATTGCAGATTCGAAGCGACCGATACAGCTGGCGGAACATGTGACGAAGGCGAAGAGTGTATTGGTGGCTACGCACGAACTGTTCACACCGTACGGCGATTGCTGGACGAGCAAAAGGACTACAATCCGCTGTACTTCAATGCCGGCGATAGCTTCCAAGGAACACTGTGGTACAATGTTGGTCGCTGGAATGTCACTAGCGAGTTTCTGAATATTCTGCCCGCAGATGCCATGGTTAGTAGGGCACAACGAAGTCGCTGTCGACTCTTGTTCAATCACATCTGTCCTTGCAGACACTAGGCAACCATGAATTCGATCATAAAATCGAGGGATTGGTACCGTTCCTGCAGGCCATCGAATCACCAATGCTCGTCGCCAACATCGATGCCTCCGATGAGCCTGACATGGAGGGACTGTTCCAGAAGTCAATGATCGTCGAGAGAAGCGGCAGAAAGATTGGCCTCATAGGAGTAGTCTTAGAGACGTTCTATGTAAGCGTTATCTCCTCATTTCAAGCGCAAACATTTACACCACACTTAATTGCTTTAGGACCTTGCTGATACGGGTAAGCTGAAATTTCTAAACGAAAGTGACGCCATCACTACCGAGGCGCAGGTGCTGAAGGAACAGGGTGCTAACATCATCATTGTCCTCACCCACTGTGGCTATGATGTGGACAAGATAATTGCGGAAAATGCCGGAGCGGATATCGATGTGATCATCGGCTCGCACTCGCACACGTTCCTCTACTCTGGGGATGTTATGCCGGGCCCGGATAAGTCCAGAGGAGATTATCCAACCGAAGTCATACACGAGGACAGCGGCCATCGGGTGTTGATCGTACAGGCTGCGGCGTACGCTAAATATGTGGGCAACATCACGGTCTTTTTCGACGACAATGGGGACGTCGTTTCGTGGGAGGGTGCGCCGATCTATATGGGGAAAGACGTCGAAGAAGGTGAGTGCACTTAAGAACTGAAAAATTCACGAGGCGACGAAGTGAGAGCCTGGGGCAGAGGTGAATGACACTTCAAATAATCATTTCAGACGAGGTCGTGCGAACCGCAATGATCCCCTGGAAGCAGGTCATCGATGTGATGGGAAACGAAGTGGTAGGGGTATCGAGAGTGACGCTGGAGAAGTGGCCATGCTCGTCGACAGAGTGTAACCTTGGCAACTTCTTCGCCGACGCTATGGTTCACTCGTTTGTGGACATATCTCCATACGATCGACAGCCTTGGTCTAATGTCTCCATAGGCCTCGTTAACACTGGCGCTCTAAGAGTGCCCCTGTACAAAGGCAGTAAGAAAAGGCTTCATTTCGTTTCGTTTCGACGCCATCAAGCCTCTTCCTCTTTCAGATCTCACGTACGCCCATGTGGTGACCATGTCTCCGTTTGAGAACACCCTAGTGGCATTCAACTTGAAGGGAAAGCACTTGTTGGACGTTCTAGAGTACAGTGTCAATCAAGTGAATGTCTCAAATGGAATATACAGCTCCTCGGTAATGCTTCAAGTGTCTGGACTTCGAATTACTTACAACTACAGCAAACCGATGGGAGAGAGGGTTCACGATGTACAAGTCAAATGCAGCGACTGCGATTTCCCGCTCTTCGAACCATTGGACGAGGATAAAGTGTACCGAATTGTTGCCCCAGACTATCTGGTAAACGGGGGAGACGGTTTCTATATTTTTCCTGCTGAAGCCACTGACTTGGAGTAAGTGAAGAGATCATGTTTAAGGCGACGTCTTTTCATTCAATTGCTTTGCAGGCCACACAAGACGGACATAGAAGCTCTCATTGATTACATCGGCGCGACACAACCCATCACCACTGGCAATGAGGGGCGAATTAAAATTTTAACTTAAAATATGATAAGTTGTGTTTCATTTCAATCATTCCGGTTCTGCTTCTGTTCTGAAAGCAATGCCTCTCACTTCGTCTGTCCTAACCTATCAATTTGCTAACTGATTTGGTAAATCGAATTTTCCCTCAGATGAGCTCGTCTTAAGGGCGCTCACGCCATGGAAAGAAGCCGTCGATCAAATTGGATCGCAAGTAATTGGTGCGACAGCGGTTAAGCTTGAGAAATTCGAATGCTCGTCGAGGGAATGCAATCTGGGGAACTTTTTCACCGACGCCATGGTTCACGCCGTATGTAGAAGTATGCCAAAAGAAAAACCAAAGTATTCTCATCTCAAATTCATCAGTTTGTCAAGGCAACTCCTTACACCCGCACTGACTGGTCAACAGTGGCGATAGCACTGACAACACAGGGAAACTTTCGAGTGCCTTTGGAAAAAGGGAGTAAGTCTAGCTCGACGATTTAAGCTTGCCGCCCTTTCGTAATCAGCTTTTACAGCTCTCACATATAGCCACCTGTATACAATGTGTCCTTTTGAGAATGAATTCATCGCTTTAAACCTGTACGGCCGGCATCTGGTAGAGGTTCTAGAAGTGGGTGTCGCCACAATGAATTCCGGCCTGCAGACTCCGACATCAAGCCGCTTGCTACAGGTTTCTGGACTGCGAGTTACATACAACATAACGAATCCTCGTGGACAGAGAGTGGACAGTGTCATGGTTCGATGTAGCAGATGCGACATACCAATTTATGAGAAACTCGATCCAGACACCATCTACAGACTTGTGGTGTCCGATTATCTTGCCGAGGGAAATAATGGTTTTGGTGTTATCAAGGAAAATGCTTTCAATTTGGAGTAGGTCGCTGTGCTTGGTCTTTTTTGTTTCTAAACTTGCAAACAAATCAATTTGTAGGGTCGGACCCAAGGATCTGGATGCTGTGGCAGAATATGTGGAAGCTGTGGCACCAGTTGTCGCCGTTTTGGAAGGACGAGTGAAGATCGTTAAATAAATGACTACGCGTGGGAAGGTGCGCGACAATAATGTTGTGTGGAGAGTGTTGAGTTGAGTTGAAATCTATTAAAAATATGCAGGCGGCAAGGTACACACGTGGATGTGTACACCGAAGATATGGAAGAAGTTAGCTAGCCCCAAAGAAGCCTACTAGAATCTACAACGAAGTTTTGGAGAAAGTGGCTTGCACCTAAAAAGACGCCGGGAGGATGAATGGCTTGCACCTAAAAAGACGCCGGGAGGATGAAGATGAACGAAGTTTTGGAAGAAGCTAGCTTGTCCCTAAAAAGACTACGCAGACTAGCTTGCCCCTAAAAAGACTACACAGACAACTAAACTACACACTCCTAGAATATTCAGGCGAAAAGATGAGGATGAACGAAGATTTAGAAGACTTCACAAAGTCGACACAGAAAAGTCCACTAGAACAATTCAGGCGGGAGGATGAAGATGAACGAAGATTTGGAGGAAATTGACTCGCTCCTAAAAAGACACAGTCGACTAGAATATGATGAAGATTTAGAAGAAACTACCTTCTCCCTAAAAAGACTCCAGAAAGTCTACTAAAATATTCAGAACAGAAGTTGAAGATTTAGAAGAAACTAGCGTGCCCCTAAAAAGACACCCCAGAGTTGGCACACAAAAATTCAACCAATCACGTACACAAACCACCAACAACCTTCGTCTACCTTATCGACCCTACTCGAACCTGGTGAACATGGAACACAACACAGCTGTCAAAAGTGAAAGAAGAATTTTGTTGGTTAGAAAAAGTTGTTCCGCGGATTGCCGAATTCAATAAAGTGTGTTTTCAACAATTTACGAACAATTGAAAAGTAGAAAATCAAAGGCAAGTGGTTGATAATTGATCGGAACATAACGCCTCAACAGGGAAGACAAAAATAAACCGGGGATAATGAACTTTCTACGAGCTACACTGAATGTTACGAAACAAATGACATGCCAAGGTAATGTGTGTGTTGAGCGGCATAAAATGCAATTGGATAAGAAATAAATAAAATATAGTATTATTAGAACTCACTTTGATCTGTTGTGTGCGCTTTGATACAGATGAAGTTGCACGTACCTTTTAGGATTCCCTCCTTGGAGATGTTGTTTTGTTTTGCAGTGATGCATGTGGACGAGGTGTGCGTTGCTGGATGTCTGAAAAAGAAAATAGAGTTGGTTATACAGTCGCCGAAAGAGCAATTAGATCAGATTAATATATCCCAGTTGGCACAGTCCCTAGGAGAATGTTAACAGATCTTATCTCATGAAAGAGGTACCGCCGAATTGAAACCGCAGCCCTACACAATCTCTTTTTCGATATCAAACCCGTGCTGTCACGTGCTAAACGCATTGGCGGCGATTGTAATCAATCACATCAACAACTTTCAACTCGACTAGGTGACTCTTTTTTGTTCATTTTTGACCAGAAATGTGTCAGTTAATATTTGCTGTTCTCCATAAGGTCAGCCAAACAACGTTTCCCTGAAAAGGAGAATCTCATAATCCTTTAATTTGACCAGCATTGAATAGATGGTCGTCTGTCCTCCAACGGCAAATGTCCACCCGCTGCTTTAATTTCTCCTTCGCCATCTGATCAATTCTTGGATTGCAAAAAAAAATGAGAAAAGAAACCAAAGAAATGCGTGACGCCTTGTAACATCAATCTGTCATACAATCATATGTCTTTTTACCCTTGCGTCCCTCTTTGTGTGAACATAATGAAATCATAGAAACCAACAAAGGACGAAGACAATCCAGATGAATATTTGAACAGTGTTCCTCTCGCCAATTACGCATTGTTCTTGGCAACTTCTTTGCGGTCTAACGCAACGGGGATGCACAAGTATTGACCATGGGACACCTTGATTGATTGATTAAGATGCACGCTTACAGCGATTTCAGAAGTAACAAGTTGATTTTCATAAAATGTGGATATGTGCACGTGTGTGTGATGATGAAGAACCAGAAATAACTTAAAAACAACATTCAGTCCACATTCCCTCGCCACACCGCATGCAAAACAAAGAGACTTTTGATTCCCTTTTTCAGTCTCATGCTTTCACCGAACAATCGCGCTAAAGTTGCCGGCCAATCTTCGTCAGGTGTTACAACTGTCACACGAGAAGAGTATCATCCATTCAGCGAAGGGATTAACTAGAACCTTTTAGGTACTCACACAAAAAAAGAAAAACACTCGCCCTGAATGCAGATGACCACTGCTGTATAAATTTGTGTATTTAAATTAGTTTTCATTGTTGGTCTGTATTTTGAATATCAGCGAATGAAATGAGCACCCAAGAGTCCATTCATTCGATTCGCTGTGGTGAGGATTAGTAAGCGAGGTTTTCATCCTTTTGCAGCGTGGTGAGTCGATGTGAGTCACTCCATTGTGTTATCATTTTGAAAGAGGTTCCTTCACACGTGTGATTCACACGTCCCTGGACATTGCAGGCAACGAATCCGCAGATGAGCTCGCGGATGCTGGCTGGGAATCTGCATTCATCGGTCCTGAACCGTACTGTAATGTCAATTGGACAGCAGTCACAACTCTGATTAACGAATGGGAAAACAAACTTCGAATAGACCAGTGGACACATGGTCATGATCGGAGGCAATCCAAACGTTTAATCAGGCCTTGTTCATATAAGGAAATGCTCAATCTTGACAAAGGAAACTTAAGATTGCTAACAGGCTTTCTTACAGGCCACTGAGGCGTGAACTACCACCTTAGCAGTTTAAACCTGTGTCAAGACGAGGTCTGTCGGCGTTGCCTCGATGAAGATGGAACTTCTGAGCACATTTTGTGCGAATGTCCGGCACGGTTTAGGAGATACTCACTTCAGTGAGTTTAAAAAAACGAAACTACTAAAGACTTACTAGCTTTCATGAGGAAAGTAGTACGTCTTTGGGATAACTCCAACTGTGGAGTATGGATGGATCTATCCTGGTCGCGGTGTCGTTGCCTTCACAGCATGGGTTGTACAAACAAAAATGTTTAGCGATCTCCGATGATCTTCATTTTGCCGAAATTCACGCATAAAGCGTGGGTGGTTCGCTACTAGTTAATCCGTTTCGCAGCAAACTGTACAAACAGAGATCGATTCTTAATAAAAACGTCGCTACCGAACGGTGCTGTACGGAGAAAACGTCTATTTGCAATGTTTGCCGATGAGAAAAAGGAAATAAACACTTTACGTAAGAGTAGGTAAAAACTAACACGAAGTTAATCTATCGGTGGTCTATTTATTCCAAGAACTGCAACTGGAACTGCTGACTGATTCTCTTTCGTCTATAATCCCTAGCTATTGTGTGGTTCTGCAATATTTGTATTTCCTTCCTTCAAAACAGCTCAGGTCAGCGAATTTCAGGTGAAATAAATTAACTTCTTATGTACCTATGCGTATAAAAGACCAAGTAATAAACGCATAAAACGTAGTGCCGTGAATCCGGTAGCTTCGATTGTCATATGACACACTTAATACTATCACACAGGTAGCGGATTAATTCCCTTCTGCAGAAGCGATTTAATACGCACCTTTTCGGGAGGCGTGCACTATCGTATTTAGCTTAGACCAGGCGCGATTTTCGAGCTGAAGTGCGAAAAGGTTGAAGACACCAGTGTTTATCCAGAATTAGTAGGAATGTGAGCAATCAATTGACGAGCTGCGTCTAAGCCAAGTCTTAATGGACCTAATAGGCCTGCTCTTGCACTAAATAATTCACATCTGCGATGTGCAGATGGAGATCGCCGATCGGAGGAACTAGCCAACTCCGTGTACTTTTGGCATCGGCTGAAAGGCTTCACATTCCTTTTGTTAACCGAAATGTCCAGTATCCCTTCCTCCCTGTCGCACAATTCAATCAATCCCGAGATGAATATATGCGAAATATGAATCATCACACCGGTCATGTGAATTTTTGGCAATATCTCAAGGATCCCAGGCACGCACAATCGTTTTGTCGCAGGATAATGGAAAAATAGCAATAAGAGGTAACCCGTTTGGTTTTTTTCATTTCCGTGTATCCATGCCATGCCATGTTTGCATGGGCTGACCATAACAGGGCGATTTGCCACAGATTACACCGCCACCGCATTGCAGGAGGAATTGGGAAGAACAAAAAAAAAAATGGAGACAAGGGTACAATAACAAGGAACAATGCAAGTACGGTATTGTCCATTGGTTGATTGGGATGGCATCTGTGCGAATAGAGTTCAACCCTTGGAAATCGAATTTCCTGCAATTTCTTCCGAAAAAATGGCGGATCTACTTTTTTTCGGTTCGATCTGAAGCCGGGGAGATGGGAAATTATGCTAAATTATAGTATTGCCTCCTTTGTGTACCATATGGTCACGATATCATAAGATTATTATCTCCTCGAGGACTTCCTATCCTCTTTTCTTTCTTTGGATTGAAGAGAATGGGTGAAATCAAATCCTTTCGTAGAGGATTTCATGGCCACAATACAATGGAATTAACCGATTTTTGAACATATTTTGCGAGCACCTGCGGATAATGGTCATCTCAGCTCGGCGATCAATGAGAATTTTCTCGAGTTAAAGAAAGAGTTCCTTAATTATGTAGAACAACAAAAAAACATAACTAAACTAATCATCACATTACGTTCTCTTTTTCAGCCATCAACAGCACTCTAAATACGATGCGCGAAATGGCATCGTTGCAACAAATGCATCGTCGCGGACCACACTTTAAAACACGGCCGCCCCGCCAGCCACTCGATGGCAAACCATTCGCCAAAGGTGTCGTCCTAAAGACCCTCATCAAGAAGCCGAAAAAACCCAATTCAGCTAATCGAAAATGTGTCCTCGTGCGCTTGTCAACGGGCAAGGAAATGGTTGCGTATATTCCCGGCATCGGTCACAATTTACAGGAGCACAACATTGTGCTTTGTCGTGTCGGTCGTCTGCAGGATGTGCCGGGCGTGAAACTGAAATGCGTGCGAGGCGTTTACGATCTTCCTCATGTCATTAAGAAATAGGAATAATTGCTTGAGAATAAACGAAATCTAATCTGAACCAATTGAGATGGTTTTTTTCTTATGTTCACCGAAGGTAGCAGATTATCGCCACAAAATGACACAACAAGAGGCTCTTCGATGCGATGAACATCTTAATCTCATCCTCGAGTCAATGCGAGTAGTGAGTGTGTCTCGAGACATCCCGGGCTCATGCTGGGGGAACATTTAGGCAATGTGTCGATGCAACAAAGGAGAGAATTACGAAATTTTACGGTTCTTTGATGTTTTCTCCTTTCTTTTTTGTTTGCCATTGCTTGCTGACCTTTGATTTAAGGTTGAAGTTGAATTGGTAAACGACTACCCGAGGCATAAGGCAACTACACGTAAGGAGAGAAGAATTGAAACTCATTTTGCGGTAATTTCAATGTTCGTTTCGTCAAAAAGGTATCCTAACGGGAATACACGTATTGTGGTTATCCCACTGATCCCTGTGGAACAACGATTAGCATATACTGATCATTTTTCATAGTATTTTCTTTGAAATCTTTGAGAAAAAAACGAAGAAATATGAAAATAACTGTCCAAGGCAGAGACAAAAGACTTAGCCGCCTGTGTTCCCTTCTTGTACACTCAAAGGATTTAAATGGCCTGCCAGGCGATACGTGGTTACATGGTCGGTCATATGTACGTTTATTTAAGGATGGCGAGGTTGCAACTTGCAACACCCACTTTCTCACACGAAGGCGCGGTGACTACAATTGGAATGAGGCAACATGCATATACGTGCAGGCGATGTCTACAACGCAATGCTTTATAGGATAAACGCAAAAGGTAAGCCATAATCAACAAAAAGTCAAGTTGCGGAAGTAGAAGCAGGAAAAGTTCCCTAAACCAGCCTAAAAATAGGCGCTACATGAGTTTCTATTTAAAGAATTATCAGCGGATAATCCATAGGAATGACTCTCAACAACCCTTTGGCCACACTTCTCGCCGGGGTTCTTCACATCACGATGTACATACATGATGTTTTATTATCTTTTGCCCACGTGCCTGTTTTGATTGAATATTTCCCCGAAAAAATATATTCAACAAATTCGTTCGAGTCGCCGTCGCTGCTTGTTTATGCAGGACCGTCTTTTCATTTTGCCCATACTTCTAATCCTACACCGCAGAGTCGGAGACGGGAACAACACGACACAACACATTCTCAGACTGCTCGTTGAAATTCCATGAACTTTGAATGCAATATTTGTTTATTTTCATATGACTCCCGAGACTCACATGTGATATTCATTAGGCATACATACAGCTGGCTGTGGAATTGGTTGGTTGGTCCGCTCCTTGACCACAACTTGAGAGACTTGAGACAGAAGCGTTCACCCAGCACAGCACAGCACAGCGCAGGCTGAAAGGATTTGAATGAAACAAAATCCATTTCTTACGTTGGGCACATGCTGATGTTATTCCAACGGATTTCGACTGATGTCCTAATGATACTTCTTTCCGGTTTAGAATTCTCCTTTCTTCTGGCTTACCAGACAGGGGAAAGGGTGATTAATTGTTCAAACTACTGGACATGCAAAGAGCGGCCATTGCGTTGGCAATGGTAATTTGGAAAATTGAGATGTCCTAATTGATTCGAATGCAAGGCGCTAAATGTTGCAGAGAGTCGAAGAGTAAGGCAATGTGCGAGTAACCCACTGACTGCTGGGGGTCTTATTGTGTTTGCAAATGCAAATGAAACTCGGAACGAGAAGAGACTTTAGTTAATGGTTTGTCACGGAGGTAGTAGTCACACAGATGAGATGCTGTATGCATTCAAACGGGTACTAATTTCACATGGAGTTAGAACAAAGAGGTGAATAGGAGAAAAGCCACGTGTCCATCACAATTAAATGGTCAATTCCCTAAGCAACACAAACCATGACCGATTCTCATCTAACGTTTCAATTCCTCCTTCTATTGAGAAAAACATCTGTCCTACACTGTCACCGTTTGCCCATCACTTGAATCCTCGATTGCTTCCTATTCAACATTTTCATTTTAAATCCCTCAACACACTCTACACACGGCATCGCACACATCGCATACAACCCACAAACATTTGGTGAAGGAATCATCAAATATTTAATGGATTCCGTTAGAATTGCAAGTACATCGAACAATATGAAGCAATGCGGAAGGGTTACGATACAATTGAGAAGGGTTGCTGATCAATTAACCCACACGCACCCCCGCATGATAACTCTGTTCATCAGTTCACGCTCGCAGCCAAACACAACTGGCTCCAAATCAATGCGGAAGAAAAAGAGGGTTTCCCTGAAAATCGATTTCGACGACGAGAGATGCATGAGAAATGCTTTGCATTATTCGTTCTCAAACAATGAGCGTATGTATGCCCGTCAATCAACCCTTTCTCTTCTCATAAATGGTCAGACCACGATATACGGATGTGTGTATACTGAAAGGATTATGCTGCCCGGTAGTGACCAAGTTATTGCATTTTCTGTGGTCATCTTCAAGCAGGGGACTGTACAGTAATCTTACATTACACAGCTGGGGGTTACTTGATGAAAGTTGTTTAGGGGTGAGTACTGAGTGAGCGAAAGAAATGCGAGGTCGTCCCTGATTGGTAGCGATGCAATATGAAGGTACCGCACCATGCTGATTTTGGTTGGGAAAAATTCAAAAAAGGGGGATATGCCGTCCGATAAAATGGCGAACGCTTGCGATGGCGGTTGTTGTTAGTTAGCGAAATTTAAACTTTCCGCAATACTGCATCTTTATTGCGAACTTAACCTAACTCCATAGACTTGGACAAACAATTTGAATAATCAGATCCTTCGTGAATATGAAAAGGTATGATATTTGAGGGGAACGGATGACTTGCAACTGAAGTCGGAAAGGCGTTTTACATCAAAGCCCAAGAGCACAACAAGTTTATGAGAACTGTGCTGGCTACACAGACATTTAATAATCAGACGCTTCATGAACGCTTTTCGAACATAAATATGAAATAAATAATAAAAGGAAATTACTTACATTTGAACAGATGAACTACGTTGTGCAGAAATCAAAGTTGAACTACAATCCAAAAAAACACTTAAATTTTCACCGTATGTACGTATGTAGGAATTTTTTTTTTATTTATTTTTCGAAAACTTATCGTAAAACACTAAATAGAATAATTTCCAACACAATTAAAGGCGAAAAAAAAATTCAAATCAAAAAAATTCGCACTAAAAGCCAGGAACACGACTTTCACGAAGCACATCACGTTTCACTTTGTTCCAATATGTCAAGTAGTGACAGGTGGCAATGTCAATTTGACCGGCGGTTAAAATATTGAATTTTTGAATTTGAAAATTCTGATATTGAATTGCTGATTTTTCATTATCATTGACATTCACACAAACGTAGATTTGCATACATACATATGTACTTACAAACGTACGCATGCACATATTAATAGTTCTAAAAAAAGGGGTTATGTACGCCATTCTGAAGATCATTGTAACTCACTACAGTCAGGAAATGGCTCATCATCTCACGATGTAACCATTTGATTTCCTTCTCTGGATAAACACAGATAATTGAGCAAACAATTCCGACGCCAACATACTTGACTGTGTCTCCTTCGGAAGAAAATAAATCAACACCACCCACAAAAGTTTGCCTTTGTTCATGGCCGCCCCAGTGACAGTTAACAAGGCACACGCGCCACACTAAACAATATCGAATGTACGTAGGTATCTACCTTTCCCAAGTCCTTTTTTTCAGGATCTTACCGCAGGTGTGTTTATTGAGAGTGATAAAGATGCAGCGCCCAAGAAACGACTCATGTTCGGCCACCTCATTCAGGGTACCCTTTGATACAGTGCGTGTGTGTGTGTAGAGTAAAGTATCAAATGATTATTTCCTTTCTCTGCGTACCGTTATCCTTTTCCGCAAGGTTCACACGGTGTTTCTTTTGCCCAGTTTCCTTAAATATTTATTTAGCAATCTACTTGTCTGTTCTACAGTTGCCGATCCTTGGGATAACAGGATCTTTAAGTGACCATTTCAATTCAAAGATGACAGTCGATCAAAACGAATGAGCCGACGCAAATGGTAACTTCCTTTTTTTCTTGCATTCATTTATTCAGGAGGAAGTATATTTCATGGTTTCAGATGGGATTCTAATGGGAGGTCTACGCAATGCAAGTTACACAGACCGTGTGTCCTTAAGAAACATTGAGGAACAACAAAAAGGCTTAATATTCATTGTTGAACATTAGAAATCGACGAAGGAATGCATTGAATTTGCGAAATGTCCACCACAGAAGCAGAACTAAGACTTCATGACCATCTTCTGCTTGTACCCATGTATGTATTAAGTCATAATAGCCATCATCAAATCCTCAGAGCAGTGTCCTGACAATCGATTGAATGTTTTAGGTTACACCTCCACAAACCTCTTCATGGAAACTTCGAGTTGAATTTGAATTTGAAGAAAGGACCAACAACCCTTCCGGATTGGATGCGTTTTACTTGTCCCAACGCCAAAACAATGCACACATTCAATGGAAATACTTGGGATTTTGTGAATCTTCACTTCACTTTGCACATTAACCCGATTAAATGCCATAATCCTGGGATGTGAACAATCAAAAAGGATTCCTTGCTCATGCTCATGCTCATCATATTGCAGATTGTCACACCTTCCTGTAATGTTTCTCGCAAATATGAGGACGTCCGTCTACGGCTAAGTTCGAGTGAAAGGGTACTTATTTTCAATTTGAATGCTCTTAACTGTATCCATTGATAAACCGTTGAAAGGTGCAATGTGTCAATTTGATGTTTTCTACATTATTTTCTCTCACTCCCATTGATTGACATCAATCTGGGAATTTAGATGGATCTGCAATGCTCTGGCAACCGTTTCAAAATGTCTACGATGGAATGTTGCCTTTGTATTTCATTGATGTACCTTGATCGAGAACAGTTATTCGGTACGGTAATGGGTAATGTGAAAAGTACCCACAGTGTCTCTTCGATGCCAACCGCATTTCAGAGATGAACTCCAATCAAATCAATTGATTGATTCTTTCATAGAGCAGAGCATGCGCTTATGCTTATACTTCCTCCTTTTCTTAAGTATGTTCTAAATTATCCTTAAAGTTGTCACCGTTCTTACTCCCTCTCTACCTGCGGCACGGTGTCCTACACTGTTTTGGTAATAAAACAATATTCAGCATGTTCATTGTTTTATTGTTGGTGTCAACCTAGCTTCTGTTAAGTGCGTGCGACGGTCTATGATTTTATTGAAGCAAAATCCGCCAAGAAAGGATAAAGTTCCTGTACTCTAGCATGGATGAAAGGATCAGAGAACATAAGGGTAGTGGCTATTTTTGCAAAATTACCCAAGTTTCGCAGATGAATACGAAAGGATTTAAGGATTTGCTGCACTATTGGCTGTGTAACAAATCATAATGGGTCCTATATATATATATATATGCATCTGTAGCAGGACCAAGGTTACTCGTTAATGTGAATGGGTTTTGTCAATTCTGTGAATATTTTAGCATATAAACTGATCTTCGCTTGTAAAGAGAATACCTCTTATACGTTAATTTATGAATTCTTCTGGCAGGTTAAAGAGTTCTTAATCTCTCTGGGCTTCGTTTTGAACTCTGGATTAAGTGGATTGGTTCCGATCTGTATTGGGAACAAGTAGCTTAAATTTAAATAAATAAATTATGTTAATTCTCCTAATCTCAGAAGGGAGTACATACGTGGAATCTGGAATACAGTACTGACGCAGTATGAGACGGTCAATTAGAAGCTTCAAGTTCACCAAATTCAGATTCAGACAGCTATCTGAATAACGTACGTCTTTAGCAAATATATAAAAACCAAAGTCAATAAACTCTCAGACAGCTTGTCTGGGAATTCTCGAATTCCGGAAATCAATCTCTTATGTCAGATAGTTGAGAGGAATCAGACTGCGTGTTTGTGCGCATCAAAGTTATCTGCAAAAGCGGACGTTTCGTATGCACATTCGAGTTTGATCAATATTGCCACAACCCAATGGTCTGTCGGGTGGGATCAGTTTTTCCCACATTACTGATCAGCACACTTGTTGGATGCAAGTTAGTGTACATATTTGCAAAGTCTTATCAACTGAGACACATTACATAATGAAATGATGTTTGATTGCAATACTTGCAGCTCGTTGAAGGTAGGTCGAATCTCACAAAAGACCAACGCACGCAGAACTCTTGACAAAACTGTACTGTATAAGCGCCAGCGTTCTTTTTAGTTAGATGACAATGCACACAAAACCACATTGGTTTACCTCAATCAAAGGATCGAACCAAAACTGAAGAAATATCAATTTCCTGTGACCATTAACTGACCATCAGTGGGTTGGTCTGTTTTGATAGAATCCTGATACTCAGGCCTTCCTTCTGTTTAAGGTCTTTCTTTCGCTCTAGTAATCATGCGTAATATCGCTTATCCTCATCTTCCTTCCTTTCTGTTTTTGTGAATGAACCAATATTCCACAGCAATTATAATAAAGAAAGAATCTTCTTCCAGCCTATGCAAGTGAACATTCAAATTACGGAACTGAGGATGTGCGATCGTGCGTTAATCTATGTGTGTTCGTATACAATTACCATTTCCGAAAGAGAACCATTAAAAAGGTTTAAAAGGAAGTAAAAAAAAGAGAAGAGAAGAGAAGAGCATTGCAAATATCGTCTTATGGCACAAGTGGCTACCATCATTACCAGACAATTATATTCATATCCGAGAACATCAAAGAGGCAAGACGGAACTGACGGCAGGATTAAGTATTGAAAACTATTTATGTATTTACATGAGCCTGACCTAATCCTGTTGCCTTAGTGAGTTGAATTCTGTTTCTGTTTCTGAACTGGACACATTTTCTGAACTGCGAGCTTTGGAATGCGAATACAATACTCCGATGATCGTGTGGAATCTCGAAAAATCTTTATCAACAACAGCAAAACTGCATAAATTCATTTGTCAACCGAATGGGTATTGCGGCATCATGCCCATTTCTAGTTAAGCATGTCAAATTGGCGCCCTCCTTCTTTAAGCCTTCCCACCGTTCACCTATTGTGGCCAATCACCTTGAAATCGTACATCCCAACTAACATTTGCTTCTCCGAACCGAACAGACACATCCGTTCAACGCTTACTTCGAATATTACATCCGTGCAATATTTACTGTCCAGTGTCCAGCCCAGTCCAGTACAATGTCCGTTTCGCATATGTATGCATATGAAATTCAGCCCTTTTTGACCTTTTCACTTCTTTCTCAAGACTTCCGCCGAAAAACGGTCAACAACAATGCATTAATCCTTTTTCAGGATTCCACTGAGAGAAAAGGACAGTTGCTTGCATCAATGGTAGAGGCAATTGTTTTGCTTAATTTTTCCTAATCCTTACCCGTTTGCCCTTTGTTTCCTGCGCTGCGACGCGCAATATTTAGAAATGTGCAATTTTGTTCCCTCAAGGAAGAGTGGCAAATTGCATGAACAATGAGTAATGATTTTGAGAAGAGACTTTCAGAGAAAAGGCAAAATTCAACTAAAAAACTGTTAGAACATATTTTTGCATATCAACCGCCGCCAAAGGGTTGACACATTGTTACGACTAGAAAATCCTGAACCTTCTTCATAATTCCGCGCAACTTCAAATGTTGTTCAAGGCTGTGCCTTCTTTTTTTTTATTTACGATCCATTCTGTGAAGCAATAAAAGACGAGAAAAAGACGGCCTCTTTGATTCGTTTTTTTAAGCAATAATACCCCTTTAAATGGTGATGGAGGTATAGAGGCTCAAAAACCAATTCCAGACACATTCTCCGCACTCGATTTCACATTTAGAAGTCACAAACAACGTTATATAAATCACACCGTGTCCAATACAGTGTGTCATTAAGTGAATTTGCAACTTTCAGACCTTATTATTGAGTAAGACCGAAACCGTAGTTAGTAATGACGCTATGATTACCTCAAGAACACACACGCGACTTTATTTGCAATTAAATCAAATGACCTTAAAGAATTTCTGGAGGTAGTTCTGCATAGTTCACCCCCCTCCTTTGCCCGTGACATGGATGAGTCGCCAAAAGCTGGTTATTTAAAGAAATCCGCGCAAGTCCAAGCTTTTTGATCGACGGCGCAGGCACGAAAGATTGACAGACGCATGCAATAACGATTCACGCAGCCCTTTATCAACCTAACCGCCACTCAATTGTGATCCTTCTAAGTAACGTTTTTTAACAGAATTCCATTTCACACAAATGACCGAACTCTTTCCTTTTTCGACAATAAAACATCTTGCACGAATTTCACGGAACTGCACACGTCTCTTTTAGATAACTAGAATTGCATTTTCTGTTTTTTATGAAACCATATTGCCTAAGAGTGCAATAAAATCCTTTTCCGTCATAAAGCACTTTTTTAAAAAACGTATTTCTCATGTTTTTTACGAACCCTTTGACGGGGAAATATGCGCAAACCTTCCGCCGGGCAATAAAGTGAAAGAGTTTCGCGAAATGTATTCATCATTGGTTGGTTGGCCAACCCTTTTTTTTTTTTTCAGTGGTTACCGACATTTACAACACCCACCGGTAATAAAGAATAAAACAAAAAAGAAAGACCATCACTGTCTTAGAAATTCCAAATGACATCTCCATACCTTCGAATCTGATTCTGCGATGCAAGAGAAGAACCACAAAAAATGCAAAAAAAAAAAGAAATAGTCTTTACGTCTGTTTTTGGAAACTGCAATAATCCGCATTAATGGTCCTTGTCTAGTCTAGACAGGTCAGGAAGGAAAACCATACGTACTCAGCTATCCCTTCCATCGTGATGATCCACGCATTAGAACTCTTTCGCAAGATACCCTTTAACAAGAGGGATTATTCCGTATCTCTCTTTTACTTGTACGGCATTTTCAGATTCGCACATCTCATTCACTCTGTCACACCACTTGTCACCCGTACTAGGTAGATTTTTTTGGGAATGCACCCCTTATGGCAGTATAAAAGGTTGGTATTGGATGGACAGTTCGTCAGTTCGAAAACGGCAGAGCGTGTTAGCACAACACCAGAGAGAGAGCAGATATTTCGTACACAACTAACGAGTATTTGGTTTGAAAAAGGAAAAGAAAAATACAACACCATGATGTTACACGACAAAATTATTCCCGGACACTTCCTGTTGGATTACAAAAGAGGTCAGTATTTGCAAATTTTAAATTCGAATTGTTGCAACAAGCAGTTTTAAGTTTAACCAACAACAGTCGCAACTTTTAGGAAGCCCCATTTCTAACAACATCATTTCTTTTCAAATTTCAGATTGTACTAGTAATCTACTAAACTGCCCACCACCACCAAACAAATTGGATATCTATCATGGCTTCAGCTTTCACAATCACGAAGAACAACAGCCCGCATATTCTCCAACCCCAGCCGATGGGGAAGTCTTGGACCTATCGCGCCGGTGTGATTCGGTTGAGACTAGAAAAACTCCATCGCCCTACAATTCCACATACAGTTATGGCACAACATCGCCCAGCACACACTGTTCATCGCCGTCAAATTCAACGACCACAACTCAAGCCCAGTCATCTTCAGCGTCTTTAGTGCCGGATCAATTGCCAACCGCACAGCTACCGACACCTCTCTACCCACTGTACTACTCCAGTCTTAAGCCTGAAATGCTTTCACCACCACCGGCGCCAGTTAGAAGTGTTCTCTCAAACCACCTACCAATTCCAATATTCGCCAACAACTCATCAATGATCCTGCAACAAGCGCTGAAGAGCAGTCCTAAATCATCGAACGAACAAAAATGTAACAGCCCACCGTCGATGCCAAGCGATACCTCCAGCCTCCTATATCCGAGCATATTGAATGCCGCCACTACAGGCAGTATACATTCTGGCAAAGCTACACGCCCATTCAACGCATATCCACGCGATCCAGTTCTTGTGGCCGCTCACTTTACTGCCGCTGATGTGCTCTTCGATAAGACATCGATGGAACGTTACAGCAACTTCCGGAAACGAGCACTAGACGATCTTCGTGATACAAATGGTGGGCACAGAATTGTCACCAATCCGAAGATGCGACGAACAAACACACGAAAGGCTCAGAACACTGAATGTGAAGAACGTGTCCCAGAGTCTGGCGATTATGAGACGTCCGGCGACAATCTGCCCACGGGCGAACACCCCAGCAACGACAGTAACAACAATGACAACGAGAGCAGCGAAACCAACTCGAATTGCGGCAGTGGCAATCTTAAGGACCCCGCTTACTACGAGAGGAGACGAAAGAACAATGCCGCAGCAAAGAAATCCCGCGATCGTCGGCGAATTAAGGAAGACGAAATCGCAATCCGTGCCGCTTATTTGGAACGGCAAAACATTGAGCTCCTCTGTCAAATTGAAGCATTGAAGAAGCAACTAGAACTCTATACTAAAGTGTGAACATGGTGGATCCATAAAATTATCATTAATTGGGGGGCATTTTTGGGGTAGGGGAGGGGATGGGGGAGAAAGAGCGTTGAACGCCTAGTTAAGTTTTTCATTAGTTCGTAAGGGAATCGTGTTTCAATTCGTAATTGTAAATATATTCTAAGCCAAATGGGAAGTGAATCGAAATAAACATACATACATATATCCAGTCCTGACATATATATGCAACATAAACTATAATTGTTTTTTTAATTACATACATACATACATGGTATGTCTCTGGCCCAGCCATATAGGTTGAAAAGGCGCATCTGACTATGCCAACTTTTTTTTGCTACCCCCACCAGGAGCTGAGAAAAGTAGCGGAGAAGATCCATCAAAATGGAAAATCGCGAATATCTCGAAAACTATGCGTTTTTCGGCGATGCAATTCATCTCTTACGCGAATTTTGTCCTAAATCCTCGCTAAAAAGACGCTTCTTTTGAGACCGAAATCTTTGAAATCCGACCAGTAGAACAGAAGTTAGGTAGGAAAACGTGTAGGCAAAGGTCCTTAAAAAAGGTCCTTAGCAAAAGCTCATATTTTAGAAAATCGGGCATATCTCGAGAACGGTGCGTCCGGGGTCGGAGATATCTGGCCCATCAAGGGGGGTTGAAAAGACCTATCTGTCCATGCCAACTTTTTTTGGCTACCCCCACCAGGAGCTTGGAAAATCACTTCTTTTAGAGAACCGGGCATATCTCGAAAACGGTGTATCCGCAATCGGTTATCTCTGGCCCAGCCATAGAGGTTGAAAAGGCGCATCTGACTATGCCAACTTTTTTTTGCTACCCCCACCAGGAGCTGAGAAAAGTAGCGGAGAAGATCCATCAAAATGGAAAATCGCGAATATCTCGAAAACTATGCGTTTTTCGGCGATGCAATTCATCTCTTACGCGAATTTTGTCCTAAATCCTCGCTAAAAAGACGCTTCTTTTGAGACCGAAATCTTTGAAATCCGACCAGTAGAACAGAAGTTAGGTAGGAAAACGTGTAGGCAAAGGTCCTTAAAAAAGGTCCTTAGCAAAAGCTCATATTTTAGAAAATCGGGCATATCTCGAGAACGGTGCGTCCGGGGTCGGAGATATCTGGCCCATCAAGGGGGGTTGAAAAGACCTATCTGTCCATGCCAACTTTTTTTGGCTACCCCCAACAGGAGCTTGGAAAATCACTTCTTTTAGAGAACCGGGCATATCTCGAAAACGGTGTATCCGCAATCGGTTATCTCTGGCCCAGCCATAGAGGTTGAAAAGGCGCATCTGACTATGCCAACTTTTTTTTGCTACCCCCACCAGGAGCTGAGAAAAGTAGCGGAGAAGATCCATCAAAATGGAAAATCGCGAATATCTCGAAAACTATGCGTTTTTCGGCGGTGCAATTCATCTCTTACGCGAATTTTGTCCTAAATCCTCGCTAAAAAGACGCTTCTTTTGAGACCGAAATCTTTGAAATCCGACCAGTAGAACAGAAGTTAGGTAGGAAAACGTGTAGGCAAAGGTCCTTAAAAAAGGTCCTTAGCAAAAGCTCATATTTTAGAAAATCGGGCATATCTCGAGAACGGTGCGTCCGGGGTCGGAGATATCTGGCCCATCAAGGGGGGTTGAAAAGACCTATCTGTCCATGCCAACTTTTTTTGGCTACCCCCACCAGGAGCTTGGAAAATCACTTCTTTTAGAGAACCGGGCATATCTCGAAAACGGTGTATCCGGTACCGGTTATCTCTGGCCCAGCCATAGAGGTTGAAAAGGCGCATCTGACTATGCCAACTTTTTTTTGCTACCCCCACCAGGAGCTGAGAAAAGTAGCGGAGAAGATCCATCAAAATGGAAAATCGCGAATATCTCGAAAACTATGCGTTTTTCGGCGATGCAATTCATCTCTAAAGCGAATTTTGTCCTAAATCCTCGCTAAAAAGACGCTTCTTTTGAGACCGAAATCTTTGAAATCCGACCAGTAGAACAGAAGTTAGGTAGGAAAACGTGTGGGCAAAGGTCCTTAAAAAAGGTCCTTAGCAAAAGCTCATATTGTAGAAAATCGGGCATACCTCGAGAACGGTGCGTCCGGAGTCGGAGATATCTGGCCCATCCAGGGGGGTTGAAAAGACCTATCTGCCCATGTGAACTTTTTTTGGCTACCCCCACCAGGAGCTTGGAAAATCACTTCTTTTAGAGAACCGGGCATATCTCGAAAACGGTGTATCCGGTACCGGTTATCTCTGGCCCAGCCATAGAGGTTGAAAAGGCGCATCTGACTATGCCAACTTTTTTTTGCTACCCCCACCAGGAGCTGAGAAAAGTAGCGGAGAAGATCCATCAAAATGGAAAATCGCGAATATCTCGAAAACTATGCGTTTTTCAGCGGTGCAATTCATCTTTACGCGAATTTTGTCCTAAATCCTCGCTAAAAAGACGCTTCTTTTGAGACCGAAATCTTTGAAATCCGACCAGTAGAACAGAAGTTAGGTAGGAAAACGTGTGGGCAAAGGTCCTTAAAAAAGGTCCTTAGCAAAAGCTCATATTGTAGAAAATCGGGCATATCTCGAGAACGGTGCGTCCGGAGTCGGAGATATCTGGCCCATCCAGGGGGGTTGAAAAGACCTATCTGCCCATGTGAACTTTTTTTGGCTACCCCCACCAGGAGCTTGGAAAATCACTTCTTTTAGAGAACCGGGCATATCTCGAAAACGGTGTATCCGGAATCGGTTATCTCTGGCCCAGCCATAGAGGTTGAAAAGGCGCATCTGACTATGCCAACTTTTTTTTGCTACCCCCACCAGGAGCTGAGAAAAGTAGCGGAGAAGATCCATCAAAATGGAAAATAGCGAATATCTCGAAAACTATGCGTTTTTCAGCGGTGCAATTCATCTCTTGCGCGAATTTTGTCCTAAATCCTCGCTAAAAAGACGCTTCTTTTGAGACCGAAATCTTTGAAATCCGACCAGTAGAACAGAAGTTAGGTAGGAAAACGTGTAGGCAAAGGTCCTTAAAAAAGGTCCTTAGCAAAAGCTCATATTTTAGAAAATCGGGCATATCTCGAGAACGGTGCGTCCGGGGTCGGAGATATCTGGCCCATCAAGGGGGGTTGAAAAGACCTATCTGTCCATGCCAACTTTTTTTGGCTACCCCCACCAGGAGCTTGGAAAATCACTTCTTTTAGAGAACCGGGCATATCTCGAAAACGGTGTATCCGCAATCGGTTATCTCTGGCCCAGCCATAGAGGTTGAAAAGGCGCATCTGACTATGCCAACTTTTTTTTGCTACCCCCACCAGGAGCTGAGAAAAGTAGCGGAGAAGATCCATCAAAATGGAAAATCGCGAATATCTCGAAAACTATGCGTTTTTCGGCGATGCAATTCATCTCTTACGCGAATTTTGTCCTAAATCCTCGCTAAAAAGACGCTTCTTTTGAGACCGAAATCTTTGAAATCCGACCAGTAGAACAGAAGTTAGGTAGGAAAACGTGTAGGCAAAGGTCCTTAAAAAAGGTCCTTAGCAAAAGCTCATATTTTAGAAAATCGGGCATATCTCGAGAACGGTGCGTCCGGGGTCGGAGATATCTGGCCCATCAAGGGGGGTTGAAAAGACCTATCTGTCCATGCCAACTTTTTTTGGCTACCCCCACCAGGAGCTTGGAAAATCACTTCTTTTAGAGAACCGGGCATATCTCGAAAACGGTGTATCCGCAATCGGTTATCTCTGGCCCAGCCATAGAGGTTGAAAAGGCGCATCTGACTATGCCAACTTTTTTTTGCTACCCCCACCAGGAGCTGAGAAAAGTAGCGGAGAAGATCCATCAAAATGGAAAATCGCGAATATCTCGAAAACTATGCGTTTTTCGGCGATGCAATTCATCTCTAAAGCGAATTTTGTCCTAAATCCTCGCTAAAAAGACGCTTCTTTTGAGACCGAAATCTTTGAAATCCGACCAGTAGAACAGAAGTTAGGTAGGAAAACGTGTGGGCAAAGGTCCTTAAAAAAGGTCCTTAGCAAAAGCTCATATTGTAGAAAATCGGGCATATCTCGAGAACGGTGCGTCCGGAGTCGGAGATATCTGGCCCATCCAGGGGGGTTGAAAAGACCTATCTGCCCATGTGAACTTTTTTTGGCTACCCCCACCAGGAGCTTGGAAAATCACTTCTTTTAGAGAACCGGGCATATCTCGAAAACGGTGTATCCGGTACCGGTTATCTCTGGCCCAGCCATAGAGGTTGAAAAGGCGCATCTGACTATGCCAACTTTTTTTTGCTACCCCCACCAGGAGCTGAGAAAAGTAGCGGAGAAGATCCATCAAAATGGAAAATCGCGAATATCTCGAAAACTATGCGTTTTTCGGCGATGCAATTCATCTCTTACGCGAATTTTGTCCTAAATCCTCGCTAAAAAGACGCTTCTTTTGAGACCGAAATCTTTGAAATCCGACCAGTAGAACAGAAGTTAGGTAGGAAAACGTGTAGGCAAAGGTCCTTAAAAAAGGTCCTTAGCAAAAGCTCATATTGTAGAAAATCGGGCATATCTCGAGAACGGTGCGTCCGGGGTCGGAGATATCTGGCCCATCAAGGGGGGTTGAAAAGACCTATCTGCCCATGTGACTTTTTTTTGCTACCCCCACCAGGAGCTTGGAAAATCACTTCTTTTAGAGAACCGGGCATATCTCGAAAACGGTGCATCCGGAATTGTCCTTTAGCAACGGCCAGATTCGAGTGTACTAAGAAATGATGCGCCATACCATGCGTCAATGAGAAAAACTGTTCAAAAATCCATTCGAAACATGGAAGTAAGGCAACATTGGTGTACATCCAACCTCGCACCTACTCCAAATGATATCTGTGGCCAAGCAGGGGGTTGCAGGTAGCTACTTCACTGTTTGTCCGTCGCCCCATGCCTGACTAATCAGAAAAGTTGCGACATAGCTCTAATCTTTGCAAAAGCGTCACGGGACCGGGTGTTCGCATAAACGTCGAAAATCTGCGCTAGTACAGCCGCATTTCTTTTCTCATTTAGAACACACACACGGTGCAGAATGTCTACAGGCTTGCAAAATATTTTCCTCCAATCGACTCTATTTGCAGTCAACAAATAATGACTGGCCAAATTTGTGGTGGCCCGTGGCAATTTGTGGCTATGTGCATCGACTCCTACGCACTTGGACCTACCTACCTGTCTAGGTTCGATTCCTGGTATGACAAGAAATACTTTTCACGGCCCCACCTCTTTCGAGTCACTGACAAAGCTAAAAGAGTATAACTGCCTAGAAAAAGCTTTTCAAAACTTGGCCGTTCGGAGTCGGCATTAAACTGTAGGTCCTCCCACTCGTGACAGAACAAATAGCACGCACAACACGAGTGGTTGCTGAGAAGCTTGCTGAGGGCTGTATCTGCCCAACATCCTGGAGCTATTGGTGTTTATGAACAGTTGGTACTGCAGTTCACCTAAGTTAGTTCGATCGGAAATCTGCATTAATGAACAGGGATAACGCAGTCCTTTGTTAGTCTGACGTTTATGACAACACCTGTACACATCTAATTCTGTCCCCCCATACGTGTTACCTAATCGAGAAAGTAAAATAACTTTTGTGAGTGTAGTGCCACAGCTCTATGGTCTACAGCTCATTTTGCAGAAGCATCACAGTACCATATGGCCTTACAATACATACACCACAATGATCACATAATGTGGTTTTGATTTGTATAAATCTGAAATGGCTTTCGAAAACCTCAAGTTATTTCAAGTGCATTCAATAAAACGACAAACATTTTCAACAACAAGGAACCTCACCAACACAGAGATTGATGATGCAATTGGAGGACTGGAGCAGTCAATCAACGGTGCCTTGGACCAACAAAAAAGGCCAAGAACGAGCAAAGACAGGTATAGTCACTTACCAGTTCATATCCAAAACCTTTATCTCCACAGGCAAAGGTTAAGGAAGACACTTCAGCGGATATACCGCAGGGACTGGAACACACAAAGCGGAGACTACCAAACTGTTCTCAGTGAATTGAACTGCACTACAATAATGTTTCAGAATGCAGTACGCCACCACAACAACACCCAGTTGGAAAACAAGCTTCGTCAAATAAGGCAAGGACCTGACACGTTCCGACAAATACACCAGATCATCGGTTATAAAAAGGATTTACCAGAAACTCTAACCACAAGTGAAGGAGACGCAAGCACTCTAGCCCAGAAAACTGAAGCGCTCGCAAGATCTTTCGAAGGCAACTTCCAACCATCGCCACCCGATGATCCAGTATTTGTCACAGAAGTCAATAGCTACGTCTGCACCGTTGGAAATCCATCCCCACCAATCGTTATCTTCAACGAGGAAACTCCAGCCGATGAACCAGCAGAAAATGAAGAGCTGACAACAACAGAGGAAATCACTGGAATCATTCAACGCAGCATAACAAGGAAAGCGGCCGGAGCCGACAAAATATCGAACTTTGTCCTGAAACGAATGCCACAAGCGGTGATGATACTTCTCACCATAGTCATGAACAATTGCATCAACAATTGTTACTTTCCAAGTAAGTGGAAAGTTGCAAAAATTGTTGCAATACCCAAAAAGAGAAACGCTTCTAGTGTTTCGGGATACAGGCCTATATCGCTCTTGAGCAATATAAGCAAGATCCTGGAGTACTTGATAGCGATAAAGCCACCGACCTTAACATCATTCCGGATATACAGTACGGATTCCGGGAAACCGGGAAACATTCGACGCTGCATCCCTTAATGAAGTTACAACATGACGCCGTAGCTGGCCTGAACAACCACCAAGTCACAGTGGCCTGCTTTCTGGACGTGGAAAAAGCATTCGACACAGTCTGGATAGAGGGACTTATCTACAAGATGAATCTGATGGGATTCCCCTCGAACTTAATTAAAATGATCTAAAGCTTTCTTCACTCTAGAAAGTTTTACGTCCAGCTCTATGGTCTACAGCTCACTTTGCAAAAGCGTCACAGTACCATACGGCCTTACAATACATACATCAAATGATCACATAATATCGTTTGATTTGTATAAATCTGAAATGGCTTTCGAAAACCTCAAGTTATTTCAAGTGCATTCAATAAAACTACAAACATTTTCAATATAATCCATAATCCTTAATCGTAAGCTTAGTTTATTCTTTCATAATAATGATTTTTTTTTTTGTTTTTTTTTATTTAACATAACTGAATCCTGTCCTCGTGACTTATTAACTAGTACTTTTTTTTTGTTATACTCATTTAGCAATTAATTATTTATTTCAATTCTTGTTGTTTTTTTTTCGAACTCAAATGTACGTACGAATATGAATGTGTGCTAAAAAGGATTTTTTATGATTTCTATCGCAAGTAGCGCGTGATTTTTTTTTTGTTTTCTCCTTTCGAATTCAAATTCTTTTTCAGCGTTTTTAAACGCTTTTAAAGACGAGAACATTTAATTTATCCTTAGACTAGTTATTTGTTTGAATTGATTCTGCTGCTTGCTTTTATTGTTCGGTTTTTTCTTTTTTGTTTTTTTCTATTTATTTTCTTTTCAAATTGTTATTTGTTTAAATACTAAAATGCCTTAGAGGTACTTCAAATATATTCATCATTTCGTTCGTGTTTTTTTTTTTTTGTTTGTTTGTTGTTCTTAATTTAAATTAATTTATTACTTTACTTTTATCTTTTTTTATGTTCTCTTCATAATTTTTCCCTAAAAAGTCCACATATACGCTTAGAATTAATTTGTTAGTTTCGTGAAATTAGTTACCATGATATATATATGTATATATATACAGTTTCTGTGTTAACCTTATGATCTAGATTTTGTTTTGTTTTTCTTTCTTTTTTTTTACAGAGACTTGAAGGTTTGGTAGGTTTTATGTGTCTGAGTTTGTTTGTTGTGTAAGATTGATAAAAGAAACGTGTACAATTGGAGAGGAGCAAACGTAAATGGTAAGGGAATATATACCTTTAGTGAATGGTGACTGGATGATGCTGCCAATTCAGTGACAATAGTTAGTAATTGGCAAACGCTTCGTTTACGATTGACAGACATGGCTGTTGCAGATGAAATGAGAGTACAATATAACATAATGTGTACACTTAACCAAGAGTGTAGTTGCTGTGAACAAAACAAACCTATTTGATTGTCCATAACGAAGAGCGAGGGAGCTCTCAGTGGCATGCAAAAATGACTGTCATAGAATCGAATCTCCAAAATAGATGCTGCCACAATACACTTACGATCGAAGGTAACGTGAAAATGCATGCAAAAATGACTGTAGCATTTAGAAAAACCATGTTATACGATTGAATCTCCAAATAGATGCTTCCACAACACACTTACGATCGAAGGGAACGTGAACATGCATGCAAAAATGGCTGTAGCATTCAACCTCCAAAATAGATGCTGCCACAACACACATACGGTCGAAAGGAACGTGAAAAAGCACGCAAAAACGACTGTAGCATTCAAAACGCCATGTTATAAGATTGAATCTCCAAAATAGATGCTGCCACAACACACATACGGTCGAAAGGAACGTGAAAATGCATGCAAAAATGGCTGTAGCATTCAAAATACCATGTTATAAAATCGAATCTGTGCTCTCAGTGGCATGCAAAAATGACTGTCATAAGATCGAATCTCCAAAATAGATGCTGCCACAATGCACGTGAAAATTCCATAACATTTGTATAGCATCTCCTCTATTAGTCAAACCGAGAGACGATTGAAGAGAATACGACGCAAAGGGCAACGAACAATGCAAGTCACCTACCCACACAACGTCTAATAATGAAAATAACATTTATTAGTTTTTTTTTTTAACAGTTTTGTGGTTTTTATTTTCTTAATTGTTTCCATTTAACTTGAGGGAATCAGTTTCTTATTTGCCGTATGTACTTATATATAATAAAACAAAAAAAACTAATAGTATGACGAAACATTTACAAAGGCATACATAATACGTAAACTATAAGTTTGTTTAGGGATAATAAAGAAACAACGGAGAACGGGGATTAAAAGCATGGATAAGTTGTATGTTTTCGTCTTTATAAACTTATGTAATTAAATAAGGGATATTTAGAGTTGACAAAACAAAAGTAATAGAAAAGCAAAACCATACACACAAATGATTTCAATTCATTTCATTAAGTGTGTGTTTTTTTTTATTATTTACATGATTGAAAGCTTAACGTATATAAAGCGATCGTGATTGTAAACATCAATGAAAGCAGAAATCGAACAAAATGAAAATGTCTTTGAAAAAAATGTTGGAGGTCTGTCCGAATTGGTGAATCGTTTCAATTTATGTTTAAAATTCTTGAAAGGTGTGTGTCCTAGGTTGGTTTTTGAAATTGATTAACACGAAACGAGTGCATGGATATCATATCAGGAAGATGTTTGTTTTTTTGTTTTTCTTTTTCAGGGATTGTTGATAAAGATGTGACAGAAAGAAATGTATTTCTCAATAAATTTTCAAATAGGATACAGGAAGAGAGAAAAAAAGAAACAAACAAAAAATAAAGACTTTGATTGAGAAATCCACACAAACTTTCCTAGCAATCCAAAAAAAAAAAAAAATGAATAATTGGTTACCATAAACCATACCATGTAAGTTTGTTTTGTATTTATAAAATTTCTATGCATGTATGTATGTAAAAATGTATACATTTAAGTTAATTAATTTACATTGTTTTGGACTTAGGTTAATATTTAACATTTGTTCACGAAACTTAGAAACTAAACATCAAAATGAATTTTACATAATATATGTATATGTGTATATACTTTTTTTTTGTCCATATTTTTGTATATATATGTGTTTTAGTTTATTAATCTGATTTATATTTTGAATTAATTATATTTCTGGTTTTTTTTTTTTTTTTGTTATTCATCAACGCGTGTAATTGTTTTATTTTATCCAAGAGAGGTGTCTAGTCTAGAACATGTTTATTTATTTTTTTTTAATAGATATTTTCCTTTGTTTTTGTATAAATCTAAATATAATATACTTTTATATTTATATATATATATATGTATAAGTTGTATCACAAAATAATAAACTTAGCAGTAAGGACAGCAACTTGTTTTGTTTTCTATTTTTATTTATTTATTTATTTATTCTTTCGTATATACAAGAAAAAAGAAAATTGATATTTGTTATTCTTTATTTTCTTATCCGCCCATCTCACCATCGTGTTTTTTGTTTTGTTTTGTTTCTCTTGTGTAGCAATAATGAAATAGTATAAAAGACACTTAATATTTTTGTTTGTAATTATAGCATTCTTTATACAAAAAAAAAACAACAAATAATAATATAACTGAGAAATTAAGAAAAAGAGTTGTTTCATCTATGATTTATAATAATTTATTTAATTTTCTGTTTCATTTATTTCAAATACAATACGATCATGTATTTCTTCTTATATTCATGTCTACTACTACATAGAGTTGTTGTAAAAAAAAAGAGAAGAAAAAAAAAGTAAGACCAAAAATTTATACAAAAGATTGAAAAAAGATCACATACTCTAACCATTCCGCGTCTGAAGGAAAATTCGCCAGTGCCACCACTTTAATATTCCTATTTATAAGATGTATGTATGTCTGGTGTGTGTCTGTGTTTGTTTTACATTAATATGAAAGTCAATTATGTTCACAACTCGGTAAACATTTGTCCGTTGCATGTTTTGTATTTTACAAAAAATGGAGAGACCCCTATCGGTGGTTTACTTTATATTTCTTTTTTTCATTTTTTTCTTGTTATTTTACTTTATTTCTATGCTATTTCATTCGGATTGAAAAAGAGGTTAACTTTGTTGTCCAGGAGAGCATACAAATCTTCTCGGGTTTTGTGTTCGTCTTTATGTGTGGAAACACAATAAAAAGGATTGTTTTCTTTTTTCAATAATTTATCGGCATTTCTTATTAATTACATGTGTTCTTTTTTATATAACAAAAAAAAATACAACAATAAAATATCTATGTTCAAATAGATACGTCCGTTTAGAAGAGAAAAAAAAAAAAAAAAAAAAGAAAGATAATCTTTATTATAATTGCTATCAATAAAATAAAATATTATATGCATATACATACATACGAACTTGTATTTGCATACACATATATGATATAAGGTTTGGGTTTTTAGATTGGTATGCGCACTAATTGTGTCTCTCTTGATGCAGCCAAAAGTGTAAGTGTTCTTTTTTTTTTGTTTTTTTATTTTTCGTTTTTTTTTTTTTTTTTTTGTTTTGTTCAGATAGGTAGGTGTGTGTGGTGTTAAGAAATAAGTATGTCTTAATTGATTCTTTAGCTTAAACTTATTAAAGCGACTCTTCAAATGCTGCCATTAAATCACTCTGCATGTTCATATCTATTTGGCCTGCCAGCTGTAGAAAAGAAATTGTGCATTCGTGTAAAATTGAGTTTGAGAACATCATTCATTGTGTCCATATTGTCGTATACTTACCGCCTCCCGTCTTCGTCGATCCTGTTCTATTCGTCTAAGTTCCGCACGGCGTGACGCAGCCCGGTCTTGTGGCGACTGCTGTGCACCCGGTGAGCCACAACCTTGCGGAGAGGCTTTAATATCCTCCAATCGTGCCGGCGGTGGCGGTTGTGGTTCATGAATACTTTTTCTTTGAAAAAATACAAACGATTAGACAAATTTAGATTCAGTAAATACAATTTTTTTTACTTACCTCCCGCTATCCACTTCCACTTTTTGCTTTTGTTGCTGTTCTTGTTGCCGCTTGTGCTCCTTCTCGGCGGCTTCCTTCTGACTACGCTTCAGTTCTTGTTGTTCCAACAATTTCTGTCGATCTGCCTTCTCCTTCGCCTTGTTGCGGAATTGCTGGAACGAGTCCATTGCGGGTTTGACTTTATTTGATGTGGGTGTGTTCTGTGGTGAATTAGCCGAGGCCAACGACGACCATGAGCTGGCATTTTTCAAATTCTGCTCCGGTGCGGGTTTGAAAGCCTGTGCGAAGTTGGTTCCAGTATTCACGCCACCGCCTCCGCCGCCGATAGCTGCTAGCTTCATATCGGACGGTGACTGTTGTGGAGGCTGCTGTGCGTTCATTTTCTTCTCAGGCGGACTAGGCATCATTGATTCGATTGGTTTCGCCATAATCAGAATTGGCTTACTGTCATCCTTTTTGCTTGAGGAATTTGTAAGACCACCACCAGCGCCCATCATTATAGCTGCAGCCGCAGATATCATATCGTTGCGACTGCTGCCCATATTAGGCGGCATTGAATCAAACACTGAACTCATACTCATTGCGGCCGAAACGGGAGGGGCTGCCGTTGGGGGATGATGTAGACCGACTACGCCTCCACCGCCTATATGCATGCCATTGCCAGCGTTCGAATTTTCCAATATTGTCCCACTGCCGGAGCTACCATCGGCTACACTGCCATAGCCATTATTGTGATGCATTCCGTGGGCAGCTACAACGGCCGCCGCTGCCATCGACGAGAAATGATTGTAACCGTCCATCCCGAGTGGTTGCATCAGTGAATAATGATTGCCATTCATTCCAGACTCGGATTTTGCCAGGATTTCCGACATTAACTCCAAGTGATGCTGCTGCTGTTGTTGTTGCTGCTGCTGTTGCTGTTGTTGTTGTTGTGCCGAATTCAAGTGATGCTGGCCCATCGCTGCTAACATTGGCTGTTCAAGAGACGCAAGAGACTGTTCAACGGGATCATCGAATTGCGGAATTTGTTTGAGACCCGACGACAGTGCGAGCAACGACTGCGTTGCAGTTGGTGGCGGAGCAGATGTTGTGGATATGGACGACGATGATGATGATGGCGGCAGCAAAGGTCCCAGATGCGAATGATGAGACAGATGTCCCAGGGATAGATCGCTTACCAAACCAGAATTATTGTCACCGGTCAATGGAATCGGCTGTTGTTGTGATTGTTGATGAGCATGCTGTTGCTGCTGATGCTGCTGATGAAACGATGGTGTAGGTGTTGTCGTTTGCGTGGTAGATGGCATCGCATTTGATTGTTGCGCCATCTTATGTAAATTGCTTGCAACTCTGATACCGCCACCACCACCACCAACATTGTTACCACCCCCAACAACGCTGGCCGCGTTCGCAGCCGTCGACAGACTATTATTTGTTTGAGAATTCATATGTGGTGTCGATGATAGAGCGGAAGATAGAGAAGGTGTTAACGTCGTCGATGAAGATGGTGTCTGCTGCAGTTGCTGTTGCAGTTGTTGCTGCTTCGATACTGAGGTTGTTGTTGTCACTGTTACAGCCGATGTCGACGAAGGCTTTGTCAAATCATTTGGTCCATTGCTACTACTACTCGTATTCGTGTTGTTGTTGTTGCTGCTGCTACCGCCGATCAATTGTGTTCCCGTGAACATCATTTGATTAACATTACTATTATTTAACGGTGTTGTTACTGTATTCATGATATTATTATTTTGGTTCGTATTATTATTCTGTGCCGGTGTTGTGGTTTTATGCGATTGTGACGTTGGTGATGGATTTGGTAATGGCGTTGTTGTTGCTGTTGTTATTGTTGTTGTTGTTAGATTGCTATTGCTATTACTACTTGTAAAATTTCCTAACTTACTGTTGCTATTGTTTAGGTTATTGTTATTTAAATTGTTCATATTATTATTATTATTTTGTATTGATGCAGGTGGTAGTATGACATTATTTATCGACGACGATGATGTTGTTGTGGCAGACGTTGTTGATGTTATTATAGCCGGTATAGGCACTGTTTTTTTTTTCGTTCATTTAATCACAAAGATAAGGACAAAGAACAAGAGAACAAGAAAAAAAAAAAGGGAAAGAAATTTAATAAATTGATGAAAAAATATGGAGGCGCATGCAAGTGGTTTTGAAAATTTGAAAGAATAATTAATTACTTTGTGTATTCTGTGATGTCGCTGCTGTTGTTGGTGTCTGTTGGAGTTGTGAAGACAGTATAGATGCTGCAGTTGTTGTTGTCGTTGTAGTCTGAGGCATGAGCTAGATGGGGATACAAAGAGAGAACCATGATTTAGACGCGCTATAAATCTAAATGTGTTTTATGACTAGCAGGAGCTAAGTAGTGATGCAGCTCGTTTGAAAACTACTGACAACATTCCAATTTACAGCAGACACACAATCTTTTCCGTCTTCCAACACTCTTAGGCTAAATTAAAAGGGGCTTTGAAAACCTAAGACGACTAGACTACTCCTAACAAGAAGCTATTACTCTGACCATGAAAATGGCAAGAGTATAGTCACAAAGGTTGTACGAATTCACAATCCATATATGTACTTACAGAATTAAGTGATGATATTGAATCTTTTGATTTTTTCTTCCTCGGCAGACGACCAGTTTCACCTGTATGCGAAAAAAAAGATGTTGAATTAAATAAATTGCATCAAAGCAAGCAGTAGATATTTCAAATGCTGGACAAAACCAAAAAATTACAACCAAAATTAGATGCATTTCGAGAATTAGATTTACATTGTTTATAAATACCTTTTGTTTTTAAATACATTTTTCTTCACCTCTCTCTCTCATACTTTAAATATCATTTAACTTCTCTAATAACCTGTAAAAAGTAAAAATCGTGAAGCAATTTAGAATATATAATTTAAGAAAAACGCATGCTGAATACCGCAACATTTCCGGTACACAATACGTTTTTAACCAAAAAAAAAAAAAAAACAAAAAAAAGGGAATTTCGACGGAGCAGCCAACTGATTTTCTGATTTTAAAAACTATATTTTTTTTCATATCTTCTTAATCATACTGATTTGTGATTTGGTACTCTCGCACCCAATCCCTGAACATATCGTCATCATCAACAAAAAAAAATAAATGTATATAAATAAATGAATAAAAAGGAAATGAAAACATTTTTTTAATATCTTAAATTTTTATTTTCCTTTCCATATTTTTGTTGTTTTTTTTTCTGTTTTGTTTTGTTTCGTTTCTTTTTATGCATATTCCAGAACGGTTTTGTTTATAGAGTGTGGATTTATTCATTTTTTTTTTAAATTTCTTTTTTATTTTCTTTAACCACTTACTTTTTGTCTTACTTTTTAAATAACTTATACATATAATCTATATGTATGTCACATATATATATATATATATATATATATATATTTGTATTTATTATTTTTCTTAAAAGTACTGTTTTTTTTGTTGTTATTTAAGTAACATCTTTTTTCTGTTTACATTTTTTAATGCATTTCAAATAAGATTTTGTTTTTTTTTTTTTTTTGTTTCAATCAATCATCAAATAATTCATAGAACTTATTTTCTTGGTTTATATTTTAAATAATAAAAAAACAAAAAAAAAATCTATTAAAGTAATTAGATAGAACTTCTTAGCCACTATGAAAACTTAAGAAACTATGTTTATTCTAAGAGTTAATTAATTACTAATTATAATAAAAACCTATTCTCAGTTATGTTTAAATTGTAAGATTATCTTCGATTTTAGTATTTATAAAGTGTGTTAATTTTTCATCGTTCTGTAAGAATAATCGTTCATTGCTTGAAGAAGTCTCGAAAGAAATCAAATATACAAACGAATTAAATGAATACAAAAAAAAAAAAAGAAAAAAAGAATGCTTAAATTTCGTCTCTCTCTCTTGTTTGCAGTAATAACACTATCTCTCTCTCTCTCTGTGTGTGTGTATTCATTATGTATATTTAGCTATTTTCTTTTTAAAACACTTGTAATAAAATTACTATTGTGTTTCCATCTGTTGTATTTTTTTTTTGTTGTTTTTTTTTTAGAAAAAGATTCACGTTTAAATCTTCTTGTTCTGTTTGTTTTTTTAATTTATTTACCTAATTAATTATAAGTTATATTATATTTTACAATTTATTAAATAAAAAAAAAATAAAAAAAATATGAAGAAATCAAAAGAAGTTAACGTTTTAAACACTAAACAAATGAAATTATATTTTCTTTTTTGAGTGCTATGGCTTCATTTTGAATTATGGTTTCAAAGAAAAGAACATATATCGAATCGAGATTGAGTACGAAACAAGTGAAGAGTCAAGAAAGGGGACTCTCAACAATGAAACGTAACGTAACGTAACGTGACGTGACGTGGCACAAGATGTGCACTTAGTTTGTGTGCGTGTGTCATTTATAAATGTTTTCTTTACCAGATTTGTAGAAGGATATATTAAATCAAGCAACACACAATACAACCACGAGGAGAACTAGATGAATAGACAAACAAACAAACAAAAAAAATAATAAGTTAAATGCTGAATGGCACAGCGGCAAAGAATTTGTTTTCTTCGTTTTTAATCATCCTTAGGAGACTCGGAATTTGTGGTGTCAACGGAAAAATGAATTATACTTTATGTATAAAGCTGCCATTTTAATCTTAATCAATTATATATGTATACATATGTTGTTGTTTTTTTTTATAAATAAATGTTTTGCTTAACCCATGTATATACATATAAATTTGCTCATTTTATTTTATTTTTTTGTTTCTGGTTTTTTTTATTTACTTAGTAAGTAAGTAATTTCTTCTGTGTTTGACATAGAGATAAAAGTCATCTTATTTAAAAACTATATTTATGTTCAAGTGTTGTTACCTTCCTATAATCAATCTATAATATATATGTATATATTACTTTCTTTGTGGAAAACGTGCAAACAATGTGTAAAGGGGAAAGCCGACAGCCGAAGTTAATCATCTCTATTCATTTTTTTTTATATATGTATATATAATTCTATTATTTTTTTTTGCTTTAAAAACATGTTTTTTTATACGTCTCATCAATAACTCCGTGTTAATACCGATTTATTAATACTTTTTTTATTTATTTTTTCTCTGCAAATTTGTTTTCTATTTTCAATAGATTTAATTATTTTTAATTTGAATTGAATTTCTTTTATTTATGTTGAATTTTCATTTAAAAAGGTATTTTTATTTTTTTTTTTGAAAGAAGGAATTAAGCAACACAAAATTGGCAAATAAAATACAAATACGAATAAAAAAAAATCATTAAATTTGTATAAAAGAAAACTTAAACGACACATCAACTCGTATTACACTTTTTAACCTTAAGCTCTTTGTTTTTTGTTCTCATTCTTGCAAGTTAGATTTCTTTTCTTTTTTTTCATATTTCTCACTTTTTACACATTGTCTGCAAGTGTAGTTCTAGAAAATATTTTTTTTGATAAAATCTTTTCTTCAAAAAAAGACATTTCTTTGCTATTTGATTGTGATTTGTTGTCAGCAATATATTCTACTAAAGAATTGTGATCTTAATCGATTTTTTGTACTTTTTTTTTGTATCTACTACTTATTTACGACTTTATTTATTTTACTCAAGGGGAATTTTCGTTAAAAAAAAAAGGAAAATAATAAAATAAATAACACAACATAAAAGAAACGATGAAAAATTATTGTTTTTTTTTTTGTAGTTTAACAACTGGGGTTTTTTTTCTTGTTGATTGAATGGAAATTCGTGTTTTTTTTTTAATTTCAAAGAAATTACTTTCTTTCTCTTTCTATGTATCTTTCTTTCACATGGCTAGAAGTTTTATCGTAGGACTAAAAAACTCCCAAATAAAACTTTGGAAGGTTGGTTGGTTTTTTTTTTAACTTAACACATATTTAAGCTGTGTTTTGTGCAACTCTTTCTATGTTATTAAAGTATATCCAAAAAAAAAAAATGTTACAAATTATAAATTAGAAAAAAAAACTCATGGAAAAAATGATGTAATACGAACCAATTTGCTCATTGTCAAATGATAAATAAAAGAAATGTAAAATCAAAAATCAGCAAGAAAGTTGACAAAATCAAATGATATACATTTTTTCTTTTTCTTTTTGAATTTTCAAATTTTCAAAAAAATGTATACTTTCTGCTCATTCTTGTCTATATAGTATATGTTCTGTTTAACTGACGACGATAATGACGATGTATTTTGCTTGTTAAGTTATTATTTGAAATTTTTAAATTTAAATATGTTTCTATTATTTTTTTGTTTTTTTTTAGATCTATATATAGTTAAATATATATTTATTACTATTGGCTGCCCCCAATACACAATTGCTTCACGATTTTTATTTTTCCTTTTCATCTTACTTTCTGTTCTTCTCTCTCTCTCTCTCTTCCCCTCCTCTTCATCTTCCTCTCCATCCCTCTCACTCTCTTTCTTTACTCTTTTCATACTTCTTGTATTTTTTTTTGCTGATTATCAATCTTGAATGTAATCATTTTTTGTTTAAATATCCCGCCCTATTCATTTTTGGAAACATTTTTTTTTAAAAAAATTGATAATCTCTAATCAATTCTTTTTTACACTGTTTTTCTTTATTTTATTTTTTTGTTATTTTTCACCTTGTCTTCAATTTATTCTGTTAAGAAGTATGTATGATAAATGTTTTGTAATTAAAAAGGTCCACATAACGAAACATTTTTGCATTGTAGTCATTTTTTTTCGTTAACTTTTAAAATATATGTATGTATATAAAATCTTTCTTTAGAAGCCTTTGTTAGAAAGATACAAGCCCATTGTTTGTGACAATGTGACGTAAGAATGGACATACAAACTAAACCAAATCAAAAATGTTAAGACTAGGGATGAAAATAATAGGCGGGGGTGGTGGTGTGGAGTGGTAGTTGGTAGAATAACTAAATATTTAATTAATTATATTAAAAGGAACTAATACTGATCTGTGAATTAGTTTGTATAAAAAATAAACCATGGTGAATATATAAGTAAGATGTGTGTGTGTTTGTGTGTCAGCGCATGCCTTATGTAGTGGGAATTATTTTGATTTGATTTAGTCGTCTTGAATACAAAAAAAATATGATCAAGCATAGCATAGAATTCTCATCTCCGCCCATAAATGTGACGAAAAACGGTGAAAGATGTGGTCAAGAGGATGGTGCTTGACGGTGTGTATAAAGTAAGTCACCTTACACTGACAACTTGCGGAACATTTAATGTGCAAACATCAGTTGATTTTCAGTCAGGAAAAAAAAATAAATCAAGAAGGCAACAACAGAACAGAACACACTTATTTTTAATTGCTGCATTCAAATCTGGGGAATATGTATTGCAAGAATTCAATCGCATGCTTGTCTACACCATAGGACAGAGCTCATTGAAAACGCAACCCACTGACCATTCATGATGCTTCTGCATCATCATCAAATAGCCACGAATGTGTTATATGTCTCTCTGAGTAGAAAACACCTCTCTCAACCCCAGGATATTGCAATTGTCAATTCAATTTTGGATAATTTCAGATCTGGCAGTGCTGCGTTTATTTCATTTTTACATTTAAAATATTTCCCCACACCTTTCCCCAAATGTGTCGTCATTCTTGCACTTGCAGCTGCAGTGTGGGGACGGGAGGATGTTAGGGTTGGAGTTGTGATAATGACTATTTTGTAAATATTTTTAGAAAATACTACAAAATGCCCAGCATTGTATGATTATACAAATATTGCTACAAAAATATTAATCACTTTTTAAAAAAGCATTTCAGTACAAACAATATATTCTTATAAAAAAAAAAAAACAAACAACCTATGTAACTATTTGCGCAAAAAAAAAGAAGATTAACTTACTCTGTGTATATATGGAGACATTGTAATAAACTACTGTTAGCACTACATTACCAAAAACTCACTATATATATATATTAATCAATAATGAAAAGAAAACAACTAAAAGAACTTATCATAATATTAGTAACGATTTGTTGCAAAAGTGGTATTAATCGATGAATACGTTTAATAATATATCCACCATTAATTATATGGACAAGGTGTATATTCTTAAATGTGTCTAGTAGTAGACGCACAATCTTACGTTCAAATTGTATGCCGATCCAAAGACCAAGTATTTACATCGAATATATATATTATATATATATATAAAAAAAGGGGAATTGCTTTTTGCCTATTTTCTTTGCACATTTTGGTCGATCAGTCACTCTTTCATAAAAAAAAAGACGCATATGCATCAAAAACAACAACTGATTCTTTTAAAATTAAAATATATATGTATATATATTTGTTTGATTATCTGTTGTTAGTTTGATAGTTTTCTACCGAATTTGTTGTTTGCTTGCATGATGTGGGCGAAGGGGGGGAAAGGGGAATAACCATCAAATAACAACTACTCTATATATACATACATATATTGCTTATTTTGACTTTCAAGTTTACTTCTCCACAAATAAATCAAATAAGAACGTGTTCTCGAACTCGAATTCTTGTTCATATCTATCATACGGGTGTGTTTGTTTGTTGTTTTTTTTTTTGTTTTTTGTTTTGTAGGTAAAATGAAAAATGTTAAAACATATCTGAATATGAGAAAACAAAACATAAATATAAAAGATGAAAAAAAAAACAGTAAAATCGTTTTTTTGTTTTTGTTCTCTTTTCGTTTTTCCATCTCTCGTTTCTATAGTAGATAGGTGTGTGTTTTGTGTTTGTGTATAGTTATAAAATTTATTCGCGACCTAACCTGCTTCGCTATCACTTGAATCGCTAGAACTGCTGTCGCTCGAACTGGACGAAGATGAATCACTAGAACTAGAACTTGATGACAGGCGGTTTTGTTGTACTACATCGACTTTATTCGATGATTCGTCTGAAACAAAAATGAAAAAAAAAAAAAAAGAAAAAAAGAAGAAAAGAAAAGAAAAATAATGATACTCCCATTAGTGAATATTGCTTTGACATGTACTATATTATCCAATAGGCCAAACTGAAAGAAGTCCTGTACCTCGTTGGGACCTTTACATTCCCTACACATCCGAAAAGTCAACTCAATTGATGGGAACTCACCTTTTTTGGCCGCCTTTTTAGCTGTGCCCAGTTGTCCAGTCACATCCTGCAACCGTTTTTCCAGTTCCTGCTTCTTTTCTGCCATTTGTTCGTCCTTAGATTTACCAGATATTTTCTTATCTAAATGGTTCAATGAAAATAGAAGAATATGGGAAAAAAAAATTTAACTCGGTACGTTCACGATTCATAAACAAAAAAACAATATTCACGACAAAACAAATTACATGAAAGTCGACTGTATGGTATATGTACTAAGCGGTTTCATAGATGTTAATGTATTCAAAACAGTTAAAAATCATACGGACTGAGAAAAGTTAGCAGCAAAAAGTTCAATTACGAGAGAAACATACTGCGAACACCAAATACGAAGTTATCTACTAAAAAAAAAAACCAAATGGTTTTGCCTGTAGTACAAATGCAAAGTTACCCACACCAATTTTTAGTTTCCGACGATAATTTTGAGGTTTCCTTTGTTTTTTTTTTCTTTAATTTTTAATGATATACGCATGCAGGGGGTTATAATGTGAAGGTGTAGTATTTTTTTTTTAATAAAACACGCTATAGTCAGCATGGCAAAGTAATGTACGAAAAAATTAAAAGGAAACTGATTAATGAAATAAAATATGTACATATGCACACGTGATTAGATGTTAAACAACATAAAAAATGGGATGGTTGATGAATAAGAAACGTGTTTGTCCTTATTAAATGTTCGCAGGTGATGCATGGTGAAAAGGAAGGACTGACACTTGTAGTTTGACAAATTTAGACTCCTTCGCATGATGAAAAAAAGGACTGACACTTGTAGCTCGACAAATTTAGGCTCCTTCGCATGAGAAGTGATGCACGATGAAAAAGAAGGACTGACACTTGTAGCTTGACAAACTTAGATAATGCCCTTTGCATGAGAAGTCAGCAGACAAGTGCTTAAAATATGAAACAAAAATGTTCATCGTATTGCAAATACTGCAAACAAACATTCGGCTCGACATGCGTGCATCAAAATCCAACAAAGAAAGCAAGTGCCTTGAATTTAAACTCCATATCGCCACCAGGGACATATCTCAGACGGAAATAAAAAGCTGCTGTCCATTCGAATTCGAAAAACCATCACCAAACACCAAAATTTCGACTTCAAATGAAAAAAACACGCAAATAAAAATAATTAGTATGCGGGAGAAAAAAAAAAAAGAACAAACATAATTAGTAAAGTACTTAATCATTAGTTTAAATAGGAGAAGTTTTTAGGGGGGAAAAAAATATCAACAACTACCATGCCAAATATTTTGTGCTCAGTTCATCCAATTAACACAGACACTACTACTTTTTTCTTTGTTCCTTCGTCTTATTAACATTTCTTTTGTTTTGTTTCTGTTTTTTTTTTTTTTGTATTTCTGCCAATGTTAAAATAAATGAAAAACAAAAACTATATGAGCTTCAAAAACCGATTTATAAGACTAGGCTCTTTCACTGTTGTCCGATAACGAAAGCAATAGAAAACAATAAAAAAAAAACCCGTGGCAGAATGATATCTCTTCTTCTGATTCCGATTTGAAGTGTTACCGTTCGCAAAAGTCCGAATCAGGTTGAATTCAAAACAGTTGAGTATCGCAAAACATTATATATGTACACAAATAATTCAAAAATTCAAAAGTTTAGTCACTGGAAACACTGAAAACAAAAAAACTATCACAATCGTTCAATTCAAAGCGTTCGTTTTTCTTTAGTGATTTGGTGGAGAAGTTAGATTTAAGCTAAACGTTCAAATGGAAAAAAAAAGAAAACTTAAATAATGATTTGCCACTTGTGATATGAAATTAAAGTGAAAAGAGCTTTCCAAAAAAAAAAATAACACAAAACGTAAACAATTTAGAAGGCCAATCTGAATAAACAGACAACAGACATTGTTTTGTTCTTGTTTTTGAAAAAAAAAAAATCGCTTTGTTTCTCTCCATTTTCAGTAGATTTACTTTTGCCCTTTTTCGTGCTTTCACTCTCTTTTTCTTTTCGTTTTTGTTTTCTAGTAGTGCGTGTCATTGGGATAAACTTACAGTAAGGCTTACGAGTTTTTTTACGAAGGCATGATGCTACATAGCTTTCCAGTTCGCGCAGGGTAGACGGTTTTAATGTTTCAAAATCGATCTCGATTTCATCTGGATTGGAGTCCCTCAGCGATGGTTCACGATTCTGTATTATATGAACCACCCGGCCAAGTTTATCACCTGCAATAAAACACACACACACACCGCTATTATAGACGTTTGTCATTAAGAAAAAAATCAAGTCTTTCATTCAATTACCTGGTAATTTATTTATATCCAATGATAACTGCCGCTTTTCGTCATATGACATTGGCTTGGCGGTGTCCTCTTCTTCCGAATCGAAGTTCATAACTTGGCTGGGCTTCTTTTTGTTAGCGCCTCGTGGCGCACCACCTGGAGTGGTATTAGTTTTGGCGCGTTTATTCGCTTGTCCACTAGTACCGGGTCCACCAGCTCCAGTTGCCCCTGCCTTTGTGCCACGCTGGCCCTTCACTTTAGCACCTTTACTATTGGCCGCACCTGCAGCTCCGCCCGCCGCCACCGCTGCACCTACCATTGCAGCGGCTCCAGATAATGCCGAGTTAAGTCCACCACCGACTCCAGGTCCGCTAACTCCACCCTTAGCACCAGCGCCATGAGCTGACGCCAGTCCATGACCATGATGTAATTCACCGGGAACTTTGCTAAGGTCAATACCACCCGCAGCACCAGCTAAACCAGCTGACATACCACCGGCAACGCCACCAATACCTCCACCACTATTACCGCCACCTTTCTTTTTCTCTTTCAGCTTTTTCTTTTCCTTCTTCTTTTTCGATGCTTCCTCCATTAGTTTACGCATTTCCTCCTGCAGCTCGAGTAGCTTTGCTTCAAGCATTTTCAGCTTAGCGTTACGTTCTTCATCCGAATTCGATTCGTTCTCCGTGTCGCTGGACTCATCCGACGATGAGTCCGATTCGTTTTTAACAAATCCAAGAGAATGCGCATTTGCCACTGGCTCATCGGGTATATTTGCGTAGCGCATTTCAAAAACATCTTGCAGTTTGCGACCCATCGCAACAACATCATGATCTGGCGGGTTGTATTTATAACAGTTGGTGAATATTAATCGTACATCAGCGGCGAATTCAGGTGCGCTTTTATACTCTCGATTGTCCATTTTTCGTTTCACAGTACCCAGGTCCATAGGTTTCTTAATTATGTCATGATAGTCATGTAGGCCAAGTAGCTCGGCATCGACTGGCTTATAGAATGGCCAGGCATAGCCAGAGTGCTTCTTGGAGAATAGTTCTTTTAGAATTTCATTGCATGATTTCAGGGCATCTGAGAGTTTCTCCTTGTTTTTCGGTGCTGAACCGGGTGTGCCACCTAGAGGCGACATTGGATAGGTTGATGATTGGAATGATGTCAATTCCTAAAGAAAATCAAACATTTAATACAACCATGTTTACAGAAAAGATAAAAGAACGCATCTAAATGAAAGTCTCTAGAGCGAAGGCGTCAGAAGGAGACCAAGGAAACAATGTGGATCCGTGGTCTCCTTCAGTGACAATGATGATTCACAATACGATGAAGATGAATGCAAGCACGAAGCACACAATTCATTCAAGATCAGAAAACTTTCATTCAATGGATTGGACACACAGACGCTAATGCTAAGCGCGGCGAGTGAAGTGTTAATGTGGAATGGTGAGCTATGTTGTATTAATTTAACAAGATCGTAACTAAATAGCAACAATAACTTACTCATTAACACTATCAACTCACGCCTACCTTATTTACCTGTCTAGTTGATTCGCGACGTGTTGCAATTTTGGCGCTCTTCGAATCGATCGCCGCATATGGTGACTCAAATGCATTTGCTGTCGGTGTTGTTGTGTCCGCCTTTCTTTTCACTCCTTTCTTCATTTTGGCCGGTTGTTGGGGTGGTATCACTGCGTCCAGAGCGCCCGGTTGAGTACTATTTACATGGTATGCAGTTGCAGCCGCCGCATGAGCAGCCGCCGCAGCCGTTGTATTATCAATTAGACTTGAATTGACCAGACTACTTGCGGCCGATGCTGGTGCTGTGCCGGGCGGTACAACACTACTCAGAGAATTGTGCGATGCATTTGGACCTGCGGCCGTTGCAGTTGGTAGAGCACTTGCAGCTGGGCCACTAACCGCTGTTGCGGCAGCACTTGCAACAGCCGGAACTGCTCCACCACCAGCTGCACCAACAGGTAGCGACGAACCTGCAACAGCAGTTACAGTTGAGTTTTTCGTGCTACTAGAAGAATGATGTGGGATTCTACCGATTTGCGGCAGCGGTGGTACCGTTGTTGCTCCCAAAGGTGTTACAGGACCACCGCCGGCAGTTGATGACACGGGCACCCCAACACCCAATGCCGGCAGTGGCCGCCCTCGACCTGCACTACTCGGTGTTGGCAATAGACCACTGCCCGGCGTAGCAGGCACCTTGCCCGGTGCACGAGGTTTCTTTTTCGCCCCCTTTGGTGTTATAGGTTCCAACTCAATCTCGGGTTTCGGCATTGCCTCGATCTTGGTCAGAAATAGTTTTTCTAACGTCTGTGCCATAACTACAACATCCTCGCCGGGTTTATTATAGACGTAGCAGTTCGTAAACATTGTGTTGAAGTCCTGAATACACTCTCCTGACGTCCAATAATAATTGTTCTCCAGACGCTTCTTCACTGTGCCCAAGTCCATGGGTTGCTTGATGATCTTATGGTAATCCGGCAGATTGAGCTTTTTCGCATCGACTGGCTGCTGGAATGGCCACGAGAATTGGTGTTTCCAAATGGACTTCATTACCGTCTTTATAATATACTGCAGTTGATTTGTATTCCGACCTGGTCGGTCTGGGGGCGGTACAGTTGGCGGTTGTACAATCCCATTGATCGGCTCAATATAGGGCTCATTTCGTGGCGGTGGCTCTTTACTGCTACAACCTCCACCACTTGTTGTACCACCACCCCCAGCTGCGGCTACGCCGCTGTTATTACTTGCGTCCATGTCCGGGAAATAATTTTACTTTCGCTTTTTTTACTAGCGATAAGCAGAAGGAAAAGTATTATTTGTTTCTTTTGCAGTGTATTCTTAATACGCTATATTATGCGAAACGTTTGAATTCCTTTCTCAGTGATTCTTGTGATTTCTAGATGTAGTAGACAAACGATTTCAGAGGAAAAAAACCTTCCTCTTAAAAACAGATACTAAGCAACGGTGCTTTTTGTGTATCTAGAATATTCTGTGAAACGATGTTACTACTCTTGCCTTGGTCCAAAATTATCTCTATTATTAAGAATAATTCTTTGTAATCGTATTTGTCGGCTATGCGGATGTGTATATTGTTTTTGTTTTATGTTAAAAATTTTCTCATGGCTTGTGTGTGTTCCTTGTTACAATTAATGTTTGTTATCTTCTTGCGCTTAAGTTCTTTGATGCGGATACTTATAGAAAATTATTGAATACGGCGCTTTACAATCTGTGTTGGAGGTAGTTCGTTTAGTTAAGAATTGCTGCATTTTAACTCTGCAAGCTAAAATAAAGTTGATCTCATGTTTTTAATGTGCATTTATATTTAAAGAAGATTATACATCTGTTTTCACTGCGATAACTTACCAACATCAACTAAATCCAACGAGAAAAGTCAGTCAGCTCCTTAAAAACATTGGTATATGTAAACTTGTTTGGCAAAGAGAATCTGAAAGAGTGTAAAAAAAGGGGTTATTAATCATTTCCAATAGAGAAACTGTTAGATAAATTCCCTAAGCAACGCGCGGTCGAAGAGATTCGGTAAAATACACAAGAGTTTATCATTTAATTTGGGGTCATGCGGTTTGAGTTTAATTAATGCAGCTTTAATTGATATTTTATGATTGTCTAACATGAATATGTCAAAATTTGACACATGTTCACCGCCCTTAACATACACCATCGCAGCACAAGTGTCAATGTTAACAGGAAACAGTAAGGTGATTTTTTTTTTGTTTCCTTCATCTTGTACACTAATGTAGAAATTTATTAAGCTTACTTCATATATGTAAGTACAAGTGGCCTTCTAAACTTCCCGGATCACAATCGAATATTACGTCATGACTTGTTGATATATAATAAACAGCGCGCGCAAAAATTCAAGAACTTTATCTGGCCCCCAGAATTGGTAGAAAGTATTTATTTCAAAATGCTGTTTTTTTTTTGTCTTAATTCTCTTTTAAAATGCTCTTCCTTGTTTTCTACATTTCAACCCACCCATACAAAGTCAATATCAGGTGCAACAGGGAAAAAGGAATACCAAAAACCAACAACAAAATTAACACATAATTGAATACAGCATCTGAGCGTAACGTTTTGAGTCATTTGTATGCTCAATGACTCAGAGGTTTGAGAGACTCATACAAAACAACCACAAAACAAAAAAAAAAAAAAAAACAATGGATGATGATTATATGCATAGCAATCAAAAGGTAGAAGGAACAGAAAAAAAAAATAAAATAAAATAAATAAAAATAGACAACATACAATGCCAATGATATGTTGGCGAGGTGTTGGTGAGACGAGGACGACCTAGAAAATATTGTTTTCACAGTAACACCACTAGATACATACATTTTTTATTTAAATTTTCCTTTACTTCTCTCATTCGCCTTTGCGTTCGCACTTCGCGTTCCTATTCTGTGAATGTGTTGCAAAGAGAACGTCACTTGAGCAAAAATTCAAATGTTCAATAGTGTGAGCAGGGGGCAAATGGGTGGGTGGGTGTAACTAAAACATGTGTATTTGGGGATTCCCTACAGTAACATTTATTTTGCTGTCCGATGATGGTGTGTGATATGATGTCTAGCATCGAATTTAACGACTGTCCTGTTATACACGTAATTTCCAATAAGAGCAAACTTCATCTTTGAATAATCTACATTGGAAAAAAAAATTAAAGGTCGGTGGTAGGTAATTTATAAACTTTATGTTTGTGTCACACAATACAAAACCAGAACAAGTTGGATACCATAATAAAATCGAATACATTTATTTGTAATCATACATGTGTCATCTTACATATATATTTAACTATATGCAGCTTTACATATTAATTTTTACATGTCCCACATTTCTCTCGTTTCTTTTCTCTTGTAAAAAAAAACTTTCACCGAAATGTATGTACACATATGTCCGGAGTTGCACTCTAATTTGCCGCTGCCACTGGTCACATTGGAAAACAACCGAAAAATATATTAATTATAGCATTCACAAAATAGTAATGCACTCGGAAACGTGTGGCTATGATTTTTGCTGTCAATACAAACACACAATTCAATAAAATGTTCAGTCCCCGCCAAAACCCATTAAATAAATACAGAAAGAAAATTATCATCAGCAAAATGGTAGAGGAGACGGCAACAACTTACTCTCTTAAAATGCGTGCAATTTACGCGCCAAACGTATGAAAACCAGTGCAAGACGTGCTTTTATTTGTTTTAAGCATTTATTTATAAAGCCGGTGAATACATTTAGTTTTTTTTTTCTCTTATTTTTTTTGTTTAATTCACTTTTCACTATTTGCAATGGATGAAGGCACAAAACACGACACGAATTTTTTTGTTCCTCTTTCTTTTCTCTCAAGTATCGCCCCCTTTATTAATGGGCGAACGCCAGAGACAAGAAATAAAAAACGAGACAACCTCTACAAACATGTACGAATGAGAAAAAAAGATGAGACTATAGTTCGAAGAGAAAGCAACTACATATGTATGTCCACCACACGAAAATTGCGACGTTGACAGATTTCGAATTGAACAAATCACATTCCAACGATGAGAGAGGGGAAGAAACAATGGTGAAAGAAACCAAGAGATAACATTTATAATCGTAGACTGTATAGATACGAAGAGAAAAAGAAACAAAAGTAATTTATTTCTTAAAAAGAATAACAAAACAACTTTATTGTGTGCATTTAAAAAAAGATTATAATATTATTTGTTTTTTATGATTTTTCGTTATATTTTTTATCCGCCGAAATTCCGGGAAAAATGAATTGGATGGATTTAGAATGAAATAAGATTAAGGAGCGAGTACCCACCAGCTGAAAATCATTCTGGAAAAACAGAAAATGCACAGCGGAGCACCTCCTCACACACGCGCGCACTCATCTATCCGTACAAAACAGCGAGCCTCACAGTAAAGGCATGTGTGTGTGTGTTCGTGAACTATCTCATTTTTTTATGAGCATTTCGCGCACCTCGTGTTTTCTCTGTCCGATACACGGCAACTCAATACAAGATGCATACACAAAACCGAACGTTGAAGTTGATCGGAGGAGGATAGGAGTACAGTAATCAAGAAATGACTGAAGAAAAAAAAAATGTTCCTTTGGTCTTCGTACTTTTCCTTTTTCAAAGCGAATTTTCGCGCACAAAACAAAACAAAACTTGCTAATTTCACACAATCCACATTTTTGAGCGTCCGAACTTTCAATTTTTTATAGATTTACCGCGATTTTCGACCGAAGAATTATGTTATATTTCATTTCAAAATGCGCTGAAGTGAGCGAGATTTTTTTCCTTTTCCCGAACATCGACGACGGATGATGATTTTTTCCCTTCTTCCTTTCGTTCATCAACCCAAATATGGCGGTCAACTTAACGAAACACCCATTCGACCGGAGAGAGAGATGGCTACACATTTAACATCAACTGCTGCAAATTACAGCAGTTCCCTAAAGATGCAGTAGTAGTAAACGACACAACTGCGAGGCGGCCCCCCTTTTTCGTTCTCTCATGCTTTGTCCAGCACGTTCGCTCGCTCGTTCGTTTGTTCGGTTCTGTGTTACACCACTGGAGCCATGGACGTACATACAATGCAAAAATAACGATAGACGACGTCGGTGATTCTGACTACACGGCGAACGGGAGGTATGGTGTGGTACGTTATGGTTGGTGTTTGTGGTAGGTATAGCAATGACGAAAATTAAAACCGAACCTCTGACCAGATTTTATCAGATGAGTGAATGGATCGGGGGGTATTTGGTGGGGAGGGGAACAAAACATTTCGAATTTCAATAGAGAGAATAATTACAAACATATAATTGATTTGATTACCTTCAATCTAGCGTTTTTGTTTTTCTTTTATTTGATGTCAGCTAATCCAACAAAAAACGCTGTCGGCGCTCCACCGTCCACCGGTGTATTTACACACTACTTTTTCTTTTTCACTACTTCACGATCAAAATGCAAAACAACAGGGAGAAACAGAATTTTTCATATTATTCCTCACCACTAACTCACTGGTGTGTATTATATTTTCGTTCTCTCTCACTTTTTTTTTCTTTTTTTTATTTTACTTGTCTGCTTTTACGGCGAAGAAAGGTATATACAGAGAATTCAACGACGACGACGATGCTGATGAGAGCGAACAGCGAGAAGCAAGAATGACTGAGAGAGGGGAATACAATTTTTTTCTTTCTTTTTTTTTTCTTCTTTTCCGTTTCTCTTTTTCGATTTGCACACAATTTTCAATTGTACTTTTTGCGGTCAAAACATGTACAGAACTTATGTACTTTATAAAATTTTCACACTTCAAACACTAAACTTTAAGTTTTTACTAGATTTATGAATATTTTCGCGATTTTTCTGGGATATTTTTATAAAAATCCACAGAGGTAACGTGAAGAGACGCGCGTTTCCCGTGTAGCAAGCCGTCAAATACATTTGCGCACACAATCGCATCGACACGCACACGGAGACCGTCTTGCGTGAAGTTGTATATCAAATACGGCAGTGTGACAAGGATAGGAGAAGGTAAATCGTTGAAACTTCGTTCGTTCACTCTCGCTCTACTCTGCCCAAGTGTGCGGAGGTGGTGACAAAATGGCTGAAAATTTTTTTCAGAAGTTTTCCGCCTGAGCTAGGAGTGTGATTTACCAGCTAGTGCATGGGGGGATATAACAAATAAAATATTATGAAAATTTTTCAATTTATTGTTTTCAAATTCAACTTTTTTCAGACGAATTTAACCTTGTGACTGTGCTAAAAGGCAAAAATTATGTTTTTCTTTTGTTAAAACAAAAATTAGGCATACATTTCAAGGCTTCCACCATATTGGTTTGGAATGATGGGGAAACGACATTTTCCCTTCGTGTATACATAGCTTGCTTACGGCTGCGTTATATTATTTTTTTTTTCTTTTTTACTTTTCATGAGCACATCTCGTTTATTTAGTTTTATTTTTTTTTTCAGGCGAATTATTTAAGGAGATTTAAACAATTTTATTTACACAATATAGGAGTTTGTTTTTTTTTTTTATTGAAATTCCCAAATTGCAAAGCTCAAATTGTTTTTTTCTTGTTAAATAGTCTTCACCATTTTCTTTTTTGTTCGAACAGAAAAAACGTTTACTTTTCCACGAATTGTCGTTTGGCCAAAGCAATGAGTGTATTGGTGTAAGCGCACGTAATGAAAAATGGTTGACTGTCAGCAGCGTTGTAGGCGAGTGAAAAAGGGGAGAATCAGCAATGCGTTGCCATGCGATGGGTTTGTAAGCGCTCGTATACAATAGGTTCTGTTCAACAATAGGATTTTCTGAATTGAATCGGATGCTTTTTTATTCGATTATTTACAATTAAATACTTTCGGCTTCATAATGTACATGTAGTGAGTTGGAATTAAAGCATTTAATAAAACTATTGCATGTCGTATTCATCCCCAAATGTACATTAGTTCTACTTTTCGCAGGGAATTCAATGAAACAACTGTTCAGAACAAAGCGCATAATCTTTTAAATACTAGAAAAATATAAATTATTCATTAAACAACCATTTTCTAAGTAAAATAACAAACTAATCTCTTAATCTATTTGTTTAAACAATTTCTAAAAGACAACTGCAACCATCTTCACACTGTGCCCAGTTAAGCTCATCTGAATGCACTCACTTTCGAACTGCACAGAGCACAGTTTTCTAGTTTTTGTACACGTTCGAATATATAAAACACATTTTCTTGCGAATTCCTTCCGTCAAGTTTATTAATTTCGTATTTTGTACGTACTCTTCACATTTTTGTGCAATTAATACAGCAAATTCTTCTACTAGCCAAAGAAATAATAATTACCAATAAGCAAATTTCCTAGTTTCGTTCAGGCAGAGCCAGTCCAATTCCCGTTCTACTACCACAATAATCTAAGGAAGAAAAAAAAAATGCCTAAAGGTAAATACGTTAACCACAAAGGACGTAGCCGTCACTTTACCAGTCCCGAAGAGCTGGCCCGAGCGGACGAAACAGATTCCGATGAAGACGGAGAGGCCGCCAATTCTAATTCGGGATCAAGTAACGATTCTGATTCGTCAGAGGACGAGAATGCAAAGGGTAAAGGAGTCTCAAAATTGATCGAAATCGAAAATCCAAATAGGGTGCGTAGGAAGGCGGCCGCAAAAGTTTCAACTGTCTCCGATGATGCTAAGCCCGAATTGACGCGTCGTGAACGTGAAGAGATTGATAAGCAAAAAGCCCGTGCTCACTATCAAAAAATGCATGAACAGGGAAAGACGGCACAGGCTCGTTCTGATTTGGCACGTCTAGCTATCATTCGGCAGCAGCGAGCCGATGCCGCAGCGAAACGTGATACTGGGAAAAAGCCCAGCGACCAAAGTAAACCAGGCACAAGCAAGTAATAGCGTGAAAATGTAGAAGCAGATGAGCTGATGGAACGTGAACGACGACAAATGGAGAGAAATAATTGAGCATTAGTAAATATTTCTTTCTGTTTGATATGAACATAATAATTGTTATTGCTAGAAATAATTTTAGTAAGTTTTTATTATTCTCAGAAATTTTGTATTTCATTTGCAATATTTTCACAAAAAAAAAAAGAAGAAAAAGAAACAGAAATAAACAATACCTTATTTCGCACTGCCCAGAAGTGTGTCAGATACAGTTAGTTGTTTCATTTCCACTGAACCAAAGTACAAAAACAATTTTACAAATAGATTAAGTTTATTTACACCACACTCCATACTTCCTCGAAGGCATTACAAAGTTTCGTGCAAGCAATAGCTGCGGACAGGGGATAGTTGCTTATCGAGAAAAGTCCCTCAGTGTAGTCACAGTTGAGGTTCCCATGGGCAAAAGCGCCCACCACAAGGGCTATCGGCTCTTCCTGATCGGTGGGTACCAAATCTCTGGGGTTTGGCATTAGTTTACCAGCAAATGACATGGCCAACTTTTTACAACCCACCGGCAGGTGATCTGTGATGGGATTCTTTATGACTTTCATCAATTTCGTCGACGTATCGTTGGCGCGGATCGAGAATTTGTGAAGCAACTGCACCATTAGTCCGGCAAATCGTTTAAAAGTTCTTGGTATCCTCGTTTGCGGATTTATTTCTATCAGGACGTTTCGTTCAGTTTTCACATAAACTTGCAATAGTCCAGCACGGTTCAGTGGTGAATCGAAAAGCATTAGTAGGCACTGATGGACGATGTCTGGCCGGCATGAGCCAGGATCTCGATTATTCTTTCGCATGATAGTCGCATGGTCATCGCAGTTTAAAAGTTCAAATGTGTTTCCCATCTACAAGAGTTATTTGGGAACATTTTTAAATCTCTGTTTAAAGTGGCATTTTTGTAGATAAATTACCTTCACAGTTTCAAGCTGAGCACCCTCTAGAATGATGATTAGCCGCTTCTCCATAGATCGGACGTGGCTAGTCACCAAATGCTTCTTCTTCAAATCGAATTCATTGTCGTCTTTCGTCACTTTAATCTTCCGCTTGAGAGTCTTTCCTTTTCCACCCATTTTTGTTTAAAATATGAATAAAACGAATTATTTGTTTCAAAGTAATTTGAATGGAAGTAAGCACTTGAGGAATCTTTTTTGTTTTGAATGAAATTTTGACGGTTCAAAGAGCTGTCAACTACACGTGCAACCAACACTGGTTGGGTTCGGAAATGCGATTCATGTTGATTCCTGCAAGAGAAAATTAGCACGTTTTGCTCATGTGAACTGTTGTTTCTGTTTTCATTTAATAATTGCATCGAAAATATTGGAGAATCTATACATATGTACTCGTAGGAAAATATCTTGTTCGTTGAATAAATGAAGTCAGCTTATTAATTTATTTTAGTATTTTAAATTTCTTAAGGTAGCTTGGCATTACTTTTTTTTCGAAACTTAAGAAATATATTATTTTCGAAAGTGTGAAGGTGCACTTAAAAGAAACAACAACAATCATTAATCGAACATTCACATTCTGCCAATGTGACAGCTGACAAGACAAAAACCAAGACGTTTTGTTGGCCCCAAAAAAATCGACCCGTTTGGGAAATTTACAAAAAAAAAAAAAAAAAACGTGTGGACTGTGGACGTCAGAAGAAACTACAAGTTTTGTCGCATTTGCTGCCAGTGCATTTGGACAAGAAAATCTGATAAATAACCATTCGAACGGATATAGATAGATCTAGTTGAATTCCAGCCAAATGCGGTGCATAAAATGTAAATAAATCATACAAAAGTAATTTTTTTTAACAACTTCCTCTTGAATGTGAATGAAATGTGCAAAAAAAAAGAAAAGAAAATCGAACGTCAGATTATTGAAAACGAAATGATGAAAAAGTTTGACCTTCGATTTTGGTGTGCCTGTAATGCGTTTCTAATGTCATTCTGTGCAGTGTGTGAATAGAAAAAAGAAACAGCTGGAAACGTGCAAATCAAATCGAAAAAAATTGTACGAATTTCCCCGCCCACATCCAAATTTAGATTTATTTTGGGTGTAGCTCTGTATACTAGATAGAACAATATGTTCCTCATAATTCATTCTCGATTAACCAAGGCAGTCCACCCACGCCAGTGTGATATGTATCCTCCAATAGTAAAAATCATATCATCTCTTTGAGAAATATGTAGCCAATGAGTTGGTTAACAAAACGATATCAATTTGATGTAGAAGCATGGTAATGTGAGGTCACATCGTGTGTACTTTATCCGTGGCATCGTCAGTAGGGACTCCTTAATTCGGACGAGTCGATTGTATGTATTTTGTGCCTTCCCATGCATCGGAGCCGACGTTAAACGGGTGCTCCAAGGTAGAATATTGGCAGCGTAAAGTAAAAATAGAATTTGTCTCTCGCTCCCTCAATTATTATTGTTATTATAGATAGCCCGACACATGGGAAGGCAAGCGAACAGACAGATTGGCAATAATATCTGTTCAATGCAGTTTATTTCACTTATAATCTATATGTGTCGTGCACATGCATGAAAACTATACAGTTCGGCAGCAAAAAAGGCATTTTCAAGTGTATTGGTGGGCTTGCATGTGCATGCTTTCTGTGGGATTACTAAAAATGCATTCATTTGCGACAAATATCAATTGGAAGTGGACAATTATCATTTTACATTCTTATACTCAATCAATTTAGAGAGAACGTCAAGTTCGATCCAAAGCGGAATCCGTAGTCGGAAAATAATACCGAACATTTGCAAAAGGGGGCTACCGAGCTGACCAAGAACGAATAGAAAAAAGAAAATAAATACAAGGAAAAACAACAGCGTTCAGGATGCGTGTCGTGGCAATGGTAAGTGGTGGCAAGGATAGCTGCTACAACATGATGCAGTGTGTTGCCGAAGGCCATGAAATCGTTGCCTTGGCAAATCTCCACCCGAAAGATAGAGGTAAGAGTGAGGAAGATAGTCATTGCAATCGAATTTTAATTACGCGCTTTCTTCTTCCCAGATGAACTGGATAGCTTTATGTATCAAACCGTCGGTCATATGGGCATAGAAATACTAGCGAAAGCCATGGGATTGCCCTTGTATCGGCGTGAAACGAAAGGCAAAAGTACCCAAACCGGCAAATACTACGTCCCCACCGATGAAGATGAGGTTGAAGATCTGTATTGCCTGTTGGAAGAGACAAAGGTGAGTGCGATGGGGAATTGTGAGTGCTCATCGCTCGAGTTTTCCTCAATTAGATGCACTTTGTGTGTACGGACGTGCTTGAAACTCAGTGCAAGCAGTTAATCCTCCTTAGAATGCTTTCCCATGGATAATGGAGGCATATTCCAAGTCGCATCCAATCGCAAATCACCTGTTAAGCGGTGCCAAAAATCGTATTCATAATTAAGCGAGTAAATATAGGTGTGCGTGTGCTCGAACAACAATGAAAACGAGCACCCAGCCAGTCTCCGTTGAGGATAGATTTCCTTTTCAAATTTACTGACGGCGTTATGGAGTGGATGATAATTGTTTATCACAATATACATGCCAACGCCAGTGTTTTTATTATTTTCCTGTTCGTCTCCGAATTGCGACAGATTGGCTGATCTTCGGCATTTAAGATGATTTTTCCAAATCCATTCTCCCCTGACGGCATCTATTTTGATTTGATTTTGTCGTTTTGTTTTGTCTTGCAGAAAGAATTGAATGTGGAAGCGGTCGCTGTGGGGGCGATTATGTCCGACTATCAACGCGTGCGGGTGGAGAATGTGTGTAGCCGCTTGAATTTAGTGTCATTAGCCTATTTGTGGAGGAGAGATCAGACTGAACTTTTACAAGAAATGATCGATTGCCATGTTCATGCAATTATAATTAAGGTTTGTCTCATATGAAGCTGTCTCTTGCCATGCATCGAATTCCGCGTCAATTCTAGGTAGCAGCATTAGGTTTAGTTCCTGACCGTCATTTGGGCAAATCCCTGCGTGAAATCCAACCGCATTTACTGAAAATGCGCGACAAATACGGCCTCAACGTGTGCGGGGAAGGCGGCGAATACGAGACCTTCACCCTCGACTGTCCGCTCTTCAAGCAGAAGATCTACGTGTAAGTGTATCCGTTCGAAGGCGAATGCTTGTCTAATTGGTAGTTTTCCACTCCAATCAATAGCAGTGACGTCCAGACGATTATCAGTTCTGCTGATCCCATCTGCCCGGTGGGTTACATCAATTTCACCAAACTCAGCCTTCAGCCGAAGGAGCACGTGCACTCCTGTGATGGGCTTGTGAAGAAATCCCTCGACTACATCAGCGACTTGAATGAGTCCACTTACAGTGACCTCAGCGATCCCGATCTGAGCGAGACCGAATTGGAACTGATCGAGAAGGAAACACGCATGCGGGAGTCACTCAGTCAGAATGAGCTTATGTCGAGAAGCAATTCGTTTGGTCGCCGCATCACGTCGTCATCGCCCATACCGATTGTGACGAAGAGTGCCAGCGTGGAGGAGCCCACCATTGGCTCAATGACATTGGCCACCAGTGCGCCGATGACTCAACCGCCGAGCCCGATGAAATTCGAACGGGAATTCCGTCCGCTCAACAATCGGCCAGTGGTGGCAATCAATCGGAAAGGCTGGATGTGGGTAGCCGGCATTCAGGGCTGCGGACCAACAATCGAAGACGGCATGATCGCGGCTATGCAACAGTTGAAGGCGGCTGCCGCCGACAATGGCTACGATATGAGCGAATATTGCTTCGTGACCCTCTACGTCCGGTCGATTGCTGAGTACCTGACACAGAATCGGATATATGCCGATGTGATGCATTTTCAAAATCCCCCAACAAGGGTGTGCGTTGAGTGTCCATTGCCGCAGGACTGTCACGTCATCATGGAAGCTGTGGCCTACCATCCGGATCCAAGCGAGGGTAAATTTTAGCCTAAGTTTGTGTTGTAATTGCATGATCTGATAGGTATATGATAGGGATCACTTTGTTTTGCCTTTATTTGTGTATATCTATATGTATATATGTATGTGTGTGTATGTTGCAAACAAAAAAGCTCTAAATGAGACTTTTAGGAGCGCTAAACGAGAACAACATCCCAGTTACGAGGCGGCATACAATGCACGTGCAGGGGATATCGCATTGGGCACCGGCCAACATCGGACCGTACAGTCAGTCGACAAAGGTTTGTGATAAATCCATCCATTCATGTGCGTGTATGCAAGATTTGCTCATTTCTCATCCATTGATGATCAACAGGTCGGCGAGATAACGTATATTTCTGGTCAAGTGGCTCTCGTCCCCGGCAGCATGACAATCATCGATGGGGGAATCCGTCCACAGTGTAAACTAGCCTTAAGACACATTAGTCGAATAGCGAAAGCGATGAACGCTCAGGGACAGTTGCGAGATGTTGTGCAAGGCATTTGCTTTGTCACGCATCCTGCGTTCATTGCCGAGGCCCGCCGACAATGGGAGAGACGAACAACGAATGCGATAATGGACTACATTGTAGTGCCGGCTCTGCCCAGAGATGCTCTGGTAGAATGGCAGGTCTGGGCGCACACGCACAACGATAGCTTTGATTGTAAGTGGCTGATGTACGCTCGGGGTGGCATGACATAAGGCAATGTCGGCCGTATGTCACTCGAATATGGTCTGTCATGTCATCGCACCACCCTCGCCAATAAGAAACCAATTGAAAACACACACCTTCTGTTTGCATTTCAGATGAAGAGACTGGATGCTCGGTGAGCGACTATACAATTTCAATTCGGAGACGATGGAACTACGAAAACAATTGCGCCGCAATTGTCTGCTATGTCTCCACGGGTAAGATGCGCTCAGTGGTTCTCATTAGATTTGAATAACAAATTGCATTTCACTTAGGACTGGCCTCGTCTACCACGCAACTTACGCAGCTGAGTGAAGACATAATAGCCAATCACCGAAAACTCGCACAAAACCTCACAACGGACAGCTTTGATGACATACTTACATACATCCTAAATCGATTGCTAAAGGACTATCCACTGTTGAAGCGCCACGATTCCACATGCCATCAGCCGGTCGAGGAGACGGCCGCAAATGAAACCGGCACAGTGACAACGCCGACCAACAATCACTTGCCCAAGAATTGCCATATTCCGGCAATTCACCTGAAAGTCTTCTATCAAGTCAGCGCAACACCGTCCGTCGAACTACTTCTGAATACCTTGAATGATTTTCGCACCAAAATGTCTGATACAGCCGCAATAGCGTACACCGTCTTGCCCGCTTGCAGTCTTCACAATTTCAGCACGTTTCTATCAATATGCGGTATCCGACATGAGTGAGCCACAATAGCCGATCATGGCCGTCTTCAATCCTGACAATTTTCCCTCTCAATCGCATCCTATTCCCTCCGCCTTTCCCCGTTTATATTTTATGTTAGCAATTTCTTAGCGTTTAAGACAAGACACAGAGAACACGAAGAAGCCGAGAATCCAGTCAGTGGCGGGTGACAGGTGAAGATGTTTGTTATATTTTGTAAATGTCAAAGCGGACACGATAAATCTATGCAAATTAATTATTACATACTGTTGTACAAGTGAAAAATAACTATTAAAGATGAATAAATGTTGAAATGTAAAAACTATAAAGGCGAAGTAATAATTCATGATCAAATTTCTGGAATTATGTACCTCCAATGAGGCGCAGAACACACAAATGGTTATGCACAGCTTTACGGAAAAATAATGTACGCGTCTCAGAAGAATTACTTATTAAATCTTTTTTCTCTCTATACGAGCCTTTTGACTATTTAACAAAACAAAACAAAAAAAAAAAGAGGAAACAAAGAACCCAACACAAATGACAAAGTTAATGAATAAATCTCTTTTTTGGATTTTCATTCAATCCTCTTAACGAAATTTGAAAACAAAAAAAAAAGCAAAAAAGCCATTTGTGGTGCCATTTTAAAACACATACAATTAATTTACAAAGCTGTGAATGTATTGTAAATTATTGAAGAAAAAAAATAAAAATTGTTAAATCCAATTTGAAAGGATTATATATTAAATCAGATTTATTAATCAAATGAACCAAAACAAAATAAACAAGTCCAAACAGAAATAAAACCGATTTATTCAAACTCATCACCACCCATGACCATTCATGTCAAAAACACACGAGCGGGCTGCAAAACAAAAAAAATCACCATGTCCACCACGAAGTACCAAACTTGACAAAAAGTACCAAATCTGAGAAAAACACCAGGCGCCCAGAAATGCTGAAAAAGCAGCAGGTACCTCCATGTTGGGTGGGTGTCCTGGGTTAGACAAATTAGCAGGGGCACATGTGAGATTTGCCCAGTGAAGGCACCAACCAGAAATTACCTCGAGTTGTGTCCTGGGTTGGGTAGACTAGCAGGGGCACATGTGAGATATTGCCCAGTGAAGGCACCAACCTGAAATTACCTAGTGTTGTGTCCTGGGTGGGGGACAATAGTTGAGGCACATGTGAGATTGACACATTGAGGGCACAAACCGTGAAATGTGAGAATGGCTGTGTCCTGGATTTGATAATTAGCTGAGGCACATTGCGTGGTGTGTGGAATTGTCAGCACATTTAGTGTGCCCACGGTTTTGACATTTTAGTTCAACTATTTGTGAAAAGATGGCGCGGTTGTTACCATTTCTGGATTTGAAATGGTAAACAGCCAAAGTGTACAAAAAAGAATAGTGCACATATTTTATAGTGTTTTCTTCTGTTTTAATATTCACTATTTCCATTTAGTTATTTTACATAATATTTTGTTCACATATTCAGAGATTTCTGAGTAATAAAATATAATTGCTTATTCCAGATAATTTTCATTATACATTCCTATTGTATTTATTCGATTAATGTTTCATGTACTTCTGCTTTCAGTAGGTATGTATATATGTATATAAAAAGATAAATTAAATTCTACTAAACGTCGATTGTAAGTGAACTCAAATATTCAATTAAACTGTGTGCAGATTCATTACCCTAAAATAAAAAAAATAATAAAAGAAATGTACATACATACAATGCATTTAACTGCCTTACTAAATATCACATTTTAACAGAAAAGAAAAACGAAAAAGAGAAATAAAGAAGAGTATATAAAGTAAATTGAGATTAAGAGATTCTACTGTGTTTTGTCATACATGACATAGATAAATGTTGCAAAAATCAATACGTGCATACGTACATTTTGTTGCTATACTCACTTATAAACTGGGTGCAACATAGCAACGGTACAAAATGGTATTCCTAACAATTAAATTATTTTAAGATAAACACTTAATTTCTACCACTGGTTGAGAGATTTCCTGTTTGCGCCTTGATTGATTATCTATACACGATACCCGTCATTTCGAGAGAGAGAGAGATTCCACTGAGACCACATGTGCGGCCGGCCACCTCAGTTGCTGTCTCAATTTTACGCCTTCGGATAGGTCGGCAGTTTGACCACTTCTACCTTGTCCACAACCTTGAACGATGGAAACAGTCCCATTTGATTGGTTCGAGTATTTTTGCCTTTCGAAAAGCCATCCCAGTGGTTGCCCGCAACGCCAACTAGATCGCCCGGTTTCATGTGGATTTCCTCGTGATTCTTGGGATTGTGGGCGATCACGACCTCGCGGTTGTGTGGATTCTGCCCGCCGTAGTAGTAGATGTCGTCGAGAGACTTAAAACGATGCGCCGCATCGGGGTACAGCGCTTGCATGATTTCGTAGGCCACTCGACACACCTGCGAGCTGAACGTGCAGACGAGGTAGTCGCACAGCGATAGCATGTGTATGTCCAAGATTATTCCGTTCAGCGACGAGTCTGTGTAGCGCGTCGACACAGCAGCCATGCGGGCAACGTCGGGATCTCCGATTATTTCGTAATTCGAGTACTTTTTCTTTGCCTCCTCAATGACGCGGGCGTCATCGGATGCTAGGAATATCCGCCGGTCCACCTTGCTGCCGTTCATCTCCATGGTCAGATAGAAGTCCTCCACGTGTGTCATGTACTCCTCTAAGCTATGGAATGCCGCTTCAGTTCCCACCTTGTCCGTTCGCCGTACATGAACGCTTAAAAAGGCAACACAAGCAATGATTCAATTGTTTTGCCGAGACACTGTTGGCGTTTGACTTACCCCACAATCGGTTTTTTCCAGCCCAGCTTCTCCATTCCGTTTTCAAGCATCTCGCGTATCGCATGCTTTGGCTTCAGGAGATACTTGAGAAACTGCCCCACCCACCAGACGATCGGGTCGCCGTGCAATCGATTCAGACGAGGTGCCAGGTCCTCTGGTATCGACAGGGGCAGGTACGGTGGTCTGGGCACAAGTGAGTCGATGATGGGCAGCACCAGAACCTGCGTGTCATGTTGTCCGGGCCAATTGTTCGCGTGTACAGCTTCCACGTCGGTGCACGTGTCGGAGATTGGATGAAATACCTCGTCCCATCCACCCTTGTGGTATCGCCATCCCTTCGATTTCAATATCATTGTTCTCTCTGTGGCATATGCCACAATGAAGCAGTACACGACGTGATGCAGCTGACACCCATACCCGCAGCCCTTCAATTAGAGAAAAAAAAATCATTTACTTCCCGTTTCCTCTTTCGATTGGCTGCCTTTGATGGGCGTACCTTATTAAGTTTACAAACTAGTTTGCGAGCGTTTTTACAGTCTTTCGGATTTTGAAGATAATGCAATCGCCTCTGCACTAAATCACTGAGATCTTGAGCTTCCTGGTGACGCCAATGGCTGTAGCCATCCACCGACGTCATGCGATCAATGTCGAACAGAAGCGAACGCTTGTGCTCCGCCCCCAATTGGAGAATTGTTTGGATTTCCTCTGCCAGGTCTGGCATATCGGTTGAGATTCGTTTTCGAATTTTGCCCAGTTCGGTGCTGTAGTAGTTCCACGACTCTTGGGTGTTGGAGCGCACCCGTCGACGCAGTTGTTCATACTCCAGGGTGGGCTCGTTCGTCAGCAGCTGCGGAATGTGATTGGCGTCTGGGGCGCTCTCTGAACGTTGCAGTTTATATTCGAGATTCTCCATTAGTTTCTGTGCAGACTGCTTGTCCACTTGGTCACTAAAAAATGGGGCAAAAAAAAAACAAGAGAAAATTGGATAACTTGCTCGATAAACTGTAAGCAAACATAAATGTAATCAATGCTGGGGCAGTAGGCAAAGAGACAACTGTTTCAATACACGACACACGCCTCAAAAAGGCAAACACCCATGCCAGACGATGTTTCATCATCAGCATCTACGGCAAACATCACGAGTTACTTCAAAACCACGTTTGACGTCTGGCAACAGAACTTGCGTCGAAGGTTATACAAATTTACACCTACGCACGTACATACGTGTCCTTAGCAAGCCTCCACTTACCTCAGAAAATCGGCGATCATTTGTCGCAGCTCGTCATTTCTCTGCTTAGAATGCTCCAATATCTGAAGGGCCTCGTTCATCCGCTTCGTGCTCTCCTGATCCGAACTGAGTGGTTGAGTATTGAGTTTCGAGACAAAAATGTACACCAGAAAGCCCCATGCTACGACGAAAATGAGCAAAGCACGAACCCATGAGCTAGATCCAAGAAAAGGCCTCAATACCGACATCGAAAGTATTTGTTTGCTTCCAAGTTCTGAGTCCACGTCAAATGCAACAAATTGAGGATTTCTAGTCAATTGCAGTGCAGTCACCCGGCCGGCTTTGTGTTGTCAAATGGATGGCATGAAGTAATGTACAATGTACACGCGTACAATTCCTACAGGCGCATACGTTTGATTTCAGATTCAATTTGCCCGATTTGTTCACACAATGTGTATGTATGAATTCATTAGATGCAGATGTTAACGAGATTATGTATGGTATACAGCCAGCCAGTGAAGCTCTGGCATATCACAGCGATGGTGTTGTTGTTATGTTCGTCGGACAAATGAAATTTTCAAAAGGGGAATACGTAGCATCACCACTGGATTTGCTGTGTGTCGGGTGGCACTTCAAATTATTACGCTCTTGGGTGTGGAATCGCTTCACGCTGAATGCTATTGGATGTGCATAATATTCGAGAACTGATTTGTGTGCAAATGTGAATGTTACTTTGTCGCGAATGTCGAATAATTTATTAAAAACCTCCGCCCATCGCACGATTTTCAACTTAAGTGGAGACAATAATTCGACAACTAGAGAGCTGATTGGTTTCAATGTCAAAAATCTTCTTTTACTTTGGTGCTCACAAGCTGCTGTAAACTGACAGCTAGTGATGCCAAGTCTCTTTGTTTGGACGAATATTTGGTTAAAATGAATTATTTATATCAGCTGGTGGCTGAAGTGGTAGATTTTTCATCCATGACGTCATATATGTGAATCTTGTAGTAGATTGACAAATGGAAAATTGTAATTTTGTTAAGTATTATAATTCACACATAAAATTACAGATTCATTCTTACTTCAATTTATTTGAGAATTTCTAACAACTAACACATTGACGAGGTTCAATGGACCAGAAGACTAGTGAATTTTCATAGTTTACAACGATCTCTTCAACATTTGTGTCCTCTTCTGGATTTACAAAATGATACTGGCCCGACGAAGTGGCAATAACAGGTTTACTGGGATGGAAGCTGACTCCGTTGCACGAATCGTCATGCAATTGAAACTGAAACAAATAAATCGTAGAGAACAATCTAAGTAATTTCCTGTGACAACTTACAGATCGTATTTCCTCGATATTCTTTAGATTCCAAACCCGCATCAAGCCTGCAGTGTCGCCACTAACTAGCCAATCATTTTTGGGACTCAAATCGAAGAATATCCTTTGGTTAGTCGACACATTACGTTTTAAGGCCGCCAAAGGCTCTGAGAAGTTCCTCATGTCCCAGAATAAAATGTTATTGTCCTTACGAGCGCCGCTAAAAAGCATTTCACCGCTGTTCGAATATTTGAGAAGAGTTATGCCACCCGTGTGGCCAAACAGCGTCGAAAGACTACCCATATTCGGCGATCGTTGATCATAGAGATTAATTATACCATTCCACGAGCCCGTTGTGATCATGTTCTCAGAGTGCGGGGAAAGTGCAAAGCTGGATATGGCTTGTTTCGTGGGAATTTTAATTGAATCTCTTCCAGGCCTTGAAAAAAAGAACATATACATTACGAATCGAAAGTGTTTCGTTGTAGTGATTGAACCTACGCATCAGTATTGAATAGACGAATGCACTTTTTGTATCCCCCAATGACTCGGAGACCATCGCAGGAGAAGGACACGGATATGGCAGCCTCAATTTCATCTACATCATCGTAGCCGCGGTACGTAGCTCTGAGATCACCATTGAATGCATCCCACATGTGTATCGGTTCGTGTTGGCGAGAGGCTAACCAGCTTAACGATTATTTATGTAAATTTAAATGGTTCCAAAGAAGAAATAAAATTACCAGCACGTCTCCGGAGCTGTACTATTCATAAATGGATACCAGGCACAGTCGTAGACAGTTCCACCTTCTTTTACATGCACTGCTGTGGTTAGCTTGCTAATTGGCCTCTTTGATGCGACTTTTCCCTCGTACAAGTCTGTCGGTAACTCCACCAAGTGCATTCCTACAAAGATTGATATGAATGAGTCTGTTCCTTGTTATAATTCAATTGTCGTACCATCAAGATGTACAGGAACAAGACAGCACGTTCCATCCGGAGACCAAATACATCCTTTCGTGTAACATTGCTTACTGGTCGTTGTCTTCCACAGATATCGACCAAGTTCGAAGATCTTACAACTAAAGAAAGACGATTCGTCCACATAATTGTGCTCATCGCCAACGGTGTTGTCATTCACTTCGATTTCCATCTGCGAATCGAGTTCGGAAGCAATCGCTGTTGCCTCCATCGATGCAGTGATATCAACATCAATTGTGGTTTCAAAATTCGTACTGTCCTCCTCCAGAACACTGTTTATTTGACTTGTATACTGAGTTTGATCGTCTTCAATTTCAACAAACGATCTACTAACATCGTTTACTGAGTCCATCTGCGAGTCAACGGAAAGAAACGTGTCCGCATCAATTACTGACGTCTCAACGGTGGTGTCCCCTTGACTGGTTTCACCTAATTCTGTTGCAGAAAACACAGAATCCATGATAACTTGTACTTTTAAATAGCCACACGCATTTATGAAATGAGAATATTTATTCTGTTAAGAGGGCACAACAAAAATCACAGTTTAGCCACAGAAAAGCCGGCAAACGTGACAGCTGTCAGAGTTTATCAGCTGTGTAGTTCAGTGCCAAAGTAAAAAAAACATAGAGACGGCCGTATTTTCTATGTTTCGAATGCTATGGCTGAGCATTGAAATTAAACAAGAACATTATCTTTTCTTATGACACACCATCTATAGATAAAGCTGGATGAGCTACAGCATCTCATCTCTTAATTATGCAATCAGGTTATTGAGTAAAGTGCACTTTCATTTGACCATTCCACACAACGGCGATCCGTCAGTAGTTGTTGATCCATTTGAACGAGTACTCGGTACAAGAAGAGAAAAAAAACATATCATAGCACCCCTGCTGTCTACTCTTTGACTTGTCTTTTTTTTATTCGAAAATATATTCATAAGTATACGATTTTGTTGCCGAATCCAAGTGATATAAAAATGATGTTAAATATTCTTAAGAATCCCTTGGCAGGGAATTCCGTTCAACAATTGCACAAACTGAACTTCATCAGTGTGTTTATTCGCGAAAAGGTAAGTGCAAATCCTTCACATATTATGTAACCTTCTCCTTTTTCTTGCCTGCACACGACTAAATCCGATGGTCAGGTTAAAAATACTCCAAACCCTAATAAAATGACGAAGGGATGTATGTATTTCATTAAACACGAAAGATATCATCTGTTTCGGGAGTAATGAACACCATGTAGTCGGTATAATCAAAAAAGGGGGAAGAGGGTACATATGTAGTCAGTCTTTGAACGACATTCGAAACTGTTATTGGAGAGGAGAATCCAATCTCCATGTGCAGGCAAGACAACGACACTTAGTAAGAAAATAAACCTGTTACTGAATTTGATAGCATTTTTTTTTTCGTTCGTTACAATTTCCACAATTACTCCGTGTACACTCTGTACGGCTTCCGAGTGGGAAATCAGTCTGCAAGTTTGTGCGAGTAGTGAAAGACATGGAAGGTGAACAATTGTATCCATTGCCGGTATGTAATATAGTGAGGGAAGGGATCCTTGGGGGTTTTTTTTTATCGCACATATCTGGGTTCAAATGATTTTATTTATAGACTTGCACTTGGCTGCAAATATTTTCTGTACTCACTTCTTGTAAGACGAAAGAAAAAGGACATCGTGCTTCCCCTTGAACAGGTCACATGACCTTATTGTAGGTCAATGATTGATAATATTGGTCCATGAAACTCTTTTCCGCTTTGCTCAACAACGATGGTTCGTGTTAAGTGTTTAATCGCACGTTACAGCGATGTCTTTTGAAAAAAAAGTGTGTATTTTATATTTCTCGCACTATGTACTTTGCAAATACATACATATACGTGTGCTCAATCCCCCCACATCAGAACAGAACAGTGATGCGAGCGCAGAGAGATCCATCAAGATGAGAATAAAATAATCTCCATACAATCTGGTTCCACACCATTGAGATCAGTCGGTTAGTTATCCCCAGCTAATGCGGTAGTAATTTATTTGTTTCGTTGTGTGTTCGTTGTCGTACTCGCAAGAATGGGAAGTTTTAAATTAGCATTACGTAGCAACTGATAAGAGAGTTTAATCTACTTACAGAGCAGCAGTTCGGGTTTCCGCGTTGAAACTGATACATTTGGCGAACTAAAAGTACCATCGGACAAGTACTATGGAGCTCAGACTATGCGATCGATGATCAATTTCCCCATTGGTGGACCAACGGAACGAATGCCAGTATGTTAATTTCAATTCAATGCAAAGTGTGAACCATTCATGGTTTTTTTTTTTGTTGTGTGTAGAAACCAGTGATCCAAGCTATGGGTATTCTGAAAAAAGCCGCCGCCGAGGTGAACAAGGAATTCGGTCTGAAACCCGAGATAGCTGCTGCCATTTCGGAAGCTGCAAATGAAGTTATCTCTGGAGAGCTGTATGAAGAGCATTTCCCTCTGGTTATCTGGCAAACTGGCTCTGGTACACAATCGAATATGAACGTGAACGAGGTGAGTACGAGAAACAAGTGCATTACAAACAAACACATTTAACACTGCTTTCCAGGTAATCAGCAATCGAGCAATCGAAATCTTAGGAGGAGAACTTGGCTCCAAGAAGCCCGTTCATCCCAATGACCATGTGAACATGTCGCAAAGCTCCAATGACACTTTCCCCACTGCCATTCACATTTCGGTCGCATTAGGACTGTCTAGGGAATTAAAACCAGCGCTTAAGATACTGCACGATGCTTTGGAAAAGAAATCGCAAGAGTTCAATGACATCATTAAGATTGGACGTACACACACCATGGATGCGGTTCCATTGACCTTGGGTCAGGAATTCAGCGGCTATACTCAGCAGATGAAGAACTCCATCGAAAGGGTCGACGCTGTTATGCCACATATTCTCCAATTGGCATTGGGTGGCACTGCTGTGGGCACAGGATTAAATACTCGCATTGGCTTCGCCGAAAAGACTGCCGCAAGAATAGCTGAACTCACGAATATGCCTTTTGTAAGTGCTCCAAACAAATTCGAGGCACTGGCTGCCCGTGATGCTGCCGTTGAGGTACATGGTGCGCTGAATACCATTGCTGTGAGTCTAATGAAAATCGCCAACGATATTCGTTTCCTCGGATCCGGACCACGATGTGGTCTGGGTGAGTTGAGTTTGCCCGAAAATGAGCCTGGTAGCTCTATTATGCCGGGCAAAGTGAATCCCACCCAATGTGAGTCTCTAACAATGCTGTCCGCCCAAGTGATGGGCAATAATGTGGCAACAACAATCGGTGGTGCGAATGGTCACTTCGAATTGAATGTTTTCAAACCTCTGGTAGCATCGAACACGTTGAGATCCATACGCCTCCTAAGTATGATTTTAGACAGTTAATTGTGTTAACAATCGAATGCAATTGGTGTTTTGTTTATTTTCCATTTCCAGCTGACGGATGCAAGACTTTCACTTCCAATTGCGTAAATGGAATCAAGGCAAACACCAGCAACATCAATAGGATCATGAATGAATCTCTGATGTTGGTAACAGCTCTTAATCCACATATTGGCTATGACAAGGCAGCTAAGATTGCAAAGACAGCGCATAAAAACGGCACAACTTTGAAGGAAGAGGCCATCAAGCTGGGCTATCTCACTGAGGAGCAATTCAAGCAATGGGTTGATCCCAAGAACATGCTGGGACCCAAGTAGGCAGACATCGTTATTTCTCTTTTAAAGTTAAACAGTTACAAGAAGAAGAAGAAAACTTAATAAACGTTAATTCAGAATACCTATCTGTGTGTGGTGTTTGTTTTTCCATTCATCAGTAGGAGATGGACGTGGTTTGTTTTTCCGCGGATTTGTGTTCAATTTGATTTATAATTCACAGTTGGGCAAATGTGTTGATGTACATACACATACAATTATGTATATGCGCCCCTTGATGCCAGTAGGAATTGCCTTCGGCCATGCCTGTTGAGACCGAAGACGTCTGTATGCGCCTTAATTCCACCACATTCCGCTTACGTTTTCGTTCATGACATTCCACCCTGACAGCTGTCAAATAATTGTTTTGCTTCAAACGTTTGTTGCAGCTCCAGTCTGCGTACTTTGTTAATCTTCACTGCAAAAGAATTAGAATTTAATTAATAAATAATGGAAAAGTCTCAAAAAATGCCCAAGGTGGCAAAGGTCAGTTTCCACACTCGTATCTTCTAGGAAAAAAAAACTAACCTCTTCTGTGGTCTTCCAGGTTAAAAACAAAGCACCCGCCGAAGTGCAAATTACAGCCGAACAACTTCTGCGTGAAGCCAAGGAGCGTGATTTGGAAATTCTTCCACCGCCACCGAAGCAAAAGATCTCCGATCCAGCCGAATTAGCTGACTACCAACAGCGTAAGCGGAAAGGCTTTGAAGATGCCCTCCGCAAGAATCGCATGGTGGTTAGCCATTGGATTAAGTACGCGCAATGGGAAGAGTCACAGAAGGAAATTCAGCGAGCACGCTCGATATGGGAGCGTGCCCTCGACAATGACCACAGAAACATCACCATTTGGCTAAAGTATGCCGAAATGGAGATGAAAAACAAGCAGGTCAATCATGCGAGAAACCTGTGGGATCGAGCAGTTGTAATAATGCCCAGGGTCAATCAATTTTGGTACAAGTACACGTACATGGAGGAGATGCTGGAGAATGTGGCCGGAGCTCGTGCCGTCTTTGAACGCTGGATGGAATGGCAGCCAGAGGAGCAGGCGTGGCAAACGTACATCAACTTCGAGCTTCGATACAAGGAAATTGATCGAGCACGCATGATCTATGAGCGGTTTGTGTATGTCCATCCTGACATAAAGTATTGGATCAAATTTGCTCGCTTCGAAGAAAATCACGGCTACATTAAGGGCGCCCGTTCAGTATACGAGAGAGCTGTTGAGTTCTTCGGCGATGATTACATTGACGAACGATTGTTCATCGCATTTGCGAAGTTTGAGGAGAATCAAAAAGAACACGATAGGGCTAGGGTCATATACAAATACGCATTGAACCACCTACCGAAAGACAAAACCCAAGAGCTCTACAAAGCGTACACAATCCACGAGAAGAAGTACGGCGACCGTGAAGGCATTGAGGATGTAATTGTGTCGAAGAGAAAGTTCCAATACGAGCAAGAGGTGGCTGAGAATCCGCAGAACTACGACGCTTGGTTTGATTACTTGCGCTTGATTGAAGGCGAGGGAGATTTCTCCAATATTCGGGAGACATACGAGCGAGCAATTGCCAACGTGCCGCCGGGAAACGAGAAGAATCTTTGGCGAAGGTATGTCTACTTGTGGATAAACTATGCCTTGTTTGAAGAGCTGGAAGCTGAAGATGAGGAACGCACTCGTCAAATCTATCGCACATGTCTGGAGCTGATTCCGCACAAGATCTTCACATTCAGCAAAGTGTGGCTGTTGTATGCGAAGTTTGAAATCCGCTGCAAGCAGTTGCAGCAGGCCCGAAAAACTCTCGGCATGTCAATTGGCATGTGTCCACGGGACAAGCTGTTCCGTGGTTACATTGAACTGGAGATTCAGCTGCGTGAATTTGATCGCTGCCGTATTCTGTATGAGAAGTTTCTCGCCTTCGGTCCAGAGAACTGCGTGACTTGGATGAAATTTGCTGAGTTGGAAAATCTCCTGGGAGACACAGACCGTGCTCGGGGAATTTTCGAGCTTGCCGTGCAGCAACCTCGTCTGGACATGCCGGAGCTGCTGTGGAAGGCTTACATTGACTTCGAAGTTGCTCAAGGCGAGTCAGAACTTGCTCGGCAGTTGTATGAACGCCTTTTGGAGAGGACACACCACGTCAAGGTTTGGATGTCCTATGCCAAGTTTGAACTGTCCTCCAATGAGGGCGTGGATGACGACAATGAGATGAAAGTTCGCCTGGCGAGGAGAGTATACGAAAGAGCTAATGACACGTTGCGACAAATCGGCGATAAGGAATCAAGAGTGTTGCTACTTGAGGCTTGGCGTGATTTTGAAAAGGAGAGCGGCGATCAGGAGATGTTAGAAAAGGTGATGGAACGTATGCCGCGTAGAGTGAAGAAACGTCAAAAGATCATATCAGACACTGGCGCCGAAGAGGGCTGGGAAGAGGTGTTCGACTACATATTCCCCGAAGATGAACTGGCGAGACCGAACTTGAAACTCCTCGCAGCTGCCAAGATGTGGAAGAAACAAAAGGAAGTTGTCGACGAACCTAGTAGTGCAAACGCGGAGCAGCAAGCTGATCCGATGATCATTTAAATAAAAACAAACAAATTTCATTGTCAAAATATGTTGAATAAATGTATGTATGTATATTTTCGATGCTCTGGCTTAAATAGAATAATTCGACATATTCCTTAATTCCGCAAGAGTTATCTGGAAAGAAATCAATAATGCATTGTAGTATCGATATCACTGCCGTACTACACCCGGTTATTCACAGTTCATTATATATAAACACAAAATAGCACTCAACGATCATTGTCAATGGTCACTTCAAATTGTCAAAAAAAAAAAAAATGTACTCGAGTTATTTTACAGAGAGAGCGAAAAAAAAGGCATGTTATTCTTGAAGAACTTTCGTGTTAGATACGAACGAGAAAAAGAAATAAAAACACAAACACTGAAAAATGGGGAAAAAACTAAAAAACAATTTCATATCAGTCAACATCTTCAAGCCGTACTGGGTGCGTGAATGGAATGACCGAGATCTTGTCCACGTCTCGAGAGAGGGCTTTCCGCATATCTATAAAGGATTGCATTTGTTACGCTACGTCATTTAGGGGTTATGTTTTTGAGAGTTTACCATAAGCATCTTCGTCTCGATCGCCGGAATAGTACTCCAAGACTGTTCGGTAGATGATGTAGCCCAGGTTCGTGTACATATTGATTGCCACTTTATTGCTGACTCGGACGAAGAGATCAACAAAGTATCCTCGCTTCCTGCAGAGGCCTTCGATTAGGTTTTACTTCCAGAAAAATACAGGTTAGAACTCACTTTTCCGATACGTCCTCCAAGAAATTCATCAGAAGCGCCCCAAGACCCAATCTTCGGTAATCGGGCGACACAGTCAGACAGGTTACATGTCCATGCCAATTCTCTCGTATTCCCTCAGTCTTTCCCATTACTAGAAGAACAGACAGAATAGCAATTTAAAGAAGGCGGTATCCCATCATTTACCAACCACACACTTACTGTAGCCCATAATCTCGCCACTTGGTGATTCGGCAACTTGGAAATACTCGGGCCAACGAGCGAGGTACTGCGTGTAGAATGTTAGCCCGTAAGTCTCCGTGAGTGGATCGAAATTTCTGAAAATTATTCTCATCAAATAGCGGCATGGCAAAGCGAAATACACTCTTACACATTATTGAACTTGAACATGTCATCGCATGTGAAGGGACGCAGTGTAGTCATGTCGAAATAAATGCCTTTTTAATGAGCTTCTTCTAATAAAAGGTGTAAGCCTTGAAAAGATCTCTTAATCAAATGATAACTTGAAGTTTTAGTCACAAATTTCCTCCTGTGAATGACAACCTGCAAACCAGCTGAAAACAGAACACAGTTAGGAGAGCGGGTGGGTTGACAAAGCAACAAGATTCCCGTTCAGGCGACCAATAAGAAAATCAAATGAAAATCTATGCAAGGCGATGAAGCTGGACTTGGAACACATGATTGACAATCCAAATATTATTAAATTTCTTTAAAATCTAGATAGATGAGGCAAAAAGGCAAATTCCGTAAGCAATAAAATACGAGAATGGCCAACAATCTACTACAATTCTACTACCCAACCCAAACTAGATGTCACTGCAATCGGAAAAATTCACCCAGCAAACAAGCCGCTGTACTGAAAACGATCATTCCATCTCGCTCTTTCTTGCGCAACTAGCGATAGCGCCTATTCACCAAGTGCTCAATTGCTTTTAAAAATGGCGTACAAAACAAGCCTTTTGTCCGCCGGGTAGTCTGTGTGTGGAAAATTTTTTCTCTCTCGAGTTTTTTCTTTTATTTTTTTCAATACGATTTCCCCGTGTAAAATTCGATTAAATGTGATCAATCAAAGCCCCAAATCGTTAGTGACAAATTGTGCAACATTTGAACGTCAAATCAATGAGCAAAGTATCGCAGAAAAGCATTAAATACCAAGAAGCGTACGAACAAAAAAAAAAATTTATCAACGATTCAACATTTTATTTTTTTTTTTCTTGTGTCGTTGGTCTGTGGCTCTGAAGACGAAGTGGGCCACAGCAGCAGTACATCAGCTTAGGGCAGTGCGAGCGAAAATAGAAAACGTCACACAAACTGAATTTGTACGTTTAAATTAATCTGTTGTAGTTGGGTTGTAAGTGGGAAAGCATTTTGTTAATTAGTCTTGAAGTGAATTTTACCTATGGAGAAAACTCTAAAGTTACTCTTTTCCAGTACCGTGTCTCGCATCCAGCATTTGCGGCAGCTGGCTGGCTGAAAAAAAAAAAAACGAAAGAAAAAGGAACAAAAAGAGATTGACACGAAAGTCAAAACGTTTTGTGGTTAGGTTATTGCATAAAATATTCTTATCGCGGCGTGTATTTCAACTGGGAGACCCTGGAAAATCGCAAAACATTTCATGCACTCTGTCTGGAGGTGAGTTCCCAATGATTTTCTTTCTTTTATCAAGGCTAAAATCGAAAATTCGATTACCTACTTCCCAGCCATTGTGGATGATTTTTGGGGGAACATGGTTGCGCGGAACGGGTTATAATAACGCTCTTTGATCGTTGTTGTCACATTGCTGTTAGATTGGCTGGTGGTCTTTAGGCTTTGTCAATTAGTTTATTTCCCATCGAAATATATACAATTCATTATGGTGCGCGAAAATGTGCATCATTTTTGTGGGTAATTTTTTATTTTATTGCAAATGGCTGATGTTAAATACAGACATTGGTTGAAGGAGAGAATGGTGAACAAGAGAAAGAGAAAAATGTCGTATATGCCTATATGTCAGAACAAAACCACCACAGAGACATCAAGTATTTCTTTTTATTTTTTTTTTGTTTCTTTTCTTTTCAATTTAACTTTATGTATATAAATGCCAATCATAAAAAAAAAATCGTAAATTAGTTGATTTTTCGTCTTGCAACACGGCAAACGCACATACAGTGCAAACATTTTTTCTGTTTTCACACGGGCGCCAAATGATGAAAACAAAAATAATGCACTCATCTGACATTTGAAGCTGTTCGCAGGCGATGTTCGTGTCGGCGGTACCTACACAAGTACTACCATATCGTATCTATCGCTCGCTGTTGGTGCGAAGAATATTTAAAGGAAAAAAAAATGGGAAAAAAAGCAAACGACAACGAATATGAGATTTTCGCGCGCAACGAAATGAGATAAAATATTCTTCAATCGCACAAGCTGAATGAGTGTAGAGAGATGATGTGTGTCGTCATTGGGTTCATTACACATTTTTTGCTACGACGAATAGAACAGCATACTAATTCTTTGATGTTTTTTTTTCTGCTCTGCATCTGATACTCTAGCGCATATAAATTCTCTCGAATTTAGGGTGTTGCTTGGATTTATTTTGTAAGATCTCAATAGACCTCCTAATTACTGCTGACGTTTGCCTTTCATCCGATTACTTTTGAATAATCACCGCCTCAACTCGTCTGAACCAATTTGAACTTTATTTCGGCAATGGTTCGCCAATAGCATTCTCCTCCTATTTGCGCGCGCTTCGAATCCCCCTACAGCACTTTATCTTCGTTTCGTACAATTGATGATAATATTCCCTTTGGCCGGTGATGGTGTGGTAGTTCTTGTTTGACTATATGCCGTTCGGGCACACAGAACATAACTTGCTGCTACCCTTATGGCGAGAGAGAGAATTATGTTTTCTTTGGTCGTTATTGTTGTCTGTGAACATAAATGCTGGTTGGGGAAGGTTTATGCCTGCTCGTTTCGTTTTTTTCAAGGGTTGTGTGCGTTTGTTGTTTGCTGTTTGCCTGCAATTTCAATTTACTGCCCTTTACTCTGGGTGTACGTGTCTCGATTGTGACTTTATTATCGATTTCGTTCGATGTTAATTAACTTTGAATGCAGTTTAATTACCTTTCCAAGGGCCGACATCAAAATCAGATTTATTTAAAACTGTCACTACGTTCATGGCTTGTAAAAAGCTCTATCCAACCCCCCGTCAATCATGTAAGAAAGCATATTCGGAAGAGGAGGAGAGACTAACCTATATTTACCTGCATAAAGCTTATAAACGCTCGTATTTCATTCCGCTTTATTCTCTGTAGGTATACAATGAAATTTCATTGCTGGAGCGCTCCTTTCGTGTGATACACTTAACAGAGCAGTACACCCTACCCCAACTCTCAGGGAATAAATATAAATCTTCGAGCTAACATCAATACAAAGAAAATTCTCCAATAGCGCTTTCTTCGACGACGACGACGACGACGCTCAGCTCATACTCGCTCTTCACACTTTTGCTGCTGCTGTTTTACGCTACGTCATTCGCTTATTTGTGGGTGGGAATGCATAAGGATAATGTGCCGTTCATCTGCCAATAGATTCTCAACAATTTTACACAAGACAGAGTCGGATTTGAATACTACACATTAAAATAGGAAGAGTCATGAACATATCCATCTACGTTCCTCCTCTGCTGCTTCAGCATCGAGGCACTCGCAAGTTGTTGCATCTAACGATTAAGATAAAACAGCCATCTGTAACCCGAATAACATCCATCTGCGATCCCCATTGAGTAACATGTGATTATTTTTAGAGTTCACAATTAATTTCCACCTCCTATTGCTCTGGGCTTCTGTCGACTTTACGCTCTTCTCTATTCGTTTACCCTCTCCGATTGAATACAGCCATAAGCAGACACGGCAGTGTGTGAATGAACACACACGCACACATCCGAATGCAGGTATCTTTTGCTGTGGTGAATATCTCTGAAAAGTCGACTTGAGTATAGGACAGAATGAAATTCCCGCTTGGCCTTGTATCGCGCTACTCGCGATGGAATGGTTGTATTCGCGGTGTTCCTGTGTACGCACAGAAATGCTCAAAACTCACATCAAAGAAATGAGATTTCGTGTGCACGTCAAAATGTCTGTTGGTATGCAGTGACTGTGAGGCCTGGTATGGCATAAATTTTGTTTGTTCTCCCACTTGATTGTGGTGGTGGTGTGCTATTGTGTGTATTCTGTTGAACGGAAAGAAATAAACACACAACAGTGAGGTGTGTGTGTGTGTGTGGAATGGCTACACGATATTTTTCCGTTCATACCCTGAAGTACAAATCACAAAATATTTTGCTCGGTGAATCGGTGTTCGATCGCGGTAAATTCGAATTAGAGAAATGTATTTGAAAGGATACTGATGTTTGGTAAGGTCTTTGGATGTTGGTTAAACTTTCCAGAGCAGCACACAGCCGCCCACTTTTGCAAGGCCTTGGATTTTGTAACGAAAGGCATGACGAATATTTGCTTAATGGCCTTACAAGTGCGTTACAGTTTACCTTTTGTTTTATCGGGAAGTTTTGACAGCCGATGGTTAGCTAGTGAGACGAGGCACAACTTTTGGGACTAAGACACCTTTTCCGTCAAACACTTTTGGTTAAAAAATGGAGACGCCTTTAGTCAATCAATAGTTTTCCTACTAGTGGTTACTCCAAATTGACTGGAAGAAATTCTCATTCTGTCCCAATCTTATTGGTTAGTGATACATCCTCATAGATGAAGTAATTTAGCCCCTATCCTATTACATGTGAGTAAACTGAAATCCATTGAATCCGAATGATATTTGTTAAGATCTTTGCAAGAGATTATAAAACTTTCAACAATTTCATGTGAAACCGTACAGACTTTCATTCATATTGTTGAATGCATTCGTAGATATCACGCGTCACTGAATAGGCCCTGTTGTGTCGCACGATTGTATACCTCCATCCACCTGGGTGCATGTCTGACATAAAAGTGGTCGGTTACTACATTCAAAGTATAATTATACACTACTTCTTGGCTGCGTGACTGATGGATGTATGTATAACGACATTGCTTCATCAAAAAGCCACCACCAACCGGAATGAGCTCATTCGCCTTTTTCTGCTTCAGTTTCATTCTTATTTTGTTTTGTTTTGCTTCTCCGCCCCTCCTTCACTATACAACTCACAAAATCCCTCGTCATTTCGCATAGTCCTCAGAATTCCGCCCCCCGCCCAACCAACTCTCTCCACACTCACTACTCAGAAACTTGCTCATCTGCTCTGGATCCAGTCGGTTGGCTTGGAAGACAAGAGCAGCCCCTCAACACAGAGAACAGCGCATACAACTTCAATAACTCACCATAGGGTCAAAGAAACATATTATTTGCCAGCTTGCCGCGTCGTTTTTTTTTTTTTTTTATTAGCATTCCTTTTCTTTAGCTTTTCTCTTCACTTGACTTGACTTTACTTATTATTGTTATTAATATTAATGTTTTTTCGTGTTCTCTATTTACACTTTGGCCTGTATTTTGCGACGTCGCTCTCTCGCAGCTACTTATTTGCTGCCTTCTTTGATGAGTCTAAGGTAGTCGGGTTGTCATGAGCGGGGTTCCCAGCCCGCGAATGTATATTTATTTTTTTTTGTTTTTTGGTCTTTTTGTTGTGCAGCTTTACTCTGTCGTATATTGTCTGTACACTTTTCTCCTTCACTCCCTCAAAGGAATGCCGTCTCTTTCCGCCCGCCGCATTCGAGACGAGACAACGAATCGTCGACGATTTGTGTGTTCAGGTTTGACGACGTCGGACGACATCGATGTGTGTTCTCGCTTGTAGTTCAGCATTTCTATCTTATCATTCGAGGATTCGAGTAAAAATATCTAAAAGATATAAACAAGAAATTTGTATAAATGTGTAAACAGTGATTGCAGCGGAAAGTGTGCGTGCAACATTCTGTTGGTTTTAAGTTGCTTGTGAAGGAAACATCGGAAACGCGCGCGGTGGGGGAGACATCTATTGCGGGCAGCTCGGAAGTAGTACGCTGTGTACATACAACATGTACATATGTTCGCTTATTCCACTTGCTAAACGACTGAATTTAATACAGACAAACAACACTCAATAGTAGCCGACAACACCACCACCACCATCATCATCGCCATCGTCATCGCCACCGACAAAGCAATAAATGATGTGAAATGAAGTAAAATGGATTGTTTTTGTGGTGAGTTTGGCGTTTAGGCTACCCAATGTGGGGGATTTGAGTGGAAAAAAAAAACTTTCGGAATTTCACATTTATGTATCTTGTAAGTGGAATCCTTTCATGCAATCAATAATTTGTATTTCCTACTATTTCGTTTCATTTCAATTGTCAAACGGTGCGGCGTTTGTATGTATGAATGAATGGGAAATGGATCTCGTTCGTGAGAGTTCCATTCAAACATGTCATGTGCTTCCTTCCATTCCCGCTTTTAATTACTCAAAGCATTTAATTGTAAATAATCATGTGTTTGCCGTCAAAGCTGGTACATACTTGGCGAGTATTCATTGTTTCGTCTATCGATGGTGTGGTCAATGCTTCTCAAACACTACGTTCAGTTCCAGTGGAGTTTTAAATCGCTTCGGGGACTCCTGCAAGTCAAAACAAATTCACATCACAAGCGTTTAAAGAATTAGCTGCCGCAGTTTCACAATCTATACACAAAACACATCCCACGATATGAATGATACTTAGTCCTTAACCGCTCCCAATCGCTTCGGGGACTAGTGCCAGTCTAAATTAATACACATCACAAGTGTTTAAAGAGTTAACTCGCGCAGTTTCACAATCAAAACACATACCGACTTCCTCGCAAACCTCTCCCAATCCAGATTAGCCACAATTTGCTTTGTCCCATGCAACGCACATCGTTGAATCTATTTTTGAACAAAAACACAACAACTCCCAAGCCACTTTTCCAGATAGTCAATCGAAACCGTATTGCCCCAGCCACTAGATCTCTTGTTCGGAACAAACGAACAATCAAAGTTCAGCACATTCATTCCGTTACCTACCCCAAAAAAACAATCAACTAACGATGACGAGTATCAAACTAAATACTCCAAGCATGTATCAGCCATTCCGATGACGATCACACGGCGACCGTTGGAGCATACGACGTCAGTGTCAAACTCTAGCCAGGAATTCCGTTCGACCATCTCCATCGTACCCGGTGTGTCACCTTCTGCTTCAAAGAACTACTCACAAGTGTCGAGTCGTGTATCGACGAGGTGTCGTCTGGCCGTCGTCGCTATGAAGTGCGAATGCAGGCGCAGATTAAAATTAAAATCCCCCAAAGAGTTTGGGCGCGCGCGAGAGAGACGACGATGACCCATTCAGCGAGTGAGAGTGGCGACATACACTTGTGTTATGTTTTTTTTTTTTTGTCTATGTAGCTCTTGTAAAAGAGGATGAATCGCTCCCACTACTGGTGTTGTTAGCGCTTAATCTGTTGCTCGCTTCCATCGAACTATAATGTGCATACGATTGGTTGTGTCCCTCTGTCACAATTGATGCGCGCCCCCTTAACTTTTGAACTTGAACTTATGTATATTATCGCCTACGGGACATGAATACAATTCGGCTTGTTTTGTGAGGGGACCTTAACCTCGTTCAAAGGCGTGTGGATACAGTAAACTCTAGCTGAAATAAATATAACTTAGTCGCCGTGGCTATTTATGAAGCACGTGTGTAAAAACTGTCGAAAATGTACACGGAACACGGAGTTGAGTTTAGTCGCGACCACTGATAGACCGGTTTCTGTGCTCTGCATTTGCATGGATGACTTTCCTGTGCGTTTTTTTTTTTTGTAGCGGCGGGCGGGGAGTACACAATATTATACGAATGTATCTTTGAGACTGCCAACAGGCGGCAGCACTTTTTGTTTTGGTTTGATGTCGTTGAACTTTTAGTTTCAGTTGCCGGTACACTCTCTGGCACTGTATGTGCAGGGTTGGTGGGTGACGGTGGGGGGGTGGGGAGGGGGGAGGAGAGGCGGGGAAGTGAGTGCGCGTCGTCGTTGATAGAGGAGAGAGAAATTTAGAACACACGACGATGCGAGAGCGTTGTTGATAACAGCAGAACTGAAGCAGAAGCAGAAAGTACAACCAATATACCTAGTATTTATTTGCACGTCGGGATTGTCCGACGGAAGGGAATTGTGTAATTTTTGGTGTGTAATTTATTTGTGGTACAATGGGTGAAGGGTGGTCTTTCGGTAATTGATTGGAGGAGTAGTAGGGACTGATTATGACCTTGAATCTAAACCATGAAGTTAATCCAATGTTTCTTTTTTTGTTTTAGAATATCCATTGCTTACGAAAGCGAAAGAGGAAGACTGACGGCACGTACTAGACGAGAAAATGAATGAAAACATTTATGGCCATCTGTAATTCCTGAAGAACACACATTTAGTGAGAGAGCGATGGTCCTCTCATGCGGACGCATTAATAATTAAAAAACTATTTGAAACAGCTCTATTGCGTTAGAAAAAAAAAGAAGCAAAAACCAATTTAATTGTATAACAAAATAAAGCAATGAATGATACAAACAATCCGACATTGCATCAACATCAGCAACAGCAGCAGCAGCAGCAGCAAAGCTTACACAACGAGGACAACGAGGAGCCATTGGTTTCGTCGACATCAAATGACATAATACCCTCATCGACAACGGTTGCCGTAGTTGTAACATCGCCAACCAGCAATAGCAATAGTAGCAGTAGTAGCAGCAGCATTTGCCGCCGCAGTAGTAGTAGTAGCAATTGTCAGCAGGACGCGGTAGCACCGGTTTCACCAACATCATCGTCACCAGCGAGAATCTGTGTGACATCAAGCACAGGCAATAATAGTAATGACTCTCACGTTATTGTGCCTACTAATCAACTACATCAACAGGAGCAACAGCAACAACAGCAGCGGCATGATAATGAACCGCCGCCAGTGGGACTGATTAAGTCAACTAGCAGCCGAAGACAAAGCGCTGACGATAGCCGGAATAGTAATAAAGCTGAAGAGACTTATAATGATGCAGCTGCAGGAGCAGCATCCTCAGAACGAGAAGCAGAAACAGTGGCCGAAGGAATATCAGTGCCATCAGTAGGATCAAATAATAGTATTAGTAATATAAATAAGGAGAGTGCACAATCAGACGAGATGGTTGCGCTCAGGAAGACGTCAAGCGAAATGATCGCAGTTGCTTCGACGAGTGGAAGTAGTAATAGTATTACTAGTGATGTCAGTAGGACGAACTCGACAAAGATCGACGATGGCGGAGGAGGTGGTGGCAGCACAGACGACGGTGGAGGAGGAGGAGGGGGAGGCGGTAAGAAATACACGAATCATAGCGAATCTCAGAAGGAAGAGGACACCAGAAAAGTGGAGCCATTAAAAATAAATCTAATCCGCCATGAGACAACAATACCGAAGATCACGATTAAGCCAATTGTCAAACCATCAGAGTCTTTAAGTTCTTCCATGATGGACGGGCCCGGCGTAGAGAGTAGTCGTAATTCTCCAATACCAAAGTTGACGATCAAATCATCAATGATAACCAGTGTCGTTGGCAGTGGCTCATCGACGGGGGACGATACGCCCAGCGAGCCGCATATTGTGCCCAAGCTGACGATACGAGCAAACGATACAAGTTCAAATGATGCCACAACAGCCTCCTCCAGTACCTCGCAACATACAATTGTTCCAAAGTTGACGATCAAAATGGACAGCGGCAGCATAAATTGCTTAAACAACGATAAATCTCACTACGTAGAACTCTCATCTTCGTCCTCGTCGACATCGTCGTGTTCGTCATCCTCACCACCGTCGGGCCTCGATCAACAGCCGCCGTTGCCGAAGCTAACGATTAAGACCACCATCGATGGGACCAGTGAAGCTCTGATATCGACAATCTCTCCGTCGCAATGCAATTTTGTCGGTTCAACGTCTGCGGCCAACAATATTGGCTCGCCGACAATTCCAAAAATCACCATCAAAAGCATACAGAAACCCTCGGAAGAGCTCCTGGAATCCGAAGAGGAAGCGAAGGTGCCCAAGTTGACTATCAAAACCAGTCAAGAACACGCTGTCATCATTCAGCATAATGACTCGCCGAAAAGTCAATCAATTCCAAAGATGACAATCAAGACGAAATCATTGGAGATTCACGACTCTGAGCCGACAGAGAAGATCCCCAAAATAACCATAAAAACATCCAGTAACAGCAACGATAGCTTTACCATAAAAACTGTCCTCGATAACGATTGCACGTCGGCTGCATGCAGCAGCTCAAATGCAACAACATCGATGAACTCCTCCAATCAATCGATACCGAAGCTGACGATTTCCGTAACCGAATCGAATACAACGTGCACAGTGATTGAACAGTCGGTGGATCGTGTGCCCAAGTTAATGATATCGCGTCAAGATGACTGTCATTCGGTTGATTCCGATAAAGTGCCTAAAGTCGAGAAAGTTCCCAAACTTACGATAAAACCCATACCGCCATCGTTAGATGGAGACATTGCCGAGAAGCAAATCGTTCCGAAATTGACAATCAAAACTAGTGCCAGCACTAGCAGTCTGATTGGCGGTGATGATGTCCAAGAGAAAATTCCTAAATTCACCATACGTACATTAGAGAATAGTGGTGATCATCACAAGCTGACTGTAGTGTCAGACACGCAAATAGCGGATTCCGCCGAAACTAGCGAAGAACACAAAGTCGTCCCAAAGTTGACGATAAAAAACTTATCATCTCCAAAACTAAAAATCAAAGCAATTCCAGCCGACATAGCCGCCGAAGAAAAACTAAAAGAAAGCACAGTCAACGCCAGCGAAGATAATTCATCATCATCAGCCATAGTTTTGGAGAACCATAAGATAAATGAAATGATGAATCAATACATAAATGACGTGGAGAATGTCCTGCCGAAGGTGATATTACAAAATCATGCCGTTATGAATCATAACTCTACCTCGTGGTCGACGGCATCCTCGCCGACATTCAACGCTGCCGACAACGATCGGAAAAACTCCTCGGACATGGAGATTGATAAGACGCTTCTTAATCACGATCCGCAGTCCTTCAATAATGTCAACATCAATGCGAAGTATCCATCAAGCCTTCCCCTAGCGAAACAATCGCAGGTTATCGATACTGTCGACCTGACATCATCGCCGTCGCCGGGCTCATCGCCGGCGCATTTTTTTGACGACCAACCTGTGGGGACTGCTGCTAAGCAAGTGCCTGGCAACATGCTGATTGATCGGCCGGAGAATAATCACGTGATTGGAAGGATTCAACAGATGTTTCATGGTTCCGCCCCGACTGCCACCAATGTTTCGAAATTATCTCCTCTGCAACAAAATGACGCCACAATACCAAATGGGCAGCATGATCGACAATATTCTCTCTCACCCACCATTATGGAATCCATAGAAATTCTTGACTCGCCCGAAAGCAGCCCCCGACGACAATCATTTGAAGAAGTGAATAAGCTGCCCGAGGCAATGCCAGTGACGTCGCCAATCACATCGTGTCCCCTCAAACCTTCATTGCCTTCAGCGGCGACAGGTCCTGCCACAGGAATAGCGCCCGTATCAGCTTCACTCCCTGTAGTCATGCAACAACAACAGCAACAACAGACGAAAGAGAATCACCGACTGCCATCATTGAATCACACCGCAAATCACACTTCAAAGACTCATCACTCATTCAATAATAATAAGGAGGAACAGCAACAAGTGCGGGTAAACAATTTGAAGCGGCACGCAGCCGCTGGAGAGATTTATTCACACGATGGACACAAGATGCCTAAGCTGCTGAATCATGCGGAAAGTCCAACCGCAATGATTAAATCCTTTCCGCCAGCATTGAATCACATTGAAGTGCCGGTAAATAATCACGTTCGGGTGCCTAAAAAACTGTCCACTGATCCTTTAGCCATCCCAGCAGGCTCTCCACCAATTTCGATGGAACCCAAAGCGGTGGATGAGCTTGCTGCGACAATGATGAGAACAGTACCTGAAGTGCCACTGGTAGTAGTGCCGGTTAAGCGAAAACCCGGCAGGCCACGTAAAAGTGAGAAGATAGTGACGACACCGGTCACTGTTGAGGACATTGAAACCGAAAGAGCCGCTAAGGCAAAGCGTGTCCTACTCCTGCGGAAGCGATTGGCCATCGACTTGGTGGGTGCGGAGCAAATCGATGATGGTGCCCTCAATGAGAAGCGCAGTAATCGAACTCCGGTCAGATGCGGACGAAGGAATGCCAGCAGCCAAGGGACAATCAATTTATCGCGAGAGAACTCATACACTGAACGCTTGCAACCGTTGGTTAAGCTGAACAAACATTCGTCGTTGTCTTCGTCGCAATCGTCGCAAGATCATCTGCCGAATAATAACGCCTACAATGTTGGCTCATCGTCGTCGTCTTCTTCAATCTCATCACTTTCCATTTCAAATCAATTGGTTGAAAATCCCATGATGGCGTTGACACGAAAACAGATAGACGATGAGGTTGAGAAAAATCCTGAAATTCTTGAACGGCAAGAGACGCCCATCACCCCGATGATGACGCCTGTGACAATGCCCTTTCAAGATGAACTACTATTTACAACACCGAAGACTGAGAACCGAGGTAGAATGGAATCTCTAGATGGATCTAGTGGTAAGTCTGCTAAATGGGAAGCTCGAATTGGGGCAGAGTTTAAAATGCATATTTACCTTTCAGAAGAGCCACATTCGCCGAGAACACCGTCGAGGGGCCGCGGCAGGGGCCGAGGACGTGGTCGAGGTCGTGGTCGTGGCCGCGGTAGAGGTGCCGCCAGCGGTGGCGGTGTAGGAGCAGCCACTGGAGGTGCTGCTGGTGGTGGTGTTGTAGCTGGACCAGGACCAGGTAGCGTTGGTAGACCCGCACATAGGCCTCGATGCATCGGTGGATTAAAACACACTCCAGATCCTGAGAGACTGAAGGGGGTTAACTTTTTTAGTCCGGTAAGTCAAAGTAGAAGAAGAATTTTTATTGATTTTTTGTTGTCTGTCGAAGGTCGGTCTTTTTTAAAGTTCATGGCTAAGCGGTGTTGCCTAGAGTTGACACATGCAACAAGTGCGCCTCTCCTCTCTGCTGTCCTAATTTCATTTCATCCCTTCTTCTGTATCACCCGCCGGATGGGAGCAATTGTCTCAACTGAATCTCTCGATGGAGAACAATAGACTGTCCTCTAAATGAAAACAAAACAAAAACTTCACTCATCAAAATATTCGGGCTAAAATTAGAATAAATTAACGAACAAAGCATTCAACTAGCAGCAGCAGCTAGAAGATAACTTACGCAATATAAACAAATTCGGTATCTACATCTCTACGCAATGATAGGCCGACAAATAGAGGCAAGACAAGACAAGACAATCAGTGGAAGGAAGAGACCTTATTAGAGTAGACAAAGGTAATCCATTACACACACCCCCTCTCTCTGAGAAAAGGCAATTTTCTTGCGTGGAAACGTACAAACAAATCCATCTGCATGTGAATGTGGCCAACAAAGTTGCCCGTCTGTCTCGAATGCCAAAAAAGCTGCATCCGAGCCATGAGCCTACGACCGACTATGCAGGTGAAACAAAAAAAATATTACAAATATGCCGAACCGAATAGAGATTGAAACACGCGGATCCCATGCCCATTCTCTTGGTGGGGCAACATTTATTTCTGTCCACTTTCTGTGGGAAAGAAAAGAGCAAAGGGGAATTGTGGGGAGAATGAAAAAAAAAATGAATAAGAACAGATGATGTACTAGTGTGTAGAGCGGAGAGAGAGAGAGAGAGTGAGACACTCACACTTTCAAAGTGTGACTTCGATTGTGGTAGTATCCGAAGTAGTATGGGTGGGTGTGAAGTGGTGAAATTAGCGAACAATATCTAGGACAGGTATATAACGAAATAAGTGTGGTGAACTGCTTGGCTACAGTGGCGATAAAAAATCCATGAACCATTCCATGACTGAGTGTGCATTTGAATAATTTTTGAATCGAAAAGTTGTAAATTTGTTTTGTTTACAGGAACGGCGAAAATACTTCGAGGCACTGGGCACTCGGACACCGGCGGAAGTTCAAATATATGAAGAGGATACTCGCATGAGTGCTGATCTAAGCTCGTCGCAACGGTAATTCAAAGACATTTAACGCCAATCGAGTACTTATTTTGTTTTCTTTTAACTTTAAGGCAAACAACAGACTTCCTGAGCAACGTAAACGATGATACACAAAGTTCGGTGATTAGTAACACAAGCATTTTAGAGCCAACCACAATTGCAGGCAATTTCCGCAAGGTTAAGAAGAAGAAATTTGAGGTAGTCGCTGCCGAAGGGTAAGTGTTCCGTTTCCGTCATCATTTAAAAAAAAATATAAATACAAACAAATGTATCTCCTCCCCCTTCAGTGCGGACTTCACTGTTGACTTAATCGCTGAATACGATTGGCCACCGCCAAAGGGCTGTTGTCCGGCGAAAAATCGCGATACATTTATGATTCAAGAGCAAATAGCTTTATATTTGGGTATAAAGAGTTTCAAACGAAAGTATCCAGATTTACCGCGACGGCAAGTTGACATGGAAGAACGGAATTACCTGCAGGAGAAATGCTTGGTTACGGAGAAGATGTGCGATCTTGGTATTACCGCCGTATGGGCTTCCGATGTTTTAGACATTATGTACACGGATTTTTATGAAAAGTACGACGAATATAAGAACTATATACGACAGAAACATCTACGCGAACTGGAGGCTAAGGCGAAGGGAACATTCAATGTATCTGGTCGGGGTATGGCGACAAGGGATCGTGCATTGCACTCGACTCTGAAGTGGAATGCACATTTTAATAAATCGTAAGTGAGACGAGACGGGTGTGTGTGTGGTGGTACTCATTCAATTTGGATTTGTTTCAATTGCAGGCGAAAAGAAGAACGCCGGTCGTGTTTGGATCTGCAGACGTTAGTTGTTAATGTTCCACTTCCAGTTAAATGTGTCAACCGTCCAGCACCTGTTGCGGTGAAGCCAATGGAACCGTCGCGTAGTTATGCGATGGCCTTGGTGCCGGGACAGTTCTGTGAGAACTATCGACAGTATACGCCTCAGGAATTAAGGTAAAGGAAGATGAGCTACGAATTGAATTCATTTATCGAACCCTGATGTCTTTTTTTTTTTTTTTTTGCAGAGCATATCCTATCAACACGGTACTAGAAGATCCAGTAATGTTAAGCAATCCAGCTTATTTAGCGAAGCTCAAGAGCGCTGAGTATGCAGTTTCAGAGGCTGAGAGTGTGTCTTCGTGTGACGATGATACAGATGACAAAACTAAAGACAGCAGTTCCAGCAGTAGTGGTTCATCAGATTCAAGTTCAGATGATTCTGTAAGGATTTTCTGCTACTCATTCAGCGGCTATATGATAACTTACTGTATTTACTCTCTGAATTGTAGGATTCCGAATCGTGTCAATCCTCGGACGAAGATAAACCACCGGATGGACTCAAATGCAGTGTCTGTCATCTGCCACAGAATCACAATCCAAAAGGGCTGCCGGAAGTATTTATTAGATGTTTTACCTGTCGACGGAGAAGTAAGTGTTCTAAGGAAACAATCTCCTCGTGGGCATGTTGTGTAGACGTCTTCTTTCTTTAAACTTTCCAGCACATCCTAGCTGTATAGAAATGCCAAATAGAATGGTATCACGTGTGCGGAATTACAATTGGCAGTGTGCCGACTGTAAGTGCTGTATAAAGTGCAAGAGAAAACAAGACGAAAATAAGATGCTGTTCTGTGAACAATGCGATCGTGGCTATCATATCTACTGCCTTGGTGTTAAATCTATTCCCGATGGTTTGTTTGAATTCAATAATGATCCCCAATTCGTTGTCCTTAACCTTGTTTCATTTACTTTAGGTCGATGGAACTGCGAACGGTGCTCAGTGTGCATGCGTTGTGGTGCCAACAAGCCGGAAGGTCACCTTCCATCGAATACGGCAACATCGCCGACCGGTAATGCTGTTGCAAAACCAATTAAACATAAAAAAGTCAAATGGATCAATGAGTATCGAATTGATCATATAACAAAGTTGCGCGAGCACAGCTCAATGTTGTGCGTACCATGCGCTCGTTATAAGACCAATTCACGCCGCACCACCACCAGTTGCAACTCAATTATGGGATCGAACAGCGCCACCGCACATTCTCATAGTAATCCGCAAATGTCACCGCCACCACCGCCTCCGCCTGTTGTTGCAATAGTCACACCCGCGCCTCAGAATCTAAATACAGTGCTATCACCGGCGCCGCAGAAAGCATTGCCAAAGGGCGCTGCCACTGTACCTACACCAAAATTAATACACACAACAACCACATCATCATCATCATCGTCATCGTCAACGACATCGCCGCTGTAAGTAGCTTATATTACAATATTGTATGTCTAATTTTTATGTTTCAACAGATTTTAATTTTAATTAAGTTCATATTCGCTAAACGAGATAGAAAAAAAACAAATGTTAAGTGCTTAAGTAAATAACCGTGTAACGAAACTTGATAAGAAAAGACTAATTCCACTAAACAAAAGTACATATATATACACACACACACACACAAAAACACAAAAAAAAACCCAACGCAACACCGCAATTTACGAATTCTTTTTTTTTATTTTTATTTTTATTTTTATTTACTCTCCAGTAGATTTAATTTATATTTTTTTTTTGTTGTTAATTTATTAAACAAATTACAATTCAATTAAGTTACATAATATTTGTGTTTAGAAACATATTTAGTTTATTTTGTACGAAAGACCGGAAATGTTTTCTCTTTGTTTAGCCTCCTTTCTCTCTCTCTCTCTCTCTCTCTCCACGCCTCACCCCGCTCCTTATTTTGTAAGTCGTACTGTTTAAAATGTAAGAGGAAACTAGGCGACCACTTAAACTTCTCTAGTTTCGAATACTGATTAGAAATATGAATTGTGTTTTAGAGAGGCATAATCGATAATATTAATGGAATGCATAGACATGGCTTGATGGAGGAGGAAGCTTTAGTTCGAACAATACACATATTCCCCACGTTTTGTCACTCGGAATTGTTTGTGGAACTAAAAGAAGCAAAAAAAGATGCCCGAGAGATATTTTGTCAATCGAGATTGAATGTGGAACTAAAAAAAAACCAACAAAGATGCCCGAGAGATATTCAATTGTTGTTCATTTGATTCTATTCTGATGATGTTTGCACTTCCCCTCTGCATTGTGCAACTAATGGAAGGGTTCTTCATTAGCGCACTTCCCCTCTGCATTGTGCAACTAATGGAAGGGTTCTTCATTAGGGCACTTCCCCTCTGCATTTCGCAACTAATGGCAGAGTTCTTCGTTAGCTTGGGTGATTGGCTATCTCGCTGCGATGATGGATTCCTATTGCTTCGGTCATCCACGCGTTAATTTGAATTCTTTGCTTCTATACTCTAACTTTCCTTAAGTAACTGTGTGGCATACATGCAGATAATTTTATTCAGGCACAGATTGCGTGTAGCACAGATCCTTTTGAAACTTCCGTCTCAAAGTCCAAGTTTTAACGAAACGGTAGCGTGTTTAGTTTCATTTGAGGTAGATTCTCATCAAGGAACACACGAGTCTCTGGAAAAAAAAAACAACTACATACATAGATACATATTAGTACGCAGTGATAGTTTAAGCTATGAAACATTTCTTATTATTATTATTTTTTTTTTTTGAATAAATATACTTAGATATATTTTTTTACGAGACAAGCAAGCAAAAACACAAATTAAAAGAGGAAATCTATAAGAACTTGTTTATTAACTTCTTAGGAACAACTTTATATAAAAAAAAATGAATAACTGTATATGTACGTTTAAGTTAATTTAATTTAATTAATTTTTTCTCCTTAATTTTCCTCTCGAAAAAAAAAACAAAACAACAAAATAACAAAGAAAACAATAACAGCATCAACTACTTTTTAGCGATTAATCTCTAAGAACAGAACAAAACAAAAACAAATTGCAAAAACTCATTACTTGTACAGAAACCCTCTTAAAAAATAAAATAAAATAAAGAAAAACAAAAAAACAATAAAAAATGTTAGCAGTAAGCCTAACTATGAATTAGTTAATATTTTGTGTACAACATTTGCTATGTGTATAATATAAACGATGAAAAATAAACAAAAACAAAAAAAACAACTAAGAAAAATGCGAAAGTGAATGAAAAGAAAAACAAAAAAAAATGGAAAAAAACAACAACATTTAAAGTACATATATATATTTAATTGTTTAAAATTACTAATTCTATGTTTATTTTTTTTTCTCTCTCTTAAGTTTGCCGTAATTACATATATATGTGAAAGTTGTATATTTTTATATTTTAAAATAAATTAAATGGATGGAAACAGTTATTATAAAGAAAAAAAACAATAGGATTAAATGTGAAAAACAAATACATATATGTTTATTAATTTAAACGGAAAACAAAAATCACACACACACTCGATTTTAAAAGAAAACGAAAAAAGAAAACAACAACAAAAACTGAATGAAAGAAAAAAACAGCAACTACAACTAAGTAAAAATCAATAAAAGTAAATATATGTATATATATATTTCAAGAAAAAGAATGCCTTTGAATTTTTGTATTTAATCTGAGTAGAAATCAAGAAATGAAGATGAAGTCCTTGTCGAGAGAAGAGTTCAGCGTTCCATCTTTGTTTGCGTTGATGGTTTTTGGTGGAGAAGACTCAACCATGAACTTTACGGGCTGTACAGCTGCATGAACCTTGTCAGGCGTCTACGGTTTCAACGCCTCAGATGGCTGGGACATGTAGAGCGCATCGACAACACTTGTCGGGCGTCTACGGATTCAACGCCTCAGATGGCTAGGACATGTGGAACGCATCGACAACACTTGTCGGGCGTCTACGGATTCAACGCCTCAGATGGCTAGGTCATGTAGAGCACTGCACCATGCCCGCAGAGTCTTCGACTCCGAACCAGTGAGACAACGCAAAAGAGGACCCCCTCGGAACCGATGGCGCACACAAGTAGAGAGAAAAACCTCAATCAACTTCTCGCTCTGCAGCTGGCTAAAGATCGTGCCAGCTGGAGAAGCTTGTTGACTGAAGCCCAGGTCCAGTCCGGACTGTAGAAGAAGAAATCATGGGAAAAAACGCCCTTTAACTCCTCCAAACGTCGCATTTCCCCACCACCACACCAAATTTAACTTCAAAATTCATTCAGTTATGACACAACACACAACAGAACAACAGAAAGTTCCCGTCCACCACCATCTGGTAATAAATTTGTCAATTCCCAAGAAGTTCTTCGCACAACTTCCAAACTCTTATCAAATTACCTAAACCAATTGCATTGCAATTTGCATAGAAGATTCGATTACATTCGGCTATAAAAGTAATCCAACATTTCCCACCGCCCTCTATTCAAGATGAATCGTCGAGTCGTCTCAACAAACGAAGCATTCAAGTACCACTGGATGGTCTGGCAATTGACTGGAATTAAAGTCCCCGATGGCTTTCCAAAGCAACTCTACACGATTTATACGATTTTCATCAATCTATTCGTTACGATTCTCTTTCCATTCACTCTCATAATGAATCTCTTCTATACAGTGGGACTGCAAGAGGTCTGCGAAAATCTAACCATGACTATAACCGATACGATTGCGAATCTAAAGTTTCTCAATGTCTTCTTCGTGCGGTCCAAGCTGTTGGCGATTACAGATATAGTGAACAAGTTGGATGTGCGAGCTCAAGGTGATCCGGAGCAGGTGAAAGTGTTGAAAATCTCCATTGATGTGGCGCAGAAGTCATTCAAAATGTTTTGGTTTCTCTACACGATGGGAACTTGTCTGAGCTTGTGCAAGATTCTGATTGCAAGTGAGCGAAGTCTTCTCTATCCGGCGTGGATACCGCTGAACTGGGAACAATCACTTTTTCAATACAGTCTCGCCTTGGGATATCAACTGTTCGGCTTGATTGTGCAGGCCATTCAAGATGTGGCAAATGATTCGTATCCACCCGCGTATCTGTGCGTTCTTACAGGGCACATTCGTGCGTTAGGGATACGCGTGAGGAAAATCGGTCGATGCAGCAGTGATTTGGAGGAGAACTATGCCGTGTTGCTTGCCTGCATTCAGGACCATCAAAACATTCTTGAGTAAGTTCTGTGTTTGTTTATGGAATTTACAAACAGAATGCGAGCATTCATGACGTCCTCATTACAGACTGTGTGAAACAATTCAACAAATTATATCGATTACTTGTTTGGCACAGTTCTTGTGCTCCGCACTGGTTCAGTGCACTGTTGGAGTGTATTTCCTGTTTATTATGGACGATAAAAACATCTCAACGCTTATGCTTTCGGGAATATTCTTTCTCGCTGTAACAATGGAGATCTTCATTCTTTGCTATTTCGGTCATGCTTTGAGGCAGGAAAGTGAATATTTAATAGACGATTTATACGCCTGCTGTTGGACAGATCAGTTGCCCAAATTCAAGAAGACCTTGATGTTCTTCATGATGAAGACTCATCGTCGTAATGTTATTTTAGCTGGAAACTATATTCCCGTGGACTTTCCGACATTTTTGTTGGTAAGCTGTGGGGGACGGAGTGAAGTGATATAAGCTAATTGTGATTGCTTTCAGATTTTGAAGTACTCCTACTCTGTGTTTACGCTGCTTGTGAGGTTCAAATAGAAGAGAAGCGGTTGAACTCCTTGCAATAATTTAAGATAAATGATACATTTCAAATAAACTGTGTTTTGATCTCGATCTCTGCGGCTGAAGGAAGCCACGAGGTACATTAGTTATTCTGTGTTGAACGTTGTCTAAATATCTGCAATCTATGTAGCCTATTAATGAGCACAAGAAAGAAACAAAAAAAACCCCACCATCAAATGTTCATGAACGAGTTTTAAATCAACGCGAGTGAGGAAATCAAATACACTGACTCACCTGGAATCATACTCGTTTCTCGTACATCCTCGTCCACCAGCCGACATGTATTGATTACCAATTAGTCCCTGGACTTGTAATTTAATACGCCTACTTCTTGCAGCAAAATAAGAAGAGAAAAAAAAACCAACCCATTCGCGCACCAGTACGTCTCTCTCCAATAAGATCGAACCTTAAAAAAGAAAATTCCATAAATATCTCCTTACCAGTTTCCTTGCGTTTCTTCTTAGGTGTACACGAAGCCGGATTTTTCGTTAGCACATGTTATAAATACAGTCAAGCTGGATGACTGGCTTTTGTAAATATGTATCGTCCGCCAGTTTTGCTATTATTGTGCACACCTGTGCGCGGATAAATTCCACAGACGATGTGGAGTGAGTAAAAATCCATCCGAATCGAAAGAGAGAATCCAATAAAGAGAGGAGAGGAGGATTTTGGTCTTTTCGATTCTAGCTGGACGATGAATATTGTTTGATCAGCTTGTACATTTGTTTACGATGATCACGTGGTTAATGATGCAGCCTCTAAGACAAGAAGACGATCATTGGTGTCTCCTCATCCACAAAATGCCCCTCTATGAAATGCTGGAACGTCTGTAAATATCTCTTCAACTAGAAGCTCCCATTCGAAGTACAGGTGATAAATGCAAACTGAACAAATTGTTTACATAAAATTCTTCAGACCGAAATAAGACGTAGGCTTGTAGAGTGTCGATTGATATTAAACACAAACAGCAAACAAAAAAAAAAAACCGCAGGCAAGCACAGAGTATCGTCAGCGGCAGGGGCGACGGAGGCAACGGCGGCAGTTGTATGCATATAGTGAACTTCTAATGACTTCACCGAAAAGGACCGGTCAAAGACCCCTTCTCTGGTGTGGAGTTCCCTCTGGCAATTCCGAAGTCGATTGTGTGCGCCAGTGGACTGCGTTTGTGTGATAATTTATTTGGAAATCTGTTTACCCCTGCCGTCATGCAGGCCAATACGATGAGGAGATTTCTGTGCGTTGTAATGTGGTGTAGAGTGCATAATAACAATGCGGGAACGCTTTAAGCAATAGGAAAATAAACAAACGCCGATGTTTGAGTTCAATCGATGGCGTAATGCTACAAAAAATAAAAGATGTCTGCACACAGATTCAAGAGAAGATGTTGAATCAGTAACAGGTACTTGCACAAGAAATAATGAAACAACACCGTCCTAGTCCTAGTCCCAGTCCTGGTAACATGTGTCATTTTGACTACATCAACTCATCTGTAACATCCCCCAATGGCGTGGTACTATTTACAAATTCCAACAACGATCGTTCATCCTCGGCCACCACACCCTCCTCAGGAATTGAAGTCCAGCTGACACGCCACTGCATGACAATCAGATCCAACACGATCCCCCGGTAAGTCTCTTTTATCAGTTTGAACATTCTTTTGATAGTCATTCTCTGTGAGAGAGCTGGCGGAGAGTTTGTAATTTGTTGTGTGTGCGTGTGTGTGAAAGACACCCGCTCGCTGTCTCTATCGCGCTCACTCACGCTTGTTCTCTCTTAATAAATACATGTTTTGGATTCCCCTTAGCTCCAACGGACGGGTACTATTACTCCATGCTTCAGTAAGCGTTTCGTCTTCGTGTGGCGACTCCATAGAGGAATATAGTCACGATCGCCGGTTGGTTGGTTGATTTTAGTTCGTTCGGATTGTTTTCTACGATTTGCGGTGTTGTATTTATTTACGTTTCTGTCGAGGTAAACAGGCGAAAAGTGCACGTCGAAATAAGCACTTAATGCCCGTCGTATGATCGAGCACGAAGACTCTTTCATTGATAACGACGGATCACGGGTCTCTTGTCGCAATCGAAGTTGGCATGCTCCACAAGCACTTGTCTCAGTGGAAAACGCGAACAAATCTTATAATCCGTGCGGTGAAATGAATGAATCATACGAAGGAAATTGCATTCCATTAAAATGAAAGTTAATTAGGCAGCAGCGAGTAAGAAGAAATACTCCAAACGAATAAGGTAAACAACAAAGAGCTACACACATTTGTTTGATCGCGTGCAATAGCAAAGATTTCTCCTTCGACGAAATGTGTTGTTTACTTTATTTTTTCCAACCATAATTTACTGCGAAAAATACACTCTGTATGTGCTGAAGTGTGGTGATAGATCGGTTTTTATGATCGCCAACAACCGGGGAAAGCTCCGGTCCCGACTGTGCGGCAGCATGAAATGTCCATTTAACGCGAATCAAGTGTGACATAAGCAATAAATGTGTACGAAAACTATGTGAATATGTATCCACACCTAGATTCGGCATTAAGTGGAACGGGCATTCGCTGAAAAGTGTTCAGATCCGGTGTCGTAGATGCATCTGTTCTGATTGAAGTTGTAGTGAATAGTCCCGGGATTCTAATTCGAAAGTGAGTGTTAAAAAGGTTTTCCTACTGTATGCATACATTATCTACCTGGTTCTGTTGGCATTTGATTTGTTATTTATGATAAACACCATAAGTTCGGTGGGTGTGGCGGTATAACGTGCGTTCGTACATACATCTGGGGATCTCGTAATATTTTAAATAACTTGCAAAAAAAAAAATGCCTGCTCTCACACCTTTCTCTGTGCAGTTTTGTTCGTTGAAAACTAAATAAAATAGAGAAGAGGAGAGAAGCAACAACCAGCGCAGATAAATTTAGCATTTTTCGAAAAAGAAAAGCAAACAAACAAAAAAATGTGTGTCGCATCCGTCCATGTATAGCATAAAAGAAATCATAGTCTTGAACAATACCTAATCTACTTGGTATCTGTTCTTACCTTGACTACCCAAAGCATTGGTAAATACACGCGAAGACGGTGGGATGAGGAAGGGAACGAACAATAGACGAGAATTGTTTACCCTCCATGTGCGCGTCATTGTATCATCTGTACTTGAACATTGTGTTGGCTAAAGAAAATGTGATTTTGTTACTTTGTTCTTGTAACAAAACTGCTTCTCGGAAATAAAAGCTTGCAATTAATGATATGACGAGATACACTCATACGCTTCGTTTATTTAATTGTGGTCGATTTGAGAGAGAGAAAAAAAACAGAGATCGTGCATCTTCCTTCTGCTAGTGTTTGATATTTAGTTGTTTTCTTTTTTGTAACTCTGAAGGTGAGACTTGCGGGGGAAATATAGTGTTTTGATTATGTAGTGCTGGATAATTGCCAAAAATCGCATCGGGTGAAATAGTGAACGAAAGGAGAAGAGAAAAGTGTGTGTGTTTTTCATTCGCGAACAAGAAAGAGAATAGTGCGAATGAGTTATTGGATACCAAAGTGGATCTCGTTTGTGGGCGTTCGATTGAAACAAGTGGATTAAAGGGGTGACAAAAACCAAAGCAGCGAGATAACGAATGGGATACAAATTAATTTGAAGGTAAATTGTGTAAAATTGGTGGCCCGTGATGTTGTCGACTCCTACGCACTTGGACCTAGCTGTCTAGGTTCAATTCCTGGTACGACAAGACATACCTTGCACGGCCCCACCTCTTTCAAGTCACTGACGATGCTCAAAGAGTATAACTGTCTAGAAAAAAGGCCGTTCAGAGTCGGCATAAAACCGTAGATCCCTTCCACTCCTGATAGAACGCACAACACGAGTGGTTCCTGAGAATCTAGCCCCTGGCCCTCTACGGGCTGTAGCGCCACCCATGCATACACATTTTGTAGAAAAATGTGTGTAAAATTTGCATACGCATGATAACCAGCAATCCTCTCCCAATGAATCGGTCCTCTGACTCTGACGCTGAATCTGGTAAACAACTCAGTCAGTATCTGTAAAAGTGCCCGTTCTGATGGTGCAATTAATTACGATCCACATTCTGAACCAGTCAGCAACAGAACAGAAAAACCAAGGCGAATAGAGAGATAAGATTCTACGAGCATACTTAACCCGCATATGCGAGAGAGAAGTCGTTTTGTTTTTTTTCTGCATTTTTATTTGCCTCCTAAGTCTGCTCTAATTCAAATATATGTATAAAATTCCCCTCACTGCCACTCGACGAGAACGTTCACAAAAAACAGACATCAGATCCAGACAGGAACGGATGCATTCAAGAAACCACATGCGCGACAACACCAATTCCAGTGGTCAGTCGTTCGAATCCGTTCCGCACTTCATTCGATTGACTACGCACTCTAGTTGGTTCTTTTCCTCTTCAACTCGCTTTACATTGGACTAGTGGGAGGGTCGGGGACTGGAGACGGATTGAACTATAAAAGCCCACGTATTTAATTTATCTGGCAAATCTGTTTGTGTGTGCGATGTGTCCTTTGTTTTTTTTTTTGTATTCATCAAATATGGCTTCCCATGGACAGTGAATAGCTGATGACCACTTGGGTGAGTGGCTACCTCTTGGTTGTGACCGCACTCTGTTCCTCCTCTGGTCGTTAGGTGCAATGACTCCAAAGTAGAAGAGTCGGCAATCGAGATCTGTGGCTTTGTTTTTCCGTTTTTTTTTTTTGGTTTAATTAATGAAGACATCGCAAGGGGAGGGTATACAGAGGTTTTCTGTGTTTCCTCTGTTTCCTCTTTTTGCTTGAGTTCAAAATAAAATCGTGTTTCGTTTGTTTTCGTTTGTTTTTTTGCGTGGCCTTCACGTTTTGGGCTGAAAATTGGCCGAATGATTCATGGATTAGCTCTCGATGGGGGTGCCGAAATGATGTCAGATAGAATGACTGACAAGGTTACGGTGTGACCTTTTGAAAACGAGACATTTCTCAGGGACGAAAATAACTTACATGCCACGGATGTCTGACATTCGAGAAGATGTGTGGCTGCGCTTGGGCCATTCACAGCGGAAGTTAAAAATTACTCGAAATCGGCGAGCTTTTCGAATGAATTCAAATTCCCCCCAGGCTGCCTGCGCGCTCCGGTTTACATATTAGATCACAAAGAGCCAATTAATGATAGACATTGTTGACTTCCTTCACTACCCCCCGCTGGTGTATTGTGGTCTCTTTGAGTTAAACTCAATTGCCGCCACAGTGGCGTTGCGTACTATGCAAAACCTGTTCGTGACCACAAAATTCCATTTAACACGCACCGTCTACACCGCATACTGCACGTGCCCATAGCCGTCCGTGAAACCACAACAAGATCGTAAAAAAAAGAGCAAATCTCGCGCGATCAGGCGCTGACTCACATTCACTCATGTTCGGAATGATTTGAATTCTTATTTTTCTTTGAATTCCATTGAGGAGAATCGATTTACGGCATTAATCACAAATGGAAACTCCCCGAGGGTTGTCGGTGGAGGATGAGATACTGAGAAGGGAGCACGTCACGACGCCAGCATATGTTCGATGGGATGGACCCTCATCAGGCGTCGAAAGAGCATAAATTGACATTGTTTGTTGGATGCATAAGCAAACGCGGCAGCCAGGGTGCCAGAGATGGCTTCAATCGACCATTAGCTGAGTGAAAGCATCAATTGCAGTTAATTCGTGGAATATATTCTACATTCGTCTGCGTGTGTGTGTGTGTGAATCCAGTCTCGGGAGCAGAGACTGGTTTTGAAAAAAAAAAAAAAAAAACAAGATGAAGAATGAGAATGAGCTCTTCAGCTCTAGGAGAGAAGGAACCGTTGTTTAGAGGAGTAGTAGGTATACTTCATTTGTCTTCATAAGACTTTGCAACAACATTGCATTGAAATCGCGTTCAAATTGCAGCTGAAGGAGCATCAGTTACAAGTGATGACCTCTGTGAGCACTGCTAGTGCGTTCATTTCCTCCTCAAGGAACAACACAGCAATTAGTCATAACTAAGATCTACACTCTCGCCCAGTTTATCATCATCAGACTGATATCTTGCACCGCAATTATGTATGTTCCCATGGCTATTAAGACGAATCTTGCTGCAGATGGAATGACTAATAGGGAGTCTGTTTACGTCTCGTCGCACAGCATTTCCCTCGACTTAACCCACTTTCACACGCGCACAAACATGTATGTTCAGTGAACAAAAAAAAAAACCACAGAATACATAGAATTCTTCTCTTTATCCAAGTCACCATTGTTTGGACGATAAATAAGGAACAACGGAGGCTAGATCCGTCCGAGTGTATGTACTCAGCGACGTTGTTTGCTATCGTTTGCTGAACTTGAGAAAAATTAAGATACGCTCAAGTGCCTTGGTTCGAGAATCTAGAGATGATAATAAAACGACCGCTGATAAGGTGTACTGTTCACAGTACTTAATTGAATGAATTAACATGTTGACCTAAATGCAAGATTGCTGCCATTTAGCCGCTGCAGCGATCGAAGTGATGGACTTCCTTTTTGTATGCTTTTGAATTCGTAATCACCTTTTCTATACACGATTCCACTCGGTGTGGCCTCCTTCGTTTTGTAGACGCTCTAATCAGCAAACAAGCCCACTCTCATTATCTAATCATCAGTCGACAGTAATTGCTTTATTTCTTTTCCGACTTGTGCGGTTGTCTAATTATGTACGCGCACATGACAAGATGTTGCCTTGCCCACGGATGTACATATATTCGACTCACGCTCACATCATGTCCATCTTCATTCTTAATTCGAATTTAATTACAATGAATTCAAAGGAGGATATAGTTTGCAATAGGCTGCTTCGGCTGGCAACACGTGAGAGACTAAAACATATGGCAAACGTATGTTACAACATCGCTGTCGTCGTCGTCGTCATCATTTTGTTTCCCACCTCCTCACCTATTCCCTGCGCGTCACCTCGTAAAACGCGATTGGAATCAATTGAATGCTAATTTTACAACACTCCAGAAACGCTCGCAGGCTCACAGCTCCGACCAGACGCTACCGCGGATCGGTACACGATTTCAAAATTGTTATGCAGCGGGTGTAGTGTTTTTAATAAATATTTTTCGCCAGCAATGTCTGTGCCCTGCGTACTTTCCACAAGGAGAAATGAAATCGAAACACGATTTTCGATTGCGAGCCAAAAGCGGAGGAATTCCGCTGAAGACTCTGCGCCGAGCTAGCTGATTGTTGGTTAGACGCGCCTTGTAAGTGTGAAACGCCGCAGACAGTGTTGAGCAGATGTAGACGCCACACGTCGACATTGTCGTCGCGGTTTAAATGTCAACCATTCCACCCCATCTCGAAAAAGTCTACACGGGGGTTAAAGTTGAAGAAACTTATTATGCATGATGATGATGATGATGACGACAGCATGCGTTGCATTGCTACGCTGCGGGTCTTGAATATTTTAAGCGATTACAGCATCTCATCTCACGGATTGGGTTGGGATCGTTTGAATTAATCAAATTGTATTAATGATTGGGTTTCATCCACTGTGGTCGGTCGGTTATTCTCTATGAAGCAACGAGAGTGTCGAAATGAATAGTCTATGAAAGTGTCATTCACCCTTGCAGATAAAAAAAAAGTGAAAGGGAGACGTTTCGAACTCTAGCCTGAGATTTGTGTGAATTTCAATAAAAAGGAAACAATGAAAGACTTTGTCTTTATGAAGCGCGGAAGTGTCTAGGGTTATGAATGAGAAGAGTTTTTAATCAGCTTTCCCCTGATTTGTTGCTTCAGAGATTACCTGACTTTTTCAAGCCATTATTTGCCTTCAGAAGGGACGTCCACTCATTACTCCATTTTACAAGATTACCATTCCATCAGCTAAACCCATGATTTTATCTATTTTTTTTTCCAGAAATTCACAAGAGCAGTTCTCCCTCGTCAGCCACGGGCCTCGACTGTGTGCCCAAGAAGAATAATCATCCTAGAAGTATGCATCAGTAAAAGATTAACGTTATCGCCATGACATCAGACGAAGTTATACTGCGGTAAGTCTTACAGTCATCCCTTCTCTCTCTCTCTCTCTATCTCCCTTCCACTCCCAAAGAGAAATGTGTCCTTCGCATAATTGAAATTTTATTGAATCAAAGAAACATTGAAATGAAAAAAGCACTAATTCCTCCTCGGACGACGATAAGCCATTGAATGGACTATCTTCTCGTCCAGTTCTCTCCTTTTTCGCTTACCAATGCCAGACACAGTACCCAGTTGCAGGAGAAGTGGATTACTGGCAAGAGCCGCTGCAATACCAAGTATGGCAGCGCTTGCCAATGGGATTAGAAAACTCTTAGCCAGAAGCGCCTTATCGTAGCCATGTTTAGCACCACCATGTCCACCACCACCTCCATGGCCACCACCACCCCCGTGTCCAGCACCACCATCCCCGTCATGACCGGTGGTCACCGTATAGGTGGAGTAGTCTCCACCATGCCCGCCGTAGTTTCCATGTCCGCCGCCGTAGCTGCCGTATCCCCTGTTGTACAGTTCGACGGGAATTCCCTCACCGCCCTCCGAATAGCCATGTCCATTGCCAGTCGGGGTGTAGTATTCATATTCGACTGCTTGTGGTGGCCCATAAGGATGTGCTGTTGTCGACCCACCATAGCCATGGTTTCCGCTTCCATAACCTGAATGGCTTAAACCTGAGCTGCTGTAGTGTCCTGAAAGAAGAAAAAAGTTGAGATTTCATTTTTTTTTTGCATTCCTCTCAGTTATCCTTACCAACACTCACTCTGTCGTTGAGTCCTTTACGTTCCTGTTGACCAGCAGCATTGTTCGGCCAGCTGCCACCTTTATAGCCATATTTTCCATCGGGGAATGCAACCGGTCGGGATGGATATCCAGCCAGCGTATTGTCCCTATCACCGTGGTATGATGACGACGATGACGATGCAGGTCCCCTGGAAAATGTAATCATTCGGGGATTATTTCAAAATTATCCTTACATCCGTCGTGAGAGCAGCTTTGATTACAGCCAGGGAAAGGAAAGGATTAAGGAGGAGATCACCGAGGACATAAATTGATAACCCACAGGAATTTCATTCTCGTGTAGGAAATATTTTTATTGCCACCTCATCACCATTGTCCTCTGCCCGTTGAGCAGGGTGTGTGTGCTGCGACGAAAATTGCATGAATGCGTGTTCATAATTTGCCATGTCCTTTTTCTCTATTTTCCCCCTGTCGTGTCGTCTGTATCCAATGTCCTGTGTTCGGTGTTCGGTGGCCACCACCGAACTTAATGGGTATTAAGGTGAATTTGTTCGTTGGATTAGGATTTCTTCCGTTTTTTCTCCCCCCACGGTGGAGTGGGAATGGACATTCCAATGCGGAGAATGATTCTTTTTTCCTTTTCAGATTATTCTCCATGTGGAATGGAATGTAAATTGATGTGTGTGTGCGGGTGACTTTGACTTCCATAATAGCCAACGCCGGGTGGGGTCATGAATTAAGGATTTGTTTCGTGGGATTAAGTATTCTTGGCAGGTATTAGAGAAGGACATCCGGGATGGCTGTTATTTAAGGATTTGCGAAATTGTGTGGACCGATTGACTCCTACCTGTAGTACTCCGGTGGCGGATCGTAGCCTGATAGATCCTCCTCCTTGACGCCCCTTTTGGTTAATCCATCTTTTGTTAAGTTCTTCACAAGTCCTTGTGTTGCCACTGAATTCGATGACACTGCACTTAAATCCGCACCGAGACAGACGCTACCACCAAGGATCACCACAACGAATACAAGCCGAGACATTTCGCGACGCTACAATAGAAATTCAACTGATCTCCAACTGGGTGCACCAGGCAGTTTTATAAAAACGAAATCGAAAGCCCATGACGTCTTGGTAGTTGGTAATTTCACATCTCGATGGATTCGCAAACTATTTGTTGAACTCATTTCTGAGCCTATTGCGGGCGTCTTCTGCTCGTCTTGACTCCACTCAGCGACAAGTTGGCTGTGGATGTAATACTAGGTAATTTTACCGATAGTCAATTAGTGTCGTCAACTGAGCATCAGCGGGGAATTCACTGAATTTTTGCTAGCGTTTCACTTTTTTCACTTTGCTTCGGCTTGCGAGTTATTGCCGCATGCTAAGTTGCAGACATTTGTTGAAATAAATTGTCAAATCGGTGTCGACGTTCGCTCCTAATTTATTGGTGGTGATGATGACGACGACGATGAATGTGATGGCGTAACTGTTGCAGTGAGAGACTTCCAAGCGAGACCAGGAGCTGATGGGTCTGCTGGTTGAGTAATAGCCATTTTGATGGTTAAGAAGCGGGGAATTTTCGTAAAGTGCTTCATCTTCTGGGTAAGTTCAATTTGACGCCATGTATGAATGAGTTCAATGTCAGGAGATTAGCCAGAATTTTAGCTGGCCTTGGATGATGGTGGTGGCATGATGGTGACACGCCGCGAAACACAAGTGTCTCATTGCAATTGAATCACCTATTCATCAGTCTGTCAGTTCGTATGCCACCGACGAAGGGCGTCTTTGAAAAAAAACCCATAAAATAGCGGTAATTGAAAACAATTCTCAACATCACCACCCACAATGCGGCGGTGTCTGCTTCCATACTGTCAGCCGAACAAATTGCTACAATTTGCAAATCCCAGTCTCGCACATCAACGATCAGAATCGTTGAAATCCTTGCGAACAAAGGCACACACAATTGATAACAGGGCTGGCTATACACACCGACGTTCGCCTAGATACACAAGTTGCGCCAGATACAATAAGACGCAAATGCAAGAAATCCCCAGCCATTAGCTGTTGCAGTCTGAAGAGTGCCCGTGTTTCCTTCGATTCACGTCCTCCCACCCATCGTGGCTGTAGGTTCGTTCTCCTTCCGGAATTGTTCGTGCGGCTTTGGTGGTAAATTTGCTTCGATTTGTTTCATCGTGACGTGGATACTGAACGAGGCAAAAGGAGCTTGAACTTCACAGGCGGAGACAATCAATACATATGATATCGGTTTGGGCGATAGGAAGAAGAACAAAAGAGATTTCCTCGACAAGGATGTATCCTTTGCATGAATAAGCAGGAGGCGGGCTGAAAAAAGAGGAGAAACAAAAAAAACCCCCGAATTGATTAGTTTGCTCCCATCCATCGCATCAGTTTGCTCATATGTGTGGATGGCGGATACAGTGTACAAGGGAGATAATCACTTCATTTGCCCTTTGAATCGTTCGCTGGATCCTTCGTCTGATGTTTTCGATGTAATTTGTTGGAAGCGAGAATCACTTGCAAATTGCTGGCCAATTATTCAAGCAAATTGAATCAAAACGATTTGTGGGCAGGCAGGCAGGCGGGCGGTCTGTAATCAAACACCAAATGATGTTGATGATGATTGTTACCGATATTCGGGTGAGCAGGAGGAGGAGGAAGGACATGGAATGTACCTTCAATAAATACAAGTCTGACATGTGACATTTCTGTGCAGCCACCACACCGAACACACAGAAAGCTAAAGAATGCTCAGCAGCATCGAATCGAATTTTAATTAACTTTCCCCCGCTAGCATTGCGGCAGGATGTCCCTTTCAGGAATCTGGGCAAAAAACGAAACTATCCCAACAACTGGGTACAAACTTCAATTCGACCGCAGGAACTCATAAGGAATTTTAACGAGCCAAACTCCTGTGATGTGTAAAAACAATTTTACCAAGGTTTTTTTTTTTTTTCTTTCTCCCATCATCCCTAATGTGCCTCTCGGTAGCCACCAAAAACTCATTATGGTCACATTTAGCCTGGCCATCAAATGGCAAATGAAACAATAAAGGGAGGGGGGGGGGGGGGGGGGGGTAACAGCGGACAAAATTCCACAAGTTGACCGAACCCCAAAGTGTCCATCAGGAGATGAGACGAGATATTAACACTAAACGAAAATCTCCTGTTTCACAACGAGGATGATGGCAGCTAAACTATGGTTGGGACTGGGGCGAGGACTGTGTGGCAGATAGGAAATCTGTTGCAAACTCTGTTATTTTTTATTGCATCCTTCGCTCGGAGGGGATTTTTTAAATTAAAATGAAAGGACTTACGGCAGAGAGAAGGGAGGAGACCTGAAATTCGAATGAGGACATTTGTTCTCGTTGTGCTTCCTCACTTTTATTTCTGCCTCTATATCCGTATCCTCATTTTATTTGGATTGAATGCTTAGATTCCACAGAGTGAGTGCATGATGATAAACATGCTTGTTTGTTTACTTCTTTTCAGACGCCAGAGATCAGCGGATGGAAATGGCAGTGAGACAATCGAACCACCCCCACCACCGAGGTTACGTGGACAAAGCACCTACTTGGCGGTAAGTCTAGACATTTATTTTGAATTTATTCTTAAAGGGGAGTTGTAGTTGTATTCACGACACTTTTTCGAGTGAGTGCCCCCTTTTTCAGCCAGTGGGCCGATCCCAGCCAGAGGTCCAATTCCCAGGTACTGGTGGGACTCGTAGCCAGAACTGCTAACCCGTCCCTCTACTCCCAGCCAGAGACTTGAATCCAAGCCAGAAGACTCGTAGCCAGAACTGCTAACCCGTCCCTTTACTCCCAGCCAGAGACTTGAATCCAGGACAGAAGACCGACTTCCAGCCAGTCGCCCCTCTTCTAGCCTGTGGCCCGATTCTCCGGTACTGGTGGGCCTCGCAGCCAGTGACTCATTTTTCCAGGAAGTGTCCAGACTCTCAACCAGTGGCTCGACTCCTAACCATACCTTCTACTCCTATTCAGACCCTTTAATCCAAGCCAGACCAACGACACCCAGCCAATGTCTCCTTTTCCAGCCATTCTCTCGCCAGACCAAGTCCTTACTTATACAGAGACGGTACAAACACATCACATCATATTTTGAGGACATAACTATCTACAGGACTTAGTTTAAGACAAAGGAAGTCATCAGAACCAACTTTCTCCTCGTCGTGTATGAAAATTTCCAATTTATGGTCACCCTGTAAAAAATATCCTACAACCACCGCTTCTTTTGATCATTCTGATGTAGTTCACCCATCCTCTAACCATTTTCATCCACCAACATCCTTCAGAATCCTTGAAATCGCCAAACTCAAAATTTGCACTCTCAGATCAGAAAAAGTCCACCCGTTTCATTTCACATTTTACTGCATTTTTTTCCGCTGAATAGTGTCAATTTCTCAAAAGTCGAATTTCGCGATTGTTCTTCGTCCGATTGATGAAAAGATGATGGGGTTGAGTGTGCGAGAGTGAATGCAGGCTATCCTCATCCTAGTTTTTGGATTTTTTTGCCTTAATCAGCTGAAAAGGGCGATTTTAAATTTTGATGACGTCACGAATCGGTTGGTGAAATTCACATTTTCAGTCGTTACTTCAGCTGGTCTGGCAATGACTTGATCGAATTGCACTGAATTTTTGGAGCTGTCATGCGGAAAGTGTTGCCAGGAGGGGAAATAATGACTGGTTTAGGGTTTTAGTTGGTTTATTGAATTTGTTTAAAGTGTGTTTATGGGTGTCTAGCCGTTTTTTTTTTCAAAAAAAAAATGCAACATTTGTGATAGTCAGCAACGGGAAACATCATTTTCATACTTTGCCGATTAATTATAACTCGTTCAACCTTTTAAACTACGAAGCTGCCTTCTTGAATGCATTTTATTAATTTTCCGTTGAAAAGAAAGAACAATTGAACAATCAGACATGGGGGTTGGGGCTTGGTGGGGTATACTTTCTAATTTTCCCCGAGGTAATTATTTTATAGCGACTTTCAGCAAGACAATAATGGATTTCTTTTGTTGTTTCCATCGCACACAGTTTCTCTTCGCCATCGGTGTGGCCATTAGTTGAGAAAGTGTAGGAAAATCCTTTCATACTCACGTTTGGTCGGGCGAGTTGGGTCATAATGCATTTTCACTTAAATAATACCGTCTCAGCTCTTCAGTGGCGTTCCGTTCCATGGTGGCCGTTCGGTTGCAGCTGCTTTTATTCAGTTTTAGTTGTTTTTTTTTCCATTTTTTCTGTCTCATGTGTCCTTTTTGTTACAGAAATATAAAGAAAAGTTTTTCTCTCCCAAAAAAGGTCCGGAGTCAGAAACGCAGGTGGTTGTGATGGGTGATGAGATGCTTTCGTTGCCCTTTGCATTTCGCAGGTGAGGTGTCATGTACAAAAGATGTGTGTGTGTGTTTCCAAGTAAATTGCAATCCATTTAGACGCGTGGGAGGGGGGGGGGGGGATGAAGTATTTATCTTGGAACTTGCTGGCAAAAGTCCATTCGAATGGATTATCATAAACTTGACACGGAAGAAGGACGAGTACCTTTCCGAGTTGCGATGTTGAACCACCCCTCAATCGTCCTAACATCATTATTGAGATTATGTTGATGTACTTTGATGAGTTCGTACTTAATGCGTACGCCAGACGATTAGTTGCGATTAAGCAGGTGCTTTCAATGATGTTTCCGCAGGATTAGAGTGTATGCCATTGCCACAGCAGGGAAACACGTCACAGAACATCGCTTTAAAATGATTTTCATGCTAGGCGATGGAACATTTTATGAGTGCTTGTGCAAAGTGCTAGTGAATTAAAATTTTATAAGCCCCCCAGGAGTTGTGGGCGATGTTATTAGGGCCTGGGATTGCAGGGTGAGAGATGGGAAGTTAGCTGGGGGGGATGTTCGCAAGTGATTTATGGTTTTTTTGGGGGGGAATACTATATAATCTCACTAAAAATGTGTAGATCCAGGACCTATTTCACACTCGAAACTTGATTAGCATCCTTTCATGTCAATCCTCTGCATACACACGCCTTTCCCCCCACTCACAACTTCATAAGGGGTAACGCTTGTCAGTCACTTAATTTAAGAAATTATTCAAAAAAGACCCATCAACACAACTCATTGAGATTCATCGGGCAAATGAATTTCAAATCTGTGTCCATTCTGTCCCATCATGCAGCAAAGTTATTCATCTGCTCACCCACCGCAACCGCACCCGTTTTTTTTTTAATCCTCAATTTCGTACATGCTCCTAGAAATATGCCTCAAAATAAATCCCAACCGTTGACTTTTGTTTGTATTTAAGGCGTGTTCACGATTATGCCCGACGACGAATTACTTACACATCAAAAACTATGCAAAAATATTAGGGTGCTCAGTGTGGCCCGCCGTTCATCTCGTGTGATGCAGACTTTCAGGAGGGTTCAACACGAATGCCTGGAGTTGGGGTGAAACAAAAAACACAAGAAAAAAGAAAACCGTCAGCTACACCGACCGGAAGGCGTTAGGAAATGAAAATTCAAACAAACGACGCACGGTTGGAATGGAATCTGGTTTCGCTTGGTGTTCTTTTTTGCATATGACTGTTTTTTAATACCTGATGTGGATTGACAAAGCGGTGCTATACCCAAAAATGCTATCTCTCTTCTCTCCCCTCACACACACAAGCCAAGTCCTCTGCCAGTTTGAATGGCAGGATATGTGATTTTGTGAGTTCCTGGTGGGTTTTACCTTTTTTTTTTCTCCTAGGGAAGGGAACAGTAACCTAAGTGCACAATAGATGTTGATTTTAACAGGACTACCGCAGAGAGTTGTTAGAGAATTTCAGCCGTCAGTGGGGCATCGGGTGTGTAGACTCGGCTATTCATCCGGAAGTGCAGTGGTTGTGACTTTTCGAAATCATTCAGCTTCTCTCCCTTGGCTTCTAATTACAGATCAACTTTTCTCGATTCGTGTGGGCGCGTGTGTGTGTGTGTGTGTTTGTGTGCGTGCTTGCTGATAAGAGAGGGAGCAAAAAGGGTAACAATAGAGACCACCAGCTCAGGAAATTGACCTTTTGTTCGTCGACAGTGAATAATGGTGAACAGTGTGGTGGTGCTTTGAATAGGAAATTAGCAAAGACTTATGTACGTGGGGTCTTTATAGCCTTAAAGCGGCTGCTGCTGTGTAGGAATTTGTGCATTGTTAACGAATCACTTTTATGGGTGCTTATGTGTAAGAGAATGAACGATGCACAGTTGAAACACTTGTCATCCTGCAGTGGTAGCCACTCCACCCAAGTCCGGTTTTTGTATGTGTTGCATAGCAAACAAGGTTAAAGTTTTAACGACACCATGTTTGTGTCATTTTGTTTGTTCGATTTGTAAGGTCTTCACCTCCGTCTGTCCTCGTTCGCATCAACTCCCGATGTACGATCCATTAAAGTGGTGCAACTCGTAAATCGCTCAATCCGTTGCGGAAATGTTGTTCGCTAGCATGGCCGGTGTTCTTCACGCAATCATCCCTGCGGACCGATAGCCTCCATTAAGTGCACGTTAAAATGTAAATTTAATTAAAAGTTTTTCACTCGCCACACTACCTGATCGTTTAGTGGCGGCAGCCGTAGCATAAATCTTCGTCCCCGTCCGTGCGGACCAAGAGGGCGGCGACCAAGGCGAACTGTGGCGTTGTACAGTGAAAGGATTCATCGTCAGATCGCTTGCAACCCTGAACACACAGTACAGCAGCCGGCGCCTGGTCTTAATTCGCAAATTAAATTTCAATAAATTATAGCTGCGACTTGGTGTTTTATCTCGCCTCGTCTCTCTTAACTAGACTCCGCTGTCGTTTCGCCAGCATCATCATGAGTGAGTCCCAGCGAAACTGGCTCGCCAACGCAAAAACCGATTGGCTGGGGTGCTCTACTGAGACTGACCCATGACTCTGATCCGATCGTCAGTTGGTAATCCAAACCTTTCGCTTTTGGCGATCGCCTCGGTTCGAGTGGGGAGGTGATAGCCATTCGCCAGGGGTTCTACGGGGCTTCGTTGCCTTTGTGCACACCGTGATCATGATGATTTCTGTTTTTTTTTTTCTACCGATGATTGTTGTACCCGGGGAGGGTAATGAAACGATTTGTTTACTGGATCCTGATGTGGGGATAATCATTTTGAAATATCACACGCCTTAAGATAGAAGCCGACAACTTTGGCGGGAGCCGCGGTCCAACTGCAACTGCAGCTAATGTTGGATCCGATGACTGCTCGAGGATGAGGTGGGGTGGACGATCAAGATATGGTGAATAGATTCATCTCTGGTGTGTGTGTGTTTCTTTTTGTTTGCCTTGGCTTGGGCTTGGGCTTGGTTTGTGCTGGGGAGAGATAAAGAGAAGGCGTCTGGTATTTAGTTGTCAGAAATGTAATATTAACGCAAATAGCCTTGGGGATGGAGCAAATTACTTCGAGTTTGCAAGTTTCAATGCATCAGGATGCGCATTGTATGGTAGTTGAAGATCGCCTATAGGAGCTATCTGCTTCCACTTGTGATTTATGGCAAATTGAGTTGAAGTTCTTGAAGGAAAGGGCGGATGAGACTGTGCTTGTTGGGAAGGTATCCAATTTGCATCTGTTAATCGGGTGGATAATGAAACATGTCTGTCTGTCTGTTGTAGTACATATATATGCGAAGATTCCCACTCTGCCTCTAGCTTTTCATCTATTCTAGAAGTTCTTCTCCTCCCAGTCACCTTACTACTAGCCAGAGCTCTTAATCTAATCCCTCTTCAAGCCAGTTACCCGACGCCCAGCTAATGTTCCCATTTCCAGGAAGTGGCCTGACTCGCAGCCAATGTCTCGACTCCCATCCAGTTGCTGTAGCTGACCCAGAGACTTACAGAGACCGACACCAAGCCAGTGACCCCTTTTCCAGCTTATGGCCCGATTCCCAGGTACTGGTAGGACTCGCAGCCTGTGACTCCTTTTCTAGGAAATTTTTCAGACTCCCAGCCAATGTCTCGACTCCCATCCAGTAGCTCTGGCTGGCCTAGAGTCTTCAATTCGAGCCAGACGACCGACACCGATTCCCAGGCAGTGGCTCCTTATTCAGCCTTCTGGCCTTCTTTCAGCATTGACCCGATTCCCAGGCAGAGGCTCCTTTTCCAGGGAGTGTCCAGACTCCTAGCTGGTCGCTCGACTCCCACCCAGTCCATCTACACATACACCGAGGCTTGAAACCAAGCAAGAAGACCGACATCCAGCCAGTCGCCTCTCTTCCAGCCAGTGGCCCGATTCTGGTCCGACTCGACGCCGGTAACTCCTTTTCTAGGAAGTGTCCGGACTCCCAACCAATGGGTCGACTCCGAATCAGTCCCTCTACTTCCAGCCAGAGGCTTGAATCCAAGCAAGAAGACACCCAGTCATTGCCCCCTTTTCCAGCCATTATCGAGTGCTTACAGACAAAACTAGGACTCGACCAGTGCCCTAGGACTTATACAGAGAGAGTCCAAACACATCGCAGCATATTTTGACGACTTAACCATCCACTTAACTGAGTTTAAGACAAAGGAAGTCATCAGGACCAACTTCCTCCTCGTCGTGTATGGAAATTTCCAATTTATGGTCACCCTGTGCAAAATATCCACAAACCACCGCTTCTCTTGGTCATTCTGATGTAGTTCACCCATACTCTAGCCATTCTCATCCACCAACATCCTTCAGAATCCTTGAAATGGCCAAAATCAAAATTTGCACTCTCAGACCAGAAAAAGTCCACTCGTTTCATTTCACATTTTACTGCATTTTTTCCGCTGAAAAGTGTCAATTTCTCAAAAGTCGAATTTCGCGATTGTTCTTCGTCCGATTGATGAAAATATAATGGGGCTGAGTGTGGGTGAGTGAATGCAGGCTATCCTCATTCCAGTTTTTGTATTTTTTGGCCGCAATCGGTTGAAAAGGGTGATTTTTAATTTTAATGACGTCACGAATTACAAATTGTTCAGCCATTTCTTCAGCTAGTCTGGCAATGCCTTGATGGATTTGAACTAGATTTTTGGAGATGTGAAGAGGGCGGATTGGTGATATTTTATTTAATTAAGGAAATTGTTTAAATTTTATGGAATTTGGTGAAAATTTGGTATGTGGATTGGGTAGGAGTTGGGAGGGCTTACAATTTGCATCTGTTCATCGGGTTCATGACGATGTCTGTCTACAGTATCAAGACGAAGCGCAGATTCCCACAACAAAGAGTATTCACATGGCTTACTTAGTGTTCACTGCTCATAACAAGGAGCCTCGAATTAAGCTAACTAACCGCAATCATCTCTATAGCATTCCAGTGGTCCATTCTAGGCCATTCGCCCGGAGAGCTTGCATAATCTCCTCCTCCAAACGCACACTGATTCTAATGCACATCATCGTCGTTGACACTCCTTCACCCCGCACAAATATATCATCATCACTTCAGTTGCCTCCACACGCAATTGAAAGGAATTTCTGTGATAATTCCTCTTTACAAGGCTCACAGTAACGTCACATCCACTCTGAAGGCCACACACAGCAAATGTTACAATTGAATATGAATACGCCTCCGCCAGCGGGAGGAACGTGCAATTGCAATTGTATCCATCCAACATCTCCGCTTTGGGATCCATATGAAAAACAATGTGCAACCGGACTGATAAATTAAAACAAATGAAATTCACATACACACAACACTTAAGCCGTCAGCCATCAGCCGTATTGCGAGTGTAAACCTCTTCAATCATGAGAACCATACGCAAAGTGTCGGCGGGTCTTCCATTTGGTGGTCGACTAGGCCAGCCAAGACGATGACACTCGTGTTATGTTGTTAATGAGCGATGGAATCTGAGAAGGGAGCGACGGAAACAGAGAGAGTTTGCCCTAGTTTCAGATGCAAGGCGTCAAATTGTCGCAAATTAGTTGTGATAAGACGCAATCAGACACCGATGGATTTTTTGTGAATTTAGGGTCATTGGGCACCGAGTGGGAATGGGTCAAATGAGTCAGCTCACTTCGCTTGGAGGGGACTGGGTATAGAGTCTGTCATTAAATATCGAATTCAGTGGCATCAGTGCACACAGCCATTTCTAATTAGAATGTGTGTGTGTGTGTGTGTGTGATTACCTCCAGTGATAGCATGCATGCATGTATCATTAGTCTTTCGTCTTCCTCGTCTTCGTTTGATGTCACACAATCGCTGATCGTTTCTCCTATTGGACCGTTAAACTCGTATTCCGTTTCCTCGGTTCTCTGTACACCGCTGAGTCAGTCTCGTTTCCTTCCTTCACGATGCACTCAGATATGCAGTCATCACAGCCAATTATAGGAGTCCTCTAATTCAGTCATTAATCACGATCTACCGGTAGTACAGATGTGGCTGGTATCCAAGCAATTGAAGAGTGTATCGCCAATCCAATCCAATTATGACGATTTAATTGATCGTAAACATTATGAATTAATCCACCTCGATTCCCGGAAAAACATCGTTAAATGTCATCTCATTCCGCTGCAGAGTTGGTTCCGTAGATTGCATCAAACCACCACCACCAGCACCACGTCACGATGATCAAAATCGAAAGATATCCGCTCGAAGGAGAGAGGTGAAAATCAGATTGATTTTCAGTTCAGTGCAGATGCAGAGATATTATACCCATACACCCGGTCAGGCTTATTACGAGCGCGCCTCGCGTCGTTCACACCACGTGGGTGAACTGGATTCTCGGCTGAGGCTGCAGAGGCAGCAGCATCTTCGGATTCAGTCCAATGACGGCGGCGCGGCCTGAGGTATGGGGGAGGCGGCTTATGGCGGTGGCGGCGACATGGCGACGACGATCATGGTGGTGATGGTAATTTTCCGAATTTATATATGCGCATGCGCAAACGCGAACAAACGCATCCACATTGTGGCTGAGCGGCTGCTTCGTACCGCTGCCTGTACAGACATTGAAGGAGGCATCTGTGGCGGTGGAGAAGGGTGGCGGAGGAGGAGGTGGAGGAGCATGCAGCATAAGGTTCGATGGCTGATTAATGAAATGCATACGAGATGAGTGCTGCACTGCGTAAACGTGGGCTTGAGAGAAGAAGAGAACAACGACGATGAGGTGTGATGCATAATGCATCACGTATCTGCTTGTATCTCTTTGGCTGTGGATACACTGTATTTGTGCATCTTTTATTATCTCGGGCTCATCTGAGGGGATATCTCTGGGGAGATACACTCTTAATCCTCTCGGACCGGAACGGGCCTGACTGACGTGGCAGCGCCAGTTAAATTATCTTTGATTTGATTGAAGAGCGACTTCATTTTCGACGATGGTTTTGTCACATTTGATTAGAGGTCGATGGATGAGTCAGAAGTTCACCTTTGCAGTGTCCTCCAGGTGAGAGACCATGTTTTTGATTCAATTCCCCATCGTATGGCTTCCCCTGGTGAATCCACAAAAGTTGATTGAAACCACCACCGTTGCCGTTAGGTGGGCAGATACTGCTGCGACGGTGATTACCACCGTTGTCGCTTGAGTCGCACATTTGCATTCGAAACGCATTAAGAGAGGCACAAAAATGAAATTCAGTCATTTCGCTGGAATCATCGCCACCGCCTTCACTATCGTCGTCGCGTTTGCCTTTGGTAATCCCTGTAACGAAGCCCGTAATTAAAACCGCTGTTCGCCGCTCCCCGCCACTGCAGTGTCCCTAGCAGAGGCGAGTAGGATTGAAACGGTTTTTTTTTTTGTCTGTAGCTTGTCGTGTGTCTCTTTGAACTGTCACTGTCAGGCTGGAAGAACAGAGAACAAAAAACACACACCTACCGAAACGACGAAGATAACCCTGCCCTGGCTCTGTCGCATGCATTCCACTGCGGACTTGTTCACGTGCGAATTAATGCCAGTGCGGTGGTGGACACTGGACGGGAATTGTGTACACCAAACCCAACCAATCCAGTCTGTAATTAGAGAGATCTTTTCCAAATTGAATTCTCTTATCGTCGACCTTTCTCCCGGCTAAGTGCACTGCACACCATCGCCACCATTCTCAGCTGCATGAGAATTTTCCCAATCGCCAGCTCCTCGCGAGTTTCTTCAACTTCAACTTCAATTTGCATAAACATAATTTTCATATTAACCCCGTGAGCCGTGCGAGGGGAAGTGACTGCTGCTGCTGCTGCTGCAGTTGTAGCGATTGCAAAGATTGCCAATTCATTGTGGGAAAAAAAAATAACAGAAAACAAAACAACTTGAAATGCAGTTTCACTGCACGCTGTTAAGGCGTTATTTGTATGAAACTCTAAGAGTTCCATTTGTTTTCCTAGATGTTGTACCTGCCTCTTGCGCAAGTGGCTGCAAAGTGAGCCGCTGAGTGAGTCATTTGTTTGTTAAGCTTCAACCTCTTCTAGTGTTTAATAATAATCAGTCTAGACTTAAGGTGCTGCTTGACATTTGGCCGTTTTCAGTTGCTTCGGTTAATGGCGCACAATGTTGAGGAAGTTAAAGCATCGGGAATCGTTCCCCAATCGCTTTTCAACTGTCACTGAACCCCCTCAACTCTGATTCATCGTCAGTCGGCAAATCCAGATTCATTAGGCGCAGCAAAGGAGAAATAAAATGATTAAAAAAAATTAGAACCAGCATTAATTATTCGCAAGTGGATGTAGTTCCCGACCAGACTAGACAGACATCGCTGAAGTAGTTACTCTCTGAAGCTCTCCACTCACAGCCTCTGCCTCCGCAAAGGACAATCAACTCAGAAGTCTCCTGTATACCCTCTCCTGTGCGGTTGTCTGCCAACTATACTCAGTGGCTCAGCAGCGGTGAATCGTCAAAAATAAATGAAAAATCCTTTCCTGCATTCGGTTGACGGAATCAGTTGCCGTGAGGCTTCGCTGCAAAATTGTTGCATTTCATTCGCGGTTGGATCCATGCCACCTATCACGAAGTTGCATAACATAAATGGATGTCTGAGCGGTTGGTTGTTGGAAGTGAATAAACGAGGAGGAAATGCGCCTTCTCTGTGAATGGGGGATGACGTATCGAAAATCGAAAAAAAGACATTGTATGGAAATCGTAGTGTGCAGCATCAGATGTGAGGAGTGAGTGGGGTGGGAGGGTGGTAGAGATCAGATCAGAGGGCAGTAAGCGAATAAGGAAGGACCTTCCCCTCAGTGAGTGGGGCAATACTGTGTTCCGACTTTCAGCCAGTGGTCATTACTCCTTCTACTGGTCTAAGCGTCTTTCCATGCTGAATCTATCGCGACCGCATCTAAAACAAGCGAACCGTTTCCGAGATATGGCCGATTTAGTAAAATAAACCACTTCGGGTCAACCATTTCAGGTCACATTCTCCTACATTTTTGCCTACTTTCTACTGATCGCAGCGGCATGGTTATCGCTCGCATACCGCCCCCACAACGCTCCGCCAAACCGCCCCTCATGAAGCCACCAAAATGCAGCCCAAATACCACTTCGCTTGCGTGCCAAATCTCACCACTTTCTGTTCAAGTTGTTTTCGAGAAATTCGCGATGCGAGAAAATCCAATTTTTTCATACAAACCCCAGCTGGGACACCGGGCCACCAGAAATTTCAGGATTTTTGGTCAACTTCGCTTGCTTATATCTGGAAAAGGGAGCATCGTAGGACAAAATGACTTAGGCCAATGTTGTAGCTTGTTACGTGATCTAGAGGATGGTGTAGAAAAATGGACAAATTTACCGTTATTTCTGTCTTTTTTCAGTTATATTCCTTATTGTTTGAAAAGCCGTACACAAATAACCGTCAACTGATCCTGTAATAGTTTCCATCCTCTACTCGAAGGTGTAAGCTACAAAATCGTCCTTGACCATTTTACTGTAGGATCCACCGTTACCAAGATATACACAATCAAAAGTGACGTTAAATACCATCCGGACTCCTACTTTTGTCCAAATTCGGATATCTCGAAAACGGTGGATCGTATGACAAAATGACCAAGAACGATGTTGTAGCTTGTGACTTGATCTAGTTGATCGACTTGGAATAATGACAAATTTACCTTTGTTTCTATGTAATTTTGAAAGGATAAGGAAGTCCTTTGAAAATCTCCCCCAAATAACGGTACATTTTTGCAGTTTAAATTTCCATCGTCTAGTTCAAGGTGTAAGCTACAAAATCGCTCTTGACCATTTTGCTGTAGGACACACCGTTCTCGAGATATAAGCAATCAAAGTTGGCCAAAAATCCGCAGACCCCCTGCTGAAATTTCTGGTCGCCTGGTGTCCCAGCAGAATTTTTCGTTGAAAATGGGCTTTTTTCGCACCCGTGTTGAGCAGCGGCAATCTGCTCTGGCTATCTCGAGAACGATGCGTCCAACAGCAAAATGACCAAGAACGATGTTGTAGCTTATGACTTCGTCTTGGGGGTGGACTTGGAAAAATGACCAATTTACAGTTATTTCTGTCAAAGGACATTGCGGCAGCAAACCGTGTTTCTGTGGCGTGAAATATACAGGTTTCCATAGCGTGAAGCATACCGCCGAGCATACTGCCGTGATAGACCAATATTTTCTCGACTGAATTATTCACACAGCCATTCAGTTGAACTTCACCCTTCAGTGGGCGCAGTGTCGTCCTCAAAGCATTCTCCATCGCTGCTTAACCGACCCGTTTACGACCTACCTTCACACGCACCCTACCCAGGCTCGATTCCCTGTATCTATGACATGAAGCAAAAACTGTCATTATGGAGTGAATTAATAGCCGGTGTAATTTTTCCGTGACGCCTCATCAGCATCACCTCGGTCGAGTCTTGGATGCCTATGCAGACAAAAATAGAAAGCTCCAAGATGCAATGGAAGACGATGATGAGGATGACGGTGATGGCGCGACAATAACTGCACGCTGCACCTCCAAAGAACTGCGACAAAAATAGTCGTGTTGTGTCACGCGAGAGAGAGGACTGCGTTCAACAAAACGATGTCAAAACTCACTCCCACCGCTCTTCCTCGCCATCGTCATCGTCATCACTGTCGGCTATTCCTTCCTGATATCGCCAATGAACCTGAACCTCATCGGTGTTGAGGCTGGCACTCGTACCATCAGAAGCCGCAGCCACAGCCGCAGCCGCACAGCCACTGCTAAACTTCTCTGTCACTCTCGATTGCAGCAATCCATGCGGGTCGGTTCTAGTTAAGGCACACAGTGCAGCATTCTATAAATAGTCGTCACCTTGCTTGAGGTTCCATGCCATGGTATGGTTGCGTCTTTTTGGTCTGGAGTTTCCATAATCAGTAGCGCGGCATCGCACATAGCCTTGTGTAGTCGCAGTCGTTGTCGTAGTCGGTCGCCTAGTTGTGACGATGTTGTATGGCTACAAGAGGCGGCGTAGATCGCCAAAAGTATCTGCAAGAACCATCGATATCGTTCGTCGCGTATATTACAGTGACTTCCCCGTAGCGTCGTCTCCTTCAGTTTTTGTGTCGTGCCGAGATGCACTGAAAAGCGAGCGAACAGAGCGCTCCCCAAATTGGGAAAGGAAAACGAAACTTATTCGGAAACAGGGACACGACGACGATAGGAGTAGTTGAACGTTGAGCTGTACCCAGTCGAACTCGAACGAGACTCTGGAATGTAAACATTTTCTTTCATTTTTCTTTTTGGTGTGGAGTGTCTATCTTTGCCACTGTGTGCCCGTACACACAAAGACCATGTGACTCGGCGCTAAAATAAACCAGGACCGCATTGTTCGCTGATGCTATGCTGGCTTCTGGGGGATTTAAAGGATTCCCGTAGGAGAGGATCGTGGTGCTTTTACTTTCCGTGCGCAAAGAAGGTGAAAACGTGGTTGCACTTTAAATTAGCACATGTGCGCCTCGCACGGCATCGGACATTGCATGCTGGCATGCATGCGCATCACAGATCATATCGTTCATACATGTGAGTCAGATATTTTTGTGAGTGTGCAACGAGCAAGGGGGGTATATGCATCCAGACACAATAATGGTCTGGGGTCCCGGGCGCATCTGCCGCTATCGGTGGCGAATGCAACGCGCATTGGCGTTCTGGCATGGAATGTCGTGACATAAGGATAATTAGTTTCGTTGTGAAGATCATCGGGTGGGTAGTCACCTGATAATATTGTGGAGAGTATGCAAGAAGGACCGCGTGAGTGTTTTACGAGTGTGAGTCAGCACACACTGTGTGGGGAGCGAGGGGGACGTGTTGGCAATTAGTGTGTGCATTAGCATGGTTGCATACATTGTGGACTGGACTGGAGTACAGCACGGCAAGGTGTTCCCTCTACCTGGGGGCTACTGCTTGTTCCCTTTTCTCGCATCCTTCTCAAGGGACGACTGCAACACTTTTCCTTTTATCCGATCGGGTTTCCCTTCTTCTTCAAACATCGGCCATTGGCCTGACCCGCATTACCATTACCCCCTATCCCCCTCAATTTGTTTCACGGACACGATCTTCACCTTGTGAGCACGGCTATTCACACTCTAGTACCATCTTGTCAGGTCTCACTGCGAAAGAGCGACATTATCGCTGTCCTCGATCGATCTTCAGTCGAAAACGAGCAATTTACACTCATCTGGCGTGCACACGATCCCCACCATCCACCACCACTTCACACAATCATTCTCCATCACAACACCGATCATGGCCATCATCTACACCGCTGTACACGGACAATTGACAAACGACCGAGAGTGTACCCTCCCCCCTTCGGAATATTTTAATTCTATGCCACAACAGCTATTCAGAGAGAGAGAGAGGAGTGGATCGAAGGAGCTTTCGACCGGTATCCAAGCAACCGACCAACCAGCTAGTGAATCACCCAAGAGAGCGACGGACCCACGAAAAGTGCAATTTATGTCCTAATGTCAGAGCACAACGACCATCTGTCAAATGGTGCTAATGCGATCGTTTGTTCCACCTTTTATCTTGGTCTGTTGGCTGCGCGAGACGGAGAGTCACGCAGGAACGTGCACTGGCCGCAAGGCTTCAGCGCCCAGCGCTGAGAATGAGACCTCGAGAGGAAGTCATCGCTAAATTGTGATGGAACGGAGGCATTTGCATCGCAATTTATTAGAACAGCCGTTGCACGCTGTGCACTGTCTCTCTCGCTCTCCTCTCACAGATCCTCCGTAAGCTGCTTAGCGTGCACATAGAGAACTGGAATCTGGACTGGGAGCAAATGACCATTGGACAAAAACGATGTACAACACGCGTGGAGATTATGCAAATTAATTGCAGCATCGCTGCCAATTTGCCGCGCACGGATCACATGTGTAAGGAGACAAGGATTATTGACTGCTAGCCAGATAGTCATGTGCGGCGAGCGCTGATGACTGAGTGAGTCCTTTGCAGTGCGATCAATCATGGGCTCGTTGAATGACATCGCCAGGTGGCGAGCAGATTTTCCTCGTCCGCGTCTAAGAGGCTCTCTCTGAGTCTGACTCTGACTCTCGTGATAGAGAGATCTTTCCGTGGAACCGCGAGCCGTGCGCCGTTGGGTCAGATCCAGTGATGGTAGTGGCGCGATGGACGATGGACAGTCGGGCGCAGTTTGGCTGGCGAACGAAAACATATTTTTTTGAGTTATGAAGCTGTTTTGTTGGATCGCCGTTGATAGGTGGTGGAGTCTGGCTGGCACACTTTACCGACTGTACACCACACTCGTGGTCGTGGCGCAGCGGTGTGAATATCATTTGACTGCATCTGTGCACGCTGAGCCTGCAAAGAGAAGTGGTAATTTATGAAGTATCCAACGGATTTATGGCTCGTGGTGTTTTATTGTTTTCGCAGTTAGGTTCGTTATCGGGATTTTCCGATCGCTTCTGACCAGGTTGCGAGTGGATATTCGAAAGGAGGAAACCTCTAGTCACTTAATAGATCTCTTAAATGGTTACATTTGGCCTTCTTGGGGGAGGGTAGCCGCAACAAAAAAAAAAAAAACACTCGAGGGTGAGGCGAGGTTTGCCGTTGTGGGCACCGAGAGACGATGAAAGGTGAACTGGTTTGGGCTGCCTTAATTGTTCGGCAAGGGGAGTCAGACGGAACTGGGTGTGGTCTGGTCCGAGGGAATGTACTAATTACAGGGCTTGGGTTAGTCAGTTTGACAAACTCAGCTGTTTTTTTCCCCCAGTTTTGCTCACAATTTCTTCGATCAGCAAGATCGATAGAGCAACGATAATGCGGACTCCGAATGGCAACCACAATCTGGCGCATCAGCACTCGGTTAGTTAGGCCTGCACAGTCATTACGCGGTTTTTAACCTCTAAGCCAGCGCACAGCAGCAACGGACATACCGACCGCATCCAATCCGACAAGAAACAGAAAAAAAAATGCATTCGTTAATCCATACCCACATGGTGGAACCTAGCGAATATGCCTCCAACTGCTGCACAAGTGCATGAGCATTGAACCGTGAACGAAACGCGGAGGAAAACACTATAAAGTGCAACTTTGAGCAGCAGCAGCAACAGCAGCCGAACGACAAGAGCGCCAGATACTCTCCACTTTACGACTCCAGAGCCCAGACTCTAGAGCGTGCAGTAGTTTTGCATGCATGCAATCGCGATGACGAGTGCATAAAGTCTACACTCGCAATAAATTCGAAGCTCACAGATACGGGCCGGGCACTCCGCGCTCCGCACACACACACATACCCTGGGTGCATGTGTTGGAATAGATAAGCAGGGCCGCCTCGCGAATGATAGACTGAGAGAGAGACATAGAGAGCGACGGTGGAACCAGCGCGAGCAGCGAACAGAAACCAAAAAGGCAGTGAAGAGAAAATAAGGGAAAAAAAGCAAACACCGGCTTTATTGTTTGCAGATTGTGGCGAGAGGCGACTGGTGGTGGCCGCCCTTCGCCGCACCATGCCATGCTGTGCCGTGACGTGCCGTGCCGTTTGTTGTGTGTTGTTGGACGCAGCAGGTTCGATGTCGACGTTGAATGTTGTTGTTTGTCTGACTCGATCGTAGGCACACCGCACACTCGCGCTCGTGCACACTCTACAACAACGACGGCCACTAACTACGAATACGAAGCGAAGCGAAGGCTGGTAGGCCTCCCCATAGCATTGCGTTATGGATTTATGTTGCCGCAGTCTTTCAGTTGCTTCCCAGCGTATTTGTCGGTGAGGAATCGCGCAATTTCGCGAAGCTCGGTTTGCGAATTGTTGGTGCTCTTCTGGTTCGTTTTTTTTTCTTCTTTTTTTTTTTTTTTGTTAACGACGACAACAACGGCGTTTTTTTTTCTCGCGAGTGTTTTGAGATTTGCTGTTTTTTTTCGTTATTTATGAATTGAATTGAATTTCCTTATTGGCGATGGGGATTCTGGACTCGGCTCTCTGAGTTCGGAAGCTCTTAAGTTAGTTAAGTGTCTCTGCCGAGTGGAGTTGAGTTCCTCGTGCGCTTTCTGTCGTTGTCACGGTGACGACGGTTACGGCCGCATGGTGATCTTCGGTAGAGTGTGCCCTGTGCGTTCGATTTGTGTATACTGTGAGTTCACCACCAGCTCCTTGTGAATCGGTTGGATTGTGTTTCTCCCCCTCCACCCGTTGTCTAGATACAAAAATTGTGAAGTTCAAGGTTTGTGGATAAAAAGTGCATAAAGCATGCCAATATTTGTGCTTCTACCTGTGTGCTTGCTAGAGGTAGATCCCCTCCCCAGTGAATCAGTGTTCTCCCGACACCATTTAGATCGTGTCCCGAGATGGTGTGTGTGTTACGTCATAATCACCGCACTTTTGGATATCTAACAAGCAAACACATCATCAAAAGCAAGCAAGCAACAGGCAGAGTCAGGCAGCAGTAGTTACAGCAGCAAGCAGCAGCAGCAGCATCATCAGCCGTCAACAGTGAACAGCATTTCGGGCAGCAAAAGAGACAAAGGATTAAGTCACCGCGAATGTGGATACTCGTCGTACAATCTAATGGATACATCGATTGTGTTCTTTGTGTATCTCTTTCGTCTGATCTTTTTCTGTGTTTTTTTTTTTTTTTTGGCAAAAAGTGTGTGTGTCTAGCTGTAGAGTTCATTTCACGCTAATTATTGACCCCATGCAGGGGACAGCAGAGTCCTCCACCACACGTGGAGGCGACTGTGTGCCGCCTTTCTGATGATCTGCGACAGATTCCGGTTGTTGTGGACAAATGAGTGCATGTCCCCATGGCCTGGCTCCCTCTGGCTGATGGATTCGCAGTGAACTTCTGTCGGACTATGTTAATTCTAAACGAGCTAATAATTCATCTTGTGATTAGGTTGTTCATCTCTCTGTGAATGATATGTTTTTGCCTTCTGGTCCTACTTCGGGGAGGAGGAAGCTTTGGCCATTTGGAGAATTTCACGAAATTAAATACAAGAAAAAAAGAAAAAAACCAAGCCAATCAAGCGACCAACTGGCATTGAAGCCGGATTTTATGATGAAATAGAACGTGTTTCTGCCTAGAGAGACCTGGCCAATTTTCACTGCTCAACTTTAGCGGACTTTTGTAGGACTTTAACCTCGCGGGCCAGTTGGATTTTAATGTCTATCTATCAGTTATTTTAATTGCTTTTGCTCAAGACAATAGGCCAGAGATAGAGGTGATCGCGAAGAGAGAGAGAGAGAGGGAGATGAAGCAGAAAACCAGACTGACCTTTGAAGTTATCCTGACAGCAAGATTGTTGCCACATTCGATGGCAATTCAGTTTAAATCAGAAATGCCATAATTTAGTGTGTCCCTTGCGCTTCGTTGGAGTCATAATCTGGGCGTGTCGATGAAACCTCTGCGCCTCATTAAGATTCCATTCAACTTGGCCTGCCAGCCAGCCAGCCAGTTCGTTGGTGTCCGAACGACCGAACGAACAAACACCATGCACCAGTTTCTGCGTGAAAAAAAATAAAAAATAAAGCAGAACAACTCTTATTTATCACCTGAACTGGACGCGATTCAATTAACCGCATCGGCAGGGGTCTGCGCCGACTGTGGGGGCCATGGTGTAGGCAAGTAATTTGCAATCGGCTTGTTTGGGGGCCATTCTGAAGCGGGTCATTCGGTCGTGTGGTTACTTATCTGCTCTCTGGTGTCTTAATTGAAGGAGAAATTAACTGTGACGATGAGAGATGATGAGACTGAGACACAGAGACGTCCTTATCTTTCACACATTTTCAGGTGCACTTCAGATAACGAGAAAGAAAGTGAGATGCCTCCGATTGAGTCACACTGTGCATTCACATGACCCACAAAATGGGACACGGCAGACTCCTCTGAAATCAGCTCGTTTAACATTGTCGCTACATAGCGACGTTAAGTGATCAATAAACAACGCACACAATCGCGGCAAAGTTTGAAATTCGAGAAAGCAACTGCGCTGCAGATAGACACAGGCAGATAGTAGGTATTCCTCGTTCGTTTCGTTCGCTATTTCCGATGGCGGCTTGATGTACGGGCCCGATCGTTTATGCAAATTCCCAGCGTCGCTGTGCCGTTTGTCAGATTGGAAAAAGATTTGCTCTGATGCTCATTAAATGGCTACCAAGTCCGGATAGTCGGATGTGTGGGCGTGGATGTGGCCAGGTCTCTTACTCACCGTGATTAACTTGCTTTTTTCGGTTCAAACTGTCGTGTATTACGAGAAATTTGATATGCTACAGTCGCTGCTGCCGATCGAGTTTGTCATTGATCTCTGCTGCTGCTGGTCGATAGGGTTTTGCTTCGTTTTCGGTCCAATGAAAGTCGAAGTGTGTCCGTTTTTTTTCCTCCATGACAGGTTCATGCGCGGCCGTGACAAGTGGCTCTCTGGGTCTGGTTATATGGCTCCGGCTCAGTTGTGGTGTGTGACATAATCTATCGAAATTGCTCGCTTGGCCAGCTTGGTGGGTTAGGTTTTCTTTTTTTCATCGGTTGTTTTGTGTTTATTATTTTTGTTTGCGAAGCTTATCGGCCTGCGGTTTGTTTGTTTTGTTAAATAAATGCTAATCGAGAGATGTTTGACTGAGGTTACATGTGTTTTCTCTGAAATGGGGCGACTTAGGGAAACTGGGCTGTGAAAACATTGCTCTCGGCTATAACAGCTGCAGCGGGTGTGAAATCTGATTGGGAAAGAGTTTTGTGCACGCCGGAGGTTAGTTAGTTAGTCAGCGGCGTTAAAGACTGCATATCTGATGAGGTATTTGACATTCAAATGGGAATGGGAATGGGGAGCCTGAGAGAGTTGTCTTCTGGTTAATCGAGAATGTTAATTGGTGATCTGTTTGGAATCTGTGACGAATTTTGATTAGGTGACACAACTATTAGGTTTCACATGCACGAACATGATTCGTGTGTAGAAGGCCTCGTTTTTTGGTCTGGCATTCAATTTCATTTATCTGCCCGATAGATGGTCGACTGTGTGACTAAGTAGGGAGAGAGGCAGTGATCGTTACTTTCTGCTCTTGAGGGTTTAACGATCGGTGATTAATCCTAAAGTATTGCTGCTTGTCTACAATCGGTGGGTATTGCTCATACGCTTTGGAATTTTCGATCATTGAGTGGCGAGTAAATCGTAAAACGTGCTGGTTGTAGTTGTAGCCCTTCTGTTTATTAGTCGGTGGTTTATTATTATTTTTTTATATTTTTTCCTGATCGTTGATCGGAGGCTTCTGATTGATCGGTGACCATCATGGGGATCTTTAAGGTCACCTCTTGTGACACCGATCATCTTACGAAAGGCGAGTGCTTTGGAGCTTCTACACCATGACGCATTGTGTCGATGAATTTCACATTTTTTCGTTTACCTTTCCGTCATAAATTTGACGCACAATCAAGTCCCGTGTGTGCACTCTGTCTGCGTCGCATTTTTATCGAAAAAAGGGCCTCCACTCCACGGCAGATCAGATAAGGACAGCCGGTCGGTCGGTCGGTTTTTCTGAACCTACCTCAATTTGAAAGAGAATGTTTACAAAATGTGCCTACTGAACTGAACGCACTGATAAGGGTCCTCTCCGCACACACAATTAGCCAAAAAGAAGGGAAAACGACGTTCATGCGCATTGCACTGGAATCGATACGAAAGCAGTGATAGCGATTGCTCAAAGTAAACACGATGATAAGCAGGCGAATGAAATGAAAAAGAGGAGGACACATCACATGTGTTTATTTGAGAGGTCTATCCCCTTATCTCGTGTTCAGTCTGCTGCTCGTTTCGGGGGTACAATGACGCACTGATATGCAACGCTGTTCGCTGCACAAACCTCCAGATCATTGGGAAGGGCTTGGCAGCATGTGTGGGTGGCATGTGGGAGATGTAATGGCAAGCAAGGAGGAAATCGAAGGCTCGGTCGGAAGGTTGTTAATTCTAAGAACTTAATCACACCAATTGTGCTTTGCAGTATCCGGTATATGCATGCTCTCTGAATGACGGTTCATTACTTCGCCCTCTTTTTCAGTTTGCGCCACACATTAAGGGTGAGGTCCATAGAATTGGTAATTTGTTGAGCAAATTCCTAGTCATTCTCCATCGGGAAAACGAGCAAAATTTATTTCAAGATCATTTCTCATTCGGTTGCTGACGCCGCCCAAGGACGTTGACTGAACAGGTTGTTACCCGTGTTTTGCCCCCGTCGAACCAGTAGAATGGGATCATCCACTCCAGTCTAGGGACAACTTTCAGTAGAAACTCTTTTGCGAATAAATTTCTCAAAAAAACAAAAAAAAAAAAAAAAAAAACCCGCTCGACTTACCTATGATCGCACACCAAACAAAGGAAAAACTCGCTGTTTCCTTTCACAGCCCTCTTCAGATGGCCGGCGTGCGGCGCAGTTCTATTCTCTACCAATTCACTTGGCCGGTCGGCTATTTTTATCATTCCCATTTCGAGAATCGCAGCAAGAACGAATGAACGAACATCACAAACACACGCATACACTAGCAATGGGGGAAGGGGGGGGAAATCTTATCCGATGCGTTCCGAAGAACTCTGCAACATGCCCGCGAAACCAGTAGCCAGTCGGACGGAAATTTTTTATCAGAAAGTGAAACCCTTTTTAGTTGCCGTGCGGCTAGTGGTTGGAGTTTATTCGTTCGTTCCATCATTTCATTGTTGTGCAGAAGGGCCCTCTTCATCGTCCTCCCCAGTGATTGCGCTGCTGATCGTCGTCGTCTGATCCAGGACTCGAGGGCAAATTAAATTAACCGAAAAATGATTAGATAAGCTTGAGTGGTCGGCTATGAAGAGAATTTAAATTTTCACAAAGAAACACAATACCCACGCAGACGGAGGAAGGGGGAGACAGAGATTCGAAGCAAATAAAAGTGAAAGTGAAACTCACAAGTGTATGACAGATTGACGATTCTGTATCAATCAATCCGAGCAAATATTTGATCTTCAATTTACATAACGAAGACTACGACAGCGCTGCATTACAAACGCCGTGACTGCGACTGAGACTGATACACTGAGAGAGTGGTTGTGTGGTTTCGGATGTTCTGTCGTTCGTTCAATTGACGTTTGCTTGCTGGTCACGACGATGATGGATTGAGGGAGTGGAAGATGATTGTCGCAGTAGTGTCATTGCGACGAGGGAGAGTAGTTTGTGTCTATGTGTGTGGAGGAAGAGGACAGTGAACAGAGGCTGAGGATAGATATGCTGCCCGTTGTCGACGTGCCGCTGATTTATGAAGACTGTCCCCGTTGGTCGCTGATTGAATTAGATTCATTGCTTATCAATTACGGGCAGATGCTGGAATCTTAGGCATTCGCTTTTGATCGGCGGGTCAATGCATCGGTCTGGACTGGAACCTTATCTCACTTGTTGTCAGACTCATGAGAGAGACTGTGCATCGAATGATCGACGTTCCAGATGATGTCATCACCCTGACTGTGTCCTGTTTGGAATACACGTCCTCCAATCGGTTCGAGACCGCTTGTCAGATATCTGAGCTAGCAACCGTCAAAATTTCTGATGAAATAAATTCCACCAAAGGCTAGCGCATTGTTACCTTTTCCTCGCTCCTATAGTTCGCTTCCCCCCCCACTGCTTAGTATGCAGCCCACATAGTTGACTCTCAGGCTTCCTTTTGCGTCACAGTTCAGACTTGCAGCGTCATTCAACATTTGGCCGTCTGGTCAACTGAGTGAGTGATGTGCGGCATGCGTAATGTATGTTTGAACAGAAAACCCTCGTCAAGAGATAAGGATGCGCTGCATTTCTCTCTCTCAAAGAACGTCCTTCTTCCCTTGCAGGCCTATCAGGAGAAATATTTACTTAAGCCACTGTAGATATCCTCACTCTAGTCTATCGCAGATTACACACTGCCAAGCGGCGTACAAACACCGTGTGGCGGATTAATCGCGCAAAGGTCCCAAATAAGGGCAGGCACGGATTAAAATTCAACGAAAAAGCAACCAAAAACGAGCGCAACAACACAAGGAAGACGCGAAGGAAAATAAATAAAAGAATCGAAGCAAATAAGGTTGCGATAGCGCGTTGGCCAGCCAGAAGCATGCCACGTAAAATGTATCTCTTTTTCGGTTTCGGCCTGTCGAAATTTGTAAACGGTCTCCTTAGTGGTGGTGTATTGTTTGTTGTCTGTCGCGGCCGTTGGTTGTCGTCTGGTCGTTGTATACTGTCGGCTGTAGCAGTCTTTCTTTGGAGAGGGCGAATTTTTTTTGTCGTTTTTTTGGCAACGTGTTGTGGCACAATTTTTGGTTTTTGGGGATTTCCTTCCTTGATCATGCGGTGTGAGGTATAAAGACAAATCTTGAATGCACACCGCATGCACATTGGTAATGTTATCTGCATGTCCATCTGGGGAGGTATGAGAGTTTCGTCTGCATGCGTCTGTGCGTTGTCGAATTTCAATTAGATAAAGCGCGAGCCTGAGGGATTTCATGCAGGGACAGAGAGGACGGACACGGAGAGACTCGTAGAGTACACCGATCAGGTTTCGATATCTGTCACAGCGACTTCAGATGACAAGCCTGGAGATTTATCGTGTCGTCAATGACATGGTTCACTTGTGGACAACAGTTCAATGGACGCCTGTCAGTACGTAGAGTGTCCTTTCTCTCTCTCGTGTCTGTCGTAAAAAGGGGGTCTTTGATCCTTTATGACTGAATTCCTTCTGCTTAAAATGCATTCCGAATGCACTCTCTCGACATTCCCACCACTTCATCACGAAAATGACACCATGCGACTGTAGCTTGCGTGGAAATCCTTCTCACTATTGTGGTAGGCAGTCAGGAAGTCACAATCCGGCTGGCAGTTGAAAAAATAAAAACAGCCAACGATGAAGTGGAGTTTCTTTCGCCTTCTATGCCACAAGTGATAGAGCAGCAACCTCCTAACAATGGGCGCACTATTCTGTAGCCACACAAAAAACAGCCTGTAGCATTACAGCGCAAACATTGCACGAGTACGGTGGGTGTTCTTCATCGTATCCTTGTATCCTTTTGAGACAAAAGAATTTATTTTATCTCCTCTGCGGCTGTTTATTAATGAAGCCCAGCGTAAAAACCGGAAGACAAGCGGATATTATTGCGAATATCCCCGGCCCGATTCCCCTCCCTCTCCCCTCTCTCCTCTCTTAAGTAATGCGAATGTGCAGAGTGGGGAAGGTAGAGTTCATTGACTGTCCTCCGAATACCGATTCTGTTTCAATCATTAAAGCGAGACCCTGCCTTTCGTTCTTCTTGCAGAGAATACAATTTAAAAAAAAAATAAGAAAAACATTTCAAATAAAAGAATTCAAACAGAAAACAGTGCAAATAAAATAAAACAAATTCAACAAATGATTAAACGATATAAAAGGATCTCTTCAAAATGGTCAACGCTGTCATGGATGCCATTGCGGTGAGTTTTTATGTATTTTTTGACTATTCTGTGAGATTTTAAATTTGCTTAAGACGTTCTAACTATCATGCCATCTCGAGAAAATTGGCTTTGAAGTTCCCAGCCTCGAATGGGGTTGAACAAGTCCTCATACAAGTTAATTGCTATTTTGTTGCATACCCACGGGCACTTTAATCAACATCGAATTTCACTCATTATTCCTTAAATCCAACTATTGCCCCCTTGTTCCGCCACCGCCTGGTAACATTCTCACATCCCATCGTCAAAAATCAACTCCAATTCGTTCAAATCACTGCCAGAACAGCAGAAGAAGTGAGTAAACCATTTGTGACTCGTGACGTCTTCAAAATTGAAAATCGTCCTTTTTAGCTGATTGCGGCCAAAATATTCAAAAACTGGGATGAGGATAGCCTGCATTCACTCACCCACACTCAGTCCCATCATGTTTTCATCAATTGAAAGCGGAACTATCGCGAAATTCGACTTTTGAGAAATTGACACTTCTCAGCGGAAAAAATGCAGTAAAATGTGAAATGAAACGAGTGGACTTTTTCTGGTCTGAGAGTGCAAATTTTGATTTTGGCGATTTTAAGGATTCTGAAGGATGTCGATGGATGAAAATGGTTAGAGGATGGGTGAACTGAATCAGAATGACCAAAATAAGCGGTGTTTGGTGGATATTTTTCACAGGGTGACCATAAGTTGGAAATTTCTATACACGACGAGAGGAGGTTGGTTTTGATGAATTCCTTTGTTTTAAACTCAGTTGTGTGGATGGTTATGTCCTCAAAATATGCTGCCAAGTGTTTGGGCTGTCTGTGTATACGTTCTGGTGCACTCGGCGAGTCGTAGTTCTTCTGTAAGCACCCGATCTGGCTGGAAGTGGAGACACTAGCTGGGTGTCGGCCATCTTGCTTGGATTCAAGCCTCTGGCGAGGTTTAGATGGACTGTCTAAGACTCGAGCCACTGGCTACGAGTACGGACACTTCCTAGAAAAGGAGTCACTGGCTGCGAGCCGGACCAGTACTTGCGAATCGGGCCGCTGGCTGGAAGTGGTGCGACTGGCTTGGTGTCAGTCTTCTGCTTTGGATTTAAGGCTCTGGCTGGGAGTAGATGGACTGACTAGGAGTCGAGCCATTAGCTGGAAGTCTGGACACTGTCCGAAAAAGGAGTCACTGGCTGCCAGTTCGACCAGTACCAGGGAATCGGGGAACTACTCGCTTGGATGGGCATATGATGCCGTACAACACAATTAGCATAGACTTCAACTAAATGGTTTCCCTTTAGGTGGAGTTTTCTCTGATTACCATCTCTAACAAATCGCGTTCACTCCCAGCGCCATTAAAGCTGTCGTTTTCGCCAGAATGCATCCCATCTCCATCCACTTAGCTACATCAATGCATTTCCATTAGCCTTGATTGTGCTTAATGCTTTCAATGCGGCCAACTCCATTATTTATCGTCTCGTAGCCACCAACATCTGACCTTTATCGAGATTCTCGAGCCGCCGCAGATGCACGATCATCGCTTTCTAGCGATTGCCCAACGCGAACTTGCATTATCCACACCTCTCAGTGCGCATTTTGATTAATGACTGCGCGGCGTGCCCCAAGAGGCCACGCCCCGAAAAAAATGGACACAGTCCCACCGAAAACTGCTTCCCATGGATATCAACCGAATTGTATCTGTTCCGGATTTTTATGTAAATATTTGTGTAGATCCACAAGAGCCGGAGCAATTCAAATTCCAAAGCCTGAATCATTTGTACTGTATCTCTCTCATTGTTGATTCAATCTCTGAGTCTTAGCCACAAATCTGTTTCTGTTTATGTTTCTTCTCTCCGTCTTCTGTTGCTGCTGCCGCCTGCCTGCCCCCGTTTCTCGGGTCGTGTCTGTCGAGATTTTGGTGGCCGAATTTTTATTTTTAATTTGATTGCCTCTTGAAAGCTCACTTACCTTTGGCTTAAGAATGAACAAGTCCACCCGTAGGGCTTGTTTGCAGCGGTTGAAGGTTCCATCCATGTCTTTCACTGTCGGATACAGTTTGACGTGATAATTAATATGGTATTGCGGCAACGAAGGCTAGATGCGGGGGGACCTGCTAAGTGTATCTATCACGGAGCGAGACGAAGCGGAACACATTCTTGCGTGGCAGACCTCGTCGTCGTCGATTTTTGCACAAACAATTTCGGGTACATTTGAGTGTCGCTTGTCTTTGAGTGTCGGCGAGTAATTATGATCGTGATCAATAGGACCTATTTATTGGATGGTGCTTCGTTTTGTGAAGGACTTGTGTGACGGACAGTGGCGGCGAAGAAAGTCAAACGGGAATGAACTCGTGATCTATCGATTTCGAGCTCTTAGAGGAGCGCAACTAATCCCTAAAGTAATCACATTCCACTTGAATAATCCAATTAAGAGTCGCTTCCACAAGAGCTAACCCCATTAGTGGAACTGTAAACGGATTTTACGGATTTAATGTCCCCCCCCTTTTTGTAACCTTATTCGGCAACAACCGCCATTAAGTCGAGATGTCAAATTAATTGTCGTCCACATTCCACTCTCCTTCTCGTGATTTAGACAATTTTTAAATACAAAAGGCGCCGAAATGAAGCGCCATTCGGGCGAGCAACTATCCATGTATCACCTGCCTCTCCTCAGCTGACATCAAGTGTCTGCTGTTGCATAGCGAAGAGAAGGTCGTTCCAACTAACAACACATCCAATGTCAGCTGGAAGTGTTAACTGAGACCAGTGCTACTGCCAGTCAAAGACAAACCCTCCAGACCGTGTCACACACGTTTCCGGTCAACCGCACCTCATTTCTCTCCGCGCCCAAGATCCCGCACCCGAGGTAGACAGCACATCCTTGCCCAATTGATTGGCCAACTGACACTGACAAATGGGACCAATGTGTAGGTATAAACTGTCACCAGATGATGCCCATCGTGCACCCGCATCTATCGCCGAATCTAGGGAACACTGTCCCATTAGGCGATATTAATTTGACATTGAGATGTCGGATGAATTTGTGTCGGCGAAAGATGAGATGAGATGTTGCGTGATGGGGTTGGTTGCTATGCCTGCAACAGTACACACACAGTAATGTGCGGAGTTGGAGATAGCGTCTGTCTATGAATCGATTAATTGTATTTTTTGCCATGAGAAATGATTGCATGTCGTTATGGAGAGTGCCAATACCACAAGGGGTTAGATATGTGTCTGAACTTTGAGATAAAAGTTGCGCTTGCCTCGAAGAAACGAAACGACGCCACGCATCGAAGTTGTTCTGTGTCTGGATATCTCTGCGAGGGCTCACGGGTTCGCTGGGTCTATGTGAGCTTCTGACAAGCCTCTAATAGATCGTCTGAGCAACGTTCACATCAGCAGGTCTCATTAGCATAACCTGACACTAGCCCTGGGCTCGCGCATTCGTTCGAGATGAAGCTTTCCCTTCGCCGCTGTCAATCTCTCCTTTCGTCTACCGAATATCAAACTGTTTCGACAACCAACTCATCACTTGATGACACTTGCAAATATTTGAAATCTGATGCGGCCACCAGAGAAACGGCCAACTCTGACGGCCGCCTCGTCGAGGAATGAAAACAAAAACGTCCCCTCGTATAGACGTAGGGAAACGGCCGGGAATGGGAATGCTGGCAAAACAGAAAAAAAGGAAAAGAAAAAAGAGAAGAAAAATGCAAATGACGGTGAAATTAATTAACCCAAGAGTTGCATGTGCAAGTAAGCGCTGTTGGAGCATGAAATTTGATAGCCATGCGCCGCAGCAGAAGCGCCCGCCTAGCAGGGTGTATCATGCATGGAAACGGTTCAGTCTGTGTATCCATCACTTGCTGCTTACTTTGTCAGTTGGTTAATGCATTTGTGTGTCATTAAAATGTTGCGGTAAATTCTATGCCTAGCGGTTTGTCAGATACACGCAGACTGTGAACGTCAAACGTCCCGAAGCGTTGTCTCGTGTTAAATTGATGATAATCACCATCAACATCACCATCAAACCATCAAACCATTACCCCATTGCGCCACCACCGACGTATGCTCTACCACAAAACAGACACAGGCACCCGACCAGTGAATAACTTCGACTAGGATTTTCCGACGGAGCGGTTGATTGATTGATTGGAAATCTGGTTCTACCACAATTCTTTTGACAGATGCTGGTGTGCACTCTGTGTACTCACACTCTGCGTGCCGTTGTGCAGGGAAAGTAAACTCGACCATCATTTGCATGAGTGCTGTCCGTTCTTCAGTAGCCCCTCTATGACAGGTGATCGCATGTAAACAGTGCTCACTGAAGTCATGGCTCACATTTCACTCACTCAGCAGATATACGTGTAAACTTTGAAATCCTTTGGGACGCACTTTCATATGCGCTTCCATTTAAAATAATTGGGCAGTCCTTGGCGGTTCACCTTCTTAAAACTGACACAACGACGAAGAAATCATATCTGCGACTTGATGGGACGGCACTCGCATTCAACAATTCCCCCGAGCGACCCAAATGCGTCTGGTGGGTTGCCTACTCTTCCAACATAAATAATCGACTTGTGTTGAAACGAAAGCAACTCAAGTAACAGGGTGGGTCCCTCAAGAGCCCAGAGCACCGCGCACATAAGACTCCTGTTCCGGCGTCTCATCCAATAAACGCGATCATAACTCACGTAATAATCTTGAATAAATGTTATTGCGGTTTCGGTTGTCTTGGCAAAGAATCCCAAGTATCCTTTACCCCGCTCCGTCCCACACAATTCCATTTGAGTCTTCGTATAATCCCCAAAAAGTGTTTCTCGGAGGGGGGGAATCCTAGACCGCATCGTACCTCAAGCATCAAAATACAAGAAAAAAGAAAGCAAGTTTCAAGAGGAAACGTTGCTTAGAAACTCGCACTCAACGCGGGTATAGTGTGCTTCAGACTGTGAGAATCCATGGCGATGCCATGCAACCCTTCTCCGTGGGGAGCATTTCTCATTTCTCGTGGCTTTCTTCAGTCCCATTCGGCACTTCACGTTCATCCCCCATCTGTGCACTCTGTGGGCGACCGACGAGGTACTTTAAAGTGCAGTCAAAGTTGGAATATCCAAAAAGGTCCTGTCTTGGAGGGGTTATTTATATCTTCATTTGAATTATGATTGCCTCCTTTTGTTCTTCTTTTCCGTGAACAGTGCTCGACGGGGAGGTTGAATTGAATTAAAGTCAAAGCGGGGAAGACTTCTTGTTGATTCTCATTTTTATCATACCCAGCTGCCATCAAACTATCCTCTGCCCATTCAACTAGTGTCTCGACTCCGGTCAGCTTTACCCCATTTCGAAAACACGCATGTTTCGGCCTAGAACATGATGCCAACTACCGCCGCGTCGCTGCACCTGGGAATGCGACGTTGGCGTCGATAATTGCCCCCTCACTCGCTCACCCACTTGCCAGATGAATTTGCCAAGCCTTCCACATGCCGCATCCGTCCCGAAGTCTCTCAAGCCTAGGTGCTGCTCCACCTGATTTGCTCATTCGTCGGGGCGGTAATTACAATCTAACGAGTGTGTCCATGTGTTCCGGTGTGACTCTGAACTTTTCGTTGCCTCTGTGGGAAAGAATAGTAAAATTTTATTGAGTCGTTAATTTGTCAGTACTTTGATCTTGATTCGCTGGCGAAAAAAAATTGTTATGACTGGCTCGGAGTCATGCGCATACAACACAAGAAGAGTGTATCTACAACATCGTTCTCTCTGGACGCAGCAGGACACCGATCAATGTGCGCGGTCGTGACTCTGTCACCGAGCCATTAGATGACAAACTCTGTTGCACTGGAGTGCACCGCAGTGTTGTGGAGTAAGCACTCTTGAATGGACTCTCAGCAGTTCATTGTGTGTGAGCATGGCTGGCTGGTGGCGCACCCCTCCAAGGCCCCGGTGGTCATGATTCAGTGCGCGCTTCGACGGCGGCGGCGGCAGCAGCGACAGCAAATGTGCGCGATAATGCTAATGCTAATCTTTTGTGCTAGTACTAGTCGTAATAACAGCGAACCGTTGTATGGAACATGTAATTTGTTTCCGTGGGCACCCTTCGGCACCCCCCCCCGCCCCCTGATCGGATTTAGGGAAACATAGCATAGAGGCACGGAGAGAGAGGGAGAAACACTTGTTTAGCTGCTGCTGGTGGTGGTAGTGGTGTTGTTTGGGATTGGGGAACCAGCCAGCGGATATGGGCTGGCTGACGGTAGTATTGAACGTCGAACTGGGTCCCCGCACCTGTGTGTGTGCGTCATTTGAGAGTGGCTCAGTTCTGTGGGAGTTTATTGTTTGACAACTGGCCAGTGGGCTGAGATGTTGGAGGCAGATTTGGGTAAAAGTCATGGCGTATGGCGTGTAATTTCAAATGCAACCATTGACCAGGTGTTGCAAAGCCAGATGAATGGGATCCTGAACCCTGCCATTTAGATTTGTTTCCAGAATTTAGTCTGTCAACGACTTAAGGTTTAACTGGTCTCTGACAGGGAATTGAAGAGAACTCCCATAAATTGATGCAACTTCCGATTGCAGTTCATTTGCTGAGCTCTTTTTCTTTCACTTCACTACACCTGCACGAATGTTCCTAATTTTGTTCACCATTTTTTTTCTCTCTCTCTATTTACAGCTCCTCAGCTCACTGGCCACCGACTTGGATATAATGCTAAATGACCTCCGGTCATCGCCTAGTTCTCGTCTCCTGCCACCAGTGTCTCAATCGTTGAACTCCTCATCACCAGCGACTGTCGGCGGTGGCAGCAGTACCAGTGGTGGTGGTGGTGGTCACAGTTCCGGACTGCATCGAAGCAATCAGTCTGTACAAATAATTCCATCGCAATCGGTGTCAACGACAGCAAGGGAAGCGTCTCCTGCCTCCGAGCATCGTTATCATCACTACTACTATCACCAGCAGCAGCAGCAGCAGCAGCAGCAGCAGAAGCATTCGAATCAGCAGTCGTACCGTCTCAATCAAGAGTATTTCTCGTATCGCCAGCCCAGTTCCACCAATCTTCGGACAATTGGACTGCGGTCTGGCGTGCAGGCGAACCATCAACCAGCAGAAATAGCATCAGCCACCACCACCGTCGCCGCCAACAGTCCAAGCAGCCGAAGAGGAGCTGGAGTCCTCCAATCGATTGTGACTGGCATCACCACCGCAGCAGCGACCACAACAAGTTCCAGTCATGTCCATCATCAGACGTCAGCAGCAGCATCATCATCCTCATCATCCTCGGCGACAACAACAGCAACCACATTTTTGGGGTGAGTCTATTGAGAAGTTGCATGTCTTCCTCATCCTCCACGCGACTAGGGCATCGCCCGTGTCTACCTGTGCATGTGTCCTCTGCTGCATCTTTTATGCGCTCCAATGTTTGTGGCCAGCAATTACTTTTCCTTTTTTGGTTTGGGGGGTGTGCACCGAACACACGTTCGATTTCAAGGGTTTATTGCATTTTTACGGGGTTTTGCTTGTGCTGGTGGCGGATAAACGATCCGGTTTTGGACACAAAGGACAGTTTAATTTCGATTTTCTCCTATGAAAGGTGCAAAGTTGGTTCTTTCTGCAATCACGCACCGAAACTTTCTTAAGATATACGTTGCTTATCCTTATTTTTTTCAAAAGTTCTTTGAACATGTGCTGATCCTTGTTGTTTGTTGGCACGAATTGAACGTTCTTCAGGATTGGAGGAGAAGTTTTTCGTGGTTTTCTGGGCGAAGAACGTTGAAATTGAACTCATTTTGGAGACGTTCGACGATGGTCCTGTACAGCCACACAGCCTCTCCAACAAAATTCAACATCTATTTCCCCCCCCCTCCCCCCTTCTAGTAACAGTTTTACATAACATTCCAACAAATTTAGTCCAATTCGATCGAGTCATTGCCAGACCAGCCGAAGAAACGAGTGAAAATGTGAATTACATATTTTTGCAACAACCTATTCGTGACGTCATCAAAACTGAAAATCGCCCTTTTCAGCCGATTAAGGCAACAAAATCCAAAAACTGGGATGAGGATAGCCTGCATTCACTCACCCACATCATATTTTCATCATTTGCACGTTGAATTATCACGAAATTCGACTTTTGAGAAATTGACACTATTCAGCGGAAAAAATGCAGTAAAATGTGAAATGAAACGGGTGGACTTTTTCTGGTTTGAGAGTGCAAACTTTGAATTTGGCGATTTCAAGGATTCTGAAGGATGTTGGTGGATGAAAATGGTTAGAGGATGGGTGAACTACATCAGAATGACCAAGAGAATCGGTGGTTGGTGGATATTTTGTACAGGGTGACCACAAATTGGAAATTTCCATTCACGACGAGGAGGAAGTTGGCTTTAATAACTTCCTTTGTTTTAAACTCAGTTGTGAGGATAGTTATGTCGTCAAAATATGCTGCCATGTGTTTGGACTGTCTGTGTATACGTCCTAGTGCACTCGGCGAGCCGTATTTCTTCTGTATGCACCTGATCTCGCTGGAAGAGGGTGCACTGGCTGGGTATCGGTCTTCTAGCTTGGATTCAAGCCTCTGGCTGGATGTAGATGGACGAATAAGCAGTCGAGCTACCAGCGGGCATATCTCGAGAACGGTGAGTCCGGGGTCGGGGATATCTGGCCCATCGAGGGGGGTTGAAGAGACCTATCTGCCCATGGTAATTTTTTTTTGCTACCCCCACCAGGAGCTTGGAAAATCACTTCTTTTAGAGAACCTTGCATATCTCGAAAACGGTGCATCCGAAATCGGAGATCTCTAGCCCAGCGATAGAGGTTGAAAAGGCGCATCTGACTATGCCAACTTTTTTTTGCTACCCCCACCAGGAGCTGAGAAAAGTAGCGTAGAAGATCCATCAAAATGGAAAATCGCGAATATCTCGAAAACTACGCGTTTTTCGGCGTTGCAATTCATCTCTTACGTGAATTTTGCCCTAAATCCTCGCTGAAAAGACGCTTCTTTTAAGACCGAAATCTTTGAAATCCGACCAGTAGAAGAGGAGTTAGGTAGGAAAACGTGTAGGCAAAGGTCCTTAAAAGAGGTCCTTAGCAAAAGCTCATGTTTTAGAAAATCAGGCATATCTCGAGAACGGTGAGTCCGGGGTCGGAGATATCTGGCCCATCGAGGGGGGTTGAAGAGACCTATCTGCCCATGGCAATTTTTTTTTGCTACCCCCACCAGGAGCTTGGAAAATCACTTCTTTTAGAGAACCGGGCATATCTCGAAAACGGTGCATCCGAAATCGGAGATCTCTAGCCCAGCGATAGAGGTTGAAAAGGCGCATCTGACTATGCTAACTTTTTTTTGCTACCCCCACCAGCAGCTGAGAAAAGTAGCGGAGAAAATCCATCAAAATGGAAAATCGCGAATATCTCGAAAACTATGCGTTTTTCGGCGTTGCAATTCATCTCTTACGCGAATTTTGCCCTAAATCCTCGCTGAAAAGACGCTTCTTTTAAGACCGAAATCTTTGAAATCCGACCAGTAGAAGAGAAGTTAGGTAGGAAAACGTGTAGGCAAAGGTCCTTAAAAGAGGTCCTTAGCAAAAGCTCATGTTTTAGAAAATCAGGCATATCTCGAGAACGGTGAGTCCGGGGTCGGAGATATCTGGCCCATCGAGGGGGGTTGAAGAGACCTATCTGCCCATGGCAATTTTTTTTTGCTACCCCCACCAGGAGCTTGGAAAATCACTTCTTTTAGAGAACCGGGCATGTCTCGAAAACGGTGCATCCGAAATCGGAGATCTCTAGCCCAGCGATAGAGGTTGAAAAGGCGCATCTGACTATGCTAACTTTTTTTTGCTACCCCAACCAGGAGCTGAGAAAAGTAGCGGAGAAAATCCATCAAAATGGAAAATCGCGAATATCTCGAAAACTATGCGTTTTTCGGCGTTGCTATTCATCTCTTACGCGAATTTCGCCCTAAATCCTCGCTGAAAAGACGCTTCTTTTAAGACCGAAATCTTTGAAATCCGACCAGTAGAAGAGAAGTGAGGTAGGAAAACGTGTAGGCAAAGGTCCTTAAAAGAGGTCCGTAGCAAAAGCTCATATTTTAGAAAATCGGGCATATCGCGAGAATGGTGCGTCCGGGGTCGGCGATCTCTGGCCCATCGCTAGGAGTCTAAACACTCCGTAGAAAGTGAGTCACTGCCTGGGAATTGGGCCACTGCTGAAAGCAGGGCCATTAGATGGGAATCGAGCCAATTGGTTAAGAGCCGGGTCATTGGCTGAAGTGGACCTATAAATGCATGATATGTTGGTTCGTTGGTTAAAAATCCGACTGAAGTAGAATTCGATGGATCTCCCACTCATCACCCACTTCCCCTCTTCGCACATACATACATGTGCTAACCTGTGGTGCCGCATGGACCTACATTCTCTTCTCGCGCCTAGCGTCTTGAACCAATTTCCAACTACAAGCAATCAACATTGTCAACAACAAGTCATACAATCTCGAAAAAGTCTAATTTGCATAAGTCAACAATCACAAGATCGGATTCCAGGTGTAGTGCACAATGTTGTATGCGCCACTTTGATGATCAATGCACGGTCCGTCGCCCCGGTGCTAGAGTGGGGTATATCTGGGTGCTAGCTGAGCGAGTGTCTGTTTGCCGCGTCGCCTAGTAGCGGCAGCTACTATTCGTTAAGTAGTCACTTCAACTACCTGTGGGGAAAACAAATTTCTACCACATTTTGACACTAATTGACAGATTGGCATTCGCTAGAGAGGCACCTACTAGCAAAGTATGCGACTATGTAGTTACGCAGTCGACAGTAGTCGCCGTCGTCGTCGATGTCGTTGTCGCTGTTGTCTCGCTGCTCGGTGGATGGGGAAGTAGGAGGGGAGGAAATGCAGATATACCTCGACTAATGCATTACCATGTGAAGTTCTCGACGCAAGGTACAATAATCAAAGTTGAAGCTCGTGCGACCGACCTGCTCGCTGAAATTAGTCGGGGATCTGGCGACTTATGATTCGTCGTATGGACGGACTTTCGCTTTTTTTTTTGTTTTGTTGCCTTCTCTGTCGGCCTTTGGTTGACAACTGAGAGTGGCTCAGCGGTGGTTCGATGGTGGTCTGAGCGGTAAGGGCGATTATTAAGCAGATTTGATAAAGGCCCAGTCACCAGATCGGGCTCGAAGTAATTGTTTTTATTTGAATTTAATTGGCAAAGACCTCGGGCTGTGTGTGTGTGTGTGCATGTAATTGACAAGTGCTTTTGACGTGTGGCCGAATTTGCACTCGACGGGTTGCATAAACAAAAGAAAAACGTCAAAAGCGCGACACGCCGGTGATTTATTGTACGATCGACGGGATGGAAGGAGCGTGTGCTCAAGATGGCCTTTTGACCTTTTTTTTCTGTTGTTTCTGTTTCGTGCTCGCCGAGTGGATTGTCTGTCATTTAGAGAGTACATTACGAGGCACGAGAGTAAATTGCTTTTTTTTTTTGAAGGATCATTGCGCAAGGTGGACGGTGGTGGAAAATGTGATGAATTTCAACCTAATGACGGGTGTCTATGGGATTATCATCTGTCATCTGTCACACGGTCATAACACCACGGGTAGTGTTTCGCAAATTGTGACTGGTGTTGCGTGGGCGCTGGAGCTGGAGACATTGTGTGGAATTCGGTTCGGAGCTTGCAATGTGATGCGAAATGTGGTTAATCGCTATTGAATGGGTGATGTAGTAACTTGGGCGGGTTGACTAGTCATGAATTTGGCTTGTGCGTCATTAAGTTCACTATTTTTGATTTGTCTCTATGCACCCTTCATTCCGACGACTGGTTGGCTTCTCTCTGTTTGTCTGTTATCACATTTCATGTCATTGGCTCCACTTACAACCCCGTCCCCGCCTCTCGTCCTGTCAAGTTCTCGAATCATAAATCCTGAAAACCCAGTGTCACCTAATCCAGGATAAACACGTAAAATTATTAAAATAAATATGATCCCTTGAGTGGGGCTGTCAGAACCTCAATTAATCCACTCAACCGACATGCAATCATCCCCGTTAAACCATAAACTCAACCCCCGTAGACCCATTTGGCGGCCCTGTCTCCCCTCCCTCCTGTCATATGCTGATTCTGAAGGATGATTTCATTAATTGCCTCACGTAACCTTGTCTCTCCCCATCCACACCCACACCCACTTGCCCATGGCCATGACTACTGTGTGCCTGTTCGCGCGAGACGGAACACATATTTAAATGTCCTTGTTGACAATGTTTTGTCATTTCCCTTTTTTCTTACCCCTCGCCTCTCCACTCTCGTTCCCTCGTGGCATTGTACAACTACTCCTGTTGCCAGGATATTACTTCGAGCTTCTTAATAAATTCTCAGGCGAGTAAAAACCCTTTTTCTGGGCATCCGTGCGTGCTGCTGTGTGTGTGTTGAGTCTGTGTTTGCTTACTTCATCGCTTGGCAGAGGGCGGTAGTGAAAGAAACACCACGCGGCGACATCAACGGAAATAATTCAAAGACATTACACGAGTTGGGCACATAACAGACTGGCGGGCGACATCCTTATTCGTTCATTAGAATTAGACAGAATGTGTCAGTCAGACGCTTATAGTTTTCTTCATGTCCTGCCAGAGGGTCTGTCTATTTGGTCTTTGACATGAGCCGCAGGAAAATCTTTGAGAAACTTGTGCTCCCCAAAGGAGAACACTTGAAAGGGGTTGCTCGCACAGAAGACTGATGTTCATGGTCGTCTTTGTAAGAGAACATTATTAGATTTTGGTTATTACATTTTGGTCTAGGGTGGATCTAGGGGGGCCTGAACGACTGGGAGCGAATAGAATTGATTCGATTTACTGATTAGGCCAAGTGGGGGGTGGTTATGATTATGGTTTCTCATTGGTTCGCAAGGATTATAATTTTAATTATGAGATACACGTAATTGTGAGCGAGATGAATTGCAGATAATTTGGGGCTTGACAGCGTAATGATGGCTTATCGCATGATTAGCTAAATTAGGGGGAGTCTGGGAGCGGAATACTGGTGGCTTATCTGTATTTGAAGCAGTCAGTGGCGGTTGGAAGGTGTTTTTGAAAAGCCTGAGTTGGTATTGGGCGGGTGACAACGTTTCATTTCGTCCTCTGTGGCATCGGCACGGCAAATGATCATGCTCCCAAAGCTCATGATGACCCCAAACTGACTTCAAATCTGTGTCATCAAACTCATGTATGTGCCTCTGCTATGTTAAACGAAATTCAGCAAATTCTTCCAAAAGATCAAAGAATAGCCACTCAGTTGACTTCAGGCGGCTCACCATAAATTTCATGTTTTACCACATCAGCCTCTGAACATCGCTGCAAGGCTTGAAATCATTATTTTCGGATTAATCCGAAGCGATAATCCGCTGATTAGCTACAAAATCCAGTCGGGCTGATGAGGATGATGATGCCTGGCGAAAGTGACAGAAAGTGTCAGAGGCAACAGCCGTAGGTTAGAGCAGCTACTCGTTCGTACACGTCCGTGTAAATTATCAGATTCATCATCTCGCTGATTTTCTCTCTTGGAAAAGTGTGACAGTTTCGCACCAGCTTCCGGTATCCTTTCGAACGTGCGTCGCATCTCAACTGTCACTGCTGACCAATTAGTTATCTCTTTTCGTTTTCTCTTTCTTCTCACTTCTCGCTGCTCACCGGCGAGGTGGTACAACCTGATTCGGATTTCTAAGTGAGACTGGGTGAGCTATGATTAAAAAGATCACGCGTCCGGTACGTTGGCTTGGCAAAAACAAAAATGATGTCGATCTAAGACACTGTGCGACGGTCAAGAACCTGCAAGTGGATAATGGATCAACTGCGAGTAGCGGATGCTCATATGTGTGTATGATCAGCTCTCAAGCCGTGGAGGGGTGAGATTTAACACTTAATGTGAATTGATGATGTTGTGTCTGGGATTGTTTTATGTTTCCGCCACAGGGGCTGGGAGATGGATGGTTTGGGCAGGAAATTTGAATTTGTTTCTTGTCTTTCATTTCTTCGTGAATTCAAAGACTCCGAAGCTCCCATTCAGAGGCATTCTTGCGGTTTTCATTTCCCTTGCGGTCTGTTGAACTGCGATTGTCAACAAATACAAATCCCATCGTCTTAAGGATAAATTCCCTGCCTTCACTTTCGCCCCACATAGTTCAACTTTTCACACCACACCAACCAAACGCCCCGCACCTCTGCTAATTATTTTTGTGTGTCCATTGTGTGTGTTTCGGTGCGACCAAGGATCACAATTTATGTGCATTTCTTCGTTCGCCACAAAAGTCCCAGAGCACCATCAGAATTCTCGTCGGGCTGTTAAAATGTCAACTTGGCCAGCCATAAGCTGTTTCCTCGGGGGTCAGGGTGAGAAAACACTTGAACATCCGCACACATCGCAAATCGCACCCCCATACCAAAGGGAGGGCCACATATCAGCAGTCCCCGTCGCATTCAATGGCCCGGAATGACTTCCTTTAGCCATGGCTCTCGATAAAAACATTTAATGAAACCATTATAAATCATAAACCAACCAAAACACTGAAACCGAGCTCCAAAACCAAAACTAACAGCTCCCCTCCCCAGCTTTGAACGGAAGCAAGCACGCACAATGCGACTGTCATCGAAGCTCATATCCCGCCGTTTGTCCGACCATCGAGAAGCCACCACAGGACGATGGTGAAGAGAGAAAAAACCGAGCCAAGGACACTCCACGCCAGAGTCTTGCAAAATTAATTGCCGACTATAAATCAAAACGGTGTTTGCTGGTTTTTTTTTCTGTCCACCGCTTGCAGAGGCCGTATTTTTGGGGGGACACGAAGCCCTCGTGGTGGCAGTAACTGTTTGTAATTGTTTTGTCCTGGTTGTATCCTGGCATTTCGGTTGCCTTTTGGTTGCAGGTGAAATCTGACTGTGGGCTGTGCAAATAACACGCATACGCAGCAGTGTCTGAACGATTAGAGAAGGGGTCCGTGTGTGCTGGAGATAAGATTTATGTTTCTCTGCATTAGACAAGGAAGAGTTTTTTCCTCCAAATCTGTGTAAGTGTCTGTGACACTCTCCACATTAACTATCGATCAGCCGCCCTGTCAACGGCCCTGTCAGAGCCTCGCTAAATACTGCCGCAGCCAGGAAGTCAACACCCCAGTGAGTCGCCAATTAATTTCCCACAAAGCCTTGACAACTTTTCCTTACGCAACAGCTCGTATGCACGTATGCAGTGCATGCAGTGCACACGCACGAACGCACCACACTCACTCGCTGAAGAAGGAAATTGTTCACCGAGTTCGAGTTCGAGCACACAACCGACTGTCAACTAAATGTCATCCCGCGGAGTAATTGATTTTTCTGCTCCAGATGGAGGCTCAAATAAGGATTTATCTCCCTCAATCATTGTCGAACAAATTATTCACCCAGATACCCGATGTCGAGGCAAATTGATTGTCCCATGGTCCCGACATGGGAAATATGATCGCTCAATCAATCGGTATGGATGTTGGACCGATTCTGCCACCTTATGAACGCTCAATTACTTAATTACAAGCACCAGGGGCTGGGTGGCGAGATAAAGGATAATAAATTTACGGTTATCATGCGACACCGCATATAAACACTAATTTATCAATTTCCACAAACGTGTCGAGAAATTCGATGCCGAATTCGAAAAGCGAGTCCCGACTCGGTGCGGCCATGAAAGAGAGCACAGCACGGCGCAACGACGGTGTACACTGCACGGGGCAACCTGCAAACGCCACAGTCGATCGATCTTCCAATTCGCGCAATTGGAGGCGGCACAGTTGTCCGGGCGAAATCTGTGCCGAAATCGAAAATTTATATTCGCCACTTAATTTGATTAATCCGGGCCCAGAGACTGGCAGTGCGATCGACGGTGGCACAGTCCGACGAACGGACAGACGCACGGACAGACTGTACAGTGGCTTAAGTTGTTTGTGAGTCTGAGAGATCTGTCTAGTGTCCATTGGTGTTACTGGAAGACGGTGAGTGCTCTTCTAGGATGTGGCAGCTCGAGCTGCTGGCTATGTGGTTGAACCGTGCCAGCAAACGACAAGAGTATGCACATTGCGCAATGAGTTCGCTGGTGTACGCCGGTGCCAGGTTCAATTACGTGTGATTGAGCGCACTGGGGGCAATGTTGTCGAGCTGAACATGCAGCGATTGCAGGTGTTGCAAACCTTGTGGCTGTACAGACTACAGAGAGAGACTTGCAGTTATTCTTCCACTATTCTAGGAGTTTCCTATTTACTTGAAGCTAATTTTGTTGTTTTGTGCATACCTCTCACGTCAACTAGAACACTGCTTGTTGTTTACATTGGATTGCGCCAGCATACCAGCGAATGCAGAAGCCACTCATGCAGACAATCGCCGGCCAGGGCGCACAGTGTCAGTTTGCAATATCTCCGTAATATCCCGGAGGCGTGAAACGACTCAAAATCAATTCATCTTGACACTTTTATGGGTAATTTTTGTGTAAATAAATTGTAATTAATCGATCGATAAAATTTGCATCTGGATGCCCGCTTTGGTTCGAGTGTAGTCTCTTAACGTTGCCAGAGATACGGCGACTTTGTGCTTTGCGCAACCAATTTAAGGCGACGTGTAAAATGGGTCTCAGCGCGGCAGCCATCGTACATCGTACTCCACCCACAGCAGCAGCCACCACTGGGTAGTATTCCTCGGCTCTGGTGTGAATATATCCTGGGCAAACTAAATTGCAATTAGGAATAATTTATGACACTCGTATATTAATTTTGGTCATTAATCTGGGTGGCCATCCGGCGACATGATATGCTGATGGGTGTGAGAGTGTGGTGATGTCCTTTTCAGGAGGTGTAATCTCTTGTTGGTCTTTGCATGCCGGACAGAATGAAATTATGCCCGAAATATATAATAAATATGTCTCCGTAGCGTCGTTGCTCAAAGGGCACTGTAGGTGTGAAGGAGTCGAGAGCGGAAACAATTATTTATTCTGTTCTGTGCTCGTTTTTTTTCACTTTCACTTGCCATGCAAACATACGTGTGAGCTCTAAAAGGAAACGCTTGAATTGTAGGTCGTTATGTCGTTGGGAAGTTGAATCAGCGCGAATTGATTGCATCCTTTGGTTCGAAATGGAGTAGGTCGTCTGGAGTTGGAGGAACTACAAGCACAATTTGCTCTCTCATTGAAGGCGGTTGCTGTTGACCTTAATTAGATTATTTCCAATTCATTGTCTCTTAACCTACAACCAACGCCCATCACAACAAACCTCCATTCATTCCTTAAATTATCGAAAAATCGATTTAATAAAATTTTAAAACATTCTTCCTTAAATTGAAAAAAATCCACTTTCCATCATCAATTACCCCTCCTGGCAACACTTTCACATGACAGCTCCGAAAATCCAATGCAATTCGATGAAGTCATTGCCAGACCAGCAAAAAAAACGAGTGAAAATATGATTGTTCATATTTGACCATGACGTCATCAAAATTGAAAATCGCCCTTTTCAGCCGATTAAGGCAACAAAATGCAAAAACTGGGATGAGGATAGCCTGCATTCACTCTCCCACACTCAACCCCATCATATTTTCATCATTTGCACGTTGAACAATCGCGAAATTCGACTTTTGAGAAATTGACACTACTCAGCGGAAAAAATGCAGTAAAATGTGAAATGAAACGGGTGGACTTTTTCTGGTTTGAGAGTGCAATTTTTGAATTTGGCGATTTCAAGGATTCTGAAGGATGTTGGTGGATGAAATTGGATTAGAGGATGGGTGAACTGCATCAGAATGACCAAAAGAAGCGGTGGTTGGTGGATATTTTGTACAGGGTGACCATAAATTGGAAATTTCCATACACGACGAGGGAAAAGTTGGCTTTGATGACTTCTTTTGTCTTAAACTTAGTGAGGATATTTGTGTCCTCAAAATATGATGCAATGTGTCTGTACTGTCAGTATTTGAGTCGTAGTGCACTGGGTGAGTCCTAATTTTTCTGTTAGCACTTGCTCTGGAGAGATAATGGCTGCAAGAGGGTGCACTGGTTGGGTGTCGGTCTTCAAGCTTTTGGCTGGGAGTAGAGGGAGTGATTGGGAGTCAAGCAACTAGCTGGGTGTCTGAAAACTCCCTGGAAAAGCAGACACTGCCCGGTAATTGGGCCAATGGCCGGAAAAAGGACCACATTTAGTAATTTCAGCAGAAGCGACATAACGTGATAAAGCAAACGAATTCCATCATACTCCTCCTTATTGGTACATTCGTTTACTTTACAACTTAAGTATTTACTCGGAGTCTTCACTTTTTATCCATATTTTAACATCACCTCCATAAACGCCCACGAATGTTCTTCAGCGTTTATTACTTATGATCTCACGCGCATGGAATTCCTGGCCCACTTGGTACCTTCCATTTCATCGTCAAGTGCAATTTGTCAAGTTTTATCTTATCGGCTGACGAACACAAAATTTCCGCATTCCATTCTCGTTAACGAACATAGAGCGACCGTTGACTCCTTCTCACTATTCTACCGCACATCGGATGGTAATGAACTGCATTAAGTGTCACTTTGTCCAAAAACCCACCGCCAGCGACGTGCCATCTCATTGCTGTCATATTCGCACCACAAAACGGTTTGACATTCGTCAGTGCGAGCGAGATTCCCGACAATTATCCACAATCCGTATTCAAATGATGTCTGGTCGGCCTGTCTTTCTTTCTGTCCGGATTCATTGTGCTCCAGCTAGTGTCGAGTGAAAGAGAGATATATTCAGCATCACTTCAGCTGTATTTACCGGCGTGTGAATTAGACATTTTTATTAGCAAACCACGTCGACGTGTGGTGTGCACAACCCACTCCAGCGAGAACTACATAAACCGCAGCCGCTCACCATACCACACCACACCAGACCACAGCACAGCACACGCGAATCGGTGCAAGATCTCGACGACGCGACGTGATCGCCATACCAACGAATCACTCCGTCTGATCTGGAGTCCACGAAACCGCCGAAATCCTCGTGCCGTAGGCCACCAGTGAGCCTGTCAGTCCAACTGTCTGTCGGGCCGTCTGTCTATCCGTCTGAATGTTTGCCGTACCGGCGTATATTGCGAACGCAACTAGCTTCAGCTTTCATGTCAAATTGGTTCCCATTTAGAAGAGCAGCAGCACACCACTAGCAATTCGAATTTGAGTGGAATGGAGTTGCACCTCGTCTGCGCCGGCAGGCCAAATGCCCATTCATCCACAAGCGGAAACAATCAGTTAAGTCACTTACTTGTGCAATGGGGCGGTGGCATAGAAAAAGTCATGTTCCTCGTGAACGTTCCTCCTCTGTTGCCGTGTCTTGCCAGGGAGTAGGACTCGTTCGGATTATGTAATGCGCTGAAACGCATCCAGAAAACCGGCGGGCGATAGCTTCTGGCCTTTGTGCTCAAGAACTTTCTCTCTGAACGAAAGTGACATCTAACAAGTTGTGCCAGCAAAGCGCAGGTTCCCTCCGACACCTTGGCGAACATGGAATTCACATTTACGCGCCGCGCTGATCTGGTGCGATTCACGTGGGCTATCTGTCAGCTGATGTATCCGTGTGATACAGAAACTGGACTCCTCAGTACATGGGCGGCAACAAAAAAAAAGAAGTGTGGGCTATTCTGCAAAAAAAAAACAAAAAAAATTGGGACACCATGGGATTAACCAGATTAAGACTTGAAAAGTCACTACTCGATGCAATGGAAAATAAGTGCATTCGTTGGATTCGTGTTGCGAATGTGTCTAACTGCAAGGCTGATTGTTTCAACTGATAACCACGAGAGAGGCAGGCTGTCAGTAGTTGCTGACGCGCTTGGCGAGAGGTTTGTTTCTGACAACCGACCGATCGACCGATGTGCCAGCCGTGAGATTTGCAACCCCTACCTTGGTCTCTAATCAGTGTTGAAGTAATTTTGTGCGATTTTTAAATTGATTGCGTGCAATTGACAAGCCGGTGAATTGAAGGTTGACAAGTTCCGGCATTATGCTGAGTGGGGTGCTTGGTTGACGAGTGATGTTATCGGCTGGCGCTTCAAGAGGTCGTCAGTGGGACAAAATCGGACTTGTTACCTATGCCCGATGTGAGAATACACGTGGTCTCCTACACTCGAGCATCACAAGCAATTACTTCTCCTAAAATAGACTAGACGCCGTCTGAAATTGGCAATGTAGGTTTGTCAAGGTGATTCGTCACACGAAACCCCACCACCACCGCCACCAGTTATCGCATTTATGTATCTACTGACTGATTAGGTTCGTCGTATAAACAATGATACACCCGAACAGCTAAATACTCCACAGACTCGTCGTGTAAGTCTTGCAGTCAGACAATTGCAATTCGCAACTCGGAACATATGATCTCATTGAAGACTTTCGATTCAATGGAATCCATTTGAAACCGATCCATTTCTGGAGAAACAAACCCCATCAGCGTTGGTTGTCGATTTGCCCATTTCACTCTCGTCGTTGACAGAAGCCAATCACTTCCGTTTCTCTGTGACCAATTAATAGGCGAACAACTACTATTCGGCTTAGTCACACTATTCACCTCCGCAGCGCAGAGCCCACGCATTGTTAAGTAACTCCGCGATGGGAATGTGTGCGCGGAATGGACAAGGCGACGATGACAAACGAAGATCTTTCGAAAACAGGGAAAACACTAAAGAGGAGAGGAGACGAAACAACAAAAAAAAATGTATAACGATACACGATGTACACGGAATGAAGCGATATCCGATCGATGGGCGACGACCAGTTTGGCGTCTAAATATCGATAAAACCGTCAGAACAAGCTCCGTCATCGGAGCGAAGCGCGAACGCCGGTGCGAGACGATAGCAATCTCTCGGTTTATGGATTGTTTATTGGGAAAAATGAGGAATTTCGCAGATGCGGTGTAATTGAAATCTGTGGTGCATGTGTGAAAATTCGCGAAATTCCTGGTGAAGCGCGAAAGAAAACATTATTTCAATAATCAATCAGATGCAAGTAATGTTGTGATTCATTAAGACTTGGATTTTTTAATGTTGAATGGAACATATGAAATTAATGTGAATGGGGGAACTTTGATATGGACTGCATTTAATTTTCGGAAAAAAAATATGGAACGCGACTATGCCGTTGGAGGTCCTTTTTGAAGGATCACAGCTTCCAGCTCTAGTTGCCCAAAGACGAGAATAAATCCTAGATATGGTCTATTCGGTTGCGTATCATCCAATAACATCTACTGAGACTCAGCCAGTCAAAGTTGGTATCACTTTTTGTTAATCTTATGATTCATAGCCAGTTGTTGCATTTCACAGCGTAACTTTAAATTTTTCCTGTTCACTGATTTCGCACATCCCTTCATTGGGTCAGAGGATCTATGAACTTCCACTCCTGCCAAGTACATGTGGCAGGGAATCTCTTCGCATCAACTTTTCAATTCCCAGATCAGAGCAGTCTCCGATTGCTGGCCCGTTTCAAACGAAAGCCAATGAATTTCCGATTTATTTTCCGATTTTCTTTTGCGTAAACATATGCAAATCAGGCCAGTTCTCGTGCCCGGGGGTCTTTTCAAATTCACCACCCTCCTCCTCCCCCCCCCCCCCCTTCCCCCCCGCCGAGTACTCGAATCCAAGCGGGACAACCACTACGTGGTAGGTACATGAACTTAAAGTAAATTGAAATCTCATTCCAAGACGACCACGGCGAAACTTTTCCCATTTGCAGTCGCAACTGGGGAAAGATAGAAAGAAAAAAATGTTTACAGAAACTTTTCGCTTTCATAGTTTATGCACCTCGAGGGAAATTTACGACAAAAGTGCAAACTAAAGTCGTTTCTTGTGTCCCGGCCTTGGTCGTTGTTAATTTTTTGTTTCTATTTAGAAAGCGGCCTGATGTCCTTTATCTCCCTGTCCCCCTCCCCCCCTATCTCCTATATTTGTAATGAATATCAAATGCGTTCTAAAGACGGTTAGGCTCGAAGACAAATGCCCGTCATAATGCAGGACAAAGTTGTAGGTTTCATCTGGCCGCGACGACGACGACGACGATGATGATGTCAACTGGAAAAGTGAATGGAGGTCGACACCTGTGCTGGGCTGGTTGAATTTCCCAAAGGTGGCAAGTTTAAGTGGTTTCGCTTGTGTTTTATGACGGCGACGAACCAAGGCGACAGCTGTTGCCTGCCTATCTGATGAAAGGGTTCAAGAGGGCCCACCCCTGTCTTGGGTGTGAGGTTGGAAAAAGTTTGAATTGCTTGTGAAGAAGTGATAGGCGATTGTTGGGAAATAATTAAGAAAACATCCTTTGGAAAGTTTTAATGGACGATAAGTGGCGATTAGATGTTTGGGTTATTTTTTAAGGATCAAGTAGTCTTCTGCGTTTGTTGTTCACGCAACCGCCATTGCTATCACGACTCCTAGCTCCGTCGCCATCTTAACATCTCTGAACTGACAACCCTTCAGGACATTCTCCTCCATCATGAGCCATCTCCTAATCGCACAACATTGACTTTGTGGGACACGTCTCAACCATCAACCATCTCAGCCATCTCCAACTACTTCCCATCAAAGAACACACTCCTAAACATTTAATGACCTGTCCCTTCACCTAAACCCGATGTCCCCAAAAAGGAAAAAAAAAACTACCATTTAGTAACCGACATTTTATCCTTTTTCTCCTTCCAGGTCCACATCTCGAACAGCAACAGCATCAACAGCCCACAACGAACGAGACTTCTTCTGGTGAGTCATTCACTCCTTTGCACTAAATTATTCATTAGACACAGTAAATCGTGTATATCCTTTTTTTTCAATTTACTATCCTCTGGCCTTTCCTGCCGCCCCCTTAGTCTGAGGATCTGTCCGAGCCCATTACAATTTAATTTTTCACTTCTTCTGAATTGCTTCGGACGATAAAAGTCGAGTGTTCCTTGGTTGCTGTGTCATTCATTCATGCTCGAATCCTAATCCTTGAAAGGATTCCACTCTGAATTAGAAAAGGGCGAGGTGTCTGAGCACACCAGCGACTTAACTAAATCAATTTGTATCCCACCTAACGGCCTAAATCGATTTTCCGGTACAAGGATCCATTGTCCCTTCACCTCGGTGTGTGTCGTGTTCAACGTTTTCATCCCGGTGAAGTATAAGAAATTTCACCACGTGCTTTGGTAATTTGTTTTTTCCGGTTCACGGAGATACTTTTTTTTTTTTGTTGTGTTTTCTGCTCTTCTTCCTCGTCCAAGTTTTGGTTTGTGCGGATTGTAGCGGCGGCGGTGGGACATAAAAGATGGGTTTTCGATAATCCTTTTCCACCGGCAGGACATCGAGGGGGAGAGAATGGATGGGCTTACCTGTTGGTTATCGGTTTTGCTGTTAACATGCCTCCAATGGTTCCCTTGTGGCTTCATAAAAGCCAACCGTAGCGTCGGTCGTCGCGTCAGGACGGGACGTTGCGTTGCTCGTAAAAATTCGAATCCATGAGATTGAATATTTGAATTTCAACTTGGCGAATCCAGTTAGGATTGGAGGAAGTTCTTAAGTGCCAGCGCATTCTGTGTACTTTTAACTTTTACGAGCTTGTACAACGACGAGCAAGAATTTCGTTCCGAGGCGGTATCTACCCCCAACGCGAACTCTGTGCCTGTGAATCCTTGACAACGACGACGCCAACGACGAGGACTACGATGATGGCGTTAACATCAACATTATGAGTCATAAATTACATCCTTTATAGCGGAAAGGACACGGTGGTGGCGTAACATTGTGAAAATTCATAATAATCAGAAGAAGAAGAATAATGGGGGCGCGTTCGTTCAACAAGGAGGTGGACGCGAAAAACTAGAGTTGAGTGGGTAGTTGCGGAAAGTGCTTGGTAGCGCGGAGTCAGTAAAGTTCCCTGGTGATGGTTTCAGGGAATGGGTGTCAAAAATGGACTGACTGACTGACTGACTTGTACTCTTGTTGACGGTAATGATGATGGTGTTAGACTAGCGTCGCGTGGTTGTTGTTAAGAGTGGAGCTCTCTCTAGAAGGCAAGGGGATTTATGTCGCCACTTGAAATTTTGTGTGGAAGGAAGGAGTTTGATTGAATGCTCACGAGATAGAGATTTGACAGTTGGTGTGAGAGAAAATAATGTTCTTGTTGCGACGGAGTTCTTAGTGTCCTGACGACCTTGTACACATTGACTGTTCGAGCATGCGATGGGAATAAGTGGCCAATTTAAAAGATTGACTGTCGAGAACCGAGTCCTTCGGCGAATCCTTTGAAGCTGAACAAACACTGCGAGTCCCCCATGCAATCTCTCACCCAGAAATCTCCCTTTCAGCCCATTGAACTCCTTTTTTTTCGCCCATTTCATCGTCATCAAAGCAAAATCAGTCTTGCCACCACCGGCGCCTCATTGTACGACCGACTTCAACACCTTGTTGTTGCTTAAAATCCATGCAACCACTCCCCGCCTCTTGCAGTTCGTTCCACTTGTCAGCTGAACAATCCAAGCATCTAAATGCGACGTTTTCAAACCTTTTAAGGGGTATTATATATTCCAACAACTCCGGCCGTAGACCCGTCGGTTCGGGAAATATGATTCCTTCATTCTCTTGTTCCAGCCCTAGCACCGGAAAGCGAGCAAGAGAAAAATGTTTTATTAATATTTTTCCGTGCCGCCGTTGGGGTAGAATTTGAAAATATTCACTTTCCGTTTTTTACTTTGCCTGCTTTTTGGCGCACATCGAGACTTTTACTTGACAACTTTTATTGCGCCTAACTTCAGAGCAACTTTTTCACTCACACCGCACGCTCGAACGAGTGAACGCACGGAAGTACACCTCCTCCTCTTTCCTTTCTTGGTTCCATTGTTTTCCATTTTTTTTTGTGACGAAAGTTCCACAGTCACTCATGCTCCTCAGGTGTAGTGTGTACGGTTTTTATGGATGAAGTGGCATGGGGACGTTCGGGTGGCTGTGCATTTGGCAGGATTTATGAAACGCAAACTACAGGGAGTGAGGTGATGCCAACATATTTATTCTCTAGGATGCTCTGGAGTGAGCAGAGGTTTGTTTGTACTTGTTTTTCTATTTTTTTTTTTGAGTGGGGGGATTGTGGCTCGTTTGGTTTGGTTTACCCGCGTATTTTGTTGTGGGAGTGAAACTGTGTTACTTGCACCTGTGTACCTAACAGTCGATGCCAGACCACGAGCGATAGGATGTTGGAACAGGACTTGAATATTTTAACCGATGGTTCCTGTTGATGGGGGAAGTGGAGGGAGGGATTGCATATGCCTATGGTGATTTAGGCGATCGGGGGAAGTTGATATTCCACGCACATCGGTTTGGACGCGAGCCATGGTGGAGAGGGAGAGGTGCGATTGGTATTCTTCTCCTCATTCCACTTTGTCTAGACACTGTGACTGGCTGATGATCTATTCCTTCGATTTCGGTTACCACCGTCATTTCGTCATCCAGTGCATCATCATCTCCGCTTGGAATCCACTTAAAGCGCACCACATCATCACCGCCAGCTGGGAAACCGAGCTACTTTACCCACAATGGCAAAGGAATTTCCTTCCGCACAGCAACCACGACCCATTAGGAACTCCTCCGTCTGGCTGCCGATACATGTGAACCGATGCAGAAGAAATGTGCGTTTGCTTCAAGTAGATCCGCTTTACCCGCATGCACCACGGATACACACCCACCCACCCGTCGATGTTCATAAGAGGATTAAGCGAGAGCTCCTCATTTCCAGTTCCTTCGCATTTCGGCTAACTAAATGATTTAGGTAATCGCTCTTGAGTTTATGCACAGAAAAGTGAAAGAATTATTGCAGCCCCCACAAGGATAAATTTGAATAATTCATGGGAAGATCGGGAGTGAACTACAGCTTTGTTGTTTCCCTATTCCCATCGTGGATACGTCAGATACTTCACCTGATGCAGGTGCAGGCGTGCTAAATATGCTAAAGACCCGAATCGAGTGTGAGCGGGAGGCATCGCATATATTTATTGCGGGAGGCCCGGGAAAGAAAGAGCTGTGGTGGTACGTGACGGGAAAATTCAAAACTTTATTCACTTAAAAACACCGTTCGAGCGATTCGAGCGGTTCGAGCAGTACGATATGCGGACACTTAGGATATTGGATTCGGTCGGGTTATGGTCGAAAGGAGAGACAGAGTGGGGGTACGTGTAACTGGGACAGACTGGTTGATGGTTATCTAGAACAACATACATCTGTGAGTGGGGGATTGGGACAAGATATAGACACCGAAATTTATGCCTCGAGTGGGATGCTCTTGGAGGGATTAAATTTGCCAAAGGTAGGCAATTAGTTTCGAGTAGAGATAGGATCCTTAAGTGTTGCTGCTCGGAATAACTGATGAATCTTTTGGGTATCGAATGAGAATTTTGTGGTTTACGATAATGTACTGCCTTAATTAACCATTTTAACAACTCTAACAGAGCAATTCCTCCACGTCCACGTCAACCATAAGTCCTGTTTTCATTTGAAAATCTCTTCATACACCCACCGCTGCTTTTAACTAACCGACTATGAAATTTTATTTTTTGTGACAACAATTTCGTGCGCCAATGACAGATGGCACTAACACACACACAAACTGCTCCATTTGTCATCCTTCTGTGAGGAGCATTCACTCTGTTTACATTTCCTCATCGCACCCATCGTGATGCCGTCTCGCAAAGAACATAAAATTTCACACCCCACAAGGAGGAGGAGGAACAAAAAACGAAGGACTCTTCATGTACAAATCAAGAAATTATGCTAAACAGATTCAATCTCATAACCGAAGGAATTGCATTGTATCTCCTCGCATAAAAGATAACAACCGCCATTTACCAAGCGTCGGAAGAAGAGACCCCTTTACCCTCATTTTTCCGAGAAAAGAAGGACAAAAAATTCAACCAAAAGCTCTGCCATTACCATTTACATAATATTGCATTCACTCCCAAACCCCACCCGCACTCCGGCCACCCATTGTTGGTTGGCAACCCTAAAATCACGAAGCAACCATCTGCTAATAAGGCCAGAAGTATGCAAAGATACAATGATATTGAGTGTTGAAATGACAACTGTGCTGTGCAATAACTCACACACCCATGCCAACGTAGCTCCCCCTCCCCCTCCTCCCTCCCTCCACCCACCACCGACCATCATCGTCTCGTCAGATAGTTGTGCGCAAAGAATGTCTTGTCCTGTTTCTTCTTTTTTTTTGCCATTTCCTTTTTCTCAAAATGAAAACGGTTATGGTGTCGGATTATGAGTGGCCATTCCAAGAACGATTGCAACGAAGTCATGTGGAGAGTGGAAGGCGAATGACTTTTGAACTGCTAAAGTGTCCTTTTCGCCACATTCTCTCGACCAGTGCGTCCTCATCGCTTCAACTGTAATCCTTTTAATAAATATTTAAATAAAGTATGCTCTGTGTGTGTGCATGGCTGGCTGTATATATGTTGGGGCTTGGCCCTGGGTGGGGGGTGTTGGCAGAAGGTTGAGATTCCCTTTGACCTCGTCTCTTTGGGAAAAGTTGCTCCAAGTTAATTAAGTAATTGCTGCGCGCTGTATGGTGGTCATCTTTAATTTGGAAAAGTGAATTGCTATGTCCTACTTCGTGTGTAGGGGATCGTATAAGTTTCCCTCTTGAATGAGGGGTTAGAATGAGAGCGAGAAAAGAAAAAAAAAACCTATCGAGAGAGAGAGAACTGTCCGAGAATCATGTTAATTGGAAACTTTTCCAATTCTACTTGATTCGATCCAATTAGGACACGAAAGAAATAAGTTGCTTTTCGAATTCTTTTCGCCTTATGTGGCACAAATAGGCGTAAAGTTGTTGATCTAGTTTTTCCCCTGCCTTTCAAGCATCTTTTCCTCAGTGCCCTCCTCAGTGTCCTGGCCAGTGTTGCACAATGGAGAATCGTCGAGTATTTAAGACTAATGGGGCATATCAATGAAGAGGGAGCACGTCAGAAGACACTTGGGATTGTGGCGATGGAAGATGGTTAGTTTTAAAGATGGGGGGCGAATATGTCAAGAGGAGGCTTAACATTTGAAAGGGGTTGCTGATTGAAGTGGCAGTTGCTTAGGACGTCTTGTTTGTTTCGTTTTTGATTGAGAATCGATGTGTGCTTGACATCATTGATCCTGAATTCATAAGTTTGTCGATGGACACAGATTTTATTTAAAAAAAATACACCTGCTAAAATAAATAAAAAAGCGAAGAGGTTCCCATGCTACCTTGTGGCATCTCCACATTCGATGGACACACAGTTTATTTAACAAAGAAAAAAAACTTAATAAAAAGCAAAGTGGTCTCCATGCTCCCTTGTGTCATCTCCACATTCGATGGACACACAGTTTATTTAACAAAAAAAAACTAAATAAAAAGCAAAGTGGTCTCCATGCTCCCTTGTGGCATTTCCTTCATCTTCCACCCGATTTCTTCGTCATCTCAACCATCGCTCCTGCATCCCATTGTCTCCAAAAAATCCTCTTAAAGTTTTTGAAATAAATTCAAGTGAATTCATCATTTCTTCTCATACCCTGTCCCGCCCTCCATCCCCCACCAGCTGAACTTTGCAAGGCGACAAAAATATGAATTGCAAATTACTTCAACATTGCAGGGGAATATTTCTAAAGGATAACAGACGTGGGGCATCCTCTTGCAGCGAGCATAGCCTTTGAATAAAAAATAACCTGAAGTGAATTTTGTTCTTTTTAATTATTTTTATGATGCCACCCACAACGACATGAATAGAGTGCCATCCCCATTGTCCACTTTTCGATTTTCTACGAATCATCTGGAAATTCATTTCGCATCATATCTTCAGAATCCTCATCCTCGCGAGGGAACTTCTCAATTGAGTGTAAAAGTTCGGAATTGTTTGCAATTATTTCAAGTGTTTACCGGGGTTTTTGTTTTGCCGAGACAAACACGCGCTGTTTTGGTGAAGTTTTCGTCTTGAGTAGTTGAGGGATATTTAACGACGGTATATATTTGAAGATCTATTGAATGCGAGCATCGTTTTGTGGGTTTTCTCAAGAAATGTGTGTAGTTTGTCAGGAAGTTTGAAGAGGAAAAGTTGTTGTTCTGCAAATCTGTGAAAAGTCATGGATCTGAATTGACTCTGCATTCATCCATTCACATGAATGCTGCGCAATCATCATCAATGCTAGAGGCTTTCGTAAAAATCGGTCAGACCTTATCCCCAAAGCCATTCTTAACCCTCACTCCATCGTTTGACCTTAAAACACTTTCGTGTCAGGAGTCATTTCATTTTTTTTTTTGGAATTCATTGCCCGCAGTGCGTATTGTGGTTGAACACAACACACTCTTCACTCTTCACTCTTCGCTTGTTGATCATCGCTTTTTGTCAGTTTTGTTACTTCTGCTTCAATTGTACACTAGCCGCTGCCGTTTGCTATTGCTGCCGCCGTCACTGCCGCCGCCGCCGCACAAGTGGTTATTATCGTCGTCGTAAAACATTTTTCCAATTACTTTCGGCTCCGCAACAGCGACAGCAACAACAACGACAGCCTCCGTAAGCACAACCTCATTGTTGATGAATGCCGTGATTGCACGGTTGGTCGAATCTTAGGTGATTCATTTCCTTTCCCTCTATCTAGGTTAATGTTTAGGTTACTACTTAATTCGCAGCTCAGAGAGTGCCAGTGATCGTCTGACGAGAGAGAGAAAGAGAGTGAGAGAGATAGAAAGCAGTGAGAGAACTTGGTGCATCCCAACTCAACCTCAGCCACCCACGGACATCGGCTCCGATTTATATTTATAGACTCTCATCCCAGTGCAGTCTGCATATCTGAGACCCGGGTATATACGAACTGCGTCGTATCCTTCCGGTCTGTCGTCCGATATTTATGGTTTTCAATATTAAAATTTTCGCATGCCGTAGCGCAGGACCGGGCAGCGACCGGGCATTGCCTACCGTTTTTTATTTGTCATTCCACTCTCATCTAGTCTGCGAAAGGACCTGTGGTGCGGGCGCAAGGATGCGGAAGGCAGAGTTTCCTGCCGACCATGGAGACGATGAATTTTATCGGTACTCAGCATACAGCCAGCGGGCATTTCGATTATTGAACACAGATGTGTCCCGTTCACATCAATCTTAGATTAACTACCGACTCAACCTGCCCGCACATTCCACTACACAGGCAAGGCTCTCGATTAAAATGTATTTAAGTTGCGTTTCCAGTCGTTGTGCTTGTGGGCCGATGGTTGGGCTGAAGTCTGTACATGGCAGAGCACTTATTGCGCTGAATTGCCCTGAGGGTGCAACGTCGAATATTGAAGGGATGTTCCATGGCGCCACGAGGTGGAGGGCGATGGATGAATCGCAGCAACCACTTGAGTTTGGATTTCGATTGTCGGCTTCGTTTGTTTCTTAGGTTCATTTCATCCCTTGATTTCGATGTAATTACACACAACAAGCCCAGCTCTCGTTCTCCGATTATTCACTCATTAAAAGTTCTCGGTGGTGCTTGTGGATGGAGGACTCTTGGAAGTCTGTCGATGGGGTGGCGCACATTCTGGGCACATTCCACATCAAAATCGCGCATAAATTCCACTCAATCAGGCAGCCATGTCGAAGTTTTGCATACGAGTTCCACAACACTTCCCTCGCATTTATTCTAGATCAAATATCATCTTTTCTCTCATCAAATTCAAAACGCACCTCTTGCCGATCGATTGATCCACCTAAGCAGCCTCCGCGGATGGGCAGCTGACTTCACGTCTTGTTAAGCTGCATCTGTGCATAACTAGCATCTCACATCGCGCATCAATAACTTCACTATTTCCTCTCGTGCATCGTGTACGCTTCTATGCTTCACTTTCTAAGCCTCTGACTGACTTCGATCGCATCGCATCGATCGTGCTGACCCAATTCTGTTGCGAGGGATCTCGCAAGTGTGGTCGTGTGTGAATTTTGACTTAACTGGGTTTTTAAGACGCACGGCACGTTCTCGTTCGGCCTCTCTTATGAATATCCATTCCGAAGAGACCGCTGATCAGTCATTGAATGATGTTGTTTGTTGAACGCGATCACGGTCTTCAAGGTGGAAACGACAAAACGATGCACATATCATCTGGAAGCGATTCATGATCGGATGGCATCCTCCTTTCTCATCTATGTGCTGACAAAGCGTCCCTTTCTCTGGGTATTTTTTTTAAATTTAATTAAAGCAACTTTATCGTCACCTGCCGCAGGAACGTGTTCAATGCGCTGACGTGTCATGGCCCCGATCACGTCATCGCATCCCAATCACAGCTGGCAAACAAGTCGCACACGAAGGACATGCGCCTAATTAAACGAAGCCCACCCTAACACACGCGGTTCCTTGCGGAAATTAAATTCTAGTCACACATCGAAATGTGTCCGTCTTTGTGGCAGCGACGAGCGCAACGACAAGAGGCTTCTCAAATATCTTCCGCAGTGCGATTAATTTTTTCCGGATGGACATATTTTTGTTCCAATCAAAGGACACGTTCTCCCTCTCTCCCTTGGTCTGTCTCTGACCAATGTAAAGTAAATACCAGCTCCTTGTCTGGGGGACACATTCATTCAGGCAAACAGTTGCCAGAGCGCTTGAATGTCCTTTTTGGTCTGTGACAGTGAAAAATCAGGGTTGACACAGTGTGGTAGGCGGGAAGATGCTAAATTTAATTAGATTCACACTCCAACAAAAAAAAACAGAAGAGAAAAGGATATTTGCTGAACGAGTTTTACAGTTCATTGGAGTAAAGTGCTGCCTGGGATTAGTTGGGTTTCGTGGGGGTGTCCTTTCTTCTTTTTTTTTTTTGGTATTCTCGGAGAGTAATTGTTCACCCTCTGGGGGCAAACAGAGCATTCTCTTGTTTTGTTTTTTTTAATCTTTTTAAGGGATTTTCCATTCATATCTTCTTTTCTTCTTTTTTTTTTCGTTCGCTTGCTTCGGGGGCGTTCATATTTTTTAATGGCACAGCCGCTCGTATTGGAAAGTTGGGGGCTGACTGGATGAGTGGATGGGTGGATGGGCAAGCAATAAATTCTGCCTGAAGCAACTGAGCTTAGGCATTTAAAACGCATATCATTCTCGAGTTCTGCTGAAGAGGAGAGCACGAGTTTTTGGGGGCGAACATCGCGGATTTTGTGGGTGCCAAGCGAAGGGATATAAATTTATTATGATCCTCTCATAAGGTCGTGTCGGCTCCATTTAAAACGACATGTACTCCGAGACTTGTAATCTCCTGGATCATGTCGAGAGATTTGTCGAATTTATGCCTGAAAGTGGTCACGACGGGAAGTGGATTTCGGAATTTTTACGCACCTTCTTGAAGAATTCAAATATGTTCGATCTTTTTCGCCTCCAAACACTCCCCATTGTCCATTCCGCATGAGCAGACGTGACCAATGGAAACCCTAAAAACCCTCCTCCTCCGGCAATGGTCGACAGACTTCCACTTAAGGTACGCCAACACGTCGTCGTCCGTAACGTCAGTCAATCTTCTCTCCTACGCCCAAAAAGAAACTAATCTCCACCATTCCCCCGCTTCATTCAGTCATCGATTATAGATGACCGACAAAATTAGACATCATTCCCTCCCGCAGTGAAGGACAGCGACTGGGGACTATTGACTGACACTCGAATTTCTCGCGAAGCCAACTCAAGTGGAAACAAACACGTAATTGGTACCAATTAAGCGCGTCAATCCTCCACTGCTCATCACCGCGCGTTGTAGGTGAGAGTAGCGTCAAAGTTCAAACTCTCCAAAAAAAAAAATATTTCATATCAACGTCATCCCTTTTTTCCCGCCTCATCTTTGACACACGATCGAGCCAGCGCCAACTTGGATCTCAGCTTCGGCCAGTGCCTCACTCTCGCACACACACACGCATACGTATACATCATCCCAGCTGCATTCCTCCGTGTGGTGGACGTGTTGTGTCTTGCGAAAATGTTGTGCTCTCTCAGTCGTTGTCTTACATTCGAGCGGTTCGCGCGTCCGCAGAGTTCTTGTTTCGTCGTGCGCGCGATACACGATCAGGTGTGTGAATCATTTTTTTTTTCACCGCCCCACTGTGAACGTACAACGAATCCTCTTGTGCTACGTAAGCTCCATTTTATCTGTCGCTTGTTATCAGAACCGAAGGAAAAGAAGAAAAAAAAACTCGTTGCGGTTATCAAAAAATATCGAGATATCGATCGATTGTTCAGGCAAACCTTGAGCGGGGAAAGCTTTTCGTAGTTTCCTAGAATATTTCGCAACTAAGTCACGCACGGTTGTGTTCCGCGAGAGTGTGTGCACCCAGTGGATGCGACGCCTGATGGATCTGTGCGGTGGCCCGGAGTGATTCAATGCATTTCAAATGAAAGCCGGTTATGGGGCAGGAAAGTCTACGAGAATCTGGCATTAGTTCGGTCCGGCCGGTAGAAGTGTGGTATTGCGAGGAGGAATGTGCTATTTTTAGATTGCATGCGACAGCGACGAGTACGACGACGACGAAGACGACGGTGCGCATGGTTTTTGCAATTTTTTATCCAATTTTGGTGAATTAGTTGGTATCGCGAGCGACGGCCGCGTTAGCTGTGCAAACCCTTGCCTCACTTGTGGATTATTCATTTGGAGTTCTTCCTTGTTGGGTGACGATGACCGCACCGGCCATAGGCCGGAGTTTCTTTGAGAAGATCTGGAATTTTGCGAACATAAGGTAGGTGCTGCGTCTACGTTTACTGGTCTGTGTCTCTTTGTTTGGGAAGGACAAGTCATTTTTCCAGGTGCTTGTGTTATGAATCATGGTGCAGTGGACTGGATGGGGAGGTATTTTTTTCACAGGAAATCGAATAGGTGTCAAGTCTGATTTATTTGGTGGGCACAGGAGGAACCGAAAATGAACTCATTATGCTGACTTGGAGTTGGAGTTGTGAGGAATACTAATTAAGTGGAAAAGTGGCGAGTTCTTTTGATGTTTGCCGTAGGAATTGGATTGCAGTTTTAATTTGTTTGATTTTGCATTCGATTTATGGCTCTTTGCCTCTCCGTTTCTGTTGTCGTGATCCTCTGCATTGTCCGACGTGGTGGTCTGAATCATCAGCTGACTGGCTCCGTCACTGATCTATGCTTCGTTGAAAACGATGGTGGTTCCTCGGTAGCCAACGATTTGCGTTTGTGTCTTACCCTTAAGCAATCAGTTCACTTGCAAATTAGTCTGAAATTTAATTAAAAATTCGATCAGAGTTCATTGACTGTTCAAATTTGTTCTGAATCAACTTTGATGACTGTTCCAACTCCTAACCCACATCTGGCTAGCCAGTCCCATTCAATTCATTCCGTCAAAATAGCCGCCCACTGTCCTCCACGCAGATTTGCCTATTTCACCGACTGTCGGCGTGCTTGGCCAAAAATACATTTTCAACACAAAATCCCTGAGACATATAAATAATTTCTACATTTCCTACAAAAACATTCCCAAAATGATTCATCTGACAAAACTTGTCGTTGAGGAGTCTCACTCAGCACTCGGTGCCGAAGATCGATCGGTATCTATCGATCTTGCTTAGCAGCGACCGTCTGCTGATGGCGGTGGGGTGGTGCGTCTCGCTTTACATGGTCTGGTCAACGCACTTAACGTCGCACAAAACTCTCGCATTTCGCATCTCCCATCTCAGCAGCAGACATGCATTCACTCGGTGCGGATTTGCCCAGCGGGGTGGATACTGTAAAATGCCAGCCACTGATGAGGACGCTGCCTGATGGTTGAATGTCCATTATGTCAGTTTGCGCGCCACGCTGGGGATCAGGAAGAAACAGCCAGCCAGCCAACCAGCCAGTCAGCCTACGATTGGAATTCAGTTTTTTCCACTAGCGGCCACACGAGTTCTGGCTGCCTTCCATCAAAAACGCGAACTGGCTTAGTGCGCTTATTAATAGTGAGGAACGTGTACAGAGCTCCATCCAAGCAACGCGCATTTACATCTGTGGGACGCTGCGACATCGAAATGCAATGGGTGGTGGCGACTCTTTGGCTCTCTTTCTCTGTCGCTGTGTGGAGCAGGGAGGGGGGGGGGAGATTTCCCTAGTGAAAATGTAAAAACAACAACTACATGTCATCAACTCATTCACAGAGTGCAAGACAAAGCGCAGAGCAACCTGGCCACTCACCGTTGCTGCTGTTTGCAACCCATTTTCCACGTTTGTCGAACACACAATGCAGTTGTCTTGCAAAACGCGAAGGAAGCGTATTCGTATGTAGAGGGGGGCATATAGAGACGCTCGTAATGACGGTAATTATGGTTTTAAGCCGCGGATTACATTCAAAATGTTCACAATGGCGAGGCTGGTCATTTGTTGGAGAGTTCGCTTTAAGGAAAATCGCAATCAAGCACAAGAGTCTGTGACTGCAAAACGATCTTGACTGACAAAGAGTCGTCTAATGGATGCATTCGGTTGAAGAAGACACTTACTGTGGCGATTCAGGTCGAGAGACATTTTGCTGGAATTTAGTTAAGCGTCGCAATTTCAGGGTTTTCTCTCTTGTAGACAGTGAGTCAAGATTGTATGCTGATGTCGCCAGAAAAGTGATGAGAGTCAGGAGTCATGACATCAATCGCCTCCAGTCACGTTAAGCAAATAAATTCGAATGAACAGGGAACTACTACGGCCCCCCGGAAAGCATCATCATCTGAGGCAAACCCAAAGCAACCGAAATCCTCCCTGCCTTCTGTGTTGTAAAAACTTTAACGTTTATCGCTTCACAGTCCAAAGGCATAAAGTAAACTTTTTAATCTACTTTCCCTTCATTCAAATGAAAATTGCTTTACAGCCTTGGATACAAACTCAGCGCCCCAAAAACAGGCGTGAGGACCCCAGCCCCTGGTCAGGAAAACAAGGGCCAAACAATTCCATTTATGAGTTTCAAGTAATTTGCGAGAATCACATAAAACTAAGTACTCGTCAGAGAGATGATTTTTGCGCCCCGTTCCTCCCGCCAGTACACTGTTCGCCGAGGGCATCCTTTGCCGGATAATTAGGAGCGAATATTGTTCTCATTTTTTTTTGTTGTTATGTCGACTGCGAGAAACCACAGGCAATCACACAGAAAGGTGCACACAGGAAAGCGAGCATCTCCGCAACTCTATCCTCCTCCGTTGAGACGACGACGACCTGACATGACATGCAGCTGTAAATGAAGGCAAGGATAATATCCCTTGATGTTGTGCCTTAATGAAATAAATCTCTAGGCGAATAGTGATGGGGGGCTGTTGGGGAGCCTGTGGGCTTGTTTTTTGCGAACAATCAGAAATAATAAACATAACACAGGCGTTCTCTGCCATCGGGATGCGCTGTGAATTGTGCCGTCTCGCGTTCTGTCCCCCGCAAGGAGCATCTCTCTTCCGGTCTTTCGGTGTAATTAAATATATTTTTTTTTTGAAGAGAATCGAGTTGAATTAGAGTAACGAGTTTGCTGTTGGCATTGTTGTTTGGCTGGCTGGTTGGTTGGTTGGTTTATAGCTTTATGGCTCCCCGAGGAGAGATTAATAAATTTATTTGAATTTTCTTTCACTCACTTCAGAGATGAGATGAAGATGAGCCGCTGGAGATGTGGTGTCCACAGTTGGAGGCGGACGATGTCGATTACCTTTTTGGAGTCGACTCAAAGTTTGGGTTAAGTTTAATGAAATTTCTCAGCAGTTTCTGTGAGTCGAGGGAATTCCCTTGTTGGAGCGCCTACCCCCTCTCGGAGGATTTCATCGTTGGGGCTGTCATTAGGTTCAAGTTTTTGTTTTGAGGGCGGCCTTGTTGACATGGGAATACATTTGCTGTGTGAACAGTGGGGGAGGGGGAGAGGTTGGGGAAAATTTGCTTGGATCTGCCTTAAAGTTCAGTCTGAATCAAAACCAGGCCATCACACCTAGTTCTGAATACGAGCCTACATTGGTGTTCGTATCTAACCGGATCCGCAATTATGCGACGGGCTACATTGCAGCAATTTAGATCCACTTATTTTTAATCGCTTCCTCGGCTAACTGTACGATAATAGGTACACAAATTGCATTTCCATTAATCACTGGATGGCGAATCTCTTTCACTTCGATGCGCAGTTCATCATTAATCCTCGTCATTACAGTTTGCTTCGCAGTTCGCTCTCATAACAAAAGAGAGACGTGTTTTTTTTGTTTCTTTCTGTGAAACAAACACACAACCGTCGAGAGAAGAGAGATCCATTAAAATTCATTCGGCTTCAGATTTTGATCGAGTGTATGATTGACACGATGAATGATGACGAGAGTAACGTCAAAATGTGTCACCACAATATCGAGCTCCTTGTTGGCGGTTTAATTGAAACAAATTCGAATCACATTCGATTGAAAAATTAAACGAGATACAATTAAATTTTTAGCTGTCTCAAAGGGGGAGGGGGGCGAAGACTTGGATTGTATGAGTCTGAGGGTGGCATTGGAATGACGATTGCGGCATAGACCTTGGATGCTTCTATTGGTCTAGTTGTATGTCGTTTGTTGAATGGATGTGCATTTGTACGATCGACATCAGAGATTGGAAGTTCTTCTGTTCACTTTTGGCAGTTTGACGTCATAGACTGTAGTTCTATCCCATCTACCATAGCAACACGCTCTTCGTATCCCATTTCAAAGGAGGGTACACCGTGCCAGTAGCCTTCACTGAATACAAAAAGAAACTGCAAACTTTCCCAAAAAAAAGAAGAAAATCCATTAAAAATTCCGTTGCAATATTAATTTTGCATGCGTCCATGCTCACGTAACATTAACATGTCTGTCGCACTCCCCCTGGGCCACCCCTCTTCTGTTTGAGTCTCACTTTACACTCGCGCACAGTGCACTGCACATGCTGCTAATAAATGAAATTCCTGAAATTGCAAACAAAACAAAAACAAAAAAAAAAAAACATTCGCACAAGGTGTTGTCACCCACAACCCCATTCTCATTCCCTTGTGGGACATGCAAGCGTTCTGCATAATTGCCCCGCGGACGGTGATAATCATTGCACAGCGTTTCTCTTTCTGCGACATGATGAAACATTGTCGCAGGCACACGAACACACACGCATAGACAGAAGCACCACCATCTGTTGTCGGAAAATTGCGCATATTTTTGAAAATAGATTCCAGCGATAGTTGCCGCCGAGACATAGTTTGGCACAGAACCTCGTCCTTTTCGGGCTAGGGGGACAGCAGAATTTATGACCAAACCGAAGTTCCCTTGGAATCCTTGCACAAGGATGTGCGTAATTTATGAAGGTGCAGCTATTTTAAGTGGAATTCTAAAATGATTCTGTTGCAACTCTGTCCACACTTTGAGCGGGAAGAGGGATATCACCTCTTCCCCGTCACTCGCATGATAAATGGGAGCTGCCACAACCGGAAATGATGAGTGGAGTGCCACTGGACCTTCTTCTGGCATTTTGTATTTTCCTACGGTGACGGTGATGAATTTGAAAGATCGCGCGTGAAAAGACTCCTCACTCGCTTCACAACGGACGGAGGAGGTGCTTGTCTGATAACCACGATGGGGAACATGTGTGATATCGGGTGGCGTTGTTTTAGGTCGTGATAACGAACGATTTTCTGTTTTAGCTTATCGATTACTGTGTTTGCTTTGCTTGACTGATTAATGTTTTTTTTTCTCTTTGCAGGTGAGTGAATTTTTATTGTCTTACAACACAATTCAGATCATTGGGTGAGTTTTTTGTATGTTCCATTCATTGTCTACAGTCGATTCTTCATCATCATCACAACCCTCTCGAATGACTCAACAAAATCACCACACCACGGTGAAAGTACCCCTCGCAGTACGAATGCAATTTACACCTCCTTATCTCTCAGCTCCCCACACCATTTTTCAGTCACCACCAACGACTGTGAATCGGTCAAAAGTAGTTCGCACATCCGCTCTATCTGTGAAGATCCCGCAGTCAAGTGGCCAAAGTTCACCCTCTTCACGTGTCATTCGCACATATCCGTCAGACATCGTGCCTTCAGCTGAATTACGACGGAAATCCACAATCACACGACATAAAGTTAATTGATTCCGTGTCAGTCAGACATTCCTCAGACGGCGGAGGCTTCTCCTTCTCCTTCGCCTCCTCCGTAAGACTTGATGATACAATACTTTTCTAAAATCCTATTGCATCTTAATTTGTTTTTGCTTCTGTTGTGCACAGCATTTTATTATCTAAAGCAACTCGCTCGCAGATAGTTTTGAGTGAATTTTTATTGCCATCTTGAACGGTGTTATGTTCACCGGTCATGCCATGGCCGGACGGCAGCAGACGCAAAACGATTTTCTTGTGAATTCTTTCCCAGGGCTGTCGTAAGGTCGACGGAGGGTTTTCCATAATTAACGCGTGTACATGACATAACTACGACCAGGCTAACAGTTGTCACATAATCCATTGTGAAGCTGAGAGAGAGAGTGGGAGAGGTTGGGTGGGCTGGCGTAGGGCCGGTTTGATTAAAAAGGATAATTTATTGATTATCCTTGTACGCTGGGCCCATTCACATTCGCATCACAATTCGATGAAATAAATTAATGACAGCGATTAAGGGATTAATACGCGCAGCAGGGTCGGGTCGGGGGCGCTTGTTGTTTATCGTATGTGACTATTCGACTTGGGTTGGCAGAGGTGGAGATGGGGATGAGTGTGGATGTTTGTGGACCATTTGCCATTTGAATGGGCATTAGAATCGAATAAAGGGAATGTTTAGTGAGGAAATTAATTGAATTTGCGGCGACAGTCAGTGGTGTGGACATCGATACGCATAATGGTTGAATAGCGGTTGCTTCTGCGGGATTATCTCACTGCGTGCGCGTCGGAGTGTTGTGAAAACATTTGCACGCCATTTGAGGGACGTTTTATTAGCTCCCCTCTCCCACGCCCAGCTGGTCGCCTCTTCATTTGCAAAAATGTTCTTCGCAACTTCGTCACTATTTCCATCCGGCAGCTGTTGTCCAACATTCCATTCGACTTCCTCACACGGACGGTCTACAGTCCACCACATGTTCGCAGCCATCGCCCGCATAATTTTGATTCAAGCATCAACTTGGAGTCCAATTCACGCCAGCCATCTGTGGAACGCATCCACGAGTGCGGCGCGACCGGCAACACTCAAGCAACACGTGAAACTTTCGAGTGATTTCGTGAAAAGCTTGAGTGGATGGTGTCTTTGTTTTTATTTTCGTCGTCACACTTCACTGCCGCTGCCGCTGCTGTCTCTCGTCGTCTGTTCTCCTTTTGTGTATATCTGTAATACGACTCCGGAATGTAGCCGGCAAATAGTAAGTGAAGAAAAAGACGGGAAAAAAGAAAGACAAAAAGGGAGTACATCGTTGCCGATGATGATCCATTTCGGATTTAGATTCTCCGATTGACGTTGTTTACGGATTCGGATGCGCAGCGAACGACTCCACCGGATGTAACTGGAATTTCTGCATTTGCATTGCCTACCTCAATCGATGAAGGGACTCTGTTAATTTTCGCCTGATGGCTAAGCCGAAGATGAAGCGCCACACCCACGGTACAGCGTTTCGATCGTTCTTGTTGATTCTCACGAAATGAAAGCCGACCTTGGCCGCATTCATTGTCCAGACCAAAGGCAGTGTCTTACTCATCGTTTCGCTTGAATTTCGCCAATTCAGTCTTGCCCAGTGGATATTGCGATTTCCGGGAATCTCTGCCGTCAGCATTGGATTTTTACGACATCCCGTCATAGGTGCGTCTCCAAACGGATTCTTCACTCGACTTGCTTTGCACTCCTTTTCGGCAATCTGCCCAGAGTCGATATCTTGCATGGCAAGTGATTTATTGTTGTCTAGTGGTTGCTGCCCAATGTGCCGGCTTCAAAATGAAGCTTGCGTCGAATGAATTGAGAGAGAGAGAGAAAAGCTCGAGTGAATTTGTGCAGGAGACGAGCTAGTAGCTACTCGAGACGATGATATTTATCGCGTGAGAATGTCGCATGCAAGATAAAATGGTTGTGGACTTCAAGTCAGTTTTGGTTGACTGATGGAGAGTGGCCTGAGAGTTGGTGAAGGGTTTCGCCGCGGTGGCTGATGTGTTACCTCATTGGGAACACACTGTGGTGATGCAATTGATTGAGGAATTCATTAATTATAGGTTGCGTCTTGGGAATAGGAGGGACTGCGTTATAGTTTAAGTGTGTGTTTAGATTAAATTAAATTGTTTCAGTTTGAAGGGTGGGGATGGGTGTAGCTTTGAAATGCGTTGGTGGAGACGTTACTTAGTTTGTCGTAAATGCCTGGCAGCATAGCATTAGATGTTTGAAGGAGCATTTGAGTGACTGGTTGGAGGACAATCTTACTGAATGCAACCGTCTGAATGTTTTATCCTTTTCTGTCACATCACATGCCTGTGAAATCTTTGCCGAATGTCAGCCTCATTTAAAGCTCCACCCATGCCATCCAACATCTCATTGACATCCTCAACCAGTTGTACTCTTAATGGAAACGCCTAATTAGTAAATAATTAATGTCCTTACCCACCAACCAACAACACCTGCTACTACACACACAATCCACTCTCGATTGCCGCCAAAGACTCACCCATTCGGACGGCATGTAGCCTGCTTCTCTTCTCCCATGCGATATTTATATCTAGATACGTGCTCGCGTTCACCATCCACCACCAACTGGCGCAACATTCATTCGCATTTCATTCATCAGTCTCAGTTGAACTTTAGATTCTACAGAGTTTGGTCGTGCTGTCCCCGGGTACGGATACGCGAATTCGTTTTCAAAACTATATCCACCTCCACCCCTTCGCGTAGAGTTTGTTTTATTTTATTTTGATTTTTCATTTTATTTTTTTCTTCGTTCGTTCAGCATAAGGGATTTCCCAATCAAAACGGTCTACGTTTCTCGTTTTCCTTGTGAACTCTGTGCCTGTCACACTGTGCTCTGTGTGGCGATGGTGCGGTAGTGTGTGCTCTGCATGAAACTGACAGCTGGTGCATGTTGCGTATCGCGTCGGGGTGGTGAATATTCGTTTGCTGTTCCGGTTGGTGTGGCGTATATAAAAATCAAAAAATTGTTTAATGAAAAACCAAAAAAAAGATGCTTTTGTTGTTCCTCTGGTCCCCGTCGTCTCTCAAGAGTGATGAAGATGTTGTGTTCGAGTGTGTGTGTTACTGTGTGTGTACATGAAGGTGGATGGACCACTTTCGATTTTAAAATGTTCATCCAATGATGGATTTTCCCCGTCAGTAAACTACTTGATTTTCCCGTTTCTGGTCAAAGTCGCGAGTGCACGAACAGTATCAGTTTGAAGTGCTTTCGCGAAAAATCAGACAAATTAAGCTCCATCTGCCTGCGCCCCCCCTTTCCGAGAGAGGTTTTCCATTTGAATGCGGTCTCCAACTCTGTGTGTGCTTATATCTCTCATGTGTCTGTGGCGATGGTGATGTACTTATGTTTGTAGGCAATGCGAACACTGACCTCTCAAAAGCAAACCAGCCATGCCAATTGTATCTGTGTATCCATTTGTGTGTGCCCTCCCCCCCACTAGTGGACAGACTGTATATAGTTTCATCTCCATTTTTTCCTCATATTTTGTTTATCTTTATGCAACGGCTGTGAACGCAGAGTGTGTGTGCTTGAAGTGACTGTAAAGCAGCAGATGTACACTAGACGAGCATCTTTCGCAATTGAAAACTGCTTCAAAATTACATTCCATCAGAATACCAGATTCAAAGTACATAGCTAGATTCAGTATTTCATTTTTTTATTCACGAAATTCGGGTAATTAACGAGCGTTTGTTTTTTTGTTTCGTTTGCCGACTCTGTTGTTGGCTGATGATTTTGTGGTTGATTCTGTAAAGCGTAGGCCGTGTGTTTTTGGACGTGAATGAGGGACGGACTTCCTTCTGGGAACCGAATAGATTGTGGGAAGACAAAAGACGAAAGCCGATTTGTTTGAATGAAAAGATTAGCTTTTGTGTTGGCTCATAGCTTACGATTGGAAGCGGTGATGTCTTGAATCAGACTTTGAGTTTGACTGAAGAGCGACTGGCGGGCGGTGTAGTGAGTTGGGAGATGATTGCCTTGGGTGTTGTGGCCAAATTTTGTATCGAGGCTCTAAGGCAACTCCACTTTAACCAAACAAACAACCGATATAAACGTATTCTAGGTCATTTTGCGGCGAAGTTAAATCAAAAGCCCAATCAATTGAGGTTAATGTGTGTTTCTCCTGTCCGACATGTCATTGTCAGCCAAATTCACTGAATTCCATTACACCCACCCACATCCACGGGTATCAAAAGGGCTATACAGTCTCTCCTCCCACCCACAGTCAAGGCAAGAGAGAGAGAAAAATGAAAAAAAAAAAACAACTGAATTCTCTAGTAAATTGAGAAATAATCGTTCGAATTAACCCATTTGATTTACGACCTACCCCTTCCCAGTGCTCGATTCAAAATGATCAAAGCAACTCTAGCCCCCATAAACCGGCTGCCGCAATTCATTTGTCCGGTTTTGAGAGGTATGTAGGACGTGTATACACACGCACTCACATACCGCATTCAAATCAAATCACGTCGAGGGAAATCAAATCAAATTAAAAGACATATTGTCGTGTGGAAACACTTTCCACAAAACCGGAAAAGCTATGATTTTTATTTGACCGAATGGTATGCGCTTCGGAAAGAGAGAGATAAAAGGGTGGAGGGGGGGAGTGTATAAGGCTCCAAAAACTCTCTTTCTAGATAACAAAGCCCAACACGACACGACACCGAAACGATGGAATTTCTCATCGTGAACTCTTATCGATTTATAACCAAATAGAGCCCACAAGGAATGTCTCACACGAAAATTTCTTCACATTAATTTCATTTTATCGCGACCACAGATACTACCCGCATTCGTTGTTAGAAGGCGGCGGCAGAGCCAGGTACGGCATGAAACACCTAGCAAACAGATTTCTGATTATCGAAGAGTTTACATTAGATTTCTGTGTCGTCGAAGGAGTGAAGTGTGTGTACCCCACCCTCTGCCAAAAGAGCAGCAGGCCCAGTTATTGATATAGAAATAAATCAAACTGATAAAATGAATTAATTCCTTTTTGACCGGACGGACGGAATAGACCGTAGGTGTTTTTCGATCGTTGAGTAATAGCGAACGATCGTGAAGAGAAAATGTATCTCAATTAAAGTGTTGGTGTGTGCTCTGCTAACAAACACTCGCTTGTCCGTGTGTTGGATAACAAAACGAGTTTTGGAGCGCCTCCACGGAGTGAAGCGAACCAGAGCTGGGAAAATTTTAATAATAAACGACCGAAACGTGTAGGAAAACCAGACAAGAGATGAAATGATCGAGATCAGAGATTGGATAGAATGTTGATCGCAGTTGTGGAGTGGTTGGAGGGAAAGTTTGAACTTGCTTCACTTGATAAGTCCTATTCGCGATCTGCTGCAATTTTTAAACAATTGATCAATCCAATGCCACAAAAACCACACTCAACTCTTCCACACTGAGTCACTGAGCCAAGTTTTCCAACAAACCACATCCATTCCATTGCAATGCAATCAACTCCATCAGTAACAGATGTTAAAATGGAAAACCAACATGAAATTGAATTAGCAACCTCGCTTTAACACCCTCGCCTCCGCGCACACATCCGATGCATATCGTGGCTCCAAAAACAACCCACTTTTCGCAATGCGAACCCTGGCCCCGCTCTCGTGCGCTTGTCTATCAACCATTCGCGCACACGCTCAGACCACTTAATTTGTGCTTTAACTTGATTTGGTTTCCATCTTTAATGCTGGCCTTTTTGAAAAGTTTCACTCTTCCCCTCTTTTCCACAAATGCATCCATTGGATCCATATACCCACAAGATATCGGAAAATTTATGCAACCCAAACTTTTATGTGGGCATACCCCTTTAGCGGTTGCATTTGTTGCCTGTGTGGTGTGCTGTGTGTAGTACAATCAGACTAACGAAATGCAAATAGATACATAAAAAGAGAAAAAAAAAAAAATATGTGTTGCCCGAGAGGGGCAGCAGAAGAGGGAGAGAGAATGCATAGAATAGGTGGCCAAGTGCAGCAGGAGCGCGAGACTATGGGGACATGTCAAACTGTCGAAGCGGCGCTGCTGGTCTGACATTTGAGCGTAAAATTTACATTAAACATCACCTAGCCGATGCCGTCATCGTCGTCGTCGTTGTCAAGTATTTAGGAACGTACTTCAATGCAGCGGGTAGTTGACTCTCAAGTTATGGGGGGGAAACAAATGTCACTTTCCTTTCCAAACAATAGGTCGTCGTCTACAATGTGTGTCGTTCAAGGGTATTGACGGGGTTAAGAAGTACCATGTCTGCAGTCTGTTTTGACATTTGACGCTGCCAAGGTAAGGTCAGGGCAAGCTGATCGGATTTGCGCGAGCCTCATATGACTTGTGTGAATTGAAAGTCTGACAGGGGGCGGGGGTGGAGTTATTTGGAGTCTTATGACTCGCCATCAATCACTTTCTCTCTCTCGCTCCCTCTGTCCCTAAAATAGATAAGTTCTAAATTGTATTCATCCAGAAAGTCGTTTCCACGCAACTGACACGTGTCACGTGCCTATCAGATTTTCTTTATTGCCTCAAATGGAAAGTTGGTGTGAACAACGACAACGGCAGACAGCACATCCTACGTTGCGTCGTTGGCGTGCCGGTGGTACCGCTCTAATAAAGCACCACGCTGCGCCCCGGGTAATAGCTTAAACCCCAAAATTAGTCAATAAAATGTAATAGGCTGTAACAGAATTTCCATTCGAAGTTCAATAAGCGGGGAAGCGACACGAGACAGAGACATTCTCCTCTCAAGCGATGCGATGATGGTGCGAGATATATTTTTATTGCAATAATTTAACGCCGTGCCATGCCGTTGATGGGTTGTCTTTAAATTCTCACATTTTCAAGAGGTGATGTCGGTGTTGTGGGACGCGCTAATTGGATATGCAGTTGTGTGTCCCTGGTGACCTAATATGGGCTTATTTTCTATTCCATCGAGCGCTAGCTTCCCGAGAAGATAATCGAATCATGTTAATCCAACCATCTGTAAGTTTTCTCCAATCGCGAAGCAGATGTTGCCAGATCTCTTTGAGAAAGAAAAGATATTTATAATCGCCGCTAATGCAATCCACTTGTACTCTCACATCTTAACAGCCGTCAGTTTGTAGACGCACGCACGCACGCAAGCCCGCACGCACTCGCCATAAATCCCAATAAAATGTCAAAAATTTCAGAAATCTCCACCTCGTCGGTCAGTGGTGGTTCTGCACCTTCTCGCTCCCACTCAATCTTCTCGCCGCTGTGACAACATAATCCAATGTGAAGAAACCAGATCAAGGTGCCGACCACACTGCTACGCTCGTCCTACACTACGGTGTTGCGAAAAGGTCAGTTAACGAGACGACGACGACGATGGCGACTAAGTTTCTTTCCGCTCGCAAAATGTACGAGTATATTTGTATATCTAGAGCTTTTTCTTTTCTTCTTCTGTCAGTCGCCCAAGAAGCGAATTCATCCATTTCGGTGGCGTTTAAATTGTCTCTTGAGACGAAGAAGAAAAACGAATAGAATGCCTTCCGTCGGACGTTCGGTTCTCTTCGTGATTTCGTTTCTTTTTTTCTTGACTGAATAAGTTCCAAGTTTGCGTCTAAATTTAGACGGCGAACAGCCCTCGCCCTCCTTGAGTTGGAAAATATAAAATAAACATGATGCCTATCAATTATGGCCTCTAGATGCAGCCACCACCCAGCGTCTGTTTTTCAACAGCAACGATCACTTTGGAAGCTCTTTTAAGGTCCGTCGTCGATTGGTTGGGTAATTTCCCATTTTCGACATGTAAACATTACATTTTCTTCCATTTTGTTTCAAATTGCACTTCAAATGCAGCTGGAATCGTGAGGTTTTGTTAAAAATGTTCTGTTTTCGGCTCATCTCACGGATGAATGAATAAACAAATTGACGATTAATTTGTACTAAAGTGTGAATTGGGTCAATTTGAAGGTAAACACATCTTGCTGGGGAGTTTGTTTATTTGTTCTAGATTTTTTTTTTGGATAAGGCGCGATCGATTTTGGAGCAATTAGAGAGGTCTTTGAACTGGGCTTGTGTGATATTTGATGTTCTCGTGCACTTTCACTCGTTCGGAGGCGTGACGAGAGCATTTTCCTACGGCTGACCTCACAACTTCTTTGCTGAAATGCATAAATTTACAAATCCACCATGCGATCTTATTGCCACCGGACGTCGTTTAATTCAGTCACACACTGCTGACACACCACAGTGGTTCGTCTTGATGTCCAAGTCGCACGGTAGTTGCGCTGCAGCTGGTGGAACTTCCTTCACTCCGTCTCTTTTGCGGTTTGAGCTATTTTGCCGTTCTAACTAGCATATTCTACTCAGCCTCCATTGCATGAGGCATGGAATCACGAGAGAGAGAGGCAAGCATGAATACATTTTGTAACCGTACACTGCACTTTGGCACAAAAACGCAATAAACAATGCTGCTAACCGAAGGCGCAAGCAATCAAGATAGAGAGAGAGAGAGAAAGAGAGAACGAAAGAAGGTGAATTCATTTTGCCGATATCATCTCTGTGGCCTGCTATAGTCACGTACAATGCAGCGTATCCACGACTTGGCGAGCACATAGACCCCCCCCCTGCCATACTCTGTGTCAAAGTGAAGTAGAATCCACTATAGAATTGCGAGATACAATTTCATTTTACCTGTTGTGGACCACAAACGACTGTTGCTGCACCTGCTGCAGGCTCACCAATCGGCGATGGCTTAACCGTTGTCCTCTGTACGTTTGCGAGAGCTGACGAGGCTATCTAATGGCGGATTGGTTGTATGCGCAAAGCGACAACTTTCACCGGGAAGGCAGTTGCATTTATCAGATTTCCACGATCGTATCGTACTCATACAGTTTTCATGTGATTTCCTTTCGTTTTCGATCGTGTACAATTGTGTGCATTCGTTGCTCAGCTCAGCTCAGCAACCCATGTGACAGTTCGATCCGTCCGCAGTGGGAGTGTTTGGAAACTCGGCAAATGATCTTTAAACCGTGTAAAGTGGTTGGATTTTACGATCAATAAAAGAAACTGCAGAAAAACTTTATAGCCTTCGTGTTGTTCACCTCGGCCGGCACGGTTGGTTGTGTTGTCTCTGTCTTCGTTGGCGGTTGTCCTTGTCCGGACGGATTTTCACTTGTTTAAATCGAAACTCGTTTAAAATCGGATTTGCTTCTAAGAATGAACGTCTCTGAGTCAGATCAGAGCAACATCGTGTGTAACTATAAGTCTAGGAATAAAAATACTACAAGCATGACACATCGCGAGTCCAGCAATGGGTTTGAATAATTGATTGGAAACCTTGTTTGTTGATCTTTGATTGGAGGAAATTTCCATACGATTTTGCAAGCTCTTTAAGAACTGATTTAGATTCGTCGACCGGGGTTTTGGATCTTCTAAAAGGTCCACACTTCTTGGCAAACATTTGCAAAGTGAATCACCCGACTTTGAATGTCCGAAGCTTCCGCTAGCAAACATAAGCCCCACGGGATTACCCTGCGAAACATTCCACGCCACCCTTGCATTTGATAATCTCAATCAACACGAATCGAAGTGCTTTCACTGTCCGCAGCCTTATCCAGTAGATAAAGAATGTGACACAGCAAACTGATTACACATCAAAACCGAACGGCAGCTTGTGAGGTCGCTAACACTGTCTGTCAGGCAATCGGTGCGATATCATATTCGGATAAATTGCTAATTATGGCAAAGTAAACAATATGAACTTCCTTCCCATACGTTATTTTCGACAACTTATGTCACTACACACCCATTTGGCAGCGCTACAGTTTAATTCGTTACACAAAACGTTGTTCTTCTCACACGAACATAACAATGAAATTATTTTCAATCCAGAAACGAGTGAGCAAGCAAAACGAGGTGAAGAAGGAGTACAACAAAAAGAGAAACCACCGCAATAATACCGGTTCTCCTTTAATCCGCGACCGAAACAGCAATAAATGGAAAAATAAAGCCGAGGAATCGTGCGCACACACACTGAACATAGCCGACAATCTTACGGCTGTCATAAGGCGCTCCAAACGGGGGGGGGGGGGGTCAGCGAAAGGCAATGACACAAAACTGTTTGTATCCCCCTCGCGTTGGTCATATCCATGAGGTTTTCTTTTTCTTTTTTTGCGTGAGGTGCTCCAAAAGCAATTGCGATATTCGTGATTTTCTGTTGGGTTGAAAATTACCATTAGATTGCATGACACTACTGTTTTGACATATCACGCTACGCTCTATGCAGCAGATTTGTGATCCAATCATTTTGACAGATGACAGTTCGCGATGTATGGGAAGACATCAAAAGAACAAGTGTCAAAACATTTGGGGCAATCTGGAAACAATTAAACAAAAAAAAAAGCAACACTGCCGCTGTGTTGTTTCTCAATACGTCGCGGTCGTGCGCGACACATGTGGGTGAGTCACGTCAGAAGTGCCGGCGAATAAATTTCGCTTTTTCACAAACGGAACGATATCTTGTCGCGATAAGTCATAAAAAAAAAGCAGCGAATCACTTGTGTATAGAGTAATACTTGGCAGGCTTTCAAAATGCTCGCAACCTGAAGGCTGATAATTATTCTTTCGATACACTTCACTCGGTTGGCTTGATGTTGAGACGCTGTGACGAAAACTACGAGTAGATATTGGTTGAAGGCGACATTTTTGTGTGTGCTACTATATGTTTTTCTGTTTTTTGTTGTCCCATCTAAGAGGATGAATATTGATTTGGCATTTAGACCCACAACAGCGAGGAGATTCATTTTGCAATAAATTTCTCGTCGACCGGACTCTGATGGCTTTTGTTTGATCGGGCTTGCCGCACGAAATGTCGTAACAGCGGCAGTCGTTATCGCACACGCTGGTTGTGGTCTTTGTTTTAATTATGTTTTTGTTTTCTGTGCAAAAAAAAAAACGAAGCAGAACGATCGTGAAAGGGGAAGACAAGCAACAAAAAAGAAACGTACGTTGCGGGGAAGTGTTTTTGAAAAAAAAAAAAAAATGTCATGAAATATTTCCATATCCAAGCAGCAGATGTCGATGGAAAAGTGACAGTATATGCAGATTTCGCATTCGAATTGTCTGTGGTCAAGTGAATTGCTTTTAATTACCCTTGTCCCATAAAACAAGATAAAATCAGAAGACATTATGACATTGACATGCGAATCGTGGTCACCACAGACTGCACACTTTCCGGATTTTCAGTTTCACCAAAGTCATTGACTTCATTTCGCAAACATTTACCAGCACCATCACCAGCACCAGCACCCCGCCTGCTGTCAAAATCCTTTATCCCCTCTCGACATGGTTGTCAATAGAGTTTTGGCTTTTCTGTCAAATTTGTTTTCCACTAAATCCCCCTCTGCTGCTCCTTTTATTCTCATTCTCGTCACACAAGGATTTAATAATCCGATCGGATTTTTGTCGAGGTCCTTGGCGCCGCCCTTCGTTCTGCCGCATGTGTGGCACGCATTGGAGGCAACCATTGCCAGGCAGGCAGGCAGGCTTCATCATTATCATATTGAATGTGAAAACATGTTCTCGTCGCAGGCTGTGTTTGAAAAAAGGATAATACACCAACGAACGACACAACAAATAGTCCTCAACATCGGTCGTCAGTGTTTCGCCTCAACCTCCGTGTGTTCCCTTGTTGATGGATTTAAATTCCACAAAGAGCGCGCGTGTGTGCGTGTGCATTCATCCCTGCAGGGTCTGGTAAAAAATTGCCACACGCCACAAATGGAAAATGCCGATAAGAAGTCACATATACCCGACCCCTCTTCAGTTTTGGCTTGCTCACACTTCCCTTCACACGTGGACTAGGTACGAGGTCAGTGACTTGAGAGGCATGGTATATCCTTCCGGTTTTCCCTTAACCTTGAGTTGGTTCCTGTTTTGCTAGTGGGGAGTTCCTGACAACCAATTTGGTGCCAATCACCCCAAATATTGGCAGTCTCTTGGAAAATCAATTACCGGCTTCTTTGCCTCGCAAAACCACTTATGTGCCAATAATGAATGCAAAAGATTTCCATCACGGTGGCTGGTTTTCTTTGATTTCATAATCAACCACGCTATCCTTACCGTCGCCGCTTTAAGGGAAACCGACGAAATAGAGTAATAATGCGGAATCCAAAGGGCCTTGAAAAGAAAGCAGCTAAACCAGGGGGAGGGTATGGTACAATGTAACCATCTAATGTGTTCGTACTCGTATCGATTTTCTCAGTTCGACCCACATTCAGCCTTCAACCCTAAAAATAGGGAAGTCGTCGTGCATTTGAAAGGAACTCACTTGCATACGGTCGGCGGTCGGGCACGCTTTTCCTTTCATCTTCATTTCTCACATTTCGAGATTTTGATTTTTCCACTTAAGGGTTGCAATCCAACAAGAACCCAACCCCGAGCAACCCTCAAAATGAAGAATGGAATTATGATTTTTCCTCATCAGCGAGGATCAATGTGATTGCCGATGAGGGAGGGGACGTTTGCTTGCAATTTGAATTGAGTGAGCGTCGGTGGTGAAGGTTTTTTTTTTTTCGTTCCTTATGTAATGATGCACTTGGCGTCGCACTAAGGGTTGATTTGGTCTCGTACGAGGGTTGCAGTACTTTCCTGTTTCATTAGCAGGATTTAGGAGCAGAGAGAGACTTGTGTTTTTGTTTCAACCAAGATAAGCGTGAAGGATTCAATGATTTATGGCGATGGCGGGATGGCTGGCTTAAAATTTCACGTGCGAGTGAAATAATTTAGGATGAAAACGAATTTGTCAAAGATAGGCTTTAATTTATCATTGCGCGTGGTTTGGAAGCATTGCGATTGTGAGTGGAATTTCAGAGACTGGACGGGTGGGTTTTTTTTCCCATAAACTTCGGTCGTTGTTGGGCGTGCTATTTGAGATTTGGGCAGTTTTTCAGCGCAAATGGACGGATTATTTGGGCGGATTGGACACACGCTAGAATCGTAGCCGATATATCAGTGTTGTATGGAAGGGATGTGAAACAAATGGGAGCACAGAAGGGAATTTGTGAGAATCCTGAGTAAAAAGTCGGGCTGAGTTCGTAAACGCACAGTATGAGCTCAGTACTGCAACGTCTAACGTTCTTATTTGCAATCATTTGGCAATGATGAAATGCCACAGATTATCGTGACGCACCGCAACATCAAAAAATTGCATCACAAAGGCAGTGATGCTTACGCGATGCGCATTTTTTGACGTTTACCAACTCAGCCTCGGTCTTATCTGTTCTGTTTGCAAAATTAAACCTAAGACGCAGCTTAGCCTGTTCCCCTTCTCTTTCCACATTCGAGATGTGATTCAAGAAGCTACTTTCCCCCTGAAGTCTCTCCTTGACAAACAACTAATTCCGAATGCATTTTTACAACAAACAAGAAAACAAACATCCCCATCATGCCACTCAAACAAAAAGTTGCAAAACCACAGTCTTATCAGAATGACCATTCATTCAATGCTCACATTCCCGTGTCCGCCTTGTGCAAAGTCCGCTGACGATAAACCATTGTAAAAGCGACGATAAAACATCGCCTGGAATGGGCGGGGAGGGAAAAATTAAATAAATTTTATTTTCAAAATATTTACACAAAAAAGAAAAACGCCATGCTCCGTGGGATATAACAAATCAATTTGGGAACGCTCTGGCAGACTAGTCTGTGGAGTCAAACTGATCGAGGTGAAGGCATGGTTGGGGACTGGACAGAGGGTATATTGAATTTTCAACAAAACGCATCGCATGCCATTTAAACAACAAACAACACATAGAGAAGAGTTCCGCTCAGATGCACTTAAAATTAGAAATAGTTTTCCGAGACCCATCGTCCCTCCCCCCGCCACCCGGTGCCGTGTGCCGCGTTTCGCCTCTATCCCCCCACTTAGGCGTCTGCCGTCGATCGAGGATTCGTGTTTAGTTTTGTGGAGATGTGGAAAAGTTTCACCTATAAATAGATGCCATACTGCTGTGTATCTAGTTTATAGGGTTGGGTCTCGCACAGCGCGCCCAGTTTCAAACAGAAAAAGATACAACAGACGCATGTAAATCTCCGGCATGGCATGGCGCGATGCGGACCCATTGTCAAGTTTCGCGGTATCTCTCTGGTTTTGTGTATCAATGAATCCGATAGATCTCTTTTTTTTTTTATCGGACTACGCGCAACCACGAAATGTGAAATGTTCGCTGTGCGTTTGCGGTTCGAGCATGTGCTTAGGTCTGTGAATTCGTTTATTCATTTGTGTGTTGTTTTGCTTGGTCGCCGATTGCTTGACTTAATGATGCATTACAATGAATTGATTGGTGATCGGGAGAGGGACCTTTTAAGAATTTCAAGTTTCGAATGTGAACTGTAATGAGAAGCAAGAAAAAAAAAAGAACAACTCAAATGAATCGTACGCGAAGGGGGACGCTGCTCGTTTCTAACTCTTGATGCGGAATGGACGAGTTTATACGAGCATTTAATTATTTCAATTAGCGAGCACGGTCTGGGGTTTGTGTACTTTATTGATCAAATGAAATGAACTCGAGTGAGTTTTGCGGAAACTTCGGACACGTTGCCTTGGCTGGCCGTCTTCCCCGTTCCCCCGTCCAACCCCTTTGTTTCGTCGACGATCGTTAGAACGTGATCTCATGAATAGGGTTCGTTCGTTGGGATGAAAATGGATTTAGAATTTTTTTTTTTTGTGGAATTCCATGGGGTTTCTCTGTGAATGAGTGAATAGGGGATTCGATTACGTAACCCGAACTGGTTTGTGAATGATGAAACTCTTTTTCAGAGGACATCATTTGTTAGGGAAAGCTTGAAATGTGAGACATTCGGGGGTATTCATTTACGTCTGCCTAGGTATTTTGTTTATCATCAACTTCAATCAATGAGACCGCGTGTTCGATGGAAAACCTGCTGAGTCACGAAGGTCATATATTTCTCCATTCACTTCATATACGAGGTACACATTATTTGCTATCAATTCAAAGAAGTAAGAAAGAAAGAAAATGAAATCCACAAAATATGGGTCAACAACTTCCTGAAAGCCACTTCCACTTCAAGACATCTCTTGATACGGCAACTTTTCCTCACTTGACGTGCTCCTAATTCCATCCATGGAATCCTCCACATCACGTTCCATTGAGTTTACAGCCACTTGGATGTCAGGCAAGAACGAAAGAAAAGAAATCATAAAATGCTCTCATGTTCCTTTCGTTACTCATTCGTTACACACACACACACACACAGGCGCTCACGTATGGACGATTCTCTTCTTGGGGACAATGTAATAATCGCCTTCCATAAAGCCTAAGAGCTATGAAATAAAATACCATTCCATTAAAATACGTAACACAATATGGGTTTCCGAAAAGGAAGCCAATTTCATATCGTGCTGCTTATTGAATTATTCAAAAATAGCGTTAAAGCAGGCGCACCCCCTCCTCCCTTGACAAGGAGTCAATTAAATTCTTGAGTGAGAAATACTCACACACCTTAACGATCAGCAAACAAGTGACAAAACCTCGACGTTCATCATAACACACAAAACTTCTTTGGTCCAGAGGAACACAGCCTCTCTGTACACAACAACAACTCAGCGAATTATTTTTATTACAGAGCAAAGCATGGCGAGAGAGATAGAGACAATGAACTTAAGTAGAATGACATAAAACAAAGTGAAATACCGAGTGAGTCTGTGTGTGAGAAAGTGAAAGTGGAAGACAAGACAGTGCTAAAATCGAGTGTGAAACAACATACAACGTCTCAATGAACATGGATTCCCCAGTGGATAACCGCCCAGATGACAGCAATACCACCAACACCAAGGTCGAGGTGATTGTCCTGTCAACAAAGCCGGGGAATACACTGAAGAATAACATCGATGCCAAAGATGAAACCACACGCAAGCGTACGTCATTGATTATTGTTCCTCATCATCATACGACGACCACAACTAGTTCAGACGATGTTGGCCGCGGTGAAGAGGACAACAATTTGAAACAATTAAACGATGACAACGATGAGGATGACGATCTGAAGAAGAAAGTGATGAAGGTCTCTGAGATGACTGCCGAACAGCAAGCGGCTATGATGTCATCAACCGATGATAATCTCTCAGATGATGATTTGAAGAATAAAAACAAAAGTGACAGTAGCAATCGAAATTCAATTGCTAGCGTTGACAGTTGTGTATCATCGTCGGCATCTTCTACGGTGACCACAACGTCAACATCGACGTCCTCAACGTCGGGCGATGACGTTGCCATTGAAGATTACCGTGACTTAGAGGAGGTGAATGGTAATATGATCGACGAAGACTTAGGTGTCGATGCAGAGGATGACGACAATGATAATGGGATACGTCGAATGTCGAACTCATCGTCTGGCGTCGATGATTATTCGCTACGTGAGAAATTGCAGAATTTCGTTAACGAGTCATCGTCGTTAGTAATGGCCGATAATGATGGTGATGATGATTGCAAACGTGAAACAAATGAAAATGAGGATGAGAAAATGCATACAGTGGCTACAGTGGAACCGGCGGAGAAACAACAACAAACAATTATGGCATGCGATGCTTTAATGAGTCCACAAGAGGCACCGATGGGTAGGCGTTACGCTGAAGTTGCACAATTCAAAAATCCCAAATGGTGAGTGTTTTTGATTTTTAAATTCATATTTAAAAGAAAAAAAAAACAACAACGAAAACATCGTGTTAAATGTCAAAGCGAACAGATCCACCGCGGATTTGACGTCAAACTTTGACAGATCTGTATAACAGTCTGAGACCTCAGTCTGGCAGTGGATAAAATCTTGTGGGGTCTGGATATTTTCAGTTTCTTGTTTAAATTTAAAAAAAGGGTTTTTTTGTGTTCTTTTATTTGTTCAAAAAAATTGTGTTGAGAGTGCAGTGTTGAGTGAATCAAGAAAACAAGAAATGCTATGTGATGAGGTGAAGAACAAGACCTGTGAGTGACAGTATTTGTTGCATTGTAACAAGACTGAACATGTCAGGCCTGCAGAGGTTTGATTAATTCTCTTGGATTGTGCTCCTTTCTATGTACGATGAGGCTTTCAAAAAGTAAATTGTAATTCCAATAAGACATTAGCATCCTCCTACAATCACGATCAGACATGTCGTACAAACAAACAACTTTCACCACACAGCCCTCCGGTCACAAATTCATTTCGACATCGCTCGCCCATTGAACCACCACGATCTCTTGGCTGGTGGTCAGCAGCCTTCATCCCCTTATCGAATACATTTCTGGTTCGTTAAGTTCTTCAGCTTCATTTGAGTTCTCTCCTTTCATCATAAATGCCACTTGACTACCATATCTACGCAGTTTCTCGTTCGCCACACATCGATCCATATGTCTTGTCTGTCTTTGAAAACATTTCGCTTCAAATATTTAGGCCACATATCCAAGATGATTCTAACCCTCATCGGGTCTCGGAGACTTTGTGTTCATCGTTTCCTTTAACGTCTCTCCATAAACTGGTCGCTTGTGTGTCTGTGTCATTAGTTGTCGTAGTCGCAATATTGTTACAGTCAAGCTCCCTACGCGCACACACTCGACCCAATCCAATAAACAATTTACATTAATTAACAACTTCTGTTCGATGGCAGCGGGGATACGATGGAGCCGCCGACTGGTGGGTGCTCCCCCGAACCTACTCAATGAAGGAGCAGAGACGACACAGCCACTCTATGTGTCATCCGAAGTCAATTTCAAAATCGTCCGACGGAATGTTCTGCAATAAAATAGTGTGTGTAGTTCTTGCTCGATGGCTTCTTCTCTGTAATCTGTTGACGATGATGATGATGATGACATGAGAAACTCTCGGTAATGGGGGGGAATTGTGCCGTGGGTAGCAGAATTCTGTTGCTGGTCATGCCATGGTACACATTTGACCCTTTTAAGCGAAATTCATTCACACTGTCTGTCTGTCTTGACTTGATGGACTTTTCCAAGTTCAAAAGGTTTCTCACATCGACAGGTTGCTCTCGCATCGGTCTAGACTCCATTGCAGCACCTTGCAATGACTTCTTCAAGACCAATTAGTGTGCGCGACTTTTAGTTTCACTTTCGAGGAGTACTTCACAGCATCAAAAGGTTTTGCACACTTTTCACTCTGAAACTATCTTCCGCTTCGTTGGCGATGAAATAATATGAAAGGTTCCTGCCTCGAGTGAATATCTCTCATCGCATAGCTTGACTTGAAGTTTTTGAAAAATTTAAATCTCTTTGTCTACGACTAAAGTGGGTGGCTGATCAGATGTTCCTGTTCCTTGTTCGTCTCTTCACCAAGTGCAGGACTACAAAGCATCGCTCCTTCAAAATTAATTTATGAATTTGAACGAATCGAATTTCTTTCAATTATCGTTTAAAATCGATGTGACTAGTGAGGGCGTGATCCTTTGGGACGCACAGACATGCTGCTGCCGAGGTGAAGCTTGGGTTTCAAATAAGTTTTGACAAGCTAATTGAATTTCATGTCACCCAAGCGTTTCCAACAGCGGCTGAGTGCTTTGTTTTTCAGCTCGCAAGAGTGCACTCTGTGTTCGGAGTTTATTGACTTCAGTTTTTGTTAATTGCTTCGGTTGACAGTGTCCTTGTTTGCTTTGAGTCTCGACGAGGTTAGCTGCGGCCATTGACCTTGACGAATTGCTTGTCAATCCCAGACCTCCCTCTTCGTCTTTGAATGAATTCAATCCATTACATCGAATCCATTTCATTCCATAACAAATAGTACGGTGCGCTTTTACACAACTTTCCCGTCAACCTGTCAAAACATTGTTCCATCATTGCGCCCGGATGCCCTTTCGTAAAGTTTTGCTTCTGCTACCCCCATCAGCCACTGTTTTAAGTTCGAAATTCGCTTAATCTTATCTGTCAAAACTTTATGACACATATCGCCGAGAACTGTCAGAATCTGACTGCAGTCAACCTGGCAATCGGTTGAGAAGAAAGAAGAGAGACGGCAGAGCTTTGCTTCTGTGTCTTTGATTGATTTCAACGATGGTTGCTTGGGGAGGTCCTTACATGGACAACTTGTTGCCCTACTTAATGCGTATCGGCATTTGGAAATTTGTTACGACATCTACCCCAATTATTCTGAACTCTGGCGCCTTCCCCTTCGGTCTTCGGTTCTATCTCTTTCTCTCCCCCCTTCGCCGACGCAATCACAATCTCAACAGAAAGAACCATTAATTAGGGCAGTCGGAGTGTGTTTCGTGTCGCCAGTCAGTCATTCTTCTGGTGTTGGTGTCGGGGGCTGCTGGTGGTGGTGTTGGACTCCTGGCCTGAAAGTGGGACAAATTTGTCTGGTAAATAATTAATAGACGAGGCTATACAATGACTTTGAACTGAAGTTTGTCTTACATTCGGCGTCGAATTGTATTCCTGCTTCCATCAGGAGAGAGGGATGGCCGGCGGAGGAAGTCTTTGGCAGGTGGGATCGATTTTATTTTGTTTTGTTTTCATTTCTCCATTCCATTGTCTGTCCCCCCCACCACGCTCTTTGAAGGTACGTTACAGGAAAAGAAAACAATTTTTTTCTTTCTGTTTGAAATTCAATTTGCCCGCATAACGCCCAAGGGGATGAACAATTTTTTTGCGTTTCTTTCCTTCTGTTCTCCACCCCTTCGAGGAGTTCTTTACGTGTCCGCCGACGATGTATAATTTTGAAGAATAATGACAGACTTGTAACGGAGGAGTAACAGAGGGGGTGGTGGTGGAGGAACTCGGTTTTTGTTTTGAAAAATGAAGATAATTTATTAAGCGGCGGCCACAGAGATGTGTTCAACGTCTGAGATGGCAAATGGCTGCCAATTATGAAAAGTTGACAAAGTCTTTAGAAAGCGTTGATCGTTCGCTGAGGAGTTCGGATGTGAGAAGCTGACAAATGTGTCTGCTAAGTGGATGGTCTAATTCGAGAGGATTTGGAGAGAAGTCTTTGGAAAGGGCAAAGGGGGGGTTTGTTTCTCCATCAATAACAACATCATCAAACTTAACTACTTTACGACTCACCATCGTTCACCTGACACCACACGCTGTTGGCTCCGTCTCAATGTGACCTCCTCCTCCTCCTCCAAAGAAAACCCCTAACAGCCGCCCCTAAAAAGAAATGGGGAAGAAACTTTCCCAATTAAACTTACAAAACGCCATCAATGTGATAGTCTGTTTAATTACCTTGATGCATGCATATCCCTCTCTGACACTATCCATCGCGTTGACTAAACCCAAATCCTGTCAATTTGCCTTGGCACGGAGAATCTAATTACTTCCAAGTGGTGGATCCATGATAATAAGGTAAATAATGCAAAGCGACCACCCTCCATCAAAGAGGGTGTGTGTCTCTGTGTGTATCTCCATGTGGGGCGGCCGGATAAGGGACCATTTTGCTCATGCAGCCCCCATCTCGGTCCATGGCAGAAGTTAATCGTTGTTTTCCTGGATGAAGTCATAATCATTCGGTGACTCGGCAGCATCTCCGAGAAGAAGGAGTCCCCCCTTCTGTGGCCTCTGCTTGTGTGCACTCTTTCTTTTCGCTTGTCATTCTGTGATTAAAATCGTCTCGAATTCAAAAGCAAACACAGACAGAGGAGGCGAGACCAAATCTGAAGGTCTGTCGGACGCAAAAACACAAAAAAAGCAGAAGAAAGAAGAAACAAGTGTCTTATGGCATTAATGCCAGACCATGAGCTCCTTGGATGCACTTTGCTGGGCACTGCGGTGTGGTATTTCGCCAGATATGTGCTCTGTCGCTCCTTCATTCCAGATGTTTGTGAACGTGGACGACGCCGATGGAAAGGGCTATCGAGAAATCGATGAGATTTATTGGGAATCACCCATTCGTATGATTTACGTGTTTTCTTCGTTCTCCTTGAAGTTGTGGATGAGTTCATCTCCTTCAATGAATGACACATCAAACCGCAGACCGTTGCATTCCAAAGACATTCTTCTGCAGTTTTCTTTCCACTTCCAGTCTATTAAACGCATTTAAACGCAATTCTTCTGAGCAATTAAGCCCAAAATGAGCCTTGCCCCTGACACTGGATGCAGCAATTAAATGACAAAAAAGGATGCCATTGCGGATCCTACGAAGAGAGTGCGTGGTATAATTATGTGCAGCGCCATACTATCTTTCAATTATTTCCGTCGTCGTGTCTACGGCCATGAAGTCTCATTTGTCTGGTAGGTGCATTGCCGCATTTGCATTGCGGCGGACTTTCTCCGTTTCTTCTCTCGTGCCTCCATTCTCCTATCATTTTGTGTGAGTGTATTCTTTGTGTCGTCCTTGGTTTTTTCCCCCCAAGAGTTGGTTGTTCGTGCCAATGGCCTTGAATCGTCTCTCTCCCCCCCCCCCCTGCGTGTCTTGTCGCCACGAGGACGATCATAAAAGGCTCACGAACCGAGCGAATTAGTGGCAAAGGGAGACCGAGACGATGACAGGCACGTTTTCCCTATGAGAGGTGAAAGTTCCCTCGGAAATGTATACTTTTTCGGCAGCGCAATGATCTGGTGTAGGTGTCGGCTTGTGTAGGTTGCAGATGTTTTTCTCGTTTCCTATTGAAAGGGCCCACTGTGGCGATGGCGGAGGCGGTCTCTGAATTCGTTTACGTTGCCGTGGGCAGTTGGCGGTGGTGGTTCTGTGGTTCTGCGATGTTTACTAGATGAAATGGTCGGAAATAGAAAATTGCTTGGAGATTAGATTGTTGTCAAGCTTTGTCGTGATGTTGATTACCTTGAAAGATGGCTTCTACTTTTTTTTTTTTTTTAGTTTGGATCTGTTTTTCTCACTCAAGAGCGCCCAGATGGTTGCAATTGGTTGCACTTCTTGCCATTTTGACCTCATACCCAGTTTCGTCTTCGTCTCTTGAGAATGGTTCAACATTTTCCAACGTTTGCAGAAATTCCTCGCAGCTTGAGTGGCGCTTCATGCTTCTCAAGAGCCCTAGTAGACACTCCAACTTCCCCAAAGGATGCATGTCCTCCACCGCTCTTCGACGTCGAAATTGGGTCAGGATGAGGATGAGCATCATCGCCCTGTGTGGCCGCCATCATAGATTCTCCTCCTCGTCCTCCTCCCCATCAAAGTGCATTTCATTCCAAAAATACACATTTTTCTCCCACTGCACGTCTGAAATATAAAAAAAAACGAAAAAAAAAACTTAACGAAAAACGATAAAACTGAATTTAATGAGTCCCGTCGTCGGTTAAGTACCCGGCAGACATTTGAGCGGCCGGCACCAATGTGTACGCCTCACCCCAACCGATGCACCACTCTTCGTGACACACATTCGGTGCTTCTTCCTTCTGGATCGCACCCAGAGATCATAAAAAAGAAGCATGTGCAGCCGCCGCCGCCCAACTACTTCGGCATCAATTCACATGCAATTAACGGTAAAGAAGTGTAAAAATGACGGAGAAACATTCAGAGCCTCCGACGTGGTATACACAGACGCTATTGGAATTTGGGCCAATGAGACTTACCGAACCGGTTCATCGATGGGACTGCGTTTGATCAGGACGCGGGGACAGATGGTGGCGTGGAACATGCGAAATATTTCAGTTTTCCTTGCTCCTGGTGCGCATTCGTAAATCATTTGTTATTGAAAAGCTTAAATGTTTTGAATTTCAGCAATAAATCAACATTAAGTCCTCGACACACACTCCGACTGAGGCACGCAAGCAAGCACTCCACGGTGCTTATGCAAATCAGTTGGAGAAAAAGATCTAGCAAAAGTTTTTCTATTCCGGAAGCGCCAGAATAAATCAGAAGCGAAAGAGAGAGAGAACGTGAGCGTCCATAAATCCCGATCCGAGAACGCACTGCAGCACATTAGCACAATATCATGTCACCCTGGTTAATCTGGATGGAGGATGCCTGTCACCGTGTCCCATTCCGAGATGCCAACAAGATTCCCTGTCGTGCTCTTTGTTCGCGTGTATTTATGACGCCAGACGTCTTTCAATTTCTGTGCGTTGTTTTATGGCCCCTCGCCATAATTTTTCTGGATAACAAAAAAAAAATAACTCGTGTTAATGCAGCTTTTATTGCAATAAACACACACAGTCACACAGAGAGTCGCACGTGAGCGAAGGAGGACAAGTCAGGTTCCACTTGGTGGCATGCCCAAATTTGGCTGTCGTCGTCACGGTTTATGAAAACCCAAACCTAAACGGCTGGGCATTCATAAAGTGTGCTTGGGCGTGTGTGATGATTCCCTTTAGCTGAGGAGGCGTTGGTGGGAGGAGATGATTGACGCGCCAAGATGTGGGCTTTTATGAAGAGTTTGAGTGCTAATAAGGTGAAAGGTAGCTTTGGAGTTTATTTGATGGTTATGGTTCCGTGGAAAATGTGGAAAAAAAAAATTGACGACGACTTGATTGGATGGAATGTGTTTGGTCTGGTCGGATGGCTGTCTTTCCTGCACGTTCCTCAATTGCAGCCACCCCCCATTTTATTTCCAGATCCTCTCGCACTTGAAACACTTCAAATTTGAACGGCAACCTAATTATGCGCGCGTTCGGCACTCAAAATACGTACAATTGCTCCATTCTTCCCCCATAACAGAATTCGAATTACCTAACTACACAAGAACTTTCCGCAAAAAGTCTCCTTAACAAGGACCTCAAGCATTGCATTGAATTTTCTCCATTCAAAGCAGCTCCTCGTCTCACGAAATAAAAGAAAAAAAATTAATTGAATTCAAATGAAACGGGGGAAAAATAAAGTTTAATTCCGAACAAACGAGTTTCACATGAAAATGCTGTATTAACCAGCACCACCACCACCGACCGCCGCTCGTGGTTCGCATCTTTTCACTCAGAGCACATTCGCTTCAAAGCTACCGGGCAGATAAGGAAACAGTCAGTCAGCCCTGCAGTCACCCCAGGATGGGGTTGAAGCGGAAGGGAATTAAGGAAAATTTTATTAATAAAAAGTGAAGCTGAAGCTGCTCAATCCTCCTTCCCGGCATCGCCCCAAATCATTCTCTCGCATCGCGGTTCATTGAGTTTTCCATGCATCCACACAAAAGTTAAATTATGTTAAGTTGTAGGTGGCTCATGCGATGAAATTCATAACAAACAAAAAAACCAACGACGAAGCGAAGAAAAAGATGACGACGAAGTAAGGAAGCAGGAGAGACGGACGGAGGGAGTATGTGTTTTATAGTGGCACAGCGAAACCTGGATGTGAGGTGGACCGTGTGTATGTGGAGCATATCGTTCGTTTTGGCTAAGAGGCTTTCAGGCGAAACGAGACAAGACTACATGCGATTCTCCTTTGCCTTGGTGTGTGTTTTTTTTTCTAGACAAATTTTTAATCCGATTTCGCAGATGACAGAGTGCAGTAAATGTGTGTTTCTTTTCTGTTTCCTCCGAACTATGTGCTCTTAGGAGAGACCATGCTGAACTCTTGTTCTTTAATTTGAACTACGAGTGGGGTACGAGTGGGTCAGTCAGTTTAAAGAGATGACCAGTCAACTCTAACCGTTTCCGCGTTGCCCTGAATACTCAGGGGATGCGTTAAGACATTTTTTGTTTCCTCTTGTACAACCCATGCCGTGAAGGCAACGACACCGCGAGCAGGATAGATCTATTGCATCGGAGGGTTGGAGTTATCCCAAAAGACGTACTACTTCCCACATGAAAGCTAGTAAGTCTTTAGTAGTGGAGTTTTTTAAGCCAACTGAAGTGAGTATCTTCTTATGGAAGATACCCACATTAGTGCCGGAAATTCGCACAAAGTGTGCTCTGAAGTTTCATCCTCGTCGAGGCAAAGCCGGCAGACCTTGTCTTGCCACAGGTTTAAACTGACAAGGTGGTAGTTCAGGCCTGTAAGGAAGCTTGTTAGCAATCTTAAGTTTTCTTTATCAAGATTGAGTATTTTCTGCCTGATTAAACGTGTGGATTGCCCAAGAACATGACCATGTGTTCACTGGTCTAGGCGAAGTTTTGTTTCCCCATTCGTTAATCAGAGTTGTGACTGCTGTGACAATTGACATTACAGTACGGTTCAGGAACGATGAATGGATTTGGGGCGAATTCGTTGCCTGCAATCCCCCCGTGTCAAGGGACCCAGCCAAGCTTCACTTTGTTGTGCCTGGCAAGGGATTGATTGTAGAGCGTCATAGCAACATTTGACTGTTTTGGAGTCCAGGTTAGAATGATAGAAAGGTTAGACGAGAGAGTGCCTATTAGCGCCCTTAATGCCGTTTGTGGAGATTTTGTCTGGCGCAGATCGCGAGTGCTTGCTGGCCTAGCACAAAACGAGTGGTTGCTGAGAGCAAGGCCCTGGCCCGCTACGGGCTGTAGCGCCACCCATTTTATTATATTAGATCTCGCGTGGCGTGGATTTCCACTTGAAACACTGTAGGATACGACCCTATTGGTACGGAAATCCTTGTGTTGGGTCCAAAGACTCCTGCTCCCACTCCGGATTTCATCTTTGATTTATCTGTGTATCATACCAGACTTTTAGGACCAGCTTGCGCGGTTCAACATTTCATCCGGCATTTGCATAAACACATCTCTCTATTGGGGATCGAGTTGAGTATCCTTGTTAAGTTGCCTGGTTTAAATTTAAGACATGCCTTTCGAGACGCGGTCATCGCCTTAAATCTGACTTGAACGGACTTCGATTAGGACTTGCACGAGTGCAGGGTTGCCAACTTCTTCAAAATCCCCTTTTTTTTTTAAACTAACATTGTGAACTTTTCTAATGTTTCCTCTTTTTTTTCTCTTCTCTCTCATTTGCAGGTCCTCCGAATCAAGCACACATCAAACCACCACACATCATCAGCATCAGATCAAATCAAGCCATCGTCGTATACCATTTTGTGGATTAGATTCCGTTAAAGGAAATGACAATAATGGTGTACTCAATGGTACCGTTAACAATCTAATAATCAACAACAATAACAATAACGTCAACAACATCCACAACAACAACACAAATACAAACACAAACAGTAATAATAACAACATCATCGGTATTGGCGGTGGATGTGCGAATGTGAACGCTGCTGCTGTTACCGCCACCATTGGTCCACCGGACAATCTCAATACGAACCATGGCGGAGGCGGCGGAGGCGGATGTGGTGGTGGAGGCAATACACAAACCATTCCACGGGCGTTTAGCAATAGCAATCTCAGCGGCACCGAACAATTTCACTCGTTGGAAGGCAATGACAGCAGTTGCTGTGGCGATGGCCAATTCGAGGATGACTTACAGGCGCTGCTTCCGAATTGTCGGCAATATTTAAGGGATGAACTAAGTCAGGTATGTCTATGTAAACACATTCTATTCCATAATCCCTGGTAGTTGAGTGCAAATATTTGCTGCTTTTTGCAACTCTTTGCTCCTCCGTCACAATTCATCTCATCTCATCTCATCTCATTTCGGTTAAATTAAGCGGAAGCCACGAAATGTGTATTTGATGGGGGTGGTTGCCAGGAGGAGAACGGCAGAGGTAGGGTGTGTGTGTGTCTTCAATTTGCGAAAACAAATATCAAACACTGCGTTTTCTTCATTTTTATCGTCGCCGAATGACATCAAATCTCGATTCGGGGATAAATATCAAAAGCTGATTTCCCTCTCCCTCTCTCTGTCACACCCTCTCTCGATCGCAACGCTTCCCCTGAGGGTGACTCGCAGCCCCGAACTCCCCTGGGTGGTAAATTCGATTCGCTTTTGTTTCAATTTGTTACTAGTGGTGCCTTCAGAGCCGCCGACATTCCTTAACCTTGTCCCTGCCCTTTCATCGCTCGCGATAGACTCCACAGGCGCGTGTGTGAGTGGAAATACACGCTTCATATAAAGTCCCTCAAGGGATGCATTTTGTCGAAAATTACCTTGTCGAAAGTACCACCACACTAAGCCCATCCTGGTTGTGTGTCTATAAAGTAGCAGCGGATATGTTCCATATGTCCCCCCCCCCATCATTCTCACACTCTCTCCACTTCCAAGAAATAGAAAATGCAAATAAACGAAACAGAGATTTCTTTTCGCAAGGATATATGGCCGAGGACGAGCTGTAAATCTCTTCTACACCCTTCCACGTCGACGTCTGTCTGACAGATGAGACGACTCTGTTGTTGTGCTGTGCTTTGTATCTCCATGCATGGGGACGGTCGTTCGTTCGTTTGTACTGTCGGTCTCTTGAAAATGCTAAATAGATGCACTTGGTGGTGTGGGGGGAAGGAAAAGGCAGCTGGGTGTTGAAGCGCCTAGAGACATGTGAAGACTCCAATAAAGACTCCCTGCCAGGGACACAAGGAAGCTACATCGGTTACATCGTGAAAACTCCGGAAAAGTGCTGTTCATTGATTTTCGAAGTTTCACCAAGGTTTGGGGGGAGGGGAGCGTCAGTTTGTTGCAATATTGTGCTGTTTTTGTGGAGTCACAGGCGAACAAACTGTGGGTTGCTAAAGGAAGTGTCATTGTTGGGAGCTCTTTGTACTTTTTGGGAACTATTTTGCATTCCTCGTCTGTGGAAGGGTCATTCCCTCTGTCGGAGTTCTTTAACTTTTCCTTAAATCAACACTCTTTGAGTCATCACTTCATTTTCCGATCAAAGGTTGTCACTAACTCCTGTCCCGTCGGACAGCTGCTCTTGCACTCTCCCTCTATCCATATCCCTCTCCCTATGCCCCTAAGGATCATCGTCGAAATTGGATCCAGCAAGTCTCCGTCGACCATGACACCCCGTGTCGAAGGGTTTACATTTCCTCATAATTAATTCGGATCCATTCCACCCCAGCGTCAACCCCTTTTTTAATCGATGATCCACCCTTAATGCTTTCTCTTCTCTATCCCATCTCCATGGCACTCTATTAATCACTGGCAACGACGACAGTCAACGGTCCCAAGGATGTACACAGAGTGTACAGTGCAGCCGTCGCGTCGTTCACAATTGACAAATCAATTTACCGTAATTAGATATTCAAACAAAACGTTGCAGCAAGTATTTGCATTGTAAACCCCTGCATTAAGTCGTGTCATCCCTACCCCCGACGAAATGGAACTCCCTTCGATCCCCTGCAGGCCCGTCCGTTCGTTCTCTTGACGGGAATTTTAGAAAATTTGAATACGTAATTCCATCGCAAAAGGGTTGTTAAAGAGTTTCCAGCCCCCGGTGTGTGTTGTGATGGCAATGGTTGCCTGGGCTTCACGAACACGTCGTCATCCATGGCCCAATGCACACCGAAACGAACCGAACCGAAAGAAAAGAAAAGAAAAACAAAAACCAACCAACATTCCAAGGACGTTCTTCGAGTGGTTAACCAGAAATTAAGAAACTATTCGCTTCTGCTCTGCAGTCCACTGTTGATTAAGACGCAACCAGAACATGTTTAGAAGACATTCAGAGTTCGCCAGAAGTTCACTGTTAGTTAATTAAAAACTGCTTAGGTATTCATTGCGGCATGGAGTGCTCTCCCCGCCCGCCCATGCATTCTCTCACACCGCAGCCGCTGGTGTTCAGTTGTTGTTTGAAATACAAGACGCCACCAGACGTGGGCAAACATGAGCGCAAAAAAGGGGATTTCTCGCAACGATATTATTTCTGACATTTAAATTTCGTGGGTTTCCATGACTCCGTGGTGGCACGAGGACTTCAGACTGGTTCGGCCGAGCATCAGCTGGGTATTGATTTTCTCTCTTGAATGGATTCTCCTTTTTTTCCTGTTCGAAGCCGGGATGGTGTTGGTGGAGTATCCGTTTTGCATAGACAATGTCAACAGGAGCAGACCCATTGCCTCCCCATTGCTTTGAGAGCTCTTAATTTGCATTGTTTTTAGGTACATGAACCAGTCACCTCACATGCTCCCCCACAGAAGGGGGCGAGCGAAGAGAGTATTCATGTCGACACGATTCACTTGTCAGGCAGCAACCAACCACCATCCCCTGACTATCCAGCAGCTTGGATGACAATATTTGTACCATTTTGGCTTCGACCCACCTTAACCTGAACCATGTGACAACACATACAGCACCAGACTTTTAACCAGACCGATGGTGATGTCCTGGAGATGACACTCCCCCACCCAACCACACACAGCAAGCGCCATATCGATGGACTTTATGATGGTGGACCACGATGGTGCTTGAGCGAAAAAGGGTGTGACACAAAGCAGTGTTGTCCTGTTGCTGTGTCTGGAAATTGCTCGTATTAGAGACAGATCCTGTGTTAATTCACCGAGTACTTAAGAAGCGATACCGAAGGGGTATGGAGATGCCTCCCTCCTTTGTTCGACTGCAACGGGAGGAGCTTGGCCGTGTGAGATTTTGGAGGGCATTCGCCTTTGCAGTGGAGAGGCGCTATCACGTGTCACGTGTTATATGTAATTTGTATCCTCGTCCCGTTGGGCTTTCATCTTTGTTTCTCATCTCGCATGTCGCTGTCTGGATTCCTCCATGAATTCCCACAAAAAGTTCTAAAATCTCCTTTGGAATGCACTTTCCCTCCGTTGTCAGACGTAGACTTCCGAAGAATCCTTTCTCTTTCCACGGAGAATCCTGCAAATGTTAACAATTGCTCCTCCGTGCCTCCTCCGAACAATGGCTGGCACCGCTCCCCTCCCCTGAAAATCGTCACGCGAGGCAAAACCACTCGCTCCAGTCGAATCGTATCTCACGTAGTGAATAATATACATCCCCTCGGTATCATTTTACCTTGGTTACCGCGTGCGCCTTTGGTGTTCTGTCGGCAAAATTTATCACACACAACGTCCCATGGCCATGGACGAGTGGTTTTGTTGTTTCCGCGCATACCGCAGAGTACATTGCAGTACACGACATCGTCCGCATTGTTCATGTGGCTTGTGCCCTCTGAACTATAACGGTCCACTAAATAACCCAGACACGACAAGTTTCTCTCTTTCTTTACCCATTTTTTTTTTTGGTTTCTGTTTGCCTGTTCGAGCATGGGTCTCTCACCTATGCTAGCCTTTGAACTTGACACTTGCGCCAAACAAGCAGCACAATCGCGCAGGATGCCAGCAAACAAGCAATTCCCAGTCTAGCCACGACCCTGAACTATCGACTCGAATTTTGGGAGTCGCTGGGAGCCTGCCAGCGGTCTGGATATCTGGACACTTTTCCCGAGAGTGTAGTGTGTTCCTGCGGTGGAAATATTTCCACCACACAGCCGCAGCCAAAATTTGTCCCATCAGAGATGTTTCCTGGATTTTTTTCTTTTTTTTTTTTTTGCCGCTCTGAACAGGACACATGTGTTTCCAATTCAGGATCCACACGTCCGTTCTGGAATCCTGGAAAGAGTTTCGCGTTAATATTTAATGTTGCACGGTGTATCCGTATGGCGACAGTGTGGTTAGTAAATCATGTCCGATGGGGGAGAACAGGAGCAGACGAGTAGAGTATCTGTCTCGTTGAATATTTTATGGTCATCGTCATTGAACAGGGCTTGCTGGGAATATGAGCATAGTTTGTGGTCCACGATGAAGGGTTTTGTGACAAGTTTTCTATCAAAAAAGAAGGAAGTAACGACGTGTTGGTACACATTTGTGGGTAGAAGCAAGTGCAACATTGATTGATGGCCGGGTTTGGACATGAATTTGCTTTCAGCTTCGTAATCGGAACTATTCGCGGGTGGTAGCAACTGAAGATGAAGATGGCTCGTTGGCAGGATGTTCTTCAATTTATTAAATAAATTTCAATGCCATCAGGTCCCCATCCACTGCATCTGTTCCTCGACGTCCTTGAAAGCGACACTCTGCCACAACAAATGACATCACATACATACTCCATCAGTTCGTGTACTCGCACGAAGGACTCTCCTCAGTCTCCACACATGCTGACAGCCAACTAAACCAGACTCTCGTTGCGAATTCCAACGAAAATTGATAACAGATGGCGTTTGGAAAAGTTTGGGTCTCTCCTTTAATGCGCCGCCTTCTGTTGTTACTTTAATCTAATTTCTGGCACGAATCCTGTGATGGACATCATCCGTTTGTGTGTGGACTGCGAGAGACAAATCGTCTCCACGCTGTCACCAGGCAGTGCCATGTCGACAATGCGGCACAGTTGGACGAGACGAATGGATGCGATTTTTTTCTATTTTATTTACATTCTTTCTTCTTTTTTTTTTGTTTGCCTTGTCTCGTCGTCCTGGGCAGAGGCAGGATGTCCCTCGTATGTAATTCGTTTGATGGAGTATAAGTAAGTTCGTTCGTTTTGGAGAGGAAGTAAACCGCAATGAAGTTGTCGGAGAACTAAATGGCACCAGCTGCTGGACTCTCGGTCGGGTTCAGTCGAGAGAACACAGACGCGTCGGTTAATTTATGACTTTTCATTTGCAACTCGTCATCTCTTGGGAAATTTTTCAAGTCAAGTTTCGTGGTTACATCAGTCGACAGTCTAGTTGAATGTGTGCCAATATCGATATCGTCACAGGCTCACCCCTCGTAAAATGACGCATAATTTCCTCCTCTTACGCAAAATACCTGAGGATATAATTTACCATAAATAGCAGGTACTTTCCTGAATTCCATCTTTATCGAGTGTAAAGCGGAAGGAGGAGAACAAATCCCGTCGAAGCCTTCCTTGGATTATCCCGCCCCATTGTCACATCAGCCTCACAAATCAAAATCAATTGACGTGTGAAGTGCGCACACACAAAAGCCGTCACATCCGGCAAAGAGTCCATAAACGCGAGGCAAGCTATAAAAATCCTTTTAAAACGGATTTTCAGCTTTGCTCCTACCTCCTCTGTGAATACGTAATAAATGCTGTTAAAGGCGACCGGCGGGAGGAGTGGAATAAATTTAAGGGACAACAATCGTCCTAATAATCCCACCTAGTCGTGCTGCTTGACATATCAAAGCAAGCGTCGTCTTATTCGCCGCGAAACAAAAAGGTCACGAGGAAATCCTCGCCAAACAACGGAAAAAAAAACCACTCGCCGTTGTGACTAATTGAGTTATCCTCGGTTCGGTGGTCAAAATTAGACGGAAGCATTGCACCTTTTTTTTGAACCTCTGCCTGGAAGGATAATCAAATTGAAAATTATCACAGGCTATCAGACGGGAGACGTTATTGTGGCCTCTAATTTGCTTTGCATCGCGTCTTCCGGTCGTCCGGTCGAGGGTTGGGAATTGCAACCAATCTGGGGTTTTATTTTAATTGGAGAGCGGAATAAAATTTTGGCAATATGACGAGGCGGAGACGCAGAGAGGGAGTTAGAGAGAGAGAGAGATCGAGTAACTTGGGGGTTTTCACCCTCAAGGTGATTTTCTATAAATAAAAGCCGGCATTTTCGAGGGGACAACTTTTTTTTTTCTTGTTGTTCTGCCCTGACAGGGACAGGAAGAGAGATAAATATAGACCTACCAGCTACTACGAAAGCTGTGTTCAAGAATTCTTTTTGATATTTTCACTTCCATTTATCATTGCTCGTCAGAGTCGGTGTGAGGTGAAGTGGAAGATGATGCTGAAGATTTGCCCCCTGAGGTAGACTGGTGCTGCTGTGACACTGCCTTCAATGGTAAATGACATTTGAATGTACTTAGAGATAAAGTGTACTTAAGGGTTGTTCTCATCCGCATTCGAGAGGCGGTGTGTGTGCCTCTTTGCCTGGCGAAAGGATGTTGCGCAGAATGCAAGAAATACGGGGAAGTTCGCCCTTAAAGGGTATTGTGAATTGGTTCTATAATTGAATTAGCACAATTGTAGGAATTCAAGTGCTGCTTGCACGGAGAAGAATGCACTACCAGAAGTGGGACCTTGACGATGATCTTCACAAGAAATGCTGCCAACGTCAGGCAAGATATACACATTTTCTTGTGCCAGACTTCATCTCTTGGGGTGACTCTTAAATTCTCAGTCACCTTTAAGTCCTCCAGTTGTGTGCCATCCATTAGAGCCACACACACACACACACCGAGGCACAGCTTCAACCCGAAGCCATAACAACACGAAAATTTACATCATGACGGCATCAGCGTCCACCACCCGGCAGACAGTCTATCAATGGCGTCTCTCCCCAAAAAATAATAGCAAAAGAATATGCTCACCTTTCCCTCGGTGAGTCTCACACTGTGAGTCGAGTCCTTTTTGATGTCGTTTAGCTACTGTGTCTACGCTTCACTCTCGAATCCCATGCAGGCAGGCGGGCAGGCTGACAGGCAGGTTCCCTCTCAAAAGATTACCCTGAAAGCATTTCAGGAATCATTCCAGGTCTCCTGTCGTCGCCGTTAAGCACCGTTTGCACCACTCACCTGTGTGTGTACGCTTGTTGTCCCTCCCTCCCCCCCTCCCCCCTAGCTTGTCACATGAGGGCTTTATGTGCGCTTTTTTCTGTTTCTGCACCTCACCACGGTCCAATATTCAAAATGTGACGAACGTGTGATAAATAATTTTCAATCAGAGCTCCGCGATTTGCGCCGTTTGACTTTTGTTTGCCACCCCCCAGTCAGTGGCGTCGCCCGTCGACCGTCGCCTCCCTCTTCGGCGATCATCATTCATTCAGGAGTCGTCCTCATCTGCTCGCGGAGTTTACACTTGGATGGATTCACAAATCGAAGGGGGAGCCGCCACCTTGAAGTATTTTTAATCAGCAAGTGGTGGAGTTGTAGTCTGTTACTCTTGGCAACCATCCTCAATCCTCAATCCACCGTCGTCCAGGCGGAAGGTGCAGGAAGACGTGAATGCTTCTCTCTGTGAATGGTCCAGGCGGTGCACACCAAGCCGCCAGGGTTGGTAATGAATATTTCCACTCCAACAGGAGCCCATACAAAAGATGTTGCTGCTTTTATTCTTTCATTTTCTGTGCGCTCCTTCTAAGGAGTCTCTGAGTCTGTTGTCTGGTCGTAGTGCATCTTTGCAAGAATGCTGTGTGTATGATTTCCTTTTTGCGAAAATCAATAAACTCCGTTTTCATGCAGTGCAGGGAGAGGCCAGGCGGAAAAGGATATTTGTTCGGGATAGGATGACACTGAAGGGGCGCGCGCGCTTTTAATTGACACAACCCGGATGTTCATGTCTCTCAATATCTCTCTTTTTTTTCCATCTCCGCTCCAGGAGTCTTCCCCCACCCTCCCATCCTGCATCGCATCCATTTATGGTGAAGTGTTTATTCGATTAAAATGCGATAATGTCATGGAGAATGCAAAAGAAAAAGGAGCAGCTGGCTGCTGCTTAAAGATGTAAATGATTTGCAGGGCGGCAGGGGTAGGGGTCCTCTGTCAGTGAATGGAAAAGAAGACTTGATATAGATACGAGGTTAGGGTTAGGATGAGTGTGATTATGTTTAATCTGAACGCAGACGGTTCGCTTTTAAGGGCTTACGAGGGTGGACATCAGATCAAAGAGAGTGAATTTGAGTGCTGCTTGGAGGGGGCGTGATAAGGAGCTCAGAAATGAAATGGTTTCGTTGACGTATCAGCACGTGTCAGTGGTCCTTTGGAAAAAATTCGAGTTGCCAAGGACTTTCCTTCATTTCACAGTTTTTACTTGACTTCATGAAGCAGCCACGGTTTCAACTGAAGGTCTTGCAACGACGGGCTTCCTATTGGAGTCGTGTTCTTCCACCTGGAACTCTTGCAACGACGGGCTTCCTATTGGAGTCGTGTTCTTCCAGCTGTAACTCTTGCAACCACGGGGTCACTCTTTAAATCGCTGTCTTGCATTCAGTCCGCAATGACATGGAAACTGTTAAATTTTCCGACACCAGTTGGTTCATTTGACTCTCCAATCGACACTAGAACTCCTCATGTTTACCCGAATCAACAGCTTTCCTCGCCAACACCTTCCCTGCGCTCCTACCTTGCCTGTGACTGGCCAGAATCCCCATCGAAAGTCATCCACTTACTTCAACCGCTTCCATGGTAAACAATTGACACAAAAAGCATTCCGAACGACTTCATATCGCTCAAGCGCGTCCCCTGATGCAGTCCTTTTACTCGCCAGCAGATGAAAATTGGTCTCACAACCACTATCCACAGAGAAGCGTGTCTTCATCTTGTTAGCTGGGGTTTAAGGGACCACCAAATGGCTTTACGATTCCCATCACAAATTGATATTTTTTACCCAATGAATGGTGAATTCGAATGCGATTGTATGTCCGCAGGGGGGTGGGTGGGGGCAGAGGACCAAAACGCACTCCCTTTCCACTTTGAAAATAAAATAAAAGTTCTTCCATCCTTTGCCGACGTCTTATAACATTTTTTTTTCACTTTTTCCTCTTCTACTTTCAGTCACGTGCATCCCTTGTGTCGAGCTCCGATGGTGGTGTCCTAGCCGAAGGTGAGACATCCAGTGAAGCATCAGAAAATTCCGATGGTCCACCGTGTGATTTAGGATTAGTGGAACGTTTACTGCGTACACATCGTGTGTGGTTTCTGCCGGGAATTCAACGAGCTGAGGCGGTACACTTTTTGCAGGGCAAAGAGGAGGGGGTGAGTGTGTATATTTTTTGAAAACTTATTCCTTTGTACGAAACTCTGTCAATCCTTTTTTCGCACACCACTTCAAAGGGACGCACTTTGTTTGGGTTTGATCGTGCATTTGACAGTCTCTCTTGTGGTGGCAAGCCCTTTGACAGTCCACAAAACCCGTCACACACAGAGAGGGCGGAGAATGAAAGGAGAAGCTTTTTGATTTCTAAACATTTTTGCAAGTAATTATCAATCAAAGGGACGGAAATTGCTTTTGTCGTCTGCAACATTGTTTGGCTGTGACCCCCCTGAACACACATCCATTAGATTTCTTGCATGTTCTATGCAAATGCAAGATCTTCAGTTCCTCTGCGGCCCTTTGTTCCGAGTCTGGCGCTGGGGCGAGGCATGGGGGCGGTCTAAAAAAGATTAATTCGTTGTCTTGTTCGGCTTGGCCGTTTGCAATTCAAATTGCTTTTAGTTCTCTTGCTGATGCTGAGTTCGTTAAGGGAGTGTCCAGGCAGGAGGAGGAGACTGGGGAACGAACGAAGTTCTTCCTTAAAGAGCGCACCTTTCAGTTTCTCCAAGTTTTAATTCACATTCTCATCGACAATCCAACTGCCCATAGGCCGATGCGAAGCCCTTTAAACACAATATTATAACAGCCTCCCCCCCTTTAGCCGGTCTAAACCCCAGACAGAGCGACGGCTCGGTTGCCAGATTTATCCCTAATGACCGCCCGGACCACATCTGCCGCTAATTATTGCGAATAAATGCTCCAATGGGAGATGCTCTGTCTCGTTCCTCATCCCTCCATCATCATCATCATCATCCAGAGCATTGTTTTGGTCCCCGCATGATTGATAAGGGCTCGTCAGGCATATGCTGCACTTGTGACTTCGTCTATCAGCAGGAGCAGAAAGCAGAAAAAAAAAAACGAATTCAATTAATCGCTCTTCGCCAGCAGTGATTGGTTTTTAATTCTGCACAGCTCCACCTAACCCCGGTCGGAGCGTCTGCTTTGAGCGCACCCATCAGGGCGCCCTTAAAGTTTATTTAACACCAATCGGGGTTGGAGCATCAAGGCTTCTACATTCCGTCAACATTCATTAGGCGTTTCCATATCAACACGCGGCAGGAGAATCTGTGGAAGTCTGCTTAGATCAACCATCCATCATCGGTGTCTGACAAAAGGCACTGCAATCCAAGTTCACATCCAGCTGCTGCTGGTATGGAATGTAATACATTCAAAAGGGGGGACGGGGGGAAGGGGGGTCGCCGCAGACCGGCTGGCAGATGAAGCATACAAAACGATGACGACCCTGAATCGGGTATCATTTTGTAAAGCTCTGCAAATAACCAAGTGAACACAATGGAAATTCAACTCCTGTACATTCTCTTTTTTACACGGTAGATTACGGACGTTACCATAACACTGGCAGGCGAGTCGGAGAGCACACCGACGATGTGTGCAGAGATGCTACTACATGTATACACATCCCCTCGCATGCTCCGTGTGTCCTGTCAGTTGGGAGCTCTGTTGTGCTTCCTAAATTCGATATCGTAACGATCCCATTGTTTGTTTGGTTAATTGATTGCAATTTGTATAAATACTCCCATTCTCGTCCGTCCCCAATCGCCAGATACACACACACAAACACACCGTTGGATGAAATGTTATCCTTTATTTAATAAATTCAGAGCCCCTCCCCGTTGACCGAGGACAGCACAGCGAACAGAGAAGAGAAAAAAATGAACATGCTTTAATTAAGGCTCCAGCAAATGATTTTTATTTTATTCTTAATTACGAATGGATTGTCGCTTTACACAACAAATCCGTTAAATGCATGTGTGCCGAGAGAATTTTAATTTAATCACATTGCCATCCCCCGTTCGGCGGGGGGTGGCGTACATAATTGGACAAATGTGGCTTTTCAATTGGATGCACTACGGTCCAGTGGCCGGGAGGATGTTTGATCATGCGGCAGACCGCAGCGTTTGGACGTGATTACATCCGTAAATGAATTGAAAATGCATTCCAAAGCGGAAATGGAAAAACTTCATTTCTAGCAAAGCATTGCTGACATTTGGGAGCTCTCTTTAACTTCAAGCGCCACCTCCAATCGCTTACACTGCTCATCTTCCACGCGCACAAAGTGACTGTTAATGCGTCACTCTATCGCAAGACCACTCGTGATTTATGCGGTTGCGAGCAGTCTCTATCGCCACCCCATCTTGAAATCAAATCTCGCGATGCATCCCCAAGGACTCAATGAAAGAGCCCTTATTCGGTATCGTCGTTGATTGGTTTCATGATGCTCGTTAGTTTTTACAATCCTTCGGCGAGAGTCGTTTTCTCCTCCTCCCCCCCTCCCCCAGCACATGGCGTCACTCCTGATGGCAGGCACTGACAACCCGGCATGTTATGTATGCATGACATAATTAATCCTCCTTGCCGTGCAAACAACTGAGGCCGCTCTCTATGAACCAGTTGGGGCCAATTTTCTCACATAATAGCGTGCGCCTTAACAGGTACCCCTGTGGGGGTTGTATAAGCCCTTTCTTCGTTTTATTATACGTCCTTTTATGCGTGGAACATGAATGAATCCATTTCTTTTTTATGCACACTTGAAGGACCCACTCGCCGTAAGGATTCAAAAGCTTTCAATTATTTTTGTGTTAATATTTCATTAGTGAAAGGGACGACGACGCCGAATAGCTGGTGGGGGAGAGGGAAATGTTGTCGTTGATGTGACTGTCTAATCGTTCAGAAAAATTGCAATAACCTCTGTCGCATAAATCTGCACAGTGGCTGTTGCTTGCCGTCCTGCGGTGGACTCTCGCTGATTGACTACATTCATCATGGTCTAGACGACTAGGAACTAATGTCTGTTTGTTTTTGTTTCACTCTGACAGGGATGAATGGAAGTGGGGACACACGAACCCCTTGATGAACGTCATGTTTTAATTCTGAAATGAAGATATCCACTCTCGGTCTGACCTTCTGGGCGATGATTCTTTTTGTTTGTCGTATCGATTACGGAAACTCACTTTAGATCCAAAGGAGCACACAATCTTCCACTCTCCTCTGTTTACATCCAACCAAGGACACCCAGCATCGATGACGTTCATTGAGCACCGCTCTGGGCGACCAGCCAACCAGCTCTTCTCATCCGTGAAACATACACTTTCTGGTCGTCCCTTGTCGTATTTATGGCTCTGCTCCTGCAAACGTACAGATAAACGGCGAACGCTACCAGTCTGGCCAGCAGACAAAAGCGTCTTCATTGTGGTCCTGCTTCTGATGTTGCTGTTGCTCATGACGTGCAGGTGATATTACATCGTCTATGGATGCGTTTTGACTTTTCGCTTGTCGCCCCCGGCCGTCTGCCCCCTCCCCCGGTGTGTCTCGGTCCGTAATTAATTCTGGATTTTATTGTATGCTGTGCGTAGCGCAAAGGGATTATATTCTTTGTTTGGTCTCCATTAGTGAGGTTTCTGTGTTCATCAAAAAATGAGATCTGAATCGGAATCGGCTTCCATCGGTTTAGTCGCCATGGTTGTTAATACTTTTTTCCTCCCTCCGCCCTCCCCCTCCCTATCATGTACTCTTACGCTGTAGTGGATAATTAAAGGAAATTAAAATCTCTAGGCTCGAGAGATCAGTGGAGCCATTGGCTTGCTTGTAGTGCAAATTATACACTTCCGCCGGAGTGTGCTGCATTAATTTAATTAAAAAAAGAAAACTGCACGCCCACCCGATGGAGGAAAGAAAGAGATTTCCACTGCACTGCCCTGCCATCAAGCGCTGAGAACGAATCTCAAATTAGGTCGTGCAGTCATCATTGAATGGACTGCGGGCACTCGGCGCGATGCATTTCATGTCGTATTGCGGATGGCGAGAGATGGTTGATCTGTTGCAAGTGCTTTATGGCCTTTTTTTTTGGTGAAAACCTCATTGCAGAGATTAAGAGGTGTATTCTCTGTGGAATTAGGCCCTGATTAAGATGAGAGAAGTTCCGAAAGCTACGGTTCCCATCGACAACCTCTATTCATGCAATGGGCACTCCTTTATCGCCATCCTCTGTTTGAGAAGCCGCTCCCATCAGCCTCAACGCATTCAATAAACGTCAAAAGATTGTCAAAATTTACGACCACCTGTGCGTATCATCTGGTCAGTGTCATAAAAACCGATTCCAATTAAATTCCCCTGCACGCTATTAAATTATTCATTGACGGGGCACCTTGCCAACCGGACAAACCAAACCCATTGGCGTAACACAATTGCTCCGATTAAACTGTCAATGTCCATCACAACTCTCTTTCCATTTCCAACAAAACAAAAACGAGCCATTGGCTCATTGTTCTGGAACAACTCTCCACATGCACGGGCCCCGACGCTGGGAGAGATTCCTCAACCAGATTACACTTTGAATTATTCAATTGTGTCCAGTGTGTGTAGCTGTTCAGTTGTGGCGGCACCGCACACAACAAAGCAAATAACAATAATTAACATAATCATAATTTAGCAAGTCATATCCACACATCCGCACCGAGGGCATCCTCGCCCACACTCTGCGGCATCAACATCAGCATCCAGGCTCAGAGTTGGTCGTGCATGCGAGTGCGGAACGTCCAAAAGAGATAATAGATCCACCCGGGACGTGCTACACTGGTGATCCCATAAAACTGATTGTCTCCTCTGTCTGAACAGAGGGCGAACTCTCTGCACAGATGGACGTTAGGAGAAAAACAACGAGTTGTATTGATAAAATGTAGTGTACCTTAGAAAGTGGATGGAGAACATCTGGTCAAACTGACCGATAGTTGAAGATGGACAGGGTGGTGCAACAGCAAACTCAATTGGAATCTCTGTGCACGACGCATAATTATGTGCCAGACAAACAAGTCATTGCCTGTGAGATAAACTGAATCAAATTATGGCACTGCCAATTTGGCGCCTGTCCAATGATAAGCCGCCAGAGGAGGCCCATTACCGAGGAGCGACACACCAACCGAAGTTGCCGGCGTGACGTTAAAACGCCGAACTTCATGCAAATAGTGTCAATACGCCCGAGTGTCTCCCTTTAAACAGCCAATATATTCACTGCAAGGATTCCACAGCCTCAACGGAGTGAAAAAAAGAATGTTTCAGTAAATTGCGTCTGTGCATGCACTAATTGAGCTCCCAGCCGGATTGATTGGAATTGATTGATCTTGGTCTGTGGCATACATGCAGGCGCATCTTCATGCAAAGGGATGGACGCCTGCAGAGTGCCAGGCAACATGAACCACTGGACCGGAAACGTACAAATTTAGTTTTCAGCCCAATCAATCGGAAATTCATTGCAATACCGCAAAATTGCATTTGGAACTCCCTCAGCATCAACACGACAACGATGGAATTGGAATTCAAACCCGAGACGAGAGTGTGCGTCTACCCTTGGGCCATTCACCATCGTGCAGTATGTATGTGTGTCAATCGCAGAGTTGGTATTCCACTGCCACTCTATCGAATCGTCACACAACTGCTTCCTTAGCTGGATCAAGTTCAAATTTAACATTTTCTGTGCCCTGAACTCCTTGGATTCCCTTTCATTTGGCGTATCAGGCGTCCTTCAAGTGTTGACATAGGTTTGCGAGGACTCCTTGCGAGCGAAGAAGAAGGAGAAGATTTGAATTCTAAATATGAACCGAATCAAAATGCTTTTAAGTTAGTAATGGTCGTCGGTATTTGCGCTCGCTGTAATGCATACATAAACAGGGATCTTGATAGTTCCTATAGGCTGGTCCGGGCAATCGTAAGCAAATTTATTTAAATGTCAGAGAAGGGATATGTTTACTCTGACGGCGGCATCATAAAAGTCAACTACTGCGAGTAGTTCGGCCTCGAGGAGAGCGAGAGAGAGTTGGGTACTGACATCCGGAACTGTGATGGCAATTGAATTGCCGCGAGGCAACTGATGTTCGCCGGAGATTTGAGAAAGCCGCATTTGAGTTAAATTAGAGAGATGCTGATAGCATCGGAATGGGAAACGGGATGACTGAATCTGCGGCAAACAAATCATATTTCACTTGAAGGAATCCAATAAAAAACGAACTCCAAACTCGTCTCCCACATCGCACATGTTCAAAACAGCGTTAAATCGAATTTGAGCACATTACGGTTCGAGTGCCTAGCCATCGCCACTCCCTCGGCAAAGGGAAACCCAACCCAAGTCAGAAGCAGCACCCAACTGGGAGGTTGTAACCGAGTTAAAATGAATCCTTAAAGCCACTCTGGCCAGCGTCCACTTCTTTCATCTTTTTCCTTGGAGAATCACGTCGTTGTTGGATAAAAAAATACCCAAACAAACCCAAACCTAACCTCGTACTTTCGGCGACATGAAATCTATATTTCGCCCATGGCAGAGCTCCCCTTATTCAATGCACTCCCCATTCAGACGGGACGGCCAAGCTGGCCAGCAACACTCGATTACATTGTTAGACGCCGAAGTTATCCTCAAGCATAACTATTCCTTCATGTGCACACACCATGTACTTGGGTTCTCCTTGCCCTTGAGCAAGCATTTTGATATCCTGTTTGTCTGGCTGGACAGGGACTACGTCGACCGGCCACTGAAAACGAGAACTACTGGAAGTTCCAGTGCAAAAAATGGCCAGAATCGGGGAAAAAAATCAATGCGGCGCCCCAGAGCGCCCTGGGGGTGTTCTTTATTGAATTTTCCTCTAAAAATTGGGATGCAATTTGCGCTAGGAGAGGAAAATTCGATAAGAAGCAAGGATATCCTTTTCGTCCTGTCTACAGGCGGACTCCTTTTGTCTAAAGAATGAAAAAGAAAAAGGTGGACGTGGAGTTAATTGGCAAATACCATAAGTCCCCGATAACTTATTGGAGATTTATTATCGTCAAGCCGGGGCGAGGAGTCGAGGAGAATTTAATCAATTAGTTCCTGGCCACAAAATGAGGTTAGGAGCTGCTGTTGATTTATGTGGATTAAGGAGTTTTCTCGATAAGAATCATTTTCTTTCTGTTTGCTCGCCTTCGTCGGATCCAAGTGTGTGGGCACCTCTTTAAGCAAGCCCCGCAAGCAGTCCTCCTCCTCTTCACTGCACTCGGTATCAGTTTTGTGTCATGGTTGAGTGCATTCTTCTCTCACTCTCAACCGCACAATGGTGGTTGTCTACAAAAAGGCAACTACAACGTAATGCTCGCCCTCTCATCTGTCTACTTGACCACCTTTCCATCCACTCAGCCATTCATCCTCTGCAAACGCAAAAAAGTCATCACCCCTTTCAGTCACAGAATCCACAAAAGCAATTGTAGCAAACGACATCACATAATTCTAAGCGTTTCGTTCCCATTTTCTAATTGCTACTTACAAAGGGTCCTTAATGATTCAATGATCACGCTTTTGCAAATGCATGCGCCACCACTGCTCCGCGTGTCGCCACCTTGCCACCTACACCTCATAAGCTGACGTCTGGCTGTTAGCGGGGACGTTAAGCACCGTTTTCCTGTGATTATCACATCGCCCATTGCACATCCCATTCAGGGAATGCCATTTGCTCATCTCCACGAGAGCACCATTTAATCTGTCGCAGCAATTCGCCGCGAAAGTGGAAAGAAAAGCGCTTCATAATTAAAAATGATTCTCCGTAATTATTTTCCCCATTCAAACGCGCGATGCAGAGCGTAGTGGAGATAATGCGCCACTTCCAGACGAGGCGAGGCGTTCATCCCCTAAATGAGGAGTGTGACGTCGAACAATACGCGAAAATGATCATCCCTCGTGCGACGTGACTTGGTCTTTACGCGTTTGACGGCGTTGAAGAAAAATAACGAAAGTAAAAGTCTGTGCAGCATCAGCATCAGCATCAGCACCAGCAGCAAGTTATTGGCCAATTGTTATCAAGAATTGTTTTATCCATTCGATCCATCCACCCCCGCGCGGCACCCAGTTCGTGTAAGTCGATTATCTGTGCTGTGCTGTCCTGTCTGGGAAGTTTTTCGTTTTGTTATTTCGTCTGGCTGGCCGCCACCCCTGGGATGTCGGGGTGTACTTGTTTGCTATTTCAAATCGTTTATCATTGTTATGAGAGATAAAAAGGCCGACTTTTAACGGACCATTTAACAGTGATTTTCAACTTCTCTCTCTCTCTTTCCCCCTCTCCCACGGCTACGACGCGATAAAACAAATTGCTACGGCTCTTTAATAACCCCCGCTTCGTTTTGATTTTATCTTTTCAGAACTTCATAGTCCGGAGTTCGAGTCAGCCGAGCACGATGGCGGTTTCGGTGCGACTACCCCCGGACACGGGGCCCTACATCGAGCACTACCTGATCCAGTCGAATAGTGGCGTGCTCAGTTTGGAGAGCTCGCGATTTAAGTTCGACTCGATCTTCACACTGATCGCCCACTATGCGCAGTGCTGCGATGAGCTGCCGGTACAGCTGATTCTACCAAGAGCTCTGCGCGATGCCAACAATCGGCAGCAGTTGTCGTCGTTGGCACTGCTCGAACAAGAATACTGGAGCCACCCCATGTTGAGCTCGAGTCTGAGCGAGGCAAAGTCGCCGAACTCACTCACGGACACCTCGGGCATCGGAATGACCATGTTCAGCTCGGCCTCGAATACACAGAATCAGCAATTGAGCGCGAATAAGATGTTTAGTCCCACCAATCAGCTGGGCGGGCTTTTCAGTCCATTGGGCACGCCATCGGATACAGCTTCGAGCATGAGTAGTTTCACGACAAGTGGACAGAACATGCAGCTGATGAGCCCCGAATCGGTGGACAGTGTCATATTGACAATGTCGCCAGTGGACGCTGGGCACAACAATCGAGCTCTGGGCGTCGGTCGGACCACGGGAGATACAAAACTGTCAACCTTCAAGGCGACGTCACAGCAGAAGCTAACGAACATCGATAACGGAATCAGGCCACAGAGACCAACGCCACCAAACACACTCAATTTGGCGCAGCGAAAGCCGCCGGCTCCGCCAGTGAGATGGTCAAAGCCGTTGACGCCAAACAGTCCGGTTCCTCCGGCGGATCACTTCACAGTCACAACGACAACAACGTACTGCGTTGACATCAAGAACCAGCAGCAGTTCGACATCATATCACCACCAAGCAACAACAATGCAACGTTCCAGACCTTCTCGAAGCGCCTGTCACCAGAAGGCGAGTGCAAGGACACGCTCTCGTCTCAGGGATCGTCAAACAATCGCTGGCACTCGCAGAGCAGTAAAGACTCGAATCAGAGCCAGAAGAAGATCCTATCGCCAGGCTCCACAACGGGCAGCAGCAATGGCAAGCAGCGCAAGTCGAAGATGCGCAAAGAATCCAAGCACTACCAGGAGTGTGATATCCTCGAGAGCCCCCAAATCTACTGCCGCAGTGCTCTGGGCGACAAGATAAGCGACTACGAGGACATCTGGTCGCCGGATTCCAGCGAGCGGGCGGGTTTGCTGTCGAGTTTCCGACCGCCTGACGGAACGCAGGGTAAGCGACCTGATTTGTTGGCCGAAACTCGTGAGTAGCTATGACATCCGTCAAAACGTGTTCTAATCGAAATTTCTTTCTCTCTTCCAGCCACAATCACTTCACTCAACTGCAACATTCTCTCACCCGCGAACTCTGTCAGCTCATCGGCGAGCCCGCCCTCGGAAAACCTACAACCGCCCGCTGCTTGCCCAGCCACTCCCGCAACTGACCTGCTCAGTCCTCTGGATGCCAACAAGAACTTTATTCAGCTGCCAACTGAGGCGCTGCCACGAAGTCGATCCGGTCTGGCATTGCCGCTCAACGGCGAGGATGCGGTTAAGGCATCCGAATCGGATACGACGCCAACAGCTCAGACACCAGTCAGTTCGCGCAGCAAGCAGGGCAGTCCGTTCTACGCTGAGCCAGCCGACGCCTTGCGGGCCGCCGGTCTGCTGCGTCGTTCGCAACGCAGTCTCTTGCCAGCCAACCATCGGCACTCGGAGCCTCCGAAGGGGGGCCTTGTTCGAACACCAATCTGCCCAGTTTTGGTGCCGCCAGAAATCGAAAAAATCGCCGGCAGCCTGGACGAACTCAAGAAGAAACAGCACCAGCAACAGCCACTGAAACGACCTCGCGGTCGAAACGATCACTGGCAGATCGACAGCAGTTGGGAGTTCATGGGAAAGAACGACGACAATGAACAGGACTACGGCGACTACGACAACGAAGAGCAATGGAACAGTGTCCCAGCACAAAATAATGCTAGTCAGTTAAACGGTGAAAACAAGGAGAACAAAGAGCGGCCCATCACCGTGCATCAAATCATCGCCAAGCGTCTGCCCGACTTGAATCTGCCCGAATTGGTGCGATGTTCAACGCCACAACAGCACATCAAAGAGCATAAGTCTGACAATCACAACAACAGCGGCTATCGACTGTCATCGTACGACAATGTGGAGAAGAGCTTTGCATTCTCATACTTTAACGGCATGGATTCGGCCCAATCCGATGATGGAACTGTATTCTCAGAGCCATGGGACAGCACCCAATGGGATTCGTTTATCCCACAAGATGGTAAGTTTTTGCACGCTTGCTACTAATTAGTTTGGACATTGTGAGGCTTTTGTGTGTCCTCTTGTAGATACTATGACATCGGATTCGATACACTTGTCGAAGTGCCGACCAACTCTTCTGTCCGAGGATGATGCGACAATCATTGAGGACATTAGCACCAAAGATAACCAGGGTACATTAAAAGCGAATAGATCGAGATACCATTCGTCGCATCAGAAGGTTGCCACAATATTGCGGAATCCCAGCATGCGAGATCGGGAAATTTTGTGTAAGTTCTCCTTTAGTCTCTACATCTCCCGATCGCACTTTATTCACTTGTCATTACATTCTCTTTCAAATACGCGTCACGGTAAACATGGGGGGATGCACACACCAGTCCGCCAATTAACAACAAACACAGACGCGCGCGCCACAAGTGCATTTTTTTTTTTTTATTTTCCTTTCAAGCGCGTCCCACATTCAGTGATGTGCATACATCATCAGTTGGTAGTCAACCAAAGTCTATTCCTCGAACTTATCATTTTGTTGTGTCGGGATAAATTTCTGATGTTGAATTAATGCGTCGTTACAGCACTCAAGGGTGCCCAAGAAGTAAAAAAACAAAAGCCGATCTCAACAATAAAAGAGATTCCAAACGACGACTATACAAATGCGCGATAAAAGGCGCAAAACCGCTTCAGACTGGACCGCTTAATGACCGAGGCGCGGAATATAGTTCACTTCGCATTCTTCTGTTTGCATTTGTGCGTTGAAATTCTAAATCAACGCTCGAAATAGTCGCGCTCTCATCGCCGAAGTGCTCATCGATTGATTGATTGAAAAGCTGCGACCGAAGTAAATGCGTAAATCCTCTAATCGACAATGCTCTGGATGCGGACTGATAAGTGTCCTCTCCTCGCCATCGCACAAGGCTCCTGTGTGTGGTGATGGCGAATGTGTGTAAATATTTAACAATCACATGAGAAGGAAGTCGCCCGAGCGATAGAGAAACTTGTCCACTTTGAGGGTAGACTGCATGGGAATTGGAGAGTTGCGAGAGAGTAAAGAGGGAAAGTGTGACGACGATTACCGACTGATTAGAGGATTGAAGCTTTTTATTGGTCAGGGCTGTTTCGAATATAATTTGTAAACCGGTCATTGTTAATTACTTGTGTATGGGTTGGTGGCTTATTCATGATTTCATCCCCAATCGTAACGATAACCACGATCGGACGATCAACATCGGATCGGATGAAGTGTGTCAGCTTCGGATGTGTTTTGTGGCCTTGGTCTCAGCAATGCAAATCCGCAGAGCCCCACCATCAATCCACACAATTGGTCGCGAGTCAATTGATTATTCATCGTGCTCGCACACGATCGCCCGCTCGGTCTTATCAAAATTGCACTATTGCTCTTGTGGTCAAAGTAGATTAATGGAATCTCTATTGTGCATTCGTCAAGATGATACCTTTGACATAATCAGAACTGGAGCGCAACTGAGATTATCTCCACGAGTCTCCTCCTGGTTTTGGGGAACTTTCTGAACGCCTGTGGCGTGTGAGGGGACACATCGGTCGCAGCAGCAAGGAAATGACCGTGTTCGACTCAGTTTCAAGGGAATCCAAGCTCCCCTTCATTCACATAAAATCGAACGGAATTCGTTTTCTACGCATGATCTAAATCGGACTACAATAGAGCCTCTCCGACAGGCTGACACAACTGAATCCGCGTATTGCATCATTCGATTCGATTCGATTCAACTGCTATTCAAACGTTTTGGACGGATCCCATCAGAGGTCAAGGAAGGGAATTGTTTCTGCTGCCTGTGCAGCAGCAGCCTCTGATCGAGAGAATAGCTGCAACGCCACAACGACGACGCATCTGCCTCTGATGCCAGAGTAGATAATTAATCATGACACATATTTATTGTCGCGAATCTGTATGGCTTTTGGTTATTCCCACAGCACAGAAAAGCAATCGAAGTCAAGGATGTCGATAAAGCCTTTGCCAGACTGGCTCCGTTTCCTGATAAAACAAAAGCAGAACAGCAGGATCTGTGTTTGACTTAATTAGAAGATTATCTTTATGACGCTAGCCGGGGGGGAGGAATGGCGTCAGTGGTCAAATGTCACACAGACAGACAGCGAAGCCCTGTGTTTCTGGCGAGTCTTATCTCCAGGATGGGTACATATTTGCGATTCCTTTTAACGCACGGACGTAAGTCATAATTTCTCACGATTTTGTGCAGTCAGACATGGGTTTTGATTGTGTTTGTGGACAGACGCGACGAGACACGGCCCGCCATGGACGTTGAATCGTCTTCTTTAAAAATGTGTAAACGCACGCCATTTTTTTTTGTTGCCTTTGTTTGCCTTATAAGTTCGACAACAAGTCGTAAAAGAGAGGAGCTCCCACGCACGCCTCCCAGACCGACGCTACATAGTTCCCATCGAAACAAGCGTGTATTTAGTGCAATTAAGTAGTCTATTTGATCGGTGTATACATGATGATTTACCCTCTCTCTCGTTTGAGTCAGACAAGACAAGTAATTATTAGTGAATCGTAAAAATATGACACACGTCTACTTACCGCCATCGCCGTGTTTGACGACTTCTTGATGACCATGCAATTGTACGCAGTACTCAACTTTCTCTCTCTGATATCTGATATTTGTCTGCATCATTAGCACCAGCAATCTCTGTTGCAGTTCATTGCAATTCTTTAGCCAGGGTCTGCACTGTGCACAGAAACAGTGCAACAAACTTCTAAATGCAATAAAAATGCGCGAATTTACGAGTGTTTGCAGAAGGTTTTCCCGGGTGGATGACATCTGTAAATGCAAGCGCATTCATAATCTGCTGCCATCGATGCCAAATTCAAGGTTAGCGTGGCGACGCTTCGAAAATTAGATGTTCTCATAATAATCTCGCCGTTGTTTATTTACCCAGAATGTGTATGTTGCCTTTATCTTTTTGTCTGCTGAAGATTTTAACGTAGGTACACACATATAACAGGTATACACGCCTTAATTGTCCGGTAATTTGTATTTTTTTTCTTTTTTTGTTCGCTTGACAAACACGTTGGAGGTTCAAATTTTTATTGAAATGTTTTTAAAGTCATTAAGAGCGTGTGACGTTTAGGCTCAACAGTGGGGTGGATAGGAAACTGCACACTTCATTGAAGAGCTTTGTTTGAGGTGCGATTCCAGCTCGAGGAGTTGTACAAACCAGAAATAAATGAGTGAAGAGATATTCAACTTCTTCCTCTCTTGCCCCTTGAGCTTACTCATTTATTTCTGGTAAAAACTACCGACATTTTGAGTAAATACTCAATTTTGAGATTTATTTCGTCTTGTGCATCGCACAATCGAACTTACCTTCAGCAAGGGGTTATTTTTGTTTCCCACATGTCAACTGGCATACGTCATGTGTGATCCTTCGCGATTTACCTCAGCTGTCAAAGTGATCAATAAATTTGCCTGAAGTCGCTTGCTCTGTCTCTCTGTTGCTTTTGTTTTCGTTTTGTTTTCTCAGGTATATCCTCATTGATAATGCTCCTCCTCCTCGTGTGCGTCGTTGTCGTCGTGTGGTCTTAATCTCGCCTCGTGTCGAACACAAGTCCTTATCAGTATCACAATTCACTAGACTCAAACTAAATATTGATTTTCTCCCTCTCCAAAAAACAAAAACCGAGTTTCCTCTCATCATCTCGCAGCTGAAATAGACTTCGTCGGCTGCAGTCGCCTAGAAATCAGAATCGAAGCGGCATCCGTCGCGATTTGTTCACTAGCTCGCGCCTAGTGTCGTCGTGAGTGTCTCGCATTTAAGTGTAGTGTGTTTTTTTTTTTCTTCTTTCGTTTCCTATTCATATGTTGTTTTGTGTTAATGTGTTCCACATTGTTTCTGTTACATGCCAAAGAATATCGCGTAAAGATATTACGGATACTATAGCCCATAGTATTGTTAGAGACGGCATTTTTCCGTGTGCTCTGAGTGCCGATGAGAAACTTTCGATTTCGACAATTTGTGCTATCGGGCAAAAATCGTTTCCATATAAATCATGAATTGGTTCAAAAAGTCGTCAAAGGCAAAGCGCGCGAGCCCAAGTAGTAGTTGCTGTGACAAATGCCATTGTTCCAAATTCAAGCAACGTTGCGATTATCACATTCGAAAGCCTACGTCAACGTTATCTGACGAACCATGCAATAGTCCGGATATGTTGGCGTCATTATGCAGCAATAAAATCGAAGTTCTTGACCCAGAGGATTTCTTTCAAGATCCAGACCATGTGCGGCAGTACAAGGAAGAGGAGCACTTTCTTAAATTGATGTCCGAATGGGAGATCGTCGATCATCCGCAAAGGCACATGAACTTCTTCTCGGGGGACTTTGAGGAGGAGCTGATTCATTCAAAAACACAGCCGCCGCCTGTTGCTGCTGCTGCTTCTGCTGGCGAAAGTACCGAGCGACGAGAGTGTGAGTCGTCCGAATCGGATACGCAATCATCACTGCCGCAACAGCAACCACAGCGGCGTTACCAGTTAGTTGCGAAAATTACATGCGAACAGCCGCGTCGAAGTCGCCCGCGCCTCAGCGAAATGTTCTTCGGAGAGAGAATCGAGACGGGTATTGTTGTGCCCAAAATAACAATTGACTGTAAAGTGTCGGTGATCAAAAGAAAGACTGATCTGCTAAACGCCTGTGGTTCTAGTTTACAAAAAGTGAAACAAATCGATCGCGAACGAATAAAATCAGAGGCTTTGTCGCACTCAATTATGGGCCCCATACTAAGGTGTCCCGACTTTGGGCGAATATGTGAGGATACGGCGTCGAATGACGATGACGACGCTCAGTTGTCGTTGCGCTGCGATCACTACGACATCAAGCAGTTTTTTCGTCTCGACGATAATGGAAACATACTTCTGAGTATTAATCACATCACAGAGATAAAGGGCTGCGAGATAAAATACAACAAAAAATTCTGCAAGAGCTACGCGTCGGGAAAGTGCGCCGACGAGAGCTATGCGCGTCGAAGGAAGTGGCTGGTTGTCCTCAAGAGGATCCTGCAGCTTCTGTGGAGTTTAATAACTGGTAAGATTTATTCCCCTCACTCCTGGCGAATGCATTGTAGTGCATCTCTGATGTCAGCGGGGAAGTTTTGCGTGAAAAAAAAAAAGTGGAATCAACAAGCTAACGCGATAAGCGACACTGCTTTCAACTCAGACGGCATGCGTACTTAAGATAAAGTGTAGGGAATTGTGCAATTGTACGTGCTGCGAGCAGAGAAGTGGTGTCGCATTCTGATTCACCTTGTGCCAGTTAGCGATAGAAATGCACACAGTTTGTCATTTCATTTGACTGTTTTCCTCAGACTTCACTCCTTTGTTCATCTCTATACACACCCCAAACATTTGTACACAATTTGAGCTTCATTTCACCATTCTTCGATCATAAAATCTTCGTTTACAATAATGTGCCATTTGTTTATCCATTCACAGGTCATCCACGAAACAAAATCAACCAGATTGGCGGTCCAGGCGATTCGGTACGCTGCTATACGCTGCAACTGGCCAGCGATCACACGTCAACGTTCGCCAAGAACATCGAGAACTTCATTTCGTGTACAAAGGACTCCCGCGAGGCAGCACCGCAAGTTGTGATGCGGAATATGCGCCAGTTCATGAATGGCATGAAGAACTACTTGGTGAAGCATGGCGAGGGCAAGTTCCATCAGGAGGTGGAGAATGCGCGATCCCGTCTCAAGTCCGATGAGTTCCTCAATCTGGACGCCATACTCGAAACTGTGATGCATCAGTTGGTTGTGTTGCCGCTGCGTGAGCACCTCTACGGGATGTTTGTCGACTTCTATACGCGGTCGGAGGATATTCAGTTGCTGGTGCAGAATGTGAAGTACGCGTGTGGGCGGAGTGCAGCTGATTTTGGAATCAGGTCGTCGGTGGCACCGCCATCGTCGACGGCGCTGCAACAAATTTCGAATCTGCTGTTGCGACTGCAGGAGGCAGTGCTGCCCCTGGAGAAGTTAGATCTGTTCTTATGTATCATCTCATCGATATTCGATGCAACTGGCTGTCCACGTGGCCAGCAACTGGGAGCCGATGATTTCTTGCCAATCCTAGTGTATGTTGTGGCCAAGTGCGGCTTTGTTGGCGCCGAGATTGAAGCCGAATTCATGTGGGGGCTGCTGCAACCCGCATTGTTGAACGGGGAAGCCGGCTACTACTTGACGGCACTGTGCAGTGCCGTGCATGTCCTGAAGAGTTTCATGGCGTCTGACAACGAGGGAACTGGATCGCTTGATGTGAGTATCTGAATAGTGTCTTTTAGCAAATAATGATGTGTAATAAAATATCCCTTCCTCATCTTACAGTGGCGCTCGTCATCCTTGCCAGCTTGCTCATCAGTTCTCCGCGTCATCATACCGGACGAATGCAATGGTTCGCTTCAAACGCGAACCCTGCCAGTCAGGCCGCACACGACCACCCGAGAAGTCTGCCGCATCATTGCCCACAAAGCACGCATCACCAATCCGCAGGACTATGCCCTCTTCAAGTTGGTCGACGGCGAAGAAACTCTACTCACCGACATTGAGTGTCCACAAGACATCCGCCTAGCGGCCAAGGGCAAGCACTGCATGCTGGCATACAAGCGAATCGATGCCAAGATTGCCTGGCCAACAGCCGCTCAGCCATCGTATGGATAGGACAGCAGCCGCGGCAAGCGCAGAGACAACCCATAGAATGTAGAAAATGTACTTTCTGTTCATTTGTGTATACTCTTAAGTGTTTTTTTTTTTTTTCTTTCTAACTTTATCCATTCTCTATATCATGTATTTAACGTTTTTCATCATCGATTTCAACTTCCATGACTAACATTTTCCATAAAGTTTTTTACGTCTATTATCTCTCTCTCTCTCTCATGTAATAATCGCTCATTAATACTTAACGGTAAATATAATGATATACACTTAGAATTAAAGAAATTATGTATTTTATTTTTTGTTTTTGTCTGTTTTGTCATATTCTACATAGAAAACATAGAAACATAGAAAACATAGAAAACACTACCTACTACTAATAATCAGTATTTACAACAACAAGACCACAAAACCGCAAGCGGAAGACAGAACACAGAAAACAGAAAGAAAGAAAAAACAGAAAACCGAAGCTTGTGCAAAATGCACAAGTGAACGAATATTTTTGGACAAACTAGCTATATATGAAATATGAATATATATATATGTATCTGTAGTCACACTCATTAATATTTAAATAATAATTAGTTCATAATCAAACACACACACAACAAAAAACAAACAAAAAAAACACAGCAAATCGTGCATATACACATCCCCACATTCCACTCTTTCGTGGTGTGTGTACATTATTTTATTTTTTAACGGAAGTGACCAACAAGAATAAAAAGTAATGTAAAAGAGTAGTCTTCTTACACAAAAAAAAAAAAAAAAAATTAACATTGAAACGTTTTCTTTTTGATGAACTGATGAACTGAGAGTTTGTATAATCGATTTAAGCGCATACCCTGAATAAAGATATTTGATTTCATCTTGTATTATGTACAAAAACAAACCACCAAATGCTTTGAATTTCTTTGATGTCAAGTTAAATGCTCGATCTTTCGTTAATCGTGATGCTGTTCTCCTCTTTCCCTGCAACTATCCATGCCGCCTGGGAATGTCTGCAGAAGCTTAAGAAGATGAGTAGGAGTAACAGAGTAAAACTGGCCATACAGGGATAGATGGCAATGAAATGGTTGACTTCCTGGCTAGGAATGGAGCATCGGAACATAATATAGGCCCCAAACCATTCGGCGCTGTAGGAGATCACGTCCCCAGAGAAGAGTTGAGGGAACTAGAAAGAAGAAACCGGGCGGATGCATGGAACAACGCTCATGCAGGCCAGGAAACTCTTGGGTCAACATAACAAGTAAGCGCTTTGAAGGATGTATTGTGCTCCTGGATAAAATGGATCTTAAGGGGGAAAAGACGCTTCTTTTAAGACCGAAATCTTTGAAATCCGACCAGTAGAAGAGAAGTTATGTAGGAAAACGTGTAGGCAAAGGTCCTTAAAAGAGGTCCTTAGCAAAAGCTCATGTTTTAGAAAATCAGGCATATCTCGAGAACGGTGCGTCCGGGGTCGGAGATATCTGGCCCATCGAGGGGGGTTGAAAAGACCTATCTGTCCATGGCAATTTTTTTTGCTACCCCCACCAGGAGCTTGGAAAATCACTTCTTTTAGAGAACCGGGCATATCTCGAAAACGGTGCATCCGAAATCGGAGATCTCTAGCCCAGCGATAGAGGTTGAAAAGGCGCATCTGACTATGCCAACTTTTTTTTGCTACCCCCACCAGGAGCTGAGAAAAGTAGCGGAGAAGATCCATCAAAATGGAAAATCGCGAATATCTCGAAAACTATGCGTTTTTCGGCGTTGCAATTCATCTCTTACGCGAATTTTGCCCTAAATCCTCGCTGAAAAGACGCTTCTTTTAAGACCGAAATCTTTGAAATCCGACCAGTAGAAGAGAAGTTATGCAGGAAAACGTGTAGGCAAAGGTCCTTAAAAGAGGTCCTTAGCAATAGCTCATGTTTTAGAAAATCAGGCATATCTCGAGAACGGTGCGTCCGGGGTCGGAGATATCTGGCCCATCGAGGGGGGTTGAAGAGACCTATCTGCCCATGGCAATTTTTTTTTGCTACCCCCACCAGGAGCTTGGAAAATCACTTCTTTTAAAGAACCGGGCATATCTCGAAAACGGTGCATCCGAAATCGGAGATCTCCAGCCCAGCGATAGAGGTTGAAAAGGCGCATCTGACTATGCCAACTTTTTTTTGCTACCCCCACCAGGAGCTGAGAAAAGTAGCGGAGAAGATCCATCAAAATGGAAAATCGCGAATATCTCGAAAACTATGCGTTTTTCGGCGTTGCAATTCATCTCTTATGCGAATTTTGCCCTAAATCCTCGCTGAAAAGACGCTTCTTTTAAGACCGAAATCTTTGAAATCCGACCAGTAGAAGAGAAGTTATGTAGGAAAACGTGTAGGCAAAGGTCCTTAAAAGAGGTCCTTAGCAAAAGCTCAAGTTTTAGAAAATCAGGCATATCTCGAGAACGGTGCGTCCGGGGTCGGAGATATCTGGCCCATCGAGGGGGGTTGAAGAGACCTATCTGCCCATGGCAATTTTTTTTTGCTACCCCCACCAGGAGCTTGGAAAATCACTTCTTTTAAAGAACCGGGCATATCTCGAAAACGGTGCATCCGAAATCGGAGATCTCTAGCCCAGCGATAGAGGTTGAAAAGGCGCATCTGACTATGCCAACTTTTTTTTGCTACCCCCACCAGGAGCTGAGAAAAGTAGCGGAGAAGATCCATCAAAATGGAAAATCGCGAATATCTCGAAAACTATGCGTTTTTCGGCGTTGCAATTCATCTCTTACGCGAATTTTGCCCTAAATCCTCGCTGAAAAGACGCTTCTTTTAAGACCGAAATCTTTGAAATCCGACCAGTAGAAGAGAAGTTATGTAGGAAAACGTGTAGGCAAAGGTCCTTAAAAGAGGTCCTTAGCAAAAGCTCATGTTTTAGAAAATCAGGCATATCTCGAGAACGGTGCGTCCGGGGTCGGAGATATCTGGCCCATCGAGGGGGGTTGAAGAGACCTATCTGCCCATGGCAATTTTTTTTTGCTACCCCCACCAGGAGCTTGGAAAATCACTTCTTTTAAAGAACCGGGCATATCTCGAAAACGGTGCATCCGAAATCGGAGATCTCTAGCCCAGCGATAGAGGTTGAAAAGGCGCATCTGACTATGCCAACTTTTTTTTGCTACCCCCACCAGGAGCTGAGAAAAGTAGCGGAGAAGATCCATCAAAATGGAAAATCGCGAATATCTCGAAAACTATGCGTTTTTCGGCGTTGCAATTCATCTCTTAAGCGAATTTTGCCCTAAATCCTCGCTGAAAAGACGCTTCTTTTAAGACCGAAATCTTTGAAATCCGACCAGTAGAAGAGAAGTTATGTAGGAAAACGTGTAGGCAAAGGTCCTTAAAAGAGGTCCTTAGCAAAAGCTCATGTTTTAGAAAATCAGGCATATCTCGAGAACGGTGCGTCCGGGGTCGGAGATATCTGGCCCATCGAGGGGGGTTGAAGAGACCTATCTGCCCATGGCAATTTTTTTTTGCTACCCCCACCAGGAGCTTGGAAAATCACTTCTTTTAAAGAACCGGGCATATCTCGAAAACGGTGCATCCGAAATCGGAGATCTCTAGCCCAGCGATAGAGGTTGAAAAGGCGCATCTGACTATGCCAACTTTTTTTTGCTACCCCCACCAGGAGCTGAGAAAAGTAGCGGAGAAGATCCATCAAAATGGAAAATCGCGAATATCTCGAAAACTATGCGTTTTTCGGCGTTGCAATTCATCTCTTACGCGAATTTTGCCCTAAATCCTCGCTGAAAAGACGCTTCTTTTAAGACCGAAATCTTTGAAATCCGACCAGTAGAAGAGAAGTTATGTAGGAAAACGTGTAGGCAAAGGTCCTTAAAAGAGGTCCTTAGCAAAAGCTCATGTTTTAGAAAATCAGGCATATCTCGAGAACGGTGCGTCCGGGGTCGGAGATATCTGGCCCATCGAGGGGGGTTGAAGAGACCTATCTGCCCATGGCAATTTTTTTTTGCTACCCCCACCAGGAGCTTGGAAAATCACTTCTTTTAAAGAACCGGGCATATCTCGAAAACGGTGCATCCGAAATCGGAGATCTCTAGCCCAGCGATAGAGGTTGAAAAGGCGCATCTGACTATGCCAACTTTTTTTTGCTACCCCCACCAGGAGCTGAGAAAAGTAGCGGAGAAGATCCATCAAAATGGAAAATCGCGAATATCTCGAAAACTATGCGTTTTTCGGCGTTGCAATTCATCTCTTACGCGAATTTTGCCCTAAATCCTCGCTGAAAAGACGCTTCTTTTAAGACCGAAATCTTTGAAATCCGACCAGTAGAAGAGAAGTTATGTAGGAAAACGTGTAGGCAAAGGTCCTTAAAAGAGGTCCTTAGCAAAAGCTCATGTTTTAGAAAATCAGGCATATCTCGAGAACGGTGCGTCCGGGGTCGGAGATATCTGGCCCATCGAGAGGGGTTGAAAAGACCTATCTGCCCATGGCAATTTTTTTTTGCTACCCCCACCAGGAGCTTGGAAAATCACTTCTTTTAGAGAACCGGGCATATCTCGAAAACGGTGCATCCGAAATCGGAGATCTCTAGCCCAGCGATAGAGGTTGAAAAGGCGCATCTGACTATGCCAACTTTTTTTTGCTACCCCCACCAGGAGCTGAGAAAAGTAGCGGAGAAGATCCATCAAAATGGAAAATCGCGAATATCTCGAAAACTATGCGTTTTTCGGCGTTGCAATTCATCTCTTACGCGAATTTTGCCCTAAATCCTCGCTGAAAAGACGCTTCTTTTAAGACCGAAATCTTTGAAATCCGACCACTAGAAGAGAAGTTATGTAGGAAAACGTGTAGGCAAAGGTCCTTAAAAGAGGTCCTTAGCAAAAGCTCATGTTTTAGAAAATCAGGCATATCTCGAGAACGGTGCGTCCGGGGTCGGAGATATCTGGCCCATCGAGGGGGGTTGAAGAGACCTATCTGCCCATGGCAATTTTTTTTTGCTACCCCCACCAGGAGCTTGGAAAATCACTTCTTTTAAAGAACCGGGCATATCTCGAAAACGGTGCATCCGAAATCGGAGATCTCTAGCCCAGCGATAGAGGTTGAAAAGGCGCATCTGACTATGCCAACTTTTTTTTGCTACCCCCACCAGGAGCTGAGAAAAGTAGCGGAGAAGATCCATCAAAATGGAAAATCGCGAATATCTCGAAAACTATGCGTTTTTCGGCGTTGCAATTCATCTCTTACGCGAATTTTGCCCTAAATCCTCGCTGAAAAGACGCTTCTTTTAAGACCGAAATCTTTGAAATCCGACCAGTAGAAGAGAAGTTATGTAGGAAAACGTGTAGGCAAAGGTCCTTAAAAGAGGTCCTTAGCAAAAGCTCATGTTTTAGAAAATCAGGCATATCTCGAGAACGGTGCGTCCGGGGTCGGAGATATCTGGCCCATCGAGGGGGGTTGAAAAGACCTATCTGCCAATGGCAATTTTTTTTTGCTACCCCCACCAGGAGCTTGGAAAATCACTTCTTTTAGAGAACCGGGCATATCTCGAAAACGGTGCATCCGAAATCGGAGATCTCTAGCCCAGCGATAGAGGTTGAAAAGGCGCATCTGACTATGCCAACTTTTTTTTGCTACCCCCACCAGGAGCTGAGAAAAGTAGCGGAGAAGATCCATCAAAATGGAAAATCGCGAATATCTCGAAAACTATGCGTTTTTCGGCGTTGCAATTCATCTCTTACGCGAATTTTGCCCTAAATCCTCGCTGAAAAGACGCTTCTTTTAAGACCGAAATCTTTGAAATCCGACCAGTAGAAGAGAAGTTATGTAGGAAAACGTGTAGGCAAAGGTCCTTAAAAGAGGTCCTTAGCAAAAGCTCATGTTTTAGAAAATCAGGCATATCTCGAGAACGGTGCGTCCGGGGTCGGAGATATCTGGCCCATCGAGGGGGGTTGAAGAGACCTATCTGCCCATGGCAATTTTTTTTTGCTACCCCCACCAGGAGCTTGGAAAATCACTTCTTTTAAAGAACCGGGCATATCTCGAAAACGGTGCATCCGAAATCGGAGATCTCTAGCCCAGCGATAGAGGTTGAAAAGGCGCATCTGACTATGCCAACTTTTTTTTGCTACCCCCACCAGGAGCTGAGAAAAGTAGCGGAGAAGATCCATCAAAATGGAAAATCGCGAATATCTCGAAAACTATGCGTTTTTCGGCGTTGCAATTCATCTCTTACGCGAATTTTGCCCTAAATCCTCGCTGAAAAGACGCTTCTTTTAAGACCGAAATCTTTGAAATCCGACCAGTAGAAGAGAAGTTATGTAGGAAAACGTGTAGGCAAAGGTCCTTAAAAGAGGTCCTTAGCAAAAGCTCATGTTTTAGAAAATCAGGCATATCTCGAGAACGGTGCGTCCGGGGTCGGAGATATCTGGCCCATCGAGGGGGGTTGAAGAGACCTATCTGCCCATGGCAATTTTTTTTTGCTACCCCCACCAGGAGCTTGGAAAATCACTTCTTTTAAAGAACCGGGCATATCTCGAAAACGGTGCATCCGAAATCGGAGATCTCTAGCCCAGCGATAGAGGTTGAAAAGGCGCATCTGACTATGCCAACTTTTTTTTGCTACCCCCACCAGGAGCTGAGAAAAGTAGCGGAGAAGATCCATCAAAATGGAAAATCGCGAATATCTCGAAAACTATGCGTTTTTCGGCGTTGCAATTCATCTCTTACGCGAATTTTGCCCTAAATCCTCGCTGAAAAGACGCTTCTTTTAAGACCGAAATCTTTGAAATCCGACCAGTAGAAGAGAAGTTATGTAGGAAAACGTGTAGGCAAAGGTCCTTAAAAGAGGTCCTTAGCAAAAGCTCATGTTTTAGAAAATCAGGCATATCTCGAGAACGGTGCGTCCGGGGTCGGAGATATCTGGCCCATCGAGGGGGGTTGAAAAGACCTATCTGCCAATGGCAATTTTTTTTTGCTACCCCCACCAGGAGCTTGGAAAATCACTTCTTTTAGAGAACCGGGCATATCTCGAAAACGGTGCATCCGAAATCGGAGATCTCTAGCCCAGCGATAGAGGTTGAAAAGGCGCATCTGACTATGCCAACTTTTTTTTGCTACCCCCACCAGGAGCTGAGAAAAGTAGCGGAGAAGATCCATCAAAATGGAAAATCGCGAATATCTCGAAAACTATGCGTTTTTCGGCGTTGCAATTCATCTCTTACGCGAATTTTGCCCTAAATCCTCGCTGAAAAGACGCTTCTTTTAAGACCGAAATCTTTGAAATCCGACCAGTAGAAGAGAAGTTATGTAGGAAAACGTGTAGGCAAAGGTCCTTAAAAGAGGTCCTTAGCAAAAGCTCATGTTTTAGAAAATCAGGCATATCTCGAGAACGGTGCGTCCGGGGTCGGAGATATCTGGCCCATCGAGGGGGGTTGAAGAGACCTATCTGCCCATGGCAATTTTTTTTTGCTACCCCCACCAGGAGCTTGGAAAATCACTTCTTTTAAAGAACCGGGCATATCTCGAAAACGGTGCATCCGAAATCGGAGGTCTCTAGCCCAGCGATAGAGGTTGAAAAGGCGCATCTGACTATGCCAACTTTTTTTTGCTACCCCCACCAGGAGCTGAGAAAAGTAGCGGAGAAGATCCATCAAAATGGAAAATCGCGAATATCTCGAAAACTATGCGTTTTTCGGCGTTGCAATTCATCTCTTACGCGAATTTTGCCCTAAATCCTCGCTGAAAAGACGCTTCTTTTAAGACCGAAATCTTTGAAATCCGACCAGTAGAAGAGAAGTTATGTAGGAAAACGTGTAGGCAAAGGTCCTTAAAAGAGGTCCTTAGCAAAAGCTCATGTTTTAGAAAATCAGGCATATCTCGAGAACGGTGCGTCCGGGGTCGGAGATATCTGGCCCATCGAGGGGGGTTGAAGAGACCTATCTGCCCATGGCAATTTTTTTTTGCTACCCCCACCAGGAGCTTGGAAAATCACTTCTTTTAAAGAACCGGGCATATCTCGAAAACGGTGCATCCGAAATCGGAGATCTCTAGCCCAGCGATAGAGGTTGAAAAGGCGCATCTGACTATGCCAACTTTTTTTTGCTACCCCCACCAGGAGCTGAGAAAAGTAGCGGAGAAGATCCATCAAAATGGAAAATCGCGAATATCTCGAAAACTATGCGTTTTTCGGCGTTGCAATTCATCTCTTACGCGAATTTTGCCCTAAATCCTCGCTGAAAAGACGCTTCTTTTAAGACCGAAATCTTTGAAATCCGACCAGTAGAAGAGAAGTTATGTAGGAAAACGTGTAGGCAAAGGTCCTTAAAAGAGGTCCTTAGCAAAAGCTCATGTTTTAGAAAATCAGGCATATCTCGAGAACGGTGCGTCCGGGGTCGGAGATATCTGGCCCATCGAGGGGGGTTGAAGAGACCTATCTGCCCATGGCAATTTTTTTTTGCTACCCCCACCAGGAGCTTGGAAAATCACTTCTTTTAAAGAACCGGGCATATCTCGAAAACGGTGCATCCGAAATCGGAGATCTCTAGCCCAGCGATAGAGGTTGAAAAGGCGCATCTGACTATGCCAACTTTTTTTTGCTACCCCCACCAGGAGCTGAGAAAAGTAGCGGAGAAGATCCATCAAAATGGAAAATCGCGAATATCTCGAAAACTATGCGTTTTTCGGCGTTGCAATTCATCTCTTACGCGAATTTTGCCCTAAATCCTCGCTGAAAAGACGCTTCTTTTAAGACCGAAATCTTTGAAATCCGACCAGTAGAAGAGAAGTTATGTAGGAAAACGTGTAGGCAAAGGTCCTTAAAAGAGGTCCTTAGCAAAAGCTCATGTTTTAGAAAATCAGGCATATCTCGAGAATGGTGCGTCCGGGGTCGGAGATATCTGGCCCATCGAGGGGGGTTGAAGAGACCTATCTGCCCATGGCAATTTTTTTTTTGCTACCCCCACCAGGAGCTTGGAAAATCACTTCTTTTAAAGAACCGGGCATATCTCGAAAACGGTGCATCCGAAATCGGAGATCTCTAGCCCAGCGATAGAGGTTGAAAAGGCGCATCTGACTATGCCAACTTTTTTTTGCTACCCCCACCAGGAGCTGAGAAAAGTAGCGGAGAAGATCCATCAAAATGGAAAATCGCGAATATCTCGAAAACTATGCGTTTTTCGGCGTTGCAATTCATCTCTTACGCGAATTTTGCCCTAAATCCTCGCTGAAAAGACGCTTCTTTTAAGACCGAAATCTTTGAAATCCGACCAGTAGAAGAGAAGTTATGTAGGAAAACGTGTAGGCAAAGGTCCTTAAAAGAGGTCCTTAGCAAAAGCTCATGTTTTAGAAAATCAGGCATATCTCGAGAACGGTGCGTCCGGGGTCGGAGATATCTGGCCCATCGAGGGGGGTTGAAGAGACCTATCTGCCCATGGCAATTTTTTTTTGCTACCCCCACCAGGAGCTTGGAAAATCACTTCTTTTAAAGAACCGGGCATATCTCGAAAACGGTGCACCCGAAATCGGAGATCTCGAGCCCAGCGATAGAGGTTGAAAAGGCGCATCTGACTATGCCAACTTTTTTTTGCTACCCCCACCAGGAGCTGAGAAAAGTAGCGGAGAAGATCCATCAAAATGGAAAATCGCGAATATCTCGAAAACTATGCGTTTTTCGGCGTTGCAATTCATCTCTTACGCGAATTTTGCCCTAAATCCTCGCTGAAAAGACGCTTCTTTTAAGACCGAAATCTTTGAAATCCGACCAGTAGAAGAGAAGTTATGTAGGAAAACGTGTAGGCAAAGGTCCTTAAAAGAGGTCCTTAGCAAAAGCTCATGTTTTAGAAAATCAGGCATATCTCGAGAACGGTGCGTCCCGGGTCGGAGATATCTGGCCCATCGAGGGGGGTTGAAGAGACCTATCTGCCCATGGCAATTTTTTTTTGCTACCCCCACCAGGAGCTTGGAAAATCACTTCTTTTAAAGAACCGGGCATATCTCGAAAACGGTGCATCCGAAATCGGAGATCTCGAGCCCAGCGATAGAGGTTGAAAAGGCGCATCTGACTATGCCAACTTTTTTTTGCTACCCCCACCAGGAGCTGAGAAAAGTAGCGGAGAAGATCCATCAAAATGGAAAATCGCGAATATCTCGAAAACTATGCGTTTTTCGGCGTTGCAATTCATCTCTTACGCGAATTTTGCCCTAAATCCTCGCTAAAAAGACGCTTCTTTTAAGACCGAAATCTTTGAAATCCGACCAGTAGAAGAGAAGTTATGTAGGAAAACGTGTAGGCAAAGGTCCTTAAAAGAGGTCCTTAGCAAAAGCTCATGTTTTAGAAAATCAGGCATATCTCGAGAACGGTGCGTCCGGGGTCGGAGATATCTGGCCCATCGAGGGGGGTTGAAGAGACCTATCTGCCCATGGCAATTTTTTTTTGCTACCCCCACCAGGAGCTTGGAAAATCACTTCTTTTAAAGAACCGGGCATATCTCGAAAACGGTGCATCCGAAATCGGAGATCTCGAGCCCAGCGATAGAGGTTGAAAAGGCGCATCTGACTATGCCAACTTTTTTTTGCTACCCCCACCAGGAGCTGAGAAAAGTAGCGGAGAAGATCCATCAAAATGGAAAATCGCGAATATCTCGAAAACTATGCGTTTTTCGGCGTTGCAATTCATCTCTTACGCGAATTTTGCCCTAAATCCTCGCTGAAAAGACGCTTTTTTTAAGACCGAAATCTTTGAAATCCGACCAGTAGAAGAGAAGTTATGTAGGAAAACGTGTTGGCAAAGGTCCTTAAAAGAGGTCCTTAGCAAAAGCTCATGTTTTAGAAAATCAGGCATATCTCGAGAACGGTGCGTCCGGGGTCGGAGATATCTGGCCCATCGAGGGGGGTTGAAGAGACCTATCTGCCCATGGCAATTTTTTTTTGCTACCCCCACCAGGAGCTTGAAAATCACTTCTTTTAAAGAACCGGGCATATCTCGAAAACGGTGCATCCGAAATCGGAGATCTCTAGCCCAGCGATAGAGGTTGAAAAGGCGCATCTGACTATGCCAACTTTTTTTTGCTACCCCCACCAGGAGCTGAGAAAAGTAGCGGAGAAGATCCATCAAAATGGAAAATCGCGAATATCTCGAAAACTATGCGTTTTTCGGCGTTGCAATTCATCTCTTACGCGAATTTTGCCCTAAATCCTCGCTGAAAAGACGCTTCTTTTAAGACCGAAATCTTTGAAATCCGACCAGTAGAAGAGAAGTTATGTAGGAAAACGTGTAGGCAAAGGTCCTTAAAAGAGGTCCTTAGCAAAAGCTCATGTTTTAGAAAATCAGGCATATCTCGAGAACGGTGCGTCCGGGGTCGGAGATATCTGGCCCATCGAGGGGGGTTGAAGAGACCTATCTGCCCATGGCAATTTTTTTTTGCTACCCCCACCAGGAGCTTGGAAAATCACTTCTTTTAAAGAACCGGGCATATCTCGAAAACGGTGCATCCGAAATCGGAGATCTCTAGCCCAGCGATAGAGGTTGAAAAGGCGCATCTGACTATGCCAACTTTTTTTTGCTACCCCCACCAGGAGCTTGGAAAATCACTTCTTTTAAAGAACCGGGCATATCTCGAAAACGGTGCATTCGAAATCGGAGATCTCTAGCCCAGCGATAGAGGTTGAAAAGGCGCATCTGACTATGCCAACTTTTTTTTGCTACCCCCACCAGGAGCTGAGAAAAGTAGCGGAGAAGATCCATCAAAATGGAAAATCGCGAATATCTCGAAAACTATGCGTTTTTCGGCGTTGCAATTCATCTCTTAAGCGAATTTTGCCCTAAATCCTCGCTGAAAAGACGCTTCTTTTAAGACCGAAATCTTTGAAATCCGACCAGTAGAAGAGAAGTTATGTAGGAAAACGTGTAGGCAAAGGTCCTTAAAAGAGGTCCTTAGCAAAAGCTCATGTTTTAGAAAATCAGGCATATCTCGAGAACGGTGCGTCCGGGGTCGGAGATATCTGGCCCATCGAGGGGGGTTGAAGAGACCTATCTGCCCATGGCAATTTTTTTTTGCTACCCCCACCAGGAGCTTGGAAAATCACTTCTTTTAAAGAACCGTGCATATCTCGAAAACGGTGCATCCGAAATCGGAGATCTCTAGCCCAGCGATAGAGGTTGAAAAGGCGCATCTGACTATGCCAACTTTTTTTTGCTACCCCCACCAGGAGCTGAGAAAAGTAGCGGAGAAGATCCATCAAAATGGAAAATCGCGAATATCTCGAAAACTATGCGTTTTTCGGCGTTGCAATTCATCTCTTACGCGAATTTTGCCCTAAATCCTCGCTGAAAAGACGCTTCTTTTAAGACCGAAATCTTTGAAATCCGACCAGTAGAAGAGAAGTTATGTAGGAAAACGTGTAGGCAAAGGTCCTTAAAAGAGGTCCTTAGCAAAAGCTCATGTTTTAGAAAATCAGGCATATCTCGAGAACGGTGCGTCCGGGGTCGGAGATATCTGGCCCATCGAGGGGGGTTGAAGAGACCTATCTGCCCATGGCAATTTTTTTTTGCTACCCCCACCAGGAGCTTGGAAAATCACTTATTTTAAAGAACCGGGCATATCTCGAAAACGGTGCATCCGAAATCGGAGATCTCTAGCCCAGCGATAGAGGTTGAAAAGGCGCATCTGACTATGCCAACTTTTTTTTGCTACCCCCACCAGGAGCTGAGAAAAGTAGCGGAGAAGATCCATCAAAATGGAAAATCGCGAATATCTCGAAAACTATGCGTTTTTCGGCGTTGCAATTCATCTCTTACGCGAATTTTGCCCTAAATCCTCGCTGAAAAGACGCTTCTTTTAAGACCGAAATCTTTGAAATCCGACCAGTAGAAGAGAAGTTATGTAGGAAAACGTGTAGGCAAAGGTCCTTAAAAGAGGTCCTTAGCAAAAGCTCATGTTTTAGAAAATCAGGCATATCTCGAGAACGGTGCGTCCGGGGTCGGAGATATCTGGCCCATCGAGGGGGGTTGAAGAGACCTATCTGCCCATGGCAATTTTTTTTTGCTACCCCCACCAGGAGCTTGGAAAATCACTTCTTTTAAAGAACCGTGCATATCTCGAAAACGGTGCATCCGAAATCGGAGATCTCTAGCCCAGCGATAGAGGTTGAAAAGGCGCATCTGACTATGCCAACTTTTTTTTGCTACCCCCACCAGGAGCTGAGAAAAGTAGCGGAGAAGATCCATCAAAATGGAAAATCGCGAATATCTCGAAAACTATGCGTTTTTCGGCGTTGCAATTCATCTCTTACGCGAATTTTGCCCTAAATCCTCGCTGAAAAGACGCTTCTTTTAAGACCGAAATCTTTGAAATCCGACCAGTAGAAGAGAAGTTATGTAGGAAAACGTGTAGGCAAAGGTCCTTAAAAGAGGTCCTTAGCAAAAGCTCATGTTTTAGAAAATCAGGCATATCTCGAGAACGGTGCGTCCGGGGTCGGAGATATCTGGCCCATCGAGGGGGGTTGAAGAGACCTATCTGCCCATGGCAATTTTTTTTTGCTACCCCCACCAGGAGCTTGGAAAATCACTTATTTTAAAGAACCGGGCATATCTCGAAAACGGTGCATCCGAAATCGGAGATCTCTAGCCCAGCGATAGAGGTTGAAAAGGCGCATCTGACTATGCCAACTTTTTTTTGCTACCCCCACCAGGAGCTGAGAAAAGTAGCGGAGAAGATCCATCAAAATGGAAAATCGCGAATATCTCGAAAACTATGCGTTTTTCGGCGTTGCAATTCATCTCTTACGCGAATTTTGCCCTAAATCCTCGCTGAAAAGACGCTTCTTTTAAGACCGAAATCTTTGAAATCCGACCAGTAGAAGAGAAGTTATGTAGGAAAACGTGTAGGCAAAGGTCCTTAAAAGAGGTCCTTAGCAAAAGCTCATGTTTTAGAAAATCAGGCATATCTCGAGAACGGTGCGTCCAGGGTCGGAGATATCTGGCCCATCGAGGGGGGTTGAAAAGACCTATCTGCCCATGGCAATTTTTTTTTGCTACCCCCACCAGGAGCTTGGAAAATCACTTCTTTTAAAGAACCGGGCATATCTCGAAAACGGTGCATCCGAAATCGGAGATCTCTAGCCCAGCGATAGAGGTTGAAAAGGCGCATCTGACTATGCCAACTTTTTTTTGCTACCCCCACCAGGAGCTGAGAAAAGTAGCGGAGAAGATCCATCAAAATGGAAAATCGCGAATATCTCGAAAACTATGCGTTTTTCGGCGTTGCAATTCATCTCTGACGCGAATTTTGCCCTAAATCCTCGCTGAAAAGACGCTTCTTTTAAGACCGAAATCTTTGAAATCCGACCAGTAGAAGAGAAGTTATGTAGGAAAACGTGTAGGCAAAGGTCCTTAAAAGAGGTCCTTAGCAAAAGCTCATGTTTTAGAAAATCAGGCATATCTCGAGAACGGTGCGTCCGGGGTCGGAGATATCTGGCCCATCGAGGGGGGTTGAAAAGACCTATCTGCCCATGGCAATTTTTTTTTGCTACCCCCACCAGGAGCTTGGAAAATCACTTCTTTTAAAGAACCGGGCATATCTCGAAAACGGTGCATCCGAAATCGGAGGTCTCTAGCCCAGCGATAGAGGTTGAAAAGGCGCATCTGACTATGCCAACTTTTTTTTGCTACCCCCACCAGGAGCTGAGAAAAGTAGCGGAGAAGATCCATCAAAATGGAAAATCGCGAATATCTCGAAAACTATGCGTTTTTCGGCGTTGCAATTCATCTCTTACGCGAATTTTGCCCTAAATCCTCGCTGAAAAGACGCTTCTTTTAAGACCGAAATCTTTGAAATCCGACCAGTAGAAGAGAAGTTATGTAGGAAAACGTGTAGGCAAAGGTCCTTAAAAGAGGTCCTTAGCAAAAGCTCATGTTTTAGAAAATCAGGCATATCTCGAGAACGGTGCGTCCGGGGTCGGAGATATCTGGCCCATCGAGGGGGGTTGAAAAGACCTATCTGCCCATGGCAATTTTTTTTTGCTACCCCCACCAGGAGCTTGGAAAATCACTTCTTTTAAAGAACCGGGCATATCTCGAAAACGGTGCATCCGAAATCGGAGATCTCTAGCCCAGCGATAGAGATTGAAAAGGCGCATCTGACTATGCCAACTTTTTTTTGCTATCCCCACCAGGAGCTGAGAAAAGTAGCGGAGAAGATCCATCAAAATGGAAAATCGCGAATATCTCGAAAACTATGCGTTTTTCGGCGTTGCAATTCATCTCTTATGCGAATTTTGCCCTAAATCCTCGCTGAAAAGACGCTTCTTTTAAGACCGAAATCTTTGAAATCCGACCAGTAGAAGAGAAGTTATGTAGGAAAACGTGTAGGCAAAGGTCCTTAAAAGAGGTCCTTAGCAAAAGCTCATGTTTTAGAAAATCAGGCATATCTCGAGAACGGTGCGTCCAGGGTCGGAGATATCTGGCCCATCGAGGGGGGTTGAAAAGACCTATCTGCCCATGGCAATTTTTTTTTGCTACCCCCACCAGGAGCTTGGAAAATCACTTCTTTTAAAGAACCGGGCATATCTCGAAAACGGTGCATCCGAAATCGGAGATCTCTAGCCCAGCGATAGAGATTGAAAAGGCGCATCTGACTATGCCAACTTTTTTTTTCTACCCCCACCAGGAGCTGAGAAAAGTAGCGGAGAAGATCCATCAAAATGGAAAATCGCGAATATCTCGAAAACTATGCGTTTTTCGGCGTTGCAATTCATCTCTTACGCGAATTTTGCCCTAAATCCTCGCTGAAAAGACGCTTCTTTTAAGACCGAAATCTTTGAAATCCGACCAGTAGAAGAGAAGTTATGTAGGAAAACGTGTAGGCAAAGGTCCTTAAAAGGGGTCCTTAGCAAAAGCTCATGTTTTAGAAAATCAGGCATATCTCGAGAACGGTGCGTCCAGGGTCGGAGATATCTGGCCCATCGAGGGGGGTTGAAAAGACCTATCTGCCCATGGCAATTTTTTTTTGCTACCCCCACCAGGAGCTTGGAAAATCACTTCTTTTAAAGAACCGGGCATATCTCGAAAACGGTGCATCCGAAATCGGAGATCTCTAGCCCAGCGATAGAGATTGAAAAGGCGCATCTGACTATGCCAACTTTTTTTTGCTACCCCCACCAGGAGCTGAGAAAAGTAGCGGAGAAGATCCATCAAAATGGAAAATCGCGAATATCTCGAAAACTATGCGTTTTTCGGCGTTGCAATTCATCTCTTACGCGAATTTTGCCCTAAATCCTCGCTGAAAAGACGCTTCTTTTAAGACCGAAATCTTTGATATCCGACCAGTAGAAGAGAAGTTATGTAGGAAAACGTGTAGGCAAAGGTCCTTAAAAGAGGTCCTTAGCAAAAGCTCATGTTTTAGAAAATCAGGCATATCTCGAGAACGGTGCGTCCAGGGTCGGAGATATCTGGCCCATCGAGGGGGGTTGAAAAGACCTATCTGCCCATGGCAATTTTTTTTTGCTACCCCCACCAGGAGCTTGGAAAATCACTTCTTTTAAAGAACCGGGCATATCTCGAAAACGGTGCATCCGAAATCGGAGATCTCTAGCCCAGCGATAGAGGTTGAAAAGGCGCATCTGACTATGCCAACTTTTTTTTGCTACCCCCACCAGGAGCTGAGAAAAGTAGCGGAGAAGATCCATCAAAATGGAAAATCGCGAATATCTCGAAAACTATGCGTTTTTCGGCGTTGCAATTCATCTCTTACGCGAATTTTGCCCTAAATCCTCGCTGAAAAGACGCTTCTTTTAAGACCGAAATCTTTGAAATCCGACCAGTAGAAGAGAAGTTATGTAGGAAAACGTGTAGGCAAAGGTCCTTAAAAGGGGTCCTTAGCAAAAGCTCATGTTTTAGAAAATCAGGCATATCTCGAGAACGGTGCGTCCAGGGTCGGAGATATCTGGCCCATCGAGGGGGGTTGAAAAGACCTATCTGCCCATGGCAATTTTTTTTTGCTACCCCCACCAGGAGCTTGGAAAATCACTTCTTTTAAAGAACCGGGCATATCTCGAAAACGGTGCATCCGAAATCGGAGATCTCTAGCCCAGCGATAGAGATTGAAAAGGCGCATCTGACTATGCCAACTTTTTTTTGCTATCCCCACCAGGAGCTGAGAAAAGTAGCGGAGAAGATCCATCAAAATGGAAAATCGCGAATATCTCGAAAACTATGCGTTTTTCGGCGTTGCAATTCATCTCTTACGCGAATTTTGCCCTAAATCCTCGCTGAAAAGACGCTTCTTTTAAGACCGAAATCTTTGATATCCGACCAGTAGAAGAGAAGTTATGTAGGAAAACGTGTAGGCAAAGGTCCTTAAAAGAGGTCCTTAGCAAAAGCTCATGTTTTAGAAAATCAGGCATATCTCGAGAACGGTGCGTCCGGGGTCGGAGATATCTGGCCCATCGAGGGGGGTTGAAAAGACCTATCTGCCCATGGCAATTTTTTTTTGCTACCCCCACCAGGAGCTTGGAAAATCACTTCTTTTAAAGAACCGGGCATATCTCGAAAACGGTGCATCCGAAATCGGAGGTCTCTAGCCCAGCGATAGAGGTTGAAAAGGCGCATCTGACTATGCCAACTTTTTTTTGCTACCCCCACCAGGAGCTGAGAAAAGTAGCGGAGAAGATCCATCAAAATGGAAAATCGCGAATATCTCGAAAACTATGCGTTTTTCGGCGTTGCAATTCATCTCTTATGCGAATTTTGCCCTAAATCCTCGCTGAAAAGACGCTTCTTTTAAGACCGAAATCTTTGAAATCCGACCAGTAGAAGAGAAGTTATGTAGGAAAACGTGTAGGCAAAGGTCCTTAAAAGAGGTCCTTAGCAAAAGCTCATGTTTTAGAAAATCAGGCATATCTCGAGAACGGTGCGTCCGGGGTCGGAGATATCTGGCCCATCGAGGGGGGTTGAAAAGACCTATCTGCCCATGGCAATTTTTTTTTGCTACCCCCACCAGGAGCTTGGAAAATCACTTCTTTTAAAGAACCGGGCATATCTCGAAAACGGTGCATCCGAAATCGGAGATCTCTAGCCCAGCGATAGAGGTTGAAAAGGCGCATCTGACTATGCCAACTTTTTTTTGCTACCCCCACCAGGAGCTGAGAAAAGTAGCGGAGAAGATCCATCAAAATGGAAAATCGCGAATATCTCGAAAACTATGCGTTTTTCGGCGTTGCAATTTATCTCTTACGCGAATTTTGCCCTAAATCCTCGCTGAAAAGACGCTTCTTTTAAGACCGAAATCTTTGAAATCCGACCAGTAGAAGAGAAGTTATGTAGGAAAACGTGTAGGCAAAGGTCCTTAAAAGAGGTCCTTAGCAAAAGCTCATGTTTTAGAAAATCAGGCATATCTCGAGAACGGTGCGTCCGGGGTCGGAGATATCTGGCCCATCGAGGGGGGTTGAAGAGACCTATCTGCCCATGGCAATTTTTTTTTGCTACCCCCACCAGGAGCTTGGAAAATCACTTCTTTTAAAGAACCGGGCATATCTCGAAAACGGTGCATCCGAAATCGGAGATCTCTAGCCCAGCGATAGAGGTTGAAAAGGCGCATCTGACTATGCCAACTTTTTTTTGCTACCCCCACCAGGAGCTGAGAAAAGTAGCGGAGAAGATCCATCAAAATGGAAAATCGCGAATATCTCGAAAACTATGCGTTTTTCGGCGTTGCAATTCATCTCTTACGCGAATTTTGCCCTAAATCCTCGCTGAAAAGACGCTTCTTTTAAGACCGAAATCTTTGAAATCCGACCAGTAGAAGAGAAGTTATGTAGGAAAACGTGTAGGCAAAGGTCCTTAAAAGGGGTCCTTAGCAAAAGCTCATGTTTTAGAAAATCAGGCATATCTCGAGAACGGTGCGTCCGGGGTCGGAGATATCTGGCCCATCGAGGGGGGTTGAAAAGACCTATCTGCCCATGGCAATTTTTTTTTGCTACCCCCACCAGGAGCTTGGAAAATCACTTCTTTTAAAGAACCGGGCATATCTCGAAAACGGTGCATCCGAAATCGGAGATCTCGAGCCCAGCGATAGAGGTTGAAAAGGCGCATCTGACTATGCCAACTTTTTTTTGCTACCCCCACCAGGAGCTGAGAAAAGTAGCGGAGAAGATCCATCAAAATGGAAAATCGCGAATATCTCGAAAACTATGCGTTTTTCGGCGTTGCAATTCATCTCTTACGCGAATTTTGCCCTAAATCCTCGCTGAAAAGACGCTTCTTTTAAGACCGAAATCTTTGAAATCCGACCAGTAGAAGAGAAGTTATGTAGGAAAACGTGTAGGCAAAGGTCCTTAAAAGAGGTCCTTAGCAAAAGCTCATGTTTTAGAAAATCAGGCATATCTCGAGAACGGTGCGTCCGGGGTCGGAGATATCTGGCCCATCGAGGGGGGTTGAAAAGACCTATCTGCCCATGGCAATTTTTTTTTGCTACCCCCACCAGGAGCTTGGAAAATCACTTCTTTTAAAGAACCGGGCATATCTCGAAAACGGTGCATCCGAAATCGGAGATCTCTAGCCCAGCGATAGAGGTTGAAAAGGCGCATCTGACTATGCCAACTTTTTTTTGCTACCCCCACCAGGAGCTGAGAAAAGTAGCGGAGAAGATCCATCAAAATGGAAAATCGCGAATATCTCGAAAACTATGCGTTTTTCGGCGTTGCAATTCATCTCTTACGCGAATTTTGCCCTAAATCCTCGCTGAAAAGACGCTTCTTTTAAGACCGAAATCTTTGAAATCCGACCAGTAGAAGAGAAGTTATGTAGGAAAACGTGTAGGCAAAGGTCCTTAAAAGAGGTCCTTAGCAAAAGCTCATGTTTTAGAAAATCAGGCATATCTCGAGAACGGTGCGTCCGGGGTCGGAGATATCTGGCCCATCGAGGGGGGTTGAAAAGACCTATCTGCCCATGGCAATTTTTTTTTGCTACCCCCACCAGGAGCTTGGAAAATCACTTCTTTTAAAGAACCGGGCATATCTCGAAAACGGTGCATCCGAAATCGGAGATCTCTAGCCCAGCGATAGAGATTGAAAAGGCGCATCTGACTATGCCAACTTTTTTTTGCTACCCCCACCAGGAGCTGAGAAAAGTAGCGGAGAAGATCCATCAAAATGGAAAATCGCGAATATCTCGAAAACTATGCGTTTTTCGGCGTTGCAATTCATCTCTTATGCGAATTTTGCCCTAAATCCTCGCTGAAAAGACGCTTCTTTTAAGACCGAAATCTTTGAAATCCGACCAGTAGAAGAGAAGTTATGTAGGAAAACGTGTAGGCAAAGGTCCTTAAAAGAGGTCCTTAGCAAAAGCTCATGTTTTAGAAAATCAGGCATATCTCGAGAACGGTGCGTCCGGGGTCGGAGATATCTGGCCCATCGAGGGGGGTTGAAAAGACCTATCTGCCCATGGCAATTTTTTTTTGCTACCCCCACCAGGAGCTTGGAAAATCACTTCTTTTAAAGAACCGGGCATATCTCGAAAACGGTGCATCCGAAATCGGAGATCTCTAGCCCAGCGATAGAGGTTGAAAAGGCGCATCTGACTATGCCAACTTTTTTTTGCTACCCCCACCAGGAGCTGAGAAAAGTAGCGGAGAAGATCCATCAAAATGGAAAATCGCGAATATCTCGAAAACTATGCGTTTTTCGGCGTTGCAATTCATCTCTTACGCGAATTTTGCCCTAAGTCCTCGCTGAAAAGACGCTTCTTTTAAGACCGAAATCTTTGAAATCCGACCAGTAGAAGAGAAGTTATGTAGGAAAACGTGTAGGCAAAGGTCCTTAAAAGAGGTCCTTAGCAAAAGCTCATGTTTTAGAAAATCAGGCATATCTCGAGAACGGTGCGTCCGGGGTCGGAGATATCTGGCCCATCGAGGGGGGTTGAAGAGACCTATCTGCCCATGGCAATTTTTTTTTGCTACCCCCACCAGGAACTTGGAAAATCACTTCTTTTAAAGAACCGGGCATATCTCGAAAACGGTGCATCCGAAATCGGAGATCTCTAGCCCAGCGATAGAGGTTGAAAAGGCGCATCTGACTATGCCAACTTTTTTTTGCTACCCCCACCAGGAGCTGAGAAAAGTAGCGGAGAAGATCCATCAAAATGGAAAATCGCGAATATCTCGAAAACTATGCGTTTTTCGGCGTTGCAATTCATCTCTTACGCGAATTTTGCCCTAAATCCTCGCTGAAAAGACGCTTCTTTTAAGACCGAAATCTTTGAAATCCGACCAGTAGAAGAGAAGTTATGTAGGAAAACGTGTAGGCAAAGGTCCTTAAAAGGGGTCCTTAGCAAAAGCTCATGTTTTAGAAAATCAGGCATATCTCGAGAACGGTGCGTCCGGGGTCGGAGATATCTGGCCCATCGAGGGGGGTTGAAAAGACCTATCTGCCCATGGCAATTTTTTTTTGCTACCCCCACCAGGAGCTTGGAAAATCACTTCTTTTAAAGAACCGGGCATATCTCGAAAACGGTGCATCCGAAATCGGAGATCTCTAGCCCAGCGATAGAGGTTGAAAAGGCGCATCTGACTATGCCAACTTTTTTTTGCTACCCCCACCAGGAGCTGAGAAAAGTAGCGGAGAAGATCCATCAAAATGGAAAATCGCGAATATCTCGAAAACTATGCGTTTTTCGGCGTTGCAATTCATCTCTTACGCGAATTTTGCCCTAAATCCTCGCTGAAAAGACGCTTCTTTTAAGACCGAAATCTTTGAAATCCGACCAGTAGAAGAGAAGTTATGTAGGAAAACGTGTAGGCAAAGGTCCTTAAAAGAGGTCCTTAGCAAAAGCTCATGTTTTAGAAAATCAGGCATATCTCGAGAACGGTGCGTCCGGGGTCGGAGATATCTGGCCCATCGAGGGGGGTTGAAAAGACCTATCTGCCCATGGCAATTTTTTTTTGCTACCCCCACCAGGAGCTTGGAAAATCACTTCTTTTAAAGAACCGGGCATATCTCGAAAACGGTGCATCCGAAATCGGAGATCTCTAGCCCAGCGATAGAGGTTGAAAAGGCGCATCTGACTATGCCAACTTTTTTTTGCTACCCCCACCAGGAGCTGAGAAAAGTAGCGGAGAAGATCCATCAAAATGGAAAATCGCGAATATCTCGAAAACTATGCGTTTTTCGGCGTTGCAATTCATCTCTTACGCGAATTTTGCCCTAAATCCTCGCTGAAAAGACGCTTCTTTTAAGACCGAAATCTTTGAAATCCGACCAGTAGAAGAGAAGTTATGTAGGAAAACGTGTAGGCAAAGGTCCTTAAAAGGGGTCCTTAGCAAAAGCTCATGTTTTAGAAAATCAGGCATATCTCGAGAACGGTGCGTCCGGGGTCGGAGATATCTGGCCCATCGAGGGGGGTTGAAGAGACCTATCTGCCCATGGCAATTTTTTTTTGCTACCCCCACCAGGAGCTTGGAAAATCACTTCTTTTAAAGAACCGGGCATATCTCGAAAACGGTGCATCCGAAATCGGAGATCTCGAGCCCAGCGATAGAGGTTGAAAAGGCGCATCTGACTATGCCAACTTTTTTTTGCTACCCCCACCAGGAGCTGAGAAAAGTAGCGGAGAAGATCCATCAAAATGGAAAATCGCGAATATCTCGAAAACTATGCGTTTTTCGGCGTTGCAATTCATCTCTTACGCGAATTTTGCCCTAAATCCTCGCTGAAAAGACGCTTCTTTTAAGACCGAAATCTTTGAAATCCGACCAGTAGAAGAGAAGTTATGTAGGAAAACGTGTAGGCAAAGGTCCTTAAAAGGGGTCCTTAGCAAAAGCTCATGTTTTAGAAAATCAGGCATATCTCGAGAACGGTGCGTCCGGGGTCGGAGATATCTGGCCCATCGAGGGGGGTTGAAGAGACCTATCTGCCCATGGCAATTTTTTTTTGCTACCCCCCACCAGGAGCTTGGAAAATCACTTCTTTTAAAGAACCGGGCATATCTCGAAAACGGTGCATCCGAAATCGGAGATCTCTAGCCCAGCGATAGAGGTTGAAAAGGCGCATCTGACTATGCCAACTTTTTTTTGCTACCCCCACCAGGAGCTGAGAAAAGTAGCGGAGAAGATCCATCAAAATGGAAAATCGCGAATATCTCGAAAACTATGCGTTTTTCGGCGTTGCAATTCATCTCTTACGCGAATTTTGCCCTAAATCCTCGCTGAAAAGACGCTTCTTTTAAGACCGAAATCTTTGAAATCCGACCAGTAGAAGAGAAGTTATGTAGGAAAACGTGTAGGCAAAGGTCCTTAAAAGGGGTCCTTAGCAAAAGCTCATGTTTTAGAAAATCAGGCATATCTCGAGAACGGTGCGTCCGGGGTCGGAGATATCTGGCCCATCGAGGGGGGTTGAAGAGACCTATCTGCCCATGGCAATTTTTTTTTGCTACCCCCACCAGGAGCTTGGAAAATCACTTCTTTTAAAGAACCGGGCATATCTCGAAAACGGTGCATCCGAAATCGGAGATCTCGAGCCCAGCGATAGAGGTTGAAAAGGCGCATCTGACTATGCCAACTTTTTTTTGCTACCCCCACCAGGAGCTGAGAAAAGTAGCGGAGAAGATCCATCAAAATGGAAAATCGCGAATATCTCGAAAACTATGCGTTTTTCGGCGTTGCAATTCATCTCTTACGCGAATTTTGCCCTAAATCCTCGCTGAAAAGACGCTTCTTTTAAGACCGAAATCTTTGAAATCCGACCAGTAGAAGAGAAGTTATGTAGGAAAACGTGTAGGCAAAGGTCCTTAAAAGAGGTCCTTAGCAAAAGCTCATGTTTTAGAAAATCAGGCATATCTCGAGAACGGTGCGTCCGGGGTCGGAGATATCTGGCCCATCGAGGGGGGTTGAAAAGACCTATCTGCCCATGGCAATTTTTTTTTGCTACCCCCACCAGGAGCTTGGAAAATCACTTCTTTTAAAGAACCGGGCATATCTCGAAAACGGTGCATCCGAAATCGGAGATCTCTAGCCCAGCGATAGAGGTTGAAAAGGCGCATCTGACTATGCCAACTTTTTTTTGCTACCCCCACCAGGAGCTGAGAAAAGTAGCGGAGAAGATCCATCAAAATGGAAAATCGCGAATATCTCGAAAACTATGCGTTTTTCGGCGTTGCAATTCATCTCTTACGCGAATTTTGCCCTAAATCCTCGCTGAAAAGACGCTTCTTTTAAGACCGAAATCTTTGAAATCCGACCAGTAGAAGAGAAGTTATGTAGGAAAACGTGTAGGCAAAGGTCCTTAAAAGAGGTCCTTAGCAAAAGCTCATGTTTTAGAAAATCAGGCATATCTCGAGAACGGTGCGTCCGGGGTCGGAGATATCTGGCCCATCGAGGGGGGTTGAAAAGACCTATCTGCCCATGGCAATTTTTTTTTGCTACCCCCACCAGGAGCTTGGAAAATCACTTCTTTTAAAGAACCGGGCATATCTCGAAAACGGTGCATCCGAAATCGGAGATCTCTAGCCCAGCGATAGAGATTGAAAAGGCGCATCTGACTATGCCAACTTTTTTTTGCTACCCCCACCAGGAGCTGAGAAAAGTAGCGGAGAAGATCCATCAAAATGGAAAATCGCGAATATCTCGAAAACTATGCGTTTTTCGGCGTTGCAATTCATCTCTTATGCGAATTTTGCCCTAAATCCTCGCTGAAAAGACGCTTCTTTTAAGACCGAAATCTTTGAAATCCGACCAGTAGAAGAGAAGTTATGTAGGAAAACGTGTAGGCAAAGGTCCTTAAAAGAGGTCCTTAGCAAAAGCTCATGTTTTAGAAAATCAGGCATATCTCGAGAACGGTGCGTCCGGGGTCGGAGATATCTGGCCCATCGAGGGGGGTTGAAGAGACCTATCTGCCCATGGCAATTTTTTTTTGCTACCCCCACCAGGAGCTTGGAAAATCACTTCTTTTAAAGAACCGGGCATATCTCGAAAACGGTGCATCCGAAATCGGAGATCTCTAGCCCAGCGATAGAGATTGAAAAGGCGCATCTGACTATGCCAACTTTTTTTTGCTACCCCCACCAGGAGCTGAGAAAAGTAGCGGAGAAGATCCATCAAAATGGAAAATCGCGAATATCTCGAAAACTATGCGTTTTTCGGCGTTGCAATTCATCTCTTACGCGAATTTTGCCCTAAATCCTCGCTGAAAAGACGCTTCTTTTAAGACCGAAATCTTTGAAATCCGACCAGTAGAAGAGAAGTTATGTAGGAAAACGTGTAGGCAAAGGTCCTTAGCAAAAGCTCATGTTTTAGAAAATCAGGCATATCTCGAGAACGGTGCGTCCGGGGTCGGAGATATCTGGCCCATCGAGGGGGGTTGAAAAGACCTATCTGCCCATGGCAATTTTTTTTTGCTACCCCCACCAGGAGCTTGGAAAATCACTTCTTTTAAAGAACCGGGCATATCTCGAAAACGGTGCATCCGAAATCGGAGATCTCTAGCCCAGCGATAGAGGTTGAAAAGGCGCATCTGACTATGCCAACTTTTTTTTGCTACCCCCACCAGGAGCTGAGAAAAGTAGCGGAGAAGATCCATCAAAATGGAAAATCGCGAATATCTCGAAAACTATGCGTTTTTCGGCGTTGCAATTCATCTCTTACGCGAATTTTGCCCTAAGTCCTCGCTGAAAAGACGCTTCTTTTAAGACCGAAATCTTTGAAATCCGACCAGTAGAAGAGAAGTTATGTAGGAAAACGTGTAGGCAAAGGTCCTTAAAAGAGGTCCTTAGCAAAAGCTCATGTTTTAGAAAATCAGGCATATCTCGAGAACGGTGCGTCCGGGGTCGGAGATATCTGGCCCATCGAGGGGGGTTGAAGAGACCTATCTGCCCATGGCAATTTTTTTTTGCTACCCCCACCAGGAACTTGGAAAATCACTTCTTTTAAAGAACCGGGCATATCTCGAAAACGGTGCATCCGAAATCGGAGATCTCGAGCCCAGCGATAGAGGTTGAAAAGGCGCATCTGACTATGCCAACTTTTTTTTGCTACCCCCACCAGGAGCTGAGAAAAGTAGCGGAGAAGATCCATCAAAATGGAAAATCGCGAATATCTCGAAAACTATGCGTTTTTCGGCGTTGCAATTCATCTCTTACGCGAATTTTGCCCTAAATCCTCGCTGAAAAGACGCTTCTTTTAAGACCGAAATCTTTGAAATCCGACCAGTAGAAGAGAAGTTATGTAGGAAAACGTGTAGGCAAAGGTCCTTAAAAGGGGTCCTTAGCAAAAGCTCATGTTTTAGAAAATCAGGCATATCTCGAGAACGGTGCGTCCGGGGTCGGAGATATCTGGCCCATCGAGGGGGGTTGAAGAGACCTATCTGCCCATGGCAATTTTTTTTTGCTACCCCCACCAGGAGCTTGGAAAATCACTTCTTTTAAAGAACCGGGCATATCTCGAAAACGGTGCATCCGAAATCGGAGATCTCGAGCCCAGCGATAGAGGTTGAAAAGGCGCATCTGACTATGCCAACTTTTTTTTGCTACCCCCACCAGGAGCTGAGAAAAGTAGCGGAGAAGATCCATCAAAATGGAAAATCGCGAATATCTCGAAAACTATGCGTTTTTCGGCGTTGCAATTCATCTCTTACGCGAATTTTGCCCTAAATCCTCGCTGAAAAGACGCTTCTTTTAAGACCGAAATCTTTGAAATCCGACCAGTAGAAGAGAAGTTATGTAGGAAAACGTGTAGGCAAAGGTCCTTAAAAGGGGTCCTTAGCAAAAGCTCATGTTTTAGAAAATCAGGCATATCTCGAGAACGGTGCGTCCGGGGTCGGAGATATCTGGCCCATCGAGGGGGGTTGAAAAGACCTATCTGCCCATGGCAATTTTTTTTTGCTACCCCCACCAGGAGCTTGGAAAATCACTTCTTTTAAAGAACCGGGCATATCTCGAAAACGGTGCATCCGAAATCGGAGATCTCTAGCCCAGCGATAGAGGTTGAAAAGGCGCATCTGACTATGCCAACTTTTTTTTGCTACCCCCACCAGGAGCTGAGAAAAGTAGCGGAGAAGATCCATCAAAATGGAAAATCGCGAATATCTCGAAAACTATGCGTTTTTCGGCGTTGCAATTCATCTCTTACGCGAATTTTGCCCTAAATCCTCGCTGAAAAGACGCTTCTTTTAAGACCGAAATCTTTGAAATCCGACCAGTAGAAGAGAAGTTATGTAGGAAAACGTGTAGGCAAAGGTCCTTAAAAGAGGTCCTTAGCAAAAGCTCATGTTTTAGAAAATCAGGCATATCTCGAGAACGGTGCGTCCGGGGTCGGAGATATCTGGCCCATCGAGGGGGGTTGAAAAGACCTATCTGCCCATGGCAATTTTTTTTTGCTACCCCCACCAGGAGCTTGGAAAATCACTTCTTTTAAAGAACCGGGCATATCTCGAAAACGGTGCATCCGAAATCGGAGATCTCTAGCCCAGCGATAGAGATTGAAAAGGCGCATCTGACTATGCCAACTTTTTTTTGCTATCCCCACCAGGAGCTGAGAAAAGTAGCGGAGAAGATCCATCAAAATGGAAAATCGCGAATATCTCGAAAACTATGCGTTTTTCGGCGTTGCAATTCATCTCTTACGCAAATTTTGCCCTAAATCCTCGCTGAAAAGACGCTTCTTTTAAGACCGAAATCTTTGAAATCCGACCAGTAGAAGAGAAGTTATGTAGGAAAACGTGTAGGCAAAGGTCCTTAAAAGAGGTCCTTAGCAAAAGCTCATGTTTTAGAAAATCAGGCATATCTCGAGAACGGTGCGTCCGGGGTCGGAGATATCTGGCCCATCGAGGGGGGTTGAAAAGACCTATCTGCCCATGGCAATTTTTTTTTGCTACCCCCACCAGGAGCTTGGAAAATCACTTCTTTTAAAGAACCGGGCATATCTCGAAAACGGTGCATCCGAAATCGGAGATCTCTAGCCCAGCGATAGAGATTGAAAAGGCGCATCTGACTATGCCAACTTTTTTTTGCTACCCCCACCAGGAGCTTGGAAAATCACTTCTTTTAAAGAACCGGGCATATCTCGAAAACGGTGCATCCGAAATCGGAGATCTCTAGCCCAGCGATAGAGGTTGAAAAGGCGCATCTGACTATGCCAACTTTTTTTTGCTACCCCCACCAGGAGCTGAGAAAAGTAGCGGAGAAGATCCATCAAAATGGAAAATCGCGAATATCTCGAAAACTATGCGTTTTTCGGCGTTACAATTCATCTCTTACGCGAATTTTGCCCTAAATCCTCGCTGAAAAGACGCTTCTTTTAAGACCGAAATCTTTGAAATCCGACCAGTAGAAGAGAAGTTATGTAGGAAAACGTGTAGGCAAAGGTCCTTAAAAGAGGTCCTTAGCAAAAGCTCATGTTTTAGAAAATCAGGCATATCTCGAGAACGGTGCGTCCGGGGTCGGAGATATCTGGCCCATCGAGGGGGGTTGAAAAGACCTATCTGCCCATGGCAATTTTTTTTTGCTACCCCCACCAGGAGCTTGGAAAATCACTTCTTTTAAAGAACCGGGCATATCTCGAAAACGGTGCATCCGAAATCGGAGATCTCTAGCCCAGCGATAGAGGTTGAAAAGGCGCATCTGACTATGCAACTTTTTTTTGCTACCCCCACCAGGAGCTGAGAAAAGTAGCGGAGAAGATCCATCAAAATGGAAAATCGCGAATATCTCGAAAACTATGCGTTTTTCGGCGTTGCAATTCATCTCTTACGCGAATTTTGCCCTAAATCCTCGCTGAAAGACGCTTCTTTTAAGACCGAAATCTTTGAAATCCGACCAGTAGAAGAGAAGTTATGTAGGAAAACGTGTAGGCAAAGGTCCTTAAAAGAGGTCCTTAGCAAAAGCTCATGTTTTAGAAAATCAGGCATATCTCGAGAACGGTGCGTCCGGGGTCGGAGATATCTGGCCCATCGAGGGGGGTTGAAGAGACCTATCTGCCCATGGCAATTTTTTTTTGCTACCCCCACCAGGAGCTTGGAAAATCACTTCTTTAAAGAACCGGGCATATCTCGAAAACGGTGCATCCGAAATCGGAGATCTCTAGCCCAGCGATAGAGGTTGAAAAGGCGCATCTGACTATGCCAACTTTTTTTTTGCTACCCCCACCAGGAGCTGAGAAAAGTAGCGGAGAAGATCCATCAAAATGGAAAATCGCGAATATCTCGAAAACTATGCGTTTTTCGGCGTTGCAATTCATCTCTTACGCGAATTTTGCCCTAAATCCTCGCTGAAAAGACGCTTCTTTTAAGACCGAAATCTTTGAAATCGACCAGTAGAAGAGAAGTTATGTAGGAAAACGTGTAGGCAAAGGTCCTTAAAAGAGGTCCTTAGCAAAAGCTCATGTTTTAGAAAATCAGGCATATCTCGAGAACGGTGCGTCCGGGGTCGGAGATATCTGGCCCATCGAGGGGGTTGAAGAGACCTATCTGCCCATGGCAACTTTTTTTTGCTACCCCCACCAGGAGCTTGGAAAATCACTTCTTTAAAGAACCGGGCATATCTCGAAAACGGTGCATCCGAAATCGGAGATCTCTAGCCCAGCGATAGAGGTTGAAAAGGCGCATCTGACTATGCCAACTTTTTTTTGCTACCCCCACCAGGAGCTGAGAAAAGTAGCGGAGAAGATCCATCAAAATGGAAAATCGCGAATATCTCGAAAACTATGCGTTTTTCGGCGTTACAATTCATCTCTTACGCGAATTTTGCCCTAAATCCTCGCTGAAAAGACGCTTCTTTTAAGACCGAAATCTTTGAAATCCGACCAGTAGAAGAGAAGTTATGTAGGAAAACGTGTAGGCAAAGGTCCTTAAAAGAGGTCCTTAGCAAAAGCTCATGTTTTAGAAAATCAGGCATATCTCGAGAACGGTGCGTCCGGGGTCGGAGATATCTGGCCCATCGAGGGGGGTTGAAAAGACCTATCTGCCCATGGCAATTTTTTTTTGCTACCCCCACCAGGAGCTTGGAAAATCACTTCTTTTAAAGAACCGGGCATATCTCGAAAACGGTGCATCCGAAATCGGAGATCTCTAGCCCAGCGATAGAGGTTGAAAAGGCGCATCTGACTATGCCAACTTTTTTTTGCTACCCCCACCAGGAGCTGAGAAAAGTAGCGGAGAAGATCCATCAAAATGGAAAATCGCGAATATCTCGAAAACTATGCGTTTTTCGGCGTTGCAATTCATCTCTTACGCGAATTTTGCCCTAAATCCTCGCTGAAAAGACGCTTCTTTTAAGACCGAAATCTTTGAAATCCGACCAGTAGAAGAGAAGTTATGTAGGAAAACGTGTAGGCAAAGGTCCTTAAAAGAGGTCCTTAGCAAAAGCTCATGTTTTAGAAAATCAGGCATATCTCGAGAACGGTGCGTCCGGGGTCGGAGATATCTGGCCCATCGAGGGGGGTTGAAGAGACCTATCTGCCCATGGCAATTTTTTTTTGCTACCCCCACCAGGAGCTTGGAAAATCACTTCTTTTAAAGAACCGGGCATATCTCGAAAACGGTGCATCCGAAATCGGAGATCTCTAGCCCAGCGATAGAGGTTGAAAAGGCGCATCTGACTATGCCAACTTTTTTTTGCTACCCCCACCAGGAGCTGAGAAAAGTAGCGGAGAAGATCCATCAAAATGGAAAATCGCGAATATCTCGAAAACTATGCGTTTTTCGGCGTTGCAATTCATCTCTTATGCGAATTTTGCCCTAAATCCTCGCTGAAAAGACGCTTCTTTTAAGACCGAAATCTTTGAAATCCGACCAGTAGAAGAGAAGTTATGTAGGAAAACGTGTAGGCAAAGGTCCTTAAAAGAGGTCCTTAGCAAAAGCTCATGTTTTAGAAAATCAGGCATATCTCGAGAACGGTGCGTCCGGGGTCGGAGATATCTGGCCCATCGAGGGGGGTTGAAGAGACCTATCTGCCCATGGCAATTTTTTTTTGCTACCCCCACCAGGAGCTTGGAAAATCACTTCTTTTAGAGAACCGGGCATATCTCGAAAACGGTGCATCCGAAATCGGAGATCTCTAGCCCAGCGATAGAGGTTGAAAAGGCGCATCTGACTATGCCAACTTTTTTTTGCTACCCCCACCAGGAGCTGAGAAAAGTAGCGGAGAAGATCCATCAAAATGGAAAATCGCGAATATCTCGAAAACTATGCGTTTTTCGGCGTTGCAATTCATCTCTTACGCGAATTTTGCCCTAAATCCTCGCTGAAAAGACGCTTCTTTTAAGACCGAAATCTTTGAAATCCGACCAGTAGAAGAGAAGTTATGTAGGAAAACGTGTAGGCAAAGGTCCTTAAAAGAGGTCCTTAGCAAAAGCTCATGTTTTAGAAAATCAGGCATATCTCGAGAACGGTGCGTCCGGGGTCGGAGATATCTGGCCCATCGAGGGGGGTTGAAGAGACCTATCTGCCCATGGCAATTTTTTTTTGCTACCCCCACCAGGAGCTTGGAAAATCACTTCTTTTAAAGAACCGGGCATATCTCGAAAACGGTGCATCCGAAATCGGAGATCTCTAGCCCAGCGATAGAGGTTGAAAAGGCGCATCTGACTATGCCAACTTTTTTTTGCTACCCCCACCAGGAGCTGAGAAAAGTAGCGGAGAAGATCCATCAAAATGGAAAATCGCGAATATCTCGAAAACTATGCGTTTTTCGGCGTTGCAATTCATCTCTTACGCGAATTTTGCCCTAAATCCTCGCTGAAAAGACGCTTCTTTTAAGACCGAAATCTTTGAAATCCGACCAGTAGAAGAGAAGTTATGTAGGAAAACGTGTAGGCAAAGGTCCTTAAAAGAGGTCCTTAGCAAAAGCTCATGTTTTAGAAAATCAGGCATATCTCGAGAACGGTGCGTCCGGGGTCGGAGATATCTGGCCCATCGAGGGGGGTTGAAGAGACCTATCTGCCCATGGCAATTTTTTTTTGCTACCCCCACCAGGAGCTTGGAAAATCACTTCTTTTAAAGAACCGGGCATATCTCGAAAACGGTGCATCCGAAATCGGAGATCTCTAGCCCAGCGATAGAGGTTGAAAAGGCGCATCTGACTATGCCAACTTTTTTTTGCTACCCCCACCAGGAGCTGAGAAAAGTAGCGGAGAAGATCCATCAAAATGGAAAATCGCGAATATCTCGAAAACTATGCGTTTTTCGGCGTTGCAATTCATCTCCTACGCGAATTTTGCCCTAAATCCTCGCTGAAAAGACGCTTCTTTTAAGACCGAAATCTTTGAAATCCGACCAGTAGAAGAGAAGTTATGTAGGAAAACGTGTAGGCAAAGGTCCTTAAAAGAGGTCCTTAGCAAAAGCTCATGTTTTAGAAAATCAGGCATATCTCGAGAACGGTGCGTCCGGGGTCGGAGATATCTGGCTTATCGAGGGGGGTTGAAAAGACCTATCTGCCCATGGCAATTTTTTTTTGCTACCCCCACCAGGAGCTTGGAAAATCACTTCTTTTAAAGAACCGGGCATATCTCGAAAACGGTGCATCCGAAATCGGAGATCTCTAGCCCAGCGATAGAGGTTGAAAAGGCGCATCTGACTATGCCAACTTTTTTTTGCTACCCCCACCAGGAGCTGAGAAAAGTAGCGGAGAAGATCCATCAAAATGGAAAATCGCGAATATCTCGAAAACTATGCGTTTTTCGGCGTTGCAATTCATCTCTTACGCGAATGCCAACTTTTTTTTGCTACCCCCACCAGGAGCTGAGAAAAGTAGCGGGGAAGATCCATCAAAATGGAAAATCGCGAATATCTCGAAAACTATGCGTTTTTCGGCGTTGCAATTCATCTCTTACGCGAATTTTGCCCTAAATCCTCGCTGAAAAGACGCTTCTTTTAAGACCGAAATCTTTGAAATCCGACCAGTAGAAGAGAAGTTATGTAGGAAAACGTGTAGGCAAAGGTCCTTAAAAGAGGTCCTTAGCAAAAGCTCATGTTTTAGAAAATCAGGCATATCTCGAGAACGGTGCGTCCGGGGTCGGAGATATCTGGCCCATCGAGGGGGGTTGAAGAGACCTATCTGCCCATGGCAATTTTTTTTTGCTACCCCCACCAGGAGCTTGGAAAATCACTTCTTTTAAAGAACCGGGCATATCTCGAAAACGGTGCATCCGAAATCGGAGATCTCTAGCCCAGCGATAGAGGTTGAAAAGGCGCATCTGACTATGCCAACTTTTTTTTGCTACCCCCACCAGGAGCTGAGAAAAGTAGCGGAGAAGATCCATCAAAATGGAAAATCGCGAATATCTCGAAAACTATGCGTTTTTCGGCGTTGCAATTCATCTCTTATGCGAATTTTGCCCTAAATCCTCGCTGAAAAGACGCTTCTTTTAAGACCGAAATCTTTGAAATCCGACCAGTAGAAGAGAAGTTATGTAGGAAAACGTGTAGGCAAAGGTCCTTAAAAGAGGTCCTTAGCAAAAGCTCATGTTTTAGAAAATCAGGCATATCTCGAGAACGGTGCGTCCGGGGTCGGAGATATCTGGCCCATCGAGGGGGGTTGAAGAGACCTATCTGCCCATGGCAATTTTTTTTTGCTACCCCCACCAGGAGCTTGGAAAATCACTTCTTTTAGAGAACCGGGCATATCTCGAAAACGGTGCATCCGAAATCGGAGATCTCTAGCCCAGCGATAGAGATTGAAAAGGCGCATCTGACTATGCCAACTTTTTTTTGCTACCCCCACCAGGAGCTGAGAAAAGTAGCGGAGAAGATCCATCAAAATGGAAAATCGCGAATATCTCGAAAACTATGCGTTTTTCGGCGTTGCAATTCATCTCTTACGCGAATTTTGCCCTAAATCCTCGCTGAAAAGACGCTTCTTTTAAGACCGAAATCTTTGAAATCCGACCAGTAGAAGAGAAGTTATGTAGGAAAACGTGTAGGCAAAGGTCCTTAAAAGAGGTCCTTAGCAAAAGCTCATGTTTTAGAAAATCAGGCATATCTCGAGAACGGTGCGTCCGGGGTCGGAGATATCTGGCCCATCGAGGGGGTTGAAGAGACCTATCTGCCCATGGCAATTTTTTTTTGCTACCCCCACCAGGAGCTTGGAAAATCACTTCTTTTAAAGAACCGGGCATATCTCGAAAACGGTGCATCCGAAATCGGAGATCTCTAGCCCAGCGATAGAGGTTGAAAAGGCGCATCTGACTATGCCAACTTTTTTTTGCTACCCCCACCAGGAGCTGAGAAAAGTAGCGGAGAAGATCCATCAAAATGGAAAATCGCGAATATCTCGAAAACTATGCGTTTTTTCGGCGTTGCAATTCATCTCTTACGCGAATTTTGCCCTAAATCCTCGCTGAAAAGACGCTTCTTTTAAGACCGAAATCTTTGAAATCCGACCAGTAGAAGAGAAGTTATGTAGGAAAACGTGTAGGCAAAGGTCCTTAAAAGAGGTCCTTAGCAAAAGCTCATGTTTTAGAAAATCAGGCATATCTCGAGAACGGTGCGTCCGGGGTCGGAGATATCTGGCCCATCGAGGGGGGTTGAAAAGACCTATCTGCCCATGGCAATTTTTTTTTGCTACCCCCACCAGGAGCTTGGAAAATCACTTCTTTTAAAGAACCGGGCATATCTCGAAAACGGTGCATCCGAAATCGGAGATCTCTAGCCCAGCGATAGAGGTTGAAAAGGCGCATCTGACTATGCCAACTTTTTTTTGCTACCCCCCACCAGGAGCTGAGAAAAGTAGCGGAGAAGATCCATCAAAATGGAAAATCGCGAATATCTCGAAAACTATGCGTTTTTCGGCGTTGCAATCATCTCTTACGCGAATTTTGCCCTAAATCCTCGCTGAAAAGACGCTTCTTTTAAGACCGAAATCTTTGAAATCCGACCAGTAGAAGAGAAGTTATGTAGGAAAACGTGTAGGCAAAGGTCCTTAAAAGAGGTCCTTAGCAAAAGCTCATGTTTTAGAAAATCAGGCATATCTCGAGAACGGTGCGTCCGGGGTCGGAGATATCTGGCTTATCGAGGGGGGTTGAAAAGACCTATCTGCCCATGGCAATTTTTTTTTGCTACCCCCACCAGGAGCTGAGAAAAGTAGCGGAGAAGATCCATCAAAATGGAAAATCGCGAATATCTCGAAAACTATGCGTTTTTCGGCGTTGCAATTCATCTCTTACGCGAATGCCAACTTTTTTTGCTACCCCCCACCAGGAGCTGAGAAAAGTAGCGGAGAAGATCCATCAAAATGGAAAATCGCGAATATCTCGAAAACTATGCGTTTTTCGGCGTTGCAATTCATCTCTTACGCGAATTTTGCCCTAAATCCTCGCTGAAAAGACGCTTCTTTTAAGACCGAAATCTTTGAAATCCGACCAGTAGAAGAGAAGTTATGTAGGAAAACGTGTAGGCAAAGGTCCTTAAAAGAGGTCCTTAGCAAAAGCTCATGTTTTAGAAAATCAGGCATATCTCGAGAACGGTGCGTCCGGGGTCGGAGATATCTGGCCCATCGAGGGGGGTTGAAGAGACCTATCTGCCCATGGCAATTTTTTTTTTGCTACCCCCCACCAGGAGCTTGGAAAATCACTTCTTTTAGAGAACCGGGCATATCTCGAAAACGGTGCATCCGAAATCGGAGATCTCTAGCCCAGCGATAGAGGTTGAAAAGGCGCATCTGACTATGCCAACTTTTTTTTGCTACCCCCACCAGGAGCTGAGAAAAGTAGCGGAGAAGATCCATCAAAATGGAAAATCGCGAATATCTCGAAAACTATGCGTTTTTCGGCGTTGCAATTCATCTCTTACGCGAATTTTGCCCTAAATCCTCGCTGAAAAGACGCTTCTTTTAAGACCGAAATCTTTGAAATCCGACCAGTAGAAGAGAAGTTATGTAGGAAAACGTGTAGGCAAAGGTCCTTAAAAGAGGTCCTTAGCAAAAGCTCATGTTTTAGAAAATCAGGCATATCTCGAGAACGGTGCGTCCGGGGTCGGAGATATCTGGCCCATCGAGGGGGGTTGAAAAGACCTATCTGCCCATGGCAATTTTTTTTTGCTACCCCCACCAGGAGCTTGGAAAATCACTTCTTTTAAAGAACCGGGCATATCTCGAAAACGGTGCATCCGAAATCGGAGATCTCTAGCCCAGCGATAGAGGTTGAAAAGGCGCATCTGACTATGCCAACTTTTTTTTGCTACCCCCCACCAGGAGCTGAGAAAAGTAGCGGAGAAGATCCATCAAAATGGAAAATCGCGAATATCTCGAAAACTATGCGTTTTTCGGCGTTGCAATTCATCTCTTACGCGAATGCCAACTTTTTTTTGCTACCCCCACCAGGAGCTGAGAAAAGTAGCGGAGAAGATCCATCAAAATGGAAAATCGCGAATATCTCGAAAACTATGCGTTTTTCGGCGTTGCAATTCATCTCTTACGCGAATTTTGCCCATCCTCGCTGAAAAGACGCTTCTTTTAAGACCGAAATCTTTGAAATCCGACCAGTAGAAGAGAAGTTATGTAGGAAAACGTGTAGGCAAAGGTCCTTAAAAGAGGTCCTTAGCAAAAGCTCATGTTTTAGAAAATCAGGCATATCTCGAGAACGGTGCGTCCGGGGTCGGAGATATCTGGCCCATCGAGGGGGGTTGAAGAGACCTATCTGCCCATGGCAATTTTTTTTTGCTACCCCCACCAGGAGCTTGGAAAATCACTTCTTTTAGAGAACCGGGCATATCTCGAAAACGGTGCATCCGAAATCGGAGATCTCTAGCCCAGCGATAGAGGTTGAAAAGGCGCATCTGACTATGCCAACTTTTTTTTGCTACCCCCACCAGGAGCTGAGAAAAGTAGCGGAGAAGATCCATCAAAATGGAAAATCGCGAATATCTCGAAAACTATGCGTTTTTCGGCGTTGCAATTCATCTCTTACGCGAATTTTGCCCTAAATCCTCGCTGAAAAGACGCTTCTTTTAAGACCGAAATCTTTGAAATCCGACCAGTAGAAGAGAAGTTATGTAGGAAAACGTGTAGGCAAAGGTCCTTAAAAGAGGTCCTTAGCAAAAGCTCATGTTTTAGAAAATCAGGCATATCTCGAGAACGGTGCGTCCGGGGTCGGAGATATCTGGCCCATCGAGGGGGGTTGAAGAGACCTATCTGCCCATGGCAATTTTTTTTTGCTACCCCCACCAGGAGCTTGGAAAATCACTTCTTTTAGAGAACCGGGCATATCTCGAAAACGGTGCATCCGAAATCGGAGATCTCTAGCCCAGCGATAGAGGTTGAAAAGGCGCATCTGACTATGCCAACTTTTTTTTGCTACCCCCACCAGGAGCTGAGAAAAGTAGCGGAGAAGATCCATCAAAATGGAAAATCGCGAATATCTCGAAAACTATGCGTTTTTCGGCGTTACAATTCATCTCTTACGCGAATTTTGCCCTAAATCCTCGCTGAAAAGACGCTTCTTTTAAGACCGAAATCTTTGAAATCCGACCAGTAGAAGAGAAGTTATGTAGGAAAACGTGTAGGCAAAGGTCCTTAAAAGAGGTCCTTAGCAAAAGCTCATGTTTTAGAAAATCAGGCATATCTCGAGAACGGTGCGTCCGGGGTCGGAGATATCTGGCCCATCGAGGGGGGTTGAAAGGACCTATCTGCCAATGGCAATTTTTTTTTGCTACCCCCACCAGGAGCTTGGAAAATCACTTCTTTTAAAGAACCGGGCATATCTCGAAAACGGTGCATCCGAAATCGGAGATCTCTAGCCCAGCGATAGAGGTTGAAAAGGCGCATCTGACTATGCCAACTTTTTTTTGCTACCCCCACCAGGAGCTGAGAAAAGTAGCGGAGAAGATCCATCAAAATGGAAAATCGCGAATATCTCGAAAACTATGCGTTTTTCGGCGTTGCAATTCATCTCTTATGCGAATTTTGCCCTAAATCCTCGCTGAAAAGACGCTTCTTTTAAGACCGAAATCTTTGAAATCCGACCAGTAGAAGAGAAGTTATGTAGGAAAACGTGTAGGCAAAGGTCCTTAAAAGAGGTCCTTAGCAAAAGCTCATGTTTTAGAAAATCAGGCATATCTCGAGAACGGTGCGTCCGGGGTCGGAGATATCTGGCCCATCGAGGGGGGTTGAAAAGACCTATCTGCCCATGGCAATTTTTTTTTGCTACCCCCACCAGGAGCTTGGAAAATCACTTCTTTTAAAGAACCGGGCATATCTCGAAAACGGTGCATCCGAAATCGGAGATCTCTAGCCCAGCGATAGAGGTTGAAAAGGCGCATCTGACTATGCCAACTTTTTTTTGCTACCCCCACCAGGAGCTGAGAAAAGTAGCGGAGAAGATCCATCAAAATGGAAAATCGCGAATATCTCGAAAACTATGCGTTTTTCGGCGTTGCAATTCATCTCTTACGCGAATGCCAACTTTTTTTTGCTACCCCCACCAGGAGCTGAGAAAAGTAGCGGAGAAGATCCATCAAAATGGAAAATCGCGAATATCTCGAAAACTATGCGTTTTTCGGCGTTGCAATTCATCTCTTACGCGAATTTTGCCCTAAATCCTCGCTGAAAAGACGCTTCTTTTAAGACCGAAATCTTTGAAATCCGACCAGTAGAAGAGAAGTTATGTAGGAAAACGTGTAGGCAAAGGTCCTTAAAAGAGGTCCTTAGCAAAAGCTCATGTTTTAGAAAATCAGGCATATCTCGAGAACGGTGCGTCCGGGGTCGGAGATATCTGGCCCATCGAGGGGGGTTGAAGAGACCTATCTGCCCATGGCAATTTTTTTTTGCTACCCCCACCAGGAGCTTGGAAAATCACTTCTTTTAGAGAACCGGGCATATCTCGAAAACGGTGCATCCGAAATCGGAGATCTCTAGCCCAGCGATAGAGATTGAAAAGGCGCATCTGACTATGCCAACTTTTTTTTGCTACCCCCACCAGGAGCTGAGAAAAGTAGCGGAGAAGATCCATCAAAATGGAAAATCGCGAATATCTCGAAAACTATGCGTTTTTCGGCGTTGCAATTCATCTCTTATGCGAATTTTGCCCTAAATCCTCGCTGAAAAGACGCTTCTTTTAAGACCGAAATCTTTGAAATCCGACCAGTAGAAGAGAAGTTATGTAGGAAAACGTGTAGGCAAAGGTCCTTAAAAGAGGTCCTTAGCAAAAGCTCATGTTTTAGAAAATCAGGCATATCTCGAGAACGGTGCGTCCGGGGTCGGAGATATCTGGCCCATCGAGGGGGGTTGAAGAGACCTATCTGCCCATGGCAATTTTTTTTTGCTACCCCCACCAGGAGCTTGGAAAATCACTTCTTTTAAAGAACCGGGCATATCTCGAAAACGGTGCATCCGAAATCGGAGATCTCTAGCCCAGCGATAGAGGTTGAAAAGGCGCATCTGACTATGCCAACTTTTTTTTGCTACCCCCACCAGGAGCTGAGAAAAGTAGCGGAGAAGATCCATCAAAATGGAAAATCGCGAATATCTCGAAAACTATGCGTTTTTCGGCGTTACAATTCATCTCTTACGCGAATTTTGCCCTAAATCCTCGCTGAAAAGACGCTTCTTTTAAGACCGAAATCTTTGAAATCCGACCAGTAGAAGAGAAGTTATGTAGGAAAACGTGTAGGCAAAGGTCCTTAAAAGAGGTCCTTAGCAAAAGCTCATGTTTTAGAAAATCAGGCATATCTCGAGAACGGTGCGTCCGGGGTCGGAGATATCTGGCCCATCGAGGGGGGTTGAAAGGACCTATCTGCCAATGGCAATTTTTTTTTGCTACCCCCACCAGGAGCTTGGAAAATCACTTCTTTTAAAGAACCGGGCATATCTCGAAAACGGTGCATCCGAAATCGGAGATCTCTAGCCCAGCGATAGAGGTTGAAAAGGCGCATCTGACTATGCCAACTTTTTTTTGCTACCCCCACCAGGAGCTGAGAAAAGTAGCGGAGAAGATCCATCAAAATGGAAAATCGCGAATATCTCGAAAACTATGCGTTTTTCGGCGTTGCAATTCATCTCTTACGCGAATTTTGCCCTAAATCCTCGCTGAAAAGACGCTTCTTTTAAGACCGAAATCTTTGAAATCCGACCAGTAGAAGAGAAGTTATGTAGGAAAACGTGTAGGCAAAGGTCCTTAAAAGAGGTCCTTAGCAAAAGCTCATGTTTTAGAAAATCAGGCATATCTCGAGAACGGTGCGTCCGGGGTCGGAGATATCTGGCCCATCGAGGGGGGTTGAAAAGACCTATCTGCCCATGGCAATTTTTTTTTGCTACCCCCACCAGGAGCTTGGAAAATCACTTCTTTTAAAGAACCGGGCATATCTCGAAAACGGTGCATCCGAAATCGGAGATTTCTAGCCCAGCGATAGAGGTTGAAAAGGCGCATCTGACTATG